>OU538825.1:3845000-8645000 GCA_912999785.1 Hydriomena furcata | reverse complement strand
TGTTTATTATTTAATATTACCTAGTAATCGTTTTCAAAGGAAAGTTCCTAGAAATATATAGTCGAAACAAACCGTCGCTTTCTTAGGTATATATATTTATTATTTCACGTATTTTATTATTAGTAGGAAAGTTCCTAAGAATAAATCGTCGAAACAAACCTGGTGTTAAACTCGGATCGATCGCGCACATGGAGTACCCGTTGTAATGGCATGCGTAGAAAGGTACGACCAGATCCATGTGGTTATAACCCATGAGGACAACGGCGTCACCAGGCTGGAAGCCGAACTTGTGCATAGCGCTGGCGAGACGGCATGACCGCTTTGCGACCGAAATATTGGTCTCTCTTTCATCTGTAGCTGCATCGATCTAGTAATATTGAAATATTTGTAAGAATGTGTATATTTAGAATATGATTAGAATAGTTATTCATGAAAATCGGGGCTGGCTAGGTGATCTGGAAACCCTGACTAAGAATACCGATACCGAATCTACTTTACTTTAAGTAAAGTAGATTTCCCATAACTCTTAGAAAATATAAAATTCAAAATTCCAAACAGATCCGTCAAACATCCAACTCACTTAGAGATTCCATTCAGATAGACCAATTACAGGCAAAATTATTTTTTTAATAAATTACATATGACTTTTAACAATCTGGTTGACATCCCCGAACTTAAAGAGATCTCTTTAATAGTAATTAACTTAAAATTAAAAATATCTTATCCAATCGCTGGTTCGGCGAGTCTCTTAAACTGTTTTTATCATATATATTTTTTTAATTATATTTTTAATGCAAATATCTTTTAATTATTTATTTCTTACTGTTGTAATATTTCATTTTCTTTTTTGATATTTTTTTAATTCATTACGTTGGTATAAATGGTCAACAACTGTTTTTTAGCATAGTTTTTAGTTCTAAGTAGGTACTGTTTGTTTAAAAAAAAAATAAAAAAAATATAATAAATAAATAGGTTATGCAAGATCGTCCTGTCAAATTATTAAAATAAAATCAATTAATTGTATTAGATACATATGTGGCACTAACATATACTTGTTAATACTTCAAGCATCAAATTAAATTTATTAATTTTCAAAAGCATTTGTACTAACAATACATTAAAATTTCAAAGGCTGACATTTGTAAGACAACAAATAAAAGAAAAAAAAAATAGAACAACTTTAATATTTTGTCTATTTATATTTTACAACCCATTTCTACGTAAAGCAAAAAAAAAAATACTTTTTGAAAAAATATGCAAAAATATTCGCATCTAAAAATTGTTTAAGAACTTTTACTTAACCGTGGCTTATTCAGAAATAGTAAATTTTTATGTTATCCCTAGGATGAAAAACACATCTACATTACTTGAAAATGGCAGATACTACATGACTAGACTGGACATGGAATGCTACTACAGAATTAATTCGAAGTCAATGTCATACGGAGCTGTAGATACTCGTAGTCGGTTCTTTTTGTCCATTTACTTAGTTCTATTTATTCAATTGAACTTAGAAAATCACAAACCTGGTTCAGTTTATGAGGACGTTGCAGCATTCCTTCCAAAATCACGTGACCCATATGGCACTTTTCTGGACAGATATTATACCTTTGCGCGGCTTTCAATTTCAATGCCATAGCATGCTGTTTTATATAAATTTTATCCAACATCCTAAAATATTTAAATAATCAATCACTGACAATAGAACTACTGTAGGTATTATTGAATCATGAATGGGCTTCCGTCGTCACGCACGAATATTTTATACCGTTGCATTACCTATAACTTTATCAATATTGACAACACTGATTTTGTAGATTGGTCTCTTTAATTTACATGCTTATCAGCATATTAAGATTTGTTATCAGATTGAATTTGATTCTAGAATATAGGTTGTAAAAATACTTGCAATTAATCTTGATAAATATTATTTGTGTTTGTTTCGTCTTTTTGAATTTTAGCTTGAGTCCAAGTAGCGATCGTAGGTGTAATTTATTTTTATACATAATTTTTTTAATTTATTTCCCATTTTACTTTTATTACGTATATATTTACTTTTAATAGCATCTAAAAATCACTAAGGTTTATGCAGTACTACGCAAGATCACAGCACTACGAATAAGTACCTACGAATAAACAAGTACAAACGTAAAAGTAACAAAAACAACACTAAAAAAGTTACAGTCTAGTCTAAAATATTTGGTTGATAGGTACTACACGATATTGGTAGTAACAAAACATATTAAATCGGAGTTGCCGTTACAGAATAATTATTGATGTATCTACACATTACATAACAGCTTTTAGCTACCCAATGAATAACAACCTTTTTTAATAGAATACAGATTATATTTCATTGCTCCCAATTCTTTAAAGTTCCCAAAGAACAAAATCTTATAAACACAAAAGATGAGGTAGGTGCTTTCCTTTAGCTTTCCATTATCTTGCCTGTACAGAAAAATATCGCAAAGGTCGTACAAAATGAGCACGTATCGTGTATGTACCTCATTTTGTACATGACGGTACAATGAGGTGAATACAAAGCAAGGTCTCAATATAACAAAGATAGAGTGGGTAATAATTTTGGGAATAAGACATTTAACAGTTTTGAAGAACACTGATCTTTAATATGCTATACCTAATGCAGTATAGGTAAAATATAACCTGTGCGAAACTGTGCCAAGTGGACCAATCCCAGCGCTCGACTTTTTCAAACTCGAATATTAGAGCGCTGTCATTGGTCCGTTCCACACAGCTTCGCACAGCTCCGCGTACTCACCCTAACATCCAGACACATAAACATCTATGTGGGATGAATCACAAAATGTTAAACCCCGGGTGGGAATAGAACCCACAACATACATTGCGGAAAGCAGAGCTGCTACTACTTGAGCTGTAAGATCAGTCAAGATTGGAACAATTGATGATAAAATTACAAAATGTAATATCGAAGTCGTCGATGTAAGTACTTTGCTCGAAATCCTAATTGAATTGGCTCTGGCCGTTAATTACAACTAAAACATAATTAAATTTCATATTGAATTGTGGGCAAACTGTACTATGTTCAATAAACAGAACAACGTAAAAGTTTGTTCAACCTGGCTTAAGATAACAAGAGGAGGAGAAACTCATTAAAGTTTTAAGTTCGGCGCTGGGCTCGAGCGAACGGTTGATCTTATCTCGAGCTTTTTGGAGCTAATTATCGCAAGTAGGTAAATCAGGACGGGAAACAAACTAACAAGAAAGTATTTCCTCGCCTAGTTGCTAAGTTCATGACAAGCGTTGAGAAATGCGCTTTCATTGTATTTTAAAATTTCCTTTGAAGCATAGAGTAATTTACCTACTCTTTTGGATAAAACTTATAGACATTAATTCAGAAAAAAAAAATAGGAATACGACTTTAATCCCTTAGTACGGTAGACATCCTTTCAGATCTCCAGACGCTTAGATCCTTTGAAGATGTCTAGTGGGAAGTCAAAAATACTACTTATCCTATTTATAATAGCCACATAGTGTTCCGCCAGAAGTCTTATTGCCTCTTTATTTCACTAGCATAGGTAGGTAGGATCAGCTCAGGAACTGAGCGGCTGACTTCGCTTCCACCTTACCCCGTTTGCGTTGTTTCATGCCTAGTATAAACGTTCCTCTCAGGACTTTCTACAAGAGCTCTAACTCTACCTTACATAAATATTAGCAAGCTGTAGAATTGAGTCGGACCACGTAAAGTTGGAGTGCCCGAATCGATAATGTTAACTTTAGTCCAAAGTAGTTTTTCCCGATATTTCAGTCAAAAGTACTTTTAGCAAACGTCTTTAGTCAATACTAATACTAGATTGGACTATTTTTTTGCAGACAGAAGTAGTTTTAACCGTTTTAGGATTTAGCCGTAACATACAACGAAAATCAATTAATGTTATCACATATCTATCAGCCTAGATAATGATAAAAATATGATGTACCTAATTGGAATGCGAAGAGACGTACTGAAAAAATAACACGTGATTATAAAGGGGTCGCAATTGTATAAAACTAGCATCTAGCCCCGGCTTCGCACTCGTCGTAACCGGATAAAATGTAGCCGAAGTCACTATCCGTCCCTCCAACTCTCCGAGCACTTTCTCTATGCAAATATCATGTTGAGCCGTTTGTTTCGGTGTTACGCGAAAAAAGGTCAAACACACTTTCATATATAGTACTCGTAAGTAGGTATGTAAGATCAAAAATGGATTCGCTACGTCACCTTCTTTATAATCTTCTGGAGTTACTCGCATCAAATAAATGTACCTATTTTAACCGGATTTAATTAAAATTATGCTCTCTTACTTTCATTCGTTAAATTAAGTGAGGCTCTACGCCGCGCGTGGTAAGGTGGCGCTAAGTACCTTCCTAACTCACTTTTTGCCATAGAAAAACAACTTGAATACAACTAGTACTAGGTACTGGAATACGAGCTTTAATAAGCGGACCAAAACCATAATATTAGTGGGTCGGCAAAATAAACATCAAAGCAAAGTTTGATAGTTATCCTTTCAAAAGTTGAACAGAGAGAAGGAATGATGGCACAATATTGCGGTGTTGGAGTTATTAAAGCAATAAGTACCTACTGCATTTTCGACAAAGGAAAAACACTTTACGGACGGTATTTTGTTTTTTCTAGCTACTGGCAAATAGCCTTTTGAAGAAAATAAGAAACAATAAAGAGAATGAGCGCTATTTGGCGTAATTTCAACGTCTGGAAATTTAGATTTAAAATCCTTTTTGAATGTACTTGCCATTGTCTAAAGAATCGATAGAGCCGGAGCCGGGGTTTCCCTTCCATAAATGCAGAAGGAAAGCAAGCTTTTAAATTCTATTAGGTTATTTCTGTTGCGGCAGCTTATTTTGTGGCCTCAGCTTTACACGCTCACATGAATGCTATCGCGCTCTGGCCCACGGAATATTAACGAGCCACTTACTGTAACCGTTCACAAACTCCGCAACGAATTTTTATGTTCAACATCTATAAAAGTGGAAAATTTCGATTCGCAATCAAAATGTTCTATCCTTGCCATTAATAAATGACATAAAAATATTTATTAGCCATTCGTATTTCATTAGAGTGAAATTGTTTTGTGATTTGCAGTTGTCTGTGACGTGTCAAAGCAAGCAGGGCGAGGCCGGGGAATTGATCGGCTATTGGGAAACTCCAGATTTATAATTGCGACTTTTACTAACTTAACACACAAACACACACACAGTATACTTATAATATTCTATGATATGATAACACATACCTACCTTTGTATGTTTCTCGGTTTTTGCTTGTGCGAGTGTGGGCAAACAAGTCCAGTCTTAGGTTGGACCTATGTTAACTGATTTCCTAAGCAGCAGGCTATTTTGTAAGAACATGATTACCATGTTATGATGTTGAATGCAATAACCTAATGTTAGAGAATACCTTACTTAGTAACTATGCACAGTTTATGCACCTATACAATACCAATACATGCAATACATGTACCTATACAATACCACCTATACAATACCAATACATGCTTCCAATACAATACCTACGCTTCTGCGTAGGTATGCGATTTTTTTTCTAACCTTTATTGTCCCACTTCTTGGCAAATGTCTCCCCCATTCTCTTCCAAGCTTTGCGATCGTTAGCTTCGCTTCCACCAGTCAGTCTGGAATGTGTCGAGGTCGTCACTCCAGCGTTTTCATGGCCTTCCTCGGCGTCGTCTCCAATCCTCAGGCAACCACTGCGTAACGATTCTAGCTAATCTGCCTGAATGCATAAAAAATATTTAGTATAATATGTATATGTTAAGATACGTAGAAATGAGTGAAAGAGTAGGCGGCGTGGAGTGCCCGATTGAGACTCAAGAGGTACCTACCTACGGGTCGAAGCCCGCGGCGGAACAAATGTTTGCATAATCTGCAAGTATTTGTGTCGGTGTGGATGTTGTGGTACCGTAATTCGTAGTATCTGATACCCAAGCAACCCTAGTATTGGGTTAACACTATGTATGTGACTGTTGGATGTTTATTTAGAGGCCAAGTAAACCAAACCAGGATTTTAGAATTTGTGTATAAATGAATACTAAAGCCATACAGCTCAGTTGCTAGTACCTAACTCTGCCTTCTGCGCTGTAGGTTGTGGGTTCGATCCCCCCCCCCCCCAGGGTAATTAGATGTGTGGATGTTTGTTCTGTGTCTGGGTGTTAATTATGTATAATAAGATAAGTATGTATTTAAAAAAAAAAGTGAAAAAACGTAAAATTCTATCTGTTATCTGGTTCCCATAGTACAAGCTTTGCTTAGTTTGGGGCTAGATGGCGCTGCGTATAAAGTTCGCCAATATTTATTTGTGCATTTCAGCTAGCAGCACTTCTACAAAGTTTTTCGTGTCTGCGTAGCGTATAAACGCGAAGTTGCCGAAACTCTTTTAAAAACTAAATATATTTGCAACTACGTACCTAAAGTAGGTAGTAGGTCAACTCTGCATAAACGTATTAGTTTTTTTGCTTATGCTTATCCAATAAAATGTTCCACTTTGCTGGTTTTTCAATCATCAGAGATTCCCTTGAAAAATCGGCCCTTAATGGTGATAAATAACATGAATTCGTTTTAAAAACAATACAGCCAGTTGAAACTAGTACCTAACTACGTAAGTTGGACGTCAAAATAAATGTAGTTTTTGGCACACTAACGATACCTTACCTGAGGTCATGCATGACACGTTATTATGAAAGTTTTACCTGCGTCTCGCGGCAACATTAGAACAAAGCGAGCTCTACTAAATAAACGGGCCCGGAACGGTGCAGGCTTCAACTGCTATTTTCAATTTCAAATTTGCCTCTCCAACGACAATAGAATTGCACCATTTTATGTGAAAAGTTTTTGCGATCCGTTTTTATTCATTCAGGTCATTGGAATTGTTAAATTTGTGGACATTTTTTCGAAATCGCGAGTATGCAGCGAGATCGTTATATGAAGTCACGTTGTAAAGTATTGCAGGGTGAAACAGTAGATGACATTTCAATATTTTTTACACAAATATCTATAGCACTTTAAAAACTTTCGTGAGTTGTACTACACATTATTACAACAACGGGAAATTACTCACGTAAATGATAAATTGTCAATGAGGACACCGACAATGTTTCGATTCATCTAGAGAATCTTCATCAGGGTGAGTGGACCATTAAACGCGCGCGCTACCCTGCTCGCATTGTCGGTGTCCTCATTGACAATTTATCATTTACGTGAGTAATTTCCCGTCGTTGTAATAATGTGAAATATCTATAGCTTTTTCAATAAACTAAAAAATAACGCATTCCTAGCTATATTAGGCCTAGGTTATTATTTTGATTGATTTAATATTTATTTACATAAAACAGAACGCACTACAACATAATCACTACATAGTATAAAGCAAAGTCGCTTTCCGCTTCCCGCGTATGTATGTATGTATGTTTGCTTATATCTTTAAAACTACACAACTTTTTTTAATGAGTGAGTGATTCAGGAGGAAGGTTTATATGTATAATACATGCATAATATAGTAGAGAAACACTGATAATTTTAGAGGTTTCTAATGTGATGTCGTAAATAAACACAATTTTTTGCGCTTACATTGCAAATGCTGGCTGAACCCCACGAGATATATCAAAATAATGTGCTACAGTATTGTATACCTTAAAAACGTCTACAAAAAAGTCCACGATGGTATTAGAAATGTCTTACGGGCACGGGTCAGCTAGTATTACTATATTTTAAAAAGAAAAAACTCGCGTAGAATAGCTTCCGATGTACAATCATACCTATGGCAGTAGGCCTACTGTTTTACATTTAGTAGGTAGATATTATAAGGTACAAGTAGGTGCTATAGATGGTAGTAGGTACTACCCGACGAACCTCTTCACAAGGTGCGACTAATTTTAAAATCTGTGTATTTAATCAAATGAATCATGTAATCCATTAATCAAACACTTACAATAACATTTTTACCTTTATAGCTGTACCGCCTTCATCGGTACATGTGTGGTATTCAATCAAAATATTCTAACAATCACTAATCAATAACAAAAGAGATATCAATAGCGCAATCAAAATATTATAATGCGAGCAGTACAAACTAATTATTTAAAGTGTGCCTAACACTTTTATTTGTTCCAGTACCTACCAGATTTTGTCATTAATAAATAATGAAATCGGTTTAGTAGTTTTTGAGACAATTTGTTACACACATACATACACACATACTCATACAAAAATACAAATCTTTCCTTTTTATAATATGATAAGAATATAGATAAGAATCAAACTATAAAGGTGTGACCAGACATCGCGTGGCAATCGAGCGCGACAGCCGCTCTATGTTTGGACAACAGCTGCGCGCGGCAGCCGCGCTCAAACGGTGTTATTGTTCGTTCGCACGGCATACTTGCCGCGCTCGATTGCCGCGCAATGTCTGGCCACACCTTTAGCCTAATCTATGAGTCTTCTTATGTATCTACCTACGGCTACAACTGTACCACACGTGATTATGTGGGTTACAGTTGTCCTTAGAGTTAGATAAGAATAAACATGTCTGCACCCAAATTGAGACTTAAATAGCATAGCTGCTTTGAGTTAAACTTTCTTTAGCAATATTTATTTTGATGCATATTTAGAATTTGTCAGAAGTCGTAAACAAATATTTTTTGTTTATTTTTAGGTATTCAAACCAAAATGGAGAAACGGAACCCTTAGGGAACGACTCGTCCGTCCGTCCGTTGCCTGTCACGACTGATTATTTCAGCAACTACTGAATTAATCGACCTGAATTTAGAAACTATACAACATATTATTTTCCCATTTCATAACGATTTCCTAACGAGTAGAATATATTTAACTAGCGACCCGCCCCGGCTTCGCACGGGTAGCATGTTATTATACATATAAACCTTCCTCCTGAATCACTCTATCTATTAAAAAAAACCGCATCAAAATCCGTTGTGTAGTTTTAAAGATATAAGCAAACATACATACATACAGACGCGGGAAGCGGAAAGCGACTTTGCTTTATACTATGTAGTGATGTCGAATGGATTTGGATGCTTTAATAGGTGGATCGCCTTATAAACTAAAAATAAACAATCTTGATACTTTTTATATAGGTAAGTAAGTAAGTAATGTTTAAAAGTTAATAAGACGTTTCTTCTTACTCCAAAACCCATATTTTTTTCTCCCAAACTTCCTATACTTCTACTCGCAACAACGCCAAGTCAAGTAGCCTCAGGGCAGGTACAAAATAAATAACGTTTGTATGACACACAGTGGGCTAGTTATTTCAAGAAATTCCATACCTTAAGACGAGTAATATTTTTTTTAATGAATGCAGAATCGTTTTTTCTCAATAACCGCTAAACATACAGTTTTGTTTTTTATGACAAAGGTAACATAAAGATAAATTATAGACAGAAACACGATTGATGAAACTTTTCTCGATAGATTTATTTTCCAAAGTTGGCTCTTCCAAAACACTAATTTCATTTTCACTCAAAACTATGAATAGATTAATTAAACAGTTAATTTTTTATAATTAATAATCATACTAGCTACAAAAATTAAAGACAGTTTAATTTAAAGTTTAATGGTTTTCAAGATAATGCGGTTTTATTTGGGGGCACGGCAGTGCCCCCGCCAAGTCGAGCGCGAAGCAAACACTGCCGTACCATCCTTTACTGGAACCATTTCGCCGCATTTTCAGGCCCCTATTTGAGAACCTCTGGACAAGACCACAACGCTGAAATTTTCGTCATCCAGTAAGCCATAATCACATACTTAACATCCAAAATTTCAAGTCTGTAGGTCATTTAGTTACGAAGTTAAGCGAAAGCAAAGTTTCGCATTTTAGACAGACACTCACTCACTCACTCATGATCATCAGAATAGAACTAGTACTTCCCATAAATTCAGAGAGCTGAAATTTGGTACAGAGTTAGGGTTTAATGGCCACATAAAGGGAAAACCATAAAAACTAGGATAATCAAAGATCTGGAGTACCTGGTGACCCTGATAAGAAAACACAAGAGCCTAACCAAACTATTAGAGATCGACATACCGCCTTTACAAAAAATATTCAACTACTGGACCGATTTGAAAAATTCTTTCACCATTAGAATCTTACATTATCCCTGATGAACATAGGCTATAGTATATTTTCAAAAATATTAGAGATCCGTATGAAAACATCGATAATGTAATCCAAAGTGTGAAATTTAAAAAAAAAAATCCTTATATTGCGTTTGGTGCGGAAATTATTGACAATAGAGCAAAGTAATGTACTACAGTTTTAAAGAGGACATCAATATCTACAAAAAAAAATGCAATACCATATGTCTAACTATTAGGGATCCGTATGAAAACTTCGATAATGTAACCCAACGTGTGAAAAAAAACCAAAAAAATCCTTATATCGCGTACTCTGCGGAAATTGTTGACGATAGAGCAAAGTGATGTACTACAGTTTTAAAAAGGAAATCAATATCTACAAAAAAAGTCTGCGATAATAAATGTTTTATTAGGGATCCTTATGAAAAATTCGATAATGTAACCCAAGGTGTAAAAAAATTACCTACAATATCATTATTACATCCGTGCGGACTGCTAGTACGCCGGGGCGGACTGCTAGTACGCAATAAAATTAAAGGAAAACTCTGGATAAGACTAGACTGGCTTTTATACTTACTTATACTTACAAGTTTACAAGAAGAAATAGTCGAACGATTAACTTTATTATACTCGAACATTACACAAATTGAATAAACAAATTAACAAATTAAATAAACTAAAATATTAATTTCGCTCAAAATTAAGAGTGGCGGTGATACCCGCATACGTCGCTAGATGGCGCTGACTGTATTTTAAACGCGCTTACGATTTGTTTTTATAATAAAAAAACTACTCATAAAAAGAAAAAAAACTGTGTCAAATAAGAAAATCTAATAAAATAAATCAATAAGCCCACGTTTCTACAAAAAGAAGTGAAATCCCACCAAAAACATTCTGTAAAAAACTAACCAAGTCTCGATGGAGCTGCTTGTTTATCTCTAAAAAGTAATGAAATCTAGATAAAGTCGTGTCAAGTCTGAGGTTCTTTACTGCGATTTCTTTATTATTATAGAATGTTATGTGACTTGGCCGTTGAAGAGTACACAAGGGTATAAAACCAGGTGCTCCATGACACCATTGCACCAATCTGTCACCAGAACCGCTACCCATTAACGATGGAAAATTGCCACTTAGAAAACGTTGATTCAATAACCAGTCAATTGTAGGCTTGATAAAGCTGCGTATTTCAATAACACTTATGTAAAGGCGAGCCTGAAACAAACAGTATAAAAATACGTCTATTTTATGTTAGATCGGTGGTCGATTTGACGCTCCAAAAAGAAGACAGCAGAAGTCAGCATTGTCAATGCTGAATGCATGTGTTGCACGATCAACAACAGCTTAAAATAAGACACTAGCGTCCAATTATCAATACCTGTATTGGCTATTATCTCGCTTAACAAACATAGGTAGTTACAACAGATATAACATTACGTGTAAACAAAATTGACTTGTACCCACTAACGTATAAAGAATGTTCAACGGCCAAGTCACACAACATTCTATAATAATAAAGAAATCGCAGTAAAGAACCTCAGACTTGACACGACTTTATCTAGATTTCATTACTTTTTAGAGATAAACAAGCAGCTCCATCGAGACTTGGTTAGTTTTTTACAGAATGTTTTTGGTGGGATAAGACTAGACTGGCTTTTATACTTACTTATACTTACAAGTTTACAAGAAGAAATAGTCGAACGATTAACTTTATTCTACTCGAACATTACACAAATTGAATAAACAAATTAACAAATTAAATAAACTAAAATATTAATTTCGCTCAAAATTAAGAGTGGCGGTGATACCCGCACACGTCGCTAGATGGCGCTGACTGTATTTTAAACGCGCTTACGATTTGTTTTTATATTAAAAAAACTACTCATAAAAAGAAAAAAAACTGTGTCAAATAAGAAAATCTAATGCGATTTCTTTATTATTATAGAATGTTATGTGACTTGGCCGTTGAAGAGTACACAAGGGTATAAAACCAGGTGCTCCATGACACCATTGCACCAATCTGTCACCAGAACCGCTACCCATTAACGATGGAAAATTGCCACTTAGAAAACGTTGATTCAATAACCAGTCAATTGTAGGCTTGATAAAGCTGCGTATTTCAATAACACTTATGTAAAGGCGAGCCTGAAACAAACAGTATAAAAATACGTCTATTTTATGTTAGATCGGTGGTCGATTTGACGCTCCAAAAAGAAGACAGCAGAAGTCAGCATTGTCAATGCTGAATGCATGTGTTGCACGATCAACAACAGCTTAAAATAAGACACTAGCGTCCAATTACCAATACCTGTATTGGCTATTATCTCGCTTAACAAACATAGGTAGTTACAACAGATATAACATTACGTGTAAACAAAATTGACTTGTACCCACTAACGTATAAAGAATGTTCAACGGCCAAATCACACAACATTCTATAATAATAAAGAAATCGCAGTAAAGAACCTCAGACTTGACACGACTTTATCTAGATTTCATTACTTTTTAGAGATAAACAAGCAGCTCCATCGAGACTTGGTTAGTTTTTTACAGAATGTTTTTGGTGGGTCACTTTTTCCGTTAGACGCGGCCCATACAAAATAACAAAAATTTCAAGCATCACCTTAATACCTACGTTCAGTGGCACAAGTAGGACACGCGCGCTCGATTTAGTTGTAATGGCTCACTGAACGTACAAGTTTAAGTGACGACAAAACAGCTATACGGAACATTACCGTTTGAAATGTTAATCATCTTTAGAGCCTTATAATGGTGCTACTCTTACAATTTTTTTCTTAGAATTACAACTGCCAGTGTTGCACGTACGATTAAACTCACTACTCCGTCATGTCTGTCTGTGTGTACCTAGTGTGTCTACAGCTACACTTTACCTTACAAATTAGCTAGCTTCATGAGAAAATCCGTATAAATTTGCGTGTAGTTGAGATGAAGATGAATTACAGTGCACGTAAATTTACTGCGTCAGTTTGGTGGTATTGTTGGGATAAAACGAAATAGGGTAGATACTAGACGTAAGTGATTGCGGAAACAGAGAACTGGCCCCAGGCGTTTTTTGAAATTCGACGACTTACCCAAGTGAACTCTAATAAACCTTTGATTCACTAAAGTTTATTAGAATTGTCTCATTGGCGTCTATAACAAGGAATGTTTTCATAAACTGATAAAGGCTGATATCTTTTCACGCTTAAAAAATCACAATCGTATAAAGATTAAAGATGATTTAGACGATGACCCATAATGATGAGTAGGTAATTTAAATTTTCCCAATATACCAAATACTTCTACTTTTTGCGTAATTTTTCACGTATCAGTTCTACAACACTACTCTTGTCTTTGTATACGTTTGATGTAGATATATCACTGCGCCTTTTTACATTCGTTCGTTTGGTGGTCTCACCGAGATAAATTGGCGTAGCATACTCGAGTGGCAGTCGTCTGCGGATGTAAGTGCGTGTCGCGGTGTTTTGCGCCAATTCCACGACGTACGTGAGCTCTAATCACCCTCTTTAAACCAAGTCTCACGTCCCAGCCCGGAGGAACCGTTTATTTTAATTCTCCACAAATGCGTGTCTAATTTGTACGGATGTGTTTGGTTTAATTTCAAAGCATTGTTATTGCTAACAAGATTAGCTCGCGTTTAATGAGAACAATTAGGAACGCTAGTAATATCTTGTGTGAAATTGGACATTTATTTATAAATTATACTTCAAAACCCAAAAATAAAACACAAAAAACAATAATTAACAAAAAGCACATTTGATTTTAAACGACTTAAAAAAAGGAATCATGTTTTAGAAATTACCTACATAACAGATAAGTTAAATCATAAAAACTAACCTTTAGTATAAATAAACATTTACTCTGGTAGATTTAAAGAAAGTCAAGAGCAAAAATAAAGATATGTTTCTCACTCTTACAATACCTGCCGGAATCTCACTTGTAAATGAGCCTTTAGTATGCTGCCTGAAAACGTGTGCCTTACTTTATTGCGAACGGGTTCTGATAGCATCATTCCTTAAGTTAGTTTATATTCCCCCGTTTTATCGAGTCTGTCGTTCATTACATTAGCTATTTTCATAAATAAACTCACTGAAAATGTAGGTTGGGCAGAAAGAAATATAAATTGTATGTTGTATAGGTACGTATATAACGTTATAACTAGTACCTAATTGTAACGTTACTTACTACGTCACTACACTAATCTAGGCTTTAATATTGAAGAACAGTGTCCTACGTGTCTTTGTATGTACGTAAATCTAGGTTTAGCAATTTTCGATTGTTTTAAAAAAAAAAAAATTACCTTATTTTTTTTTTCTTGAAATTATTTATTACACTACAAATATATATAGAGACCTATTCATACAAAATAAGCGAGAAATAGGCAAAACAGTGCATGTCGCGGCGTGGTTTCAAACGGCGCCCTGTCACTCATGCGTTTTCAATGTAAACAATCCAAGCCACTCGAAAGGATAAGGCTATACAAAACTTACGAGTATGACATCAATCAATGAAAACCAACGAAATCAAATCGTTATAATATTACAGTTTTTGAAGCTTGCCGTTTGCATACCAACCGCTGCATATCGTTTTTCAGGCAATTATTAAATGTTGTTCAGCGAAATCGTGTTTTTGCCAGACCGAAACTATAAAGGTGTGTTTCAATCGGAAATTGCTGTCACAATATCTAAACGAAACCCCTAGATTTTCTTTTTAATTTTCTAAGCTAGAACTCCTCTCCAACGATACTTCAAAGACTTGATATAGTCTCTTAGGGTTCACTAATGTTTCACCGACAAACGTTACGCAAATCTTCATTTCAAAACCAACGTTTCGTACACTATTAATTCCACAAATATATCATTCCGTAAACGTATAATTTCGCAACTCAACGAGTCGTATACTATTCATTTCAAAAATGTATCGTTCCGCAAATGCATCGTTTCATAACTCAACGTTTCGATTCATTTTATTTTGCAAATATTTTATTACGCAGATGTTTAACATCACAACATTTTACTTCGCATATAGTTTATTCTACAAACATATTTTTTCACAAATGTGTTTTTTTACAAATATATCATTTAATAATAAACAAACGTATAAAAAAACGTACAATACAATGTTTGAAATGATGGTGGAATACGGAGCAGAAAATAACATTGAAATCAAGCCAAAAGTTTGCATATTAGACTTTGAAAAAGCTGCCATAAATAGCTTGAAGTCAAATTTTGAGAATGTAATCCTGCACGGCTGTAATTTCCATCTTGGACAAATAATTTACAGGTAAGTTTTAATTTTATACATTTTATTATCTTACTAAATATTAAGAGGTAATGGTAAATGATTAAATGGCCTCTAAAGTAAAATAACAGCATTTCGGTTCTGGTGGCGGGTCACAGTTCTAACCTAACCTAACCGACAGTGTCGTTTGTGGTGGTGATGTTTTTTGCATAGGCACTACATTAATAAAAACTAGTTGATTCGAAATATTGTGTTTTGCACAATATTTCGAATCAACTAGTTAAATATTTTATTTTACCTCAATATTAAACCATGCATTAAGTTTTTTTTTTAAATAAAATATGTTTTCGAAACATTGCATTTGGGAAACGTTGGTTAGCGAAGTGTGGGTTTATGAATTAATATATTTATGATATGAATTGTTTTTGAAATAATATGTTTTGAACTGAACATTTGCGTGATGAATACTATGCGATATGAATTATTTATGATATGATGAGTTATGAAACTAATAGTTTTGTAATAATACCTTTGCCAAGTGAATTATTTATGTAGTGATGTAGTTGCGGAAAGTTGAGATGTGAAACAAAAGGGTTCCGAATCGTTGGTTTTGTAATGAAGATTTTTGAAACGTTTGTCGGTAAAATGAACGGGTACCAGATCTCTTAGATCTCTTAGACTTGACAGAATTCATTGATCAACGAAATTAACATTTCTGTGGAAAACTAGATCTACCTACTCCTTTCATCATCATGTTTGTTTTTGATATGCTGTCACGGGGGTAAACTACTTGTAGATAGGGTTTAAATGCACAACGGAGGTTGTAATATCAAACCGTGTGACAAAATAACTTCCAGCCACTAGCTAAGACAGGCTTCATTGACTTTGTAGGGTAATTACTCCCTAGAGCTTAGACTTGGTTGGTCACAAGCATACGGACCGTGTACTACGCTCAAATATTGATTGGAGATTCTGTTATAAACTTGTCCAGTTTATAACAGAATCTCCAACACACTTACATTTTACATTCGTACGATCGTACATATTTATTGATTAATATTTTATTGCAAGCCTATTATTACGTAAGCCGTGTTGGCCAGGTGGGAGGTACCTCGACTTTCAATCTGAAGGTCGTGGGTTCGAATCCCGGCGTGCACCAATGGAATTTATATGCGCATCAAAAACACGTGCTCAAAACGGTGAAGGAAAACATCGTGAGGAAACCAGTTAGAATTATTATAAGCGGTGACCTGCCACGTATGGAATGCTAACTACTTAAAATGTAGGCATGTGCCAAATATAATGTTTGGACGTGCTTCTGACTAACCTTACTAGACATGTTCAAAAGATCTAAGCGTCTGGAGATCTGAGAGGATGATCTACCATACTTGGGGATAACAGTCGTGATCCTATTTATTTTTATTGCACCAATGAATGGGATACAAAAGGCGGAAGGCATTTTACCAACCAATAACGGGAGAAATCAAGTTGGCGATGTCATGCCGATATTATAGATATAGTAAATGTTTAAGGAAATGTACTTGTACCAGGGATTATAGATATGTAAGTAGGTAGTAGGTATGTATGAGATTTGTACATACCTACTATACATCGACTCTTCGTGGTCGAAGTGTTACGGGGTACTTGAATGCATTTGGTCTGATAGATTTGGTATTATTTATCTCACCAGGTACCTTTCAAAAGAAAATTTGGTCTTAAATAGTTCAACCGTATTAAAATCATAATTTCACGTCTTTTAGAATCCTAATAGAAATACGGGTAAATTCCAAAAGACTGGTTTCTTTAGGAATAATCTGCAATGGGCTACGATCGCACCCCAAAATAAAAACCCTTCTAATGTATGAGAACAGCTAAAAAATATGGAAGGATGCGGTTGACCAGCCTTTTTTAGGCAAGTAATTTCAAGCCCAGTGGACTTTATTTGGCAGCTGCCATGGTCCTCAATTTAAACTCCATCAAGTTTGATGTCTGTGTTTACAAATAAATGATTTACACCAAAGAATTAAGAAAATTAGCTGATTCACAAACAATTTAATTGGACTCGAATTTGGGATTTCAGTATTATGTTTTATATTACTTTTTGAGTATTACTCGGTAGATGGTAGCTCAATAAAACTTATCTTCATAGTAAATAACTTTTGAAGTGTTCAAATTTAAAGTAGGCTTGAAGGCTTAAACTTTTGTTACTTTTGATAATAGCTCTGAGGAAATGGATTAGAAAACTTTTGGACCCATTCAAAATTTTCTTGGCGTGATTTTGCTTCGACCAAAACTAGTAAACAAATTGGATAACACAATACATGCCCCTTGAGATGTTCTACCTCAAAACATCTTGTATGTTAGTATAACTATTTACCTACTTGTGTATTACATTAATTGATAGAATAATACTTAAATGCCAAATCCAATAGATTTTAGTTATAATGATTTAATTTCTTGTTATCCATCAGTTTGCTCTGTTTACAAAAATAACGCACCAAATAAAACATGGTGACGGCAATTGACTCAAAGCTACGGAATGTAGGAGCAAATTAGCATGAGAACCAAAGGATAAACAAAATATGCCGATTTATTTGGTGGCGGCATTTTATTTACCAACAAAATAAAATATCTCAATATTTTTTTCGCCAATTCTTTAAGGTTCAAAGGTATAAAGGTCACGCGAGAAAAAGTCTTATCGTCATGAATACCCACGAGAAACAACACATTCTTTGAAGCTATCGGAACAAAAATATGAGTACCTCGATAAACACAAATTTTCAGAAAGCTACAAGAATGATAGGCGTCATGTACGAGTTATTTGTATTCAGAGTTCGTTCATGAAGCACGTGACAGGCCTGTTAACATAATACTAAGTAAACTCCGTTTTCAATTACGAGATTCTGTACAACGCTGGCATGATTCGTGAAATTCGGAATCATCCGCTGCGTTATTGCCGGAAAGAATATGAATGGAACATTCATTTACATGAGCATAGCATTACTCGTAATGGAATGCATTAATGTCAAGGATGTACTGGATGGCAAGAGAGCACTTAAAGCAAACTCAGTTTTGCAAAAAACGAGGCGCAGACACCAGACACGAACGTTTCCGCAGGCTCTGCCTCACACCGAGCACCACTCCAAAGTAACATGCCGGTTACTCCGTTTCACTGTATAACGTGTGGTGATGTGTGTACTATTTTCAAAATTATCACTACATAGTATAAAGCAAAGTCGCTTCCCGCTCCCCGCGTCTGTGTATGCTTATATCTTTAAAACTACACAACGGATTTTGATGCGGTTTTTTTTTAATAGATAGAGTGATTCAGGAGGAAGGTTTATATGTATTAAACCCGTGCGAAGCCGGAGCGGGTCGCTAGTGTTTTATAAATGTGATAGGACTACAGAAAGTGCAAAAAGTTCAAAAAAGTAGAAAATATTTAACCCAAGAATAAATTGAAGAAGTTATTTTTCAGTATTTACCCAAGCTTACTAAGAAAGCAAATAAAATAAGTAGTTTCGAACTGAAACTTTCCTCACGTACAGAACATCTTTTACGTTCCGTATTTTAAAACAAAATCGCTGCAATCAGATGTTGAAATCGTCGACAAAGAAAAAGACAACGGAAAATTAACTGAGAACAATTATTTTCCAACTAAGCTACGATGAATTCTGTAGAACATTAATATCGATTGCAGCGCCATTGTTAAGCCGGGGTCCCACAGCGCGTAAAACGACGGGCCGCGCCGGATGACGCTCCGCCTGTGTGCGTCCGGCGCGTCGCGTACAGAGCGGTCTGAGCACGGGCCACCACGGATGCATCGTTCCCACGGCGCGTCCGTCCGCCTTGGCGCGGTCTGGCGCGTGAAAACGCGGGCCGTGGGACCCCGGCATTAGACACACGATTGCATTTTGTCGGGAATGGAGGTCAGAAATTAATAGAACTCAAACTAGAATGTTTTAACACAGACATAGTGCTGCTTGTTGTTTACCCACAAAGCGAGTGTTAATATTCATGAAGAGAGAGAGAACCCACTTACGAATAATAGATTACCAGTGAAGTTTTAACGTAAATAAAGCTTGAAAAGCATCTTGTTAGTTTGTCAACCAACGAACGTTAATACTAAAGCTAAATTCTCGATAATCTGAGAAGACAAAGATTGAGAAGGGATATCTATCACTCCGCTTAGAGCCAGTCGCGCCAGATGTACCTATAATACAGTGAAAATAAATACTTCTATATTGCGGTTAGATTAATGAATCGGTGATTTTGTATACACAAAGGGTAAAAACGGGACCCTATTACTAAGACTTCGCTGTCCGTCTGTCTGTCACAGGGCTGTATCTCATGAACCGTGATAGGTGGACAGTTGAAATTTTCACAGATGATGTATTTTTGTTGTCGCTGTAACAACGAATACAACGAATATAAAAACAGAATAAAGTAAATATTTAATTGGGGCCTCAACAAACGTGTTTTTTTTTTGCCATTTTTTCGTTTTTTTTTATATTACGGAACCCTTCGTGCTCGAGTCCGACTCGCACTTGACTGGTTTTTTGATACGTAATCGTTATTGATCATAATAATTATACTTAGCAGTTTTTCGTCGTAACATAAAAACGTCAATAGATGTTTTAATATATGGACGCTTAGTTATTTGTTATTTTTAAGAATATTTATTCGTAGTGTTAGTCACTCATAGCATCGAAATTTTCACCTAAAATAAGGCTAAAATAAATGTTCAACCTTCAGGGTAGATATGCTCGCAGCAACCTTCATGAAGTTCACCTCCTAAATGGGACGGTGAAGTTTATAAACGCAAGTCCTTATAATTTGAAATTTAAGTATGAACCTAACCCTGAGCTGCCGAGAAATATCATCTACTTATAAACAAGCCGGTCATAGTAATCTATACTAATATTATAAAGAGAAAAGTTTTGATTTTTTGCTTTTTTGTTTTTTTGTATGTTTGTAATGGATAAAATCAAAAACTACTGAACCGATTTAAAAAATTCTTTCACCATTACCAAGTTACATTATCCCTGAGTAACATAGGCTATTTTTTATTTTGAAAAAGTAATAAATTATTTATAAGAATGACGATAGTTTGAAGCAAGGTGTAAAAAATTGCTAAAAATTTTGCTTTCTTCGTGTGCGCTACAAAAACTATTGAACGGGAATTGTAACGGGAACGGGAATGGGAATGGGAACGGGAACGGGAACGGGAACGGGAACGGGAACGGGAACGGGAACGGGAACGGGAACGGGAACGGGAACGGGAACGGGAACGGGAACGGGAACGGGAACGGGAACGGGAACGGGAACGGGAACGGGAACGGGAACGGGAACGGAAACGGAAGACAACATTTGTTAATTCTAAAGCGATACGAAGTTCGCGGGGTCAGCTTGTAGTTTATAAGGTAAGACGAAAACTAAACACGTCCGTGATCAAAATTCAGTACACCAGCCCTACACAAGAAGCGAACAGAATCTGTCAGTAGATTCTTATCTTTGGCAGCAGGTTAATTGGAAATAATCTCCGCACCAAATGGACCCTCAAATTGAGCTGCTGAACTGTTTGAAATTCATTAGGTAGCACCGCAATTTAAGCTGTGGTTGAATTTATTCCCGTCGTATCTGAAATTGGTTTGACGTTGATATTAGGTGCTTATTGGTTTAATCAACGAGTGTGCAATAAACTGCATATATTATTATTTTTTTTGGAACAAATTGTCTTTGATTATGGTTATTGTGAAATCGTCGATATGCATTGTGATATCTGCATCTATAAAACATACTCGTATTATTATTATGCTTTATACTTACTTACTTTTATATTATGAATGAATTAATTAATGAAAATGCTTTTGTACACCATAAAAAAAATAACAACGAAAGAAACTCGAACTAATGCCGGAAAAACACCCAAATATGTCTCTAACCATACTAAATGTATGAAAGCGATTAGCTAGTGGCGTGTCGCGCCACGACACGACACGTAAGTGTGTTTCCGGCATAACTGTACAATGGGTGGTCTTATCGCTAAAAAGCGATCTGTTCCAAACAACCTTGGGATGGAGTTCGAATATAAAGATGAATGGAAGATTGGTCGGGGTGCACTAAAAACAGTATTAATAAAAATCAAAGAATAAATACTTTAAATAAATACTAAAAACATACAAACATAATATGATCTGAAATTTATTAAGTAAAACAGTATGTACCCAACTAAATAAAATCTGTATTTGAAAATGCCTTTTGGAGACCGTAAATAAAAAGATCAATTTTGTTTTTGATTTGTTGTATTTGTCTGTCCGCAATTTACTCATATATTAACCCAAAAACTGGGCACTGAACAAACTTTGATGAGTACGGTAATAAATACCCTATCGGCTACTATATCTACTTGGCTTCGAGTCAAGAAGTAACCGAAGGTACAATTTATTTTCGTTCTTATAGACATCTTATTAAGCAAAAATAAAAAAAAATCTCGCGCACGTAGAGTGCTACTAGGTGTGTTTTATTTATATTTTTATATATTTTTTTTGTTTTAAAGTTTTTTGTGTTAAGAATTACCGGTCAAGTTTTCTGAAGAATATTTTAAAGAGGTTATTTAAGGTAGGAATATTTTAGATAGGTAGTAGCATTAAATTTCAAATGTTTTCAATGGTTATTTCATTTATCTTTATATTTTAAGGTAATAGAATTAATACAGCATTGTGTCGAGCCTAGCACTGATATAATACGTCATACGTTAAAACTTTTTTATAGGTCTTTTTCGGATATCCCCTTGCGAAAACTCACGATCGGTCTAGATAGATTTTATGAAAACAAATGATAGAACACAAAATGCTACTGAATCCTGCTTTTATTACTTAAGACGAGTAATAAATTTTTGATGAATGCAGAATCGTTTTTTCTCAATAACCGTAAAACATACAGTTTTGTTTTTTATGACAAAGATAACTTAAGGATTTAATCTAGATAAATTAAAGACATAAACACGATTGGTGAAACTTTTCTCGATAGATTTATTTTCCAAAGTTGGCTCTTCAAAAACACTAGTTTCGTTTTTAATCAAAACTATGAATAGCTAAATAGTTCATTTTTATATAATTCGTAATAATCATACTAGCTACATAAATTAATGACAATTTTTTTTAAAATTTGATGGTTTTCTAGATAATGCAGTTTTATCACTTTTTCCGTCTTAAATTCAAATTCAAATTCAAAAATCATTTATTTCAATAAAATCACAAGGATCTCTTTGAAACGTCTTAGGAACTAGGTGAAGCTACGCCGATTCCACGCGACCAAGCCTAGAAGAATCAGGCAACAAACACGGCTTGGGGTCTACCTTTTTTTTATGATCCTTTCCTTAATGCTATGTAGAGCTCCAGTGTGGTGCCAATCGAACAAGGTGAAGGCTCAAACAAGAATAATAATTAAAAGTACCTACTACTCAAGTACTACTTATCCGTAATTTCACTAATCACCGTGTTATATACAATGCTTTATACGAACAGTATTCTCTTGACAATTAAGGCACGGATACACTAGGGGACATTTTGTCACGCACCATATCACATATCGTGCCGTGTTGGCCAAGTGAAAGGTACCTTGACTTTCATTTCGAAGGTCGTGTGTTCGAATTCCGGTGTGCATCAAAGGATTTTTCTGTTCGAAAAATTTATATGCACATTAAAACTCCTGCTTAAAACGGTGAGGGAAAACATCGTGAGGAAACCAGTTTGTATTCTTATAAGCGGCGATAGGTTTGCAACCTGTCACATATGGAATACTAACTACAGCAAAATGTTGGCATGTGCTATATATAATGTTTGGACGTGCCTCTGGCTAAAAGTGTCCCTCTATTTATTCCCAAGTCGAGACCCATTTTGTTGAAGTGGTAAGCGCTTCACAATTTATTCAACTTTATTTGACGCATATTTTAATGTTCCTACACACTGCTCTCAAGTAGGTAAGAATACCTATTATTTGAGACAATAAAAATAAATGATAACTAGATCATTATTTGTAATATTAGGATCACTGTTTTGTGAAAATAAACAATTTCTAATTATTGTTATTATTTGATTAATCATTCATTTTGGCATTTGAAACCGAGAGTAAACAGTCGGTTTCGGTAAGTTTACTTACCGATTGGTTTGAATTGCCAAAAAATAGCATAATAGTTCAAATTATCTTGAACTACAGCAGTACATTTTTTGTGCTTCTGGCCAAAATTCAGCACGGAAATATAGTTAAATCAGGCATTGAGCAGACCTAAGCTATACTGTTAAGCTGATAGCTAATTGAGACGATAGTAATAAACCTGATGCAGATTATCTAGCTAGATGAATTGAAATAATTTTGGTGCTCTCATAAACAGTATATTTTAACGTTTTTAAAATGGATAACAATAAAGTTTAAAACTTAGACCAATAACCTTCATGAATAGAGTTTAAAAGATAAAACCCCATGCTCGCCAGTTTAGACAAAACTGGAAAAACGGAACGTTTTCAACAAAACAAATGAAGTAGTAGATACCTACCAATCGATTTACTTTAATTGCCCTACTGCTCCTTTCAACATCGTGCTCTGCTTTACTTTAGTTTTGTAAACTAGTGATTTCCTTTTATTTTGTACGGAAGTGAGCCTCGCTAATAGAAATTAGAACGATATTTTTGCCAATAAATCCAGCTTAAACAATATTAGGTTTAAATTTAGGTTTAATTTACCATTTATAGCCCTCAAATGAAGAAGTAAGGAAGATTATTGGAAAATAAAACATCAAAGTCAAAAGGTGCTTCACTACATAGTATAAAGCAAAGTCGCTTCCCGCTTCCCGCGTCTGTATGTATGCTTATATCTTTAAAACTACACAACGGATTTTGATGCGGTTTTTTTAATAGATAGAGTGATTCAGGAGGAAGGTTTATATGTATTAAACCCGTGCGAAGCCGGGGCGGGTCGCTAGTATATCAATAAAATCACAAGGATCATTCTAAAACATCTTAGGAGCAAGGTGAAGCTACGCCTGTTCCTCGCGACCAAGCCTGAAAAATCAGGTTGTATCCAACAGTGAACGTTGATGTTATTCTATTTACAAAACCGAGATGTGCGTCATACCCTCCAGCGAACAAAGCCTGCAAGGGTATTTCATTACCTCCAGTAAAAATATTCACTCATTCTTCCAGTAATTTTACTCAAAGAAATCACACATTCGGGCAACACCTGAACTTTAAAAAACCGGCCAAGTGCGAGTCGGACTCGCGCTCCGTACCATTATCTATAAAAAAAAGGCAAAAAACACGTTTGTTGTATGGGAGCCCCACTTAAATATTTATTTTATTCTGTTTTTAGTTATTTGTTGTTATAGCGACAACAGAAATACATAATCTGTGAAAATTTCAACTGTCTAGATATCACGGTTCATGAGATACAGCTCTGTGACAGACAGACGGACAGCGAAGTCTTAGTAATAGGGTCCCGTTTTTGCCCTTTGGGTACGGAACCCTAAAAAGTGTTTTTCTACTGCTGTGTTTTTCTACTGCTGCTATTGGCTTTTGAAGGCCAATAGCGCGTCCCTTCTGTTGTACCTACATCAAGCATAAATGGGTCGAGATGTCGATCCCGGACAGAGTTATGTCCTAATTACAAAAGTCATTAAGCCATGGCTGAAGTATGTGGGTGGACGGTCTTAAACTCCATCTTTAGAGGTGGCCAGATTCATACACTTAATTTTCACCTAGCAACTTATCACACTTTCATCACACAAATATTTGCCCTGGGTGGGGATCAAACTCACAACCTACAGCGCATAAATAAATGCTAATAAGTACCTAGAAGGCCATCGACTAAGAAACCATCGCAGGCGCGCTATGCAAGTAATATGACGCAGAGGTTTCTGAAAAACTGTGTCGGCAGTAAAGTTCCGCTCGCTTACTACCGAGGAGGCTGGTGACCCCATCATAAATAATATTTTCGTGAAAATAATATTTTTTCGTGAATGTCATCGTGGGTTGTAGTTTGACGCCGAGCGTGACGAAGGCGCGAGTCGCGGGCCGTCGCGGATGACGTGATTAGCCGCCCGCCCCGCGCGCCGGCTGCCGCCTCCCCAGGGCGCGAATCCAATTTACCCACTTGCACCCCGTTATTGTGTCTGCCACGTTTGTATGTTATAAGAAAACTTTCTTTTGCAATAAATATCCCGTCAACGATAATAAAATTTTAAAGGTAAGATACCTCACTCAAACACGTCAACGATACGATGAATGACCCGAGCCGCACGAGAACCGCCTACCTAAAGCCTACCTACCGGCTCTCCCGAACACGCTTTACCCATTAGCGGGTATAGTTCGAGTCATGCGACGATATGTCGCTTGTGCAACGGAAATTACAAATCAATCGTCCAATTACGCTTCCTTTGGACACTAAATCCTTATAAAGAAAGCTTGTCTGAAAAGCGGCGAGGAATTGTTCGGCTATAATGAAGGTCAAGTTATCTGCAAAAGGAAAACCTGTAGAAATCGGTAACGAGGCAGAATCCAGCTTTAGAAATAATCATAACAAATAAGGATTGCGAGACTACAAAACTAATGCTGGTTTGCAGCAAACTTTAAATTCATGTCTTTTTTGTAACTCTTATCGATGACATTTCCATACAAATGAACATTTCTAAGGGCGAGAAAAAATGTAGTCGTAGAATGAACTTCAGTCCAAGGCTGATTTACTGCTATCTGCCCAAGGGATTCCAGCAAAGCCACAGACAATGTTGTTCACGAAGAACTGCCCATTTTTTTCCTGTAACTTCTGAACTCTAAAATATGGGCATTAACACTCTTCCGCATTGTAGATACTTTTGAATTAGGCCGAAGTGTCTTTTTTGCCATATTTCATTACACATTCTAATGTCTAATGTGTCTCATACTAGTATTTGAACAATATAACAACTAGGTAGTTACCTTCATTCCCTCCAAGTTTTATTATGAGAATATGAGTTAACTAGATTTGAAATATAATTACATTTATATCAGAAACAGGTGCCTTTCTGTAACAGGGTGTAAACCTTTCCGTTTATTACTCTGTTTATTCCACTTCTAGCGCAAAACGCTTTGAATTTTATCGAGTTGAGAACAAAGGTGGCATTCACATCTAATATCCGCCGGGAGTCATAGAGTCCGTAATATTATGGTTGTGGTTTCTTTGTCGCCAATCTGTTTACTGTTTTCATTCTATTGTTGGCATTACTTTCGGAATATTGTTTCGTTATTGAGTAGTTCTAGTTCTACTGGTGTTTAGATAGATGTTCTACTAAGTTCACTACTTCTACTATAGTTTTAACATACCCACTTAGATCTTAATAAATTCTGCATCTCGACTTTGATACTACTTCGTAAGCTATAAGTTTAGAGAGTAGGTAGAACAAGCTAATTGTCCAAAAAAAATTTAGATCGGCTCGATATGCAACTAACCTTAATACATATTTTATATTAAAAAAACCGGCTAAGTGCGAGTTGGACTCGCTCACGAAGGGTTCCGTACCCGTATCTATACAAAACGGCAAAAAAATCACGTTTGTTGTACCCACTTAAATATTTATTTTATGCTATTTTTAGTATTTGTTGTTGTGTACGGTACGGCAACAGAAATACATAATCTGTGAAAATTTCAACTGTCTTATTATCACGGTTCATGAGATACAGCCCTGTGACAGACAGACGGACAGACGGACAGCGAAGTCTTAGTAATAGGGTCCCGTTTTTACCCTTTGGTTACGGAACCCTAAAAATATGAATATTTGTCGTTCCTCCTATCCATCGTGTCCTTCAGTCATTTAGTGTAGGTAGATATACCGATTACTTCGAAATGGCTGTTCCGATTTCAATGGTTATTCAAGATCACTCGTGCGTCTTCCTGTCTGGCACAGGCACTTTACTCGAAAACTAACAAATGTAATATTTGAAATTTGGCGCAGTGCTAGGTTTTTGTAATCCGCATTATAACTTGTAATACAATGGGTAGCAAAAAAAATATAGGTAAGAGATAATTCATTTAAAAACCGGCCAAGTGCGAGTCGAACTTGCGCATGAAGGGTTCCGTACCATTATCTATAAAAACGGCAAAAAAATCACGTTTGTTGTATGGGAGCCCCCTTTAAACATTTATGTTTTTAGTATTTGTTGTTATAGCAGCAACCGTTCATGAGATACAGCCCTGTGACGGACGGACGGACGGACAGACAGACAGACAGACGGACAGCGAAGTCTTAGTAATAGGGTTCCGATTTTACCCTTTGAGTACGGAACCCCAAAAAGGATAGGATCACGACCGTTCGCCACATTAGATAGATAGACATTATATAGGCAATCAGATCCTTTTAATCCTTGATCTTTGAGAGGCGCTTCTTAACATTTGACACGTGTCCGCTTACATAAGTGCAACCTGCAAGCCCATATACTGGTTTTTTCTTCTCCGTTTTGAGCACGTGTTGAATTTACCTACAATGTAAAATCGATATTAATTTTCGCATGTGATCTGGATTAGTTGAGCTACATTATAGACTGTTTACAACGGTCTTTGGATAGTTCAACTGTTTCTTGTGTATATTGTAATAGGTATAGATGTTATTTGTTTCTGTAAAAACAAACTGCAACCCGTGTGGGATTTGTGCCCACAATCTGAATTAAGAGTCAAGTCATCTGACTCTTAGTTCACAAATCCCTGGGCACAAATCCCACACGGGTTGCAGTTTGTTTTTACAGAAACAAATAACATCTATACCTATTACAATATACACAAGAAACAGTAAAGACTACCCCGCCAACACAACTTTAAATGTTCAAACCTAAAATATATATTAAAAATATCATTTGAAAGGGCTTCTGGGAATTTAAAAATACATTTTTAAAAGTTGTAGGTCAAATGGTCCCAAATGGGCAAAATAACACCGTCCACCTCTCCTTATCTTCTTGGTTTCCAGAGCTACATTTTTTATATTATCAGGGTGTGAAGATAGTTTGTCAAGAATTTTGGGGAAACTGGAGTTTTTTCCGTTATCTTAGTTACTGAATAAAAAGGAGTGTAGTTGATCAGAAAACCTAATTTTGTGATTAAGTATTTTGTAACTATTGTGCAGGAAATGATTTCCACTGACTATAGATTTTAACACGGGTGTTTATCACGTATTTACCTTTAATTTATTTTCCCGACGTTTCGGCTATGTTACAATAACCATGGTCGCGGGCAGACCGAACCGGCAGAGGTTTGAGTCGAAACGTCGGGAAAATAAATTAAAGGTAATTACGTGATAAACACCCGTGTTAAAATCTATAGTTATGTCTACTAATCACGATAGTTTGAAAAATAAGATTTCCATTTGGTTATGTAACACATTTTATCGATTTCAGCGATTATTATATTTTTTTATTCTAAAGTTGTCGAATAAAGATACATAATACGAATATAAATAAACGCAGCTTTGTCCCGTTCAACTTTAGTAAAGGTAAATAAGATATACAGTATATATTATGCTGTCACCAGTCACAGTGGATATCAAGACCAGTTTTTGTATGAATACACAACCATAAGCGCCTCTGGCGGTCACTTTGAAAACCATACAAAAATAATAAAAAAACATCGAACAGAAACAAGCCACAATCTATGCTATCATCTCCCACTCGAGGCTCTGATCGAACAAAGAACAATGGACGACTTGCTATGGTTAGCAAAACTATTCTTGGGTAGAACGAAATTTGTAATAATTGAGTAAAATTGATACAGTCTTTTATTTTGGTTTTTAAAATGAATACATATATGTAGAAACCGAGACTGTCTAGCAGAGTGTGCACAGGTACGCATTTGAACAAACACTGACAAAATTCTATTAATATTAAATGAGTTGCGAGGACGGGTCCGGGTCTCAGCGAACCAGCTTTAAGTAGGCACCCGTATCAAAAGTCACGTAAATATAGGGAGCAATAAACACATACCCGTTTTATCTTCTATTTGAACAAATAAGCAAACATTGTGTTTTCGCAATGTGCTCCCAGATTTCACCCCGAGACAAAATACTTGAACGTATATTGTTACACTTCTTCCTTATGAAATGATAACAATATGGGGATGGATTTACGTTACAGACGACTCAATGACAAAAGGTTTTTGATCGCAATCACTGTATTTATTAAAAGGAAAAATGAGAACTAATATTATATTAAGCGGCGATGGGCTTGCAACCTGTCACGTATGGAATGCTAACTACAGCAAAATGTGGGCATTTGCCAAATATAATATTTGGACCTGCCTCTGACAACCCCTACTAGACATCTTCGAAGGATCTAAGCGTCTGGAGATCTGAGAGGATGTCTACCGTACTTGGGGATCACGATCGTGATCCTATCTTATTTTTAATATTAAAACAATTAAACTACTGTCTTTTTGATGATGCTTCGTAAGTTTCTAAAAATACCTATCTATAGAAATAATATACTCGTACCTAATACATTCCATTTTCAAAAACCTCCTGACATCATAATAAAGTATTTTTAAATCGAAATTCTTATTCACAGCTTTACGACATTATCTATAAAAACGGCAAAAAAAACATGTTTGTTGTATAGGATATTAAATATTTATTTTATTCTGTTTTTAGTATTTGTTGTTGTAGCGACAACAGAAATACATTATCTGTGAAAATGTCAACTGTCTAGCTATCATGGTTTATGAGATACAGCCTTGTGACAGACAGACGGACAGACGGACAGCGAAGTCTTAGTAATAGGGTTACGTTTTTACCCTTTGGGTACGGAACCCTAAAAAGGCGATCAAGTTGGAATATCGTTGAACAGCAACGTGTTGGTACTTTATGAGTAGGATACTAATACAGGGTAGAACAAATGTTTTAGCAAATAGCAGAACTGTATTTCTCAGAAACTCGTTAGACGGAGGGGCGCGCAGATGGCGGTAAGTTTAGAGTCGCTTCATGCAGTTTAACCCTCGTATTCAAGAACGACACTATGAGAACACGCACCCACAGTGGACGAAATCTTTTTTCATAAACATCACTTTAGGTGTTGAGCGGCACTATGGCGCACGCTACCGTGTGCCTCTAGAGCTCAACTTTGGCTAGATGCACACGACAATGTGCCTCTAGTCACACTATGCAGTGTCGCACAACACATAAAGTGATTTTTATGAAAAAAGATTTCGTCCACTGTGGGTGCGTGTTCTCATAGTGTCGTTCTTGAATACGAGGGTTAGTAACGATAGAGCACTTTACAGGACAACAGCGTACTTTTTGTAATAACCATTTGTATAACTATTGTGTACTATGTAACAGCTATTCTCTAGCCTTGAAAGTGTATTGTAGGGACGAAGCCCATTTCAGATCATCCAACGGTCAACAACAATCACTTTTTTTTTTTTTTTTTTTTTTTTTAATTTATTTATTTGGAACTAAAACAACAATAGCACATTAAAAGTAGAAAACGATGACATTTGCAGAAGTATAAATACTGTGTCGCAGACATCAACGCCCTCCTCCGAAGGTAGGGCACAGCACAGTTCCAATTATTATAAAAATAGAAAGTTTTTAAAATAGACTTCTAAAAACTACCTTTATAACAAACGGTTATAAAGGTAGTTTTCAAAAGTCTAGATCTACCTACATCTACACTAGTATTATAAAGAGAAAATAAATATTTTCTAACTAATAACTTCTGGGTCATTTTTTAATAGCTCTTACCTCACATCTTATCTTATACCTATTAAAATCTACAAGTACATTAACAGCGAGTAACATAAGTCGTATTAGAGATCCTCACAAAAATTGCAATAATGTGATCTTGGACATCAAAAATTTGCCCTTAACCTTCATTAGTACCTACCCGTGCGAAGCCAGAGCGGACGGCTATTTCTATATATCTATATACACATATATATACATATAATAAAATTGTAGAAGAGTTAAATTTTGTACATTGAATAAAAACTAAAAAAAAAACTCCTAGGGGCCTTTTTACAAGTAACACAAGCCAAAAAAAAACATTTTAAATTTTTTGTCTGTCTGTCTGTTGTCTGGCTTTCCCGCAAAAACTACTAGACGGATTTTGATGAGACTTTTTTTGTTATGTAGCTATTATTCCTCGGCAACATATAGGCTATAATTTATTATGAAAATTGGAATACCAGTTGTGAACCTATCTGTCCCCCAGCGAAGTGGGCACGGGTCAGCTAGTATATAAAAAGTATTTATAAGTGTTTGCAAAATCGTTTATTGTCATTGTAATGAGTGAAACAAATTAACATTTTGCATATTTTTATAAATAAGTGGCTGAAGTTTCGCTCGTCGACCTCCTACGTGAGCTTCTGTTACTACCTTTTACCCAAGGGTAGTCCCCGAGTCGCCCACGTACAGTCGGGGTGGCCAAAGTCCGGACTTTTGACTGTAACATTTACAATACAATAATTCAAAATATTTCTTCATTGGCGGCATTAAAACAGTTGCTTTCAGTATAAAAAATTAAAAATAAATAGGATCACGACTGTAATCCCCAGTATTGTAAGTACGGTAGACATCCTCTCAGATCTATCCTTTGAAGATGTCTGGAGGTGGTAGTCAGAGGCACGTCCAAACATTATTTTCGCATGCCCACATTTAGCATTTCATACGTGAAAGGTTGCAAGCCCATCGCCGCTTTTAAGAATACAAACTGGTTTCCTCACGATGTTTTCCTTCACCGTTTTGAGCACCTGTTTTTGATACGCATATAAACTTTTCGAACAGAAAAATCCATTGATGCACGGATTCGAACCCACGACCTTCGAAATAAAAGTCGTGGTACCTAACACTCGGCCAACACGGCTTGCTTTCAATTAAATAGTTTGTGCTTTGAAGTGTGTACAAGAAACTTGCATGCTATCATGCATCATCATATCTATGATACACGAGTAGTTTTCCACGAGTATTGGAGATGCAAATGTGAGTAAATGTTACCGTGACTTTAATTGTAGAAGTTGGTAGATGTAGGTAGATGGCATGTTTAAACAAGCCCCTCTATATTACCCGTAGGTTACAAATAAACCAAAAACATATACAAACAGAGCAAGTTAGGAAAAACTCTCTTTTCTATTTCCTAATAAAATAATAACCATATAAAATATAGACTTATAAATTTATGAGAACCCCAAAAGTAAATCAATAATGGGTACCAATAAGTGTACATACCTGTTTGTGCCGTAATGAACATAGGGACTTACCGAAAGGGTCCCCCAGTCCTGGTCATGGCACCGGTAACTGATGTGGGTTGACATTTTCTGGACACTTTTTCTCAATCCCGATCCCGCATAACAAAAGAGTAGATATATAATACATTATTTTCCTGATCCGAATCATTTATCTTTTACATTGTATTAATGAATTAATTTTCCAATAGTACAGTCGTTGTTATTTAATGATTTCTAATAATTTTGGTACGCACTTTAGTTAATTAATTAACGAACATAAGTAGATACATAGGTACCGCAGTTTTTGTTATTAAAAAGACCAAGTAATTGTAAAAGCATGTCACGTTATACAGTATTCTGTCATGGAAAGTATATTACTCTCGTTAACTTTATTTGACCCTTTATTTTATTATTCCAGAAGATGACAGCAAAAAAGTTTTAACAGCGCTTGGTATTTCATCAACAGCGGATCTTGTTTATAATACCTTTTTAGGGTACCGTACCGTACCGACCCTATTACTAAGATTTCGCTGTCCGTCTGTCCATCTGCCCGTCTGTCTGTCACAGGGCTGTATCTCAAGAACCGTGATAGCTAGACAGTTGAAATTTTCACAGATGATTGTATATCTGGTGCCGCTATAACAACAAATACTAAAAACAGAATAAATTAAGTAATTCACTGGGGCTCCCATATAACAAACGTGCTTTTTTACCGTTTTTTTATAGATAATGGTACGGAACCCTTTGTGCGCGAGTCCGACTCGCACTTGGCGGGTTTTTATTTTAAGACAGTGTCAGCTGGCGGTACTTCATTCCGGTATTTATGAGCCTAACTAAGTTGGTTGGCCGAACTACGTAACTTCGTCACTGTAACGAAATATATTTTCTTCCGAGTCATTATACTTATCAATGAAAAGATACCGCAGGGTATGATAAAATGTTTTTCCCTTCTCTTGAATTATTTATTATTCTGGTTCCATTATCGCATTTACAATGGTATTATCATGACCGCGTTGCCCATAGCTGAACACGAATCCCTAAAGGCTTCTTTCACGATCTTCGAATAAAGTCTTGTAGACTAATTGCCTCCTCAACTGCCTGCTTACAAATTTCACCATGACAGTAGCGCTGACTGAGCAGCCATATTGCTTAAGCTCCCTGATAATCTAGATCCGCTTCAACTGTCAAAATTTTTGCTTAGTTTGAGGCTACATAGCGCTCTGTGAAATTTCCACCAATATTTATTTATTCTTTGAAACTAGGACAAATGTAATTGTCTAACAAATGATTGATGTTCGCTTGCCAAGCTTACGTATTACCAATACTATACAGGGCGTCCCACGGATATGCCACATGGAGGGAAAGTACTCATAATACTGTAGATGGAACATTTTACTGAAAGAAGACATTATTTGAATTTATAAAACAATTTAAACTGCATTCATAGATCTTTAAATAATTACATGGTTGAACCGGGAATCGAACCCGTTACACGAGAAAAATAATTATCTTGTAGCTTTATCATACCGATCGAAAGGCTTCATCATAAGGATTATTTTTTGCTACATAACATAGTGTCAGAAATAAAAGGAAGACCATGAATTTTAACATTTTTAATACATGTAGCAAAAAATAATCCTTATGATGAAGCCTTTTGATCGGTATGATAAAGCTACAAGATAATTATTTTTCTCGTGTAACGGGTTCGATTCCCGGTTCAACCATGTAATTATTTAAAGATCTATGAATGCAGTTTACATTGTTTTATAAATTCAAATAATGTCTTCTTTCAGTAAAATGTTCCATCTACAGTATTATGAGTACTTTCCCTCCATGTGGCATATCCGTGGGACGCCCTGTATAGTATTGGTAATACGTAAGCTTGGCAAGCGAACATCAATCATTTGTTAGACAATTACATTTGTCTTAGTTTCAAAGAATAAATAAATATTGGTGGAAATTTCACAGAGCGCTATGTAGCCTCAAACTAAGTAAAGCTTGTACTATTGAGAACTAGATACTCTAATAAAATACTAATTTACTTTTTTTTGTAAATACATACATAAGATCTATACATATAATAAAACTGTAGAAGAGTTCAATTCTGTACATTTAATAAAAACTAAAAAAAATACTCCTAGGGGCCTTTATACAAGTAACACAAGCCAAAAAAAAAACATTTTGAAATTTTTGTCTGTCTGTCTGTCTGTTGTCCGGCTTTCACGCAAAAACTACTAGACAGATTTTGATTAAACTTTTTTTGTTATGTAGCTATTAGTCCTCGGCAACTTATAGGCTATAATTTATTTTGAAGATTGGTATACCAGATGTGAAACTATCACTCCCCAGCGAAGCGGGCACGAGTCAGCTATATATTATAAATATCTATAAACGGAAAAAAACATCTATGTTTTTTACACAAATATTTGTTCTGGGTGGGGATCGAACCAACCTACAGCGTAGAAGGCAGAGATATAAACTGAGCTGTGGGGCCAGCCAAATCATTTACTCATTTGGCTGAAATACAGCTGTGGTAGCATTGCCGATTTCAGACAGATACCCAATTCCGTTTTGATAGACTGAGCTTGAAATGACGTCATCCAAACCAATTGAATTCCCATCGAGTATCGGGTGAATATCGGAAATTAGGCAATAAGTCTTTAGAGATAAAGTAATTAGTAACTTACATCTTGCTTCATTTGCAGAATAGATTGATTAATTGACGAGTGAGATCTAACAATGACATTTGATGTTATTGACTGCGACTATTGGAACGTAGTCTTCTCATCAATCATTTCTCGAAACCATCCAGTTGCGAATAAGAACATAATAGGCTATTTGACAGTATGAAAAATAAAGTGTTGTTGATATTAATCTATGTAAATTATGCCTTCATAAAGCGTTATGGACTAAAACAACTTGAAAATAAACAATGATTTATTAAAAAACCCTTAAATAAAAGTATCTATTTTTTAACGCCAGAATAATCTAGAATGGTTTTCAAAATCTTGTCAAATAGCCCTATTTCGTTTGTTTAAGGCCCTGTATGTCGACGATTGCTCTTTTTCGAAACGAAAAAAGAAATACTTCTGAACAAGCCACATCTCCTATTTTATAATGTATAGTATATGTGAATAAAGATGTACCCATCTTTAATCACTTCGATAAATAATCCTACCGACCGCTGCAATAACGACAAACACACGGGACACCATGGGCGGCGCGTGGTCCGCCTTTGCTTTTCGAACAAATTAATGATATAAATTATGTATAATTACTTATCAAAAACCTATTCTAGTAGAAATCTAGATCTACATATTACCTATCTTTAACAATAAATCACAAGTTGATCTTAATAGTAGGTATCAAAGTATTTCGATCATAAATTCTAAAACGTATCATTTTGAAATAATATCTTTATCGTGAAAAGTTTCTGCTATTATGTTTTCAGCTTAATAGAAATCTAGGTAGGAACCTGAAGTAATATATTTATAAAAATAGGAGATGTGGCTTGTTCAGAAGTATTCCTTTTTTCGTTTCGAAAAAGAGCAGTCGTCGACATAATCGGGCCTTAACTGATAAAATTTCATTGTTACTTTTGGTGATTATTTCTTTCAGACGTCTGAATGGAGAGCTCCTTTTTAGGGTTCCGTACCCAAAGGGTAAAAACGGGACCCTATTACTAAGACTTCGCTGTCCGTCTGTCTGTCCGTCTGTCTGTCTGTCTGTCTGTCTGTCTGTCTGTTTGTCCGTATGTCTGTCCGTCTGTCTGTCACAGGGCTGTATCTCATAAACCGTGATAGCTAAAGAGTTGAAATTTTCACAGATTATGTATTTCTGTTGCCGCTATAATAACAAATACTAAAAACAGAATAAAATATTTTTTTAAAGGGTGCTCCCATACAACAAACGTGTTTTTGCCGTTTTTTTATAGGTGTCGGTTTTTGTTCCCACATAGCTAGCTTAATTCACGTTCTACAATTTTTTGTATTCTAATTTTTCCATTTTTCTACTAAATATACGGCTTTATTAAATTAGAATCCAAATCCCGAGTTCTTCGTCCAAACACATTTACTTCTGATATGTTAATTAACTTTATTTAAATAGAAAGTAACTGAGCGACATAATACTTGAAGATTGTGAATTTTAATACCTACTTATTAAAAAAATACTATGATGCTGAACTAAACTGTTTGGACGTGCCTATAACTACCCTCATATGCATATTGGAGCGCCTGGTGATCTACATTGTGATACTATTGGATAGCTGTTCATAAAGATTTCTGATTAGATTATCTATATGATATCACACTCATTGATAAACAATTTAATTATTCTAGAATACCTATACATAGACAATTAGGGTTGTGTGTAAAATATTTACACGCGAATATATTTTCTGATTAACGATTATTTTATTATCTTCTTCATGCTCAATTTACGTAAGGATATAGGTATAGTTGCTGGGTACATAACATTATACAACCTACTATCCTACATCCTACTATCCTACTATCCTACTATCCTACTATCCTACTATCCTACTATCCTACTATCCTACTATCCTACTATCCTACTATCCTACTATCCTACTATCCTACTATCCTACTATCCTACTATCCTACTATCCTACTATCCTACTATCCTACTATCCTACTATCCTACTATCCTACTATCCTACTATCCTACTATCCTACTATCCTACTATCCTACTATCCTACTATCCTACTATCCTACTATCCTACTATCCTACTATCCTACTATCCTACTATCCTACTATCCTACTATCCTACTATCCTACTATCCTACTATCCTACTATCCTACTATCCTACTATCCTACTATCCTACTTCCTACTATCTAACATCCGTGAGTGGGTGTGTTTGTTACTTATTCACGCAAAAACTACTGAACGGATTAAAATGAAACTTTTTTACAGTATATAGCTTATACATCAGAATAAGACATAGGCTACTTTTTATCCATGTACACCAGTGCGAAGCCGGGGCGAGCAGCTAGTATATTATAAATGCGAACGTTTGTGAGTTTGTTTGTATGTTTGAGCTTGACAAAAGGGATTTAGATGAAATTTTCTGTAGATGTAGATATAATGCCAAAATAAAAAATAGAAAACATTAAAATACGAAAAACATCCTCAAAATGATTAATAACGCAAAAGGGATGATTTTGGTATAAATGGCTCTGGTGTGTAAAAAATCTGACATCAGTCTTCATAGCAACGTGCGTTACTCTATGCGATTGTTTAAATTTGGACGGGACAACATCTGTCACGGGTCGGCTAGTTATACATATAAGCACCATACTCTCACATATTTCAAGAAAGCACAAACTAACTTTACAATTTCGGAGTATGAAGGTACTTACGGCGAGTTTGAAACGATCGCATAAACATGTCACTCAGATCGTAAACCTAGCCGCATGATGCGAAGTTGGAGTTAATCAAATGCTCACCTCAAATCCTATTCAATCTCCATTAGTACCTTCTCTATCTCAGTTTATTAGATTCAGAGAATCAGAAACATTAATTAGGGAGATTTGATTAGAATCACTTCGCTTGATCAATAATTCGATGTAGGTTCGAGTAAAACATAATCCACTTGTGGGTTGTCTTAGCATAAATAAATTAGTATAACATTTCAATATTCAATGGAATGATTTTCCTTGGAGCGTTAAGATTTCCTGCAGACTACGCTTGAGTACTTGAGAAAATCCACAGAAGAGAAGACAAAAAAATACATTTGAATGTAGAATGTAGCACAACAGTATAAATATTATACTATCGCGATTTTTTTTTTTCTGAAGAAAACTTTTTGGATTGATTGTACGTCCCCAATTGTTTTTTAAATATATATAATGAACTACAATATGACGGTCTTCTTTTCTGCATATTTATTTTAAACTAGCGACCCGCCCGGGCTTCGCACGGGTGCAATGCTGATACTAAATATACTACAGAATTTTTTTTTCACAGCTTTTTTTGACCCCTTCTAGTACAATTGCTGATTTTTGACATATGAGACATATGCTGTCGTGGGATATTTTTTATATAATTTTAAGGAGAACATTTCCGTCATACATGATTTTTGTGTAGCTTTAACCATTAAAGTTGCACACGCGACGAAGCTTAAAAAAATGAGTAACTTCTCCCGTTTTCCCAACATTTTCCTTCACTGCTCTGCTCCTTTTAATTGTAGCGTGATAAAATGTATACTATAACCAGCTCAGGAGTATGAAAAATAATTGTACCAAGTTTCGTTAAAATCCGTCGAGTAGTTTTTGTTTCTATAGCGGTTATACAGACAGACAGATAGACTCGTAATCAATCAATTTTTATTTCGATTTAAAAACTATGAATAAACTATCAAATAGGAAAAAATATCGTTGTTCCAATAGCACCTAAGGCTAGGTTACTAAGTAATAATAATAATAATAATAATTTATTTATTTGAGCACAAATAATTAAAAACACTGAATTGATACATTATTAAAACTAATAATCATGCACTGATTTTAAAATGTAAATAATTATTACAATTAATGTATTACAGCCTCAGGTGCCTAAACTAGACTGAGATAGCCTGTACGATAGGCACCTGCGCTGCCAGACAGACAGACAGACAGACAAAAAATTTACTGATTGCATTTTTGGCATCAGTATCGATCCCTAATCACCCCCTGATAGTTATTTTGGAAATATATTTCATGTACAGAATTGACCTCTCTACAGATTTATTATAAGTATAGATATAGATGAAAAGATATATTTAAAGAGTGGTACATGGTTGGTACCATAGACGCTCAGACCGATTTAAAATAGCAGCATCTAAGCCGTCGGAAAATTAATTTGCAAGCTCCATCGCAATATTACTCACTTAAACTGCGTTTGTGAATGTTGTGCGGTTCAGGTATAATGCAAGCCTCTGATATAGAATTATAGGGATCTGAGTTGAGAGCGCTCCGCCTAAATGGTTGTTTTCAATTCCAGCACGGGATTTACCCGGCGATATTAGTCAGATTACGGCTAAAATGAAGATACCGAGTGGTTTATTGTGTTTGTTTACTCGGTACATTTTTCCTTCATAGAATTTAAATATAGACCATGACCGATACCTCCGTGCCGTCCTATTAATGCTTTAAAATGACAAGAAACTTGAATTTAATGGTTATTTTCAAAATATTATTTAATCCAGTGTATTTAGATTTGTTACCGACTCTAGAGTTTACTACGATTTATTTTAATAGGTCATAATCATAAGATCATATATCTTCTTTTTGCTTAAAATACGTAGATATCTTACCTACCTTAATCATAGACATAACAATTTGAGATGATGTTTGTGTTACAATCGCGATAACGACAGAACCGATTTGGATAAAGTTGAAACTATATAATTAGATTATTACATGGAATTAGAGATTACTTTTATTCTAGGAACTACGCAGGAACATCTTTAATAACACAATACAACATTATTTATTTAAATAATAGATTGATTTATGTTACCATTTTCCAAACTCGGAATTTAGCAAGTTAATGCCATCTTTTGAAACAAATGGACGAGACCAGGACCGAAGGACGTGGGTTTAGTTAAACGAAAGCTAGATTGAATATCACTAAGACATTTTATCTTTTAGAGACATCCATAACTCACTTAAGGTAGATATTATCTTTTATGTTACGCGTAAATTGAGGATTGAAAAAAGAATAATATTCATGTTTTTTAATCAGTATATCAGCAAGAATATTATTATCGTAAAAATACCGGTGCGTATTTTGTAATATACATATTTTATGAAGTTCCGGTAAAGCCAAAGTAAAAAATATAGATAAAGATCAAACGTTGATTATTTTTAGTAGAGATAATAAATAATCGTAGACCTATTATTTGTAAAAAATTATGTTCCTTTTAAACATTAAAAAAGATTAGGTATTCAATTGATTTTTCTTGCGCTTCAAGAATTTATACCCTTGAGCATCCAGTTGATTAAATACTTTAAATCTCTATTTTTTGAATCCAAGAGAGTAATTTATTTTAATGTTCCTTTTGTTACGGGTATTTAATTACATATTTAGATATCGAGGCTATAATGTTAAAGGTAAACTTGCGAGATAGTATAATGTATTTCTATTTTATTTCGTATATTTAAACATCCAAATAACAATCCATTGAGACTTTTACATCAACAGATGATCAATCGTATTTTACTCAATATTGAAGGTTTTTTTTTTAATATTTTTATATGTTTGTTACCTCAGAACTTTCGACTGGGTGCACCGATTTTGATGACTCTTATTATTTGATAGCTTGTGCTTCTCGTGTGGTCCTATTTATGTCCTATAATTTGAGGAAAAAATACCACTTTAAGGGTGAAACAATAGGGAATGACATTTTTTATTGGACTTATTCAATTCAATTAGTAACCACGTAATTAAAGTTAGTTAGATTGTAGTAACAAAAGAATTGCCACCTATCTACATACCTAATCGTTTCGTCAAACTATCTGTTTGATAATACTTAATCGCATTAACTTGTTTGATTAATTTATCTGAAATGGAATTATGGAACACCTGATCTTGCTCCACCCACACCGATCGCGTAATTTAGTAAAAGCTAATGCCTTCAAAAACATAACTTGTAAAAAAGCCAAGTCTCGCAACGCAACTCAGTTCTTCTACTGTAAAAACTTGTGAGATCCATGTAATACCAAGTCGGTTAATTTATTCAGTACTTTAAGGGTCCTTCTGGGTTAAGTTATTACGTAAAGGTTAGCTAATTACGTAATAACATAAGACAGAAGGACCCGTGCCTCTTTTTTGCTTGTTTTGGCGGGGGCACTGCCGTGCCCCCAGATAGCTAATCCAGCTTTTTCCCTCATATAAAATTGGTCTATATAATAATTATTACATACGAGTAGTTCAAATTCATAATTACTTTATATTCACTTCATAATTACACAAACTAATAGGAATTAGCCTATGGGTTGTGTTAATTAAGCCAATTAAACAGTGTATGACACACACTTTGTAATAACAAGGTGAGGTTTTTTGACATTTAATAAGGTAGTATTTTTATAAAAATAAAATGAATATATGCAAAATATAAAGCATAAATAATTTTAGGGTTTTATTTCTCCAAATTAAAGACGAAAACATAGATTAATGGAACTTTTCTAGATAGTTCTTGCATTTTCACCTTAAGATCTAAAAGAATACTTTCAGCGAACGATCCCTTTATTTCCAATCCTCTCATTTACAATTTCTCACGCGTTCCGTTCTTGACATGCAAATTTATACCTACCAGCTACGAATACGACGATTTAAAAATAAAAAATACGAATTTAATTCAGTCATTTTATGAGTCGGCAAATGGTCGGTTAAAGCTTCATCGTCTATTCAGAAAACTTTATTTTCAGAAGGCTGCAGCAAACTGGGGGAATAATCAATGGACGGCAGAGCGGAGACTACGGACCGTGATGGATTTTGTCCAATCAACGAGACTGGGTAAATGAAAAGAGCGACCTAACGAAATGCAGACAATGGTGACGGGTGCCGAGCGGGCCTTAGTACTATGTAACAGATTGTTATTGGTTCTGTTTCTACTCGAAGACTGCAATAAATGGTGAAAATGCGAATTTTACAGCACGCTCGGTGTTCACAGACGATTGCATACTTCTCATTTACTCCTTAAGCCGGGGTCCCACGGCCCGTAAAACGACGAGCCGCGCCGGAGGGTTAGTTCCGCTATGCTCGATTCCCGCTATGCACGGATTTTAAAATACCTAAATAAAAGTCCCGCTATGCTCGGAATTATATTTCTGGACTATCGAAAAGAAAATGCTTGTGTTAAAATATCACAATTCTAAAATATACTACAGATACACATAGTGTTGCTGCTTCTTGATGAAATTCCATAATAATAATTAAAATATAAATAATCTCTTACTAGTTCGATTTGTTAACTAGTAAACCGTATTAGTTTTAATTAACTCGCACCTTAGGCATACCTTCAAAACCAAAACAACCAGTTTTTTTAGGCTATTAAGTTTTGTTCTTGTATAGAAAGAGAGTAGAATTGCGGTTTTGGTGCATCTTCATTTTACTGATAGGTAAGCGTAATTAGGATAGGTTTGTGGGATCCACATTTCTATTTACATTGAATAAAAACTTATTTTTCTTATTTCGTTCTTCCCGCGGTCCTGCTAAAAATTATACAATAATTGACAGCAGAAGTGGTGGAAAAACCCTGTTATATGCCGGACACAATTACCAAAAACTAAGACAAAATAAAAAAAACTGTTGTTTGGCAATGTGTTAATAAAAGAAATAATGTACTTAAGCGTAATTTTAGACTCTCAAAATCAAACAATAGTCAAAGAAAATAAACACAGTAATAAGTGCGTGCCCTAGCCATGGACGAGTGCAAACAGGAAATAGCTACGAATTTCAGATCAGTACAGAAAACTTTTGAGAAACACATGAGAAGCTTAACCCTTAATTTGGCAAGTAAAATTTTACTAGAATTTTATATCTAGAAAACCTACCTAGACTATTTTATTGATGTTTACAAAATCCAAAAAGTAAGAAAGAAATTTTTATTCATCAGCATTTACGCGAAAAACCTATGTTGCTTTTTTACAACATTGCCAAATACTGAGATTAATATGACCTTCTGAGAGTGTATCTTTTTTACCACATTACCAAATTGGGGTATGCAAAAAATGAAAGATGTATTTTATTGTATATATTTTATTTTTTAACATGGAACTCGTAATAACTGTAACGATTCCTCGTCAAACACAAACGGAAATTACATTTTATGCAAGCCATCATAGAATAGCCAGTTTTTCGATGACAATACCAGAAATTGTTGACTCCTGAACTATTTCAAGTTCAATGGTTTTTTTAGCTTTTTCTGAACACAGTATGACGCAGCAGTCGACGAGTGTTTCTTGGTATACTTCACTTAGTTAGCTTTTTCACTTTTCCCATTTGTTTCAAATGATTCAAAATGATTTTATCACTAACACCGAAGCCTGCAGCTAACTCTGACGTGGTTTGAGATGGTTCCGCTTCCAGGATCACTTTTAATTCCTCATTGACAACTAGGGTCTCCGGCTGTCCACGAGGTTTGTTCTGGAGGTCAAAATTTCCAGAACGAAAGCGTCGGAACCAAAAACGTGAGACATGATCAACAAACGAGTAGTACACTATTTCGACGGGTCTTTGGCAATGATGCTTTAAGGCAACAAACTTTACGTGCACTACTTCGTCGAGCCATTGGCAGTGATGCTTTATTGAGGTTATGAAACTTTTCATGAATTAGTAAACGTATTTTTATGCGAGATTTTGATTGATATCGTTAGTTTGCTTCATCACTACATAGTATAAAGCAAAGTCGCTTCCCGCGTCTGTATGTCTGTATGTATGTTTGCTTATATCTTTAAAAGTACACAACGGATTTTGATGCGGTTTTTTTTAATAGATAGAGTGATTCAGGAGGAAGGTTTATATGTATAATAACATGCTACCCGTGCGAGGCCGGGGTGGGTCGCTAGTTATCTATATAACATTCAACCAAAACACCAACACCATACTACGAAAAAATTGTTAAATTCAATAAACTTACGGTTCTGTCGTTTACTCTGTGTGATATGTCAGCTTTTTGACAGAAATACTGCTGTGCAATAGGCAAATTTTCAGTCGATTTTTTTTCTTGTGTTGTACCTATCCTTAGCTTTAATATTAAATCGATTAATTTTGAAAAAAGAACAATTAGAAAAAAAAAAAAAAAAGCATAACTCTTGGTGATTTTTTGATGAACATGTCCAATGTAACTGGTTTTTCCAACAAAAAATAGTAATAAAAACAATTATTATCAATCTATGATTACAAATCAATAGGCCCAGGCTAGCTTTAAGAGTAAACTCCAGAAACACTTTTATATCGAACTGTACCTTCCATTGTTTAAGGTGCAACTGAGAAATTCATAGCATACCGGCACTTTTATTTAGGTATTTTAGAATCCGAGCATAGCGGGAATCGAGCATAGCGAAACTAACCCGCGCCGGATGACGCTCCGCCTGTGTGCGTCCGGCGGGTCGCGTACAAAGCGTTCCGAGCACGGGCCACCACGGATGCGTCGTTCCCACGGCGCGTCCGTCCGCCTTGGCGCGGTCTGGCGCGTGTAAATGCGGGCCGTGGGACCCCGGCATTACGGTTCAGCAGATGACGACTGAGAATAACCAATTGAAATTAAAACTATGTCTTACTCAGAAATACATAGTTTTAGTAATAAATAAATAGGATCACGACTGTAATCCCCAAGTACGGTAGACACCCTCTCAGATATCCAGACGCTTGGATCCTTTGAAGATGTCGTGCAACGTCACGTCCAAACATTATATTTGGCACATGCCCCCATTTTGCAGTTGTTAGCATTTCCAGACAAGTTGCAAGACCTTCGCCGCTTATAAGCATTTAGTAATAACCTGAAATAAATTCATAAATAGGTACTTATATGCCAAACAGTTTAACTCGTGATAACATTCTGATGTCGTCAGCAGTTCAGTAATTTGTTCTAAGACTTTCAAGCGATACGCACTGACGCAATTGGTTATCTTTTATAAATAGACTGGCAAATTGTTGCTATCTCAATTTGTAACATTCGGTAAACAGTGGAAATACAACACTGAGGCGATCTACACACCGCACTGCCCCGAAAACGAGCACGCCCGCGGCAGGCAAAGAAGCGGATATTATACTGTATTCGTTGGTGTGTAAATATCTACAACACACACCAACAAAATAACGTGAGCAGACGACCCTCACGAATTGCTTAATATATAAATATAATGTTTCAGAAAAATACACTACAAAAACTTGTGAAACCATTTCTAATAGGTATCTACTTAGGTAATTAACACAATATCAACCTATTAATTGATCTTCGAAGCACGATTGATCTCTCGAAAAAGTCATACTCAGAATGCGATTCAGTATCTAACAACCTATTCTTCTGGAACATAACTGCTTAATAAATAATTTCCTCCATAAGGATAATGGTAGACTGTGTTTATTGTGGACTCTCGCCATGATTGATTGAGGCTTAGGTGGAACTCTTCCAAGGGGAAATTACTTCGTTATAGTTGTAAGCACATCGTCAGTGAATGATCACCATCAATAACTTCTAAGTACGTTATTATTTCTCTAATAGCTTTACTTATATCGATATGTTACTTTCTTGTAGGGAAAGTTTTTTGTTAATAAAAATAATTAAACCAATATTTTTTTTGCTAAAAATGGGGTTCAATAATAGAAGACTTATTTATTATACTATTCTGTTTTAACATCTGTTTATTTTAAAATGAATCTCCATATTTTACACATTTTGTCCATTTTCTACTTAATTAAATAAGTTTTTTTACAAATATTTTAACAATTAACTTCGTTGACACAGTCAAATATTAGAGCAAGTTTTATTATTTTTACATCGGTAATACATAATATAATTATCTTAAATTCAAATACAAACCAATAAAATAGTAATTTACGGAATTGATTTGTACCTACTCAAAAGACATTAAGGTATTCTCTGTATATATTTTTTCATTCATCAGTCTTTGTCAAGATAAAACACTCTCTTTTTTGTTTAATAACAGAAAATTGTTCAGTGTTCAACACAAACCACTCAATTAAATTTAACACATATTTTATTACCTACATCTATTTATATTTACAATTATATGGTATGAAAATCTTATTGTTATAAAATTTACATTTATATCATACTTAGCATTTTGGCCAATTGAATCTAAAACTAACATCTTCAAAAGATGATAAACGCCATCTTAACAGGGGTCGAGTTCACTTGAAGATCATTTTTGGAACGTCTGATGCTTTTATGTTTGACTATTAGTGTCAAAGAATAGTTATTTATACTAAGGGTATATTTCACGGTCTTCAAATAAAGTCTCAAGTACCTAAGCTAATTATACTACGATTTGATCCGATGTTTATTAACTCTGTAGTACGTTCATTCCACGACTCGTATTCGAATATAGTACATCGGATCAAATCTTCGTATATTTACAATAGAACTTCACTTAGGTAAGTCTCGTTTAATTTTGTAATTGCCAATTATAGTCACAAGTGTGCATACAAGTTTCACCATGGCTGAGTAGCACTAACCAGGAGATAAAGTAGCCTATAACTTAAATCTTGTTTCGTGTGCCAAAAAGATCTAACGATCAAATATAGCGTTATTGAATGGGATTCTGAACGAATGTTTTCATTTGTAAAACGAATAAAATTGTATTGTTACTTTTGCTTGCCAATTAACGTTACTTTGGAAGTAAATAATCAACACTTTCCTTGAAGATAATGAAAGAAGCCCTTAGTCTCAAAAGTGCCTAAGTGAACTTACAAAGTCTGCTTGAAAAACTGTTTATGTGAAGTACCTTGTCGGAAGAAAGGGGTGACATTCGCCATTATGGCTAACCCCCCCGAGTGCGCGTTACAAATAGTAGTCATAAAACACAAGTTGGGTAAAAACTGCACTAACTTCTGACCACACATTCGAAAGTTTCAAAGTATCACACACGCGCGTCCCCGCAATTTCTCACAGTAACTACCCAACGAGCGGAAAACAAACTGTAGAAGTTGTATGGAGAATGTACGTATCTATGTGTGCTACAAATATACAGCTACGTAAAACCGTAAAAGACAGATGCTGTTGGGATAAAATAGATTTACTTAAATTTCTATATGAAAGTTTAATATATACTGATATTGAACCATTTTATCATTATTCAGTTATAGTACAAATTTCCCGAAAAATTATTGAGAACAATTTTTTCTCCTAGCAAAGTCTCTATTTCACATACGAAACTCACACACGTTCCGAGTAAAAACTAGAAATTCTAGTTCTGTTGGTTTATTTCATTGTTATAATTAAATGTAATTTTTCATGTGAACAAAGCGTCCAAAGTAAACTCGTGGCCAGATATTGCATTCTTATAGAAAATAAATCACACCTTTTAAAGGTCATGAATTCACATTTGGATAAGATATGTTCAAAGACTGCTTAAAATGAAAATTTACAAGCAAACGTTCTTAGTTTCTACTTTAAAAAACAGTAAAGATAAAGTAACTACCGGATACTGTATAATATTAATGGAACGAGTAGAGACGCTATTCGCCAGGCGCCCTCCGAAACTGAATCTGAAACAAAGGTGGCGTACGTTATGTCTCTGTACCTATTTGCATAATGGCTTTTAGCCTAAAGTTACAGTACAGGTACGAATATTGTAACACGTACTTGTTACATTGTAATAATTTGTCGAGACGTCGTCGTAAAAATATCTTTATGTGTGTAATGGCAATTCTGGCTTCATTTAAGCTTGATCGTCTATTGTTTTTAAAAGATTTGTCTAAATTATAATTAAACAATAACTTCTAACAGTGGAGTTCTACTATAAGCTAACAAGTGGTAAACACTTATGTACCTATACGAACTAATCCGATATCGATTTCACTTACCTTCGGCACTATTCCGGACGCCTAGCACGGAGGCAACTTCTGGCTGCTCCATGTCAAAAATTAGTTCGGCACGTGCCGCATACAGGTTGTATATGCTCGCAATGCAGGTCAGCCGGAGGCTGCCGCGCTCGAACGCGTCATGTCTCACGACGAACAACACCTCGCCCACCGACGGCATTCTATTGTCCGGCCCCGTCCTCTCAAACTCAACTTTCGCGTTTTCCTTCGTGGGCCTCCTTATTTCCTCCTTGTGTATGTTTATGTAAGACTCGTCCAAGTACTGGATATTATTTTCATCGTGGAATACATTGAAGTTCAAGTCATCCTCCGGCATTTCCGTCGTCGTCGTCTCCGGTTTAGGGAGCGGATCCCATTTGAACCACACCGGCAATTCGTGCCCGAACAGTTCCATATCGATCTGCGGAGAACGATGTCAACTTAATAAGGTATTTGATTGAGTGGCAACCGCGGCACAGATGTGCCTAAGCCCTAGGGAGAGATAAAAGGGGTTCGTTTATCTGGTATTCTAGCTTCGAGCTGCTTTGTGATTAATGAACTCGCATACACAGCGGCGAGCGGCGGCGGCACGCTGGCAGGCAAAAACAACGGTCGCGTCAAAGTGAAGCAAGTACACAATACTATTGTTCTGTTGTGGATCCCTGTCCGCCTGCGGCTATCGCGGACCGAATAGGAAGGTAACTTTTGAGTTTACTCAACAAAAAAATGCCTATTGTTGTTATATCCGGCGGACGTTGTCAGTAATGACATCCATGACATCGCGTGCCAGTATATATGGGTATATAGGACATAATATATGGGTTAAAAGAAAAGTTTTAACTTGAATTTTCTGTATAATATTCGGTTGTTATTAAAAGGTTTATAGCGATAATCTGTGACTCGTTCCACCCTTGTTCTCGTCGTCACTCGGTCTTATGGTGGTTTGATTCAGAATACCAGAGTAACACGATAATAGGTAACTGTAAAAACATCTTTTACTGAATTTATTTTTAAACTTTAGTGTAAATTGTGGTACACATAACTATTTATACGGGTTAATTTATTTCTCTGACGTTTCGACTATGTTACAAAGGTCATGGTCGAGGCCTAACACGTGTTAAATTAATAGTTATCTCTCTCTGAGTTGAGTCAAGTCAAACGAATAACGTAAGCGTGTTTTTCGTTTCGGCTAAAGATTTCTTGGCGGCTACTTTTTGTTAAGAGTAAGGGTGGTTCTACTTCTTTTGGTGATATTAGATGAGGATGCCTACGGTGCTCACCCTTTTGATGCCTTTTGGCAGCCATTGATATTACGTTATGAATCAAAGGCTCTCGACTGTTAGCAAAGGTAGACATCTTATACCCTTGAAAATGTTTAACGGCGATAGATAGAGCTACGTCTGAACATACAATTATGGACATGACCACATTTTGCAATAATTAACATTCCAAACGTGATAGTTTGTAAGCCCATCACCACTTATAGAAATACACTAACTAGTTTACTCTCAATGTTTTCCTTCATCGTTTTGATTGAGCAAATTTTTGTATGTGGCTCAATCACGCACATACGATCAAATAGATTAGGATGTAGCCTGAAATATACATAGCCTATGCCCTGGAATAGCATATCGGCTACTTTTATTCAGCTTACACGCGAGGTAAGCTGCTGGCAAAAGCTAATAAGTTATATTTTACCATTTATTATTTTTAATGTACAACCCGATTCTAACGGCCCCATTTATGGCTAGCTTTTGGATATAAATTTCCAAGCTACAGTTAATTAATTTACTTGTATAGGGACCTACTCGGATGTTAACAGCCTTAAGGCAGGTAAGAAACCTATGTAAGGAGTACCTTTGATAATAAGGTAGTTAAATCTACGGCTATAAAATGAGTTTAAAAAATAATATTTAATCCAAATACTTTACGTGCGCGTAAAAATACGACTTTTGTTGTCTGAGAGAATAGACCTCTTTTTCAGTATTTTTTTGTTTTTGGTTCTTGTGATGTTCAATTCTTGGATATCGCAACAGGACGATGGTACCGAAATGCTATGGCTGTACCATAAAATACCAAAATACATTCCATTGCATCAAAATGCTACTAAGTCAATATTTATTTTAACTATAAATACGACTTATTACCACGCTATTTCTTATATTGCTGACGGCGATATTCGCCAATTGCCGTTGATCGCTCTCACGGGCGATGCTTATGATGAAGAACATCTAAAACGTCGGCAATACAAGAAATAACGTAGTAGTTAGCCGTATTTATAGTTCAAATGAAAAAACCACGTTATATTTCATTCTATAAGTCAATATTGATTTCTTATAGTAGCGTCATATCTAGTAGTATTTCAGAATAAATATTTCTCAAAGCTTACTTCTCGTCCGTTAAGTGCAAAGGTGAGATTGGCAGGAGGCTGGGCTGGCGGGGAGGCGCAAGTCGCGCGCAGAGTGGAGCCCACGCCGTACCAGGAGCGGTCCGATACCAGCTTAGGACCCCATTCGGGAGCCTCTGCAACGAACATAAAACTTGAGTGCCTGCTGCCGACATCGATTTGACGTAGCCTTGAGTGACGCACTAAAAATAACGATCTGCTTTACATAAACATAGGAATAGTCTGCTTCGGATCGGTATTGATCTATAAGAAGAGTTGTTGTGATTTGTTTTCCTAGCATACATATGCTAGGAAAACAAATAAAAAATAAAAATAATAAAAACTAACAAATGGTAGGAACATTCCTACCACATAAAAAACGAGGTATTTTAGTGATGATAAAATGGAACCCTTGCGATCGTTTAATTAATGTCAACTTATCTGTCTATCTCTCTGTTCGTCTGACACAGCCTATTTAAGTAGGTTTTAGTAGGTATGAGGTTATTATACCTACTTATTCTGATTATGAAGGGTGATAGAAAAAAAAAATACCATAAGTATGAGAAGATATAATAAGAATATAAGAATTATATATAAGAATTTCAGCATTTTGGTTCGGAACCCTAAAAAATAGCCTGCATAAGTTGGGACCAACTGGCGCATTGTAAGTAATTTATTATTATTTTCTAGCATGCGTCATTACACTGGAGGGCAAGGACCTCAAATATCTACAACATTAGACCAAAACCCTCAGAGTTCATACGAGTAGGTATGGTTGGCAAATAATAGCGCCATTTCCAATCTTAACTGCTCTACGACATTAAAACTAACAAATGGAAACACACATTATTTTTATGTGCCTTCAAAAACTATATACTAAACTTATCTCAAAAACTATACAGCTCAAAATAAACATGAAAATTCGTTTGAAATTTTGTAACTCATACAAAGCCGAATGATATCCATTTGACCAATTTATTTCACGTTGTTTGACCTCTTTTTGGCAATATTATAACAACCCTTTGAATGATTTACCGTAATACATTTATTTACATAAGTGGAGTAGTACCCGTAGTACCCTTAAAATGCAGATCGGATCAAAAGTTCGACAGTTATATATATACTTGGAAAAACATATGCGTACGTTATAAATAATAATACACAAAAAAATATTGGAGGACATTTCACACAGCGCCATCTAGCCCCATACTAAGCAAAGCTAATACTATGGGAACCAGATACTATTTTTTTTGTTGTAAATGTATGTATTTACATTATTATACATATTAACACCCAGACTAGAACAAACATCTATGTTCATCACACAAATGTTTATCCCGGGTGGAGATCGAACCCACAACCTACAGCGCAGAAGGCAGAGCTACTACCAACTGAGCTGTGAGGATTCTTTCAAGTTGATTCAGAGGTCTATGCTCGTTTTGCTCGTTCGATCAATAGGAATCAAAGTCTGACCGGCTGACTGACATATTGACAACGCACAGCCGCTACGAGATTCGAAATTTGGAGAATACATTCGTCTTTGTGCGTAGGAGCGTAGCACGCTAGAAAGGAATTTTGAGAATTCAAAGTTCATTGGCTCTGTATTTCAGAAACAGTTGGTAGAGTAGATCTATGCAATTTCATATGAAACTTTTCAAAGAAAATTATTTTACCTTTTTTTTTTGCAATTCTCCTGCATAAGCCAAATACATTTTACGTTTGAATAAGAAAAATCAAACATAAAATATCTTTAGAAACTTGCAGATTTATAATATTAGTAGGATTTATGAAGAAAATGAGATTTATACAAGATTAAACAAAGATCTCACCATAATCCCCTAGTCAAAGCTGCCAGAGGGTAATGCTGACAGTGTAAACCTATTGGATATGGCCCATACTGCGCCAATGCTATTCAAACTAATGCCTCGGTATGAAAGCTTGCGGATGTTATCAAAAGCAATATTGGAAATTAGAGATAAAAGGAAATCTGGGCTTCAAATTCTATAACTTTAACATAAGGTGATATTAATATTTTTCGTTTATATTAACAGGCATTTTGGAAAAGACGATAACTTCACAAATAAAATACATTATCTTAAAAACTAACAGAAATAAAAATAAACTGCTAAATTATTTAAACATTTTTGATTTTGGACGTTTACAGCTAAAATGATAAACGTGGTTTAAAGAACCATTTTTTGATGATAAATCTAGCTAGAATCTACCTATCGCATTTTTATTTATGTTTTTGTATTTGTGGTAAATAAAACCCTAAAGTTATCTATAAAGTAAATAAAATAAATAAAATAAAGGCCTTTTAAAAACATTGAGCAAAATAATGTGAGTCTCACTTTAAGTTATTTTTTGTTTAATGACTAAATAAATCTCGCAGGTAAATATTTCTTAATGGGATCGGATTTAGGGAATGGTCATATTTAATAGCGTAAAGCCTACGCGTAAAACAACAAAAAATAAAAACCAGCCAAGTGCGTGTCGGGTCACGCGCAATGTAGGGTTTCGTAATTTACACAGTTAACAACGTAATAATAATAAATCTTCAATGGTATTTGTACTAAAAAAACCATTATTTCTTCATCAAGTACATTTTATAAGTTGGTCGACTATTAGGTCTATTACTCCTAAACTTGTATATGTATAGCCTACTTAGCTGTGATAGTTGTGCTTTGACTTCAGTGTATGTACTACCACCGTGATGTTTTTCACGCCCCCAAACCCGATAGTTTTTTTTAGGGGGCCTTGCCCTCGACTCTAACAAAAACTGGCACTTTAAAGCTTAATATTTCACAAACGAATTCCTTAATCGAAAAGTTGATTTCAAAAACACGCCATACTTTTTAAAGACCATGGAGTACGCGAGAAAAAAAAAATAACATCCCCACTTTAGGTGTAAGGGTACCCTAAAAAAATTGTTTTTTATGATTTTATTCTACGACTTTGTTGACATTACTAATATGTATATACAATTATACATGCCAAATTACAGCTTTCTAGCACTGATAAACTCTGAGCTAAGCTGCGGACAGACGGGTGGACGGACGGACATGGCGAAACTATAAGGGTTTCTTGTCTTGTAGACTATGAAACCCTAAAAAGTAAATAAGTTACTGTTTGTTTTCCGAATAGGCCATTCGAATATCTTGAAATAGACGATTTATTTACCAATCGCCTAATGCCAAATTCATATAATGCTCACTCTAACCATTGTTTGAACAATGTTATTGAAAGGGAAATCTCACAGTAAACAGAGATTTAAAACTAGTCTCTCAAAAATCACGAACAATCCGGTGTTTATTTGCAGGTGGTGTTTGCTCGAAGCCATCACATTAATGCTGCCAGTTCTGTTAAAGGCACGTCTGTTTGCTTTCCTTTGTGGATCGGAGCGATTGCTGATTAAAAATCTGTGCTTAAATCTCTTTAAGGCCCTCATCATAGACCCGCGTTTCTACCATTTCTACGCAAACGTATTTTTAACTTACGAAACAAGGAGGTTCTGATTTCTACGGGTAGGTAGATACGTATATATAATGGATTTTTTATTTTTTTGTATTTAATATGTCGCATATCTTTTACCTCGTGATTCAATTTGGAAGTTTTTTTTCTCTATTGTGTAGAGAGTTTATATAGGACTAATAAGGTAATCATCTCTTGACTTTAAATACATTCATTCGATAAGGTCGAAACATTTTCGTCAGTTTTATTTTGAGTCTTTAAAAGTAATTATTATTCAGTATCGTTCTGTATATAGCGTGTGTTGCCTTTCGAACTTTTGCTGGAGCTCTTTAATTATTTTTTTTGTTGGATTTTTCTTTTTGAGCCTTCGCTTTGTTCGATCGGCACCACACTAGAGCTCTACATAGCAGTTACGAAGAGGATCATTGAAATAAATAATAGGCACCAAGCCATGTTTATTGCTTTATTCTTTTAGGCTAGGTCGCGAGAATCAGTCGTAGCTTCACATAGCTCTTAAGACGTTTCAAAACGAACTTTATTAACCAATCCAGTTCTTAACCTGAGTTAAAAACTGGATTGGATAATAAAAATCTTTATCTACTTATGAATTACCTATCCATACTGCCTAGTCTTATTAAATAAATGTTTATTATGCTGAGATAACTTCAAACGCAAATTAATCTTACTAATTCTCGAGTAAGTTTGTTGCGAATGCAATAGTTTCGAGACCACATTTATAGTCCCGACCTACATTCCTATTAAACACTTCCAATAGGTATAACCTAAAGTTAGGCATGACATTTTAATGGGTTTATTGTTTGGATTTGATTTATTCGTATTGTACAACAACATGTTCTATTTAATGTTACGTAAGTAAGATCAAAATGGTTTTAAATTTTGTTTTCACAAATCTCATCAATTTTCACTGTAAAAGTATTAGCATTGATCTACGTGTCTCGTAGCTATGAGTAGGTATACAAAAGCACTTTGAGATTGTAATTTTATGCTTAGTGTGTAATGACCCCCAGATGTGCAGTCATGTCATAATGTCATCCCACACCGAAAACGCTTCCTTTGCGGGTTATATCACGAAAGCCACGTACAATATTGTATACTAGCTGACACGTGCCCGCTTCGCTGAGGGACAGATAGTTTCACATCTTGTATTACAATCTTCTATATGTTGCCGAGGACTAATAGCTACATAACGAAAAAAAATTCATCAAAATTCGTCCAGTAGTTTTTGCGTGAAAGCCGGACAACAGACAGACAGACAGTTTTTTTTGGATTGTGTTACTTATAATAAAGGACCCTAGGAGTATTTTTTTTCGTTTTTATTCAATTTACAGAATTGAACTCTTCTACAGCTATATTATATGTATAAATAGATTGTATAGATTGCAACGCAGATCTAGTGTTTTCGCATCAAAAGTCACATTAATATTTTCTGTTTGAAGTAACAATAGCAAATCTACGCTTTAGTAGAGTTATCCAATTTTTGGTCATGTCATGAACTCCCCTGTCTGATGTACAACAAGCTATTACACGACATGCGAAACAGTTCTATAATTTGAAAGCGCTCCTGGCAAGTTTCTCCGACATTGTGGGCAACATCTTGGAAACATTTAGAAGATTCGTCTCGCAGTTAATGGAAATGCGATGCCCGTATTATCTTTAAATAGACTTATATTGCTTTTGGAAGATTCATTTTCATGGTTATGATAGCAGATATTATTTTTGAGTTTGTGCTTATGATATTTAAATTTATTTTCACTTTTTATAAAGTAAAGTATCTAGTTTACAAAGACGAGAGTTTGTTTTGTGTTTAAACATTGATAGATAAACATGGTTCGACAGGGGAAACTGCAGGCTAAAATTTTTTTAAATAAAATGGTTCAAAAACATTAAACATAATTTTGTTTTTATGACAAACTAGCGACCCGCCCCGGCTTTGCACGGGTTTAATACATATAAACCTTCCTCCTGAATCACTCTATCTATTAAAAAAAACCGCATCAAAATCCGTTGTGTAGTTTTAAAGATATATAAGCAAACATACATACATACGCGGGAAGCGGAAAGCGACTTTGCTTTATACTATGTAGTGACGTAACATAAGGATATAATCTAGAATCTAGATAAATTATAGACAGAAAAACACGAGTGAATCTTTTCTCAATAGATTTTTTTTCCAAAGTTGAGCCAACTTAAAAACACTAGTTCGTTTTTAATCAAAACTATGCTAAATAATTATTTTTTATATAATTCGTTAGATAATCATACTAGCTAAGTAAATTAAAGACGTAGTAAATTTTTAGGTTTGATAGTTTTCAAGATAATGCAATTTTATATTATTACATTTCACATATCAAAGCACTTATGTAAGGGCATTTTATATTTATAGAAATGTATATTTTATGAAATTGCCAGCGCTGGCAAATATGTAGGTGTAGGTACTATAAACGCACGGGCATTTTATACTCGTACCGTGCAATTGTAGACATGGCGTGCCAACCCTGGCATGCTAGCGATTCTGTTACGATCTGGATCAATGGGTGATGTCAATAAAACGTCAGCTTATGCTTTTACTAGCAGTGTTTAAAAACTGCATTTCATGTGAATATGTCTATTTTATAGCAAAAGCGTATTCTTTATTTACATTAAAGTAGTTTATATAAATATTTTATTATAATAAAAATCGACAGCAAATGCTTGATACTCGTAAATGTTAAGCATGCCCCTTTTCCGACTTTTATAATATAAGTTTTAAAACAATCGTATTAATAAATGGCTGTGTATTATGCGTGTTCGTGAAAGAAAACATTATCCTGAACGAGTAATATGTGCTGAAAACAGATTTGAAGAGTTGTATCGTTTTACGAAAGCAAATGTAGAATGGCTATCAAATATTTGTATGGAAGATAGAAGAGAAAAACGAGGTAAACAAAACAACAAATAAAATAACACTTTTTGCAATAATATACAATGTTTGTTGGAAAGCGCATATAATTCTGTGGCTGTGTGTACTTCCATCTCGTACACCTCATCGCCACCCGAAATGCACGTGTTTTGTTAAGTATTTGCTATTTATTTTAAGTATCAATAAAAGATTATTCACTTAAAACAAAGCTTTTGCTATTAGTAAAAGCAATTGCTAATACTAAGTACTAAAAACAATTGCTTTTGTTTTGTTCAACATTCTCTAATGTAAGCATTTATGTGTAGGTAACATTTAACATTTTAAGACAGCTCTTTAAAATGTTTCACGAATTTTACAAACAAAAGAATCATGTGTACCTATGGGCCTATGCACACCGCGTTTTTAGGGTTTCGTAGTCAACAAGAAACCCTTATAGTTTCGCCGTTATAGTTTTAGTTAGTCCGTCCGTCTGTAGCTTTGTTCAGAGACCCTTAGTGCTAGAATGATGTAATTTAGCATGAACATGCATATTGGTCACGCCATCACGTTTTTTTTGGGTACCTCCCCTAAATTTAATTGGGGATGGGTTGTCGTTGGATAGGTTTTTTAAAAATGTTATGGGTTTGTAAAGACAAATTTTGATTAACAAAATTTGATTATGGGATTCGTTTCTGAAATATTAATAAAGTGCTAAATTTTGTCAGAGTCTAGTGCCCTACCAACTAAACTATTGGGTTTGTTTGGAAGAGAAAAGAATCACGGTAGTAGTACATATTATAATGAATTTAAAAGGAAAACTATCACGGCTAAGTAGGTTTTAAAAATTTACAAGTAATCGTCGACCAACATAGAAACTAAAAATTTTGTACAAATATAAAAAAATATAAATATTACTGAAAATGACCTAAATAACGTTGTTAACTGTGTAAACTACGTAACCCTTGCCACATTGCCTTGTCGGATCACATTGCGCGTGATCCAACACGCACTAGGCCAGTTTTTTTTGCTATTCAGACGCGTGTGCATAGGACAAAGACAACAAGTACATTAGATACTTCTGCAAACTACGTTTGTTTTAAAGATAAAGTTTATAGAGAAACTAGTAGATACTTACCTATGCAGTTTTCTTGAAGCGTTTTAAACTTTCAGAACAAAAGAAATGATCATTAAACGAGTATTTATTTGTCTCGAACAACTGTGAATAAGTTTTTTACCAACATCCTACTTTAAACAGACTTTAAAAATGAGATTATTTCATACGGTAATTGACGCGCAAATACAATGATACTTTAGAATTTACATATAGAGGATTCATTCGACAAAAAAGGTGGTACAAATGTAATCCTCCTTTTTATATCTTATACCTATTGCCGCAGTAAAGGTGCATGTTAAAAGGCACTACCTATGTTGATTTAATTGCGTTTTCAATAACATATTCTTCAAAGGACTCTGCATGAAAACCTGCAAAGTAGTCAAATCGATTTTGTGCCCTTTAAAAAGTAAACGTGAGTAACCTCTCCCTATGTAATGTGGTGGGTGGGTTCAAATCCACCTATGAACACCAATGAGATTTAATTAAATAAACTCTTTGATAGAATATTTTGATGTATGCATCGTGAGTTTACGTGAAGACGGCTAAAACGGCTCTCTTTGAAGGCGCACTGAATTTTCCCGCACACTAAATTATCACTCCCCAGTAAATTTGGATCTTTTTAGGAGCATTTTACCTTGAAAAGGTAATAAAGTTGTCACCATAAAATTATTATTGAAACTGAAAGCGAAATATAGTAAATAGAACGACAACACGCGCCCGGGTTCTTCAATAAGGATACAAAATTAATGAATAAAGTTATCGAGTCCGGAAGCTCCTGGAAAAAATGGGAACTTCCTTATACAGGACATCCTGCTATGTATGATTAGCGAAGAATTAATAATTTATATTTTTACATTTCTGTTTAAGGCTCAGCAGCAAGCAAACTTGCAATGGTTAAAGCCCTAATAATTGACTGACCCGGACTGACTGTAGGAAACCGTAGGTACCGTACGTGCAAAAAATATTCTTTGTATTGATTTCTATGAGACTATGCCCATTATACCCTAGACCGTAACGTCATCAAAACGTGCTATGACCGGACAATTTTGACGAGAATATTTTGCAGGTAACGTTCATAGCACGATCATGATATGGAACAAACACTGGGTTGACTCCTTTATTTCGTCAGCATACAAATTCCCCACAGAATTTCACTTATTATTCTCATCTATTAGACACAAAGGCGAAGGAATTCTAGTTCGGGGTTGAGTTCGAGAAAACAGGGTCTCTTGTTATTTATTTATTTTGTGGTGTAATTTATTAGGTATGTGGTTTTGTGGTATAATGTAAACGTTCAAATTGGACTCCATGTAATTCGAGTATTTGAAAAACCCTTACCGTATAGGTATGTCTTTGTGTACTCTAATTCTTTTTATATATTTATCTTATATATAAAAATTAATCGCTGAATGTGTTGCTAAGCGCAAATCTCGAGAGCAGCTGAACCGATTTCGCTAATTTATTTTTTTGTTGTATTTCATCAGGAGAAGGTTCATAAGAAAAAAAAAATTAATTTGACAGGACAACGTCTGTGGAGACTACTCGAGAAGACTAGTTTTCATATATTTTACAATTTAGTGTAATGGTACATTCCGTAGCAACTGTTTATCTTCTCTAAATATACATAAGTACGAATCACATCACATAATCGGAGAGATCTCTGAAATACTGAGCTGTCCTGTATCACCTAAGCCAATTAATATACTTTAAACTTCTACTGAACTTTTAACTTCTACGGTGCTATTAATAAAAATTTACTTATCCAAAGATCATCTTAGGTTACACCGAGACTTGTTAATACCAGCTTAATGTAAGCAACTCCATTTCTAATCCTTGTTTATTAATATTGAATTCGACTAGTCCAAACGTAAGCGTTGGACTAAATTTAATCCTGCGCTAGTCTACGTTTATTAATGAGACGGCTAAAGACTACTTACCGACGACTTCTAAGGGCGCTGAGCGTATTTCAGTGTGGAAGGTGGGTGCATCCGCCGAAACCTCGCAGCGAAAGCGACCAGCCATCGCCGGTGTCGCCTGCTGCAGCACAACTCGGTGAGCCCCCGACCGCGATATCTGAGGACCACAGTAACGTGAGTACAAGAAGTACTTTGTCTAAGAAACGAAACCAATTAAGACAATAATCGAGTTAACGCGAATTCATACAATAAATTTAAGATAGTGAAATAAAAAAATAAATAGGTAAGTTTACGACTAAAATCTCCAAGTACGATAGACGTTAGAAAAAGCCGTCTTGGCCGAGTGGGACTCGACTTTCACTCTGAAGGTCGTGGGTTCGAATCCCGGCGTGTATCAATGGACTTTTCTGTTAGAAAAAAATTATATGCGCATCGAAAACATCGTGAGGAAACTAGTTAGTATTCTTATAAGCGGCTATGGGCTTGCAACCTATCACGTATGGAATGCTAAACAAATATAATATTTGGACGTGCTTCTGACTGCCCCCACTAGATATCTTCAAAAGGATCTAAACGTACATAGATCTGAGATGATGTTTACCGTACATGGGGATTACAGTCGTGGTCCTATTTTTATTTTTTACGATAGACATCCTCTAAGATCTACCTACAGATGTTTAGGTCATATGTACCTATTCTAACATTACATTTAGCATATACGCATATTTTTAGTTAGCATTCCGTACGTGACAGGTCACAAGCACATCGCCACTAACTATTTTCTAACTGATTCCCCACCCCACGATGTTTTCCTTCACCGTTTTATAAGCGTTATGTTGATGTACGGCTGAAATTCGAATCCTTAATCTTTGGATTGATAGTGTAGGTACCTCACATACAACCAAAACGGTCCTAAGATAATAAGTATAGGCCGAGAAGTTGCTCTTTGCCTCTTTGTTTGAAAATTTGTTTGGGTACTACTTTGGAAACATTACAAACTACGTCATAACAAAGAACAACCCTTACTAGAGCTGCTTTGCGTCACATAGTATGACTTGAATCAAAAATACCTAAGCACCTTAACAGCGCATACATTTTTTTTATTTCAATTTTCAGCAAACAATTATATCTAATCAAGATCTTTAAATCAAGATTATTTCTAATCAATATTACAGGTGGTCACAGATAATGTCGTAATTTAATCACTATTGATAAGATATCTGTGTGCCAATATTTTAAAATTATAATAGACTAACTAATGCTCGCGACTTTATCCGTCCAGTGTTAAAAGTAAGCTATATCCTTCCCCAGGATGCAATCTAACATCTGTAACATCAATGCATCTGGTAACATACTAACAGAGTTACAATCGAGGTTTATATATTAGTAAGGATTTGCTACCGTAATGAGTACACGTACACGTACTTTTGTGATTACATTGATGAATGAATATAATCAATAAATAGATTAACAACTGCGTGGTAGACAAAGCCTTAGAAACAATAAATATGCAATTTAAAAAAGTTGCATAACAACCTAAAAAGATATAATATAATATCTTTTATATTATATGATACTACGATATTGTTTTTTTTTTTTGTAACCTACCAATATTATAAATGCGAAAGTTTGTGAATGAGTGTGTGTTTGTTACTCTTTGACGCAAAAACTACTGAACGGATTTAGATAAAACTTTACAGTAATATATTCGTAGCATATACATCAGAATAACACATAGGCTACTTTTTATCCAGGTACCACGCGGGCGAAGGCGGAAGCTAGTATAGAATAAACTTATTTTATGTCACTATTATATCAAGAAAAACGTTTTATATGTTAACTAAAATAATATAACACCCATAAAACATACCCAATTAGTGTCAACCAAAGCATTTATAGAGCCACGTCCAAACATTTTATTCGGCACATGCCTATATTTTGCATCTAGTTAGCTATACGCCTCTGACTACCACCCTTAGATATTTTCAATTATCTAAGCGCCAGGCAATCTGAGAGGATGTCTACCGTACTTGGGGATTAAAGTCGTGAGCTTCTTTATTATTTACTAGCGACCCGCCCCGGCTTCGCACGTGTAGCATGTTATTATACATATAAACATTCCTCCTGAATCACTCTATCTATTAAAAAAAACCGCATCAAAATCCGTTGTGTAGTTTTAAAGATATAAGCAAACATACATACATACGCGGGAAGCGGAAAGCGACTTTGCTTTATACTATGTAGTGACTAGCTGACCCGACATACGTTGTCCTGTACACAATAATCCCATGGAAAAAGCACTTCCAGTTTTTCCGAATTTTACCATTTTCCGGGTAACTTTTCTATTATTTTTTTCCTTAAAATCCTATTTGGATTATTAAAGAAATTCAAAAAACCGGCCAAGTGCGAGTCAGACTCGCGTACGAGGGGTTCCTTACCATTATCTATAACGGACAGACGGACAGCCAAGTCTTAGTAATAAGGTCCCGTTTTTACCCTTTGGGCACAGAACCCTAAAAACTAGCCAAATCTGTCCAAGCCTTCTCAAGTGACGCAAAGAACAAATTATAGATAATTTAGTAGATAAGTTTTTGCGGTTCTCACTCTAAGGGAGAGTAGCGTGAAAATATGCCATTAAAGTAAAATGTACACATTGACAAGGAAACGAGGCGACGAAATGCTTTGTTTAGGCGTTCAAGCGAAACATGATTGCAGGAATTTGTCATTAGGGTGGAAATGAATATTTTGACTCGAGAGTATTTTGAAAAGTGACATATATTTTTATGGTTGTCACCGTTGATGAAAATATAATGGCAGTCTGGAAATTTTACGGTGACACTTTTGAGATGCGCACAATACGGACTAAACTACGGGTATCATCCGATGGTTTTGTCTACATACATTCTGTTTGGTTGGAGATGGTTCTAAAACTGTCTGTTATCTAATATTTCATTTGCTTTGATACGCATGGTTCAGCCTGTGGACTTTGCGTTATAACAAAACTATAGTGTTAGAACGATTCAAAGTGCCTCGAGAAGATACATAAATTGAATGGCTGTCTATTGTAGGAAATTTATTATCGATTAGCGATGCATATCTTTTGATGGAGGAGGTCCATAATATTTTTGTTGATGATTGATAGCATCACGTTTCTGAACACGCAATATGATTGTTGCGATAACGATTATAATTATACGCATAATGAGATTAAAATAATAAGTTTGTGTGTTCAATAACACATTACAGCAGAACCGATTTTTAGAAAATGAAAGATAATTATAGATTTTAACACGGGTGTTTATCACGTATTGTAACAAAGCCGAAACGTCGGGAAAATAAATTAAAGGTAATTACGTGATAAACATCCGGGTTCAAATCTATAGTTATATCTACTAATCACGATAGTTTAAAAAATAATAAAAATGAAAGATATATCTAGATCACGGTCAGAATTAACAATCACAGCTTGCTATGATCCAGTTTGTAGGGTACGGTTGCCGGTGAAGCACAACCACATGAGGCTTAACATATGTATACCCCAAGATGGCGGATGTAAGGCAGTAGGTACATCGTAGGGCTAGGGTGTTCGTACCCTACTAGATAGTGTTTTGTTTTGCTATAGGCGAAGATTAATGAGCGTACCTACGTAGGTACTCATACATTAACCTACCTATATAAGCACCTAGGTAACTAAATTATTGATGGGAAATCAATAAAATCTAGTCATGAAACACCTGCCTAGTATTGCTAATCTGAGTAGTTCTCTATCTTTAGTTCAATCAAAATAATTTGTAGTATTCAATCACAATAATCCAACGATCAATAATTTATAATCAAATACCTACCTCAGTGGCTGCAGTTTTATCTCCATTAGATACCTTGCATTATCTACTCTAAAGCAGTAAAAAATTATTATTTAACTAAATTGAATAAAATTTGCCTAACGTATTTTTCATTCCATCTTGTTGCTGGAGTATATGAATATATATTTATACAAGCAGACCGCCCGGCTTCGTACGGGTGTATTAATGAAGATTAAAGGCAAATTTTTGACACATTGGTGGCATTGTTGCATTTGCGAGGACCTCTAATTTTTTGAAATAAAATATGACTTTTATAACTCGCTAATAATGAAGGTTTTTATTGGTGAAAGAAGCTTTCAAATTGGTCCAGTAGTTTTTTAGTTTATCCATTGTAATCATCGCTGTGTAGTCGATGATTGTAATGGATTAATGATTGGATTTAAACAAAAATACACATTTTACTTCTTTACTCGTTTAATAGTAGTGTGGATGAGTAACTGCAAAGGTAATGCTTGAATTTTTTGTTTTTTTGGATGTTTTTTTTTTGTTTTGTCTACCCGGACAGGACGGAAAACCGAAATTATCTTTAAAACCGCATTATCTTGAAAACCATCAAACATATAAAGAAACTGTCTTTTATTCATGTAGCTACTATGATAAAATACTGTTTAGCTATTCACAGTTATAAGTAAAAACTAAATTAGTGTTTTGGAAGAGCCAACTTTGGAAAATAAATCTATTGATAAAAGTTTCGCCAATCGTATTTTTGTCTATTATTTAAACAGATTATATTCATAAGTTATCTTTGTCATATAAAACAAAACTGTATATTTTGCGGTTATTGAGAAAAAACGATTCTGCATTCATCAAACAAATTTATTACTCGTCTTAAGAATCATCAAAGACTTTACAAAAGGTAGAGGTGCTCCATGTTATGAAAACAAAGCATTCTAGCGTAATAATAGCGGAAGACATAGTGATGCATGCTTTAAATAAAGAACAGTTAAAAGGATGCCGCCCTTTGAAGGTCAGCAACCTTCAGTGTTAAAGTGCCCCTTACAGTAGGTACTAATATGGTTTATTTGTTTCTGGTAAAAACCATAGATATTTCATTTTTTTTTTTTGACATTTCACACCGCGCCCGCTAGCCCCAAACTAAGCAAAGCTTGTACTATGGGAACCAGATAACTGATAGGATACTTATATACTTTTTTTTTTGTAAATACATACGTATTATACATATTAACATCCAGACACAGAACAAACATCTATGTTTATCACACAAATATTTGCCCTGAGTGGGGATCGAACTCACAACCTACAGTGCAGAAGGCAGAGTTACTACCAACTGAGCTGTGAGGACAGTCCACTAAAATCCAAACATGCGCTGAACGCTCACCTCTGTTTGTATCACGGGTACTTTATTATCCAATGGTTTCAAAAGGCTCCCAATGGCAAATTACAAATAATAGAAGAACGCTCCTCAAAAATGTATGATTCTTATGAATATTATTCAGTCGAAAAACTTACGTCAACTTCTATACCCGGTAGTGGAAACACTCTTGTGTGTGGCAGTTCCTTTGGTATATATCTGTAGAACTCCTCTCGCCCTCTGTACCACTTGATGCTATAGAGCGCCTCCTCGTCCTCCAGCTGCCAGCTGCATTCCAGGGTCACTGTCTCTCCTACCAGCACTGCGTTGGGCACGTTGATTTCTAAGTTGTGAAGACCTCGGACACCTGGGGACAAAGAAAGAAACAACTTAAGGCGAGTAATAAATGTGTTTGATGAATGCAGAATCGTTTTTTCTCAATGACAGCAAAACATACAGTTTTGTTTTTCATGACCAAGATAACTTATGGATATAATCTAGATAAATTACAGACAGAAACACGATTGGTGAAACTTATCTCGATATATTTATTTTCCAAAGTTGGCTCTTCATAAACACGAGTTTCGTTTGTAATCAAAGCTATGAATAGCTAAACAGTTTATTTTTATATAATTCGTAAGCTATATAATATACTAGCTAAATAAATTACAGACAGTTTCTTTTTAAATTTGATGGTTTTCGAGATAATGCAGTTTTATCACTTTTACCGTCTTATCCGGGTAGACTCAGCCCATACAAAACGTCAAAAATTTCACTTATCACCTTAAGTGACATTGCAATTTATAGAATCTGTGCAATGAAAGATGTCCCGTGGCAGTAGATGGTACAAAAAACCATGTATGGTGCAAAATTCTATCACACGAAGACTACAGCAACGACCAAGCGGATCTCATAGCGGATACTGATAGACAAAGGGTCATTGGAAGATCGCGTGGATTGATAGCGATAGAGAATTTATGAACTATATGGACTTTAGCAATCAACACTATATATAGATATTACCTATACAGATTAGATTGTTTCTAACTATTTTTTTCCGGATTTAATTGATCTTGAGGCATAGGTCCAACAGAAGGAAATTATGCTGAATTGATGTTTCGCTACGTTTTCTTTGCTTATTGAAAAATTGCATTAAAAATCAAAACGGCGAAGGAAAGAAGTATTCTTATAATGCGGCGATGGGCTTGCAACCTGTCACGTATGGAATGCTAACTACTGCAAAATGTAGGCATGTGTCAAATATAATGTTTGGACGTGCCTCTGACTACCCCTACTACACTACACTAGACATCTTCAAAGGACCTATGAGTCTGGAGATCTAAGAGGATGTCTACCGTGCTTGGGGATTACAGTCGTTTTTTTTTTTGTTTTTTATTGATCTATTTATATGCAATATTCTCTGTGAATCTGTAACATTATTGTCGCGTAAATAAAGGTTAGCAAAGATTATGAGAAAGCCCAAGAGCGATATTCATTCATTGATAAGTTTTGAGCAATCCAAGTTATTGCTCGGTTTTATCACGTTACAGGCAAGTCCGAACCGAATAAAAATAATTGCACACTTTTAGACCACGAGCAACTGTAAAAAGACGTATCTTTCTACTTTTAATATAGAGCCAATATCCGAGTTCTAAGATACCTAAAGCTGCCCGTAGCATAGTAAAAGGTAAAAGCTTTTTTCGATCGGCCAAATCTCATTTAGACCAGAAGCTAGTTTCCGCAATCTAATAAAATCGTCCTCAGACTTCATAGGAACACTACTGTTTACGTTATGACCACAAAAGGAGCAGCTTAGCCAAGTATATAAAACAGGCAGCCATATTTTTTTTGTAACACGGCTAAGGTAGTTATTACAGAATCCTAATCCTATTCTAATAATATTATAAATGTGAAAGTTTGTGAGTTTGTATGAATGTTTGTTCCTCAATCAGGCCTAAACGACATAAAGCATAAAACGGATTAAGTTGATATTTGCTGCAGATGTAGATATAATGCCCGAATAAAAAATAGACTACTTTAAAATATGAAAAACATCCCAAAAACTATAAAAAAACGCAAAAGGGATCATTTCTGTATAGATGTCGCTGGTGTGCTACAAATCTGACATCACAGACTAAAAAAACAGTCTTTTCTATTCGATTATTGAAATTTGACAGGACAACGTCAGTCACGGGTCGGCTAGTATGTAATAAGTCAGTTTATTTTTTAATATTTTATTTATTAAACATTCGTACAACCAAGTGGTAATACCTATTAAAAGACTTGTTCCACTTAAATTTTATCAATCTTGTAATTTCTACGAAAACGCGAGTAAAAGGCGCTGAAACAGAACTACATAGACGGAATTGAAAGCTTTTGAATGTTCAAATATTATTGACTGTGTTTGCCAGCAGAGATTTTCTGCATCAGTTGTTATAAAAGCACTCGGTATCAATACAGCGACAGCAATATTCTAAGTGGTGGGTAGCAGTAGCAAGCACGCAGGATAGACTGCATGCCATCTGTTTCATAAATTATTTATCGATAAGAGCATAAACTCTACAGTTGATCAGTTTGGTTATTGCGAATCGCTTTATGAATTTCGTAGCTTTAAACCATTGGCAAAAAACAAGAAATGTAAAAGGTATACAAGAATAAAGTCTGACTGACTGAATGCAAGACAAATGAAATCAGTAGAATGTGTTGTACGCACACTAAGAAAGGAATTAAAATCTAGGTATATGAAAAATCTTATTTCCTGAACTTATAAATTTTAACCTCGGGATAAATATTCTCTAGAAAAAAATAAAAATAACATCATTACAAAAAAAAGCCGGCCAAGGGCGAGTCGGACTCGTGCACGAAGGGTAGTATTGTAGCCCCACTTAAATATTCATTTTATTCTGTTTTTAGTATTTGATGTTATAGCTGCAAGAGAAATACATCACCTGTGAACATTTGAACTGTCTAGCTATCACGGTTCGTGAGATACAGCCCTGTGACAGACAGGCGGACAGACGGACAGCGAAGTCTTAGTGATAGTTGATAGTCCCGTTTATATATATATACCCTAAAAACAATACCACTCCTTGAAGAGGGTGCAATGGACTTTCAGTCTTTATAAATTATTTTCATAGCGTGGTGTGATTATCTTCAAATACGAAAACACACTCTTGAAAAGTAAATGAATAGATACAATATTTCGGGCCATATCACTACTCCAATTATTTTATCTATTAATTTAAATAATTATTTACATAAGATAAAATTATTATTTTATATCTTATTAGGTGATCGGAGTACTAATAAACCTTTTAGTTCAATGTTACATTAATTCACCGATGATTTTCTAAAAATAAAAGAGGGTCCAAAAGACGCCTTAAAGTATGTATGGAAGTTTTTATGCGCCTGATTTATAATTTAAACTCTTCAGCAATTAACGGATCATATTCGTATAATATACTTACAAGCTGTCCCGACAGACGTTGTCCTGTCAAATTCTTTTTTTTTCCGTAAGAACCTTATCCTGATAATTAACGAATACAGCAAAAAAAGAATTAGCGAAATCGGTTCAGCTGCTCTCGAGATTTGCGCTTAGCAACACATTCAGCGATTAATTTTTAGGGTTCCGTGCCCAAAGGGTAAAAACGGGACCCTATTACTAAGACTTCGCTGTCTGTCTGTCTGTCTGTCTGTCTGTCTGTCTGTCTGTCTGTCTGTCTGTCTATCTGTCTGTCTGTCTCTCTGTCTGTCTGTCTGTCCGTCTGGTCTGTCTGTCTGTCTGTCTGTCTGTCTGTCTGTCCATCTGTCTGTCACAGGGCTGTATCTCATGAACCGTGATAGCTATATAGTTGAAATTTTCACAGATTATGTATTTATATTGCTGCTATAACAACAAATACTAAAAACAGAATAAAATCAATATTTTAGGGGGGCTACCATACAACAAACGTTATTTTTTTGTCGTTATTTATAGATAATGGTACGGAACCCTTCGTGCGCGAGTCGGACTCGCACTTGGCCGGTTTTATATTATAGATTTTACTAACCCACAGATGCAAACGGGTACGGGCAGATAAAGTTTATGTGGTGAAAACTTACGCTTATTTCGAATAACTTCAAACTTGAGATATATAGGTTATCACGTTCAAGATTCTCCGAATAAATTTCTATGAAGGGGGTGTGCGTGAGTATCAAAGTTTACAAATTTATTTTCAAAGTAGGTATACAAATTGGCAAATGAAATTGCGTTGTGAGTATAGTAGGTGTATAAAATAGTACTTAAGTTTATTAATTTACTTTTAACCAAGCCTAGGCTAATAGATACAATAATAAAAATAAGTTACCTAACTACTTTAGCATTTTTTTCGAAGAGGTAGACACAGAATAATGTTGCAGCAAGTGGGGGCAAAGTGCTACAAGTTGGTATGTAAACAACTATTATATTGTGTAGGTAGGTAATTTTATGATGTGTCGGTACAGTGCGGGTAACCATAACCAACGTGGTAACTCGTAAACATATACTCGCACATAATATAAGTACCTAAACATTCGCCAAAGATGTAAAAACTTTACGAGTACCTACTTATCGTTGAAGTATATCAAATACGTTAGTACTCTACCCTTCTTATGTTATTACGTTTTTTTTAATCTAAAAGAAATCCCTGGATCATACTCAAATAAGCTTGAAATATGAAAACGTGGCACTTTCGTGTAAAGGAACTCAAACAGAATCTTCTTTGCGAGATTTCATTTTCCTTGACTAGTACCTATAATCCGTATCAAATACGCCTTGTACGCTGATCGTGTGGTTAAATGGCAAAAAGTATTCTCTTTCATCTGATAAGCTCTCACGTGAATGAAGTATAAATAACTAAATATTATTATTTTATTTTGATACTTGCTGCTCGCCCCGGCTTTACATGTGTACTAATGAATAATTTAGGTTTTTTAGTCTATCCATTACAAACATGTTAGCGTGGATTAGTGTACGAGTAGATGTAGATTAGATAAGTGATAGTTACCTATGTTAAAAAATTTGAACGATGCAGACTACTTTCATGCCAAAATTCGTAGCATCTGATAGAAACTGAATAGTCATTTTCTTATACAGTAGATAGTTTTACACAATATTTATGAGCAAAACATTTTCAACAACCAAAGCCATTAGTTAAAGCCTCCAGAAAAACGGATCACCCACTTGCTAAATGGCTCAGCTGCCGTATGAATCGCTCTTTTTATGACATGTACATAGAAAGCTAGTTGTCGAGCTACACTCTACAGGCGCGACGGTTTAGTTTTTAGGGTTCCGTACCCAAAGGGTAAAAACGGGACCCTATTACTAAGACTTCGCTGTCCGTCTGTCTGTCTGTCTGTCTGTCTGTCTGTCTGTCCGTCTGTCTGTCACAGGGCTCATGAATATGTAAGTACGAGTATTTCTGTTGCTGCTATAACAACAAATACTAAAAACAGAATAAAATAAATATGTAAGAGTGGCTCCCATACAACAAACGTGTTCTTTGCCGTTTTTATAGATAATTGTACGGAACCCTTCGTGCGTTCCGACTCGCACTTGGCCAGTTTTTTTTAAGAATTTTTAGTCTTACATTAATATGTATAATTTAAATGGAACTAATTTGGGACTATTCACTACAAAATAGAAAAAAAAACATCGAAATTATATTACCAGGTATGAAATATGCGCAGTCCTACATAAAAACAGCAAAAAAATATATATACATGTCGAATTGATAACCTTCTCTTTTTTATTCGGTTAAAAAATGATAAACAATAAGCCGACGTTATTGCCTGATTCTTCTAGGCATGGTCCCGAGGAACAGGCGTAGCTTCAAATAGCTCCTGAGACGTTTCTAAGTGGTCCTTGTGGTTTTATTGAAACAAATATCTTTTGGCTTTGACTTTCTAGCATAAGTTATGTGCTACGATGACTGCCTGTCTTGTGGTAGCCCAAGCGTCGGGTGCGACCATTTTGCTTTTAAATAATAACAAATTAGTACAAGATTTTTTAGCGGTAAGAAAGCCTGTTAGCGGAGCCAGCTTTCTACGAAAATGCGGTCATAATACTGCCATTTACAACGAAATATTCATGTTACTTCGTAAAATGTATCACGTTACCATCAGCTTGATTTATTACGCAAATATCACTCGGATAAAACGTTTATGAAATTTTGCGTTCGAATCACCAATGAAATACAGTAAGTGCTAGTGTAGATGTAATCGTAAGTAGAAAATATTGTTGTTAGATGCAAATAAAGACATTGTATTGATTAATTATCCGCCGCTGCGCTTCGAATGACTTCCAATTGTGACCTCCGATTTAGTAGTGTCTAACTCTCGTATTCAAGAACGACACTATGAGAACACGCACCCACAATGGACGAAATCTTTTTTCATAAAAATCACTTTATGTGTTGTGCGACACTGCATAGTGTGACTAGAGGCACATTGTCGTGTGCCTCTAGCCAAAGTTGAGCTCTAAAGGCACACCATAGTGCCGCTCAACACATAAAGTGATGTTGATGAAAAAAGATTTCGTCCACTGTGGGTGCGTGTTATCATAGTGTCGTTCTTGAATACGAGGGTGAGCCGAAGTCGGTGTCGGAGGTGTAAATTAATCGGAAGTTCCGACTTTTCGTAATCGGAGTCGAACCTTCGTAGCATCCATACAACAAATAATCAAACATCCAAACTTTCGCATTATAATATTCATAGTGTGATTTACGCTCTGGAACACCCTATGTTGGCTGGGTGTGAATGGAGTGTTACTAGCCATTCATCAATCATGAGGACACTTTGACGAGATATCTATGGCTTCGTGCTTTGTACGCGACTGTTTACGTTACTGAATTATTTCGATAAGCTCCAAAATTAAACAGGAATTGCTCAATGTGTGAATAAGATTTGTATGGTTAACATTTTATGCTCGATGACTATTACCCGTATTCAGCAACGACACTGTGAGAACACGCACCCACAGTGGACGAAATCTTTTTTCATAAACATCGCTTTATGTGTTGTGTCTGCATAGTGTGACTAGAGGCACAGCTCTATAGAACACATAAAGTGATGTTTATGAAAAAAGATTTCATCCACTGTGGGTGCGTGTTCTCACAGTGTCGTTCCTGAATACGAGGGTTAGAGTGTTTATAAATTCTAAAGTACCTATTACCTCTGTCTCTCAGACATTTTATAATATACTTTTTACACAGGTTGCTTTGTTTCTCACAAAACTTCAGTTAGAATTTTACCACAAGCGGAATATAAACGCTGTACGCTATCATAAGGCGAGCATTTTTTAATTCCATTAATCAAGAAACTATTCCGCCGTAATGGGCGGAGAGCAAGGAAAATAAAAGAAGATTGATGAAATTTAACTTTCTACTGCAGAAACCGAGACAAGCTTTGTGGAGCGCAGAGATTCCTTTATTTAAAAAACTTAGGTCTTAACATTGAAACAAAGTCCTGAGCATAAAGATCTTTGCTCTTTGCTCTCAAGAGGAATATACTAGAGATAACTCCACTACGTTACATGTACTTACCTACAGTTCATTGGCTTCAGCTGTACAAATCCACAAAGGTTATATTTTTTTAATTCTACCCTCATAACTCGTGTTGTATAAATTTATGAGATTAACCTAGACTAAAAACTATAGGGTGCTTTGGGGGTTAAAAATATGACTCATTTTAAACGTATGTCAATTACCCAATTATACTAATGACCCAAAAATACATGTCAAATTCTTTTCGCTATTTTGCAGCTCATAACAGTGTCAAGTTGCGAATCGATCGTTTTTAGAAAAAAGTATTTGTCGTAAACTGAAGGACACCGTTATTTTCGTCTGTGGATTGACAAATTAGCGGTTTTAATCACCAGGCCCTTCTCGAGTGGTGAATATGATCTGTGTTTTGGCTGGCAGCTTTTTACACTGGGTATCAAATGGGTAATTTAATGCTGGTATAATTAATACAAGGGTTTGCAATTTTTTAAGCATGTCGATTAACGAGTGACCAGACATTGCGCGGCATTCAAAAAACACAAGCTTGCCGTGCGAACGAACAATAACACTGTTTGCGCGCGGCTGTCAAATTCAAATTCAAATTCAAATTCAAAAATCATTTATTTCTCGAAAATCACATGGATCACTTTGAAACATCTTAGGAACTAGGTGAAGCGAACGTCGAAGAAGGAACGCCGTTTTCACGCGACCAAGCCTAGAAGAATCAGGCAACAAACACGGCTTGGGGTCTACCTTTCGTCCAAACATAGCGCGACTAGCAGCGCGCGGCTGCCACGCTCGATTGCCGCGCTATGTCTGGTCACACCTTTAGAGTCAGGTAAATATTACTTACACAGTAAATTACACCTCTGTTTCACACTTACCAAAGAACGTCTGCACTTTGAATAACAAGCATAATGTATACAAAACAATGACATGGTACGAACTTAGATCAAAATTAAGGCGGTTCGTTTCAATTGGCACTGACTGAGACAAATTGGTAGTTTCCTGCTAGCGCGTTACAAACGTTGCTAATAGCTCTCCAAGAGACAACCTAATTTATTTGAGGCGACAAAGACTGCTGTTTTCTTATTACACCCTGTGCAAACTAGAAGTAAGTATGTACTGTGGTAAAGTGGTTACTTGGTCCTTCATAATTAATTGCACAAACTGATAGAGATCCGTTTATAGGTCATTAAGTTATTAAATTAATTAGATTTTCCGAGTTATTTAAATTTATTTTATTTGTTTTGCTGCGAATTATTGTCAAACGCCTAATTTCCTAGCTGGCACTTTTTCTTGCATTTTAATTTTTTTTTATTTATAGTTTTTAGAAGAAAACGCAATTAGATATTAAGTACGCAATACATTAAATAGCGCACGCAAGTACTAACACTACTTACCGTATAAAAAGTATTCGATATTTTAATTCAGATCATAATATTTATATATCTATATATCAAACATCGATATCAATAACGACATGATTAAGTAAATAAAATAATAGAAGATAATTTTATTTAAACTATTTATAATATTCATGTTGAATATAAATAAAATCCATAATTAAACAACAACTAAGTATTAAAACAACAAAATACAATGGCTGGTCTCTGTCCTAATTACACTCCATTAACGAGAGTCAATAACGATAATTTTATTAATTTATTTTAACAATATTAATACAGTTCAGTTTTATAGTTGGAATAACGACTCTTTTACCAGATATCTGCTAAACGGCCGTTTTCAACCTCATTAGTTATGTCTTTATGAAAAATATTTAGTGCAAACTTAGTTCATCTATAATTAGAATTTCAAACTCGATCCTAAATGTATTAATTGAAGCATTAAACCTTGTAAATTATGTTATTGAAACTTAATTATATAATGGTGTCGATTCTGTTGGCACCGAGCTAAACCTAAAATTTTATAAAATAAAATTAAAACAATTTCGCTCTTATTCCTTTACGTTAAAGTCTAAATTAGATTAACATATAAATGGAAGAATTCTTAAATTTAGAATATTTTAGAAATTTCGTTTTTTTTTCGTATATTTCGATGTTTTTATTTTTTCTGTTCTCTTTTCTATCAAATAAAATAAAACCGGCCAAGTGCGAGTCGGACTCGCGCACGATGGGTTCCGTACCCAAAGGGTAAAAACGGGACCCTATTACTAAGACTTCGCTGTCCGTCTGTCCGTCAGTCTGTCTGTCTATCACAGGGCTGTATCTCATGAACCGTGATAGCTAGACAGTTGAAATTTTCACAGATTATGTAATTCTGTTGCCGCTATAACAACAAATACTAAAAACATAATACGGAGCACTTTGTGCGCGAGTCCGACTCGCACTTGGCCGGTTTTTTTCATACCCATTACTCCTCTCATAACAAGGCTTGTTACCTCTTACTTATCATGTAATATTAGTTCGATTATAATCAGCTGCTGTACTTACAAATAATTTATTTCGCATCATTACACAATCCGTTGCTGTTAATAATAATGACAACAACAGATTCACTAATAAATCTGAGCAGAATACTGCATAGGTCGGAACACTAGCGATCAGCCTATCGCACAAAAGCAGAGGCTGCCGCTGAATTCGTAATTATTGGTAACAGCTTGAATATCGTTTTGCGAATGTATATGAAAAGTTGGTGGAATAATTGATATGATTTAATTGCAGTTATTGTATTCGTACATGTACTTATGGCCATGGGCTTGCAACTTATCACGTATGAAATGTGTTCTGATTGGAAGCTTCGCAAAGCCTCTTTTCAGATTCTTCGAGGAAAAATACAAAACATTTTTTTTTTTGCTTTTTCTCTCTGCCTTTTATTTTCACTAACTGACGTTCTAATTCTAATTGAAGGTAACACACAAAATTTCAAAACTAAATAATCAAAAAAGGTTTTCGTAAATAATCAAAAATGGTTTACGTCGTGCACAAAATGCTAACTACTGCAAAAGGTGGGCTTGTATCAAATGTTTGGAAGTGTCTCTGACTAACCCCATTAGGTATATTTAAGGATCTGAAAATTGTCTACCGTGCTTGGGGATTATTAGACGTGATCCTATTATGCTAATTTTATTTATTTTTTCTCATTTTTTTTTATTTATATTTTAAACCCAAAATTTTACGTGAGTTAGGTAAATCAGTTGGCTTAATAACGTTTTAAAAGACGAAAAAAAGTTAATTAATTTATTTAATTGTGTTGTAAACCTTCTTTGTGCGTTCTCCTACACTGTTATAATCGGACCTCCTTATTTTATTATAGAAGACTTCAAAAGGAGGAGGTTGCCTACTCCGTAACAATTTGTCAGATTTCAAAATTACATGGACATTGTTTTAGTCGTCACTACATAGTATAAAGCAAAGTCGCTTTCCGCTTCCCGCGTCTGTATGTATGTATGTTTGCTTATATCTTTAAAACTACACAACGGATTAGTAGTATAGAATGATTCAGGTGATTCAGGAGGAAGGTGTATATGTATAATAACATGCTACCCGTGCGAAGCCGGGGCGGGTCGTTAGTAGTTTATAAAGGAACCTATTTACAATATTTATAATAAACTACCCTCATCAATAAAAAATATCGACTCACTAACTACATTTCGAAAGAAATTCTCACTACATATTTTTGAAAATTACTCTTAATTTGAATATTTAGGTACATGTCACATTTATATAGCTAAGTACTTTTTACTTTTTATTACATTTTACTTTTTACTCTTATTTTATATTTAGGAACTGTTGTAACCAAATTCTCATGTAAGTGATTTTTTAAATCTTTTTTGAGAATAAATATCTATACTTAATATTTCATAGGTATCTATTGTTTGCTTTAATTTGTATTCTAAAACCTATAATAGAATCTCTGAGATGAATCTCACATGGAGTATTTAAATATTTATAAAATGAATAAGTAAAACCTCATTAAGGATATCCAGCTTTTCAAAAGGTACCTTTAGGCCACCCACACTCACGGAGAAAATCCCCGAGAATGTTTTGTTATATTTTATAGCAAAAAAATAAATAGGATCACAACTATAAATCCCCAAATACCGTGCACTAGACATACTCTTAGATCTCCAGGTGCTCAAAGCGCTTGTTGATGTCTAAAGGGGTTAGTCAAAGGCACGTCAAAATATTACATTTGGCGTATGCCCACATTTTGCAATAGCTAGCTTTCCATACGTGACAGGTTGAAACCCCGTCGACACAAGAATACTAACTGGTTTCCTCAAAATGTTATCCTTCACCTCTGTAAAGTATCAATTTTTATACAAAAAAAATCCATTGACGCACGGCCGAGATGACAAAAAATGGGATTTAGAAAAAAAAAACAGTAATAAAGCATAAGCAAGCAGAATAATTAGCTATTACTGTGTACTACCAGGCAGATCTTTCATGCTTCAGGCAAATCAGGATCAAAGCAAAATTATTGATGTCTTAGATTCCAGGCTTACTAATCTTGTCTACGTAATTATTCATCTCATTCGACCCAATTATTTTACAATATACAGTTCCTTAGGCTTGAGATAATATCAAAGCAGAACTTATTGTAATAGCATTTGCCTCTTTATAAAAATAAATTTCCTTTGATCACAAGGCAGGTACCTGGTATCAAAAGACTTCGATTATAGAGAAAGTTGGATGTAATTGATATTTAGAGGTTCAATATCTTTTGTCATGAAAACGCTTCGATTGCCACCTATAACTTGACTGAGAATGAGATGTTCTAATAAAGATTTTTATAAAAGTAATATGAATCTTTCAATCATTCGAGCGGAAATGTTTCAGAGGCCTCAAATTTCGCGATTGATTTCGTGATCTTGCTCAATATCATTCAATCGACCTACAGTATATTTCTGATCTTCATAAGTATGATTTGATAAAGACTACCTCCACTCAATGCCGCTTGATGAACCTTCGAAGAAAAATTAGATTCATAAGAAGTTGTTCGATGATGTTTCAATATATAAAATTCTCGTGTTACATTGTTTGTAACCAAAGTCCTCCGAAAAGGCTTGACCGATTTTTATAAAAAAAATGTATAATTATGATTGGTTGGTATGAGAATAGGTTGTAGGGTATTTTTATACCTTTAAGAGGCTCCCAGTCGCTGATTGCTCTTTTTCAAAACGAAAAAAGAAATACTTCTGAACAAGCCACATCTCCTATTTTTATAAGTATATTACTTCAGGTTCCTACCTAGATTTATATTAAGCTGAAAACATAATAGCAGAAACTTTTCACGATAAAGATATTATTTCAAAATGAAATTTTATATACCTACTATTAAAATCAACTTGTGATTTATTGTTAAAGATAGGTAATATATAGATCTAGATTTCTATTAGAATAGATTTTTGATAAGTAATTATACATAATTTATATCATTAATTTATTCGAAAAGCTAAGGCGGACCACGCGCCGACGTGTGTTTGTCGTCATTGCAGCGGTCGGTAGGATTATTTATCGAAGTGATTAAAGATGGGTACATCTTTATTCACATATACTATACATTATAAAATAGGAGATGTGGCTTGTTCACAAGTATTTATTTTTTCGTTTCGAACAAAAACAATCGTCGACTGGGAGCGCCTTAAGTGTTATGGATGGCATAAAGTTCGGGAAAAACTGAAAGTGCTTTTTTCTGTAAGATTATTGAAATTTGACAGAACAACGTCTGTAGGGACAGCAGGTTTTTATATAAATTTTTCGGTGGAAGAACTATATTGGGTGTGGACATAAAAATAGCAACATGTCATCAATGCGCACAGCACTTTTTCCATATTTTCCATATCACGGAAAGAGTGAGGAAAAGTGATCCATAAATAAGCAAATACATTAATTTGAATCAAAACTGGGAACTTACTTTTGTAGCTCGGGAACTACCCTGGAGGTATATTCTATTCAACAAACAACTTTTGGAACAAACCCAAAAAAATAAGATGTAATATACAGTACGTAAAGGTACATAATCGATGTAATTTTTCTGAAAACTTTTATAAGTCAGTGTTGGTACCTCCTATATTATATTTAAAAAAAAGCATAATCACTGATTACCTCCTTTTTGTTGTTTTAGTTGGATAACAATCTATAAATAAGACATCACACATTTCAATAGTTTATACCCGGCTGAAATAATATTTATTTGTTCTAATAACTATAATGAATGATGTTTTTGGTTCTACAAATTTAATAAAATAATAACTTCATCGGTATAGGTACCATGCTGGTTCCGGGAAGGCAAAACCATAAAATTGTAACAGGCTATTGAAGGAATCGGGTGTAAGTTTGTTTCTGAAAAATATTTTCAAACAAATGCCATTTCAAAAATGCACAACGTAGTAATTTGATCAAAACGTTCTATCTGATTTGGTTCTAGATAAAGTTCAAGCAACGTTTGCAAAGGGTTGTACAATGTCTGATCACGAATGTGTTTGGCTCCCATCCAATTTACCTCACAGAAACATCAGCAATATACAAGTAACATGTATGAGTTTGAGTACAAGGCAACATTGACTTACCTATTCCCCAGAAGACGATAGTGAAGAAAGCCACGATGACGCGGCTTCCCGTCGAAGGAATCACCTCCATGCCACCTGATATCCGGGTCGGAAGCACACACACTTCGCTCCACTTAGCTGAGCTACTCACTGATAAAGTACATAAGCCCCGCACACAAGATAACAGTGATTAGTTCGCCACGTATACACACACATTTCACATAGTATTTCACAGCCTGTAAAAAAGAAAACAAACATTTCACATACTGATTCACAGCTTGTTTTGTTAATATGAGATTACTCATTTTCTTCGGGTAAAGAGCATGCGAGATGAAACTATTGTATTAGTTCAATACAACACACGACAGCTCATGGGCAAGTAAATATATAAAAATACTTCTAATCATTATTAATCTTCCTGTACGACAACGGAATATTGTGTGTTGTCTACCGTGATTATAGTCAAGCACGCGTGGTACTAAAATGTAGCCTATATCACTCTCCAGCTCATGAACTAACTCAATGCAAAAAACTGACGCGAAAGATGGACAAACCAATAAACAGACATTTGCATGTATAGTATCTAGTATAAGGATAAGGATGTTGTGTAGTGTGAAAGAGTAACTCTAGACTAGCTTCATGTAGGCGAGCCACTATGAAATACCTATTTTAATATAAGAACAGACGATGTATTGTTAGTAAGTATCATCCTACGCAACTTTAGTAAATTTATATTACGATACTGGGGTTTAAGTAGTGTTAACATTTTACAACCGACTTACAACCAGCTGCTGACATTTTGTCTTATTACTCGTAAATGTAAGCTTTACTAACTTTTTGTCGCTAAGCAAGCAGGTTTCTACTAAAAGTGTTCTTTGTTTCACGTTGTTAATACCAAGTTCTTTAAGAACCTTAGGATCTTGAAGAATTAATGATTCTGTCTTATACCTAGATGACGAAGAAGTAACATTTTAATAGACCGTTTTTAATTAAATTTTTATTACCGTATCTAAAATCAACCTACAAATTAATTTTCAAGATCGGGGCCTATAACTTTAAAGAATGATGTTATCGAATGTTCCATAACTCAAAAGATATAAATACATTTACAACAGACACACAAAAAAGTGATATTGTATAGAATCCGAACGCGGGTATTCTGACAGGAAAAGTTGTGTCCGCAATTCAAGTTTTTCTTTGGAAGTTGTTAAGAGTTCTGGGTTGTTTTGATTATTTTTGCTAACATAGGCACATACATATGTTATGGGATGTAAATGTGCTGTAACTTCTAAGATTTTTGCCCCAAAGTTCTGACAGTGTGATTTTATAACAAGCTGTTATTTTATTTACGAAACATACGTATACATGATTTTAATATTACTATTGCTGCCCAAATAGCAAACAGAGGTACTCGTATAAGCCTTATTGTACTACATCGAAATTGTAGTTCACGTTTTCCCATCTGCCATTCTCCCAGAACCTCGCGCAGTAGCGCGCTATAAACTCCAAGCGTATTTATGTTCCATTCAATCACTAAACCATTGATCAAATTGGTTTTCTCAAACAAATTATTTATCTTTCCTTTATTTCCAAGTGAAATAGTAGATAGTAAGTAGCTTTTCAATTTCATAGATTTCTCAACTATTTAGTTCGTTCAAGGATGAGTGAGTAGGCATTCAATATGCCTGAAGTTCTCGATAACAGCGTGAGTAAATACGAGCAAATAACTACGAGATACAATCCCAAGTTTATGTCGAGAATTGTTCGGCGTGGCGACAGCTGGCTACATAAAGGATCAAGCAGTCCGCAACCATCATAGATCTCATCTGAACAATCTCTTCGCCCTTTGTCCCTCAGTTTACATTTTACATTTATTCGGACGGCCCTTTCGCAGCTCTTATCATATTGACGCAGACAAAATTTAATCATCCAATTTATCCCAGCCGATTTAATATTTTGAGATCAATTGAAATATAATTTTCGTAATAACATAAAGTTTTATTGCTTAGCCGAAGGATTAGGTGCTTTAAATGGTTTTGTTTAAAAGAGGTCCAAGTCTTCTTCTATGCTTCTTTGTCTTAGGAAGTTAAGAGTAGGTATTATTCCATACTGTATAATTATTATGTATTCGATTCGTAGAGCACTAATTATTCAAATAATTTCCGCATACCTATTACTTGAAGAAGATTAAAAATACCGGCACTCGGTAATGGCTTTATAATTATTCATGAACAATATCGAAACGTAAGAAAAAATAGACTCTTATCATGACCAAGATAACTAACAAAGTAAGCTTGCACGTCTTAAACCTTCCCTCTAATTAGACCCGGAATAGGCATCCTATTGAAAGCTCACTACACCTCCCCTGCACGCGGGTAGATCACTGAACAAAAGAAAGCTACACAAAGAGCAATGGAACACATTCTGCTGAGCACGTAACGCCGCACACTGCTCCATATTTTCTAACGAGATGATATGCCAACGTTTATTCTTCATGTTTCGTATGAACTTGTAGCATGTAATGCATTTTTCCATATATAAATCTGTATTCTTTTAATTCCGTTAAGAAAATTCTGAACCTTTTAATTAAAATGTAAAAATAATATATTCTTCAGCGTTTAGAAAATTTAATGGTGTATGGTAGCACGGCGTGTTTTAATATCTCACTCAGAGCTTTCAAATTAAGATGAAAAATGGTATAAAGCGGAACCGTAACAAGCCCCGTGTCATGTCTACGTGCTGGAAGGTTGAGGATTTTTTTTACTTAAAATATAATATTAGGAAAATAAATTGTTTATGGGTAATGAATAATAATAAAGTAGTAAATAATAAAGATGCTCATATTAGTAAAAACATTATTACAAGTATTTCTATGAGGTAGGTATAGGTAACGTTTTTAAAAGCATGTATCTTAATGACCTCAATTCTAACGCAAGCTCTTTGTTAGCCGAACTAAGCAATATACTCGTAGTTAACAAACCAGATGCTATTTAATTTCTAATAATTTATAGCTAGATTAGCTAGACACCAGCTGCTGTTTCAATTTGTTCGCTATAGTAGGATTATTATGACAGACAATAAAGTTCGTTCTAAATGTTATTCAAACATGAAAGATATACCGTTTTCTCAAATGACGACACTCGCAATCTCGCGGCACATGTTGCGAATTTTATGTTGTGCCAAACATCAATCTTTATTTGAAAGTTGTCTCAGCGTAAAACGAGTGTAATAAACAACGTTGTGAAAGACAAAGCACCCGACACGAAATGTCAATCGAATGAAATCGATAGCGAGTCGGCTCCGAAAATCAGTGTGAAAAATTCTACTGTAGAAAGCACTTACAAGCGGTTTTTTAGGTTGCTTTCACAGTAGGCTTTGCCGTTCAAAAAGCCTTTCATGTGAAATGAAGCTTTATATCACATTCGAGCAAAGCTTTACTTCTTTTAAAAGCGGCAGATAATCTTGCCCTAGGTAAATTATAAATATTTATAGCAGGCTCTACTGAGAATAGAAATTCACCGTTAAGATCCAATATCCTAAAATAGAGTGAAGAGATGAGTTGTGTTATATTCAATAATAGAACTACGCATGACTGAGTGCTACTTCATCATTTTTGGTTGATGATCGGCCTAGTCTTATATTGATAACCATAATAATGGACCGGCTAATATTATGGTTATCAAGATAAAAGAGAAAGGAAAATCTATGCTCAAAATAGTCCATTTGCTAAAGCAAGTGTTCAAATCACGAAAGTCAAGCATCGCGACAGATAATATAATAGAAGCGCGCAATCATGTGTGAAATTATTGATGACAACCGACGAAATCGTGTGCCAAGACGAAAGAAGCAAAAGCTACTTGTACAATCTCTACCGAGCAGACTCGACCTATAATGGAGCTCTATTAAACCGTTATAGGAGATAAGGCAAACATTTTGTAAAGGATATGCTTTAACATTGTAATAAGGACACGATGTCACACCTTCGTAAAATTTTATTCAATGACATTACAGCTCATCTTAACTTAGAAGGGTATCATATTCTGCTATTATAATGATAACAGTTTGTTTTAATGAGTGGAAAACTAATATTTGTCTATCATATTTCCAATTCTTTCTAACATTGAATCAATCTACATCGAATTCTTATTTTTGTGACAATTGAATATTAAAGGTAAACCGTGGCAGCGTATTTAATTTAATTACTGGTGCGTGTTGAAAGCGTGTTAGTAATCGTGCGGTGAAGCCTTTTAGGAGTATAAAAGAGTGGCGTGTTTTCCAAATACACATATATGCTCCTACTTTTTCCTGGTAGATATCACTATAGTAGGTACTAGTTAGACCAAATAATTACTTTAACCAATTAAATTAAGTATCTGGACTCTTTTTATCTACCTACGCATAAAAGTATTATCAAAATATGAAACAAGTCTGATCCGAGCGATCAGTAAAAATATCGAAGAAAAAGAATAAGAATAAAGTTTTGCTAAAATTGGGTAGGTACCTTTGCAACATGAATTGAAATTGGATTATATTCTGTAAAATGCAAATCAACCCCTTTCACATGATAACCCACTTGAAGAAATAGTCCCTTTTAACACTTCGCCGCCTCCAATCCTTATTATTGATTTTGAAAAAAAAGTGCTAGTAGTGTGTATCGTTTTATTTTTCTTTAATATTTGATCGTGATCAGAGATGGGCACTTACCCGGTAAAAATAATTTTTACCCATTCATTCCTATTTATACCCATTTATACCGGGTAAAAATGATTACATCTTTTTTTTTTACTTTTTTGACACTTATCTAATTATGGATCACGATTTTCATATTTTCATTAGTTTAGATCTTTCGAAGATGTCTAGTGGGGGTAGTCAGAGGCACGTCCAAACATTATATTTGGTACATGCCCACATTTTGCAGTAGTTAGCATTCCAAACGTGACAGGTTGCAAGCCCATCGCCGCTTATAAGAATACTAACTGGTTAATACTAATTAATTATGGTGTTTTCTTGTAATTTTTTCATTTGGATTATAATTATTCAGACTTTAGTAAATAAATAAGAGCGGTCGTTTTTAGGAATTTTAAGTTTAGCGTGGAGACAACAGAATCTCCACACATGTAATAAAATTAAACTTAATACAAATTCCATAAAATATTACTGAAATTATATCTATTTTGATTATTCATATTATGCATGGTTGTGTAGATTGTTTGTCCTGCCACTTTGACGTGTAATCTATAAAAAACCGGCCAAGTGCGAGTCAGACTCACGCACGAAGGGTTCCGTACTATTATCAAAACGGCAAAAAATCACGTTTGTTGTACGGAAGTCCCACTTAAATATTTATTATATGCTGTTTTTAGAGAAATACATCATCTGTGAAAATTTTAACAGTCTAGCTATCACGGTTCATGAGATACAGCCCTGTGACAGACAGACGGAGAGAAAGACGGACAGACAGACGGACAGACAGACAGACAGACGGACAGACAGACGGATAGACAGTCGGACAGACAGTCGGACAGACAGACGGACAGGCAGACGGACAGACAGACCTGCAGACGGACAGACAGACCTGCAGACAGACAGACGGACAGACAGACGGACAGACAGACAGACAGACAGACGGACGGACAGATGGGCGATGGGCTTGCAACCTGTCACGTTTGGAATGCTAACTACTGCAAAATGTGGGCATGTACCAAATATAATGTTTGGACGTGCCTCTGACTACCCCCACTAGACATTTTCGAAAGATCTAAACTAATGAAAATATGAAAATCGTGATCCATAATTAGTTAAGTGTCAAAAAAGTAAAAAAAAAGATGCAATCATTTTTACCCGATATAAATTGGGTATAAATAGGAATGAATGGGTAAGAATGACGTCATTTTTACCCGATATAAATTGGGTATAGACAGGAATGAATGGGTAAGAATGATTGGGTATAAATGAATGGGTAAGAATGACGTCATTCTTACCCATTCATTCCTATTTTACGTCAGAGTAAGCTTAGACAACCTGCGCCAAAGAGCATGACCTGCGCCACAGTCTTTCCTAACCTAAAATTGTGTTTTAAAGTTGCGTATCCAATAGTGTTTGTTTTATTTACTCATTCATTTCTGTGCAAATAAGATGGATTAATTGATGATTTGAGAGTAAGAAGAAATAGAAAAGGTTGAATCTATTAGTGAGGCGTGTAAAATTTATCAAAATTCGTAAGAATTCGTTTGAAGACTTTCAAGATGAAGAGATGAATACAGATTCAAGATGATGCAGTAAATTATCAAGCGGGAGGAGCCAGCCAACAATTTCACTTGCATGCAAACAAGTTGGTTTAGCACTTTTTTAAGCAAAGGGCTCAATGGATAAAAATGCCTTGGACTGGAACATATGTGATTGCTGGTTTTTATTAATTGTGTGGCTTCAGACAAATGATAGGAGCTATATTGCACACATATTAGAATCCCAAAAATTGCAGATGGTATTGGACAACACTGCATAAACAAGACAGGATACAGTTCAATAAATTTACAGGTAAGGTTTCAGTACCTACTACGTAAGCTTTGGTACATAATTATAATTTATTCAAACATAGGTTTCCTACCATAAAATTAAAGTCATATATATTTTATTGTTCCAGGTTGTGTCAGGTGCTAATTTGGAGATCATGAATACCTTTTGTGGCATAAATGTGCAAGGCAGCTCACATGACTCAAGAATATAATAATGAATGTTGTTTGAAACAACAATAAAATTATTTGAGCAATCAGAATTGAATGACAGACTTTTATATTATTTTCTTGTACTTCCATGTTATACCTAAGCACATTAATTTTAAATAAAAAACATCAGGCTTATGACATTTTCTTTATTTGTACACATTGTTTGGATCCTACCATAGAATTTTTTTTATAGAATTCAGAACTGTGAGTAGTGTGAGTAAGTATATGAAAATATCATCCTTCGCTTGTGCTCTTCATATTTTCTGTGGCTTATCAAGCTTCGAGCATGTTCATTCTGGTCCTGCAAATAACAAATAGATTAAAAATTAATATTTTAGGTAGTTTTAAAAACATAGTCAAAGTAAGTTAGTTTAACATAAGTTTAACTATTGGGATCATTTATATAACTCATTAAACCTGAAATAAGTGGTATACTTGTAACAAATATTTTAATTCGTAGGTACTAAGATAGGTTAGGTACTTACTCAGTACTTAAAGAAAAACCTAGTTAAACTTACTTTTCGTGCACTTTCACGCACCATGCTTTGTTAGAAAAACCTAGTTAAACTTACTTTTCGTGCACTTTCACGCACCATGCTTTGTTTTTTGTCCAGTTTGTATTTGTGTCCAATGATTTGATTTCAATTATTGGAGGATACTCTCTCAGAACTATGCGAAATAATTGCTGAAACAAACAATTATATTGTAAATGATACCTACGGTAGCATTCATTATACTTACCATAACAGTCAAGCTGTAAAAGTGATAGATGATAACATTATTTACCTTTTCTTAATAAAGCGAATGCGTTTTCAGTTCATTTTGAAATTTAATTAATTTTTATCAAAGTTTTCATAGTTGTTTGTTTACTTTTATACCATAGGCAACTGTCATTCAAAACGTTGTTTGTCACTGTCCATATGTCATCATAAAGCATTGAGTTCACTCACCGACTCACTCTTTTTACTTTTAAATCAAGTGTGTTGCCATATAATCCCGGTGCAAGGAATGTATTGTTAGTCCAACACTTCGCCGAGTTTATTAATAACTATTTTACTCTGAAGTTATTACAACTTTAGGCTGGTATTAACAAGTCTTGCTGTAACCTCAGATGATCTTTGGATTAGTAAATTTTTATTAATAGCACCGTATGTGCTTATATGAAATACTACTTGTTTAAGTTATTTTTAGATTACTTATTATAGATTAAACCTCAAAGTACCGATATTAATAAAATATAAATAATAACCGATTTAAATTGGGTATAAATAGGAATGAATGGGTAAGAATGACGTCATTTTTACCCGATATAAATTGGGTATAAATAGGAATGAATGGGTAAGAATGACGTCATTCTTACCCATTCATTCCTATTTATACCCAATTTATATCGGGTAAAAATTATTGCATCTTTTTTTTTTTACTTTTTTGACACTTAACTAATTATGGATCACGCATCAGGCGCAGATTTCTAGTGGGGGTAGTCAGAGGCACGTCCAAACATATTTGGTACATGCCCATATTTTGCAGTAGTTAGCATTCCAAACGTGACAGGTTGCAAGCCCATCGCCCATCTGTCTGTCCGTTTGTCCGTCTGTCTTTCTGTCCGTCTGTCCGTCTGTCCGCCTGTCCGTCTGTCCGTCTGTCCGTCTGTCTGTCCGTCTGTCTGTCCGTCTGTCTGTCACAGGGCTGTATCTCATGAACCGTGATAGCTAGACTGTTGAAATTTTCACAGATGATGTATTTCTCTAAAAACAGCATATAATAAATATTTAAGTGGGACTTCCGTACAACAAACGTAATTTTTTTGCCGTTTTGATAATAGTACGGAACCCTTCGTGCGTGAGTCCGACTCGCACTTGGCCGGTTTTTTATAGATTACACGTCAAAGTGGCAGGACAAACAATCTATACAACCATGCATAATATGAATAATCAAAATAGATAGAATTTCGATATTTTTTTATGGAATTTGTATTAGGTTTAATTTTGTTACATTGGTGGAGATTCTGTTGTCTCCACGCTAAACCTAAAATTCCTGAAAACGACCGCTCTTATTTCTTTACGCTAAAGTCTGAATAATTATAATCCAAAGTAAAAAATAATAACAAGAAAACACCATAACTAATTAGTATTAACCAGTTATATTCTTATAAGCGGCGATGGGCTTGCAACCTGTCACGTTTGGAATGCTAACTACTGCAAAATATGGGCATGTACCAAATATAATGTTTGGACGTGCCTCTGACTACCCCCACTAGACATCTTCGAAAGATCTAAACTAATGAAAATATGAAAATCGTGATCCATAATTAGTTAAGTGTCAAAAAAGTAAAAAAAAAAGATGTAAGTAATCATTTTTACCCGGTATAAATGGGTATAAATAGGAATGAATGGGTAAAAATGATTTTTACCGGGTAAGTGCCCATCTCTGATCGTGATAGATGAACAGATGGACGTTTGGACGAAGTCGCACCATAGGAGATCCGTTTCACATCGAAATAGTAGTTACACGGTTTGAAAGAATCCTAACTAGCGCACATAATTAACTAGAACGATCTTTATGTAACCTGCTCTAAACATTAAAGTCACGATCTGGACCTAATGCATACTCAGTCAGTCGGATGAGTAGTAAAACATTGAATGTAAAGTCACCGACAGCAAAATACACACTATACCGCCACGCTTACAAGTACCTATTAGGTAACTTATTAGAATGGTCTTACAGCTTTGTCGGTAGTCGCTGTTGTTTGTTTTGTGTCTGAGTGTTATAGTATATTGTAACTGTCTGTATAAAAAGTAATATGTTATTTTATGTAGGCACCTATTCTATTACTTATTTTATTAGGTTCTCTTGATAAAAGTTTGGTTTGGGGTTAGATGCCGCTGTGTTAAAATGTCCATCAATTATTCCTTTAGACAGAATCCATTCTCTGAACTACAAAACCATTAAATTTATTATAAAAGGTAATAACGCGATGAATACGCGTTTTAAATATGAAAAAAGCCGTGTTGGCCGAGTGGGATGTACATCGACTTTCAATCTGAAGGTCGTGGGTTCGAATCCCGGCGTGCATCAATGGATTTTCCTGTTCGAAAATTTATATGCGCATCAAAAACACGTGCTTACACTAGTGAAGGAAAACATCGTGAGGAAACCAGTTAGTGTTCTTAAGCGGCGATGGGCTTGCAACCTGTCACGTATGGAATGCTAACTACTGCAAAATGTGGGCATGTGCCAAATATAATGTTTGGACGTGCCTCTGACTACCCCCACTAGACATCTTCATAGGGCTGCATAGCTTCTAAGCGTCTGGAGATCTGAGAGGATGTCTACTCTAGTCTAGTCGTGATCCTATATTTTTAAATTTATAATTATAAATAGAACGACGATAGATAAATAGAACGGGTCATTTAAATACAGCCTACTTTCTATAAAAATGTGATGAGATCGATTGGTCGATTGGTTTCTCAATCCATAAAGCTTGCATACATTTACGATCCGTCATAAGTTACTTGTAACGTGACGAAACTGTAGATTTGTTTCTGATCCCTCTATTCATGCGATCTACTTCATCACAGTAAAAAGTAAGTGAGTTCGTATGAGCTAGTGGCCAACTCTGGTGACTTACGAGTTTATGGGCGACCCAAAAGCCTTCATTGCTTAATGAGTCTGTTAAGCAAGAAAACGCTTAGCTTTAATACCAGCGGTCACCCATCCATTTGGTGCGCGTTGCTTCGCTTAACTGATCTTTTAAAAACGACAGAAAGATATGAACGCTTCATCAAGAAATATGAGAGGTAGAAATAGAAGGTAATTACGTTGAGTCGTTTACCTCTTAGATATCATTAAGCCCCTTTATAATAATACCTAATTTGGATACCCCGATGAGCTCCAACCTGTAATTTTGTCTCGATGTCTATAAAAGTAATTTCCTTTTTTATTCACACCAGGACACCCATTATAATAATAGCGGTTGGAATAATAAATTATTATTTTGGTTGACAACTCCGATTGTGTGGAGTTTAAGTAATTTATATTCATGGTTTTAGTTTTATCTGAATGCTCGGTTGAAAGGGACGAAAGTACCTGGAACCCATGTAACAAATAACAGAATGTTTTATGTTAGCAACAACGTTGTACCATGCTACATGCTATGCACGCGTTTCGCGACACCTCCCATATTTACTAGGTGCTGTCAAAATTATGATTACTAGCTGAATCCGTGCGCAGTTCGTCTGACATGAATACTTTTTTTACAAGCTTTTATATATCTTGCAATGTATGTTTGTAACTATGTATATGTAACTATGTTTGTTAAGGTGGAATCTTGCAACTCAATTTTGGAACAGTTATCCCCACCCGATTAAGCTGAAATTTAGCATACTTATGTAATTTCGGTGACAATGCAATAATATGGTGACAGCGAGCTGATCTGATGATGGTCTCAGAAGCTGTTCACAGACACTCACAACGGAACTCCTTAGTATATACTCTGATTTGGTAAAAACTTTGTATTCTTGTCAAATTCCAATGACAATGTTATATTATGTGACAGGTACTCGATGGTTTGAATGATTTTACGAAAGCATGTCATTGAAAAATATTTTTCAAAAGAAAACTTATTTATCATTTTTGATTTTTAGACAGCATAGGAAAATAATCTCAACCTTGTATGACGGCAAAAGTTTTCATATTATGTTTGTCATCTAGTTATACATACGAGTACATATTAGTAGCTGAGGACATATTTTGGTTGCGGACATGCCTTTGCACGCGTCAACCAAATGTACCTAAACCCTAAGAACCATTTTGCACCATGTGACACCACGACATTGAGTAACACGGCGCGCGCCGTCAATCCGTGTAAAATAGTGAAATTTTGTTCTTTAATAGCATGTATAATGTCATGTCAGTCTGTAAGGTATTTATTGATATGGGCTGAAAAAGTCTGAAATAAAGAATATATTATTATTATTTTAATGTACCTACTCGTACCTATGAGATGACAAAATACGAAATCCTGCGGCCATTATGTAGTCGAAAGTACTGTATCGATACAGTCGGCAGTACTTTGGTTGCCTGATTGATGTTTAATATAATAATAATGAGAATGGTGTTATTCAAACTTCAGTGTTTATAAAAAATGTGGTGGAACAAAATAGTTTATGCAGGTGACCAAAAACCCAAGTAAAAGGTTTAAGTCACAGTAACGTTTTAGAAAACGTTTAAGTTCCATTTCTAATCGGGTAACGACTCATGTGTGTGTGAATTTATGTGTGTGAGTGTGTGTGTATGAGAAACATGCCAGGCTCAATCAGGCCTAAACGACAAAACGGATTAAGTTGAAATTTGCTGTAGATGTAGATATAATGCCCGTATAAATAATAGACTACTTTAAAATATGAAAAACATCTCATAAACTATAAAAAAAGGCAAAAAGGATGATTTCTGTATAGATGGCGCTGGTGTCCAACAAATCTGATATCACAGACTAAAAACATTCAGTCTTTTCTATTCGATTATTGAAATTTGACAGGACAACGTCTGTCACGGGTCGGCTAGTATATCTATATAGCCAACTTTTGTATAATGTATAATATTACGCTTGCTTTAAACAGAGCTTTGCTTCTGTAAAACAATGATCTGATTTTAAAGCTTATGAAACCATAACCACAATAGACTTTCAAATAATAGATAAAATTACCATTGTGAATTTCAGAAGACGTTATATTAAAGAAGCCCTGACAAGTCCTCTTATTTCTAATTATCTTCGTAATTGGAATGCCGTGGGCTATAAAAATGAACAATATTAAGTAAAGATAAATAATTATGTTTATTTTTATTAAATGGTCGAGGACAATGTTAAATGAGTTTAAGTACCTACTTAGCGTGTGTGGGTACAAATAACCACGCAATATAAGCTTTATAATACTCGTGCATGATTATTTCAATGTATTTTTCATTTTAATAGAATGAGAAAAGATCTTAGTTTTAAGAGGTAGATGTTCAAAGGTACCACTTATGTCATCTCATGATTCTTGCTAAAGGCCGAGTGCTACGCCCTACTTAATAAATCTCATTTGGACGAAAACATGTTGATATTTGACTGTAAAATCTTGATATAAAAATACTATATGAATAAACATAATAGTTATAAATGCATATAGGTACCTACATAATTATAAGGTACTTAGATACCAAGTCTGCCACATGCTGTGCCTTACGATTTAGTGTCTACTCGTAACACTCTTATAAAAGCTGTTTTTAGGGTTCCGTACCCAAAGGGTAAAAACGGGACCCTATTACTAAAACTTCGCTGTCAGTCTGTCCGTCTGTCTGTCTGTCACAGGGCTGTAACTCATAAACCGTGATAGCTAGACTGTTGAAATTTGCACAGATGATGTATTTATATTGCAGCTATAACAACAAATACAAAAAAAAAAAAAATATATTTAAGTAGGGGCTCCCATTACAACAAACGATATTTTTTTTGCCTTTTTTTATAGATATCGGTACGGAACCCTTCGTGCGCGAGTCCGACTCGCACTTGGCTGGTTTTTTATAATTAAAAGTAAAGCACCCTGCCGCTAGTCTGTCATCAAAATATTCCCGTTTGAAAACATTTGTTTCATAAATCAGCTAATGAAAAATGCATGGGTGCGGCACTTATTGTTCTGTTGCTTAATCACGCATTATGCTACTATTAATCTTAAATAATACCTAGACATGATTTAAATGTATTATTGAGAATGTCCATCTAAAGCTATTCATGGGATACCAGTAACTGATCATCTACAAAAACTACTTATCATAAATAAGTTAATAATCAGCAGGTTCAATCCATTTAAATAAATAATGTATTGATCAGGTACTGAGTATTAATTGCTGGAGTTAATCACAAAACGATTAAATTTGAATAGTAATTTTACCATTAACCCTCCGGAATTGCCGAAAGTTCTATTATCACAACAACAACGCGTAAAACAAATTCACTTTCTTGCTTTTCTTTAAATCTTCAATGTTTGCAAGTACCCATACAGTTAATTAGCTCCGACGCGGGTTGTTTGTTGACTGAGTTTTGACAGGCGAGATACGTAAATTTTATATAAGGGGTTGGTCTGAACCGGCGTCGTGCGTAGCGTACAGTCGCGCGCCCCCATAGCACTGGCGAAGGAGTCGTGCGCCGCCAACCGCGCCGATCTCGCTGGTCCCGCTGGGCGCTCCGTCGCGCCGCGCGCCTCCCGCATCTAACTCCCAACTCCGATTTCCGTAGCGGGCTAAGCCGAAGCTTTCCTAGATTGTGTGGCCTTAGTGAACATTAATTACACCCAACTTAGTCTGATTAAACCTTGAGGAATTATCCGGATTGACAAAATTAACTTTTAACTTAGATTTATGTCGCCGATTTATGGGACAAAAGAAGGGTATTTACTCCCATCGTTAATCTAATTGGTTTCTATGACTCATTGATTTCATGTTTATTTCAAAGTTTCTAAATTGGCTTAAATAGGTTTAAAGACATTTATTCTCAAAAAGACTTAATTAACTAAAGTGATAAAATTCTTAGGTGGTACAAATTGAGTTGATCGCTCGATTTAAATGTTATAAATGTTAAGTTAGATTAAAGAGTAGGTGTTTGCTCATCCTGCTATTAGGTAGGTAGGTACTGTTAGTTATCTTCAACTACAAAATCAGCTAGTGCTTTTTTAAATGCGCAAAATGAGCTAGCATTTTTTATAATTGACGGAAGTTTGTTATAAAGTTGTGCTCCTTCAAACATCTTTTTTCCGTAATTGGTTCTTACTTACTAAATACATTTTTGTCGCGCTAAATCATATTTTAAGAAACGCCAAATATATTGTATGTTTTCTTTATATTTATAGAGGTACCTTACTACCTTAAGTAGATGGTAATCCCAGCTTGGTGCGAAAATGCTTTCAATATCCACTTCCTATGTGTGAATAAAGGTTTAATAAAAGAAGCAGATCAGGCTTTTCCATATTGATTGGTGTGCTATAAGTGTAAAGTTATTTTTCTTATTTTATTTCAATAGCTGTAAGAATAAAAAGGTCCTTTTTATAAAAAGGAATCACCACGAAATTAAACAGGATAAAATTATACCGGTGTTATACAATTATGTTCATAATTGGTCAAGCGAGTGAAGCGATCGTGAACTCTGAAAAAACTTGGACGAATTGCGTTCGTATGTACCTATGGATTATATACTCGTATGTTTGTCCGGGCTTATCTGTCGAACAGTGTTGATCCAATTAGCCTGAAAATTGGAAAGTAAATCACTACATAGTATAAAGCAAAGTCGCTTTCCGCTTCCCGCGTATGTATGTATGTTTGCTTATATCTTTAAAACTACACAACGGATTTTAATGCGGTTTTTTTTAATAGATAGAGTGATTCAGGAGGAAGGTTTATATGTATAATACATGCATAATATAGTAGAGAAACACTGATAATTTTAGAGGTTTCTAATGTGATGTCGTAAATAAACACATTTTTTTGCGCTTACATTGCAAATGCTGGCTGAACCCCACGAGATATATCAAAATAATGTACTACAGTATTGTACACCTTAAAAACGTCTACAAAAAAGTCCACGATGGTATTAGAAATGTCTTACGCACAGCGAAGCGGGCACGGGTCAGCTAAGTAGATTATACTATCATAATTTGCTGGTAAGTAAGAATATGATCTAGATCGGTCAAGGGGGTAAAAGAAATGAAACAAATTGATCAAGTTGGGTGTCATATTTATAAAAGGGCTTTCTAGATCATAGGTAAAATTTGCAAATGATTTAAAAAAGTTCTAGGCATTGTTGTCTTTGAGATATAAGAGTAAAAAGATCAGATTAGGGATGTCTTGTATTTGATTGGGTCTGATCTCTGTATGTATGTATCACGACTGTAATCCCCAAGTACGGTAGACATCCTCTCAGATCTCCAGACGCTTAGATTCTTTGAAGATGTCTAGTGAGGGTAGTCAGAGGCACGTCCAAACATTATATTTGGCAAATGCCCACATTTTGCATTACATACGTGACAGGTTGCAAGTCCATCGCATTATCTTCTTATATATAAAACTAGCGATCCGCCCCGGCTTCGCACGGGTGCAAAGCTGATACCAAAATATATTACAGAATGTCTTTGTATACTCGTTAACAGCATTTAAAATTAAAAAAAAAAGTCGTGCTGATTTGAAATCTTAAAATTATCAGTGATTCTCTAATATATTAAATATGTTATTATACATATAAACCTTCCTCCTGAATCACTCTATCTATTAAAAAAAACCGCATCAAAATCCGTTGTGTAGTTTTAAAGATATAAGCAAACATACATACAGACATACATACAGACGCGGGAAGCGGAAAGTGACTTTGCTTTATACTATGTATTGATTCTCGTGTCACAATGTTAGTTACCTTACTCCTCCGAAACGGCTTTACCGATTTTTACCAAATTTTATATGCATATTCAGTAGGTCTGAGAATCGGCTACTATCTATTTTTCATACCCCTAAGTGATCGGGAAAAGCGGAAAGTGCTTTTTTCAGTGGGATTAATGACATTTGACAGGACAACGTCTGTCGGGACAGCTAGTATTGTATAGTATTATATGCTATAATAACGTTGGTGAAACAACGGTCACCACATCTACGGAATATTTTGGCGTAAGCGGATGCTGCCTGTCGTTCGTTGGCGCTATAAACGTGACATTATTAAATTAACAATACCCAATGTGATGTAATTTTGGACGCTGTAAAGATTGAATTAAAATATAGTAATCCTGGGCTTAGAGGAGGGAACAAAATAAAATTTCCGAAGCCCAGTTTCAGGTATAAATTGGGGTTTCTCGACTCTTTTCTAAATAAGCACTTAATCCAGGATTTTTTTGTTAAGTGCCCTAGCACCTGATAATTAAATTGCCTCGTTGTCAGAGAATTGTCGTCACAGATAATATACTGTGCCAAGGAAAATACAGACAGACAGACGTAAAAGTGATATGTATTACAAGAGTTATTTTTCCTTTTGAGGTAGGGTATCCTAATAACTCAATCGATGAATCGTTTGCGGTTAAATTCTATTTAGTATATGCTTTCAGTTAAAAGCATTATTAATTACCAATTAAACTGCTTTCATTGAGTAGGAATATTTTGAGTATATAAATAGATTTGCAATTACCATGGATAGTTACATTGCACTGCAATGTAATTATGGGAATATTTGATAGAGTCCGCTTATTCTAACATAGATAGATAGTCAGATAGATAGTCATGAAATAAACTAAGCAACTCTTATTAAACTTACATACAAAAGAGTTTCGCGTCCGATTATTTTTCCAAACTAGTTTGTTATTTGTTGTTTTCTGTTACAAAATATAAATAAAAAGGTTCACGACTGTAATCCTCAAGTAGGTACGGTAGACATTCTTTCAGATCTCGGCGCTCAGATCCTTGAAGAGTTTTTAGTTAGCATTTCATAGATAGTTTTGTCTGTTACACATTTGAATTTCGATATGAAAATCGCTGTAGTAAATAATATCGTGTAACGTGTAGTGTTAGTCGATACATTTATACCTAGGTACTTTCCAGCTGGTGTGTCTAGGCAAGAACTTGTGAAAATAACAAAGAGTTTGTTTAGCTTAATAAATGTGTACAGTATAAACGTCTATTTAAGTACTTTATTATCTATGTTGTTGTAGGACTTTGCTTTCCATTAAAATAATAATTTATTTGTTTAGGAACCTTACTTTATGAGAGCATAAATATATTTTGGAAGTAGGTAGTTAGGTATGTTTGCCATGTTCAAAGAACGGCTTTAAATGTAGATTTTGGGGTTTCAATTAAAGAACTTTGATCTTTACCCACTTATATAAATATTACTTGGTCTGAGGTTACGTACCTTCTTTAGGCTACTATGAGTTGTTTTTTTTTCGCACTAATATAAATACATTCTACCTAGCTTTTAGTAAAATAATGCTTACCAAGTTTTAGTAAAATCTGTCGTAATTGATCTGTGTTCGAAAACCGTGTTATACCGTAAGGTGTCCTTACCATATATTTTACGCTAGTACTAACTAGGTTACTAGACAGAGCACCACCTGGTTTTAACAAAACGAAACGATGCGGCGCACGAACTATTGTAAGTAATTGACTTTTCCCAAATTTCCGGATGACGTGAAAGGAATAAAAGAAACAAGGGAGCCAATCTATTGTAATTCATGTTATTAAACAAACGTTGCCTCAGTCAATGGAGTCGCCTTAGGAACTGTAGCAAAAGCCTCAACCAATAACAAAATTAAAGTGATATTGCTTACATATATATGTAAGCTATGGAACATATATGGAATGCTAACTAATGCAAAATGTGGGCATGTGCCTAATATAATGTTTGGACGTGCTTCTGACTACCCCAACTAGACATCTTCAAAGGATCTAAGCGTTTGAAGATCTGAGAAGATGTCTATCGTACTTGGGAATTCCAGTCGTGATCCTATTTATTATTTATTTTTTTATGACAGCGATTAGGTACATTGAACAACCAAAACTAAAATTTGGACCTCTGTCATTATACCATAATCATTTTCAAACAGCTTTTTGTAGTATTTCATGATGTCTTAAAACTTGACCTCATTCGTTACAGATGGAGATATAACAAAACGTTTTTAAATTCAAACATTTTCATCGCACGGTGTGGCGAAACGGAATAAATTACTCAAATATAAAGGTATCCACAGGATAAAAAACCGTACTCGTATATCAATATTTCAGAAAGTAATTATATCTCCACGAACTTTAGGAATATGCATATAAAAATAATAGATTTTCACGGACATCTACACTTGTTCAATCAACTCGACTTTACTTGTATTGAATGTACTCGTACATTAGTATAGAGAAAATAATTCGATTTTAAAATCAATAGCTAAACGCGTCCAGGACGTAGTCGCCCCGCCCTAAAACGCGATATAAATTCAAGTCATAAGTCAAAAAATCAACAAAAGAATCCAACAAAAAAATTACAAAACCTTAGCTTTTAATTATGAACCCCACTTAAAAATTTTCGACACCTTTTTTCGACATCAATTAACTCACTTACCTTCAGACTAATTAATATCGTTCATGAACAAAATTCAGTTCACTTTTATATTCAAGTCATCATAAGGAATGCGGTTCAAAAGTTATATTGTGACGCCAAATACTCCAGTTTGATTTAGATACGAGTATTCTGATAAAGTGATATAATAGCATTATCTTTGATTTCTAAATCAAGTGTAGCGTGTGCTGCTTTTAGAATTTGTGTTGGAAGAAAAAAATAACTAAACTCATTTTTTTTTTATTGTTTTACGTACTTCGTTAGTACTTTTATTCTTGTTTGAGCCTTCACCTTGTTCGATCGGCACCACACTGGAGCTCTACGTAGCATTAAGGAAAGAATCATTGAAAAAAATTATAGACCCCAAGCCGTGTTTGTTGCCTGATTCTTCTAGGCTTGGTCGCGAGGAACAGGCGTAGCTCTTTACCTAGCTCCTAAGACGTTTCAAAGTGATGCTTGTGATTTTTGAATTTTAATTTTAATTTGACTGACTTTCTAAACGACAAAATACTCCATCGATGCATAATTTCCCTTCGATAGTAAATAATTTCCTCTTCATCAACTAAATAGTTCAATAAGCTTAGAAACTTTGCAGTCTTCCCTCGCTCGGCTCTTCCAAAAGTTAGATTACTTCGTTAATCATTAACAAGATTAAAACTTTTTTGTTTTCATAAATTAATTACAGCGAATAAAAAAACAGTAGGCACAACAAAGTGTAACCCTCACTGGGCCATTGTTAGCACGTGTTGCAAAATGAGTTATTTTTTCCAACGAACATAATTCATTGCTGTCCCAATCCCAATACAATTTTTCATCGGACACCGTACCTACATAATACCTACAATCCTTTATTTCATAAACTCTCTTTTGCTACTTATCTATTATGCTTTATAACTGTTGACGATTGTCTTGAACATTATACTTATAATGTCATACTCGTATTTAATTGGTGACTCAAAAAACAATTATTAGTTTACATGGCATTTATGATATTCCAAAGAAAAGCCCAAACGTCATAAAAGAGTAATTACCGTGCCAATACTACAGCTACGAACGTATTATGTAGCTATAACTTGAATCAAGGGCTTTTGCTTATGTAGGTAGAGAGTTTGCCGGCGCCGGTGTTCTGGTGGAATGGAGAGCTGAGAAACAGAATCGAATTACACGCTATCAACTAGCCAGGTAGGTCAGCCTGTATGTGATCTTTTTAGGGTTCCGTACCCAAAGGGTAAAATCGGAAGCCTATTACTAAGACTTATTATTACTGATTGTTGAGTCCCTGATGACCTAATGATGTATTGAAATAATGAAGTTGAAAGTGAATACTTCGCTGTCCGTCTGTCCGTCTGTCTGTCACAGGGCTGTATCTCATGAACCATGATAGCTAGACAGTTGAAATTTTCACAGATTATGTATTTCTATTGCTGCTCGAACAACAAATACTAAAAACAGAATAAAATAAATATTTAAGGGGGGCTCCCATACAACAAACTTGATTTTTGCATTCCAGCGCCATCTAGTTTCATTTGATGTTACTACGTATTATAGGTACTTTTCGCGGTTTTCATGCGACCGCTCGGGGTTTGAGAGGTAAGATGAAAGAGGTTTGCGATTCCGCTGGCAGGTGGCGCTATTTTACCACTATCGGTAAAGTAAGTCGGTAAATAGGTGGTACTTCACATGATCGAATAAAAAGTTTGAAATTGAATTCATGTAGTTAGGTAAATAGGTACCTAGGTAGATATTATTAATTTCCAATTAATTTCGAGTTCGAATCCTGGCCGTGCATCAATGGATATTTCTGTTCGAAAAATGTACCTATATGCGCGTTACACGTGTTTCTAACAGTGAAGGAAAACATCGTGAGGAAACCTGTTAGTATTCTTGAAAGCGGCGACGGGATTGCAACCTGTCACGTGTGGAATGCTAACTACGTAGTTAGGTAAATAGGTAGGTTACGAGATATTATGAATTATTTTTTATGTTTCTAGGGTTCCGTATCTAAAGGGTAAAAAACGGGACTACTAAGACACCGCTGTCCGTGTGTCTGTTACCAGGCTGTATCTCGTGAACCGTGATAGCTAGACAGTTGAAATTTTCACAGATGATGTATTTCTCTAAAATCAGCATAAAATAAATATTTAAGTGAGACTCCCGTACAACAAACGTGATTTTTTTGCCGTTTTGATAATAGTACGGAACCCTTCGTGCGCGAGTCCGACTCGCACTTGGCCGGTTTTTTTGTATCTCTATCTTTATTTTACACGTGCTTATAACGGCGAAATGAAAATATAGTAAAGAAACCAGTTAATATTCTTGTAAGCGGCGACGGGCTTGCAACAATGCTAACTTCTGCAAAATGTGGGCATGTGCCAAACGTTATGTTTGGGCGCGCCTCTGACTAACCTTTAGACATATTCAAGGATCTGAGTGCCTGTAAATCTGAGAGGATTTCTACCGTTCTTGGGGATTAAAGTCGTGATCCTATTTTTTGTGTTTTTACTTAGCCAAAAAATCACCGTAGAATTACCGCAAGTAAAACACCAGTGAGCATGAAGTCTGCTATCTACGTGACTGTGGTGAAATGCTGTTTCACAGAGATACATTTTAATTTATCACTCATATCTCAGCTTTCCATTCCACCTGGACGGCTTCAGCTTTAGTTCAAATTCCGATGGGGTCGTAATAAGTCTGATAAATTATGTGCACATTATTCACCTGCTTGACGATAAAGCAAACATTGAGATACAGTGACGTTTACCAATCTACAACTACGTTATTTACGACCCATAACTATCCGCAGATACAGGGTGCATTACGGAGCACTCCCGAAAACTGAACATATGATGATGTATTATGATCAGACCATGCATCTTGATCGATTATCGCTAAAAAAACGAAAATGAAAGTGGTAAATTGTTCAAATCGATAATTTGGACCTTGGGGGTTAGCATGAACCACTAACGTATCGTCCAAATACCAAAACTGACACTTTTACTATATAAAAAGTGTCCGTTTTGACATTAGAACGAATACTTTCCTCTAGCAATTGCATCATCTTGGAGGATATTCAATTTATGTCTGTTTTGTTGTGTGAATAAACGATTATAGCTGTTTTGGAAATCATATGACAAAGGTCCAAATGTCAAAACTGACACTTTTACTGTATAAAAAGTGTCCGTTTTGACATTAGAACGATACGTAGTCGATACGATAGTGGTTCATGCCAAGGCCACTGTTCTTTGAAAGATAAAGCCATTACTTTGTAATTTTTTTGACCTAACTTTGTCATATGATTTCCAAAAAAGCTATTTTCATTTATTCACACAACAAAACAGACATAAATTGAATATCCTCCAAGATGAAGCAATTACTAGAGGAAAGTATTCGTAGGGGTAGGTTGTCTTCAGTTTCCAGTAACAATCTTCATACACCCGGTCTAATCCGATGCTGCATGAAAAATTGGAATACCTACCTACTGGTTTTACTTTATTCTTGCGCCCTTATAAAAGATAGGTACTTATTACCAGAAGAAGACTGCGATTAAGATTTAATTCTTATTGTTGGTTGGGGCTTATCAAAATAATTATGCAGGTGGTCCAGGGAACATCTCTCTGGATATTATTCATGTTGAGGCATTAAAACTCATTAACTAGTTACCCTGACAAAGTAAACTGTAACGAACCGTCACGAGTTCAATAGTTCAATGATTTAATAAACGCGGTAGTGCTCAAGAGGAGATGGAGCGTGGTTGGGTACATTAAAATATGTTTATGATTTAGTCAGCGCTCGTGTTTATAATAAAGATGGGATTAATGGTTCGAGAGCGGCCATCGCGGCAGAACGCCCTTCGTCTTTTCAGATTATTTACTAGCTTTTACTAATGGATTCACTCACAAAACCATAAAATAGCAACTTCGTGAGTGTGACTGCGGATATCTTACTTAGATCAAAATGGTTTCCAAATGTTTTATTCACCTTTTCCTTGTCCTTACCTTCATGTGGGGTCGGCACAACATGTTTTTCTTTTCCACTCTTTCGTAAAAACATGTTGTAGAAGGATTTGGCATGTGGTGTTTTTTTTATTGTTTCATTATCAAGATTATGACGTTTAATTGACGAGCGATGAGCACCATATACATTTATTTTATTAGCTTCTGCCAGCGGCTTCGCTCGAATGGTATCTGGTTAGTAGACTATTGTAGTTCTCAGGCCCGTGTATCACTATGCAAAAACATGTCGATGCGTTGTTCTTAGTATATGGACTGTGTTTAAGATGGACAAACCAACAAACACACTTTTGCATTTATATCTATAGTAATAAAATAATGGTATGTAGGTACTCGTATGCTACTATTAAGCAACCACGCACTAGTCCTTTTATAGGATGCCGACCACACATGTAGGTATGTCCCGCGTGTTTTATTGCTTTCCTTTCATAGATCTTGGTGACGGGCATAAAAAAATTTGGACGTTACTACTTTCTTTACATTATTCATATAAGATATGTCGTATGGTAATCGGTAAGTTTTGTTTGGTCCGTAAAATAAATCATATACGTTGGTTTCAGTAAAAAAAAAATACGAGCTTGAGCCCTTTTGAACGAATTCGATCAATGAGACGTTACCGAAATGCTATGCAAAATATCCTAGACCACAATGATTTTCAGGGTTCCGTACCCAAAGGGTAAAAATGGGACCCTATTACTAAGACTTCGCTGTCCGTCTGTCTGTCTGTCTGTCTGTCTCTCACAAGGCTGTATCTCATGAACCGTGATAGCTAGATAGTTGAAATTTTCACAGATTATGTATTTCTGTTGCTGCTATAACAACAAATACTAAAAACAGAATAAAATTAATATTTAAGGGGGGCTCCCATACAATAAACGTAATTTTTTTGCCGTTATTTATAGATAATGGTACGGAACCCTTCGTGCGCGAGTCCGACTCGCACTTGGCCGGTTTTTAAAGGTTAGTAAGCCCAATAAGGATAAGTTTTTTATTGGGTTTGCCGGCCTTTAAAAATTAGATTTGTTTATTTCATTCTTTAGTGGTAGAAACCAACATCTGTTAATGTACTCGTCATCAATAAAGAATTCACGCCCTTTTATTTGGGCTATGACGAATTCCTCCTAGTTTATTTCGACAAAATGGTCCGTTGAATAGGACTAAAAACCAGCCCAGTAAGAGAAACTGCCTATTTCCGAAGCACATTCGCCGTAGCGTGCAGACAAAATAGCAAAATAGTACTTTGGAACGTAGTCGCGTCGTTTTGCGTAAACACATCGCATTATAAACAATGCACGTTGGAGCTAAACCACGGTGGGTCGAAATATCAAAGTTGCAAGGTCTGGTGAAATTTATATAGGGCGGCGACATCCGTAGCAGGCTAGAGCCCCTGGCGGGTGCCAATAGGAACTTTCACAACTAATAATGTGTTTTAATAAAGGAAGAGGTGCCCATGGCAGTGGTACCGTCACATTAGGGCCATAATCCATTATAAGAATATATTTTAAAAATTAATGAAGAAAGGTGTGATTACTGCAATGATGAGCGATAGGGTATGGAGGAAGGAAACAGTGTGCCGACCCCATTTGAGTGGGATAAGAGCAGGCAGATGATGATGATGATGATTTATAATAATTTATCGTAATTCGGTTCAAATAGTGTTCAATAGTGCAAGCTTTGCTTAGTCTGTGGCTGGATGGCGTTGTGTAAAAAAATACCACCAATTTTTATTTATAATAAAAAACCGTATCACCGCTATATGACGGTCGCCGTGCATCATATGAGCCTTATACAGTATACAATATTTATGAGTATATTACATGAATTTGATTATCACCATCAAGGCAATAAATAAAAGCGTCATAATAATGGCAGTCAGTTTATCTCAAGAAACTCCGACGTTACTATTAGTAGGTATAGTTCTCTTAATTTAACAGACACGCAAAACACAGTTTAGAGAATGCTAGGTGATTCAGAAAATTGGTAGGTAGTCTTCATAAAATGAGGCCAACAGACTTTGGTAAAATTACCTCTGGTTTATTTAGGAAGTCGCAAATGATAATGAAACCAAAAATAAAGCCAAATTTATAAAAAGGTACATGTATGTAGTACTCAAAAGACGAGGGAGTCTGTGTAGAGCCTAGAAATAATGTGCATATTTGTTCAGATGAGGTATAATTTTTTGATGTATTGAGAATAGTTTTTTTTTAATAACCGGAAACGTGCAGTTTTGTTTTTGATGACAAAGATAACATATGGATTGAATCTAGATAAATGTAGCACAGAAACACGATTGGTGAAACTTTTCTCGATAGATTTATTTTCGAAAGTTGGCTCTTCCAAAACACAAAAAACTATGCACAACTGAAACAGTTAATTTTTATATAATTTGCAAGATAGTCATAATAAAATCAGATTATTTTTAAGTTGATGGTTTTCAAGATTCTTTTCCAAGAAGTTTTTTCCGGGTAGACTCAGCCCATACAAAAACCAAAAATTTCAAGTATCACCTAAAGTTGTAATTTTATATATAACAGGTCCCAAGCCCATCGTTCCTTATTGGTACATCCAAAGCGTTTATTCCCTAAATAAATTGGCCAAACGCGTGACGGATCACGCACAATGAAAGCTTTTAAAGTCAGCTGAAAGTGGCCAGGTAGAGAATTTAGTATGGAGCTTTTATGAAACGATTATAAACCCTACCTCGAGTAACACTCGGTAAGTAGTTAAGCCTACTTACCTTTAATATTTTTTATTGTAATTTTGTTGTAAAAGTAATGTTGGAAAACTTTACTTGTTTGTCGAATAGTAGAAATGAATAGTAGTAGGCAGAAAATAAAACTCATCGTGAGTTTTATTTTCCCTTAGATACCTACTATAGAGGAAAAAATGTAAACATAGGTACTTCGTAGTGATACTGAAAGTAAATCAAAAAAACTTGGTGATTTGCTGAACTAGGAATCTATTAAAATGCCAGTATATAAAATAAATTATAGTTTATTGTAATAAATATACCTAAAAGCTTCAACTAACTAGCTTAAACTAACGATAAGCGAAGCATAAAAGTTGAAAGCTATTTCATTACATGTTTTAACAGTTAAGACAGGTCGTTCTGCATGATATGGAAAAGGTATTTTAACTATTACTTTCTTTTATTGCAGTTAGGAGCGTAGAGCTTTTTAAAGCATATTTAAATTTACCCGTGCATGTGGAAATTTAAGCCTGCAAATGCTTTGTTCGATCTCTGTTGTCAAATTGAGGGTAGTTGGTAATTCATCACTGGTCTCGCAAATCCACGCGAGCCACCCCCGGACGAGAGAAAGCCTTGCCGCGTTGAGCTGAATGGACGTTCCGATTTGCTCGATTATTACCGTGTAATTTTCTCATTGTTATACGTTATAACAACTACCTACCTACTTTGTATCTGTGAATCACTGCCGTGTAGTGTGTGGAATCAACCTGTCGAACTCTTCTCCATCCTGATCACCTGGATTGGTCTACTATATGCCGTGCGTTCTTCTTCAGCCAGTGGACATTGGAAAAGGTCAGTGGTGTTCAATTGCCTTCTTGGAGATGACAGAATCGACGTTCCACCTATAGATACCTACTTTATAGCATTCCTATCAATTCACTAAACCTGCCAGCATAATTTATAATAAAAGAACGTGAAAAAACTGCACATTCTAAATGGTCCTTCGCAGCCCGGATAGGTTTATGTGATTTCTAAAATTAGAAGTTCTATTCTAGCAACTTGTAGGTAGTTAGCGTAATTCGTACAGACGTTCTGTACTCATCTTTTGAGTTCTGACCGTGTCAGGTACTCGTATCTCTCTAATAGCTAGCTCATAGCTTGCTACTTTTAAGTAAATACTTACATACTTACATATAAATTTATAGGTATTACTATATTTAGTGTGCTTGTGATTTAATTGCATAGAAATATTCGTTGTTTTTCATAACTTCGAACATTCCTTTGTCTTCGCTAACTGCGTAGTTAAAACAAAATGGTGCTTACCGCCAAACCGCCTTCTACAAAAAAAGGCCAGGCATCTTCTGCGAATGATGATGAAGTTAATCATGAATTAACCGTGTTAGTTCAACGTAAACAACGAATGTTTTCTAAAATGCAAAATGTCTATGATTTGTCGATTGATATTTCTGATCCTGATTCAAAAGATTTATTTTTGATGCACATGTATGAAATTGATGAATTGCGTAATCAATTCGAAAGTTTAATGTTTGAAATTTTGGAAAAAGAACTTGAAGATGACCCGAAAGCTTCTCTTCGTAGTCATGAATTAAAAAGTTTTGATGATTTGTATTTTCGAGTCAAACTTCGTGCATCAAAATGCGAGCCTATAGCTACCTGTGCTAAGGTCGAAGTTTCGTCGCGCTCTGTAGAATCTCGACCAAGACTTCCAAAGTTAGAACTTTTTGCATTTGATGGAAATATTGAAAATTTCAATACATTTTTTGAGACGTTCTGTTCTCTGGTTCATAATCAGACGAGTATTCCGAAGATAGATAAATTCCACTATCTACTTTCTTGCACAAAGGGTAGTGCACTAAATATTGTTAAAAGCGTACCTATTTCTGCTAATAACTACGAACTCGTTTGGCAAAGTCTCCTTGATAAATATCAAGATAACAGAATGTTAGTCGGTAGGTATTTAGATAAAATGCTTAGCTTTTCACCACTGCAAAAAGAATCAGCTGATAACTTAAACTCGTTTATAGAAAACTTTGACCACTCTTACAAAGCTATAGAAGCAATGCATGTTGAAAATCTAAGTAGCTACATTATGTGTCATGTTGCCTTGAGAGCCTTAGATCCCTACACACGTAAATGCTTTGAACAGAAATTGGACCAGGAGTCAATTCCAACTTTTTCTGAATTAATAATATTTATTCAAAATCAAATCAAAATTCTTAATCATTCTGCTTCTTATTCGGCTAGTACTTCGAGTGCACAGCAGGTCAGTCAAAGAAAGCAATCTGTGGTACCTAGGCAGGGTAAAAATAATTATTCACATATAACTTCTTCTAAGTCAAAATTATTGTGTTTGCACTGTGGAGAAAATCACATGATTTTCCGTTGTGATCAGTTTCGTAATCTGACTAACGTTCAACGCATTAATCGTGCTACAGAATTAAAATTATGCCACAATTGCCTAAAACCCAATCATACATCTAAGGATTGTAAAAGTGAATTTAAATGCTACGTTTGTAAACAATCGCATCACATTTTATTGCACCAAGAGACGAACGACAGTATGGGAAAACCGGTTTCTTATTCCGTACCTACTTCAATCGAGCCATCGCCGTGCGATACTCAAGCGCACGCTGTTCGTAGCAGCTATGTCGCATCGACGCATAACTATGCAGTTATACTAGGTACAGCCGTTGTTCACATTTTAGATTCGTTTGACAACTACCAATCATGCCGCGTTCTAATTGACTCTGGCGCGCAATCGAATTTTATTACTCTTGAATGCTTTCAACGATTAGGATTATCTGCTAATAAGTGCCCGTACAATATTTATGGTCTGGGTGGCGAACATGTTAAAAACAATGGAATGGTGTCCGTTACCATAAAACCGCGTCACTGTACAGCTCCTACTTTTGATTTAAATGCAGTAATCTTATCTCGTCTGACTTCCGACTTGCCTACCGTGCAGATTCCGAACAATGTAGTTCATGATTTTAAAAACCTACAATTAGCTGATCCGTGTTTTTATAAAAAGTCCCCGATTGATATTATTTTAGCCGGTGACATTTTCCCGTACCTTTACGATGGGAAGAAAATGATAATAAATCCCGATGTGCCGGTCGCGTTAAGTAGCGTGTTTGGGTACGTCGTGACGGGAAGACTAGAGATGCAATCCTCTAGCAACTGCCATGTTGTGGCGTCCACAACATCGCTGGTGTCGTACACCTACGAAGAAAATACTTTAAATGAAACTCTCAAACGTTTTTGGGAAGTAGAATCTTTGCCGTGCGAAGTAGCTATTGATCCGCTAGAAGAATTAGCGGAAAGAATTTATGTCGAAAAACATTATCGCGATGAAATCGGCCGGTACGTTGCCCCGATTTTATTGAACCCTGAGCATAAACCACTTGGTAATTCATATGATATTGCACTCAAACGGCTCACTCAAGTTGAGCGCCGTCTCGCTCAGTCTCCAGACCTTCGTAAGGCCTACGTCGACTTTATGCAAGAATACGAATCCCTCGGTCACATGAAACCGTATCAAGGTACTGAACCCTCGGGTTATTTTATTCCACACCACTGTGTGTTACGTCCGTCGAGTACTACGACTCCTTTACGCGTGGTGTACGATGGTTCCGCCAAAACTAGTTTTGGTACCTCTCTTAATGATGCACTTTTGACCGGAAGAAAGCTCCATCAGGACATCCTTAAAATAATAATAAATTTTCGACTTTATGATGTTTGCTTTACTGCTGACGTATCAAAAATGTATAGAGCCGTGATCATTAACCCTACGGAAAGGAAATACCAACACATTCTTTGGCGTAACAATCCCACGGAACCCGTTCGTATCTTCGAACTGACACGGAACACTTACGGTCTTCGTAGTGCACCATTCATCGCGGTACGTACGTTACACCAGTTGGCGTCGGACGAGTTAGTTCGCAATGAACCGTCAAACGGTACTTACGAGTATAACCAGCTACCGTCGGATGAGCTGTTGAACATTGAACCACCAAAAATCAAGGCAGCTGAAGTACTTAAAAAGGGATTTTATGTTGATGACCTTTTATGGTCTTGTCAGACTCAGGAAGAAGCTTGCACGTTGCAAGATGATTTAACCTCGCTTCTTAAAAGTGGTGGTTTTGATTTACGGAAATGGGCTAGTAACTGTCCAGATTTACTAACTAGAATGCAATCGAATCAAGTTTCTGAAATTAACTTTCACGACGATACGTGATCGTCCTCTCTTAAAGTTTTAGGCTTGACATGGTTACCTTCTTGTGACTCATTCTCATTTAATTACAATTTAACTGACGCAAAGCAAACAAAACGATCTGTGTTAAAACTACTCGCTAGTATATTCGATCCAGTGGGTTTTATCTCACCATGTACTTTCGTTGCGAAGTGCATAATGCAAGACCTTTGGAAACTTGGCTTAGGCTGGAATGATCAGTTACCACCTGAAGTGACCTCCCAGTGGAACAGGTTTATTAATGAATTATCGGCATTAGGTAATTTGCGAATTGAGCGTCATGTTCTAATTTCTAATTTCAATGAAGTGCAGCTTATAGCATTCTGCGATGCGTCATCACGTGGTTATGCAGCGTGCGTGTACCTACGTAGCGTAGATAATGAAGGTAACGTAAAAGTTAGGTTGTTGACAAGTAAGTCGAAAGTAGCACCTTTAAATCCAATTTTGTCAATACCTCGGCTTGAACTTGAAGCAGCCGTGCTGCTATCTAAGCTAGTTAATTTTGTCGTACAAAATTTAAATGATTTTCAAGTATCGATAACTGCATTGGGTGACTCGAACAATGTTTTAGCGTGGCTTCAAACACCACCTTATAAATTAAAAACGTTTGTAGCTAACCGTGTTAGTCAAGTAACCGCTGTGGTTCCGTCTAATTGTTGGTTTCACGTGAACAGCGAAAATAACGCTGCCGATATATGCTCGCGCGGTGCGATGCCGGCTCGCTTCGTCGAAGGCGCTGCGGAGTGGGTTCAAGGTCCAGAGTGGCTGTATGATGACCAACAAAAATGGCCAATTAAAGCATATTACGTAAAGGATAGTTCTAAAATTCCTGAATTAAAATCAAATTGCGATACGTTTGTTTTAAGTTCATGTAACGACAAAAACATTTTAAAAAATGACTTAGAATTACACTTTAATAATTTTTCGTCTTTTAATAAATTGCAACGCGTTATGGCCTGGTGCCATAGATTTATATATAATCTAAAATGTAAAACTTCACGTTCAGCTGGACCTCTCAATTCTTCTGAATTAAAGACATCTCATGATTTCATCATTCGAGTGATACAATTAAATCATTTTCATGATGAAATCGCATTGATAAAAAAAGATAAATACGTAGCTTCACTGCGTAAGCTTTCACCCTTCGTAGATTCTCATGAATTTCTCAGGGTGGGGGGTAGGATTGTATTAGCCGATCTACCTTATAACACAAAGCACCCCGTACTTCTACCTAAATGTCACACTATCAATTTAATTATTGATTATTTCCACAAGTTATATTTACATGTAGGACCTCGTACGTTACAAGGCATATTATGTAAGAATTATTGGATCGTGAATGCTCGTAGCATTATTCGATCGGTTTTGTCTAAGTGCAAGATTTGTTTCCGATGCCGACCAAGCTCAATTCAGCCAGCTATGGGTACGTTACCTGCGCCTCGGCTAAAACCAGATAAGGTTTTCAATCACGTTGGTTGTGATTTGGGTGGACCCTTTTTTGTGAAGGAAAGTTTAAGGCGTAACGCGAAGGTTTACAAGTCGTACTTGTGCCTATTCGTATGTTTCTCAACAAAAGCAGTGCACTTAGAAGTATTAACTGATTTAAGCACAGATTGTTTCTTGGCTGCATTCGATCGCTTTGTCGCTCGTCGCGGACTTTGCACTTGTTTATATTCTGACTGCGGCACCAATTTCGTCGCAGCAGCCAAACATTTAAAAGAAGTTGCTCATTTCTTAAATAATAGGGATAATCTAGTTAAGATTACCGACGGACTGACTTCACGGAAAGTCGATTGGCGTAATAATCCGCCTACGGCAGCAAGCATGGGTGGACTCTGGGAAGCAGGAATAAAGTCTGCTAAATATCACCTTTACCGTGTAGTGGGTGATAGAACATTAACGTTTGAAGAACTAAGTACTGTGTTCTGCCGAGTTGAGGCAGTGTTAAACTCTCGCCCCTTATGTTCATTATCGGACAATCCAAACGAGTTTGATGTGTTAACTGCTGGGCATTTCCTCATAGGTCAGAGTTTATTAGCTGTTCCGGAATATGAATTTGAGAGCGTTCCTCAGAACAGATTGTCACGTTGGCAATCTATTCAGAAGGTTTCACAATCATTCTGGAGGCGTTGGTCAGATGACTACCTTCACACTCTCCAGCAGAGAGCGAAGTGGTTTTCGTCACCTCCCAACTTAAAGGTTGGAGATTTAGTTTTACTAAAGTCTAATCTGACTAAACCCCTCCAATGGAACTTAGCTCGAGTTGAGCAAGTACACAGTGGCGTTGACAAAGTTAATCGCGTGTTAACCTTAAGAAATAAAAATGGATTAATCCAAAGACCTACAAATAAGGTCTGTCCGTTGCCCTATGCAAATTAATCACAAAAACCTAAGTATAGTATTTTATCTTAGTGACTTTATTTTATACTGTAAACTCTACTTCAAATTTAAAAAAAAAAAAAAAAAAACTTTACAATAAACTTCGTAAGTTTATTGAATTTATGTTAATTTTATTATGTTATTTATCTAATTACATACTCTTCGCCTATAATTTAGGGAAATCAATCATATTGATTTCGGTAGGGGGTATGTTCGATCTCTGTTGTCAAATTGAGGGTAGTTGGTAATTCATCACTGGTCTCGCAAATCCACGCGAGCCACCCCCGGACGAGAGAAAGCCTTGCCGCGTTGAGCTGAATGGACGTTCCGATTTGCTCGATTATTACTGTGTAATTTTCTCATTGTTATACGTTATAACAACTACCTACCTACTTTGTATCTGTGAATCACTGCCGTGTAGTGTGTGGAATCAACCTGTCGAACTCTTCTCCATCCTGATCACCTGGATTGGTCTACTATATGCCGTGCGTTCTTCTTCAGCCAGTGGACATTGGAAAAGGTCAGTGGTGTTCAATTGCCTTCTTGGAGATGACAGAATCGACGTTCCACCTATAGATACCTACTTTATAGCATTCCTATCAATTCACTAAACCTGCCAGCATAATTTATAATAAAAGAACGTGAAAAAACTGCACATGCTTATTTGAGAAACGCTAAAGGTAGAGTACCTAGTGATTGACAGTATCATGTCATCTACATAACACTGTGATATAAATATTATTTTTAAATGGTGATGCATGTATAATCTTTCACGTTATCGAGTGAAAATTCGTTCATTCGAAGCTCTTTGGAACTCATCTCGGGTAAACATTTTACGCCTAAATGTTTACGTTTTTACGAAAGCTCGGTTTTAAGTCGTGCGTGTTTCATTAGTACGGATTCCCACATTGTTTTTTTTTGTTGTTTTACGAGTATATTTAAGTAAAGCTTTTAAATATATCTGCAACATTTATAGGTCAATAATTTTTCATAAACAGGTGCACTTATGTCAAAACTGCTTCATTTACGAGCACGAATGGTGTGACTTTATTTTTTTCTGTAAATAATGGAACCTATGAATATCGCTTGACTTAGCTTGGCTAGTCGTTCTTACCAGAGCAACCTTAATTGCGGTTGCTAAATGGTGGTTGACCGCTTGTGATAGTAACAACAGTGCTTCTATGCTTCGGAGGGTACGTTAAGAATTATGTTCTAGTATCGTTAAGCCATTACAGAGACCTTTAGGCGGCCTAAAAACTCCGTCACAAGTGTCGGTAACATATATCATCAGTGTTGTATCACAATAAATCATTTACCTAACTCGTTTAGATATAAACTAGCGACCCGCCCCGGCTTCGCACGGGTAGCATGTTATTATACATATAAACCTTCCTCCTGAATCACTCTATCTATTAAAAAACGTAAAACGTATCAAAATCCGTTGTGTAGTTTTAAAGATATAAGCAAACATACATACATACATATTACATACAGACGCGGGAAGCGGAAAGCGACTTTGCTTTATACTATGTAGTGATGAAGAAATAGTAGGTACATGTCACTTTATTAAAGAAATATCGAATTTGTGAGCAGCGAGGTTTCATGACACCAGTCGCAACTGTAAAAACATTCCGATTCTCGTTCCAAAAGTATGATGTCCTAAATCACACCATTCAAGAAACGTTGAGAACATTTGCGACGCGACGAAAACATTTGAGAGGTAAACTAGATTTACCGCTTCTGCTTAATAAAGTTATATTGATTAAAAATAAAACCCTAAGGTATACGACCACTTTTACAGCATTGCAGCTCGTAAAGGTGCGGATTTATTCCAACATAGTGAATTCATAAACCAGCATACTACTGGCGATCTAGCATTCCATTAACATTTTCAAAACTGTTCACCCAATAATACAAAGGATTTGAGCGGATTCGTGCCATACGCTCATTAACGGGGTGTAATTGGCACGTAGCATTGTGGGATTATTTCCAGCGATAGCCGGCCGCAAGTTTCTATTAAACTGTTTAATTAACAAAAGGAGCATGAAATGATGAACTATGTTTATTATTAGTAACGTGTCGGTGTCGCTTGTGTTCCGTGTAGGCAGCATCTTTCACGCCTTAATTATATGTGAAGTATGATGCATGCTGCGAGTGGCACCTGTGAGCGGCGGAGGGGGGGGTGGGGCGGAGATGGAAGCGGTTAGTTTATTTCGAGAGCATCCGGCGGCTCCCAGCTGTCCACCGCGTTAATATGACGACGGCCCCTCCACGCCGGCCGCCACTTACATCCAATATTTGGAAATATAATTTAAGTGTCAACTCTTCAGAATTAGAAAATCTGAATCTTCAGCTCTAGTCGCTTTTTGTGTATTGCTTGTACGTTGCGAATAATGCTAGTCTTTACGATACTTATGATTAGTAAGTATGTGAGTGCCAATGTAATGTTTGGACGTGCCTCTGACTACCCCCTTGAGGTGGTTTTTAATAAAAACAATTTAATACTTACCTATTGGTAAGTATTATTAAAAACTCTATTGCTTTAATACGGGATGATAGCGAAAATAATAAATAAACTAATGATTTAATTCCACAAACGAGATAGCTACAACTAAAACTACGTTAATATCTCTCTTGGGTACGCAACTTGCTAAGCACCGCTGCTTGCACTGTCTCAAGTCAGGCCAAGTTTTAATGCCTCAAAGCCTTCTCGCTTGATATTGATAAACGGTTCTATAGTGTGCTCATAAATAATATGAGATTATGTCGCTTGATGACTTTAAATTATCTGTTAGAAGGAATGTTTAATCATTAAATCACGTGTTACATAAATCTATTGCACTATCCGTGGAGTGGGAGCACTGGTGACCTGTAATATAGGTGTCAAACCTACCTAAGGCACCAGTCTCTCGCAAAACAGCAGGGCTATTTTGTAAAAACATGATTATCATGTTATGATGTTGAATGCAATAACCTAATGTTAGAGAATACCTAATCTGTACACTTTTCATAGTAACTATGCACAGTTTATGCACCTATACCTACGCTTCTGCGTAGATATTGTATTGGAAGCGTAGGTTTAGGTGCTTAAACAGCATAAAAAGCGTAGGTATTATGGCATTCAGTACCATAACATGATAATCATGTTTTTACAAAATAGCCCCACTGGTTTGCATTAATGTATACCTTACCATATACTTACCACCTAAGCCTTATTACTGTTAATGCTTACCTTTGTGAGAGAAAATAAATAAACTTTATTATTATTATTATTATTATTATTATTCAATCAGCTGTGGGAAGTTGAATAAGCACATCAAATAAAAAATTCGAATATGCAGTGTGAAACGACGCTTCATAAATAAAGGTCGTAATGTGATAATTGTATAAATTATAGAACACATTTGGACACGGTGACGCGTTCGAAAAGAGGAAGCTAAAACAGATAATATGATATTCATTCCTGAGGCGTGCGCCACACCGGATGATCCCAGTGGCCACTTGCTAAATTTAACTTTAGTTCAGCTTATTGCTAAATCTCAAAGAGATACGACACACCCGCTACTCGTATAATATGACAACTTGTGCCAGTAGTAACGCGAGTTGAATAAAAACGTGGAATATAGAATACATACTGCTAATAACTAGGATCATGATATAATTTACCCTTATTTAGGCATCGGGTTTTGGAAAAAGCCATTAATTATAAAGTTGAAATGGTTACCACTATTTGCTCTCATTCTTTCAGTCTTATTCGATAAAGATGCATGGTCTGAACATCCACTTTCAAAAGGGCTATTTTATAAAAACATGGTTATCATGTTATGTCGTTGAATGCAATAACTGATGTCAGAGAATACCTAATATGTACACTTTCCATAGTAACTATGATCTATTCCCGTCTAATACCAAAAAACTAATACCAATGGTATTTCTTTATTGCCCTACTTATTATTCTATTCCTAACGAATACCAAATTATAAATATAGAAATGAAGTACCAATTCTATTCCCAACGAATACCAAAACATAACTTTTGGTACAGTCACAATAACAATTTATTCTGCTATCTAATAATTTAAATTTCAATTCAATAATTCCGACATTTTTACTTACGAGTAATGAGAGCATAGGTGAAAAAGTTGCCAAAAAAATTTTTGTTCACTCTTTATGCACTTATGCCTACGCTTCTGCGTAGGTAGGTATTGTATTGGAAGCGTAGGTATATGTAACTAAACGGCATAAAAAGCGTGGGTATTATGACATTCAGTACCGTACACGAGTTACATAACGGTGTGTCCATACGTAAATATTTTTTATAGCCTAAAGAAATACCGTATTATACCGTTTTTTCTGAACAAACCGTGTCATGACGATCACAGAAAATTCATGAATTATATGAAACTTTCTCGTAGGTTCAAATCCAATTTGTAAGAATTGTTATAGCAGCAGCCGTAAACGTCTACTGGAATAAGAATATGAGCCTTTTCTGTCGACCAGGCCAAGAATAGGCTGCGAGTGAAAGGAATACCTCAACTTAGCGTTATATATCTACCGAATAAGGAAGTTTCATGTGTTATAAGACTTTGTCGGCGAATCGAAGCCGATCTCTTGGGTGTAGCCGATATAACGGCTAAACCTTTCCAAATTATAACTTATTGAAAATTTTGCATGAGTGGGTATCTATGGTAAGGTATAATCTAAATAGACGTTCAAAATGTTGTAGAAGATTAACCCTCGTATTCAAGAACGACACTATGAGAACACGCACCCACAGTGGACGAAATCTTTTTTCATAAACATTACTTTATGTGTTGAGCGACACTATGACGCACTCATCCGTGTGTCTCTAGAGCTCAACTTTGGCTAGAGGCACACGACAATGTGCCTCTAGTCACACTATGCAGTGTCGCACAACACATAAAGTGATTTTTATGAAAAAAGATTTCGTCCACTGTGGGTGCATGTTCTCATAGTGTTGTTCTTGAATACGAGGGTATGTTTCTTATCTTTAAACAACCTATACCGGATATCGAATGTAAACACACAGAAAACCTCGGATACTTACCTATGTCTGTTACGAAATACATTCGGAGTCGTGTAGTTAGTTACAACCGTGGATCTGGTGAAACCCAGAAAAGCCGAAGCCGCCAAATCTCCTGTATATTCTCTCTAAAATACGCAACAATATTTCCGCAACTTTTGTCATGCGGCGCTATGTTATTGAAATATTTTTTTATTCATGTCATCTTTGTAAGTTCTGCTTTTATAAAAAGTAGCATGTTATAAACTTCAAGTTTTTTTTAACTGAGTGTTCTATTTCTGTCGTTACAGTAGGAAAAGTGCACTCAACGAACTTCTATAACGCAGCCTTTTTTTGCACATTCTGCACAACGAAGCGAACAACAACAAGCGAATAAAAACAAATATTAACTAACTGATAGAATTTGAAATTGTGAAAATGGTTTAGCTATTGTTATAAACCAGGAAAAGTAGAAAAATGCGTTTTTACTACTTACCTACTTATGGAAAGCGCTAGTACAGATTTTATGATTTTCTATCAGAAACGTAAAATCTATCCGCTTCGAAGAAACCTTACTTTGAAGTACCTACTGTAAATAGTTACCCATTTAGTGAAATTATAGTTAACCAAAATTTACTTATCGTCGATTTACTTAGGGCCATCGCGCACTAGGCAGCCAGAATATTTGCGCAGACAGTTATAGCAGCCAATTGCGCAGTCAGATTGCGGCAGCTAGAATAGCAGGGAATTCGTGGCTGCCTAGTGCGCGGGCTCCCATACATAGTCATATGACGCAGCCTGGCTACGCAGCCAGGCTGCCTAGTGCACAAGGGCCCTTAGAGTAGGTATCTCTTGATATTTACTCTGATATTAGATTGCAATTTCGATGGATTGTGAGCCTTATTATATACCGCCCCAAGGCACACCTTTCCACATCACTCTACACCAGATAGGCTACAGCATAAAGCATTTACGAAATCAGTTCCTGCCATAAGCCAATATTCCTGTTTAACTTGAACTGCAAGTTTGTTAGCAAAGGCCAGACGCTAACTCCAACGACCGCCCACATCTGCAATCAATACGTTTTACTAGTTTGTTGCCATCATAGTTTCTTAGTGCATTGTTCGTGTAACATGGCAAGTTGCAGCAAATAACACCCATATCTTTGTCACTGAACGAAGGTACCTCTAGATAAAAAATTACATTATTTAGATACAGACGGACGGACATGGTGAAATTATTGATTAGTGCAAGCCGGGATTCGAACCCACGACCTTTGAAATGAAAGTCGATGTTTTACCCAAACGGCCAACGCGGCTTATTAAAAAAAACCGCATAGTGCGATTACATTCAAACGCTCCATAAATAATTTTATCAAAACACATCATCGTTATTTACCCAATATGTTTGCTTTAGATTTAGCAAATGCAAGCGTTTGTTTGTTAAACTTATTTGGCCAATAAATTAATTAAACAAGCAACTAAATAGAACCTAATTAATTTTCATTTCATTTTCATTAAGGTTCATTTCAAAAGACGTAATTTAGTATTTAAATGTGTAGCGCAGTGTAGTCATAATTTTTCAAATAGGTTTCAATTCAGAGTTATTCGTAGAGTTTTAAATAGGAATCTATCATATTTTAAGTAAGTAACTAAATAATATAGTTAGGTACTTTAACAATTATGAACAAAAAAAATAGGATTATAGATTAAAGAACGACTTTATCTGCCTACGGTAGACATCTTCTCAGATCTCCAGGCGTTTAGATCCTAAAAGATGTCTAATGAGGGTAGTCAGAGGCACGTCCAAACATTATATATTTTAACAAATATTTTACAATCTATAGGTACTAGTGTAATATCTGTAGATATAGATGGCAACACTAGATGGCAACACTAGGTGGCAACCCCGGCCGTCGGCCATTACGCGTAAGCACATGGCGCAGCCGAAATTGAACCTACTAAGAAGAAATAACTAAAATAAAAGAAATAAATGCCGAACGAAGAAACCGACGCTTCTGTGGGAACAAGCATGGCGTCCGGTGTAGAGTTTCGAATGCCGGCGCCCCTGAATATGGATAATATCAACGAACTTTATCCACAGTGGAAGCGTTTTCAGTCAAGCTTTAAGATTTTCGTGTCAGCAGCGGGTCTTAGTAAAGTAACAGAAACCAGAAAAGCTGCAATTTTTCTGAACTGCATTGGGCAGGCAGCCCAGGAGTTGTATTTCAATACATTGCAACTGAAACAAAGCGATGATAATGAGAAGAAACTTGATGAGGTAATCGACATTTTTGAAAATTATTTCAAGCCGAAGACTAATGAAATCATAAATACATTTCACTTCAACAAAAGATTCCAAGAAGAAGGTGAAAATTTTGATTCCTTTTATACGGAGCTAAGGAAACTAGCACAAAATTGTAATTTTGAGTCGTTCATGGAGAGGATGTTACGGGACAGGATAATTCATGGAATAAAAGACAACAACGTCCAGCAAAAATTACTTGGAAAGAAGAATTTGACTTTATCAGAAGCTGTGGATATCTGTAGAACTTCAGAATTGTCTAAGGAGCATGTCAAAACCATAAACAGAAAACTGGAGTCGCCCCATGAAGTAGATGCAGTCCATGAGATGAAGAAATTTCCAGGAGCTCCGAAAGAAACATCAAAAGCTAAGTACAACCAAGCTAAAAGTAACTTCACATATTTGTGTAAAAAATGTAACAAGCAGCATGGGTTTAAAAATTGCCCTGCTTATGGTAAAACTTGCTCGTTATGTAAGAAAATGAACCATTTTGCTGTAGGGTGCAAATTTAGGAATGAAGTACATTCTATGAATGCTGGTGTAGATGAGGAAAATGAGAGTCCAGTGGACTTGTGACTAGTGCGGGTTTGCAACACTATTGAAAGTAATAATAAAGAATGGACAGAGTCAATTCAGGTTGAATCCAAAAATATAATATTTAAATGTGATTCGGGAGCACAAATTAATGTGTTATCATTAAATGACCTTAAGAAAATTGTCAATGATGAATATCCTCAGTGGTCTGAGACAAAAATAATATTAGAAGTTTTTGGGGGAACTCAACTTAAACCAATAGGTAAAAGAATATTAACAATTGTTAGGAATAATGAAGCATATAAGACTGAATTCATAATTGTGGATAAAAATGTAAAACCAATTCTGGGGTTACCTTCGCTAATAGAGCTAAAAATATTAAATATTGGTAATAATAACAGTAGAATTAATACTATAAAAACAGACAATACTAAAAACTTGTTAATTGAAAAATATTGTGAACTTTTTCAGGGCGTGGGTCATTTTGATAAGCCATTGGAACTGCGCATCCAGCTAGGTGCAGACCCAGTTGTGAGACCACCAAGGCGAGTTCCTAATGCATTATTAACAAGATTACGGGACAAGCTGAAATCGTTGGAGGATAGACAAATTATAACTAAGGTCGAACACCCTAAAAGCTTTGTAAGTAATCTAGTTGTTATTGAGAAGAAAGATGGCTCATTAAGGATTTGCTTAGACCCTAAGGATCTTAATAATGTATTAATAAGAGAATATCATCTCATTCCCACACTAGAAGAGATTGTACCAAAAATAACAAATAAGAAATATTTTTCAGTGTTAGACTTGTCGGAGGGATTTTATAATATCCAATTAGATGAAAAATCTAGTGAACTTTGTACTTTTAACAGTCCTTTTGGCTGTTATAAATTTAATAGGCTAGCTTTCGGCCTGTCAGTCGCACCTGAGATCTTTCAAAAGTATAATGAGAAAGCTTTTGGTGATATTCCTGGTGTGATAATTTACTGTGATGATATTTTGATTTGTGGTGAAACTGAATCTGAACACGATTTAATATTAACTAAAATTTTTGAAAGAGCCAAAGTTTGCAATGTACGCTTTAATAAAAATAAATTTCAACATAAATTAAAACAGGTAAAATATTTTGGTCATATTTTTTCTGAAGAAGGAATGAAAATTGATCCCGATAGAGTTAAGGCCATTGTTAATATTAAGGGCCCTAATAACAAAAAAGAATTACAGATATTTCTTGGCATGATTAATTATTTAAGAAAATTCGTACCAAATCTTGCTGATATTGCAGCACCGTTACAATTATTACTTAAGAAAAATGTTGATTGGATCTGGACAATTGTACATGAAACCGCTTTTGATAATATTAAGAAGAAAATAAGTGAAGCACCAATTCTACAGAATTTTAATACTAAGTTACCTATTGTAATACAATGTGATGCTTCTAAAGATGGACTAGGTTGTTGTTTGTTACAAAATGGGAAGCCTGTTAGCTTTGCATCAAGAAGTTTAACTCCATCTGAATGGAACTTTTCTCAAATTGAAAAGGAACTATTAAGCGTTGTTTGGTCTACTAGGAAATTTCATTATTACATTTATGGTCAAAAATGTACAATACTTAATGATCATAAACCATTAGAGTCACTACTTAAAAAGTCCATACATGAGATTCCTTCTCCGAGACTGCAGAGATTAAAATTAAAATTATTAAAATATGACATAGAATTTAAGTATTTGCAAGGTAAATTGATGTTTATTGCCGACTTATTGTCTCGCTCTTATTTAAAATGTAATGACACTGATGACTCTTACATGTATGAAGTTATTCACTGTGTAGGACAGGCAAAATATCTACAATGTAATAATGAAACTATGGATAAACTAATAATGGAAACAAATAAAGATTTGGAACTTGTAAAATTAATAGAATTCACCAAAACAGGATGGCCTGACAAAGCAAAGAATATTCCAGATGACCTTCAGTATTATAATAAATTTAGATCAGATATATCAATAGATAAAAACTTAGTATTTTTACATGATAAGCTTATAATACCTAAGACTATGCGAATGGAAATTTTAGGAAAAATGCATGAAGGACATCTTGGTATTAGTAAAATGAAAAGTCTAGCAAGAGAATTGTATTATTGGCCTAAAATGGGAGAACATATAGAACAACTTGTGAGAAAATGTTTTGTTTGTCAAACACATCAAAATGCAAATGTAAAAGAACCCTTGTTATCACACGAAATCCCTGAGTTGCCATTTTCAAAATTAGGAGTTGATATTTTAGATTTTAAAAATAAAAGTTACATGGTCATCTATGACTATTTCTCCAAATGGCTAGATATAAAGTTAATCTCAAATAAAAGTGCTAAATGTACTAATAATGCTCTGTTAGATGTTTTCTGTAATCATGGATCTCCGAATGAGATTGTGTCCGATCATGTTCCATTTGACTCTAAAGAGTGCAAAGAATTTGCTTTAGGGTGGGGATTTAAGTATACATACTCCAGCCCTAGATACCCTCAGTCAAATGGAATGGCAGAAAGGGCAGTACAAATTGCTAAAAAATTGTTAAAAAAATGTTATGATGATAAGACTGATTTTAGAGTAGCATTATTACATTATAGAATTTCTCCTGTATGTGGTACTAACTTTTCACCAGCACAGCTGGCCATGAACAGAAATTTAAAAACTAAGTTACCTGTTTGTTATACATACTTAAAACCAAAGTTAAATGAAAATGTAAAGATAGAATTTAGTAAGAGCCAGAACAGAAATGCTAGATATTATAATTTAAACACTAAATTTAAGCAAGAATTTTATATTGGACAAAATGTGATGTTTTTAAAAGATCCAAATGTCAATAAATGGTTACATGGTAATGTTGAAAAGAAAAATGGGCTAAGATCATATAATATTGTGGATAGTAATGGTGTAAGATATACTAGAACATCTTATCATGTTCGACCCGTATAATTTGTCTATTTTCTAATGCTTTTAGGTGGATGTGCAGTTGGAATGCTTTATAATGTTAATACTAAAAGTAAATTGTGTATGTTTATGAAAATTAGTGAGATAAAAGTCAATATAGGACTATTTAGAAATAATTTTATGTTAAATTAAGTATGTTAATTAGAAATTAGATACATAATATTTTTTTTTTTGTTTGTTATTTAAAGGAAAAGGGGAAGAAAACATGTAAAGTCAGTAGATAATTATTTTTATATAAGTTAGTTTGTTTTGTTTAAATTTTGTATTTTCTTTTGAAAGGGGAAAGATGTAATATCTGTAGATATAGATGGCAACACTAGATGGCAACACTAGGTGGCAACCCCGGCCGTCGGCCATTACGCGTAAGCACACGGCAGCCTGGCACATGGATTACATTGTAAAATAGTAAAAATAAAGAAGTTAAGAGTTCTCTCATCTAACGTGTTTTATTACATGCATGAAGAACACTACAACTAGTACGAATAATTAAAGCTTACATGGATTGAAGAAACAAAAGATAAAGCAAAAAAAAAACATCAAACAGTTACGCTACGATATTAAAATTTTATCATAACTCATTTGAATAAAAAGCTCAAGTGAAATTCCGGGAAATCTTCAGAGAGAACTCGATTATCCACAATACCCCCACGTTCACTGATTATCTTAAATATAATATAAATAGCTATTATTTTTCAGAAAAACTGTATAACTTTAGTTATACATGAACCATTCAATATGTATCAAGTGCTGCTGTACAAAGAAAGTACTTACCTATAATAAAAAAAATTGTATATGAACTTTCAAAAATTGTGTCTTAGTCTGAGCAGAGTTGCATATCTCTTTATTTTTTAGAAATGTCAAAAAAAGAGAAAATAAATTTCAAAGAAAAAAAAATTCACTGTTAGTTCTTAGTAACTAAGCGAACATTGACAATTTCATAATATTAATTTCATGAATTTGTCAAGTTATTTTCTCTTCGAAAATTTGTTTTTTTTTTAATAATAAATAATAAATAAGTTTCCTTAAGTATTTATATGCACAGAAATAAATAACATTTACCTAACACTTAAACATATTACAGAATACACAAAAAAATAGCTATCTAAAGACAGTCAACAGTCTATAAATAGCTCAACTGATTCAAATCACTACCAGTCGATTCCATAAAACCTATAGGTTCTACCTATACCTATTACCTATAGTATTCCATAAAACTCTATCGTGATTAGTAGACATAACTATTTGATTTTGACACGGGTATTTATCACGTAATTACCTTTAATTTACTTTCCCGACGGTTCGACTATGTTACAATAGCCATGGTCAAGGGCAGACTGGAGTACTCGGAGCTACCGTCGTGAAGCGGAGGCAGTTGAAGAAACTACCCTCACTTGGTCTTCAGATATAGAAATGTCCAAGTTCACATTACGGGAAAGTAAATTAAAGGTAATTACGTGATAAAGACCCGTGTTAAAATCAAATAGTTATAGGTACTCTTCTAAATATAATTTCACAATCCAGGTTTATACACAACTAGCTACCCTCAACGCAACTTTGTGTTGCGGCAGCTAGTTCGTGTACTTTCAATATGAATTTGCAAACTTCGATGCCCCGCTGAAATACGTAATTCCTTTATATAATTGAAACTATCGTGATTGTTAATCATTTTAAATAGAACTACGGCAAATTACCACGTTTTATCTGATATTGCTGACGTTTCGAGACGATTTAGATGCTCTTTCTTCATCATGAGTATCGCTCGCGATCGCGATCAATGGTAGATTGGCGAATAAAATTCGGCGGTATTCGAAGATCTACCTACCGTTATGTAAAGAAATATTAATACATTACATTTTAAAATAAGTGAAGTAATTCTGTAAATTCCTTTCAGTGCTTTTATTTACATGGAAAAATCTACTTGACGTAGAAAAATAAAGATAATAATTATTATATTATTCTATCTTCAACGGTTTAGGCTGTTCAACTATTCCTCCCTTAGGTTTATGTTATTTTATAAAAATGAAGGTATATTTCTGAAAATGCCTAACCCCGCTTATACGCGCTTACGCTCGCCCTTATTCGAGTTTATTTTTTTAACACTCGGCTCACATTGTTATCAGACTTCAATTATAATATTTTCATAGTAACTACTGTACATTTACTTAAACTTACAACATAAACAAACATTATAATTTTATTGTATACCTTAGCTCAAGATTAACTAGATACATAATATCCAAATTGTAAGATAAGTAAATACCAGGAACTGTACAGCTCCAACAGTACAACGTTTGAAACAGTTTAATCTTAGCGTGCAAATGCTTCTGGGTGCAAACCCTCCCTTGGGGTTGATCCTTTCAATCGTACCCCAAAAGCTAGGATAGTCTTGGCAATTTCCTCTGAAATAGGAAATGAAAACAGCTTATTGCAACATTGCGTAATTTCTGGTTGGCTCTTTTGCGTTATAAATTAAATACAAAAGTTTTATGGACAAACTAATTCGATTACTTTGATGTCTACCATGGCGTTCCCATTATTTAGCTCAACATCAGTTACCATGGCAACTATGTTTTATTGAAATACCACTACAAAATAACAGCTTTGTCATTTTATGTACCTACTAATTAAGCGTTTTTCCAATAACCGGTACGGAACCGGCTCCGGATCGGCCCGTCAGCTGGGGAAGCAAAAATGTATGAAGTAATATGGCGCGTTACAGGCGACGGCGACACGGCGATAACCCCGCCATACATTTTTGATTTTGTGCTGTGTCGGCTAGTGGAAAAACGCTCAATAGTTCAGATGTTCATGCAACATAGCTGAACAATCGGGTTTTTTCAAATAAAATCATCTGCATCAAATGAAACTGTTGCGGTGGCTTTTCTGATGAAACGATCTATTTATATTCCAATATTCACATTAATATTGGCATCTGCAGGTTAAGAACATGCATATTCATTAAGTAGGCTAAAATAACTGATTCAATAATTATTAACATCTATGTTTAAGCTCTCTACAAACTGCATCGTAATATTTTATGCAATGTTTGAACACGTTCTATCAGGGATTTTTATGATAAAACGTAAAACATATTCCGTTACTTATTTAGAAGACCGTTTATCCCAAATTTGGAACTCATCAAGTTTCTCCTATACATACATACATTGACATCAATATTTTTAATATATAGTTGACTTTGTCTTTAAAAACATTCACTGAAAGTCACTGTAGCTTTCAGCGTTTTGGAACATTTATAGAATCGACGTTACATGGCATGGTCAATATTTTCACACTCGTAGTATAGTTCGTTGCGGTCGGAAGAGAGCTTTAATCTAAAACTAGTTTGTCTACCGGAAATCACATTCTAAATACATACGAACTCGAACTACCAAATTTAGGACAGGTAGTAATGATTTATTACAGTAATATCAATCACAATTTCAACCCCTAAAAGCTGGTCCACGGCGTGTTTAAGTTTGTATCTTTATGCGTCCCCCCCCCCCCCTCCGCCTTACGCAAGAGCCAGATAAATATCAAGTTTAGTGAGGGCATTTATCAAGACGCGGCTACATTCAACTAATGAAAAAAGATGTGGATAATATACCTTAACAAAAATATGGCAGGATTTACGGTGCGCCACCCGCGTCGTGACAGAAATAGAAAATGTCTGATATGGCCCGCTTGCACATAACATACATCATACGTTGACAGCAACATGACTGGCCGTTAACAAACATTCCTCTATGAAACATTAGTCTAGGAGACAATGGACTCGGAGGTTTATGAAACACAGACGATATTGTATTTAGGAATAAAATCTCGGACTTTAACACGCATTCATGTAATATTTCGTCATTTTAATTATTTTTTCATTTTGGTATTTGCAAAATTCTAAAATTTCTTCGTTGAGTAGGTCCCTAGCTGTAGGTACTTTGGTAAAAAAGAAGCAATTTAAAATTGTCATTGAATTGCTGTAGTGAAAGAGCTTAACTAGGTAGGTAAGGATAAAGCTGCTGCACGTAGCTCCTTTACTAAGTAAACCTGAAATGTAGGTACAATGTTGAAAATTCAGGCATACCCCAAGAGTAAAAAGTTCGACACAATCAGGTTTTAATAGCAGTTCGATAACTTCAACTTAGTTAAACTAAACTCAAAGTTTACATCTTCAGAGTAGAGTTTCGAACTGAAACACTGCAAAAGAAAGAATGTATTAAACAGATTAAAGTTTCAGTTCGTTTTCGAGCTATCTGGCTTAACTTAAATAATTGCCTGAAGATTATCCGATTGTTTTATTTTAACAAGCTTTTATTTTTCTTTACCTGTATTGTATTTGGGTCAATTTAGATAAAAGACCGACTAAGTTGTTTGGCATAGGTATGTATGGACCTGTATGTATATCATACCGTATCTGTATATCATACATCTGGCGGTAAGATAGTAATACTGTCGAGTACATACACAATAAGGAGTTTGTTTTTGGTCAGATCTACCTACGAAACAAGCAATTTCCCTTTCCAAACGTAGGACAATAAAATCAGTCAGTCAGTATCAGTTATTTATGTATCACGCTTATGTGAAATAATGTTTACGCGAAATAGACGAAACATTTTGTTTCACGTTAATTAGTCCGCCCGACCCAATTTAGCAACAGCACTTGAGAATTTAAAAAAAATTAAGAGCTGTTGCAAAAACTCTGGTTCGCTAACTAAACGCCAGCCGTTGTATGGCATGGGTATGTACATGCACTGACGAATTTTTATGACGTCTCTGAATTGTCATTTTAAAATAGCCTGTACTGCCCCTGTGAGCAAAGGGTTCCTCCGTCAATTTCTACCTTTCTCGGTCCAGTGACATCTCTTTCCAATCCTAGTACTATCCAGGTCATCACATAAGGCCTTTTTTGGCCTGCCTCGGCGTCGTTTTCCACCCTCAGGGTCAACAATTTAATAACAATAAATAGGTATTGATATTTGCCACATTTTCCCTATGTTTATGTTAGGGCTTGGCCACATCACTACAATACGGCGCTCTGGTGCCGTGAACGTTAAATATGGCGAGGCGACAGACGGTATCGTAAGACGTATCAAGAAAGAAACTGCCACTTCACTGGTTCGAGAGTGAACACCGCATAGACACGTTGACGCCGTATTGTTACGGCAGCTTATCTAAATACATAGGTATCTATATAAAACTATAGAGTGACTGCTTGACTGATATAATCAAAGCACCGGCTCACCGTATAGAAGTGTAAAATTTTGAAATTATCTCTCCGGATTATCAAGCTTTGCTCGGTATTTCATTGCGTGAAAACACGGATAAAACGACGTTTAATAAAAATGAAACCTAGCTAGATCGATTTATCGCTACCGAAACCCCCTGCATACTAAATTTAATGAAAATTGTTGGAGCCGTTTCCGAGATTCAGATTATATACTCGTATATATACATGAATTGCTCGTGTCTAAAGGGCCAAGAACTTTAATCTAAAATAGGGCAGCTGGGAGTTAATTATATAAAAAAAAAAGTCGCGGGCATTTTTCTAGTTGGTATACAGTCGGTTCTTGTTAGGAAACCACACTTAAATTGGGCAACAGAGCAAAATGTTTTAATAATGAGTGAACATTAAAGTTACTTTAACATTAATTTCATCATACTTTAGTCATACATGCGAAAGCAATAGGTACTATTTAATTAGGTTATACTAACGAAAGCTTCAATCGTGGTAAACTTATTATGAGATATACTACGATCAGCAGTAAACATCTTTTACTGATGATGATGATGATGACGATGACTTAAGAAACGGCTGCTCAAGTAATATGTATAAGTACAGTAACAGAATTCAAGTTAGACCGTGGAAACCCTTGCGACTTCGTTCGCGTAGTGATACATATTTATCAACCTCATTTTCATTATAAAAAACTTCTACGATACGGTGTACGTACTTTTAAATTGCAGGGATCAAAAAGTTTACATTTTACGTAAATATTTCCTTGAATCAGCTTGGTTTGATGGGTTTGATTTTTTGCTTACGTTCGTAAGGGTCAAATGTACCTATTTGAAACGTGGGTAAGGTACGTAATACGTAAATTTAATTCTGCTCGGCCATACTGAGAACCATTTTGAATAGACTCTATTTTCAACAAAAAGCAATATCTTACATAATTTATCAACCTCCAAATGCAATAAAAGGGTGAAGCAGGAAGATACAAATCAAATTGTTGTTGTCCTCAATGAATAATCCAGTGGCATATGGGAGCTACAAACAGAAAAACTAGCCGAATCGACAGATTGTAAAATTAGTGTTTAGATGTAGTTTTCAAGTTTTATAGAAAACTCATTAATACAATTCATACGGAACCACCATGAAGTCATACTCAGCAAGCTTATTACCAGTGTATATCATTATTACCTACCTTATAATAAATTGTAGTAGGAACACGACTGTAATCCCCAAGTACGGTAGACATACCTTTGAGATCTTCAAGAGCTTAGAGCCTTGAGAATGCCTAAAGGGGATAATCACGTATGGAATACTAACTTCTGCCAAATGTGGGCATGTACCAAATATAATGTTTGGGTCGTCAGTCAATCCAACTGCTTGATATAATAATTATGAAGCTTCTATGAATGTAAATAAATTTGGAATAAACAAGCCAATATGGACGTAAAAATATATTGTGTCATGTTTGCAAAAATATAAAAAATAGACGCATACCATTTTCAAATGGCTTTGAAAATGTTCGCCTTGTTAAAACTGTTTCAAACTTTGATATATGGATGTAGTAGGTCGTGTTATCGATACCTTCATCGTTATTGTATCTCCTATTGTTGCATCCTATGTAAATCTTACCCATTGTTTCTCTCCTTCAAGCGGTTGCTATTTCACCGTCCATCGACGACTATACCTACCTACCCTTAAAAGATCTTGATAGCATCTTAATTTATTTCACCTGTGAAACAATTTCAAATGGAGCCTTTTCCTAAAAATTCAAATAAGTAGGATTATTGTTCCAGAGACGAAGATTTTAGCACTGTGGAACAACGCAGCAGATGTTTTTTAATAACCATTAGACACCCTATTTATTTTCTTCCATCTAACGTAAAATAAGACATTCTCTTTTTATCGCTGCCATCAAAATACAAGGGCATTAAGCTATAAAGTTTAACATTTTTCATTGTAATTTAGCGTCAATGGGTAGGATTTATGAATGCTCTTTGCAAGCCACTCTCATGGTATTAATATTAGTAGATAAGGTTGCCAAGGAGGTCCACAGTGGGGACAACAGCGGCTTCGTAAAATGGTCTCGAAACAGTGGCCCAATTAAACGCCGTTCTAGCCGCTTTTGCCTGTGCTTCATTTCCAGGGTTACTACTACCTAGAAAACAAATAAATGCTTTTCAATTTATAAAATGAATGTTCCACAATGTAAGAAATTACAGATATTCATGTTACACAGGTGGTGTTGACGATTAAAGGATTTCTTCCAGCAAAAAAACTGTAACAATGCCCTCGACCACCTTGGTGCACGAATTGAACATTCACCAGTTTCTGAACTACTAGTATGAACTGTAACTTAAAGTTACATCTGAAGTTCAATATGAAGTATATAAAATGAAATGAAATAGAATTGCAACTGTAATCTTTTCAAGTAAGGTAAACATCCTATCAGATCTCTAAGCTTTTAGATTAGATTCATGCAGATGAACAATGAAGGAAACATGAAGACAACCTCCTCTATAGCTAAGGGAGCATCCAGTCTGTTTAGTTCGGTGAGATAAAGTATTAACTTTGAATGCTTGCAAACTTCGAATTATAAACTTTCAAGCGTTGAGCATAGATATCACTTATCACAGTGAATGGTGAGTTAAGATTTCTATGAAGAATTCTGATTCTAGAAGTAACCTCTAAAGACGCTTATGCTGCTTATGTGAATTGAAAATATAAACTTAAACACCATATAAAATACAAATACATTCATTTTACCAGTTGCTAGCAGATACGAGGATGTTTTTGTAGAGCAGTTATTAGTTACCATCTCGCATTTTAATCATACTGCCGGGAGCTGTTTTAGTAGTGCATTTAACAATTTGAAACCGAAGCTGGGTATGGTATTGTAGGCAATTTTACTTTATTGATTGAATGGCTAATTAAAAAATAGATAAAATAAGTTAATAAATCGACAAAACTGCTAGGCTATGCGGATTGAGGTCACTTCTTTTATCATAGACCCGGAACAAATATATTGACAAATTATGCAAACATTTATCCAGCCACAGCGATTGAACCCGCCCCCGTTACGTCACAGCCGGGCAATTGCCGGCCTCGCAACCGAGGTTATTATGAGTAAAAATAAGTTTTCCGATTTTCCAAACTTGATATGTAACACTAAAAACATATACGGAAAGGGCGTAGTGCGAGTATGGTTAGATGCTATAACGCACATAAATTTTGCTACAACCTCTATGTGTTAAAATTACTTCATAATTACTGTTCCTTCCTTTTGCTAAACTGTAATGTCAGCCCGACAGCCCTACGCTAGTTAGCTATCACTCACCCCACTCCTTCTGTTTCACTAGCCTAAATAAATTATCTTGCTTTTAAATGAATCATCGCCGTAGAATATTATTCAGCGCTTCTAAATAAAAGAGCACTTCATTAAGAACATCCCTTTCATGATCGCTTATAAAATCTATGAAGACCTTTTAAATTTATATTATTTGAGCTCATAACAGTTTAACACTTAATTTATCATAAGTTTTTATATATAGCGCGTGTTAGATACGTAAGTAAATTATAATAAAAATGAACTTTGAATTATTCAATAAAATTCGCAGACCAACTTTTCTATCTCATAACCGCGAGCATATCTTTGCAGTCAACACGTTGTAATGAGGTAATTTTCTTATGCAAATACTACAATTTAAAAGTTTTTTATCTTTGCTACGGTTTTCGCTATAGATTAAATAAGTTCCAGTGAAAGATGCTGATTTATTTTCGTTACCTCCATTATAAAGAGCTTGGAGATGCTTGTGAAGTGCCTATTTTAGCAAGTACTTTTTTCATAAAATGGGCTACCATGGAACAAACGTTGACATCGGGGTGCGGGTCGACACTAAACATGTCGGCATTGCGCAGTAACTATTAAAGGTTTTACAGCAGAAGTTATGTATGGGTTAAGACGGGCTTCCTCTCTGTATGATCTAATTTTGTCTCAGTAGGAAGGCGGTAAAACGACGTAATGGTCCCGAACAAAACGGCTCTGATTTATGGGGGGCACGCCACCCAACTCGTACTAACACGCAGAAAGTGGCAGACACCGTGAAAAGGGTTAGAATACAATGCTGGCAACGTGCACGGCTAAATAAAACGATTGTACCAAGGAACCTACTTATGTATTTCATTAGCATACCGACATTGTCGATTGAGCATTTCGATAAAAGAAAATACATTCAGTGTGCATTGATTCGGAGTTCGATGACATTGTTATTGAAATTATGTAAATACTAGCTGCATCCCGCGGCATCATCTCCGAAAATTAGTTTTTATATAAGAATACAAAATGCCGTGTTGGCCGAGTGGGAGGTACCTCGACATTAATTTCGAAGGTCGTGGGTTCGAATCCCGGCGTGTATCAATGGATTTTTCTATTCGAAAAATGTATATGAGCATCAAAACACGTGCTTAAAACGGTGAAGGAAGACATCGTGAGGAAACCAGTTAATATTCTTATAAGCGGCGATGGGCTTGTAACCTGTCACGTATGGAATGCTAACTACTGCAAAATGTGGGCATGTTCCAAATATAATGTTTGGACGTGCCTCTGACTACCCTAGACAACTTCGAGGATCTAAGCGCCTGGAGTTTTGAAAGGATGTCACCTGTATTTGTCTTAAATTTTAAATTGCCTATAGCACTCGGGGACAGATACAGTATTTAATTATCCGATTAGTGAAAGAATTTTCATAATCAAATCAGTATTTCTTGACATTACCTAATTAATTCAATTTATTCTTCAATATTTTTTATTTCAAATTGTAACATAGTCGAAACATCGGGAAATAAAATTAAAGGTAAAAACCGATGATAAAGAATCGTGTTAGTAATAACGATAGTTTGAAAAATGAGTGTGTTAAATGAACTTTTAGGTATTGTAGTTTTTTTATATAAAGTAAATAAACCAAGTTTTAAGCAAAAGGCACTGCACATTAAAAATATCTCATCATCTTCCTGCCCTTATCCCACTTAAGTGGGGTCGGCACAACATGTTGTGAACTTCTTCCATTTCCCTTTATCAGCCGTCATCTCATCACTCACTCCTTTCTTACCCATATCATCTTTCACACAGTCCATCCATCTTTTCTTCGGCCTACCGTAGCGGTACGGTCTACATTCATCCACATTCATTCTCATACAAAGTATAATCATTAGTTTCATACAATTTTTTAACTCCTTTTGAGTAAAGAGGAAAGGTTCTTAGAGGTTAAATATCGAAAAAATCATTCTAAATGGGTAGGAACTTTAAATTTCAGCCTTCTAGCTTCAGCTGTTTGGGCTGTGTGACGTACATGTATTCCACTAAAAATACTTATCACTACATAGTATAAAGCAAAGTCGCTTTCCGCTTCCCGCGTCTGTATGTATGTTTGCTTATATCTTTAAAACTACACAACGGATTTTGATGCGGTTTTTTTTAATAGATAGAGTGATTCAGGAGGAAGGTTTATATGTATAATAACATGCTTAATATATTAGAGAACCACTGATAATTTTAAGATTTCAAATCAGCGCGACTTTTTTTTTTAATTTTAAATTCTGTTAACGAGTATACAAAGACATTCTGTAATATATTTTGGTATCAGCTTTACACCCGTGCGAAGCCGGGGCGGGTCGCTAGTTGTTTCATATAAAATCGTTTAGAGATAGATAGTTATTCGTTTAGATATAGGCACAAACGTAATACAGTTTATTTAAAAAAATATGCTATTACTGCCTCTTCTATTGCCTGTAGAATTGCCGCAGTCATAGGATATCCAAAAAAACTGTATATTTTTTCGCACATATACAAAAACAGTAATTAAGTTAAATATTATAAATTTAAATATCTCAATTTTATACAAGACGTGAATAACCAAACATGTTGAATGAAAAGGTATTTTAAAGCGAAACGTTGTAACCGTGAGTTGTGTCAAAAATCGTGTCGAATCGAGAAATAAAAATCATTTTAGAAGTTACTTAGCAAAATTACATCAGATAACAAATTCTAAAGTTATTTAGCATTTCACATTCAGAATTTCATGTTAGAGCATTCGATTATTGGTAGGTTATCCACAAAATAGTTTATTTATTTATGTAACTAGCCTACCCGTGACAGACGTTGTCCTGTCCAAATTTCAATAATCGCTTAGAGTAACGCACGTTGCTATGACGACTGATGTCAGATTTTTTGCACACTATACCAAAATCATCCCTTTTCCATTTTTTTGGAGTTTACTCCTTAAGAATCGGTTTTTGATATAAGGCGCCCGGTATGAGAAAAATGTGAGGTGTAAAATCTACTGAACGAATGACCTCGTTACGTTTTTGGTGCGCAACTTTCTAATTTGGTGTGAGCAGTGCAGCTAGATCGTGCGTAGTGTGTACCCTTACTTTGCCTATACGTTATAATGCTTTCTCTCACTCTTACTGATGGCAAAACATCTTATAGTGGGGGTACGCTCTACGCACAATCTGGTAAACTCCAGTCGTGCGTCGGAGCTGACACACACAATTCTTTTTAACTTTGAGGATGTTTTTCGTATTTTAAAGTAGTCTATTTTTTATTCGGGCATTATATCTACATCTACGGCAAATTTCAACTTAATCCGTTTTGTCGTTTAGGCCTGATTGAGGCACAAACATACAAACAAACTCACAAACTTTCGCATTTATAATATTAATAGGATTAGGATTAGGATGTTTATTTTTTACAAAGTTAAGACGAGTAATGAATGTTTTTGATGAATGCAGAATCGTTTTTTCTCAATAACCGCAAAACATACAGTTTTGTTTTTTTATGACAAAGATAACTTAAGGATTTAATCCAGATAAATTAAAGACAGAAACACGATTGGTGAAACTTTTCTTGATAGATTTATTTTACAAAGTTGGCTCTTCAAAAACACTAGTTTTGTTTTTAATCTAAACTATGAATAGCTAAATAGTTCATTCTTAGGGTTCCGTACCCAAAGGGTAAAAACGGGACCCTATTACTAAGACTTCGCTGTCCGTCTGTCTGTCACAGGGCTGTATCTCATGAACCATGATAGCTAGATAGTTGAAATTTTCACAGATTATGTATTTCTATTGCTGCTCTAACAACAAATACTAAAAACGGAATAAAATAAATATAAGGGGAGCTCCCATACAACAAACATGATTTTTTTTGCCGTTTTTATAGATAATAGTACGGAACCCTTCGTGCGCGAGTCCGACTCGCACTTGGCCTGTTTTTATATAATTCGTTAGATAATCATACTGGCTACCTAAATTAAAGACATTTTGTTTTTAAATTTGATGGTTTTTAAGATATTGCAGTTTTATCACTTTTTCCGTCTTGTCCGGGTAGACTCAGCCCATACAAAACGTCAAAAAATTCACTTATCACCTTAAGTGAACCAGCTTTAGGAAAGCTAAGCTGTAGGCATTGGTGGGTGCTGATGTCGGTTCGGGAAACATCACCATCACATCACCAAACAGGCTTTGGTTACGTTCTCAAACTTATTGATGTAGTATTCCGAAAACCAATGGGCCTTCCAAACGAAGTTGTCTGTCAACCAAACTTAAATGTGAATGTATATTTGCGAGTTCATAAAAGTACTCAAATCACATTATAATATGACTCGAGCTTTGAGAGTTTACATAATTATGTTAAGAGAGTAAACTGAATCAAATTATTATGCCATGTAAAACACAGAAATCTACATCATACTCTGTTTTCATTTATTATCTAAGTATACCCAAAGGAGTTACTTCTATATTTATAAACATTCGCAGTATTTAGGGAACATCTGTTGTACTAAATTATTATTATCTGTTGTTTTTTTATTATTTTACTAGATGATTAAGTTATTAATTATGATAATGGTTACTAAGTTGGAAGTAGCTCTGCCTTCTGCGTTTTAAATTTTGGGTTTCGATTCCTACCCAGAACAAATAAATATTTGTATCATAAACATTTTTTTTCTGTGTTTAAGTATGTATTTACAAAAAACTATAAGTACGCACATTATTACCACAACGGGAATTACTCACGTAAATGATAAATTGTCAATGAGGACACCGACATTTTATTTCATTGACAATTTATGATTTACGTGAGTAATTCCCGTTGTTGTAATAATGTGTAGTACAACTCACGAAAGTTTTGAAAGTGAAATTGGATTGGACTTGGATTTTGTATGCCACTTGAAGCAAAACACTAACTTGTAGATCACGAATACACAAGTCGCGTACGACTCAAGTGGCTTGAGTCCGCCAACTTGTACTATACAGGTGCTACATATGCCGGTAATTTTACCGGCAACTATGCAAACCGGAACACAGAAATAGGTATGCTAGTAGAACATCCGGACGACCCCATTCACAAGGGACTCTATTACTCTTGAGGAGGCTAGATGGCACTGTGTGAAATGTCCAAAAATATTTAACCAATTCACACATACGACAGCAAATAAGCATATTGTTGGAAAACGGAAAGCCATCAATACTTTTTGGAGAATACGATGGTGATAACAACGCAAAGGAGGCGAGAAAAATATTCCAAATGTTTGATACCGCACTCATAAGTATGGGAAAAAGGTTTTACGGCTCGTAAAACCAATTGATCCTAAAATTGCCTTTTGCTCTCACTAATCCAAAGGGTTTTGTGTAACATGTAAAGAAGCCTTTTAATCCCAAAATACGAGTATATTGAAAACCCCTCAATTGCCAAAATATACCTAAAGAATTGCGCTGGAATTTATGTTCGAGTAGCTTCATCATATTAATTAACGCACGAAAATAATATACCTATTTGTATTTCAAAAATACTTTCATAATTGGATTCAGTGTCAATTTGCCTTTGATTTATCGGTGGAACATAAAGGAAATTATGATGAAGTAATGATTTTATTTGGCTTAATAACACGGTTTGCGTTATTTTAGTTGGAAATTGTTATCGACACGCAACTCGACGCGAGAAGGCAGTTTCGTATTATTGCTCCAACATATACGCAGAATGCCTGCCTTTATCATTTCCACTCACAATCCAACCTTATTTACAGAAAGCTAGATGTTGACACGCGCACTTAACTTTATGACCGTTAAGACCGCATGGGATGAGATTTAACGAAAGATAGGGAGGTAAAGTTTTCTACATTAGATAAGAAGGTAAGGGTGTTTTTACCGAGTTAAATATCTCGTAGAAAGGAAGGGTATAACCCCTTAAAAAGCATGACTTAGTTTATGCTCGCTCCCTTATCTGAATGTGAGGACACAGGTGGACGCGGCTTATTCTCCTTTAAATATTTGATGTATCCGCTTAGCAGCTTCTTGCTGTTACGTAGAACATATTTGATGTTCATATAAAGGACATTTGCTATAACTTATCCATTAGGGACACGGTTTGTCTTATTACTTCAAGATTCTATAATGCTCTTACCAATCATAAACTGTGCAAGGTGAATAATAGAGCAGCTTTTAGTCCAGTAAGTACCTCACCTGTCCGCAGATTTAAATTATGTCTTGTACCTAGGAATATACATTCCCGTCTTGCTGTTCAGTAGCAGCAATGTTTTAAATTTAATTTTCCAGAAATAAAAATACCTATTAATAATTATTTGTTACTTTGCATATCAAAGCAACTGATAAAATGGAATAATTCATGAGAAATATCATATGATATAAGATAAGGGAAAGCATTATGATTTTTTGTAATCAAAAGCCACATCCGGAATATAAAATTCCCAAGGCTATTAATTTAATTATTTCCATGATAACATTAAGCGGCGGTTAACCGCTGAGATCAAAATACTAGGAACAAATTGCCTTGATTTACGAGCAAAACCACCCATGTTGCGTCTCCCGGAATAGACTCAAAGTGTGTTTTAACAATAAAATCTTATACTGGCTTGGTATTTATTTGAAGAATGCACTACACTGAGGACCTTTCTCACGGTTCCCTTGGATGTGATCGTTTTACACACCAGCTGTTGTGTACACTACAGCTGTGTTGAGTAGTATTGTGTATGATGTTCATGTGAAATAAAAAAATGAAAATAAACAGGAATACGCCAAGCCGCTGAAAATATAACACTTCATTAATACATTTAGTATGTAAATGAAAACACCGTTTTATGTTTTGTTTTGTATTTCGGCCATCTGAATTTGTAACAGCGATTTATTCAGTAGCCCTTTTCTGTAAATAGGCACATAAAATACTCTTAACATGACAGCTGTTGAAAAGGATCGCTATTTGTACTATTCCTCAGAAACCATCTTTCTTTATTAACCGAAGAACAAACTCCAATTTCTGAGAACCTTCGCTACACTAGCGGTTCGGGAATCCAATAATCCGTAATGTTTGATACAAGGTGTCTAAACTTTCTGACAATGAGTTATTAACTCAATACACATGTAAAAAGTAATCTCGCAAAACTGAATGCAAACTGTACTTAACTGTATTTTATGTCAAAACAACACAGCTACAAACGATTTTCAACAGTTTTAGAGTTTTGTATTCAAAAAAACGGAACCTTTATAGAATCATGTAGTTATCCGCCTCTAGAAGGACAAATATTTGCCTCTTGTCTGAATGTTTGGGACTGATTTATTTGTTAATTTGTTTTTTCTACGGCATCCCCAATAGATGTAATATAAAGTTAAACAAATATAATGGACAACTTATTTGTTTTATTTCATTTTAAATCGACAGAGACATGTTAATCGATCCATGTTATCGTACGTAGTTACTGACTTCGTAGTTTTCGGGCGTAGTTGTTCACACCCTGTGTATATCGGTTTGGTGGAAAAAAATCTGTCTGATTTTTTACCCGACTACAGCGAAGCAGGGAGAGTTATGTTGAGTTCTGGTTATTCCTTCCGGAACTATTCGCGCGGTCGTTAAAGTAATGGAGCACACAGTCAAGATAAATAGTTGGTAGTGGACGAAATCAACGAGCCAAGCGGCACAAACTACGCACACGAAGGTCTTGAAAAGGCCTCGCGGTATAAATGAGAGTTTCCTAATAATAATTCTATTTCACGATGGCGATATATGTTTGTCATACTTGTATTTAAGTTTAGCTTAGCCATGGAAATGTTAAAGGCATTTAAACTAAGCACTCATCAGGGTTTACCACTAGCTCGTACAAACTTACTTATCTTCTTGTTACTTGCTTGCAAACTTGGCATTTATGATTTAAACTGTGCTACCTACTAGCTCATGTGCTACAAGTTGTTTAACTATGCTGTTTATTTCTTTCATGATTATTTATATACGTTGGGACGTCGTTACAGAACCGTAAAGTTTTGGTTTCCTAAGCGTTGAGGCAGCGTGAAGCGGCGCTTTGTGGTTGTCGTCTTATGGGTTGGTGACCTCGGTGAAAAAGCGAATGCGTAAGTTTTACTTAGTTCTTCATTGTGTGGTTATAGTCTGAGCGCCTTCAATGTAGTTACTTGTACTTATGTAACGCTATAGTTTGACCGATACCGCTGTATCACTCCATAGGCGCAGTGAAGCGGGCGATGGAAAGAATAAAAGAGCCTATCGCCGTGATAAGGTATAGCGGCTTGCTCTATTCCCCCGCCTAGCCGTGAAGTAGCGTAGCCTAAGGAGTGGTACAGCGATTTCGGTCAAAGTATAGTATTCAGTATCCAGACGTCTTACAGCCAATCACGCATCTAAAATTTATATAAAAAGCAACGTCCAAAAAGTAATAAATCTATCACATAAATCTTTAATTTTAATTCTGTTCTTAGCTTTTTACGCTAATACAGTGACACATAAATAAACTGATACAGTTGTGCGAAGCATCTTAACACGCGCGTTGCGTAGTGCCTACCTACCCACCGCATTTTATGAGATCGGTTTTACTGGTGAAAACGTGGCGTGGTCGACTGTATTGGAAGAAAATATTCATGTTTGGGGTATCTCCCCCTAGGGCCGCGGCGGATAATTGAATTAAAGCGGTAACGTGTACTCATCACTCACAATACGCAGGTGGGGGGAATTTTATCACCACACTCCCGCATTTGGTACGAATAAATAAGACATACTAAGCTGAGCTGTAAATCGAATACAAGCTTATTAAGGTGTGGAAAAAAACAATTTTACGCGTATGATGATTAACTTTTGCCAGATGCTTAACTTTTATGCATCAAGTTGTTATAGCTTTCCTAAAGTAAGAAAATCAATTACCTATGTAGTAACAACACCAAGATCTCAACATCACTCAACTTTATTCTAACGGTTACATTTAAAATTATTATATAGAACTGTATCTATTGTATACCTATTCTCTTTATATGTTCATTCCAGTCCATCCTAAGCTTGCCTGGTAGAGATCGCTTTTAGCGATAATGCCGCCCTTTGTATTACCTTTAAGCATTGCGTTATTTATTTTTTCCTATTCATAAATGTTGGTATTCGTGTGAACGTGTGGTAATCAATAAAGTGTTATCTAACTATCCATCTATCTATCTATCTATCTATTGTAATATCTGCATAAATAATTAAACTATTCTAAAGCAGACGCTATATCTACCTTGATAAAAGATATATTTAGAAGATATAATATTATTAATTTTTAATTAATATAAGTTATAATCCAATTAACATAGACCGATACCTGTAATTCTGCGAAAGCGTAGCCTAATAGGTTTGTTATTAGAAGAGTTTGTTCGATATATCACAATTCGCGGTATTGCTTATGATCAAGGGATGTGTAATAGATACATAGCAAGGCAATTTACAAGATAGGTACAATGCTTATTCCTACCTATATTCAATAGCAGTAGGTACGAATGTGGTGGCGAATTGGACCCGAGGATGATAACCGTTATGATGGTACCTATATTTTCCTCTCAGATCGCCAGGTACTTACACTTCAGGTAGTAACATTCTTTGAAGGTGTTTAGGGTAATCGGAAACGCGACCACATTACAACAAAACAACCTTATATTCTTAAGCCATTTAAGGCACAACAGGTTGCGCTATCATCAAGTAGGTACCTACTGTCCCAGTAAAAAGACATTAACCTTATCCACTTTCGAATATAACTAACTAGCGACCCGCCCCGGCTTCGCACGGGTAGCATGTTATTATACATATAAACCTTCCTCCTGAATCACTTTATCTATTAAAAAAAACCGCATCAAAATCCGTTGTGTAGTTTTAAAGATATAAGCAAACATACATACAGACATACAGACGCGGGAAGCGGAGAGCGACTTTGCTTTATACTATGTAGTGATAAATAATAACTAATTTACTTTACTAATAAAGTACAAATAGCTTTAGCTTTTCTGGTGTTACGCGTGTTTAAGGATAAGTATCACGTAAAGGTCGTAATTTATACCGCACGTAAGGTTTTTCGATTATTATTTAGTACGTAACATTTTGGTGGTATATGTAGAGCACGTACCTAAAGTCCGCTTGTTTAGCACGAAGACAAAGCCACGTTACCTACTCATATAAGTGTTCATTTAATAATTTTTTTGTTGAATATTTTAATATTTTGTGCTTATTTTATTTCAATGTTGAACCGTATTGGTAATGGGCGTTCACTTTAGTCTGCGGGGTAATGGAGAAAGAAAATAATATTAATATTCATTTATTCAATAACAATTTAAATTGTATCTAAAATAATAACTTGAAGCTAAAACACATTACCTAAAAAACTTAAAATACTTAAAATAAATTAATCAAAATGCTACATTATTACCGACTTATATTATTATTCAATCAGGTAATAAAAATAATATTAAAAAGACGTGTGGCACTCGGAGACTGCCGCGGTAAAGCTATTGCATAACATTTTTTATCAACTTCTGTATTTATAATTATTTATTTATTTATTTTATTTATCCTTTTTTCCTTTGTTTTTCTTTGATATTCAACTTTTTGAGCGTGGTGACCGATAAGAAAAGAAAAAGAAAAAAAATTTTTTTTTTTTTTTTTTTTTTTACATCCCTAGATTGCGGGGTAAGAGGGGGATTAGGCATGCGCAGTAACGCCGATACAACCAATGCCACCTATTGGCGAGTTGCTAAACTAAAGAGACAAGCGTGATATTTCAAAAAGTCATTAAAAGTTCTGCTATTCATCGATAGATGTCAAAATCTTTAACCTACCTATTTACCTAACTACGTAGTTAGCATTCCACACGTAACAGGTTGCAAGCCCGTCGTCGCTTTCAAGAATACTAACAGGTTTCCTCACGATGTTTTCCTTCACCGTTATAAGCACGTGTAACGCGCATATACATTTTTCGAACAGAAATATCCATTGATGCACGGCCAGGATTCATGCAGTTAGGTAAATCGGCCAGGATTTACCTAACTACATGAATTCAATAATTCAATTTCAAACTTTTTAGTCGATCATGTCTGTGAAGTACCACCTATTTACCGATAGTGGTAAAATAGCGCCACCTGCCAGCGGAATTGCGAACCTCTCAAACCCCGAGCTTTCGCATGAGACCGCGAAAAGCACCTATAATAACGTAGTATCATCAAATGAAACTAGATGGCGCTGGAATGCGAAAATCACTCTAGAGTCCGCGCCACCACTCAAGTCCGCTAGACGCGGCGTCGCAATCGCCTATTATAATGATGCCAGTAAGATAGCCATAATTTACCCCTTACACTAAAAGGGAGAGCGAACTAATGTTTACATTTTAAAACTATTTACTACTAGCAGTTCACTTCGACTTCGCACAGTTGTAATAATGAAGAATATAGGCAATTTTTTTATTTTTTTGGTTACATTATTGCTATTTTCGTGGGATCTCTATTTATTTTTATTTATTGTACTTACATTAATTTTAGACATACAACGGAAGAGACTTTGTTTTATACTATGTAGTGATGTTATTCGCTCCTAATAAAGCTTTTGATAGATTAAATATTTTTTTAAATTGGTCCTATATTTTTTCAGTTTATCCGGTACAAACAAAAATATAAAACTAGAAATTTTATCTCTTTGTAATAGTAGTGTAGTTATGTAGGAAAACAATGAAATCAACCTAGTTTCACGATATAGGTAAATTTTATTAAATTATTTTTATACAATAATTATGGTCTTCATCATTTATTACTTGCATTCCAGACATATCGCTGTCACTTGTCTCTTGAAATTCACTGCCATGATCAGAATCAGTGTCGCTATCACTGGCTGTTGATATTATGAATTATGAATCTTTCTATTTCTTCATCTACCAGTCCATCATTTTTGAAATATTACAATTCTTTTTGAAGTGCTTGCTGCCACTCTTCCTTCTTTCGTAATTCGAGATACCATTTTCTCTGAAACACCTAAAATACAAAATAATTTAATTAGTGTTTTAATTTAGTCATATTTTACCTATTGTTAGACAAAAACTTATACTCTGGTATCCCTAAAATTTACCTGTCATGGCAGCGACTCTTTTTTGTATATTATTTAAAGGGATCAAAACGTCTTTATTCCTCTGCTCTAACTCACAAAACTCTTTTACTTTATGAATCATTTCACGAGCTGCACTTTTCACCAGTTTACGCGACATATTCACGCACATTTCAAGAAAATATTGGGAAAAACCATGGACGCTAATTTCATCGAGCACTCTGACATGAGATAAAATGGCGTTGCTGTCAAATTTAGTTTTGGTTTTCGTCGCAGGACATGAGTGGTGGCGAGGACTCTAAGCAGGCATGACATGAGTCATAGGGATGTAATATTGATTGAAAAAAATCTATTAATTAATAATCGATTTTTTGTCCCTACAAATAAATCGATTTTCCAAAAAATCGAATTATATGGTTCGGATCGCTTTCGGAGAGACGATCGATGGGTCGGTTCCCGTTTGTGAAGCGACTATTGGTCGGATCACGTTCGGAAAAACGATCAATGGTTCGGTTTGCGTTCGGAGACAAGACCGATGAGTCGGTTTCCGTTTGGGAGGCGACTATATGTAGGTTCACGTCCGGGAAAATGGCCAACGAACGATTCGGTTCGCGTTCGGAAAACTTAGTTTACAAAAATCGTTTTTTATGTGTAATTTACATAATCGATTTTTTTAAAATCGATTTTTTGAAATCCAAAAAGAGAAATCTCTAACACTCACACTCACGCATATTGCGTGAGTGTGAGTGTCTCGTAAAATTTCGTTACGAAATTTCTGGATTCGGTCTCCACGCTCAAGGCCCGCGATAGAAGCTATGCAATAGCTTAAAAATTTAAACAATTAACATTCACTAAGGAAGGAATACACACAAACAATTACACAATACACATTCACTACATACAATAATTCTCCCAGAGATCATTCTCATCAATGACCATGTATGTTTTGTTGCAATTAAACTTGAAATCAGTTTGTGTGATGTTGACTTTGCTATTATCGTATCTGCAGTCGGAATAAAAGTTTCAATTACCTACCATAAAAAAAAATTGAGATTGAAATAAAACTTACATAATCGACGGGCTGAAAAATTATAGATACAGATATATCCGATTCCGTTTATAGATCATCCGGATGTGAACCAATTGATTAATGACTGAAAGATGCGGTATAGGGGCGGGTTTTGATTAAATATCGCCTACGCTCTTTAACAGAATTATAAGAATCTCAAATTAAATTCGAATAGACTGTTACTCTCTTTATCTTTCGCAATAAACATAGGTATGATAACACAATAATTCGGCAAATTGTATTGAAATAAAACAATATAAATTTATTAAAAAAATAATAATAATCTGATCACGAAGATGTCTAGTGGGGGTAGTCAGAGACACGTCACATTTTGCAGTAGTTAGCATACATGACAGGTTGCAAGCCCATCGCCGCTTATAAGAATACTAACTGATTTCCTCACAATGTTTTCCTGCACCGATTTGAGCACGTGTTTTTGATGCGCATACCATTTTCTCGAACAGAAAAATACATTGATGCACACCGGGATTCGAACCCACGACCTTCAGATTGACAGTCGAGGTACCTTCTACTCGGCCATCACGATATACAATATTTTTTATAACATTATCTATTATTACTTGAATAACGAAGCCGACTGCCCTTGTAGGTATATCTACATAGCTATTATAACAGCCAACTCGTATTTATTTAATTGAACAAATACCTTTTACATCACATTATTTCTGAACAATAGCAATATAATTCTGTGGTATTCATAAATCACTGATTCAAAATAATAAAACCGCACAATACCAAAACGTTATATATCAGTCAGATTAAATATTTTTCAAAAAAGTAATACCAGACTAAATATCTCTTATTTATTGTTTTATTTACATATTAATAAAGATTAAATGATTTTCCAAATATAATGGTTTGTCTAAAATAAAACATTTTTTAACCGACTTAAAAAAAATAGGGGATATAATTTTGTATTGGACTTATAACAACATGAAGTTTTTAGCTCTATAAACGTAATTATTTAAATATTGGTCACTTTCATCAAACTAAAATCCGACCAATAATTCGAAGCACGATATGAAAGCCATCAAATGTCTAAATGCGAAATAATATTGCCACTCCAAGACCCAGATCAAATTGACGAATTAACCGTGAATCAATAAATTTATTAAGGCTCAATTTACTAAAGCAATCATCTCTCTCAATCTCTCGTAAAAAAAAACACAAGAGTTTCTATTCTAAAATAAGAAATAAAATAAAAACCGACCAAGTGCGAGTCGGACTCGCGCACAGCGGGTTCCGTGCCATTATATATTATAACGCCCCACTTAAATATTTATTTTATTCAGTTTTTAATATTTGTTGTTTTAGCGGCAACAGATATACATAATCTGTGAAAATTTCAACTGTTTAGCTATAACGGTTCATTAGATACAGCCTTGTGACAGACAGACGGACAGACGGACCGCGAAGTCTTAGTAATAGGTTCGCGTTTTTACCCTTTGGGTACGGAACCCTAAAAAATAGGATCACGACTGTAATCCTCAATTACCTACGGTAGACATCCTCTCAGATCTCCAGGCGCTCAGATCCAAAAATATCACACAAATAAATATAACTTTTACGTTTGTTGGCTTAGCAAATCTAGGAAAACCATCATAATGTTGGCATCAAAAAGAAAACCTGACTATAAATTATTTTTTCTTTCAGCCAGATACTTCACATACTAGATTTACACTCGCGTACGAGTCGCGAGACGAGGTGCAAGGCGTACCACAAGACGAGAGTGTGAATAGACGCTCGTGGCTCGCCTCGCTCCTCTCTCCTTTACTATCGATCACGCGAGGTGCGGGCCGAGACACAAGACGAAGCACGAGGCGAGGTACGAGGCGAGAGTGTAAATCTAGCAACACAAAAATCTGCCTTGCATAGTGACAATCTATACTGTCCATTACTCGAGGTCTAGATATCCGGAGCATTCCGAATGTCCTACCAGTAGGTATGCGCTTCAGATTGGACATACGAAACAACACGATTATATCAGAAATTCGAGTGAATTTTGTTCGAACGAACCCGTAATCAAACGTATGGTATCCTAATTGACATTCGCACGAACGTTATCATGATGCAATGCGACACTAGATAAAGACGATATAATCTGGTAATCGCATTCTATTAAGACGAGTAATAAATGTTTTTGATGAATAAAGAATCGTTTTTTCTCTATAACCGCAAAACATATAGTTTTGTTTTTTATTACAAAAATAACTTAAGGTTCTAGATAAATTATATGAAACTTTTCTTGATAGATTTATTTTCCAAAGTTGGCACTTCAAAAACACTAGTTTCTTTTTTAATCAAAACTATGAACAGCTAAACAGTTCATATTGATATCATTAATTAGATAATCATACTAGCTAAGATAATTTTAAATTTTGATGGTTTTCAAGATAATGCAGTTTTATCATTTTTTCAGTCTTATCCGGGTATATTCAGCTCATACAAAAAACCAAACATTTTATATATCACCATAAGACAACGCCACTTGTCGCTTTGACGCATTGACGAACTGGTATAGTTGTTCCCACGAAGGCGAGTGAACAGTACTTGTAGTTGTGATGTGTATAGACACGCGCTTTTATATGCTTGGCTGAAACTGAGCGCTCCTGATCTTACGCACACAGAAACAATTTGCCACGTGCATCTACTCACACAAGCGTTCGTGAGATACCTGTAGAACTGTACGCAAATAAACAAATGTTTAGCACTAAACTTAGACTTGTACTTACGACATGACCAACAAAGCTTGTAAAATTAGTAACTAAGGTAATTACCTTAGTAATTCACTAAAGTGGCGGTAGGCTAACACAAGTTAACACTATACATTACTTCGCATACACATGACGTGGCCACTATTAAGTCATTAATTAAACCACGGCGCTACATAGTACCACCATCTTATCGACCAGTCTCGACTCTACGTTCACAATAATAAGGTCGAAATCGTAGCCATTCTATGGGAATGGAGTTAATGGTATAGCATTAGTGAGGGACGCCCCGTCACAAACAAATAAAGCTACTCGTTAAATAAATCGCCACAGTCAAACATCGCTGAGACCTTTCCGCACCTCTTCACCCTGAATAAATAAACATCACAATGTATTTAACGTAGTCCCATTTTTTCTACACGAGACTACATTTACAATAATCTACATCTATTAGTAGGTACACGAGGAATAGTTTTGTGTGTTGTATAAACCGTGCGTTTGTATAAGATTGAGTAGACTAATTCAAGGTGATAGTTTTAGCTTTACTCATCAATATGCATTGAACTCACTTGGTGGAAATCATCAGACTTCATGTCAATGAAAACGTATTACGGGATATTATGTATTTCATGTTGAGGTGAACTTGTCCATGTTTAGGTACACCATATTCTTGCCTGTTGCATACAATTTTAATATGTTCAAAGGGATTGCTAAAATTGATATTCATCGTCTACATATGGCTTATATGTAGGTTATATTCTTGCTTTAGAGGGGGCTTCAAACCTATCACTAGTATAATTTAAAGTTCAAGCGCAAAAGGATTTTTTTTATCCTCGTGTTTTGTAGGTACCACCACTTTTTTGGAGTAAATTATTTGAGTATAAAAGCTCCGTAGAATATGCGTTATTCTACGGAGTTATTCTACAAAGAAAGTGGTGGTACCTACAAAACACGAGGATAAAAAAAACCGTTTGCGCTTAAACTTTAAATTATACTAGTTATAGGTTTGAAGCCCCCTATAAAGCAAGAATATAACCTACATATTGCTTAGACGATGAATATCAATTTTAGCAATCCCTTTGAACATATTAATATTGTATGCAACAGGCAAGAATATGGTGTACCTAAACGGGCCTTACAGAAGACTATTCCAGTGAAATATCATTGGCTATACTCTACTGAACAAGTAGTCCCTATGGACTACTCTATAAGGCTCGTTCAAAGTTCTATCAAACGCTCAGGTTCTGTTTTACAGAGCCGGAGCCATATCCATAGGTACGATTATAAGGGTAAATTCAAATGTTTTACTCAGATTGACTTTAACGCAATAATATTATATATGTATTCTGTATGTCTGTGGTTGTATGTCCGACCTCAGCTGCGGTGCGGCGGGCACCTCGGGACAAAAATTAACATAATCTGAAAATATTTGTTTCGAGTCTGGGTGTTCTGATATGTTCATGGTACTTCGTAATATTTCGTTACCCATCACACTCATAAACAAGATAATCCTAATGTAGGATTAGCACTACGAAAATAACTCATGTGTGTTTTATTTATTAGTACAATAGTTAAACTTATTATATAGGTTACTCAGATCAAAGTACGATTGAGAACAAGGTATAAAAGTTAAGACACTTCACTGTTAAAAGCAAAAATGTGAATGATCCTATGAAATGCGTCGATCACAACCAGGTGCTTAAGTTATGCTTTGATGTTTATACGCCTGACAGATGTTGTAAAATAGTTTCGTATTTTAATTCTAAAGTTTCTTCAAGTAGTAAGGTCAGACAGCCGTTCCGGTCACCACAGTGATAATATTAATGACCACTCTCCCTGAGGAGATTACGATAACGAGACACCGAGTTAGGGAAAAGTTATCGTATTCCCAATTCCCAGGTGATCGAGTGAGTTGAAAATAATGAGTGAAACATAACAACTCTCCAAGTTTACTAAGACCCCACCTTTGGGACCAAAGGTTGTAACTAGTCTAATACATACGAGTAGGATTTAATCTGAACTCGGGAATCTCAGAATAACTAATATCACACGAAGACGCAACTCTGAACTACATTTGCACGAACGCCTTGCGCGCATTTGCTGGTGTTGAATTTCAAATCAGTTCAATCACGTTATATCATATTATAATATTTTTAATATTGCACTGCAAACGTATCTTGTATTCAACGATTGTAAGAACAAACAGACTTTTATATATATCTTAAAAATCTCTATTTGAATGTATGCAGTTGAAATATCAAGCTAAAGCTAATACAGCGAACGTACGAGTATAATGTACCCAGTAAGAGGACGCAAAAGTTAATAAAATAGGAAATACAGGTTCACATACATAATACATTATTACGAACGTTGGCAACAATAGGAATAATAGTTCTGCCAAGTTTATTGAGCTGGCTACTATTGACACATAAACCTTGCCCATGATAAAGTATCTCTGTTGTGAAGACTCGCTGAAGCTAAAAATTAAGTGTAGTAAGTACAGGACAAATACTTGAATTTACCTCATAAATAACGGCATATTCTCCTCTCTGGTTAATCCATTCTAATTCATCCAACCCTGCGAGACCCGCGAGTTCTTCGGTACCAAGGCAACAGTTGTTTTGAAACTTGATACATACTTTTCCTTTCTTTTTTGTGTAAAAACAAAATTGCTGCCTTGTAGATCGGCCTCGAAATAATGTCCGTAACATATATTTTTTCAAATATAAAACAGATGCGAGGCAAACTATGGTTTACGAAGTGACCACCATGGTGATTTCATACAAAAAATCGTTCTCACCATCATCGACCGTGACTGGTTAGTCAGTCACTATAGTACCACATAAGATTCGCTATAGTACCTATGTTGAAAACTTTCAAGCGTTGATAATGATTATAAAATTCTTAATCCTTCTCTTCTCAACCTTGTTCACTACGTTACCTGGTACTTTCTAGGTAAACCAAATTTATATAGGTACTGACATGTCTGTTTACTTACTTTTCTTTCAAGCGAAATGGTTTTGCACCGCTCGCAATAGCGAGCACAAAGGACATTTTCCCGAGCGACCAGTTTTTACACCCGGATTTTTCTTATAAAACCTTTCATAAGTATGTAAATTGAAAAATTTCAGCGGAAAATGTCATAGTATATGAACAAAATCCGAGGCTTTGCGTGGATAAAATGCTGAGATTTTAACTTGTAATTAGAGATATTATGGCTTAATACAAAATATAAAACATTGTGATATATGAGTATCTGCAAAATGTAGATTCGAGTCAGTACAAGGTTTCTACATTTCATGGCACCATTCAAAATCTCATCGCACTCCGCTCACAGTAATCTTATGTGTTATACCTATGTATACTTACTCGTACCTACAGGTATTCTCAGAGTCGTTTTTATTTTACGCGTTTGTAATGTATCTTCACTCCCTGTGATAAAATAAACTCATGAAACTTTATACCTACTGTTTATCGTTATATACGAGTATGTGAATGCTCGCGTGTTTGTGATTCTGTACATACTAAGAATCGTGTTTCATATTTTACTGATGTACGATAAAAAGCCCAGAAATAACACGGACACATTGATAGAATTCAGGCAGCTCGACAGCGTACATTACGTGGTTAGCAACATTGATCTAAAATAACTAAAATATAAGTTTCATCATAATTGTACCTAATTCATTATTTTTGTAGGTTGTTTGTGGGTCATGTCAGGCCTAAAACGAAACTGTCTATCATTCAGTCCATAAATCTAGGTAAACTTATATATGACATGAGCAAATGTTTACAAAAATGTCGTACTCTGTCAGGATTTCGTATGGAGAATTTATCAGTCATCACATCAGTCGACTAAGGCTTTGGGCTGTTGGTGGACAAAGACAATAACAAGAAAAGTAAAAAGGGACAATAAAAAGAATTATTTTGAACCGTTTTAAATCTAGGTAGTTGATTACACTTATTCCGGGAATTGATTTTTTTACAGAAATAACCACTGTATATGTACATATATTTCACTGAATTTTGTTTTATACTCGTAACATAATAAACATGTAAGTCGTTTAAAACTCGTTAATCCGTTATTTATTTATTTACCGATTTTTCATTAATTTTCTTATTTTTAACAATTACAATATTACCATTATCATACGTAAATAAATAAATAGGATCACGACTGTAATCCCCAAGTACGGTAGACATCCTTTCAGATCTCCAATAACATTCTTGACTAAAAGTATGTTTATTGATTATACTGATAGAATTTGAACTCGGGCTTAGCAGAGAGCAATGAAAATATTCTCAGATAAACTCAACGTAGTAACGCACAGAATCCAGTGGTAAGTAGGTATTTTTTTTATTTTTAACAACCCTCCCAGTAAGTACCAAATTTAATTTTAAAGACAAGGGAAGAAAGTTTGAACAAGTGTTGGTCCGCGCCCCTGGCGGACTAATAGCCAACCCCACTCAAAACCTACGGAAGAATACTGGAGATTGAGTTCGGTACGACAACGCCACATAGAAAGTACTTGTCTTCAATTAATCTTCTCAGCTTCATCATAAGTAGAAGTATTATCTAATAAATATTATTTCGAACATATTGTAAGCTAACTTAAAGATATATTGGTATTGTGACACGAAAAGATATCAGAAATTCTGCCACTATAGATTATTGTTTGTGTTTACTCACTGTAAGCTCTATTATTTAGTTTAAGTCAAAACTAAAAGGCTTTTTTACTTTGTTAAAATACACAAACATGTTACTGATAATCTTTTTTAAGATCAAATTAAGTGCCGTGTTGGCCGAGTGGGAGGTACCTCGACTTTCATTCTGAAGGTCGAATCCCGGCGTGCATCAATGTTGTTGAAGTGCATATAAATTTTTCGAACAGAAAAATTTATCAACAACACGTGCTCAAAACGGTGAAGGAAAAGATCGTTAGGAAACCAGTTAGTATTCTTATCAGCGGCGATGGGCTTGCAACTTGCTGTCACGTATGGAATGCTAACTACTGCAAAATGTAGGCATGTTCCAAATATAATGTTTGGACGTGCCTCTGACTACCCCCACTAGATATATTCAAAGGATCTAAGCGCCTGGAGATCTGAGAGGATGTCTACCGTACTTGGGGATTACAGTCGTGATCCTATTTATTTTATTTTATCAAATTAAAAGGTTAACAATCAAATAAATTGAACCAGTAAGCTCCCAAACTAATTTAAATGATAGTAAAAACCATTAGCTTTTCCAATTTGTGACTATCTCAATGGAAACTTTGAAAGGGGCTAATGTGTCCAACGACATGGCTAATTAATCAGTGCCACAAAGTACAGACTCGCTTCGTGTGGTTACTTAAACAAATTAATGATCTAACTATCTACTCTATTGAAAACGTATCCAACTGATGAAAGCGAGCGTGTCACTATTCAATCTTTGGTTTTGGTAGGTACTTACCTTGTTTAATATCAATGTAAACAAATTATATAAGACACTAGCCGACCCGTGACAGACTTTGTTCTGCCCAAATTTCAATAGTCGCATAGAAAAAATCACTTTTTGGAAACTACAAATGTTTTCCATAGAAAACTTGTCTTGATAAAACAAATTACGAATTTTGGTAGAATGCGTATCATTCAGTAGTAAAAACTAATGTCAGATTTTTTTGATAAAATAATTTTTATTACTAATTTTGGTAGAATGCGGTAATCATTCGGTAGACAAATTGATGTCAGATTTTTAGGACAAAAATAATTTCCAATACCGACCTTGGTAGGATTCAACCTTTTTGGTAGAATGTGTTGCTATGACAACTTAATGTTATCGGTCTAAAATGTCTAATTATTTGCACATCAGCGCCATCTATACAAAAATAATCCTTTTTGCGTTTTTTATCTTAAAGGGGTTGTTTTTCGGATTATAAGTTCCCCTTTTATTTATTCTGATTTCTCATCCACATACTACAAATTTCATCTTAATCCGTTTTGTCGTTTATTTTTGATTAGGGAACAAACATACAACAGCAGCCTTATCACAAACTTTATCATTTATAATATTATTTGGGTTACAATAGGTAGGTACTGTTAATACTCAAAATACCTACTTGATAAAAGCGATTTGTCTTTACAAGTATTAAATAGGATTATATTTTATAAGCGCAAAAACAAAAGGTTGTGGTTACTACGTTCGCCAGGCTTTTTGTCATCCAAGCCACTTGAAGACACTCTTTGAATAGGGAACCACGGTTCTACAACTAAGGTTTTTTAAATAAACTTCATAGTAAAATATTATTATTAAATAGATGATAAAATGTAAGCTCGATAACTACTCAGGTTCAACAATTTAAATTTTCAGTTAGCTCTACAAAACGCCAAAATAATGAATAAGTAGCTAATAAACATACAATTGTATTTATACTGTTTTTTCTGTTTAATTCAAATAAACATAAGAAATCGAGTAACCCAACAGTAATAGTTCTGACCCCGCCCTGCGGTTCCCAGCATCATAGGTATCGGAATGTACGAGCACCATGTTACTAAAATACCTCAACTATGAACAAATATTTTAGATCATGCAAACATAACATTTTGAAGTTATAACAATGCAACTTTACAGGTAAGCACCATCAAATAGATCGTTCGGTAGACGCAAAGGTAGTAAACTAGTAGTAGGTAGGTAGTAAAGTAGGCTCTAAAACAACACAAAATAAAGTTGAATCCAGGAAGCTGTGAGAAAGCGGTCGTTGTTTGCTCGTAAGAAACTATCTAGTTGCGGGTCTCTTTGTTCTAACAACAAAAAGTATTCACTATGTACTAGTGATGTATTTACGCTTTGTAATGTTGAGCTTTGGAATTGAAATATTTTGTTACATTTTCGCAATGAATAATTGAATAAAAATAGGAAATACATGTTCTACTCGTAATTCTAACCTAACCCAACTTCAGCGTTGTATTTTGAATTTATATTCATTGACCTTATGTATTGAAACATTATGTATTTTGAGTTTTATATATTTCAAGTTTTGATTTTATAAACATGTATATTATATTAACTTTATAGATCTAAACTATTACTTTTAATCTTTTAAACTCGTATATTGGTAAATATACTTTCTTACTCTTCAGAGGTAATGAACATTGACTCCAATGAACCACATTTAGTTTACAAATAATACGTATTATGAAAACTTTTTGAGGTAAATAAAAAATATTTAAGAATTTAATATTTTATACGATTAAATATTTATTTTCATACGCATCGTAGGACTTAGGTATTGCTTTATACCATTAAATATAACCTTACGATTTAACAGGTAAAAGAAACCAAATTTCGATTAATGTAGTTACTATTTCTCTGAGTACAGAAGGTGAAAACTGTTGTGAAATCTGTCTTGACTTGAAAGATTAGCTAAAACAGACAGACGCATATTAGCACCTTTAGCATGTTGTAGTTTGAAAAGGGCAACCCTAGTCTGCGGGCGGTACATTACACGTAATAACTTCCGCAGCCTGCGCGATGATATAATGGAGCGTAACGCGGCTCGTCTTACTGTCTTCTCATTACCTGCGGTTTCTGTTTTCCACCTCATGAATTTTAGGTTTACTTGGGTTTACTATCTCTGACATGTGTGTTTTATGCAAAGTTGAGGAGAACGTGCGGAGTTGTACTGACATACGACTTTATATTGATGCTCATGAAGTCAAGAATTTATTAATCTTCTTATATTTAGTTATTTTTTTATTGTTTACGTACTTGAGTAGTAGGTACTTTTAATTATTATTCTTGTTCGAGTCTTCACCTTGTTCGATTGGCATCACACTGAAGCTCTACATAGTATTAAGGAAAGGATCATTAAAAAAAAGGTAGATCCCAAGCCGTGTTTGTTGCCTGATTCTTCTAGGCTTGGTCGCGTGGAATCGGCGTAGCTTCACCTAGTTCCTAAGACGTTTCAAAGTGATCGTTGTGATTTTATTGAAATAAATGATTTTTGAATTTGAATTTGAATTAAATAAAATTCTCGTTTCACAATGTTAGTTACCTTACTCCTCCGAAACGGCTTTACTGATTTTTACCAAATTTTATATGCATATTCAGTAGGTCTGAGAATCGGCTACTATCTATTTTTCATACCCCTAAGTGATAAGGATGGCGTAAAGATCGGGAAAAACGGAAAGTGCTTTATTCTGTGGGATTATTTACATTTGATAGGACAACGTATGTCGGGACAGCTATTAAGGTATATAATTTAAGAGAAAATATTCACCATCTCGGTGGTGTGGTGGGTGAATGCCCGACTCGAATCAGGACTGTGGTTAGTGACTGTTGGATGTTTTTTTAAATGATTTATTATATGTATTGATCACTATCATTACCAACGGAATAGAAATCCAGTAACGTATTAACATCCACTAAAAACAAGTAAGAACTAACAGCTAGCGTAGCCTTATTTGATCTTCTACGAAGGCTCTACGTGGATGCCTACGACGTAGCAAATACTTAGTAGATTAATTTTTATGTTGTCGTAACATAAAAATTAAGCATCTTTGAGCATCAGGATTATCCAAATAAGTAAACTTTGTATATATTTGCATAAAGTACATTCTTTTGTGATCTGTCTCAGTACTAACCTGTGGCCTTATCACGAACCACTATCATATCGACAACCTATCGTCTAAATGCCAAAAAGTGCCAGTTTTGACATTTGGAGGATACGTTGTCGATACGATAGTGGTGCATGCTAACCCCCCTGAGGTTTGTTCATTTATGGATTACATAACAATGTATGGCTAAAATGCTTTCCTTTTGGTCCTTAAAACATTTCATAAAATAATATCGATTCCAAAGATCGCACTTTCTCTAAACCAAAGTATTACTATATACTATATATTCACAGTGATAAATATAATATCGTTTTCATGAACTGTCAAAAATTAAATTGGAATGAAAGAAAGAAAGAAATCGGATCACGACTGTAATCCCCAAGTACGGTAGACATCCTCTAACTAAGATATTCAGGCGCTCAAATCCTTTGAAGATGCCTAGTGGGGGTAGTCAGAGGCACGTCCAAACATCATATTTGGCACATGCCTACATTTTGCAGTAAAATTGGAGCATTTATATATGTATATATATTTTATTTAGTAATAATACTCGTTTACCCAGTTTCCAATTTGTTATCGGAATGCCCCCACAGTGTGGAACGGGCGCAGGCTGGCGCCCACTGCCTGCGATATTTCTACGTCACGTTCTATTGTTCCATGCCAAGGAGCTACCACCAACGTAAATGCTATTTTCGCAACTGCTCTATGAGACTTACCCTCTTATTCAAGAACGACTCTATGAGAACACGCACCCACAGTGGACGAAATCTTTTTTCATAAAAATAACTTTATGTGTTGTGCGACACTGCATAATGTGACTAGAGGCACATTGTCGTGTGCCTCTAGCCAAAGTTGAGCTCTAAAGGCACACGGTAGCGTGCGCCATAGTGCCGCTCAACACATAAAGTGATGTTTATGAAAAAAGATTTCGTCCACTATGGGTGCGTGTTCTCATAGTGTCGTTCTTGAATACGAGGGTTAGACAGACAGTTTATTGTAAATGAGTTTTTGTCTTAAGGCGCTCCAAGTCGACGATAGTTTTTGTTCGAAACGAAAAAAGAAATACTTCTGATCAAGCCACATCTCCTATTTTATAATGTAGTGTATGTTAATAAAGATGTACCCATCTTTAAACACTTCGATAAATAATCCTACCGACCGCTGCAATGACGACAAACACACGTCGGCGCGTGGTCCGCCTTAGCTTTTCGAATAAATTAATTATATAAATTATGTATAATTACTTATCAAAAATCTATTCTAATAGAAATCTAGATCTACATATTACCTATCTTTAACAATAAATCACTAATTGATTTTAATAGTAGGTATATAAAATATTTCGATCATAAATTCTAAAACGTATCATTTTGAAACAATATCTTTATCGTGAAAAGTTTCTGCTATTATGTTTTCAGATTAATAGAAATTTAGGTAGGAGCCTGAAGTAACATACTTATAAAAATCAGAGATGTGGCTTGTTCAGAAGTATTTATTTTTTCGTTTCGAAAAAGAGCAATCAGCGACTGGGAGCCCCTTAACAGCACTATGTTATTTTGATATGCTTGTTCATAACATTCCTTCAGACAACAACACATAGCTGCCTCCTGTTGTCATATCGTTTCCGCCTGCCTTTAAAATGGTCAAACTGTGGAGAACCACGCACTCAAATAACACAGTAAGTACGATTTTACGTTCAAACTTAGATCGTTATGAAAAAACCCGATTAAAAAATCTACTATCACTACATAGTATAAAGCAAAGTCGCTTCCCGCTTCCCGCGTCTGTGTGTATGCTTATATCTTTAAAACTACACAACGGATTTTGATGCGGTTTTTTTTAATATATAGAGTGATTCAGGAGGAAGGTTTATATGTATTAAACCCGTGCGAAGCCGGGGCGGGTCGCTAGTTTATCTATAAACTAGTAATTTATTTTTGTAATTTCAACATATAGGTACTACTATTTTAAACATATTGCAGGTTATCGGACTGCAGAACCCTAAAATGGATAAAAATATCAAGTCTGCAGACAACAGAAATACATAATCTGTGAAAGTTTCGACTATCTAGCTATCACGGTTCATCAGATACAGCCCTGTGACAGACAGACGGACGGACAGACAGACAGACAGACAGACAGACAGACGGACAGCGAAGTCTTAGTAATAGGGTCCCGTTTTTGCCCTTTGGGTACGGAACCCTAAAAACAACCCTAAAAGGTTTTCCAGAGCGGTTAAAAGCATTGTAAAAGCTGACCTTGTATATTATTCGTTAGCAATAAAATGAACATAATTGAATCCTGTAGAAATAATTTCAGTCACTCCCAACGCTGAAAACCTCTTAAACACCAGAGATAACTATTTCTTCATCCCTTTACTTAAAGTTGTTTTAAAATCGGTACTACCTAAACCTAGACCTATTAAATATGTTTATTAATCCTCTTCACTTCACTGGTTCTTCGAGCACATAATCGCATCCCCGCAAATAGGTCGTGGGTTCGAATCCCACCTGATCGATAACTTTTGGGATATTATAAAACCTCAAGACTGAAAAAAAAACCTTTGTTATGTTGTAAATCCTACTAATATTATAAATGCGAAGTTTGTGAGTGAGTGAGTGTGTGTGTGAGTGTGTGTTTGTTACTCTTTCACGCAAAAACTACTGAACGGATTAAAATGAAACTTTACAGTAATATAGCTTATTTATGCTATAGCACATATGCTACTTTTAATCCCAGGTACCACCCGTGCGAACCCGGGGTGAGCAGCTAGTAAATAATAAATATATTAGCAAAGATACATCGATTATTTATTTATTCGTTTAATAATATTTTCTCTGTTACTTTTGATCTTTCACAGTAGTCCCATACCACTGTACTGGGCTGGACAATTTTCTTCGCGGAATAATACGATACAATTTTGTGAGCTGTCAACTCAAGACCAAAACTAAAATCTGGTGAGTAACTTTGGTCACATTCTATTATTTGAGTCTTTTGCTTTTTGAACTTATAAGAGACAAATAAATGAACAAAGAGTTCTTCATCTCTAAAGGCATTTTGAAAGTGTATGATTTGTTTACCCAACATTGTGATTTGTTTAGGTAAACATTGGATTGTTACAAATTGCCACACATGCCTTGCCACCTGACTAACCTACTCATGTATTAAACATAGATAGAATAGAATAGAATAGAATAGAATAGAATAGAATAGAATAGAATAGAATAGAATATTTTTATTGCCAAAATAAAATTCACAGGTAACAGATAAACAATTATTATACACACGTGTTAACTGATCAGATAAAATGTTAGCGGTTAGGCCCAAACTAGGCTGGAAAGCCTGTATCTTGGGTCCCAGGAGTACGAGTTACCATTATGAGTTTAAATAGTAATTACAGTAGGTTAAAAATTTGCGTGGCATGTGTTTGGCGAACTAAAATAGAAGTTTTATAAACATCAGATATAGATAGAGAATCATTTAGTAGTCTACCGGGAGCGATACGTTAAAAGAGGCGTGCGTACAAATTCTTGCATGCTCCGGTAAGTCCATGGCGTACGAACATTTGTCACTCGATCGACGCAGAAAAACATTGAAGAAACGTAAAAAGACTACGAAAACACATTCATCTATTCACGTTTTCATCCAAGCGGTAAATATAAAAACGGCCAAGTGCGAGTCGGACTCGCGCACGAAGGGTTCCGTAAACTCGGCAAAAAACACGGTTGTTGTATGGGGAGCCCCATTTGTTTTTAGTATCTTTTGTTATAGCGGCAACAGAAATACATCATCTGTGAAAATTTCAACTGCCTAGCTATCACTGTTCATGAGATACAGCCCTGTGACAGACAGACGGACAGACGGACAGCGAAGTCTTAGTAATAGGGTCCCGTTTTTACCAATTGGGTACGGAACCCTAAAAATTAAAATGGATTTTCAACGAAAGCAAATGCGAAAGTAATTATAAAAGCCCCATTACTTGAATGAATGGACTTTATCGATTAAAAACTGTACTCGTCAGAGTCCGTAAAGTTGATTTGGTCCTAAATGCAAAAATAATAAAGTTATTGCCAGTCAAAGCTTTTTCCTCGTTGGGTTTTTATGAATAACAATTAAAAACTTCAGGTTCTCGTATCAAACTTTGGTGAAAATTTAAATCACAGCCGCTCCTTGGTTATTTAAAGTAAAAACAGAAAGGCAAAAGTCTTTTCAATTAAACACAATTTCGAAAGTTTGACCCTCTTCAATTGCTTGTTGTTACAAGTTTTCTATTCATACCACTTAAAATATTCGTTATTTGATAAGGTCAAGTTAGAAGAGCTAAACTTAGTAATAAAATCAGAGCGTATCTTCACTTATTAAAACAATTTAATATCAACTAGCTGACCCGTGCCCGCTTCGCTGTGCGTAAGACATTTCTAATACCATCGTGGACTTTTTTGTAGACGTTTTTAAGGTGTACAATACTGTAGTACATTATTTTGATATATCTCGTGGGGTTCAGCCAGCATTTGCAATGTAAGCGCAAAAAAATGTGTTACGACATCACATTAGAAACCTCTAAAATTATCAGTGTTTCTCTACTATATTATGCATGTATTATACATATAAACCTTCCTCCTGAATCACTCTATCTATTAAAAAAAACCGCATCAAAATCCGTTGTGTAGTTTTAAAGATATAAGCAAACATACATACATACATACGCGGGAAGCGGAAAGCGACTTTGCTTTATACTATGTAGTGATTACCTACAGTAAATATCTTGCTTGAGAACTAAATCTTCTAAACATTACTTCTGTGGAAGATCTAGCTCTAATAGCTTATACAGGGATGCTAACTGTGGCCATACTTTTTTGGACTAGATAGTGTTGTTTGTCTACCAATATATATATTATTAATATTTATTGTAATAACGGACGATATAATACATGGAAGAGAGGTAATACTAATATAGAGGTTTTTTTTATTGCCACGTGAATGAAAACGTTTTGGATTTTCTTATAAAATTCTTTGTGATTTTCCTCAAGGTCGGTATAATATTAACAAACATGAAAGTTAGCATCCTAATATTCCTTGACAGTTCAATTTGATATTTGGATATAACTTCAGTTACCAAGCAGTTTTGATAGCATTCCATAAACTACTAGCTGTCCAGACAGACGTTGTCTTATTAAAATTTTCCCCTACTATAACGAATACAACAAAATAATAATTAGCAAAATTGGTCCAGCCGTTCACGCGTGATGCTATGACCAAGGAAAATAGGAATTCATTTCTATATATATAAGAAGAATAGAGTAGTGTATGTTAGTCGCTATAGAACCGTTTTCATAAGACCCAATATTTAATTGAGATTGAGAGACCCAATGATTAATATTTTATTGAGTGAAGATTGAGCGCAATGACGAAAGTGTCCAATGCGCAAGTTGAAACTCATCCCTATATTGAGGGAACGGGAAAGGTATATGTCCCACTTGAGTCTTGAGTGATAACTTTTTGGGTTTTTTAATGAATTTTTTGTAATTTTCCTCAAGTTGATGAGTCACTATACAATATTGACAAATACGAAATACGAGATTCTTTACGGTAGTTGAACAACAGCACTTTTAATTCTACTCCCACACTGTTAAATAATATTTCGGATGAAATTAAATCTTAATAAATGCGAAAGTTTGTGAGTTTGTTTGTGCCTCAATCAGGATTAAACGACAAAACGGATTAAGTTAAAACTTGCTGTAGATGTAGATGTAATGCCCGAATAAATAATAGACTACTTTAAAACATGAAAAACATCCCCAAAACAATTAAAAAAACGCAAAAGGGATGATTTCTGTATAGATGGCGCTGGTGTGCAAGAAATCTGACATCACAGACTAATAACATTCAGTCTTTTCTATTCGATTATTGAAATTTGACAGGACAACGTCTGTCACGGGTCGGCTAGTCTGATAAAAATATAAAAAAAATATCATTGCTATCTAAATAATCTTTAACTACAATCTAACATACTTAACTTACGTACACGTACCTACAGGTAACTACTTGAACTACTACTTACGATGCGTTTCGTATAATAGATATCAATCTGATTTTAACGGTTAGTGAGCTACTCATTAGTGGGTAAGGAATTATCCCAAAATGGTTTCATATAAGCTCGTGTCTATTTTAGAGAAATGTGAGAACCCAGATCAACCCTGGGTGGTTTTATACTACAACATCCTAATAATATAATAAATGCGAAAGTTTGTGAGTTTGTTTGTATGTTTGTGCCTCAATCAGGCCTAAACGACAAAACGGATTACGATGAAATTTGCTGTAGATTTAGATATAATGCCCGAATAAAACATAGACTACTTTAAAATACGAAAAACATCCCCAAAATGAGAAAAAACGCATAAGGGATGATTTTGGTATAGATGGCGCTGGTGTGCAAGAAATCTGACATTCGTGTTGACATCAGTTGTCATAGCAACATGCGTTACTCTATGCGATCATTGAAATTTGGACAGGACAACGTCTGTCGCGGGTCTGCTAGTAATTTATAAAGATGATTATTTAAGAGTTGTAGATATCTCAGTTCCCGTTTTCATTTTTCGATTCCTCGAGCGGTGACACGAGAACGCAGAGCCACAGATTACTAATAAGTTACTGCAGCAGAACTGAGAATTCAACTGACAATATATAACGCCTTAAATACTGTTATGATAAAGAAGAATAAAAAAAATCGTGAAGAATCAGTAAGTTTTCTTAGTAGGTAAGTGGCGATTTGAGAGGGTGTCTATTATTCTTGGAGATGACAGTCGTAAGCCTATTTGTTTATTTTTAGGTAGTATGTGATTACACTAAATCATAGCCTTCCAGTGTTAATCAATAATTATTTGCGAAACTAAAACCGAGTCCATTTGTTACATAAAATATCGTTATTACTACAGACACTCGCCAGTTTTCCTGGAAGCTCCTCTCGATCAATCAAATATACTTAGTGAAACCAAATGAACGTGGAATATCCACAGAATATAGACACTTTTTGTGTGCCTTACCAAGATTATAAAAACCGACCAAGTGCTAGTCGGACTCGCGCACGAAGGGTTCAGTACCATTATCTATAACAAACAGAACCCTAAAAAACGGAACACTGTCTGTCTGTCTGTCTCTATAGTCGTATGCCTGTCTATCACCCTAGTAACTGTGGGTAAGCTACTAGCTAACTATGGGGTGTCAAACAGTAGGTAGGTACCTAGAAAAACTTATATGAATAAACATATTTTTGTACTGGGTATCTGAGACAATCTAAGAGCCTAACTAACAGGATACTAAAAAAATATTGCAAAAGTTAGATGACGTGACGGTCTAATTTTCTTCTAAGTACTAGTACATACAGTACTTTATTTGTTTTTAGGTATCATGACGATTATATTACATTACCAGCCGACCCGTGACAGACGTTATCCTGTCAAATTTAAATAATCGAATACAAAAGACTGAATGTTTTTAGTATGTGTTGTCAGATTTGTTGCACACCAGCGCCATCTATACAGAAATCATCTCTTTTGCATTTTTTTATAATTTTTGTGATGTTTTTCATATTTTAGAGTAGTCTATTATGTATTCGGGCATAATATCTACATCTACAGCAAATATCAACTTAATCCGTTTTGTCGTTTAGGCCTGATTGAAGAACAAACATGCATACAAACTCACAAACTTTCACATTTATAATATTACTAGCCGACCCGTGACAGACGTTGTCCTGTCAAATTTCAATAATCAAATCGAAAAGACTGAATTTTTTAGTCTGTGGTGTCAGATTGGTGGCACACCAGCGCCATCTATACCAAAATGATACCTGTTACGTTTTTATCGTTTTGGGGATGTTTCTCATATTTTTAAGTAGTCTATGTTTTATTCGAGCATTATATCTACATCTACAGCAAATTTAATCTTTATCTGTTATGTAGTTTAGGCCTGATTGAGGCACAAACACACAAAATTTTACATTTATAATATTATTAAGATTAGGAATATTAGGAATTAGGATAGGATAATAACCTACAGAAAATTATATTTTCTAAATTTTCTGAAATAAAATAGACACTTCTTCGATGTCTTACACCACAACTGGTAGTTTTAACTCGGTTTACTAGTTGAGGTTTGCAAGTACTACTTGCTATTTTGCATTGAAATACTTCCACTAAATCCACGACCTTCGAATCGAAAGTAGAGGGAGGCTACTAGGCTAGCGCGAGACAAAATTCGAAGTAAATATTCGAAGGATTTTATTCTTAGACCATCTCCGAGCACAAATGAAATATCTTCCTGCCCATGATGTAGGTTTGTCTAGATTATAGTGGGCTGTAATGTAATAAACTACACCCGAGGTGATCACAATAACTCTGTTTGATATAAATAGAGAATCATGGAAGAGGACATAGCCTCCGTTTTAGTGCCATAAATTGAGTTATCTGGTTTATTACAAGCGCCAACCAAGTGGTTATAAATCCTAGGAGCCCGCTATAAACAAGCTGCTCTCTCTAGGCGACATTCGATCAAATGTACCTACATCAATATCTATAGTAAACTGATGCAGGTATTTCGCACATATTTCCATCGCGAATGGCGGGACCATCCCATCTATCATATGCGCTGACGTTTTTAACATCCCGTAAAGTCAGCGATACAAATGTTCGGAAATTGGCGATTTATAAACCTGCGCAAAAAAAAAACAATCGGAACGTTTACGCAAACACATGGAGTTCGACTCTTTCATTGTCTCGTTTTAAGTAGTGTTGTGCCGCTGGGAATATTCCCATTCACAGTAATTTACCGACTAGTAAATTACTAGTAAATTTCCATTGTGCCCGGGAAAATTCCCCAAAATTCCCCAAAGTTCCCGTACCAAATTTAATCTCCATATATTATTTTTAACCAAAGAATCACATTTATCTAACTTTGAGCTACCTACCGCCTAACGTGAATCTGAAATAGCAAGAACTATTGAAATTGACGAACCCCTTGATTCAGAAAGTTTAAAACTTTTAAAAAAGGTACCTACTGTAACTTATTCACATGTTAAACACATTAAAAAACAATATTTTGATGTTTATAGAGTAATTGTGTTGGTTATTAGTACAAATAAATGCTTATTTTTATTTCCTTGTTTTATTTTTAGGTTAGTAATTTTGGGAATGTTCCAAGGAATAATGGAAATTTACTCCGTAAATTCCCGGGCAAAAACATTGGGAATTTTACTATAAAAATGTTGTAGTTTTAGTTGTCATTACTGTCAGTGATGTATTTTTTACAGTTTTATTGGTAGCTTAATAGGAAAAAATCTAAACTAATATTTCAGGAAAATTCCCTTAATTTCCGTGTTTGGGAACATTGCCGGGAACGTTACTGGCAAAATTCCCAAAGTTCTCAATATTACCGGGAACGGCACATCAGTAATTTTTTGTATATTATTGTATGTACGAGTGTTTAGTAGTCTTTAGTCTTTTGTGTATGTATTTATAACGTCACAACTCACAATTCACTGTTGTTGACGATAAGGTTGGTTTTACATTATTATAAATATTTGATTCTGAATTTAATATCTGCTAGTTTATTATATTAAAAACTGCACCAATATGCTTCTATAACTTTTATTATTTACTTGATTTGTTCATCCTAAGGTTGTCTAAAGCAGAGATCACTTTTAGCGTTTAGACCGCCCATTGTATTACCTGAAATTGTTCTGAACCTATTGTATCTGTGTGAGCGCGTTGTATTCAATAAAGTGTTAGGTATCTACCTATCTATCTGTGTTTTGGTGTAAAGTCCAAGTATTTAAACAGAGGGTCCCCGGGGGTCCAAGTCGACGCTCTGACCGCTCATTAGTCACTCTCGAACTCCCTGTCCTATGGGAACACCTGATCGGGCCCGAAATTTACCCAAAGCAATTTCTACAAAAAATCATGAAGCCTACCATTTGGCAGTCCCGAGAGAATTCTACTGTTTCGAACCAATTTTAAACATTAATCCTTTACAGGTGTAGGTATTATATACGAAGTTATTTACTTTCACAGCTTTCATAATTAAACACGGTCACTGAGTGAAATAAACAAATTCAAAAAAGAAAACAGCTCATGGAAATTCGACTGATTATTGAAAATTTGCGCTGCAACTTTGAATAATATTTTAACTGTGAATATTCATTGGATTTGCAGTAATCGTTTTTCAATATCTAGATTTATATCAGTTCTAGCAGATCCGGCCACGCGTTGCTGAGTCAACAGATATCGCCATCTGTTAGAATATTTTGGAGCTAACAGATAATAGTGACTGTCAGATAATAAACAAATAATATTGCGATGTAACATATAAATTGAGATGTAAGCTATTCTATCTTTCAAGTTGGATCAAACTGCACTCGATGTACAAAGTTTGATTGAGATCGGTTAAGTAGTTTAAGAGTCCATCGCGGACAAACAACGTGACGCGTAATTTATATATATTGAGAAAATGATTGTCTAAAACTTTTACTAAGTGGACCAGTATCCTTGTATCCGGTTCTACTTAAGAACCGGATAGCAAATCTCACAAGAAAATAATTGCTCGTGCAAATTACAAGTAGGTATAAGAAATGAGGGACCTTTTTCCTTTATCAAATTCCTGACTTAGAATAGATATTTCCCAATTTCCGCCTTTCCGGAGAGCGACCCATCGGATACAGGCAGCGATTTGCCAACAGCGGATTACCGCGTCATTAACTTACACACTTTATGTTAAATGTTTGCGACGATGTTCTCGCAAGTAACAACATTTTTAAAGCTTTTTTTAGTTTCGTGTTTGTTTATTCTTATTTATTGAATGATACGCGAGATGCGATTCGATCTCCGTAGCGGGACAAACGTTTGTATGATCTGCAGGTATTTGTTTCGGTGTTTGTATTGTTATTCCCAGTTACTCATGGTTTCGGATATACAGAGAATCCTAGTGTAAGGTCAGAACTAAGTATGTGATCGATGGATGTTGATAACTATTATTAATATTATAAAAAAATATCTTCTAAATTTGGTTTCAAAAACATTCGTAGAATTCAGGTAGCTACTTATTTTCTTAAACGCCTTACCTAGTTAATAACAAAACTGAAGTTGACGGTTCTCAACACTTCCAATTCGTGCTATTGGCCTCATCACATTGCAGAATAAAATTATAAAACGTTTAGCTTTATTCGTACCTAATCCCGGCGTTTCAAACTTTTCAACAGCCAGCGGTCACAGACAGGCCGCCTCAGAACTATGTAGGGCTACGGCTACGTTAAAGTTGTTAACACAACTCTAAACAAAAGGCACGTGTGCAGAAGGGTAGAACTGTGTTGCCAACACATTTCATAAACCTCCTTTGAGCGAGTGGCAATAGCGTATGAGAGAAGCGCTAAATTTCAGCAGGCAACATCCGATGTCGGTGAATTTCTTTTGTACGCTGACAGTTTATTACGAGAACAAAAGGATGACGTTGTTTGAACAGACCCGCTTTAGATTTTACTACACTGATTACATATTACTCAAGATTCGCTCTATTGTGTCGAAGATCTTTATTTCCTCTCTCAAACGAATTACATTTGATTGTAATTTGCACGGGGACGAATGGTATTCATCTGTTTGGGCATGATAAGATCAGATTTTGAACGATCAACGAGATATCATGCCTACTTTATATCAGTATAGGTACACTTGATGAAACATTGATTTTTAAGAGGCCTTAAAAATAACTCGACTGTTGGCATTGATATCGCGCTACTATTAATTCTATGTACCTACCTTTTCTATCATAGTTGGTTTGCCTCTTTGATGTTCCACAATCAAAGAGACGCTATAACATCCACAGCGCTTTCTTTTCAAAGTAATCTTGCTTGCCTAGTTATTCTTAATAAATCGAGAATAGGTCACCAAATTGAGCGCTATCTTGCTTTGGAGAGTACATTTAATTGTCGGTACCAGCTTGGAGTGAAAACATCTTCAAACAAACTTGAGTAGGCCTAGCGTATACGAACTTATACTAAGAGTTAAAAGTGGTCCTTGTGATTTTATTAAAATAAAATACTTTTTGACTTTGACCTACATTTCGCTAGTTGAAACTGAAAGTTACAAGACGCTGCCCACGGGGCGGAATGCCGGCAGTTCAAAGTGTCCTCGAGGTGGATCGCCAATTTCCTTTACAAAAGGCGGGGTTATTAGAGAAATGGCTGTCTAAATAAATATCCTCGGAAATAACGCATCTTGTATTACACAAAAAGAAACTGGAGTAGTTTTCATTTCATTATAAAATGCATCGGGGAAATGGAAAATAAAAATAGCTTCGTCAAAGAAATGTGGTAGCGAATTCGCAAGAATGTTTTAGATGATATTGCAGTAAAAGTACTAATTTATTACAGTACTTCGTCAGTTTTCAAAACGATAAGGTAATAGCGAGCTCCGTAGCAAGCTGCCTACTTAGGGGCCATTCAACGCATGTATTTAGGCGCGGCATGAATAGCTAATGAGTAAATTGTTTCCGTCCCTTCTATGCGGCCATATGCGTACGCATTATACTCGTATAATCTCAACTAGTATGAGAATGAATGGCCTGTCTGTACACCCTCTCTAAGGATAATTATTACATTTCTGTTTTTTTTTGAATTTTTTGTATTATTATTTTTTCAAACAATTTGTTTTACAAAATTGCGTCTACGTCTGAGAAGTTCGGCATAAAAATAATATGGTGATTAGACTTGTTTTTTAGAGTTCCGTGCATAAAAAATATGTTTTTTACTAGAATTTTCTACTGTCCATCCACCGTGACTAGTAATATATCTATGCTGTCATTGCTGTAGTCTTTGTGTCGCGTCACATAGAGTGAATAACATACCTACTTTATTAATGTAGAGGTACTTTAGGACTATGAATAAAAATGATGAATAGGTTAATTATCTTAAAGTTTATCTAGTGTTTAAAACGTGTGGTAGCTGAGAAATAGTAATAGTTAGGTACTTTGGATACGAAAGCTCCGTCTGGCAATTAATGTTGTGGTGGATTTCATCGAGGCCAGGAAAACCAGCTAGTATTTAATAACGACGACCATATTTGTCACTATAAACGTAAAATGAACATGGGTCTACGAGGGAGTGTAGGCTCCTAATTCAAGCGGTGCTCGTTAATTATTTACTTAGATATACCCGTCCTTCGGTGATGGCGGCTGCCGTTGTAATTGCTTTGAAATCCTGAATATACTGGAACCTGCCCTTGTAGCGACATATTGTATTTCATGCTATCATGCTGAATTATGTATCGCTTTCATATATTTTATACTAGCCGACCCGTGACAGACGTTGTCTTGTCAAAATTCAATAATTGAAAAGAAAAGACTGAATGTTTTTAGTCTGTGATGTCAAATTTGTCGCACACCAATGCCATCTATACCAAAATCATCCTTTTTGCGTTTTTTATCATTTTGGTGATGTTTTTCATATTTTAAAGTAGTCTATGTTTTATTTGGGCATTATACATACATCTACAGCAAATTTATACTTAACCCGTTTTTTCGTTTAGGTCTGATTGAGGCACAAACATATATACAAACTCACAAGCTTTCACATTTATATATATTTTATATTATATTTTAGCTTCAAATATTAGAGATACTGAACCCTGATGCCAACCATGTTACAAGCAAGCATTTTTGTGTAGCTTCTACTTTGACTATGAATAAAGAGATAGCAAATCACTGAACAATTATTCATCAAAACTTAAAATTAGAAACATTTCCAAACATTCGTTCGATCATAAAATGCAAAATAAGTTCTGCGGCTCTCAGGATTGCCCTATCCTAAATCAGGGTAATGCCGACCCCTACACGGTACTAAATGGCAATTGCCCGTAACGATCGGGCTATCAAACGGGATATGTCTTCCAATACCACAACATAACATTAAGTACATACCTGCCTTAAAGGTAAACGTAAATCGGGTTGGGCTATGCCATTATCTAATTACATTTCTCGGTAATTTAGACCAATTCTTGTTTGTTTTGGTTAGATACTGAGAGTGGCAGATGACAACATAAATTGCCAATTATAGTCTCGGTGGCTTGTTGAGACACAATTCTTGTATGAAGTCACGATAATTATATAGATATCTCTGGTGGTTACTTCGAGAAACATCATTCTCATACAGAAGTTGTGTCTGACTATCCGCCGTGAATAGTAACAATGTATACTGTCATTTCCCACTCAAGCCTCTGGTCTTTATGTAGCGCCACAGGGCAAATGATCTTTGAAGGAATCTTGGAATGATAGGATTCCGTCGTGTATAAAATGAATTGGATTGCATTCTTTTGTTTACGCTTTTACATACGGCGATGCCATGGAATCCATCAAACGAAACTTTTGAGAACCAACATTTTTTTACTTGTACATCTCGTCTGATTTTGTACGAATCTTTCCAGAAACTTTATTTCATCATCAGCCATACCAAGTTCTAAGCATAGGCCTCTCTAATAAACCAGATCGAAGAATCTTCAACCTCCTCCATCAACGACTTTAAGCGACCTTCACAATGTCTCAATGTCATCGGTCTCAATGTCCTACGCTTCGACTTCCGAGTCGTGGTCGCCATTCGAGAACCTTTAAATCTAAATAATATTTTTTACTCATAATGTTGAAGTTACTCCGTCACATTTTTAAACTAGCAGTACTTGACACGTTTCCTTTACATAAACATGGGTGCCGATTTACCTTAACTTACGCGATTACTTACCGACATCCCAAGAGTATAGAATTTCAAGCGAACCTTAAAATTCGCATACTTACGTAGGCAAACGTCTAAAATCCTTGTTATATTCGCAGTTCAACTAACTTTCGGGTCAGGCTTAGCTAGCCAAAGAGCTCCCATTATATAGGGTGTAATATTAGAACACGGTTTTTCCTTACTTATGTTTCACACTTTGAGGTAGCATCGGCTATTTTTCCATTTTAGTATGCGTACTTATAACTTTCCTTTTTTATCGATTAAGTCGAGGACACAATACATTATTTTATTTTAAAATATTAAAATAAAATAAAAGGAAAATAGCCTTTATTTCCCTAATATTAGTAATTAAGATAATTATACATTTTATTAATTGAATTTACTTTAAAGGTATCCTCCTCCTTCATCTCTTGCCAGTTCGTCCTGTTTATAGAAAAAAAATATTACAAACTAAAAACCAAATTGCGTTTCTTCTGAATTTCCATTCACACTTTTTCTACCATTCATTTGACATTTGTCTGCCATGATTTTATAAGCGCAAATAACATTTAAACGCACTTGTTCAAACAAAATAATAGTTGGCTAAATGCGAATCGGGCTTGCAAACTCAGAGGCTCATTTTATTCAGTAGATAAATAATAAACTACATCGTCAACTAACTGCGCAGTTTGTTGCATTATTAAAAATATTAAGAATTTATATAAATAAAAATATATTGATGTCAAACTTCGAAGAAATACAAAGAACAAAGATCCTACAATTTTAAGTAGTCTTTTGATATTTTTAAAACGTACGTAATGACATATTTTCAATAAGAAATTCAAAACAAAATAGACACAAGAAACGCAATCTCATTTTAAGTAAATGAGATTGCGTTACTAACATCCTACTGTGAAATGGTTTTAAAAAATGCCTCTCTTATAAGCACCCTGTAGTTAATGACTTTTGAAGATCAGAGCCTTCATATCCACAATATGGCTTTGAAGCCCCTACTATGGGGTAGAGGGAAATATAAACGGCCAATTTCAGAGATCCCAACGAAAATTAGTAATTTGAAATACCCACTGGCTTTTTACTAGGAACCCAACATTTTTATTTGTCCAAAGATATTTTTTGCGGCTATGAACCTTTCGGCTCTAGATTTTCTATACAATTTGGGTTAAAGTACCACACAATATTATTATACACACCTGAGATGCACAACATTTTCTCGGAACTCTATCTAGCCAACAGGGAAAAGGCATAAAGAGCGAAGTGAATGTGTTCGTGGTAAGAGCTCGGAGACTCCTATCACCGCCAGTAGGTATGAGACTAACGTGTGATACCGGCGAGCCTCGGTGATGCACTTTACATCTTCTGCTAGACGGTTCAAATAACACTTCCAACTGATAGCGTCGTTAAACTGTTCGTGAACACTCACTTGGTACTTAGTTTATGTTTAGTTTTATTACGCCTGCAGCATTCGCTACAGCCGCGCTCGCTGTAACCTTGTTATCTGAAATCGTGTAACGGAACAGAGCAGTCAGCAAGATCGTAAATCACTGTATCAACGGCTGTTGGTAGATAGTGTTGGAGTCATAACAACGTCGGATAACAAACGAGTCCTGTCATTCTCACACAGCGTGAGCCCGAATTGTGTGCTGGCCGAGAGAATTAATGAGGGCTCGACGTGCCGCCAGCCGCAGTCGCCGCGCCTGCGATTGCCTTCGTACCAACTGACCAACATTACTTACATTCCAATAAAAGCTCACCGGGAAACCTCTGTATGAAAATGTAGCGTAATCACGAAAGTCTTACCTACCTTTTTAATTAAATTACGGAGCAGTCAAGCCATAATAAAGCAATTCTTATTCAAGATTTAAGGCAACTAGCGGTTAACAAAATTACGCCTAAGAATTTAAAATGTTTTTTATAGAAGCCGAAATAAACCAGACAATTACAAATATATAAGCGAAACCTTTTCTCTTTCGGCTACTTGGTTATTTTAAGCGGACGCTACGTTTTACAAGTTTTCTTAGGACGAACGTAAAATATTACATTAAGTCCACAATACTACAGCGTATACCACAGTGTATATCTACCAACCAAATTATTTATGTTTGCTTAATTAAACACAGCGCAAAGACCAGTGCTTATATTTTTACAACTTAACTGTTGGTGACCCGAATTACGGTCGTCACATAAAAGATTGTATCATTAGTAACTGATTGCATCAGCAATTCTACCCTTCTAGTAAAACTTTAGTATTTTTAGTATTTCCTCTTTCAAATTACGTCATTCGGTTCCGCACCGCAAAGTACCGGTACAAGGTACCTACTCTACTGTGACTTAGCACGTACAATGTCCATGCTTGACAGCAGACTGATTACGGCAGTCCATTCCCACATGAGCACGTTACAAAGAACCACTGGCTGGTTCATCATGTCGGCATACAACTAATACTATGTAATAGTAGGATTTGCCAAAGAATAATGTAATAAGCACTTGTAGTACAGCTGACATTTTGTATATTTTTTACAAATGCTATTTGGTTCACCGAGTCCGCAGGGGCCAGAATATCGCTCAAATTGTTTCCAATATCTTTTACGAGCATTTGACAGTCGGTTGAAAAATTGCTACGAGTTCCACACGATATTGTTATTTTCACGCTGCCATATTTATTTTATACGGATGTTATTCTTCGAAGACTTTTTTGTTCATTTTAAATTTTTATCTCAGCTGTCATGGCTTCAATATCATTGCAATCACATCGCAAGAGTTGGCTCCTACACTCGTATGTTTCATTATAGCTACTCAACTTTGTGCGCCAATTCCGCGTAGAAAACAGTTTTTTCTGTTCATCCCAAATTCATGTTTACCCTAACATTCATTTTTGGTAGCCAATCTCCTAAAGTTCAGCGATATTATTTGAAACGAAATATTCATGAAAATAAAGTTAGCTTTTCGAAGCTGAACCCATTTTACAAGGGTAAATATCATATTCAATGGTTCCAGGCTACCGTCCAGACCACAAATATTTGCAGAAGCACCAGAATAGGAAACCTCTCACAAAGCACACAATGGCTAATCAAACTATAATACCACGGTCACTGTGCACTCACTTATTCAATCAATACCCTATAGTATCTCGAAGGCAAGCTAAAAGGGCAATTTACCCCTTATACAATACAAAACTAGTAAACCTCCGCGACTTCATTTGCGTGGTTTTTCATACAAACTTTGACGTCCCATTTCACACGTTTGTCTAAGTTTTAGATCTTCTAAGATAAGCAACCTTCGGCTCGATAACAAATATGGATGGGTGACCGCTAGTGGCACTAACAGCTAACTGCGTCCGTGTTTTGGAGAGCATGCAAAGATATCGGTACCGACGCCATGAGAGATGGTCACTATTTTATACGAACTTACTTTTTTTAATCCCTATTTGCAATAAAAAGTTTCCTGAATATGCGTCAATCCAGGCCTTAATCTTTCTTTATACGAAATTTCATCGAAATCACTTAAACCGTTGCGACGTGATTCAGTATCAAATAAGCAAACTATTCAAACTATCACCTTTATAATATTAGTGTGATTCTTGTTTTCTCATTTTACTCTAGGTTTTACTACTACTTTGTCTATCTGCAGCGCTTATTATTCACGTAGAGGTGCCTTCGTCAGAAATGGCTTCTCGTACACCTCAGCAACACTCAGAAGACGCCAACAGCGACGTGTGTGATATTTAAGGTACGTGATATTGCTAAAGTTTGATTCCAACGACATTTGAAACCAACTTTATCTCGTAGCACGATCTCAATGGCGGCACTAATGGCCCACAATCGCTAGATTTTTTTACGACATGAAATGTAATAAGATAAAGATAATTTATTTGTTCTGAGTACGGTTAAAGGCATATTTTGGTGCTCATGTTTAGCATGTTCATTCAGTCTTATAACATACTCGTATAAATGGGTAGGTATATTATTTTTCTTATTAATATTCTTAGCTAATGGTGACAATTCAGTTTTCTGAACAAACTGAAACAAATTTATCAACAACAAAAAAAACATTCTTATTATGTTCACGTTAAAGTCTAAATTTTATTTTAATTATATTTATACATAAAAATAAAGGAGTAGTCATAACAATTTCAAGAATATGTTTTCTTCCGGTTTTTGCATTCGTATACTACATATTTACAGTTTCAGTGACCTGTTACCAGTATAAAAGCTGATTCATTGAGTTTGAAATGCATGAATGCAAACAGCTACTTTTTAATATCTTGTCTTTATCACGCATTACCTTATATTTATTTTCCCGAAGTACCTAACAGTTTTATTACTAAACAAAATAAATTTCCCAACGGCAATGTAAAACGGTGTGTCGATGTAAATTCGGAACACTGCACATATGAAACACCGGTATTTAGTAATACCGGCCCATATTCCTACCTAAAATGATGGTAATTTAGTGAATCGCAATTTATTCAGACGAGTAATGAGCGAGTAAGTGAAATTACTTGTTCAGCACAATATCAAGCGAATATTAACCAACAATTGTAGGTAGGTACTGCTAAAAGCTCGTACCAGCAGCACCAGGCATTGTTTTAAACAACTCACTGAGACAATCCCTGTGGAGTATTGAACGTTTATTAGATCGCATACCGCGCATTCTACAAGAGAAGCTCAGCCAATATAACACTAATAAATCCGATATAGCTCCGCGGCTTCCTTAGAGCCAAGTTAAATATTCGTGTATGCATAACTGGCTTTAACGTTGCGAATAAATTAAATTACTCGAACCTACTTAAGTACATAACAATTTTCTTGTTTTATGTGGAAACTAGCTACCGCCCATGGCTCGCTCGTTAAATACCGAGTTGGTAAGTAAGAGTCATCTACAACGTAATTTTACTATATCACTTGAAATCAGTTTATCTATAAATAAAAAATAAATAGGATCACGACTGTAATCCCCAATTATGGTAGACATCCTCTCAGATCTTCAGACGCTTAGATCCTTTGAAGATGTCTAGTGGGGGTAGTCAGAGGCACGTCCAATCATTATATTTGGCACATGCCCACATTTTGCAGTAGTTAGCATTCCATACGTGACAGGTTGCAAGCCCATCGCCGCTTATAATAACACTAACTGGTTTTCTCACAATGTTTTCCTTCACCGTCATGCGCATATAAATTTTCGAACAGAAAAATCCATTGATGCACGCCATCATTCGAACCCACGACCTTCAGATTGAAAGTCGAGGTATATCCCACTCGACCAACACGGCTTTTTCAGTTTATCTACATATTACAAACATACTTTCAAGCTTTCGCATTTATAATGTCTGATGTCGAAATAAATGCAGACCAGAGAAAACGTCCTAATTTTATAATGCAGCAAGTGGAAACCCCCGCGACTTCGTTTACGTGAAGTTATTCTCAAACATACTTCAACCCTCGATGCACCTCTTTAGGGGTTTATTTTTAGGAATTTCTTTCTTAATGCACCTACATACCAAAAGGAAAACATCCTCCAAGTTTCAAGTTTCTAAGACGATTAGTTTATGAAAGCTTTGAAAGATCTGACGGTCAGTAACACAAAAGTTTTATATTATGTATGTTGCTAAGAAACCTAAGTACGAATACATAAAGAACTGCTGTTTGCAGATTTTCGCAAAGGTTAAAGAAATTTTCCTTTTATATTACACCCAATAGTTATAAATGTATTGTTTGGAAGTGCCGCTGACTTCCCAGTAGGCATTTTCAAGAAATGTCATGTCACATCATCAGAGCGTGTTGAGATCTAAGTAGATGTCTACCGTACTTGGGGATTACAGTCGTGATCTTCGATCGAGTATTTCTTTTTTGTTTTACATCATTGTCCTCACACTCACAATACTCTATCTCAAATACACAATAACGCGATCGCTGGACCATACTGAAAAATATTTAGACTCTTAGCTTAGGCTGATTTAGCTAGTTATATTTTTTTTACTCTCTTTTAGACTCATTAAACTCTTCGTGTTACATCTTTATTACTTTACCCACATAACGTACGGAACCGAAAAATTTTAACTAGCCGAATTCGATTTTGATTTCTTGTGTCATCTCAAAGTGCCAATGTACTACAACACCTAGACAACACAAGATCACTTAAATATTTGTTCCGCTGTAGATCTTACCTGCACCTTTTGCGTCTCAGTATTTGGCCACAATGCGCCACCGAAGCCTTGAAAACACCATTATGCATGTTAAACTCACACTTTAAGAGCTTAAAATTTCCAATTAAAAACTTTGAAAATGGGAAATATTAGCGTTGCAGAACGCCAATATGTATGACGTTAGTTTCTGTAATCATTTTGTAATTCTGCCAATCGTTCGTTAGTCTGAAGCAATTACTAACTAATATTCGCTGAAAAGTTTCTTAGAATGTAGGTATAGAAAAAATATACATATATAACATTTTTATTATTATTATAGCCATTTATTCTCCTTTTTAAAGTTACATTTAATACATTTAATTCAATATACCTACTTAATACTAATTATTCTTAACTTATATTATTATTATTTTATTTACTTTTACTATGGAGATGCCCATTTTTGAGCAAAGGCCTCCCCCATCCTTTTCAATAGAATGTGTATTTTTTTCTTTTTTGCTTTTTGCTATATAGACGATGGGGGGTTTTGGTCTATTCTTCCCATGGGGACCAGCCATATTGGGAGAGGCTCATATAGCATACTATATGAAAAACACGAAAAATATCGTGAGTGAAATGAAACCAGTATATTATTATAAGAGTCGATGTATAGGATACGCTCGTATATAATGCTATAACTACTGCAAATTTAGGCACGTAATAAATGTATTGATTGGACGTACCTCTGTCTACTCATTAGACATCTTCAAAAATCTGAGCGCCTGGAGATCAGAGAGGATGTTTATTGTCTTCCATACTCGGGGGTTACAGTCGTGATTCTATTCATTTTATTTGAAAAACACGAATTATAAAACGTCTTTAAAATGTGATCTGCGTTTTGTGATTCAGACATCAACTGGCATTTAAGACTCTGATGCCTCAAAAGAGTCGTCGGTGCTCACAAATCTCAGATTATGAGCGCTCAAATGATTATCTTGATCTACGTTAAGTATAGGCACTAAAATTAATCTCACGCACGTTACTATACCCGCGTTGTATTTAGAATTACATATTACGTACTTAGAACTACTTAGAACTTTTTTTAGTGGTTTAATGCCTGTCATCACTTTCTAATGATTTACACTTTGGTAGATTTTTGGTACCAAATATATCTATCTACTTATTGTTGATGTTGATGTTGATCAATGTCTTTTTAGCACAAATGAGGCATGCATTCTAATGATATGGTAATAGTAATGGTACCACTCTCAAGCCTTGCTACCGAAAACAGCTAATTTTGTTTAACAAAAATAAAAAATAAAAAAATAGGATCACGACTGTAATTCCCAAATACGGTAGACATCCTCACAGATCTCCAGACGCTTAGATCCTTTGAAGATGTCTAGTGGGGGTAGTCAGAGGCACGTCCAAACATTATATTTGGCACATGCCCACATTTTGCAGTAGTTAGCATAACATACGTGACAGGTTGCAAGCCCATCGCCGATTATAAGAATACTAACTGGTTTCCTCACGATGTTTTCCTTCACCGTTTTGAGCGCGTGTTTTTGATTCGCATATAAATTTTTCGAATAGAAAAATCCATTGATGCACGCCGGGTTTCGAACCCACGACCTTCAGATTGAAAGTCGAGATTCCTCCCACTCGGCCAACACTGCTATTATTGTTTAGTGTTTTATAATTTGTGTACTATTCAAAAAAAAACTACAAATGACATTAAAACAAACATTAAACGTAGCTTATACGAGCTTATTGAAGTTGTAGAACAGTTTACAACAAAATAAACAAAACTGTTTTCGAGGTACGCGTGCAGCGTATTACCTACGCTGTGTTTTCTGACAGAAGGGGAAAAGGTCATGAAAGTAATGCCGGGGTCCCACGGTCCGCGTTTTCACGCGCCAGACCGCGCCAAGGCGGACGGACGCGCCGTGGGAACGATGCATCCGTGGTGGCCCGTGCTCGGAACGCTCTGTACGCGACGCGCCGGACGCACACAGTCGGAGCGTCATCAGGCGCGGCCCGTCGTTTTACGCGCCGTGGGACCCCGGCTTGAGAAGCACTGAGATAATTCAATTTCTAAGTACTCATAAACCTAAACTGCACTACTAAACATATAAAAATAACTGATCTACTATAACTAGGTATATCTACTATTGGTAGGTACGTATTAGTGATAAGTAAATAACCACAAAACGCTCTTCAGCTTAGTTTACAGGTCCACTCAAAGACGCGCTTTAAAATCGATGTTTTAATACTGAGATTACGTTACATCCATACATTATGGAAATACACGTCTTATTTTTACAAATTCAAATTCAAATTCAAAAATCATTTATTTCAATAAAATCACAAGGATCACTTTGAAACGTCTTAGGAACTAGGTGAAGCTACGCCGATTCCACGCGACCAAGCCTAGAAGAATCAGGCAACAAACACGGCTTGGGGTCTACCTTTTTTTTAATGATCCTTTTCTTAAAGCTATGTAGAGCTCCAGTGTGATGCCAGTCGAACAAGGTGAAGGCTCGAACAAGAATAATTATTAAAAGTACTACTCAAGTACGTAAACAATAAAAAATAATAATAATAACAATAACTAAAGATAAATACATGAAGATAAACTAAAGATAACTACAAAAATAATGAAGTAGGTAGACCTATGACAATCTAAGAGGATACCTATTTATCCAGTAGCGCGTTTCCTTCATTTTCCTCCTAAATGCTATAATCTCTTCATTGCTCATTTTTCATAATTGTCGGAAAACTTGGCGGAGGAAAAAACTGTTGCCTTTGCGCTAAATTGGCATCATATTTTCATTCCACGGTGACATGAATTCTTTGCCGGCGGTAACACAATGTAGTCAATTTGCTACAGACTCACTGAAACTTTTCTCCGTCTGCCACAAACTTGTGATTGCCTTGTTTTCCACTGCGCGCAGAAAGATGATGAATCAAACTTTACTGAAGCGAACGTAAATAGATATAAATTATCAGTGCTCGTGCTTTATCCAAACGTTCCTGTGAGGTTAAAACACGATTTATAAGATGGGAATTCTTAAGAATGCTATACCTTGGTCAGGTAGGTATTCAAATTTAGTACCTACATCCTTCCTTTACCTGCAAGTTTAAATGGAGTCACTTAGTAAATTAGGTATATATAAATGGAAAATTTTATTTTCCTTAGATAGTTAGACAACTAGGTAGGTCAATTTTAAAACTAAGTTTATGAAAGTAACTAGGTAGTAAGTTTATGGGGTTATTCGACTGAACTGGCATTCGTTGAGTTCGTAATACAGTATTGTTTTATTTTCATTTTCTACTATTTATATGTTTCATAATATCACTTGTTTTTAAATAATTTCAAATTTAACATTCTAAATTAGGGTCCCAAAGTAACGGATGAAAGAAAAGTGCACGCCAATGCTAAGAATGTATAATTGTAGATTGTAATATCAGGAATGAATGTGGGAAAAATATATGAGTAAATACAGGCCTAACAATAGATAGATGAACTGTGTGAAAGTGATTGCTAAGATGACAGCTGATAGAGGGAAATGTTAGAGAATACTTGTGCCGAACCGACCACACAATTATGCAACAAAGGAACATAATGATTTCTAATTTAGCATCTACTAGATGATCATGTGCTCTTAGAAAGATTATAAATAACTTTAGTTACCTATATATAAAAGCTCTACCTGGTAGCATTTGTTGTATAATCAAACATAGTGGTTCATATTCTTAATCTACTAGTATTAAGCTTATTAAATGTGCATTGGTATTTCATCGCTTCATTCTTCATATATTATTACAATGTAGTATCCTTTAGTTTACAGTCAACTTTGCACAATTTCAGATTTCAGAACTCGATACAAAATTTGTCGATACTCTTGTCATGTCATTGTTTATACTTCATTCCTTTTTTGTGCACGGCAACGAGCGCACACGTTTTACGCAAAATGTTGAAACCCTGTGCCCAGGATGAATTAGTGCATTATAAACGGAAAATATGGAAGAAAAAATAAATAAAGATAGTGATCGAACTTCACTGAAGTTCGTTTGATCATCTATTGTCGGTATTCGTTGGTGGATTTGTATCGTAGGTAATTTTCATATAAGCGCAGTAATGCGCCGGTAATGGCCCATAACAGAAAGCTCGCAATAGGAATATGGACAGCCCAATCCGCCCCACTCGCACGCTTTCACATTACGCCGACCCACACAAACAGAAACAAAATGCTCAAACTATTCACGATTTATTACTAGATATTCAGCAAACCATTCCGACTGGGATACAGCAAAATATTGAATACACAATCGCTGAGTTGACAATGGTGGCGATTCTGTTGTGTCCAAGCTAAACTTAAAATTTCGTACAAAAACGATCGATCTTATTCCTTTTATATTAAAGTCTAAATTAGAGTCGCATCAAAATGACAGTCCTAAAACTTGGGATATTTTAGCCGTTTCTCCTATTTTATTTCGCATATTTGACACAACCAAGTGTCATCTTAGTCAACACCAATTTACATGTTGATTAAATTTAGCTTGACGTTTCTAAATCTATTACAAAAATCGTAAATTTATTCAAAACTATTCTATGTTTTAGAACTGTAACTTTGAGGTTACGCTATTTTAAACTTTAGCTTAAAAGAAATAAGATCGATAGTTTTTAGGAATTTTAACTTTATCGTGGACACAACAGAATCGCCACCAGTGTCTGCTGCAAACAAAACAAATGCTGTTTGTATTGCAAAATCATATTTTACGCATATTGTAACGTTTTATGTGTTATCTTTAGAGGTATCTCGAAAGGAAAAAACGGAACCTTTATAGTATCGCTCGCGTGTCTACCTGTCCATTCCCTATATCTTCAAAACTACTGTGCCTAAAACTTTGTGTAAGAAGTATGTACGGAACTTTGCGAATCCGACTCGCACTGGCCTCACAGCTCAGTTGGTAGTAACTCTACCTTCTGCGCTGTAGGTTGTGGGTTCGATCCCCACCCAGGGCAAATATTTGTGTGATGAACATAGATGTTTGTTCTGAGTCTGGGTGTTAATATGTATAATAAGTATGTATTTACAAAAAAAAAAGTATATAAGTATTCTATCAGTTATCTGGTTCCCAAAGTACAAGCTTTGCTTAGTTTGGGGCTAGATGGCGTTGTGTGTAAAGTCCGTCAATATTTATTTATTTATTTATTTACTTACCCGGTTTTTTTTGTTTTAAACTGTATATTTCGTTTTTCTAAAAAATAAAAACAAGCATAATTTGTAATCAAAAATAGGAAACTCATAAATAAAATTAAATCCTATTATGAGTACAAATAAAAACAAAATATGCTTGAATGCCTTCAAAATATTTTACACAGTAGAAAAAAAATTACAAATAATTAAAAGGTAAAGTCAAATCCAAAATAATATAAAAGATAATTTTGCCATAAAAACCTTTCTTTTATTTTCATAACATTTAAAAGAAAGCTTATTTATGAAATGATTAGATATTAAATGATTTAGAAGGGAGTCTAGTTATACCTTTCATGATATAAGAGTATGAAATGAATTTTATAAGATAAAAGATACTACTACGGATTTTTGAAATTAAATCACCTAATCTTTCTAGACATGAACACTATAGTACAGAAGACTAACGACGGATTTGCATTTTAAATTACCTTTATTTTTCTAAAAAAATATTTCTTTTACAAACCTATTTCAATCAAGTCTGAAAGCTACTTAATCGAATATTTTTCGATTAGGTAACTTTATAAGTAATAACTTGTATTATTAAAGAACTCCTAAGTAGAGTTATATGCGATGATTGTGAACGTCGAACGGTACAAAGAGAACGGTCCTTAATAAATTTATTGGTACACAATCCAATAAAGCTATAAATAGGTAATTGGCGTACAATGCACGTTCGAGCCCCGAGTACAGATTGTTCAACTGGGCTTAAGCTCGGTCGACGACGACGTACCAGAACAATGAAGGCTTAGTGTGGACAAGCCATAATCCTATTTGGTGTACGGAGGCTGGACGCCTCGGTAGCCTCTGCGCCGATGGACAAACAATAACTCAGCTCGCACCTCGTGCGACCCAGAGAATTAACTTGAATCGCTAGGGAATTACAGCCAGCAGTCTTATATTGTTGCTAGTTTCTCTTCAGAATTTGTAAACAGCTACTACAACATTCGAGGTATACAACCGTCCCGTTGTTTGCATTCTCGAAAGGTGAACCTAGATTAAAACTTCATTCTTGCTTGTTTTAAAATGCATTGAGTTGGCTTTATTCAACATTTAACAATTGCGAAAGCATAGCATACCTATTCACTCAGCATTGGGTATTTTAGTTTAAAATCATTCACATATTATGTTTTTTTTTAAACTAGCGACCCGCCCCGGCTTCGCACGGGTTTAATACATATAAACCTTCCTCCTGAATCACTCTATCTATTAAAAAAAACCGCATCAAAATCCGTTGTGTAGTTTTAAAGATATAAGCATACATACAGACGCGGGAAGCGGGAAGCGACTTTGCTTTATACTATGTAGTGATATCATAAATTAGGTCGCAAAGCCGACAGTTTACACGAGAAAGTGTAACCAAATAGTACCTATACTATTCTATATGTATTTATTTACTTATGACGAATGTTACCTTATAGTCGTTTCTAATACAATCTATAAATCACCTATTCAATCTTGGCCCTACACCCGCTACGACCTACGCCGTAGACTGTAGCCGTAGCCTACAAAGTACTCGTAGCAGAAACGCTACGGATGCCTGAGCTTGATCAAACGTGTTGACTTTTATATAATAAGTGCTAGGCATGAGAATGAAAAACTGGTACTGGTCTGGTAATATTTCGTCATTTTTCTAATTTAGACTGGGCTGAAAGTCAGCTCAATTCGATTCAAAGTTACACACACTAACATCAGCGACATTATCTAGCTTATTTCCCAAAGGTATCTCTCATATTTCTGCGCACTCAACATGAAAGCATTGTTTGCGTAAAATTATTTGGAAATAACAAGAACAAGACTCTACAGGCCAAGTAATCTAGAGTTTCCATTGATTGTTTGTGTTAGTTTCGACGTTTACTTAACTATTGTTTATTCGAAACTTCAACTAAGAGTTTACATTTAACAGATTAACATATTTAAAAATTCAATAACATTTAAAGTTTAGGCTTAAAATAATCGATGGTTCTCGCCAGCTCCGATTTTTTCTTATAATATCGATCATCCGAAAATTACAATCAACAACATGTTTCTCATAAACATATCTACCATAATATTAGGGTTCTATAATTTTTCTTAATCATAAAATACTCTTTTCCGAATGGTTTTCAGCCATAATATTGTGATAACACATAATTACAGATAATTTATTTTAAAAAACTGACTTACACTTTATGCTTCTTAAATCATAATAATAACAAAAATCGTAATTCTAACAATTCTAAATTAACACTTAACATAAACACAAAAAAAACATGAGCCCTAACAATAATAATATTAACTAGAACTTAAATAAATAAATAAATATTGACGAACTTTACTTATTACCTTAAACAACTAGAAAATATTAGTAACACACGAGTGTATTGATTTTATCATTCTTATAAAAATGCAAAATACTGGCATGTGCCGTATGTCAAAGTAAAAGTTAAAAGGTATTTATTTCAATAAAATCACAAGGATCACTTTGAGACGTCTTAGGAGCTAGGTGAAGCTACGCCTGTTCCTCGCGACCAAGCTTAGAAGAATCAGGCAACAAACACGACTTGGGGCCCATCATTTCTTTCAATGATCCTTTTCTTAACGTTTGGTTGTGCCTCTGACTAACCCTTTAAATATCGTCAAAAAATCTGAGAGAGAATGTCTCTATCGTACTTGGGACACAGCCGTGGTCGGAATACTATTTCATTTCAATTCATAAAGTAATGAAAAATGTGTAGGAGCCGAGAACAGTAATTTTTCTGCTCAAATCGAAATCAATTGGTAAGGTTAGGTTAAGAGTAGTAATCAAAAATGCGCAAAGCGAACGAGCTTATCGAGCGTGCCGCGGTAGAGAGCGCCGAAACGCCATAAATGAGTGGAGTGAAGTCAGTGATGTGTGGAGTAAGTGGTTAGGTTATTGATCAATATATTGTTGTGCAGGTGCAGATCAATGTGTTTCTTTTATGAGTTTACAAGCTGTCCCGAGACGTTGTCTTATAAAATTACAATAACCCCATAAAAAAGCAACTTTCAGTTTTTTCCGAATTTCACAATTTTCCGTGAAACTTTCTTAATATTTTCTTTCCTAAGAACCTTTTCTTGACACTAACGATTACAACAGAAAAAATAATACAAAATCGGTTCAGCCGTTTACGCATGATGTTCGAAGAGAAATAGGGATTAATTTTTTTTTATAAAAGAAGATAAATATCTGTTAAAAATGTCTTTTGTTTGAAAATTATTTAATAAGGATAACCTATAACTTTATGACGAATTACTTTAAGTTTTTTAATCGTTATTTTAATATTAGTGCATGTTAGAGATATATTATTGACGAGTATATTGCACGTGAATATTCGGATAATGATTAAATTCTTATAGATAGGTATATTATAATATTATAATCAAAAATTGTGAAAGTTTTGTCTAACTGAATGGTCTTTGCATTGGAATAACTAGGCAGATCGCGTGCATGCCGAGTTTATACCAAAAAAATTCGTGCAAAAGGAACACTAGCAGTCTATGCTTTAATACCTAACGATAAAGCATACAAACGTTGAACACAAGAAGGCTGTGCCCACAATATATAAAAACCCCATCAATATAATAAACGTTCAAACACTCCGTTTTATCGCAACTTTAGAGTGCACTTTAATCGAGACATTTTCTAGTTTTGTGGCTACTTTGTAAAAAAGCCTTTGTGATGTACCTGAAACTATACTTTCTGGAAAAAAAACTTTTTCTAAGTACCTACAAGGTGACGTTGATAAATGAAGAAAATCCATTTCTTAAAGTGCGTGCCACGTTCATTAGGAAACTTCCATAAATTACCTACGTACGACAAAGAGCTCAGCTCTAAATAAGTATACCTAGACAGATATTATATAGGTGCCGAGAGTTCCTATGTTCTAAAAAAATTGTACACTACCGAGAAAGCTCAACGTACACCTATGCCCCAAGTGCGTAAGAAAGGGGGGTATCTGTCAATTTCACTATCGGCAACATGCCCACTTCCCAGGTTATTAAACATTATAAGCCTGTTCTTGGTTTTCATAAACTTACCTAAGAGCTTGTAATCTAAAAATATTTAATGAGTTTTGAGGTGTTTATCTACCAATGACGCATGATAAGAAATCTAGAAAAGCTATTTATTCTGTAAACTGTCATTCTCTACCAATGGCTACTTCTAAAATATTGTTTAGTCCCTCCACTAAATAATTGAAACATAACGAACACGATGGACGCTGCGCGCTGGAAATAGGTACGTCGCATCATTCTACTCTGTGGCCATTCATAACTCCACACAAAAAGTAGGTGCACATTAATTTTTATTGTCCGTAAATACAAATTGGTTCGTAGGTGCTATAATTTGGGCCCTGCGGCCGTACCACAAGGTCCTAAAGTAATATCAAAATAATATTACTCGCAGCGCGAATGTGACAACGCTATACGTGTTCATATTGCGTTGTCACTTTCGCACCGTGAGTGATATTGTTTTGATAGTACTTTTGAGCTTGTGTGGTAGGTACTCTCCCTATGTTCTGCAGGACGTTCAGTAAACATTTTCGTTTCAATTTTGTTACGCTCTGCCGCCCGTTTCCTTTTATTTTTATTGGATGTTACTTTTATGATTTGTATAGTAACTACCTACCCACCTCGCCTAGACTTAACTTATTGTATTTGATTGAAATACAACAAGTTAGCTCGTATATAATAACTTCAGCGATTACTCCAATCGCTAACGTAAGAAGAGTATGAACAAAAATAGGCGTAAAATGTAAAAAACAGAAATTACAATTTCAAACTACAGCAGTTGGTCTAATTCGTCATAATATTTTATATCTGCGGACGGGAAAATTCTATCGCGAATTGCTTTCAATGTTTTATCGGAATGTGATAGTGAGTTAAGACTTGATATAGGAAATATCTCATATCGTCAATGTAGGTAGGTACTTATCGTACTCATATATTTTTTCCTAATAGGTACATCGTTTGGAACAAACTGAACTAGCTCGCTGATAAATATCGGAAAAGAATTGCCATTTTTGGGGTTCAGTAGTTCAAGAAGGAACTCTTCTGATTTTGCCAAGTCCAAATCGTATTACACGCCGATTATTAGTAACCCGTACAAAGTTATGAAAACTTTGAATAAAAGTTTTTCCGGTTTATCTGAGGAAGAGAGAATTTTTTACCTTATCACTTTACTTTACATTTATAATTTTCGATACAGAGATCCGTTTCATGAAATGAAATATGAAGCTTTGAAGTACCCAGTCATTGTGTTAGCGTTATGTGAATAATTTGTTAATTCAAACATTGAGTTTCATATAATTAATTGGTTAATAATTGATTGGTCGTGTCTCTCTCTCGCTTGTTGGTATCTTGTTCGTATCCCGTTCTTTCTATAGGTACAGTTCTGAGAACAAATATTAATTAAAATCCCGAAACCTTACTGTAACGTGTAACGGGTCCTTCGAAGCGGTGTATGTCGTCGTAAATAATGTCAAGATAGAAACGTTTTAGATGACCCAAATGTCCAAATAGTATTGCAGTAAGCTTTGTAGACAATTTATTGTAACATAACTTCCGCTGCCAATATTTGGAGCCTTCAGAGTAGAATATTTTCTCAATGATTTTACTATTGTGTTTAAATTATTAAATGCCATACGCAGTGGCACTCATATAAAAACATTTTCTTAAACTGCACAATAAAACAGGATTATACCTATAATTCCTTCTTTATTTACTCGTACCATCGTTCTAGGGAACATCTTTAGGACGTGACTAGGTACCTACTTATTGGCGAAGGTATGCAAAGCACTAGGACCATGAAGCCATAGGCCTGGGCCTTAGGCTGCGAGGATCGGTGGCCGTCAAATCTTTTCATAGGAAACGAAGTTTATAAACGATAAAAAATTAAGTTCTGTTACCACTTCTGCTATTTCATTTTGAATAGGTAGGTACCGTCGCGTCGGGATAAAGGAGATTATTAAGCCATACTTACCTACTGACTTTGGAACACAACACTGTGCGTGGCTTATACACGCTTGACTAAAGATACGGCGAAAAAGAATTGCCATTTTTTCGCCATATTTTTAGTGAGGCAATTGATATAATGTATCACTGGCGAAGATGGGTAGGGTAAGGAAATTGTAATGGAAATTCTAAATAGGTCCGTCAGTAGGGAGGTTTCTACAACCAAACTTACTAGTTGGGTAGGTATTAGTAGGTACGTAGGATAAACTGACTGGTGGAAATTATCTCAAAGATAATTGAGAAGAATAGAGTCCTAAGCAAGTAAGCCTTAGGGTCTTCTATGAAATATTAGACTTAAGCCCTAAGGTCTCATATTTTATAGAGGAAAAGGACCTGGAGGAAGGTACCGCAATGAAGGGGTAGGTAGTGCTATCATTATATATTTACTTACGAGTATATAAAATTAAATGTTTGGATATCAGAAACATATTTATTGTAGGTAATACCTACATTGTTACCTACACTTCCTACTCAGGTGCCTATTTCACGTTGGAGAGTAAGTGTGATCACAGAAAGTGTGACCTAAAGGTTTCAAACCTACTAGGCTGGAGCCTAGGGCGGCAGATTTTAGGGGCGGCAAATTTAGGTAATTTTTTTTAAAACATCTTATTTATTTTAGCCTTTATCGTCCAACTGCAGGACAGATGCCTCCCTCCCTTCCTTCTTGGCCAATCACTTGATTTTGCCAAATGTGTTACAGGAATCACCACTTTTAACTAAATCGTTGGATTGAAAAAATAATCTCTGGGGGGGTCAATTCAATAGCCTACTGGCGGCAAATGTGTAAGTCCGCCACTGGTACCTACACATAATTAAGACCAACTAGTCTTCATGAGATAGAACAACAGTAACAGAGTAGACCGAACCTAAGCATTGAATCTTTGCCGCTGGAAATGTGTATATTAGTGAAATGATAATTTATTTTGTATGGAATGTGTCTTTACCCAGGTGACATGTTACATTCCACTACTCACCGCACTATTCCAATATCAACGTGTTGTTAGTTCAACATCACAATCTAACTTCACGCCAACTCGTTTAACTTTAAATTGGAATTTGTCGAACTAAAAACATTTTTGTTCTGCAAATGAGAGAAAACTTTAATTTTTATGTATCCTTCATTATACCTACCTACCTAAAGATCAATAAATCAATATAATTTGGGTCAGCCAAAGATTTTAAGATGTGCCAGTAGGAACAGTACAATAAAGAACAAAAAAAAAAAGTAGACCCCAAGCCGTGTTTGTTGCCTGATTCTTCTAGGCTTGGTCGCGTGGAATCGGCGTAGCTTCACCTAGTTCCTAAGACGTTTCTAAGTGATCCTTGTGATTTTACTGAAATAAATGTTTTTTTTAACTATTGGTTTAAATTTTCCTAAAGATTTATATTTTCAGATCGCATTGATGTTTGCAACTGTTTTCACTTGGGTTTTCTTTCTTAGTTTGGGATATAGAAAAAGTTTATCCATTTCAAATATCTCTTTGTTATTCTAACTTTATATTGATCCACATAATTGAATTGATTATTGATTGGCAATATTAAAAATATATATCGTAATATTTTTTCATTTGCTTTTTCCATTTTTCAAAATAGATACCAACATGCAAAAAAGTTCATAGTTCAGGAACTGATGATGACAGTTTTAAGGCGCTCCCAGTCGACGATTTTTTTTGTTCGAAACGAATATATAAATACTTCTGAACAAGCCACATCTCCTATTTTATAATGTATAGTATATGTGAATAAAGATGTACCCATCTTTAATCACTTCGATAAATAATCCTACCGACAGCTGCGCTGCAATGACGACAAACACACGTCGGCGCGTGGTCCGCCTTTGCTTTTCGAATAAATTAATGATATAAATTATGTATATTACTTATCAAAAATCTATTCCAATAGAAATCTTGATCTACATATACCTATCTTTAACAATAAATCACAAGTTGATTTTAATAGTAGGTACATATATAAAATATTTCGATCATAAATTCTAAAACGTATCATTTTGAAATAATATCTTTATCGTGAAAAGTTTCTGCTATTATGTTTTCAGCTTAATAGAAATCTAGGTAGGAACCTGAAGTAATGTACTTATAAAAATAGGAGATGTGGCTTGTTCAGAAGTATTTCTTTTTTCGTTTCGAAAAAGAGCAATCGTCGACTGGGAGCCCCTTAATCAGGCAATTGTACCCAAGTACATATTGTTAAATATACGAGTAAATGAATAAAGATAATAATAAAAAAAACTTATTACATTTTTTTGTAACAAATGCTTTCAGTAATTTACAGGAAGCGGAATTTAATTAACCAATAGGTATTGGGGTAAAACGCGAGAACATCAAAAGGGTCAAAGCGATCAAAAGGGTTGTCAAAATAATTTATTACTTTACCTAACCTACTCATAGAATACTCAGTTAAATTTTCAATCGACGAAAAAAAGAGGGTCTCCTTTCGACGCGTTTTTTTTCTGCTTTTTTTTTGCCTGATGATCCGATTATGATGTTTTTCTATTTTAGTTAATATTATTATGTAGATCAAAACTGGTTCCATTAAAATTGTATTTTAGGATTTTTAGCAGGACTTATAGGTACATAGATCTTTCATAAAATTTAAAAAACTAATATCGCCTCTTGACTTTTCGATTATTTAGTTGAAACATTTACATTGGGTACCTAGTTACTTTTTAAAATTTAATTTTATGTACCTATGGGTAGGTTAGTACTAAGTAGAGAATATTTTTTTAATCAACTTGCCTAGGTGCCGACCTATTATTTTATATTATACAAATATTATGTTGACGTCGTTAGGTTAGTACCCTAACGACGTCAAAATAATATTTTTGTTTTCAAAGGCTGTACGAAAACCCTTACCATTTAGGAACCTACCTACAACTAACTCTTTCTGAGAAAAACGGCAGAATAATCAGTCTTTTTATGAAAATAGGCAAAAAAAACCGGCAAAGTGCGAGTAAGACTGGGGCACGAAGGGTTCCGTACCAATATCCATAAAAAACTACAAAAAATCACGTTTGTTGTATAGGAGCCCCACTTAAATATTTATTTTATTCTGTTTTTAATATTTGTTGTTATAGCAGCAACAGAAATACCTACATAATCTGTGAAAATTTCAACTGTCTAGCTAACACGGTTCATGAAGTCAGGCGGACAGACGGACAGCGAATTCTTAGTAATAGGGTCCCGTTTTTACCCTTTGAGTACGGAACCCTAAAAAACAGTAAACACAAGAATTTTTGTAGGTAGGTCTTTTTTGTCGTGACCTTTCTTTGATTACTAAGGATTCAGTGGGATGATGGTGGGAATTTCGATCTCAACAACAGTTTTACCTAGGTACCTAATACGTATACTTTTTTATTGAAAACAGGCAGATCATTTCAATTAAAATAATAAATATAATTGAGGATTCAACAGATGTAAAACTATCGAAATATTTCACCGATTTCTCCGTACAACACCGTGATAATAATTTTATACATGATACAACCGAATTGAGAACCTACTCCTTTTAATAAACTCGGTTAAAAATACAAGCATTTAGGTACAGCGATGGGTAGGTAAATAGGTACTACTGACTGAGACGAATTCCGTGAATTAAATTAAAATATCAATCAATTTCGCATCAGAGAGGGAAAAGCTACCTACCTAGTTGGTGGTAGCTACTTCAAATGGCATAAGTAGACACGTAGCTTTAAATTATATTAGCTTTTGAAACTGTACTTATGGACTAATGGGTAATGGACTTCCAAAAGGCGAGTCTGTAATGGTAAGTTGGCTGTAAGCAAATAAAAACCTACTTAAGTAAGTACCTACCTACTTAAATATTATCATATATTTAAGGTAGATTTATATTAGACCGGGCCGTGCCCGGAGCGTACCGTTTTCGTGGCCCGGATGGGGACGGATTTGAAACGTTACATACATTCTGTACGAGGCAGTTTATATTAAACAGTGCCTGATCCGTGTCCCGTCCGGGCCCGTTTACTAACTAAAGGCCCGGTCTAATATAAATCCACCCTTACAAAATCTTCAAATCACTTTGACATGTCATGATCGCAAGTAATCGCAACGTTCGTACGTAGGTACATAATAGGTAGGTAGGTAGGATGCCAAAAAGCGGTTAGGTAGGTAAATATTACAAAAGGCATGCATTGTTGGATTTGGTTTGTATATATTTTACTTTGATGTTTTTGGTATGACAGCCTGTCAAGGCCAGTTGTCGAATACCTATAGATAAAACAATTCCCCTACCTACACGAAAATATACATTTATTATTATTTGAATTTTAACAAATACCCGCTAGGTAGGTACATCTCGTTGCTAAAAAGAGGAAATTAAAAAAAAGGAGTGGAGAGCAGATGAAAAAACGCATGTGACTACTCTACCCTCTTCTATGTTCTGTGACTCTACTATTTTGGAGGTGCGGGTAGGAATGCCAAACTAGTTATTATCAACAAACGAGAACTTCCGCGAAACATTACGAGTGTGGCTGTGGATGTGGATTAATGTAGGCGACGAGTTTCTCGGCGTGGCGAGATTCGTGGTGTATGTCTGGAACCCCTTCATTCCCTTTCACATCTTGCGCGACCGCGAAAAAGGTGAGAAAGGATAAAGGTGGCTAAATACCTTCTCGCGGTTCGCGGCTTTGCGCGCCATTAAAGCGGGAATGTAGAACGAAATTAATAATTTAGATTTATCTTATCAGACTGTTGCCAGAGGCAAAGGGAAACAAAGCATACGTACCTACAGATAATGCTTGAAAAAATCCACGCCAAGACTCTAAATTAAAAATAAAATGACATCACACAAGTTGTGTGACATAACACATAAGATATAGGTACCTTTATACCATACCTACTTTAAAAAGCTTATTTTATTCACGCAAAACAGTGAATAAAAAGGCCTTTTATTCACTGTTTTGTTTTTATTCACTATTTTGGTGTTTGAATTTGGAACACAAAATATATCCGGTCTCTATTTCAATGCTTACACAAACACCTTGCGTATATTATATAATAAAAGTACTCTGTGCTCCTTGCGCTGAGATTCGAAATTCAAAACTCTTTGGTGCAAATAAATTCTCGAGATTTGATTGGTCGATACTTGCGACAAGGAGTTTGGCATTAGATTAATAAATATTGTTTCACAAGTTGACCACCCTAATGATAATAATAAGAAAATTACGGTTAATTTCAGTCATTGCTCTAATTTTAATGTCCATTTCAATTAATGTAACAATTCTTATTTCTTGATTAAATTTCTATTTTCGCTTAAATTATGTCTTTTCTCGTAGTCATGGTATAAAGTATAGTATGCAACTCCTGAATAAAGTACGAATTTATATCGAGGGCCATGAATCACTCGCGTCGAACAGGATTCTAACAGTTGAATCACTCGCTGCGCTCGTGATACAATCATTAGAATCCTTCACTTGCTCGTGACTCATCCACGGCCCTCGCTTTAAATCCGTCCTTTATTCACTAGTTGCATAATATACTAATATAAAGCGATAGACTAGGTAAATTGGTAGTATGCTCTAACGCTCGAAAAAAGGAAAAAATACTAGTTTGGCATTTGTCTGGCGGATAAGGTCGTGCCATTCAACCACTCCTGAAAATAATTATGCTCAACTTGGCGGGGGCACTGCCGTGCCCCCAGATTTTCTTACCGCAACATAATCGCAGAAAATCGTTCTCCGTTAAAAAAAATATAGTCTGTGAAATAACGTCACAGTCCTAGCATGCATTACACAACAGTCAAGAAATATGACAGGCTAAAAGGACTTGTATCCAAGCCTGTACCAAGTACCAAGTAAAAAAATACAGTAACATCCAGCCTTGCTTGAGTTGCTTGCTCCACTTGCTTGTTGCTTGCTTTGCTTGTTTGTTTTGCGTTCTGTCCAATGTCCAAAGCCTAAGGCTGGGAATAGACGTCTGATTTTGCTTCCGATTGTCTGATCAGACCATCGACTACACAGCCCAAAAAGACACCGCATGCAAGGCGAACATTGACATCCAAAAGGTCAGTCTTATACGGCCGATAAAAAATACCGCGCGTCAAACCTGCAGTAGTACCGACCACTTCCTTGACCTTTGCACATCTCGTCTGTTTATGCTAAAAAACCATTACCACAAGCTCAAGTTAGACTGGTTCTTTCCTTGTCGATAGTGTCAATAAAGTCAATAGTGTTGTATCACTACTCAATAATTGATGATCGATAAACCTACATAGTAGTAACAACAACAGTTGGACCTAACTAGTAAAACTACTTATTGCCAACTAGCTTCCGTCCGCGGCTTCGCTCGCGTTGTACCTACATGGATATGAAGTAAAGTAACCTATTTGCTATTCGCATTTATCATATTATCGCTTTAGAATTAGTTCGCGTTCGCGTTCGCGTTCGCGTTCGCGTTCGCGTTCGCGTTCGCGTTCGCGTTCGCGTTCGCGTTCGCGTTCGCGTTCGCGTTCGCGTTCGCGTTCGCGTTCGCGTTCGCGTTCGCGTTCCCGTTCCCGTTCCCGTTCCCGATCCCGATCCCGATCCCGTTCCCGTTCCCGTACCCGTACTATCAAACCTAATAAAGCTCAAATGGACTCTACGTTCTTTTAACTTTTGTATGGGAAAAAGAAAAGGGCTGTTTTTAGGTTTTCCCGGCAATTATTCGATTTTTTTTTTCACCTTTTAAACCTTCATAGACCTCCACGAATATTTAAAGACCAAGATAAAATAAATCCGTTCAGCCGTTTTCGAGTTTTAGCGAGACTAACGAACAGCAATTGATATTTATACATTTACCATTTTAAACACGTGTTTAAAATGGTGAAGGAAAACATCGCATCGTGAGGAAACCAGTACCTAGTAAGTATTTTTATAAGCGGCGATGGGCTTGCAACCTGTCACGTATGGACTGCTAACTACTGCAAAATGTGGGTATGTGCCAAATATAATATTTGGACGTGCCTCTGACTGCTATCGACAACTCATGTCAACACTTCCCATCCCTAGTGAATCACGTCATTTTGAAATTAGAATGCTTTTTCCGGCTCCCCCCGTACCTCATACCTCACTGACTTGACAGAGTTGTTTGTTTGAAGAAATGAAGCCATTAGGCGTCTATTAGGCTATGTAGTCGATGGATCAGACTATCGGATCGGATTCACTCAATACACGTCCGAAAATCGTAAACACGTTGGCGCTGTTTCCGAATTTAATGTCCGATCCGACTATCAGATCGGACGTGAATTGCTGTTCAATTAACAAAATATATGGCACGAGCGCCTTCCGATAGTCTGGTCAGAGGTCAGACTATCGGATGAAAAAATCGGACGTCTATTCCCAGCCTAAGAGTAAAGAAAGAGCATCAAGCAAAGAGATTTAGCAAAGAGCATCAATCACTACAATCAGCAATCACTAGTTTTCTGTTTTTTTGTCTGCTGTTTGTTTGTGTGTAATTATAACGAACGGGTCTGTAAAAATAAAAAGAATTCTGATTTGTAGAAATCGCAGATACGTCTTAGCCAGTGAGGTTGGACTAGAACTACCATAATTGGACCAAAGATTTGCTCAAGATGAGTATGAGACCCGATGATCATCGTCGGAAATGGGACAAAGACGAGTTCGAAAAAATTGCTGCAGAGAGATTGCAAGCAGAACTAGACGAAGATGAGAAATCAAAAAAGAAAGGTAATGTAACAATTAGTAATATAATATTATTAAAAATAACCATAAGACAGCGTAAATATACTTTACTGCTATTATTCTTGCTGAACATATTTTATCTTTTCTTTCCAGTGCCACCTATAAAAAGAGAACTACTAAAGCGAAGAGACTACAAAGTTGATCTTGACTCTAAGTTAGGTAAAAGTATAGTCATCAACAAAAACACCCCAACCTCACAATCTGGAGGTTACTACTGCAATGTTTGCGACTGTGTTGTCAAAGATTCCATCAACTTTTTGGATCACATCAATGGAAAGAAACATCAAAGAAACTTGGGCATGTCCATGAAGATTGAAAGAAGTTCTTTAGATCAGGTATAACTTAAATTTGTTAGGATTGTGATTACAAAAGTAATTGTTGAAAAAAGTTAGCACCAAGCTGTTTGTTGCCTAATTCTATAAGGCTTGGTCACAACAAACAGGCTAAGCTTCACCTAGCTCCTATGACATTTCTAAGTAATCCTTATTATTTTATTAAAATATTTATGTAGGTACGATTGGCGGATCTTTGCTTACATTGTGTCACTGTATATGGTTAAAAATTGTCTACATTGTAGTACCCAAATGGCTAACTTTACGTAAGCCAAGATCCTCTTATTGTACTGTACCAATTGACTTTAGGCAACAACAACAACATTGTATTGCATTGGCATATTCAGAGTAATATTCGAATTGATGAAGGAATATTCTACATCAACCAACATCCACTCTCCAAAATTTACAACATTGTCATAGAAACGCAGTGTCTAATATTAAGACAGTTATTATTATCTTTGCTAATTATTATTAGACATTCATTAGTATCTATGCGGAAACCACATCTACTTGATGCTGACCGTACCTTCTCATAGTTTCTGATACCTAAAAGACAGGTATCTAATAATAATGTGAGGAGAGAATTTTAGGTGTTACTTCCAATCAAAAGCAATAGTCACAATTCACTTCACTTCTTTTTCCCTGGCTGCTATGACTATTCGTCAGAATTCTGCCAATGTCTGTGTCATTTTTGTTTGTAAACCTTATTGGAGATAGTGGTATAAAAATATGGGTGTTTATAAAATAATATGGCCGGTATTTTAGAGAGGATCAACCAATGTATATCCAAGATGATTTCAACAGTCTCAAAACTAGTCATAAAGTGAGTATAAAGTCAAACAATATGTTTTAGGTAAAAGCAAGATTTGCACTGAACAAACGCAAACTAGAAGAAAAGAAACGAGAGTATGAACTGGACAGCAGACTGCGAGAGGCAGCCGAGGAAGAGGCGAGGGTGAAGGAACTCCGACGTGAAAGACGCCGGGACAAGAAACGCAAGCTTAATGACGACGATACTGAAGAAGCTCCAGCTCAGAATGAACTAGCTGAAATAATGGGCTTTTCAGGTTTTGGAGCATCTAAGAAATAGAATGTGTAAGTTATTAGAAAATAATTTGAATATAAAATATTTTTTACAAAAAGTGTTTATATTTTTTTTTTAAGTTTTTTTACCTTGATTTTTAAATTAAACTAACTATTAGATGAGATTGAAATTGCTTTGTCCTGCTAAAACATCTAATGGTTAATATAAGCATAACAATAGAACACACAGGCACACACATTGAAAGCACCTTCCATGTTTTATACATAGGTACTGCCGACCTATCTACCTCATGGGAGGTAGGTTTGATTCTATACAGAACAGGGTGTATAAAAATCACCCCGAAAACCGAAACTGCATGTTTAGTTAGACCATGCATCTTGATCAATTTTTGCAGAAAAAGAACGAAGACAACAAAATTCTTCATTATTTGGCACTCCAAAATCAGGTTGCCTGAATGAAAATATTATTGCCAGTAGCATTGTCATTAACATAGGATTTATGAATCCATACAAAAATAGTCAGTAGTATGTAGGTAGGTATCCTTCAGAATTAAATTAAATTAAATTCATTTATTAAATCAGACATACAGTGGTCCATTTTTTGTTAGTATTATTGTCTTAAAAACTATTAAGCAATTTGGTGTTCACTAAGGGCATTGGTAGGAGTAGGTGTGCTTATGTCTTCAGTTTACGGGAGTCTTCTTAAACACCCTGTATATAAACATCACAATTTACTTTTTAAAAGTAGATAAGTAATAAATTTGTTGTTGATGATGACTCTGCACTCATGGCGAACCCGGTGATTCCTACCATGTGCAGAATCTACCATTGTACGCAAGCTTTCATGCGGAACATGTAACTGAATCGACAAGGTCACCTGTTCAGCTAATAATGACGATGGGACATGCATGACTGTATGGGGTATTTCTTTGTATAGTTACCTACGGTAGGCAGTTAGATATCTACTATAGTACCTACCTAGTACAATCGCTTAGAAAATCGTTACTTGTGAACGAAAATTAGGATACCTAGTTGGTACCTACCTACACGAAAGTTTGCATTGGATTCGGTTCTGATTGAGAAAGACTAATCAATAGGTATGTTATGTACCTATATAATTAAAACCTATACCATTTAAACCATAGAACTTGCTAAGTTTCTGGTAACACAGATCAATTAGAACCTAAATAATAGGTCAAACAATCGCAGACTAGATTCGAACCTGGTATTTTAGGACAAGCGAAAAACTGCGGTAGGCAGATAATAGCAAAATTGAATATTATGTAAGAATAGTAATCAGAATAAGTACCTAGGTACCTATTGTACGACATAGGCAAAAGTAATGCAGATTTACTTTATAGGTACCTAACCCTAGTGCGCCTTATAGGTAGGTACCTGTATAATAGATTACACAAGCACTTGTTGATTTGCCTGTGATTACAAAGCATGATTTTCCACTACTGTCGACGCAGCCACGCCCTCGTATAAAACGCAAGTTCACAGTCATGGAGACTCAGAGCAATCATTGACGGAGACATGAGACCAATCAGCCTGTGCTTATTTCTAATTATCGCGCTATTAGCGATTGTAGCATCACCTGCCAATGGACACTATGTGAGTGCACGCAAATTTTTCAATAATTAAAATTAAGTCCTAGAAAATTAGCCGTTATGTGTATTACCGTATTACCTACGGCATGAAATTAGTACCTATTACCAGCTCTGCTATTACTAAGCTTTATCACTAAGTGTTTTCTTAGTTTGTTGTTAGTATCTATTATGTTCTGTACCTGTACTCTTAAACGTTTTGGTTTTTAACTGTAAGTTAATGAGTGTTTTTAATAAAAAAATATGTAATACTGGCTTCCCATAGTGGCTTAGCTCGTCGGGTATATAACTAGATAAAAAGTATCCTATTTATTATTCCTGGACATAAGCTATGTACCTACCTATATTCCAAGTTTCATTCATATCCGTTTGGGCATTAAAGGCACAAACATCCTCACAAACTTTCGCATTTATAATAATGAAATTATTTTGTAGTTACTATTATATGAATAAGAGGTACCTAATCCGTAATTAAGAATCTGATTCCCAAAATTCTCCTATTGCTATGAAGCAACGTTATTCCTGTTTTTACACAACAAATAAATAGATTCCCCAAAAAAAGTTTCAATTGTTTGCATACCTAGAGTAAATACATTTTTATTTTTACAGGTTTCAATTGGGAGTGCAGATCTTTCAGGTAAGAGTTTTAAAGCCACTAGCCAAGCCATGTAAATAAACAAGTGCCATAAATCAACTTTAAATAAATATTTTTTTCTTTAGATAATCAAAACATAGCAGAGCCTAAAAGAGAAAAGCGACAGTTGGAAAATTTCGAAGACGAGTATGCACCAACAGCTAACCAAGAAGCTCAAGAGGAACCTGGCTTTTGGGATAGAGTAGTGAAAGTAGCGCTTAAACTGTTTAGCAGATTCGTTGAATGGCTTAACGCGTAAGGATACAAAAAAACCTATGCTTTCTTGCTAGATATCTTAAAATCTGAATATTCAAATATGTACCTACAATGTTACCAACTATTTGGTAAAATATAACTTGAGCGAGATGTAACAATGACCATAAAAATTAAAATCATAAATAGAGTATAGTACAAAATAATATATTTTTACCGATGCGATGTGACATACATATTCGAAATTCGGTGTATTAAAAATGTAGAAATGCAACAATCATATTGCAATGTATGCAATTGTAAGGAACCAGCAAGATGGCACTTTATGTTACTAACTTTTAATATAATTTTATATTATTATTATGTTTGAGAACATTATTATCTAAGGAATACAGCAAGTGAGGTTTTGCAATTCAATCGGTGTTTCTGTTGCATTTGGTAAATAAAAACTAAAACAAATAAACAGTGAACTCAAGGATAAATGCGGGCATTTGAGGGTAGTTAACATATTACCGTCAAATAAAATATCATATGAAAGTAACATACATACTAATAGGAATACTGCATGTAACAATCCTTTATGTAACATGAATGTGTCATCGTACAAATACTATGGGTGAAAAAAGAACTTAGCCTACATATTTTATTTATTGAACAATAACAATTTGATTTATAACAATCAGTATTAAACAATGTAACATCCAGTGCGCTCTAGGTATTAAATAATACTTAAAATAATATCAAAACCAAATTGCTGTTCGAATTAACAATTAAACACTATCAGGGGAGGGAACAATTAAATGCAAGTCATAAGGCATACCTACCTTTTCAGATATTGAACACAATGTTTCAGTTAGAACTATTAATAATAATAATATGCATGAAAACTAGGAAACAGTATAGTGTTCGATTAGGTGGGATCAGTAGAATACAACTAAAGTATTGGAGTCAGTGGGAATGGTGGAAAATCAGTCGGAGTAGAGCTATTGTCATTTTACAAGTACGAGGGCCAGAGTCACTCTGATGCTTTTCTGTTCTGTAACACTAAATAAAGTAAATGCAGCTGCGACATTATGTGTGACCTACACACAAATCACCACTAGTCTTCGTTAGTAAGGAACCAAATATTTAAAATAAACCACACTATTATTCATATTTGGCGTCTGATAGCAAACCATCAGACGCCATATAAATTAAAACTTATGTTACAAAACAACATATTATCGTACCAAGATTATTATTATTAAATACCAACGAAAATGTATAACGGTTACACGTTCAACCGCTGTTTATAGGTCTACACTTCGTCGGTATATAGGATTTTGGTAGATTCGATACCACCTGCTATAAAACATACAACATTAAATCATACAGGAGATTAACAAGGCTAACAGGCAGTTACAGCGTTATTAATTATTATTATTATTATAAGGAATTTAGATAAAACTTTCCAAAGCCGAATGTAATGACAAAACTCGAATTATATTGCTCTATTATCATTTCGTGTACTAATCATTAAAGTTACTGTGAAAGTATCTTCAAGATGGTAATGACAATGAGGTACATTATTGTCGAATTGTGCCATTACATAATACTATACTACAATAATATTCGCCATAGTTCTTTGAAATAAATTGAGTGTTTGTTCATCGGTGTGAGAATATCTCCTAAATATTAATATTCTCCACACTTTATTATTAGGCAGTGTTTACACATCAACCAACTATAGCGCATATTGCGGGCCACGTACTGAGCTACGCCACGTGTCTAACCAACTAAAACAAAAGCGAACACTGGGACTATTTAACCTTAATAAACTTTCGTATTATTAAACAGCATTATCACGATCGGTATATCACAGTACGCGGCCTTAGGGCCTCTACACACGGAAATATGCGACGACACAAACGCGATATAGCGCGAACACGCTTCGATATACATAAGCGAGGGCGATATCCGTTCGTTTCGTGTTTGACAATTTTTCTTTCGACATGTTGAGAACACGGCGTCAAAAAATCGCCGTGTGTAAAGGTGACAGCTATATTACGAATACTATTGCTGCGTCTCAATAATAGCGGTGACAGTGGGCGATGTTATAACCGCGCCGTGCCTGATGAGGATCGCCGTGGGTTCCGCCGAGAAGCATTCGAAGCTGGTGTCGAGGAACATCTCTTGGAGGAAGCGCCGTGCTATCAGCATGTACGTGTCTCGCGCAAGTAAAGCGCACACGTCTGAGTATACGCATGGGCTGCGGAACACGTCGGGGTGGCGCTGCTTTAGCGATAGCAAAACTGAGCGCGTCTGGAATAAAAATATTTTGCCGTTTTAGCTTTAGGGGTAAATATTACTTTTCTAACATACTCGGAGGTATTTCAGTTGAACTTGATAGTCGTGCGGTCATAAATGTGCAAGAAATGTAGTTATTAATGATGATGATTAATACAGTGTATTTCCTAATATTTTAAATACTTGGCTTTTCACAGTGAATTTTCTATCAAGAGAATGGAATAGTTACAATCGCATTTTAGGCTATAACCTTAAGTAACAAACAGGGTCTTCTTCTGACAAAATTTGGCAGCTAATTGACTGAAAATTCCGACTCCTGCATCCGAGCGTTGTACAATGTTAGAAAAATAGATCATCTTAGATTATTACAAAGGCCGCCAATGTGACCAAAGCATTACTTTTTAGAGAGAGAAATAACTTTTTAGAGAGAAAATCGTACGAAGTTTCGGTACGTTTTTTTCTGTGACGTTGTGTAGTAGTTTGCGGTATGTATAGAAAAGCACCTTACCTGTCTTAAATGTATTGGATTAGACATATAGTGCACTTGATGCAACAATTGCGCCTGTGGCGTTCCTTTCTCTGGAACTGGACTGGACGGCGGACTGCGGTGGTCCGCACTCCCGCTAGCCTCCATACTTGTAATGCCTGTAAATGTATAAACCTATTAGTACCGAAATAATCCTTTTAAATATATTAAGTTTTGTAAAGAGAAAGTTGAGCTTCGAGTAGAATTATAGTTTTTTTTAGTGGGATTCTCGTAGTTGTTATGAATCGTCTACTAGATGGCGTGATACCAACAATTTTTAGTAAAATATACTTAGTTTGTGGTTCGCGAGTCTTTACGTCAAAGAAGGTCCTAGTAGGCATGACGCCACATATGCATTAGGTAGCTAAAACTATTTTTAAGAATTTCCTTACTCGACTCACATTTCATTCTCACTTTAATTGATATTTTTACCAACGGAGATAAAATAAATGCTCACCAGCAAAGAATGCTTCGCGCAGCTCATGGCTCGAAGGCGGACGGGTGCGCGCGCACGCCAAGCAGTCTGCTGTCGCGTGCTGCCACACTTTGCCCCTGCCAGTATTAACCGACTCCGCTATCGCACTAAGAATCTTTTCCTCCATTGGTTTATCCTCCACGTCCTTTCTCAATTCTTCTGTTTTCGTGACGTCATTTTCCGTATCGTTTTTAGCGGTTTGGTCGCTTTTCTCGTTTGATTCGTGGGTTTCTTTGTCTTTGGTTGCGCTTTCGAAGCTGACGTCGTTTTTAGAGCCGATGCTCGTCTGTTTTGCTTTCGCGTTGGGCGTGGCGGTGGGCGTACTCGATACGGCGAAGGAACCTCGCACGTTCACGCTGGTTGAAGCTATGTGAGAACCTAGATAAATATAAGGTTGTTTTACAATAGATTGCTATGTATTGTATGTCATTGTTAGTGTATGCAGCGGCCATAATGTACAACTGAGTTGTTGACATTGTTTTAACGATTCTGACTATCAACTGATATTAAATAAGCGCGTAATTCTGAAGCTAAGTTATACCCAAATACACATATTTTTTATAGTAATTCCGACAGTGGAACACAAAAAAAAAATGTTCAATGTTTCAATGTTTCAAAATTATAACCTGATAATTTATAGATATAATTAACTAATTTCATCGAAATCGGTTTGGCCCTTACGACGTGATTGAGTATTTATTTGAGTAAATAGTAACAAAATGACATAATTTCCTTATAAAGGTAACCAAATTTAACATTAGACCGTGTAAGATCTGGGTTCCACACTTATTTCTTCTGCAATGGACATACCTCTATATGACAGTTTCTGACTGTCAGGCGTGGCTCTCGACTTGTTCTCTATACTGGCGATACTCGTGTCGGCGAGGAAAGAAGGCAGTCTGCCCCGTTTCGAAGTGTCACATTTATCAGCGTTCTCGTCTTTTCGGTCTTCGTCTCTGTAAAAAAGCCAATATTATGACACAAAACCATTTTATCCCTTCGACGACTTCAGTAGCTTGGTGGGCAATCGTCAGACTCAAATGCAAAAGGAGCGATTAAGGCTAAATTAAAAAAAAACATCGTTCAGATCCTAAAATATTACTAAAAGTCAGGTAGAGACACGTCCAAACATTACATTTGGCACCAATCAGACAGTCTCACAGACACTTTACCTAGGGAACAGGTCCATTAGATCCCGTGGAAGACATACTCCGAGGTAAGCGGGACAGTGTGCGGGACGCGGAAAACGAAGCGCGGCAGCTGTCTCGCAACGTCGCACCGAGCTCGAACGCCGTAGTCCTTCACTGAATGAGAGCGGCTTCCAGTCGTATTCGAGTAAACTGAAATGTACAAAATAGTTAAAATGTACCGAAAGTAGGCTCATGTGCATTCATAATAATAATGTTTATTGTCATTAAACAGAGGTAACAAAGTTCCTATGAAGTCCCTGACTCCTGAGCTAGGTACGTAGACCATTCATAGGGAACATTCAAGTCTTAGGGACTATCTAGGGCCCATTTAGCTCGTCAAAGGTTGCAAAACCATAGCTACTTATAAGATATACTAACTGTTTTCCATACAATTTTATCCCTAAATAATTTGATCATTTTGAGTACGTATTTAAGCGCAATAAAACCCCAAGTCTGCAAAATGAGAGCTGAAAAACTGGGAATAGTCCAAAGAAGGTAATAAAGTAAAACAGCGTATGGTACCTCATTTTGTTCATTCGCTCCCGCGTAGACTTGGCTCTGTCCCGCAGCGATGAGAACGCTTTTTGCCTTCTATTAGTATCCGTTAGTAGCCAGCTCAAGTCCTCTACGTCGCTGGAACCCGTTGCCGCACTTTCAGATAAATGTGGCCTAAAAAAACAAATTCACGTTTGTTCGTTAATAATGCTTCCTTGGTCCACATAATTTAGTGGCTCACATATTGTGTAACTAAACCGACAATTGTAATAATAGGCTTAAGGCCCTGTATGTCGACGATTGCTCTTTTTCGAAACGAAAAAAGAAATACTTCTGAACAAGCCACATCTCCTATTTTTATAAATATATTACTTCAGGTTCCTACCTAGATTTCTATTAAGCTGAAAACATAATAGCAGAAACTTTTCACGTTAAAAGATATTATTTCAAAAAGATACGTTTTAGAATTTATGATCGAAATACTTTGATACCTACTATTAAGATCAACTTGTGATTTATTGTTAAAGATAGGTAATATGTAGATCTAGATTTCTACTAGAATAGGTTTTTGATAAGTAATTATACATAATTTATATCATTAATTTATTCGAAAAGCAAAGGCGGACCACGCGCGCCCATGGATCAGTACCACGTACAGCGGTCGGTAGGATTATTTATCGAAGTGATTTAAGATGGGTACATCTTTATTCACGTATACTATACATTATAAAAATAGAGATGTGGCTTGTTCAGAAGTATTTCTTTTTTCGTTTCGTAAAAGAGCAATCGTCGACATACAGGGCCTTAATAATACTAATAATATAAATTCGCAAGTTTGTGAGTATGTTTAGATGTTTGTGTACTTTAATCTTCATATTACCGTCTGTTCAGGGATTTCAGAGTGGCGTAACCAGTCATGTCCAATTGAGATGGCGGCGAGCTGCCCGCTTCGTGACCTGCAAAACCTATTAAATTTAAAGATTAATAAGTTTAGCTTAATTCTAGAACGTTAATATATAATATATATCATTTGTTAGTGTAAAATCTCACTGGAGGTGGAGGTACGCCGTTGTAATTCTGATATTTTCGGTCTGTGAGAACTGTTACTGCTTTTCATACCGTACAAACTGGACGAGCTCGGTATCGGGCTGAGAGTCAACACTCTATCGCTAGAAAGAAAAAACAACATTTATTTTTGGTCCGAGCTCTATGTATTAGACATAGAGCTCAGACCAAAACGAGTTTAAAATTCATAATATTGAACAAATAGACTGCCGGGGTCTTGTAGTACCCGTACAACAAACTAAGCTTATACTATGGGAACTAGACAAATGATCAAATTCTACTTATCTATATATCTACCACTTTTTTGTGTATATAGGTACCTACTTTATAACACCCAGAAAAAACATCTATGTTTGTTCATCACACAAATGTTTGTCCTGGCTTTATAATAAGTAGGACACTTACGGAATAGCATATTTTCCAAGAAACGAATCGCAGCTGCTAACTCCGCTCGTACTCGACTCACTGGTATTCCTCACTCTACCTTCGTGGGTGTGGTCTAAAGAGTTTATCCTTCCTATCAGTCTATTTTCCATCGGCATTCTATGATGCGGTCGTTCGTAGCTCGAACAATCCCTTAGAATATCCACCGTCCTAGACTCCGAGAGCATCGGACGATCGTGAGTCGTAGAACAGCCTTGGGGAGGTAAAGTTTGCGATTTTCGTTTATCGTTCTCTTTCTTGTCTAGTAGTAGCTTCGCGTCAACTACGTCGTGGTCGATCGAGTTATCGGCTAAGGCGGTTTTGCTGACTTTGGTGTTATCGGACGGTAAGCTTTCCGCTGCGCTTTGGTCGGTGTGGTCCGAGTGGTCGCTGGCCGCGTCGTCTGTGTGAAATCGCTCGGGCGAGGTGACGTAACAGTGTAAATTGCTGTCGTATATGGTGTAGGCTTCGTCTGGTATCACTGGGAATTGATCGTGCCTTGTATGCCTGACGCAAAGCCAACCTATTGGAAAAAACGGCAGCTTAGTAAATGTGAAATTAAATAGGATCACGACTGTCCATCCATCAGATCTCCAGGCGCACAAATCCTTGAAGATGACTAATGGGTAGTCAGAGGCACACTCAAGCATTACATTTGGCACATGCCCACACCTTTTATACGTGACCGGTTGCAAGCCCATCGCCGCTTATAACATCTTGAGGAAACTAGTTAGTGAATACTAACTCCGGCCTCAACGATGGCGAAACATCTTGAGGAAACCAGTTAGTTACAGTAAAATACGCGGCCGGAATTCGAGCCCACGACCTTCGGATGAAAGTCAAAGTTGGGTAAATATAACTATTAAATAAAAATAAAGCGAAAACAAGCGTTACAAACCCTTCACGTTGTCATAGGCTAATCGAAGTAAGCATGATAACCCTGGTTTGCATAAGAATTAAAAGATGCATAAAATTACCTAATTCTGAGAGGAAATTTGCGCCATCATAGGTGCTCCCAATCAACCCCAGCACGTAAAAAGCGGTCGCTCTGACCGCATAAACTGGACTATACTTCGTCAGTCGCACGATGTGAACTAACACGGAGTCCTCCAAGTAGCCGTTGCTCAGGTTCATTAGTAGTTGTAATCCTTGAGGCGTGACAGCGGTATTGCCAACCGCCCATAGGGACGCTTTCAGATCGCCGATGTCTTGGTCCGTTGTGCATTTCTTGCGTTGCAGTACCTGAAGAAATAAAATACATAATGTACTGTAGGTATCTATAGACCATAATGCTTTTGAAAAGTGATACTCATTAAAGTGCGGGTTGATATGACCTTATTAAATAAAAGTGCGTTCAAACTACGTGAGGCGGGACGCGATTTACAAGCGCCCATTATATGGACGTGCTTAATTGACGCGAATAGTCATTAGATAAAATTAGTTACCGTAAATTGTGATGTGTGACGAATGGTTACGAAAAAAAGTTTATAACGAGAACCTGGTAGTGAAATAACGACTAAAATCGTATTAAAAAAACAGTTGAAAATTTTGTATCCATTCACCCAGCGAATTCTATACTTTACTCGGTATGCTTTTCAGCAAAACCGTTACTAAAAGATCAAATCAAGTTTACTAACCCTCGTATTCAAAAACGACACTATAAGAACACGCACCCACAGTGGACGATATCTTTTTTCATAAACATCACTTTATGTGTTGTGCGGCAATATGGCGCACGCTACCGTGTGCCTTGAGAGCTCAACTTTGGCTAGAGGCACACGACAATGTGCCTCTAGTCACACTATGCAGTGTCGCACAACACATAAAGTGATTTTTATGAAAAAAGATTTCATCCACTGTGGGTGCGTGTTCTCATAGTGACGTTCTTGAATACGAGGGTGAGTAGTGTACTCAGTGCACCAGAGTGAATTGCCCCAGAAATTCTCTTCGTAACATGGTGTGCCGTCCCCACCTTAAGTGGGAAAAGAAGAAGAACATGATGAATTAGGTGTACCGCCGCGCGTGTTACCTTGTAGTGGTGCGGCAGGGTGGCGGCTAGCATGGCGCGCGCTCGTTGCGGAGTGGCGCGCGCTAGTGTGGCGTGGATGTGGGGTGGGGGGCGCGCCGTGCGACGCCATCGAGGCGCGCCCCGGCCCGCACTTTCTCCCAACGTCAAAGCCTCGTGAACGCTCGCTTCTACTAAGCGAACATATCTGTAGAAAGAAAACATTTTAGTAACCATTTTAGATACTCGTCTCACTCTCTCAATGCACTTATAGCATGTGCGACTGAGAAGGACTGATTCACGAGGAATAAAAAACCTACTAAGATTCTAAGGTACAATATCTGTGTAAAATATGATGTACTAGCTGACCCGTGCCCGCTTCGCTGGGGGACAGTTTCTCATCTGGTATTCCAATCTTCAAAATAAATTATAGCCTATATGTTGCCGAGGACTAATAGCTATAAAACAAAAAAAGTTTCATCAAAATCCGACCAGTAGTTTTTGCGTGAAAGCCAGACAACAGACAGACAGACAGACAAAAATTTCAAAATGTTTTTTTTTTGGCTTGTGTTACTTGTATGAAGACCCCTAGGAGTATTTTTTTTAGTTTTTGTTCAATGTACAGAATTGAACTCTTCTACAGTTTTATTATATGTATAGATTAGTCTTATAAATAAATTGAAAAAGTTGAACAAGCAAATCCCAAAAAGAATGTTGTTAAATACCCCAAGCCAAATCCTTACATAACATGTTTTGAAAAATGTGAGTGGAAAAGAAAAACACGTTGTGCCATTCCCAAATGAATTGGATTAAGGGCAAGATGATGATGAATGACCAAGCAAATGCTTATCTGCATCTAACTTCAGGTTTATGTCCAACTCTCTTATCATTAATAATAATAATTTGCTCAGCAGCTCCCAAACAATCTATCGGCATTTTTTATTATTCTCGTTTAATGGTAATGGTAGCTCGAAAAATGTGTGATCAACACATTCTTAGATGAAGCTCAAACTCACCTGTAATTATAACTCTTGGTCCAAAAATCCAAGTGTTTCTTCAGAAACGCAATAGATTTCGCGTCGGTCGATTCGGCCGCGGACGCCACTTCGAGGGTTAACCAGAGTATGTATCCTCTATCGCCCACTGCGCTAAAGTCTAGTGCAGATGGCTCAGCGTTCTTGTCAAGGCGACAGTTCAGGCATAAGGTGTTTTTCAATGTCATCATCTTGTCGACGAAGGCCTGTTGAACATAATTACGTTTAACAACAAAAAAAAAACCAACGACTAAAATATTTCGTCCAATTGAAAAGTCAAGAGACGACATTTGTTTTTTTTTTATAACTTTGGACTATTCTCAACACAATTAAAAAAATATCATGCAAATCGGATCACCAGGTAAGAATATGCGCAATCATACAAAAAAACCGGCCAAGTTCGAGTCGGACTCATGCACGAAGGGTTCCGTATCTATAAAAAACCGGCCAAGTGCGAGTCGGATTCGCGCACGAAGGGTTCCGTACCATTCTCTATAAAAAGACGGCAACAAAAATATTATTGTATGGGAGCCCCATTTAAATAATTATTTTATTCTGTTTTTAGTATTTGTTGTTATAGCGGCAACAGATACACATCATCTGTAAAAATATCGTCACGGTTCATGAGATACAGCCCTGTGACAGACAGACGGACAGCGAAGTCTTAGTAATAGGGTCCCGTTTTTACCCTTTACCCCTAAAAAAACAAGTGACAAAAAAAACCTTATTTAATTGAATGTAAAACGACTGTAAACTCCAAATACGGTAGACATCCTCTCAGATGAATATGTCTAATGAGGGTCGTCTGAGGCACGTCCAAACATTACATTTGGCACATACCCACATTTGGCAGTAGTTATATAAAGATAAATCTTACCGGTACAGTAAACGCCTCTTCCAATATACTAAGCGCTGCTTTGACAACTTCCTTGCACTCATCCTTGATCTGTCCGACCAACATCTGCAGTGTCCAAGTTTCCATATCGACGCCCGAAGGATCACTCTCCTCCTTCTGTGTTTTGGCGTACTCAAAATTGTTTTTCATTTTTGATTTCCTTCGCACCAACTCGCGAGACTTTCTCGACGCTCTGAGTAGCACGTTCAGAAACTGTGTTGTGTAGACTCTCGACGCTTGGATGTTGCATGTTAGGGTTTTGGCAAGTATTTCTCGGGGGAAGGAATCCAGAGAGTAGTCTAGACTTGATATGACTAGTTTGACGTAGCAACTGTGGTGCGTCTTTGTAGACAACTCCATAAGGCTGAAAAAACATTAGGAGTTGAAGAAAAAAGGTTGTAATCGATATTCACAGCTGATTTAAAATAGGATCACGACTATATTCCTCAAGTATTATAGACATCCTCTCAGATCTTCTGGGTTAGTCAGAGGCTGTAACAGTTCTAACCTTAAGCTCACTAAATAGCTAAGTACCGAAAACATATTTTCTTATAAAAATTAAATAAACTATAATCTTTAAAAATAAAATCAAACCTACATGCTAATATTAATTATACTAATTAAATAATATTGAAATACACTATTTTTATAATTCATGGTACTACGCTAACTTCGTAAATGCGCGCACGCAAGTTTTATAAAGTTGCTACCGCTCATTGTGTTGGTAGGATTGTGGCCAGGTAAGGAGACGTAACGATAGAGGGGCAGGGGGGGTAAAGTGCGTAACCAACGGTTTATCGCTAGCGGTCACCTTCATTGCACCGCAAGCCTACCTTTGCGCGCGCACGTATTACTCTGTGCTACTAAATACCTGTATCGGAAGCTCTTTTACCTCTCAACATTTAAATAGTAATATCCTTGTTTTGTGTACCCCAATTCGGGTGAGTGTTGCAATGCTTCTATCATTCTGTATCCGGTGAGTACCCTTGATATTGTAACGGCAAAGTGACTTAACCGTTGTAGTGTTCGACATTCCATACTTCGCTACTGTATGCATAATCTCGAACATTATTACCGCTTATGGCTGCAACCATTAGTAATCACCATATACGCATTTCATGTCATTCCACTAAATTTTCATTCACCTGTCACTACTGTACATTAACTGTTTAGTTTGTAAAATATTCTGTATGACTGCCTCATCATCGATCACCACTTCACACTAGTAGCTATTGCGCTTTTTGCATATAGTGATGAGATGTTGCAGGCCAACAGAAATATTTGGTCCTTTCTGAAATACCGGATGTGGATTTCAGGGTTCTTCTCTCCGGCTTACGCCTCCTGCTATACGCCGTCAAGGCCGTTTTGGTCGACCCTTGTTGAACCGGGCTACACCACTACATCGGGCTACACCACGGTACCGGACTACACTAGGCTGCCCACTACACTGGTCTACACCGGGCTACACCACAACATCGGGCTACACCACTACATCGGGCTACACCACTGCACCAAACTACCACATCCGGATCACATCGGCCTCATCTACTCCTTGCTAAGGCCAGTGGCATACTAAGCGGTTACAACGTATTTCAGAAACGGGTGCGACCCACCCCTGAATTCTCCACTATAGTTACTCTTCCTTCTAATTGTCATACTTAATATCTTACCTTTAATATATTCGATTCGTTAACTTGTGTCGTTTCGTTCTAACCTCACTATACCTACTCCTACAACTAGGTAGGTTAGATAATTAAAGAACAAAGTTACAAGGCACGTCAAATTTTGAACAGAAAAATCCATTAATGCACGCCGGGATTCGAACCCACGACATTCGAAATGAAAGTCGAGGTGCCTCCCGCTCGGCCAACACGGCTTTTTAAAACAATACTACGCTATACAATCTCCTATAACGTTGTCACTTTCACACCGCGAGTAGTAATGTTTTAATATTAGTTTGAGAGCTTGTGGTAAGGCCTCAGTTAGAATGAAAGTTGATTTTACCTCACAAGCAATATACTACTTTCTCACATCTGGACAAAGGTCTCCTCAAAATCTTGCTATGCCTTTGTCACCTAATAAAAATGATCACATAGTCTATTATCAGCAGCCCTATTGCGTAACATCACTGATCAACTGTCAAAATCTCATTGACATTTGACAGTTACACAATGGGAATTTGACAGATGCAGCCGATTAAGATTAATGAGGCTGGCGGGCTTAAAGTTGACGACTTATACTTACTTTTCATACAGCCGCGTCTGTTTGAACAACATCAACCCCGTTTGTGAGTGACACAGTTGTCCAATAAACAGAAAGTACATTTGACACATGGTGTTGCACATGTGTTGTGGACTGAATAGGCATTCGTGGGCTTTCAATCCAGTCTCGATAGCTTCTATCTGGCGGCTCACATCGCTGAATAGCTCTTCTAACAATCTTTGCGAGTCGAGCTGGGGACAAAATTCATGATTATTTTCGAACAGGTAACAATATAGGACCTACTAGCCATCCGTGACAGACTTTATCCTGCACAAATTTAAAAAATCGCATAGTAAAAAACACTTTCAGGGAACTTCAAATTGTTTCCCTATTAACCATGTACTGATAAAATAAATTACGAATTTTGGTAGAAAGCGTATTATTCATTAGTCAAAACTGCGTTGCTGTGACGACTAAATGTTTTTAGTCTGTGATGTCAGATTTTTGCACACCAACGCCATCTATACCAAAATAATCCTTTTTGCGTTTTTTTATCACATATAGGTTGTTTTTCGGATTATAAGTTCCCCCTTTATTTATTTTGATTTTTTATTTACATACTACTTTTATCTTTTTCCATTTTGTGTTGCCTTATCACATACTTTCGCATTTATAATTATTAGGATTAGGTGTAAAATGTCCAACAGTATTTATTTATTTAAATCTATACCAATATTATAAAAGATAATTTTGTATGTAAACTAAAAACTTTGAACCAATCTTATTATATCACCTATCAAAAACTACATTATCAGCAAGTAACAAAGGCAATATTTTATTTTTATAAAATTTGAGATTCCCATGTAAATTGCAATAATGTAACTTAAGTTAGCAAAAGTTGGCTTATAATCTTCATTAGTACTCGTGCGAAACCGGAAGGTCCTGCTAGTCTAGAGTCTACACACGGTAGAGTGTCCAGCCAAGTTCAAAGAAATTCGCCATGTGTATGAGCCATTTCCAGTTACTTATGACCCCTTCACAATAATAAACTTACATCATTATGCTTCAACAGATGCCTGATGAGTTGACATCCAGCGCGCGTTGCGGAATGACCGTGGCCGGTGCTGGACAGATCCGTGTGAGAGTACTTGTTAGAAGACGGCTTCAGGTAGTTGACAATGCGAGCCGCCCAAGCCTTATGATTGCTGTCCTTTAGGTTTAGAAGAGGCGTGGTATCATTCTCCTGGAAATAATATTGATTATTAGGTATTTTTAAAGATAACAAATTATTTTAAAATATCTTTATAATCATACTAATTCAGTTTTCAATGCTGAAATTTGAGTCCAAAATTTTGTGCTCAATCACGACCAAACGGATTTGGATGAAACTTGAAATCTCCAGGGTATAGGCTATTATATTCTAAGTTTCTTGGATTAAAGGTACCCCGTGCGTGTGTGTGTGCGTGCGTATGGGTGTTGTGTATGTGTGTGTGTGTGTGTGTGTGTGTGTGTGTGCTGTGTACTTTGAATCCAGGCGAGCAAAGCCGCTACCGGAAGCTAATATTAAGTAAAGTATCACCACATGATTGCAATGTAATTGACTTAAGACCAAATAAAAGCTTACCTTCAAAATAGTACGAATTATTTCCCAGTTCCATGTATTGCCGTCCTTGTTCGCCATCACCAACGTGGACCGTATCAAACTATCACTATCTCGTTCGAACCAGTTCAAAAGCTTCGCAGCTGCAGCGCTCATGCTTTTACTCTTCGGCAACGCGCTGACGTTTCGTAGAGAAAAGTCGCGCGAGCCTACGCTATTATGCCTCTTAGGTTCGATCTCGTTATCAGATTCGTTTAGGAACTCGATGCTGTTTTCCTTGTGTAGATCTAGCTTAGGTTTCGCCATACTGGCGTTGTCTTTTTCCTTTTTACTTTTACTATTATCTTCTACTTTCTCCCTAAATGCACCGCTACAATACTGTATGATATGGTCCAGGAACAAACTGCTGCTTGCAGGTCTCGCCTCAAGCATAGAATGCAGTCTACGTAACGCGGCGACCGCGGCGAGGGCCTGGGGCTTCCCCGCCGAAGCTTGGGACATTAGTGAGGGAAGCGCCGGGGTTATACTACAAATTTGTGGAGGTAGAAGTAGGTGTACTAAATGCAATAGTTGACCCAGTAGCACGGTCGCACGGACCGATATAAATGTGTCACTTGTAACTATTACTTCAGCTAGTCCATCTAGTAAACCGGCCTGAAAATATAAAAATAATGTCACATTCACGTTACAGAGAGTCTATGATTGGTCTACCCAAATGCAATAATTATAATATGCTATTAATGTCAAATATATGGGCCATCTATACACCTAAACTAAAAATAATATCAATACAACACAAATAGTGGCATAATTTAAAAAAAAAAAATTACCTCTAAGAAACACTGAAGTAACAGTGCAAGGTGGATCTCAGTTATATCAGGTCCTGTAGCGCCTAAATGAGGTAATATGGCAATACCTTCTTCCGCGACGAAACCTTCATTCAGACGCCACGAATCCTAAAAAACAAAATTGAATTTGTAATAGGAACAATTCTTATTATCATGATTTTTTAACAAAGCTCTGTTTTCTCATTGTTACTTACGTGGAAATCTGATGGATCAACTGCACCTAATGCTACTGATATCTCGTCAGTCCATTCCGGCTGTGGCAATCCAACTAGCTCATACAGCAGATCTAGTATCGCTTTCTGCAACAAAATGTATCATTTAGATATTGTAAGTACTTTAATTAAATAAATATACAACAATTAAATGCAATCGCCATAATTCGGGCTATATTTTGGCTCGTAGCCGTGGGCGCTATCTATTATTGCCGCCAGCGGAAAGACCAGTTTTTAAATTAGAACATTAATTTTTCAAGATTTAATTTTAGATTTTTTTTACATTATGCACATATGCAAATACCAATGCCATCTATTTGAAATAGGATTCTTTTCTAGAAGATGACACCCCATTCCTATACTAACACCACCTTCATACACATCAAAGCGTCATACACATCAAATACTAGAAAAGGATCTACATAAAATCTACATGTTTCTAAAGCGAAAACAATTGTGGTTCATACTCACTCGAACTTCCAACCGAGGTAGATACAGCGCTGCTACTAAAGCGCGCAGGCCACTTGCACTGTACGGATGGCAGAAGTGAAGCAAGCCTGGCCAACTTCGCAGCACGCAAAGAAGAGCCAAGCGACTGCATGTAAAACGCATCTCTCGTTCATCTCTGTAATATATTCCAAAATATTATGGATAACAATAAAATTATGTGCTTATAGGATCAGGACAGTAATCTCCATGCACGGTAGACTTCTTCTCAAATCCAATCCTTGAAGTAAATTATGTAGTGTCTTTTAAATTAATAAAAAATCACAACAACAATACCCATATTGGTCAGTTTTTAGGGTTCCGTACCCAAAGGGTAAAATAAGAACCCTATTACTAAGACTTCGCTGTCTGTCTGTCTGTCTGTCCGTCCGTCTGTCTGTCACAGGGCTGTATCTCATGAACCGATGAAAAGCTAGACAGTTGAAATTTTCACAGATTATGTATTTCTGTTGCTGCTTTAACAACAAATACTAAAAACAGAATAAAATAAATATTTAAAGGGGGCTCCCATACAACAAACATGATTTTTTTGCCGTTTTTATAGATAATGGTACGGAACTCGTACTTGGCCGGTTTTTTTTTTATTTAATTAGTTTTGTCACTGGGACAGTTTGGCTCAGTTAGGTCAGTGACCATAAACGCCATAGTGTTTCCATGCTGGGAGGGTAGTTGCTTGCGGAGTTGAAATTAAATACGAATTTTAAACTCAAGTAAAAATCACACACCTGCTAGTTTCAGTGCCGGCTGGACGAAAATGGAAATCGCAGTATGGCGAACTGAGGCACATAAGGTCTATTCTCGCCGAGCGCCGCGAAGCGGGTTCGTTTAGCGCGTGTAGGAGCACTCCGCAAAGCGCCTCGGCCATTCGAGGTGTGGCGCACTCTGCTAACTGACGAGTGACCGCGTTTACGCCACCGCACGATATGAACATGTCGGGATTCAACACACCTGGAAAAAAATATGCATTCTAAACTGCTGATTGTAATGTATCATCAATTGCCTTCGGCTGTTCAATATTCTACCATCATTATGTGTTTCTTTGTTTGTCCTTTCTTCTTCAAAAGAGCAACGGAAAAACAACTCTCAATAACATAACTATGTCATGATTTGAATGAATACTGTATGACCAATTAATTAACAAAATAACATACAGATCTCAGCAAGAGTAGCGATAGCAGGCTTCGAGAGTCGATCCCCCGGCCCGTCACCGGCACTGCCAGCGCGCGCAACTGCTGTCAAACATCTCAGGAGGCCTGAGTCTACATACGCCGCCCTGTGCCGCCTGATCTGACCCGCAGCTCCAACTACTGCTACCACGCGGCGAACGACGCGAAGTGCTTGGGCCCGTTCCTCTTCATTGCGTAGCATCAAATCTATTGATCTACAATTTATAACATATTTGTTTAAAAATTCCATTATTCTAAATATAAAATTCTCGTGTCACGTGTGTGTGATCGCAATCCTCTGAAATGCCTCAACTGATATTTATGAAATTTTTTATGTATATTATGTACCACTTTTTCCAAAATCCAATGTAAAGTTCAGGAAAAACAGAAAGTGCTTTTTTCTGTGGAATAATGTTCACCTTATAACGAGGTAGGGTAGTTTTAGGTTGTTGAATGTAGCAACATCACTCTCAGTTTTGATCAGGTAGCGTAATACTCTCAATGCAGCTGCTCTTATCACCATAGAATCATCCACAAGACTTATTCGAATACTGAAAACAATACAGATTAAAAACAAGGGTTTGAATTACATAAATACATATTTTTCTCTTTTTTTAGGGTCCCGTTCCCTAAGGGTAAAAATGGAACCCTATTACTAAGACTCTGTCTGTCTGTGGAGCCGTGATAGCTAGACAGATGATGTATTTCTGTTGCCGCTATAACAACAAATACTAAAATCAATAAAATATATATTTATTTTATTCTCCCTAAAACAAATGTGATTTTTTTAGATTACGTTATTTATTGATAATGGTACGGAACCCTTCATGCGCGAGTCCGACTCTCACTTGGCCGGTTTTTTTTATTCTGTTTTTATAGAACATAATGTTGGTTTACGACAATGTCTGTTCCATTGTATGTTCATTTCTCTCTAGCTCGCCTAGTGCCCAGAAATAAAGTATGCTGTGTTTCAATCTAAGTTCTAATCTATCTGTATACCAAACTTCAAAATTCAGCCATTACCACATCTTCAAGTAACAAAGAGTCAAACTTTCACAATTGTAATTAGTGTAACAAACATTAACCGTGTCACAAAACTAATGTTTTTAATAAAAAAATTGCAGAAAATAATATCTATAAATAATTACCAGGTCATTAATTCATCAGGTGTGAAACCCAAATTACTCCTATCTTCTTTAGCTAACAATGTGACTAAGGCATTGAGGTAGGAAAGTCTGCGGCTATCTGAACCACTTTTTTGCATGCCTCTTAGTCCAAACTTCATTTCAAAGCTCATGTTTTTGTTGGTGGGTGAAGTATCATTTTGAAATGGTTTCTTCACATAGAGACCTTGAATTATATCCTTGATATTTTCTTCAGATGTTTTATTTTTAGTATCCAATTTGAATAAATCTCCACCATGTTTACCTAGAAAGAAGACCACATTAGAAACACATTGTCATCTACATGTTTTAGGTTGCTTCAGGAATGAAGTACGTAGGTATTATTGAAAAAAATTGAATTGATAACTAAATATTGATAGAAGAAGAAATCAAGATTTTTATCTGCAAACTAATAACATTTGAAGATGTACACATACCTTTCCTTCGATTTCCTAGACTCTCGTAATACGCCATTAGAGCATTTTTGTGGTAAAACTCACGTAACTTTAATTTTTCAATGCCGCAATGAAGATATAAGACATCAGCACTTTCAGAAATTTCTAAAAGACACGCAGCAAGCCATCAAATAAATTGTAATTCAACCCTGTTTTCCTCGCTCACCCACCACCAACATCACACATTTTGGTTGCTTTGACTTTGACAGTAGAATTTTCTTTATGTCTGAATGACATTTAGGAATAAGCAAAAAGCTGATTAGTGTTGTAAAATAAAATAATTTTATAAAATCACGACCATCGACCACAGTCGATGATCACGCCTGTATCCCTACCTACAAGTACGGTTAGTATCACTGACCTCTATTATTGTATAATAGAGATCAGTGGTTAGCATCCTCTCAGTGTTGTATTCAGTACAAATAGTAATCTTTTTTGTTTTTTAAATGAAAAATCGGCTAAAAAGAACCGTTGTAATATTGCATGACAGTGGCCGTACTGCAATCCCTAAAGTAAGACTAAAGCAGTATTACTAGCGAAAACTGAGCGAAAGTAACAACGCTATACGAACACGTATGGCATTGTCACTTTCGCACCGCGAATAATACTACTTTAGTCTTACTTTAGAGCTTGTAGTACGGTCTCAGGTGATAATTGGTGACGATTCTAAAGCGTTCAAGCTAAAGGCTAGAGAGGGGTCGAAATTTATGATTAATTAAAAAGCCATCTCAGTCATATTTACGTAGGAATAATCAAAAAAAAGATAATAAGATTTTTTTTTTTTAATTTCAATTATTTTGCATGTCACTTTACGTAGTACCTACTCAGCAATTTCTTTGTAAATTAAATGTTATTGGATTTGTAATAAATAATTTTACTAGTCAAGCTATAGACATTATTATTTTTCAACTAGAAAATAAAAAGTTTTAAAATTATGATTATAATAAAATAGTCAATAATATTATCATGTCATTGTCCACAACAATGTAGGAGAACGCTACGCTTTTTAAGCCATATTCTTCATATTTTTATTCTAAATTATATAGATTTAGGGAGTATGGATAATAGTATAAGAGGGTATTTATTTGATACTAAATGCCATAATACCTACGCCTACGCTTGCAATACAATACCTACCTACCAGAGGCACATTGTCGTGTGCCTCTAGCCAAAGTTGAGCTCTAAAGGCACACGGTAGCGTACGCCATAGTGCCGCTCAACACATAAAGTGATATTTATGAAAAAAGATTTCGTCCACTGTGGGTGCGTGTTCTCATAGTGTCGTTGTCGTTCTTGAATACGAGGGTTAGCACTCTCACTCTTAAATGGCAACATTGTTTATAAAACCAGAAACGGAAAAACAAAATTAAACCGCGTTGCTCTTATTTTGTCTATGGCACATGCACATTTTATGGACGGCCTCCATTCATCCATCCATTTCCAATTCAACCATTTTTCAATTCTGCGTAGTGATGTGAAAATGGTGACGGTCTAGTGAATTTACCTCCAAATTCATCGATTGAAACCCATCCTTGTTAATTCTTCTAGTGATTTCATGATTTGGTAGTGTTGTGTATTGACTTACTCTTCAATTTAGTTCAAAATGACTGATTCTGCTGATACCGCGAATAAAGACTCTTGTCGAATATGTTTATCAAGTAAAAAAGCATTGTGCCCCTTATTCAGATACAAGTTATCCGGTAACTACGCTGAAATGCTTACAGCTATTGCAGATGTAAAGGTGGGTACACGATATTTTGAAACCTTCACTTAGCTAGCTCCCTTTGAGATCTCGCATTGTACAATTTTGATGATATTTCATTTCTATTTTTCCTCCTTGTATAGTTGAACAGCATCGACTTACAAAACAAATTAGAACAATAAAAACCTAATAGGTTCCTTGTTTTCAGGTAGCAGTAAATGATGGCTTACCAGAAAAAATATGTACCAAATGCTGCACCACCTTGGAAAAGGCATATTTACTCAAAACTGTTGCTGAAAGGTAAGATGCTATGATAGAATGCAGACAGTAGGTATTTAGTTGTTTAATCTATGTAGTAACTATCTATATCTATATATCTATAATATTATAAAGAGGGAAGATTGTATGTTTGTAATGAATAAACTCAAAAACTACATGACCAATTTTAAAAAATCTTTCTCAATTTGAATTCTACATCATCTCTGAGTAACATAGGCTATATTTATTACTAGAAAAAATTAAGGATCCCTACTAAAACTTCAATAATGTAACCCTCAGTGTAAAAAAAAATTGCCATAAAATCCAGTGCGAGGCTGGGCTGAACTGCTAGCAGTATACTATAACTTTTTATTACTACAGGTCAGACAAAAAACTGAGGAAACTGCTGGCAAAAGGAAAACTGATCATACCAACTAAAAAGCTAGCTTTTGATTCATTTACTGATGTGAAAAGTGAGATTCCGTTTAGTATCAAACCAGAGCCAAAATGGGAAATGGAAATTGACTTGGATAATGTAAAAACAAGTGACCCCGTGGATGGAAAGGACCTTATCATTGCCAACACTATTATTAGAAAAGTAGATCCTAATGATGATGTCAAATTAAATGACACCACTGACACTGTAGACCTGACCTGGACCAAAACCTCTGTCTGTAAAAGTTCCGAATCTGATGTAAGTTATGTTACAAATATAATAGAATAATGCTTGCATTTAATAAGAAAATTTATAAAATAATACAACTACAATTTTCAGGTGGAGTACATTGATGACCCCTATCAAGATGATGATGATGATGATTATGTACCACCAGTAAAAGAAAAACTAAAAAAATACAAAAAACCCAAACAAGTTGAGTCAACAACATATAAGGGTAGACCTATAGTTCGGAAAATAAAGGTCTTAAGAAAAATCAAAGATGATTTTGATCCCCAAGACGGTAAGAAGGCTACCACTATCACCTGCTGTAAGTTTAATGAAATACTTCTGTAAATATTTAAAATTTGTGTGTTTTTTCTGTTATGCATTATCTTAAACCTAAATTATTTTGACAGCTTTAAAAATAATTGCTATTAATGTTTTTTTGTGCATATTATTTGCCCCAATTTTTTACATTATGTAAAGAAAAGAACTTAAAAAATTCTCTCTTAAATATTAATAATGTTCATTCCATTGTTTATAAGCCTAAACATTATTATTAGTATTATTAAATGATATATTATGCTTATTCTTCCTTCTATAGTATTTCTGAACATCATAGCTACTGTTAATTTATTTCAGTTCCCATTTTAAAGAACGGCACTCGCGGTGCACCTATTCTTTTAAAACGACCTAAGGATTCTACAATTCTAAAAGTTCAACCAGGAGCTTACAAAGCAGGCACTTACAAAAGAAGGCTTGATGGTACTAAAATATTTAAGCGTGAAAAACCATTACCTAGAGTTGTGAGAAGTGCGGCCCCAAAGCAAAGAGAGAAACTTGTCTGTCCTGTGTGCGGTATACTTACTTACACACTAGGGAACCATATGACTACTCATGAAGGTAATAATTATTGTTCTAGTTATAAAAGAAAAATTGTTCATAAGTAAGCATTGATTTTGAAGCATGGTGGTTAAGGGGCTGTATGTCGACGATTGCTCTTTTTCGAAACGAAAAAATAAATACATACTTCTGAACAAGGCACATCTCCTATTTTTATAAATATATTACTTCAGGTTCCTACCTAGATTTCTATTAAGCTGAAAACATAATAGCAGAAACTTTTCATGATAAAGAGTTATTTCAAAATGATACGTTTTAGAATTTATGATCGAAATATTTTGATACCTACTATTAAGATCAACTTGTGATTTATTGTTAAAGATAGGTAATATGTAGATCTAGAATTCTATTAGAATAGATTTTTGATAAGTAATTATACATAATTTATATCATTAATTTATTCGAAAAGCTAAGGCGGATCACGCGCCGACGTGTGTTTGTCGTCATTGCAGCGGTCGGTAGGATTATTTATTGAAGTGATTCAAATTCAAATTCAAAAATCATTTATTTCAATAAAATCACAAGGATCACTTTGAAACGTCTTAGGAACTAGGTGAAGCTACGCCGATTCCACGCGACCAAGCCTAGAAGAATCAGGCAACAAACACGGCTTGGGGTCTACCTTTTTTTTTATGATCCTTTCCTTAATGCTATGTAGAGCTCCAGTGTCTCAACTCAACTTAACTGTCTTAGTCGTTTCTGCCGCGGTTTTAGGAACAGCGCCTTAAAAGATACACTTATACTTTTTTGTTGTTCTTAGGCATAATTGGTCTTTTAAGTTATTCATCCTACTAATTTATTCAATGCTAAAGTTTGTGAGGATGTGTTTGTCTCAATCACGCCCAAACAACTAAAAGGATAAAAAGATTTCTATTATATTTATATATATTTTTAAGATTAGTAGGTAATTATTAGATTAATAGATTATTTTTAGTAAAATAATTATTAGATTTATAGATTATTGTAATGCCCTAGCGGGATCCACGTTGAGAAACTCTGTGATACCTTAAGACCATTGTAACCAACTGGAGCAATAAATAAATTATTATGAATATGAATATAGGATTGGGTGCGGGCGCAAGCTATGTACCACATGTACTAGTACTTTTTATCTTTTGCCCGCGGCTACCGTGATACCTGGATAAAAAGTTTCTTAGATTACCACCACTCATCCTTACAAACTTTCGGATTTTTAATTTTAGTAAGATTATTTGTGAAATTTTCTAATTGTTTGATAACAAATCATTCTTTTTCAGAAAAAAAGAAATACACCTGCAACCAATGTCCCAAAACATTTACGCAGAAAAGTAACTTGGTGGTTCACTCAAAGCAACACACTGGAGTGAAGGATCACATTTGCGAGATATGCGGAGCTGGTTTCTATAGCCAGAAGTCTTTGGTCAGGTAATTATTTCAATATCTTATTATGTAGTTTTTTTCTAGTATAGGAAGTTGGCCATCTACTGTTTTGTGACTTGCATATAAAAATTAGTCTCCCATGCAGCCATACGATACTACCTTAAAATTTCGATATGGCGTTGGCGCTAGTGTAGCATATTTATCTACGTGACAGGTTGTAAGCCCATTGCCGCTTGTAAGAATACTTAACCGGTTTACTTACTATGTTTTCCTTTACCGTTTTAAGCACGTGTTAGTGTTGTGCATATATTTTTTTTTAACAGTAAAATCCATTTTTATACCACGATTAGAATCAACGACCTTCGGATTAAAAGTTATACAAAGCAGAATTGATGATAATAACAATAATTATTATTTAATAAAGAAATATCTTTAATGTATAATTCTAATTTCAGACATAATTTGATTCACAAAGGAGAAAGGCCATTCCCATGCAATTTGTGTAGCAAGAGATTTATAGCAGTGAGTATTATTGTATACCTAAACCATAATATTAATTGTACTTAATTTTGAAAATACCTTTACAATCAAATTCGTGGACAACCCTTTATGAAGGTCTAAAGGTGGTGCATTAGGTTGCGATAACTGTTTGCCAACTAATTCAAAATGCGCTCCTCTCCTTATAATTGGAATATATTAAACCAGTAACTAATCACATCACAACTAAAAAATATATATATATATATACATATATATCAGAAACGATCTAGCCATTGAAAAGTGAAATGGACATAATAGGTAAAAACATTTTTTGTGTTTTATATTATATAGATTAAGTATATTAATGTATTTCAGCGTTGCGATTTGAACCGGCATCTGCGCATACATTCCGGTTACAAACCTTACAAGTGCGCCACTTGTACAATGTCGTTCAATGCGAAACATCAGTTGCAAAACCATGAAAGAATGCATACGGGGGAACGTCCTTACACGTGTCAGGTATTTATCCACATTTTTCTCACTTTGCAGATGTCATCCCTACGGGTGCACATGCGAACACACACGGGCGAGAAATTATTTGAATGTGAAATATGCTATAAAAAGTTCACACAAAGTCACCACCTTCGCAATCACAAGCTGGTTCATACTGGTGACAAGCCTTTTCTTTGCGAGGTCAGTAGGCTCTTAACATGTAACTTGTGGGTGGAGTACAATAATAAAATTGTTAATAAATATCTGCGTGCCGCGGTTCCGCCTAAAATACAGACCATAGTACTCAGGGATAACGTAGTATACTTTTATTAGTGAAATTAATTTCAGGATCGGATTATACTTTTCGGAGATTACCACATAATTATAAACTAACAAGTAAATTTAACCTTTTTATAATATTAGTATAGATGAAATAGCTCTTATTTTATATAAAAGGCCTAGTTATTACATGGTTTACATACACAGAAGAGCTAACTAAGACTCGGGTTTCCGCCCGATGTTTCCTTCACCGTTTTTAACACGTGTTAAGCGCACATACATTTTTCAATAATTCTAATAATACGGTAGCACTCCAAGTCTACGAATTATATCTATCCTATTCATCAATCGGTTCAACTATTACGCCGTGGTTATGTAGCAAAAAACACAGAAAATTTTACATATTACTAGAATGTAAACTAACCATATCTTAATTTCCAGGTATGCAACGTGGCGTTCAGTTATAAGGTGAACCTGAACAACCACGTGTTCAAAGTCCACGGTATCAACCTAAAATTCAAGTCGATCCATACAGTGACTGAGGACATCTTGCGGCGGGAGATGGGAATGATGACAGAGACCCGAGTCGCCATCACGCACATTATGCCTCAGCCGGCCGCGCATGTTACAGTGCCACACCATTCAGAGTACTAAATGGTTCGTGTAATATACACACGGCGCTGCGTCGCATGAACTTGGCTGGACACGCTGCCGTGTCTAGATAACATCACCTAAAGTAGGGCCAATTTTATAGATAAATTCAACAACATTGTAACGGGCCCACAATATATATTACTATTACTAGCTGTCCCGACAGACGTTGTCCTGTCAAATGTCAATAATCCCACAGAAAAAAGCACTTTCCGTTTTTCCCGATCTTTACGCCACCCTTATCACTTAGGGGTATGAAAAATAGATGTTGGTCGATTCTCAGACCTACTCAATATGCTCACAAAATTTCATGAGAATCGGTCAAGCCGTTTCGGAGGAGTACGGTAACTAACATTGTGACATGGTTTTATATATTAGATACTAGCCGACCCGTGACAGACGTTGTCCTGTCAAATTTTAATTCCCGTTCCCGTTCCCGTTCCCGTTCCCGTTCCGGGATAAAAAGTATCCTATGTCCATCTCCTGGCTCTAAGCTACCTCCCTGCCAATTTTCAGCTAAATCGGTTCAGCCGTTCTTGAGTTATAAGTGGAGTAACTAACACGACTTTCTTTTATATATATAGATATTACATATTATTTAAAGTAATTATGACAAAAGAAAAAAATATTGCAATGTTTTTATAGCACCTCAGTATGAAGCTGACAGATGTCAAATGTGATCTATTAGATTGGCTCTACTATAATAACATCAAGATGGTTAACCTAGCAGGAGATACCTACCTCAGTCTCAGAGATAGCGACCTCGCCTTTCGATCAAATAGTCGTAGGCTCTAATCCCGGTTGAGCAATAAAGGATTATTCTATTTGATTGTGATATGTGCACGTGTTCAAAATGGAGAAAGAAAATTGTGAGGAAACCAGTTAGTATTCCTACTAGCGTTGGGGTTGTTAACCATGTATAAAATGCTAAATAGTGGGCATGTGCGAAACGTAATGTTTGGACGTGCTTTTGACTACGCCCATAGAGATTTTCAAGGATCTGAGCGGCTGAAGATCAGAGATCCTCTCTATCCTGTCTACCATTCTTGGGGATTGTAGTTAATTTTTGATGGGTAGCAAGTAGCACTAACCGAAATTGTTGCTTGTTGCATTTCGTGATATACATCAGAAAATCAAAACAGCAGTTAACAATGTCTTATGCTAGGTTATTTATTCAAGATACGATCCGTATTTGCTAGGTAACTACCATTAGTTAAATAAACCTAGCGAAAATCAAAAGTGTTCATATAAAACTTGATATTTAAGGAAAGTGGATGGTTACCAATCATACTGCCGAACTACTCGTACTTAATCAAAACAAGCACAACTTTTACAAGTTTTATATTTTGACCATGCGCTAGCAATTAAATCCTAAAAATCTAGTGCCCAAATAAATGTATCTGTTAGGCCTTTTCATAATAAGTTTTCATTTTGTATGTAATTAATTTGTACTTAGATGTAATATTTTTTTAATGAATGAAGTTAGTATAAATGTTATTATCATGTACTGACGAGTTTAATTTACGTTAATAATCCTACAGGTAGAAGTATCTTTTTTAAGTTGTTAATTTACTACCCTATTAGTAGGGGATGGCCCCTACCAAATGCGCAAATCAAAAATATAAAATAACAAACTTAAGTTTGGATCACCATACAAAAACAGTAAAATAGGTTTTTCATATTTAGGTATTATGGTAATATATTATGTTCTTATTAAATTTAAAAAGAAACAACTAAAATGTGCTTTAATTTTTTATTCGTAATGCATTTCAAGTCATTCAATTCAATTACCTAAGTCATGCTAAGAGATTTATCGTGAAAGTGAAGTAACTAATCGTTTTTTCATCACGAATTAAATATTTTCGACATATCCTGAAACGCAACTACAACCAACGCTGATTGGTATTCGTACAGCGTACCAGTTCTTTGTCAAGTTGCTGTGTATTTTCTCATTGTCGTCGTCTTCAGATCCAGCGTCTCCTTTATCGCCCTGTTTCAATTTTAATATTGTTATCTGTAACAAAAAAAACTTTGCTTAAATGCTGACAACCACATAACAAAATACAGCTGTGAAACTGGGAGTCGAGAGAAAGGGATAAAACATACCTACGTAGTTTTGCAAATTCATATTAGTGTTTAGGACACCCAAAGGCATTAGAGCAGCTAGGCAAGCTACTGGTATAATCACGAGCGGGGGGTTATACTTACATTATATAAATTTTCTTTACAGATAAAAGGTAGTCTGCAAGAGTTGCTTTTACTGCAATTTCTAATTTCTACAGATGGTGGAAACACATCGTTACCCAATATCTCCCAATCCACCTGAAAATAAAATAAATAATCATGAAGGCGCTAGAAATTGATACAACTAATTACCTAGTAAATTGATAGGTACGTTTCAGAACTCACGTTAGGTTCACAGGTGCAAGGTGGGTCCGTTAAAACTTGCTGAAAAAAAAAAAAAGATTAGAAATTTAATCTATTGTAGGTACCTACTCCGATGTTTTTCGCGGCACGGGACATCTAAGAATCGAGATTGTAGGTTCGTTTTTTTCTACAAATACCGATAAAGGATACTAACGTTGTACTTTTTAACCTTGATGTTGCCCCTTTTTCTAGTCCTAGTTTCCACTGATTTATCTAGTAAAATAACGTCGTTCCTTATCATGTTAGCGTAGTCCACTATGAACGCTGATAGTTCTTCGGGATTGCGATCTGGATCATAGGGTTCCACATCATAAGTGACCCCTCTGTTCTTGAAATTCTCCATAATTTCATTATCTCTTGTTTTCTGCACCATGTAATTCTTCCTCTTGTGCGTTCTGTGGCCTTCTGGCATAAACCGATCTACGTTTGATGGGTTCCTGAGCGCCATTGCTTTTGGTATTAAAGCTTGGAGTATTAAAAAAAACCCAACACATATTACTACAGTGACTATGGGCCTTGTTACCTGAAACAACAGTGATACGAGTAAATGCTGTGTAGAAATGCACTGACCACATTTTGGGGTAATGTTAGTCTCCAGCCTTCTCCGATCCAAAAGCTTTGGTAGGGATGAGTTGTGCTCTGTGCCGATTCTGATATAGAATGAGAAAATCCATGATTCTGATAATTAAGTGCGCAATATGTGCTAGTAAAAAATAACACTTAAAACGAACCACTCTCCTATAAAGCTTCTAAAAGCCGTGTCGGCCGAGTGGGAGGTACCTCGACCTTCATTTCGACGGTCGTGGGTTCGAATCCCGGCGTGCATCAATGGATATTCTGTTCGAAAAAATTAAATGCGCATCAAAACGCGTGCTGAAAACGGTGAAGGAAAAACATCGTGAGGAAACCAGTTAGTATTTTTATAAGCGGCGATGGGCTTACAACCTGTCACGTATGGAATGCCAACTACAGCAAAATGTGGGCATGTCTAAATATAATGTTTAGGCGTGTCTTTGACTACCCCCTCTAGACATATTCGAGGATCTAATATACAAGCTTACCATGATTACTCCGATGTTGCTCCGTTTATTTCCCACAGATGAATGATCTTGTATGTGAGTTTTCCACCTTTATATTGGTTTTAATATAAAAGAATCCATTAGCGACGAAACTCAATCTGTGCTTGGGTGGCTATTGTTAACGTTATTATAAGATAATGTGGCTTTTGTTTGCTACCTTACCTACAGATTAGAGTGGCATATCTATTTGACATTTGCTAGAGTAGGCCATTCATAAATAAAAATAGGTGGGTATTATTGTTAGGCTAATGTAAGCCAAAAACAAAAATATCTAGTTTTAGACACAATAATAGGTAAGTATTACTGTGTAGGTAACTAAGTATTCCTAGACTGCGACTTTTAGGTCTACACGTCCTCTTTCAAATTACTCTTTTTAGTTCTACTCTGATACCATTGCGACTGTCTAAGTATTTCATACAAATAGCAATCAGTCATTTGCTTACAGCGCGGCGTGAATGAACCACAAATCTCAATTCGTCCGAATTTTGATATTTAATCGTAGGATACAAATAAAACTAAGCGGGTTAAAAAAATCACTGTTTATAAAAACTTTAGTAAGTCTGTTTTATCTTTTAAACTAACCAATATTTTTTTAAATATTGATTTTTAATTAAATCAGAGGGCAGCACTGTTCTGGGCCTTGGTAGTGTCTTTCGATTTACACGAAATAATTCAACTTTGACGCTGTTATATTTAAAAATCAATATTAATCTGCTTTGCTTCAAGTGCCTTCACTGCCTGTTCAAAAGCTTTTATAGCATGCGGTCCTTTAAATGGATTTATTGGATTATTGTCTTTATTAATTCCATTGAGCCTTAACATCAAATCGCTCATTATAGCTCGTTCTTTTACCAAGACTTCTTCGTTCAAAATATTGACTTTTCTCCCTTTTACGAATACACCGTGTTTTTTTAAGCAATGCCGAGTGAAGTCGGTTTTGTAGCTGTATGGTTGTGAACAAATCTGAAATAAATCGGTTTTTTTTTTCAGTTCACTTTAGACAAATAAAAGCTAAGTACCTATTTAGAAAAAGTATTATTTGGGGCCTGAAGACAGCCGACAGGCTCCGTATCATATGGGGGTCTGCCTGTAACTTGCTTCCATTGACCAACATCTTCTTTTTAAATTGGGCTTTGGTTCATCTTTAGAATCTTACCTCACATTTAAATGGTCTTTCTCCAGTGTGTACGCGCATATGATGATTCAAATTGGTTCTTGTTACAAATGTCATGGGACACTGCTCGCAGGAAAACTTTTTCACTCCCATGTTGTGGACGCCCTGGCAATGACGCCACATATGCCCTTTCTGAAAAAAAACCTAGGTTCAATTTAGACCAAACCAAAAAAAGCACTTTTTTTAATGTTACTAAAATAGAGATGCCCGTCTAGTTCAGCTTCTTATTTTAAATGTGTTATAAATAATCATCTATCACTACATAGTATAAAGCAAAGTCGCTTTCCGCTTCCCGCGTCTGTATGTATGTATGTATGTTTGCTTATATCTTTAAAACTACACAACGGATTTTGATGCGGTTTTTTTTAATAGATAGAGTGATTCAGGAGGAAGGTTTATATGTATAATAACATGCTACCCGTGCGAAGCCGGGGCGGGTCGCTAGTTATTTATATTTTCAATAGATTATTTGTTTTCATGAAATTTAGCAAAACTAGGTTATCCAGGTACTATTTTTTTAAAGAGTACTTTTGAATGGGCTTGTCCACGACAGTACTACAATAACAATATTCAATGTAATTAGCATAATGTAGGTATAATTATATCGACATACCGATCTAAATGTTTTTCCACAGATCTCGCATGGAAACTTCACAGCGGTACCTGTATGAACGAGCTGGTGTCTGAAAATTAAATAGCTTCAACTATCGGGCTATCATATCTTTAAAAGAATATATAATATTGTTTATAAAAGAAAGTCGTGTTAGTTACACTATTTATAACTCAAGAACGGCTGAACCGATTTGGCTGAAAATTGGTGGGGAGGTAGCTTAGAACCAGGAGACGGACATAGGATACTTTTTTATAACGGGAACGGGAACTTAACACAACATTTGTTAATCCTAAAGCGATACAAAGTTCGCCGGGTTAGCATAAAATTAGATCACTACATAGTATAAAGCAGTAGCTTTCCGCTTCCCGCGTCTGTATGTCTGTATGTATGTTTGCTTATATCTTTAAAACTACACAACGGATTTTGATGCGGTTTTTTTTAATAGATAGAGTGATTCAGGAGGAAGGTTTATATGTATAATAACATGCTACCCGTGCGAAGCCGGGGCGGGTCGCTAGTAAATTATAAAATACACTTTACTTTTTAAGTGTGTCAGCCCGGGTAAAAATGGTCATGCATACATCACATTTGTATTCTCCTTTGTCGTCATGTAACCTCATATGATATTTTAATAATTTTTTTGAATAAAACTTCTTGGGACATTTTTCACAACTAATGTTCTTTACACCTGCAACAAAAATAGGCTCTTCATAGTTAATGAGTACATACAAGGTGTCTCAAAAGAAAGTTCACATTTAATCTTTTTTTAAAAGAAAAGTCTTAGCTTTATTGAAAAAATGTTTATTATATATTGAAGTACACTGTTTGGGAATTTATTTTTTAAAAATAACATCGTCCAAATGTAAACCGTTGCGCTCTCGGCATTCATTTAGTCGGGCACTAAAATTGCCTATGACAGCTCGGCAGGTAGTCTCCGTGATGGCTGCCATTTCATGACGGATATTTTCTTTTAATTGTGCCAGGGAAGTCGGTTTATTAGCGTAAACTTTTGATTTGACATAACCCCACAGGAAAAAATCCATAGGTGTTAAATCGGGACTCCGTGGAGGCCAATTTATGTCACCTCGCCTGGAGATTAATTTGTTCGGAAAAAATTCTCGAACTCGAGGCAGAGATCTGTTGGACGTGTGTGAAGTTGCTCCATCCTGCTGGAACCATGTTCTTTGGTTGTAACCAGGAAAGTTTTGCAGTTGGGGCACGAAAAACTCGTCTAACATCTCCACATAACGCTCTGAATTCACTGTGAGCGTGCGTCCCCTTCCATCTTCAAAAAAGTAAGGGCCGATAATTCCTCGCGCCGACATCGCTGCCCATACGGTGACTTTGGGTGAATGTAGCGGTTTCTGATGTTTTTGTTTTGGACTGGTTGCACTCCAGTAACGACAATTTTGCTTGTTTACATGCCCATTCAGATGAAAATGGGCTTCATCGGAAAACAAGATGTTGGTGAACGTTGGAAAGCGCTCAATCATCTGATTTACAAAGTCAAGCCTCTGACCAGCATCTTGAGGCTTCAGTTCTTTGCACCAACTGAATTTTGTACGGGTGCAGCTTTGTGTCTTTGTCTTTTGTGAACTTTGTGTAAAATGCGGCAAAATGAAGATCTGTGCACATTTAAAGCAACAGCACGCTTCCGAATCGAGAGGTTTGGATCATCTCGAATAGACTGAGTAACACTGTCCACGTTTTCGGCTGTTCTTGATGTTCTTGGCCGCCCAGATTTTGGTTTCTCCAGAGTTGACCCAGTCTCTTCAAACTTCTCAACCCATTTTGCAATGAGTCGAGTGCTAGGCGCATCATTTAAGTGACGATTATGTCGAATACTGCAGAATTTTCTACGCGCTACAGTCGCCGAATTACCGTTTTTGTAAAACTCACGTACGCACAACGCACGGTCCGCACCAGAGAAACGCTCCATAGCGACTAAATTCCCAAGAGCCAGACTACCGACTGACATACCCCCCGCGCACCTCAGAATAGTTGCTTTCGCGTAATAAGATAAGCAAATGTGAACTTACTTTTGAGACACCTTGTACTTTACTTAACTTTAAGCAATGTTTCTTACCAAAATTCCAACTCAAGTAATAAATAGTACCTAGATGTACCTACATACCTATGTGTAGTAAAATGTGCGATTGTAGTGACTGAACCATTTTACCACAGTGGGGGCACATGTCTCTTCTGGGCAACCGTTTGTGTTTTGTTTTTAATGACATTCTTTTTTTAAACGGCATTCTAGTTCGAGCTAATCTGATATCCAATAGATAAACTGGCTTTATGGACATTTTATTTTCTGATACACCTGGAAAAAAACCTTAATGAGTATTGTCATGTCAAGAGTGCATAAAATTATAAGGTATATTCAATTGTAGGCTATTTTATAACATGATAATAAATATGTTGTAGTTGTAGGCGGGTGAGCAGTACCTATAGTTATGATATGTACCTATATAGACACGTGATTGCTTGCGTGGCGGATACTGAGCGCTCAGCACACAGAAACAATATTTCACATGCATCTACACACATAAGAGGGTGTCCATTCATTACATAACCTAATTAATTATTTTTATCTGAGATAAATTATTATGTTCAACTTTAACCCAGTTTCCCCATATATTTACCTACAGTTTCTTGTGAAAAAAAAAACGTGATATTTGCCGAGACCCCTCCCCCCGCCTACGCGAGATTGGATGAGATTCCTCTCGACCCCTAAACGCTACACGTAATTAATGAACGCCCCCTAATAAAGACCAACCCGCCTTTATGAGATAAACAACTGTACCTTTTGTTCTCAATTCTTTCTTTTTATGATTCTTCTTATAACTCTTTCTTTTATTCTTGATAGGAATGTAGTCTTCATCAGAGTCCAGGTGAGATTTAAGACTCATCACAGACTTATCATCATCAACATCAAATTCAGGATCATAGTCTACAGCCACATCGTATATCTGAATTAAAATGATTAAATTTTAAGGATAAAAAATATTGTTTGCATATAATATTCACCATAATTTAAATATTAATTTCACTTACAATATCATACTCATTATCAGGATCTTGTTTTATTGACTCAAGGAATTCTTTAACAGACAAATTTTTTTTATCAATACTATCTTGACATTGCATTCTTTTTATAACGGTGTTGTTGTAATTCAAGACCTTTTCACCACTCTTAACAAATTTTTCAGTTATTCTATCATATTCATCAATTGTGACTTCATTGTCTTGTTCTTTCATATTTATTTTGCTTTTTATATCTTGAATGTTGGTGAACATTATTCTCTTTAAATGGCAATGTTTTTGAAGTTCATTATCTGACCTGGAAGAAAAGACCTTTATAGAATTATATATAGACAAAAATATATGAACCAACTGAAATATAAATACTGTAAAAGAGAGATCTTTAATATTATTATTACCTTTCTATCTGACATTTAAACTCATAAATTTCTGTTAATCTTTTGCAGCATCCAACACATATTTCATTTCCTAATCCATCATTTATTGAGAGCTGAAAGATATATTAATTAAATTATCTACAATAAACTTGATAGGTAACATAAAAAAAGTTATTTTTCTCTTGAAATATCTTGAAAATAAAGTGTGAAATAACACAGCCGAGTGTTGAAAATGTTAAAACTTTTGGAAATATTATGACAGGGTAAGTAGGTACTATATTATAAAGCATTAAGGGCTTCACTCACAGCAACTATAATGTAAAGATGTACATTATAGCATGATACATCTCATTACATCTTTTCATAGAAATCGTCAGAAGTCCACACACAACAGCTATAATATACATTTTTACTTGTTCTTAGGATACAGAGTGATATTTAAATATACATATTTTCGATACATCCTGTTACATCTCAATACATTTCTATATATTTCTGTTCGAAAAGGATGTCAAAAAGTTTGAAAAAATACATTTCATTACCTGTTGTGTGTGTGCGATAATTTAAAGCTTTAAATCCTGGGATGTAATGTACATTAAAGCTGCAGTGTGTGAAGCCTTAAACCAACCTTCACATTTGTAAATGATGCCACCATATCAGCATATGTAATGATTAGGCCTTTTTCTATGCTGTCATACAAGGAATTCATTCTTTTTCGAGACCTCAAACATATTCTGCATTTTTCCATGATGTAATTTATGTAGCAATGTTTTTAGTGTTTATGGTTGAGGCACATTTTATAGTGACCTAGAATAAGGTTCTATGTTCATTTAACAACGGGCAGAGTCAGTACATCATGTAGAAGCAATACTCAGAGAGTTGATAAACAAAGCTTTTATTTTACTTCACTTTGTTCAGTTAGTTTGCAAGTACTATCTGTTACTATAAATACTACTGCTATGTTTGGAACCATTTTGAAATAAATAAAGGTAGGTTATACATTATTACAGTGAGCTGATCTGATGATAGAGTCAGGGGCATGGAACTTCTCAGGTAATAGGTAGTATAGATAATGCTGATAAAACACCTCAGTAGATAGGTACAAAACCGTGACAGAGTAAGTGGCCACTTCACGTGACTTATTGTGGCTTGGCTTGCGATTCAGACCAATTTCACTTCAGTTAGTTTTTAACTGTTTTATTTTGGTTGTCCACTTAGTGGTTGAATTCTGCATAGACCTATGTAAACTTAAATTGCTGGGAGACTGGCCAAAAACACACTCAGTGATCCTCCAGCCATCTACTCTACTGGCTGGTGCTAAAAAATATATTAATATCCTATGGCTCAGTTCAAACAATCTTCTGACAAAACAAAACAAACAATTTTTTACCTACTAAACCTGAAGAGCTGAGGATATTTTGGATGAATTGAATAAAATAAACTGTGAATTAGTTAGGGAGTAGTGCCAATAACTAGTATAATTATTACGATTAATTTTCTAGGTCTATGGTCTATGCGAACTAGAGCTTAGTGTAATGATGTTTAAACTTATTTTTTTTTTATTAATACCTGTTCAACGAAAAGAATAACGTGACGGATTGACGGATGTGACTTTGATTGACGGCAACGTCGGCAACTCACATGTTTTGACATATACAATTTTGATATGATTTGAAAACTAGTGGTGTGGTGCGTATTTACTCGACCAGGTTTTATTTATGGGTATGCGCTCCAAGTACGGAAGGTCGTTTAAGAGGTCGTTTCGAAACGTGTAGGTACGTTCAGGTATGTAACTAACGAATAAAGAAAGTACCTAGTGATCAATGTCATGCCACAAATGTATACTTTACCTACCTCTTCAATTTCTAAATACTCTACAGCACAAAAACTTCTCGTAAAAGGTGGCACTCTATAAACCTACTAGGTATCTGTTGCAAGTACGTCCAAAGAGCATATTATAATCACTACGTTTTACGACTTACTCTGTAGATTGACGTTGAGTCAGTTCAGTGAGCATGAGCATTGCATTGACAATAAACCGGAAGACAAATTGATATCAAGAATTTACTATAGATTAATTTGAGCCGAGATATTTTTTGGTCGCTAAGTACCTACCTACTCTCGCTAGGTACGGCACGGTTAAAATGTAGGCTGTCAAATGCGACAAACACGTAGAAAAGGCAGAAGGCGCATTGATAATAATTATTGGCATTGCGGATAAACCCTGAGGAATGAATTCTTTCGTTTTCAGCATTTACTGAAATTATTGTAAGTACAGAATAGTTTACAGCGACGACTTCAAGTATGTGATAATTACCTTGGCTTTGACCACGCTTCAGCTGTTGGGAAAAGGTATGAAAATCCTTAAACGTTGGAACGTTATCAAGTTCGTTCCTGAAAGTAAAACTAGTTCAAATTCAAATTCTTTTTACATCAATGAGAAGGCGTTATCTTTCTTAAAATAAATAAAGTTGTTCAATTGGCCATCCATCAGAGTCAAAACATTTGTTATTTTTACGAAGCGCACGTGCTAAAATAATATACCTAGGTACCCACCTAAATTAACAACAAGTATAAATATTTAGACAGCTCCCAAAAAATAAATTTCTATTTTCGTTAGCTAACCCGTTTACTGTAGGTAATCTGTGTTCTTGTTCTTAAAACTGCTATCTATAGCATATAGCATACCATAAAAGTATGGCCCAGAATGGATACCTACCCTGAGACTAGTTTTCAAAGTCTCTCAAACTTCTGCAGCTGACTATATCTAGGTATCCAAAAACCAAAAAAAATCTGTTATGTTTGAAACTTTTTCATATATAGCACATTACGGCCAAAACAATAAAATAGCCCTGACCTCGTAGGTACTTGGACTCCTGTTCCGTGGGTGTTGACTCAACACTGTAGAGATTAGCTGCGGAGGGCTGCGCCGCTAGTGCTCAATCCACAGCCCACTGACATTTTATATCTGTGGTTGTATTTGGTATTTTCAAATTCAAATTCAAAGTGATCCTTGTGATTTTATTGAAATAAATGATTTTTGAATTTGAATTTGAATTTGAACTAGTTTTACTTTCAGGAACGAACTTGATTGGTAAGGATTTTCATACCTTTTCCCAACAGCTGAAGCGTGGTCAAAGCGAAGGTAATTATCACATACTTGAAGTCGTCGTTGTAAACTATTCTGTACTTACAATAATTTCAGTAAATGCTGAAAACGAAAGAATTCATTCCTCAGGGTTTATCCGCAATGCCAATAATTATTATCATCACCCTCTAAGGAAGAAGGGGACCGCCGGCGCCGTAACTGTAACTCATACCGCGGTAGGTACTTACTGGGTATTACTGGTAAATTACTTGGCCTTATTATTCTGTCCAAATTGCAAAAATTGTCTAATCGTATGTATCCTGAGTCTCAAAGGATTTCGTGCACAGTATTCCACTGCAGACATGATTTAAATTTACATTTCGTCACTTCAGAGCAAAACGTAGAGAGCAAAAAACTCTTTTCCCGATAGCCTTTGTTGATTATAACAAAGCTTTTGATACCGTTAGTAGGGAGCATAAATGCGCAAGATAAGAGTATTTGTGTACCTACTGTACTTAGGTACTGTAAAAAAATTATGTCCGCAGAACTTTTAAGTCTGATAAGCAATCACACCTCGATATTAAAGGATCTTTTGTTTTTAACGGTAATACTGATGATGCGTAAGGCAGGGTTGTGTTTTGGTGCCTACATTGTATTTGGTATTTATCTATTTTCCCGTTCGCATCGGGAGGCAGCTTTTGTTACCTTGTTCCCAGAAGAGCTTCAGACAATAGTAGGTACCTAGAAACACTTAATGAGGCGTACAAATTATTAGCAATGTCTCTTAGAAAATTGGGCACGACCAGGATCGAAAGTCCAGGCATCTCCCATTAGGCCAAACATGGCTATAAGTACCTACAGCTATTTTACAAAATACTTACTCGAAAAATATTAAACAGTTTTGTTTTAGGCAGTGACAAGTGATTTTTAGACAGTAACAAGTAGATTAGTAGGTGTAATGAATAATGAAGCGGAGTCTTCTTCAACTCCAGCTTTGGCGCCTGCAAATAAGCTTTGTGAGTCAGCTGTTGGATGAGGGGGCGCGGAGAAGGCGCGGCGCGGGGCGGCTGCAGTCAGGGCATGCCGCGTGGCGTAGCTAGCGGTGCGATCACACTGACTCGTGTGCAGTGTAGCACGCGCCGCCCGCGGCCTCACATCGCTAATCGCGCTACGCCGCCGCCTCCCCGCTCTGCCGCACCACGCGTCCGCTGGGCGCGACGAGCGGGCCGCGGGCCAGGCCCGCGAGCCTGCTGCTGCTGGCCTTGTGGCTGGCAGCCGTTGTTGCCGATCCAGCTTGTCCTGAAGAGCCGTCGGCGGCTCAGATTGCGTGTGCCTCCTGCCGATCACACGATAACGCGCGCGAACACAACTTGAGAGTGATTCGCGAAATTATTCTGGCAAAACTCGGCTTCTCGCAAGCTCCTAATACCACTGGTCGGGAACTGCCTCAAGTGCCACTTGACGTGATGGAACGATTCGAGCGACGGAAGCCAACACCAGGCGTGCAAGCAGACGAACCAGCTCCAACAAGGACCTTCGTCACTCACATTGAGCAAGATGACTTCCTAGCACGCACCGATAACGTCCTAATTTTTGCTCGTTAGTACTTCTTTTATTTTTTTACTTGTGGCCATAGTAGGTATTTAGTACATCATCGCATCAAAGAGTTAGTGCGTCAAATATAGAGACAGTTACGAAGTTCGATGCCCCTGTAGTCTTGAATTCGCAGATAGGATAAATTAATAATCTCTGTTATACTATTTTGTCTATTCATATTTACGTGAATGTGAATTTTAAAAGCTATTGTTATTATAAATTATAAATATTATTTTTATACAATCAGAGAAGGATAATTTTGTGTAACTAACACTTAAGCTCTTTTGCCAACTTTATTGAATTTATATTTACTTTTTATAGACATCTGGCAAGGGTTTTCTCAGATGTTAGATTAAAAACGTGTCATGATGAATAAAACTTTTCGGACTATCGTATGAGTTGCTGTTGGCATGGTCTGCGAAGTTCATTGACAGGCACGTGTGCAGCCTATAAGTGGCTAAGGCATTTCGTGGTCGCGTCACGCACAGCAAATTTTAATTAGCAAATGATTGCTTAAACTATACTATAACTTGCACATTATGTATCATTGTCTATATAAGACAGCGGCATGTTGAGATCGCTATCGCCACAGACTCGGACAGCTTTTGAATAATAATCTGCAACGGTTATTGAATTGTTAATGTGCATGTTGGTGCTTAGGTATTTCTATCATTAAACGTAACGTTTTCTGTATCTACCACGATACATTCCGACATAAAAGTACTTACCTACTTGCCTTACCAAACCTATAGCATTCAAAACACTAGTCATAGTGCTTGATTTTAATAGATGGTAGGTATACTTACCTACCTCTAGGTCAACTGTATTATCGCATCTTCAAAATTGGTTTGTAGGTTGGTTTTCCAGGTTAGTATCTGTTACTGGGTTAACTTTACCTTTACTAAGGTCTTTGTTGAATTTGTTTTTAATCAAGCACAAAATAGACAAATGTTTGTACCTATAATAGTTTGATTTGTACATTTATTTATTTTATTATTGTAGAGAATTACATTACATTCCCACGAGTGCTGTGCCATATCATGACCTACGTCAGTTTGTTATTTTTAGCATATCAAAGTTGATAAAACATCACTAACTACTTAGCCCACTGTACAGTGTAGAGAAGGTGCAATTCAGATATTTCTGACATAGGTATTAGTTTTCTTAAACTTTACAATTCTTAATAGGTTGAGGTAGGTACAATGAAAAATACTAAATGCTACCATGAAAAGGAATATTAGTTATGCAAAAGAGGTTAAACCTTCTGTGAAAGCCTTTTGAAAAATAAATATTTTTATTATTATTATTATTATTATTATTATTAAAAGGTGATCTAAAATACCTTGCTGCGAGTCGTTGGGTGCAAAAGGTCGGTCACTTTGTAAATTATGATGATGATGATATTGGTTATAATATGATGGTAGTTTTATTTTACATATTATTTTATACTTAACAAATACGGTGAGGGCATATTTTAATAAAATATACCTGATGTATTTAATATGATTAGGTAATACGAATATCCATAAATTATTAGGTAATAAATAATGATATGTAGATATCATCACCTATGTCTAGTCAAATGAAACACACACACACACTAAACAGTGAAGTAAGAATGGTTTACTTTGAATGAAGAGTGGTAGTGGTAGAAGTAGGTATGTAACCTACCTACAAAAATGATTTGTTTGCCAATTTTATCGACTGGGATCAAAAGTGCGTGGCCGCCACCACAAAACTTTTTGCTCGGTCGCTTATAAAATTGTTAAATAAAGGAAGTGATGTATTATTTCATCTTAATTGTTACCAGAACGTTTATTATCGCAAATGAATCATTACAAAACGTTATGGATAAAAATAAATAGTTCATAATTTTAGATTAACCCCGTTAAAGTTCCGGCAGCACTATCTAAAAGTTGAGTAGGCGTCTGCCGACTCTATGTCGCTTTGAGAAACACTACTCTAGACTAGTCTCGAGTTCTCAATGATCGAATGTGCAAACGCACCGCCTCCGTTTAACTGAATGACACAATTCCTGACACATTACCTAATCTCAACGTACGCTATCACAGTTTCAGCAAGCATGCTTGCTATTATTGTTGGTACCTACACAAAACACACTTTGTAACACACATACACCTACTTAGTATTCTATCTAGAATTCTAAAAATGCTAGATCCAAGTTTTAACCACGTTTTAAAGTAGGTAACCTAGGTAGGTACCCCTTATCATTTCTCATTAAAATATTTCCAATCAGTGTAGGTACCTACAGACTTTTCGACCTTTACTGTTGTACAGATACCTACCTACCTAAACCAATAATCAGTAAAGGAGTTGACTGACTAGGTAGGTACTTATTTCAGGGTTGGTCATTAAAAAATGGTAAAATTAAAAGAGGTAAAAGTATGGTGTTTTCAGAAAACCCAAGTAGTCTATGTAATAACTCTAGCAGACCGATACCTAAATTTAATTGAGGATTAGGCCTATTGGGGATACCTCTTGAAAAAAAACGCGCCTCATGTTCTTACCTCTAAGGTGGTGTGGAAAAAGAACTATTTCAATATAAACCGATGTTAATCTCAGGAAAATAACATTTACTGTAATTATTCAATTGAATATTGAATAGAACGACATTCTAACATCCGGGCAATACCTAATCCAATAAATAAATCACTTATCAAACACCAAAATCACCCCTTCACAATTATAACTAATCGAAACATATTGTTACAAAATTAAGATCAATGGCAAATGACAAGTTCCTACCTACCTATCTAACAGAACATTATTGTTATTTAATTTTGGTCTTTATTTCTTATCTTATGTTACAAGGACGTATAATGAAAACACTACAAAGTCAAAATGGTATTTTGTGTTTACCAATGTTGAGGTTTTTATTACAATGTATCAACTGTAAGAAACTTTACCTATTTAAAGTAATTTAGGTTGGGAATCGTCTCAATAAAAACCACAACAAACACACAAGTTGGTAGGTACCTACTATTACCCATCTATAGATGTTTATTCGCAGAAAAGTCTTACAATAAAGACACTTAAAACTTATTCGCTCTTTTCCCTGCCTTTGTTGTTACCTACCTATTTTATTAGTACAAAAGGCCAAATCGAGCGCGTACGCGACAAGAGTCGCCAAGTGCGTGCAAACGAGACGTGTCGCCGTCAACGACCATTTGCAACGATCGATTGTTTCGGCTGGTAGCAGTCACCTTAATTGCTCACGAATCAAGATGACTCGCGCGTCTAGCGCTTTTGTATGGAATTATCAGTGAAAAGGATTGCTTACATTTCCTATATTTTATACATAAGTGCAGACATTCTCTCAGATCTCTTGGCGTTTAGATCGTATGAAGATATCAATGAGTGTAGTCAGAGATAGGCACGTCCAAGCAATCATTTTGGAAATGCCCTCATTTTGCAGTACTTTCTTTACCTACCTAAATCAGATACCTGTCTAAATCTTAATATTTCCCAGCACAAGAGAACTCTATGCTACGTACCAGTGCTAGAAATAAAGGACCCTAAATGAGGTCATCCATTTCATTCACCAAAATCATCTATGATGCGATATTCCATTATTACTGTAGCCATGTACATAATTATTGTATTAAGTACTTCTTGCCTTTCATAAATAAATATTATTATACGTGGAGAACAGGACAACGGATATCTTAAGTAAGCGCATCCGTAGTACCTATTTAGGAAACATGCGAAACTTGAAGCAGCTGAACCCGCATGTGCAGACCACCCTCGAGCTTTTGCAATAACAACCTACTTACGCGAACGTCGTATTAAATCAACTAGGTACCTATAGAGTTAAAAACTTTACCAATGTTACTGTACCTACATAACAAAATTAAAAATTTCATAAAATATGTTTTTTGGTAGAAGAAGTGTACAGTAATTGTATTAATAATGCGTTTTAAAAAATAGATTGTTTTTTTTTTAAGGTAAGAACGCTATAACTATTTTAGGAATTTCTAAAAAACTTGAAACCCGCTGCTTGTGATAAAAACTCGCATTTATTTGTGAAACTGTGCAGTATTTATTATTGAATTTCTGTGATCTAAAGTAATCTAAACACGGACGTGTTAAGTAAATTAATTAATTTTGAATGTAAGGAACACTTTAGGGGGCAAATTAGAAAACTAAAAAATAAAGTTTTGCTAACTGTACCATGTGAAATATCAAATGGGTCTCAAATATGTAATTTTTTAAAAAGTTTACCTTAAATATTGAAGAAAATAGATGGAAATTTTTATATTTCATCTTTATCTCCTAAACTTCTGAGTCCAAAATTTAGGAAATAATACAGAAAATGATAAATCTCTCATAATTATGCGTACACTGTACTTTGTTATTTCATCTTATGGAAACCTCTTTAAGGCGGCTGTTAAATTTATGACAGCTCGCATTTTTTGTACTCGGTCGTATTCTGTGGCCGCACACTAAGAATAGTGCAAACGCACACATTGAAGCTACTTCACACTTCATTTACCAAGACTAAATAACTAGTCTTGATACTTGAAAATATTTGGTGCAATAGGTATGTCATATTTGTATAGGTAGGTATGTACTTAATAATTTTATAGGTTGCACTTGACAAAAAGAAAATAAATATAGAAAAAATTAATATATATTATAAGACAGGTTACAAATCGTAAAGTGCTACTACACAGTTACTAATATTTGACTGTGCAAAAAATATTTGTTAGGTACCTACTAATAAAATACATTATGACAAAACGGTAAGTATCGTTTTTTTACAAGCTCTTATTTAACTTGCAGTTTATGTACATATTTATGTATGTATGTTTGATAAGGTGGAATCTTGCAACTTAATTTTAAGCAGTTATCCCCAATCGATTGAGCTGAAATTTTGCATACATAATATGGTGACAGCGAGTTGATCTGATGATGGAGTCAGGAGCTGTTCAACGGAACCCTTCACTAAATAGTCGAATTGAGGCAAAACTTTGCATACCTATCAATCTCAATGACAATGTAAAATTATGGTACTAGCAAGCTGGTCTGATGATGGAGGTCGGATGTAGCCATCGGAACTCCTCAACTACACAACATAACCACGTCGCGTTTGGGCTCGTTATTTTTATCTTGACGAGAACTAGAGCACTAGACATTACAAAAGCTTGATTTAAAAAATATATTTTTAATAAAAAAACTTATTGTCATCTAAAATCGATGACGGCACCGTCAACGTTTCGAGTACCACTCACAGAAAGTTTTGAAAGTGAAATACTGATAAAATATGTATTTTGCTTTTGAATTGTGTGCGAGCTATGATCTCGAAGATCCATAGACCGCGCGTAGCGAGGGTCAACAAGTTCTGGAATTAAACAGTTATTGTAAAACTTTACTAAATAACCCTCCATAATATTTTCTTTCCAGAAAAATCAAATATGAATTTGTAAAAAGAGATGACCAGCTCTTTTTAAAAATTCATATTTTCCATTGTATTTGTACTAAATGACATCACAAACCTGCAATACTTTTTAAGACCTATCCAAAGACATGGAGAGTATGCGAGAAAAAAAAACATCTGAAAATATGTATTTATTTCTACCACATTGTCGGCGTGACTAATGTATATGCATGCCAAATTACAGCTTTCTAGTACTAAGAGTATCTGAGCTAAGCTGCGGACGAATGGACGAAAATGGCAAAACTATAAGGGTTTTTTGTAAACTACGAAACACTAAAGAGCACTTTCAGTATTTAGAATTAAACAATTTTTCAGGACACTTTATTTTTTTTTAAATATTTAATTATTTGCACCATGTACTTAAACTTAAGTATAAATGCCATCAAAAACAACTTGTAAAAATAAAAATAAAAAGCCAATTCTCGCAACGCAGCTCAGTTTCTTTTTTTGTCTTTTTTTTGTTGGAACTATGCTCGTGTGTAGTAAACTTAACTTGTGAGATATTGTATAAGTAGCCTAAGATGACCAGAGATAATCTGTCGATGTCAGTCTCTCTTCCCTGTTCGCTTGTTACGGCTGGTCGTGTTCTATATCTCTACAATAAAGAATCCATATATATCACCCAGATCGTGTATAATTTAACCAAAAACCCATCAGTTCTTCTATCGTAAAAAGTTGTGAGATTTCAATGTCTGTCTGTCTGTCTAAAAAATGGCCTGAACTGCTTCGAGAAAAGGATGGTACGACTGTGCCGCTTTTTTGCTTGACTTGGCGGGGGCACTACCGTGCCCCCAGATAAACCTTGCTTTGATAGTAACAAATACCGACCTTTTTAGAAGGTTCAACATTTTTGGTTCAATGCGTATCGTATCATTCGTCAGTCATTCATCAGTCGTCAAAATTGATTAATGCTAGATTTGTTGCACACCAGCACTCGGAGTCTTTTTATAGTTGTGAGGATGTTTTTTAATTAAAAATAGCCTATTTATAAGCTAGAGGTATATTTACATCGACAGCAAATTTCAATTTCATCCGTTTAGTCGTTTAGGTCTGATTGAGGTACAAACATCCAAACATACTTAACATCCGCACAAACTTTTAGATTTATAATATTAAAGGTAGATAAATAATAATTATAAATTATATTCATAATCTGAAATTTATGTAATTTTTCTAAATCCAATTATAGATAAAGTATCATTTTTTTCCATCCATGTATAAAAAAACACGCTTGGTAATATAGGGTAGATCGGGTCTAAACGATACTGGTAAGGATCATGGTACCTTAGAACTTTCATTTCAAAACAGAAATGTATCAAATCAACATTTATATTTATTTAATAGGACTAATTAGGGACACTTCAAAAACCACAGCAAAAGACGTTGTCCAGAAAGTATTATCACTAAAATGGAAATAGGCCGGGCTCATCCAAAGATTACAAAATGAGAGGTGATCTAAAACAATTATGAATTGGGACCCAATACATAAAAAACGAAGAAGAGGAAGGCCTGCTATGCGATGGAATGATGACATCGTGAAAGTAGCAGGCAAAACATGGAGCAGAGCCGCTAGAGATCGGGAAAAAAGGATAGAGCTGGAGGAGGCTTTTACCGCTGAAAGCGGTCCTTACACATAATTTTATATACCTATGCATAGATACATATTTAAGTTAATTTTATATTGTGCAAGGAAATAAAAGCTTTTATTATTTATTATTAATTAGGGACACAACCAGGTTCACATTTTCCTGAAATTTAATATTTTTATTAAAATAACAATCAAATACGAAACATCGGCTTATTTCGATTTTGCTCCGACGCGACGTATGCAAAAAGGTAAAACCGTATACTATTATCATATTGTTTCGAAACCAAACTCGATGAAACGCATCTTCTACAAAAAAAAAAACCATCCAACTCTTTCAACAAATCATGCATTGTACCTAACCTTCATCTGTGTGGCTTGCACTAAATTCTTCAAGGCAATATATTATACAAATGTTATCATTAGTTTTGCATGTCCAGTATTTTACCCCGGTATTCCATTATGTAAGACCTCCTCTAAATTCGAAGAAAAATGTGACGTGGACGTGCTTCCCCGAGCGCGTTTGAGCGCTAACTGACGTGCCGACTTGAGGTGAATGTGAGTTTTGTATGGAAAAAATGTATGGAGAAGTTTTATTGCATTTTATATTGTTCATAAATGAAAAAGTAAATTATTTGAAAACAAGATAATGCCACGCGGTATAGAGAAATATAAAATCTACAATTTCGTATTATTTTCAAATAAAAATATGCTGTGGGTCTAAAGATATTGGTACCTAACCAGACCCCATTTTTCGACATTTTCAGCGGTTCTTGCGACGGTAAAAACGTATTTTTTTGAAAATATTGTACAGAACTGGCCAGTTTTTATTATCTACTATTAAAGATGAATATATTATTAGTAATTTTGTATCACTATATCCTCACAATTGTGATTCCTGGTTTTTAAATCGGTACCTGAAAACCATTGAAATACGTGTGTAACTGTGAGCCGGGCCTTAAGTGAGTTCAAATTGCACTTGTCCAATATTTTATGTTAATAAAAGTGTTTGTGTTTTAATAATAAATAAAGCAAAAATAAGATTAACTTAGCATATCGCATCAATAGCACGATTTAGCTAATATTCAATTTTACCTAAACTACAAAGTCATACTCATAAGAAATAGGAGCTAATGTTATATTTGTTTGTGTTAATCTTTTTTTTTTTCTCAGAATTTGAAAATGTTATTGTGCGCAGTCTGGTCAGTGGCGTGTCAGGGCTCAACTTATTAGTCACTTACTAAAACTAGTTACATTCTAAATGTTATCAAACAATTATAACGAATGTGCCTGCAGGTCTAGCCTTGATTTATTTACACAAAATAAACAAGAATTAAATTTGGACGAAGAATAAAGCGTTGTAGATGTGAAATTTTTGATGAGGAAAGTTTATAAATATTTTTTTTTTCGTTTATTCTTGCGATTACCAAGCTCTAAAAAGTAGAAAAATCGCCGCTTTTAACACAAAAAATATGTTTTTATTACTTAATACTTCTGTAAAATTAACTTTGCGAAACAGATTTACAGACAAACTAAGTGAGATGTCTATGATGGAATGAATGATTCATATTTTTTTTAGCAATTTAGGCGATAATACTCGAAGAAGTTATTGACATTGTATTTGATTGGTTTGAGACTTCCCTTCAATGCTAACAACAGCAGGCACCTTGACACTAGAGGTTGTTAACCGGTGCATTAGATGGGGCACAATTGAGGCCAGTGTGTGAGCGAGTTCAAGAGCAATTTAGGTTCCGTAGGTCAGTTCGCCGAAGGTAACCTTGACATTGACTACAATAGTTCTACCTAGGAGTTTTGGTTGAACTATGAGACAAAAAGTTTCCGTATCTCTGCACGTCCATTTGAACATAGGTAGGTAGGTACTCGTAATGGGACAAACCTCATCGCTTCAATTACATTCAGGCCAGTATGAAATTATACCTTGTATGACTGTACCTTGTAAATACTTGTATCTAACTACCTACCTACTGGGAGCCGTGTTGGCCTAGTGGGGTCTAGTGACCTCGATCATTATCTAGAAAAGATGCGAAAAGATGACTTTACTTAATCGTATGGAAAAAGTAAATTTTACATTAGGTACTATCCTAGGTACTTAAGGTTACAATAAATAAACAAATGTCTTTAAACGCAGAGCAAAGATTATTATGCTCTTGCCTGCCCATGTCCGTCCTGTCAACGCCCATAACGTTAAGCATGAAATCTCAATTTATTTCATGACAAAGATAGACAGACGGGTTGAAAATAGCAATGAGACGTCGTTACGTTGTCGGCCGTCTGCAGCCTGCGTCGCGACAGATTTCCAGGAGACAGAGGGATGGAGCAAAAAAAAAGTTATTGCAGCAAGACAAGAAGGACGTAGTGTAGGTAGGTAGTAGTATAGTACTTAATATTTATTTTAAAGTCATCGGCTCAACCGCGTGCACGCGTCTTATTGTTTTCTTAATTATAATCGATAATTTATTTATTTTCCTATTAAACAGTTGGTCGGACTGCTTAATGTTTAGGAAAATCTGTCAGTGGCATCCTTAAATAAGGCCAAGAAAGTATAATAATAAAATAATGTATGGCCGTTGATTGCAATAAGCAGTTACTTTGCATCAATTCAGTCAGGACAGGACGTCGATTTCAATTTGAGCACATCCTGCTTTCACGAGATATTCTTGTTATTTATTGCTTATGAGAGGGGTAATTTTTGTGACGCAGTAAAACATACTTGGTGATACCTACAGCTCTTTATTCAATAACTGCGCCGCAAATCATTATTCATATCGAAATAACTGCCTAAATGAAGATAGTGCCCCATTTTGTACATAACTGTTATCAAAATCTCAACGCATTTGGCTAAACTCTTTACAATCAACTTGGCTCACATTGATATATATATAGATATCACCGGCCTTCGGGTGTAGGTAGGTACATTGACTGCGTAGGAAGTTTTCAGGAAAAAAAATTGCCATTTTATTTAAATAGGAGTTTTAATATATTGTATGCACCGTAGTAGCTACATAGTAGTAAGTAGGTACAGAATTTACTCAATTATATGAGAGGTAGAAGCAGTAACCAGCTAATGCTACTGCACCAAATTTAACAATTAACAAAGGCACGCGCGTTTGAATTGAAATCGCCTATATTAATGAATGAAAGGGTTGGCAACGCGATGCCCTTGGCTGGTGTCGCAAGCGTCCATAGGGTACGGTAACCGTTGATGTGTGAGCGCCGCCGTACCCATGCTATGTTGCTAATTTTGTTGTATAAAAAAACTTAGAAGTAATTTATTAAGTAACTAGGTACAAAAAACTTATGAAAACTAATTTTATCTTTTAGAAACGAAAAAAGAAAATGAACGTTATACAAGTACCTACCTAGTGCCTCTCGGCTCCAGGGCGCGGCGCGCTTGAGAATATAAGCTATTATAATAATTAAGATAATTACCTTGCGAACTACAGCAACAAGCTACATTTTGGACGAGTCTCAACATTTTCAAAGATCTAAGCGCCTACTATAGATCTCGCTCATATTATGTACTAGGTATATTATTATCTACTGTACTTGGGGGATTTCAATCTTATTTTGAACCACCACCTTCCTTCTATACCGAAACCTCATACGTACCTCACTACTTCATTTTATGTTTCATTCTTGTAAACTGTCACTGTCAACAGTATCATTAGATGCTTTACTTGATATGACACTGACTGACTGACATTGACATTTTATTGACCGACTTGACATTGACATTTTACTGACTGACTTGACAGGGGCTGAGGTGGCGAGCGGCGAATGGCCAAATTTAGTATTACATTTGTTTGTATTTATAATGTAGAATCAGCTGTGTATTATTATTTATTCAATGTTAATTAATCGTGTAGGTAGTTAAACTGAAAGTTACTGCGATACTTAATGCTGCCACAGTGATTTTCTACGTGCCATGTACATAGTCGTATGATATAATTTACGCATCTTTCGTAACATCAAGGTTATGATTTATGAAATAAAATTGTCTCGATTTAGTTACATAACAAATATCACCAATTCGTAACGATGAATAATTTACTAGAAATAAATACACGTTTCCACGTCTCTTCTTTAGTGAAATATCATTGGAAGCGTTGTAATCAATGTATGAAGTTACTATCCTCTCAAGCAGGAGAACAATATCAAACAAATGAAGAGCCTTGGCAACTTTATTCGCAAAAAGTGTCTAATGGCACCCTAAGTAAAGATGATCACCAAGAAATAGTTGTTCAACATCTACAAGAATTATACAAAGAAGTAAATTCATTTCAAAGACCCAATGTTACCAGTAGCTCTGGGTCACTGTTTAGTTTTTTTGTAAAATCTAAGCCTAAGAAAATTATTGCCCCAAAAGGGCTTTACATTTATGGAAGTGTTGGTGGTGGCAAAACTATGCTAATGGATTTGTTTTATGAAACTGTTCCAGTAAGTTACAATTGAACTTCAAACAAGTATATTTTATTGGTTGTCTATTACCTTTACTTTTAAATTTTCTGTAATATTTGCAGATAAAAGAAAAACTGAGAGTACATTTCAATTCATTTATGTTGAATATACATGCCAGGATCCATGAGTTAAAAATAAAATCTGGAAAAGGGGCAAGCTCATTCCGTAATGAAGATAAACCTTTTGACCCTATACCACCAGTGGCTGCGGACATTACTCAGGAATCATGGCTCATCTGCTTTGATGAATTTCAAGTAAATATTTATTCTTTATTTATTTATTTGAATCTCTAACTTTGTAAAACTCTAATTAACTCATAGTAGTTAAAAAAAATCTATGATATGGATTGCAAATTACTACATTGATGTTGATTTTGCCAATATGATTTTTTTGAAAGGGATATCTACTAAACGTAGGTGTAAAAGTGTGCAGAAACCACATTTTTAATGAAGTCGATATAAGGTGATGTGAAATGTTTGGTTTTTTGTATGGGCTGAGTTTACCTGGGGGGTTAGCATGAACCACTATTTTATCGACAATTAATCGTTCAAATGCCAAAACTGACACTTTAACTACACAAAAGTGTCAGTTTTGACATTTGGAAGATAGGTAAGATAGGTTGTCGATACAATAGTCGTTCGTGCTCAGGCCACTGGATATGATGGAAAAAGTGATAAAACTGCATTGTCTTGCAACCATCAAACTTAAAAAGAAACGGTATATAATTTACGTTAGTATGGTTATGTAATGAATTGTATAAAAATGAACTGTTTAGCTATTCATAGTTTTGATAAAAAACAAAACTAGTGTTTTAGAAGAGCCAACTTTGTAAAATAAATCAAGTTACACCAATCATGCTTCTGTCTATAATTTATCTAGATTATATTCTTATGTTATCTTTGTCATAAAAAACAAAACTGTATGTTTTGCGGTTATTGAGAAAAAACGATTCTGCATTCATCAAAAACATTTATTACTCTTCTAAGTTAGCTTATGAGAATGCAACCAACAGCTGAATCAGTTTTGTATGTACAATACATTTATTTAGAGAACCTAAAGAAGGTTATGCTAATAGAAGAATATAAAGGTGTGTCTCTGAACTGTTTCAGGTAACAGATATTGGTGATGCCATGATTTTAAAACGTCTGTTCACACAGCTGTTTGATAATGGATGTGTGGTTGTAGCAACTAGCAACAGAAAACCTGATGATCTGTACAAGAATGGTCTGCAGAGATCCAATTTTATACCTTTCATACCAATATTGAAAACCCATTGTGGTGTACTACAGTTAGACTCGGGAATTGATTACAGGTTGCGAGGAAGTGGTAATACATACAGTAAATATTTTTTGTAAGTATATTTCTCATTCATGAATAATTTTGTTTTAAAAACTATTAACAAAACCGACTTCATGTTGTTATAAGTTGATTACAAAATTTTACCCTCTATTTTTTCACCCAAAGAGGTGGTATTTTTTCCACAAATGTAAATGGAACCAAACGGAAAGTATGTCCTCCTAATCAAAAAGCTGATTTTCATCCTGATTGGTTAATATATACAGTCGTGGTCAACTAATTAGGGACACTCTTTGGTTAAACCGAATTTTGAATTTATTTTTTATTTTCCAACGAGTCTAAACCATATTCCATATCTCTTACATGTAAGTATAATTAGTCATTTATGTGCCCGATTATACAAACAATAACAACTTCTTAAACATTAAACCTCTTTACAGTATAGCTGATAGATTATCGTAGTGCTATTTGTTCAAATAATGCTGGCTGGCCATTTAATTAGGGACACTGAGATATTGCGTTCTATTTTCAAAATTTGAATCTCAATACTTTTTTACTTCTTCTCTTATTGTTTCGTGGTAGTTTTGGCGGCAATCCCGATATTTATTTTAAGTTTTGAAAAATATTTTGAAGAAAAATGGGTAAAAATAAAAGTTGCGATCCAACACTACGAAAAATTATCATGAAGTTTGTTGTCGAGCATGGTTGGCCATACCGAAGGATAGCAGAACATTTAAATTGTTCAAAAACTATGGTATACAATGCAGTCAGCAATAACACAGATTTAAATGTGCCCAGAACAAAAAGATCGAGAAAAACAACTCCGCAAGAAGATAGAATGATAACCAGGTTAGCTAAGAAAGATCCGTTTCTAGGCTCTATTTTAATTAAACACGAAGTGTTTGGGACAGACGAAAGAGCTGGTGTCTCAGCGAGGACCGTTCGACGACGTCTGGTAGAAGCAGGGTTGTTCGGAAGAGTGGCTCGCAAAGTACCGTTGTTGAAGAAAGAACATAGAAATGCTCGTTTGGCGTTTGCACGTAAATATGGACATTGGACCTACGCCCAATGGCAACATGTATTATTCTCTGACGAGACCAAGGTTAATTTGATTTCTTCAGATGGAAGGCAATACGTACGGCGTCCAGTAAAAGCGGAAATGAATCCAAGATTCACAAAAAAGCAGGTGAAACATGGCGGTGGAAACATTAAAATGTGGGGTTCATTTTCTGGACGTGGAGTGGGACCTGTGAGGAAAGTTCAGGGTAACTTAGACCAACATCAATACAAGGCAATATTGGAGGAAACGATGCTTCCCTATGCTGAGGAGCATCTCCCTATTATATGGACGTTTCAGCATGATAACGACCCGAAACATACCGCCCGTTCAGTCAAGTCGTTTCTTACCAGTCAGTCAGTATCGGTGCTAGATTGGCCAGCAAATAGCCCGGACCTTAACCCAATCGAGCACCTTTGGCACGAAATCAAGAAAAAAGTAGCCACTTATCGTACCACAACTTTAGATGAACTTAATGAAGCTTTTTGTGAGGCATGGGCAAACATTCCTGTCGAAACATGCCAGAAACTGATAATGTCTATGCCACATCGGTGTCAAGCGGTAATTACTAACAAAGGTTTTACTACTGCTACACGTAATAAAATGGATCTGTTAAAGATATTATAATACTGCAGATTATTACTTTTGTTTAACTCTATTTTTCATTATAGTTTACTGTCCTTAATTAAATGTCCAGCTACATAATTATACCTTAAAATTGAATACATGTTCAACCTTTGATATTAAATACTTTTTTCTATTTATTTGTTCTTTTATTTACAGCCATTTAAAGCTTATTAATCGGACCAAATTATGCAAATAATAGTTACTGAGAAATCAATAGGGTTTTATATTTGTATGTACATAACCGGTTATTGTTCTTCACTATCTTGCATGTCCCTAATTAGTTGACCACGACTGTATGATGGAGTTCCGAGGTAACAAACATTAAAATAAATAAAATACAGAAAACTTGAACCTCGTCCTTTATTTGAAGTTGGTTAAAAAAGTGGGTTAATATAAACTGTGTAGCTAAATTTTAAACCCTTGTTTATTTTTTTCAGAAATAGCGAATTGACACCTGACAACAATGGAGTTGATAATTTATTTAAATATTTAGTATCTCAGGAGACTGACACAGTGAGACCTCGTGTTATTAATATATTAGGAAGAAATGTTAAATTTGCTAAATCTTGTGGTAGAGTTTTAGATTCTACTTTTGAAGAGTTGTGCGACAGAGTGAGTATAATCTATCATCTGACAATCTGGGAAGGGCTAGGCTGGCTGATGTAGCTGGCTCAACCCCTACGCATAACAGACCAACCGAGATTACAAATGCGGGAGTCCCAATACATAACACAACATATCATCTGACAATTATGATATAATTCATTCACCAATAATTTTATTTTTTAATAAATTTCAGCCATTAGGTGCTAGTGACTACCTTGTGATATCAAAAACCTTTCATACTGTTTTCATAAGAGAACTGCCGCAGCTGTCAATTTCAAAACATAGATCACAATTAAGAAGATTTATTACACTCATTGATACTTTATATGATAATAGAGTTAGGGTAAGTACCTATCTGAATAAATATTAGCTAAAGCTTTATACCATACCAATACCTACATGGTGCAAACAATTACAATAATGAAAATTCCTGATAAATATTAACACAATTATTTCATGTTAGTTTTATCCCAGATCACTCATTGTTTTGGGAGCGTGAGAGAGTGTTATCAAATTTTTGCAAACATTTATAATATTAATATTAATGAATTTAGCAAGCCCTAAAAAATACTGTTTTCTAGGTTGTGATTGCTGCAGATTGTAAACCGCGGGATCTTATGAATTTAGATGAAACAGTATTTGCTGATGCTGATAGAGCACTTATGGATGACCTTAAGATAACCAAGGATTCTGTAAGTATTTTCTTCTTAGATATCCTGATTTAATCATTAAACTCATTGTCTCTGATTTTTTTGATATTTGTTTGATTGCAGGAAGATGCAAAAGCTGCTCTGTTTACGGGTGAAGAAGAAATGTTTGCGTGCGAGAGGTGTCTTTCTAGATTAGTAGAAATGCAGACCGAAGAGTACTGGGAGAAATGGGGCAAACATATCAATTAATCAAGGGTTTTGACAAACGCGCACAATAAAAACTGGAGCAATGCGTGGCCTCCTATTATACAGACAGGCATTAAATAAGACGCGGCCTTAAAAATGCTGTCACACTTAGGCGGGAGTAACGTTTGTTCCACAAGTCAAATCTTAGTTATCTACCAATAGCAGGTAGAAGAAATATTTGTGTTCGTCAAGTTGGAAGCCTCACCATGAAATTCAGTGGGTTTTAACTAAGTATGCCAAAAAACAATGCGCAAAACACAAAAATAGTGCTACAATATGTTAGGGCATTCAGTGAAGGTTAACTTGGCGACAAGGTAGAAGCCTCATCAAGAATAACTACATTAATCGTGTAATTACGTAAAAATAAGGGTTCCGTTTTTTCCTTTTAAGGTATGGAACCCTAAAAATGTGGTAATATGTTGCCTAGCCTAGATGCAAAGTTTTAATAAAAATGTGTCAATATAAGTCGAGATACTCTTCGGTGTCGTAAAAACTGCGACAACTAGTTTTGAAACATAAAAACAGTACCGAAAATAGTACTAAAATTAAAACAAAAATTGTTTGATTCATATCTTTTAGCTAGAAATCAAATGTAATGATGACATAATATCTACTAAACTGGTTATGTGCTTTGGCCACTATTTGGGCACAGTTAAATCTGAATGTCATGGTGAGACTTCCAATTTGATGCAAACATTTGTATTGTTTTTTTTTATTATTCTAGCGTTCTTTACTTGTTCCTATAGGAATAGGAGATAAATAATTGCGAAGCATAAATTATGTACTTACATAAAATAATCTAATTATTTTCAGTATTAACAGACATTCATATTGCCATAGAAGTGTTCATGAATAATTTATTTTGTTATCGACTGTTTATAGGGGTTGTTGCGTAAGACCCATTTATTTTTGACTTTGTTTTTTCATCAATAAAAATCATTATAAAAAAAAATCGAAGTTTTCATAAACACAATGAGATGGAATAAAAAATAGGATAACGACTGTAATCCTCAAGTACGGTAGACATACTATCAGATCTTTAAAGATGTCTAAAGTGGATAGTCAGAGGCACGTCCTTAAATAGTTGAGATAGAATGGTGCACCTAGGTATATGTTGTGTATTGGAAATAGTCGTAAAACTTTGAAAGATTTATTCACGATTAGAAAAACTTACAATCTAATACATACTTTAGTCATACATATGGCTGTAGTATTCTTGGTACACTTGGATGTAGGTCTCCTTTTCCGTGGGGGTCATTTGTGCGATGACGTCATCGTCTATGCTCGTCAGGGGAACAGCTTTGCCGTTAACCATAACTGTGGGCGCGTTGTCTTCTGAATCAGAATCTTCGCCGCTATCCATTTCGGCTGAAAATAATAAAAATAAAATATAAATAGGATCACGACTGTAATCCCCAAGTATGGTAGAAATCCTCTCAGATCTTCAGACGCTTAGATCCTTTGAAGATGTCTAGTGGGGGTAGTCAGAGGCACGTCCAAACAATATATTTGGCACATGCGCACATTATGCAGTAGTTAGCATTCCATACGTGACAGGTTGCAAGCCCATCGCCGCTTATAAGAACACTAACTGGTTTCCTCACGATGTTTTCCTTCACCGTTGTGTTTGTGTTTTTGATGCGCATATAAATATTCGAACAGAAAAATCCATTGATGCACGCCGGGATTCGAACCCACGACCTTCATATTGAAAGTCGAGGTATATCCCACTCGGCCAACACGGCTGAAAAAATAATGACTGAATTTTTGTACTCGTAAATGTTGGGAAAAGAAATCATGTTAGGAGGTACCTATTAGGTATTTCACATATAAAGAGCTGCAGGGCTATTTTGTAAAAAACATGAATAACATGTTATGATGTTGAATGCAATACCTAATGTTAGAGAATACCTAATCTTTACACTTTTCTTAGTAACTATTCACTGTCTGCGTAGGTATTGTGTTGGAAGCGTAGGTATAGGTGCCTTATCAGCATAAACAGCGCAGCGTAGGTATTGTGGCATTCAGTACCAATAAATATTGGTATGAATATCATAACATGATAATCATATTTTTTTTAAATAGCCCCACTGTTGTGGTTGAAATATTCCACCTAATAGGGTTAACTTTTTGTAAACACATAAAATAAAGTAAAAATTCACTTACCAACTGCAGCCATTTCGTCTTTGAGTTTGTACGGGTCTTTGGATTCGTTATCACTGGAATCTGAACTCTCAGGCTCGATACCTTTCAGCGCATTCGCCGTTGCGTTACCTAAAAAACAACAAAGCTAGGTAGTTACCGTGACAGACCATCACAGTGCGTAGATACAGTTAGTGTGGTGTGTCGTAATACGAACATGGACATTTCTATTTCTGAAGACCAAGTGAGGGTAGTTTCGTCAACTGCCTCCGCTTCTCGACGGTAGCACCGTGTTCTCGAGTCTGCCCGCGACCATGGCTATTGTAACATAGCCGAAACGTCGGGAAAATAAATTAAAGGTAATTACGTGATAAACACCCGTGTTAAATCTAAATCTATAGTATGTCTACTAATCACGATAGTTTGAAAAATAATACTTCATGTTTGCATCTTAAATCGATTTTTTGGAGTTTTCTCAATTCCTCAATTACCTGTGGTGGTTTCTAAATGTCACGAAAGTCAAAGAAACGTTACACAGTCGTTTAGAAGCTGTCGAGGAATGCTCAAGGTAGATCGCGAGATACCTTGAGTTGACAGTTTCTTCACTGAGGAAATATGTTGAGGAATCCTCGACATGAAAACTCGAAGTCATTTTATTAACTACAACTACTAAAACACGGTTACGAGATCGAGTCTAAGTGATATTTCTAGGTAACAACTAAGAATATAGGAATAAGAATAATTAACTTTTTTAATTGGTAGTATTAAAACTCTTTCTCGTACTCAAATCCTAATAATATTATAAATACGAAAGTTTGTGAAGATGTTTGTATGTTTAAATATCAATCAGGCCTTAACGAAAAAACATATTAAGATGAAATTAGCTGTAGATGTAGATTTTAATGCCCGATTAAAACATGGGGTGGTTTATAATCCGAAAAATATTGCCAAAATGATAAAAAAAATGCAAAAATAATGAATTTGGAAAAAATCGAATATCCGGTTATTTTGCCAAAAAAACCGGTGAAAAAACCGACCTAAAATCAGTCGGTTAATCGGTTTTTCGGTTAATCGATTAATCGGTTTACATGCCCTAAGTTACTTAGGTACTGATAATGAAATGCCATCAAAAACATAACTTGTAAAAAAAAACAAGTCTCGCAACGCAACTCAGTTCTTCTACCGTAAAAAGTTGTGAGATCCATGTAATACCAAGTCGGTTAATTTATTCAGTCCCTACTTTAAAGGTCCTTCTGTCTTAAGGCGCTCCCAGTCGACGATTATTTTTGTTCGAAACGAAAAAAGAAATACTTCTGAACAAGCCACATCTCCTATTTTATAATGTATAGTATATGTGAATAAAGATGTACCCATCTTTAATCACTTCGATAAATAATCCTACCGACCGCTGCAATGACGACAAAAACACGTCGGCGCGTGGTCCGCCTTAGCTTTTCGAATAAATTAATGATATAAATTATGTATAATTACTTATCAAAAATCTATTCTAATAGAAATCTAGATCTACATATTACCTATCTTTAACAATAAATCACAAGTTGATTTTAATAGTAGGTACCTATATAAAATATTTTGATCATAAATTCTAAAACGTATCATTTTGAAATAATATTTTTATCGTGAAAAGTTTCTGCTATTATATTTTCAGCTTAATAGAAATCTAGGTAGGAACCTGAAGTAATATACTTATAAAAATAGGAGATGTGGCTAGTTCTGAAGTATTTCTTTTTTCGTTTCGAAAAAGAGCAATCGTCGACTGGGAGCCCCTTAAGTTATTACGTAAAGGTTAGCTAATTACGTAATAACATGGCATCTCATTTATTTTTGTAGTAGATATATTTTTTTTATTTTTTTTCACTTTTTAGTGTTCCGTACCTAAAGAGTAAAAACGGAACCCTGTTACTAATACTCCACTGTCCGTTCGTCCATCTGTCCATCTGTACGTCTGTCCGTCTGTCTGTCTGTCGGTCTGTCTGTTTGTCCGTCTGTCTATCACAGGGCTGTATCTCATGAACCACGATAGCTAGACAGTTGAAATTTTCACAGATGATGTATTTCTGTTGCCACTATAACAACAAATACTAAAAACAGAATAAAATAAATATTTAAGTGGGGCTCCCATACAACAAACGTGATTTATAGATAATGGTACGGAACCCTTCGTGCACGAGTCCGACTCGTACTTGGCCGGTATTTTACTCTATTTTAGGTACCTGTTGTACTCTGCTTCTCGTGTGCAAGTAGAACAGACATAATATCGTCGTTCTTCTCTTTCCCGGAGGATTTCGCGTTGCTCGCATTGCTGGCCGCTTTTTCGAGAGCAGCGTCAGCAGAGAGAACATTCTCGCTCTGAAACAATAGTTATTTGTTATACAAGAGTGCAAAGTTGCTTTTTAACCGAGTGTTCAATTTTGATGACCGAGCAAGCGAAGGATTCTTAAATTTAAAAATTCAAAATTAGAATCCTGAGCGTTCGCGAGGGAATCAAAAGAGCACGAGGTGAAAAATCTTTGCACTCGAGTGCAACACGTAACTTTTCATTCCACCTCAGCGAGGAAATGACTAAATGCAAAAAAAACGTTTACAATCACAAGATAGGTACTTTTATTTCAGTTTAGTACTACATTATGACAGGTAAGTATTACAGAATAATCTTAATAATGACGTGAAAAAATGCCGCGTAAAGAACCGCGTACAAAGCAAATTGAAAAAACAACACCAAAAAGGTTCCGAGTCTGAGTTTTTAACTAATTAAAAAAAAGTTGTATGATATATTCGGCACCATAGAGGTAGCAGTAAATAGGTTTAATGTTTTTTTTTAATTCACAAACTTAGTGCACACGATGTTCTAAATTCAATTTACTTTATCTTTTAAGAGAATAAAAACGGCTTTTGCACTCAGATATTGAAGAGCAAAAATACTCTTTCCGAGATGGTGGGATGAAAATGTATATTTTTGTACTCTGTTATGATATGAGTAATAACTAAGGTCTGCAATTGTGTAGTCCTATCAGTTTTATCATTTCTACCAGCAGTAAACGGGTAAGCCAAAACAGCGGCTTAAAATACATCCATTATTAACCATGCTAGTAGTCTACTCTTCTCTTCCTTCGGCATGCCCTATCGACCTATCTATTCATAGCGGCGATACGCTTGCAACCTGTCACGTATTGAAGGCTCAATACTGCGAAATGTGGACATATGCCAAATGTAATGTTTGGACGTGCCTCTGACTAACATCTTCAGACGTCTTTGATGATTTGAACGAGTGGAGATTCGAGAAAATGTCTACCGTAGTTTATTTTACTTTTTCCATTTATCTATTCATCAATGTTTTCCTTTCCATCTATGGGGTTCCTTTCTATCTACTCCATGGCCTACTTTGTACAACTACCTAGACTGCCTAAAGTACTTCTTCTAGCGTGTCAATGGTACAATTTAAATAATGTTTGCATACTAATAATGTTTGCATAATTTTGCCACCTTCACTCCATTCTCGGGGGGGGGGGGGTTGTATTAGGTTTTCGTCACGTAACCAATATCCTCTAGAAAAAAAATCTCACGCTTTTTCGAGCTATATTCAACTCAACTTTTACATTCTGTTTTCAAAAATAATTTAAAACCATATTTCTGAATTACTACGTGAAAACTCGAGGCAGAGAAGGGGGGCTACTTAGCAAATACTAGGGTGGTCACCGAGGTGGGGTAAAATAATGGGTCACGTAGTATGGGTACGTTCTCTTACCGGGTCATTAGTAACGATGGTACTCTCCACCATCCATACGGGACGTTCTTTGCGTTGCGCCGCGTCACCCGTGTTGTCAGCTTCGCCGATAGTGATATCCACTCTGGTTTCTTCCACAAGCATGCCTTGGTTGCGCGTCGCTTCACCAGACCACTGCTCGCCTGGCGGACGTAGACCTTGCAGTTTGTTCGTTAATCTGAAATCCATCAATCATTGAATTGAGTCATAAAAATCCATCCAAACTATGTCTCACTTACATATTTATTGTATTTTTTTATTTATTTTTATGTATCTCTATTTGTTTATACTATTACATAATTAAGCTATAATATAAAAATAAGTCGGGTTTTCCTTCCTGACGCTATAACTCCAGAACGCACGAACCGATGTCCACGGTTTTGCATTCGTTGGAAAGGTCTCGGGCTCCGTGAGGTTTATAGCAAAGAAAATTCAGGAAAAATTTCAAGAGAAAAGCAGGAAAACAGGAACGGGAACGGGAACTTAACACAGCATTTGTTAATTCTAAAGCGATACGAAGTTCGCCGGGTCAGCTTGTTAAGCTATAAAATTGTATGTATTAAATATTCACTATATATTTATAATATATATTTTATTTATATAATTTATATTTATATAATTTATATTTATATAAATATATATTACCGCAGCACAGAAACAACGTCCGTGACCTTACCCACACTTAACTGGCTCTGTCTGAAAACCAGCGCTACTCATGACGCATGCTTCATGCACGTGCAGCAGCATAAAACTGAGATGGGGCCTGTTTGACCCACGCAGTAGATAGTCTGTGTTTTTATGTACCTTTCTTTCTTCTTGTTATGTGTACCTACCTATTTATGTTTGTGTGTCAAATAAATGTATTTCATTTCATTTATATTTGTTCTTGTGCCCTACTACGTACACAATGGAAAGATACCGATGGTAGAGTGAAGATGGTATCTTCTTCCGTGTTAATACACGGAAGAAGAATTTATTCAGTTATGAATGGAGTTTACAAAGGGACTCCCTAAACTTCAAGTATCAACCCCTCTGATATAGGTACAAAACAAATTAGTGTCAGGCTGGCCCTGGACAGGACAGCTAGGACAGAAAAAGGGGACCCCCTTTTATTACCAATTTAAGTTAGAGCTTGAAGAAAAAAAGCCCAAGAAAGGCCCGGCGGGATGAATTTACAGGCTAAGGCTTCAGCGCTTTCGATGATGATAACGACTTGCCAATAACTATGAAAATAATGATAACTTACCCTCGTATAGTGTTGATATCCACAGGTTCCGGCTCCAAAATCTCTGGCGACAACTTGATGCCTTCCACCTCTCGCAATAAAATGTACAAAGTCTCGAGCTGCTCATTGAACTTAGCCAATAGTAACCTCGAATCTTTCTTCGGTAGCGCAGATTGGTCCTCTTCGACAACTTGGTTGCAAAATGTGCAGCGGAATTCTTGTGTCATCAAGTCGTACAATTGATCTGCCTGAAACATTAGTAGAGGGAATACTTTAAAACCTGAACTTGAACCTATAATAATATCCCCTAGTGAACCTAGAGGACGTTGCTAATATCAACCACTTACTTAGATTTTTATAATGGACATTTAATTATAAGAAATGTCCCTACCGACACTATCAACAGACATTACCTATTAATCATTTCTATTAGAAATAAAATGGGTCCGAGTATCAAGCCTTGTGACAACAGTCAAAATTAATGATTGGATAAAGTTCTTTTAAAACTCTATCCAATCATTGGTTTATGGGTGAAAAATGTATAAATAACTTTGTTTTATGCTACTGACCATCAGTGTTGTAAATACTTTAACTGTGTCAGTTCCTTACGTAAATCGTAACTAAATTCCTAAACAGTCTATTTCTGCAGTTCTTATTAACGATAACTAAGTAGAGTAGGTAAGTACTTCCTTACTTCAAGATCTGTGAATGTCTTCCCACAAGACGGGCATTTGAAACTCGCGCGACTAGTCGCGTCACGTTCCTCCGTCTCCATCCGTTTTCTCATCAGATCCAGCTTGTATTTCACCACGTTTACAAATGTCTTATAGTTTATGAAGTAATAGTTTACTTTCTGTGCTTTGCCGTCAAGACCTGAAAAAAATATGAGAATAGGTAGTTGACAGATACCAAGGTAACTCCATTATAGTACCGACAACAACCGTTAATTCGAATCTGTTTGATAGATGATAGACTACAGGTAATGAGTCCTAGTTGTGGTAAAGAATATTTTGAAAGCTACCTGTTTCCATCTTCAATCTCACTTGAATGAATTTGTCATTTTTCAGAGTGGATATCCTGGCCCTGAGCATTTTTCTTTCGAACTTTAGAAGTTCGCAAATGTCGTCTTCTTTCATACCTAAAACATTATAGAGAAAGATGTGATAATCTGTTTCATCTGACCGGAATTAAATAAACTGTCGATAGAGCAATACATACATGGATTTCTAACAAGCATGTCTACAATAAGCGAATCTTCTATTGTGTAGAATCCTCGCACGACAAGTCGGGCTAGCTGTTTCAAGCTGCTAGGCACTTCCGTGACCAGTCTTTCTTCCGTCATTGTAACAGCCAAACCGGAAAACCAGTTCCTGGTAATAGAGATAAATATTATTATCTATTTAATGCGAACAGGCGAACGTTTCTCGGTACCATGTCATGGTACCTACCGAGAAACGTTATCTTTTTTTTTCGTAGGTACTTATTTGGTTTGGGTGATTATAAACAAAAGACAATTATTATTTATTTCCAAAAACATTTTTATTAATCAATTAAAATACAGTTCATCCATGAAAAATTAATATCAATCAAAGTTCTATAGGTACAATTATCAAGTAATTAATTACAATACACACAGATTTTTCGTATAAACAATAACAATTTGGGCGAAATATATGTACACTGTTTGTTAAATCAGAAATAAAATACCCAAGTTGGTACCTATGATTTAAGTATGCACCGTCATAGTTTAATCATGTTACTCAATATTTTGTTTAAAAACCTATTTGGCAGTAGTAAGCTAACATTATATTTTGATGTGGGAGAGACTGTTATTTATTTTTTTCCTTTTTATAAATAGCAAATTATCTTGAGCAAGAGGTATGTCTTTTAATTCTCCCATTATATTTTTGGTACACATAAAATGTATTTGTCATTAGATTAATCATTTTATATCCTTTTCTTTTAGTTACATTTTTCACATCTCATCATCACATTGTATTCTGAATTTAATTGTTTTTTATTGAATTAATAAATTACTTGCACTTAATAAGACAACATAAATAATCAACATTCCAACAAAACAATTTCAATGATTATGTATCAAATTGAATAAAACAAAGTTCAAGTTGTGTTGCCTTAACAAAATCAGTCTTGTTCCATGTAGCAAATAACTGAAAAATAAAATAGATGCAGCACTGTAAACTATAGATAATATATAATAAACATGTAAATTAATCAAAACTGTTACATGATCCTAGCTACCTGTTAAAGTTATACATGTACAAATTGACATAATAAATACCTAAATCAAGTATTTAACTTATACACTAGCTTAATATAAATAAAGAGCATACCTAAGCCTATAACTAAGAAAACCTAACAATGATAGTACATGAGCTGTCAAGGATAACATAATGTCAGTGGTAATTAAAAACCTTAGGTACACAGGCAACTTGTTTTGGTGTGTTTACTCACCATTAGGTAAGTATACCTAGAAAGTAGTACCCAGAAATAGCTGCTATATCATTTATAAAATACAAAATAAACTTCATTTGTACAGATTATCCAACCTATTCAATTATTATAAAATAATTTGACTGAACACCATTTCTTATTTAGTAAAATTTTTTGGCAAGAAAAATCTCAATTTTTATAGGGAAATTTATAGACAACAATTCAATAACATGCAAGTATGGTTACCTTATTACAAAAATATTATACATTTTCTTAATTTTTTTGGATTGATGATTAGACAACCTATTCAGGGTGTGTTCTTTCCAGTATAAGTTGTATATTGTCAATAGTTTGGTATATGACTCTGAAATTGGGTCTATCATTGGGCTGGTTATTCCAACAATGTCTCATAAGATCGTACACACAGCGGGGTGTATTATCTGGGCATGCAAGAACATTCCCATCTTTCAAGAATCTGACAACTTCTTCATGTGTCATGCCAAAGTATGGTTGTAAAGCAAACGAAAATATTTCCCATAGACAAACTCCATACGCCCAAACATCTGATTCTAATGTATACTTGTTATACAATATACTCTCCAAAGGCATCCATCTCACAGGTATAGCATCATGCTCATCTCCTTTATAATAATCTTGTAAATAAATTTTATGTGATAGTCCGAAATCAGCAATTTTTACTACCATGTCATCATTGATTAAACAATTTCTAGTTGCCAAATCACGGTGGACAAACTTTCTGTCAGAGAGATAGACCATGCCGGACGCTATTTGTCTTGCTATGTGCAAAAGGTCCATGTGCCCCAAAGGTGTTGCAAGAAGCCTCAGATCCTCCCTGTGTTCAGAAACTGGTGGAAAGTTTGTAGCTGTGCTGCAAGCCCTCAAGTATTCATTCAGGTCTCCTTTTCCCATGAATTCAAATAATAAGCACATCGGTCGGCCAATAGCACAAACCCCTAATAATTTGACAATATTGGGATGATCAAACTCAGCTAATAAACAAGCCTCTCTTTCAAAATCCAATTGTAAATCATGAGAAGCTTCATCCTTCAGCATTTTAACAGCGACTAGCGTAAATTCTTCTTCAGGCACAAGTCCTGGAGCTTTTGCTTGAAACACTCTTCCAAATGCCCCTTGTCCCAGGTCACGGATGTATATAATATTATTCCTAGGAAATTCCAACTTTTCTAGCTTGGGATTGAGTTGAGCTCCAGTAGTATGATAAGCCATGTTGCTTGGCAGTTTATCCAAATCAATATCCATATTTTGCATGTTTCTACGATTTGAGGGATTGCACTTAGAATAATGGTTTTTAACAAAATAGTGACACAGTAGTGCTATTGATGCTATTCCTAAAATACATCCAAGGCCTCCAACCGAAAGCATCAAGACAAAAGTAGGTGTAAAATAATTTTCCATAATTATACTTGGTCCTTCAATATTGTCAAATTCTTCTGTTGAATTGGAACATATAGGTATGTCACAGCGCTCCCATCGTACATTTGGATCTTCTGTGTAGCACCAGGGGGACTGCTCTTCACCACCTACATTTCTACAATAATTTATTGAATTTTGAACTTCAGGAAACACCAGGGGTGGTTTTGTATGTTGATGGGGAGATTGTGATTCCCATGCTTGACAAGCTAATCCTGATTCTGTGACATTCATGGTGCCTTGATAGTACCGTCCATTACCTCGCACACAAGTTGTAGTAATTTGGCTAAGATCCATATCAGTAATCCCTGTATTATAACATGTCACCTCTGATCCTTTTCCAGCAAACTTTGGCAGGCTTTCACAGTCAGGAAAACGAAAATGTCCTCGTGATTCGAAATAAACTCCGCGTAGCTTTTGATCTTCAATAACAATCCAATCATTGTAACAAAATTGCATTTTAACTGCCATACAGTCTTCATAGCAGAGTGGAAGCGCCAAATGTCCCAATCCGTCTTTATTTATACACTTAGGAAAAGCATAGGCACAAAGTAATTTCTCTGCTTTGCTACTACACGGTTCCTTTAGAGTTGATATCATTTCTTTCCATAAGCCAGTTGTTATTTTTTCATTATCGAGGCCTCCCGTGTCGTTATACCAGACGTAACCCGTTGAATAATTCCTACATATTTGTCCATTGTATGGACCACAATAGAGACGAACTGATTTTATGAGCGTAAGTACAATAAATACTCTGGAGACGATGTCCATTGTACTATTTTGGCGTTAGTGATTCGATGTATTTTGGACTGAATCGTTGCATTTTACTTCAACAATAGAAACATCGTGATAAAAATACAATACTTGTACAATGGCGGACGATGTAATTCTTATTGATTATTTATTTGTAAAAAACTAAATAGAAGCAAAATCCATCTGTGAGCAATGCTGCGTGCATTGCTCGCTTGACAGAACTAGTGTTGCAACTTGATTGTTACTGTAGGTAACAGGGTAACAGCTCTGTGGTAGTTAATTGATTTTTGACTTTGTTGCGTTGTTTGTAAAAATATAGTCGATTCGTAAATTACAATCGATTAAAATACAGTTTATAGTTATTATCAAATATAAAAACAAGAATTGTAATAACTCACAATAATAATACAATTTACAGTTCAGGTTCAAGTGAATAAAATTACTTTTACTTGGAAGAATAAATTTCTTGTATTTAACTTTACAAGGTGGCCTTTGTTTTGTAAGTTTTATCACTTCAAAATCTATGAATTTAAGCATTTGGATTGGACTACACGACATCCAGAATATTTTTTAATGCATATTTATTTTTAAAAGCGAAAATAAAATTAGGTGGTATAGTCTGTCGGCTTTAGCCTACTCAAAGAAGAAATCGAAAAAATCTAATCGTACGTATCCCATCTCTAGCATTTCAGATTCCAAAGGTTGGTAGGTGTTCATTAATGTCAAAATAAAAAGTGCTTACCGACTCGTAAATTTCGCGAATGGCTGCGATTGAGAAAGTGAAAGTTGTTGTTCTTGGAGATTCTGGTAATTACAATAAGTCACATACAAGTTTCACACATTTTATAATAATCACAAAGTTTATATCAAAACTGACATGATTTTTTCGTAGACAAGACTCCCTTTGCCAACTTCACTTGCGGCCATGACAGATTATTTGTTTCTGTTTGTCAACAATTGTGCCACCACATTAAAACATAATAGTTTTGTTTGGCGGCAAGTCAAATAATACAGATAAATAAATAAAAGATAAAAAAAAACATACTACATATTACTGCCCAATTGAGAACCTCCTTTTTTAAAAATAAAAATATATTTATTTAAGTAAAAAAAATGTGAGAGCGGATTTTTTAAACATTACCTACATTATCTAGGTACAATTTATTATTTTAATAATCAATAGGGCAAGGTACATCGACGCCTTTAGGAGTTTAGGCTTTTTCTTATCCTCTATCCTCTTTGAACCTAAAATACTAATTACCGCGTGAGAGGAGGTCAGTTCTTTTCAATTATTTCAAAAACGCGTGCGTGGATCGTGTTATGCTTTCTTGCTAACTAACCATGCTCACTTTGTATGTATTTCAATTTTGCATTTTTAGGCTCAATTATTTTGCTGTGGTATTCTGTAATTAGTGATACGCATAGATTTAAGTTACCCTATATTTTATTTTACATTGTAGGTACTGAGTTATCACTGTTGGATACCCATCACTACATAGCATCACTACATAGTACCTATAAAGCAAAGTCGCTTTCCGCTTCCCGCGTCTGTATGTATGTATGTATGTATGTATGTTTGCTTATATCTTTAAAACTACACAACGGATTTTGATGCGGTTTTTTTTAATAGATAGAGTGATTCAGGAGGAAGGTTTATATGTATAATAACATGCTACCCGTGCGAAGCCGGGGCGGGTCGCTAGTAATAAATTAGTAAATAAGTAATCCCCGCTCCGCAGCAGGTGAATGAATAAAAGCCTGGCAGGGACTCCGTTTTTGAAATATAAGATACCCGGTTGCCTGGGCTGGGAGGCGGTGATTAGTTTTAGCGCCAGTCTTATTTTACTTAATTTTTTTTCACTAAGTATAGAAAAAAATATGATGATAACTTTAGGTTTTATTTATGCAATATAAAGTTTATATTATATTAGATTAAAATCCATAAAAGATAAAAATAAATATACCTACTTATTGTTAAAAAATCGTTAACCATTTTTTTTAGGGTTAACAATGTTTTTATAGGCGGAACCCTAAAAAATATCTATGTACTGAAAGAAAGAAAGAAAGAAAGCAGATCACGACTGTCATCCCCAGCAGGTACCTAGGCTCCTAAAGCAAACGTACCAACCGCCGTACTAGCTATTAATAAGTCTAATGGGGGTAGTCAGTGGCACGTTTAAACTTAAAATTCCTGATCATATCTAAATCTAGCACATTTTACATTTTAAGGTGTTGGAAAAACATCGCTCACTTACCTCATTGCCCACAACAAACCATTAGTTTCGCCAGGATGGACTGTCGGGTGTTCGGTAGAAGTGAAACTGCACCGTTACAAGGAAGGAACGCAGGCGCAAAACACATTCTTCGTGGAACTCTGGGACGTTGGCGGTTCAAACGGCCATAGGAATACTAGAAATGTATTTTATCAGCCAACTCACGGTTAGTCTACAATTCTATATATAATAAATAATAATAGGATCACGACTGTTATCCCCAAGTACGGTAGACATCCTCTCACATCTCAAGACGCTTAGATCCTTTAATGATGTCTAGTGGGGGTAGTCAGAGGCACGTCCAAACATTAACAGTATTTGGCACATGCCCACATTTTGCAGTAGTTAGAATTCCATACGTGACTGGTTGCAAGCCCATCGCCGCAAAATAAATATAATAGAACGAAATAATATACATTTAATTCATAAGCACAACATTGTTTATTCGCAGGCACGACACTATGAATAAATGAGTAAGTACCTACATTAACATGAAAGCAGTAGGGATTTTTTGTAAAAACATGATTATCATGCTATGATATTCATACCAATATTTATTGGTACTGAATGCCATAATACCTACGCTTTTTATGCTGTTTAGGCACCTATACCTATGCTTCCAATACAATACCTACGCAGAAGCGTAGGTATAGGTGCATAAACAGTGAACAGTTGACTATGAAAAGTGTACAGATTACGTATTCTCTAACATTAGGTATTGCATTCAACATCATAACATGATAATCATGTTTTTACAAAATAGCCCTACAGATTGTGCAATGTGGGGGCAGATACGAGTAGGTAAGAGGGAAACCTTGATGTCTGTCTGATAAATTACAATAAAATATCTATACTTAATATAATAATATTATAAAGAGGAAAGATTTGATTGTTTGTTTGTTTGCATCGAATAGGCTCCGAAACTACCGGACCGATTTGAAAAATTCTTTCACCATTAGATTCCTACATTATCCCTGATGAACATTGGCTATAGAATATTTTCAAAAATGTTAGGGATCCGTATAAAAACTACGATAATGTGTAAAAAAAAAATCCAAAAAAGATCCTTATATCGCTTACGCTGCAGAAATTATTGACAATAGAGCAAAGTAATGTACTACAGTTTTATAGATAACATCAATATCTACAAGAAAGTCCATAGTACTATATGTCTAACTATTGATATATAGAGATCCGTATGAAAACTTCGATAATGTAACCCAAGGTGTAAAAAAATTACCCATAAAATCATTATTACACCCGTGCGACGCCGGGGCGGACTGCTAGTATTCCAATATTTGTGGTTAGGTACTAATTAATATTACACTAGCAGCCCGCTCTGGTTTCGTATGGGTGTCAAAATCAAAATCAAAATAAAATCAAAATAGCGTTTATTAATTGAAATCACTTGGATCATTTAGAATCGTCAAATTTAGTTAAGTAAGTTTAATTTAATTTAGTTTAATTTTGTACATTGTACTTATTTTTAATACAAAATGAATCTTAATTATTATTGATAGAGCGAGTTGGAGCAGTCCCAGGCTTTTTTGTCGTCTAAATAATCAGATATTTTATAGTAAGCCTTTTTGCATAGTTTACGTTTAATTAAGTTTTTAAATTTGCTAATAGATAGCTTTTGCATGTCATTTGGGATTTTGTTATAGAATCGTACACATTGCCCTTGAGCCTAGTCGTGGGAACAGCGAGTTTATCCTTATTTCTAGTATTTGCATCATGATTATCGCTATTTTTCTTAAACAAACTAATATTTTTACGAACATACATAAAGTAAATAATGATTACATTCAAACTACCTAACCGAAATTTCACCTGTGTTTTCTTGGCCAATTCACTTTAACAACACAGAATTGACTAATAATAATATATGTACAGGTTTGTTATAATTTAATTAAGCGATGAAATCGGAAAAGGCTACTTATTATTGCGTAAAAACAAGTAAAATTGTTATAAAAGAACGGGACTAATAGCAACAGCTGTTTCTCGTAGGGATGCCACAAGCAAGGTGTTCTGATGAAGAAACATTATTGCCATTTTCGTATATAATAAAAATGTTTCTCACTGATATGATGGTCCAGTTGCTTTTTTAGTTTATCCATTACAAACAAAAATATTTTTTTTTCTCTTTATAATATTAGGTAGTGTAGCTAAGTAAGCCTAACCACGTCTATGCGACTATATAATGCAATAGAGGTGCGCGCAACTTTAACCTGGAATATTTATATTGTTATTCTTGTTTCAGGAATAATTTTAGTCCACGATCTCACAAATAGAAAAAGCCAAGTGAACTTACAGAAGTGGCTTTCTGAAATATTGAATCAAGACAACCCATCCTTGCAGCATGTTGACGTGGACCCTGAACAGTTTCTAGGATCAACTCAGGTTTTTAATGCATATTTAACTAGCTTAACTCGGTAAGTACGATGTAGGTAAGTACCTATTCAATATAATACCTACTCGTGGTTGAATGAAACATACATTTAAATTTGTAAAAACCGGCCAAGTGCGAGTCGAACTCGCGCACGAAGGGTTCTGTACCATTATCTATAAAAACGGCAAAAAACACGTTTGTTGTATGGGAGCCCCACTTATATATTTATTTTATTCTGCTTTTAGTATTTGTTGTTATAGCGGCAACAGAAATACATAATCTGTGAAAATTTCAACTGTCTAGCTATCACGGTTCATGAGATACAGCCCTGTGACAGACAGACGGACAGCGAACTCTTAGTAATAGGGTCCCGTTTTTACCCTTTGGGTATGGAACCCTAAAAACCAATAAAGTTTAGAAAAATCACTTTGAAACAAAATAAAATAAACACAAAATGTAGTCCGTACCTAATAGAAGATTTTTGTCCGTCAATTACCGGGCACGGGCCGCACTTTGACGACCACTGGTTTAGGCTATGCGTCAGTCAGTTAGAACCTGGGTGAGTTCGAATCAATGACTGCGCTCGACATTATCAAACTCGAATATTTGAGCGCTGTCATTGGTCCGCTCCGCCTAGGTGAAAACTCACCCCAAGGGCACAATAATTCTTAAATGTTTTTAGCACGCTAAATAATTTTATTAAACACTAGCTCACCCAGCGGACTTTTTACCGCTTTAGAATTAACAAATTTTGGGTTAAGTTCCCGTTCCCGATCCGAAATTATTAAATCCTACGCGATAATTGCGGATATATAATATGTGTCGATTCGAAACCTTTATTTTATTAGGTACGTTCTTCAATTTGATCCGATTCTACCATACCGGATGGGACGAATATCAGAAAAATTTGGTAGGTAATAATGTTGTTTTTTTCAAAATGTTGTTTTTACTATCGTCTTCGCATTTTTTCCGTATTTTCTCACCGTTTAAACTTTTCCTGAACTTTCACGTATATTTTAAAACCAAAATTAACCGAATCCGTCCAGCCGTTTTCGAGTTTTAGCGAGATTAACGCACAGCAGATCAATTTTGCATATATAGAAGACAAGCTGACCCGGCGAACTTCGTATCGCAATTGACAAATGTTGTTTGAAGTTCCCGTTCCCGTTCTTAGGAACACACCTACATTGCTTAGACAACATTGATCTTTATACAATAGTAATAAAGCTCAAAATGACTCTACTTTTTAGTTAGAAAACTTTTGAATGGGAAAAAGAAAAGGGCTGTTTTTAGGGTTTTTCCGGCAATTATTCGAATTTATCTCACCTTTTAAACCTTCCCTAGACCTCCACGAACATTTCAAGACCAAGATAAGATGAATCCGTTTAGCCGTTCTCGAGTTTTAGCGAGACTAACGAACAGCAATTGATTTTTATATATATAGATTTATTACTTTTTCAAAATAAAAAATTACTCAGGGATAATGTAGCTTGGTAACGGTGAAAGAATTTTTTAAATCGGTTCAGTAGTTTTTGAGTTTATCCATTACAAACATACAAAAAATCAAAACTTTTCTCTTTATAATATTAGTATAGATTACATTATACCTATAAACATTTATTCATTTTTTTTGTCAAGTCGTATGAATAATAATTATCCGCTAAACACGTTCAGCGATTGTTGTGCAATCCGGTCTCAGAGTTTTATAAATTTAAATAGATTCAGCTTTAGAAGGCGAATGTTATGTTAATATTCATATTTTTTTGTTTTTTAGATTCCTATATTGGTGATCGGAACCAAATTCGATTTGGCCGAAGAGACGCAGAGAAAGAATCAATATAGACGGTTAGCCAGCAGCATAGCGGAACAATGCGGTGCTGATGAGATATTTGTTAACTCGCACCAAGCCAGATCTTTGGCGCCCGGTGCGAGCAACTCCGTCAAGTTAACTAGGTTTTTTGATAAGGTAAAGAAGTATAGTTTTTTACACGGGTCTTTAATACCAGACAGCGTGCCCGCAACCTGTGTGTGTGGCTATTGTAACAATAATCGGGAAAATAAATTAAAATTAATTAAATTACGTGATAAAGACTCGTGTAAAAATCTATAGTTATGTCTACTAATCACGATAGTTTGAAAAAAGGTTAAAAAGTAACCTAGTTTTAGGTTGCTAACTACTGCAAAATGTGGGCATGTGCTAAATATAATGTTTTTACGTACCTCTGACTACCCCCACTAGACATCTTCAAAGGATCTAAGCATCTGGAGATCTGAGAGGATGTCTACCGTCCTTGGGGATTACAGTTGTGATCCTATTTATTTATTTTTCTTTTATAAGGTTTATAAGGTTATATACCTATAAAAAAATAATGAAATAGGATTACGACTGTAATCCCCAAGTATGATAGACATCCTCTCAGATATTCAGGCGCTCAGATTCTTGAAGATGTCTAAAGGGGTAAGTCAAAGGTACCTCTGAACACTATATTTTGCACATGCCCACATTTCGCATTCCACACGTGACAGGTTGCAAGCCCGTCGCCGCTTTCAAGAATACTAACTGGTTTTCTCACGATGTTTTCCGTCAGTTTTTCTGCGCATATAAAATTGTGAAAGCATAACTAAATACAGTTGTTTACGAAAATGTACCTACGTAGGTAGTTAGTATCCGAAAGTTTGTGAGGATGTTTGTATGTACATAATATATGTATGTATGAATGTTTGTAGCCCAATCACGCCCAACCGCCTAATCAGCTGTCTAATTTCGTAAAAACTATGATTCTCATTATTTAAGGCTTTTAATGCAGTTTAGGTACATAGATTCTATAATAGTTACTATGGAATTAGTATACTCTAAAATTTAGCCATTGAATATCTTTAGATGAGTTTTGCGAAGCTAGCAGATTTGGTTACAACTTGGAATATACTATAAATATAAATATATAATATACTAGCGACCCGCCCCGGCTTCGCACGGGTAGCATGTTATTATACATATAAACCTTCCTCCTGAATCACTTTATCTATTAAAAAAAACCGCATCAAAATCCGTTGTGTAGTTTTAAAGGTATAAGCAAACATACATACAGACATACAGACGCGGGAAGCGGAGAGCGACTTTGCTTTATACTATGTAGTGATGTATATGGAATATGTATATTTAGGAGTATTTAGAAAATAAATACTTTTTTTAAATATAAAAATACGCTTTCAGGTAATAGAGCGCCGGTACTACTCGCGGGTGAGTCCATTCTCAGACAAGAGACGTATCCCACCTTACTTAATGGCGACATCCACTCCACTCTCCGGCAATCGGCCTGGCACACAGTACATGAGCCCAAGATTCTATCATATGGACTGACTCTAATTTATGTATCATTCAATGTGTAAAATAAGAGGTTTATTATTGTTACAATGTTTTTTTTTATGTTTAACCAGTATCGTTAGGAAACGTGCCTACTTATATACGTGGAGTAATTTATCTCCGAATTAAATTAATAACTACTGGTGGACATTACACACAGCGCCATCTAGCCCCATATTCAGCAAAGCTAACCATGATAGGAACCTGATTAATGATATAGTTCTTATATGTTTTTTATGTATACATATAAAACATTGAAACACCCAAATACAGAACAAACATCTATGTTCAACACACAAATGCTTGGGTAGGGATCGAACTTACAACCTACAGCATTGAATACAGATAGGGCTGCCATCTCTAAAATTTGGCAACCAGGACAAGACACGTGAAAACCCCGGATTTTAGAGAGAACAGAACCTGCAATAACCTGCAATTTAAAGCTTTTTCATTTAAAGCTATTTATTCCACGGGCACAGTGCTTGTGTCGCGGGTGGTCAAATTTTAAACCCGGACTACAAATTAAACCCCGCCCGGACGCTCCCCGGACGCCCTCTAAACTAGGACAAATCCGGGGATGGCAGCCCTAAATACAGTACTACCAACTCAGATGTAAGGCCAGTCACAATTTATTAACTAATTAGTTGGTTACCTTTGACGCATGTAGGTATTTATACTAACATAATATAGGTTCGCGGCAGACAATTTTTGACCTTCAGCAGTTAAAAAACCACTTTTGCTCACGGCTAACTTCACGTTTGCTAAATCCGACCGCTTAGTAAGAATGTTTAGTTTTCTAGTAAAACTATCCTCATTAGTCGTTGAAACCAGTCTTGGATATATCACCAAACTGAGTGAGTAGGCTGGTATTATGCGGCTATTTTTTAGGGTTCCGTACCCAAAGGGTAAAAACGGGACCCTATTACTAAGACTTCGCTGTCCGTCTGTCCGTCTGTCTGTCACAGGGCTGTATCTCATGAACCGTTATAGCTAGACTGTTGAAATTTTCACAGATGATGTATTTCTGTTGCCGCTAATAACAACAAATACCAAAAACAAAATAAAATAAATATTTAAGTGGGGCTCCCATACAACAAACGTGTTTTTTTGCCGTTTTTTATAGATAACTAGCGACCCGCCCCGGCTTCGCACGGGTTTAATACATATAAACCTTCCTCCTGAATCACTCTATCTATTAAAAAAAACCGCATCAAAATCCGTTGTGTAATTTTAAAAATATAAGCATGCAGACGCGGGAAGCGGGAAGTAGAATGTAGTGATGGTACGAGACTCTTCGAGCGCGAGTTTGACTCGCACTTGGCCGGTCTTTTTTTATGTCGTGCGGGAAATAAAAAGATTCATATTTATACTACTCATAATGTTATTGGGTTTTACACGCAATAAATAACAAGGAAATAACAAGCTAAAATCATTCAATGTTTATTAAACGGTTTATTAAAATTTTTGCTGCTAATTATATTTAAAGAGCCCAAACGCGTACATAGTCGACCTGCAGGGAGGCGTCCTGTCCGTCGTTAGAGGTTAGATTCCAAGTAGGCAGCCAGGAACTTTGTCCTTCCCAGAAATCGGTAGCGGCCTGTAAGAAGTATTTATTTTGAAAATAGGGTATGAAAAATATTTGTCCGCGCGAGTACAAAATCGTATTAATTGACAAGTTTTATTAAAAACTAGCCGCCCCGTGACAGACTTTGTTCTGCCCAAATTTCAATAATCGCATAGAAAAAAGTGAAAAGAAAATTGTTTATTTGTATTTTTTATGTTTTTTATCTCCATAAGAACCTTCCTCAGACTTCATCACACATCTAAAAAGAAAAAAAGCCAAATCGTTCTCGAGTTTCGCGCTTAGCAACACATTTAGCGATTCATTTTTGTTTATATAGAGAAATAAATATTGGTGGATATTATTACACAGCGCCATCTTGTCTCAAACTAAGCAAAGCTTGTACCATGGGAACTAGATAATTGATATAATACTTATAATACTTTTTTTTTGTAAATATATACAATATACATAATGATATATTATTACACCCAGACACAGAACAAATATCTATGCTTATCACACAAATATTTGCCCTGGATGGGGATCGAACTCACAACCTACAGCGCAGAAGGCAGAACTAACCAACGGAGCTGTGAGCCCAGTCGTATTGATATTCTAGTCTGAATAATTGTGCACAAGTATAGAAAAATAACAATTGATTGTTTGTTTGTTAGTTCATCTTCCATGCGTTCCTATACCATTTATCTCAATACGATGAAATTTAGTAAGGGTGTTTGGTATGGTTTCTGTCATGCCTGCATTCAAGCCTGCCGTACCATGCCTGGCACAGCTACGTAAAATTTATGTCCGAAATGTTTTTCTTATTCTGTTATCTCCCATTAAATACTTATGTTGTAAGAAATAGAAAATTAACTATGCAAGTTTCTTACAGTAGGAGATTCGTCCGACCAAGGCTTAGGAGTAGAGTAGGTGGCATTCTCAGGGAAGTATCCGCTCGTGCCACCGACGGCCAGATTCATGATGATGTAGAACTGAAATTAAAACCAGGAATAATTAGACAATATCAAAGAATTACTAGGCTCATCTACGTAGCACTCGTAGCACATGTAACGCGCGTAGCGAAACTTCTACGGGCGTAGATAGTTCCGTAGACAAAATGGTGGTTTAATAGTAAATAGAATGCCAAATTTTAGGTGGTGCAGAAAACAGTTTCAATTGTTTTTAGTCAGACGTATCAAACGAATAAGGGCCTGCGCAGAGGATTTAGAGTTATCCAATTTAATTAAGGTATCGATATCGATAAATTTTAAATCCTCTGCGCTGCTGTCCGCCAATGTGCGCAAGCTATTACTCACCTTTTGATCAAAAGGTGCCATCTTGGTGCCGTAGCGCCATGGGTTCAGAATATTAGGGTTACTGTTGAAACCGCCGTACTGCCAGAAGCCGCCGCTTTCAGGCATGACTCTACCGATCTCCATGTCGTCAATGCTGAATCGGATGAAGTCTAGAAAACTTTAACTTTAAGCGTAGCACTCGTAATTTGCGTACAATTTTAGATCATATACATTTTTTGACCGGTATTGTTCCATCTAGGTGTTGCACTATGGGCCAGAACCGTGCCTTCCGTCTCAAAAATCTGTAATTTTGTAGTTGATTGAAGTACATAGCTGAAATTTGGTACTTAGTGTCTCTCATTTATAAACCATTAAATAATTGTACATTTGTTGTTATTTTTATAAATTTACAATATTTTAAAAAAAGTATACAAAAATAAATATGTGAATATTTTATACAAAAACACAGCATAATTACTTATTAAATTATAATTATACAGTATTATAATATTATTACACAATATGTCGTTTTTTTTAAAATATATTTTGCATTTTGGCCATCAGGAATTTTTCGTCTCATTTTAAAAGGTAGATTTGGGCAAAACAAATTGTTTACCTTGCTATAATACAATGAATTGCTCTATCTGATGCTGTGAAAATAACGACACAGGTACACATCGCTAACTGTCAAAAGTCTATTACCATATAAGTAACTAGCGACCCGCCCCGGCTTCGCACGGGTAGCATGTTATTATACATATAAACCTTCCTCCTGAATCACTCTATCTATTAAAAAAAACCGCATCAAAATCCGTTGTGTAGTTTTAAAGATATAAGCAAACATACATACATACATACAGACGCGGGAAGCGGAAAGCGACTTTGCTTTATACTATGTAGTGACTACCAGATAACACTAACCGATTAAGATTGAAGAAAATGAAAATATGACCATATTATGAACTGGTGGAATTCTATTATATATAATTGACATTATTTTTAGCGTCAAATTGCACGTCAAGTTTTATTTGAATAAAAAAATCTAAATAATCTATTTTGTGCATTAACAAAATATTAAATATCGAACATTCTCAAAACCTATTTTTGAGACGGTACACACGCTTCTGCCCCATATTGTGTTGTGGTGCCTTAATAAGAGTACGAGTACCTTTTATAGCCCGCTGCGTCAGTCAGAGGACTAAGTAAGTGAATGTTATTTTTAGTTTTGATAAAAATTATCCGTGCAATAAATGTCTTTATTGCACGGATTATTAAGAAACATTTTAATCAGTTATCGTGGGAAACATGTGTTTATTAATTGTAGGTGTAATAATGTGCTGTCTTTACCAGGAGTCCATTCGAGTTGATAGCGATAAAAAGAAGAGTTGAATCCGTGGATGCTTCTAGCTAGCCAATGGGCTTTATCCCATCCGTTGAGTCCGTAGTAAGGACCGTAGTGAAGTGTAGAGCTTACTTCCTAAAAGATTAATCAAAATTTCATTAAATGCATTTACGAGTATAGTTAGCCTGTTGCGAGATTACTCATATATAGTCTGGATAAATAGTTTTTAATCACTTAAATATTTGAGCTTACTTGCGTGCCAATGTTTACGTCGTTAAAGATCATGTTCCTGTTACCGCGGGACTCGATCATGTTGATTACACCAGATGAAGGCCATGTTCCGTAGGCGTTAAGAGTGGGCATCAGCGAGATAGCTGAAATATAGGATTATCATCTATTCCGCAGAGCATACAATATCCCTTTGCAGAAATACATGAAGGTTCATAAAGGTCAGGTCATGTCAGTGAGGATAGCAATGAGAGACTTTGGTTTATAAACCACATTAAAGTTTTTAATGAAGGCAAAAGTACAAAAGTTTTACCTGGCCACAGCCAATCACCAGAAGGCATTTTTGCGCGAACTTCGACCTTTCCATAGCGGAAGTTAAAAGAGTTCACAGTACGGAGGCGTGCACTCTTCACCGGGTTGACAGCGTTGTCAGGGGTGCCCTGGCGCTCGCAGCCCCACCATTGAGGGTTGGTGCAGCTTGGAAATCAAAACGATCTAGTCAATTATGTGCATAATACTTGGTTTCAGAACTAGGTATTGTTGTAGAATTACCTATTCACCATGTATCTATTCATATTCATTTATTTTTTCCGTTGGTGTTGAAAACCCATTTGATAAGGAACCCTTAAAACTATACAATTTGGTACCTGTCAGCGGGAGCACCACCATGAACGTTCAAGTTACCACCGGTGATGAAATCTGTTCCATATTGATCAGAAGTCAGGGAAGGACGGATGAACAGTTTTCCACTGTGTGCGAAGGTGTTAGTGCGGTTATTGCCGTATTGCTGGAACTCCCAGTTCTGTAACAAAAAGACTATTTGTTTCATACGCGGCTTCACACGCGTGTTACTTAAAAAAAAAAAAAAAAAAAAAAAATTGGTGGACATTTTACACATCGCCATCTAGCCCCAAACTAAGCAAAGCTTGTACTATGGGAACTAGATAACTGATAGAATACTTATATACTTTTTTTTTTTGTAAATACATACATATGATACATACTAACACCCAGACACAGAGCAAACATCTATGTTCATCACACAAATATTTGCTCTGGGTGGGGATCGAACCCACAACCTACAGCGCTGAAGGCAGAGTTACTACCAACTGAGCTGTGAGGCTGTCGAATAAAATGTAGCTTAGCCCATGAATTAGCTATATACTCGTACAAACCATGTCGATTCGTCGAGCCGTGTGAACTTGACGCCTGACTTTAAAAATCGACGTCAATCTAATTCAAAAAGCTTGCAATATTTTCCTTATATAAACCAAATTATTTTGCATCATTCTTGTCTGCCAGTTCTTGGAAGGTTACTCTGTCTCATCTTAAATTGACAAATTCAATGAACCACTTAGTTAACTTAATTGTTGCACTTTATTTGTTCGTAGGGTGACCTTTATGGAACCCAGTGTAAGAAGTATTTTCTATGAAGAAAAAAAAAATAGGATCACGACTGTAATCCCCAAGTACCTACGGACGACCTTTTCTCAAATCTTAAGGCGCTTAGATCCTTGAAGATGTCTAAAGGGGTAGTAAATGCACGTCCAAACATTACGTCTATAATAAAGAAGGAAGTATAGCTTTTTACAAAGATACTTACACCACCACCAGCAAGAGTATTTTCATGTTGCCATTTCTCCAGATCTAACTCGTAGAAGTCGTCAGAAAAGATTAGGGCTCCGGCACAAACGGTGGCAGGAGAATGGGTGCCACTCACTATGGTCACACTAGGAATGCAAGCACTGCTTATAGCCGCGAGTGCCAACACGCTTGCAAGCACTGACCACATATTACTGTAATATTATTAATCTTATTAGTCAGGCCCGATGCAAATTATTCTCCGCGAAATTCCAATGTCTGTGTTCATCAAATGACACACAAATATCGTGCGCCGTGTGCGCCGTCCGACTGAATCACAGAATCAGACATTTTCATCCCAACGGCTATCTTTAGTTGAAAGAGATGGATATATATATTTGCTACTTTTTGCATATGACCACTGAGCCAGTGTGTCTATCAGAGCCATGGTGGATCCCATGACCTACGCACTCGTAATCGTAGATGGGCCTAGTGTTTCGATTGAAACCAGATCTTACCCCCGTATTCGGGAACGACACTATGAGAACACGCACCCACAGTGGACGAAATCTTTTTTCATAAACATCACTAGCCATAGTGCCATAGTGTCGCTACTATGGCGCACACTACCGTGTGCCTCTAGAGCTCAACTTTGGCTAGACTAGAGGCACACGACAGTTTGCCCTTTAGTCACACTATGCAATGTCGCATTTCGTCCACTGTGGGTGCGTGTTCTCACAGTGTCGTTCCTGAATACGAAGGTTAAACTCTTAAAAAAATATCACATCGAAGACGCTTACAACGTTATCCTATTGATTGAACTAGATACATAAATTATTTCTATGTTTGTTTTTTGGTATATTCTAACAACTCTACCTATATCTACCTCATAGTTACCTAGTTACGATAAAAAGCATAACCTTGAGAGTGCAGATTAAACAAATAAAAAAACATCTTGTATTCTTATTTTATACGACTATGACTTTTTATTATAAAGATCCCCCCAGTCGACGATTGCTCTTTTTCGAAACGAAAAAAGAAATACTTCTGAACAAGCCACATCTCCTATTTTTATAAGTATATTACTTCAGGTTCCTACCTAGATTTCTATTAAGCTGAAAACATAATAGCAGAAACTTTTCACGATAAATATATTATTTCAAAATGATACGTTTTAGAATTTATGATCGAAATATTTTATATACCTACTATTAAAATCAACTTGTGATTTATTGTTAAAGATAGGTAATATGTAGATCTAGATTTCTATTAGAATAGATTTTTGATAAGTAATTATACATAATTTATATCATTAATTTATTCGAAAAGCAAAGGCGGGGACCACGCGCCGACGTCTGTTTGTCGTCATTGCAGCGGTCGGTAGGATTATTTATCGAAGTGATTAAAGATGGGTACATCTTTATTCACGTATACTATACATTATAAAATAGGAGATGTTGCTTGTTCAGAAGTATTTCTTTTTTCGTTTCGAACAAAAACAATCGTCGACTGGGAGCGCCTTAAATGAATATGCTAAACAGGTATTTACTTTAGACTTTAGGTATTTACCGTTTAGCATGGTCACAAATGCGGATTGTGTCCGTTTTGTGATGTATTTCAATTTATACCTTCGCGTGCAAAGATAATGTTTTAGTCATGTATTGAATGTTAAAGGTTATGGTCCCATTATTCGACGCTCTTTTTAATTTTTAGTTTTCCATAAGTAAGTAAGTAATTATGTTTAGAAAAATGAAAATCTGCCTTTTCACTATGTCTGTCTGTCATCACTTATCAGATATTATAATAGTAAAATTATGTGGTTATATGCTAAATGTAGGTAATTTTTGGACAATGCCTTCAGAGGCATTGTCCAAAAAGGGGTCAAGGGGTCAGCCCCTTGACCCCTATCCCCTTTGATTAGACATCTTCACATCATTCGCCAAAAGACATCCTTATTATTTAGGCCCCTTTGTATATAACAAGTTAAATAGGATCCTAGACATTTATAATCTAAATCGACACGTATTGCTAAAAACGGTTCGCAGTTGGCTACTGCAACAAAATTATGAAACAACTGAATCATTCTTAGTGACTTTGAAATAATGGTTCACATGTATATTTATCTCTATCTCTAAGTAAGAAATACGTGAGGTATATATTTTTTTTGTAGATATATACCTCTATAACTGTAATAATTTTTATTTACTCCAAATAATTAAACAAATTGTTAATTTCACTACTAGATTAATTAAAATGTTTTAATAACATAACAAACACTATCTCCTGAACTATAACACTTTACACACCTTTATACAACCTTACAAACACTATAACAAAATTAGCTAGCCGCCACTCACACACCAACTTATTCCATAGGCTCCGCACAGTGCATCGAGTGAGCCAGTCACACACACATGAGTCTGACTATTTTTTAACTACCCTCATTTTACCTGCATTTCTACTAGTTGTTGGTTTCTTTGTGTTTTTGTGTACTTACCTACCTAATCATATTTCATATTCGCAATCGAAACATATTTGTACTTAAACTACTAACTAATACTAAATTTAAAACTTTCAAGCTTATACTTAACCTAGACATTGTAAATTGAAGAGACAACGATGACAATAATGACAAAATTTAAACATTGTGTAAATAAGCCGCCGAAGGAAGGTATCAATGACCATAACACAGGTTTATTTTAAACCTAGCTTGGTTTTTGATGCGACCTCTTTATGTTATCAGTGAGTATGTAACTCGTTTCATTTGTATAAGTAACTGACATCCTACTTACGGCCTTAAAACTCCGTCAGAGTTGGCCACTATCTTATAAGAACCTATTTTATTACTTACTTATACTACTTAGTCATTATTATTTCTGTGTAACAGACGTCTGGTACGAAATAAATTATTATTATTATTATTATTATTATTATCTTCGAGGTTTATAACACCTGCTCATCTGAGAGGAGAGGATGTCTTCTATACTCGGGGATTACAGTCGTGATCTTATTTATTTTTATTTATACTCGTAGCTAATGAAAATTGGAATAGTTAAACATATTATGAGCAATCTAAGCTCATGCTATCTATACTTATAATAAATCTGTAGAGAGGTCAATTCTGTACATGAAATATATTTCCAAAATAACTATCAGGGGATGATTAGGGATCGATACTGATGCCAAAAATGCAATCAGTAAAATTTTTGTCTGTCTGTCTGTCTGTCTGTCTGTCTGTCTGTCTGTATAACCGTTATAGAAACAAAAACTACTGGACGGATTTTAATGAAACTTGGTACAATTATTTTTCATACTCCTGAGCTGGTTATAGTATACTTTTCATCACGCTACAATCAATAGGAGCAGAGCAGTGAAGAGAAATGTTGGGAAAACGGGAGTAGTTACTGCATTTCTTAAGCTTCCATCGCGTGTGCAACCTTCATGATTAAAGCTACACAGAAATCATGTATGACAGAAACGTTCTCCTTAAAATTATATAAAAAATATCCCACGACAGCATATGTTTATCTTTTATGGTTGACTCACAATAACACGTGTAACTCCCGACAGCTTAGCAGTTCGAAGCTTTCTGATTATATAGTTGTCTACTCTTACGTTTATAACACTCTTAGTCATCCCTAATTAAAAAAGTTTACATTATTAACTATTCCATAAAAAATAATCATAGAAATCGGTAAAGAAACACCAAAGTTATACATATTAAAATTTTTCTGTCGCGGGTCTGCTATATACAATACGCTAAAAAGTTCTTATTTCTTCAAGTTATACGCGAGTGAAACCGCGGGGTACAGCTAGTACCTAATATAAATAAAAAATGGATTTACCTACCACTGTAAACCTTATATTTATTCAGATCTGGCAATTACATTTTTAAAGATGAAGATGTCTAAAGGAGTTAGAAGCACGTCCAAATATTCCATTTGGTAAATAATAACATGATTTTAGCTAGGTACTTAGCTCACTTACATATTCATCGACGTCACCTATGATTTATTACCATTTTATTACATAAATCAGCTATTTCTTCTATTTGTGAACCTCCAGACAAAACTTAGTTGTGACCCATTGGTTAAAAAGATCTGGAAGTCAGTAGCTCTAGTAGTCTTTTAAGCCAGAAACGACTATAGAAAACATACGTAATCACATAAATAAGATAGCAGTGTGTGACAGAAACCTTGTCGAAAAACGAGATTTGCGAACTGACCAACACGCTACGTACAATATACTATTCACATCAAACGCATGGCCACAACGCGTCAAACTGTCGGACTGGTTTCGGAGGAGCCCCCGCTCCGAGCCGGGATCGCTCGCCACAACCGACCTCAGTGCCGTCACCGACGCATACCGATTGGCTGGTCTCAAAGTACAACAGTGAATCTCGAAGGTGCATTTGACCTTTATTTTAGGATAATGGATGAGACACTATTGTGGTGTGCCTTCAAAATATTGCACCGTTAGATAGTAAGATGCCAAGGTTAGAAGTGTTACTAAAAATTGTGTTAGAGTGTGATATCCTTGCAATAACTGAGCATTGGTTACCAGAACCAAACATAAGATGCATTGAAATTAACGGCTACAAGTTAGCGTTATATTATTGTAGAACTCAAATAGATCGAGGTAGGTCATGTTTATACGTAAATAACTCAATAAAATGTGAAGAAAATATTGACCTGACATCCTTGTCGGTGGAAAGATTTTGAGAAATATCAGCAATAGATTTAGTAGACTAATTATAGGACTAATTTGATCACAGCCAATGAATTCCTTGAGAAGTTTGAGATATTGCTCGATAAGATTAATGCACTTGGACTACAACTACAATGCATAATTGCCGGTGACTTAAACATAAACTGCATGGGAAGTATAAACAGCGATGTAAAAAGACTGACAGATCTACTTTCGGCCCATATTATGTCGTGTGATACTACCCATACGGACCCATCGTCGTTAAGGGTTAATTGCAGTTACAATTCTATGGAATTGTACTAATTGTACCCCAAAAATCAGGAATTGTACTAGAAGGGGTCCCGAGATATTTACGTTTGAAATGGGCCAGCTAGGAAGTATATTAATTAATCTAGTTGATTTCATAACTCGCCCTAGTACTTCTACAAGCCTTGATCACGTATATAGCAACCTAATGACGGGCACCGCAAGTACCACGCCCGTTATTACCAACTTGAGTGACCATTATCGGCATAAGATGCGAGGTGATCAGCGCTAGAAAACAGACATCATGGAACTGTTTTGTACGAAGGTTTAGTAACGCGAATAAAGCGGACTTCATTGCTTCCACTGAGAGCATCGACTGGAACGAAATACTGACTAGAAATCATAATTCATCTGAGATTTAACATAATGTTTTCCAATCAAGAAAACTTATAATACTCAAAAAGACACATCATGGATCACTGTGGACATTAGAAACTATAGATTATTGTTATTTGACATTATTAAAATCAAACAAACCTTGTAATAATAAAATAAATTACGAATTTTGGTAGAATGCGTATCATTCATTAGTCAAAACTGCGTTGCTATGACGACTAAATTTAGCCTGTGATGTCAGATTTGTTGCCATCTATACCAAAATCATACTTTTTGCGTTTTTTATCATTTAGGGGTTGTTTTTCAGATTATAAGTTCCCCCTTTATTTATTCTGATGTTTATCTACATACTACTGCAAATTCGATCCTAATCCGTTTTGTCGTTTATTTTTGATTAGGGAACAAACATATCAGCATTATCACAAACTTTCGCATTTATATTATAAATTTATTATTTTATTAGGAGATAGATATGTTACTTACCTAAATGTTATTGGGTTCAACACGCAATAACGGACACATTTCATCCAACAAATTTGCCTTTCTAATGAAAAAAGTACCATCGCCTAATTGTAACGTGTGCGAGTGTATAGAAGATGTTCAACATATTCTGATGGAATGTGTGCGGAATGCTGATGATAGAAGAATTATGTTTGGTTCAATGTTTGATGTTGGCCGATGTAACAGTATATTGGCTTCACCGATGTCTGATGAAGCCAAAAAAAATTTATTTGCTAGCTAATAAGTGCTTAGACAGGAAAGAATTTTCTTTCTTTCTTTTTTTTGTTAACCTAGTTAAGTTGTACCGATTGGGCGGTGTGGTCGCAAAGCGACAAAGCCCTTTTTTTTCTTACGTTTAATAAATTAAAAAAAAAAAAAATAAAAAAAAAACACGCAATAAGTAACAAGCTAAAATCATTCAACGTTTTTATACTGTTTATTACAATGTTTGCTGCTATTTAAGTATATTTAAAGAGCCCAAACGCGTACATAGTCGACCTGCAGGGAGGCGTCCTGTCCGTCGTTTGAGGTTAGATTCCAAGTAGGCAGCCAGGAACTTTGTTCTTTCCAGAAATCGGTGGCGGCCTGTAAGAAGTATTTATTATGAAAGTAGGGTTTGAAAAATATTCGTCCGTACCTACCGCGCGAGTCCCAATCATATTTGACAAATTTTATTAAAAATAAATAAATAAATATTGGTGGACATTCTTACACAGCGCCATCTATCCTCAAACTAAGCAAAGCTTGTACCATGGGAACGAGATAACTGATAGAATACTTCTATACCTTTTTTTTCTAAACATCTTGTTCATCACACAAATATTTGTCCATTAAATACTTATGTAGTAAGAAATAGAAAATAAAGCATGCAAGTTTCTTACAGCAGGAGATCTGTTCGACCAAGGCTTCGGACTAGGGTTGGTGGCACCGTCAGGGAAGTATCCGCTCGTGCCACCGACGGCCAGATTCATGATGATGTAGAACTGAAATGAAAACCAAGAATAATTAGACAAAATCAAAGAATTACTAGGCTCATCTGCGTAGCACGCGTAGATCTAAGCTTTGTAGCACATGTAGCGCGCGTAGCGAAACTTCTACGGGCGTAGAGAGTCCTGTAGACAAAATGTTGGTTTAATAGTAGAATGCCAAATTTTAGGTGGTGCAGAAAACTGTTTCAGTTGATTTTGGTCAGATGTATCAAACGACTAAAGGCATGCGCAGAGTAGGGTTTATCAATTGAATTTATTAGAATTCATTAAATTTTAAATCCTCCGCGCTGCTGTTCTCCAATGTGCGCAAGCTATTACTCACCTTTTGATCGAAGGGTGCCATCTTGGTGCCGTAGCGCCATGGGTTCAGAATATTAGGGTTACTGTTGAAACCGCCGTACTGCCAGAAGCCGCCGCTTTCAGGCATGACTCTACCGATCTCCATGTCGTCAATGCTGAATCGGATGAAGTCTGAAAGTGAAGAAGGTCAATTTTAATACCGGTAAAAAATTACCGGTATTATTCCGTCTGGTGTTGTGGTGGCATAATAAGAGTACGAGTACCTTGTTGGTGATACTTATGAAACAGGAACTCCTAGTGTGGACCCAAGAACAAAGTTATTATAGCCCACCACATCATACAGAGGACCAAGTGAATGCTATTTTTAATTTTGATAAACGTAATGAATATATAAGTAATTATAAACAAGATTAGATTATTAAGGCGATACTTGAAATTTTTGACATTTTGTATGGGCTGAATCTAAGAGGCAGAAAAAGTGATAAAACTGCATTATCTTGAAAATCATCAATTTTAAAAAGAAACCGTCTGTAATTTACTTAGCTGGAATGATTATCTAACGAATTATATAAAAAGGAACTGCTTAGCTATTTATAGTTTTAATTAAAAACTTAACTAGTGTTTTTGAAGAGGCAACTTTGGAAAATAAATCTATGGAGAAAAGTTTCACCAATCGTATTTCTGTCTGTAATTTATCTAGATTAAATTCTTAAGTTATCTTTGTCGTAAAAAACAAAACTGTATGTTTTGCGGTTATTGAGAAAAATCGATCTGCATTCTTCAAAACATTTACTAAACCTCAAAAATCATTTTAGATTAGTTACCGTAGGAAACATGTGGTTATAAAATATAGGTGTAGGTAATAATGTGCTGTATTTACCAGGAGTCCATTCGAGTTGATAGCGATAAAAATCAGAGTTGTATCCGTTGATGTTTCTCCTTAGCCAATGGGCTCTGTTCCATCCGTCAAGTTCGTTGTAAGGACCGAAGTGAAGCGTAGAGGCTGCTTCCTTAAAATATCAATCAAAATTGGAATATATGCATTTACGAGTATATTTATTTATTTTAAGGAAAACCAACAGCTTAAATTAGACTTAGTTTATTAAGTTATCTTAAAGTAGGTAACAGATAAGCCAATTACTGGTTCTCATGGATAAAAAACAAAGCAGGTAATAAACGCGATAGCAAACATTTTTTTTCTTTTTTGGTGATGAGTAATATTTAACATGGGAATAGTGAGTAATATAACCATGTAACATTATTATACGAACAAAAACGAACATATTATGATCATTGACTTATTGTAGAATGACCAAGAGAGGTAACAGGTACTGCTGTTCGGCAAGCTAAATACCTACACTAATAGTTGCTTAAATAATACCTTCCATCCAGTAAAAATAACTAAGAAAGGTAAATACTTAAATAAAATAAAACTATGCTAACTATACCTACCTACCACCAACCCACTAGAATCAAATATTATATTGTTAGCAGTGTCTTTCGTCGGACACAGAATAGAGAATTGCAGCCTATAAAACCCAGGCGCACACTTGGTTCGAGAAATTCTGTTCAGTATATTGAGTTTGGTTACAGCTATGTTTTCCTTTATCTTTAATCTAAACTTTAACTCCTGGTTTCTTACAATACATATATTGTTAGTAGTATATATAGTTAGCCTGTTGCGAGATTACTCATATAATAGTCTGGATAAATATGTAGTTTCAAATAAATGTTAAAGAATTGAGCTTACTTGCGTGCCAATGTTTACGCCTTTAAAGAACATATTCTTGTTTCCGCGCGACTCGATCAGGTCGATTTCACCAGATGAAGGCCATGTTCCGTAAGCGTTATAAGCAGGCATCAGCCAGATAGCTGGAAAAATAATATGGGATTATCTTCTATCCGCACAGTATAAGGTCAGTTCATATCAGTGAGGATAGAAATGAGAGACAGAAGCATTGGTTTATAAACCATATTCAAGTGTTTTTTATGTAGACAAAGGTACAGAAGTTTTACCTGGCCACAGCCAATCACCAGCGGGCATTTTTGCGCGAACTTCGACCTTTCCATAGCGGAAATTGAAAGAGTTCACAGTACGGAGGCGTGCACTCTTCACCGGGTTGATAATGTTTGTAAGGGTGCCCTGGCGCTCGCAGCCCCACCATTGAGGATTAGTGCACCTTGGAAATCAAAATGATCTAGTCAATTATGTGCATAATACTTGACTTCATAACTAGGTATTGTTGTAGAATTCTCTATTCATATTCATTTATTGTTCCCGTTGGTGTTGAAAACCCATTTGATAAGAAACCCTTAAAACTATATTATAATTTGGTACCTGTCAGCGGGAGCACCACCTTCAACGTTCAAGTTGCCACTGGTAATGAAATCTGTTCCAAATTGATCAGAAGTCAGGGAAGGACGGATGAACAGTTTTCCACTGTGTACGAAGGAGTTGGTGCGGTTGTTGCTGTAATACTGGAACTCCCAGTACTGTAACAAAAAGACTATTTGTTTCAAACGCGGCTTCACACGCGTGGTACTTACTTGAATATTTTTTTTAGCCCATGAATAGATATATGCAAACCATGTCGATTCGTTACACTGTTGCTGCGTGAAAGAAGGACAAACCAATAAACGTACAAACGAACTTGCACATTTATAAATACCTAGTAAGGATATCGAATTTCCCTGGACTACTTTTATGAATTACTTGCATCTTTTTATAGGCGATCGCTTGAATAGACTCATTCAATGAATCACTTAATTAACTTAATTGTTCGTAGGTGACCTTTAAAGAAGCCAGTGTAAGAAAAATTTCTATAAAGAAAAAAAACACAAGGCGCGTTTATCCATGAATATGTGTAAAGCAGGTAGTGAGAGGCACATCTAAACGTTTCGTTTATAATTAAAGTAGGAAGTATATAGGTTGGTTTAAAGATACTTACACCACCACCAGCCAGAGTATTCTCATGTTGCCATTTCTCCAGATCAAACTCGTTGAATTCGTCAGAAAAGATGAGGTCTCCGGAACAGACAGTGGCGGGAGAGTGGGTGCCGCTCACTGTGGTCACACTAGGAGTGCAAGCACTGCTTATAGCCGCGAGTGCCAACACGCTTGCTAGCACTGACCACATATTGCTGTAATATAATAGCCAGGCCGATGCAAATTATTCTCCGCGAAATTCCAATGTTTGTAATTATCAAATGAAATCTCATTTCACACAAATATGCGCCGTGTGCGTCGTCCGACTGGATCACAGAATCAGACATTTTCGACGGCTATCTTTGGTTGAAAGAGATGGAAAAATATATCTGTTACTTTTTGCATGCAGCCACTGAGCCATTGTGTCTAGCAGAGTCATGACCTTCGCACTCGTACATAGATTTATATTTATATTAAGAGTACCTTACATTCTTAAATATCACTTCGAAGACGCTTACAACGTTATCCTATTGATTGAACTAGATACATAAATTATTTCTATAATTATTTTTTGGTATATTCTACCAACTCTACCTATATCTTCTACTATATTATCTAACTCATAGTTACGTAGTTACGTTAAAAAGCATAACCTTGAAATACGTGCAGATTAAACAAATAAAAAACATCTTGTTTTTTTGTTTTATATGGTTCTACGATTTTTTTTTATTATAACGATTAAATGAATATGCTAAGAAAGTGTTTGGATTAACTTACTGATTAAATACGGTCACAAATGCGGATTGTGTTCGTTTTATGATGTACTTCAATTTATACCTACGCGTGCAAAGATAATGTTTAATGCATGTATTGAATGTTAAAGGCCATGGTCACATTATTCGACGCTCTACTTAATTTTTAGTTTTCCATACTATTACACTTACATTTTACTGTGTCTGTCATCACTTACCTAAATACCATAAATAAAAAGATATACGTACCACTATATAATATATGATAAACCTATATATAATATATGATTATTATACATTATACGTCACTTGCCATACTATTTTGGTACATTTTTTTTACACTACAGTCGGTCAAAGTTGCGAAATTCAATAGTTTTCCATATCACCTTTAGTTAAAATAATATTTTATTTTAAAATGGTACAATAAGTACTTTATTTTTACATTCTATTTAGACACAGCAATACCCTAGATTACAAAACCTCCAAGAAATATCGAAATTATCAGCATTAGCAGTCACAGCATTCAAAAGTATGTCACAGGGTGCTCATTTCCCCTTTTTTTTTTGAAATCAGTATAATTCTGTAAGTACATGGGGTGGATTTTTTAAAATATTTTTCTGAGTACTGTTAGAACTTGGGGCATCGTGGGAATCCAGTTGGACGCCAGGTTCTTGGACACCCTGTATATAGGTTTTGATAGGTTATTTTATTTTAAATTGGTCTAATTGTTAAGTTTATCCATTATAAAAACAATATATTTTTTCTTTTTATAATATTGGGTAGTGTAGCTAAGTAGGTATACCTAACATTATCTGTTCGTACCTATAAATTCAATATAGTTGCGTTAATTAGTATAATATTGTTATTTTTGTTGTTAGCTAAGTGAACTTACAGAAGTGGCTTTCAGAAATATTGAACTCAGACAACCCAACCTTACAGCATGTTGACGTGGAACCTGAACAGTTTCTAGGATCAACTCAGGTTTTTTATTCATATTTAACTAGCTTAGCTCGGTAAGTTCGAGTACCTATTTAACAAATAGTTGATATATTTAGATAGTCAACAAAAAAATTACAATTATCTAATAAGATTATTGAAATTTGGATAGGAAAACGTCTGTTGCGGGTCTGATAGAACATATAAAACATTGCAATACCCAGATACAGAACAAACATCTATGTTCAACACAAAAATGGGAGCGTGGGGATTGAACTTATAACCTACAGCATAGAATACAGAGCTACTACCGACTGAGATGACCAGTCACATATTTATTAATTAATTAATTGGTTACCTTTGACGAATGTAGGTATATATATTATTACAGTTCTATATACCGACCTAGGCTGTGAAGTTAGCCGTTAGGTTAGTCCATTTTCGTCCTTAGGCAGTTACAAAACCATTCTTGCGGCATTCGGCTAACTTCACGTTTGCGTAAGTTTGTTTAGTATTCTAGTAAAATTATCCATATTAGTCGTCGGAACCAGTGGTGGATATAATATCACCAGGCTGAGTTGAGTAGGCTGGAAATTTGAGACATACCTATTTATTTTTCAAAGTCGTACATGACATACAATATTCATATTTATACAATACCTAAATGTTATTGGGTTATTAGCAATAAGTAACAAGGAAGTAACAAGCTAAAATCATTTAACGTTATTATACTGTTTATTGCAATTTATGCTGCTAATTATATTTAAAGAGCCCAAACGCGTACATAGTCGACCTGCAGGGAGGCGTCCTGTCCGTCGTTAGAGTTCAGATTCCAAGTAGGCAGCCAGGAATTTTGTCCGTTCCAGAAATCGGCAGCGGCCTGTAAGAAGTATATATTTTGAAAATAGGGTTTGAAAAATATTCGCCCGTACCTATTGCGGGAGTCCAAATCGTATTTGCCAAATTTTATTAAAAACAAGCTGACCCCGCGAACTTCGTATCGCTTTAGAATTAACAAATGTTGTCTTAAGTTCTCGTCCCCGTTCCCGTTCCCGTTCCCGTTCCTGTTCCCGTTCCCGTTCCTGTTCCCGTTCCCGTTCCCGTTCCCGTTACCGTATTATCAAACCTAATAAAGCTCAAATTGACTCTTCGTTTTAGTTAGAAAACTTTTGTATGGGAAAAAGAAAAGTGCTGTTTTTAGGATTTTCCCGGCAATTATTCGAGTTTTTCTCACCTTTTAAACCTTTCCTAGACCTCCACGAACATTTTAAGACCAAGATAAGAGAAATCTGTTCAGCCGTTCTCGAGTTTTAGCGAGACTAACGAACAGCAATCGATTTTTATATATATATAGATAAATTAATAAATATTGATGGACATTATTACACAGCGCCATCTAGTCTCAAACTAAGAAAAGCTTGAAACATGGGAACTAGATAACTGATAGAATATACTATATACAGGGTTATTGGTTATTCGACCTATTCCTGCTGCTAAGATGTGAGGCCTATAAAGTAATTTTTGGTATGGTTTCTGCCAAATATAGCATGCTACGTATAAATTAATAATTGAATTAATAATTTTTTGTAATAATTTTTCTTATTCTCATAAGAAATAGTAAATTAAGTAGTTATACTTGTGTTACTTACAGTAGGAGATCCGTTCGACCAAGGCTTGGGAGTAGGGTTGGTGACACCGTCAGGGAAGAATCCGTTCGTGCCACCGACAGCCAGGTTCATGATGATGTAGAACTGAAATGAAAACAAGAAATAATTTTATTAAACAAAGAATGAATACGCGCGTATGCGTAGCATTCGTAGGTTCAAGCATCGTAGCACACGAAGCGCGCGAAGCGTAACCTCTACGGTCGTAGAGACAGTCCTGTAGACAAATGGTGGTTTTTTTAGAATGCCTAATCTTAGGTGGTGCAGAAAACTGTTTCAGTTGTTTTTGGTCAGATGTATAATGGCCAGCGCACAGTCACGGACGGCAGCGCAGAGGATTTAAAATTTATCAATTGAATTGAATAGTTATCCAATCGGAATAAGGTATCGATACTGCCGTCCGCCAATGTGCGCAAGCTATTACTCACCTTTTGATCGAAGGGTGCCATCTTGGTGCCGTAACGCCATGGGTTCAGGATATTAGGATTGCTGTTGAAACCGCCGTGCTGCCAGAAGCCGCCGCTTCCAGGCGTGACGCGACCAAGCTCCACGTCGTCAATACTGAATCGGATGAAGTCTGAAATTCATGAAAACTTTTACTTTTAGCATACGTGCTACGCACGCCTAGCGTACTAAGTCGAAAGTGAAGAATGTCAATTCTAGATCATATACATTTTTTGACCGGTATTGTTCCATCTAGGATTTGTGGTGCAATAATTAGAGTACAACCTTGTTGATGATACTTATGACCCAGGAACTCCTAGTGTGGGCCCAAGACCAAAGTTTATATAGCCCGCAGCGTCAGTCAGAGGTAAAAGTATATAAATAAATTATTTTATTGCACGGATTATTTTTTAGATTAGTTACCGTAGGAAACATGACTATAAAATGTAGGTGTAATAATGTGCTGTATTTACCAGGAGTCCATTCGAGTTGATAGCGATAAAAGGCAGAGTTGTATCCGTTGGAGTTTCTCCTTAGCCAATGGGCTCGCTCCCATCCGTTGAGTTCGGGGTAAGGACCGTAGTGAAGTGTTGAGCCTGCTTCCTAAAAATATCAATCAAGATTGGAATAAATGCATTTACGAGTATAGTTGGCCTGTTGCGAGATTACTCATGTATAGTTTGGATAAATAGTTTCCAATCTCTGTTAAAGAATTGAACTTACGTGCGTGCCAATGTGTACGCCGTTGAAGAGCATATTTCTGTTACCGCGGGACTCGGTCAGGTCGATTTCACCAGATGAAGGCCATGTTCCGTAGGCATTATGAGCGGGCATCAGCCAGATAGCTGGAAACATAATATGGGATTATCTTTTATTCCGCAGAGTATAAGGTCAAGTCATGTTAGTAAGAAAGCAATGAGAAACAGAAGCATTGGTTTTATAAATCACATTCACATATTCAGTGTTTTTAATGAAGACAAAGGTACAAAGGCTTTACCTGGCCACAGCCAATCACCAGCGGGCATTTTTGCGCGAACCTCGACCTTTCCATAGCGGAAGTTGAAAGAGTTCACAGTACGGAGGCGCGCACTCTTCACCGGGTTGATAATGTTTGTAAGGGTGCCCTGGCGCTCGCAGCCCCACCATTGAGGATTGGTGCACCTTGGAAATCAGAATGATCTAGTCAATTATGTGCATAATACTTGACTTCAGAACTAGGTATTGTTGTAGAATTATCTATTCACCGTGTATCTATTCATATTCATTTATTGTTCCCGTTGGTGTTATTCAATTCAATAGATATTAATATTCAATTCGTGACAGATGGACTGTCGAAACTAAGTCGCACTATAAATACCTAACCCATTTATTATGGAACTCTAAAAACTATATAATTTGGTACCTGTCAGCGGGAGCACCACCTTCAACGTTCAAGCTACCACTGGTAATGAAATCTGTTCCAAATTGATCAGAAGTCAGGGAAGGACGGATGAACAGTGTTCCGCTGTGTGCGAAGGAGTTGGTGCGGTTGTTGCTGTAATACTGGAACTCCCAGTTCTGAAACAAAAAGACTATTTGTTTCATACGCTTGGCACATTCTTAATGCACTGTAATTGTTCTTAGGATGGCCATTTGGTCATTAAACAACCCATTGTAAGAAACATTTTCTGTAAAGATTTTCTTTTTTTTAAGAACACGACTGTAATTTTCTATTACCTATGATTATAATTTACCTATGGTAGATATTTTCTCAGATTTCAAGGCGCTTAGATCCTTGAAGATGTTTATAGGGTGTATTCAGAGTCACGCACATTACGTCTATAATATAGTAGGAAAGACAGGTTGGTATCAAGATACTTACACCACCACCAGCCAGAGTATTCTCATGTTGCCATTTCTCCAGATCAAACTCGTTGAATTCGTCAGAAAAGATGAGGTCTCCGGAACAGACGGTGGCGGGAGAGTGGGTGCCGCTCACTGTGGTCACACTAGGAGTGCAAGCACTGCTTATAGCCGCGAGTGCCAACACGCTTGCAAGCACTGACCACATATTGCTGTTATATAATAATCTTATTAGTCAGTCCCGATCAAAATTATTCTCCTCGTAATTCCAATGTTTGTATTCATCAAATGAAATCTCATTCCACACAAATATGCGCCGTGTGCGCCGTAAGACTGGATAACAGAATCAGACATTGTCAACGGCTATCTTTGGTTTAAAGAGATGATAAGATATATCTGTTACTTTTGCAAGCAGCCACTGAGCCGGTGTGTCTAGCAGAGCCATGGTGGATCCCATGACCTTAACCCTCGTATTCAAGAACGACACTATGAGAACACGCACCCACAGTGGACGAAATCTTTTTTCATAAACATCACTTTATGTGTTGAGCGGTACTATGGCGCACGCTACCGTGTGCCTTTAGAGCTCAACTTTGGCTAGAGGCACACGACAATGTGCCTCTAGTCACACTATGCAGTGTCGCACAACACATAAAGTGATTTTTATGAAATAAGATTTCGTCCACTGTGGGTGCGTGTTCTCATAGTGTCGTTCTTGAATACGAGGGTATGACTAGTACCTTAACTATAACAAATTTGACTATAACAAAAAATAGCACTTTAAAACTTAATACTTCACAAACATAATCGAAAAGTTGTTTTTATAAACCCAATACTTTTTAAAGACCTATCCAACAACACTCCACTATGGGTACGCGAGAAAAAATAAAAACAACAATAGGTGTAGGGGAAGCACCATATAAACAAACCACTTTGTCGGCGTGACTAATATGTATATTCATGGCAAATTACATTTTTCTAGTATAATGAATCTCTGAGCTAAGCTGCGGACGGACGGGCGAACATGTCGAAACTATAGGGGTTTCTTGTAGACTACGAATGAATATGCTAAGCAGATACTTACAGTTTCAGTATGGTTACAAATGCGGATTGTGTCCGTTTTGTGATGTATTTCAATTTATACCTTCGCGTGCAAAGATAATGTTTTAGTCATGTATTGAATGTTAAAAAGGCCATGGTCACATTATTCGTCGCTCTACTTAATTTTTAGGTTTCCATACTAAGTTCGGGAAAACTAAAATCTTCCTTTTCACTGTGTCTATGTCTGTCATCACTTATCAGATATAATAGCTGTTTAGCTATATATCTGATATACCTGAGATCTGGTTTAGCCACAGTTTTGTGGCTAAACCTGCACATAAAAGAGGATGTCTACAGTACTCGGGGATTACAGTCGTAGATCTTATAGTCAGATCTTATTTATTTTTATTTATAGGTAGCTATACTAGAAAGTCGAAACTTGGAATAATTAAAAATGTTTTGAGCAATGGACGCACATGCTTTACCTAATATAAATAAAAAATTGATTTACCACTGTAATACTAATATGTTATCGAATTTGGGGATTACGTTTTTGAAAATGAAGATGTCTTAGGAAGTCGGAAGCACATCCAAATATTACTTTTAATGTATGTATATATATATATATCTAAATATATACTTGGCTGATTGACCCATCGCCGCTTATAAGTTATTTTATGTAAAGCGCTCCTTTCATGTCATATTAACAACATTTTATGAACCTGTGTCCATGCCTTTAGATCTAATGGATACTAGAGTAACAAGATATTGATCAGCAAATGCACACGTACCTGTCTACTTATAAAAACTATTATTATAATATCACCATACAAATAAGATAAGATAAAAGGTTACGTTGTATTTTTGTTATTGCTACCTAAGTAGATAATTATCTTATTTAGGTATTGTTTTTAGATCCTGCATGTTATCATTGATCGTCCCTGTGAGTTTCCCTCACGCTCTCGCATTTTTTTAGGTACAGGTTTAGGTTTAGGTAAGCCAAGACATTTATGGCACTATGTTATTTAGTAGGTAATCCCTATACTAAATTTACACTCGCGTACGAGTCGCGAGACGAGGTGCGAGGTGAACCACGAGACGAGAGTGTGAATAGACGCTCGTGGCTCGCCTCGCTCCTCTCTCCTTTACTATCGATCACGCGAGGTGCGGGCCGAGACACGAGACGAAGCACGAGGCGAGGTACGGAGCGAGAGTGTAAATCTAGCATTAAGGTTTATCCTTTCGATTAGCATCATAAAAATACTAGAAGTTTTTTTTCACATTTGATATGTTCAATATTCAGAAGAAAAAAGTAATTACAAGAAAACAGTATTATTTATTTTTAAAAGTAAAATAAGGTCTCCCTAAATCAAAATATATTTAAGGTAAATAGGATAGGTAAATATTCCTCTTTGTCGCATAGCCGTGAGATATCTAGTACATTCCTACCTTGTTGATATGCCTTGAATTTTATTTAACTTGAAATGAAACCTTTTTAGTATTCATATAGGAACTTACTTCCTTTGTGCATTGCATAAAAGTGTGGCATTGATGTTTATCTGAACATTGACAAAATGATATCAATTTTAAAATACGTTTTGTGACGTGTGATGTTGTGAAATAAATTTTAGTAATAGTAAAAAATATGGCTAAATTAATAAGTGTTAAAACTAGAATTTATAAAACCTAAAATTTCGAGAACCTTGCGATGTAGTAGGGTAAGACTGATCACACTAGCTCTGTTACTAACATCACTTTCCTCTTTACGATTATACCTACTATTCCAGATGGCAGCCGAAATTAAATATTTGGCAAGATGCTTATGCCCTGCTGTAGCAAGGTTCGCAGTACAAACAAAATGTTTCAGCGGTAGTGTACCTAAAAGATTGATCCAGCCCAATCAATGTGCTACATTATTCAAACCCGACCCTGCAAACTTATTTCGACAGTTGGAACCTCCAAGATCTAATGACACTCCCAAGTTACTACAAAATAATACAAACGCAGCTAACTTTCTAAAAGGTCTTCCAAAAACGTTCATATTTAGGCGAAAGAAAATTGAAGAGCCAGACGAAGACAAGAAAAAAAAGAAAAAACGTGTGCCTAAACTTATATTGATTCAAAATCCATTGACTTGGTTAATGATAAAAATCGATTTTAGTGTCTTGCGAAATATTTGGGACCCAGGATTTGAAGAAAAAGAATTCAAGTTTGGCACAAAGCAGGTATATGCTCGTAGTTAACCATATTTATAGTTTTATTTCGTCCACGCTCTCTTATCGTCATCGCAATATTCAGACCTTTCTTACTCATGTTCTCTTTCACGCATATCAGCCATTCTTCTTAGGCCTGTCTCTACTCCTGTATCCATCCATATTCATACCATTTTAAATGTTTGTACCTAAGTGATACACATAATATGTTCAAGCCTTGTGAAACTTCATTCCTCAGGCTATATCGAAGATTACGAATGTTATAAGCGATGGTCAGTATACAGAACTGAATGGGTTACTGACTAAAGCAGCTCGTCTCAGCCTAATGAGAGAGCTGGATCGGAACTGGAGTGACAAGCAAAGATCTTTATTGGCGCTGAAGAATGATGATATACAAATAAGTTCGCCTAGGAAAGTCTACTTTATAAGAATAGCAGGTGGGAATCTTATTGATATCCAAAAGTTATAAATGGTATTGAGTTGTCTAACTATATTTTTATACCTAACTACCTAATCTAACGATACCTAACTACCTACACCTAGTTACGTAGGTTAGCGAGACTCCTTGCAAGATTCGCTTATCAGTCAATAACAAATAAAAAACCGGCCAAGTGCGAGTCAGATTCGCGCACGAAGGGTTCCGTACCATTTTCTATAAAATAACGGCAAAAAAACACGTTTGATGTATGGGAGATATAGATATTTATTTTGTTCTGTTTTTTGTATTTGTTGTTATAGAGGCAACAGAAATACATCATCTGTAAAATTTTAACTGTCTAGCTATCACGGTCCATGAGATCCATTTTTACCCTTTGGGTACGGAACCCTAAAAAGATACCATCGAATATGATAGGGTGTGGAGGTAGAGAGTAGAGAGGTACCTAGCAACATACGATGTTGTTGGTAATATTATCTTGCGTATGATAATAAGAAATCGTGAAATAAATCACTCGCGTATATAATAATCTATATTAGATTCGTATCTTAGCTTTTTGTTATTAACTGATTATCAAATCTTTTAAAATCAATTTCTACTTGATTAACTCGTTTTTTATCTCTGAGATTTTTGAAGACGTCTGTTTTTATTACATTTACAGATAAGAAATATTGCGATGTTGATATGGCATTTTTAGCACTCAAATGGGCACCAATAAACAGCATTGAAGCGCTAATTTTTACTGAAATTTTTGCGAGATTTCACAGGGAGTATACTCCTCACTGCATTCCCGAGTGGACTATTGCATATTTCAAAGTCACCCGTTTCGAAGTTTTAAGACGGTATATATACCCTTGTTATTTTATTATAAAGTACTAGCAGTCCGCCCCGGCGTCGCATGGGTGTAATAATAATATTTATTAGGGGTAAATTTTGTACACCTTGGGTTACATTATCGAAGTTTTCATACGGATCCCTAACGTTTTTGTAAATATTCTATAGCCTATGTTCATCAGGGATAATGTAGGATTCTAATGGTAAAATAATTTTTCAAATCGGTCCAATAGTTTCGGAGCCTATTCGATGCAAACAAACAAACAATCAATAGCTACACTGAGATGATGGTGCTAATGTGATAATTTTTATACTTTATAGGAAAGCCAGGTGACCAGAATCAGAAACCAAAAAGCAGATCATCATAAAACCTTAAAATCTTTTTTTGAGATTTTGAAATAAAAATCAGATGACAAATTAATTTGATTTATTAAAAAAATACCAAATAAATAAGATCTACCATTTGCAACACCCACTATAAATCTAGCAGTAGTGTGTATGGGTTTTCAAGGTAATCTTTGATATTATTTGAGAATCTTGCCATGGTGACGCCGTCCACAACTCTGTGATCCGCTGACCAACTAGTTGACAGTAAGTGAGCTTTGATTATGTTGCCTGCTGAGTCGAACCTTGGCTTTACCTGTAAGTAGATAAAACAATAAATGTTGGTACAAAAGTTAAAATAAATAAACCCTGCCTGTATCCTGAGGAGCTTGTCTATTCTAGGGGTATTAAAATATGAGCACTGGGATTCCCTAGTAGGTATGAGTAGCTCGTTCTTCCTACAAGCCACAAGTAGGGACTGTATTTTTCTATTTCATATTTTTCATATCTAAATAAGTATAAGAACTAGGAACCGTCTAAAATCACAAAGATTACGAAGTTTTACTGCCCTCTTGAGACGTCCAGAAAAAGAATTAGGCAAAAATAAAAAAAGTAAACGGAAAACATGCAGGCATATACAAAGCCTGCATGTATTCTTATTCTTAAAAAAATATTAAATCAATCCAGTTTTGGTGTCACACATTGATAGCTTGGGCACACACAGTGCGAGAACAATAAATTGACGAAAAATGAAGTAAATATTTATAAGATTAGTTGATATTTATGCATTATCTTAAAAACAAAAAAACGTACCTGTATTTTGCCTAGAGCGCCTATTGCTACTTGAGGAGAAAATATAATAGGTTTAGTGTACGTTCCACCGACCTGAAAATGAAAAATATTTTACTTTTTAATAAATTATAACTACCGGATTGGCCGCTATCTCATAAGAACTTTTATTTACTAAGAGCATAGACGTATCAGTTACCTGTTGTGGAAGTTTGGTTATCTTGATGATATTATTAAACAGATTGAAACCCTTGTCTCAGAGCCTTGAATTAGAGGTTTCAGTTTATTTTTTTGTCATCGATAAAGATTAACATAAAGAATACTTACAATTCCTATATTAGAAATAGTGAATGTTCCACCAACGAGATCGCTCAGTCCGAGTTGTCCTTTGACTCCTTTTTCTTGAAGACCGTTCAGCTCTCTTGCTATTTCTAAAATGCTCTTGTTCTGGCAATTCTAGAAAATGAGACAATTCACGATTATAATTAATAGACTTGTCGTAAGTATATCCATTTCCAATTAAACATTCAGGTGTTCATATCCTTAAAGATAGGTTTGATATCCAAAGGGGGAAGTCAGTACGTTTTATCGTACCTACTACAGGTTGCAAGCCCAAGTTTCTGTAGCTGTTCTTTATTTTCCACGGTTGTTTTAGTTTTAAGCGGCGATGGGCTTGCAACCTGTCACTTATGGACTGCTAACTACTGCAAAATGAGCATGTGCCAAGCACAACGTTTGGACGTGCTTCTTCCTACACCTACTAGACATCTTCAAAGGATCTAAGCATCTGGAGATCTGAGGGGATGTCTACCGTACTTGGGGATTACAGTCGTGATCCTATATATTTTTTTATTTAGTATCTATCCAATTAATCAGCAAAGTGTAGAACATGAAATAAATACCTTTATAACGGGCACCACTAATCCATTAGGCGTATCCATGGCAACTCCGATATTGTGGCTTGCTTTGTAGATAATGTTTTCACAGGTGCTGTCAAGGCTACTGTTCAGAATAGGATACTGGGTTAAGCTAAGTGAAGCTGCTTTGATTATGATTGGCATATAACTCAACTTTACTCCTTGTGCTTCTGCCAACTTTTTCAGGGCTGCTCGAGCCTCTATTAGTTTTGTTACGTTGTATTCGTCACTGAATACGAAGTGTGGTATTTTCTGTACAAATAAGATAAAATTGTTAATTTCTTAAAATATTGGGAAATCTAAATATCTATACATATATTTATAAAACTCTTGCGTTACTGACTGATCTATCAGCGCAGTCTAAACCACTCCTAGAAACTTGAAATTTGGAGTATGTATTGCTTTTGGTGTGCAAGGGATAAGGAATTTCCAAAAAGAAACCCCTAAGAAGGTGCAAGGCAAGGAGTTGATGTCTGTTTGAAAATAGTTAGATAGTAGTAGACTGGCCTCACAGCTCAGTTGGTAGTAGCTCTGCCTTCTGCACTGTAGGGTTCGATCCCCACCCGGGATAAACATTTTTGTGATGGACATAGATGTTTGTTCTGTGTGGTTAATATGTATAGTAAATATAAATATATCAATATTTATATTTATTTTAATTTAGTTTCAAGTGAATAAAGACACGTTTCCTCTAGATCATTATGAAATGCTTTCAAATCTTACCATAGATTCAGTCATTGATTTCACCATAGCTTTAGTAAATCCAGTCACGGGCACCGTTCGGTCATTTAGTACAACCTCTACCTTAGCGATTGCTTTAGCTATTGGTATTTCCACTGCTCTCACGACTGTTGGGTCTGGGAGTTTGTTGGAGTTGTTTGAATCTAAGTTCAAGTGCGCAAGCATATCTTCTTTGAGAACTCTTCCGTTTCTACCCGTTGACTTCACAGCACTTAGATCTACCTGGATAAGAGCAAGATCTCAGTTTACATATGTATTTTGAGTAGGTGTACAATTAAATAGCTGCATGGTTTTTAGGGTCTAGAGTTCTCACACTTTTACTACAAGAGCATGCAAATATCACTACATAGTATAAAGCAAAGTCGCTTTCCGCTTCCCGCGTCTGTATGTAATATGTAATATGTATGTATGTATGTTTGCTTATATCTTTAAAACTACACAACGGATTTTGATGCAGTTTTTTTTAATAGATAGAGTAATACAAGAGGAAGGTTTATATGTATAATACATGCATAATATAGTAGAGAAACACTGATAATTTTAGAGGTTTCTAATGTGATGTCGTAAATAAACACATTTTTTGCGCTTACATTGCAAATGCTGGCTGAACCCCACGAGATATATCAAAATAATGTACTACAGTATTGTACACCTTAAAAACGTCTACAAAAAAGTCAACGATGGTATTAGAAATGTCTTACGCACAGCGAAGCGGGCACGGGTCAGCTAGTAAAGTTATAAAAGTACTATTTCGAAAGGGCATGTGTGCTAGGGTCATTACTAAAGCAACTATTAAAAGGTACCTATATGTCTGATATTTAACATTATACAGTGAAAAGTATGAAAAATCACAAAGATTTTTATAAAAAACACAAATCGCTATGTATACGCAATATTACATTTATAATATACAACAGAATAATCTATGTACCTACAACACACGGACAGTCAATACAAATCGACTGTAATACAGATACTCACATTAAATTGAGCAGCTATTCTTCTAACAGAAGGGGTGGTCAACACTTTTACTCTTTGTAGTTTATCAGCTGCGCTTATTTCTTCTGTAGCTGCATTTTGCACTTGAGTCTCTGTGCTACCTATAGATGAGAAGATATTTAAATATGATCTATTATCTATTATGATAACAAGCATACCTATAAGATGGTTTAACAGTCCGTAACGGTCATGGGATAATATTTTTTGTATTAGGTATTTCGTTAAAACTTACACCAAATGATTATGATCGAACATCAAATTTTTTCTGTTCGAAAAAATTATATGCGCATCTAAACACGTGCTCAAGACGGTGAAGGAAAACATCGTGAGAGTACAAGTTAGTAGTCACGTGTGAAATGCTAACTACTGCAAAATATGGGCATGTGCCAAATGTAATATTTGGACATGCCTCTGACTAACCCCTTTATACATCTTCAAAGATCTGAGCGTCTGGAGATCTGAGAGGATGTCTACTTTACTTAGACGTACCTAATCCTATTTTTTTTTAAATAGTGTTTGTATGTATACATAATGTACATTCGGGTACTATACCTTCCTCTCCATCATCTTCTACGTCAATATCAACAAGCGGTTGGCCCACCAGCGCCGTCTGGTCAACTGCATTATACAGTTTTGTTACGACTCCATCATATCGGCTCGTTATAGTCACAGCTGCTTTGTCACTTTGAACTTCGCAAATATTGTCAAACTGTTGAACCTTGTCACCAACCTTTACGAACCTGAAATATTAAAATTTGATTGTATTTATTTGGTGTTTCAGATATTATTAGTTTTGCCCATGAATGATGTTAGCCGAAGTTTAAGTTTTTTTTAACTTTTTTGTTGGTGTGTTACAAATCTTGCAAGCTGACTTTGAAATAATTCCTGCTAACCAGTTCAGTTGAAATTTTGCATTCTAACTACGAGTATTAATGATCAGATGACATACCCTCGTATTCAGGAAAAACACTGTGAGAACACGCACCCACGATGGACAAAATCTTTTTTCATGAACATCACTTTATGTGTTGTGCGACACTGCATAGTGTGACTAGAGGCACACTGTCGTGTGCGTCTAGCCATAGTTGAGCTCTAGAGGCACCCGGTAGTGTGCGCCATAGTGTCGCTCAACACATAAAATGATGTTTATGAAAAAAGATTTCGTCCACTGTGGGTGCGTGTTCTCATAGTGTCGTTCCTGAATACCGGGGTGATACAACATTATTTTGACAGTGAGCTGATCTGATGATGGAGACAGAAGGTAGGCAACTGAAATTCTTAACAAATAAACTGTTATTAGTATGACGTAGTATGACGTTTTCACCAGCACGCAACATCAATAACAAAAACATAAAATCTTGTTATGTAACTTATATTTTTTTTAAATAACTTATTTGCTATCATTCAAGTATAAAAATGTTAAATGCATTTTACCATTCTTTGATAACCACTTCTCGGATGCCTTCACCTATATCCGACAATTTGAATGCAACAATTTTGTTAAATATTTGACTTGTATGTAAATGTTTACATTGCAAATTGTCTTTTTGTAGTAATTTGCTTTCTTTGCTTTCCTGCAATAAACATAAATAATAAGAAAATTATTTTTGACAGTATCTTAGCTTGGGTACGTTATTTTCCTACTTACCTAAAACTGAATAACAAACAAATGTATCAACCTACCTAAGCATTAGGTAATAATCTTAAATATTGTTTTTCTTTATCTATAATGACGCAAGTAAATCTCTTGCACGTATGTAGGTATATAGATAGTGTAGATAGGTACTTGTTTACTAGTTTAATAGGAATTGCTTTTAAATTTCCTTATTTTACTGCCAGGAACGTTGCTATATGCACAGTTTTGCTAACTTTTAAATATTATGCTACCAAGAATAAATATATACCTTATCTATATCATAAGTTTAGTTTAGAATAAATTACTAATATTTAAATAGGTACATCTAATTCTAAGGTCTTAGGTTGTGGTAACGCTTCGTGAGTTTGTATAAAATTGAATATGAATGAGGTTCTTTTATATTTTTTGTTAGGTTTGTAGCTAGAACCAGTTTACCTTTTCAATAAAAAAATAGTTTCTCAGACGATGAATTAGCGTAAAATTATTATGAAGTAACTATCATTTTTAGAATCTTTAAAAAATCATATGAAGTAACTCTACTTACATGTTGAATTAAAAATCTTATGTTCCGGCTTCTATTTACACTTGTAACATTCCACAAACACTTTCTTATTAACATTGACATTCTAATAGAGCTTGCTTACTTGCAATAAATTATTAAACCTAAATATCTTTCAAGACTAGCATAACGTGGTCCGGACCGCTCACGCCACTAAATGTTATTTAACCTTATTATCAGCGGGCCACGGCATTGATTAGCATTTTAAAAGTAAATTTTACTTATCAGTCGTTTGATACAAGCGTAGTCGTCAAGTAGTAATGTATTAATGAGTTAAACACATTATATGCCGTCTCACTTGTATTTCAAACTAGTGAGGAGAGAAGCGAGGCCAACTGATGTGTTCAAATTGTATTGTTCTCGGTCAATAGCCCGCTGTTTACCCACTTTGAAAGCGCGGTAAGATTGCTTACGTTCAAATAAAGACATTAGCACAAACACCAGGGAATTCCCATTGTTTTGGTAACTTACCTATGTACCCATTCTACCTACTTACATTAGTGAAAAGGGAAAATAGTAAAGAAAAAGGTAGTATTTACAGAAAAAAAAAGTAAACAATAAGCAATTTGTTTTATTAAAGACGTAATAAACATGTTAATAAAGTGAATAATACAATAATATACTTAGTTGTTTACTGAAATGAATGCATGGAGCATGAAGCAACACATGTATAGAATATCGTCATATTATGAACATGAAAACAAATTCCGATAACTTTATAGCTAACGCGTATCACAGAGGCGCTTTGCCAAGTGTTTTCATCATTATTAATAACCAAAGAAAAGATACATATTTTGTTTAATAACAATAAACTAGTTTTTTTTTAATTAAAAAAACACAGAACTTAATTTTCGTAACTAGACTTGCTGTAACTTAGCTTGAAACTGTGCTCAAGCGTGAATGTCATATCTAGGTATAGTTAAGGCACCCAATATGGAGTGATGGTGTGTTTGGAGGCTATCTCCATTTTAATAAATTAATGTAAAAAACAAACAAAATTATTATCTTATCTACTTACTTCCAAAGTGAAACTAGTTTTAACATAATTTTTGATTACAGTTGATAAAAAAAGAAGGTTTGTTTTACACTTGAATTTCTTGGAAAGATAAACGTCCTTTATTTTAAAGTAATCTTTTTGGACGTGGAAATCATAAAAAAACTTATTCTCGTAACCGTGTGACCGTCGTGCTTATTTTGATAAAGAATGGCCTTAGGTCGCGATTCACGCTTGATCATTATTTCTGAGTTTGGGCCTAAATAGGAACACATACATAAAATATAATTAGGTAGTAAAAGAGAACATAACAAATCATAAATTTCCCGAAAAAAAGAGCAAACAAACAATAAATAATCAAAAATTTACTTACAAGCACCTGCTTTAAGATAAATAAAGCTTTAAGGTCTCTGTCCTTATCCAGCGTAAGCTAAGCGTTCAGTTTGAAAAGGGAGAATAGAAAAGTATGGAAGGATTCTTAAAAAATAAACAATACTGAACTCAATCAACATCAATCCGCTTTTTTTTCTTTGCCTGACCTGTATAAAAGTATCTTAATTTAGGTTTTTTTTAATTCTGTTTGCACAGAATATGTTCATGAACCGGCAACAAGGGAAAGGTCTTTTTAATTACATCTACGCACATCGTCATGGCTGATGGCCGATAGCTGCCGTTTTAAAAAAGGTAAAATTTACCGGCCTATTTTTGTTTTTAATTACCTACTAACTGTTATACAAAATGATAAATGAAAGAATAGCGTGCAAAAGAGCGCTATTCCGCCGCCGAGGCCCGTAACATAGTGCATGTGCCGTTTCATGATTGGGGCAGGCAGAGACCTTTGAATTACTTAACTTATTAATTAATTAATTTTAGATTTCGTGACTTTATTTGCTATTTTATATTAAAAATATAACTTTGCAATAGTAGTTAGGTACACAAGCAATAAATAGGTTCATTAAAAGCACAAAGTTATAATCGGTTACAAAGTGTATAACAAATAATCATAAAAATAGGCGACAGTATACCCTCCTCCATAATGATAGGAGTTTATTTAAATAAGACATAGCTAAAAGTTTAGTCAAACTAAATATTTTTTACCACAAATCAAATAAAAAAGACGTACTCCTAAATACTTATTGCTAAAAATAAACATTTAGGTTCGGAAGTATCGAATTCAAGTGCATTGAAAGAAAATATTGGAAGACTATTATTGATATTCCAACTCCTAAAATCCGATGTTTTGGAAGACTGGAACTTAATTATTTTGGAAGAGATATATGTACGTACGGATCAAGAAGGCAGCACAATGTTAAACTAACATTTATTTAATTGTTACACAAACATAAAATATATAATATTACAAATATATACCAATTCAAGCTATTATGAATGATAGAGCACACGGTGAATCGATCGTAAAGGCATTTTTTTTTTAAATCTTATCCATTTTACATTTCAATTTCTAGTTGTTATTTAGTTATCAAAATTTCACTAGCCTTTTATAATGTTATTTTACTACATCAACAGAGAAATTCTAACATTTTCGTAGATCCGCGAAAAACGTTAGAGAACAGTGAAAGAATGTCAGCAACATTCGAACAATTTTAAAGCAAATTACTCGTAAAATACTTAAACAAGACAAAAAAAAACCTCAATCAATCTTGCATCTAAAACTCAATCAATTTTGATCATACTAAATCCTTAACTTATAACAAATGCTTATAAATCTACTGCGTATTGAAATAAAGCCCATAACATTCTATCTACTCTGAAGTTACTAACGAACGACATCTAACGAGACGAGACACGACGAAGACCGATATGTATTCCCAAGAGACATCGTGCAATCAGGATAGACTATTAAAAATAACAAACCCATTTTTATTTTTAAAGTAGTACTTTTAAAGAGCTTTTATAATAGTAGATTGTAAATAATCAAATAGTAACTGGGTAGGTACTTTTGGGCAATCAGGTATCAACCATCCAAACATAAACCCTGGATTGAAACGGGGTATTTGGGTGTAATTTAGCTTAACTCCGAATTACCTACGTGTTATGATTTTCAATACTATCTACACTATTCAGAGTCGCCGTGTGGCTATATTTTTTGTAATTGTTGTAATCGTAGACAATCTCTCTTTAACAAACTCTCGTAGATCATATTTTGATACTGAAGTTTTTTAAGTTTTATATATAAAAAACTCAATTGAATTCACTAAAAGTAGTTACCCTCTCATTACTTTTATTACTTATGGGATGTTTTTTTTAAGTAGGTACTTACGTTTGTCTTGCACTGTCTCTGAAATTTCGTATTTAGTCGATTGGTCGATGAAGTTTAGTACAATAAATACGAACACTACTTGCTCGTCTAGTCGGACACCGTACACGTATAACGAAGCAACAACACCAACTAAACACCAATGTGAATAACATTCATGTAACTATTGTGTATTGATAATTACAGTAACGACTAAATCAAACGATGCTTATAGTAAATACATTGACTAGAAGCTCGGCTCTTAGCGTTAGGTATGAATTTATTATTTAAAGTGATAAAATTCCAAATGTGCATTTTGAATTTCAAAAATCTAAAAAATGCGATGTATCTAGTGTTTATTATTTCTCAGTTTATTTCTTTGGATGAGGCCAAATGGTGTTTCAGATTAAGTGTTTGTGTTTCAGTGGATATTTTTACAGTATATTTGATTTTGAAAGGGAGATTCTAGATTATCACTTTTGAATATCTTCGCAATGTTACTTATTTAACTACTGATTTTGAGAGATATCCCGTTATATCAATTAATAAACAAGTAATTCTCGATGATAAATGTCAAGCGTTTTATTTAAAGATTAAGAAACGAGCATGAAAATAGATTACCCTTTACTATTATTATATTATACTTATAAGTAAAGTACCACGCAGTAACTTTATAAATTTATCACGAATTTAACACATCTCAACAATTATTAACAATTAATTTGTTTAACATTAAAATACTTTTAGAATTCCACATTTCAATTTTTCAATTGCTAAAAAAATTAGGTATAGTCTTACATAGTTATATATACATTTCTATTATACTATCAGTGTTTCGTTATAGAACTAGTCTCGCTCATTTTGTTTATTTTATTCTATAATTAATGCACTACATTTAGTGTTTATTGGGGTACCTACTCGAGATTATATATTCGCAATGTACGTACCTAAGCTGTGCACTTTCACCAGTTCTAACACTAAAGCAGTCACAATGATTTGACTGTAATAAAACCTTTGTCACTGTTTTGTTATCGAGTATGTTTGTCACATGTTGACCACTTTACGCATGTAGGTATAGTTCCATAATGCAGTTCTAAAACTGGCGAACAAGGATTTTTTACTTAGCTGCAAATAAACACATAACTGGAAGTTCGCACACAAATTTATTCAAATACTGCAAGCGTAATTGTTTTAACACATCAAAACTGCTGGGTCAATAAGCTCAAAAGTTTTAAAAGTCCGTTGTGGGTAGTTGATGTCAGGGGGCTCTGACGGGAGAGGTTGATGTCGGGGAGAAGGGTCTGGAGACGAGCGGCACCAGCTCTGGCTGGGGCCGCTGCATGTGTCACACGGCTGGCTCTGGTGGCGAAGTGATCTCCGCGAACTTGACTTCTCGTCCCCGGCGGAAGGAAGTTGTCCTCCGCGGAGGGCTGCGGCGAATGGCCGGCGCCGGCTGCAAGCTCGCTGATGACGCTTGAGGCACCAAGCGAGGAGGTGGCGCTATCCGCCCGAACGGAGAATGCCGGAGGAACTGCCGCGCCACCACAGGCTGCCAGTATGATGTAGATGTGCCTGGAAAAGTTTTCAAGCAACATTATACAGGCTGTCCTAAAACTCAACGATGACCTGGTACAGGGCGAGAGGCTAAGCAATACCAGTTCTGGGAAAATATGAAAAAAAACCATGTCACTAATCCGGCACGAATACAGGCTCTGCATCGCCTAAATGCAAGGAAAAATGCAATCTCTTAATTTTTTTTTGTATTTTTTTCAAGAACTGGTATAACTTGGCCTTCACGATACAGGTTTGGCCAAGTGTGAAGACCACTGTTTTAACTGTATCTAGTTTATTTTGTGTTGCTAAATAAAACATTTATCCTTTTTTTCTTTTTTGCTTCTCATCTGGTACCATCGGTACATAGTAGTCGATGTCTGGTACCTACCAGGTTATTGTTGAGTTTTGGGACACCCTGTATACACAACCCACAAATAGCAGTACCTACCCGTAAGTTTATTTTTAAATTGGTTTATGCGTGAGTTTTCGGTAAGCTGCACTTCTAACTACTTAAAAGTTTTAATTATCGTCGGAACTAACCTCTAGGTACAGTGGTCCTTGCTCTCCACGCCGCACTGCGAAGACGTCCCCTTGCGCCTTCGTGCACGGCGTCCACACTCGCAGACCGCGTTAGATGAGCCGAAGACCCTTCCCTCTCGGTCGTACATCCAGCGGTTAGACCCTCGCTTACGGAGTATAGCTTGTGAGTTATATCTTTACCTAGAATGCATATTCATACTTCAGTTCCGAGGCGGACAGACTTATCCCCACGAACGGGGTTAAGGACACTGAAGTACATGCTTCCCGCCTAAAGGTGGGGTTGCGGTTGATAGACCCCTATGCGCTTATATATGACAGAGTCGCCTATCTTGAAAGCACCTTATATTTATCACTTGGCGTATTTATTCGTAAGCTCGTACAACACAATAAAGTAGTCCCTGGACTGGGAATAGAAGGGCACGTTGTTACACACCCTCATTATTATTAATTGATCGTTTCAATAATTATTTACTGGTCGGCCTCAGTTTTCCCTTAGTGCCAATTAGTTTAATTATAGGTAAAATAGGTACCTAAGTCACTTAATTTATTCATACATTTTGTTTTTATCTTACCTAACGCCTAACATTTGTAGAATTTTATGTACAATTCATGATTAAATCATAATTATGCTGAACTTGTTCAGAGCTTCCGTGGCAACGATTTTGCCGTTGCATCAAGTTTGATTTAAATGGATATCAGCAATTTTGGTTGTTAATTTGGAAAGGAATGTGGAAATCGTTCGTCAATATAGTTCAATCTTTTCAAAATACCAAATTACAAAAGCTTTTAATAAACTTTCGCGTAACTTTATGCGTAACTACGTTTAATACGTAAATTGGTCACTTCGTATTTTTATCGTTTGAGTTCAAAATATCTAAGTAGATACCATTTTCAATTATTAGCTTTAGCTAAAATTTGCAACTGGCAATAGCAAATTTTTTATATTTGTTACTAATTATTATTATTTTTATATATCGTAATTTTTAATCATACGCTCGCGATTTCCGCCTGTTTTATATTGTCCTCGTACCATAGCATCGAGTATTTAATGGGACAGAGTTTATTTGGACGAGCCCAATGTAGTACGGCACTCGTCTCGGATCTTTTTTTTTCTAAGGTAAATTGACGTGGTCCGCTTCAAGTGGGCATTGCAGGAGAAATTATGAAAGTGGACTGACCTATAAGGCAGTCGAGTACGACCTTGAGGGCCGGGCGGTGACGCAGGACCCTCTCCAGGCGCATGCGTGGCCAGCAGACGCACGTGCACACCTCCTCGGCGATCACCGTCACCTGAATAACAACCACCATTCAGTTACATAACTGGACCATTTCCAGTGTAAACAGCGGCCCTTGTCTTCCAACAGATCAACACAGATAGCTACGTATACTTCACTAGCTCGGAACGGACGGATTAGTACGGACTGGTGTTATCTAACTTTGCGAGTTTGTAGGTAAATAAAAACTACACTAATATTTACCCGAAAACTTTTCTTCTCAAAGATCTTTGACAGTTTGTTTGAAAAATTGTTCTGTGCCAAATGACACCAAGTTTGTTAAAGTTAGTCTTAGTTCCTGTAGTTTTATAGATATACCAAAGATTTCTGTTTAAACTTCTTTAATATCAATTTAGATATGATAATTTTTAGTTTAAGAAAGTTTCATAATACGAATGTGTTCGTTTAATAAATAGAAAGGTTTTTCGTCATAACTCACGCCTTGCCTACGCTCGAGGGGAACACCTATTCAAATACACCAATAAGGAGAACAACCTAATGATTTTGTGCTAAACATTAAACTTTCGGTAACATTTAAACTACGAAAACATACCATAATGGGTTCGCTGCCAGATTCGATATTTGGTGAAAGAAAACCGATAAGTAAATACAGTTTAAACGGCGGATAAAAGACGTTAGTTTGTACCGTTTTTCTAATCGTGCTACAATGATAACGATATCGATATGTAGGAGCAGCAGTATCTCGATTCAGTAGGTACCTATTTTTACCAGCATTTTTAGGTTACGCGAAGAGATCATAGGATCATCTTAGATAAACATTTCATCATGAGATCAAAATCAAATCTATCAATTGTCAAATGTGTTCTTAGAAATAATTTGGTAATTACGAAAATAAAGCAATGCATACTCACAGATATACTAATTTACTGCTGCTGTATGGACAGCAGTAGCGTTACAATTTAGAACATCGATCGTTATTTTTTCCTAGAAAAAACCTCCCTTCTCTATTGTAACATAACGCCTTAAGTTCAGTTTAGGGGAAAAGAAACGTTCATTAGGAGTCAGTCACCGGTCGACGCCCACCCGACCCATTCTTTACTTCACCCCCATCTTGAGGTAAAAGAGCTCTCCCTCTCTAAACCTGCTCGCCACTTTTAAGTATAAACGGTTCGCTTAAAGTATTAGTTATCATTTCTTCCGCGAATATTGCACGAAACCTAGCATATCTTACCCTCGTATTCAAGAACGACACTATGAGAACACGCACCCACAGTGAACGAAATCTTTTTTCATAAACATCACTTTATGTGTTGAGCGGCACTATGACGCACGCTACCGTGTGCCTTTAGAGCTCAACTTTAGCTAGAGGCACACGACAATGTGCCGTTCTCTCATAGTGTCGTTCTTGAATATGAGGGTCAGTCTGAACACAAAATTACGCTGTAGGAAACTACTTGAAACTTAGTGCCAATAGTGCTATCTACTTTACGCTTTTTATTTTAGCTCTATGTTCTAACTTTTAAATGAGTAAACTCGAAGAATCAGCCTGCTGGATAAATGCACTATGCAATTAACTGTATAACGCTGTGTAAGCTCACTTTGTAGAACAAAGAGGAGCTTTGTACACTTTTACTACAAATAGGGTTGGGACTATTTCCTTAGAAACCGTGTTGATATTTTACCTACTATCTTACTATTATAAAGAGGTAAAATTTGTATTGTTGTATTTTATGTTTGTATCGGATAAACTAAAAAACCGGCCAAGTGCGAGTCGGACCTGCGCGAATTTTTCCGTCCCATTATCTATAAATAAAATGCAGGGACATAGCGGTTGCGGCTGTATCGGCCGGGGGGGTTATATTGAGAATTTTCCCGTTAGTTTGAATACTCAAACTTCTTATAGGTTTTCCTGTAACCTGTAGCAGGGTAGCGCGCGCGTTATGGTCCACTCACCCTGAAGAAGATTCTCTAGATGAATCGAAACATTGTCGGTGTCCTCATTGACAATTTATCATTTACGTGAGTAATTTCCCGTTGTAATAATGTGTAGGCAAGGAACTATTTTCCATATTTATTCACCTATCAAAAGCTACATTACCAGCGAGTACACATATAAATAAATAAATATAAATATTGGTGGACATTTCACACAGCGCCATCTAGCCCCAAACTAAGCAAAGCTTGTACTATGGGAACCAGATAACTGATAGAATACTTATATACTGTTTATCTTGTAAATACATACTTATTATACATATTAACACCCAGACACAGAACAAACATCTATGTTTATCACACAAATATTTGCCCTGGGTGGGGATCGAACCCACAACCTACAGCGCAGAAGGCAGAGTTACTACCAACTGAGCTGTGAGGCAATAACAGATTATATTTTATTTTCAAAATAATTAGAGATTCCTACGAAAAATGCAATAACGTAACCTAAAGTAGTAAATATTTGTCTATTATCTTCATAAGTATATTCGTGCAAAGCTGAGGCAGAATGCAAGTATAAGAAAGAGAACTTTAAGGTTTTTTAAGGGAACTTTAGCTACTACATCCATTGCATTTTTTAGTAATATCCCTGACCTTTAGATGATTGATTCTATTCTAGTAATACCGAATATGTATTATAAAAGTTCGGAATATTCATGCTAATATAAATACGAACATATTCCGATATTCTACATCTACATATTCTAATGGCTTTATAAATCTTGAGTTATCGGAATAAACGCTTGGCTTTCCATCAACGTTTTTTGAATTATTTAAGTGAATTGTGCATGGAATCGTAATGAGGAGGTATGCTTTCAATATAATACGATTTTTTAATATATTTTCATGTTCACAGATCACAGATTTCGTTTAGAAATTTCCGTATATTTCTAACATTCTTCAGGGTTGTTCGTTTTGCAAGGAACTTATTAGTGTGGTAGGTACCTACTACTCGTAACTGTAAGAACTTATTAGGTTTTCCATTACTAAGGTAAAGGCTCAAATACAATCCGTTGGTACCTTCATTTACTAAAGCCAATTGTACAAAATATTTACGTGTAAAAACTATCAACGAATATACTTTTTGTAACAGAAATTTGGTAAAAATAAAACAAGCAAAAAATGTATCCGAAAATATTTACCTGAAAAACATCGTCCGACTGTTCCCTGTTAGCCTCCCACTCCGGTGAATCTACAAATTGATATGGCTGTATGTAGTGCAGATGGGTTTCATCGCAACTTACCCGCAGCCTAAACAGAAAGTTCCAAATTAGAAAAATAAAAAAATAAAATAACAGGTAGTATTCGCCAAGACAAATCCAACTAGCCCAATCACGATAGAGTAATATTATGTAGGGAGTTATAAATAAATAAATAAATATTGGCGAACTTTACACACAGCGCCATCTAGCCCCAAACTAAGCAAAGCTTGTACTATGGGAACCAGATAACTGATAGAATACTTAAGTACATTTTTTTTGTAAATACATACTTATTATACATATAACACTCAGACACAGAACAACCATACAAATATTTGCCCTGGGTCGAATCGAACCCTCAACCTACAGCGCAGAAGGCAGAGTTACTACCAACTGAGCTGTGAGGTCAGTCAAGATGAGGTGTTTCTATGGCTACCTTCGAGCTCCATCATCAGACCAGCTCGATATAATCATTATTACTATAGTTATCAGAACTTGAAAGTCATACGATATTGAACTCTGATTATTTACTAAGGAGTTCCATTTTAAAACTTCTCCCTCACTCTATTATCAGATCGCTGTCACATGAAAATGAAATTGTTGTTCAATCTTTTGTAAGTTTGAACCAAAAAAAGCCATCAGAGACAAAAAGTCATTACCTAGGTATCTACCTATTTGGCGACGGTGAAACGATAAATTTAATAAAACCTACGCACACAATAATTAGATGCTGTATAAACATAGGGGATACGCACGCTGTTATTATGGTACGCTGTTATCTTGTATGTCGTCATCTCACCGATGAAATATAGGAACGTGGGCTCTTAGAACCTACACGACAGCGGTTGAATAAAACGCAATAATAAAACGAAGAACAAATGCCAGGTTCTCCGCGCGTCTTATTGAATTGTTTGTTTTGTACTCCACTTGGCACGCTCAATACGGAGACATTTATTCAGAAAGTACCCACATTCAATTTATTCTGCGACAAGCGACGCTCCCCCATCATTATGGAAGTGTAATTAACTTGTATACTAAGTGGTATCACAATTAACTGCCCAAGTAATTACCGCATCTATATGCTACTCGCTAGCGACGAGCTTTGCATATTTCTCGACGCAATAATTCATCGTGCTTCTTTATTTATTTGCCTGCTGGAAGCAAAGATTCAAAAATCCTTTGAGACTCGCCGGAGAGTAAATACTAGGTCAGCTCCATAAAAAGTTTGCAGTATTTCGCCCTCGTTTCTCCCTACGGCATACTTTACGGCTTCTAAATATTCGGCGTTGAAATGTGGGACGAAGTAATATCTAGCCCCAAACTGAGCAAAGCTTGCACCACGGGAATCAGATAGTTGATTTTTGTACCACCCAGATAGAACTATGATAGGAGCGAATTATCTTGCAAAGTGCGATAGTTGACTCGATAACGGTGCACGGATAATGCTAAGGGGGATCATAATTTCCGGATAATTTTATTACAATACATGGACAAATATCTTTGTACTAGCTGACCCGTGCCCGCTTCGCTGTGCGTAAGACATTTCTAATACCATCGTGGACTTTTTTGTAGACGTTTTTAAGGTGTACAATACTGTAGTACATTATTTTGATATATCTCGTGGGGTTCAGCCAGCATTTGCAATGTAAGCGCAATAAAATGTGTTTATTTACGACATCACATTAGAAACCTCTAAAATTATCAGTGTTTCTCTACTATATTATGCATTATACATATAAACCTTCCTCCTGAATCACTCTATCTATTAAAAAAAACCTCATTAAAATCCGTTGTGTAGTTTTAAAGATATAAGCAAACATACATACATACAAGGGAAGCGGAAAGCGACTTTGCTTTATACTATGTAGTGATATTGGATTAAAAAATCCATACAGTGATAGTAATACTAGCAAGTCAATACTGCAGCTGAACAGAAAAGGTTGGACAACATAAAGTTTTACATAGAATGGGCATTGTAATGTTTTCTAGTTGGCGCTATGGATGGGAAATGACTACAGACTATAAATATGGCATCGACTATGGCATAGAATACGTACTTCCCCTTTAAAAGTATAGACAGCCGCTCATCAGCAGGCGTGACCTCTTCTACCGCGTACGCCTCTCCGGGATCGAGGCGGACTATCCTCGCTTCGCGCGTTAGCTCTTGAAAGTGCTTCTTGTTCACTTTGAGTGGCTTGAACAGCTTCAAGTATAATTCAGTCAGCTCGAGCGATAGTGCTGGTGGAAGAAACCTGCGTGCAATAATAAATTGCATTTAGTTTAACCAAATACATCAAATTTAAGTGGCTCTTTCATACGAGTAGCATAATCTTAAATTGGGTTGTTGGACAATAAACACAACACCAGTCACCAGTCTTGTATGCTAATGTAGGAAGTTTAATGTAGTTTTTTTTAAACAAGATTTTGTAAAAGCCTCCTTCGAGCCAGAGATTAAACCACCGCTATCACCTGTCACATAATATTACATTGTCATCAAAATTTGGCAGGTATGAACAGTTTTTACTCAATCGAACTGTTTACTAAAGTAGTTCCATTGTGAGATGTGAGTGTCTGTTGAGCAGCAACTCCATCATCAGATCAGGTCACTGTCACCATTATTATTGTTTTGTCACCGAAGTTATACAGGTAAATTGGTTTTAAATTCAATTGCAAGATTTGACCAGCACATACTAAAAAACTATCCAACTTTCTAACGAGGCAAGTTAAATAAAAGCTTGAAAATAGGTACATATCTTTTTAAAAATAAAACTAGCGCTTTATCCATTTGTGTAGTTTAAAAATAGAAATGGATTTGCGGCTTGAGACTGCTTTCACGCATCGCCAACTGATTGTGTAATAGAAGTCTACAAGTATATCGCGATGTGATGCCAATCTAAGTCGAACGTACCGAGTGTTTCAGATTTTATCAATGACGAACTTAGTTTACCAAGCCACAGATGTTATCAATGACTTTCGTAGATGTTCATGAAATATGCTTCACAACTTCGCCGACCCAATCTTTGGGGCTTTCTAACTTGAAAATTGATGATATATGATATTGTTACTAATGATGTAATTTACAAATGTATAGAACAAAGAAAATTTACAAAAAAATGTGCATTTTACTCGTATTTATGTTCGTATTCGATAGATAGGTACTCAATGCATCTATTATGAATACACAAACATATTGATACGAACTCTATATAACGTAATTTTTTTCCGGATACTATTGGCAAATTCTCTCCGTGCTCAAAAAGGTTATACAATGGGCTATTTGACATGATTTTAATAAACATTTTAGATTATACAGTAGTGACTGTAGAATCCATTAAAAAATATTTTGTATCAATTCTGTTAAGTATTGGCAGACAGTGTGTAGGTATAGAATAGAGTCGGGCTTCAGTGCAGCATTTCAAACTCACATTGCTTGCATTAGCTCTAAGTACATTTAGGTTACGGAGACAACCCTTATCAATGTTGAAGGTACTGTAATTTTATAAACAACAGTTCTCACCTTAAAATTAAGAAGACAGTGTGTATGGAATTGACTAGCACGAGTGCTAGGCTCCAGCACAGTACATCAGGTGCACACACCTCTGCGCCGGCCCACATGCCCATCAGCACGGCTCCAATAGCCGCTAGCGCGCGTAGTACTAGTATGCTTTGTTTGAATCCTTTCGGTGCAAGGAATGCGATTGCAAAGCATAGGTTCGCCGCCTGTAGATATAATGTGGGTTGAGTACCTTCTGATTTTGCATTACTCTTACTTTTAATTATAACCCAGACTAGATTTTCTTGTAAAAAAATTCTTCGTACTTGAAAAAGTCCTGTTGTGCGCTGCTGTTTGTATAAAGAGTCATGTCGTAGTCGGCATTAACGAAAGCGTTAACGAGTCTAGTAACGTGAAACAGACAATGGAGTTGAATTGAAGCATTTTGAGAGGAAAAACAATAGAATTACCTGAAAAAGGTCCTGTTGCGCGCTGCTCCATTTCGCACAGAACCAGTTATTGTTGTGTTCGTCTGTTGAGTTCGCATTAAGTAGATCGTAGTCGGCAATATCGAACGTGGTGTTGAGCCTAGTGACGTTGTAGACTATGGTGGCGTTAAACCAGGGCGTGGGTGTCGGCGCGGGCGCAGCGGGCGCCATGGCACTGCGCTCGCGGCCCGCGCCCCGCGCGCCCCCACCGCCCCGCGCCCGCTCCCCGCCGCTGCTGCGCCGCTCACCCGACAAGATACGATTCAGTTGGGACTTCGCTTTCAGTATTACCAACTCCATCACCACACCCTGACACGTACCTCACTTTAACCTCTTCCTATCTGTAACAAATTCAGGTATTATTTCTCAGTTGCACTGCGTTTGTCGTGTCACAGGACCTTTCTTGGTTCAGTATTAGTAAAAAAAATAGGATTACGACTGTAATCCCCAAGTACGGCAGACATCCTCTCAGATCTCCAGGCGCTCAGATCCTGAAGATGTCTAAAGGGGTTAGTCAGAGGCGTTTCCACACAACATTCAACACGCGACAGGTAGCAAGCCCGTCGGCGCTATTAGTAGAACAACTAAAGTACATTTGATATTTTTTTGATCACACTAAAGTACTAAAAATGTGTGTGTGTGAACAGTACTAAAAATGTAATCATACAAATATTGAGCTTGTGCAAGTTGGGTCAACACGCCGTGTAGCAAGTCGTAGAGGCGTTGTAGGTACTTGCTACGCGGTGCACGCTCTCGCCGATATTACTTTTCTCGTCCTTTAACTTTTCCTAGCAGACAGTTTTCAATTTCGTTGTGTTTATAGAACATGATGAAGCGGTATAGGCTAAGACGAGATGGCGTTTAAGTTTATAACTTTTAAAAAAACTATCAAAAACCGAACATACCTACATAAATATATATTAAATGAAGTTATATTTATTTTATAAATTACACCCCTTTTAAAACTTTATCGAGAGATTTACTTTTGATGTTGACTACTTGCTAGCATTCAAGTATTTTTTGCCGAAGTTAATTATTTCGTTATACCGACTATGAAAATAGTTTATCCCTAAAATTTGAATATAACGACTCTGACACAAATATGTACAAGCATGAAAAACCTACTTTATGACGGAAGGGGGCGTAAGTGGTCATATGCAGCGGTAGAGTGCGCGTGTAATCCGCGATATTTCTGTATATTTTAAGGCATGACGCCACTACAATGGCACTTTAGTCGGTAACAAAAAAGCTTTTTCATGCTTCTACTCCTTTAGCTAAACATTAACTACAAAGAAATAGGGGCTAGCTAGCTAGGGGCTTCCATCGTGATATAAGTAATGGATTAATAAATGGATTGTGTGATAATATAATTTCGGAATTACTTACTAGCAAATTAGAGATGTCGCCAAGTTTTCTTAGTAAGTAAGTCTGTAGTTATTGATTGAAAAAGGTAGAAAATGCAAAAAGTTTATGGATACCTAAGTTGTCTAAACTGTTGAGCTAGCTTGATTAAAAACAAGTCAGTGGAGTTTTGTACCTACAACCTAATAGTGTGTATCGCAGTGTGACAACTTTATTAATAAAAAAATTATAAAGAAAATTAAAAACATATGAATTATGTTACAGTCAAACATAATTTCGCAATACTTGTTTCTCGTAATACTCCACTAATTAACTTATCAGACGAAAACGTGTTACTACATTTAAAATTATTATGCAGTCTAATCGGAAACAGAGAGTCGAAAAGAGTTATCGGCAAGACACCATCTTCGATTGTTTTGTTTAGTCAGGTGTTGCCGAGTGCTTAGAGATCTGGGAGGTCTAACATGTTTGGGAATCACAGTATACCTAGTTTTTTAAATTTCTTTTGAACTTAAGTGGGTGAGGGTTTAAAAATTAGCAACGCGAATTCTAATATTTAAACAGAGGCGCCCAGTAACCAGTTAATAACTGAGGATAACACCAGTGTTGAGTTACTAAATGTTCATTACACTATGCGAATGGCTAGGGAAGCCAACCGGGCGTTGGCGGCACTCTTGGGGCTTTTATCGCTACATCACCGCATTTGCATCAAATTGCATTGCCTTGCCGACGAAATGCATTATACAACTGCTTTGATGAGCTACCACTCCAATTGCAACCTCATTTTTGACGCTCATTTTTGCAACGTTTCATTTGAGGAATAATTTATATGATCTAGTTTTGCGCTCTATTTCGAACCATATTATATGATCAAACGACTAATTATTAGATACGAATACATATTTATTTTATTATTTTGATCTTATATTATACTAGCAGATCCGGCCACGCGTTGCTGTGTCAACAGTTTGCAATAAAATAATATTGCGACTATATAAATTGAGATGTAAGCTATCCTATATCTCAAGTTGGACCAGACTGCTCACGGTGTGCCAATTTAATTTAAAATCGGTTATGTAGTTTAGGAATCCATCGCGGACAAACATCGTGACAGGAGATTTATATATATTAAGATTTAGATACTTAAATGCTGACCCAACAGAGGTGCTGTCCACAATAATAATACCATTGATTTTTTTCCCCAAAACTTACAATTTTCCTGTGAATTTTACAAAAAATTATTTCCTACAAACCCTGTCCTGACATTTCCAAAAAACAAAAAACAATTCCAAATCAGACAAGCCGTTCTCAAATGATCTTTGTTACATTCGTAAATTGATTTTTATTTATATGGAAGTTGCATAAATTTACTTATAGTTTCAAAAAGTTTGAACATATTTTAGTTACGAGTATAAACAAAGTATAGTTTAGATGGTTTTTTGCTAGAAAATAATTGAACGTTGAAATTATAAGTGTCAGCTATTAAGTTATTTTATACTTCCTGTTAAAAAATAATTAGACTAGGAGTTATCATCAGCGCCATAATGCATCCTCCTTGTATAGGTAGAATAAAAAGTCATCAGTAGAGTTCGAATTTTAAAAAAGGTTGTAAGTTAGAGGCTTTTAAAAACAGTATAGTGATGACGAATTATTGACAAGGAGGATATTATTGTATTTTACAAAACATACATGATGTGAGTATATTACCTTTAATTAGACTACAATTTTGTAAGTAGTTTACATAAGTACATTCATCACAGTCGTAGATTTATCAAAATGCACGCATTCTCTTGTCGTAATAAAACAGACCGTATTGAGATACGTACGAGCTACATCCATAGCTTGTAGACATTTGGGGTCAGATGGGCCTTAAATATTTTATTTTAGAAGTTACACAGAGAGCCTAGCTTGTATCGTACAGCCTTGTATACATAAAGCACGAATATATTACGATCGTAAACTGGTGAATGTAACGAAAATGTTAAAAGGCGGCAGTGTCTTATCTTCCAGAGAGCAAACGGTAAGTACCACCCTTTTCGAATCCTTGAATAGCTTTAAACTTTACTGATGTAGAATTCAATTGAATTTAAGCTCGGTCTAAAAATATATTTTAACCATTTTTAAATAGTTAAAAAAACAGAATGGAATATTTACATATAATAAATAATATTAATTACACTTATAATATGAATGATAATGTATCCTACAAGTATATAAGCGTTACGAACACTTAAATCTGTGCCAAATTTAAAATGTATAAATCTCTAGTTTTTTAGCAGTACTTATGACAGACAGACACAAAGGCAATAGTGATCTTATAAGGATTCCGTTATTTTAATTAAAGGTATATTTTACCTTAAAAACACTAAAAGTAAAAAAAAGGTTTTTTGGGAAATATTTTAAACCGATGTTACTGTATTTGTTTCGAATTATCAAGATTAATAAATATCACGCTTATTTACAAGCATACAATTCCTATTTATATACATTATAATCAGTAAATTAATATCCACACCCGTACCATGAGTCATGAATGTGTCATGAACTAACTATAAATGCATATTATTAGATTATTTTCAAGCTATTTCCGGAGTCGATGTGGTGCACTAGATTCCATGGGCAATGTTACGAGGTTCCTGACTCGATAAGCAAGATAGATGGTAGTAGATAATGAATACGCCTTTTTGGCCTAGTGGAATGTACCACGACTTTCGATACTGAACCTTACATAGAAGTAATAATAATTCTCATTGTTCAAGTTCTAATATCCTCTACATTACAGTTTTCAACATTATTTATCTCTTTATATTCAGAATTATTTAATTGTCAAATTTCCACAATTGTACAAACTATATGAATTTAAAATAACATAAATTCCTATTATTCCTCTTCGTGTATTTTCTCAAAGGCACGTTCTATAAATATTACTTTAGTTTACTATTGTAAACTAAAATCATAAACATAAACAATATTGTTTATAGTCTATACAACCACTAGAACGTACCTACAGTCACTTCCTGTGAGTAGTAAATTTCGTACGTGTGTAGAATATTATGACTTTCAGGCCAGGTATGTTCCCGTTTTACACTTTTCAAATTCAGATTTATTGGAAACAGAAGGAAATGCTAGTGTACTAAACTAGTTCTGCATTAATACATTTAGCATTTTAAGAGATAAGTTACATATAAGAGACTAGCAACTACTGACTTACTGATAATACTAATAGGATGTAACTGGTACCTAAACGTTGGATGAAAATACGTCGTTAAATGTTTCATTAGAGTTGTTCAGATTATTTAATCTACCAAAGTAATTCCTGGGAACTATCTCAAAAACCGTTTTATAATCGCAATATTTCACGATAGTTAATTAAAACCCAGTTTCCAACTCGGAACCAGGGTTATTGAAATAGTTATCACGCTCGCTGTTAGTCAATATTCACTACTTCTTCCATCCACAAAAAACTCAATCTGTTCTATTTTTTCTATTCAAATGGAAACCCATGCAAACTAGATATTAGACTTCTTATAACTGTCGTATCAAGGGAAAATAATTTTGTTTTATATTAGAACAAATACCTACCACCCAAAATTGACGCCCTATCTTACGTTAATAACTTCTTCAAACTCCCATCGTTTGGAGCAAAAACATGGAAGCATTAGGCACTGAGTCGGTCTTCCATCTTTACAAGTCATAATGTTATTCATACCTAGTTAGTATATACATAACAGTACAATATGACTGCAGGGGCGGCTGGCACAGGCCTTGGGCGACGGGTTGTCGCCGACTCGCACACAAATATCTTCTTACACATCAAATACGAGCCATGAACAAATTTTCACTGAGTCGTAATGAGTGGCGATGTCTTTCAGTGGTTTATTCTATTTTTTACTTTATTTAATGTGATATTTGACGCGTAAATCTACTCGACTGATATATATCAACTTTAACTAAGGTTAGTGGTCAGCACAATCATCTGTTTTTACTCATTATTTTTACTCAAACACTTAAAAAGAGGATAGTTAATGTTTTCAAGGATATGTAAGGTAATTTATGATGGGTTTTGATAAATGAGGTGTCATTGGATTCGTATTAATCACGAGAGTTAAAGAATATACTCGTAACAATTATTTGTATCTATTGTAAATTCGTATCAAGATGTTCTATATGGTGTATATAAGCCGATTTCCAATAGTCAAAGAGTAGTCGAATATTTCGGGAATTTAAATTGATTACTTTAATTCAATAAAATTGTTGTAAATGCAAATGGTAGTAGAAAAACCAGCGGTTATTATTTAAAATCTCATTGTCATTGATTAATTTATGGTTCTGTATTTATACGTCCATACGTACCAAAACCTTCAAAACTCTTATGCCGGGGTCCCACGGCCCGCGTTTTCACGCGCCAGACCGCGCCAAGGCGGACGGACGCGCCGTGGGAACGATGCATCCGTGGTGGCCCGTGCTCGTAACGCTCTGTACGCGACGCACCGGACGCACACAGGCGGAGCGTCATGCGGCGCGGCCCGTCGTTTTACGCGCCGTGGGTCCCCGGCTTTATATATTTTCACAACGGGCAACGGCTGAAAAACTGGCTGAGCGTAGCAGATGGCCCGTATCGTATACGTGACATCTGACAAATGGAACTGCAATCTACCTGCACACAGATTGGTACTATGTATACATTAGAATAGATGATAAAGTATGGCAGCAATGGTTCGTGAAAATGTAAGCGTTAGTACGGAATTGAAATACTGCTTTCGGACATGGATAACGCACCGGAAGTTGATCGTAAACCAAAATGTAACCTCTTCCCCTATTTTCTGAACCAGAAATGGCATGCTAAACTACTGCTAAATATGGGTATGTGCCAAATTTCATGTTTGAACTAACATCTGACTACCTCTTTTAGATTTATTTCAAGAATCAGATTCTAAGATGCACATGGTATAGATGTCTAAGAGGATGTCGTGATGCGTGTTTTTTTTATAAAACCACTTATAATTTCTTACAAGGTAATCTGAATTTATTATTGTTTAGAGAATAATACCGAGATGTAAGTCAAGTCCGAAATCAAGAAAAAATATTTTTCGAACTATCTTGTTCAGTAGATATGACTATTGATTTTTTCACGGGTCATTTCATTTGTTTTCCCGACGTTTCGACTATATTACATGCTAATACGACCATAACCATGGTCGCAGGCAGGTTCAATAGAAGATATTCAAACAAGAGATACCTAATTCGTAAAATCACAAAATCAATGGTAGGTATTTATCAAAGCCAAGAAGGTAACAGATCGGGGGAACGTGTCCTTGATATCAAATGAATGGTTGCCACGGTGACCTGAAACTCTTTGTTAGCTCCGTAGTTGCTTTCACATTGATTCAGCAATAGTTATTGAGATCAATATTTGACAATTCACTTCCTCGCCTTGATAGACATGGAGCTTTTAAGCAACCCAAACCTCCTTTTATGCAAGGTCTACCTTCGTCATGGGATAGTGGTTGTCATAGGCGAGAACATTTTGATATACCTTCCTACTCTGGACGGAAGTTATTTATGTACCATGTAATATACTTGACTAACTACTCTGTTTGGCTCAGTTGGTAGTAAATGTGCCTTCCGCGCTGTAGGTTGTATGTTCGATTACCACCCAGGACAAACATTTGTGATGAACATAGATATTTGTTCTATGTCTGGGTGTTATAAAGTAATTAAGGTTGTATTTGCAAAAAAAGTACCTAGCTATATAAGTATTTTATCAGTAATAAGCAATAGTACTAACTTTTCTTAGGTTGGGAAGTGTCCACCAATATTTATGTATATATATACAAATAAATTCCTTCCTATACAATTAAGATATTTTCAGCCATAACAAATGTTACATGACGTAGTTTATAGTTTTTATGAAGAAGTGAACTTATCTTTTTCTACAAGACTGTAGTACCCTGTAAACTTTATGCATTGGAGTATCAATAAACGTTATAGCGAGATTGAATGTGTGATAGATGTCGTTTCCTGAATGTGATGATTGATGACGCTGGCTCGAAGCCTTCCCGGTTGGAGATAAGCTGTATCGCTGATATTGCGTGACGAGTCATGACTTAGGGTTAAACTGCAAATGTAAGTATGCTTCAGCAATCCGTGGATATCATTCTATAGGAAAATACGTGTTTTGTTTGGTATAACGTCTGAATATGATCAAAGAGCATGCTGAAAATACTGACGGCATACCCTGCAATACAAACTTTAAATCTCAGAGTAGTGCTTGAATTTGCAATAGTATATAGTTTAACCCGTACAGCCTTTTCACGAATATGCTAACAGAATTTATTGACCTAAAAACGATGGTGAGCTCGATGAAACGTCGAAAATAACAGCATTGTTATGCTTTTCAGCTTGAATCGGTGCCCGTCATTTACATCGGGATTCAAGCCGATCCAAATGACGCACATTTTTTTTATATGATCATACTGCTCTGTATTCAAATCTTGTCTGTTCTAACTTGAATGTGTACGCCACATTCAACACGACGTGTTAGTTAATCTATTAATCCCGCACTACCGCTTTCGCGGATTTAGCTGGCTCTTCTATGTATTTAGCTAACAAGTGGCACTAAGCGTACGATCTAGCTAGATTAACTGCAAATAATGGAGAAAAAATTCACAAAACATAATTGTTTATTATTCCATAATAATATCTTTTGACAGTCGCACGTGGTAAACCTCCACTGCCAGCACAATTTATAAATTGAAGATTACAAAGGGGAAGGCTTTCATCATAATTGATTTGACAGCAAGAAACCACAGTAAACAATGAATTTTAATTGCATTACAAATTGTTGTGCGTGCGTAGCACGATCTACGAATTTCGTAGCAGATTGCTACGAGTACTTTTTCAACCAATACTATTTGTTTCAGTTCATTTGGCGTGCCTTATCGACCCCGGAACCGTAACGTCTTTTTATCCATGCTGCGTTGCGAGATGCAAAGGACCGCTCACCTGAGCAGCTCGGGACACGTCTCGTGTCTCCGCCCACTTGTGGCGGTGGCGAGGTCGGCGCGTCTCTCACGGAACGTCCGCATATCTCGCACTCTTATGCCGTATCATCATAAAGCACCACAACACGAGCGCGCGCGACACGCGAATCGCATAGTCAAAAGCGCGCGGGAGACGCTGGCTGCGCTCGCGGGATGTGCGGCACTGGCGACAGCCGCTCGGCGCTCGCTCTGAAGACGGGCGCGGCGGCGCCACACGCACGCGCGCTCCCCTCCACCATCCACATCCCCCCCCGCAAACCTTACTCCCATCTCGGTACTACCTACTTAGATATTATCAATAAAGTTATTGTACGACATAAACCCCCGTAGCCGCAGCCTGTCAATTGTTTATTTTATCGATTTAGTTTTGTTTATGTAAATTAAAAGAAAGAAAATTAAAACTATAATATTGTAAAGATAAAAATAGTATAAATTGTTAAATACATATTTATTTTTAAATGTTTCTGAAGAATGCATCATGCAAGGTCACATCCGTACCGACACTTGCAATTTTATTTTATTTGGAACCTTAAGAGCCTTTTCACAAGACCGTTTCGTCACCGCTTTAGCGTTGCCGCTTCATTAATGTCACTCTGCACAGTGAGTTAATTATGATCTGGTCATAATATAAAACTGTAGGTATAGTCTAAAAACTTGATCGTAAAGTGGGTTCCACATTTGTTTATGCTTATCGATATGTTCGCTGTCATGACTGAATAAAAGTATAGATTTTCTGAAACATACTCATAACGCAGATGCTACTCGCCTAAAAAGAATAATGATTAACGTAACTAGTAGTAGAGTAGAGACTAAAAGCTACAGAGAACTACTGAATAGCATATTATGTTACACGATTTTGAACCATAAATCTATAAACTCACGTAAGAGTTGACGGCATAGGCCCTACGCAAAGAAGTACATACTTTCACAAGACATAAACTTTCTTTTACATTCAACGCAACGATTCATTACAAAGACTAAATAAAAATGTAATTACTGAGGTAGAATTCAAATTTGTAAATTTACTGTTTTCATTACCAGGAAATGCGCAACTCTAATAAAACATCATGAAAACGGAACCGTGGAGACATCAATTTAATGTAGTGCTGAAGCAATTTATGCGGAAGACTGATGGTGGCGTCAAACACCGGCTCCGGTTCAGTTTTTCATCTACAACGGCCATGTCATGTGGCAAATACCAACGAGATCAATTTGGTCTGCGCCGCACCGTCTATCACTGTATAAGCTTCTTTGCCATGAATAAATCATGGCGAATATTTAGCGTGAAATATATGCAAGCAAGCAGAACGTGACCGCGTAAATGTTCGAAGGATGTTCGGCTCGACCCACGCACTTCACACACAAAAGTTCGCAAATGAGACTCGTGCACACAGATATGCAGACAACCATTACAAACAACATACATACATATATGTCTGAAGTATATATCCTTGCTTGTTTCTCGTTTTTGATCTTAGCTCATTCTGTTTTAGGTATTGATTTAGATATAAGTCGAGGTTGTGACCTTTTCTAAGTTCAATGATTAGGTCCAAGAATAGGGAAAAAGGCCTGAAAATAATCCAACAATTACATCATCATGTATGTATTATAATCACTCGTATAATGTTACACATTTGACGACGGCTGGCTGGCCCATCTGCCACGCAAAAAGAGCAGAGTTCACTAGGTACCCATGGCAGGACAAATGCCTATATAAAACTTTTGAGTTAATGACTGGTAGACTGATCTATCAATGCACAGTCTAATAAACGACTTGAAATTTGAAAGGTATATTCCTTTTTGTGTGTAGGGATGGACTAAAAAAGTAATTCAAAAATTTAACCCCTAAGGGGGAGCGGCGGGGGTTGAAATCTGTTTGAAAATAATTTCACGTGAACGAAGTCTCGAGGGTTTCTACTAGTCTTGTTATATTATGATACTTTTAATTTCTGATATCCACAATAGTACTATCTATGCGTCTTTTAGATTTAAAAACCTATTACTCGTGAACATGCAATGACTAATAGCATGCAAAATAAACCCACGAGATTGAATACATAGCTGTGAGACAATTAACAGCTGGCAACACTCCAGAAGACGAGACCTTGCAGCGAACACGCCGTCGATCCGTCTTCAAACGCGAATAATAACAATATCTAAAAGTCTTTATCATAATTCTTATATTTTTTCTATATTTTTTACTATACACGCCTGCATGCGATCATATTAATAAATACGGAACCCTAAAAACATGATATTTTCAGTATTTTGGAGTAGACTAAACCTCGTATTCAAGAACGACACTATGAGAAGACGCACCCACAGTGGACGAAATCTTTTTTTATACACATCACTTTATGTGTTGAGCGACACTATGGCGCACACTACCTAGTGCTCAACTATGGCTAGTAAACTAACTAGTCACACTATGCAGTGTCGCACAACACATAAAGTGATGTTTATGAAAAAAGATGTCGTCCACTGTGGGTGCGTGTTCTCACAGTGTCGTTCCTGAATACGAGGGTAAATGCACTCTGCATGACATTCATAACTAAAAGGTGGCTTTTTACTTATGAATTACTTAATTTATGTATCAAACTTATAAAAGATTGTATTATTTCTACAGACGTTGTCCTGTCAAATCACATTTTTTTATAAGAACCTTCTCCAGATAATAACGAATACAACAAAAAAAAGAATTAGCGAAATCGGATCAGCTGCTCTAGAGATTTGCGTTTAGCAACACATTCAGCGATTTATTTTTATATTGTAGAAGATAAAACGACCCACTTTTCAGACAGTAATAAGTATGTGCTTATCGTATGTAGGAAGTTAGTAATAAATAATGTAAGGCATGTTTTAATTAAAAACAACGTAGGTAAGGTAACGCCTGCTCATAAGCTACAAATATGCTACGCCGTAGCACGTAGAGCCTGCAGAGCTACATAATTAACATTTCCTATGTAAATTATAATAGTAGGCTATGTTTTATAACCACCAGGAAACACATTTGCCGGCGTGTTTTTCGAATTTAGTATTATTTTCTAATGCATAACTATCAAAAGAATATTTGCATGTATAATCAAAATAACGCCCTTGCTATTTCTACTTTAAAATAATGAAGAAATAGAGGTAGGCACGATTACCTAAAAGGCACGTAACTTCATCATAATTTTCTTACCTTTATGTAATATGCAAACGTGTGTAAGTATATTTTAGTGAGCAAAGGTAAACGTTATCAATTAACTTCACACACGAGTTACGTACGGTACGGGATTAAGCCGAGGGAATAGAAACCTTTTACCGAGTTACGAGCGGGATTTATTACGTTATGAAAGAATTGTTTAGCTCACTTTGATAATCACATTTCATATAGAGAAGTAATTTTCGCATCGAATTGTGCGGTCGAGCGTATAAATCGATTTTTGTTGGTGTAATTCTATTTTCTTTTGTTAGCGGGCCTTAGGCCATCTGATAACGCTTGGAATGGTAAATCGCACGTAATGCTCAAGAATAGGTGGATAAGGCAGGTCGAGGGCAGCCTTGACCAGCTGGCCTGCAGGTGATCCGATTGTATCTTTGCTATCGCTGTAAACTCACCTTTAAACTACGAGTATAAAGCGCTACCCTCATTTGCTTAGATAAAGTAACGAAGGCGGCTCACGTATGATATTTTATTAATCCGTCACGACTTATTACATAGGTATACTTGATCTTCACTCATTTACTTCCAGATTTACCTTCACTCTAATGGTGATTTTGATCTCAAACATCTTTGATAAATAAGAACAGCTGATTGTGCTAATACTTACATACATCAATGCTCTATGCCTTACCTATTAAGACGAATTATAACATACAGTTTTGTTTTTTATGACAAAGATAACTTAAGAATATAATCTAGATAAATTATAGACAGATACACGATTGGTGAAACTTTTCTCGATAGATTTATTTTCTAAAGTTGGTAATTCAAAGACACTAGTTTCGTTTTTAATCTAAACTATGAATAGATAAACAGTTAATTTTTATATAATTCGTTAGATAATCATACTAGCTAAGTAAATTATAGCCTGTTTATTTTAAAGTTTGATGGTTTTCAAGATAATGCAGTTTTATCACTTTTTCCGCCTTATCCGGCTAGACTCAGCCCATGAAAAAAAACCAAACATTTCACATACATATCATCCTAACTACTGTGAACCGTAAAACTTAAAATCTTATCGATTCGTATAATTTTATTAGTCATTAGTTATCATAACCATTACATTTCTCGACCTAATATTAGTTAATACTAATGGCTTGTAGCCATAACATTACCATACGTAATATAAATATTCGTTTTACTAGTTATCATATTTAAAAGTTGTAGTCATTGGAAGTCATAGTTATAAAAATCGCGAACTTAGCATTAGGATTAGGTTTATTTTAAGCAATATTAATATCTTTTAATAGTGGGTATATGACAGAATTTTTTTATAGGAGTAACCATTATACTTATTACCATTATATCTAATAAATATTAAGCCACCATTAAAGTAAGCCCATAAAAAAATACGCGAATCTAATAATAGGACTACCCACTGTACTTTACGTACGACATATAACTTTATGATTATGACGACGTCAACTTTATGACGAATAATATTATGCGAATGAATATGTCACCGTAAAATTGGGAAAATTAAGGGTTAACTTAGTCTATAAGATTATTAGAGCTCAAACTACTAAAACTTTATTTGTTCTAGTATTCCATTTTCAAAAAAAAAAATCCCACTATCAATTACAACAAAAAAATAATTAGCAAAATTGGTCGAACCATTTACGCGTGATGACCAAGGGAAATAGGGCGACGTATATAATAGAAGATATATACTTAGGTACCATTAAGATTATCTACTAGTATTAAATGATTGAAATAGCTAAATGGTATCACGGTTGGCTAACTTGATCTAGGCTGCATGTAATAAACGTAGAATCGATAGATGTAAGCCACGTTAACAAGGTGGGGTTAATTCTACTTTAATAGTAGAAGTTGCAAGAATGTTATGGTTTCTAACCGACTTCAAACAAAGGAGGTTGTGAGCGACTATGTATTTTTTTCAATGTACGTAATGGTTTTTTTTGTGCACGCAGGGTATAAGGTCCCGAGGTGGTTCTCTATTTTAATTAATGTCGGATCCGTAGATATATTTTTTCCTAAAGAGGATTGATGTCAGCGGCTGTGAGCGAGCTAAACCCTTAAACAACATGGGTTTATGAATAACTAGCAGACCCGCGACAGACGTTGTCCTGTCCAAATTTCAATAATCGCTAGAGTGACGCACGTTGCTATGACTGATGTCAGATTTTTGACCGTGTTACAATAGCCATGGTCGCGTATCAATAGTTGTAATAATGTATGAATACTATTCACGATAGTTGATGTAAGTAACTACGAGTATGTCAACTTAAGAGTAGATTATGTACAGTATGTAGGTACCTTTATAAATATTTTTAATTTATCAAACTAGTTGGAGCACTTTAATTATATAAGCAGGGACCTAGTATCTTCCAACTAGGTACATACGAGTGAGAACGTGACGCCGGCAGAAATGTCCAGATAGACGATGTCCACTATAAGCTAGATGAAGTAAGCAAAGCAGCTATCGGAGATTGTAATACCTCTACATACTGTCTAATCTAACGGGACTCTATTACTAAGACTTCGCTGACAGTCTGTCTGTCACAGGGCTGTATCTCATGAAGCGTGGTAAGTAGACAGTTGAAACTTTCACAGGTTATGTATTTCTGTTGCCGCTATAACAACAAACACTAAAAACAAAATAAGTGTTTAAGTGGGGCTCACATACAAAAAACGTGTTTATTATGACGATTTTTAAAGATAATGGTACAGAACCCTTCGTGCGCGAGTCCGACTCGCACTTGGCCGGTTTTTACTGTAACTGAGTAACATCGTTGGGGTTAATCCGCGTGTGAAATTAGTTGAGCCTGCTCTCTGTCGCCAAAGTGCGCCTACTTTTAGTTTGATGACTTTAATTTGGCTTGAAGGCTCAACATCTGCGGATTTGTTTGGCAGGCTGGATTAGCTATCTGCTTTTCCTGGCACCACGACACCGGACCAAGAGCCAAACGGTAACTAGCGTACCAGTAGTTTTAATTTCACATGTGTTAGTTAGAACAAGATTGTCTTCATTTAGTATATCAATCAGTATGTAGGTAGGTATATCTGATCATCTTTACCTGGTACCTATTCATTTAGCAAGTCATTTAATTTGTCAACTGATTTAAATGAGTGCCTTCTGCCTCTCTCTTTAGCTGAATAGTTTTTTTTTTCAATCGTTTATTACTCAATGAATAATCAGAATAATCAGAATAATCATCACTCGGTATACACTTTTGTTTGTAACAAAATTAAAAAAAACTATTTAAAGTGGATCACGACCATGATTTCCTACGGTAGTCAAGTCATCCTCCTGGCAATCAAGGGGTTAAGGCACGTCCTCCCATTAGTTACATCTGGCACATGCCCACATAGCATTCCATATGACAGATTGCAAGCCTATCGCCGCTGGTAATACTAACTGGTTACCTCACTATGTTTTTGTCCACCGTTTTGAGCGCGTGATAATGCGCATAATATAATGCCTCCCACTCGACCAACACAGTTTTATCGATATTAACTATATATTTTCCCTATAAAAGCTCCCTTAATAATCTGATCGTCATTTACCTACAAATTCCATCAAAGCAGAATTAATATCTATCAGTTTATTCCGATAACTGAATCGGCACTAAATTGATTGATTGGTGGGTGGCCGGACTGCGTTAACCTAGACGGTTGAGTGAGGTAGACCCGACCAATAGGTACCTACCGTCATTTATATCCTAATTGAACATATGGGGTTCCTGTCACAGATGTCTAATAGAAATGGAAGTGTATGGGATTTTTATATTTATTTTGGTATTTAGGTTAGAAGGGTTGTTTTTGTGCTCAATACGGATAGCATTGACAAACGTTGTACTTACGTTGCTAGTCGTAAAATAAAACCGGCCAAGTGCGTGTCGGGTCACGCGCTATGCAGGGTTTCGTAGTTTATACAGCTAACAATGTTATACTAAGTAATTTTCAATTGTATTTGTACTAAAAAATCGATTATTTCTTCTTCGTACTAGTTTATAAGCTGGTCAACTATTACGTCTATTACTCGAAAACTTGTAACGCCTACTTAGCTGTTATAGTTTTTTATATGTACTACTTTAAGAGGTGGTTTTGTTTTTAAGATTTTATTCTACGACTTTGTTGACATTACTAACATGCCAAACGAAACTATAAGGGCGAAACTATAAGAGCGAAACTATAAGGGTTTCTTGTAGACTACGAAACCCTAAAAAAAACAATATCACGACTTTAATCCCTAAGTGCGATTAGACATCCACCAAGATCTCTAAACGGTCAGAGTCTTGAAGACATCTTAAGGGGATAGTCAGAGGCACATTTGACACTTGCCCAAATTTTGCACTCCATCTTATTGTCGATTGTTGATATTTAAGATCACGTTGATATTTTAAGTAACGACTTAGATGGAGACTTTTATCCAGTGTAAAAATTGCAACAATATTCAAACGAAAAATGAAAACTACAATTTTGAAGCAATATTATGTATTTTAAAAATAAATTCACGAATATTTTAGCGATGTTATAAAGAATAAGCGTCTACACAATAAGTACATACAATTGTTTAACATTATTTAAAGTTGGCTTAAAAACCAAATCGCAATATTTATCTAGCTAAAGTAAGGACCGACATAACATTGGTCCTTCGAGCCGGATAATTTCAGTGTCTCAACTCATCATCAGTTTCGACAGCTTCGCAACTATGGTATTTGGAAGACGTGTCGGGACAGCTGTCTGCTATTGACAGGTCGTCAGAAGACGCAGCGGGGGCTTCATGGGCCGCTAGTGGCATTAATTCCTCGTCGACTTCTTCCTCGTATGACGTAACGCAGTTACGACGAACTGTATTAGCTATGGAGTCGGATTCGCGTGCCCAACAATCTGGAAAGGAAAGATTGTTACAATATGTTGTATATAATAAAATTGACCGTCTTGGCCGAGTGGGAGGTACCTCGACTTTCAATCCGTGGTCGTGTCATCGAATCCCGGGCAAATCAAAGTGGAATCATTGGATATTTCTATTAAAAAAAAATCGTCCTAGGAAACCAGATATTCTTTTAAACGGCGACGGGTTTGTAACCTCTCACGTGTCTAATGCTTACTACTGCAAAATGTCGTATATGCCAAATATAATGTTTGGACGCGTCTCTAACCACTCCTTTTAGGTATCATCAAGTATCTGAGCACCTGGAGACCTGAGATGATGTCTACCGCAGTAACATGGGGAATACAGTCGTGATAATAGTTCATTAATATTTTTTTTAATAACATATCTCTATAATATGGCCCTATTAAGCTGGAGCGCAACATGGGATCGAGATCCCAGCGGGCATCCGTCCGCGGCAGCTAATATATTTATTAATATCGAAACAGATTGGCACTGAGAGACTCATCTCGTAATAGATTTATTATATTTCTATCCCTATTCTCTATAACGTCCCTTCCGTGTTGACCTGTATTGTTGATTGGGAGGTACCTCGACTTTAAATCTGAAGGTCGTAAGTTCAAATTTCAGTCGTGCACCAAAAGATGTATTCGTAAAAAATGTGCACATTATAAAGTTCTCAAAGAACACTATTTAGTATTCTTAGAAGCTGCGATTATGAAAAATATGTTTTTATGCTGTTTTAGTAGATCGATGTTTTATGCAAACGTTATGTAAAGACAGCGACTTATTTCAACACACATATTACACGATTATAAATTGTATTCTTGATTGATACATTTTCTGGCATTAAATTGGCCATGGAGACGTACACACAACATTTATTTAAGCTTACTGTAAACAAACTTACGTGGCCGTCTTTCCGGAGGCACTGGCTGCACTGTATTCGTTGGAGGAGCAATCTTAGCAGACCTCAGCCGCCTTGGACTTCTTGCCAAAGCATGCGATATACTCGGCAGTCTTATATCCAAGTGCGAACCTCTCTCCGTCACGATCTTATTGTTCATGGCATATAGCTTGGTAGTTATGTCTCTAGCTATGATTGTTGTGACCACGTAGGCTAGGTATTGCTCTTTAACGAAGAGGTATTCGAGGGAACTGCGCTGCCAGTAGACGTAGCGGCAAGACGATGCAGCTACTATTGATACCTGTTTTAGAAGGTCAAAACAATAAAGTCTTCATTTCCTAAGCGGCCGTCAATGAACCAAAATCAATGTCAGCTAGGATGTGGGTTTATTTGACGATCGTTCGTAGACGGCTGACTGACCGACCGACTTCCAGTAGAAACGAAAATAATTACGTTTTCAAAACTAAAAAAAATCGACGAAAATGTTTCGAGTAATTGAACAGTCGAGAGACGTTATAGTTTTTTATGAAGGAACTACATAAATTCAATTTAAATGGGATCCACTTGGGACAAAATATGCGTGGTCACACACTCGTATATTCTAGTTAGTACCTAATAAAAGCGACTACTTAGAAGATAAACTAAAACTCTAGTTGTTAATCATTTTAAATAGAAATACGGCTAATTACCACGTTTTTTCTTGTATTGCTGACTTTTCGAGACAATTCAGATGCTCTTCATCATAAGCATCGTCCGCGACCGCGATCAACGGCAGATCGGCGAATACAGTATAATATATAATACAGTATTCGCCGATCTGCCGTAGTCTTCACTAGTCTTTACTGTCCGACCCATCTTTACTGCCTAACTGCCGAAACCGACTGAACTGGCTCAAAGACAAAACACCCTTCTGTATCCAGGTTACTTGCCCTAATTATACACGCAAACATGGATTTACGGCTTCCGATTTTATACAATGCAACTTTGTACGTTACACTAAGTGGTTCCGAAGTATTAATTTGGGCAAATTGAACGAGTCACGACATTTGAACTTTGTAAAAGCTCTTCGCAAACAACCAGAATACGCTATGTAAGTGAACGGCCAATTATTTTCCAAATAATTCTCAAAGGTTGAGTCGATTTAGGTGAGCTCTGCTCGTTTTGTGATACTGTTTAGACTCCATCGATATTTAACCCAGTTTCTTGCATTTATAGCCACTTCGGCAGTTATACAGCAGTATCAGACAACAATTAGGTCAACGGAATGGGGTAGGTAATGCCAAGCGCTACGTGATGAACGGCCGACTAGACTGATCGTGAAATTACATGGGATACTTTGCAAAAATACAAAGACAATATTTCATCAGATGTTAAGTTAACTGGAAACTTGGCAATGTGTTCGCTTCGCTGGCAAACGCGCTTGGAGTTCGATCACTTAAATATTACTTATTTATGAATGCACTAGTCACTCGAAAACTTGGTTTGTTATCAAGAATCTTTGAATTGCAAACACGGCTCTTCACAAACGTGTATGTTAGTATTCAATTTATTGTCTAATAAAATGAAATTATTATACCTACTGTAGATTTACTTGGTGAGATTGCTATCACAAGTTATGGAATCCAATCGTAAATTAGCACTGCAAGTTAAATTACCTCGATTATACGCTCACGGTCAGAGTGCCTACTGCGCTATCAAGATTACAGTCAGCATTCAGGCAAGTTAATGTTCAATACAATAGCTATTCAAGGTGTTATCACATTCATATTAAAAGTACCGAAGTAGCTTGGCCTAGAAAATATTGGAACAAAGATTTAGTTAGGTACTTTATATGAGTTTTAGCGTTACATCAGTAACCTGGCGTTAGGGTTCTTGTCCACAACATCTAACCATATTAGAGATATTTCCGAGTAGGTAAATGTAAAGGGGTACCCCTTTACATTTGTTTAAATAGGTTAGTGGGTTCAGTTCGCAGCACTTTGCCCCGTGAATAATGAACTCATCACCGCCCGACCGTGTTAGTTAGCCCCATTACCTATAACAAGGCGAGTCTTACGACATTTTTGTAAAGGTTTAAGTACATAAACTTGCTGAGATATTGGGTAAATATTATTCCTAACCATAAAGCATTACAATTGGTAAAGCCCGGAATGTTGCGGATTAAGTACATCTAAATTATATTTTAACATGTGAAACTCGAGTCAGTCCCAAAGTTACGCTTATTCAGTTATAAATCAAAGGGTTACAAGTAGAGGCGCCATGAGAAGACTAGAAAAAATATGGGTCAAATAGGACTTATGGATAACCCAGTTGATCCAAGCCGTTACCAGTTGGAGGCGTGCCCAGAATGCTGCATGCTGTACTTATGATGACCAAAACAAAAGACGGTATTAATATTTGGTGGCTAATATCTACTGGTATGTTCCCACATTGGGCGCCACTTTTGCGTTATGACCCCTTATTCTCATTATTATAAAGTGTTGCCTAAGATGCTCATAATAAGTAAGTAAGTAGTTCATTTATTGTGATGAAACTATTTTTTACTACTACTTGCGTTTGAACTTTACTATTTTTTTATATTATGTCCCAAGTAGGCTGCTGAAAATGCATTTAGAAGAAAATTGATGTCATGACTATGAGTAAATGTTTTTTGAATTTGTCCGGCGAAGTAGTGTCATCATACTAACTTCTACAGCCAAGCAGCATTGCTTTGTTTCGGTTTGAAGGGTATGGTTGCCAGTGAAATTAATATCAGGCACATAGAAGCCTTATTAGCAGGCACATCATTTTTATGCCTTAAGGGGCTCCCAGTCGCTGATTGCTCTTTTTCGAAACGAAAAAAGAAATACATCTGAACAAGCCACATCTCCTATTTTTATAAGTATATTACTTCAGGTTCCTACCTAGATTTATATTAAGCTGAAAACATAATAGCAGAAACTTTTCAAGATAAAGATATTATTTCAAAATGATACGTTTTAGAATTTATGATCGAAATATTTTATATACCTACTATTAAAATCAACTTGTGATTTATTGTTAAAGATAGGTAATATGTAGATCTAGATTTCTATTAGAATAGATTTTTGATAAGTAATTATACATAATTTATATCATTAATTTATTCGAAAATCTAAGGCAGACCACGCGCCGACGTGTGTTTGTCGTCATTGCAGCGGTCGGTAGGATTATTTATCGAAGTGATTAAAGATAGGTACATCTTTATTCACATATACTATACATTATAAAATAGGAGATGTGGCTTGTTCTCAAGTATTTATTTTTTCGTTTCGAACAAAAACAATCGTCGACTGGGAACGTCTTAAGTTGGCGGACGCAATGCAATAACATCGTATGGCGCGATTTGTGTATTCGTGATCTACAAGATAATGTTTTCTTATAAATGAATGTTACAACTTTCAACTTCTTTAGTAAGTCTTACTTGCCTTAAACTTTTCGTCGATGGCTGCTCGGCTAGACTCGAACTCTGGAGAATCCAGAAACTCACAGGGCAGAATTGGGTGCAGAAACTGATGCCCGTTCATCACATTTACCTGGTCAAAACATATTTTTTTTATTTATGTCCTTTCATTAAATATACTATGTAATGTGTACTGATTTTCTAGATAAACGGATCGTCATTATAAAAAAAACAAGCGGCTCATAATTAGGTATGTCTTACTCGTAGCTGATTGTCTAACATCAAACTTGTTACGAGTTATTGTATGGAAATAAACATGCATTAATTAAATTATTAATAACACAGTATACAAACATCTATTAATAAAAATTAATCGCCTAAATGTAAAAGTAACGGGAACGGGAACGGGAACTTATGACAACATTTGTTAATTCTAAAGCGATACGATGTTCGCCGGGCCAGCTTGTTTAAATATAAAGACTAAACCTAGAATAGGACTAGAGATAGGTATAGTATTGTGCTATTAATTTACAAATCTAATTTTAAGGCCAAAAAATAACACGGGATCAACATTGCTTGCGTGTCCACAAATGCTATACCTATGCAGAGCCATGGCCAATATCTAACCAAAACTATAATTTTCATTTGAAATTTGCTTGAGTACATAATGACTAATATTAGTGTTAGGCTATAATAATGTTACCCAATTCACACAAAGTTGAACCGTAGCACGATCAACGAATATAACATTTTACGATATGAACTCATTCATGAAACCGATTGGGCGTTCTCATTTCATGCACCGTTTTAACTTTGGTTTAATTCAAAAATACTTCCGTAACTTAAACAAAAAAAACCAGCCAAGTGCGAGTCTGACTCGCGCACGTAAGGTTCCGTACCATTATCTATAAAAAAAACGGCCAAAAAATCACGTTTGTTGTATGGGAGCCACCCTTATATATTTATTTTATTCTGTTTTTAGTATTTATTGTTATAGCAGCAACAGAAATACATATTCTGTGAAAATGTCAAATGTCTAGCTATTACGGTTCATGAGATACAGCCCTGTGACAGACAGATGGACGGACAGACAAAAGACAGACAGACAGACAGACAGATAGACAGACAGACAGACGGACAGACAGACAGACAGACAGACAGACGGACAGCGAAGTCTTAGTAATAGGATCCCGTTTTTACCCTTTGGGTACGGAACCCTAATACGTCCCCGTACAAAAAAGAAACCATTTCCTACCTCAAATGGACTCGAAGATAAAGAGCTTTCGACGTTTTCATTGACTCTGCAAAAATCAGGTCATTGAAACTCAAATATAACGTACGACTAGAGTACATATCGTAACTAATTGATTGCAAATATCTACCTAAGGTAGTGATGTCTTAATAGCTTTTAGAGTAGGTAGGCGGGTACCTTTATTTCAAGTAGTCGGTTGTGAGTTTGTCATACATTTGTAACAGAACTTATACATAGTCTAAAGTTTCATATTATTTTTTACTCAATTGTAAACACATGTATAATAACAATAATATTAAAAATAAAAAAATAAATAGGATTACGACTGTAATCCCCAAGTACGGTAGATCAATAAAAAATATATCAGATCTTAAGGCGCTTAGATCCTTTGAAGATGTCTAGAGGGGGTAGTCAGAAGCACTGGACGTGCTTCTGACTACCCCCTAACATTATATTTGGCACTGGCATTATGCAGTTAACATTCCATACGTGACAGGTTGCAAGCCCATCGCTGCTTATAAGAATACTAATTGGTTTCCTTACGATGTTTTCCTTCACCGTTTTGAGCACGTGTTTTGATACACATATACATTTTTCGAACAGAAAAATCCATTAATTCCGGGATTCAAACCCACGACCTTCGATATGAAAGTCGAGGTACCCCCCTCTTGGCCAACACGGCACAATAATATTAGATGATCTATATCTATACATATAATAAAACTGTAGTAGAGTTCAATTCTGTACATAGAATAAAAACTAAAAAAATACTCCTAGGGGCCTTTATACAAATAACACAAGCCAAAAAAAAACATTTTGAAATTTTTGTCTGTCTGTCTGTCTGTCTGTTGTCCGGCTTTTACGCAAAAACTACTAGACGGATTTTGATGAAACTTTTTTTGTTATGTAGCTATTAGTCCTCGGCAACATATAGGCTATAAATTATTTTAAAGATTGGAATACCAGATGTGAAACTATTTAATAGTTTCACATCTGGTATCTGGTATCAGACAAAAATTTCAAAATGTTTTTTTTTGGCTTGTGTTATTTGTATAAAGGCCCCTAGGATTTTGTCCCCCAGCGAAGCGGGCACGGGTCTGCTAGTAAATAAATAAACAAGAGTCTTGTGTTTGTCATTTGACAGGTTTTAGCGTTTTAACTTTAAACAACTCAATTGTGTGATTCTGTTGTGTCCAAAATAAAAGTTCAATTACTAAAAGATCGCTCTCAATCGTTTAAAAATAGTATATTATGCAACTAGTGAATAAAGGACGGATTTAAAGCGAGGGCCGTAGATGTAGATGATTCAACTGTTAGAATCCTGAACGACGCGAGTGATTCATGGCCCTCGATATAAATTCGTACTTTATTCAGGAGTTGCATACTATACTTTATACCATGACTACGAGAATATTTATTTATAATCTAATGCCAAACTCCTTGTCGCAAATATCGACCAATCAAATCTCGAGAATTTATTTGCACCAAAGAGTTTTGAATTTCGAATCTCAGCGCAAGGAGTTTGTGTAAGCATTGAAATAGAGACCGGATATATTTTGTGTTCCAAATTCAAACACCAAAATAGTGAATAAAAACAAAACAGTGAATAAAAGGCCTTTTTATTCACTGTTTTGCGTGAATAAAATAAGCTTTTTAAAGTAGGTATGGTATAAAATAACTTTTAGTGTGGACATGGACACAACAGAATCGCCACCACTATCCTCTCCCTTTCTCATACACATATTTCTACCAAATTCCCAGACACATTACCTACTCTACTTATACGTGAAATACTTCTCATATTCATCCAATAAATTCCCTTTTACACATCACACATTTATCTCACCAAACAAAAACTAACTCGCACACTCCGTGATCTAATAAATTGCCTTTTAGGTTTGATTATTCTTCTCTCCTTTCAGTGAACTTGATATTTTGTTTACCAGTTTTTCCTAAGTTATTTTTATACCTCTCTTTTAGTATTTCGATTTATCGATGTTTAACAATATTTAGATATCTGATATCTGTAATTCAGAAACTGTTTTTCTACAATAAACAAAAATAAAATAACCTCCCGCATGCCGATAACCAGACCTATAAATATTTCAAAATTTTAAATATCGGTTTTCCGATATATTTCGTCATTCATGTAAAATTTGTAGAGAAGGTAGAGAACGTTCTAGAAATAATCATGTGCCTAGTAAGTAAATGGCAATCAAAAATGTTTCCCATATAATAAAACTATGAAATTCAAACACTTCTAGTACTTTCCCTGATATACCCCGATAATTGATTTTTTTGTGTCGCTTATGTATAAAAATAGACAAAAAATCACTAAAACGGAAATACGTATTTTCACGCCAGACTACCCTAGATAGAACAAACTTTCTCTGTGAATTATGCAGTGACGCATTTCATCCGCGTTTTAGTTTCCGATTATCTCCCCGTCTGACGGTAAGTAAGTGGATTTTTAATTAAATTCTACATGCCCTGTTTGACGTCATAGCTACCTACATTACATGAATACTATGTAGAAATTTGTTATCTAGAAATGAACAAAGTACAACTGGTTACTACAAAAATAGATTAAGTAGCTTGATTAATCATAACAACCTATATTTATTGTGTAAGTTTGCTAGGAAGCAATACATCATAACATTTCATCGTTCATTACTGCGTAGCGGTTCCGCTTCATACAGGTATATAAATCGGTACATGCTTGTGTGGTATACAAAAAGTCGCGTTTTCTACAACCGGCCAGGTAAAATTAGTCCGCTTTTCATCAATATGCGGGTATTCTTAAAAGCAGTAACAGCTTATAAGGATAAATAATAATAATATTTGTGGACGTTATCAAACCACGCCATATAAGCCCAAACTTGAACTATGGGGTTGGTAACTGATAAAATACAAATGCAAGTACTTTTTTTTTATTTATATAAGTATATACACCTAGACACAAAACAAATATCTAGGTTCATCACACAAATATTTGTCCTGAGTGGGGATCGAACCTACAAACCTACAACAGCGCAGAACACAGAGCTACTACCAACTGAGCTTTGAGGCCAGCAAATCAGAATGACAGTTTGCGACTGTTACTGGTACGCTAACTACTGAATTGTCAGCATGTGCCAAACGGATGTGCCTCGGACTATCGCTCTTACCCTCCTATTCAACGCACCAACAGTGGACGAAATCTTTTTTCATAAACATCACTTTATGTGTTGAGCGACACTATGGCGCACACTACCGTGTGCCTCTAGAGCTTAACTTTGGCTAGAGGCACACGACAATGTGCCACTAGTCACACTATGCAGTGTCGCACAACACATAAAGTGATTTTTATGAAAAAAGATTTCATCCACTGTGGGTGTGTGTTCTCATAGTGTCGTTCTTGAATAGGAGGGTTAGTCATCTTCAAGGTCCTGAGCGTAAGGAGATCTAAAAAGATGCCTATAAAGCTTGGAGATTACCCAACCTTGTGTAACTTACCTACCTTTACAATATTAAAGGTAAATTTACTCAACCTACAGAAACACCATATTACCTAGCTCGGGATCGTACCCTTATCATTGTTTTACGCAGTATGTGGATTATACGCATATAAAGATTGATTAGATGTGAGTTCGTGTGGCGGTATGATTGATTATAATTTTTGGAATCTGATAATAGCTAATGCTATCCAGCCTATAAGCCGAGTTGGGTAAACCTGAGGGAGTTTGGTATTAATTTCCTTCTCTTTTTATATTGCAGTTTAAGATTTTGTAATGAACATAAAAACCATCTTTATTTTATAAAAACCGGCCAAGTGCGAGTCGGACTCGCGCACAAAGTGTTCCGTACCATTATCTATAAAAAAACAACAAAAAACACGTTTGTTGTATGAAAGCCCCAATTATATATTTATTTTATTCTGTTTTTAGTATTTGTTGTTACAGCGGCAACGGAAATACATCATCTGTGAAAATTTCAACTGTCTAGCTATCACGGTTCATGAGATACAACCCTGTGTCAGACAGACGGACAGCGAAGTCTTAGTAATAGGGTCCCGTTTTTACCCTTTGGGTACGGAACCCTAAAACAACAGGCTAACGACTGTTGTAAGAAATAAAAAGAAAAGAAAAATCAGATTAACTCTAAAATACACCATTTTATGAAAGTACAAGTTATAATAATAAACGCATTTGGCGCTGTATGTTGTGGTTTTAAAAACATTTGGGAGATGGACATAGATGTTTGTCCTGTGTCTGGGGATTATATGTATTTTATATATGTACTAGCTGCTCGCCCCGGCTTCGCACGTGTGGTACCTGGATAAAAAGTAGCCTATGTGTTTTTCCGATGTATAAGCTATATTACTGTAAAGTTTCATTCAAATCCGTTTAGTAGTTTTTGTAAGTAGTAACAAACACACATAAACACAACCACTCACAAACTTTCGTATTTATAATATTAGTAGGATTTACAAAATAATATTTATGTATTATACAAAAAAACAGTATTTTCTAAAAAAGAAGGTTCTATCTGAAATTTGTTTAGTTTGGGGCTAGATGGCGCTGCGTGAAATGTGCTCCAACATTTAATTAAATTTAAAACTAGTAACAACAGTTAAAACAGTCACACTCGTAAGGCTTTTCCCAATTATTATTTAAAGTAGGCAATTTTTTTAGGGTTTCGAATCTACAAGAAATCCTTATAGTTTCGCTATGTCCGTCCGTCTGTCCGCAGCTCAGAAACGCTTGGTGCTAGAAAGCTGAAATTTGGCATGTTTATACTTATGCCGTCTCATTAATAAACGTAGACTAGCGCAGGATTAAATTTAGTCCAACGCTTACGTTTGGACTAGTCGAATTCAATATTAATAAACAAGGATTAGAAATGGAGTTGCTTACATTAAGCTGCTATTAACAAGTCTTGGTGTAACCTCAGATGATCTTTGGATAAGTAAATTTTTATTAATAGCACCGATGATGACTAAAATTTAAAAAATAATTGATATCGACAGATTGTGCTACGCGCGTAGCAGCGCGTAGTGCTGCGTAGCAGTTCTACGAGTTTGTTACTACTTGCTACTGTTTTTATGTGCGTAGCGATAAACCTTGTGAAAGCTTTCCCATTATCGGTAAACGTATCATAAGGTAAGGTTACCTACCTTATCAAATTCTCTTCACGGGTAAGCCGCAAGGTAATTTTCCATATCAACACATAACATGAATGTTCCCACAATATCGTATGGGGGCACGTCCGGACCGTTATAAAAGCACTCAGGCATTCGTTACAAACATTTGGCACGTGCCACAAAAATTGTTTTAAACTACGGGTGTAAACCACGCGGAGTACAAACATTTTTGGCAAAAATTCCTTGCATAAAGGGATAAGAGATTAAAATATACACGCGACTGTAATTCCGGTAGACGAGAGACTACCTTAAATGATTTGGTACCCAAAGCTAGGATGTTTTATCTACGATTCAGAAAATATTTTCGTTTTTTACATCGATTCAAAACAGACTTGAACAATTGAACATCCTTCAGAAAATTGCAACAGTTCAGTTTTTGTGAGTAGTCTAATAATAATAATAATTTTATTGGTGGTGAAAACATCGTGAGGAAACCAGTTAGTATTTTTATAAGCGGCGATGGGCTTGCAACCCGTCACGTATGGAATGCTAACTACTACAAAATGTGGGCATGTGCCAAATAAAATGTTTGGACGTGCCTCTGACTACCCCCACTAGACATCTTCAAAGGATCGAAGCGTCTGGAGATCTGAAAGGATGTCTATCGTACTTGGGGTACAGTGATGGGTACAGTCGTGATCTTTTTTTTTTTAAATATTGTTGGACATTTCACTCATCGCCATCTAGCCCCAAAGTAGTCTATAAATACACCTGATATATTATGTAATGTTTATTGTAGCACAGTGTGACCTAAACTTGCTATTTTTGTACGTTTTTTCGTGGCTTAAATAGTTTATTATCTCACCTTTCCAGCCAATAGCAGACCCAGTCGGTCTGTCTTGGTGAGGTTTTGCATCGCATAGGCCTCCCCCGCGTGCAAGGACATCACGTGAGCGAAGTCGGGTGACACCATACGTTTGAACTGAAGTCTCGAAACCTACAAATATAATATTGTAAGCGTTCGTACAAAAAATAGGTTAACTTCGTGATAACAACATTATAAGGCGTAGCTTCACCTTCAAACTGTTCCTTGTGATTTTATTGAATTAAATGCCTTTTGAATTTGAATAATGCAACTATTGGTTAGCTGTCAAGGGACATTGACAATGGGGATTTGACAGTAGAAACCGATTATCAGTTCAGAACTTACGAAATAAGGTAGCTTAATATGCCGTGGAAAAAAAAGTTCAAAGCTAGTACAGTTTTTGATAGAATGTGTATTTTATAGTATAAAGTATTGGGTTGGCGTCAGGCAGGTTGTAAAATATTCCAAGCCAAATCATTCTAATATGTTTTTACGAAAGAAGTGAGTAGAAAAGAAACACATGAGAGAGGTGGCTCACATGAAGTAATTATTTAATTATTGGTGGACATTTCACACAGCGCCATCTAGCCCCAAACTGCTTGTACTATGGGAACCAGATAACTGATAGAATACTTAAATACTTTATTTTTGTTGTACAGAACAAACATCTATGTTCATGACACAAATGTTTATCCTGGGTGGGGATCGAACCCACAACCTACAGCGCAGAAAGCAGAGCTACTACCAACTGAGCTGTGAGACCAGTCGGAGAAGTGGGATACGGGCAAAGAGATAATGAGATGAACAGTATTTGATGGTGTTACTTAGGCTTACTTTGTTGCCTGATTCTTCTAGGCTTGGTGAGAAAGATAGAAGATAGATAGAAAATACTTTATTGCACACCATAAAAAGAAATAAAACATATATAATAAGAATACACAACAAAAAAACTATGCTGAACAATGGGCGGTCTTATCGCTAATCAGCGATCTCTTCCAGACAACCTTTGGATGGAGAAGGACTGATGATATTATATGGGGCATTGATGATGCAATTTTATAATGAGACTTACATATATGACATAAATGAAATAAAAATAAAATAACTACTTAATACATATTTATGGAAAAAGAAAAATAAACAGAGAAACAGGCGTAGCTTCCCCTAGCTCCTAAGACTTTTCAATGTGATCATTGTGATTTTATTGAAACAAATACCTTTTGGCTTGGACTTTACCTTAAAAGGTTCGAACAGCATATGATAAACTTCCTCAAGCTCCGGATCGAACTTAACCGGGCGCATTTGATAGACAAGGTACACCACCTGACCAAGGTTCAGGAATACGAAGCAGAAGTTCCAGGAGAACGCGTCAGGCGCGCAGATCACGTGCCATGCCCATACGGAGTAGAGCAGGAATGCTGGGGAAATGGCTTCGGTAAGATATTTCGTGAAGGTCATTACGATAATCCTTTCTTTCTAATCCTTAATAAGTATTCTATCTATCTCAGATATAAAACACAAAAAATGTTTCTACCTATGTTCGATAGACTTGACGGGCGAGTTTTTTTATGGAGATAAATAAAAATCCCACGGGAATAGGATAAACGCGGGTGAAACTGCTAGTATAAATAAGAATATTATAAATGCGAAGGTACAGGTCGTCTAACATATTTACACGTTGCGCTAGTGTAGTGTACAGATACTCTGTTAAATAAACTAAAATTAAATAACTAAAAGGATAGATTGCATTCTGGGGATTCATAGGCTACCTATAACACCGCGCGGGTGAAGTCGCGGGCCACAGCTAGTAATTTTATAAATGTTGTTACTAAAGCACGTAGTTACAGCTGAACCGATTTCAATTAAATTTTGATAGCAACATGGGATACTCTTTATGCGGTTGTGTGACCAGATTGTCCTAGATCATCCTAGTTTTGGTAAATACTGGGTAAATATTTATTAGGGTATAACCTACTAGACTAAAAAAATCTTATCTATGTACTATGTAGGTACATAGGTAAATTATCGATTCCATACCATTAGGTAAATTTTAGCAAGGTTGGTTGGGTACCTACTTAAAAAGACAAAGTAAGAACTTACCGAAAATCAAAATACTGTGCATCCATAGCTGTCCCTTTTTTGTGCTTGGAGCACAATATGATGCAACGAAAAGGATGTTAGAAAGCTGAAAAAGATATTTTAAGAAGATTTTGCACTAGGTAATTTATATGGCAGTGTAAGTACTACGTAGGTACAACTAGCCATATTTTCACAGGTAGGTATTTAGGTTGCAACTTACCTGGAATAGAGGGTGCTGTGACTCCCTCCACAATGGACACCACGGCCAATACCAGGGTCCTACAAAAACAAAATAACGACAGGTGGACTTATATTGCATCAGGTATCATAATTAAAACTATTGTGGTTGTAATTCATTTTAACCATATTTTAATTTTAATAGCCGATCTGCCAAAGATCGCGTTCGCGGGCGATGCTCATGATGAAGAGCATCTGAAATGTCTCGAAACTTCAGCAATAATAGATAAAATAACGTGATAGTTAGCCGTATATAAAGTTAAAAAGGTATCATAAAGATTAAATGTACTTAGGTACTTATATAAAATGTACTTTAGGCTATTTAAGTAACTTTAGGGAACTCTACCTGATGGCATGGTGTAGTTGATTGACCCAAGATCATGAAACGAGCCATTTTCTCCAGGCCAAGAGAAATTTAATTCTCCTATCTCCAAGTAATTCGATTTTTTATCTGCTAACGTGCCATGATGTGCCATTGTTTATTTGTAGTAGCAATAATAAACTGATGAATCGCTTTATGGACAAATCGCTCACTATGAAAGAAAATTCACTCGCTCAGACACAACACAAAACAACTTCATGGTTCGCGCCTTCGCGCCAAAATCAATAACATCCGCTTAAATTTGTTATATGATTCTATCCAAGCGACTAGTACCGCCATCTATTAACGACTTTTCTTAAAACCACAGAACACTTAAATCCCTTAAAACTTTTAGGAGTCTCTACTTGACAAACGGAGCAAATTGTCACGCTCACAACATTACGGAGGTGTTTATTTGTGTTTTTTAATATTAAATTTAGTATTTTTTAACTTAATCCATCCCAGATGCGATAATTAGTATTATATTATAGGGAGGTATATATCAACCTTTATTCATGAAAACTACATATGACATGACATAGACATATAGTAAGAAATACATACCTTTTGAAGTTTGACATAATCTACCACTCTTTGGATAATTGGATAGTCTTGAAAAGGCGTGATGTGAGCAGAGCAGTGCGAATAAATTCTAGAATTCACATTTTTGTGAAATGAGTTAGCGCTGGCAATTAATTAAACTGCACATTACGGTCTACATAATATGCCTTGAGTTTTTTGTGTTACAAGTTCATGTCACCAAGTACGGGAATGCCGATCACCCATAACATCGTCACCAGCAGTAAGTATGATTTTTACACTTGATTATATATCTTATGACTCATTATTCATAGAAAATTTCCTTTGCTATCTTTAAATACAGGTCTGAAGTACCTATTACTAAAATCAAAATCATGGGTTTCTTACAAACTATTGTGATAAGGTTGATTTCTATCACTATCATAATTTTCAGCTTGTGCATATAGCATGCATGCAATGAATCTAATTTTGTGTTATGTTAGCAATTTCGAAGCAGTTGTTAATTATCTCTTCACTATTCACTATATTTTTATCCACAAAATCAAATCATTTCAGCTTTGTTAACATGTGATTTTACAGAAGCATTTTAGCCTTTTACATTGGTAGTCAGTTATTTCGGTCTATAGAAATTAGCAGGGTTTCTTGATTCTCATATTAATTTTGTTATAATCTTACTCAAAAATTAGATTGTGAAAGTGAGTGAGGAAGTTAGTAGTTCAAAATGTTTTATATAGTTTGGCTTATTATGTTAAAATTTGGAAAAGACATTGTGGTTTAAGATAGATTATTATTACCTACTTTAAATCCTATTTGAAGCTAGTATTTTCATATGAATAAAAAAAAAATATTTGGTTTCACTTCAAAAGCAATGCTTGCTTGACTAAAGTTGAATTGAGTAATTCATAAGTCAGTTTTTAGGAGTTATAATTTATTTGTAAGTTTATTAAATTTAAGATTAAATTTATAAAACAAAAAAACAATATAATCATTTTTAAAATAATAAAAGTATTCAGCCTCTAATTTTCCATTGCGGGAAGAGACAGTAATTACTCAATCTTAAACTTCTGTACAAGATTCCGAAGTCAATATCAATTGCCTTAAGTGTCGTCTTGCCATGCCGTTAAAATAGTTGTACAACTAAAGCTCAATGTAGGTACTAGTTAAGATCAGATGAGCATTTTACTTATTGATTGTTATGTGACCTTGGGTACTTACATCTTATTGAGGTTATATCTATCAGTAGTTGATTGGGACTGTTATTATTGGAATGTATCATTCATTACTAACTCTGATCATCTCATAGAATATATGTACACATTTATTCTGTCTGATACTAAAAAATATTTCAATGATTTTTTGTATCATTAATTTGATATATGTTTTCATGTTAATTATTGAGAGAAGATGTTAATTATCAAAAGACAGTCCACATAATGCCTAGTAACTAAAAGAGTGGTTTATTGATTGCTAAATGCACTAAAGACTACCTAGCGTTTTAAGCGATGCACTGGTGGTGAAGCTTGATAAGTTATTCTTAATAAATCAGGTAAGATAAGTAACCTACAGCTCGGTTATTAAATGGTTGGATATATCTGTTGAAGGCATTAGTAGCCAATTGTTTAAACGGCGCATTAAGAGGTTGGTCTTGGCTATAAAAGTCACCACAATGTATGCTTATAAACCAGCCAGAGTTAGATACTAACTTAAACAAACTTAATTCACATATTCTGGATAAATATTTATGTTAAAAAACTTTTCACCAATACTCACAAACATTCTAAACAAATTATCATGGAATTCCATATCCACTACACACCTTATCTGAAGTTTCAACATTGTTCTTAATTTTTATGCATGAGTTTTGTACAATTTTACTTATAATTTATGAGTTTGCAATTTGTTTTAGATTATGAAGTTATCGGAGAAGCTAGATGGCAAACATTGGATAGCAATGGCACTGAAAATGAAGTTTATGTTTATGGATATCAATACTCCAAAGTTCGCGCAGTGTTTTTCCACGCCCTATGCATACTATCATGCGGCATACCGTACTTTGCCATGGCGTATTACCCCATGTTACACCGATGCAAATACATAAATGTCTCCCTGAGACAGGCTACCGCAGTTGGCAGTAAGTTTTCAATTTATTCAGCTTGAAGACTGTTGTCGTATGATATTTATATGCCTTGAGACAGCGTGGTGGGAATTCTCGAAGGATAGCAATGGTTGGAAGCATTTAGCTTATGTAAAAAATAATATGAATACTTCTCTATCTGATAAAGGCTTCACTCTAGCTGATACAAATAACACTTAATAATTCGATTTTACATGTACCAAACTCGTATGTCAATTTAACTAAATTGCGCCAATTGGAACACGACGTTATTTGTCTGTATATACATACATCTGTCCGGTACAAACTATAATTTAATTTGTATATTTCAGTAACGGACAAAAAACGCAGCTTCCAAATCCAAGAAGTCAGTGAAATGGAGCTCAACCTCTCTAGTCATCGCGAGAGTAGACTGCGCTATTTCATGCACCAACACAACCGGCACATCTGGCACGCTGAGCAAGGAGTCTTCATACATGTACTTACACTCAACAAGAAGATTACTATCAGTGTACTGATGGATAACATGTACGGAATTAATAAGCGGCAACAAAATGAACTGTAAGTCTATTCAATCTTAGTGACATTGCATTTAGTGTCCTGTTGAGATGCTAGAGGTGCGGACTCGATCCTGGAAGTATTTGTTCTCATAGTTTCTGATACCTACAACTTGTGTCTGTGACTGTGTGATACCCACACACAAATCCCAGTGTGGGGTATTACACAGTCACATTAAGTAATTAATATTAAATATATTTCAATGCACTGCCTGTCCTCACATTTCCCTATTAAAAGTACTATAGTTGAACTTCTAAGTTCTAAGTACAGGCTGCAGCCCATGGGGTGTTTTTTTTTTAAACATCTATCTTAAACAAAGTTGTAAGCAAATGAACTTAAACAAACTCAATTTAATTATGTTAAATCATTATGAAGTTTATTCTAATTGAGAATCTTTCCTCATGACTCTTGTTTTCTAATTTATTGCAGGATCAAACTCTACGGTCCGAACACAGTGGTTGTAGCAGTAAAAGGCTACTGGATGTTATTTGTTGAAGAAGTTTTCAATCCATTCTACCTATTTCAAGTATTCTCAATCATTCTGTGGTCATTGGACGAATATTATCAGTATGCAACTTGCGTTCTAATTCTATCGTCGTTGTCTTGTTGGGTGGCTTTATATCAAACTAAACAGGTGAGTGTTGTAAGATACCTACTAAGTTTATACCTACTGCTGTTAGTAGGATACTAATGGAATATAAATGTAAAGCTTACTCAAAGAAGCATACCGACAATGCTGTAACAAAATACAGGTTTTTCCTCATCAATAGAAATTTAAACAGATATAATTTTCAATATATATTTTCTAAAATACAAATTATGGTCACTAAGTACACTAAGATAAACATTAGTTTCATTTAAAAATGAAATCAAATAAAACATTTATATCGCAAGACAGTTTAAATTAAGCAAACAAGAATGATATTAAATAAAAAACAGAAAATTGCCCCGCCATTTAGACACGTTTGTATCGCTTTTGTGTTACATAACTTCATTTACTCTTACTTTTTCCCGCAGCTGAGCATAAGAATTCACAACATGGCGGGTCAGACCAGCTCGTTCATGGTCACCGTACTCCGGCCGACGCGAAACGGCCGAGAGGAGTGCGTGGCGAACGCCAGTCGTCTGGTCCCCGGCGATGTGTTGGTCCTACCGCCAAATGGATGCATAATGCCTTGCGATGCCATGCTACTTACCGGCACTTGCATTGTCAATGAGAGCATGCTTACTGGTACGTTTACTTATATGTGTTCTCTCGCCGTGTTGGCCAAGTGGGAGGTACCTCGACTTTCAATCTGAAGGTCGTGGGTTCGAATCCCGGCGTGCATCATTGTATTTTTCTGTTCGAATAAATTATATGCGCATCAAAGATACGTGCTCAAAACGGTGATAGAAAATATCGTGAGGACACCAGTTAGTATTCTTATAAGCGGCGATGGGCTTGCAACCTGTCACGTATGGAATGCTAACTACTGCAAGATGTGGGCATGTGCCAAATATAATGTTTGGACGTGCCTCTGACTACCCCCCACTAGACATCTTCGAAGGATCTAAGTTCTGGAGATCTGAGAGGATGTCTACCGTATTTGGGGATTACAGACGTGATCCTATTTTTTTTTTTTTTTTTTGTTTTCTCGCCATAATGGTTCTTGCTCTTATGGCACTTAAGTGGGGTCGGCACAATATCTATTCTTCCTTATTTATTAACCGTCATCTTATCATACACACCTTTATTACCCATGTCATCTTTCACATAGTCCATCCACCTTCATTCCTAACATTATTCTCATCACATGACCATGAGATGCAATAAGGACAACCAATATTACCAGTTATTATAGCCTCACAGCTCAGTTGGTAGTAACTCTGCCTTCAGCGCTGTAGGTTGTGGGTTCGATCCCCACCCACAACAAATATTTGTGTGATGAACATAGATGTTTGCTCTGTGTCTGGGTGTTAGTATGTATCTTAAGTATGTATTTACAAAAAAAAAAGTATATAAGTATTCTATCAGTTATCTAGTTCCCATAGTACAAGCTTTGCTTAGTTTGGGGCTAGATGGCGATGTGTAAAATGTCCACCAATATTTATTTATATTGGTGGACATTTATTAAAATAATGTAATGTTGCTCCACAGGTGAAAGTGTACCGGTTATGAAGGGTCCACCCTGTCCATCCGGCGAGACTTACTCTACGGAAACGCACAAAAGACATACACTGTTTGCGGGCACACACGTTATACAAACAAGATTTTATGGCAATAATCAGGTGAGAAATCTATATAGAATTAAAACTATCGTGGTTGTTAATAGTTTTAAATAGAACTACGGCTAATTGCTACGTTTTATGTTGTGGTAGTTTCCGCCCGCGGCTTCGGTCGCGTGGTTCTTTCATAAATGTAACCGAATATGTTATTCCTGGGCATAACATATAAGGACATACGTATAAGGAAGTTAAGGAGGCGGCACTGGAGAGAAACAGATGGAGAGAGCTGCATCAATTACTCCGACAAGAGCACAGCTTAAGTTAGTTAGCTTCTTAAGTTAGAAGAAGAACTATGTATGTTCCAAGTTCCATCCAAATTTGTTCAGTCTCGGATTGAGGCATCCTCAGGGCAGATATCCTCACAAACTTTCAAATCACTACATAGTATAAAGCAAAGTCGCTTTCCGCTTCCCGCGTCACACAACGGATTTTGATGCGGTTTTTTTTAATAGATAGAGTGATTCAGGAGGAAGGTTTATATGTATAATAACATGCTACCCGTGCGAAGCCGGGGCGGGTCGCTAGTTTATAATATTAGTAGAATTGCTGAGAGTTTCGAGACAATTCAGATGTAAGTGAAATAATAATTAATACAATATTTTTATAGGTTCTAGCAAAAGTGGTGCGAACAGGTTTCAGCACAGCGAAGGGGGAGTTGATTCGGAGCATTCTGTACCCGACCGCGGCTAGCTTCAAGTTCTACACGGACGCCGTGAAGTTCGTCATGTTCATGTTTCTGATAGCCGCTATGGGCATGGGTTATTCCATTTGGCTATATGTAGATAGAGGTGTAAGTAATCAGAATAGATAGTTTTCTACTAAATTTACAGAAATAGTCAGATAAAAATCTACTAATGAAAGAAAGAAGAAAAGAAAAAAAGGCATTTATCTGCACACACTAAGCAAAACACAATAATTAAAACGAAACAATAGACAGCAGATTGTGCCATAACTATAGATTTTGACACGGATCTTTATCACGTTTCGGCTATGTTACAATAACCATGGTTGGACCATGGTTATTGTAACATAGCCGAAACGTCGGGAAAGTAAATTATAGTAGTTTATGCAACTGTCATATAAGGAAGTAACTATTATGAAACTCGCTGCGCTCGTTTCATAAACTCACACTCGTGTTTTAATACCCGTGTTAAATGCAGTTGCATATACTACTTTATCTTCACTTCGTCACACGTCGCTATCCATTTTTAACTTTTAATTTTTATTTTAAAAACAAAACACATTGCGAAACATTAAATTCACGCGTACGTGTATTGTCACAGTGAACTTGCCGCCATTAAAATCTAACCAATAAGAAGAGCGCAGCTGCGCGCGCAGGGCCAAGTTCTTTTTTTATTTAATTGGCACAAGATCTTTCCAAAGAGTTTTGTGTATGTAAGTTTAGTAGTTTCACGTATAACCCAACTGTTTTCAAAAGCCAGCCTAATATCAAAATTTTATACAACTTGTATGAGGATTTTGACATAAGGCTCGCCAGGTTAATTGGTCGCGTTTTATTGATGTTATAATGAGATTTTACGATATCGATGTGGATATTATACCATCATGTGATATTGCTTAAATTGAGTGTTTTGTTGTCTGCGCTATAACAGTAGTAATTATAAATCAAGTATTGGAAACATAAGTAGAATGTTACAACATTAGTGTAGATAAAAGGTAATTACGTGATAAAGACCCGTGTCAAAATCTATAGTTGATAGTTTGAAAAATAATATTAGATTGTGCCATGTAGGGGCATAGTAATAGTTCCCCGTCTCAGCATTGAGCCGCACAACGCCAAACTTAATAAGCGAGGCGCAGTGAAAGTTCCTTTATCTTGTTTTTTATTTTTACTATCTTGTATCGAAGATTTTGTAATTTATAAATCTTCTTCCTAAACATCGTGCTTCAGTGAGGTTAGCGCTACTATTTTTTCATTTGTCAAAGCGACACGCTTGATACATAAATATTGGTAGACATCATACACAATTCAATAATACAGATCCGAAGATTGTTTTGTAAAGGTGCATTCTCTCTAGTTTCATAAAAGGAACGATGAAAATGATCAAACCAATAGCATACCTAATATTATATATTATTTTCAGAGTCTTCTATCTACCATAGTCCTGCGAACCCTAGACATAATAACGATCGTTGTGCCCCCGGCTTTACCCGCCGCCATGACAGCCGGCATAGTGCAGAGTCAAAAAAGGTTGCAAAGACTCAAAATATTCTGCGTATCACCGCCGAGGATAGTAGTGGCCGGGAAACTTCAAGTCATGTGTTTTGATAAGGTATTTGTTTCAGTCTGATTAGTTCTATATATCTGTTTCTATTAGAAATAATTTGTTTAACGCATTTTGCGTCAATTAGGGCTAACGAGTCCAAAAAAAAACATCGAAAATACAACTTGAATCACTTTAAAATTGAACTTTAGTAGTTCGCGTCAGTTGTGAGAGATATGTACGATCGGACGCAGCATAGCTGACGCGACAATACCAAACATTTTTAGAATGTATGGCGTTGCGTATTTATCTTAATAAAAATCACAAGGATCACTTTGAAACGTCTTAGGAGCTAGATGAAGCTTCACGACCAAGCCTAGAAGAATCAGGCAAAAAACACGGCTTGGTGCCTATAATTTTGTTGGTGTCAGTATTCCACTAATAACTACCTCCTCTACATTCCGATCTTTTCCAGACAGGCACTTTGACGGAAGACGGCCTAGATTTCTACGGTGTGATCCCCTTCGAGTCCGGAGTGAAGTTTGGCGAGAGAGTTGATGATGTGACCGCTCTGGCTCTGACTAGCCCCTTAGTGCAAGCATTGGCATCTTGCCACTCTCTGACAAGTATTCAAGGCGAACTGAAAGGCGACCCGCTTGATTTGAAGATGTTCGAATTTACGCAATGGGTAGGTACTTGCAAACTGTCACTTATGGAATGATGCTGCAAAATGTGGGCATGCGCCAAATGTAATGTTTGGACGTGCCTCTGACTAGCACCTTTAGTTATCTTCAAGGGTCTGAGCGCCTGGAGATCTGAGTAGATGTCTACCGTATTATATCAAAAACGACAAAACGGATTTAGATGAAATTTGCTGTGGATCTAAATATAATGGCCGAATTTAAAAGACTACTTTAAAATACGAAAAACAACCCCAAAATGATAAAAAAACGCAAAATGGATGTTTTTGTTATAGTTGGTGTGCAAAAAATCTGACATCATTCGTGCGTTACTCTATGCGATTATTGAAATTTGGACAGGACAACGTCCGTCGCGGGTCTGCTAGTACATATTTCAAAATATTCATTCTGTTATAACTAAGCACTCGTCTTAATAGAGTACTCATTCACTAACTAAGCCAAATCAATTAGATGTCCACTACCCACTTATTGGGTCAAATGCTGGTCCAGTTTACGACTACCTATCGGTAGTTAAAGAAATTGCTCCATCGCGATCGAAATAGAACGGACTTTAAAATAAAATATTTCTGAATATTGCAATAATGAGTTCCTGAAATGATAAGGATAATGTAATCACAAAATGATTTATAACATTATCAAGTAAATACAGGCTAATTTAAACAGTCATTAAAACGATTCATGCCAATATTATATAGGTACTTATCTATTACATAAAAATGAATCCCTATTTTCATTATTTTCACTATTTCTGTTGCCGCTATAACAACACATACTAAAAACAGAATAAAATAAATAATTAAGTGGGGCTCATTCATACAACAAACGTGTTTTTTTGCCGTTTTTAGGGTTCCGTACCCAAAGGGAAAAAACGGGACAATATTACTAAGACTTCTCTGTCCGTCTGTCTTTCACAGGGCTGTATCTCATGAACCGTATTTATATATAATGGTACGCGAGTCCGACTCGCACTTGGCCGGTTTTGGATATTCCAATTAACTACATAGCGTTGTGCTTTTTCTGCCAAAATAGGTTGCTTGTAATTTTATGTCTTTTATTTTTAATTATAAGTAATTATTGGCAGATACTGGACGAACCAGGCCCAGAGAACACGCGTTACGACAACCTAGCACCTGCAATCGTGAAGCCGTCCACCGCCAAAGAAGACACGCAGAATTTGGATAACTATGATCCTTTCACCATGGAAGTTCCGTATGAGGTATGGATTTTTTCCCATTAAAATCTTACTAATATTATAAATCCGAAAGTTTGTGAGGATGTTTGTATGTTCAGATGTTTTTGCCTTTATGCCTATACCTATGTACTTTGAATGCGAACAAAATCTAGTATCCGATGAATACTGGTTCCATGTTATTAAACAAAAATAACGAGAACTTGGCTAAATTATTACTGCAGTTTAGCCAAGAGCACAATCAGAATAAATAGTATTTATATAGATCAGTATTATAGTTTATGTGAGAATTTATATCCTACTAATATTGTAAATCTGATATTTTGTGAGTATGTTTGTATCTCAATCAATCCCAAACGACCAAACAGATTTAGAAAATAATAACTTATAATATAAACTTGAAATATACCTACATAGCCTATGAATAGCAAATAGGCTACTTTTTAGGGTTCCGTACCAAAAGGGTAAAAACGGGACCCTATTACTAAGACTTCGCTGTCCGTCTGTCTGTCACAGGGCTGTATCTCATGAACCGTGATAGCTAGACAGTTTAAATTTTCACAGATGATGTATTTCTGTTGCCGCTATAGCAACTAAAAATAAAATAAAATAAATATTTAAGTGGGGCTCCCATACAACAAACGTGTTTTTTTTTGGCGTTTTTTATAGATTTTATGGTATGGAACCCTTAGTGCGTGAGTCGAACTTGCACTTGGCCGGTTTTTTATCTAGACGCGAGCTAAACCGCGGGCGGAAGCTAGCAACTCATAAATGTTGTAATTTTTATTTCCAGATTGGTTTACTACGACGATTTCATTTCTCATCGTCCCAGCAATGCATGGGAGTGATTGCCAGGGTGCTCGGCCAGCCTCAGATGGTTTATTTCGTGAAAGGCGCACCAGAGAAGGTATGCGAAATACATTTTAAAAAAGTCATTAGTATTTTTAGGCTATTTCAAAGAAACAAAATATTAAGAATGTACTTACTTATATCTTGAATCGCCGCATCATCAATCGTCAACAACTTGGGGACTTTTTACAAGCTTTTATGTTTATTTAGGTCTAATCTTGCAACTGAATTTTAAACCAATTCCACCCCGCTGATTAAACTGAAACTTTGCATACATAAGTAAAGTAACTACAAAACCCTGTCGTGCTTGAGGCATAGAATTTGCTTTAAGTACCTACCTAGCCTTAGGATTTTATAAAAGCTTTTGAAAATTATACAAAAAAAAAATAGGATCACGACTGTAATCCACAAGTACGGTAGACATCCTCTTAGATCTCCAGACTCTAACCCTCGTATTCAAGAACGACACTATGAGAACACGCACCCACAGTGGACGAAATCTTTTTTCATAAACATCACTTTATGTGTTGAGCGGCTCTATGGCGCACGCTACCGTGTGCCTTTAGAGCTCAACTTTGGCTAGAGGCACACGACGATGTGCCTCTAGTCACACTATGCAGTGTCGCACAACACAAAAAGTGATTTTTATGAAAAAAGATTTCGTCCACTGTGGGTGCGTGTTCTCATAGTGTCGTTCTTGAATACGAGGGTAAGATCCTTTGAAGATGTCTAGTGGGGGAAGTCAGAGGCACGTCCAAACATTATATTTGACACATGCCCACATTTTGCAGCATTCCATACGTGACAGGTTGCAAGTCCATCGCCGCTTATAAGAATACCAACTGGTTTCCTCACGATGTTTTCCTTCAAATTTTTTTTTTTTTTTTTTATTGTATTATTTTCGAAATAACTTATTATTTATAAAAACGAAAACAAAAACTATTTACAGGTCGCGGATATGTGCAATACTGATACCCTCCCAGAAAACTTCAACACGGTACTGAACGATTACACGTGGAACGGCTACCGAGTAATCAGCCTCGCCTACAAGAAACTCGACCGCAAGATGAAGTGGGTCGACGCACAAAGGGTCCATAGAGAAGCTCTCGAGTGTGATATGGTCTTCCTAGGCTTTCTAGTCATGCAAAATAGCCTGAAACCAGAGACAACTCAAGTGATAAAGGACCTTCACGATGCTAATATTAGGCAGGTTATGGTTACAGGTTTGTAACTTTGTACTTTTACAAGATTATTATATAAAAATGAATCCCTATTTTCCCTGGTCATAGCATCACGCGTGAACGGCTAAAACAATTTGGATAATTCTTTTTTTGTTGTATTCGCTCTGGAGAAGATTCTTATAAAAGAAATATTTAATATTTACTGCTTATACTAGTGGCCTGAGTACGAATCACTAACGTATGGACATCGTATCGTCCAAAAATGTCGAAACTGACACTTATTGTATTGTATTGTCAGTTTTTAAATTTGGACGATACAATGTCTATACGATAGTGATTCGTGCTGGCCTCCCAGATGTCAGATTTATACGACATAATTATTCTTAATTTGTGGAAAATTTGTTGATAGAAACTGACTAAAATTTCATCAAATACGATCTTTTTTATTCCGTTACACTACAGTCTAAATTGGCGTAACCTCAGAGTGATAATTGTGATAAATCAGAGATGTTTTCTTTTTGTGATTGATTATTGAACACTTTCAAATATTAAACATTACTTATTTTGCTTACTGTCCGATATTTTAAAGAAAAAATAATTTGTTTCAGGAGATAACATAATGACGGCTATGTCGGTAGCGCGAGGCTGCAGCATGGTGAAACCGCATCAGAAAATTGTGCTGGTCACTATTGGAGATGGCTCCAATGATGCAAAACCACCTATTCACATGAAGGTATGATTTATCTTTTGTAACAATCACTAATTCACTTTCTTATTGATCGCTATTTTTCCAACCATTTTTATTCCCAAGAAGAGAATTATAATATTAATTATTATTATTATTATATTTTTTGAATAATATATTGTAGATTTGATATTGCATGCCTTTATAGGCAGAGTACATTGGTGATTATATTAATAAATTAACATCTTCTGTATATGTCTTTCAAGCAATAAAGAAACTTTGACTTTGACTATAATTATTTAAATATACAAATTTTGTACTGCACCTCCAAAGTGTAATTTATTGCCATTTACTTCGATTTTTATGACTTTCATTTTTTTTCTGTAAATTGTGTTTTTGGTAATATTATATTCATATTATTCTTTAATAATTGTAAATGGTCAATCCGCTTTTATTTAAGTAAAATAAATAAAGTGTGTATTCGAAAAATGGAATTATTTGTGTAATGTAATATCACTACATAGTATAAAGCAAAGTCGCTTTCCGCTTCCCGCGTCTGTATGTCTGTATGTATGTTTGCTTATATCTTTAAAACTACACAACGGATTTTGATGCGGTTTTTTTATAATAGATAGAGTGATTCAGGAGGAAGGTTTATATGTATAATAACATGCTACCCGTGCGAAGCCGGGGCGGGTCGCTAGTATATGTATATAACGTAACGTGTAATAATCTAGTTATGGAATTATCATGATAGTATGAAGTTCGTGCGAGGTACGAACTACTAAGTTTCAACGTCAAGAAGTCATATCTAATGCAATTTGTGCTTTCTAGGCTGTTGGAGACGCAGGCCCCATATTGGGCTCGGATTATGTATACGCGATGGAAGGAAGGACGTGGTCGATTATGAGGACTAAGTACGCAGATATCTTGGATTCGCTCATAGATAGAGGTAATTTAGCAATATCAAAATAACATCATCATGTTTCTAATGCTGATTATTAAAAAAGTTAGGTCATTTTACATCATTATTTGTTTAAAGCGATAAAAAGAAGTGGCCAAAGAAAAGATGGATGGACTGTGTGAAAGATGATATGGGTAAGATAGGAGTGAATGATGAGATGACGGCTGATAAAGGGAAATGGAAGAAGTACACATGTTGTGCCGACCCCACTTAAGTGGGATAAGGGCAGGAAGATGATAAGATGATTTTTATTCAAAGCCATTTGATATAATGTCTAGTGAAACTTTGTACCATTCACAGAAAACTGTACATTTTTTCATTGTTGTCTTGTCGCTTTTTAGCGAAAAGACCGTCCATTGTACAGTGTTTGCTGTAGTTTAAGTGTCAGCTATTATTTTTTTGTTATTTGTGTACAATAAAGCATTTTAATTCATTCATTTTCGCAAAAATCCGTTGCAAATACGGATAATTACCAGTTGACCGGACATTACCTAAGTAAAGAAAAGTTGAGGAAATAAGTACATAAATTTCAAAACCAGTTTGTTTTGCTTCAGGTGTAGTGTACGGTCGATTCGGTCCCGACCAGAAAACCCAGCTGATCACGGCGTTGCAGAATCAGGACGGTACTGTTGTTGGTATGTGCGGAGATGGCGCCAACGATTGCGGAGCCCTAAAGGCGGCCCATGTGGGCATATCGCTGTCCGAGGCTGATGCTTCAGGTATGGTATACATGCCAAACATTTTGACCGGTCTGTTTCTATAAACTATTTATAAAATCTGATTATTACTCACTGATTAATTACGAGATCTCGAAAACTTGAAATTTGACAGGAAGATTTCTGTTAAATTCAACCTCTTATTGGATAAAAAGGGGTTGGAGTTTTGTAAGATCAAATTTTAAATAAAATAAGCTATTCGTTATGTACTTTTAAATTGGTAATAAGGAAAGGAAGATGTTAGTATGGCCTAGATACTTTAACCTTTTTGCATGAATATAAAGTTTACAGGTACTACATAATCGTATGTAAATTTTTTCCAGTTCAATATACTAATAACTTCAAGGTACAAAAGGTAATTTGATTGATGTTGTTTCAGTGGCGGCTCCATTCACTTCACAAATCCAGAACATTCTCTGCGTGAAACGGCTAGTGATGGAAGGACGGTGCGCGCTCAGCACTTCCTTCGCCATCTTCAAATACATGTCTCTCTATTCACTCATCCAATTCATCTCTATATTGATCCTTTATAGAGTAAGTTATATAATATCTTCTAACATATCTAATCTTTGAAAAAATCAACAAAAGTAAATGCTGCGTTATTCAGACAGTCATGGTTCATTGAATAATTACACTAACCATAAGTGTTAATAAATCATGTCCATAGAAAATTTTATAAGTAAGTTAAAGTTTATGAGCAAACAATATAATTTTATGTCTCAAAAACTAAAGCCTAAAAGCCGTGTTGGCCGAGTGGGAGGTATCTCGACTTTCATTCGGAAAGTCGTGGGTTCGAATCCCGGATTTTTCTGTTCGAAATTTTTTTATGCGCATCATAAACACGTGCTCAAAACGGTGAAGGAAAACATCGTCAGGAAACCGGTTAGTATTCTTATAAGCGGCGATGGGCTTGCACCTGTCACGCATGGAATGCTAACTACTGCAAAATGTAGGCATGTGCCAAATATAATGTTTGGACGTGCCTCTGACTACCCCCACTAGACATCTTCAAAGGATCTAAGCGTCTGGAGATCTTAGAGGATTTCTACCGTACTTAGACAAAAATGTCTCTTTGAAATTATTTAACTTTTTATGATTTTATAAATTTAATCAAACCTTGAAAAAAAACTTTAAATAGAAATACGGCTAATGGAGAACACCAAAATTTTTTTTAACATACCAAATCTATCTACAAAATATTACGAAAAAAAACTGTGTTTTTAGTTTTTTCATATCTTAAAAAATGCCTGAGATATTTACGATCAAAGTGCGTATTTCCGGCCGAAGGTTTTTAAAAACGCGGGCGGGCGCTCTCTAGCCGATGACGTCACACCCCGTCACGACCGCGACCGAGACGCGCGTCGCGGAAGCGTTCGTGACGGGGTATGACGACATAGTGTGAGCGCGCGTAATCTTAGAAATTCAAAAAAGGGCTTCAACTTCTCGTCGTTATAACTTCGGAAATACTGCATGTATTAAAGTGAAATAAAAACTCATTTAATGTACATGATCTACGCTCTGATTTTAGGTGTATTTGATAGTAATATTTTGACCCATTTGTGTTCTCCATTATGTACCACGTTCTATATTGTATTGCTGACGTTTCGAGATAATTCAGATCATAACTCTAACATTATTAATGTATTCCAGTTCTTCTCAATCCTGGGCAACAATCAGTTCCTATACATCGATCTCGTGCTCACCACTCTCCTGGCACTTTCGCTCGGACGCGCCAAACCCGGCCCGAAGCTGACCAAGCAATCGCCGCCGGTTTCGCTCGTCTCGTGGAGCAGTATAGTGCCCTTGATGCTACAAGTGATGGTCGTTCTAGTACTGCAACTGTTGGCTGTGTTTCTACTTCATGAGCAGGGAGAATGGTAAGTGTTTTGACTGATATATATAACTAGCAGTCCGCCCCGGCGTCACACGGGTGTAATAATGATTTCATAGCTATTTTTTACACCTTGGGTTACGTTATCGAAGTTTTCATACGGATCCCTAATGTTTTTGAAAACAATCTATAGCCTATGTTCATCAGGGATAATGTAAGATTGATAGATCATATATAGCATAGCATTTCACGAATAGGATTATCGAAGCAAGTTATAGTCACAAAGCAGTGTTTGTTGTCTGGTTTTTCTAGGCTCGATCGCGAGGAACAAATGTATCTTTACCTATCTCCTAAGACGTTTTCAAAGTGATACTTTAAGGCGATACTTGACATTTTTTACTTTTTGTATGGGCTGAATTTACCCGGTTAAGTCGGAAAAAGTGCTAAAACTGCAATATCTTGAAAACCATCAAATTTAAAAAGAAACCGTCTGTAATTTATTTAGCTAGTGTGATTATTTAACGAATTATATAAAAATGAACTGTTTAGCTATTCATAGTTTTGATTAAAAACGAAACTAGGGTTTTTGAAGAGCCAACTTTGGAAAATAAATCTATCGAGAAAAGTCAACCAATCGTGTTTCTGTCTGTAATTTATCTAGATTATATCCATAAGTTATCTTTGTCGTAAAAAACAAAACTGTTGTTTTGCGGTTATTGAGAAAAAACGATTCTGCATTCTTAAAAAAAAACATTTATTACTCTTAAATAAATACCTTTTGACTTGGATTGAAAATAATTCGCTCTACTCTCTGAATTGCAATTGAAACTTTCGTAACAATGAATTAAACCAGAGTTCTTTGATTGCCCATTCAACATTACTATTTTATTTTCAGGTTCAAATCGGTAATAGGCGGTCCTGATGTAGAAGTAATTATGTGTTGGGAAAACACCGTCATCTTCGTAATCTCCGCGTATCAATATCTGAACATGGCATGTGTGTACGCTAAAGGATGGCCGTTCCGTCAAAAATTCTGCTCGAACTGTAAGTAATCTGGAAGTCTAAAATAAATAATAAATAGGATCACGACTGTAATCCCCAAGTATGGTAGACATCCTCTCAGATCTTCAGACGCTTAGATCCTTTGAAGATGTCTAGTGGGGGTAGTCAGAGGCACGTCCAAACATTATATTTGGCACATGCCCACATTTTGCAGTAGTTAGCATTCCATATGTGACAGGTTGCAAGTCATTATATTCTGGAAGTCTCATTATATCTAATCAGCCTTTAACATTCACTACTGAGTATATCTTTCAGGGCTGATTTTTATATCATTAGATGTGTATTTTTTATGCAATATGTATAAAAATGTAGACTACATTCTGATGATTAAAAAATAAAGCTGTTGTTTGATCAAGAATAATATTGGTACCTAAAAAAATTAATATACTAAAATATTTTTAATATAATTTTTTGTAGCAAAAACCTACAGTAATTATACTTATGTTATGATGGGACTAAAATTTGGTCCTAAAGGCATACGCCAACCGAACCATAAAGACAAAGATGGTTCTAGTTTACCATAAGTATATATTTTTGATCTTGAAATGCTGTAGTTTTTTTTACACCTCACTTATTCACAGATGCCATGGTCGCCACTTTAATCACACAAGCAGTGTTCATAACCGTGCTACTCTTCTGCCCGTGGCACTGGCTCGCCAACCTGATGGAGATAGAACGCATGGACATATCCGATGACCCCACGAAAAATATGTTCCGATTGTATATGCTGCTGATACCGATCATCCATATGATAATGGCTATAGCTATTGAGGTAAGGCACTTTTTATATATTTTTAAGTTGCTATATTAATAAATACTTACATAATGTGCAAAAAGTTCTAGTCCAAGAATAGCTCAAAGATTTGCTACCGTGCAGTAAAAATTACGCTCAAAACTGTATTATATATATAATATATGTCATATACAGTCGTGGTCAACTAATTAGGGACATGCAAGATAGTGAAGAACAATAACCGGTTATGTACATACAAATATAAAACCCTATTGATTTCTCAGTAACTATTATTTGCATAATTTGCTTCTTTAAGCAATTTCTTCTTTAATTTGCTTCTTTCTTTAAGTTCATCTAAAGTTGTGGTACGATAAGTGGCTACTTTTTTCTTGATTTCGTGCCAAAGGTGCTCGATTGGGTTAAGGTCCGGGCTATTTGCTGGCCAATACTGACCGACACCGATACTGACTGACTGGTAAGAAACGACTTGACTGAACGGGCGGTATGTTTCGGGTCGTTATCATGCTGAAACGTCCATATAATAGGGAGATGCTCCTCAGCATAGGGAAGCATCGTTTCCTCCAATATTGCCTTGTATTGATGTTGGTCTAAGTTACCCTGAACTTTCCTCACAGGTCCCACTCCACGTCCAGAAAATGAACCCCACATTTTAATGTTTCCACCGCCATGTTTCACCTGCTTTTTTGTGAATCTTGGATTCATTTCCGCTTTTACTGGACGCCGCACTGTGGATCGAAAATCGACTTTCAAAGACATAGGCGAAAAAAAAAAATTTGGTCGGTTTTTTGCTTGAAACGGCTTCCATTAATCATTAATATGCCTAAATATATCATGATATACAATTTGGTGGGAAAATTGTCGAGTTATAATTTTTTTTACGAAAAAAATGTATGAAAAGCATATAAAAAATCCAGATATCTCCGGAAGTGCAAAGATAACCGTTATATCCTTGCATACAGTTATAGTACCAACTATTATTGATTTTTTGGCATACAACATGTAACTCGAACTACTGCACATTTTGAAAAAAAAATTATCAAAAAATTTAATTTATTTTTGATCTCTCTCAAGTGAAGACTTAAGGAAATCGGTTAAAAAAAGGTCCCCATCGGCAAATTGTATGCTATAAATAATAACAGACACGTGTTTTCTTGTTTGGCTGACGTTGAAATACCAAAAACAAAGCTCAATAGCAAATTTAATTTAGGAACTATTTTTAATGTTATTTAACTACCTAATTAGGCAAGATTAGGTTTTGTCAGACCGCTTATTGTTCAAATTTCAAGGAATGTATTAACAATGATCGGTAGTTAGCAAAAGACAGGTAGCTTATGTACAAAGTTACAAACATACCTTACTTAGATTATTTATTACCTACCTAAATGCATAAACCTGCACCGGAAATATTTAACAATGAGCGGTAGTTAACAAAAGACAGGTAGCTTAGGTACAAAAATACCTTACTTAGGTTATTTATTACCTAATTAAGTGCATACAACTGCACCGGTAATATTTAACAATGAGTGGTAGTTAACAAAAGACAGGTACCTACAACTTCATATTTACCTATACCTACCTGATGATGTTTATGCGGTTTATAGTTATTATCATAAATAAACTAATAGGAAGGAAATCGATGTAAAGTCAAAACTAAATGGTTACTATATAAATAATTTATTTACATATCATAAAAGAGACATAATTTACGAAACATGCAAAATTACAAACATTAAATTAAAAGGTATGATAAAATTATTATAGTATAATTTATTTTAGTTTGTACCACAGTATAAGTAAAAACAGCTATTCTAGGGTTAGTATTAGTACAAGCAATATACAAACAAATAAAATAATAGTTCAAATAAATAAGTAACATGGCCACTAAAAATACAAATAAAAATACATTAAATCTACAAATTTTCAATATCGCTCTCTTCAGATTCCATTTCAGAATCAGTTTCTAAGTTGGATACGTCAACAAAATCCATTTGATTTTCTTGAAACTTAATTATTTCAAGAGTTTCAGCGAAGAAAGCATGTCGTTTTTTGGTATCCAAACTAGGTCTCATTGCACTGATAACGGGATCTGAAGTAAGAATAAGCATATTGAGGATATCCTCGTTACAGGCTTGCCTGCTCCTTTTGCGGGAATGATGTTCCCGAAACCTTCTGAAATCTTTATTGCGGGCCTCTGAAGCTTCTTCTGAGAGGCTTCCAATTGGCACAATTGCATTATTGGCAATAATGTCTGCTCCATGTATAAGAAGCTTGTGTACAGTGGATGACATGTAGTACCAATTGTACATTTCAACGTACCTTTCTGCTGTTTTCAAAGCGAAATCTTTAAATTTGATTACATCAATCAGTTCCCCTGATGTTATTGCCTGCAGAATTACAGCAAATCTGCGGACTAACTCTTCGTCCAGCCCACAGATGGCTGCAGTTTTGTCTGGAAACTCAAAAAATCTTCTTGCCGTGTTTCCGTCATTTGTGGTTCCAGATCCTTGCTTAACAATATCGATAAGAAGATTGAGCTCGTTTTTAAATTTGTCCTGGATATGTTTTTTTCTTGCTTCCAACATTTCTTTGTGCTCATTTCCTCTCGCAGCCCACTTTTTAAAATCGAGTCGGTATGATATATGAAGAAGGCATTCCATACAATTAATACGTGCATGCAATGTAGATAACCCTAATTCTAATGCATCAGAGGATACAGGCTTCAATGAAACTGTACCTAAATTATTCATTTCAGTGGGCTTAGCTAAGCACAGATAGCACGCAGCGTGTGACTTAGCTTCAGAAAGATAAGTACATACTTTGCCATCAATCATCGTCATCATCAGTTTATGATTCACCATATTTTTTTTACATTCTGTGGGGAGTAAAGCCTTAATTTCGTCATCCATGTTTGCCTTTTTTTCAATGACTAATTCTTCACTTTCTTTCACAAAACTAAACTCCACTGGACGACAATATGATGTTGAGCAGGGCTTTGGATTTTTCCATAGGGTTTCATCACCGTTTGTTAGCTTTAGAGGGACGAGAGATGTCATAAATATGCTTGAGTCATCTTGCTCACTGTCTATTTTCTGCTTGTACCGGCTTTGGTTAGATGCACCATCAAATCCCCACTTCGATATCAATGTCAACTGTTGGTCCTGTATTTTGTTTGGGAAACTTTCAAGGATCCTCCTTACTGTTAAATCCAGTAATCCTTGTAAAGTAATCTTTGCTGAGGAATCTGTCACTGTTATCAATTGCTTCGGAGGATAACATTGTAATTTTGCCTGTTGCACCTTGTAGTAAGACGGGTAAATATCAATAGCACCTTCTTGAATGGCCGATTCCCTTAAAGTTATGTACTGCCACTTTGTAAGCTTTAAAGACAGGAGCAACCCCAAAGATTTTTCTGCCGTAAATGAAACATGACATTTCGGTCTTTTTATGAAGTCACTGATTTTCGCAGCAGCTTCTGGGGTTTTCAACATATATTCGATGACGGATGCAATGTCCTCACGACCATTTTCTTTTAAGAGTACTGCAGCTGAATTCGTCAACTCAATGGGGTCCATACCTGTGTACTCTTCCGACCTCCTTTTCTTCTGCTTGTTGCCTAGATCTTCGAAAGGTTTCCGAGGTCTTTTAGTCATCGTTCCAACTGATGATGACGATGAAGGTTCCGCGGTGGTAAAGTCTTCGGTAATCGATCTTTCTTCACTTGGTCCCTGGGTGAGAAGACTAGTTTGAACGCAGCTTGGCCAATCAACATTTGCTTGAAGCCAATCTTCATGATCTTTTCTGAATGCTCTTGTGTTTCTGCCGCAATTTTTCCATCTCTGTGAAGCAGCTCGTGAAAATCTTCGACAAAACTCTTCCAGAGTAACCTTATCTTCATTAGAAAGGTGATCACCTAGACGAGATAATACTGCCTCGTACAGAACTTCATGATTTTGTAGCGAACCTGCACCTTGAAGAACAACAACCAAATCTAAGTTAGTGCTTAAACTTTCCATTTTAATGATTAAAAAACTGAGAGATGTTCACTAGTAAATAGTTCAGAATAAACTGAAGTAAAAAATATTTCCGGTGCAGTTTTATGCACTTAATTAGGTAATAAATAACCTAAGTAAGGTATTTTTGTACCTAAGCTACCTGTCTTTTGTTAACTACCGCTCATTGTTAAATATTTCCGGTGCAGGTTTATGCATTTAGGTAGGTAATAAATAATCTAAGTAAGGTATGTTTGTAACTTTGTACATAAGCTACCTGTCTTTTGCTAACTACCGATCATTGTTAATACATTCCTTGAAATTTGAACAATAAGCGGTCTGACAAAACCTAATCTTGCCTAATTAGGTAGTTAAATAACATTAAAAATAGTTCCTAAATTAAATTTGCTATTGAGCTTTGTTTTTGGTATTTCAACGTCAGCCAAACAAGAAAACACGTGTCTGTTATTATTTATAGCATACAATTTGCCGATGGGGACCTTTTTTTAACCGATTTCCTTAAGTCTTCACTTGAGAGAGATCAAAAATAAATTAAATTTTTTGATAATTTTTTTTTCAAAATGTGCAGTAGTTCGAGTTACATGTTGTATGCCAAAAAATCAATAATAGTTGGTACTATAACTGTATGCAAGGATATAACGGTTATCTTTGCACTTCCGGAGATATCTGGATTTTTTATATGCTTTTCATACATTTTTTTCGTAAAAAAAATTATAACTCGACAATTTTCCCACCAAATTGTATATCATGATATATTTAGGCATATTAATGATTAATGGAAGCCGTTTCAAGCAAAAAACCGACCAAATTTTTTTTTTTCGCCTATGTCTTTGAAAGTCGATTTTCGATCCACAGTGCGCCGTACGTATTACCTTCCATCTGAAGAAATCAAATTAACCTTGGTCTCGTCAGAGAATAATACATGTTGCCATTGGGCGTAGGTCCAATGTCCATATTTACGTGCAAACGCCAAACGAGCATTTCTATGTTCTTTCTTCAACAACGGTACTTTGCGAGCCACTCTTCCGAACAACCCTGCTTCTACCAGACGTCGTCGAACGGTCCTCGCTGAGACACCAGCTCTTTCGTCTGTCCCAAACACTTCGTGTTTAATTAAAATAGAGCCTAGAAACGGATCTTTCTTAGCTAACCTGGTTATCATTCTATCTTCTTGCGGAGTTGTTTTTCTCGATCTTTTTGTTCTGGGCACATTTAAATCTGTGTTATTGCGTCTGACATGTTGCACTGCATTGTATTATACCATAGTTTTTGAGCAATTTAAATGTTCTGCTATCCTTCGGTATGGCCAACCATGCTTGACAACAAACTTCATGATAATTTTTCGTAGTGTTGGATCGCAACTTTTATTTTTACCCATTTTTCTTCAAAATATTTTTCAAAACTTAAAATAAATATCGGGATTGCCGCCAAAACTACCACGAAACAATAAGAGAAGAAGTAAAAAGTATTGAGATTCAAATTTTGAAAATAGAACGCAATATCTCAGTGTCCCTAATTAAATGGCCAGCCAGCATTATTTGAACAAATATCACTACGATAATCTATCAGCTATACTGTAAAGAGGTTTAATGTTTAAGAAGTTGTTATTGTTTGTATAATCGGGCACATAAATGACTAATTATACTTACATGTAAGAGATATGGAATATGGTTTAGACTCGTTGGAAAATAAAAAATAAATTCACAATTCGGTTTAACCAAAGAGTGTCCCTAATTAGTTGACCACGACTGTATATTTATAGGATTTACGACTGTAATCCCCAAGTACGGTAAACATCCTCTCAGATCTTCAAGCGCTTAGATCCTTTGAAGTTATCTAGTGGGGGTAGTCAGAGGCACGTCCAAACATTATATTTGGCACATGCCCACATTTTGCAGTAGCTAGCATTCCATACGTGACAGGTAGCAAGCCGTGCAAGCCCATCGCCGCTTATAAGAATTTAATATTATGATTATTATATTTTCAGACTATGTTTTCCGATGCTGACAAATGCACGTCATTCTTCAAGTATATCACACGCCCTTGCTCGAACAAAGAGGAGCCGACAGACGAAGACGACGCCTTACTTCGGCCGCCGCCCGTGCCGATAATGCCGCTTTGCTGACGCCAGGACAAAGCTACCATCGCGCCGTTATGCCGTGTCATCGGCAAAGCGGCAACTATGCTGCTTTGCTGACGCCAAGCCGAAGCGGCCTTCGCGTCGCTCTACCGACGCTTGCGTAAAGCGGTTTTTCTGCCGCTTTGCTGACAACGGGCAAACGCGAGCTTTTTATTACCAATGCAGGGACAAATGAAAAGCTCGTGTCTGTTAGGTGCTTTTAGTCAGAGGTATTTACATACTGCCTCGGTATCGGTATTATGATAGTTAAACCTGCGGGGTGAGCGCGAATAATTTCACTTTTGGTCTCGCTAAGGCCCGATCAGGCTTATTTCGTAAAAATCGAACTCTAACATTGATCGAATTTAGAGAATATTCTCGTAATAAGCCTGCAGTATCAGTTCAGTGAGAAATGTCTTTAATAAAGATATTTCGTCATGATAAACATCTATCGTGCGTTTGATCATAAAGTTGACAATATAACTCCTCCGTTAGGTTCAATTTGAATGTGTAGACGTGTGTGAGTATCACAAACAAAAGTTACCTATTTATTAACTATTTAATAATTGTAGGGTTCTGCAATCTGGTTGTAACTTTTTAAATCTTGTGTGTGTAGTGTTCTTGATGTGACAGTAGTACTTATCCGATTATTATTAAAATATACCTGTGATACATAAAGCCCTTTTGGCCCCATGTAATGATGTGTCAAACGGCGAAATATTTATAAAACGAAGAATGTTACTGTTTTATAATTATTTGGAGAGAATGTATGGCAACATTTGTTATTGGAAAACGAAAGAACGGTATCCTCGGTAGCCTGTTCGCGTAGCGTGTTTTATCACTTAGATTTCGTACTTATAACTATAGAAACAAATTTATTTAATCCATAACTCATTTTATGTGAGCGAAACCAAACGTAACTTGTTATTTATGCAAGAATAGAGAACGATTTTCTATTCCATTAGCAATGTAATTCTATTCTTAGTATTTCCTCCTAAATTAAATGTACTTATTTGTAAGTGAAACTAGAATTTTGTTGTAGATAGAGGCAAATCGAATCATTTGTGCACTAGCGTAGGTTAGATTAACATGTATTAATATGCCCTGCATTTTACCAGTACTTTGTTTGCAATCAAGTACTTATTGAGCTGTGCTCGTAATGCGTGTGATTAATTTTTAAATAAGTTCATGTATTGTGTTAAAATTTTTGACTTGATATTGATTTTACTTGCAAAGTTATTAGATAATTACTTACTAATCAACTGTATAGTGTGTAGTGGAAAGGAAAATTGCACAATTGTTGATTACTTAAATAGTTTTACTTAGTATATTTTTAAATTAGCACATTTTTTTAGTTTTTATTTATTTGTGATTTCACATTTACCATGTTTTACTTTGTGGCCTTTTCAACGTTAAATAAATAAAGTGCTGTTAAAAACTTGGTAAAAATAACCATCTTTGTTTTGAAAGTGAAATCTAGTAAATGCTAAAGACAGACAGCCAAAATGTGTACTTACATTTCCAACATACTTTGCTGCAAAAGATAACTTTAGCACATAGGTACTTCCAAATTAGAATATATTTAAATGCAAAAAAGCATATAAAATTTACCTAAAAGTATGTCAAGTCACCAATGTGTTGTAACTAAAGAAAACTGGAATTGGGTGGTGTCCTAAGCTGACCTACTGTGGTACAATCATATTCTATATTTTTTCGGCTACATAAATGAAATGAAATAAAAATTCTTTACAGATACAACGTTTTTTACTGTAAGTACCTATACTAAAACATTTGTGAAACTATATTGAAGAATACACGCCGCGTAAATAATAAGGTAATTTACAATGCCTCTTCAATTTACTATCATCATCAAAATATCTAAGATCAAACAATTATTTTGCTTCATAAAGTGAAATATCTGATAAAATTAGAAGATTCTATGCTGAAATGTGGTTTCTACGGCAAATAAGTGGTATATCCTGGTGGTGGGGAGTACTGTGGTGGGTTATTTTCCTTTGAGCGTACCATTATCGGTTGGGATGGCGCGCATCTTTGCGTAGGCGGTTGCTTCCACCTGTAGAATACAAATTGGTAGGTATTTTAGTTAAGAAAAGCGATCCTGATATATAGATTTGGGACAAACTGAAGATTGGAATCTGATAGCGTCCAAAAGTGACATGACATTTGGATGCGATATATCTTAGCTAGTGGAACTGGAACGCTGAAGTAAAAGGTATGGTAAAAAAATAGTAGGATCACGACTGTAATCCCCAAGAACGGTAGACGTACCTACTCTCAGATCTCAAAGCGCTTAGACCCTTGAAGATGTCTAAAGGGAGTAATCGGCACGTCCAAACATTAAGTTTTAGCGCTAAACAAGAAAGAAGTGACTAGGTAGGAGCTCTTGTAGAAGTTCTGTGACTGGGGAAAATGAAAACATACCAAGGCACAAGGCTGAGGTCGTGCGGCGGCTTCGGTTGCGCCAATCTCTCCGCCCGCTCCTGTTTCAAAACTTCAGCGTCGCGTACAGCCGAGCAACAAGCGCGCAATGTGAAATAGTAGACGAGTTCTACCCCGGATAGTAGGGAGAAGCCGAGAAACAAGCCCGCTATGCCGCCAAACGATACTGAAACAAGAAAATTTTGTAACCAGCTTGTAGTTCCTCAGAGTGTTTTTTGTTCTGTGTCTGGGTGTTACTATGTATATTATGTACCTAAGTATTTACAAAAAAAAAAGTAAATAAGTATTCTATCAGTTATCTGGTTCCCATAGTACAAGCTTTGCTTAGTTTGGGGCTAGATGGTGTTGTGTGTAAAGTCCGCCAATATTTATTTATTTATGGGATGGTATGGTAGTATAGTGGCAGCTTACGTTACGAGTAAGTACCTAAACTTACCTAAGCTAATGTGAGCCTTCGACCACTCAGCCACAGCCCAAAGTGGCTGTTTGGTCGATGGTTTGAACTATTGTTATAAAATAGTTTTTTTAGGGAGACTGATATACTTCTTCTACCATGCTACGATGAAACGAAACCCTAAAACAACAGGGATTTCTTCAGATGAAATTCTTCAGTATAAGGAACTTTTTTATTATAATATAATTTTATTATACCTAATACCTACGGCGTTTTCTGTAGTAGGTACCTATAGGTAGGTATGATCTATTGAAATATCTCACCTAAAAGGTCTACCCATCCGAAGAGCACCTCACGTTTGTAGCGCACCATTGGCCATGACACGAACTCGGCTTCCAAGGAATTTGACCCAGCTCCTTTACTGAAATGATATATAAAACTTAGATTATGAGATAAAAATAACTGTTTTTACATTTCAAAAAACTGGTAAAAAAACCTACTCTAATTTTAGGCAAAGGCTTTAACCCTACCTTAATAATTATCCTATCCTATTAATAGGATAAGAATATGAAAGAAAATAAGTACTAGTTATTGGGTTGTGTTGTTATTTAGCTAGTTGGTAGGAAAGTCTATGTAGTATAAGTAGGCTGATACGAATCAGTCTACATGATGAGATCATTTCAAAACCGTTGCTTTTGGCACATAGCCCGAACTCAGCAATGGATGAAAATGAAGACAGTCAAATACTGCAAATGATGATTGTACAGGTTGCTTGGGTATCAAATAAAAGATCTCGAATGATATAACCATCAGACGCGTCCGCTCAGCGTGCAGGCCTCGGTTTGAGTGATACGATGAACGTTCGTTCTTCGTATCATCACTCGGTATGTTCCGTATACATTACAATAATGATTAGACTACTCACTCCACATCAGACAGTTTTTCCACCTCATACACGGTGTGGGTGCAGCCTAGTTCGCAGGCACATTGCGTCACATCAGTGATGGCGACCGCGTGCTTCGCTATGCATTCCAACTCTGGCACCGTGCAATGTCTATACCCCCCTTAAATAAACATAAAACAATTCGAATAAAAACTTTTTTCAAACGTTCAACGTAAAGTCTCTGGTTTGTGATCCATCATCCTCAACCTCCCTTAGCAGGGGCTACAAGGTCACTTCACGATTCTTCGAGTCCAGTTCTATTTAAAAAAAAAATGAAAAATAATAGGATCACGACTGTAATCCCCAAGTAGGTACCTACGATAAACCTTCTCTCAAATCGCCTGATTTGGCGCTCAGTTCCATGAATATGGTAAAGGGGGTAATCAGCGTCCAAACATAACTATTGTTCTATATCATTTATGTATATTATCCACAATCAAAATGATCCTAAAATAAAAAATAGTTCTTAACTCTATCTAAAAAAGGAGGGGTAAAACTTAAGCTTACTCATCGTGGGATAAAAGTGCGGCACACATTTGCAGTACATCCTGCACCTCTGCATCCGACACTGGCGCATACAAGCCGTGTATGTATAAATAGCCGAAGTCTCCAACTTCTGTTCATCAGCGAACACACAACGTCTCTGCTTGATTGAAAGCTGACGAGCGTCTTCGGTAGTGTATGTGTGCTTCACGGAGAACGAGACTTTCTCTACCCGATGATCCCAGGAGTGCTGGGCGTTTTGCTCGAGACCGGCCATTTCTTCGGTTGAGTGGATGTAGATCTGAGGTGATCATAATTTTCAGCGCGAGAGTTAGTACCTATTTGTTAGTGCCAGTATCATTAGATTTTAGGAACTAGAGATTGTGTCTCGTCGTGTCTTTGGTACCAGGTTGTAATATCTATACTAATATTATAAAGAGGAAAGATTTGTTTGTTTATTTGTATCGAATAGGCTCCGAAACTACTGAACCGATTCAAAAAATTCTTTAACCATTAGAATCCTACATTATCCCTGATGGACATAGGCTATATAGTATTTTCAAAAACGTTAGGGATCCGTATGAAAACTTCGAAAATGTAACCCAAAGTGTGAAAAAAAATCCTAAAAAAATCTTTATATCGCGTATGCTGCGGAAATTATTGACAATAGAGCAAAGTAATGTACTACAGTTTTAAAGAGAACATCAATATCTACAAATAAGTCAACAATACCATATGTCTAACTATTAGGGATCCGTATGAAAACTTCGATAATGTAACCCAACGTGTGATAAAAAATCCAAAAAAATCTTTATATCGCGTATGCTGCGGAAATTATTAACAATAGAGCAAAATAATGTACTACAGTTTTAAAGAGAACATCAATATCTACAAATAAGTCAACAATACCATATGTCTAACTATTAGGGATCCGTATGAAAACTTCGATAATGTAACCCAACGTGTGATAAAAAAATCCAAGAAAATCTTTATATCGCGTATGCTGCGGAAATTATTGACAATAGAGCAAAATAATGTAATAGGTACAGTTTTAAAGAGGACATCAATATCTACAAATAAATCAACAATACCATTTGTCTAACTATTAGGGATCCGTATGAAAACTTCGATAATGTAACCCATCGTGTGATAAAAAAACCAAAAAAATCTTTATATCGCGTATGCTGCGGAAATTATTGACAATAGAGCAAAGTGATGAACTGCAGTTTTAAAGATTACATCAATATTAACAAATAAGTCAGCAATACCATAATTATGTCACAATAACTACTTTTTCATGTTAAAATATGCAATGGTAACGCCGCCTGTACAAACTAGGCCACATTATTCGTACCTGGGTATTAATCCTTATCCAAAAAATCACTTCATTTTCAAGGCCATATCTGTACCTGTAAATTACTTTTTTAATTATACCATTCCCAAATTCCATACCATTCAAAAGTTATTATGAGTGTAATAATCTATAGGTACTAATACATATTATTATGAGGAAAGATGTTTTGTATATTTGTATGGAATAAATACAAAAACTACTGGATATATTTCAAAAAATCGTTTACTTTTAGAATGCTACATTATCTCTGAGTAACATAGGCCATATTTATTGTTTGAAAAAAATAGGGATTCCTATTAAAACTTCGATAATGTAACCTGGGTAAAAAAATACCCATAAAATCGTTATAATACGTTACTCCCGTGCGGAGCCGGGGCGGACTGCTAGTAATTAACTATAGGTATTTCACCCTGATACTAAGTACCACGTGCGTCACCACAGGCACTGGCGCGAAACCACTAGGTAGGTATGTATGACAATAATGTCACGACTCATATATTGCGTGAACTGTGTGACGCAGCTGCGGGAATGCTTGTAATAACTGATCGCACATACATTTTTGTGAGAATACCTATATGACCGGATTTCGCCTGTAGGCAGGGTCATTAGCCACATACCTTAGGTAATTACCATACGAATTTAATGAAGGTAATTTTTTATGAAATAAAATTAGAACTTACGTCAATGGAGGTGTTTTTCCGTTCAGAGTTAAACATAAAAGACCATTTTGCGTCGGTTTCGTGAATAAACGCTTCCATAAACTGATCTGGCTGTACTTGGGTTTGCCTGTGGACAAGGTTTAAAAAAATCAAATTTAAATTAAAAAATCATTTATTTCAATAAAATCACAAAGATCACTTTGAAGAATCAGGCGACAAACACGGAATACAACAAACAGGCAACAAAAGAAATAGGCTCACGGCTGTAATCCCCAAGCAAAGTAGACATCCTATTAGAATGTTTAGTAAGTAACCGGATAACTTTCACAGTCAAAACTCACTATAGAACAATAGGCAATTAAAACCCAGTATTCATCGAAGCGAAGCTGAACGCTATAGTGTAAATTTCTCCATTTTTCGCTTTGCTTTGATGGAAATTAGTTTATCTTTTAGCATGTTTTTGTTCAGGCTGTGAAAAATCGAAACTGACATTCATTACAGCAATATTACTACCACGGGCTTAGATCTGATCCTATGCATGCTATGCCGTAGGAGCCGTGATAAAGATCGCAGACCGAAAACTGTAGATCACCCATGGCATAGAGTTATTTACATTGGCATCTGATTTGAAAACGAACTCAATAGCGGGTAATTAAAAACCAGCGGTCTGCGGTCTGCAGCCAGCCCTACCTATACGGAATAACTGTTTTTACGGTCATAATCAATAATTTCCAATTTAATTGTTCATAGAATTCAGGCTGAGTTCGTTTAAGCCAGTGGTCAACTCCGGTGAAAGTGATTTTAGGCCGCGCCGTCACGATTAAGCGAATAGGTATTACCTATAGCATTATTATTAAGTTATCTAATTGGTAAAAATAGTATAAATACAAACCACGGCCACGTTTTTTCGGCATGCCTCGAGTTGAAAGCGTAACAAAAACCCATTTCTGTGAACACCGGCATCAGTAAAATGTCGCAGCACTCTTCAGAATCTCCTTTCCATTCACAGTCGAAAAATGTTGTATCGCAATGCCGCACTATCTGAAGACAAAAAACAACAATAAAAGTCGAACGTAACGTACCTACCTACAAGTATTTTGAATGAAAATGATTTGATAACAGGCGTCGGCTGTTAAATGGGCGCATTTTAATAAACACCATCTTTGTCTAATAATGCAGAGATAGCGTGCTACTGAGACTACGAAACCAGTAATAAAAAATCAGCTTTTCGCAAAAAGCTTCCGAGGAAGGAAATATGTACTCAGAAGCACAAGGTACTATAGAGCCGTAGATAGTTAAATATACCTATTGAAGAAGGCCATACCACCGTTGCTCCTAATTCATTCGCCCTAAGGGAGTACCTTAAGGACAGCTTGTTTAGGAACTGAAGCGGGATCAGTAACATCAGTAATACCCCTGGCAATGAGATCTTGATCCGATACAAACTCCGACGCACGTTCTTCGATAGAACGGTATGTAAGTGTTGCCAGCCAACGCAACATGTCTGCTGCTTTTTCGGGAGGGTCTGGTCCATAGGCACTGGGAAAAACATAAAAAAATTGCATTCGAAAGTAAATTTACGGTCAGTTAATACTTACGGGTCGAGGATGCTGCAAGCTATTGAAACAAAAATACAGGCTAAATACCAAGAAGTTTGGCAAGAGGAGCACTCACGTCTCAATGTATTGCTCCAATAGATCTTCATCCACGGGATTGAGATCGCACATCGTGACTGCAGGAAATGGGACATCCCAGTTGTGAAAGTCAGTGTCCAAACCTGAACAGGACAAAATTATTAAAAAAAAAACAACTAAACTTTAAACTAGACAGGTTAGAAAGTTCTGACACTTGCCTGTAATGGTGGGGTTCGTTTGAAACTTCTCCCACAAACTCACAATGATAATGCAAGTCGTCACAGCGCCTATCGCCACGAAACTAAACCACATAAACCTGGAACAACAACAGCTTTACATCTATTCATTCTGGCGTCATTACACTTGGTATTAGCGAGATTTATACGAACTTTTCACAAAAAGGCCTTTCTTTCTCCGCGATATACCGGACTCCATGTAACGTAGAGTTATTGAAGAACTCGGTAGTTTGGTGGCGAAGACTGGTCGCAAACAGCGACAAACCTCCGGCATCTTCACTTTTCTTCTTTCTATGACTAGTTTTATCTTCGGGATAAACTTTCATATCGCTTACATATTTCCTTCCACAAGCACGTTGTAGTTTGTGTACATTTCAATCGACAGTAAAGTATAACGTGAGGCGATAACATCGAAATTATTGAACGCCATCGCGTGTCAGTACACATTATCTAAATATCTTTTTCATCGATGTAATACCCACCTAATTGTAGGAAAATACATTAAATGTTGTCCTATAGGTAGATATGTATAGGTAGATATAGCTCATTTGGCAGTAACTCTGCCTTATGCGCTGTAGGTTGTGGGTTCGATCCCCACCCAGGGCAAATATTTGTGTGATGAACATAGATGTTTGTTCTGTGTCTGGGTGTTAATATGTATAATAAGTATGTATTTGCAAAAAAAAAAAGAAAAAAAGTATTTATAAGTATTCTATCAGTTATCTGGTTCCCATAGTACAAGCTTTGCTTAGTTTGGGGCTAGATGGCGCTGTGTATAGTCCGCAAAAAAAAAAAAAAAAAAAAAAAAAAAAAAAAAGAACTTAAAGCTAAGGAATACACCTATACTAAGTGGTCCATAGCTATGCGCAAGTTTATTAAGCAAGAATCATTACTATAACACTATCTCCCATCTTAGGTAAAAACCTGTGTTGTGTGGTCCCTTTCGTCCTGTTTAAAATGCTAAAGAAAAATAAACTAGGTACTTTAGTACGGTATATTCGCCTGCAATAAAATGCACCTACTTAGCTGTAAGTGTAGATAAATTCTATAACTTTCAAAATTAAGCACAAAACATGCATTAAAAGGAACATAGCAAAGTTTATATCGTATTGCAGTCGACTGCACTAACAGCTTGGCATTGCGACGCGTTCAGATGTACCATTGGTATAGGCACCAATGGCGCTTGCTCTCTCGTCCCCCTCACATCCGTCGCTGACATTGCACTATGGCATGCCCTTTGTGCAAGCTACTGACATAATGTGTATTCCTGCATATCAAAAGCCCATGCCTGCCACTGTTATTTTTGTATGCATAATGAATTGGACAACAGATTTTCATGTGTCCAGTCCAGTTCAAGAGTGGACCACGCAATGGCAATCATAAATTATTTATTAAAATATAAGACCGAGTATGAACGACACAAATTAAATGTAATAACCTCAATTAGTAACATGAAATATGCATAACAATATATGTAACTCGAATACTGTTATATTATTTTTTGATAAAAACAAAACGAGTTCGAACTAACGTATTTTAAACTAATCAAAATGCACTCATGCTATTTATTTTACGTTTTGGTGCTGTAGCTTCATCGATCTCCACTTCTGGTGGTATAAGAGGATCTATCTTGATGTCTAGATCTTTGAGTGCATCGTCTAGTATCTTGATTTTGCCCAATAGTCTTTCAGCTTGAAGGTTGTAACCGGGCTCTAGCATCTTTCCGCTTGGATTCAGTTTGAATAGGTATTCCGCCTGTAATGTTTACCCAGATTTACTTCTAGTTCTTTATTATAATAGGTAAAGGTCAACCTATGGGCAAATGAAAGGCTTTCGTTTCGAACAACCGAAACATTAGTACCTATCTATTCTGTTGGCACCAAACTCAACTAAAAACGTTAGACGTCTCTAAAATGATTGCTGTCTTTTTACTTTATACGAAACAGGAAATGGATGCCGTTAAGTTAAGTTTTAGTTTATTCTAGCACCAACAGATTCGGCGCCATGAATGGCATGGTTACTGATGGTATAGAATCTACTAACGAGGAAGTCCAAAGGATCATCAGGTCGAAGTTTAGCGACCTCCAACAAAGCAGGCGTCAGAGTAGGGAAGATGTGGTGCACGAGATAATTCCTCATGGGCTCACCAGCCGCCGCCAAAGCAGCCTCTTCCTCCTCGCGGAGAATCGAGTAAAGCTCCGACTGAGGAACATGAAGACTTCTTTTGACTGACTTACTTTTTTTAAAGACATCACTATTTTAGAATGAAAACTATCGTGGTCGTTAATCATTTTAAATAGAAATACGGCAAATTACCACGTTTTTTCTTGTATTGCTGACGTTTCGAGACAATTCAGATGCTCTTCATCTTCATGAGCATCGCCCGCGAACGCGATCAACGGCAGATCGGCGAACACACCTGAATTGTCTCGAAACGTCAGTAATACAAGAAAAAACGTGGTAATTTGCCGTATTTCTATATAAAACATCACTATTTTTTTATTGCTATTTATTTTTATAGTTAGCTGTTGTTATAAATTATTTTTTAACAGAATTCTTAATAGAAGGAGGCCTCGCTATCTTGTACAGAATGACTCGAAGGTGGTCGCATAAATACTTCACATAATCATAATATCTATATATGAGGGATTAGTAGATTCTCTATAAAACCTTATAAACTACATCCTCCCTACAATTTTATGATCAATCTGAATATAAGGTTATTCTAAATTCTAATTAATTTTGCTAAATATCTAATTACTATTCAGAGATGTCGAAAAAGAAATACTTCGGCGTTTGACAAGTTGGCTACCTGACCCAATTTTACTTATTCAAGAATTCGTTAGTCGTTTGTGGCCTAGGGAAAATCCACGATGAGTAACTGCATAAACACAAACATGTCCACTAGCTGAGTTAACTCAGACAAAAAGTTTTTGTGTTCTGTGTAAAATATTATTCTTAAAGTGTACTTATCTACCTTCTATCCTTCTCGTATCTAATTACTTAAATGACTAATCATCTCATTAGTAGATAATGAAGGTGCGTCGAAAGCTTAAGTACGCACATAATGACAAGTGACTCATGTATACATGCATATTTTCAACAAGGTTATTTGATCTATTGATATAAACTTCTTACCCAATATTCCATCTTCTCCTCTCGCTCTTCCTTCATCTTTTTCTCAAGTTCTTTCAGAGCCTTTGCTTCTTTAGCACGTAGAGTTTCCAATTCCTCTTTTTCCTTTTTCTCAGCGGCTTCGATCAGTGCTACAAAACACAAATTACTGTAACCCCATCCAGTAAATACCTGCGCATCATACCGCTTAGGTATCTTATCATAAAAGCAAAAGTTTGTATGAATGTTTGTAGTTTTACCACGCAATAACGGCTATAACGATTCAAATGGAACAGTACCTAATAGCTAATAGTAGAGGTAGTTATGGTACCTGCCGATTTCATGACCTGTAGATAATATGATAACACAAAGTAAAATAGGTACCTTTTCATTAGACACACAAGCAAAACCGCGGGCAAAAGCTAGTAGATAAACAAAGTTTAGACACAATGACACAATGGCTTACCGATCAGCTTCCCATATCGGCAAGGCCGTCCCATACGCAGTGCAACAGCCGAATAAGACACTTTCATTCCGTAGTCAACATGTTCCTTAACAGGGACCACCAGTGGATGTATATCCAGTTCATCGTAAAAGTTCAGTGGAGTGATATCGCGAGCGTCTCCCGATCGGAACTCGCTCAGCCGTTTCAGGACAGCTTCTTCGTCCAATCGGGAATCACCTTCAGGCTGGCGCATCGCCTTTTCACAAATAAAATCGTCGCTCGCTTCGAGGGATACTACGATGTCTGTAATATTATAAAGTTGTTATACTGCAGTTAGTGTTTGTTTGATATAAAAGATCATTGCCTTTGTCTAGGTCAGTGCTGTTAGACGAAGCCATCATATTATTCAAATCACAATAAATAATTTAAGCTGCCGTGCGAGGCTATATAAGCTCATATGGAGCTTATTTCCTTTCTATTATAAATCACACTCCTCTTTTCGAAACAATATGACACATGACTATCATATTCGATATTGTAACCTTCTATCGGATGAAAACTAACAAATCTCTAATGTGTAATTCCTTAAAGTGAGGACTTCTAATGAATATGCCCATTAGGCAGCCATAATGGCTCTAAGTCTTAAAGGGGGCATGAAACTTTACGACGCTAAATGAATACCTGGCAACATCTTTTTCAGTACGTTGCTATACAAATCAACGTCTTCATCAAACTGTTCCTCCTCCGTTTCCTCGCCTGCCTCAGAGTCCGGTTCTTCGCCTTTTTCAAAAACTAAACGAGAAAAAGATTTTAGACATTTGTATACTATTAATAATTTATAGGTGATAGGTATTTCGAAGGCTACTAACGTAAAGCGCACTGAGCCAAAGACGTAGGAAACCCGTCAAGTACCCAACCTCTGTTCAAAGCCTCACGGCAAAGCAACCTTTGACGGAGATATCTGTTGGAAACGTAAGAAAAAAATATTTTTAATAAAAATTTGTGCCATTAACCTGTAGTAAGGCAAGTTATTGTAAAATCGCAGGAATAGGTACGGTAGCCGTTAGTTGAACCATTGTATAGGGATTGGGGCTGTTATTTTTAAAGATAACTATATGATACTTTTCAGTATTTACCCCATGACGTCATCATCAGTAAGAGGCCGACCAGAACGAAGAACAGCCAAGGTATTACGAGCCGCTTCTTGTGCTCCTTCCTCTTCTCCCTGGTCGTCATCGTCTCCTGCATTCGGGTCTTCTTCTTCTCCAGTCGGCATTCCTAGAGCAGCAGTCTCGCCTACTTCCCAGTGACTAACACGCCACGCCTGTTACAACTTAAAACTGAAATGCATATTACATTTAGTTGTTCTGTCACGAAGGCGGGTGAGCAGTACTTGTACTTAGTTGTGATGTGTATAGACACGCACTTTCGTGTGCTTGACTGACAACGTACACAGAAACAATGTGACGTGCAATCTATACATGCAATAAAGGCCAACCCATCTTCGAGAGGTAGAACAGCTAAGTATACCAACTTCCGATGCCTCGTCGATGACGCCAAGAAAGTATCATCTTACGCGTGTACCTACTGGTACCTACATAGTTTTATAAATACAAAGTTCTGGTTTTATGCATGCGTCACACACGTGTTTGCTCTCGACACTCTGCTTTGCATTGCAAATAATCCGCTAAGGAAAACCCTAATCCATCAATGTCACTGAATTATGCGCCTCTTATTTACCTAGTTGAGAATATTTACAAGTTTCAACTTCATTAATTCACATTTACCACGAGATGCTTATGCCACATCTACTTAATATGTCGCATTTCGCATTAGCATCTCCATTACTTGACCACACGTTTATTTTCTTCGCGACGGAAAATAAAGTCTATAGACGTTATGTCTTTACCGTCTTAGGAAGATACGGAGTATATTCAAATAGCTAACCAAATCATCCAGTATATCCTGAGCCACGGTCTCAGGGGAAATATAGACGAGGCCGTAAGCCTCGCAGATAAGCTTCGATAATGTCGTTTTGCCCACGATCGGAGGCCCGTAAACGATCACCTGCGTTGCACAATAATATCATGGACACATTTTGTAATACTTACCTACAATGCCAGCGTTCAAGTCAGTGTTGGACTTTGCAAGGTAATAAAGGATTCGGGAAAACATATTAAACTAACTGACGCATAAAAAATACCTATTTTAATGTTGTTTGAAATACAACTGCGATTTGTACATAATATCAATGCAATGAGATCACATACACCTATGTTAAGAATATTCATGCGATGTGACTAGGTTTATGGGAATTAAAAACGCAGTGTGTCAGTAGGACGGTATTCTCATAACAAGGTAGCATTCATAACCATTTCATAACCGCTTGCAACAAATAACGTAGTGAATAAGTACTCTTTGGCAACAAACAATCAACTTCGTCTATTGTTTGAGTGCAAACGAGAATGATGTTATCAATCATGTGGATATGTAGGTATGGCGCCTTTACAATAGGCACTCTACGGAATCTCTAAGAGTTAGTTAAAAGGATTAAATAGATTATGTGAATTATATAGATCTGACGGATACGCGATGTTACCCGACTCTAGCGAAGTACCGGGAGAGTTTAAAGAAACATATTTTAGCGATAGCCTAAAAACTTTATTCCCAAGTCACACGATTCGCAGACTAAACACCATCAGACCACTACCTACTTGGCTGATCAAAAAAGTATTGGCAATAAGCCCACCTTTAGTAATATTTTTGTAAAATACGATGGTAATAAAAATCGTGATCGTGATTACCTTAAAAGGTTTCAATCCCCTCTCTTTTTTAAATTGTTTTATAAGAGCGGGCACATTCTCAGCGAACGTCAATTCCGAGGTCCATTGGAGGCCCATTGTCTCCACTATGAATGTCGGTTCCATGCTCAAATTCAAGGTCATCAAATCATAAATTCTTTGCTAAAAAATGCAACGAAATTATTTTTATATAAAAAGATTAAGGAGTGACATTTATAAGAGAAAGGTACTTACATCGATTTCTGGAATCAAAAATGCGTCTTCTTGTGGAATACATTTGAACATTCCCGTGCCTACGATACGTCCGAGTGGTTTTACAATCTAAAAATATTGGAAAAACCCTTGGCATAGTCAACTAGTTTTAAGGATAGGTACGTAGGTTGTTATCTTACACATTTTTTTCTTGTGGCATGCCTCAAAACCTACCTCTCGCTGCTTCGTTACGTTTTGCTCGACAGCCAACATGTATAATTTCTTAGGAAAGTCTGTTACAAGATTATACACAATCCTGAAAATTAAAACAAAAAAATCAAGGAATACCCATATGAATGACCCTTAAAAAGTTTGGAGACCTGATACTGGAATACTGATGACTTACTGTGCTAAGTCTAGGACATTAATAAGAGGGATAACATTCCCTCCGCGGCCGAGCAATGGTAGAAGCCTTTCACATTCCCAAGCTTTTTGAAACCAATAAAAAATCACGTCTTCTCGCCCTCCGTAAGTAACTCCGGACGCTACGACCAAAGCACTGAAAGTGGAAATGTCACATGCACTCCAAAATACCTACATAAAAAGAAATATTGATAAGTCTGTCTTAGAAATTAGTTTCACTTACCCAATCTGCGACCTATACTTTCTTGCTATACCCACAACTTCGTTTTCAACATCATAGTGCATTTTATAGTTGGGGTGTGCTTTTCTTTTGCGAAAATCTGCCTCAATAAATGGCATTTCTGGTGTGTCCTTTCAAAAAGAAAGTAAAATTATTGACTAGAAATAAACTATGTAGCTTTCATTGAAATATCTATTTATGGGGAAGTTACCGGATCTAGTGGTTTCGTTGAAGCCCACGTCATAACGGTTGATATGAGAATCAAATATCGTTTTTTGGATTCCCCTGCGCCTCCGCCATCGTCCGGGTCTACGGGTGCTGCGACCACCGGCATTTGTTTTTCCAAAAGCTCTTTCAAGACTGAATATTTTACAATCAAGTTAGAACCTCTTGTAAGTAGGTAGGTACCAGTTCTTTCTACTCGTACCTAGTTATCATAACCTTCTTTCTCCTAATTTCACGCTCACTATATTGTCTAGGTACCTTTATAGTGGTAAGTAAATACTACAAATGAGGAAAAAGTACATAATTCGTACGAAATTAACTATAAACAAGAGGAAAAACATAATAGTTGCTTACGTTTTATGTAGTCTACAGCTATTTTTAGCTCGTCTCTGTCACAGCTGATGTCCAAAACAACGGTTCCACAAGTGAGCATTTGCGGTAAGCATTCCGTCTTCGGGATAATCCTAGCGACATTATCCATGCTTTTGATCTTTACATCGGACACAGTTCCTGAGGTAAACATTATGATAAATCAGAAGTGTACTAGTGGTAAGAAGGTAAGGTAAGGTACCTACTTACCGATAATTTCATAAGGTTGTTCTGGTGGTGGAGGAGGGTCAACATCAACATCTTCGCCTATAATAGTCTGCGAGGTCTCTCTGCTAGCAACCATGTTTTTCTCCAAGATTTTGGACAACTCTTTCAATAAATATTCGCCATGATATGTGTCCAAATTGTTCACAAAATAACGCTTGAATGAGAATAGGTTCCCAGATTCCGAGGAAGACTTGTCTGAAGAAATTCTCTCTACAGATTTCTTCATGTTTTAACTCGCAATTCACAAAGAGTTTTGTGATCTTCGATAAAATTAACAATTGCAATATTTATTTTAGGAGACTTCAAGATAAATCAAGTGACAATTTTTTTTGTCAATATTAAAACGTCGAAACAAATTGACTATGAACATTTTGGAGGTCAACCTTCTTTAACTTAAAGCCTCAATGATAGCCAGGTTTATGATACTTAAAGACTTTAAGTATCATAAACCTGGCTATCATTGAGGAGTTAAGAAATTTATATATTTTTTTTAAATTATGCTGCAGTAACACTTTCATCACAGCGCGCTACCTACCGTAACATAATTTTAGATTTTGTATCAGGAAATCAAATAAAACAAAATATCATATTAACTTTATAGTTTATTGTCCATAGTATAACGATAATATATTTATATACCTAGATCCTAAGATAAGTACATATTTCAAAATACTTTGTTTAAAATAAATCGAGTTTATAAATGTTCATTGAATTAAAAACGCAGGTAGGCTGCGAATTACATAAATAAAATTTGTACCCTATTCAATCTCAATAAAACGGATTGTCTCATGCATTTTTATTGTAAATAAAATAGAAATAATTAAGTACTTAGGCATTTTACGAGATTCAGATTAAATGAATACAATTAAAATGGTTTCAAAAACCTTCCAATTTCCAATAACTGTGTCAATTAAGAGCACAGTAAAATAAAAACCATTATTTTTTAAACTGAATAAACATGTAAATTGATACCAGCTTTTGTACACCTTAACAATAATGACACATATACAGGCTGACATAAAAACAATACCAGATGCCATTACAATAGATAATGTTATCAGAACAAGCCATTAATGTAATTTGTCTGTATGAATATAAAAAGGTTTTTATAAAATAATCCACATTTAATATTACAAAATTGAAAATTCGATTTAAAACTATGGCACCACAATTGTTAGTTACATTTATTAATTTAAAAAGAATGTAATACTGAGGATAAAATTATGTTGTACTTAAATGCTATGACTTTGAAGTTTTCGCTTATTATTTATAGTCGGTAAGAGGACGGCACTTTTATAAATACATTTTCAGTGTAAAATTATAGTATTCGATTAAATTTTTATTGCATATAATTATTATTTAATAGAATTATCCCAGAATAGCTTTTGGAATGCAATGTAATTAGCAATTAAAATTATTGTTGGAATGCTTTGTACAAGATTGAAATGTTTGTAAGTTTATGTGAGTAACATTTCAATCATCTATATTTTGCCCTACATTCAAGTTTTACCTAATACTACATTGTGTGTACCTACTTTCACGAAACCAAAAGAAAATTCTCGCTTTAAGTTTTCATAAAAACTTAGAGGGAAAAAGTTCTTTTAATGGAAAATACCTCGTAAACGCAACAAATCAAAACAAAATAAAATTAATACTACATAACAATGTCATTTTTTTAGAGACCGGAATTTCTTTATAACTATAAAAATTCAATACTTCAATTTCATAATTAAATCACACAATTATTTGTAAATTTCTTAACTCGAGGACAGGGCGGAGTTTATAAGGCACTTGTTGAAATCGAATATATTAAAAGTTTAAAAATACTCTCCTAAATTTAAATACTACCAGTACATGTATATTTTCAATAAAGTTCATCATTCATTTAATTAAAGAAATTATGACTAAAACTATTTACTGGACGTATATATTCATTTATAATAGAAGTTATCTACAATTGTGTTGTGATAACCGATTTGCGATGAATTATTGTTATTTCTTTTTCTCCGATTCCCGAAGGAGAACTCGGCTCAGAAGTGACGAGCCACGGCGAGAGAGACGATATGGGCTGAGATTTGGGTGCAACGTCTTCCTTCTTTTCCACTGGCTTCGGCGAAGCTAACTTCGCCTGCGAGTGAGGCGGCTCCACAACCACAATGGACACATACTGCGAATTGTTTTGTGTAAGAGGATTAGCTGCATGGGGCTCGTTCAAAATCTTCGGAGAAGGCGTCGATGGCAGGGAAACATTTATATTTGTAGACTCATTTATTATTTTCACTTCGTTCTCTCGAGCTTTCAATATATTATTGCACTTCAGTTGGCCAGGGGGGAAAGCTTTGTTCGATGACAAAAAGCATTTTGACTGATTGTTCGGCACTTCTTTGTCGCCGACACTATCCAGTTGATCTTTCTTTGCTTCGTTCTTAGAATCGTCACTGGTCAGCTTCTCCTTGACCAAACTCATAAGGAGGTCATTCAGCGGATTCGAATCCGTGACGGATGGAGAGCAGTTGCATGATGGCTTGTTAATAACAAGCTGCGTCAGATTGTTCTTCTTTTCTTCAATGGGAGGCTTATCTACTTTGAAGAGAACTTTGTTGCTGATAGCATCGTCTTTTGATATCAAAACTTCTTCAGGGGTGTCATCATGTAGTAGATTTTTTGTAGAAGATTCACCTTCCAACATTTTGAAATCACAATCTAAAAGTGATGATTTCTGAGATTTTGCACTACTCTTTCTAGACAAGGTACCAGTGTCAGCAACATTTGCAACAGCATCAGATGTAGAAGGCTGTTCGTCGTTTCTTTCTGGCTGTGGGGTTGCTTCGGTTTTAGTGACAACAGTTTGCTTTTCACGTTCCCGCAGCACGTGGCTTTGCCGGCGAGCGAAACGCTGACTCGGGCGTCTTTCGAACTGAACAGTGCGGCGAGCGCGGTTTTGTTGAGTGGTTTGATATTCCGTCTTCCCAGAATACTGGAACCGGGAACCCATTCTGAAGAAGTTTTGGCGAGCTGATGGGCCTTTGACAGGCGCCCTCAAGCGGAAGAATGTGTGATGTTCGACAGCACATTTCCAAAGGTGTTTGCAAGCTTTTTCATTATGCAATCGGAAAACGAAAGTATGTTCTTGCTCTCGGCCTTGATCATCATCCTCCACCACAACTAAAGTTAGTTTTTTTTTCTTGAAGTCAAGTTTGCTAATTTTAGGCCAGAAGAATAATCCAATTTTCTGTGGACCTTCAAAAACGAGTATGCCTGTAGGAGTCAATCCTAAATGATACTCACAGCTATCTTTGCCTAGGACAATATGCATATCAACACCATACATTTCTAGCCACTTAGCTTTGTTCAGGTAGTTTACTTCAGCTTGAGCAGGTGTCAGACCCTTATTTTTCTTATATTCGTCTAAAATTTCAATTTCCATATCTTCTGTTTGATTAGGTACAAACCGAAATTCAGATACTGTAGCAGGTGTATGTATTCCATCATCAAAGTCGCCCAGCTCAGACTGCAGAGCTAGAGCAGCCAATTCTACTGCAGTAGCATGAGGACATTCCAACCTACTCTCTAAAATATCCTTTTTTAGTTGAAGGAAAAACTGGTACCTCGTCAATTCCTCTCTTAAGTTGTTGGGCTCAGAGGAATAAAATTTAACTTTAAGCCGCAGAGTGTAGGGTGGTCCTATTTTTACTTGTTTTTTAATTGTTTTTGTGGGATCCAGCCAATGCTTAACATTGTTGGTGTCAGTAAATTGCAGACCAAAATAATCTTTTTCAATCAAGTCAAGTGAATAAAATACTTGCTCATAGAGGTCCCCTGCACTCGCTTTCTTAGAAAGGTTTATAGATAGATCAGTATCATCAAGTAACATTACCTTACATTGTACAAAATTTTTGTTGATTGCAGATTTCTGATTTTGTTTGTTGCGGGTCTGACTTGATGACCGGCCTCTCCTGCTAAGAAACCGGAGCATCTTCTTGCTTAAGGAAATCTGCAATAAAGGAATGTTATTTTACTATCTACACTAATTATTATAAATAGGTAGTTTCACTTTCAAAGCGTTTGTGAGTGGTACTACACATTATAGGATAACACGGGTATTACTCACTTAAAAATATATTGTCTATGGAAGCATGGACATGGACATAAGAATCTAAATTTAAATGTCACTTCACAAAATATTGGTAACACATAAACATTATTTTATGACCTTTGTAGGTAGATGCAGGTATGAGGACATACCTTTAATGATCTTGTTACATTAATTAGTTGATAACTAATGAATTGGTAACCCATGTATAATATGCATTGCCTGTATTTTTTGCAAGCTTTTATTAAACTTGCAATGTTTGTAGGTATGTGTATAACTATGTAACTATGTTTTTAAGGTGGAATCTTGCAACTCAATTTTGAAGCAGTGGGGATATCTGCTTGAAACCAATTGAGTTGAAATTTCACATACTTATTTAACTTTGGTATATATGATATGAGAGTGAGCTGATCTGATGATTGAGTCAGGAGCTGTTCAACAGACACTCACAATGGAACTCCTTAGTAAATACTTTGATTGAGTAAAAACTTTGCATAATTGTCAAGTTCCGATGATAGTGTTATATGATGTGACAGATGATAGAGCGCTGGTGCTCCATGGTTTAATGATTTTACAAAAGCTTGTCATTGAAAAATATTTTTCATCAGAAAACAAATAATGGTAATTTTAAAAGAGTAGTGCTATACCTAGATCATGACCTATACTAGCATTTTAGGCTATTAATTAGGCTAATAATTAATTGAAGTTGCAAAGGTTAGGAACTAATTTAAAAAGCTAACAAATAATTTTTAACTGGTTGTGTTGTGATAAAGGGATGAGTACCTACCAACTTGACTAATCAAAGGTCATGATGTCCAGCAGCAGCAGTGCCTAATGATGACTAAAAATAGGTTCTGTAAACTAGATTAGCCAGACCAACAACATTGTTAGCCTATCCCTAGGGTTCACTTATTATTTTCACAGGCTGGCGAAAAGATCGAACCCAGTCTCACACCTCCACGTAGGTAAGTCTAATCAACTAACTGAAGAAAACGGACAGAACGAACTAGCAAACCTGTCTTCTTACCTATCCATACCTACCTACCTGTATGTACCGTAATCTGTTCACTGGTGTGCATTCTATTGCAATCGTAATCTAATAATATTGCAAAACAATAGAAAAATAACTTACCCGTATTAAAATGTTTGCCGTTCAGACTCAAGAATGTATTTCATCTGTGTTTTATCACATTTATTACATTATAGTAGGAGTTTTCACAACAAAATAACTGGATTTACACCTACAGCACCCGATCCATGCAAGATTTTTTAGATAAACTGCGCGATGGCAACACTTTTGGATAAAATATACCTACATCGATCAGTGTTGCCTTCGACGCAGATACGGACGTGCACACTTGTATTGTCAACTTATGTCATTATCAAACTGACATTGATATTTGGAAATAAAGTGCCTTGTGTGATGCTTGAGCTTCTTCATGGTAATCATTTCTGTCAATGTCAGTTTGATAATGATAAATGACATGACTGGATTGTCAAACCAAAAGTGTGCACGTCCGAACGTTTTTCTTTTTGTGGCGACTTTAACTAGATGACTAAAGTAAGTAATGTGAGTTGACGATTAATATTATCTCAGAGTTAGTTCTTTATAATTTAGCACAATCCTCCATAGGATAAATAAGCGGCATCAAAAACCAAATCGTAAGTATGTCTGGTGATACTTGTAAGTTGGTTCAGTTTGGTTACTTTGGTTAGAAAGATGCTGTGTCTCAGTAATCACACAATGTTTTATTCAAACTCCAAATAAACGTAAACTGACTGGTGTTAAAGTAATGTATATAGAGATGAATACGACGGGTTTCATTTACGTCAATCGTAGTCATAAATTCGTATGAATTGAATTACAGATGCCAGTAGCCGATGAAATTCAGTCCTCATGGGCTGATGAAGTTGAGATCGATCAGGGTGAGTTACCACCTCCATCAGAAGTCGTGGAAAATGGTCTCAAAATTGTCACAGAATACAAATATGATAATGACAACAAAAAAGTGAAGATTGTTCGCACCTATAAAATTGAAAAGCGTGTTGTTTCTAAGGTAAGGAACTTTGCAAATCCAATTTTTTTTACGCAATATTGATTTAATGTACATGAATTTCATAGTAAACACCTGTAATATATTCTGATTGACCTCATACTTAGAAATCTTATTTCATATTTTGTTGTTTGTAGAGTATTGCCAAACGTAAGACATGGAGCAAGTTTGGAGACTCTGCCAGTGATAAACCAGGTCCTAACCCAGCCACTACCATGGTTTCTGAAGATGTCTCTATGCAGTTCATCACCAGCAAGGAAGAGAGTCAACGCCCTGATGATGGAGACTTGGATGGTCTCAAGGTAAATATCATTTATTGAACATAATTTGATGTTTCGTCTGGTTATACAAAAATAGCTGCGGATTAGGGAAATTTTACAATAAATAAACATAAGTGGACTATCACGCAGCGCCATCTAGCCCCAAAGATTACTGATAGAATACTTAAACACTTTTTATTATAATAATATATAATAGTAGTTTTGCCAAATGTCAAAATATAGTATTATTTCAGCCTCAAACCAGTAGTGTGATCTACAAGTGCAGAACCTGCCAAGGTGACCACTGGACCCTTAACTGTCCATTCAAACACACCCAGCTTGCCCAAACTAAGGCTAGCGAGGCCTCCAAGGTCACAGGTATGTTATAATGTATACTAGCTTCCGCCAGCAGCTTTGCCTGTGTGGTACCTGGTTAAAAAGTAGCCATTGTGTTATTCTGATGTAGGTATAAGCTATATGTGCAGGACGACGTTTAGAATAGTAAATAGTACAATAAGTGTAATTTGTTAATTGCCTGTACCAACGTTTAGAATTGTGAATAGTACAATAACTTTAGTTTGTTTATAGCCAGTACCAAAGTTTAGAACAGTGACAATAGACATTAACTAAGGATCGTAAAGTTAGTTTTCACAAAAGATTTAACTTTTAGAAAGTCGACTGTTATGAAAAATATCTCTTTCGGCTATAAAACAATAAAATGTACAAACAAAGAACGATTCCGAACAAAGCCGTTCGGATCGTAAACGCCGATTTTAGAAATAAAGGAATACATTTTAGAAAGAACAATACCGCCGTTCTAACGGTCGTCTTTGGGTCGTGAGAACGCGATTCCCGTAGGAGGCGGGCCAATGAGAGCTCAGGATATTCAGAGATGAATTAGTATAAATATTGTCACGGATTTGAGTAGTCATTCAGTCAAGCAGTACCAGCCTAAGGAACAACAAGGAAATAAAGTGAACAAGTCGAGTCAACCAAGCGTTTCATTCGAAGCAAGGGAAATTCAACCCCGCCTTCCAGATCCCAGCCAAATAGGTGTGCTCTGCACATTTATGGTCCTTCGGAAGCCGGATCATCGAAAGCGGGAAGAAGAAATTCGAAGAAAATTGGAAGATTTACTTCGGCTAACTAACCATGCCGGTCACACGCTCAATTGGGCGTAAGCTATCGTCGGTAGAGAACCCATCCTCGTCCGAATTAACCGCAGCCACTACAACTACGGGGACCTCTCGGACCGGGACTACGGCGGAAACCTCTGCAACAGGGATAACGGCAGAAACCTCCGCAACAGAAGAGCCGACGATGGCAACAGAAGCTTCCGTGGCGACTGGCGCATCTACCGCCAAGTCCGCTGCCACGGAGGTAACCGGCACGACGATGAGATTAGCCACCGAAAGACAGCCACAGGACGGTACCGCCACGCCGTCTGCCACCGCTCCCCAACAAATCGCCCTAGCCAACAGGGCCGAAACAGAAAAGGAGGGAACGGCGCTGCAGACAAGACTGAAACCATGCCTTAGGGAAGGCATGAACCCGGACCCGCATGTACAGAAGGGTCATGCGGCGTCCATCCGCTCCAGAACGAAGGCGCACAGGATCGCAAAAGTCAAAGAAGAGCTTGCGCATCTACAGATCAAGCTAGCCGAGGCCAGGCTAGCCGCGCTAGAAGCAGCGGATACAGACGAAGATGAAGAAGCCTCTGTCTACTCAAAAAAGGAGACAAATGCAAGAGTGGATACTTGGTTAGACAACAGCCTACCTCATCGGACCCTGCATGAGCCTGCACCGGACCCAGTCATTGCCATGGAAGAAAATCAGCATCCGTCAGCCCCGTTGAAACCTGAAGAGATACGGCACACACCGGCGGGAGCCATCGCTCAACCGGACTTCTCACAGCTGGCTTTAGCAATCACGCAAGCCATCAAAGCAGGACAACGACCAAAGTTCATCGAACTACCGGTATTCAACGGATGTCATCCAGACTGGCTACCTTTTCAAGCAGCATACAGGGAAACGAAGGAAATGTTCTCAAAGGTCGAAAATATCAACCGTCTGAGAAGTAATCTGAAAGGAAAAGCAAAGGAAGCCGTGGAAAGCCTCCTGATCACCAACACCGACCCTTCGGATGTTATGAAGACTTTGGAAACGAGATTTGGAAGACCGGAATCAATCGCCATGTCGGAGTTGGATATACTTCGGGCACTGCCTCGCCTGAACGAGTCGCCGAGAGATATTTGCATATTCTCTACCAAGGTGACCAACGCCGTATCCACTCTAAAGACGTTGAACTGCATCTACTATCTCTACAATCCGGAAGTCTCCAAAGCCATGGTGGACAAGCTGGCTCCAAGCTCGCTTCAGATTCTACGACTTCGCAGACACACAGCCAAAAGAAGATCCAGACCTACTGAAATTCGAAAAGTTCATGAGAAGGGAAGCTGAATTATGCGGACGCTACGCACAACCGGAAACTCTAACGTCGCAAAATCCAACCACTCAACAGAGACGTCCACAGAGGACAAACACAGTAAAAGAGAAGCAGTCAACAGAATATACAGCGGAATGCCCCGTTTGTGAAGAAGCGGGACACACCACGATGGACTGCGAGAAGTTCAAACAAGCGGACGAGAATGCAAGATGGGATATTGCCAAGAACCGACGCTTATGCTTTCGGTGCTTACGATTCAGAGGAAGAATCCACAACTGCCGACCGAAAACGTGTGGCATCAACAGATGCAAATACCTCCACAATAGGATGCTACACTGTTACCGATCGGAAAAGGCAGAGGAAACTAAAGAAAACGAATCAACAGAATCCATCAACTCCGCTTGGACAACAAACAAACAGTCGTACCTGAAAATCATTCCGGTACAAGCTACGGGACCAAGAGGGACCATCGACACTTTCGCACTTCTGGACGATGGGTCAACAGTCACTCTCATCGACGAGAGCATCGCCGACTCCATAGGAGCAAAAGGACCCATCGATCCACTGCGAATAGAAGCGATCAACGAAATGAAAGCAACAGAAACGAGATCTAGAAGAGTCAGCTTCGCTCTCAAAGGTTTAAACAACCACGAAGAACGAATTCAAGCCCGGACAGTGAAAAATCTCAAAGTATCGCCACAAGAAGTTTCAAAGGATCAAGTGAAAGAATGCCATCATCTACGGGACATCAGCGACGTACTCAGTTACGAAAATGCGAAGCCACAAATACTCATCGGTCAAGACAACTGGCACCTCCTACTGACGTCAAGAGTCAAGAAAGGGAAATCAAACCAGCCTGTGGCCTCACTTACGCCACTCGGTTGGGTACTACACGGATTTCACGCCCGCACATTGGGACGCCGCCACCGCATCGATTTCGTGTCGCACATAGCCGAATCGCCAGCTGAAAACAACCTAGATGACTTAATGAAAGAGTACTTCGCGATGGATGCACTCTGCATCAACCCTAAGAAGCCAAAGTCGGATCCAGAAGAGCAAGCTCTAAAAATCCTGAAAGAAAATACAGTCCACTCCGAAAAAGGAAGATACGAAACTGCTCTTCTATGGCGAAACGAAGGCGTAAGCCTTCCAGACAACTACGAGAATTCACTAAAACGACTCCTCAACATCGAAAAGAAGCTTGATCGCGACGCAAACCTAAAGAAAAGGTACACGGAACAGATGGAAGCACTGGTCGCCAATGGGTATGCCGAGCCCGCGCCCAAAGAGTATTCGCCAAACAGAACGTGGTACCTACCACACTTCGCAGTGATAAATCCAATGAAGCCTGAAAAACTGCGAGTGGTACACGACGCAGCAGCCAAAACGAAAGGAGTCGCCCTGAACGATCTGTTACTCAGAGGACCAGATCTTCTTCAGTCACTTCCGGGAGTCATCATGAGATTCAGACAACACAGAGTGGCGGTGACAGCGGACATCAAAGAGATGTTCATGCAAGTGAAGCTCAGAGAATGCGACAGAGATGCTCTAAGATACCTGTGGCGCAAGGATCGACGAGACGATCAGCCACCAGAAGAATACAGAATGTCATCGCTTATCTTCGGAGCGTCAAGTTCACCATCAACCGCAATCTACGTCAAGAACCTCAACGCCAAGAAACACGAAGATACTCACCCGGAAGCAGCAGCTGCAATTATACAGAAGCACTACGTAGACGACTACCTGGACAGCTTCCGAAGCCTGGAAGACGCCGTACGCATCGCCACAGGCGTACGAGAGATACATAAAAAGGCCTGTTTCGAGTTAAAACAATGGAAGTCAAGTTCACCGAAGTTACTGGAGGCTCTCGGTGCAGAAGACTCGGAACGGGACACAGAACTCTATAAGTCAGGAGATAAAACCGAACGAGTTCTTGGACTATTATGGAAACCGAACACAGATGAGCTCACCTTTAACCTCAATCTAGCACGGATCCCGCCACATCTGATGGAAGGGAAGACGCCAACGAAACGAGAAGCCTTGAGAATAGTCATGTCTCTATTCGATCCACTCGGTTTCGCATCGCCAGTCACAATCAGAGCAAAGCAACTACTTCAAGAAGTATGGCGCCGGGGGACTTCGTGGGATGAAGATATAGAAGAGAACCTCGCTGAGCAGTGGAAGAGCTGGATGTTTCATCTACGAAGCCTAAGTAATGTAGCAATTCCACGTTGCTACTTACATTACAGTGACGCTACATCACTTCAGCTTCACGTATTCACCGACGCCAGCGAGGCAGCCTACGCCGCGGTCCTCTTTTGGAGAACGATAGCTCCGAATGGCGAGGTGAACGTCTCACTCATCCTGGCCAAAGCAAAGGTCGCGCCGTTGAAGCTCACATCTATCCCGAGACTGGAACTTCAAGCCGCCGTATTAGGAACGCGCCTAGCAGAAGCCGTAATAGAGGAACACGAGCGAAAACCGGATTCCAAAACGTTTTGGACAGACAGCAAGACGGCATTAACCTGGATCAAGACTGGGTCACGATCGTACAAACCCTACGTGGCTCACCGATTGGCTGCCATAGAAGAAAGCACGACGGTCAACGAATGGCGCTGGATACCAACGAAACTGAACGTGGCGGATGATGCAACGAGAGATGTCCCAGCGGATTTTGACAGAAACCACCGATGGTATAAAGGTCCAGAGTTCCTGTATAAAGGTCAGGACTCCTGGCCCACAGAAGCAGCATCATCAACCACGGCAGAGTCCACAGGAGAGGAAAAGATTCACCACGTGATTATTGACAGAAAACAGAAGCTCTCCGAAGGACTACCAGAGGTCTCACGATTCTCTAACTGGGAAAGACTACGCTATACGACAGCGAGAGTGCTTCAGTTTATCCAGCTTTGTAAAGCGACCAAGCAGAGTGTCAACTACAGAAGAAACAAAAATAACTCGACAGCAGATCCAGACTGGCGAAAAACAGCAAAGAAAACAGTGCCGAAGCAGCAGACGATAAGAAATAAAAAGGCCAAAGGAGAATTAAAAGCTCTTCCAGTCTCCGCAGAACTCCTCAGACAAGCAGAAGAACTTCTCATGAGATCATCACAAGAAGAATCCTTCTCGGACGAACTAGAAGACATAAAGAAACAGAGGCAAATCAGTAAGGAGAGTCGTCTTTATCAGCTAAGCATAGAACTCAAAGAAAGAGCCCTGAGGCTTAGAAGCCGCATCCAAGCTACAGAACACATACCAGAAGATCTCAAGAGTCCGATGGTCTTGGACGGAAGTCATCCCACTGTAAAGCTATGGATTCTGGCTACGCATCGTCAAAGGCATCACGCAGGAGTCGAGGCAACAGTCAACGAATGTCGACAGCATTATTGGATCCTACGCTTGCGCCCTACAACGCGCACACTTCTTCGCCAATGTCTACACTGCCGAATGAAGACCCAAGCACCGCCATACCCAAGGACAGGTGACCTGCCTTCGTGTCGTTTAGCTCACCATAAGCGACCTTTCACCTACACGGGCGTGGATTACTTCGGTCCCTTGGCAGTCACAGTGGGACGCACGAACCAGAAGAGGTATGGAGCAATATTTACATGCCTGACGACAAGAGCGATCCACTTAGAGATAGCAGCCTCACTCAGCACAGACTCTGCGATAATGGCACTTCGACGCATGATAGCACGAAGAGGACGGCCAAGCCAAATCTGGTCGGACAACGGAACAAACCTGAAAGGAGCGGACAAAGAACTTCGACGAGCGATCGACGAAGCAACAGCGGAGGAAGCAGCAAAGAGAACGATTGCATGGCGGTTCATCCCACCAGGAGCACCATTCATGGGAGGTGCGTGGGAGAGAATGGTCCGCTCAGTGAAGACAGCACTGAAAGCTACCCTACACGAGCGATATCCAACAGAGGAGGTCCTCTCAACGCTACTAGCAGAAGTGGAATACACAGTGAATAGTAGGCCGCTTACACACGTATCCGTCAACGATGAAGATCCAGAAGCATTAACACCGAACCACTTCCTGCTAGGAGGACCGGGACAAGTGCCGACACCGGGAAATTTCGACGACAAGGACACCATAACGAAAGCCAGCTGGCGCGCCGCTCAAAGACTGGCCGACATCTTTTGGGCCAGATGGATAAAGGAATACTTGCCGGAACTCCAGAGACGACGAGAGCCGCACGGAACGGGACCCAGCATCAAAATTGGCAACCTGGTGCAGCTTACCGACGACAATCTGCCAAGGAACGTGTGGATCCGAGGAAGAATCACCGCCACGTATCCCGGACCAGACGGCGTCGTGCGGACAGTCGACGTGTCCACAAAAGGAGGAGTCCTGCGACGGCCAGTGAGAAAGATGGTGGTCCTACCGATCGAAACGACGTCCGCACCCGTAAAAAGTGCGAAGAAACCGCACGGCGGGAGAAATGTGCAGGACGACGTTTAGAATAGTAAATAGTACAATAAGTGTAATTTGTTAATTGCCTGTACCAACGTTTAGAATTATCGTAAACGCCGATTTTAGAAATAAAGGAATACATTTTAGAAAGAACAATACCGCCGTTCTAACGGTCGTCTTTGGGTCGTGAGAACGCGATTCCCGTAGGAGGCGGGCCAATGAGAGCTCAGGATATTCAGAGATGAATTAGTATAAATATTGTCACGGATTTGAGTAGTCATTCAGTCAAGCAGTACCAGCCTAAAGCAAAGAAAACAGTGCCGAAGCAGCAGACGATAAGAAATAAAAAGGCCAAAGGAGAATTAAAAGCTCTTCCAGTCTCCGCAGAACTCCTCAGACAAGCAGAAGAACTTCTCATGAGATCATCACAAGAAGAATCCTTCTCGGACGAACTAGAAGACATAAAGAAACAGAGGCAAATCAGTAAGGAGAGTCGTCTTTATCAGCTAAGCATAGAACTCAAAGAAAGAGCCCTGAGGCTTAGAAGCCGCATCCAAGCTACAGAACACATACCAGAAGATCTCAAGAGTCCGATGGTCTTGGACGGAAGTCATCCCACTGTAAAGCTATGGATTCTGGCTACGCATCGTCAAAGGCATCACGCAGGAGTCGAGGCAACAGTCAACGAATGTCGACAGCATTATTGGATCCTACGCTTGCGCCCTACAACGCGCACACTTCTTCGCCAATGTCTACACTGCCGAATGAAGACCCAAGCACCGCCATACCCAAGGACAGGTGACCTGCCTTCGTGTCGTTTAGCTCACCATAAGCGACCTTTCACCTACACGGGCGTGGATTACTTCGGTCCCTTGGCAGTCACAGTGGGACGCACGAACCAGAAGAGGTATGGAGCAATATTTACATGCCTGACGACAAGAGCGATCCACTTAGAGATAGCAGCCTCACTCAGCACAGACTCTGCGATAATGGCACTTCGACGCATGATAGCACGAAGAGGACGGCCAAGCCAAATCTGGTCGGACAACGGAACAAACCTGAAAGGAGCGGACAAAGAACTTCGACGAGCGATCGACGAAGCAACAGCGGAGGAAGCAGCAAAGAGAACGATTGCATGGCGGTTCATCCCACCAGGAGCACCATTCATGGGAGGTGCGTGGGAGAGAATGGTCCGCTCAGTGAAGACAGCACTGAAAGCTACCCTACACGAGCGATATCCAACAGAGGAGGTCCTCTCAACGCTACTAGCAGAAGTGGAATACACAGTGAATAGTAGGCCGCTTACACACGTATCCGTCAACGATGAAGATCCAGAAGCATTAACACCGAACCACTTCCTGCTAGGAGGACCGGGACAAGTGCCGACACCGGGAAATTTCGACGACAAGGACACCATAACGAAAGCCAGCTGGCGCGCCGCTCAAAGACTGGCCGACATCTTTTGGGCCAGATGGATAAAGGAATACTTGCCGGAACTCCAGAGACGACGAGAGCCGCACGGAACGGGACCCAGCATCAAAATTGGCAACCTGGTGCAGCTTACCGACGACAATCTGCCAAGGAACGTGTGGATCCGAGGAAGAATCACCGCCACGTATCCCGGACCAGACGGCGTCGTGCGGACAGTCGACGTGTCCACAAAAGGAGGAGTCCTGCGACGGCCAGTGAGAAAGATGGTGGTCCTACCGATCGAAACGACGTCCGCACCCGTAAAAAGTGCGAAGAAACCGCACGGCGGGAGAAATGTGCAGGACGACGTTTAGAATAGTAAATAGTACAATAAGTGTAATTTGTTAATTGCCTGTACCAACGTTTAGAATTGTGAATAGTACAATAACTTTAGTTTGTTTATAGCCAGTACCAAAGTTTAGAACAGTGACAATAGACATTAACTAAGGATCGTAAAGTTAGTTTTCACAAAAGATTTAACTTTTAGAAAGTCGACTGTTATGAAAAATATCTCTTTCGGCTATAAAACAATAAAATGTACAAACAAAGAACGATTCCGAACAAAGCCGTTCGGATCGTAAACGCCGATTTTAGAAATAAAGGAATACATTTTAGAAAGAACAATACCGCCGTTCTAACGGTCGTCTTTGGGTCGTGAGAACGCGATTCCCGTAGGAGGCGGGCCAATGAGAGCTCAGGATATTCAGAGATGAATTAGTATAAATATTGTCACGGATTTGAGTAGTCATTCAGTCAAGCAGTACCAGCCTAAGGAACAACAAGGAAATAAAGTGAACAAGTCGAGTCAACCAAGCGTTTCATTCGAAGCAAGGGAAATTCAACCCCGCCTTCCAGATCCCAGCCAAATAGGTGTGCTCTGCACACTATATTACTGTAAAGTTTCATCTAAATTAGTTTAGTAGTTTTTGCATAACAACAAGAGTAAGAAACACACGCACTTTCACATTTATTATTATATTAGTAGGATATTTAACAATCATATTTGTATAAATGTAGGATGTCATGTAATTCAAGCTCAAGATTTGATTTGTTGTTAAAAAATTAAATACTAACTACATGTTCCTGTAACTAAAATTTTAGGATTTTCTACCCAGAACTTGGCACCCTAATCTCAATTCTTTTGTTGGCAAAGCTGGAAAATGTACCTATTTAACAATCATTTGTTTATATGGTATAGATACTAAAAGGAGGAAACTAAATAAATAAATATTTATTCCTGCTATTCTATTGATGAGAGTTCTTAGTTCCTTCTAGGAGCTCTATTGCCCTGTTTATAAATAGAAATAGCCTGCTAAATTTTGCGTATTTGCTGCATCCTGCCGGTTTCTATTAGACTATTAACAACTTACTATTAGAATAAATAAAAACAGACTTGGCGTGTCGGACTCGCGCACGAATGGTTCCGTACCATTATCTATAAAAAACGCAAATAAAAATCATGTTTGTTGTATTGGAGCCCCACTTAATTATTTATTTTATTCTGTTTTAATATTCTTTATTAAAGCGGCAACAGAAATACATAATCTGTGAAAATTTAAACTGGCTAGCTATCACAGTTCATGAGATACAACCTTGACAGACGGACAGACAGACGGAAGACAGCGAAGTCTTAGTAATAGGGTCCCGTTTTTACCCTTTGGATACGGACCTAAATATAGCCTACAGCACTAAAGGTTAATTTGTTGTTGCTTAAAAGTCCTGGAAATTACTTCCAAAATATTTGATTTATGACAAAAGTGAAATTATTTTAATGTGTCTTGTTTTTCTTATTCATCATTCATGAGCAATTTGCACCTCCTGCGTCAGTCGAGAACTTCACACCATCAACTACATAGCCCAAAGTTGACGCATCACACCATTTACGCCTAGTTGCTTTCGTATTTATAATATTATGAATTTACTAATATAGAAATAGATTATCTTTAAAAAAGATATTTTTAGACTATGTAATAAATTGCATAATATATTTCAGACGTGAAAGCCACTCCCACCAACAAGTACGTCGCTCCATACCTGCGCGAAGGCGGAGCCGGTCGCGGCACAGGCCGCGAGCCCCCGGGCGCGCGTCGTGATGATATTGCGGCTATTCGCATATCCAACCTGAGTAACTTCGCCGTGGAGGCCGATCTTGAGGATCTGGTGAAGGGATTTGGACCTGTGCAGAAACTGTACTTGGCCAAGGAAAAGGTACTTTTAATAGCAATTATTTGAATTCGGAATGCGTAGTTTATATATAAAAATAGGGTCACAACAGTAATCTCCCAAGTATGGTTAATAACTACCCATATCCTTGAAGATGATTAAAAGGGGTAGTCAGAGGCACGTACAAACAGTACATTTGGCACAAGCCTACCAATTAAAGAATAACAAAATTGTTTCTTTTTTTCAGAGCACTGGCCAATGCAAAGGATTTGCTTACGTCCACTTCAAGTTCCGTGCTGATGCTGCAAAAGCCATCCAGATACTGAATGGACATGGATATGACCATTTAATCCTGAATGTGGAGTGGTCTAAGCCCCCGGCAACCAATTAAATATTCCTTTGTCATATATTTCTATTTTATATTGTATCCTGTTCAATAAACAGAGGTTAAATGTCAACAAGTTTGTTTGTATTATTGCTTTCCAAACACATTGACAGGCTGTCGTCACTACGAACAAATAAAGTTTAAGATGTACTTTCTACCAACACTCAGACAAAAAACACAAAAATAAAAAGTATTATCGTAACACCGAAGTTCCTAACTACAATAATTATTTTATTTTAGTCGTATTATACATAAGCTCTTTGCACATTGAATTATTAGTTCCCAAATTTCAACTAGATGGTGCTGCTAAAATATACCAGTTTCTAGATTACGGTATAGTTTGGTTTCATTATCTGAATTACTATCATAAAAGTTATTATTTTTAATTGCTTTTTATGAGACTAAATATTTTTGGAAGAGGTTTGACATTGTATCATCCAAAATGTCTTAGTATATTGTGATTATAACATTTACTATTTCATAACTTGTTTACCCAAAGCTGCATCTTCTGTGTATTTTTCCCTACACAAAACATGTTTTGTAAAGTTCCATCCCTGCACATGCGTTTTTAATATTACAACACATCTCTGTATACAAAATGAAATATCGTCTCTTATCTAACAACACCGCTCAAGTCATTTTTGCTTTTTTCACACGCAGTATGGCGGAATGACGATTTGAGTGTTGTTGGCGGGAAAACAGACTTAAGCGCTGTTACTATTATTTGAATACTGGCTTGTGAACTGAACATCTGAACTGCAGTTTGACGCGTGAATTTAAAATCTATCCAATGGCATCAAAATGTCTGTACCGCCAAAAATCAACTTGAGCGGTGTTGTTAGATAAGAGACGATATGCAGTCTGTAGGTATATAACTAAGGGAAACTATAAAGTACTTAAAGCTGAAGGACCGGAAGAAATAAATAAAACTGCAAATTGTAGTTTTAAATATTTTACTTAAGCATTCAGTGACAGGACTAGACAATAAACAAATTTAATAATTATTACTATAAAGTGGAGATAGATTGTACACATTGACATTGTATAAATGGCATAGCCACTAATAACCCTAACCAAATAACATCCACCCACATACACAATTTAAGATTTCACAAATGAAGTGTAAGCAAGCTTAAATGTCAATATCATATCTTTCATCATCACTGTTTGGACTGTAAGGGGTTGTTTCCTCAGGTAGCTGGACTTCACCACAAAACATAAGCTCCACATAATGAAAGTAATCTAATGCGATATTGGTGAGTATTGCTCCTGTCGATACACCCAGTATTGTACCAAGAACTGGTCTTTGACCTACTGAGCTTCTGAGGATAGCCCAAAGGAAAATTGATCCTAGAGGCCAAAGGCAGCCTCCTAGGAATGCCCACGAAAATCTACGAGCAGGTGCTGCTGCTGCCATGTGTGGTCTTGCCCAAAGCCATAAGCCTGCACCACCACCTGCTGTGAGGAATAGTACATCTGTAATATCTCGTCTGGGGAACAACCTGCAAATAATAAGTCCATTAGGCAAATCTGAGAAAACTTATCTTTATTATTTATTTCATTCCGCATTGATTATATCTCACCTGACCATCAAGTGAGGGTTCATTACACTAACCGACAGGGTTGTGTAACTAACTAAACCTTGTAGCGGTGCATAATAAAAGAGAACATTATCTCGTGTGAAGGGTGGCAATCTAACGCTAGTTACAGATTTGTTTATGAAATCTACAGTTTTTGGTACCGATGCCGGTAAGCTGACGACCTGCCGTCTCACGTTCTTATAAATCCTTTGAAGAGTTTCCATCATGGCTAGTTTTGTGAGAGCAAACAAACACTGTACAGCCTGTACTTTTAAACAGGTACAAACTCGAGTACTATAGTTACGTCGGCGCGACGTCGCTGCACATAATTTGGCAAGTGTACCTAGTGCATGTAATGTTATTTATACTATAATTTTAATCATCACTGTGCAGACTTGTGCTTGTGCGCTGTCGAAAAGATATTGCAAAATACATTTGCAATTCAAACACAGACGGAGCAGTCAAGTCCAATCGTGATCATGAGCGTGAGCCAAGTTATTTTTCACTTTTCCATTTCCAAGCCAACAGCTGTCACTGTCACCTGTCAGTAGTATAGTGTGATGTGAAGTGAATGTGAGAATGTGACCCACAGCCACAGAGCATACTAAAAGTTATATGTACTTTAAAAGTATAGCATTTACTGTTAGGCTATGTAGTCGATGGTCACACCGTGTGACCATCGACTACATAGCCTAATGTTATATGCTCCTTGGCCAAATGTGCAAGTGCGGATCCATCATGGAGAACACCAATGGGTCAAAATATTACTATCAAATACACCTAAAATCGGAGCGTAGATCATGTACATTGTACATTACTTAAGTTTTTATTTCACTTTAATACACGCAGTATTTCCGAAGTTATAACGACGAGAAGTTGAAGCCCTTTTTTGAATTTCTAAGATCGTCGCGGCGCTTAATTTTGTTTCGATCGTAATATCTTCTGAATGGAATGTTCGATTTGAGTAATTCAAAAAGTTATCTATTGGTATTGAAACAGTTTTGAATATGAAATGAATTCTTTGTATAAGGATTAATACGAAGGTATAGTTATCATGGTCTGATATTGGTCAGCTTTTTTAACTTTTAAAATGTAAAAAGTGGTTATAGTGACATAACTACAATAGTTGGACATATAGTATTGCAATGTTTTTTATAGATATTGATATGTTCTTTAATATTGTAGAACATTTTTTTGTTCTATCTTCAATAGTTTCCGTAGCGTATACGATGAAAGGAATTTTATGGCAATTTTTTTGAACACCTTAGGTTACATTATTGTAGTTTTAGTAAGAATCCTTATTTTTTCTGTAATAACTATTGCCTATATTAATTAGTGATAATGTAGCCTTCAAATGGTGAAAGAATTTTTGAAATTGGTCCTGTAGTTTTTGAGCCAATTCATTACAAACATACACTACAATATTAGTATAGATAGTATGAAAGTATAGATTACACTAAAGTGAAACGTACCTACCTATAGTGTGTAAAATGGAAGAAGGTTTTTTAAAAGGTCAGTCGGACAATCTGCCAAGAGTGGATAGTTAGATGGTGGCACAATAAAGTTCTAAGTTTCTAAGTAAGCATTACCTACTCTTGGGTAGGTAGGTATTTGTTCCAACTTAAACTTAACTGAAAGTTTTTGTTTCATTTAAAAAAATACGTAGGTATGTAGGTACTCGCAATCAAGATCTCGAGGTTGTCCATGATTATTTTATGTGTTTTATTAGTATAAATTTAAAGAAAATGTCACTATTTACTTGTATTCTGTAAATAGGTATATACAGAATATAGGTAAATAGTACTAAATAGTGATATTTTCTTTAATATAAGAATATTAAAGAAAATGATTAATATAGTAGGCTATATTCATTATAGGAAAAATTAAGGATCCTTACTAAAACTACAATAATGTAACCCAAGGTGTTAAATTTTTTTGTTATAAAATGTCTTCCATCGCATAGGTACGCTGCGGAAACTATTAAAGATAGAACAAAAAAATATTCTACAATATTAGAGAACATATCAATATCTACAAAAAATATTGCAATACTATATGTCCAACTATTGTAGTTATGTCACTATAACCACTTTTTACATTTTGAAAGTTAATAAAAAAGCTGACCAAAATCAGACCATGATAACCTTACCTTCGTATTAATATTTATCTAAATTAATCATTTCATATTCAAAACTGTTTCATTACCTATAGATAACTTTTTGAATTACTCAAATCGGACATTCCATTCAGAAGATATTACGATCGAAACTAACCTGAGCACCGCGACCCGCGTCGCGGTCGCGGTTGTGACGGGGTGTGACGTCATCGGCTAGAGAGCGCCCGCCCGCGTTTTTAAACTTTGGCCGGAAATACGCACTTTGATCGTAAATATCTCAGGCATTTTTTAAGATATGAAAAAACTAAAAACACAATTTTTCTCGTAATTTTTTGAAAATTGATTTTGCATGTTAAAAAAAAACGTTTGTGTTCTCCATTGTGACTTTATCGTCATTATTTTATTTTTAGAATTTGAATAGTGTCGTTTTAGGCTGTGAATAGACGTCCGTTTTGTTCATCCGACACAGTCCGATCCGATAGTCTGATCAGACTATCGAAAGGCGCTCGTGCGCGTTTGAACAGCAATACAGGTCCGATCCGATAGTCAGTAGGCATGGGTGATATTGACTATTTTGGCTAACGGTTGGGTATCCGATATTTAGTTTCTTTACCGGTATCGTCAACCATTACTCAATATCGGTACTTAATTACAAAAAAAAAAAAAAAAAAAAAAAAAAAAAAAAAAAAAAAAAAAAAACTTGACTTTCAATCTGAAGGTCGTGGGTTCGAATCCGGGCGTGCATCAATGGATTTTTCGGTTCGAATAATTTATATGCGCATCAAAAACACGTGCTCAAAACGGTGAAGGAAAACATCGTGAGGAAACCAGTTAGTATTCTTATAAGCGGCGATGAGCTTGCAACCTAGCACGTATGGAATGCTAACTACTACAAAATATAATGTTTGGACGTGCCTCTGACCACCCCCACTAGTTATTTTCAAAGGATCTAAGCGTCTGGAGATCTGAGAGGATGTCTTACGTAGGTACTTGGGGAATACAGTCGTAATCCTATTTTTTTTCTATTTATAAGTATTTGATTTTCCTTCATGCTTTACAAGGCTTAGGAGTTTAGGACTAGCACATTTTATATTCGCAAGTGGTAGGTAAATATTTCGATTTGCTTAAATAAAAAGTGGCGCATTAAAAAATCACCACATAGCTAACTAAAAAATTTACCTACAAACGTCTTAAATTTAATATTCAAATTAGGAACCTACCTACATTGCGCGCAATCACTCAACCACTACAAGTAGGTACAATTCGAATTTAAAAATACAAACAATAACAAGTAGGTTTGCATAGTTGCACACGCCACCATGAGCCGGCCGGGCGCCGGCGCGTCAGTTTAATATCTCATAAAGCTTCTCATCAAAACTCGACCTCATTAGCCTACGAATAAGGTTTATTTGAAACTCTTGGTAGCGATAGCCAAAATGTATGATTTTGGCTCTCAATCAATCACACCAACAACCAGTGTAACTTAATACATTTCTTAAATTGTGCAGGCGAAACTCAACCTTATTTCTCTAACATTAAGGTGTTCGAAACTTGCTTTCATAGGTCAAAGTATAATGAACAATATTTCAGCTATTCGCTAGTCATATCTTCATCTCGCTTACGCGCTTGAAAGTTAGCGCGATAGAGAGGGATACCATAATTATTTTGGGTGCCAACTGAAACAACCTTACAACTTACCAACTTAATGGTCTGACTAGCTGACATGGCTGTTGGTTGTTTCAGTTGATTAGTTGGCACCCAAAATAATTATGGTATCCCTCTCTATCGCGCTAACTTTCAAGCGCGTAAGCGAGATGAAGATATGATCATCTCGCTATGAATCTTATCTGCATCTCGCTTACGCGCTTGAAAGTTAGCGCGGTAGAGAGGGATACCATAATTATTTTGGGTGCCAACTGATCAACTGAAACAACCAACAGCCATGTCAGCTAGTGTTGGGTGACAGATATTTCACCCAACTTTCGTGACTTGCGCAGTTCGCTCGCGCGTTTTCTACAGATATTCGACAACGGTGGTTGGACTTGATTCCACCGGTACGCTACGCTACGAGCATGCCAACGGATATCAGTTACGTTTGGCTATAGCCGACACATGTCTAATAGTCAGATCGGCAATAAAATCGGAAACAGCGCCAACGATTTTATTGCCGATCCGATAGTCTGAAGGTGCGGTCTGCATACATTTGTACATAGACCAAAAAGACGTCCGATTCGCTACCTGCCTCGCTCTTTTGTACTAAAATAATTTTCTGTTTCACTTACTCACTTTATGTTAAAGAAAAAAAGCTAATTTCGATCTGCCAAGTAAAATGGCAATGTATAATTTTTTTGTTGTAAATACATACTAACACCCAGACACTGTCTCTAATATTAACTGGTTTCCTCACGATGTTTTCCTTCACCGTTTTGACCACATGTTAATGATTCAGAAAAATCCATTGATGCATGCCGGGATTCGAACCCACGAACGGCTTATTATGGTCGTAGAAAAACGAACAATGCCTATGGGATACGGGCATTGAAACTTATCACGATCGGCAAATGAAAGATTTGGCTTGGGACTCTTGGGAGGACGTGCGCGCATCACAGCGCAGCTCGAGAACGCCTGAGTTCAAAAAATGTCTGACGCAAAAATCGGACGTGTATGGAGTGAATCCGATGCGATAGTCTGATCAGACAATCGGAAGCAAAATCGGACGTCTATTCCCAGCCTTAATCAACGACTTTTCCCAGATAACGGTTTTGGTACCTAAAAATTTCCCGCCAAACACAGATTTTTCCCTTCAAAGATCCCCCCATAGCTGCTGTAAAAACCCCCCAAATTTGGGTGGAAAACCCCCAATGCGCCAATCTGGCATCACTGCAGAATTGATACTTATCTAGATAGAAGAAAATTTTAAACAACATTTTAGCCTTTCTGCTGGATTTTTATTAGTTTAGTTATAAGTTTTGCCTTTTGGACATCTGCTACTAAACTTTCCCCTATAGGGGCAGTAGCTTGAATATCCAATGTGTTAATATTTGTAATGATGTCTAGGTTTTCTTTCCATTTCTCCAAACCATTCCATGCAATCATGACTCCATTGTCAGTACATAAATTAGGGGGTGGTCTATAAATCTCATAACCAATATCATCACATAATATTTTCAAAGAATTAAATATGTAATTATTGCAAGCAACTCCTCCTGATACAACAAGTTGCTTCCGGTCAACAATGAGTTTATTAATTTCGCAAAATTGCATTGCTCTTTGTGTTCTATGTATCAAGTGTCTGCTTGTGGCCATGAGCATAGCTGCACATAAATCATTTACTTCAGGTATCAGTTGATCGGCCAAAATCTGATGTTCCTTCTCTTTTCTATGGAGGTGAAGAAGTGTTGATGTTTTCAAACCATTAAAGCTGAAGTTGCAATCTTTATACTCGGCCAAAGGCAATGCCATTTTGAACAAGTCTGGATTGATTGCTTTTGTAGCTGCCATTTCTACTGCATGACCCCCTGACAGTTTTGAATATTCAGGTACATTTCTCAGTTTCATTCTTCTAGCAACCTTATCAAATACCTCTCCAGGTGCACAGTCCATGCTTTCTCCTAACAATTTAAAGTGGTTTATATCTCGCACTACAGCAAGTAAACAATGACCACCGGATATTAGGAGGACTAGAAATGGAAAAGTAATATCATGGTGCATTCTAGCCACTAGTGCATGTGCTTCCATGTGGTGGATAGGTATTATGGGTTTATTGTGGCGACGAGCCAGGTGTTTGGCATACTTCATTCCTACAACAAGGCTTAGTGCAAGCCCTGGTCTCAGGGTTACTGCAATTGCTGAAATGTCATCCATACTAAGATGAGCTTTATCAAGAGTTTGGGACACAACTGGTTCTATATTAGCGCGGTGGAGGTCTTGCGCAACATCTGGAATAATACCACCATTTCTTAGATGTAACAAGTTCTGCGAATGAATAGTTTCTGCTAACAGTTCTCCTCTCTCATTTATGATTGCACATCCAGTATCATCACACGAGGTTTCTATTCCCAGTATATTACAACTTCCAGCGTGTTTTAATCTGTTGCTGATAGTATAAAAGTGAAATATATTCTTGACTAAAATATTTTCAGCAAATGTTCGTCTCCATTGTAACATTATGATATGAATGTCTTAAATTTATTTGAACAGGGCAATTAGTACATGTAAACTATTATATAAAATTAAAAACAATAGTTGGTTTAAAGAATTCTTAGGTATTTGAGGTAAATATAGATATACGTTTTTTTATGTACAATGATGTAAACATTACATTGGTTTTGTTCGTTTGTCATTTATTATAGCTGACAGCTGACATTTGCTAAGGATGACACATTCGTCGCTGTTCACGAAAAAAATGTCCCCGATCAAAAAGTCAATAGACGATATATTATTATTTTTTTACATTCTAGAAACTTAAGGCTATTCTCTGTTTGTACGACGCAATAGAAAAAAAAACCGCCAAATCAGATCACCAAGTAAAAAGTACCAAGCCAAAAAATATATAGATAATTATTTATAGCCTATTTAACTTACCATAAAATTTTAACTACGGTAGGCTGCTACATCTACATACTGTAGCTACTTGTATTGTTTATCTAGGGTCGGCTAGGGATGTATATCAACCGTATTTAGATAACTTGATAAGTGTATTCTTCTCGGAGGGTAAAAACGGGACCCAATTACTAAGACTTCGCTGTCCGTCTGTCTGTCACAGGGCTGTCTCTCATGAACCGTGATAGCTAGACAGTTGAATTTTTTTTCAGAATAAAATGATAATTAAGTGGGGATAAAATGGTAATTAATACAACAAACGTGTTTTTTTTTGCCGTTTTTTTTAATAATGATATGGAACCCTTCGTGCGCGAGGCTGACTCACACTTGGCCGGTTTTTTACCTACCTACATAAATATAACTACCTACGTCCGTTTATAAACATGCATAATAAATAACTTCATAGCAATTCTTGAATTAATGAATATTGTAGCATAACACGTTGCATTATGAATGGAATGGGATGGTAGGTAGCTCGGTTGGCCCCGAACTGTTTTTTCTACTCACTTTACTTATATTTTATGTGCATCTAATTTCACTCAGACCGTGTCGTTTTGCCATATGATGCTCTTTAGTGAAGTGATACGATTCGAGCTCACAACTAGCTTCAGTTAAAATGTTAAAATACATCTCCGTTAAAAGAAATGTGCTATCAGTTAGTAAATGCGTGTATAGTGCTAATTCTAATGAGAAAACGGATAAAAATAGTGAAAGAAAATCCAATTCAAACAAAACATTAAGTTTTGAAGACATCCCTGGCCCTCGAAATTATCCTTTAGTAGGAACTTTACACAAATATTTGCCTTTAGTGGGTAAGTGAGAATATCATTCATCGTTACTATATTTAATATAACTACCACACAGTAACTAGGTAGGTACTTGTAGGTACCTGACATATGAAACTAAGTATCAACCTACCTAGGTTGTAAATACCTACTTGTCAAACTAATATCTAGGTTTGTAAAAGTGCACAATGTTGTGATGTGATTATGTAAAATAATTATTTATATAGGTAGGTACTTATATAAAAAAAAAAAATGATTTTGAAAAATAATAATATTATGTAAAAAATTTTCCTTTTTCAGGTGATTACAATGCAGAATCACTGGACAAGAACGCTTGGTTGAACTGGCGTCGCTATGGAAACCTAGTCCGTGAAGTTCCTCTAGTGAAGTTGCTTCACGTTTTCAACCCTGAAGACATAGAGGCGGTGTTCCGTCAGGACGACCGGTACCCGGCCAGGAGAAGTCATGTCGCGATGTACCATTACAGAGTTAATAAGCCGCATGTTTACAATACAGGAGGACTGCTTTCAACGTAATGTTTACAGTACGGTCGGCGGATCTTGGCTTACCTACGTGAAGTTAGCCGCGTGACCGCAAAAATGGTTTTGTGTCACTGTATAGGGTCGAGAATTATCAGCCACACAGCCAAACGGCTATCTTCACGTTAGCCAAGATCCGCCGACTGCACCTACCTACTGTACCTACCTTATAAAAAATATGCGCACGACTGTAATCCTCAAGTATGGTGGACATCCTTTAAGATCTTATAGAACTTGTTAGCTATGTACTTAGATAATGTTTTAGAAATGGCCCAGACTGGTGGAGACTACGTAGCACATTCCAGAAGAACTTCACAAGCCCTCACAGCGTTAGAAATCACATTGAAACTACTGAAAATGTAACACGGGCGTTCATACAATGGATAAAAGAAAGAAAAGTATCGGAAACTGAGGACTTTTTACCTTATCTAAACCGTCTAAACTTGGAAGGTAAGTTTTGAAAGATAAATTCGAAAAAACCTTAATATAAGTATCCAAAATAAAATGGTACCTACCTTATTTAGGTTGGTAGGTCTAGATACCCTAAGTTAAAATATTTTTTTGTTTCAGTTATCGGAAAAGTAGCTTTCGATGAAAGTTTCCAGAGTTTTACTAAAAAGGAGCAAAACATAGATTCAAGAAGTAGCAATGTTATAGCTGCAGCTTTTGGCTCTAATAGTGGGATAATGAAGCTCGATAAAGGATTCCTGTGGAAATTCTTCCAAACACCACTATACAGGAGACTTGCGAAATCTCAAGAGTATTTAGAAAAGTGAGTTGAAGGGGTGCTATCAGGTTTTTAAAAGCTCTAAGTTTCGAGAAAGCCAGCGTTACTAATTATTCCAACGAAAAACGGAGGAGGTATGACCTTTTATATCTTTTTACCTATACTATCTTTTTACCTGGTGATACGATATGAATGATTTTTTTTCTATTGTGTAGAGAATAGTCCCAAGTTGGTCGCATTTAAATTAAATTAATTTAGTACTAATAGTTACTTCATAAAACTTAAAAACTAATATTGTCCCTTGACTTTTCGATTGGTCGAAACATTTTCTTCGGTTTTTAGTTTTTGAAACGTAATTATTTTATTTTGAAAATCTCAACTCGCTATCTCTTAGTCTTCTATGACGTAACGCAGGTGTGGGGTCTTCCTGATTATTTTTTCATCTAACTTTGTTAAAAAAACATTGGTTTCTGGTATGGCTGTTATTTCGTAGCGTACACGGAATTATTGTGAACAAAATGCGATTCGTTTGTAATCAATATGTGAGTCTGCAGATTATTGTAGACCCCCAGTTTTATTGTAAACCTGAATAGTATCGTATCCGTAGCACCTGCGTAGCACTATTGCGTAGCACACGTAGCAATCTTTCAAAAACATTTGAAGCAGACTTCAAGTGCTACGCGACTAAGTTAGATCAAAGATAGAATTCCGAATTGAGGTTCAAGGTTTGCTATCGACAAATAACTATAATTTAAAACCGTTGTTTTTTGGTTTACAGAGTTTCGACCAACATTTTGTTAAAGAAAGTGAACTTTTTCGGCAATGAGAACAATGAGTCTGATAAATCGCTTCTAAAATCGTTTCTCCAGCAAGATAGTTTGGATTTAAAAGATATCATTGGAATGATGGTCGACATTCTGATGGGTGCTATTGACACAGTAAGTTACTTGTTACATATTCATAAAAATACAATTATTTAAAAATCAGTGATGTACTTCACAAACTTTATTCGTATATTTTCAGACAGCATTTTCGACTAGTTTTGCACTTTATCATTTGGCTCGAAACCCGCAAGCCCAGGCAGAATTATATTCGGAAGTTAAGACGCTTTTACCCAACGAAGACTCAGAAATCACAGCTGATACTCTATCGAAAGCTGTGTATGTTCGAAGTTCTATCAAAGAGAGCTTGAGACTGAATCCTGTGTCAATCGGTGTGGGTCGTTTATTGCAAAAGGATATCTTTATCGGTGGTTATTTGATTCCAAAAGAGGTAATGTTTTTACAACTAGAAAAATGCGAGAAAATCATTCATACAAGATACAAGTAACCTATGTAATGCAAGTAATGCAAGCAAATTTTGTTGCTGCTATAACAACAAATACTTACTAAAAACAGAATAAAATAATTATTTAAGGGGGGCTCCCATACAACAAACGTGTTTTTTTTTTTTGCCTTTTTTATAGATAATGGTACGGAACCCTACGTGCGCTTGTCCGACTCGCACTTGGCCGGTTTTTAATTATTTAAGGTCCTAAATTTAATTATCGCATAGAGAAATGCACGTTGCTATGACGACTGATGTTAGATTTTTTTCACACCAGCAACGCCATCTATACCAATATCATCCCTTATGCGTTTTTTATCATTTTGGGGATGTTTTTCGTACCTTAAAGTAGCCTATGTTTTATTCCGGTTTTATATCTACATCCACAGCAAATTTCATAATAATCCGTTTTGTCGTGTAGGTTTGATTAGGGAGCAAAAATATATACAAACTCACAAACTTTCAACATTTATAATATTATTAGGATAACTTATGTTACTTGCTGATAATGTAGCATCTCCTAAGTGAAAGATTTTTTTCTATTACCAACAAATATACAAAACTTGTTTTTTATATTTATAATTAATGTAGGTAGTGATAAAACCATACTATTTTTGATTTTCAGACAGTGATTGTGACCCAAAACATGATAGCCTCTCGACTGCCCCAGTTCGTTCGAGAACCTTTGGACTTTAAGCCTGAGCGCTGGCTCCGAACCTCTCCTCATTATGAGAACATTCACCCTTTTACAAGCTTGCCGTTCGGATTCGGGCCGCGATCTTGTATCGCGAGACGACTGGCGGAACAAAATATGAACATATTCATTATTCGTGTATGCTTATTTCATTTACTTATTTGAAATTAGTTTGCATCTGCTGCTTTGGCAAGTTATTAAATATTTAAAAAAAACCTTTGCAGGTACGTACTTACACAACATTTTTCTCAATGTCGATCCTAAAATAATTTTCTCAGTTTAGATTTTAGCTTCGGAGGTTCTCTAAAAAAACTCATTCTTTCCCATTTTTATAGTATTTTTTTTCTTACAGATTTTACGAGAATTTGAAATCAAATGGGTAGGAGGTGATCTTGGAGTGCGCACACATCTTATAAATATGCCTGACCGACCTGTAACTTTATCCTTTACACCCAGAATAAAATAACATCGGTATGTTTCTCATTTAAGTAAACTATATACCTGCTAGTACTTACAAGTCTAATAAGTATAATATAACTGTAGAACATTGGTTCTTAATTTAGCAGCTAAAGGAATTGAAATAAAATTATTAATTTGAAATCATTTATTTATTTCGTACATAATTGACGATACTACTGGGGCTCTTTTTGTGGCAGGAATAGATATAATTTCTATTTTATTACCATTTTCAAAATATATGTTAGGGAGAAATCTTTCCATTATGATGTTTTGTACGCAATCCGCGAGGATAAGTCGATTCTTATCTGCCATGGTGTATGGTAGAGAAAATGGAGCAATTTCTGGCACTGACGGAATAAGAATAACTCTCCTTTCTTCTACGAAGACAGGCTTAGGAATATCTGATATGCTTAGAGGAGGCAGTTCTGGAGGCGGAGGTATTTTATTAACACGAACATTGACTTCCGACATAAACAGTTCACCGGAAGGTTGAAAAGGCTTGTCTACCAACATTGGTACATTAGTAATTTCCACATCTTCAGATAGCTCTTCAGCTAAAGCTTGTATCGGAGGGTTAGGTTCGGGCAACTCAATGGGTATACGATCGATTTTAACTATACTTTCTTGATGTAGAGTTTGGTTAGTCTTTTCAATTTCAATCATAGGTAGTTCGGGAACTATCAGTTTCTCACTTTCAGTTATTTTATCTGATATTACCTCTGGTGTTTCGATTTCATCATTTAGTGGTTGTAATGGAGGGGTAGCTCTTTTAATTTCTGATGGCACAAATCCTCCTGGCACCATAAATTGCGGATTGAAGAAAAAATTTGATCCTTGGTGGAAAAAGTTCGATGCAAATGGCGGAGACCCCAATCCTGGTCTGACGATTAAATCGTCCTTTTCCTCGTTCACTGTGATTTGGTTTGGCCCTTCATATTTCACTGAAGTCTTTGTAGCAGCTTGTCCTAGTTTTGTTCCAAGGAGGAACAGAAATATGTCTGTGATTATCTGAAATAAAGATATATTTTGTTAGATTAAGTGAGATTTCTAAATCAGCCAAAGAGCTATGAACTAGGTAATTGTTCATAAACACACAAAATATTTTATTTCTTTTGTTTAAAAATTGTATAAGGGAAGATTTATATTAGACCGGGCCGTGTCCAGGCCGGGCCGTGTCCAGGCCGAGCCGGAGCCTTTGCCCGGACTGAACACGGATCAGGCAAAATGTATGTAACACTTACCATTATGAACAACTATTGAAGTCTAGAAGTTGAATGGCATATCATTTGCAAATGGGTACTATTTATATAGCCGATGAATGCATATTTTTATGCACATCAAACAAGTTGAAAACCAAGTAAAATGAAACCTGTTGGATGATTAATTTGTTTTACACTGAGCCAAATATTTTCGCTGTGATTTACCATAATTAATCTGGTTATTAATGGAGCCTAGTTTACTAATTTATATATTGTGAAATATTTTTGAATAAATACAAAGGGAATCAATCAGGATACTGTATAATCATACTGATATTCGTCAATCATCACAGTTTGTGGCCGACTCCAAACAAAACAAAAATGAAAACTGTAAGTAAACAATTGTAACCTGACTTACTTATAAGTACGTTTATGTACCTATACAAAATTTTAATTTTAATTTTTATTGTACGCTGTGATTGCAGACCATGAATTTTATCAGTTGCAAGTTCTAATCGAAATAGGTTCAGCCTATAGCCATTATGGCGTAATTGAATCTCAAAATTTTGCATTTATATTGGTTGAATATAAAAATTTGGATTATATTTTCTCAATTTAGTACCTCCTAATAGGTACATACTTTCCTTTGTTGGTATGAGTTGACAATAAATTATATATTTTTATTTTTACTTTTTAGATAACTGCACTCCTTGTTCTCTGCGCCTCCTACGCCATCGCAGCTCCTACTGACGCTAATATTCTTCGGACGCTTCCTGCTCTGGAACACCAGGAGATCCACGATGAGTACGGCCAATTCACCCTACGCTACGTAACTGTAGAAGGAACTATTGTAGCCGAGACGGGTCGATTAGTCCCCAACCCAGACGGCAATGGACATGTGATGGTTGTGGAAGGCTCAGTGACCTATATCGGAGATGATGGCAAAACTTACACGACAACATACACTGCTGGATTCGATGGGTATAAACCTCAGGGAGCACATTTACAGACGCCCGCTCCTATTGAACAAGTTGTGCCAGTACTGCCTGCTGAAGAACCAGTACTGCCTGAAGAACCAGTACTGCCTGCAGTATCAGCTCTGCCTGCAATTCCTGCTCTGCCTGTAGTACCAGTAATGCCTGTAGTTGTTGAAGTAGCGTGATTAAAAATGAATAAATAAATGACGACAGCAAATTTTAGTTTTTTTGTTAATGTACTGATGACATATAACCATAGTGGGCGTCATACCGTTTTATAACCAGAAATTCAGACAAAGGTAGTATAATGTAAAATTACTTTAGTTATGCTATGTACCTATAGCTTAAACAAAACTCCTTTATGAAGTAAAAAGGATTTTTTTCCTGCGAAGGCACAATACTGTACAATTTTAGCATTATTTTTAAAATACTTAATTTATAGTGGGAAATGCCAATACAAATCGCTGGTGTATACTTGCGGGCTCTCTTATTTAATTCACTTTGATGAGATTGCAAGAGATTATGTAAGGTATATCTATTTATCAATGAACCAGCATTCCTTTAAAAGGACTTCAAACTCTGATGATTTTATAACCAATTATGGTCTCCATTTTAATGTAGGTACAACTGAAAGCCTGTTGCCTTTCTAGTCTACCTTATGAAGAAAGTCTTAACTCGTTGCCGCCTTCGATGCTATTCTAGACTTTTTATAAGAAGGATTATTATTTGAATGTCATAATAACAACAACTGATTGTTTATCGTGTTAATTGTTTTTAAATTCATAATTAATGCGTTTATTAATTTTCTCCATCTTTAAATAGTCCATTTTTGGTTTTTTTAGAGCAGTTGGATATTTTTCCGGTGCATTACAGAAGGTAAGTTCTGACAAAACTACTAAAATCTTAATTTCTACTGTGTGTTTGGCATATTCCCATAAGTAGATTGTCAGTTAAATTAAATGGGAACAAAATAGTAGCATGTAGGTTTGGTCGGTGTACTATAACAGTAAAGTAACGATATTAACCCTCGTATTCAAGAACGACACTATGAGAACACCTACCCACAGGGGACGAAATCTTTTTCATAAAAATCACTTTATGTGTTGTGCGATACTGCATAGTGTGACTAGAGGCACATTGTCGTGTGCCTTTAGCCAAAGTTGAGCTCTAAAGGCACACGGTAGCGTGCGCCATATTGCTGCTCAGCACATAAAGAGATGTTTATGAAAAAAGATTTCGTCCACTGTGGGTGCATGTTCTCATAGTGTCGTTCTTGAATACGAGGGTAATAGTTATTTGTTATACAAGAGTGCAAAGTTGCTTTTTAACCGCGTGTTCAATTTTGATGACCGAGCAAGCGAAGGATTCTAAAATTGAATCCTGAGCGTTAGCGAGGAAATCAAAAGAGCACGAGGTGAAAAATCTTTGCACTCGAGTGCAACACGTAACTTTTCATTCCACCTCAGCGAGGAAATGACTAAATGCAAAAAAAAAAAACGTTTACAATCACAATATAGGTACTTTTATTTCAGTTTAGGTATTAACTACTACATTATGACAGGTAAGTATTACAGAATAATCTTAATAATGACGTGAAAAAATGCCGCGTAAAGAACCGCGTACAAAGCAAATTGAAAAAAGAACACCAAGAAGGTTCCGAGTCTGAGTTTTTAACAAATTAAAAAAAAGTTGTATGATATATTCGGCACCATAGAGGTAGCAGTAAATAGGTTAAATGATTTTTTTAATTCACAAACATAGTGCACACGCTGTTCTAAATTCAATTTACTTTATCCTCTAGAGAATAAAAACGGCTTTTGCACTCAGATATTGAAGAGCAAAAATACTCTTTCTGAGATGGTGGGATGAAAAAGTTTTTTTGCTATAATAATACCTTCATACAAGCTGTTCGGGCATGTTCGTGGACGTTCGGAACTTCGCAGCGATTATGTGCAAACGAATAGTGTCAATAACAGACGAGTAGTTTAGATATTTCATTTGATTTAATTTCACCCACATTATGATTTTAATTTTCAGATGTTGCTGTTCGGTGTTTTTTGTTTGATTTCTTACGCCACTGCTCTGCCAGTTTTACACTCGTCAAAATTGCCGCCAGAGGCTAATAGCCTGCGCATAAATGCTGTACCAGAAGAAACGGAACCCGAAATCTTATCACCCATTCCTGACCCCCCTGAATTAGAACCCCTCGTTGTCTTTATTGTAGAAGATGTTGAGATAGAAAAAAATAAAGATGAAGGAATCAAAAATAAGAACAATGAAGAGAATTCTGGCTCAGTCGGCAAAGAGCCTGAAGCTGTAAATAACGATAAACCCGGAGGAAGCTCAGATGAAAATATGTTAAATGAAAACAAACCACACTTCTCTATTAATAGCATGGTCCCATCGTGGTTATCCGACATATCGTGGCCAAAATGGCCCCAAAACATTTCGTGGCCAAAATGGCCAGAAACCATTTCGTGGCCAAAATGGCCAGCAATCATTTCATTCCAGCCCTCTACTTGGAATTTACCGAGTTTACCGAGTTCACCGAGTTTACCTTCGTTTCCAAATATTATCGAACCCCAACCCAACTACAAATATGTAATTGTGTAATGTTTGTATAAAAAAAAGTAGAATTAAATTAATTTGCGTTTGTTTTAATTAGAGTTAAATAGTGAGTCACTGCTATCATAAAAAATATATATCTACAAGCACATGTTTTATGTAATGTGTGAAATAAAATATATTATTGTAAAAATGTTTTTATTAAATAATTTTTATCCACATAATTATGTAAATTATTTTCCAAATCCATCAAGCCAAGGGGTTAAAGTAGGCACAGGAGGTAGATTTTTGCTCAGAATTACTGGTGATGAAGTGCTTGACATGTCTTGTTGGGGTTTAGGACTCAAACTTGATTCAGTTACCAAATCATTCCAGCTAAACTTGTGGCTTCCCCTGTATGCTTTATTTTGTCGACTACTTTCCATATCATTTTTTGTAGAAACAAAATCACGTGCTTTGGGAGTAGTGCTAGCCACGGAATTCCTTCTAAAGTCATGGTTGGCTGGATCTGCCTTTTCTACGGATGCAGTCGTTTGTTGTTGTTGACGTTTGGTTTGATTCAATTCTGCTTCAACAGGCATCTTGTGTTCCAATGGCACTTCTATAAGCATGGATGGCTGTGGTTTTTGTAAATGGTTAAACTCCGCTACTTCTGGTTCGGAAGGTTCTCGAGATTCGTATTGCGGGAAAGCTTGCTTGTTGAATGTTTTGGAGAAGTCAGCCCACCTTGGGGCTGGAGGTGGTGATGGCATTGACGTAGACTGCGTCATATGTGGGTGGTGTAGATGAATTGGCGTTCTCTGTTGGTCTTGGTCTCTTGGCAAGGTAGAGAGTTTTGAAAATGATTCACTGTTTTCATACACCGTATCTTCAGGATCTTGATCGATTTCCGCCACAACTATTGGTGCATCTGTCGTTGTCGTTGTTTGTTGTTTATGCATGTAGAGTACGAGGCTTTCGTCTCTCATTTCTATTTGTGGAGGTTGGTCTCTTCTCAACTGTTCAAAGATGAATATGAGGTTGGTATCTGGTTTGACTCCAAAGTCTATATTGTGTCCATCATTGTAGTTCATGGGGTTTTGGAAGCTTCCATAGTTGCCGTTGTCTGAAGCGAGTATCGCCGTTGGTATTAAAAATAGGAGTACAATTGTCAACATTTTTCTAAAAAAAAAACAGAATAATTATTATTGTTATCTAAAAGATAAAATAGATAAGTAGATTATATCATGGAATTTATTATGAGGTTTATTTTCTTTACAGATTTCTACAGATTTACTTACTTCTGTGACGTTTCAATAATTACTGATATTTATTCGAAAAACACCAATATTTATAGAACTTTGTTCCCATAGGCACTAATATCTGTAAAGAATGCAGTTAAGCAAATAATTGCAACAAGTAAGTACCTACCTACTTCTAGTATAATTTGCAACTAATTCGATTATAATGATCGAAAAAGTGTAATTTATGAGGAAGAACCTGTACCTCTTACTTATCCAAATTTTATTTTTATTTAGCTTACTCCCACGGCTTCGCACCCGGATAAAAAGTATTTTATATTTTAGTCTAAGTCTAAGTGCTATAATATCTATAAACCAATTTAATTGAAAGCGGTTCTCTGCCGTGACACAATTGAGTAACAAATTTCCATACTTTAGCATTTATATCTTCGCCTTATCCCACGTCCTCGTGGGGTCGGCACAATAGTTAGATGTTGCCAATGGATTTGGCTTGGGGTGTTCTACAACCGGCCGCCTGCCTAACGTCAACCCACTTTGGGAATGCTTACTGGTTGTGCACTTGGCGTTATCGGCTGCGTTAGGATTTATACCCAATATAATATAGTGTGATCTATATGTTAAAGGTTTTAAGAACAACAAATTGTTTTAATTTATTAACAACTTTATTTGAGAAGTTAAAACATAAATTAGTTGATAAGTAAGTTAAATAAATAGATAAAAGTGCAAGACTACAATGAGATAACTATCTAAATAGTAATTAAGAAAAAAATTGGTGTAATTATACATAATTAATTATGGTGCAGTATTATAAATTAATAAACTACCCATAGAAAAGTTATTGCAACAAGTTGCCATTGCATTTCATTAAATTGATTTCAACCAATGACAAGTTATTCGCCATAACATAAATTCGTCCTAGCCACCCAGATTATACTTATAACATACTATGTAATTATTTTAATCATAGCAACTAATCCATTATATACCCACTGAGGATAAGAATATAACCGGCATTTTGTATGTGTGTTAACATAACCAACGTCGAAAAGTATATAGGAACTTTTTTTTATTTTTTGAAATATTTTTTATGCAACAAAAACGATATATCGTAACGGAAATCGTGCCAAAGTTACATTGTTTCGACTATGAACGATGGAATGGTGATGACGTCGGTGTTCGTCAAATCACTAAAAACAATACGAGAATTTAAATTTGACAACGAAATGAATTGTACCTGTCGTTTTCGATTTGCGGAGTAGAAACCCGAAATATGTCGAGCGCTGAGGACGCTACGACCTAAAGTTAGGTTGGAGAAACGACCTCAAAGGTAGAACTAAGGTCGTGGCCGTTGTGAGAAGAAGGGTTTTTAAAGATTGCGTCGTCCTGAAGAAGTGCAAATGGAGAGACATGTCGTCGTTGATAACCCCGACGGGTTGATGTGATCGTGAAGTGTCTTGTTTTCGAGTAGATAGAGAAATCATAACGCCATCTGCATTACCAAGGACGTGACTTGGTCTACGGAGGGATTGGCAAAACATAGTCTCGTTATTCGGTACCGTGATATTCTTATATGGAATGTCTAAAAGCATATAATATATCGCTGTAATTGCTAGTCTCATGTTATTACATACAGGATCATTTATGGTAAGGTAATCTTGATCTTGCATTTACAATTTAGTTTCGCGCTATATATCAAGAAGTAGTCTATCCAAACATAGCGCCTACGCTTTACCCATTTGCAAAGAGCAACATTCAGATCAGAGCAAGATGAGTTCAACGACATTAAACTTATTATAGCCATAATGGCTAAGTTTCCTTTTACGTTTGCATTTTATGAATAATTCTATGATTTCATAACTGTAAATCGATCTATATTTGGTATAATATTTTGATCGTATTAATGTTATGTTTAGTAATAAACTTGCCCTGCAGTGTTATAATTTTTACGGACATTCTAACGTTGGTTCAAAACAAAAAGTGTATCCGATTCAAACAAAATTTGATACAAACAGAGGTTCAATGGCACTGGAATTAAAAGGATAACCATAATGTGTGAAATATAATGTAGCTACCTAACCGCCACAAAAACTACAGTACCTAACTTAATATTATTGACTCGAAGTTTTATTATGATTAACATTTTCGTCCTTATAATTACGAAGCTAAGTAGTTAAATACATTAATATCGAGTTAATTTCTATATATTACACATAAAAAATCACTGAATGGCTAAAATAATATATTTTACTTCGTTCGTTTTAATTACATGATTCGGTTCATCTCCAATCAACTCTACCTAGACCGTTTCTGAACTAACAATACTGATAAAATAAATAAAATTAGGTAACTTCAATTCTCACATTGTGATTTAACACAGACGTATTTCATTAACATTAATTTATTGGTCTAGGATCGTACGGTGTGGCCTCGTGGCCTACATACCTATTGTTTTTGCGGATTTGAAAGCCTTCCCCTGGCGCCGTATTGTAGTATATCACTCTACGAATACCGAATGGGTCCACATAACCGAAACTACCAGTCTTTTCATCTGCACCTCCGGTTTCTTCTTCGTGGTATTGCTTAGGAAGATAGTATCGGAAGCCATTTCTTCTAAAAGCAACTCCATCGTATGAAGAGAATTGTGGGGTATATCCATTGCCTATTTTAGTATCAGGTCTTTGCCTTCGTTGCCAGTCATCGGCGTGTCTGTAGGAGTTGGGATTGAACACATCATGTCTGATGCTATCACTGGCGTAATAACCGTCGTCCAACGTGTTAGTGTTTGGGGAATCGTAGTCGAAGGGGCTCGTTGTCGAGGATGCTTCATTGGCTGTGATCGGTGGGACAGTTGGTTTAAAATTGTAAATGGTTGACGAGTCTATCGAATTAGGTGAAACGAACACCTGGGGCGTGGAAGTCGGGTGTAAGTAGGCTGGTGGCGGAGTGACCGTGACTTCCGCGGGGAAAGAAGATGTTGAGTGTGGGGGCGCTAGCGTGGAAGAGGGGACATGCGGGGGTGCACGTGTGCGATGTACCGCAGGTGCCGGCGCTGGCGTTATGCCATACCCAGAGTCTGTCGGTGCTGTTTTTGCGATAATCAACGATTCCTGAAACGAAACATTACGTTAGATATTACGCAGTCATTACGAATGTTATGTTATGACTATAGGTACTAAATACATACTCCAATTGATCGGTTTTCTCCGACGTAAACTGTCTTCGATTTATAGATTCTGTATCCTTGGCTATCCGCTATATAGTCTTGAAGTCGTAGATATCCGGCAGCATCCACCCAGCCTGTCGTGCCTGGAATTCGGAAGCGTAGTTGAGTATTTTTAAGTAGTACCAACCTATTTTGGGTAAGAAATTTAAATGTATATATTGCATTAACAACAACATAAATGCTTGACCCAAAAAGATAATCAAATTACCTACTTATATTGACAAACTAGCTGGTTGGTTTGGTTACTTGAGGTCAAACATTTCAAATGACTTTCAAAGGATCTTATTAGATATTTTGGTCGTTTTTTGTGAAGAAGGATACACAAATATCGTTATCCATACAATCCGGCAGGGTGACTAAGAAATAAATGAAGTAGGTATCACGAGAAACGAATTATCTTACCAACGACAGAACCATCTTTAAGTCTCCTTTCTTTACGGTACTGTCCATTGTGTGTCTGGTAAATAAAGTAGCGGTCTTCGTCTCCGTCTGTCTGGATGTGGAACTGGTCAGAGTCCTGCTGGTTGCTGTAGCCGTCCAACGCAGCTAGGGCGCTGCAGGCGCAGACCTGGAAATAAAGATAGTACCAATCAATATAAGCAGAGTGTGGGTAACATAAACTTCCTAGTTCATCAAGAAATGGAAACAATAGATACTGATTGATCATAAGTGCCATTCGATGCAAGGTCGGTAAGATTATGTCGCATAAGTGTAATTAGATTCGTAAATCACTAGGAGCGTGGGAGAAACAACTGTTTATTATAGTAGCGGCTGTTGGTGCCAAGGACTATAGTAAAGGCTTTGATATACACCGGTTGCAGCTGCAGTACCTACCTATGGGTGTGTTACTAATGATAGACATCACAAAAAATCGCTAAACGTCTATGGTTTAACCATTATGCATTATATACCTGCATAATATGGCCTAGCTAGAGTTAGCGAGCCTGAGATTGCTCTAAAAATTATATATGATAGTATTTACGTATGTAATGTACGATGTATGTAACTATCAGAAAAAGCAGTTTACTTTTAAGTTTATAGTACCTACCAGTAAACTGCAACATGTGATATCATAAGACTGAGGGTATGTGTCGATGGAAACAGACTTTAAATTGAAATGATTATGTGAATTTTGTCCGCAAATTGTCCGAAATTTGCTTCGGTTATTCCATTTAACCAATAACTAGAAATCTTTTTCTAGCTATGGTAGTAAGCACTGGCACTTCCCTTGATATATAAAAGAGCCCTATCAGTCACCACCATGACATTTTTGTTGTTAACTGTTTGTATCACTTACACAATAAGTTCAAGTATTTCTTTGGACATGTGGGTCTTATTATGTGCATTATGCGTAAAATCGGGCAGTCGAGACAATGGTTTACCTCTGCCACGGATTAGGGACGGAATCAGTAATTTGCTGAACAATAGATGTTAACTGAGCCCCGAAGGCCGAGATGAAGCAATAACCACATGGACCTTCTATTAATATGGAAAAATAATACGAAAAATCCTTAGGTTCTGAAAGTTAAGTACTTACGTACATTTCGTAAAGCAATTTAGTTAATCAAGTCTTAAAGTATCATGAATCAGAAAACCGTTGATTTGGTTTATGGTATCTACCTATAAAAGTTCACCTCAACACCCACATTTCTGTGGTCAGCGAATTCAAAGAATTCAAAAGTCTGAGTCAAAATCTAAATAAGGCTTCGGTAAAGTCATAGAGTTTCATGGTAACTCTTAAGGAAACGTTCCAGAATGTTGTTAGAAGTGACAAATAAGACCTTATTTAGTCGATACTGGTAGAATACCAACTATGTTTATTGAATACGACCGGCAGTACCGCCGCAGCCTCGGGATCTACGTGGGTTGATAACTAAGGACCTACGCGGAAACATCATGCATGGCTGATTAGACAGCGCATCGAACAAAAAAGCCATACATGTTAAATTTGTTCCGAATACGTACCGCTTCCGCGATCTAAGCATTCCTCAAAAAATCATGTGTTTCTAGATATTGCGTGATAAAATCTGCAGTAGTCAAGGTCGGTCATTGAAATATCTACTTTTTACGTCATTTTATCGTGTCTAATTGGAGATATTTAATAAGATTCATCAAAAACTTTATTTAACATTTTAATGGTAAACCGTGATGTAAACTTTATTATGCTTGCTAAAAGTTTATTTCTCCACTAATAAGTTCATTGAACGTATATTCTATACGTGTTATAAATTTATTTTATCAATACTTGTAAGATAAAAAAAACAAGCAAAGTTTACCCAAACCTAAATACAAACATACCTATTTAGGAAAACCATCGTTAGTGCTGCTTTGATGCAGTCAACGCAAAAAAAGAACGAAAGAACTAAACAATTGAACATTAAAACATAATTTAACCTATCATTAAAAATTGTTTAATACCCTTTTAATTAAGAAATAACTCTTGACCGACTGTATAAATAAACATTTTGTTGCACACATTTTATTAGCATTTAATCATAAAATGAAGATAAGATACAGGGAGAGAAATGAAGAGATAATGGTGGAGAAAATTATTATTATATGTAGTATGCACAATACATATTATTATTTATCTAGATTAGTGTTTGTAAAGCGTGAAAGGAAAATTGATTTTGCAATAAAAAAAAATACCTAACTACTCCAGGTTCCACATAAACTTTCCAGTTTAATGGCAGTTTAAACTAAAATAACTACTTTTTGAACGGAATTATTATAACCACAACTAATGACCTATTTTGAAATTTCATTATATTTTTGGCATATAAAAAGATTTGCAATCAACAATCGCATCAGTGTTCTTTTTCTGGTGCCAAGGTCACAACACACATTTATCATTTCAATATGAAATTGGTAAGTTTAAGTTTAATATTTGCTTTATAAAATTAACTTACTCATCTTGCAAGTTATCTTACAACATGCAGAATGTGGGCATGTGCCAAATGTAATGTTTAAATGTGCCTCTGATGACGGATCTTCTCGAGATCTGAGATGATCTCCACCGTACTTAGGTATAACAGTTATGATCCTATACATTATATTTTTTTGTTTCTTTATCTTACGACTTTAATTTCTACAGTTCATCGTTGCTTGTTTGGCCGCCATGGCTGTAGCAGCACCTAGCGTAGATCCTGAGATCTTGGCGCTACGGGCCCTCCCAGCCTTAGAACACTCGGAAGTCCATGACGAGTTCGGCCAATACTCTCTACGATACGTGACAGCCGAAGGAATCATCGTCTCTGAAAGTGGCCGACTAGTCCCCACACACGACGGAAAAGCATACGTTCTGGTCATAGAAGGCGAGACCAGGTACATAGGAGACGATGGACAGATCTACATCACGAAGTACTCTGCAGGTCTTGATGGAACGCATATGGAAGGCACGCACATACCAGTTTCTGTCGTTGCTGAAGTGGCTCCGACTTCAACTCCTCAATAAACTATGTAGCTAAATTTTGCTTCTTATTTGAAAGACCCAATATTTACTAGTCGTGGCTAGTGATTTTGTGAATGTAGTGACTTTTAGTTTCTTAAAAGCGGCGATGAGCTTGCCATTGTCACTTATGGAACACTGACTACTGGCCTTGAGGCCTTGTGCCAAATGTAATGTTTGGTAATGCCTCTGATTACGCCCTTTAGAAATATTTGAGGATCTGTGTGCTTGGAGATCTGAGAGGCTGTCTATGTCTACCGTACTTTTGGATTATTAGTCGTGATCTAGGTTTTTTTATACGTGACTTGTCTCTTTTTCGTTGTTCCTATGGCTAATGCAGTAATAGGTACCTACCTTCTCCATAATTAAATATGACGTCAAGCTGCTGACTCACCAGACTATTAGTGAACAAATTACCATAAATGGAAATTAAATGTGTACCAGGCTTACCAGCAGAAAGCCGGTTTAGACCAAATTGTTTGCTCGATTTGTTCACAACAGAAACGGGGTTATAAAACCGGACCATATAAGTTGGAAGTGATTCCCAGGGTACGAATAAATATACCTAATGCTAATTTTAATTTGATGCCTGTAAAAAATGAGTCGGATGGGAACACAATCAAATCTTCCGCGTTGAGCATTTTTTGTTTTCTGTTTTTGTATCAAAGTTGACGCATGGCCATACAATTAAGATATCAGGTTGTCGAATAAATTAATATTAACTATTGTGACAGGCTTGTCAAGTATAAGATCAACCATATAGGTACTCGTATATGTAGGTAATTGAATGAGGCATGTTGATCGTGATGTTTGTACTTATGTGGGTTGAAATTTATTTATCTTAGTGCAGGTAGGTAATTGAGATACGGAATCAATGGGGGCGGTTGACAAGGTACCTACCTACATTTTACCGATCGCTAGCACGCAATCTCTACAAACAGGTAGGTACTTAGGTATTTCTTTTTATCGCAAAACGCAGGTATGGTGCCATTTGTTTTCTTATATGTTTAACATACTCGTAGATACACCCAGCAAGCTTTTGAATTTAGTTACAGGTAGGTATTTAAAATGCAATAAATAATTGTTGAAGTTTCGGGAATATTATAATTCTGTGAGAATATTAACGCACTGTCTAATATTTGAAGGTATAATTTTGTAGTAAAATACTAATCAACCCATTCATTTCGTACAATCTCTGGTGTTGAGTTCGTGGGTGACCGGAGTCGGCCGTGGGTTCGCCCACGTGGTCCTAGGTTCTAGGGCACAAATCCGCATTGAGCAAAACACCTCGTCGATTCTAATTTACATTCCGTTTACATTCCTGGTTGCCATTACCACTGGTAAAAAATTGCGTCAATCATGCGCAATCACTGAATATCATTTTAAGATCTACAAAAATAGCTATATTAATCTTGCATCAAAATAATCTAGGTTAGTGGGTGTTTGCTTTGAAATTGATGCTCGCACTTTAGTGTAACAAACGTAATAATAAAAGACGCAATCACAAGACTTGTTTTAAATATTTGGTAATTTGGTAGGTAACGATATTACAAACGACGACACATAGCTTGATCCCATTATTATCATTAGTCATTTAACTAAAATAAGAATCACTCAGTAAAATTAAACAGCATTTGCAATAAAAATAATACTTGTATTAATATTTTATGAACTGGGCGAACGCACTGCGGCTTCATTCTTTCCAGAACTTGCAAGCCTGGAAATAACCTGCAGCAAGATGTGATGAAATTTTAAATACATTTAGTGCGGAACGGTATGGTAAAAAGAAACAGAGTACCGAATAGGTACAAAGGCCCAAATTGCCTCCATAGTGAACATGGAGTCAACAATCAGTGGCTAAAAGACTCATTAGATGCATTTGTCCGCATAAGGCGAGGAGTGCATTTGTTGGCGACAGGCTGGCGCGTTGTTGCATTGAAATTCCTCACTGTTTGGCCCTAATGTCGTTATTATAACTGTACAGTCCTACAACCACTGCTATTCACATAGATACCTTTTTCTAAGTATTTGTTATATAATTACTGTTTGCAAGGTTAAAATAATTTTCATGACATAATTTTGTTACTACTTATTATGGTATGAGAGAATAAAATATCTTACAAAACAAAGTTATGTAGACTGGCACAATGAGAAATTGTCATTTGAAATAGACATAGACATGGATCCATTATTTAGTGCAGAGTTGTCATAGGCTAGTAAAACGAATGTTACTCAACTCGCAGCTTACATAGAATTTATTTTAAGTGGACATACTGCTCGTTTTCTTCATCAAAAGAGTCATTGACAGCAAAGTGTGAGATAAAGAAAACAAAATGAAGTAGGAAATGTGGGTATTGTGCCAATAATAAAGAAAAAAATCTTAACTAAAGATACCAGGGCTCAAGCAGGGCTCTGTAGGCCCAAGAAGAAGTGCCCTACATTTGTTGACGGAATGATTGCATTATGCAATTAAATTGCTACAGTTATTCCGTACTTTGTGCCAAGTTCCGTAGCAGGAAGGTGATGTGCACTCGACATAGCAAAGGTTCTCACGCGACGAAAGCATGACGTAACTACCGCCGCGAATCGTATTTGCAACTCAATTTTGTCCAAGATATAACCCCGACCAATCTTTCATGCATATCCATATTCACTCTATCCCAAGGTTGTCTGGAAGAGTTCGCTTTTTAGCGATAATACCGCCCATTGTACAGTTTAATTCTAGTTAAGTTTATTTCATTGTTATTTTTATTATTGGTGTATAATAAGGCATTTTCAAATAATAATATACCTAATAAAATAATTATTTTATTATTTTGCTATTTGTATATGAGCAAAATAAGATAAGCGAATACGGTTGTAAGATTATAAATGGTAATATGGTAACAATGGGTAGGTAGGTACACTTTAATACTATTAAGCCATCTTATATTCTTATATTCTGGGTGGGAATCGAACCCCAATTTACAGTACAGAAGGAAAATTATGTGGTATCAGTAAAATTCTGACTATCTAGGGTTCGTAAATATGAACCCTAGTTACTGTATTATGTCATCTGTGCTACAGTAATTCTACTTTGCATTCGAAAATCCGGGTTATAACAAAAAAATATCACACAAAGCTACACAATTGAACAATTAAGAAAATTAATTTTCGTGAGAAGATTTTAATAAATCCTACATAATGAAACAAAAAACACTAATAAGTAAGATTAATAATACTAATCTATACTAATAATATAAGGAGGAAAGATTTGATTGTTTGTTCGTTTGTTTACAGCCTATTCAGGCTCCGAAACTACTGGACCGATTTGAAAAAATATTTTACCATTAGAACCCTACATTATCCCTGATGAACATAGACGATAGGTTATTTTCTAAAACGTTAGGGATGCGTATGAAAACTTCGATAACGTAACCCAAGGTGTAATAAAATAGTCATAAAGTTATTAGTACACCCGCTGCGGCGGACTGCTAGTAACACTATAAGTAGGTACATATAATATTTTAAGCCAATACGAATATAAAATTATTGAACAACTAGTGACCCAGTTTTGATTTAAAATTGTTGGTAGAAAAAACACCGATCTATCATAGCCTTGTATTATGTAGAAGTCCTTCCCTCAAGCACATGTAGCAGGTTTTGTGAACGTTCATTTTTGTCCCAATTTGCTAATATCTGTTTCCGCACCTTGTTTTATGTAATATGCCTTTCAATACATATTTCGTACATGTAAGTTGAACCAAACAGGAACACAACAAAAACTTAAGTAATATTGTAAAAAATATGGGGAGAGAAAGATTGGAATAGCTGTGAATAGAAGGGATTGCACTTAATTTGAAGTCCAATTGTTTATTAGTGGATATATAAATATATGCTTTATAATAAATAAACCCCCAACCATGGTCATTCAACCTTATAAGATGAACCAGAAATCACATTTAGCATAATATGCCCACTGAATGTCCAACATTTGGCACTGGTTTCTTCGCGGTGGTTTCCTTCACCGATTTGAGCACACTGGTTTATTGTTCAAATAGAAAAAAAATAACTAAAAGATTGAAAGTCGAAGCAACTCTACTTAATAGATCAACACGGAATGTTTATCAGTCATGTGTTATTAGCTTTATGCAGATTATCTTTATTATTTTACTAAGATGAAAAAGATATTAGAGCTGGGGCCATACCGCAAGTCCTAAAGTAATATCACAACAAAATTACTTGAGGTGCGAATGATAACGTTATACGTTTGTTTATTGTTATGATATTACTTTTGAGCTTGTGGTGCTGCCCCTGTGTATATTTAGGTCACGAAACAGCAAATGAACACAATGCGCGCGTCGCTAAATAAGTTGACATGTCCGTTCGGAAGTCACATTAGCATGTATTGCATTGCGTTATACAACCAATGTTGTAATACTATTTATGCACTGAGACACTTCGGCATGTCGAAGATAAAGAGCTTTCTATTGTCTCTGGACGTCCCTGCATTTGGTTGAATCGTATCGTGTATTTTAAAGCATCAAAACGAGGTTAACCTTTCAAATCTGTTTTTAATGTATCTATGTCTAGTTCTATTGCTTTCGATTTACTTCTCATTACAGATTTTTACTTTTTCCACTGACGAAAAACTATTTTTATTTTTATATCCGATTTAAACGTTTTTCTAAGGTTTAGAAAAAATAGTCCAAAGTTGATCCCATCTCAACTGTATTTATGTAAGACTAGCAGTCCGTCCCGGCGTCGCACGGGTGTAATAATGATTTTATGTCATTTTTTTTACACCTTGGGTTACATTATCGAAGTTTTAATAGGGATCCCTAATAGTTAGACATATAGTATTACAGACTTCTTTGTAGATATTATTGTCTGCTTTAAAACTGTAGTACATCACTTTGCTCTATTGTCAATAATTTCTGCAGCAAAAGCAATATAAGGATTTTATTTGGATTTTTTTCACACGTTGTGTTACATTATCGAAGTTTTTATACGGATCCCTAACGTTTAAAATAATCTATAGCCTATGTTCATCAGGGATAATGTAGAATTCTAATGGTGAAAGAATTTTTCAAATCGGTCCAGTAGTTTTGGAGCCTAACTAACAAACAATCAAACAATAATCTTTCCTCTTTATAATATTAATATAGACTAATAGCTCCTTCATAAAACTTAAAAAACCGGCCAAGTGCGAGTCGGACTCGCGCACGAAGGGTTCCGTACTATTATCAAAACGGCAAAAAAATCACGTTTGTTGTACGGGAGTCTCACTTAAATATTTATTTTATGCTGATTTTAGAGAAATACATCATCTGTGAAAATTTCAACTGTCTAGCTATCACGGTTCACGAGATACAGCCTGGTAACAGACAGACGGACAGCGGTGTCTTAGTAGTCCCGTTTTTTACCCTTTAGATACGGAACCCTAGAAACATAAAAAATAATTCATAATATCTCGTAACCTACCTATTTACCGTAACCTACCTATTTTCACAGATGATGTATTTCTCTAAAATCAGCATAAAATAAATATTTAAGTGAGACTCCCGTACAACAAACGTGATTTTTTTGCCGTTTTGATAATAGTACGGAACCCTTCGTGCGCGAGTCCGACTCGCACTTGGCCGGTTTTTTTTATTTACATTAGATGTACTTTTAATTTCTCTTCCCGGCATCCTTGTGTTAATTCTGTAATTATACTTATGTGGAAGTAATTAATTGCAATTCCGTGGTAAATAGTTCCGTGTTTAGTTACCGAATCGGGTTTGAGGGTTCCGAGGAAGGTGCTGACCACTTTCACCCGCGGTTGATGGAGATAGCACGCGCAGATTCTTGTACTATGACGGTTTACATAAACATCATGACCTAACTTGTTTGTCACATCAAATCCGAGTCCAGGGTATGAAGTTTGAAGGCGCATTTTTAACGGACTCGACAGCGGATTTCGGATCGACATTTCGGATTTCGACAGCCTCACAGCTCAGTTGGTATTAACTCTGCCTTAAGCGCTGAAGGTTGTGGGTTCGATTCCCACCCAGAGTAAATATTTGTGTGATGAACATAGATGTTTGTTCTGTGTCTGGGTGTTAGTATGTATCATATGTATGTATTTACAAAAAAAAACGTATTTAAGTATTCTATTAGTTATCTAGTTCCCATAGTACAAGCTTTGCTTAATTTGGGGCTAGATGGCGATGTGTAAAATGTCCACCAATATTTATATATATATTGTTGCTATTTTTTGTGTATGACCGTGCATGTCTTTTTATCTGGTGATCCGATTTAAATTGGTCCCATTTAAGTTATACTACTGTAGAACTAATAGTTCGTTCATAAAACTTAAAAAACCGGCCAAGTGCGAGTCGGACTCGCGCACGAAGGGTTCCGTACTATTATCAAAACGGCAAAAAAATCACGTTTGTTGTACGGGAGTCTCACTTAAATATTTATTTTATGCTGATTTTAGAGAAATACATCATCTGTGAAAATTTCAACTGTCTAGCTATCACGGTTCACGAGATACAGCCTGGTAACAGACAGACGGACAGCGGTGTCTTAGTAGTCCCGTTTTTTACCCTTTAGATACGGAACCCTAGAAACATAAAAAATAATTCATAATATCTCGTAACCTACCTATTTACCTAACTACGTAGTTAGCATTCCACACGTGACAGGTTGCAATCCCGTCGCCGCTTTCAAGAATACTAACAGGTTTCCTCACGATGTTTTCCTTCACTGTTATAAACACGTGTAACGCGCATATAGGTACATTTTTCGAACAGAAATATCCATTGATGCACGGCCAGGATTCGAACTCGAAATTAATTGAAAATTAATAATATCTACCTAGGTACCTATTTACCTATCTACATGAATTCAATAATTCAATTTCAAACTTTTTATTCGATCATGTGAAGTACCACCTATTTACCGACTTACTTTACCGATAGTGGTAAAATAGCGCCACCTGCCAGCGGAATCGCAAACCTCTTTCATCTTACCTCTCAAACCCCGAGCGGTCGCATGAGACCGCGAAAAGTACCTATAATACGTAGTAACATCAAATGAAACTAGATAGCGCTGGAATGCAAAAATCAAGTTTGTTGTATGGGAGCCCCCCTTAAATATTTATTTTATTCTGTTTTTAGTATTTGTTGTTCGAGCAGCAATAGAAATACATAATCTGTGAAAATTTCAACTGTCTAGCTATCATGGTTCATGAGATACAGCCCTGTGACAGACAGACAGACGGACAGACGGACAGACGGACAGACGGACAGACGGACAGACGGACAGACGGACAGACGCACAGACAGACGGACAGCGAAGTCTTAGTAATAGGGTTCCGATTTTACCCTTTGGGTTCGGAACCCTAAAAACCAATATCGTAACATTTTCGACGGTATTTTTTTTATTTTTTTAACTCGCAATTATATAATTATACATTTGTATAAACCATCTCTTAATACTAGGGTTTGAAAAAATCGATCTCATAGTCCAATTATTATAAAAATTTATTGGTTTATCCAAAAGACCTTACAATACCAGGTATCACTATCAAAATATCGCAATGGCAATCGCTATATAAATAAATCGCATGCCTGATGGTGCAACTCATGTAGCTCAACCAAATCAGTAGTATAAAGAATGACAAATGAATAGTATTTTCAGTATCAATGGGATTGAGCTTTTAATGTTTAAGCCAAAGTATCACGGGAGTGATACTTGATTTTAGGATTCCGTACCCAAATGGTAAAAATGGGACCCTATTACTAAGATTCCGCTGTCTGTCTGTCTGTCTGTCTTTCTGTCACAAGGCTGTATATCATGAACCGTGATAGCTAGACAGTTGAAATTTTCACAGATGATGTATTTCTGTTGCCGCTATAACAACAAATACTAAAAACCATAAAAACGGAACAAAATAAATATTTAAGTGGGGCTCCCATACGACAAACTTGTTTTTTTTTTTGGCAGATTTTATAGATAATGGTACGGACCCCCTTCGTACGCGACTCCTACTCGCACTTGGTCGATTTTTAAACCTAACGATACAATGATCGCCCCATCGGTGTATCGTGATGGTGACATCGACGTATCAATGTACCAGGTTCTATTGCCACACATATTGCACACTTAATGACATTTTCCAAAAATGTGTTGTATTACACATTATTACAACAATGGGAAATTACTCACGTAAATTATAAATTGTCAATGAGGACACCGACAATGTTTCGATTCATCTAGACTTAGAGAATCTTCTTCAGGGTGAGTGGACCATAACGCGCGCGCTACCCTGCTCGCATTGCAGTGCTCTTCTTCAGGGTGAGTGGACCATAACGCGCGCGCTACCCTGCTCGCATTGCCGTCTCGCACTGCAATGCGAGCAGGGTAGCGCGCGCGTTATGGTCCACTCACCCTGAAGAAGATTCTCTAGATGAATCGAAACATTGTCGGTGTCCTCATTGACAATTTATCATTTACGTGAGTAATTTCCCGTTGTTGTAATAATGTGTAGTACAACTCACGAAAGTTTTGAAAGTGAAATGTGTTGTATTTTTTAATGCAATCAAAATTAATGTGAAGAATATTTTTAGTTCATGAGTACTTACAGGAAGTTACGACAAATAACCTTCAATGAAGCATGACATTTGTTTCAGAGAATTTCACACCATGTAAAGTGTGATTCAATGCCAGTAACTTCAATGTCATCGAAGAAACTAATGATTTTAGACGCCGACCTATCTAGACGTGGGTTTACGAGTACCTACCTACTATAAATGTGTTGAGAAGCTCAAAAATAACTCCGACAGTTACCACTTTTGATTGCGGTGTTCAACGCGGTGTATGATAATGTTCACGCTGTAATGGAAAGGTTCAAACAAGTCACCGAATTTGATATATTAGTTGAATTGAAGACTCCACAGAACAGTGAATTGTTCTGTTTGTGTAAGCTATATAAACTATACTAGCTGCTCGCCTCGGCTTCGCACGGGTGGTACCTGGATAAAAAGTAGTCTATATGTTATTCTGATGTAAGCTATGATTTATAAGCTATGTTTCTGTAAAGTTTCATTTTAATCTGTTCAGTAGTTTTTGCATGAAACAGTAACAAACACACACACACACTACTCACTCACAAACTTTCGCATTTATAAGGTTAGTAAGATAAACAAGAATACATTTTAATATTATCGCAAACGATTGTTTTGTTATGCTACACCCGTTTTATAATTATGATACAGTTTTAACTAGCCGACCCGTGACAGACGTTGTTCTGTCAAATTTCAATAATCGAATAGAAAAGACTGAATGTTTTTAGTCTGTGTCAGATTTCTTGCACACCAGCGCCATCTATACAGAAATAATCCCTTTTGCGTTTTTATTACGTTTTTAGGATGTTTTTCATATTTTAAAGTAGTCTATTATTTATTCGGGCATTTTATCTACATCTACGGCAAATTTCAACTTAATCCGTTTTGTCGTTTAGGCCTGATTGAGGAACAAACATACATACAAACTCACAAACTTTCGCATTTATAATATTATTAGGATATATCGAAAACGATAGTTATGTAGTATCTACAGTTACATATTTATAATAGAGATCTATGAGTCTGTAAGGTGATTTACACTCTTTACCGTCCAACCGCACATACCGCCTAACACGCGCCTAACTAACGCGCGGTAAATCGTGTGGAGGGACAGTCGATATGTAAATCGCCTAAGCTCAATTGTGCATGCACGTTATCACTCATGGAAGTGATTAAAATAATCATGGATCGAATACAAAGTATCGGTTACAGCATCTGTAAACAAAACAATGTGTCACTGTTTTCAAAATAAAGTAACTTGTACTTAACTGGCCTCGCAGCTGTTTGTAGTAACGCTGTCTTCTGCGCTGTAGGGTTCGATTTTAAGATAAACATTTGTGTGATAAACATAGATGTTTATTCTGTGTCTGGGTAGAATAATGTTATTTAGAATGTATATAAAAGTATTCTAACAGTTATCTGGTTTCCACAGTACAAGCTTTGCTTAGTTTGGGGCTAGGTGGCGCTGTGTGTAAAGTCCGCCAATTTTTTTTAATTTTTTTATTTATCTACCTAACTAGTTTCTTGTTCCTTTATTTTTAAAACTTTCTACGGAAAATTTTCGTTACAAACACTAGTTACAAAAAGAATATTATTATGAAGGAAACAGCTGATTTGTATGAACAATTCATATTTTAAAATTGATAGGAAACAATCGAAATGCTCGCAATACACATGGTGTTTGTGGGTGGATATATATTGGATATTGTCCTAAATGACTCTGTCCTACTTATCAGTGATGGGTTTACAAGAGCCTTGCATTTACAGTACAATAGTGAGTTAAACTTTGTAAATTATTTAACAAACTCGGTGGTGTAGTGGTTATATGTCCGACTGAGGAGACGCCAGAGGTGCACAGGAACACAACTTTTTAACTTTGAATTTGAAAACTTTGAATCGTTATATCTTAGAAATGATGGGTTTTAGAAAAAAAGTACATTGCCAATTTTTTAAGATAATTAAATGATCTACAAATTTTATCTGAGTTATATCTATACTTATAATAAATCTGTAGAGAGGTCAATTCTGTACATGAAATATATTTCCAAAATAACTATCAGGGGGTGATTAGGGTTCGATACTGATGCCAAAAATGCAATCAGTAAATTTTTTGTCTGTCTGTCTGTCTGTCTGTCTGTCTGTCTGTCTGTCTGTCTGTCTGTCTGTATAACCGTTATAGAAACAAAAACTACTCGACGGATTTTAACGAAACTTGGTACAATTATTTTACATACTCCTGAGCTGGTTATAGTATACTTTTCATCACTCTACAATCAATAGGAGCAGAGCAGTAAAAGGAAATGTTGGGAAAACGGGAAGAGTTACTCCATATTTTAAGCTTCCGTCGCGTGTGCAACCTTAATGGTTAAAGCTACACAGAAATGATGTATGAGGGAAATGTTCTCCTTAAAATTATATAAAAAATATCCCACGACAGCATATGTCTATCTTTTATGGTTGACTCACAATAACACGTGTAACTCGAACATACTAAGCTTTTAATGTAAGGGTTACCTCTTTTTGTTCAAGGTGGGATTTTTGACGGCATTGTTATCATGCTAGGACACATTGGCCACAAACACGCCACAAACATGTATCAAAATACTTTCGCATCAAATATGTAAGAAAGTGTCCGAGGACATTATTGTGGCCACATTTATCGAAAGAATTTCGCATCAAACATTTATTAAGCAACTAGCGATCCGCCCGGGCTTCGCACGGGTGCAATGCTGATATAGGTACTAAATATACTACAGAATGTCTTTATATAAAACGTTTTACATACGACGTTTTACACGTCTTACATTAGATGATTTCTGTTTTTCTCGAACGTTCGCGACCGGCCGAACTGCGCGCTTGACGCCTAGCTGCTAGGCCGGTCGCGAACGTTCGAGAAAAACAGAAATCATCTAATGTAAGCTGTGAAAAAAAAACGTTTTATATAAAGACATTCTGTAGTATATTTAGTACCTATCAGCATTGCACCCGTGCGAAGCCCGGGCGGATCGCTAGTATTTGATAAAACTTACCGTTTTCGAGAAAATCCATAAAAGCGAAAACTTTGACGTTTGACCTTGAATAATTTTTTTTGTATCAATGGGGACTTTTGACATTTTATTTCTATTGGTCTACCCAAGTCTCTACTAAAAGTCAGCTCTGTTGGAGTTTTTGTTAAGTAATGTCTAATTTGACCCGACTAATCCATTAGTATCTGATACAGGGTATCTTAGTGTGGGGTCAAGACTGACCCTCGAATTCAAGAATGACACTATGAGAACACGCACCCACAGTGAACGAAATCTTTTTTCATAAACATCACTTTATGTGTTGAGCGGCATTGCATAGTGTGACTAGAGGCGTGTCGTGTGCCTCTAGCCAAAGTTCTCATAGTGTCGTTCTTGAATACGAGGGTATGTTTCTGACTGTTGGGTATTTATTTGAGTCTACATTTTATTTATATAACCCTCGCAACAATGTTGGCTTTAATAACCGCAACTCGATACCCTTATTACACAACCGATGTGAAAAATAACAATAGCGTCTTAAATGGACAATAGAACCTTCGTTTATTATCTGATCATGATGCATCAATTTGTTTAAGGAATTAAATCATAAAACGTAATTATTGTTGCCATAAGATAACAAAACTCATGCGTTCTTCACACGGCAACCTTATGTTCTTATATCATTTTGATTAGTGGGCGCAAACCAATTGCAGCCGTCACGTTGTTAGTTAAACGTGGGTACTTTTGGTGCAGACCTTGTAGCTGTAAGAATTATCTATTTACAGTCTACTGCTGGTAGCCTGGCACATCTGTTTAATAGATCATTGATTTTATTAGCTAAGCAGGCTAGAATTGGTGAACTAGGAAAGTCTGTATGATTTGTATTCGAGGTTTGTGATATCCAAAACGCGATAAATAAAATTTATTTAAGGTTTTTGGAATACAAATACAGTAGGTATTTGTATTATTTCCTGTATCGCAATGTGCAACCCTGTAAGTGCAAACTTCACATAAACCATCTATAATACCAACTACAAGCGCCGACGCCTTACCAAGGATCACATATCTACAAATACGCATAGTTGGTACCTACGTCATCTATATATATATAAAAATCAATGTCACTTTTCAAATGTTTAGGCTTTGTTCGGACTATTTAGTATACTAAATAGTCCGAACAAAGCCTAAACATTTGGTTTGGATAAGTGAGCCCGTTCTTGAGTTATAAAATTACAACGAAAAGTGTCATTGATTTTTATATATATAGATGACGTAGGTACCAACTATGCGTATTTGTAGATATGTGATCCTTGGTAAGGCGTCGGCGCTTGTAGTTGGTATTATGAGCCAAGGCGAATGTTGCTCATCCGTTTATCATCGCTTGTCAGTCGTGCTCACGCAATTCTTTGTTATCAATGACTGTTTAATTTGACTGAAGGATTAATCAAATTCATCTAAGATTTTTACACTTCGTATATCTTTTTTTTCACACTTTTACATTTTATTATCCTATTCTTTAATGAATAAATAAACAAATATTGGGACCTTGGTGGGCAAGCAAAACTTATATTATGGGAACTAGATAACTGATAGAATACCTACATATTTATGTTTTTTTTTTGTAAAGACAAACTTATAATACCTACCTCCCTACAAGTACATTATAACACCTAGCACAGAATAAACATTATGTTCATAATACAAATGTTTGTCTTGACAAAGATTTGTGTTTGTCAAACAAACAGGTATGTTACATTCAAGAGAGGGGACCGAACCCACAACCTGCAGCCAGGGGCGGATTTGCCCTAAGGCCCGGTAGGCCCGGGCCTAGGGCGGCCAAATATTAGGGGCGGCAAATCGTGCCAAAAAAATCACTAATGATAACAAGATTAACAAGAAATAAGTAATTCAAATACAAAGTATCTTAATATATTGAAGCCTCGCGTACTTTATGATTATAATTCTTCTAAATCACTCTCTGAATAATGTGGCCTAGTTAGTACGCGGCGCGGCGTTACTATTGCATATTTTAGCGTGAAAAACCGGCCAAGTGCGTGTCGTACCACGCGCAATGTAGGGTTTCGTAATTTACACACCTAACGGCGTTATATATGTAATTGTCGATGATATTTCTGCATAATTTCTAACATTACTTGATATTTGCATAAATTTTAATTTTCTAAGTTGGTCGATGATTACTTGTAAACTTGTAAAGCTCACTTAGCCGTGATAGTTTTGCTTTTAACTTGAGTATTTGTACTACAACCGTAAATTTTTTCACGCCCCCAAACCCAATAGTTTAGCTTCTAGGAGGGGAACTCTAACAAAAATTTACACTTTAAGGTGATAAGTGAAATTTTTGACGTTTTGTATGGGCTGAGTCTACCCGGATAAGACGGAAAAAGTGATAAAACTGCATTAACTCGAAAACCATCAAATTTAAAAAGAAACTGTCTGTAATTTACTTTTCTAGTAAGATTATCTAACGAATTATATAAAAATGAACTGTTTAGCTATTCATAGTTTTGATTAAAAACGAAACTAGTGTTTTTGAAGAGCCAACTTTGGAAAATAAATTTATAGAGAAAAGATTCACCAATCGTGTTTCTGTCTGTAATTTATCTAGATTATATCCTTAAGTTATCTTTGTCATGAAAAACAAAACTGTATGTTTTGCGGTTATTGAGAAAAAAACGATTCTGCATTCATCAAAAACATTTATTACTCGCCTTAAAGCTTAATATTTCACAAACGGATCTCTTAATCGAAAAGTTGTTTTCACAAACCCATAATGTTTTTAAAGACCTACTATCTAACGACACCCCACACCTTAGGGTATGCGAGAAAAAAATAACATCCCCACTTTAGGTGTAGGGGAGATACCCTAAATAAAATTGTTTTTCCAGATTTTATTCTACGACTTTGTTAAGAGTCAAGTGTGTACCCCCCTCCCCCCTACCAGTTTTATACCACGACTAGCTGTACCCCGCGGTTTCACCCGCGTATAACTTGCGTTTTGTTTATCATTTTGGGAATGTTTTTCTTATTTTAAAGTAGTCTATGTTTATTCGAGCATTATACCTACATCTACAGCAAATTTCATTTTAATCCGTTTTGTTGTTTTGGCCTGATTGAGGCATAAACATACGAACAAACTCACAAACTTTCGCATTTATAATATTAGTAGGAAGTAGGACTAACTGGATTTTATTTCTTACAAAAAATCCATTGATGCACGCTGGGATTCGAACCCAGGACCTTAAAATTAAAAGTCGAGGTACCTCCTGCTCGACCAACACCGCTTACTACACTTTTATTTATTTAGCTATTTGTAAAAAAACTAATTGACCATTTTATAAAAAAATTAATCATTTTTATTGGATCAACCCTAAGGTAATTTAATACTGGCACACGTCATCGCCCGCTGTGCACTTGAAACGTGCCGTTGAGTCAAAGCAGTTAAGCTCATATTTCCTTGCGTCGTTTGACATCTAGAAAGTTATCTCGGGACCCCTTCTAGTACAATTCCAGATTTTTGGAGTACAATTTGTACATTTCCATAGATTTGTAAATGCATTTTAACCCTTAAACACGGTGGGTCCGGTTGCGCAGTATCACACAAAAATTGTATGAAGCTCGCGCTCGGACGCCCCGCCTTTTTATACCTTCGGCCGCGAGACGCGTCGAGCGCGGCGACCGATTCTCGAACGTTCGCGACCGGCCGCACTGCACGCTTGACGCCTAGCTGCTAGGCCGGTCGCGAACGTTCGAGAATGTTCGTTTTACGAAGCTACTCGCTAGGTGACTCGCTAGCCTCTAGGCGCTAAGCAAGCCGCCTGCCTGTGCGTTCGCGACCTTATATACAAAAATAATCCTAATCCTATATAAAAATAAAAATAGCATGATTCAGTATTCACGCGCGATGGCTTATTATTAGCGTATTTCATGTATAACTTTGGTGTTTCTATACCGATTTCTATGATTCTTTTTTATGGAATAGTTAATAATGTAAACTTTTTTAATTAGGGATGACTGAGAGTGTTATAAACGTAAGAGTAGTCAAATATAATCAGAAAGCTTCGAACTGCTAAGCTATCGGGAGTTACACGTGTTATTGTGAGTCAACCATAAAAGATAAACATATGCTGTCGTGGGATATTTTTTATATAATTTTAAGGAGAACATTTCCGTCATACATGATTTCTGTGTAGCTTTAACCATTAAGGTTGCACACGCGACGGAAGCTTAAGAAATGCAGTAACTACTCCCGTTTTCCCAACATTTCCCTTCACTGCTCTGCTCCTATTGATTGTAGCGTGATGAAAAGTATACTATAACCAGCTCAGGAGTATGAAAAATAATTGTACCAAGTTTCATTAAAATCCGTCCAGTAGTTTTTGTTTCTATAACGGTTATACAGACAGACAGACAGACAGACAGACAGACAGACAGACAGACAAAAATTTTACTGATTGCATTTTTGGCATCAGTATCGATCCCTAATCATCCCCTGATAGTTATTTTGGAAATATATTTCATGTACAGAATTGACCTCTCTACAGATTTATTATAAGTATAGAATATAGAATTTTAAGGAGAACATTTCCGTCATACATGATTTCTGTGTAGCTTTAACCATTAAGGTTGCACACGCGACGGAAGCTTAAGAAATGCAGTAACTACTCCCGTTCTCCCAACATTTCCCTTCACTGCTCTGCTCCTATTGATTGTAGCGTGATGAAAAGTATACTATAACCAGCTCAGGAGTATGAAAAATAATTGTACCAAGTTTCATTAAAATCCGTCCAGTAGTTTTTGTTTCTATAACGGTTATACAGACAGACAGACAGACAGACAGACAGACAAAAATTTTACTGATTGCATTTTTGGCATCAGTATCGATCCCTAATCATCCCCTGATAGTTATTTTGGAAATATATTTCATGTACAGAATTGACCTCTCTACAGATTTATTATAAGTATAGATTTGGAAATATATTTCATGTACAGAATTGACCTCTCTACAGATTTATTATAAGTATAGAATTTTAAGGAGAACATTTCCGTCATACATGATTTCTGTGTAGCTTTAACCATTAAGGTTGCACACGCGACGGAAGCTTAAGAAATGCAGTAACTACTCCCGTTTTCCCAACATTTCCCTTCACTGCTCTGCTCCTATTGATTGTAGCGTGATGAAAAGTATACTATAACCAGCTCAGGAGTATGAAAAATAATTGTACCAAGTTTCATTAAAATCCGTCCAGTAGTTTTTGTTTCTATAACGGTTATACAGACAGACAGACAGACAGACAGACAGACAAAAATTTTACTGATTGCATTTTTGGCATCAGTATCGATCCCTAATCATCCCCTGATAGTTATTTTGGAAATATATTTCATGTACAGAATTGACCTCTCTACAGATTTATTATAAGTATAGATAGATGACCTCTCTACAGATTTATTATAAGTATAGATAGATATAGATTAGTTTTGGAGGTGTGAAAAAATTCACGGTGTAGGTACTACTACCGTGAATTTTTTCACATAACGAATTTAAAAGGAAAATTATCACGGCTATGTAGGATTTACAAATTTACGAGTAATCATCGACAAACTAAGAAAATTATTTTCTAAGTTGCTCGACTATTACTCGTAAACTAGAAGTAAACTTATTAGTCCAAGTATTGTAGAAAGTTACCGATGTAACGTTGTTAGCTGTGTAAACTACGAAACCCTGCATTGAGCGTGGCACGCACTTGGCCAGTTTTTTTCGGCAGTTAAAAGTGGGCAATAAAGTAAATTCATTAATTATGTATATGATGAGTGCTAAGAAAGGGGCGGCACATGACCCGGGGCCTAGAGCGGCTAGGACTGCAAATCCGCCTCTGCCTGCAGCGTAGAATGCCGAGCATCCGATATTACAGATTGATCTGTAAGGCCATTTGATGAGACTATGTAGGTATTTTTGAGTTTTGCTCAATTTATCTTGAAAACCGTTTTTTACTTACTACTAACTTTTTGACAGGTGATTTAGCAACACATTGCGCCTTCCTTCACAGCTCGCGGTAGGCGAATATGCGGATTCAATGTCGTACATAATGCGCTTGCAACCAAGCAGGGCGAACGTCCGACCGAGCGGCAATTTAGGCGAGGAGGTGGTCTATTGTACATCATGTAGATTATTACATCTCAGGGTGTACTTTAATAATAAAGTCATAGCTTGTTAGATGATTCGTTCGACGTCTTTGACTCCCCTGTCTCATCACCTACTCGAAAATTATATAGCGCTTGCCCGTAATTGATCGCATATAAAATAACTTATAGAATGTTTTAGGCATGAATGAATAAGCTTGCGTGTTGCTGACCAATCACCCCAACGGTGTCACATGCAATGAGTAAATATTATGGCATGAGACTCGCGATGTACGGCCTTGACCAGTGACCACGCACTTTTTCTATCCTATTTATTTAGAATAGGTACTATCTTTTTTTAAATTTACTTATTAAATGAAGTGTTTTTTTGTTAGACTCTCCCTTGTATTCAAGAACGACACTATGAGAACACGCACCCACAGTGGACGAAATCTTTTTTCATTAAACATCACTTTATGTGTTGTGCGACACTGCATAGTGTGACTAGAGGCACATTGTCGTGTGCCTCTAGCCAAAGTTGAGATCTAAAGGCACACGGTAGCGTGCGCCATAGTGCCGCTCAACACATAAAGTGATGTTTATGAAAAAAGATTTCGTCCACTGTGAGTGCGTGTTCTCATAGTGTCGTTCTTGAATACGAGGGTGAGTCACGCAGCTTCATCTAGCCCCAAACATAGCAAAGCATGTACTGTGTGTTTTTATACATACATAATGATACATTATAACAGAACAAACATCTATGTTCATCACACATGTTTGCCCAGAGTTGGGATCGAACCCATAACCTACAGCGCAGAAGGCAGAGTTACTATTACCTGAGCTGTGAGGCCAGTTTAATGATAGATATTGTACCCTAAAAACCTGGGATTTTCTGGCTCACATTTTTCGTAAAAATATATACCTACCTATTAAGTAGCATAGGTAGGTACGTACAATAAAAAGTTTAGTGAGATAAAAAGAACCGTGTCGGCCTAGTGGAAAGTGAAGCAACAAAAACCAAACTGTAGAAGCTTTAACTACAAAATAGTTATAAAATGGTGTTATTCATGAATCGGAAGATTTTTAAATGAAATATCGAAAGAAATCACTTTCATTATGATAATCAGCAGCATTCTTATAGCTTCATTTGCATTGAATTGACGATCGATTGCTCTACTATGTAGGCGACCTCGCCACTTGCTTGCTGCATTCTTTTCGAGCCTTCAACTTGTCAAAACATTCTTACCCTCGTATTCAAGAACGACACTATGAGAACACGCACCCACAGTGGACGAAATATTTTTTCATAAAAATCACTTTATGTGTTGTGCGACACTGCATAGTGTGACTAAAGGCACATTGTTGTGTGCCTCTAGCCAAAGTTGAGCTGTAAAGGCACACGGTAGCGTGCGCCATAGTGCCGGTCAACACATAAAGTGATGTTTATAAAAAAAGATTTCGTCCACTGTGGGTGCCTGTTCTCATAGTGTCGTTCTTGAATACGAGGGTTAGCTACGCGGGGTGATTTTGTAAAAACATGATTATCATGTTATGGTACTGAATGCCATAATACCTACGCTTTTTATGCTGTTTAAGCACCTATACCTACGCTTCCAATACAATACCTACGCAGAAGCGTAGGTATAGGTGCATAAACTTTGCATAGTTACTATGAAAAGTGTACAGATTAGGTATTTTCTAACATTAGGTATTGCATTCAACATCATAACATGATATTCATGTTTTTTACAAAATCACCCCGACGGTGCTGTTTCATTTTGGAAGGTTAAAAATCCGCGCTTGAAACAAATACGTAGCACAAGAATTTATGGTTACACCTTTTTATGGCATGTACCCAGTTCTTCAGTTTTCTAAGTAGTTCCTTTTCATCATTTTCTTTTTTTTCCACTTAATTTGGCTTATGTTAACAACCGGCCGGCTGATGTCAACCCTCTTTGGTAAACAGTAGTTCTCTAGATTGGTAACATTAAATACAGTCGTAAATAGACTGAATCCTAGTCGCAGATTTGATAGGATACAAGAAACACGTGCTAAGTATTTATATTTATTTTAGGGTTTATAGTCCTACTACAGGGCTAAGGCTTCCTTTTCAAATTCTCGATTTTTAGCTTAATTGCGCCAGATACTCGAATAAAAGTCAAAATTATCCTGCCATCTTTTACGAGATCTATCTCGTGCTAAGAATAAAAAAACCAGCCAAGTGCGAGTCAGACTCGCGCACGAAGGGTTCCGTGCCATTATCTATAAAAACGACAAAAAAAAAACACATTTGTTGTATGGGAGCCCCACATAAATATTTATTTTATTGTTATAGCGGCAACAGAAATACATCATCTGTGAAAAATTTAACTGTCTAGCTATCACGGTTTATGAGATACAGCCTTGTGACAGAAAGAAAGACAGGCAAACAGACAGACAGACGGACAGCGAAGGCTTAGTAATAGGGTCCCGTTTTTACCCTTTGAGACTCCAGGCGCTCAAATACTTGAAGATGTCTAAAGGGGGTTTCAAAGTTCAAACATTTCATTTGGCACATACCCACGACATGCAGCACCTAATTAGGTGACAGTTCCATAGGTGACAGGTTGTGAGCCCACGCTTCTTGAAATAATACTAACTGGTTTCCTCACGATGTTTTCCTTCACCGTTTTATAATATATTCATATATTTTTTCTAATAGAAAAACCAAGAAACCTTGTTGAAAGTTAGGTACCTGCCACTAAGTTAACACGGCTCTTGGTGCTAAGGGTAAGGATAATGCTATCAAAAACATAACTTGTAAAAAAGCCAAGTCTCACAACGCAACTCAGTTCTTCTACCGTAAAAAGTTATTAGATTCATGTAATACCAAGTCGGTTAATTTATTTCTGTCTTATGTTATTACGTAATTAGCTAACCTTTACAAGAACACAATACGACAGATGTGTGAGTATTGTGTTCTTGTAAAATATCGCTACAGCTTGTGCTTTGCATTCTTTATGACCTAGACCGATATGCAACGTGACGGTCAACTTTGAATCAAAGTAACGATGACAAGATAATTTGAGTGCAAAATTGCAGTGTCAAATGTAAATAATTCTACATAATTCTATTTAGATGCTCGTATTATTACCTTGATCTTTTTAGTCGTTCATATTTTTCTTCGAAACTTACTCTGTCATCAGACTGACCTTAATTTTATCGCGTTGGTATTAAATTAGTTTTTAATTTGCCTTCAAAGTTGCTCGATAGCGTAGTTAATTAGTCGTCGTGAGAGGAAAATTCAAAAACGAGAATATGAATGAAAGGAGAATAGACGGATTAATACCCCTTTCCAATAGCAATGACATTATGTCGTTACGCTCCGCTTAAGATATGAGGGTTAGACTCGCCATTGGAGGACCAGTTATACTAGCTTACCTAGCTACTGAGATAGTCAGTAACCCTCATGTGACCTTAGAACAGCTAGGTGCAGTTGCAGCATTGGTTCCTACAAATGAAGTACTGCAAACAAAATTTGAAGACTAGGTATTAAGAGATAGGTACTGTCACAAATGGAATGTCTATGCATTTAACACAGTTTGGGCAGGAATTAATTGTTTAAAGATTATGTGCAACCTTGCCGTTGAGAAACTAAAATTAAGTAATAATTACAGTGGGAAGCCCCAAAAATATTCGACTAAATAAATGTGACAAAAACGTTACATAACAGCGTGTATCTTGTGACATTGGATTTAGTTTTCGTTGATACTCGTAACATGTTCTCGCTGATGAACACTTGAACACATTTGTATACTTAGGTAGAATAGACATTAGACCAATGCACAATCAAACAAAAAATGAATAGACATTATACCGTTTAAAGTATGGTGGGCGAGCACGAATCACTATCGTATAGTCAAAACGTCAAAACTGACACATATTGTATTGTTTTTTTTTTGTTTGCGCTATCTGTGCATTTTCCATTTTTTTATTATATTGTACAAGCTGACCCCGCGAACTTCGTATCGCTTTAGAATTAACAAATGTTGTCTTCCGTTTGTTCCCGTTCCCGTTCCCGTTCCCGTTCCCGTTCCCGTTCCCGTTCCCGTTCCCGTTCCCGTTCCCGTTCCCGTTCCCGTTCCCGTTCCCGTTCCCGTTCCCGTTCCCGTTCCCGTTCCCGTTCCCGTTCCCGTTCCCGTTCCCGTTCCCGTTCCCGTTCCCGTTCCCGTTCCCGTTCCCGTTCCCGTTCCCGTTCCCGTTCCCGTTCCCGTTCCCGTTCCCGTTCCCGTTCCCGTTCCCGTTCCCGTTCCCGTTCCCGTTCCCGTTCCCGTTCCCGTTCCCGTTCCCGTTCCCGTTCCCGTTCCCGTTCCCGTTCCCGTTCCCGTTCCCGTTCCCGTTCCCGTTCCCGTTCCCGTTCCCGTTCCCGTTCCCGTTCCCGTTCCCGTTCCCGTTCCCGTTCCCGTTCCCGTTCCCGTTCCCGTTCCCGTTCCCGTTCCCGTTCCCGTTCCCGTTCCCGTTCCCGTTCCCGTTCCCGTTCCCGTTCCCGTTCCCGTTCCCGTTCCCGTTCCCGTTCCCGTTCCCGTTCCCGTTCCCGTTCCCGTTCCCGTTCCCGTTCCCGTTCCCGTTCCCGTTCCCGTTCCCGTTCCCGTTCCCGTTCCCGTTCCCGTTCCCGTTCCCGTTCCCGTTCCCGTTCCCGTTCCCGTTCCCGTTCCCGTTCCCGTTCCCGTTCCCGTTCCCGTTCCCGTTCCCGTTCCCGTTCCCGTTCCCGTTCCCGTTCCCGTTCCCGTTCCCGTTCCCGTTCCCGTTCCCGTTCCCGTTCCCGTTCCCGTTCCCGTTCCCGTTCCCGTTCCCATTCCCATTCCCGTTCCCGTTACAATTCCCGTTAAATAGTTTTTGTAGCGCACACGAAGAAAGCAAAATTTTTTGCAATTTTTTACACCTTGCTTCAAACTATCATCATTCTTATAAAGAATTTATTACTTTTTCAAAATCAAAAATAGCCTATGTTACTCAGGGATAATGTAGCTTGGTAATGGTGAAAGAATTTTTGAAATCGGTTCAGTAGTTTTTTTGTCTTTATAATATTAGTATAGATAAGTATCAGTTTTGATAGTAATTCGAGCTAGCCCCACTGCATAGGTTCTTACGCGATGCATGTTTCATTCATGAGTTGCATTGTGGTGTTTAGGAACCAAGAAGCGTTTTGTTCTGATGAAGGGAACCGATAATAATCGTTTTGACATGGTCGTATTTAAATAAACAGCGAAAGTGAACTCAAAACTTGCATGCGCTTGAGTAATGAAAGTGTTTCCGAGTGAAACCATAGTTAATTCTTTAATTTTGCGAATTAATTGATTAGTGGAACATGTACGTAACCGGAAAGTTTTGTGAGATACACACATTGACCGCCTCTCCGCACGGAGTGCCGGGCAGTTGGCGTGTGTTAGGTGTCAGCCGGTTTCGGAGCTGTATAATATTTGATCAGCTTCTACGGTTGTTGCGGTCGGTGCTTGCAGTTTGGCAGTGCTGCGTATGAATCGCCTTACATTCGAATAGTTACTTTATAAAAAAAAAACTAGCTTGTGCCCGCGGCTTCACAGGCGTGGTACCTGCTCGGATAAAGTTTAGTTGAATTTCTCCTCAACATTCCTCTAACGACATATACATTTTATATGCCTGACTGGCCTCAGTACTAATGTACAATGACAGCAGTTTTGTTATGTATACCTCTAAACTGATTAACCTGAAGATAAAGTTAACAATGAATAAAGAAAAAAACAGTGGCCCTGAGAAAATTTGCTTGTCTTGTTGCAAATGGAGTTTCTCTAGTTTTTTAAAGAGGTTTCATACCGTGAATAAAATTAATGCTGACAGCTGTAATCGTTGCTTTATAAAATACGTTAACGGAAATGAAAGTAAGCGTAATAAGTGTGCGTAATAAGTGTGGGTAACACATGGTAAACATAGGAATATGTACGATTAATCTTTTGGGAACTAGCCTGAGGTGAAACACACTTTTGCATTAATAGTAAAAATTAATGAACATTTTAACTAGATTGAAACTTATTAAAGATCTGAAAAACTTAAAAAGCCTTAATACAGTCATGAAAACGTATTTTTATTTATTTCACTATGACCCTTTTTGAATTTCTCCTCAACTTTCCTCGCACGACATATAAAATGGTTGATCTATATCTCTTTCCTTGAGGGTTTTCTTATTTTTTTTATTCAAGTGTATGGGGAAATAACTCTAACAAAATCGCAGGCTTTTCAGTAGTCCAAAAGGTCGAGTTAGTAACTTGTATAAAATCTATAGTAATACAATTTTTTGTCTATGGTCCGTTTTGATTAGTGACGGTTGTGTTGAGACTTGCTTAACCTAAGAGATAGGTACTACTCTATTCTACGATGTTTAAAAATTGTTGTTTTAATAATTTTTCCTTATAAACCGTTTATTTGAAAATTACAATGTTGTTAAAATGCCCACAACCAGCGCTCTCACCCTATGACAAAACACTACACCGAAATCCAATTAGTTGATATTAAACGGTGGCTTACATAACTATGTTACTGCAATGCTATGTATTAAATTATACTCAACTATAACTTATATTATAGTAAGTTGACGTAATGCTGCCATATAGCAAGTATCCTACCTACGTAGATAAATTATTGGTCAATACTTTAAGTAGGTCAACTAAAAGGTCCGCCTAATAAATCAACATTGATAGTTTGTCAGTGTAGATTAGAACGACTTTATCTAGTCACAGGGGTATTACAGATTCAATCAAATCAGACGTAAGTAAGGTTTATGACTGATAGCGAACTGATCGTGAAATGTGGTGCTTGATTGACTGACGAAGTTGAGTGAGGAAAAATATTTAAATACTCATCATGCAAACAATTTGACTGTAATTGACCGCGCGTGCCACTGCATTTTGACGTTTATAACTCATTTGCGCACGCAAACATGACTTTTGGAGTAGACTGACGTTTGCATGAGTGTCTAATTATGTTGTACCATAAAGTCCGTAGACTTACAGGGTACAACATAAAGCATTAATGAATACTTTAACTATTACTAAGTTTGACTATAATCTTCATTAGTACACTCGTGCGGAACCAGGGCAGATTGCTAGTCATATGACCTCTAGGAGGTGGTTTAATTCTTGCGTTAGCACAAATGTTAACATGATCTGCAGACATTTAAACTAGCATTTTGCTATGCGCTGTAGGTTATGGGTTTTCCACCCAGAACAAACATTTGTGTGATGAACATAGATGTTGTCTCTCTAGATATAAATGGTTATGAACGTTGGTCACTAAAATATGTCAAATTATGCCACCAATTCAAAAACAACCAGCAACCGGCTAAATTGATCAAATTAATTTTGACATAAGGAAACTCCCACTACTGTAATCAAAACCTGCTTGCTTAATGAGAGGGCGCAAAAACTAGTAACTAGCTTTAATATCTATCTTTATTACTACTTGAATCAATTAAAACATCCCACATGACCTCTCCGTTTTTTTAAGTGAACAGTAGCAATAAAGTTTTTTACTAACATAAAGATCATGGCTTTTTTCCAAATATGTTTTTACTTTAAAACTATCGTGGTTGTTAATCATTTTAAATAGAAATACGGCTAATTACCACGTTTTTCCTTGTATTGCTGACGTTTCGAGACAATTCAGATGCTCTTCATCAGGAGCATCGCCCGAAACGTCAGCAATACAAGGAAAAACGTGGTAATTAGCCGTATTTCTATTTAAAATGTTTTTACTTCATCGTGAGGTAACCAGTTTCTATTCTTTTATGCGATGGATACGGCAAAATGTGCCAAATACAATGATTGGCTCTGACTACTCTTATTAGACTTCAAAGAACTGAGCGTCTGGAGGTCTGAGAGGATGTCTACCGTACTTGGGGATTGCAGTCGTCATACTATTTCATTTAATTTTCATCGATTAATTTCGCTAACAAGTTGTAGATACTGTGTATGGTGCAGCAGAATGGTCGAGATTGTACTCTGATTAGAGTAGGCCTTGAAAAACTCTCTCGATTGTAAATCGTGGTTTTGCAACTGGGTCAAAGCAATAGATACCCTGAGATACATGTTTTATGTAAAATTAGTGGGTGTATTCTAATGGTCAGCGTGAGAGTCGGCGGTTCTGTGAGGTCGCTCTACCTTGACTCTATAGTAAACATAACTTTATGCTAAAATAGAGCTACTGATGATGATGCAAGATCATAAGACATCGGCGTAGCTATGTAAAACCTACTTGTCAATGCTGGTCGAATCAGTTCAAATGATTACTGGACCAGAGCCCCAAAATCATTAATCAATGAAGGCTGTAATCCCTAAGTACGCCGGACACTCTCGCAGATCTTCAGGCGCTCAGATAATTAAAAATATTTAAAGGTGCTAGTCAGAAGCACGTCCAAATATTAAATTTGATACATGCTCACATTTCGGAGTAATTCGCGTTTCATACGTGACAGGTTGCAAGCCCATCGACGCTCAACCGAATACTAACTGGTTTCCTCTTGATATTTTCTGTATGTTTAAGCACGTGCCCATGTTAAATTTTTTTCTGATGAATAAATCTATAAATTATATAATACGTCCGGCCGGCCGCGATTCAAACCTTTAAAAAAATCAAAAAAGTAATGTTAAGAAGAACATTTTGTCTGTAAAGTAATAACGTGGATAGCCCTACGAGTACATAAGCCGGTAACCGGTGCATTACGCAAGTTTAGCCAACTGCCAGTTGCTCGAGACTTGCTCCACATTTGCTCTTTGTCTCAGCTTGCGGTACTGGACACTGTCCACTAACCTATATTTTTATGCATTAATCATTCACCGGTAACTTTTTGTATAACTTTTTACAGCTTCTTATCGTTGACCTCGAAAAACGTTTGTTTTTTCAAGTAGGTACTTCAAGTGTAATTGTTCTTTAGGACTAATGAGTCTCCTCCTGCCTGTCTCTCTCAAAGTTAAAGTCAAAAAGTATTTATTTCAATAAAACTACTTGTATCACTTGAAAAAGTCTTAAAAGCTAGATGAAGCTACGCGTTCCTCGCGACCAAGCCTAGAAGAATCAGACAAAAACACGGCTTGGTGCCTATCTCTCTCTGCCTATCCCTACGAGAAACAGACATGCTATTATGTATGTACTAGCCGATGCGTGACAAACGTTTTTCTGTCATTTTTTTTTGTAATAATTACATAGAAAAAAGGCAGCTTCCAATTTTTTTCCTACAAACCTTGTACTGATAAAATAAATTTCGTGTTTTTGTGGAATGCGTATCATTCATTAGTAAAAACTGCGCTGCTATGACGACATAATGTTTTTAGTCTGTGATGTTAGATTTGTTGCACACCAACGCCATCTATACCAAAATCATCCTTTTTGCGTTTTTTTTATTATCTAGGGGTTGTTTTTCCGATTATAAATTCCCCCTTTATTTATTCTGATTTTTTATCTACAGCAAATTTAATCTTAATCCGTTTTGTCGTTTATTTTTGATTAGGGAACAAACATAGCAGCCTTATCACAATTTTTCGCATTTATAATATTATTAGGATTAGGATATGACTTATAAAGTTTAGAAAAGACATGAGTTTATGAACACAATCAATGACCATTTATGACAAAGAGCGCGTTTATGTCTTTTGTATTGAGGTTTGGTATGTTCGAACCAAATTACCTACTATGTGCCGTCATTCGGAATGGTGACGTAATATTCTCAAGTGGAAAATAATTTATTTGTTAATTGATCTGTTTGTTTGTTGCTTATCTATAAGTGTATTTTTTTGATTATAAATAGTATCACTAATGTCATCCGCTGGTACAGTAGACCTCCAGGCGCTTAAATTCTTGAAGATGTCTAGAAGGGGTACGTTAGACACGAATAAATCTTTCTATTTCCATTTATATAGTATGTGTTGCATCAAAAACCACACCTTAAAAGTCGGGGATCATTATACTATTGAATTAAATATGTATGCGTCACTTATATCTGATTTTTCTATTACAAAAGAGCCCCCTGTGGTTTGTATACTAAACACATTGTTGCATCACACAGCTTTAATAAACGTTTTTTTTTTATAATATGTATGATATACTACTTGTAGGTTAAACAAATAATACTACTTGTATTGGAATGATATTAATAGTAATAAACAGTGACTTCACTTTTTGACATATTTAAGTTGTTTTTACGTTATTTTATAAGAATCTAAAAATACCTTTTGCTCATTTGGCTGGTATTTATAAAACCTAGGTACATATTAGGCATACCTACTGATTTAAGTCAAATTAAATAGTGGGAGTTATCTCGACTTTTGTTACGACGGTCGCTGATTCGAACTCCGATAGTGTACCAATATATTTTTAAATTAAAAAATGTATGTGCACACTTAAACGTGTTCAAAACGGTGAAAGAGATCATGTTGTAAACTTTTTAGTGCTACCCTCAGTATCGAATAAATCGAGCAAATCGAGCTCTGAGCCTCTCGATTGTGTTTGTGCACTAGATTAAGCCCTTTCTTTGTTAATCTGACTTACGTAACACGTACGTAATCGCAATGCAATCAAGTTTGAGTACGATTCGGTCGTCCTGCATGTAATAGCTGACCATTGGAGGACTTTCACTCTCGCGTGTGACAAGAAAATATAAATGTTATTTGAAGCTCATAAAATAAGGTTTGACGGTACTAAGTAGTTGGTCCCTTTTACTTTCATGCTTACCGTGCGGTCGCTGGCCTCAATAATAAATGTATTACAAACTACGCAGTATATCTCAATCTTATCATTACTATCTTTAGCCTCTTATAATTCACGATTTAAAAAATATGTAGGTAGAGTCTGTAGAGTCTGCAAATTTATAAACAATAAGGGCACGCATAACTAAACGAACTCCGCATAAAACTATTACAGCGCCTATTGTTTACGAGTGTACTTTTATTATTTTGTTCGTAAATTCGAACTCTTATTTATTCTGTAATATCGATTTTATGCTGTTGGTCTCGAGACCTATGACAGCGTTACCGGACTACGGTGAGCGCAGGAGATACTGCAGTTGAGAAAAAGCATCGACTACATAGCCCAGAGAAAAAGTAAGTCTGAGGTCAAGGGTACCACTTGGATATGAATCTTAGCTTGGCCTTTGCTGGAAAGAGGTTTCAGGGAGGGAGGGAACACTCTGAGGAGGCGTATACAATGGTAAGGGATAAAGCCGCTGGCAGAATTTATCATGTGGAAGTACGTGACTAGGTCTACGGAGGGATGAGATAATCAGAGATGATTACAGCGCTGCAACTAGGGTCCCTTTTTATGTGGCGAATAGGTGCTCTAGTATTGTACAGTGAGTTTGTTGGTTGTTGTTTGTAACGTGTGTTGATTTGATACAGTTTATCTGCGGTTTCCATAAATAGCGTTATCCTCATTTTGGTATTACAAAGGCAAATGAACATAAACATGTCCTTTACCTGTTTGTCCTCAATATGTAAGTAGGTATATATAACAACACTGTATGTCATGAAGAACTTTACATTGTTCCTTATATTGTACTAACAATATCGGAATCAACATAAACATTTATTGTAATTGAAAAACAATTATATTGATTAATTCAATTGTTTCCTTCCTACCATAAACATTTTTATTGTTTGCCCCTGACTGCCCGTGCCTTCATAGCGTGGTTACCATGTTGGCTGATGTATGGCCGATTGCCAAAGAAGGTTGTGTTTTAAAAAGTTTATGCTGGTTTATCAATGACAAAGTTATCACGTCATCTATACCTAGCATAGATAATGTGTGTTTATTATGTCTAGTTTCTGTAATAAAAACAACGTATTTGTTCATTACGTGTTTAATTACTCCAAGGCAATATAATCCCGTTCGTTATAAACCGATCTTTCTGACTTACTATACAACTTTTTGCAGATTTGCTGTTTATTTGCGTAGTAACATTTGTACACATTGCCGCCTGGAACTTTATACCTCGTATCAACTCTTCGCGTTGGCATTATTCTCCCGCTGAATCCGCACCACGACTCTATACAATTCCGTTTTAATACAACTACGTACGACCCAGTCTTCAAAAGGACATCATCGCTTGACTTCGCGGTTTCTTTTAGCCTGAGACCGTCCTCAAATGGCACGAAAAGATCGAGATCGCAATTAACTTCTTTGTTTTCGCTCTCCTCGCATACAAATTCGTCCTGGGACAAAATGCTCGGTTCTGCCGGCCTTGCTATTGTCCCAGTATCGACCAATTTGGTGTATGATTCAACGCTGTCCTTCTTGTGGCATACACGCCCACCGTCTGAGTAAACTAAGCAATCGACCGTGTAAAAAGATTTTTGCGGTATATGATTCTTGAGAAACAGTAGCTTATCAACGGTTTTGAAGTTGTTATATTTTATTGTGTCACATTCGTACTCGCCGGCTTGTTTAAAGCATGATTTGAGTTGCGACGAAGGCAATGCCACTTGGGCGACTGAATCGAGATGTGTCACTTTGCATTCGAGATTAGAACAGTTGTAGATTATAGAATTCACCCTCGGAATGTACGGATCGTGCGACGGCAAGTTATTATTTATGCCAACAGCGCTGCGGCGATTCGACCTTGCAACTGATTTGCATACAGGGTCTTGTCCCTAAAATGTGGACGGAACTAAATCTTTATTCAATAATTATGTAGGTATTTATAAGGAATTCAATTTCAAGGTGAGATAATGATCATGAATTTGTCCCTCCCTTGCAATGACCAGCATTCTACTAATTTCTATTTAAAATCTGAAAGTTGGTATGTTTGTGTTTCAAAAACGCCGTAACGGCTGAACCGATTAAAACGAAACTAGGCATATAGGTTAAAAAGCATGTAGGCTTCTTTATACCTATTTATCACGCAAACTTTTCCGCGGGCGGATGTAAGTTGAATAGTAGGTACTTATAAACTAAATGATAGTGCAAGTTCCTACGTGAATTATACTCATATCATAAAATTATAAAAAAAGTCCCAAATAACGATATACCTGATCCATAACACAAACGACATCTTTGTTGTAGACCTGCAATATTTTAAATCAATATCTATTAAATAATCAAGTAGATATTCATTACAAAAAAGTGCGAGTCGGACTCGCACATGAAGGGCTGCGTACCATTATCTATAAAAAACGCCAAAAAACACGTTTGTTGTATGGGAGCCCCACTTAAATATTTATTTTATTCTGTTTTTAGTATTTGTTGTTATAGCGACAACAGAAATACATCATCTGTGAAAATTTCAACTGTCTATCCATCACGGTTCATGAGATACAGCCTTGTGACAGACAGACGGACAGCGCAGTCTTAGTAATAAGGTCCCGTTTTTACCCTTTGGGTACGGAATCCTAAAAACGCATGGTTCTCACTCGTAGCATGTAAGTAAGTGAGTGAGTCAGTGGGCGCTAAACTACCTACTTATCGATATAATTGAGCGAATCTTACCGCATAAACTGAACACGTAAACCACTGACTGATGACTAAACATAAAAAAGTGAAATTCATGTCTATTGCATTACATCACGCGTCGGAATCTGCAAATAGGAAGTCGATGCAATAAAATGTTAACTGTTGCTTGGTTCAATGCACATTAATGGGCTGACAAATTGGAAAAAACTTGATAACACGAATCACTTTTATATTGTTAACATTCTTCAGAAAATGTCAACGAAACGAGTGACTTATCAACTTTTTTTACGAGTTTGATCTCATTCACGTTTAATATAAATGCTTGTAGAAGTAGTTTTTTTTGTCTACGTTATATCATGCCTAAAATCTTAGTCGTAACTTGCAATCTGATAAAAAAAACCGGTCACGTGTGGCCGAGTTGCCTCAAGTGAAGACGGTTCCTTACTTTATTATTTCTGTTCACGAATATTTCTCGTTTTGCTATACAACAACAATGCTAAATAGGTTTTCCTGTAAGCCTATGATTAAATACATTTTTTTATAATATCTTTAAAAATATAAGCCCTATAAAACTTTTTGTAAGTGCACTCTTCACAAAAAGCTGTTGATGTGCAAAAAAAGGTTTATATTGTAGTGGAGCTTACCATTAAGATTATTTCCTGCTTAAGCATTTTTCATCACAAGGTTGAGAGGTCTCTGAAAGAAAAAGAAAATATCTGTTATTCATAACACAACTATAGTGGGATATCAGGTTGTAAAAAAGTAAATAATATTAAAATAAAAAGCAAGCAGAAAAATATTATTTTTATTATAAACTAGCGACCCGCCCCGGCTTCGCACGGGTAGCATGTTATTATACATATAAACCTTCCTCCTGAATCACTCTATCTATTAAAAAAAACCGCATCAAAATCCGTTGTGTAGTTTTAAAGATATAAGCAAACATACATACATTTGCGGGAAGCGGAAAGCGACTTTGCTTTATACTATGTAGTGATTATCTTAGTTTAAAAAGGGTGAGTATAATTCGATTGCTTTTATTATACATCTGCAAGAACTCCTCACCGGGTGAAGGCTTCCTCCAAAGATATTCAGTCATCCCAGTCCAAAAAAGTAAAAAAACCGTAACAATTAATTTAAATTAAGTAACAAATTATTGTTACTTAATTTAAAAGCGCGATTGATCTGCTGCTATAAAAGCACAAACAGGAAAATTGTCTACGTTAGTCCCCAATTAATCCATGTCCTTTTAAGTAGAGATAATCAGAGAACAAACGATTCGTGCGTGTTCAAGTGCTCTAGTTTATTTAACAAGGCTTTATAGTAGGCGTATGGCGCACTGTTGGTGACATTGACACGACACGGCGATTTGACGGCTCTAATCATTGTGCAATTATACGATTCACGGTTGTTTTTGTTTGTTTTATTTTTAATGCAAATAGATTGAAGCACATCGAAGGGTGATCTAAGGTTGTTGACGGCTTAGGTGGTGTGGCAGTGGTTTTCAAGACGCAAGAGACCCTATTTCTTTTAACGGTAACTAAATTTAACACAATGCAATTAATTGGAAAAATGTCTTCGAGCAGTGACCTTTATGTCTATTGTTGATAAACAATTAATTTTATAAGTAAAATGTCAAGATATTATTGACGCCAAATATTAATATTTACGAGAACACCTAGGTATCTAAAACTCTGGAAGAAACAATTCTTGAGTTCGATCTCCGCTGAAAAACTAATGTTTGAATTATCCGCAAATATTTATTCTGGTCTATGTATTATTATAGTACAGTCGCCTACACTAAAACGTATTAATATACTTTGTTCGTTTATTCTTACTTTTAGTAAGTTGTAAGTTGAAATCCTAATAATATTATAAATGCGAAAGTTTGTGAGTTTGTATGTATATTTGTTCCTCAATCAGGCCTAAACGACAAAACGGATTAAGCTGAAATTTGCTGTAGATGTAGATATAACGTCTGAATTAATAATAGACTACTTTAAAATATGAAAGACATCCACAAAACGATAAAAAAACGCAAAAGGGATGATTTCTGTATAGATGGCGCTGGTGTGCAACAAATCTGACATCACAGATTAAAAACATTCAGTCTTTTCTATTCGATTATTGAAATTTGACAGGACAACGTCTGTCGGTCGGCTAGTATGCCATATTCCAAGGATTTTGAATCACAGTGTAGACTGTCACTAATTCAATGCAGTGAAGCACCCAAATGATTATTGTTGACTCATGTTTTTAATTCATGCCACTCAATCAATTCAATTAACAGACAACTTATCACCAGTATTAAATAACATCTATCATAACTATTTTACAATGGTGACATCATATTTGAAACAATGTTTGTACGAAATTAATTTTATTCCTACTTTTATGGTTATGTTTACTATAGAAAGTATCTGCATAATGAGACATTGAACGATAGTGAAAATGTGTGCGCTTCTAGAATATCAATTATTTGATGCTCGCGTGTTTCAAGCATGCACTAAAAGAAGACTTCTAGGAACGTGATATACCTACTACAATATAGCGTAATGGTGGATAGTGTAGTTAAGGGGCTCCCAGTCGACGATTGCTCTTTTTCGAAACGAAAATTAAATACTTCTGAACAAGCCACATCTCCTATTTTTATAAGTATATTACTTCAGGTTCCTACCTAAATTTCTATTAAGCTGAAAACATAATAGCAGAAACTTTTCACGATTAAGATATTATTTCAAAATGATACGTTTTAGAATTTATGATCGAAATATTTTATATACCTACTATTAAAATCAACTTGTGATTTATTGTTAAAGATAGGTAATATGTAGATCTAGATTTCTATTAGAATAGATTTTTGATAAGTAATTATACAAAATTTATATCATTAATTTATTCGAAAAACAAAGGCGGACCACGCGCTGACGTGTGTTTGTTGTCATTGCAGCGGTCGGTAGGATTATTTATCGAATTGATTAAAGATGGGTACATCTTTATTCACATATACTATACATTATAAAATAGGAGATGTGACTTGTTCAGAAGTATTTCTTTTTTCGTTTCGAACAAAAACAATCGTCGACTGGGAGCGCCTTAAACAAATTTTACAACGTCCGTCTTCTATTTTTTTTGTAATATATCCCCAAACAGATCAAATCATGTATAATGGGCATCAGATTACTGATTTATTACATTTTAGAGTTCCGTAAACAAAGGGAAAAAACGGGACCCTGTTACTAAGACTGCGCTGTCCGCCTGTCTGTCACAAGGCTGTATCTCATGAACCGTGATGGATAGACAGTTGAAATTTTCACAGATTATGTATTTTTGTTGCCGCTTTAACAAAAAATACTAAAAACAGAATAAAATAAATATTTAAGTGAGGCTCTCATACAACATACGTGTTTTTTTTGGCCGTTTTTTATAGATAACAACTTATAGATACAGATAATTAGGAACCATTCGTGCGCGAGTCTGACTCGCACTTGGCCGGTTTTTTATTTTGTAAATACATACCATATCACACCCAAGCACAGAAAAAATTATGTTGATCACATAAATATTTGTCCTAGGTGTAAAGTTAGATGACACTTTACAAATGATAAAAATAAAAATGACGATAGCACGTGCTACGACGTTTGTTACTTCCGACGGACTTACGAGTAGTTTCAAATGCAATTCACAACGTGAGCTGTACCTTTTCATTACTAAGTACTAAATGAATGACAGCTCAGCTAAGATGGTTTTAGAAACTGCAATGTTCTAATGATTTGCGTAAGGCCGTGTCCCCATGTATGTGGTGCGGCGTCTTTCAACATGAAATGTTGTGTCGTCGTGACATGAAAAAACACGGCGGCGTGCGACGGAAAGTTGCCATGCAAATCGTAAGACACCTTTTGATCGCGTAAAAGGCACCATTTCAAGTCACGGCGACCATGAGAAAGCGCGATGCTGCGCCGCGGAAAATCACTGGCGCGGCGTACCGCAGCAAATTTTTTTAGGGTTTCGTAGTCTACAAAAAACCCTTATAGTTTTGCCATGTCCGTCCATCCAACCGTCTGTCCGCAGCTTAAAAGCTGTAATTTCGCATGAATATACATACTCGTATTAGTCACGCCGACAAAGTGATAGAATAAAATCTTAAAAATCATTTTGTAAGGGTGGGTACATGTAAAGTGGGTAAATGTTTTTTTTATTTCTCGTGTACTCCATGGGTGTCGTTTGATAGGTCTTTAAAAAATATTGTGAGTTTGTGAAAACAACTTTTCGATCAAGGGAGCAGTTGTTAAATATTAAGCTTTAAAATGCAAATTTTTGTTGGAGTCGAGTGTCCTCCCCCCCCCTCGAAAAGTTAAACTATATGGCTACTATTGGCACTGATAGCCTCTGGGCTAAGCTGCGGACAGACGGACATGGTGAAACTATAAGGGTTTCTTGTAAACTACGAAACCCTACATTGCACGTGGCCCGACACGCACTTGGCCGGTTTTTCGTTGTTTTTCATTGATTTGAATAAAAAAATCGCTCGCTTAATGTAAAGCGGAGTAACTCAAAAAATTGATTTTTCGAGTTTTTTTAATAAAACGCATTATTTAGATGCAAATAATAAGTTGCGTTCAACAGGCGCTTCAAAGCAAGTCAATTGAACAAATATGTCACTAATATTTTTTTAAGTCTTGTATTAAAAAATCTATTCACAATAATAATTATTTTATGAAATGATATTTACGGAAATTTCATTGACTATACCTTTATAACATTAAAATTGCCCAAACAAATGTATATTTTTGTATTTATCCTATAATATAGTGTACGGCGAATTCGCAAAACTTTAAACTTGAATTACCAAAAAGTTGAAATTTTGGATTACTTCACTTTATTTATAAGCGTGCGAAAATGTCAACATATAATTCTTTTGTTTCTTACCTTATAGTTAAACCTAGCATTTTCATGGCGCGCCATCGTGTCATGATTTACGACATGAAATGTCGACATTTACGCCTCGCATGGCATCTCTCCGTGGTAGGCCGCCATGACTTTTCAAGTTGCGGCGACGCGTATTTTCATATCACAACGACACAACTTTTCATGTTGAATGGCGCCGCACCACAGACATGGGGCCACAGCCTAACACTGCAACTTTGAAATGAATAGTGCAGTCAGTCAAACGGACAAGCGGAAACGAGCGGAAAATAGATTATTGCATGGCATGTACTTGTATGATGAAAATAAAATGAAAGTTTTTGTTAATGCTTATTTTTGGCCACGCATTTAATTTTGCCATTTTTTTGTTGTTAAAAATTAGGGAAACAGTAAGCACATAATTATGTCTTATGACTTATGACTTTCGTCGTAATGATGAAAGCCTTTATTTAGAAAAATGTTTTTTAACCTTTTCCTGCTCTTAACGGTTCGTTTCAAAAGTACAATTCTTTGTATGATCAAAACTTTAAGGTCTTTTTTGTCTTATTAATCTTTATAGTTTTAGAACCTTTCTATGACACCATAAAATGTGTGGTTATTTATTTTGTTTACATAGTCAGTAATGTGTTTGGCTTTAACATGAATTCTTAACCTTATGTCAGCTATTATTATTTTTATTAGGGAATGTAGGTACAATTATTCCTTTCGGTTTGTAATAATTAGCCTCATAGTTATTGTCGGCTATAGTGCAGCCTCCTTGTACGAGGTAGAATAAAAACTTCTTAGTAGACAAAAGTTCGAATTTTAAAAAGGTTGTGAGTTGGCGGGAATAGGAAAAACAGTATGGTGGATGACGAATGGTTGTCAAAAGAGATTAATATTGTATTTTACGAAATAAACATGATGTGAGTATATTTGTGTTTTAATTATACTAGAATCTGGTAAATTGTTTACACTTATATACTACATAACGAAATTGTATAAATATAAAAAGCTTTTAGCGATCTATTTAATTAATAAATAATTGAAGAATGCCTGAAATTACGATTATTATTTTCATGATCTAAACAAAATACGGATGCGAAACTTGATTCTATCAAGGAAGCAATGAGTGTGGTCATTTATTATATCGACCACAGCAATAATACATACTTACGACAACAACCACAACAGACTAAATAGTATTAAAATATGTTTAAAATCTTAGCTAACCAAGAACGAAATTTGGCCGGAAAATATCTAATTATGATGACCAGCTAACAAAAGAAATTGGCGTGCTAGATAATATTTTGTTTGTTGCTGAAGACGACAAAGATTTGGTTATTCATTAGTTTTTTTGAAAATTGAGAATGTTGTATCCTCGACTTTTGAGGGATTGATTCTATAAAATATCATTGACAGTAAAAAAATATATTTTTGATCGATAAATCAAAAATTGACAATCGTGGATGGCGTACCTCGGGTTTTTAGTATGACACTTAAAAGTCGCAACAAAAAGTTCCACCCAATATCCAAAAAGTATCATTTAGACAGCTAACCTGTTTGATACAGATAAAACAAGTTCAAAAGTCAAATGTTACGAATGACATCATTTGCATTAGGGCGATTCTCTCGATACCCGTCGCGTTTTCAATTTATAGGTTGGACGATGACGAAGTATAATAAATCAAAATATTCGATTTAATTGTCCTAAACTAATTGATAATTGGCAATATTCTATACCCATGGAACAAAGAGACCGCAGTTGTTGAGAAGTATTATTATTTAATGATTTACAGGAAATTTATATTGCGTGTGTGTTCAGTTAGATAATAATTGCTACTAATTCAGACGAGCTGAAACTTTGATTTTATACGAAATGTCATTTTCAATTCTAAGAAACAAAGTTCACTTAGGAGCTTAAAACTATAATATAACTTTAATTCAAATAAATATAATTATGGCGTAGGGTGAGAGCGCTAGTTGTGGGCATTTTAACAACATTTTTATTTTCAAATAAACAATATATATTGAAAAAATCATTAAAACGACGATTTTTAAATAACATAGAATAGAGTATTTATCTATCTCTTAAGTTAAGCAAAGGTTTAGTAAGAGGCGATATTTATTTGTTAAATATTCATATTTATATAGACAAAACGTGAAATATTTTTGTACGTGTAGAGGTATAACGCATCACAACTGTCACTAATCAAAACGAACTATAGGCAAAGAATTGTATTAACTATAGATTTTAAACAAGTTTGTTTGATATGCCTACTGCTAATGACTGCAAAAATTGAAACCACCAAGCACCACAACCGGGTCTTTGACCCTAATTACATTCTGACTGATTCTGTCTTTGTCGTATTCCTAGCTCCTAATAGATACGTTTCAAAGTGATCCTTGTGATTTTATTGAAACAGATGTACAATGTACATTTTGACATTGGACTTTGTCTTTGAAAAATTTCGAACCCTTGTAAAAACCTTGTCTGCTGATGTTAAGAATGGGCTATTTGACGAGATTTTGAAAACCATTCTAGATTATTCAGTAGTGATTGTGGAACCCATAAAAAATATCATTTTCAATTCTGTTAATTATTGGCCCTAAAAATGTAAATTAAATATTGTCAATTTAAATAACCCGCAAAAACGCTTCTTTATGAAAATGGCGTCTCACTAGTTTATGTGACGTTACAACATGCTTGTCAACAAATAAACAAACGTCAAGTTTTTCAAGGCAGGCGATGTCATTGATTTTTTAATAAATCATTGTTTATTTTCTTTATGAAGGCATAATTAACATAGATTATTACTTACAACACTTAATTTTTTTACTGTCAAATAGCCTATTATGATGGTCTTATAGTCTAAAAATGCAGTCCAGCAACAAAACTGAGTCATCGATATATTTGATATATTGTGTAAAAAGTATTTTGGCTCCAAACAAGATTATCCAAGACTAGGAGTCCGCCCCGCGTCGCGCGGACAAAATTGTATTAAACAATAATGATTTATTTTTATTTTTTGGTAACTTGATTTATATATTATTGAAGTTTTAGTAGGGATCCCTTATTTTACCTAGTAATAAATATATTCTATGTCACTCAGTGATAATATAGCATTCTATTAGTGAAATAATTTTTAAAATCGGTTTAGTAGTTTTTAAGTTTATTAAAAAAATACAAATATTTCGTCTTTATAATATTAGTAAAGAAAATTTGCGGATCAAAAACTTTTACTCTACTTTTTATAATACTATCTTCCGCCAGAGACTTCGCCGCGTGGTACTTGAATAAAAAGTAGCCTATGTGTTATTCTGATGTATAAGCTATATTACTGTAAAGTTTCATCTAAATCCGTTCAGTAGTTTTTGCGTCAAAGAGTAACAAACACACAAAACGTCAAAGAGTAAACACTCACAAACTTTCGAATTCAAAATATTAGTAGGAAGTAGGATTGGAATTTTTTTTATTTAGTCAACTACCTGATTCGGTACATCTACAGAAAAATGATTTTCGATTTATGCAACTGACTATCTTGTATGTGTGTATCTCTTTTCGATGTCATAACTTATATTCGGGTATAATTAAACGAAACTTACCTAAGTGTAGTTCTATTGTAAGTATAGTATATACGAGGATTTGATTCAATAAACTATATTCCCACCACCCTGATCACATGAGAAATATTCTCACCCTACATTTATTATGTAATTTGTTACCTATGTTTAATAACTAGTAAAATAACTAGGTCCTAAATTAGGATGCTACCTACCTACAGGTGGTATAAAATAATGTGTGAACCAAGGGTGTGTGAACGTCATCTTCTAACGAAAGTGCAAACAGGCAATTGTTATAGTTATGGAGTTAGTTATTAGGTATTAGGTATGTGTCTGGAAATAGTTTGGTTTTCAAAAGTTACTTCTGACATTTCTAGTAAAAAAAGAATTTTAAATTGTGGATGGTTTAATACACGTTTTCCTGACTGCAACGGTTTTGATAGCGGGTTTTGCTGTCTAATTTCAAACGGTTAGGTATCCTTGTAACTGTATTTTGGTAGTTTATATTCAAAATTATTTATAAAACTCATATAATATAAGTTCCGTTAATTTTAGATGATGTCGTCGATTGATGTCGATTTCTCTCCATCAGTTAATCTTTACAATTTGCAAATACTACTAAAATTACTGCTCAGTTATTATTTAATAATAAAATCGAGTTATGTTTTACATCACTGAAACATTTGCAACTCAAAAACGTTCGAACTCACGCTTTGCCTTAATTTAGAAGTCGCTGTTATAGAAAACGTTTAGCAACCAACGCGTTTCAGGATATTAGCATATTGCTAAATACTGGTTTGGTCGATATATTACATGGGTACGAGTAAAGATGCATGTATGCAATCCAATTTGCAAATATTAGTTACAGGGTGATGTCATAGTTTTGAGTCTACATCGTTATGTATGAGTATGAAGAGCAAAATAATTTCTTTTGATACGTTTTATTATGAAAGTAAGGTGTAATATGTAATAAGATCAATAATAAAAATATTTATTTTAGTTATAGGTATAAAAATCATGTTTGTTTGTTTGTTGTTCCTTTACGCGTTTCTATATCCTTAATCAATTAAGCTTTATAAGCTTTGGTGAGTTTTGTTTATTTAAAATTGACATATAAATAAAGATCTAACAAGCAGTTAAGAAGATAATATAATATTATAATAACAACTAGCGACCCGCCCCGGCTTCGTATGGGTAGCATGTTATTATACATATAAACCTTCCTCCTGTCACTCTATCACTCTATCTATTAAAAAAAACCGCATCAAAATCCGTTGTGTAGTTTTAAAGATATAAGCAAACATACATACATACATACAGACGCGGGAAGCGGAAAGCGACTTTGCTTTATATTATGTAGTGATGAAGTAAAATTAACCAAAAGGAGTTGCGTGTGTTTTTTGTTTTTCCCCAAATCTCTCTGAAAACACGATGGCTTAATTCAATTAACCTTTGACAATCTTTCCTTGCTAAATATTAAAATCGGCATTTACCGAAACAGCCGCAACATTTATGGCGAAACAAACAATTCTATGTTATGGTGTAAAATTTGTAAGTGTAAACAAAGTGTGACTATGACTAATTAAGCTAAAGGTGTAGCCGCGGGCAGCGGCAACCTTACCCAAAATTGCGGAAATAGTCTAGCAATTTTTATCTACGAATAATAGAGATATATTATAATAGAGCATTGAGGTTTGTGGGTGAGACCTTTGTGGTGGGTGAAAGCCAGGCTGAGAGGAAAGGATTCGATTTCCGCGGTGAGTCAAATGTTTGCATGATTTACGAATATATGTGTCGGTCTTGGGTGTGTTGTGTTATTTATTTGTTATTTATCACTCTTCGTTTTTTGATACCCACGTCATGGAATCCTATTTTAAAAATAGGACTTTAGAATTTTGGGCATAAATGAAAATATTTGGAAATGCTTCTTTACAGAGCAGTTTATAAGAAGCTTTTGATGTACGTACGAATACTTCAAAAGTAATCTGTAATTTTCCTACATTATAAAAATATTCTTTAGGTATGTAGGCAATTTACATTTAATAAGCAGTTGGAATATGTATGTATGTTATGTTAAACATGCTAACCCTTTACTAAGACATGGGTTAATACTACAAATTAAGGTCGCAGAAAATACTAGTAGGTACCTACTTCTCCAAGTTAATATTTTGTTAGTTACAGATGAAGTTTTGTTACATACAATCTTCTCTTACATGCGTCAAAGTTGTGTTAGTTCTTATTTGTAACAGGAATAAGAAACAGGCCAACTTACATAAAAAATTGGCAACTTTAACCGGTGATTAATGTCCAATGGAAGTTAATTGACATTCACATGGGCTTGTTTTGTTTGGGGTTTAGGAAAGTAGAACTAACACTGTTTTTGTGACTTAACAATGCATATTCACAGCATGTTAGAGAGAATCGAAACAATGGGAAATGAGGTGTGTCCTCAATACTTCCATTTAGGCAAATCGTTAGAAGACTAGGAGACCAGACGTCACGTTCGCGATCGCATTTGTTTAAAAATTTAGAATAAGGAACGCGTGTTGCGCACGCGCCGGCTTTGCAATGACTGGTTGGTTGCCGTTTCCCGCCAAAAGCACGCACAGATAGAATTCTTGGTGGTCGCCAAGATTCATTCATAATTTCAGTTATGCAATTCTCTCTTTATAGAGCTTATTAAAATTGTGACCGAATTGCTGGGAGCCTATGACCTCACGAAACTGTAGAGACATTTCCTTATTGTTGCAAATAATTTTAACGGTGATATCGATTTCTATGATATAATTTTATTATACTTATCTGTTTTTTTTTATATAAAGATTGATACCCAAATATGAAGTGTAAATCACAATCATAATTTTATAGGTAAATACAAAAGTTTTGTTGTTTGTTACTTAATAATCACGTTGTAACGGCTGAACCTATTTCGATTAGTATATAAATTGATTATTACGTACATTTAAAAAACATAATAATTTTTATCAGAGTACCACGAGAGCAACGCGCTCGCAGCAGAGATTGAACTACTTCTTGCGTGATGATGCCAAACCGCAGAAAAATGACACTGGCCCGCACAGGGTAAGGTCTACGTTGACTGTAACACAATCGAAGTTTCGACTGTGTTACAACAATCATCGTATCGCAAACAAGACATCAGAAATGTCAGGAATCAGAAATCATAAATAAAAGGTAATAAAGCGATAAATACCCGTTGAAATAATCTAAACCTTTCATATATATAAAATTCTCGTGTCACAGTATTTGTCACCAAACTCCTCCGAAACGTCTCAACCGATTTTTATATTTTTTTTGCGTATAAACAGAAGGTCTGAGAATAGGTCTTAGGGTATTTTTTATACCCCTAAGATATAAGAGCGGCGTAAAAATCGGGAAAAACTGAGTGCCTTTTTTGAAATTGAAATTTGACAGGACTACATCTGTCGGGACAGGTAGTAGGTACATAAAAATCTTGCATTACTGACTGTCTGATCCATCAACGCACAACCTAAACCAATGGTCCTAGAAACTTGAAATTTAGATGGTGTATTAAGGGGCTGTATGTCGACGATTGCTCTTTTTCGAAACTAAAAAAGAAATACTTCTGAACAAGCCACATCTCCTATTTTTATAAGTATATTACTTCAGGTTCCTACCTAGATTTCTATTAAGCTGAAAACATAATAGCAGAAACTTTTCACGATAAAGATATTATTTCAAAATGATACGTTTTAGAATTTATGATCGAAATATTTTGATACCTACTATTAAAATCAACTTGTGATTTATTGTAAAGACATATGTAGATCTAAATTTCTATTAGAATAGATTTTTGATAAGTCCGCAAAGGCGGACCACGCGCCTACGTGTGTTTGTCGTCATTGCAGCGGTCGGTAGGATTATTTATCGAAGTGATTAAATATGGGTACATCTTTATTCACATATACTATACATTATAAGATAGGAGTGGGGCTTGTTCAGAAGTATTTCTTTTTTCGTTCGAACAAAAACAATCGTCGTCAGGGAGCGCCTTAAGGGGTGTCCCCTAACGGAAAACCGGCTGCAACCTTAGGGTGAAATCTGTTTGAAAATAACTACACGTGAACGAGGTCGCAAGGGTTTCCACTAGTAGGTAATTAATATGTTTTGTGATTGCGAAAGTAGTTGTAGTAGTTTAAAAAAAAACAGTTTTTCTAGGTAAGATTTTTTTTATGAATATTTTTGCCATCTTTTGGTGATCGATGGCACTACAATATCGGATAGTAAACTAACAAGAATGACTTATGCGCACATAAGCTCCGTCAGTAAACTGTTTGTGCTCTTATGAAGTACTATAGAAAAACTCTAGATGGCGCTCAATAAAATCATTAAATGAATTCAGGTATTAAAAGTTTATTTATTTATTTATTTATTTCAGTGAACATAAGTACATGTGAATAAAAACTATGAACACTGGAAAATGCATTAGTATTAAAACTGTGTCGCGCTTTCCAGTGCCCGTCCTTAGGACTAGTTGAAGAACCAGACGTTCCTGATAATATAACGATTAAACTATTTAACTTTTATCTTAGTAACTATTTAACTTAACTTTTATTTTTATTTATAACAATAATAAGTTTTTAAGAGCCAGAGCTTCTATGAGCGTGTGTGTGTTGTGTGCTATGTGTGTGTGCATGTTGTGTGTGTATATTATTTTTTGATTTGTATTAGGTCTTCGTTTCCTTCTAAAAGTTACAATTAAAGCATAAATATTCTTATCTTTATCACTAATATTGATGTATAGAGGTAAAATTTGTATTTTTGTGTATTTGTTTGTACCTGATAAACTTAAAAAACTACAGAAACTTTTTTTAAAATTCTTCTCTGTCAAAAGCTACATTATCAGCGAGTAAATGAGCCGTATAGGTAATATTATATTTTTTTCAATGTAATCTAAGGTATCAAAAATTTGCTATAATAAAGATTAGTACACCCATTTATAGTAGTAGTAAAGCTAGGTCTAGTAAAATGAAAAATATTATGAATACCAGAGTGATGTAGGTTCATATTCTTTTTTTGTGTTTACGTTGGTTAAAGTTAAAGTCACCTATTTTTAAGAAATCAATATTTTTCGTAAGAGCGACAGCGAAGTTTGATAGTATATTTAAATTCAATAACTATAATTCAATAAAATCTATTTTGAATTCGAAATCAGAATCAAAACACCAACCACAGACAGAATGTCTATATGGCAGGTGACGTTGCCTCGTTTTTTTCAAGGTAGGTAAACACCAGCCCTTTACAGCTTGATTGTAAACTTGTTATAATAATTTCATGGTATATAACAAGAGTCAATAAATTAAAATGTTAGCACAAAAGACGTGCTTTGATATTTAATCGAATCTAGTTCGTTTAAAAACAATAAATCGTCGTAAAATACTTATTTGCGTTTTTGATTATGGTTTAATATTGGTGGGTTATATTATGCCTAATTAGAAGTTTTTAATTATGTCGTAGGATGGGTCACCACTGTTTTTATGAGTAATAAAACTAGAATAGTGTCACAATTTTATTACTTATTTTTATAAATTAATTAAATACAATAGTATTTTTTAATTTTACGACAATACCTACTTGTAATGAATGGCAGTGTTCGTGCTCACGCGTAAAGTTCACAGGTCAAATTAGTTATTTGAATACTTTATATTCTATGCTATTAAAACTAACGTAAATTTTGCTAATGTGATAATACCATAAAATTAACTAAATTTAAAAGTGTATTTTTATTGCTTATTATATTCAACAGGGTAATACAGCCATTTGAATTCATAGCCTTTTAGACCATACTTCTCGTCTTTTTCAGTTTCCGGTTTAGGTACGTCATCTGATAGCAAGTCCAAAACTTCTTGTGAGATTTTGGGTCTGAAGCCCTTTTCATCAGCTACGTAGTCAACTCTCGTTCGCACTCCGTTTCTTCCAGTAACGTAATAGTAACCCTGCTTAGCACCGCTTCTATAGCCTTCTTCGAAATGACCATGAAAACCTACAGTATAATTAAAAGTATAAAGAAGTTGTGTCATATCTTCTTTAGTTAATCCATTAGGCAGACCTTCTTTTTCACCGGGGCCTCTTTGATGAATATCAGTATTTTTATCGACGATTTGTATTTGGGCTGATATAAGAGTCGGCTTTTTCGGTAGTGTTTGTCCTTGATTAAACCCTGCGTCATTGTTTGAGATGCCATTTGGTTGAGGGTCTGCCGAGCCAAATGATTGTTGTGGTCCATCATACTTTTTAGGATTTCTTCCACTTGAGATATTGTCTCGCACAGACTGATTATCAGGTCCAAATCCTTGTGACTGGGTACTTTGTGGTTTTGAAAGAGGTCTTGGATCGACTAATTCTTTTTCTGGAGCAGTCTGCGAAGGTCCAGAATTTTGCTGCGAGTACGTCTGAGGAACATTGTTTTGTTTATTTTCGGGGAAGCTTGGCGACTGAACATTTTGACCATTGAATGCACCTTGCTGGTTGGCTTTAGCTTCTTGTATGTATTGTGGAATGGCAGATGGTGAGTTTGGATCCAAATTGTTGCCATTCGGTGTGTACGAACTTGGCGAGTCTGGTTTTGGAGCAACTAATTCTTTTCCTGGAGCAATCTGCGAAGGTCCGGAACTTTGCTGTGAGTACGTTTGAGGGTCATTGTAACTGTTTGGTTTGTTTTCAGGGAAGCTTGTTGACTGAACATTTTGACCATTGAAAGCATCTTGCTGGTTAGGAAACGAGTTCGCTTTAGCTCCTTGTGTGTATTGTGGAATTGCAGGTGAGTTGTTGCCATTTGATCTGTAAGGAGTATTTTGTACATTTGATTGAACAAATGTTGATACTGGGGCTTGCGTAGTTGTAGGGAGACTGCACGAGGAACATGACTTGCCCGGTGGCTCTATCGATATAGTTTTGGGGGGTGTTTCAGGTTTAGCCAGATTTTGTCCATTCGGTATAGTTTGCGTATCTAAGGAGTGACCTTGTCTCGCGGATCCAGTCTCAGGCCGCTTGTAAGTAGGGTCTGCAAATAAATGACGTATCATCAAAAATCTCGTTTATTCCGATATTATAAATCAGTAGTCTCAGTAAATATCATGGAACTTACATGGTTTAACGCGTATGTTTTTCATCGATAAAATCTTATATCTCCCTTGTTCGTCTGTAGCGTACACTGTGACATGATACACGCCATCTGCCGTTATGAAGCCAAATTCACCCATTATCAAACCTTTTTCATCTGAAATTATAAATACATAAATTAAACATTTCATTACGAAGATTAGGGACACAATAATGATTTTTCTAGGTATACATATCTCGTGCTACTATGACATAATTGCAAATAAACATTTCGACATAGTGACAGTTTACTGTAATAACCTTGTAGTGAGCTATGTTTAGTCAATCATGTTATATCTCTTAAAATTTCGGTTTTTTAGGGTTTCGTAGTCTACAAGACAAGAAACCCTTATAGTTTCGCCATGTCTGTCCGCAGCTTAGCTCAGAGACTATCAGTGCTAGAAAGCTGTAATTTGGCATGGTTCTACATATTAGTAATGTCAACAAAGTCAAAGAAAAAAATCTTTAAAAACAATTTTTTTAGGGAACCTCCCCTACACCTAAGGTTGGGATGTTATTTTTTTTTCTCGCGCACCTCATAATGTGAGGTATCGTTAGATAGGTCTTATAAAAATATGGGGGGTTTGCGAAAACAACTTTTCGATTAAGGAATTCGTTTGTGAAATATTAAGCTTTAAAGTGCCAATTTTTGTTAGAGTCGAGTCCCCCCCCCCTTCCCTCTGAAAAGCTAAACTATTGGGTTTGGGGGCGTGAAAAAATTTACAGAAGTAGTACATATACCTACTCAAGTTAAAAGCAAAACTATAACAGCTAAGTAGGCGTTACAAGTTTTCGAGTAATAAACGTAATAGTCGACCACCTTATCATTGAAAATTACTATAAGGTTGTTAGTTGTGTGAACTACAAAAACCTACATTGCGTGTGACCCGACACGCACTTGGCCGGTTTTTTTTTGTATATAATAGACACTTAGGTATACATACCTACATAAATTAGTCAACATTACTGTTGTTACTGAATTATGTTCACCGATCAATCGATGGCCACATTACACGAGGGGTTTTCCGTCAGTCAGTAGGATAAATCACGGTTACCTACATCTGATTAAGTATTAATCTAAGTAAATATTAGATCAGGCTTGCAAGAAAGCAAACAAATGACTATTAATTAGTAATATTGGCACCTACTTTTAATATCTATCAATCAGACTATTTGTAGATATTTAAATAATCCTTATTTCATGAGATCATCGTTTGAGTCGCGATGTTTAGTGAGCATTACTTTTACACACGAGTATTGATAAAACGAACATTCGACATTCAGGCCTATACTTTTAGTTATAAATAATCAAGAGTGCGATGATAATACTGCAGACTGGTGTCAGCTTGCAGTGAAAAATGCACTACCTACTTTGACTTTGACTCACAATAGAACTGGGGTAAATGTTCTGAAGGGATTTTTTTAGACTAATAGGTACTTTTAGTCGTCGTCAGGGAAGGACGAGATACAATCAGTATGATGTCAATGTGAGGTGAGGAAAAAACGTTTACTGCTACCAGGATGAGTATCAAATGTGAGTAATTGGGTATCTAACCTACATAAGTACATGAAAAGCAAGTCGTGTTGGCCGGGAGGGAGAATTACCTCGACTTTCAATCTGAAGGTCGTGGATTCGAAAAATTTACATGCGCATCACTAACACGTGCTTAAACGGTGAAGGAAAACATCGTGAGTAAACCAGTTTGTGTTCTTGTAAGCGGCGATTGGCATCACGTATGGAATGCTAATTACTGCAAAATGTGGGCAAATAAAATGTTTGAACGTGTCTCTGAATACCCCCACTAGACATATTCAAAGGATCTAAGCGCCTGGAGATCTGAGTAGAAGTTTATTGTACTTAGGGATTACAGTCGTGATCCTATTTTTTATATAATCACAAATAAAATGTGTGCCTACCTATGTTAAGATACCTAGTTACACTAATATTTAAAATTTATTATGCAAATATTAATGAATTTTATTAATATTTAACGTTTAATTTATCCATTAGTCAAACTCAGTTTGTAAAAAAAAAACGAATTGCAAATTTATTCCAAGTACTAATTTAATTCTTTATTAAACCTATGTAAAACCATATATAAGTATTTTGTACCAACGTGTTTCAATAAAATGCAGATAAGTAAAACGCGATTAGCTTGTTGCAATATTTGGTGACTAATCGAGTTCTATAATAAAAACTTCTTATTGACCAGCGACAAGCGTGATATGTAATTATTATGTACTGTCAAATGTCGTCATCATATTTAACATTATTATTTAAAAAAAAAATTTGGTGATAGATGACTTACCTGCTGTCGCACTGCTATTACAGCCACTGTTTTACTTTACACCAGGACAGGAATGTAGGTATTCCTTATTATCGGCATCGAACGACTATGCTATCAATCATGCACCTACATTTTCATCTATGAACGAACTTTACTATGTCTATCATGTTGATCACTTATGAAAGTAAAGTTTGGTGTGATGGAGAGGTACCTTTCATTTCATGACGATGTTGTTCTCCATCAATTTTAAATCCAAACTCATAAGGTCGGTTCCCATCTGTATATTTGTCAGCTCCTTGCGTTTGAATTAGAAAACTTGATATTATTCCCACTGTGAAGATAATTGTTTTCGGGAAAGCCATCTGAAATGTTTAAAATATTATCTAAAACTTATTTCAAAATCGCTAGGTATACCTTTAGATATGTAATTACATAAATAAATATAATTAGGTATATTTGTAGCTGATTATATTTATAGTTCACCTCTCAAATTCAAATTTAGAATTCACATTATGAGCTACCTATAGACTGTTTGCAACAGTCTTTAGATAGCTCAACTGGTTCTTGTGTATTTTGAAAATATTCTGTAATATATTAGGTAGTATTAGATATTATTTATTTCTGTAAATAAACATATATTAAATTAGAAATAGATTTTAAATAAGTATTTTCATTTTGATGGCCATCTTTAGGTATTTCCGTTTTGGGGAAATTATTTATTTTATTTTTATTTAGGTACACGTGTTTTAGACCGACGCGATTTGAGAACTAATAATGTTAATCTCTTTGAACTCGAACTGTTCTAATACCGCGTGATAATAAATCTATATGAAAATAAACATGTCATACTCTTGGCGTGAATAAATAAAGATTATTTATTGCACTACAAATCAATCTTAAAAAACACGAATAATCCTTTTGATATGAGTTATATTTTCATTATATACACATATAAATACTGCAGTTTCGATATTCCTATAAAGTTATTTTGGCCGTTGCGGATGCGGCACAAACTTATAAACTCGACAATAATTGTTACAAGCCATTTAATTAGAATAATGCAAGTTTTGAATGTCTATCTATCACAATTTCACAATAAATCATTGTTATTCTTATTTATTTGTAAATAAATCAGTATGAGATAGGTACATAAAAAATATCGCTGGACTAAAAGAGCCAGATGTCCATAGAGTGCCGAATTATTATTAATAAGTGGAGACAAAGTTTGCTTATTTTTACTACCGTTTCTACCTACTTGTTCATTACCAAAAGACAAAATATTATATAGACATGAATAGCTGTCTTCTTAAAAAAATATGTTAATAATATATCTAAACAATGAGTAACAAAACTATGTGTTCCAAAGGCAAAGCAAAATCGTATTCCTAAACAGCAAGTGTCAGTTTGGCTCGTGCTGAGTTAAATGTATTCATGCTCTACATTATGTATGACAAATAAATTCATCTAGATTAGTTGCTCAAAGCAAATTTAATTTATTATTGATTTTATTAGGTGTTAATACTAATTTGGAGTAGCCATTCAGGTAAATAATTGCCTTATCAATATGCATTTAAGTAGGTATTATTGATACAAATGGAATGATTGATTAATACATAATTAAATTAATCATACCTGATTTCGATGATTGTGCATGATGATGATGATTATACAAGGGTTTACGAGCATAACAAAAGTTACAGGTGAGTTAACGCAGATAATAAATTGTAGTAGGTAATAAAAGTGAGTACTATGTGTGTGTGTAAAGTGAGTAAGTATGTTGATAATGTAGTAGGTACTTATAAGTCTTTGAAAAACAATGCTTCTACGGTCTGCGACCATAAAGATATGACTTATGACTTCTGTTTAAAAAAAAACGGCCAAGACGAGTCGGACTCGCGCACGAAGGGTTCCGTACTATTATCTATAAAAACTGCAAAAAAACACGTATGTTGTATGGCAGCCCCACTTAGATATTTATTTTATTCTTTTTTTAGTATTTGTTGTTATAGCGGCAACTGAAATACATAATCTGAGAAAATTTCAACTGTCTAGCTACCACGCTTCATGAGATAAGGCCTTGTGACAGACAACGAACGGACAAACGGACAGACCGACAGACAGCGAAGTCTTAGTAAGAGGGTCTCGTTTTTACGCTTTGAATACGGAACCCTAAAAAACACTTTGAGATGCTTGTAGGACAGTAGATTATTTTACATATTCACAGTTTACTAATTACGAGTTAGATCATCAATGAATTTAAAAAACTTCTTTATTGCCGAAGCGAAAAGATTTACTTTGGGAATATTATATTTTATGTCCTTGATGTTTTAGCAATCAACTATTTTACCGAGAAGTTAACTTGTTTATCCAGTTTGATGAATAAATTGATTATAATTTAAACTAAACCTGCGAAAGTGCTAAAAGCATCAAGAAATTGAGAAGGTGTATACCGGGAATTATAGTCATGATCCTATTTCATTTCTCAATGACATTGAATTTCAGAATAAAATACTAAAACAGTACCAAACCATATCACTTGTCCATACATTGATCTGTTGAGCGGCAACCTCTGCTTATATAAAATACAATTGTCGATGGTCACGAAGAAGAAAATTATTACATTGTCCGAGGCCTGGTTAAGGGTTAAAGCCGGGGTCCCACGGCGCGTAAAACGACGGGCCGCGCCGGATGACGCTCCGCCTGTGTGCGTCCGGCGCGTCGCGTACAGAGCGTTCCGAGCACGGGCCACCACGGATGCATCGTTCCCACGGCGCGTCCGTCCGCCTTGGCGTGGTCTGGCGCGTGAAAACGCGGGCCGTGGGACCCCGGCATAAGGTCTAACTTTAACGCTATGTTAAGGACGTCATTGTGACCGATCCCGCTACTTCTGACTGCCATATTTTTATGAAACAATAAATTAATCATCGTTCATGTGATTAATTATAAGTCTTGTTTTGTTTAGTGACCCTCAGTTTGAAATAGTATCTGCTTTAAAAATAATCTGATACTAAAAGTCTTAACTGACTGACAGAAAATGCACATCTTAAACCTTAAGTTTAATCTTAGGTGGTAGGCACGTTATACGATGACCAACGTTTGATCATTAAATGAAAAAATAATTTACACACAGCGCGATCTAGCCTCGAACCAAGCAAAGCTTGTATTATGGAAACCAGTAGCTGATATACTTTTTATTTAGTAAATACATGACAATACATACAGAACGATCATCTATGTTCATTACACAAATGTTTATCCTGGGTAGGAATCGAACCCTTAACCTATAGCGCAGAAGGCAGAGCCAATTAAGCTGTGAGGCCATGGACTAAAACACCAATAAACACATTTTTTGGTACATAGAAGTGAAGCCGCGGGCCAAAGCAGTGTACAAAATTCGAGCGTACCTACACGTAACATTGACCTTTTCGTAGTACATCTAAATTATAAATTCTGCAACTGGTTTCACAGGTGTAACCGTCTCTTAACAAAATGATTATAGTGTTGATCATTCAATTTATCATATGCAAAATACTGTATATTTAGGTATCATCACCGAATAAAATTTATGTACCTACACGTAATGTACCTACTTCCTGCATTTGGTATTATTGAAACCTAGTGCATATGCAACAAAGAATTATAATAAAGAACTAGCGACCCGCCCCGGCTTCGCACGGGTGCAAAGCTGATACCAAAATATATTACAGAATGTCTTTGTATACTCGTTAACAGCATTTAAAATTTAAAAAAGAAGTCGCGGTAAAAAGTAAAGGATATAAATTGATTATTGTGGGTAATAACCTCCACTACAGCCTCCTAGCAGGAATAGGTCGAATAACCAACAACCCTGTATATTAAATTATGTTTTGATATTATTCATGAAGTCTAAATTATCTATATAGATAGGCATTGAATCTATATAATACTGAATAAAATGCCACATCGGAAATTATGACGCTTCGTCTCCGTGGCTTTAGCTTTGTCTATGTTTTCGTTTCAAATGTTGGCAGAATGTTAGCGTGCGTAGAATTAAAATTTAAAAATTATTCGGTCAATTTAAGCATGCAAACACGGACATTACCTAAAGCCGATTGAATGACTAACATATACCTACAAGTAGGTACCTGCATACATAATATATCTGACTACTTGACTAGACAGGATTACCCTGAATGTAAATAAAAAATATATTATTCTGTTGTCTCTATTGTCTCAATCAGGTTCAACTTTATTTCTTTTGAAGTTAGGCATTTTTCAGGGACCACCTATACCACGTTCGATAATCAGAGATCTTTTTTTAGGGTTCCGTAGTCAAAGGGTAATAACGGGATTCTATTACTAAGACTTCGCTGTTCGTCTGTCTGTCTGTCTGTCTGTCTGTCTGTCACAGGGCTGAGTGCTTACCCGTTCATCCCAAAATATTTCATCCCAATAGGTATTTTGCTCCGTTCATCCCAAAACATTTGATTCGAGTTACCCCTTCTACCCACACCTACTTATTCCTAATTTCTGTTGTCATAAACCGTGATAGCTAGACAGTTGAAATTTTCACAGATTATGTATTTCTGATGCTGCTATAACAACAAATAGGTACTAAAAAAAGAATAAAATAAATACTTAGGGGGCCTCCCATACAACCAACGTGATTTTTTTGCCATTTTTATAGATAATGGTACGGAACCCTTCGTGTGCTAATTTAACAGTTAAATATTTACTCATTTGGTTTGTCTATATGACTGTGTCTGCGTCATACTATTGTGTATAATACCAATTTGACATATTACTGATAGCTGATAATAATATTCGAAAAACTGTCTTTTGACACTCGAATAACTATAGATTTTGATTCTATTGCTGCTTGGATGTTGACTGTTAATTTGCACTTGACATAGGTGCAGTCAACTTCAAAACACCTAGAAATAAATTTTTAACAGACTCCTTCGAGATAACGTTTCAGAAAGCATACTAACATATTATATAGTTTTATATTTTTGGCTAAAACGTGCTTGCTTCTATAATAGCTTGCATGCATTTAATTTCCAAAAATGACGGTAGGTATGTATAGTTGTATAGGTCATTTGGAATCCATGTTGTGGGCATAGTTTTTTAGTGTGCATGAATCGAAAAGTTAATTGTTTCCGGATTAATAAAAACACTATGCAAAATACCATGACAGGTTGAAAAATAAATGAACAATTATGTAATTGTAAAAAAAACGCAATAATACTGGCCTGTTACGAAGTTCCTTTTGGTAAGTACAGCTATTTAAAGTGCCACTGTCTAGACTGCTACAGAATCGAAAAATCTGCAATCACTACTGAAGATTGGAATATGCACTCACCTGGTATGATAAAACTATTCTAATTTATTTGTTTATCGATGTTGGCCGTTCAGCGGCCTGTTGTGCAAGGGCTCACACGAGACTGTGCCGATTTGGATTCACGTAATTTATTAAATCGTCCGCATAGAGCATAAGCAGATGCGACAGTAGGGAGCGCGCAGAGGGAAAATGCGCTGTAGAGCGCTTAACACCAACTCCAAAATTTACTAGAGCCAGCATAGAAACTTACTGCGGATTCAGCTTTCGAGAGATATGTTTACAAAATTGCTCTATAATAAGATTTCTTTGTACAATCCATTTTGATTGATTTCAATCCGACGGTAAAAACAATCGACTGTGACGATTCTTTGATTTTTGTTTAGAAAATAAAGACGTTCAGACTAGTAGTTTTTCCATAACACTTTCAAAACATATTATGCCGAAATTTTTATGAATTAGGTATGAGCGAAATTTTTCATATTGTAGTGTATTTTTTTATCTAAAACGTATTTTATTTCATAATATTTTTATTTGGATTTTGACGCATTATATTAATTCACTTTCAAAATTATATTATAGCTGAGATATACCTATAAAGATTGTCGGTACCAAGATGTTTGTAACTAAATTTTAAACGCTAGTGATGGGTTTTAGGTTAGAAATGCCCTGAATGAAAATATGGAATAACTCTGTTAAGGTGATCAATGAAATTTTTGACGTTTTTTATGGGCTGTCTACCCGGATAAAACGGAAAAAGTGATAAAACAGCATTATCTTGAAAACTATCAAATTAAAATAAAAATTGTCTCTAATTTAGGTAGCTAGTATGATTATCTAACGAATTAAATAAAAATGAACTATTTAGCTATTCATAGTTTTGATTAAAAACGAAACCAGTGTTTTTGAAGAGCCGACATTGGTAAATAAATCTATCGAGAAAAGTTTCACCAATTGTGTTTCTTTCTTTAATTTATCTAGATTAAATCCTTAAGTTACCTTTGTCATAAAAAAACAAAACTGTATGTTTTGCGATTATTAAGAAAAAACGATTCTGCTTTCATCAAAAAACATTTATTACTCGTCTTAATACATAGAAATATAATAAAGTAAGAAAGGAAGGCTTATAGCAAACTAATCTGTGGTGTATTTGGTATGATCTATTACTTGAGGAAACTTATTTCTCTCAGGTTAGGTGGATAGGTATTTTTCGTTGTGCAGGATAGGTATAGGTACTTACATGTAGCCACGCGTAAGCGTGACAATCTGTTGAGTTATTGACTTCCTACTACATAATAAAGGGTCATGATTACTTATGTCTAGGCAATTAAATTCCATTAAGGTACTCGCTGTACTTATTCAATTATAAAAAAACATATAATGATTTATATGTTTTTTTATAATTGACTGGCAAACGAATGAAAACCAAATGATATATACTTACTGAGTCTGAGATCAAATGAAATAAATAGGATCACGACTGTAATCCCCAAGTACGGTAGTCATTCTCTCAGATCTCCAGACGCTTTAGATCTTTTAAATATGTCTAGCGAGGCACATCCAAACATTATATTTGGCACATGTCCACATTTTGGAGTAGTTTAGCATTCCATACGTGACAGGTTGCAAGCATGTAAAGTTCAATTACAGACACATACATACTCGTATAAAGCTTTGTATTTTTTTTGGTATTTATCATACCTACACATCCTTTGGAAAATATTTCCTTGCCTCAGTGAGGTTAATTATACTTAGGCATTGCACAATGCACATATCATCTATATACAACTTTGGAGCATACTTGATCACGAGAGTAGCTTAGCCTACTCTTTCGAATTGACGTATATTTGTTTTGTATACAAATCTGTGAGTAGTTTTTTTGAAACATGATTTTATGCTGTGTTTGACTAATTAAGAATAATTTAAAAACTTCAAGCTACTCGAGAATCCCTAGTTTTTTAAGTGATTGTAAAGACAAGTATTCAACATAGCGTTGGACAAATGATTGAAGTCTGGTCCAATCTATATTAACCTTTAAATATTACAAGTATAATGTCATTTATTAAGGTATCTACGAAGACAGTAATCGCTTTTAGGAAACCGTAGCTTTAGTTCAAGGTGTCAATATTCACATTGAAAGGTATCTCCATTCGAATCATAACATGACCGGCACATTCTAAAAAATATTCTATGAGAGTATACACCTAAATAGACCTAAATCTTCCTCTTCTAAACCGTCCAGTACTGTGTCGTGTTATGTTTATCTACCGTGCCGAACCGTACCGTACAATCTGACAAGAATATTTTGCAGGTGTCGGTGTATCAGCACGATCATGTTATTGAATGAACACTGGATAGACCCCATAAAATTGATAACGCTCCCATAAAGATAAAACCACAAATTTGGCTATAAAAGTGCCAAAAATAAAATAAAGCTGGTGTAATTTATCAACATCATAATTATTAGAGATATTCAAATTGAGATTTACGCATTGAGTGATGAATAAATAACAAGATATCTTGTAAGCTATCAATTTTAACGTTCTCAAGATATACGAGTAGAGTAGGTGCACCCAAACTGGTCCTACAAGTAATTTCTGACATGTAAAATTCGAAGGTCCATCTATCAGTAATATAACCGAACCGAGGGCTTAACATTATTAGCAGCAATGTTTTATTAAAGTAATTTCAATATCACACCTGTAGGATTTAAAAAATAATAATATTCTCGTAATATTGGATTCTTTTTTTAAATTTCACCCTATCTATTACACATCTTTATTGGTCTTAGCTTTGAAGTTTTTTGGCCCGCTTGTAATAAGTACATAACTAAAAAAATATATAACAAACTCTCATTTCAGAAAGCTGACCTTCAATGGCCACCTGCTGAACTTAAGAGTATTTTAGATAGTGTTTTCCAAAAATATTCTTATTTGTTTACGAACATTAAGTGATTGCCCAAAACTACTTTTTCATATTTACGAATCAAAGCGAACTGATCTTGAAATGCGAATAGTAGAGTCTAACTAATTGACAAAGGTCAAAACAAAAGTTCCGGTTTTCTAAAAATACGTTAACTGTCATTGAAGACCGTATAATATAATGGTGTAGTACCTACTTAAGGGGCCGGGTATGGTGTGATGATCATGTTTGGAGGTTATCGCATCTATAATAAAACTCACGTGATCTAAAAATTTTCTATAGATTGCTGAGCAAATTTATTTAGAATGTATTAGATTTACTAAGCAAAATAACCTAAATAGAGTTTTTATTGACAGGGTTTTTGGTCTCTCGCCTTTAGGCTAGGAATTATAAACAGTTGGTTGTAGTTTTTTTACATTTCATACAGTGCTGCCATCGCAAACGCTGCGTTTAAGAGCATTCCGTTCTCAACATTTCAACGTTGTCACTTTAGAAACTCGAAAATGAACGCGATAAGGTGCTAATTTAGGCTTTTATACCCTCTCAATTTTCGACCTTACGTCAATCAAGTAGTTGATTTCTACCTACGTCTCTGCGACATTACAACCGACATGTGACAGTGACCGTGTCTTAGAATACCAAAGCTTAAAAACGAATGTTTATTTAACAATTATTAACGTAATCAAGGCCTGTATAATCAAAGTACCGGATTTGGCTTTTCACAACTTATTGAATTATTTTTTTTATTTTGAAGGGATATCATTGAATAATACATTGAAATGACTGGCAAGATAATACAATCTGCCTGTATGAATGGAACCTACTTCTTATATATTATGAATAGTTTTTTATTGAAACTTTTTGTACTCGAGAGTTTGTGTGTGTACTATCAATTTGTTGTTCAAATCATCCAATCGCCTCTACCGGGGTAGGTACGCATACCGCCGAATGTCACGCGGTAGGGCGATTCGTGTTTAATATATATGTTTTAAACATAAACATAAAATCTGCTCTCCGCTTAGCGCAGGCGATGCGCGCGGTGTTGGGCGCCTAATTATTTTTGTGTATGGAAATATGAAAACTATTTTTTTATAAACTAACCTATTAACTATTATAACTATGTTGATAACCCCCTTCTTTAGTTGGGTGGTGGTTTTACGTTCGTTCGTTTATTTTCGCTGCAAACTTACCCCCAAATTGTATAGCATGTAAAATAAATACATACAATGTAAAATATATAAAATAAATTTTAAATGACACCTAAGTGCCTTGTACGATGTACGTACCTACTTAAAGGTACGCAATCTTCAGGAAGTTTACCTGACAATCTGATATATAAAATTATCGTGTCTTAGTTTGTGTAACCAAACTCCTCCGAAACGGCTTAACCGATTTTTATATTTTAAATATATATGGTAGGTATGAGAATAGTTCGTGAAAACTGAAAGTGCTTTTTTTCTGTGGGATTATTGAAATTTTACAGAAAAACGTCTGTCGGGACAGCTAGTATAATATAAAAATATAATAGATGATGATGATTATTGTTGAACTTGAAAAGTTCGAGAGATCCGATTCAGAATATCAAGTGTCACTGTGGATTCAATGTAGCTATTATGATTTTGTGGGTGTATTTACCTAAGTAAGTACTTTAAAGTAATAAGTGTAGTTGAATGTCGTTTACGTCAAGTCAGATTAAGTGTTCACAGGATTTAAGACCAGTCTACATACGAGTACCAAAAGGATCATCAAAAAAAACTATAGATACTAGACCGTGTATGTTTTTTGCTTTTTAAAGGCACACATAGTCATTAAATTGATTTATGTCATTTGAAATAATACCATTGATTTTTGATTTTTAACATGTGTTCCAGTTAAACAGAAAATTTACTGTTGATGATATTTTTTTTAATTGAGATAATAGCAGAAGTGGGGTAACGGCAAGAAGATGAATAGGAGATAATCAGCCAAATATAGGTAATGTTTAAACGAGTCTTTAATCGATTCGCACCACACGCGATTCGACGCAGTGCGAAAAACCCAAGCACTGTTTCTGAATTGGGCCATTCATTGCCATTAGCGAATCGCATAAGATTCTTTTGAAATGGGTCGTTTCGAACCACAGGAAAAAACGACTCGATGCTCAATTCGTAAGTCCAATTTAGAAAGCCAAAGATGACTTTTAAAAAAAATAAAAATGGTTTTGTTGTTATAAGTGGCGCTGGAGTGCAACAAATCTGACATCATAGACTAAAAACATTTAGTCGTCATAGCAACGCAGTTTTGACTAATGAATGATACGCATTCTGCCAAAATTCGTAATTTATTTTATCAGAACAAGGTTTATAGGGAAAAATTTGAAGTTTCCTGAAAGTGTTTGTACTGAAATTTGGGCAGGAGAAAATCTGTCACGGGCTAGTTTTTATACTTTTTCCATAAATCTTTTCGGATTTATAAAACGAGTGTTACACACATAGGTACCTATTGTAACTTGTGTGTTTCTAAGAAAATAAAGCTTAAGCTGCTGTAAGTGCATTATCAATGCAATATTATAGGATCAATGATGACCTTTCTTAAAGGTAATAAAGGAACAACACATGATCACGATTAATGACATCGTTGTTTATATTGATTATTATTTATTAGTAAAACATTACAATTAACTGGTAGCGATGCCTATGAATACACGGACTTCTTGATATTTCCATAGTTTTATAGACCCTTTGAAGTACGGCTGTTACCTTGATTATAATAAAAACCAGCCAAGGGCTAGTCGGACTCGCGCACGAAGGGTTCCGTACCATCAATAAAAAACGGCAAAAAAAATCACGTTTGTTGTATGGGAGCCCCACTTAAATATTTATTTTGTTCTGTTTTTAGTATTTGTTGTTAACGGCAACAGAGATATATCGTTTGTGAAAATTTTAACTGTATATCTATCACGGTTCATGAAATACAGTCTGGTTACAGACAGACAGACGGACAGCGGAGTCTTAGTAATAGGATTCCGTTTTTACCCTTTGGGTATGGAACCCTAAAAATGAACTTGAAGCTCTTAAAGAGCAGGCAATTTTATTTTTAAAACTATCGTGATTAGTCGTTTAGTCGATTAGTAATAAATTAAAGATAATAACTACATGATTAAGACTCGTCTAAAAATCAATAAGTAATGTTTCTTGTCTAGCTGTCTGCCTTATCTGTTATCATTATTACCGTGGTTATATTATTTAGTTACCTATAATAGTCACAGGAAGCCATAAGGGCTTAACTCACAGCAGCTATAATGTATATACATCCATGTATATATATACATCTAAATTTATCACACACACTACAGGTAATGTAATGTATCTTTTTGAACTTTTTTACATCCTTTTCGAACAAAGATATAAGGAAATGTATTGAGATGTGTTAAGATGTATCGAAAAAAAAATCATATCGCTCTGTATCAAGATGTGAAAATGTATATTATAGCTGTCGTGTGTGGTCTCCTGACGATTCCTATGGAAAGATTTAATGAGATATATCGTGATATAATGTACATCTTTACATTATAGCTGCTGAAGCCCTTTACAGATGGAATTGTCGCAGCGCCTTTTAAACTACTGACAGCAACTAGGCGCAATGTTTATCTTGTTTTTTAGTTAGGCGACTAATGGCCTGCGCATATTGGCGAACGGGACGGCAAAGGATTAAAAATGTATGCTGTGAAAACTGCGCTGCGATGATCCGAGACCGGTCACCGAGCATTGAAATATATATACCTTATTTCGACTGATACATTTTGAAGCCTCTGCCATCCCGTCCGCCATTGTGCGCAAGCCATTAGGCGTAGCTTTGTAAAGAAGTTAGTCAGTGAATTGTAAAACTTCTATATACAAAATCATTATATTTAAATACCTGCTCTTTTTTATCTTTGTTTTGTTCATAATTTTGTTCTACATAACCGCAGTACCTTTGGGTCACAGACACCATTAAGGTGACGCTTAATTTTTTTTTGTATGTGCTGATTCTTTCCGGATAAAACGGAAAAAGTGATAAAACTGCATTACCTTGAAAACCATCAAAATAAAAACAAGTCTTTTATTTCTGTAGCTAATATGTTTATCTAACGAATTATATAAATATGAACTGTTTAACTATTAAAATAGTTTAACTATTATAGTTTGAAATTAGTGTTTTGGAAGAGCCAACTTTGGAAAATAAATCTATCGAGAAAAGTTTCACCAATCTTTTTTCTGTCTTTAATTAATCTAAACTAAATCTGTCATAAAAAATCAAAACTGTGCGGTTATTGCGAAAAAACGATTTTGTATTCATAAACAAAAATATTACTCGTCTTAAAGTTAACGGGAAAGATATGCAGACATTTATTGGGTTATGGAATAAAATGTCTTCTGTCAGCCTACATCTACCTATGACTTTGTTTTCAAACTTACCTTGAATAATGGGCATATTAAATTAAATGGTCATAAAATATTAGCTAGCTCTGTTCGGTCAGACGTGGTGATGCGGCTGCGATGGGTTGTTTAAAATATTATTTCGCCACATTGTATTGGTACCTACTCGTACCTACCTATACCTACGAAAACACTCCTCTCAGATAATCATGAATACGTTTCTAATCTTTTGTTTTCTGAGAGCCGTTAGCCGTTATAATAAAGGCCAATACCTATAGGTAGGTGGCATTCAAGTTGAGATGGATCCCTTACATCCACGCGGAGTTATGCCAAGCTGCTCTAGGCTGATTTGAGCGGACCAAACTATTTGAGCACTGTCATAGTTCCGCTCCGCACAGCTTAGCGCAGCGCCGCTAAGCTCTGAGTAGATGGAAACTCCCATTATGCCTAGACTCACCCGCGCACAACTCACACGGAGTAGTTTACGCCCCCTTAAGCTTTTTCTGTATTTTGTTCTTTTTTTAGGGTTCCGTACCCAAAGGGTAAAAACGGAACCCTATTACTAAGACTTCGCTGTCCGTCTGTCTGTCTGTCTGTCACAGGGCTGTATCTCATGAACCGTGATAGCTAGACAGTTGAAATTTTCACAGATTATGTATTTCTGTGGCTGCTCTAACAACAAATACTAAAAACAGAATAAAATAAATATTTAAGGGGGGCTCCCATACAACAAACATGATTTTTTTGCCGTTTTTATAGATAATGGTACGGAACCCTTCGTGCGCGAGTCCGACTCGCACTTGGCCGGTTTTTTTTTGTATTGGTTTGTGCAGTTTTGTCTGTACTTACTTACAACGTGTTTCTGAAGAGGTATGGTGTCCAAAATGTGCATATTCTATATTTAATTAACAAAAAAGAAATCAGTTAGAAGAAATGGGAGAAATATATTATGTTACAAGATTTTGAAATTAGCTATTTTAATTTTTAGTAATAATGAAATGAATTGATTACTGATGACAAACCTAAAAAATGCTCTTACGCAAGCAATGTTGCAATTGTTGCGTTTTGTCCATTTTGTAGATTTTGTGCTGTTGCATTTCTTCAAATCACGGCCGTTATATTACAGCCACGGCCTCTTAGCAAACCATATTTGAACAAAACTTTACTATAAGTACTTGACTTCATTACGTAAGCTTGCTTAAGGTGCACGTCAATGTGCCATTGTAGTTAACGATGTGGCCAACTAGCTAGTATAGAATTGGTAAGCTTGCAAGACACTCATCATAATATTGTAAACTTTAAGTATCGATGTTTTCGTAAATTTAATAGCTAACTAACTATTAACTATTAAAATAAATTACTTAAGACGCTTAATACATGTTTTTGATGAATGCAGAATCGTTTTTTTTTCAAAAACTGCAAATCTTACAGTTTTATTTTTTTATGACAAAGATAACTGAATATAATCTAGATAAATTATAGACAGAAACACGATTAGTGAAACTTTTACCGATAGATTTATTTTCCAAAGTTGGCTCTTCAAAAACACTAGTTAATTTTTAATCAAAACTATGAACAGCTAAACAGTTCATTTATATATAATTCCTTAGATAATCATACTAGCTAAGTAAATTATAGACAGTTTCTTTTTTAATTTGATGGTTTTCAATATAATGCAGTTTTATTACTTTTTCCGTCTTATCAGGGTAGACTAAACCCATACAAAAAACCAAACATTCACATATCACCTTAAAGACTCGCCTTTTCGTTCTCGTGTTTTATGAGTGGAGTTACCATTAGAAATCCGAAAGTTCGTGAGGGTGTTTTTATGTTTGGATGATTGTGGTTTAATTATGCTTAAATGACCAAAATAAATTTGAAGAAACTTAAAATATACATACATAGAACAGCATAAAGGATACTTTTTATCCAGGTACTACGAGAAGCCGCTGCTAAAAGCAAATGAAAATACCTATATATAACTAGCCGACCCGTGACAAACTTTATTCTGTCCAAATTTCAATAACCGCATAGAAAAATGAAATTTGGTAAATTTTGATAGAATGCGCATTCATTAGTCAAAACTGCGTTGCTGTGACGACTCAATGTTTTTAGAGATGTCAGATTCGTTGCACATCAATGCTATCTATACCAAAATAATCCTTTTTGCGTTATTATGTAATTTAATAGTTGTTTTTCGGATTATAAGTACCTACCTCTATTTTGTAATCAGATTTTTTATCTACATCTACAGCAAATTTCATCTTAATCCGTTCTGTCGTTTAGACCTGATTGATTTTCAAACATACAAACGTTCTCACAAACTTAGGCATTTATAATATTATAGGATAGGATATGATTAGAATTGTCTAGGAGGTATTATTTTTACAAGTTTGTTTTTATAAAGGTTTGATCCGTGTCCCGTCCGGGCAAGTCTACCAACAAAAGGCTCCGTCCTGGCCACGTACACGGCCCGGTTCAATATAAATCTACCCTAATAGTCGATAATTTACCTGTATTTACTTACCCATTACTCATTGTAAGTACCTATAAAAGCTTAGTTAATAAACCTATTAAGATTTGAGTGCTTAATCGGTAGTATTTGAAGGAATAATAATGTGATGCTTTACGAGAAAATTGTCGTAAGTGTCGTAAGGAGCACATAATGTGAAGGTTACATTTGTATTATATTACGCATCTGAGAAGGGTCTGGACGCGTCGGCGTCGTGTGCATTGGTATTTAGCTATACGAGTACCTACTTACGAAACTTGCATACAAAGATGTTTAATGGCAGCAACGATCTACGAAGCAATTTTCTAGACGTCCTAAATTACCGCGTGATATGAAGACTATATACATGGTTAGACAACGGGAAAGAAAAGGAATGGCTATTATTTCAATTAATGTTTATTTCATGTTAGAAAAAGTTTATTTATAAAGTACATTGTATAAAAGTACAAAAGAAATTCTAATGGCACAATAATTTAGATACAGTGATACATTTTTTATGCTGAACATTAGCATAAATAAGTGAGATCGAACATTCAACTGTTCTTGATCGAAACTGACCATAGTAACTGGTCACTTAAGTTTATTTACATAAGAGTATTCTAATGTCATATTAGGCTGAAACGAAACAGCTTTGCAATTGCTTTTATGCTACGTTTACACCTGCCGCAGATGACCGGGACAGTAATGAGCGAGTTACTAGACATAGCGTATGTCCACACTGCGAGCCTAGCGCTGTGGCAGCAGGCGCGATGTTAAACATATGAAACAATCCATCATGGCACTATGACCGCAAAGGCGTTTCAAATGTTGATACTTCGCGCCCGTCGTCGGAACCGAGCTAAGCTCAGCAGTGTGGACGATCACTAACCCTCGTATTCAAGAACGACACTATGAGAACACGCACCCACAATAAAGTGATGTTTATGAAAAAAGATTTCGTCCACTGTGGGTGCGTGTTCTCATAGTGTCGTTCTTGAATACGAGGGTTAATGTCCGAACTGAGAACTGATGAGTAATGGACCTTAGAGTTTATTCATTGTTCTTTAAAACTACTTCTGTCCTAGAGAGGTCTTGGGTTGGTAACCATTAGGTCCAGCAGTGAAGGTGACGGTATAGTGCTTGCCATCGGGAGCCACATAGGAGTACTGGCCGGTGACGGTTAGGGCAGCATTTTCAGAGTCAGGGTTGTCGATTTTGCCTTCTTCCTGCCTGGATGTGCCGTCGCTGGTTTCATACCTGTTTAAAAAAAACAGCTTAAATAAAGTTGTTCTGATGTACCCGGCTTAATCTAGTGACCCCATTTTGAAATGTTGACTGTTGTTGATGTCCTATTTAAATTTAATTTAATATTTACTTATTTTCAGCTTTAGCACTGAAATTATCAATTAAAACGGACGGACAAAATAGCACATTTGGGGTTGCGTTTGGAACCCAAAAATGATACAGTTCGAGAAAATACTAGTATCGATTAGACATTGAACTAATTTATTAATTTTTAAATTAAATTATAAGCTTTAAGTACTTAAGTAGTAAACTATTGTGTAAATAAATAATAATGAAAAAAAAATTGTTATTATTTCTCTAGAAAATTTCTGAACCCACACTCGAATTCCTTAAATCAGATCTACGTATCACTCCCAGAGCAGGAACAAATATTTACAGATCATGAAAACATTACATTACATTACTGTGGGGGTCAAACCTACATCTCCTACGTCTCAGTCAGACATTAGCCCACCACGCTACCGGATAGGTCGCACTATGGATAAACAGTTATACTGACACTCGTAAACTATTATTAGATACTTGAAAAAAGCAAACATTAGTGTTTATTTGCATGACCATAATACATTACGCAATGTTTTGTTAGCATGTGTTGTTGTAGTTAAATAGTACCTACTTGATTAACCAATCAGTCGTGTTCATGATACATACATGGTTTTTGGTTAAATTATACACGATCTGGAATCATCCAGATCGTGTATAATTTAACCAAAAACCATGTATGTATCATGAACACGACTGATTGGTTATTGGTCGTGTTCTATATCTCTACAATAAAGTATCCATATATATCAATATATGGATACTTTATTGTAGAGATATAGAACACGACCAGCCGTAACATGCGAACAGGGAAGAGAGATAATCTGTCGATGTCAGTCTACATCGACAGATTATCTCTGGTCATCTTAGGCTACTTATACAATATCTTACAAGTTAAGTTTACTACACACGAGCAGTCTATGTATGTATCATGAACATTTTATTGCAAAACGATATTTAGGCCGCATTTGTACTAGGGGACATTTGACCTGCGACATCCCTCGACATCGCGGATGACATTTTCGGGTCACGACACGGACCAGTGCTTCCAGATCCCAAAAATAAAATTACAGTGGTGCCAGTTAAAAAATACAGGAGTTTCTAAAAAAATACAGCAGATTTCAAAATCGATTACGGCAAAATTACAGTAAATTTTGTTTAAATATTTATAGGAAAATAAGTTGCTTCATGTCTTTGTTTATCAATAAAAATTGCTATAATTCATTAGATAAATTAAACATAACATATTTATATACAAAAAAACATTTATTATTTAGTCAAAAAAAACATTTATGTTATTTACTTATTCCAGAACAATTTTCTCGTGATTTTCATAAATCTTTGCTGTCATCCTTGATATCATTTTCTTAGTTGGATTAAAATTCACGCAATTTTCGGAAGTCCGCCGAATGGCTTGCTGAGCTAGCATGTTGCCTTTGATAGTATTTGTGACTAAACAATTTCTCTGCTGTATTTTATCATTACAGTATACAGTAGAAAAGTCTGAAATACAGTAAATCTACTGTAATTACAGTGAATCTGGAAGCACTGACACGGACGCTCGCTTGACTGGCCTCACAGCTCAGTTGGTAGAAGCTCTGCCTTCTGCGCTGTAGGTTGTGGGTTCGATCTCCACAACCTACAGCTAAGAAGCAGTGCAGAATGTTATCATGTATCACATGTTTAAGTTACTTATTAACAAAAAATAAAGCCTTGTTTAAGTATCCATCAGTTATCTAGTTCACATACGAGTAGTACAAGCTTTACTTAGTTTGGGGCTAGATGGCGCTGTGTGATTGATAATGTCCGCCAATATTTTTTTTAGGTCCACCAATAATTAAAAAAAAAAGTGTGTGTGTCAGCTCCGACGCACGACTGGAGTTTACCAGATCGTGCGTAGAGCGTGCCCCTACTATAAGATGTTTTGCCATCAGTAAGAGTGAGAGAAAGCATTATAACGTATAGGCAAAGTAAGGGTACACACTACCCATGATCTAGCTGCACTGCTCACACCAAATTAGAAAGTTGCGCACCAAAAACGTAACGAGGTCATGCGTTCAGTAGATTTTACTACTCACATTTTTTTCATACCGGGCGCCTTATATCAAAAACCGATTCATAAGGAGTAAACTCCAAAAAAAAAATAGGATCACGACTGTAATCCCCAATTACTAAGTAAGGGCTTGCAACGTGTCACGTATGGAATGCTAACCACTGAAAAAGTGTCGTGCGCGAGTCCGACTCGCACTTGGCCGGTTTTTTTAGTATTTGTAGTTATAGTGGCAACATAAATACATCATCTGCGAAAATTTCAACTGTTCATGAGGTACAGCCTTGTGACAGACAGACAGAGGGACAGCAAGTCTTAGTAATAGGGTCCCGTTTTTACGCTTTAGGTACGGAACACTAAAAACCTCTTGGTTTGTAAGTACCTACTCGTAGGTAAATGCTGAATGAGGACTGAACTATGAACTTTTACGAGTAGCTAAAACGTACAAGTATTGATTTATTAAATACTAGCGACCCGCCCCGGCTTCGCACGGGTAGCATGTTATTATACATATAAACCTTCCTCCTGAATCACTCTATCTATTAAAAAAAACCGCATCAAAATCCGTTGTGTAGTTTTAAAGATATAAGCAAACATACATACATACATACGCGGGAAGCGGAAAGCGACTTTGCTTTATACTATGTAGTGATTGTGTATTCATATTACCTATATCTTTAAACCACAACAGTTGGTAACATGCAAAATACTGTCAAAATAAAATCTTTGCATAGTTTGGGGTTAGATGGAGCCGAATGAATTATACACCAATAATATTTATTATGAAAAAAGTATCTTAAATATAAAATTATAGTGTCATAGTGTTGTAATTTTAACCAAACTTATCCGAAACGGCTTGACAATTTTTTATGATTTTTTTTTGTAGGGGTGGCATTATTAAAATTTGACAGGTTAACGTCTGTCGGGATAGCTAGTTGGTAACATAAAAAGTTCATTATTTTATTATTACTGTCACGTTATAAGTAACAACTATACCTACATACATCTGCTATGAATTTGGTTCTCATAGATTAAGGCCAATGTCAGCTAATGTTTTTGTAGTTTTCGCATCATTAGTATTCTTGCTAGTTCTTAGAGATTAGCAGATTGAATAGATTTCGCGTTATTAGCAATTATTATTAAATTCCAAGAATAAATATAACAAAAGCAGTGAAGGTATTGCATTATAAAATGTTTGCAAGGTTCCTTTTAGAACTTATCGTCACCTATTAAATTTTACCTATGCTTTTACACCACTTCGAAAATCAAAATAAAATTAAATAGGATCAAATGATATGCGCATCAAAAACACGTGCGCAAAACGGTGAAGGAAAACATCATGAAAAACCAGTTAGTATTCTTATAAGCGGCGATGGGCTTGCAATCTGTCACGTATGGAATGCTAACTACTGCAAAATGTGAGAATGTGCCAAATGCTTGTGTGCTTGGGGAATTCAGTCGTGATCCTATTATTGTTTTTTATTTAAAGGATCACGACTGTAATCCCCAAGTACTTCTTCTCAGATCCAGGCAGGTATATGCTAGACATGTGTTCAGATCCTTGAAGATGTCTAAGGGTGGTAGTGAAAGGCACATCCATCATTACATTTGGCGGATGCGTACTTATTGTACCTACTTAGTGCTTAAAATTCCATACGTGATGCGTTATGCGTACGTTGCCCCTTAAACGTATTACGATGAGACCGACTTTAAAGGTACTTATAACTTTTTGATGGTGACAGTAATGATATTAATTTGAAAATCGAAATGCAAACAATGCAATCTGATGGTAGGCGAGGTCGCGGTGGGCTAAGAAAACGCTGGAAAGACGATCTGGGCTTCTCGAGGGAGCATGGGAGTCCCCGAAGGACAGAGTGGAAGGAGTTGGAAGGATTTAAAGGAGACCTATGTTCAAAAGTGGGACTACAGGTTAATACAATAAAAGAAATAGGGATTTTTCTTACGCAAAACTGTAGCCATTGGTGTCCACGTTGCTATCGAATCGTAGGATCTGCACCTCTTGGGGATTCTGCTGCGCCGCATTCAAGGCAGCTAGTGCGCACACGGCTAATACCTGAAGGGATACATTTTATTTTATTTTATTTTTACAATTTTGAGAAAACTTATAGCTAGCATGGGTGTAAAACAATGAATACTTAAAGGCTAATTACTAGTTTTCACGTATAGAAGAAAATAATTAGATAAAAAACAAAACAGTCACAAATATAGACCGTCGAAAAAAAAGGATATTATGATATTATGATTGAAAATAACTATGATATAAAAAAAAAAGATAAAATTACTGCTCTAAAAATAAGTCACCCATATAGCGCTTCATACGCCTAGTTGAAATATTAAAAACATCAAGTTCAATATTGTCAGAGCTACTAGCTACTACATTGAAATATCTGCTTGCTCTGTTGACGAATGCATTTTGTCTTTAATTCGTTCTAACCAATGTCATACTAATATTAATTGTGTAGAAAAATCGTTTGTTTGTTTGTTTCAAAATTACTTTGTTACAGCTAGTAAAATTTGGTATAGGTACTTAGAATAGATTATTATGTGAATAAAGCACACTCGTTAAACACCAGATAGTTTGCAGCTTTTTACAATTACAAAAAAGGAAGAAAACTCGAACACATGTGGTATGAACAGTTTAGTTGCGTTCAGCTCAGATATCAAGCTCATTACATAACAGGGTAACTGCAAAAGTGCACAGCTGTATACCTATAAATAGGTATATTGCGGTTGCTAGTTGACCTCTGGGGTCAATCTTAGAGACATATTCCCTCATCCATTGTTCTAAGACCTAAGCGATTACCAAACGACACAATTTCGAAATAACAAGACGAATAAAATATCACAAAATAAACCTTATCTTATATTAAAAATTAAGAGACTCACGTATTTAAGCATGGTGCTTAGTTCGCTGAGTTCAAACTAACGAATGAGTAACAAGTGTATGATCGCTCATTTTATATATCCGGAGAAGTGCAGTTGCAAGCTGACATCATTGAGGATAGGTGGTGCCTTCGCAACCAGTCCTCAGTATTTTTTGCCGACTATTGTGCTTATAATAAAATTGTATAGGCTAATCAATGCCTACTTGCGTAATGTTTGGATTGACAACTGAATTATAAATACACGCATTGTAAAATGTTTGGTTCCTTCCAAATTGTAATAATTATATTGTATCATTATTGTAAACTTTTCTAATCATTCTCTGGGTCAATAAAACCTGACGCCAAAATGACTTAATGATTTAGTATCGAGTACTTCTGGTAATCGTAATTATTTTTTATAATTCTTGATTACAAATCGTAAAGTTGCAAATTACTTTGGTGACACAAACAAGTTGCATAAGTATGTGTTTAGCTTCTGTTTCGTATTCTAAAACTATGCTATTCCAAAAAGCGGCAACAGGTGTAAGCGGCCGTGATACAGCGGATACACGGCTAGAGTATTTTAAAGGTTCCATACCTACCCAAAGGGTAAAAACGGGACTCTATTACAAAAACTCCGCTGTCCGTCATCTGTCTGTCACATGGCTGTATCTTATGAATCGTGATTATTAGGCAGTTGAAATTTCCACAGATGATGTATTTCTGTTGCCGCTATAACACCAAATACTAAAAACCAAATAAAATAAATATTTAAGTGGGGTGTGTAGTTAAGTGGTGGTGGGTTGTTGTATGGGATACAACAAACGTGTTTTTTTTGCGACTCGCACTTGGCCGGTTTTATTTGACATCTTTTTGGTTTAAAACTGAAAGTTGCTTACTAAATTACTTTTTCTATATGCCAGCAGCCATAACTTAGAAAACAAAGCAAGTGTTTAATGTCGAATAAGTTAATATGGTGTAGGCGTTTTGGATTCTACCAACTTGCAATTTTGTAACAAATTCTTTGGAAGTAGAGATGGAGATCGTTTGTTAGTCAAGTTACTGGTTAATTCCTGGTTGTATTTTTTCGTAGGTATGTGTTTTTTTGATGAAATCATGTTTAACGCTCCTAGCGGTCACTTCGAGTTCCATTATTCTTTATACAAAAATCGTGTCTGATCATTCCCCGTGACAGATGACAATCTATGCTGTCATATGCCACTCGAAGCTCTGGTTTGATAAGTAATGTAGGCACGAATATATTGAAGGTCTGAATGGATATGAAAGAAAGTAAATAATACTATTTTTTTAAACTTTACTAAGTCTTATCTTGTTATTATAAATTTTTAACTTTTCTCAACAATTAATCATAATCAGACGTTATTTCCGCAGTTATTGCTGTCAAATTCGATTTTAAAAATAATAATAACTTTGTTTTGAGGCAATAATAACAAAAATCCGATGTCCTTGACTGAATCTCATTGTTTTTTTGATGCTGGTTGTACCTATACTTATAATCTTTATTTAATTGTCGATATTATTTTGTTATGCTGGCATGTTCAAGGTCTATGAACTATGAAGTACCTAATCGTTTTCTATAGAATGAAGACTAAGATCCTCGCGACTTCGTTTGCGTAGCTCTCGAATACAAATTTTAACGACTCGTTTACATTTTTAAATGTTATTTTTTTAAATAAAAAATATATTATTTTTTAATTAAGATTTTAGGTATTTTATATTGCGTATGAAAATCGTTTGTAAATCATAACGACGTGATTGATTAACAATCAAACATTCATACGTTGTTTTATTATGGTGTGATAATCAAGACTGTTATTCTAGAATTTGTATGTACAGTAAGTAGGTATTTTAGATGTTTGTTTTCCCATCTTAATGAATGCCTAGTTATAATGTCAAGGCGGTTTGCCAACCTGCAGTGCTTCACAATCCCGATAACTTAAAACAAAAGCAAAAACATTGTATAATAGTGTTATCCAAAGGAAAAAAACCGGCCAAGTGCGAGTCGGACTCGCGCACGATAGATAGTTTTACGGCAAAAAATCACGTTTGTTGTATGGGAGCCCCACTTAAATAATAATTTTATTCTGTTTTTAGTATTTCCTTGTTATAGCGGCAACAAAAATACATCATCTGTAAAAAAATCAACTGTCTAGCTATCACGGTTCATGAGATACGGCCCTGTGACAGGCAGACGGACAGCGAAGTCTTGGTAATAGGGTCCCGTTTTTACCCTTAGGGTCCGGAACCCTAAAAAGAACCTAGGTACTTCTGTATCTCGACTGTACCTAATTCCCGTATTTTATATAATATCTTCTCAGATCTCTAGGTTCGCTAGATCTCAGGATCTTTAGATCCTTGAAAATGTCTAAATGGGGCAGATGTCTAATGGAGACACTTCTAAAGATTACATATTTAAGTATATGCCTACATTTTTCAGTAGATGACACTTAAAGATCATCTTCTTGTCCATATTCCACTTAAGTGGGGTCGGCATAACATTTACCCAGGTATTCTTATTCCATTTCTCTATATCAGCCATCATCACATACACTACTTTCTTGTCCATGTCATCTATCACACAATCTATCCATATTTTTACTGCATCATGGCACTCAAAGATACTAATACAAACAATTGTGATATTGTCCCTTGTTTGCACAATTAAATGCGATGCATAACAACTTAATTAAATATTAGTCATATTGACTGGCTTCACAGCTCAGTTGGTAGTAGCTCTGCCTTCTGCGCTGTAGGTTGTGGGTTCGATTCCCACCCAGGATAAACATTTGTGTGATAAACATAAATGTTTGTTCTGTGTCTGGATGTTAATATGTATAAATAAGTATGTATTTACAAAAAAAAGTTTATTAGTATTCTTATAGTTATCTGGTTCCCATAGTACAAGCTTTGCTTAGTTTAGGGCTAGATGGCGCTATGTATAAAGTCCGCGTAAATACTATTTATATAGTTATATTTTATATAATTATATCCTTATCAAATGTCAAATTTCTGACACCATTGTCCGTCTGTCAGTGCATCATATTATTTTATTTTAAGATACATATTGTATTGATGATTACTATTTAATTAATAGTTATTACTAGTGTTCATCATACCTATGAAGCTCTGAAGTTGTATAGCATTGTACAACTTTGTTTTGATAATTAGTTGGCTAGTTCTGTGACCCAGTGGGTTTGATGCTAATGTAAAATTTATTACACTGTATCGTGTGTGTTCGTAGGATACTAAGCTCTATAGTGACACCTCAATATTAACTATAATTTATGTGTCAAATAACCCAGGCGATTCTGTTGTGTCCATGCTAAAAGTTAAGATTCCTAAAAACGATCGCTCTTATTCCTTTACATTAAAATATAAATTAGTGTAATCTCAAAATGATAGTCCTAAAATTTTGGATATTTAAGTCATTTTACACATTCAAGTGTCATATTAGTCAACACCAATTCACATGTTGATTATATTTAGTTTTAGAACTGTCTCTGATGTTACGCCAATTTAGTCTTTAACGTAAAGGTTTAAGAGCGATCGTTTTTAGGAATTTTAGGTTTAGCTTAGACACAACAGAATCGCCACCATTGCTTTACAAAAGTTGTTTAAGTTTTTTTTAAGCAAGGTGTTTATTTCTGAGATTTACTCGTCAGCGTCCTACGACGCAATTTGACGACTTAAGCCTGTGAAGGCCACCATCTACAATAGCGCATTGGTGCTTATAAACTGTACAATGTACAAATTTTTCTTCTGATCTTAGGTTTCAATATAGGAGTAATGAAAACCAACCAAAACGTTGGTCTATCTAAAAGTCAAGAGATGATATTAAGTTTTATGAAGGAACTAGGTATATAAATATGATTTAAATGGGACCAACTTCGGACTATTCTCTACACAATAGAAAAAATCATGCAAATTGAATAACCAGGTAAAAATATATAGATTGTGGGATCCACATATATTAAAAACTTTTTTAAACAAAATAAAAACTCAGTAACAAAAACTCTTTAGGCTTAGGAAAGCAGAAAATAATATAACGTCAGTGTAAAAAAAACAATTGAAGTGAATTGGCAGAGTTGGTTTTGATACAGAGAAAAATATACAATATACAATCGTTTTCTGTGATATTTTGATTGTAGTGAGCTCCCCGTTTCCACAAGATATGATACATAAAATATATACACATCGAATTGAGAACCTCGGTTTCGTCGGTATGTAAAACTAGGTTATGTATGTTATATGTTGGTCTAAAAATAAACCAAGAGAACAACTACGTATGATCATCTAAAATTATAAAAAAATAATAAGATGTGCGTGTTGATCTAAGTTTTTATATTTTCATGGACATAGGAAAAATACAACGATCCGCTCATTGTGCTTTAGGCGTAGGCATTACAACATTTAAATGTTAACGATTTAGAATTTAGATACGAAAAGTTGTATTATTTTAGACCTTTAATCAATAATCAAACAATGCTTAATTACTTATATAATCAACGCACAGCGTAGAAGCAGCCCCTGAAGCTTGTAGGGTATCTTCCCTATTTTTAAGATGTAGACCCCTAGAGAAAGCTAAGAAAGAAAACCCTAATACTGAACCCCTTAAATGTTGAATTCTGTTTGTAAATTAGTTCAAGCGTTCAAAGTAACGGGGTCTTCTACTAGAAATACGTCTAACCTTATGTATTACCATGTTGTCTCTTTTATTTTTTTCAACCAACGAAATTTATGGTTCTCAATCCGATATTTACGTATGCATATCTCTTCACTTGGTGATCCGATTTGGATATTTTTTGATATGTAGTAGGTACTTGGTTGTCCACGCTGCGAGCCTAGCGCGGTGGCGACGAGACGGGAGCGATGTATGGCTCGTTTCTTAAGTTTGACCCATCGCGCCCGTCGCTTCGGCAGTGTAAACAAACAATTCCTTAAGGCCCTGTATGTCGACGATTGCTCTTTTTCGAAACGAAAAAAGAAATACTTCTGAACAAGCCACATCTCCTATTTTTATAAATATTTTACTTCAGGTTCCTACCTAGATTTCTATTAAGCTGAAAACATAATAGCAGAAACTTTTCACGATAAAGATATTACTTCAAAATGATACGTTTTAGAATTTATGATCGAAATACTTTGATACCTACTATTAAGATCAACTTGTGATTTATTGTTAAAGATAGCTAATATGTAGATCTAGATTTCTACTAGAATAGGTTTTTGATAAGTAATTATACTTAATTTATATCATTAATTTATTCGAAAAGCAAAGGCGGACCACGCGCCGCCCATGGATCAGTAGCACGTGCAGCGGTCGGTAGGATTATTTATCTAAATGATTAAAGATGGGTACATTTTTATTCACTTAAACTATACATTATAAAAATAGAGATGTGGCTTGTTCAGAAGTATTTCTTTTTTCGTTTCGAAAAAGAGCAATCGTCGACATACAGGGCCTTAATAAAATTCAAAAAACGAATATCAACACATTCTTCGGTTTTCTTTTTAATTTTTAAAACGTAATTATTACCTACTCTTTAATTTAGCCAGTACCCTATTAGTTATCAGTAGGTCATTTACATAATGGACGGTTATGTTACGAGTGCAACACACATTGTGGCACTGGACTGCTAAGTGGTATGCGAGCAAAATAGGCATGTGGTCAAAAAGTGCTAATATATTTGACATTATCATCGAAGGTCACCATAATTCATTAGAGATTTTCCAATAAAAATGTTTTTTATGGACATTTCGTACAGCGCCATCTAGTCCCTAACTAAGCAAAGCTTGTACCTTAAGAACCAGATAGCTGATCGAATACTTTTTTTATGTGAATACCAATTCCTATATTATAATAACACCTAGATTCAGAAGAAACACATATATCACACACCATCGTTTGTTTTAGAATTTAGGGTCTTATTCCTCTTATAACATTAATCATACCTAGTCAATATCTAAAGATTTATAATTTTATTTTTATTTATTACTAGTCGACCCGTGACAGACGTTTTCCTGTCAAATTTCAATAATTGAATAGAAATGACTGAATTTTTTTAGTCTGTGATGTCAGATTTGTTGCACACCAGCGCCATCTATACAGAAATCATCCCTTTTGCGTTTTTTTATAGTTTTTGGGATGTTTTTCATATTTTAAAGTAGTCTATTATTTATTCGGGCGTTATATCTACATTTACAGCAAATTTCAATTTAATCCGTTTTGTCGTTTAGGCCTGATTGAGGAACAAACATGCATACAAAATCACAAACTTTCGCATGTATAATATAGGATTAGGATTAGCTGACTAGACAGACGTTGTGTTGTCCAACTTTTAATAATACCGTAGAAAAAAAAACACTTTCGATTTTCCAAAACTTAAAATTGTCCAGTGGATTTTGCAAAAAACATACCTTGTCCTGGAAATAACAAACACACCAATAAAAAACAGTCAAATAGGATTACCCGTTCTCAAGTGATATTTCATATTATGGCAATTGATTTTTATCTATTTAGATAAAAATTTGAGAAATAAATAAATTTTAGATTCTGTTTTATATAATATGGCTAATTGTGTCAAGCGTAAGTCAAAGCGTATTTTTTTTACATAAATTATGCATTTATGTGTCAAATATGACAGATGTGTTATTGAAAAGGCAGATGTTATGAAACAATGAGCCATCGGTTACTGCAATCACATAATGTTTGTGTGCCTTCGTTTGTTTGACCTCAAGGCCCTTCGACTGGGTATTTTAACTTTAAATATTGTTAGTAGTCACCTATGTAATTTGAGAAGAAATATTATCAAATTTGACAGCAATTTTCATTAAATGAATGTCAGTGTAATGGCAGTACAAAACAAGAAAAAATATATAAAAAGATTTATGATAACTGTCAACTGGGCATCAACTATGGGTGCATTTTAAGCATGGGTGATATTGACTATTTTGGCTAACGGTTGGGTATCCGATATTTAGTTTCTTTACCGGTATCGTCAACCATTACTCAATATCGGTACTTAAGTATGAACGAAAGCCATGTTACCTACTTCTGACAGTTCTAACTATATTGATACCTTATCCGTTTCCATTGTGTTGGTTGGTTGCTAACACAAAGAGCTATTTGTATTAGACTGATGAATTACACTGATACTACCTGTTAGTATCAGTGATGCGATAAAAACTGAGCTTTATAATATTGAATATATTTGTTGTTAGAATATGTTTTTATGCCGAGTGGAAGGTACCTCGACTTTCAATCTGAAGGTTGTGGGTTAAAATCCGGGCGTGCATCAATAATTTTTTTTATTAATAATTTATATGTGCATCAAAAACACGTGCTCAAAACGGTGAAGGAAAACATTGTGAGGAAACCAGCTTCCTTCATGCTTTACTAGGCTTAGGAGTTTAGGACTAGCACATTTTATATTCGCAAGTGGTAGGTACCTATTTCGATTTGCATAAATAAAAAGTGGCGCTTAAAAAATCACCAAAAAATTTAACTACAAACGTCTGCGTTAAATTTAATATTCAAATTAGGAACCTACCTATATTGCGCGCAATCACTCAACCACTACAAGTAGGTACAATTTGAACTCAAAAATACAAACAACAACAAGTAGGTTTGCATAGTTGCACACGCCACCATGAGCCAGCCGGGCGCCAGGCGTCAGTTTAATATCTTATAAAGCTTCTCATCAAAACTCGACCTCATTAGCCTACGAATAAGGTCTATTTGAAACTCTTGGTAGCGATAGCCAAAATGTATGATTTTGGCTATCAATCAATCACACCAACAACCAGCGTAACTTAATACATTTCTTAAATTGTGCAGGCGAAACTCAACCTTATTTCTCTAACATTAAGGTGTTCGAAACATGCTTTCATAGGTCAAAGTATAATGAACAATATTTCAGCTATTCGCTAGTCATATCTTCATCTCGCTTACGTGCTTGAAAGTTAGCGCGATAGAGAGGGATACCATAATTATTTTGGGTGCCAACTAAAACAACCGTACAACTTACCAACTTAGTGGTCTGACTAGCTGACATGGCTGTTGGTTGTTTCAGTTGATCAGTTGGCACCCAAAATAATTATGGTATCCCTCTCTACCGCGCTAACTTTCAAGCGCGAAAGCGAGATGAAGATATGATTCATAGCGAGATGAAGACATCTTCATCTCGCTTACGCGCTTGAAAGTTAGCGCGGTAGAGAGGGATACCATAATTATTATGGGTGCCAACTGATCAACTGAAACAACCAACAGCCATGTCAGCTAGTCAGACCACTAAGTTGGTAAGTTGGGTTGGGTGACAGATATTTGTTCGTGACTTGCGCAGTTCGCTCGCGCGTTTTCTACAGATATTCGACAACGGTGGTTGGACTTGATTCCACCGGTACGCTACGCTACGAGCATGCCAACGGATATCAGTTACGTTTGGCTATAGCCGACACATGTCTAGTGCATTTGTATATTATCACGTTAACGAGTTAATTTACGTGAAAGAGTAACTAACACACACAACCACTCTCAAACTTTCGCATTAATAATATTACTAGCTTCCACCAGCGGCTTCGCCCGCGTGGTACCTGAATAAAAAATAGCCTATGTGTTATTCTATATTACTGTAAAGTTTCATCTAAATCCGTTCTGTAGTTTTTGCGTGAAAGAGTAAGAAACACACACACACACACACTCACTCACTCACAAACTATCGCATTTATAATATTTGTAGGATAGTAGGAAGGATAGTAAGATTGGGATTCTTTGTACCAGATATCTTTGTTCATTTAATATCTTACGATGAGCTACACAAATGGTACGGGCACACACTACACAGCTCAAAGGTAAGTAGGTTAAGTGACGCACACACAGGGACCAAGAAAACGTCAAAGCAAATAATTCACACAATTGACAAATCCCAAGAACATTTTGGTGGATCACCTCAAATAAACTGTTTGCATGATTGTGATTAACACCTCACCTCTCAATGAAACTTCGAAACGCATTGTCAATACGTTGAAAAGATATTTATAGCTCAATTGTGAACCTTCCGAGCATAGACGTTCAGAACTCGTCCTGCAACCAACACATCCTTACAGTTAATTTTTCAGCATCAAAAATGATGAAAATCGTAAGTTTTAAATACAGTTTTTTTTAATGTGCTTCATAATTTTTTCAGTGATATACTCAGTCTTGGAAATAATTTAAAAATTCGATAGCTTTTTTTTATTTTTTTAACATAGAAATATTTTGTGATTAATTTGTAAATTTTACTCGTCAAAAACCTCAAAAACGTTAACTAACAACAAAGCTAGGTTTAAATAAATATTGATCCCTTAAGTGTATTAGATAAATTGACCGTAGCCCCTCCATAGCCCCCCATAGAACATATCATCACAGTATATATTTTTTTCAGACTATCTTCGCTCTGGCCGCTTTAGCCGTGGTTCTCGCACAGGACTCCAAGCCTACCACGCCTGCAGTCACAATTGTTAAGCAGTCTGATGAAGTAGATCCAACTGGATACAACTTTGAGTGAGTAGTCATTTGAAATACTTATCTTGGTGCACTGGCCTCATAGCTCTGTTGGTAGTAGCTCTGCCTTCTGCGCTGTAGGTTGTGAGTTCGATCCCCACCCGGGATAAACATTTGTGTGACAAACATAGATGTTTGTTCTGTGTCTGGTTGTTATTATGTATAATAAGTACATGTATATGTATTTTACAAAAAAAAAACGTATTTAAGTATTCTGGTTCCCATAATACAAGCTTTGCTTAGTTTGGGGCTAGATGGCGCTGTATAACATGTCCACCAATATTTATATTTATTTATTACTGTTTAGCCAGTTTTAAAAATTTAAGCCCCCTAAATTTCTCTGATGTCACACATGTTTAGTTTACGCAGCACGAAGTAACAATAATCAGTGAAAAAAAAAATAGATAGAGCCTTTAAAGAAGATCTTGTATATCTATACTAGCCGAACCGTGACAAACGTTGTTCTGTCAATGTTTGTAATAATCACATAGGAAAAAGCAATTTCAGGCAGCTTCCAATTTTTTCCCTACAAACCTTGTACTGATAAAATAAATTACGAATTTTGGTAAAATGCGTATCATTCATTAGTCAAAACTGCGTTGCTATGACGACTAAATGTTTTTAGTCTGTGATGTAAGATTTGTTGCACACTAACGCCATCTACACCAAAATCATCCTCTTTGCGTTTTTTTATCATTTCAATTCATTTCAAAACAACACCGTTTTTCGGATTATAAGTTCCCCCTTTATTTATTCTGATTATTTATCTACATACTACAGCAAGTTTCATCTTAATCCGTTTTGTCGTTTAGGCCTGATTGAGTCACAAACTTAGCAGTATTATCACAAACTTTCGCATTTATAATATTATTAGGAAGGATATATAATACCCTAAAAATGAATGTTTGTCTGAATGTCCTATAAAGAATCGTAAACTATGCATTTGATCATGTGATGGTGATGGTCTTTAGCAAAGTTGTTGTGCACGAGCCCACGAAGGTTTCTGAGTTGGTGGCGTAGCAACGCGTGCAGGGTACAGCTAGTAATTGATATTTTGTTTCAGTTTTGAACTGAGCGACGGCACCTCCAGACAGGAGCAGGGAGATTACAAAAATGATACAGAACAGCAAGGACTTGTCGTGAAGGGAAGCTACAAGTACGTCGCCCCCGATGGCCAGCACATCACAGTCACCTTCATCGCCGACAAGAACGGATATCAACCCAAAGTAGAAGATGGCTCCAACACAGAAACCCCCGCTCAAGCTTGAACATAAGATCACTCATCATCACATTAGGGAATATTTTAAAGACCCTATCGCTAGAACCAAATAACTGATAATACTAATTTTAAGACATTTATATCTCTAGTCTTAATTCAACTGTACAATCACTGCCAAATAAAGTCTTGTACCAAATTAGTATTTTATTTCGCTTTAACTGTAAAACTCCCTTCGTTGGTTTCATCTTGCAAATGAACCAGTGATTCAATCTATAACGAGCTTATGTTTTGAATAGTGTGTGGTCGGAGAGATCTAGTCTTGAATTCAAGTCTAACAAAGCCGTAAATTTAGTTGCAAATTGTAGCAATCAGATGTCGTCATCCAAAAAAAAAAAATATATAAATAAACTAGCTGCTCGCCCCAGCTTCGCACGGGTGGTACCTGGATAAAAAGTCTACCGATTTTGTGCAAACTTCACATAAATCATCTACAAAATATTCCAAACAAAGCCTAAACATTTGGTTTGGATAGGTGAGCCCGTTCTTGATTATAAAATTACAACGAAAAGTGGCAATGATTTTTATATATATAGATTTTAGAATGAGAATAAGAATACATATAAATCTTAAAATTATCAGTGGTTCTCTAATATATTAAGCATGTAATTATACAAATCAAATCAAATCAAATCAAATCATTTATTTGCAAGAATACATTATTATTTTACATGTCAGATCTTAAAACTAATAAGGTAGATTGTATTCAGCCTGCACGCAGGCGTGCAAATGTTTTGTGAGTCATATAATTAGAATTAAGTATTAGTCATTATGTTACAATTCAATTTTCCAAATACTCTTTCACACTGTAAAAACATTCTTCAATTAGCCAACCACTTAACTTTTTCCTAAATATATTTCCATTTAGTTCTTTTAATTCTTCCGGTAATTTATTGTAGATTGTGATGCACATGTTATAACTATTTATCTTATAAATATCTTTATGGCACTGGTGGTTGTAGAGTAAATTTTTAAATTTAGGCCTATTTTGCCGAGTAATCACATCGCTACGTTTTTTAAAGTAGGTTGGATGTGATTTTACAAACATACAAATTTCCCTAATATACATGCAGGTGAGAGTCAAGATCCTACAGTTCTTGAAGAGAGGCTTACAACTATCAAGAAACCAAGACCTGTTTAAAAACACCTGTTTACATATAAACCTTCCTCCTGAATCTCTCTATTTATTAAAAAAAACCACATCAAAATCCGTTGTGTAGTTTTAAAGATATAAGCATACATACAGACGCGGGAAGCGGGAAGAGACTTTGCTTTAAACTATGTAGTGATAGTGTAGTTTTGCATTTACAAACTCCTGCAATATTTACTATAGCCGAAGTTACGAAAGGTTTGCTTCTAGATATTTTGTAGGCATCGATCGATTCACGTCATGTCGGTACCTCGCAAATTGTACTCTCTAAGACTGAGAGTACAATTTGCGAGGTACCATAATTTAATTCAACAAACTCTCCTTAGGTGCACAGCCGAAAGGCAACCCCACAGTACCCAGGGGTAGTTACCCCTGGAATTAAGGCCAGGGCAAAACCGCAAGGTGAGGCCCTTACCTAAATTTTAAATTAGTTTAATATAGTTTTAGAAGATTCGTGTAGTAAGCAAATTCTCTAAATATCTACAGTAAAGTTTACTTATGAGCATACGTACCCACCTACTTGCTTTGATCTGCTCCAGAAAACAAAAAAAAAATAAAGTGAAATATTATTCTATTTGATAATTTCATAGAGTCTTAATCTATGAATAATCATCGAACAAATTAAAGTCAACAAAAGCTTTCAGAGTTGGATTGCATATATTATAATCATTATACGAGTACCTATGGGACCAAACCTTGCAAAGCACCACTGTTAATATTTGGCACCACACTGGAGCTCTACATAGCATTAAAGAAAGGATCATTAAAAAAAAGGTAGACCCCAAGCCGTGTTTGTTGCCTGATTCTTCTAGGCTTGGTCGCGTGGAATCGGCGTAGCTTCACCTAGTTTTTAAGACGTTTCAAAGTGGTCCTTGTGATTTTATTGAAATAAATGATTTTTGAATGTGAATTTAAATTTGAGTAGAGCGTGAGATAAATTCGAATTTGTACTCTTTTCTTGTATTATCAAAAAAAAATGGACCCAGTCTCCTTACTATAGTTATGAAATTCTGACAAAAGTCAATACATCAACTTACCTATTGAAGAAGATAAGCATTTTAAACTATGGAGTAGCTAGGTTGTCTTCTTTGAACATTCAAGGTGTATTTTGATGATTTATAGTCTGAAAAAAAAAAATTTGAGTTTCCGCGATATACTTTAGCTTTACATATTTTTTTCTAATAGATTCATAAATTGCGTTGTTTACATAAAAATCAATTCAGTTTTTGGTTCCTCTTGGTATAATCATTTGTTATTCCTATGGTAGGTACACATATTTTTATGCCCTATAAAAATACAATTAAATTTATATCCACGAGTGAGTATGACGTCAGCCAAGTTCACTTCTTGCAAAATCATAAAACATCTACTCGTACAACAATCACTACATAGTATAAAGCAAATTCGCTTTCCGCTTCCCGCGTCTGTATGTCTGTATGTATGTTTGCTTATATCTTTAAAACTACACAACGGATTTTGATGCGGTTTTTTTTAATAGATAGAGTGATTCAGGAGGAAGGTTTATATGTATAATAACATGCTACCCGTGCGAAGCCGGGGCGGGTCGCTAGTATAATATAAAACCAATGATAACTCACTTTTAAAACGGCGTTCTTTGATAGTTATTCCCGAATTGTGGTACAACCCATGTGGTCCCACATTTTATATGACTTTTAAGGTATTTATCGCTATGCTAACAAACCGTGACACGAAGATGTAGCAAAGTGAAATATCACGACCTTTTAACAAAATGCTTTCTTAAATTGTTTTAGTTTGCACCTCCTAATACAATACTCGTACGATGGTCTTTACAACTATTTTGTTATGTTACCTGTATTCGCATAAAAAGACTGTGGGTTTTTTTGTAGTAATATAATAGAATAGAAACATACTTTATTTTACACTAACTTATCAAGAACAAAATTGTACAATAAAGACATTTTAGAATTATTTTTATCTATACCTAGTACTTTAATAGCTGTAAGATTTTTTCTTTCATGCTAGTTAAAAAACTTTGTTACGGCAAAATGGACTAGTAAAGTCGAAAGAGGCTTATTTTATACTTAGATAAAAAAAATAGGATCATGACTGTAATCCTCTGGTACGGTAGAAATCCTTACTGATCTCCAGGCGCTTAGATCCTCGAAGATGTCTAGAGGGGGTAGTTAGAGGCACGTGCAAACATTATATTTGGTAAATGCCCACATTTTGCAGTAGTTAGCATTCCATAAATGACAGTTTACAAGCCCATCGCCGCTTATAAGAATACTATCTGGTTTCCTTTACCATTTTTAAGCACGTGTTTTTGATGCGAATATAAATTTTTGGAACAGAAAAATCCATTGATGCACGCCGCGATTCGAACCCACGACCTTCGAAATGAAAGTCGAGGTACCTCCCACTCGGGTCGACTGGAAAGTATGTGTATTAAATATAATAATTAAGTGATCTCTCTCTTACAAAGCACTACCATTCCCTTTCCAAATTACACAAAGGTTAGCTAGAAGAAATGCATTAAATTCGCCTATGTACCTATATGTTCTTGTATTATGTAATAAAGAATTTTGTATCTATCTATCTAATACAATCGTATAAGTTGATATACTGATGGTAAAATTGGCAAAAGCAAACATCTAGGTTTGTGTCACTTAGGATTGTTACTCAAGGTGGGTTTTACCGAGCTTAAGTAGACATTGAGAAATACTAGCTCTGTCGTAAATAAGTCGAGGTCTAAACGTTCTTTATGAAGAACGATGCTTTGTTTTGTCACTGATCATGTTTATGGGTTTTCTGCATACATCACTACATAGTATAAAGCAAAGTCGCTTTCCGCTTCCCGCGTCTGTATGTAATATGTATGTATGTATGTTTGCTTATATCTTTAAAACTACACAACGGATTTTGATGCGGTTTTTTTAATAGATAGAGTGATTCAGGAGGAAGGTTTATATGTATAATAACATGCTACCCGTGCGAAGCCGGGGCGGGTCGCTAGTAGCTTATACATCAGAATAACACATAGGCTACTTTTTATCCAGGTACCACCCGTGCGAAGCCGGGGCGAGCAGCTAGTCTAATATATACATAACTAGCTGCTCGCCCCGGCTTCGCACGGGTAAAAAAAGCCTACCGATTTTGTGAAAACTTCATATCACCATCTACTAGATAGTCCGAACAAAGCATAAACATTTGGTTTGGATAGGTGAGCTCGTTCTTGAGTTATAAAATTACAACGAAAAGTGGCATTGTTTTTTATATTTAAAGATATCATATTAAAAAGAAACCCAACATACCTACGGTGTTAGTTGAAAAATGCGTATGCCTAACTGGTTTATGTACCTACAAGTATTTCGCGAAGATATTTTGGCGAAAATATCTAGTCATGAAATATTGTGTCACACTATCAATGCCCATAAATTTTGAAGGTTCCTCTCGATTTCCCTAGGATCCCATCATCAGATGCTGACTTGGTGATAATGGGACCTCGGAAATATAGGCTTTCAAATAAAAAAAAATATAAATCAAAGAAAGAAAAATAAAAATAAAAAAATAACAGACAAACCTCCTTTTTTAAGTCGGTTAAAAACTGCAAAGTTAATTAAGAATAAATATAATTAATAAAGGTAATTAAGATTGTAAAACTCAAAAAAAGTAAATCTAATAATAATGATGACCTATTATAAATTGGAATCTACCGCATTATCTTTATTCCCATCAGAGCAACTTTATTTTAGATTCTTTTGTTATTGCAAATTGTGTTTTGTGACATTTCATTTTTTTACCTAGGTATATAAAATTCCCGTGTCACAGTGTTTGTAAAGAAACGGCTTGACCGATTTTTATGAGATTTTTTGTGTATATTTGGTAGGAATGAGAATTAGTCGTAGGGTATTATACCCTTAGGTGATAAGGGTGGCGTAAAGTTCCGGAAAATCTAATAGTGCTTTTTTCTGTGGGATTATTGAAATTTGACAGGACAAGGTCTGTTGGGACAGCTAGTCTATACTAATATTATAAAGAGGAAAGATTTGTATTTTTATGTGTGTGTATGTTTGTAACGAATTGGCTCAAAAACTACTGGACCGATTTTAAAAATTATTTCACCATTTGAATGCTACATTATCACTGATTAATATATATATTAATTACAGGAAAAAAATAAGAAATTGCCATAAAATCATTAGTAACCCGTGCGACATCGGGGCGGACTGCTAGTACTTTTAAAAGTTCGCTTGTTTTGTTGGATTCTAATTTTTATTCCTTTAGTTCTATAGGCAATATTTTAATCTGAATATTCGTCCGTGACTCAATCACTTGGTAGGTACGCTACTTTTCTGTATGCGAGTGTAAATCGTCTCTTCAGGGTTAAAATTAATCAAATTCCATTTAGTTTTCATAATTTATCCATGTTTTATTCCTATTTCATAATCCACTAACATCCAATTCACTTCTCTCCAAAAACCTCTCTGTCAAAATAACTGTCAGAGTGACAGTTGACTTTGCTCAGAAACCAAGCATAGAACCAAACGTGTATTCTACCTACGATAAGCGTACCACTGAATAAATACTTTACTTGTATATTTTAGTATGCTGTTACACAAGCGAAGCTGCGGACGGAAGCCAGTTATCATTAAGCAAGTTAAAAGTACAAATAATTTAATTATGTAATACAGGATCTTTTAAAAGTTGTTAGTCTTATTGTTTCGCAGGCAGGATTCGAAGCTGGGGCTTGAATCCTTTGTCATCAGCGGTATATGTGACCTCGTACTCCAGGCCATCCGGAGCGGTGTAGGAGTAGGAGCCCTTGACTCCAATGCCTTGATGGTCGCCGATTGTAAACAAGTTGGCTTCTTCTTTGCGGGATACTCCATCGCTGGTTTTGAACCTGAAAAAGTTTGGTATTATGTTACTTGTAACGCCGTGTTGGCTGAATGGGAGGTACTTCGCCTTTCAATCTGAATCGGTCGTGAGTTCGAATCCAGGCGTGCATTAAAGGTTTTTTCTGTTCGAAAAATTTATATGCGCATCACACGTGTTCAAAACGGCGAAGGAAAACATCGTGAGGAAACCAGTTAGTATTCTTATAAGCGGCGATGGGCTTGCAACCTGTCACTTATGGAATGCTAACTACTGCAAAATGTGGGTATGTGCCAAATATATTGTTTGGACGTGCCTCTGACTACTCCCACTAGAAATCTTCAAAGGATCTAAGCGTCTGAAGATCTCAGAGGATGTCTATCGTTCTTGGGGATTACAGTCGTGATCTTATTTTTTTTTTAAATTTTTTTTTTATGTTACTTAGATATAAAGTTATTTTCAAAATAAAGGTAAATTGGTAATTTGAGTTTCTATATAAATAATAAATAAATTAATCCCATAATAAATAAATAATACATAATAGTACTATATAACTAACAAGTGTAAACCCTCGCAATTTCTTTCACATAAAGTAATTATCAAACAGAATTCAGCCTTCGCTCAAGTTTCTAGGACTAGTGGTTTAGACTGTGCGTTTATAGATCAGTCAGTCAGTCAGTCAGTCAGTCAGTCAGTAACGTAATATATTTACATACTTAAACGATACAGAGCTATAAAGCTATATACAAAGTTCGGCAAACGAATAAATCCATATATTAAATAAACACAATCATAGTGATGTCATATTGAGATAAATTATCTGGATATAAAAGAAAGAGTTAGGTATTTCACTATATTTTTAGGTCTCATTTGGGTTTGTCATTGACTATAAAGAACTGCCATTTATTATTTTATCTTTGTATTCTCGTTTGGAAACTTTAAAAACTGTCACGAACTGTCATATATATCATAAAATGTGTATACATGTATTAATAAATTTATTTTAGGCGCAAAAAAGACGATATATAATAATATGTGAATAATGTTTAATAATGTGCAATATTATGATTTTTATTCAATAATTTGTTATTTTTAAACATTACTTTTTAGGGTTCCGTACCCAAAGGGTAAAAACAGGACCCTATTACTAAGACTTCGCTGTCCGTCTGTCTGTCTGTCTGTCTATCTGTCACAGGGCTGTATCTCATGAGCCGTGATAGCTAGATAGTTGAAATTTTCACAGATTATGTATTTCTGTTGCTGCTATAACACCAAATACTAAAAACAGAATAAAAAAAATATTTAAGGGGGGCTCCCATACAACAAACGTGATTTTTTTGCCGTTTTTTTATAGATAATGGTACAGAACCCTTCGTGTGCGAATCCGACTCGCACTTGGCCGGTTTTTTAATAAAAATACGATAAAATATTGCAATATAGGAGGACTGGGACTTGTCTACTTTCATTAAAAAATCATTGATGAATAAAATATTGGATATTATAACAAATTACTTCAAAATTATTTATTATTTACTATGCCTGAAGTGTATTTATCTATTAGCCTAAAATATTCTCACTGTAGGTATAGTAAGATGCGCTGCGCATTCTATCTATTTATATATTATGATGACTTGATTTAATGACCTCGTACTTTACCTCCTGTTACGTCATGATTGAACAACTAAATGTATAGTCACACATGCAATTATTTATTAATCAACTTGTCTGCTTCGATTACACGCAAAAAGGGTTCACTATACCATCTATACCTGCTTGTAATTTTTTTTTGCAGATGCTATGCGCAGGGTACATATTTAAATAAGTTATATACTTAATGCTAGATTTACACTCTCGCCTCGTACCTCACCTCGTGCTACGTCTCGTGTCTCGGCTCGCACCTCGCGTGACGTGATCGATAGTATCTATTCATACTCTCGTCTCGCAACTCGTACGCGAGTGTAAATCTAGTATTATAATATTATTATTGCGAAAATTCAACAAAAACAAAGCATAAACTTACTCAAAGTCGTATCCGTCTTGTCTTAAAAAAGATTGCTCTGATAGAATTTCTGCTGTTTTTTTCTCTTCTGCGATTACATTTGCTACAATCATAGCTACGAAAAATAGTTTCTGAAATTGCAATTTTATAATATATTATTCAAAAATAGTAGGTAACATAGAAATTCTTTGTTACTGGTAGTAAATAATTTTAAACATTGATACAATTTTGCATATAAGGAGAGGTATGTTCCTCTTCTATCTGAGGTATATGTATGGGTCGAAGCTTATTATTTATTAATTGTATCCAATATGGACTTACCAGAGCAAACATGATGGAGAAGGTATTGTCTTCTAAAGAAAAAAAGTGACTAATGTAAAGTTAGTTTGCGTTCAACTTAAATACGGTGTTTATTTGTATAAGTTGCCTCAATTGTCAACTAAAATGAACTCGGTGGTGAAGTGAAGTGGTGTAAGATGTGATAACACGGAATTGGTGATGAAATTACATACTTTTCGACTTCAAGGTGCTTGGAGCGAAAACTACAAACTGCATAATATATCATACTCTACAATACCTACTTATGATTATTGCTGTAATAATTGGTACCAAGGTAAAGATAGATTTTTAGAAGTTTACATGCAACCGATGACATATTTCTTTTAAATAGTGAAATATAACGTGTCCCTAGCATTTGAACAAATATTCTTATGTTATGTTTATAAAACTTACATGTCACTCATGAGCTCATGACTATAGATTTTAACATGGGTGTTTATCATGTATTGTATTTTCCCGACGTTTTGGCTATGTTACAATAGCCATGGTCGCGGGCAGATGTCTCTTAATCTCGATAGTTTGAAAAATAAAAATGTCACTCATGTTTTTATTGCCAATGATGGATACAGTGTGTTACTATTTGTAGGGGTTCTATTGGGACTAAATTTATTAGAGAATATTAATTTATCTCTTTTAAGTACATACCTACTCTAAAAACAAAAGTACTTTTACAGCATTTCTGTGAAGTAGAAGATTAAGGACATGTATCTTAATAATATTATAAATGTGAAAGTTTGTGAGTTTGTTTGTATGTTTGTGCCTCAATCAGGCTTAAACGACAAAACGGATTAAGATGAAATTTGCTGTAGATGTAGTTATAATGCCCGATTAGAAAATAAACTACTTTATAATGCGAAAAACATTTCCAAAATGATTTAAAAATACGTAAAAGGGATGATTTTGGTATAGATGGCGCTGGTGAGCAAAAATCTGACATCAGTATTCATAGCAACTTGCGTTACTCTATGCGATTATTGAAGTTTGGACAGGACAACGTCTGTCGCGGGTCTGCTAGTATTAATTATTTTTTTCTATACTATTCCTAATAATGTGCAAACCCGGGATAAGGTGTAACAATAATTAATACATTTATTTGAATAATAGTTTTAATAAATTAATTCCTAAATAATCTAATCGACATTTTACATACACTGACCTAACATCCCTGAATCAATCGATTTGTCAGTAAACAAATTCAAAACAAAACTCCAAATACAAATCAGTCGAATTAATAATTTAAACCAGTTTATCACAATCAAAAACTTTCCTTCTAATAAATTATTTTACTTAATAAAAAAGCTTACTAGCTGTAAACTCTTCGGATGATCGTTCTGTAGCCACGTTTACCAGCTTTGTAAGTCATTTCGTAGAGTTTTCCTTTGTCATCATACCAGCGGACGGCCCCTTTGACGTCTAAAGCTGCTTCCTTCGTCCCAGGATTCAAGATGGCTCCTTGCTCTGAACGTGATGCACCGTCGCTTGTGGCATAGCTGGAAAAAAAAGAATTATAATTATTGTCATGGATTAAAGAAGTAAATTATAAATAAACTAGCCGACCCATGTAAGACGTTGTCCTGTGAAATTTCAATAATCGAATAGAAAAGACTGAATGTTTTTAGTCTGTGATGTCAGATTTGTTGCACACCAGCGCCATCTATACAGAAATCATCCCTTTTGCGTTTTTTTATAGTTTTTGGGATGTTTTTAATATTTTAAAGTAGTCTATTATTTATTCGGGCGTTATATCTACATTTACAGCAAATTTCAACTTAATCCGTTTTGTCGTTTAGGCCTGATTGAGGAACAAACATACGTACAAACTCACAAACTTTCGCATTTATAATATAATTAGGATATTGGTGGACATTTCACACACCGCCATCTAACCCCTGTGAACTAGATAACTGATATAATACTTATTTACTTTTTTTTAAATACATAGACAATATACATTATAACACCCAGATACAGAATACACTAGTTAGGTACTACCAATTGAGCATTAAGGCAACTTATGTTGTAAGTTAAGTTTAAGTATATACAAAAACACTTTTAAACTTATTGCGGTGGAACCCGCTCGTTTATAATCGAGAACCGACACGTCGTGATTGAGTAACAAATAATAAACTGTATTTAAAATAAAGCATTCATAATCACTACATAGTATAAAGCAAAGTCGCTTTCCGCTTCCCGCGTATGTATGTATGTTTGCTTATATCTTTAAAACTACACGACGGATTTTGATGCGGTTTTTTTTAATAGATAAAGTGATTCAGGAGGAAGGTTTATATGTATAATAACATGCTACCCGTGCGAAGCCGGGGCGGGTCGCTAGTGAAGAATAAAATAATAAAATAAATAGGATCACCACTATACGGTAGACATCCTTTCAGATCTCCAGATGCTTAGATCCTTTGAGGATATCTAGTGGGGGTAGTCAGAAGCACGTCCAAACATTATATTTGGCACATGCCCACATTTTGCAGTAGTTAGCATTCTTTATGTGACAAGTTGCAGGCCCATCGCCGCTTATAAGAATACTAACAGGTTTCCTCACGATGTTTTCCTCGACCCTTTTTTAGCACGTGTTTTGATGCGCATATAAATTCTTCGAACAGACAAATCCATTGATGCACGCCGGGATTCGAACCACACGACCTTCAGATTCAAAGTCGAGGTATCTCCTACTCGACCATCACGGCTCTATAATAGTGTGATTTATCATACCATCGACTGAAGATGACCTATCTATTGATAGATATTCCTACCTATTCGTATGCAACTAGTTTCATATAAAAATCATTACGTAAATCTTACGTAGCCTTTGGTTACAAAACGTAAAGTTTATGTCCTATTAGATGCCTTAGAAAAGTAACGTACTAAGTCCTTTGTTTGTATAATTTAATGGTATTGTTCCTTTCAAAGTTACTATGTAGGTAGATAGTTATTTTGTATGCCATGAGAGTAAAACAACATAAAACAAATAGTTTTCATAACTTGTATGTTAGAATAAACAAAATAGATAATGGTGTCGATTCTGTTGCCCCGTCATATAAAATTAGAATTTCCTAAAAAAATAACACAATTTCGCTCTTATTACGTTAAAGTATATGCGGGCGGTTTATTACGTATATTTAGACAGCATGCAAAAAGGAGTTGACTTATTTTTTTTTGTACCTACATCCGAAATATACAAATAAAAAATAAATATATTTTATAGATAGATAGAAGGAATAAGAGCGAAATGGTTTTTTTTAGGAAATTCTAATTTTAGAACAGTGCCAATAGAATCGACACTTATATTTAGTTGGTGTTTCTTTAGAATTGTTTTTATGATTGTTTTGTATGTCTCAAATATGATTTAAAAATGGTTGATAAATTACCTATTAGGATAGATTATGATTATGCTGTTAAAATATTATAGTCGATAACCACGATATTATGAAAATCATGAAGTGTGCACTGCACATCAAGTGCATAATGACGCTGGACATAGGTACTCGTAGCTTCTAAATATTGACTCAAACTTGTAAACTGTTAAGAGATTAGAATATTTTTAAGGATTGAGTGTACGTTAAGTTATTTTTTTAGGGAACGAAAACCTGAAAAGACCCCTCCGAGTCTGTAGGGGAGGTACCCTAAAAACATTGTTTTTAACGATTTTATTCTACGACTTTGTTGACATTACTAATATGCATCTTTCGGGCATAGATAGTCTCTGAGCTAAGCTGCGGATAGATGGACGGACTTGTCGAAACTATAAGGGAAACTATATATACCTTAAAAGTACAAAAAAACACTATTCCTCGATCTATCTTCTCGGTTTTCATGATTAAAATTTAGAAATCTATGTATTATCAGCGTAAGTAAAATAATGAGTCAAAGATCACAAGAAAACGGCAGTTTCATTTTATCAGTATCATCTTCTTTATATATACCTAAAAATGAATCCCTATATCCCTTGGTCACTACATCACGCTTGAACGGCTGGACTGATTTTGCTAATTCTTTTTTTGTTGAGTTTTTATTGTCAGGAGAAGGTTTCTCTAACGTAAAATTGCAAGTTTGACATCACGTCTGACGGGACAGCTAGTAGTTAAGGTGATAAGTGAAAATTTTGTCGTTTTGTATGATGTTTGAATTATATAAAAATGAACTATTTAGCTATTCATAGTTTTGATTAAAAACGAAACTAGTGTTTTAGAAGAGCCAACTTTGGAAAATAAATCTATCGAGAAAAGTTTCATCAATCGTGTTTTTGCCTTTAATTTATCTAGATTAAATCCTTAGGTTATCTTTGTCATAAAAAAACAAACTGTATGTTTTGCGGGTATTGAGAAAAAATGATTCTGCATTCATCAAAAACATTTATTACTCGTCTTAATATACATATGATATTTTGATTCTGCTACGGAAATCTGATATACTCGTATGTATTTGAATTTACACATACTAGACTTAATTTACGAGCTCTAGAATTTCGACTTTGTCATACTGAATTTATTATACCTACTCGTATCATGATACGATGATATATACCTATGATTTCAAATACGTAGGTACATAAAATGAGCTTTAATAATAATAAAAATAACGGTTCATGAGCAAAGTAAGAACATTCAACTTGTATACAGAGGCGTAGGTACACTTGTTTTTGTGTCCACTGGTGTGCCAAATATGTACTCGTTTCATTGTCACTATTCAACTTTTTTGTGAACGTCATATCAACTGTCAGTTTTAATATCAATTCAATTGTCACAATAAGCCGTATTAAATTTTATAACAGCCGTCAACTAACATGTTGGTGTTCAAAAACTGAGCAGCATTTCATAGTCGTTAGTTAGCTTTATTAGAATTGTTGACACAAAATACATTTATTCTTTCTTTTCTTTTTTTAAGGTTCCGTACCCAAAGGGTGTAAACGGGACCCTATTACTAAGACTTCGCTGTCTCTCATGAGCCGTGATAGCTAGACAGTTTTCACAGATTATGTATTTATGTTGCCGCAAACAACAAATACTAAAAACAGAATAATATAAATATTTAAGTGGGGCCCATACAACAAGAATATTTTTTTTTGCTGTTTTTTATAGATGGTACGGAATCCTTTGTGCGCGAGTTCGTCTCGCACTTGGCCGGTTTTTTTATAAATGTTGTGTAGGCACTCATGTAAGTAGTTAAAATAGAACCTACTAAGCATTACGTGGGGTCTAAATTATAAGCAAGGTATGAGATATTTAAAGAAAAGTTATGAAATATCTTTCTGGTCTTTTCTGCCTTAAACATTTGCAGCTGCTGCTTTTAATATAAAATTGCCTTACTGAAGTTACTCACAATTTCTAGTTAAATAAACTATGGAGTAGGACAATTTACTGGCAGAAAGCCAGGAACTCTTCAGATGCGGAACTTACATCAAAATATTTGCTTTCAAAAACAATGCGGTGACATAAAACCGGCGAATCACGTACTCGGATAATCCAGGCTAAGGCAGAACACGCAAGGACAATAAAAACTAATTAACATAAACATGACGTTTCTACTGCAAATATTTTGGCATCTATCGAGTAACTAAAACGGAAATGACATAATTACGTATAATAAATTAAAAACAAATCCTACTTCATGTTTATAAATGAAAATTGTAGTGGTGGGGGGTATCCCCCCTCCGCAAAATCTAGGAGCCCTACCCCGGCTAGCCCTCCACTCGGTGTATGCTAATGAAAGAAAGGCAAGGTCTATAGTTGAAAACCACTATCAATGCCCATAAATTTTGAAGGTTTCTCTCGATTTCCCTGGGATCCCATCATCAGATGCTGACTTGGTGGTAATGGGATAACCTCAGAAGTATAAGCTTTCAAATAAAAAAATAATTTTATAAATCCGTCCACAAATGCCGGAGTAATCGCGTAACATACACACAAAAACATACAGGCGAATTAATAACTTCCTCCTTTTTGAAGTCGGTTAAAAGTTGTTATAAATGACTACCTATGTGAAATGTTTGGTTTTTTGTATGGGCTGAGTCTACCCGGATAAGACGGAAAAAGTGATAAAACTGCATTATCTTAAAAACCATCAAACTTAAAAAGAAACTGTCTATAATTTACTTAGCTAGTATGATGATCAAAAATTAACTGTTTAGCTATTCATAGTTTTAATTACTAAAAATCGGCCAAGTGCGAGTCGGATTCGCGCACGAAGGATTCCGTACCATTATCTATAAAAAACGAGAAAAAATAACGTTTGTTGTATGGGAGCCCCACATAAATATTTGTTTTATTCTGTTTTTAGTATTTGTTGTTATAGCAATATCAAAAGACGGACAGACGGACAGCGAAGTCTTAGTAATAGGGTCCCGTTTTTACCCTTTGGGTACGGAACCCTAAAAACGAAAATAGTGTTTTTGAAGAGTCAACTTTGATAAATAAATCTATCAAGAAAAGTTTCACCAATCATGTTTCTGTCTGTAATTTATCTAGATTATATCCTTAGTTATCTCTCTCATAAAAAAACAAAACTGTATGTTATGCGGTTATTGAGAAAAAACGATTCTGCATTCATCAAAAACATTTATTACTCGTCTTAAGACAATGTTTCTTATTCAAAATTCTGAACAATAAAGTAAAGAGTGAGTGAGTCATAATGACGCTTTCCTTTTCGTTTTGTATTCTAGGCATAATTTTATTTGTTTGGAAACACTTCGATAACTCCATTTCGGATCTTATTACTATTCAGAACGTATGGACTTTAAGTACTAGGTCGATTAGTGTGTCACGCAATAGATTGGGCGCATAACGTGGGTATGTGTTAACTTGGACTTGCCACTGACTACCTAATGCGATATTTTTCCACAAGTGATGCCGAGTAACACATATATTTACATCATTTCTAGTTAAACATCAGACGGTAACTTTGTTACAGGCGTGAGTAATTAAATCCCCCATCAAGGTCGATCTTCAAGGTTTCTACATTTTATTTTTTAAGATGTTTTATATTATGTTCTGTTACGGAACCCTGATTGCCCATGCCCAATTCGCATTTGACCGATGTACCAAATAAACAAAACAATAAAGCGTATAGTAACGTAATCTACTTACTCATAGGTACTTACTCAATAGGTAAAACATATTAAGAGTAGGTAAGACTGCTAATTATGAAAATGGCCAATGTTATACTCGAGTACAAAGTACTGTATGTACCTACAACATTTGCACGTCACTACATAGTATAAAGCAGTCGCTTTCCGCTTCCCGCGTCTGTATGTAATATGTATGTATGTTTGCTTATATCTTTAAAACTACACAACGGATTTTGATGCGGTTTTTTAAATAAATAGAGTGATTCAAGAGGAAAGTTTATATGTATAATACATGCATAATATAGTAGAGAAACACTGATAATTTTAGAGGTTTCTAATGTGATGTCGTAAATAAACACATTTTTTTGCGCTTACATTGCAAATGCTGGCTGAACCCCACGAGATATATCAAAATAATGTACTACAGTATTGTACACCTTAAAAACGTCTACAAAAAAGTCAACGATGGTATTAGAAATGTCTTACGCACAGCGAAGCGGGCACGGGTCAGCTAGTTAATTATAATTTATACAACGTCGTTTAGACACGGTTTTGCCATTTTTTTTGGTCTAGACTAGACTGCTCTAGTATATAAATAAAATTATAGATGTCTTACCAATTTTCGGAGCAAAATAATGTCTGTATAGTCGGTTCATCTCTAGAAATAGTGATATATTTTTTTATAGGTATGTTATTGCATTTTTTATTAATAATTATTCGTTGTTTACTATCCGTGCGCTTTATGAACGGATGAACTTGAAGTTTATACAAAATTATTGAACAAAACAAAACGTGTCGTCATAAATAAGAAGATGATTCCTAATTAAGTTTTAAAATCGGCTAAGTGTGAGTAGGACTCGTGTACGAAGTGTTCCGTACCATTATCTATAAAAAACGGCAAAATACAAGTTTTTGTATGGCAGCCCTACTTAAATATTTATTTTATTCTGTTTTTAGCATTTGTTGTTATAGCGGCAATAAAAATACATCATCAGTGAAAATTTCAACTGTCTAGCTATCACGGTTCATGAGATACAGCCCTGTGACAGACGGAAAGACAGAAGGACAGCGAAGTCTTAGTAATAGGGTCCCGTTTTTACCCTTTGGGTACGGAACCCTAAAAATGAAGCGAAACCTAATAAATAATGAATAACGATGGTAGTATGCTAATAATGTTATTAACATTAAGACACAAAAGGTCATTTGTTTACATAGTGATCTTAAAATTGTTTAAAATGGTGATATTGTATGCAACCTACATAAATATTTAGGATGGGTGCAGTTTTGTACGTTGTTTAGAAAAACAAAATGTTGATATAAATTATAGAGTAGTATCGCGATCAGAATAATTAATTAATAATTCAATTTGGCATCTATTTATTTATTTACATTATTGTTATTATTTTATTCCGATGTTTTGGCGTCATAATAAGGTACATTTCCGATAAATACTCGATGAAATAAATAATAATGTGTATGCAGAATATTAGTTATTAAAATCAGCATAAAAGGGACTATATCGAGTTAAGACAAAGATGCAATTTAAATCTTGGTATAATGCGAATGTAAAAGTGTAAAAAACAATTATACTTACTCATATTTATAGGAGTTCGGCAAATTATTCGTATCGAAGTCATAACGCACTATTTGAGGTGGCGACTGATTCTCGATGTATGGTTTGGACAAAACTTGCGCCAGTAATGATGCACCAAAAACCTAAAAATAAAAAAATTAAAATTAAAAGCAAATTACTGATATAATTGTAAAGTTCGGGTTATACCAAAAAGGAGAAGTAAAACATGCAAAAGTATATTATTTTAATACACTTGATAGAGTGCCAAATCTTAATAAAAAAGTTTGCTGGTAGAGATAAAATTTTTGTAAAGTAAAAGCAGGAAAAGTATTTGTCTAAACGAATACTTTTAAATACAATTTATATGTTTATTTGTTAAACTATTTGAATCAGCTTTAAAAGCCATCAAATTATGCAAAGATCAACCTTGAATGTTCATTGAAATTTGATATTGCAAAATATATTTCAATTTATAAAAAAATGAGTTTAGGTGGCGAAGCCGAATGGTATTCTATGTTTGCCCATTTTCCGTGACTCACTTGTATGAGTAAAACAAAATAAACAAATGAAAATAATCATAAACCTACTAGATTGCAAAAATCAGTACAATCAAATTCAAGAAGTACCTAGTATACTTTGAAAGCGAAGGCGGATAAAGTTAGGACATGTTTTCGAAAGGTCAGATTGCTGTTTAGGTCAAAACAAAAACAGATAAACGTAAGTGCTGAACTAAAAATATACACAAATGCACTTTGCGATAGTTTTTGCAATCACTAAGACACCACAGAGGTCAAAACAGACAAAACACACATAAACTGCATTACTCTTTCACATTTGCATGCCACTTATAATACAAACACAATATATTTACTCGAATACTTTTAAATTACCAAAATAAGTAGCATCTTGAATTTCTCGGAAGACAGAAAGAACAGGTGACTTCCTGGACAGGTTGTAGTCCGAATGTGCTAACGGTTTCGCAAGATCTCCTTATATATAATGTGTTCGGCGTGTGCGGATGCTCGCGTGCAGGCGCTAAGCTTGTAAGCTGAAACTGAGCCAATTCTCTGACCATTACAACGTACGAGATTGACATATGAATGGATAGGATCTACTGTGATCTACGACACGGTTACGGATCATCGCGTAATCCGTTCCACTTTCAGAATCATAGACAATAGCATTCACTCTACATGAGCTGGCAGAAGGCGTTACGAATGGTCTTTTGCCAGTAAACATATCATAGTAGGATCACGACTGTAATCCCCAAGAAAGGTACCCTCTATGATCTCCAGGCACCGAGATCTTTGACGATGTCTAACGATGGTAATCAGAAGCACGTCCAAACATTATATTTGGTACATGCCCACTTTTTACAGTAGTAAGCGTTTCATACTTGACAGGCTGCAAGTCCGTTGCCGCTTATAAGAATACTAACTGGTTTCCTCACAATAATATCATCTCAATGTGTGTATGGCTTTAGTATTATATTTTCAACAGATCTCATTTTCTCTATTGTGGCTTCTCCTTCAAAATTATAATAAAGCTTTAATTACTTCTAGTAGTGTAGTGTCTATCCGTACCATCATCAGTCGTAAAATTTAGCTTTGAAACGTGAGAAAGTTCTCACGAAATTCCCCAATTCAAAACATCTATATCTTTAAAACATAAATCCTTTTACTTTAGACATTTTATCATTTAAGGTGATAAGTGAAATTTTTGACGTTTTGTATGGGCTGAGTCTACCCGGATAAGACGGAAAAGTGATAAAACTGCATTATCTCGAAAACCATCAAATTTAAAAAGAAACTGTCTGTAATTGATTTACGAATTATATAAAAATAAACTGTTTAGCTATTCATAGCTTTGATTAAAAACGAAACTCGTGTTTTTGAAGAGCCAACTTTGGAAAAAAATCTATCGAGAAAAGTTTCACCAATCGTGTTTCTGTCTGTAATTTATCTAGATTATATCCTTAAGTTATCTTTTTCATGAAAAACAAAACTGTATGTTTTGCGGTTATTGAGAAAAAACGATTCTGCATTCATCAAAAACATTTATTACTCGCCTTAACTGTTTTAATTGGTACCGCGGATAGCGGGCAGTCTGTGGGATATTCGACTTTATCAACACACACATGCATCTGAAAGTACAGAAGCTGTCGTTGGCATTAATTCTGCATGCGATGATAAACAATGATGCCCTTTTATCAATTCATATAACTCGTATGTTTGGGAACGGAGAAAGTGCACAAAAATATCGTAAGTCAATGAACCAGGATTTCCAAAACGTGTTGTCACTAAATATTATGTACAGAATATATTAGGATAAATGTTGTGGGTTTTCCATAAGTATTATGGACCGGTGTAATTGTTCGACGGATGTAGCATCAAGCAATTGCAAGAAAATTTTGATGTCATTCATATACGTAACATTATTGATAAATTAGGTACTCGTAGGAATTAACGTCTTCCACGGAGTTTGCCCTTATTAGGATTTCTTGATAATTCGTGCTTGATGTTGCATGTTAAGGCGCTCCCAGTCGACGATTGTTTTTGTTCGAAACGAAAAAAGAAATACTTGTGAACAAGCCACATCTCCTATTTTATAATGTATAGTATATGTGAATAAAGATGTACCCATCTTTAATCACTTCGATAAATAATCCTACCAACCGCTGCAATGACGACAAACACACGTCGGCGCGTGGTCTGCCTTGAATAAATTAATGATATAAATTATGTATAATTACTTATCAAAAATCTAGTCTAATAGAAATCTAGATCTACATATTACCTATCTTTAACAATAAATCACAAGTTGATTTTAATAGTAGGTATATAAAATATTTCGATCATAAATTCTAAAACGTATCATTTTGAAATAATATCTTTATCGAGAAAAGTTTCTGCTATTATGTTTTCAGCTTAATAGAAATCTAGGTCTGAAGTAATATACTTATAAAAATAGGAGATGTGGCTTGTTCAGAAGTATTTCTTTTTTCGTTTCGAAAAAGAGCAATCGTCGACTGGGAGCCCCTTAATGTTCAATTTGAGGCATTATTTATGAGCCAGTAAAAACATTTTTAATTTACTTTTAAAATAGTCTTTTGCATATTTTTTACTCTGTCCGAAGTTTCACTAGCTTATATCTGAAATAATAGTAGCCTAGAATATATTTACAAACTCACATACTGTGTAAAAAAAACCGGCCAAGTGCGAGTCGGTCTCGCGCACGAAGGGTTCCGTACCATTATCTATAAAAACGGCAAAAAAATCACGTTTGTTGTATGGGAGCCACCCTTAAATATTGTTTTTATTCTGTTTGTAGTATTTGTTTTTATAGCAGCAACAGAAATACATAATCTGTGAAAATTTCAACTGTCTAGCTATCACGGTTCATGAGATACAGCCCTGTGACAGACAGACGGACAGACAGACAGACGGACAGCAAAGTCTTAGTAATAGGGTCCCGTTTTTACCCTTTGGGTACGGAACCCTAAAAATGACTCCAAAGATTTATAGATTTCGCCTTGTAATGAATTAGTAGTTATATCAAAAAACTTTAAAAACATATGACATAATCACTTGTCTTGACTATTACAGTTTGTCAAAACAATTTTTGAAATATGTTGGTTTATATATCATTTGTGTTTTTTTGGTTACACTACTAGCAGAGTAGATGGTATATCGTTTTGCTAAAATCGGTTATGTTATTCGGAGATATTAAGCAGGGGGGAAAACGGAAATGGAGTAGTAATAACTATTCAATAACTACCCGTTATAGAATAGTTATTGGGTAGTTATATAAAATAATTCTTAGGAAACTAATTTTGAATCTAAAACATATTTTGCGGCATCCGATTCTCAAACAATAACGTGGTTTCAGGGTTTTTGAAATCTCAAACTGATGGTGCCGATAGTATGAGAAATTAATCACGGCTGGTTTTATCTCAATTCTTAGTTTTTGAGATTTCTAGGGTTTTATACCTGTCTGCAAATAAGTTTAAGTTCATGCTTATCTCTAAAACTCACGTGACTCTTACGGAAATGACAACGCTAAGCATCTGCATCTGAGTAAGTATTATTTTTTATATTGGTAGAAATTTCACTTAGAGTAATAAGAAAAGAGTCAATAAAAAAAATAAAAAAAATGTATCACGACTGTAATCCCCAAGTACGGTAGACATCCTCTCAGATCTTCAGACGCTTAGATCCTTTGAATATGTCTAGTGGGGGTAGTCAGAGGCACGTCCAAACATTATATTTGGCACATGCCCACAGTAGCATTCCATACGTGACAGGTTGCAAGCCCATCGCCCATCGTGTAAAAATAATACATTATAACACCCAGCCACAGAGCAAATATCTACGTTCACCACACAAATGTTTGTCCTGAGTGGGAATTGAACCCACAACTTATAGCGCAGAAGGTAGAGCTACCATCTGAGTTTTGAGGCCATTCTTAAAGTTTGGTGCAGATGAGAACTCTCCTAACAACAATTACCTGTTCAAAAACATTGGTTCTAGTATGCTTCAATGCTCATCTCAACTTTGCATCCTTACAGCATACACAATTGAATATGCATAATTTGCTAGATATGACGTTCGTTGATGCGTCTATAGTACCAAGTTTTGCAATAAAATTCTTCACAAATTACTATGCTAAATGTCTTTTGTATAAATTGTATTCGTATGTACTTAATAGACCCTATCAAAACGATGAAGGAAAACATCGTGAGGAAACCAGTTAGTATAATAAGCGGCTATGGGCTTGCAAACTGTCATGTATGAAATGCTAACTACTGCAAAATGTGGTCAAGTGACAAATATGATGTTTGGAAGTGCCTCTGACTAACCCCTCTAGACATCTTCTAAGATCTAAGTGTCTGGAGGTCTGAGTGGATGTCTACCGTGCTTGGGGATTAGTCGTGATCCATTTTTAGGGTTCCGTACCCAAAGCGTAAAAACGGGACCCTATTACTACGACCACGCTGTCCGTCTGTCCGTCTGTCTGTCACAGGGCTGTATCTCATGAACCGTGGTAGCTGTTGAAATTTTCTCAGATTATGTATTTATGTTGCTGCTACAACAACTAATACTAAAAACAATAAAATAAATATTTAAGTGGGGCTCCCATACAACAAACGTGTTTTTTTGCCGTTTTTATAGATAAGTACGGAACCCTTCGTGCGCGAGTCCGACTCGCACTTGGCCGGTTTTTTTATAGGCATTGGAAAGAAACTTTAAATAAAAAATATCTTACCCATAAAATGTTTCGTTCTAAAAAAAATACATACCAACTTCAAAATCACGTGGTTTAGGTTCATTAGCAGCTAGGTGATGCCTCAAATAAACATCAAAGTAGTTTTTGCCAATTTCAGCTACCTACTTGATGAGTCATCCAAGTGATATGTCGTTTTGTTATCTAATGGGGAATGCTACTTGCGTGGGTTGCCAATAAGATTAATAAACCAGAAAGTATTATTTTAGTGGTGACATTTAAATCTCGCCTGCGGCTGCGCTTGATGGTACTCAGATAAAAAGTATAAAACATAATATAATAACGAACAATATATTTAAATATTTATCCAAATCTGTTTAACCGTTTTGCCATCATTAAAACGTTAGTTAGCATAGAAAAAAGTATATTTTTTGTATACCTAGTTTGCATAGAAACAAGTATATTTGGTTCTAATAATTGAAGGAAATAAAGTATAGTTCTTTCAATAAGGCTTATTAAATTACTAAGTGTAACTAAACTGAACTTAAATAAATGATTTACCTAAATGTAAATAAAACAAGTTGTGTATGAGACACCACAGACAATAATAAATATTATTTTTACAAGCTTTTATTTAACTTGCAATGTATGTATGTATGTTTGTTTCGGTTAGAATATTGCTACTCAATTTTGATTCAGTTATCTCCAACCGATTGAGCTGAAATTTTGCATACACCTTTAGTTCTGGTGACAATGCAATAATATGCGACTGACAGCTGATCTGATGATAGAGTCAGGAGCTGTTCAACAGATACTCACAACGGAACTCCTTAGTAAATACTTCGATTAAGTAAAAACTTTGCATACTTGTCAAGTTCCGATGACAATGTTATATGATGTGACAGATGATAGCGCGCTGGCTCTGAGTTTGAAAGCTTGTCATTGAAAAATATTTTTCAACAGAAAACTTACTTTTACATTTAAAAATCCTTCAATTGTTTGTTCACATATCCAAAACTCACGTTATGCGAAGGTTTCTCGAAAATACTGATTTTGAAAAGAAAATTTGATGATTTGAAAACGTTGTAACATTCCATGGTGATTTGTAATAAACTATTGAACAATTGACAATAAATTAAACATAATCTTGTTCTATCAAAAAAAAAACCCTTTAAGGCCCGGCTCACACCCACACACGTATTTCAATGATTTTCAGGTACCGATTTAAAAACCAGGAATCACAATTGTGAGGATATAATGATACAAAATTACTGATAATATATTCATCTTTAATAGTAGATAATAAAAAAAGGCCAGTTCTATACAACATTTTCAAAAAAATACGTTTTTACCGTCGCAAGAACCGCTGAAAATGTCGAAAAATGGGGTCTGGTTAGGTACCTGTGATGTACAAGTATGAATAAATGATTCGGCTAAACGAGCCGTCCGCTTCGCGGGTAGTTCGTTACTTCACGCCCGAACGCCGAGCGATGCGGGCGGGTCGCTTGCGACTGTTATAATGGAAGTCTGATATTTTATTGCCTTACCCTAGAAAGGTACAAGACACCACAAATGGCGACGAGGATAAAAAAACGTGAGTAAGACATGCCATAAAAAGTACCATACGACTTGAAAAAAAAAAGCAGGTTATTAGTTGAAAAACATAAAATGTGGGTAATTAGAAAAAAAAAGGGAATGTGATGTAACTGTAGTGTTCATCTAGATGCTATTAGCTTTTTTTAATACGTTTTGTATAAATCATCTTGTTGTCTCAACATTGTCGTAATTTTAGAGAAAATTTAGGTAGTAGCAGCGTTAATTGCCGTAACCGCCTATGCCAATAACAACTTGTGTTTTATACTAAGTAAGTACCTACTATGTTTTTTTACTGATAACGCTTGATGAAGTCGTACAATTTATTCGTGCCTGCTAATATATACCTAGTTGTTCCATTGTTGTATAGTTAAACTAAGTTGTTTACCAACTGACTATACAACAACAAGATGTGCCTGTATAATATTAGCCAAGTCAGAATGTTAAACGAGAACAATCTGGCAAAGTAAAAATAATACAATGTTGAAGCATTGTTAATTGCCGTGCCTGCTAATATATACCTACCTATGTACCATTGTTGTATAGTTAAACTAAGTTGTGTACCAACTGACTATACAACAACAAGATGTGCCTGTATAATATTAGCCAAGTCAGAATGTTAAACGAGAACAATCTGGCAAAGTATTAAAAATACAATGGTGGAGCATTATTAATTGCCGTGCCTGCTAATATATATCTATTCTAATATATATGTTCCATTGTTGTAATGCACTAAGTTGACGTAACTCCTGACTATCTATAGAACAACAAGATGTGCCTATATATATTAGCCAAGTCAGAATGTTAAACGAGAACAATCTGGCAAATAAACAGAAATCAACGTAAAGCGAATGAATAAAATAAATCATCAAGTTCAAATTGATTCATATCAGTAATACGTAAAATTAAAAGTCCCAATTCTATAAGTGGGTAAGTATGTACGAGAAGACCGTACATGATTTGCTTACTTAATAAATGGACTAGTGGATAGGTATGTATGTATGTTAGAACTACAAATACATATATACTTGCCATATTGTAATAATAGTAGTATCATCTACCTACACCTAAATAGGTACCTACTTATTTTGAAATGGCGGACTTGACACACAGCGCCATCTAGCGCCAAACTAAGAAAAGCTGTTACTATGGGAACCAGGTAACTGACAGAATACTTATATATTTTTGTAAATATATTATTTACTCCCAGACACAGAACAATTGCGTCAGATCAGCAACAATTTTCAAAGCATATGAAAAAAAAAAAGAAACTCTATATGTTATTGGTTTATTTGAAGTTTCAATCGCGGTAGGACCGCAACAAAAAGATGCCAAATTATAATACATCATATAAAACGGCACCTGTACTTAATAGACAAAGAGAAATATATGTGCCTAAATGTCCTTAAATTAGGGTAAGTAATTTAGTGTAAATTACTTACCCTATGCTTTCAATATTTAAGAACGTACAACTAAATATAGCAGTTGACAATTCAGTAACACCAATTAGCCGACCATATATTACATTATAGGTCATAGAGTACCGATTCCATTAGAAAATAAATTAACGATAAGTTGACGAATTGGTTAAAAAGATAATGAATTATATTCGGTTAGTTAAAATGGGTTATTGTCACTTCATACACTCTTAAGTATACTGCATAAGTATAATGCAACTTTTTGCAATTTTATGTCAGCTAGTATAGGCACGGCCTACAATACAGTCAAAGTAAACAGTGTTTTATCTGATGATTGATAAAATAATAAAATCGACTAAGTACTTGTATGAAAAGTAGGTAAATTACCTACATTTTACCTTATTACCTTACCTTAAATGTTTTAAGAGCATTTGTAAACGATAAAAGATACTCAATTTAGTATGAAAAATAATCAACCTTATTACAAAATCATTGTTTAACATTTAACATAAAAAAAATAAGGTAGATACTTACATAAAATAAACAGTTTCTTTATCTGGATAATCAACAAGGTAAATAAAATAGGGATTTATAAAATAACCAGTTCTCTTAAATGTGTTCAGCAGTAAACTTAGTAAAGTTTACTGCTGAAACGAATAATAATAATACAGGAAGAACAAAATGGTAAGTTAAAAAAGTATAATAATAAAAATGTTTCTATAATCCCTATCGTCATTTCAACTACAGGAGTAATTCCCAAACAGTTTTTCCAGTCTCTCAATTTGTTAGATTTACCAAAACATACGTATACGCTCTTCTACAGAAAGCAGTTATTTGGAATACGTGTTAGTAAGAAAGTTTTTACAAACCGACGACTCCTCGACCGAATTGTTACCACCTAAAACGAGTTATCATAGATTAACACATACTGGTGCACAATTGGCTAAGGCCCTTGTGCTAAATTTCGGCTATTATAAACCGAATAAATTTAATAAAAAAAAAAAAAAAAAAAAAAAACGGTTTAAGATGTTTATTTTCTCATAAAATTACAAATTCACAGAGAAAACTAAAGCTAAATAATATAATAATATCGAATGTGCCTGTGGGCGTTTTGCAATACCAAAACAACGAAAGAAAGTAACAAACATACAAAGAACAAATAATATGATTAATATTATTAAGCATTCAACAGGTTAACAAAGTGCTTAAGATTAAGGTTTCTTAAAGTGTGATGTTGAGAGAACAGAACAAAAAGGGTTAAACAACAGATTTCACACAAGGCTGGGCCAGTATCGTGAAGGCCTTAAGCGGAAAAAAATAAAAAAAAATAAAACAGTTTTAGAATATTAATCTACAAAGAATAATGTAGTACAATTGAAATCAGTCCTTTTAATATAACATGCAACTTATAAAGTTGACACATTTGTACCTGATTTTTCAACCATTTTCAACACTGACTTCCGATCTTTTTAAAGCTTCTACACAACATCGTTACAAGTGTGAGGTTTTCTTCGAGGACGGTTTGTTCCATCAGAGTTAAAGTAGCATTGCACTGGTTCTTCACTTCCACCATCACTATTATTTTTGTTTCTAAAAGAACAAAGCGAGTCACAGACTTCGAATATTTTTCGTTTTATGATTGTATTTTGATCACTGTTTTACTGATTGATAGTCAGATAAATTCTTGACAAATTCCCATCACCAAATTTTGTGAAGCAATTAGGGAATTAAAATAACTTTTGAAAATCAATCTGATGCATTATATCATTTCTACTTGTTTTCATTGTTTTGAAAAACTTTATTAATGAAATAGATAACCAAATAAATATAGCAAACAACACCAACGCAGTCTGGGTATTTCACTTAACTCTAGTTTTCTATTTGTGAAGTCGGAACACCCAGGTTCCAACCCAATAGGCTATTTGACAGTATGAAAAATAAAGTGTTGTTGATAGTGATCTATTTAAATTATGCCTTTATAAAGCGTTATAGAGTAAAATAACTTGAAAATAAAAAAAAAAACAAAAAATCTATTTTAAACGACAGTCACGTGACACAAATGGTCAGTATTGGTCGAATCTATTATGACGTAGCAAGCTTGTCAATATGTCATCCGCCGTTATTTAAATTGTCAATATTTAATATACATTTTTAGGGCCAATACTTAACAGAAATGAGAATAATATTGTTATGGGTTCCACAGTCACTTCTGAATAATCTAGAATGGTTTTCAAAATCTTGTCAAATATCCCATTTTATGTTGGTGTTGTGAAAATGCAATACAAGTTTTGTGCCTTGATAGGGCATGATTGGATGCATAAGTTCCATAGTAGGTAGTTTACCTACTTAACTGTGTCTGCGTTGATATCACGACTTATACAGACAAATAATGTTAAACTGGACATTGCTATATGGGTAGGTACAAACCTACGCCTTATCTACATAATTATGCATTCTCAGCAGTTAGGTATGAGAGTACCTTACTCTAGTATAGCTAAAGGTAGGCCCTTTTAGTAATTGGGTATTTGGGTAACCAGTTGGTATGAACAATTTAGTTACCTAGTAATTTACCTACATCCTACATGAAAAATATACCTAGGTACTTACAAACTACAGCCATGTAAATAATAAATAAATGGTTTTATAGCTACAGTTGTACAATGAAGATCTCTAAATTAAATTACCTATCTAGTAATGCACTTACCTATCATATACAAATTAACCAAGAATGGCTTGTACTTATATAAAATAAATATATATATATATATATATGAAAGCGTTGTTAACTCTAAGTACGTGTTCAAACTTTTTCATAACTTTTATTGTTTGAGGTAGGTACGAAATATATGATGGGTTTATTTACAGCTAATAACTATTATCATATGAAATCTCTTATCCGTGCAAGTATAGTTAATTACTTATGTTAGCAAGCTTGTTTCAAATGAATTAAAGAATTGTTTTGAGTAGAGAATCATTTTATTAAAAAGTACATGCTATCTAACCAACATTAATAAATCATTAGTTCTTTGCTGACCAGATAAACTAGGCAATCATTGTACCAGCCGACCCTTCACCATAATAGCTAGAGAAAATGCTTTAAGATGTAGAGAATAGGAACATAGATTTAGAAGTAAGTAAGAAGTAGAAGAAGAAAGAGGTAGAAGAAAAAGGTTAATTAAACGAAGACAAAAAGAAATGAGAAGAAATATAATACACATAAAGGAGGCAGAGGGAGGATGGAAAATTCAAGCTAAAACAAGACAGAAAATTAATTGGAAACAGATGCTAATTAAACGATAATTTATTGTACTCGATTATTCTAGATTAAATGACTAAAGTTTAAATTACAATTAGCCTAGAAGTATATTGTATTGATTTGTGAGCTTAGAAATATATTATATTGATTTGTGAGCTAGATTAGAAAAATAATTATAAAACATTATTGAAAGAGAGAGATGTGATGTACAAGTATGAATAAATGATTCGGCTAAACGAGCCGTCCGCTTCGCGGGTAGTTCGTTACTTCACGCCCGAACGCCGAGCGATGCGGGCGGGTCGCTTGCGACTGTTATAATGGAAGTCTGATATTTTATTGCCTTACCCTAGAAAGGTACAAGACACCACAGTACCAATATCTTTAGACCCACAGCATATTTTTATTTGAAAATAATACGAAATTGTAGATTTTATATTTCTCTATACCGCGTGGCATTATCTTGTTTTCAAATAATTTACTTTTTCATTTATGAACAATATAAAATGCAATAAAACTTATCCATACATTTTTTCCATACAAAACTCACATTCACCTCAAGTCGGCACGTCAGTCAGCGCTCAGACGCGCTCGGGGAAGCACGTCCACGTCACATTTTTCTTCGAATTTAGGGGAAGTCTGACATAACCGGATACTGGGGTAAAATAGTGGACATGCAAAACTAATGATAACATTTGTATAATATATTGCCTTGACGAATTTGGTGCAAGCCACACAGATGAAGGTTAGGTACAATGCATGAGTTGTAAGGGCTGGGCTCATGTACACTGTGCAGACTATGAAAGAGTTGGATGATTTTTTTGTAGAAGATGCGTTACATCGAGTTACGTTTCGAAACAGTATGATAATAGTTTACGGTTTTACCTTTTTGCATACGTCGCGTTGGAGCAAAATCGAAATAAGCAGATGTTTCGTATTTGATTGTTATTTTAATAAAAATATTAAATTTCAGAAAAATGTGAACCTGTTTGTGTCCCTAATTAGTCCTAATTAGTCCTACTAAATAAATATAAATAATGATTTGATACATTTCTGTTTTGAAATGAAAGTTCTAAAAAGGTACCATGACCCTTAGTACGGTTTTAACCCGGCCTCCCCTATATTACCAAGCGTGTTTTTTTATACATGGATGGAAAAAATTGATACTTTATCTGAACAAAATGCGAAAAATTACCTGAATTTTCGATTACGAATATAATTTATATTTATTATCTATCTACATTTAATATTATAAATCTGATTTGTTTGTGCGGATGTTAGGTATGTTTGGATGTTTGTACCTCAATCAGACTTAAACGACTAAACGGATGAAATTGAAATTTGCTGTCGATGCAAATATACCCCTAGCTTATAAATATGCTATTTTTAATTTAAAAACATCCCCAAAACTATAAAAAGACTCCGAGTGCTGGTGTGCAACAAATCTAGCATTAATCAATTTTGACGACTGATGAATGACTGACGAATGATACGATACGCATTGAACCAAAAATGTTGAACCTTCTAAAAAGGTCGGTATTTGTTATTATCAAGGCAAGGTTTATCTGGGGGCACGGTAGTGCCCCCGCCAAGTTAAGCAAAAAAGCGGCACAGTCGTACCATCCTTTTCTCGAAACAGTTCAGGTCATTATTTGGACAGACAGACAGACATTGAAATCTCACAACTTTTTACGATAGAAGAACTGAGTTGCGTTGCGAGAATTGGCTTTTTATTTTAATTTTTACAAGTTGTTTTTGATGGCATATACTTAAGTTGTACATGATGCAAATAATTAAATATTAAAAAAATAATAAAGTGTCCTGAAAAATTGTTTAATTCGAAATACTGAAAGTGCTCTTTAGTGTTTCGTAGTTTACAAAAAACCCTTATAGTTTTGCCATTTCCGTCCATTCGTCCGCAGCTTAGCTCAGATACTCTTAATACTAGAAAGCTGTAATTTGGCATGAATATACTAGTCACGCCGACAATGTGGTAGAAATAAATATATATTTTCAGATGTTTTTTTTTCTCGCATACTCTCTCCATGTCTTTGGATAGGTCTTAAAAAGTATTGCGGGTTTGTGATGTCATTTAGTATAAATACAATGGAAAATATGAATTTGTAAAAAGAGCAGCTGGTCATCTCTTTTTCTGGAAAGAAAATATTATGGAAGATTATTTAGTAAAATTTTACAATAACTGTTTAATTCCAGAACTTGTTGACCCTCGCTACGCGCGGTCTATGGATCTTCGAGATCATAGCTCGCACACAATATTCAAAAGCATACCTACATATTTTATCAGTATTTCACTTTCAAAACTTTCTGTGAGTGGTACTCGAAACGTTGACGGTGCCGTCATCGATTTTAGATGACAATAAGTTTTTTTATTAAAAATATATTTTTTAAATCAAGCTTTTGTAAATTCTTGTGCTCTAGTTCTCGTCAAGATAAAAATAACGAGCCCAAACGCGACGTGGTTATGTTGTGTAGTTGAGGAGTTCCGATGGCTACATCCGACCTCCATCATCAGACCAGGTATATAGATATGCAAAGTTTTGCCTCAATTCGACTATTTAGTGAAGAGTTCCGTTGAACAGCTCCTGACTCCATCATCAGATCAGCTCGCTGTCACCATATTATGTATGCAAAATTTCAGCTCAATCGATTGGGGATAACTGCTTAAAATTAAGTTGCAAGATTACACCTTATCAAACATAGATACATAAATATGTACATAAACTGCAAGTTAAATAAGAGCTTATAAAAAAACGATACTTACCGTTTTGTCATAATGTATTTTATTAGTAGGTATAGGTACCTAACAAATATTTTTTGCACAGTCAAATATTAGTAACTGTGTAGTAGCACTTTACGATTTGTAACCTGTCTTATAATATATATTAATTTTTTCTATATTTATTTTCTTTTTGTCAAGTGCAACCTATAAAATTATTAAGTACATACCTACCTATACAAATATGACATACCTATTGCACCAAATATTTTCAAGTATCAAGACTAGTTATTTAGTCTTGGTAAATGAAGTGTGAAGTAGCTTCAATGTGTGCGTTTGCACTATTCGTAGTGTGCGGCCACAGAATACGGAAAAGTACAAAAAATGCGAGCTGTCATATTTGAAACAGCCGCCTTAATGTATGTTTTGCTCGTAGCTCAACAAATATCCTGCTACAAAGAAATATGATAGGTTCTAACAGTTACAAAGAAATTTGTGAAACCAAAACCCCATATGTGTCTTTAAATAAATAATTGTGAAACATTAGAATAAGAAAAAAAAAAAAAAAAAACAGTTACAAAGAAGGTCGTTTTCATTTTATAAGTACCTAATAAATAAACTTTCAAAACCACAGACAATTTGCTCCATCATCGATCAAAAACATTTTTACTGTTAGGTGTAGATTTTAGGAGAAAAAAGTTATAAAGAAACAACTTCATTAGAATCATAAGAGTTATATCTTCTTTTTTATAAAAACACAGTTAAACCATTAATTTATTAGGAACTCGTAATAAAATGACGGATGGTGATATCAGTTGGACCTAAATCATCATAACGTTGTTTTAGCATTAAATGGCGAAAAATAACGACGGAAAAGCCAACATTTATGAATAAACTTTTATATTTACATTTTGACATGCGCGCCATCTTACGTTCTAAGGACACATTAAGAGAATGTGAACGATTTGACATGGTTTACATTTAGATAATTATAATATCATAACGAATAATAGAAGCTTTCAGACTAAACTAACCTGTCGTTTCTGTTGTTATATGCTGTAAATATTTTCATAATGGGCTAAATAAATCAACGAAGTTCTCAGAAAAGAAAGGGCTGCTAACGAGGGATATCGCTTTCCAAACGGTGATTCATGCGACAAAATGTAAAACACAGTTCGAATTGACAGTAAAGATATCGAGGCGAAACATGTCAATGATAAGAAGAAGTCGCGGCCAATCTGCTTTAATTGAATGGGTAATAGCGTTAATTTATTATTGATAAATACAAACATTGGCGTAATTAGTTAGAGACCCCGTTTTTGGAATGCTAAAGCTAATGGCGTATGAATAGAAATTCAAATAAATAAAAGCAAAAACGATCCAAAGAAAAACCAGTTAATTTCCGTTAAATAGCCCTTCGATTAAATACAGTTTTTGTAAACTGTAACTGTGTATAGATTATATAGATGATTAATATGATCCCACTTGTATGATCTTTACTATTAGGTATCTACTTCATTTTCTGATGTACATACTTGGTTAGTACTTTTAATTATTAATCTTGTTTGAGCCTTCACCTTGTTAGATTGGCACCACACTGGAGCTCTACAAAGCATTAAGGAAAGGTTAATTGAAAAAAATGATAGACCCCAAGCCGTGTTTGTTGCCTGATTTTTCTAGGCTTGGTCGCGTGGAATCGGCGTAGCTAAACCTAGCTCCTAAGACGTTTCAAAGTGATCCTTGTGATTTCATTTAAATAAATGATTTTTGAATTTGAATTTGATGTCATCTAGTATCTACCTACCTATTAAATCGTTCTGTTACGAATTGATTATTTATCTTTGATTAAACAAGCAATTGCATTTTACGAGATTTTACTATCCTTGGCTAATTTTGAATCTACTTGTACTCAATGTACAAGAAGTTTATGAAGTTTAAAGTAGTTGTTAGGGTAAAGATACTTTTGTTATAGGTACCTAATATTTTTAAACAAATTATAATAAAATAAAAAGTGTACAATTTGATGAGTTACTTACTTGTTTAGATGTTAAAATCTGTGACAAAGAGTTCGATTTCTTGATAGGTTTCAAATTAACGAATTATTAGATAAATTCATAAAAAACCTGGATAAAAGTATGTAAAAATAACTATTTTATTAATTCTTATTCATAACATAATAAATAACAACAATTTTTTTCAGATGTTTGTTCTTCAAATAGCAATGCTCTTCCATTTAGCATTCTGTTTTACCATTGATTATGATTTAGTGCAAAATGATGGTAAAAATGTGTATAACGGGAAAAAACCTATAGTAGTTTGGGTAACGGATAATCGAATTACACCGACAAAACTAAGGAACAATGAGCATTCTAAAAGAAAATGGCAAGAAAAAATACCACCTTACATTGACCATTTATACTACAGTGAAGTGGACAGTAAAGGAAAAACCGTATACTTTAAATGGATTTACAATTTGCATGACGTAGTTATATTGCTTAGAGATAGATTAAATGTCAACCCATCTGTTTACGTTAATAGAACGATAAATACGGGGAATAATAGAGTATACAAAAAAACATGGGTATAACGTGGAAAACAGCGCCAATAAATCACTATCGCAGTATATGATTTGATTTTGTAACATCTGTTATTATATATTATAGTGTGAAAGTAATGATCATAATTATTAATATTATATTACGAGTACCTACGAGTTACCTAATCTTGGTACAGAAACATTTTTAATTTCAGCAGCATTACACCTTAATATATAATAAATACAAATACATTCATAAATACATTCTTCAAATTGAAAAGCGTTTTATTAATATGAATAAACACAATATGTAGAGGTAAATGGAGTTTTTTAATTTTGTGATAACATTTTTCGCCTGGCGAAACCTACTTGTATCTTTTACGATGCTTAATTTTCACCCAATCTTAAGCGTTTTCGTTTCTTATTTCGATTTCAAGTTAATTAAAATGATTGGTTCATTGAAATAAGTAATTTGTGGAACCAATTTCAAATCGTTGCCTCTAAGTTATTAAATTGAAATTAAATCGTAAAAAGAATAATAGAAAATGCTGCTATCGGGACATATTTTACTCGTAAGTTTTTCAATACCTTCATTCATATATCTGATATCTACCAAATCGTTGGATAATATTTACGGGCGCTCTAATAGGTCTAATAATGATCAAAATACTATCATGAAAAAATCAACGACGAAGCAAATTAGTTAGTTAGAAAACAAATGTAACAATCCTTGTTTTCATGTATAACTGGGTTTAATATAATAGCTTAGATGCGAATTGGGTTTGCAAAATCAGGGTATCTTTATCTAAAACCATGATATTGATGAAAGCTACTGTTTTATCTTTGAATTATTGTCTACTAACCCTGATAATATGAAAATATTAGTTTTGGATGACAATCTATAGGTACTAATATTATAAAGAAAAAATATTTATGTATTTTTTGTTTTTGTATGTTTGTAACAAATAAACTCATGGAAAAAAATAGGCATTTCTACTAAAACTTCAACAATGTATGGTACGGGTGTGCGTTATCGGGGCGGATAGCTAGTATATTATAAATAAAGAAATAAATAAAGAAATAAATAAATTATTATTAATTTATATAATAAATTAATGTTTTGATTCCAGACAATTTTCAGCTTGGTAATTGCCGAATATTATGCAAATTACTCAAATAATGTGACAGAAATAATTCGGTAAGAGGATATCCATTTTATTTTTACACTATATTTTTTTCTGTATAAATAATCGAGCGAGCGAAGTTAGGAAAACAGTTTCACTATGATTCTTATAAGCTTAGTGGCGAGAAATAGGCGTAGCTTCACCTCGTAAGACGTTACAAAGTGATCCTTGTGATTTTATTGAAATAAGTGCCTTTTGACTTTGACTTGGCCTTGACTTTGAAATTTAACGCTATTTGGTCCCCAGCCCAACTAATGCGTTATTTTTAGGGTTCCGTACCCAAGGGGTAAAAACGGGACCCTATTACTAAGGCTTTGCTGTCCGTCTGTCTGTCCATCTGTCCGTCTGTCTCATGATATCCCGTGATAGCTAGACAGTTGATTTTTTTACAGATGATGTATTTCTGTTGCCGCTATAACAAAAAATACAAAAACAGAATAAATTAAATATTTAATTGGGGTTCCAATACAGCAAACGTGTTTTTTTGCCGTTTTTTATAGATAATGGTACGGAACCCTTCGTGCGTGAGTCCGACTCGCACTTGACCGGTTTTTTATATACGTGTCTCGAAAGACGTCATTAAGTAAGTCGTACTTGAGTCAAGTAAGACTGTAGTAAGAATCTATGCCGGAATATGTGTATAAGAAGTTAATTACCCTACCTAACCACTACGGAAAAAAACATCGCCAGATCTCAGATCGTAAACCGAAAACGATATATCGCAACAATAATCTTGCCAAAGTTACATCGTTTCGACTATAGTTTGAACTATGGAATGACCGTCATTACTTTTTCAACACACTTGCTCGTAAAGTGTGCCTTATTACGTCGTTCTTAGGGCCATAAACCGAGCTATAACACACTCGTGTATTTATCATAATAATATTATATATAATACACTAGTGCATAATAGAATTATCCCTACAAAGTTAAGTAAGTATCTACCTAACTGCAAATTATATGCGAGTAAATAGAGCATTTTAATACAGTTTTTTTTGTAACAACAAAGGCGTATTATGCCGCTGAAGATCTATTTACATTTTTGGAATAAATAAATTATGTGTCCATAATAAGAAAAAAAAAAACATTTATTATTATCGAATTATTTTTATTTCACAATAATTTGTTACCTATAAAATATTTGAATTTTATCACTAAAATTATAATTATCAAATGGGCTGTATATGGCTATATGTAATCAATCACACTAAATTTGGAGAGTGCAAAAAAAAAAAAAAATTGCGCCATTTCTCATAATTTTCATATTTTATTTGTATCGCATTTGTTGCTGTGTGATAAAATAAATAAATGATTGTTTTTTCCTCGAAAGTGTGTTGAAAGTGCGTATGAAACTAGTGAGCAACTTGCTCATTAGACACGAGGTTGTGCATTGCAGCGTAAATCGCGTAAATCAGCCGAGTGTGTAATAAGTAACTTAGCTCACTTGTATCTATATATCTATATATATAATACTATAAAGAGGAAAGATTTGATTGTTTGTTTGTTTGTTTGCATCGAATAGGCTCCGAAACTACTGGACCGATTTGAAAAATTCTTTCATCATTAGAATCCTACATTATCCTTCATGAACATAGGCTATAGTATATTTTCAAAAATGTTAGGGATCCGTATGAAAACTTCGATAATGTAACCCAAAGTAAGAAAAAAAACAAAAAAAATCCTTACATTGCGTTTACTGAAAAAATTATTGACCATAGAGCAAAGTCATGTACTAGTTTTATAGAAAATATCAATATCTACAAAAAAATCCATAATATCATAATTCTAACTATTAGGGATCTGTATGAAAACTTCGATAAAACCCAAGATGTAAAAAAAATACCCACAAATTATTATTACACCCGTGCGACGCCGGGGCGGACTGCTAGTCTTAATATACTATTGACAATCATTGATGTTTGAATTTGAATTTGACAACAAAACGAATGTTACAATATATCGTTTATCGGTGTCTACTCCGCAAGACACCCTGATTTCCTTACGATGTTTTTCTTTATCGTTTTGAGCTTATATTATTTCGCTTAACAAAATCCATTGGGAGAAACATTCGGGACTCGAACCCGCGACTCTCTGATCAAGAGTTGAGGCACCTCCCACTGCAATTTACGTTAAGAAAACCGAGACGTCTTTTTATACCTACGATATTAATGGCACCTGTAAGAATGAATATGATGGTTATGTTTTTTTATGTTTAATTATGCCTTATATTTTATACACAGTAGACGTACGTAATTAAAGATGCAAGTTGCAAGGTTAGAACAAGGTAAAATACATCTGAATAGGTAGGTAAACAACTTTTAGTTGCGGCCGTTTCTCAGAGAATAATTTAGAGAGTACTTATATTTATAAGTATCGACAGACGTAGTTCTGTCAAATTATAATAATCCCATAAAAAAGCGCTTTCAGTTTTTTAAGAATTATACAATTCTACGCTGGATTTTTCAAAATTTTATTTCCTAAGAACCTTCCCCTGACACAAACAAACACAACCAAAAAATAATTAGCAAAATCGGTCCAGCCGTTCACTCGTGATGCTACAAAGGAATATAGGGATTCATTTTTATATATAATATAAATATAGATTATAATAAACTTCTTATCTACTAATTTTATAATTAAACTTTATAGCTGCTAAAACTAAATCTACTTTAATAAATATTATTTAAGTATGTAAGTGAATCAAGTCAGAAATTTCTTAACTTCTCAAGAGTTTTAAACTTTTTGAACTAAAATTTATTTACAGATACCAGAATTCAACTGATTTAAATGACGCTAAATCTGAACATAAAAATTTGAAAAATCGTAGAAGAACGGTTTTGATCATCAACAGTGATCCTATTCTAAGATCCCCTAGTAAAAAGCTGAAAACAGTTGAAAGTCTTCTCTATGAAGAGTACGGAGAAGATGGCAACAAAATGAACTCTTACATGATGTACAATTTGAATGATGTTTCAAACTTTTTCAAGACCTACCTCAACACGGAAGTTTGTCACGTGAGATGCGAAGATGACGAAGATTAGCAGTTTATATTAATACCTACATTTTTGAATATTAACCGAGTAGTGACGCTAATACTGGACCGGAAAGTCCGGAACGGTATAGATCCGCGTCATCAAAAGTCTGAAAAAAAAGTGTGGAATTATAATAAAAATAATCATAATAAGATCACGACTGTAATCCCCAAATACAGTTGATATCCTCTCAGATCTCCATGTGCTCAGATTCTTGAAGATGTCTAGGTAATGGGAATAGTCAGAGGCGCGTTAATTAAATAAAATATAAAATAAATAACAATATATTGGTGGACATTTCACACTTTGCCATCTAGCCTCAAACTAAGCAAAGATTGTAGGAATTATTATTTCAAATTTCATAATAAGTACATACAGGCAGGCAATACGATGTATTTAAAAACAAAACAACGCGAACTAAGTCGCGGGTGTCCCTAGTGGACACCCGCGTAAACTAGAAATAGGATAGGTAGTAGGATAGGTAGAGGTAAAAAAGAAATAGGATCACGACTGTAATCCCTAAGTACGGTTGTCATCCTCTCAGAACTCAAGGCGCTTAGGTCCTTTGAAGATGTCTAGATGGGGTAACCAAACATTATTTATGCCCACATTTTGCAGTAGTTAAGCATTCCATATGTGACAGGTTGCAAAACCACCGCCGCTTATAAGAATACCTACTAATTGGTTTCCTCACGATGTTTTTCATTCACCGTTTCGAACACGTGTTTTGATGCGCATCTATTTTTTTATAAGAAAGATCCATTGATGCACGCCGTGTTTTGAACCCACGACCTTAGAAATGAAAGTCGAGATACCTCCCACTCGGCCAACACGGCTTTTAGAGTAAATAACTTACTGTTGATTCATATTCAGTCGTTGATTCAGTAGTTTGATCATAATCTGTAGTCGTTCGCAAACTGTTTACGTAGTCTTCGTTTAAATTAAATTTGATCAATTGTTCGTCTTGGTTTTCCTTTCTGATTTTGTTTCCCAAATTTTGTTTATCTTTGAGACCATTCTCAACCTTTTCTCTAATACTAACTCCCCACACTCTCGAACTCCTAGTAGTTTCGGTAACTGCTTCATCAAGCTCATCGTAGTTATTTGTATAATAATCAGTGCTTGGAGTCACTATTGTAAGTTTTTCATTTTTGTTATTACCATTATTACCATTTTTGTAATCATCTCTGTTTTTCCCGAAAGAAAATGAAAATGGACTGCAAAAAAAAACATTTCTAATTATAAATATTATACATATATATCTGAAGTAAAAATAGCCTTAAACAATGTTTATCACATTCTGATAGTTAAAATAATTATTTAATTATCGAAATTTTATAGAATATGTTAAAAGTAAAATGAAAATTGTATACGAGTAGGTACGAGTATATCAAATCTACATCTACACTAATAATATAACGAGTAAAAATATGTTTGTTTGTAATGGATAAACTAAAAAAACTAGTAGGTAGATCAATTTTAGAAAATCTTTCGCCAAAAGCTACATTTTTTTAAAAAGATTCCTAAAAAAAATATTTTGAAAATAACATTACAATTTGCACCATTTTGGTAAGTACTTACTTTGGAACTCTAACATTCAGAAAAGAGGGCTCTTTCTTATTTTCGTTCCATGATACAAAAGGTATCGAAAATTGAGGCAAACTTTCAGCATGCTGAATCAATGCAAACAGTAACATACACGATATCGACATCTGAAAAAGAAAATATAAAAAAAAAATAGGATCACGACTAACCCCAACTACGGTAGACATTCTCTCAGATCTCAAGACGTTAGATCCTTGGAAGATGTCTAGTGGAGGTAGTCAAAGGCACGACCAAACATTTTGCTGTAGTTAGCATTCCATACGTGACAGGTTGCAAGCCCATCGCCGCTTATAAGAATACTACGACTGTCCGTCTATCTGTCCGTCTATGTATCTCATGAACCGTGATAGCTAAACAGTTGAAATTTTCATAGATGATGTATTTCTGTTGCCCCTATAACATCAAATACTAAAAACAAAATAAAATAAATATATAAGTACATACATACAATAAACGTGTTTATTGCTGTTTTTATAGATAATGGCACGCGAGTCCGACTCGCACTTGGCCGGTTTTATTTTTAAACCACTTACCTTGACTGCCAGATGCATAATGGACTAACATAAAGTAGACTAAACACAAAAAAATATCTATATTAAAAGAACCAAATACGATAAATAATATAGAAAAGTTGATAGTTTCACTTTTGAAATAATTACGTTTTGACGTTGTTCAAACTGGCTTTCAAGACTACGAATGATTGTTGAACCTACACTTAACTAACTTATTTCCTGTTTGGTTAGTCATTTCGTAGTATTACGAGTAGGTACAATTTGCAAGTACAAAGCTCTTTTTATAAGGCCTTAATTACCGGAGGGGTTAGCATGAACCATTAACCACATAGCCTATAGACTCCTCATGCAAGGCAAACCTTTCAACCAACACATTAGGCTTATACTACTAATAAGATACACTACATTAAACCGGCCAATCAGAATGCATTTTTTACCACTCCCGTTTTAACAGAATTGTTTTTTTGAAGAAATGAAGCCATTGAGCGTCTATGGTCGATGGTATGAACCACTACAGTATCGACAACGTATCGTCCAAATGCCAAAACTGACACATTTACTATACAAAAAGTGTCAGTTTTAACATTTGGACGATACGTTTTCGATACGATATTGGTTCGTGCTCAGGCCCAGCTCACTGTTATGTACCGAAATATCAGTCTTGGTTATTCAAGTTGAATGAAAGATTGGTAAGTATTTTTTAATGAAATTAAATTAAATAGGATCACGTCTTTAATCCCCAAGAACGGTAGTCATCCTCTCAGATCTCTAGGCTCAAATCATTGAAGATGCCTTAAGAGTTGTCAGAGGCACGTCTAAACTTTGCACAAGCCTACATATTACAGTAGTTAGCATTTCACACGTGACAGGTCGCAGGTTCGTTGCCGCTTACAAGAATACCTACTAACTGGTTTCCTCACAATGTTTTCCTTTACCGTTGTAAGCACGTGTTAATGCGCATATCATTTTATCGACCAGATAAATTCAATGGTGCAAGGCCGACATTCGAACCCACGACCTTCAGATTTAAAGTCAAGGTATCTCCCACTACAGCAACACTGCTTTTTAGGGTTCCGTACCCATAGGGTAAAAACGGGACCCTATTACTAAGACTTCGCTGTCCGTCTGTCCGTCTGTCCGTCTGTCCGTCTGTCCTTCTGTCCGTCTGTCTGTCACAGGGCTGTATCTCATGAACCGTGATAGCTAGACAGTTGAAATTTTCACAGATTATGTTTTTTGGTTGCTGCAATAACAACAAATACTAAAAATAGAATAAAATAAATATTTAAGGGGGGCTCCCATACAACAAACGTGATTTTTTTGCCGTTTTTATAGATAATGTTACGGAACCCTTCGTGCGACTCCGATTCGCACTTGGCCGGTTTTTTTTTATTAGTAGGTAATATAAATATATTACAAGCTTTCAACAGCTTTGCTCGCGTGGTACTTACCTAAAGTAACATTATTTGCAATTCCAGACCATCCTAATAATATTATAAATGTGAAAGTTTGTGAGTTTGTATGTACGTTTGTTCCTCAATCAGGCCTAAACAACATAACGGATTAAGTTGAAATTTGCTGTAGATGTAGATTATAATGCCCGAATAAATAATAGACTACTTTAAAATATGAAAAACATCCCCAAAAAAATTCAAAAACGCAAAAGGGATGATTTCTGTATAGATGGCGCTGGTGTCCAACAAATCTGACATCACAGACTAAAAACATGCAGTCTTTTCTATTCGATTATTGAAATTTGACAGAACAACGTCTGTCACGGGTCGGCTAGTAGACCTTTATTTTAAGTTCCATTCAAATCCGTTATCCAGAAACTGTCCAACACCGAAATAAGGGTAGGGCGTGCGTGATTGAGGCACAAACATCCAAACATACAAACATCCTCACTAACTCTTGCATTTACAATATTACTAGCTTACGCCCGCCGCTTCGCTCGGATAAAGATACCTATAACATCTTTATCTTGACTGTCTTCACAGCTCAGTTGGTAGTAACTCTGCCTTCTGCACTGTAGGTTGTGGGTTCGATCCCCACCCAGATTAAATATTTGTGTGATACACATAGATGTTTGTTCTGTGTCTGGGTGATAATATGTATATTATGTATTTAAAAAAGTATTTAAGTAATCTATCAGTTATCTGGTTCTCATGGCAGAAGCTTTGCTTAGTTTGGGGCTAGATAGTGTTGTGTGTAAATGCCACCAATATTTATTATTATTATTACATCTTTAATTATAAGTGGTATACCTATATTTGCAATAGAATAATCACAGTTGCCCTATGTCATTTTTTAAAGCAATCAAACGTCCGTATAGTGATCTATGGATAAGTACAAGTAATAAAACAGTTGGTAACTGAAAAAGATATATAGACAATCTACTAAAATATTTCACTGATCAAATCTCATTTGTGATTGCTATGAGGAGTTGGACGGTGCGCGTCTAATGTAAATACTTTGTCCACGAATGTGTCTGATATGCTTGCGCTGCTGAGCCTTTCGTTTGTAGGTTCGGGGCGAGTGAACACTGCCTGGCCGTGACGCACCGGACAGGTCATTTAACCGGTACCTTCCTTGCTCCATTTGCAGAAGCCCAATTTTTACACCATGCTTCAACGCCCTGGAAGATCAAGAATGAGATAAATATGCATTGCTGTCTCATAACACAAGGAGTATTTTGATTGGAAGTGATGATGGTTGGATGATGCGATTGCACCTTAGGATTACGCACACACATACACATATTTAATCCTCATTGAATAGGAGATGCTCCAAAATTTAGAACAGAGCTTAGCGTGCGGTTATAATGTATGCGTATAGTAGTTTATTCAATCTTACTTGGAACTCTCTCCTAATAAACGATAAAATACTATTCAGATGATATGTGAAATGTTTGTTTTTTTGTATGGGCTGAGTATACCCGGATAAGACGGAAAAAGTGATTAATCTGCATTATCTTGAAAACCATCAAACTTAACTGCGGCTCGGACAATAGTGAGTGTTACACACACACACGCACACAATAAGGACCAATCCGCCTTCGTGAGATTATATAACTGTACATCGTAAAGCTTTGGAACAATTGAATCGTTACCTGGAAACTTTTCTGCTCATTTTAGAGTCACCGAGACCGTATTCAGTCTTGATGAATTTAATAATTGTGCGTGAAGTCCAACCCGTGTTTTTCATCAGTTTTTCAAAAGTCGACAAAACTATCTCTCTTGTGTTAAGATGTGAAGGCTTAGATCGTACCATATTTGTCTGAAAACAATATTTAACTCGGATGGAGTTTGTTGTATTAATGTATTATATAAAGTACCTAAAACTTTAGAATAAACGTGTATAAAGTATTAGAACATTATAAAACACTGAATTCTTTGAAAAGTCTTACTGAAATAATGGTAATGTCAGTGAGTAGAATCAAAGTCGTGAGATGAAAATGACAGTTTGAATTTAATTCTCTAATGTCATGTTCTGCTGCAAAAAGGTAAATATTTTAACTTTTTTGGGGTAAGTTGAGACATACTCGGCCAGTTTGCTTTTGAAAGTTTTACATAGGTAGCATCGACTTAAATAATACTTACCCTATTGGATACCTGCATAGTTAGTTCAGAATCTACAAAACACTATCCAAATTTTCAAGTTTAGAATTCATACTTAAATTAAACATTTTTTTAAATGATTATAATGTACTTTAATATGTAACAATGCTTATATACTTAACAGGGATACATAAATTCCGTTTTTTTATTATTTTCATGTAATTGAATTTTTTCCGTATTCATTAATTTAGCCAATCACGGCGGGTGGAATCGCTCCACCAGACCCTTGTTCAATATTTGGTTGAAATCCGTTCTCATCTGCTAAGTAACTGACTGAGTAGGTCACTCCATCTGGCCCCACCCAAGAGTAGGAGCCGGTCATGACTAAGAAATTTTCTTCTTGACCACCCCCGCTCCTTAGTTCACCTTGTTGCTCGTGCTTGGTACCATCGGATTGCTCGAATCTGTAATACAACAAATTTTACGAAAGAAGCAGACTTTGTCGAAACTGAACACAAATGAAATTGCAAAAAGCTGCCAAACTACGAGCGCCACAACATAACTCTATTCTATACGGACGCTAGAGCAACGTTCTGAAAATTTTAATAACCTACTAAACTCTCCTCTACCTGTAAAAAAGTAATTATCAAAACCCCAAGTGTAGGTATACTTTGAGCACATAATCATTTTAATTCCATTCATACTATTTTATTTATTAGATAGATAGACGCTTGTTGATGTTTTTGCTCATCAGTTAATCGTAGGTTCCGTAAAAAGTTTAAAGGTACCTATTTACTTATTTCAATAAAATTCATATGGATCGTAAGGAGATATCCACAAACATAAAACGTCTAAGAAGCTAGGTGAACCAAAAATCGTGTAGGTACCTACTTCAACCTTTAGGATTCAGGTTTGTCATTCAGGAAACATTAAAAGGCATGCAAAATTTCAGGAGGAAGAGGTATGTCAATCAATATAATATTGTGTTGACCAAACAATTAAGGTGATTGAAATATGTATTTGGTTTTTTGTATGGGCTGAGTCTATCCGGATATGACGGAAAAAGTGATAAAACTGCATTATCTTGAAAACCATCAAACTTAAAAAGAAACTATCTGTAATTTACTTGGCTAGTATGATTATTTATCTAACGAATTATATAAAATGAACTGTTTAGCTATTATAGTTTTGATTAAAAACGAAACTAGTGTTTTTGAAGAGCCAACTTTGGAAAATAAATCTATTGGGAAAAGTTACACCAATCGTGTTTCTGTCTATAATTTATCTAGATTATATCCCTAAGTTATCTTTGTCTTAGAAAACAAAACTGTAGGTATGTTTTGCGGTTATTGAGAAAAAACGATTCTGCATTCATCAAAAACATTTATTACCTACTTGTCTTAATTAGACTTTTTAATCCATCACGATTTGTGATTTTGTGAAGTATTTTTCTAATAGTTAACTTTTTAGAAGTGGTAGTGAATAATGAAAGCTACTTACGAATATCTATAGCTGCCTTCTCCGAGATTATCGTTTTCGTATCTTAATACTTGAACATTGTCTGTGGAATATTTGATGATTCCAGGTGGAGCAGCGGTTACCGCAGCTATTAGAAGAGCCAGTATCTAAACATTTTAGGACCAATTTATTCTTCTTCGTAATCTTAATGTTTATTGTACTCAAGAACTTTACATAATTTTAACATGGATATTTAACTATTAGTTCTGATGTGTTTAGAATCCGCTGTTATAATCTAAACGTTTCTCTTAGGAGTTTTTCGTAACTGAATAATATGTTTCACAATTAAGCAATAAATAATAAAAGACTGGGCTTGAAAAGTTCCTTCATAATTTTAAATTCCCAAATCCCCAATTATTTTTAAATTTAAATTAATAATACAATTTTACTATTTTATTAAACTCACTAACCAGTAACATTGTAGAGACACTGAACGAATGCAAGAAAATTGCTTCATACATTGATTTTCTAGTTTTATACATGCATTTGATAATTCGATATTACGTTCAAAGAGGGTGAAGGCAAACATCTGGACATCATCGGTAACAAATTACTTGATTTTATATTACCTACTGCAAATGCTGATAAATGACATTAATTATTATGGATTACTGCCCACCTCAAACACTTATGCATTTGTATCTATGATATTGTTTTACTCGTATTATAGATAGAGATTAGACATCCTATTATTTCGTTTTTAGGGTTCCGTACCCAAAGGGTGAAAACGGGACTCTGCTGATAATAACTAAGCCCATAATGCTGAATGTTTCAGTCGCTATATCCTGATGATTCTCTGAACATAAAATAACCCAGAAACACCATGATTAGCTTTAGTTTTCTTTGTGAATTTGTAATTTTATGAGAAAATAAACATCTTAAACCGTATTTTTTTTTTTTTTTTTTTTTTTTTTTTTTATTAAATTTATTCGGTTTATAATAGCCGAAATTTAGCACAAGGGCCTTAGCCAATTGTGCACCAGTGTGTGTTAATCTATGATAACTCGTTTTAGGTGGTAACAATTCGGTCGAGGAGTCGTCGGTTTGTAAAAACTTTCTTACTAACACGTATTCCAAATAACTGCTTTTTGTAGAAGAGCGTATACGTATGTTTTGGTAAATCTAACAAATTGAGAGACTGGAAAAACTGTTTGGGAATTACTCCTGTAGTTGAAATGACGATAGGGATTATAGAAACATTTTTATTATTATACTTTTTTAACTTACCATTTTGTTCTTCCTGTATTATTATTATTCGTTTCAGCAGTAAACTTTACTAAGTTTACTGCTGAACACATTTAAGAGAACTGGTTATTTTATAAATCCCTATTTTATTTACCTTGTTGATTATCCAGATAAAGAAACTGTTTATTTTATGTAAGTATCTACCTTATTTTTTTTATGTTAAATGTTAAACAATGATTTTGTAATAAGGTTGATTATTTTTCATACTAAATTGAGTATCTTTTATCGTTTACAAATGCTCTTAAAACATTTAAGGTAAGGTAATAAGGTAAAATGTAGGTAATTTACCTACTTTTCATACAAGTACTTAGTCGATTTTATTATTTTATCAATCATCAGATAAAACACTGTTTACTTTGACTGTATTGTAGGCCGTGCCTATACTAGCTGACATAAAATTGCAAAAAGTTGCATTATACTTATGCAGTATACTTAAGAGTGTATGAAGTGACAATAACCCATTTTAACTAACCGAATATAATTCATTATCTTTTTAACCAATTCGTCAACTTATCGTTAATTTATTTTCTAATGGAATCGGTACTCTATTACCTATAATGTAATATATGGTCGGCTAATTGGTGTTACTGAATTGTCAACTGCTATATTTAGTTGTACGTTCTTAAATATTGAAAACATAGGGTAAGTAATTTACACTAAATTACTTACCCTAATTTAAGGACATTTAGGCACATATATTTATCTTTGTCTATTAAGTACAGGTGCCGTTTTATATGATGTATTATAATTTGGCATCTTTTTGTTGCGGTCCTACCGCGATTGAAACTTCAAATAAACCAATAACATATAGAGTTTCTTTTTTTTTTCATATGCTATGAAAATTGTTGCTGATCTGACGCAATTGTTCTGTGTCTGGGTGTAAATAATATATTTACAAAAATATATAAGTATTCTGTCAGTTACCTGGTTCCCATAGTAACAGCTTTTCTTAGTTTGGCGCTAGATGGCGCTATGTGTCAAGTCCGCCATTTCAAAATAAGTAGGTACCTATTTAGGTGTAGGTAGATGATACTACTATTATTACAATATGGCAAGTATATATGTATTTGTAGTTCTAACATACATACATACCTATCCACTAGTCCATTTATTAAGTAAGCAAATCATGTACGGTCTTCTCGTACATACTTACCCACTTATAGAATTGGGACATTTAATTTTACGTATTACTGATATGAATCAATTTGAACTTGATGATTTATTTTATTCATTCGCTTTACGTTGATTTCTGTTTATTTGCCAGATTGTTCTCGTTTAACATTCTGACTTGGCTAATATATATAGGCACATCTTGTTGTTCTATAGATAGTCAGGAGTTACGTCAACTTAGTGCATTACAACAATGAATATTAGCAGGCACGGCAATTAATAATGCTCCAACATTGTATTTTTAATACTTTGCCAGATTGTTCTCGTTTAACATTCTGACTTGGCTAATATTATACAGGCACATCTTGTTGTTGTATAGTCAGTTGGTACACAACTTAGTTTAACTATACAACAATGGAACATAGGTAGGTATATATTAGCAGGCACGGCAATTAACAATGCTTCAACATTGTATTATTTTTTACTTTGCCAGATTGTTCTCGTTTAACATTCTGACTTGGCTAATATTATACAGGCACATCTTGTTGTTGTATAGTCAGTTGGTAAACAACTTAGTTTAACTATACAACAATGGAACAACTAGGTATATATTAGCAGGCACGAATAAATTGTACGACTTCATCAAGCGTTATCAGTAAAAAAACATAGTAGGTACTTACTTAGTATAAAACACAAGTTGTTATTGGCATAGGCGGTTACGGCAATTAACGCTGCTACTACCTAAATTTTCTCTAAAATTACGACAATGTTGAGACAACAAGATGATTTATACAAAACGTATTAAAAAAACTAATAGCATCTAGATGAACACTACAGTTACATCACATTCCCTTTTTTTTTCTAATTACCCACATTTTATGTTTTTCAACTAATAACCTGCTTTTTTTTTTCAAGTCGTATGGTACTTTTTATGGCATGTCTTACTCACGTTTTTTTATCCTCGTCGCCATTTGTGGTGTCTTGTACCTTTCTAGGGTAAGGCAATAAAATATCAGACTTCCATTATAACAGTCGCAAGCGACCCGCCCGCATCGCTCGGCGTTCGGGCGTCAAGTAACGAACTACCCGCGAAGCGGACGGCTCGTTTAGCCGAATCATTTATTCATACTTGTACATCACAGAGGGTTCAAGGCTTTTAGCAACACGGGCTTCCTACGGAAGGGAGTAGGTAGCCATTCGCCGCGGTCCCCTCTGTCAAAGTACAAGACCAAGTGGGCATACACATTTTATAAAACGTGTCAATGTGTGAGTCATCTGAATTATTAGTGTATTGTTGGATTGTTTAAGTGTTAACGTCATCATTACAGTCAGTTGGCAGTTTTGTTTTTGCATGTAAGTGTGCGGAATTGCACTTGTGTGCACATTTCCCCCCGCAACAAACGCCAGAATTATTTTAATAGTAATCTATCGTTAAGACTACTTCCCTACCCTTCCGTAGGAAGTCCGTGTTGCTCTAAGATTCAAGGTTAGATATTTTAATGAGTTTTTAATCGGCTAAAATATAGGATGTTCTCAATTTGACATCCTATCCTGATCAATATATATAAAAGAACGTCGTGTACGTTACACTATTTATAACTCAAGAAAGGTTGAACCGATTTGGCTGAAAATCTCTTAGTTCTAAGCTACGGTAGCTTAGAACTAGGAGACGGACATAGGATACTTTTTATAACGGGAACCAAAACGGGAACGGGAACGGGAACGGGAACGGGAACTTATCACAACATTTTTTAATTCTAAAGCGATACGAAGTTCGCCGGGTTAGCTTGTAATCCTAATCCTAATCCTAATAATATTATACATATTTGTAAACGAGCCACGTAACCGCAATGATCTAAGCGCCTGAAGATCTGCAGGGCTATTTTGTAAAAATATGATTATTATGTTATGATGTTGAATGCAATACTTAATATTAGAGAATACCTAATCTGTACACTTTTCATAGTAACTATTCACTGTTTATGCACCTATACCTACGCTTCTGCGTAGGTATTGTATTGGAAGCGTAAGTATAGGTGCCTAAAAAGTGCTAATGTGATTAAAAATATTATGATGTTGAGGATTACCTTATAACCAAGATGTCCGTGGATTAGGCCTACTGGGGATATCACGTAAAAAAACGCGCCTACAGACTCTACCTCATAGGTGGCGGGGAAAAGAGTTAGGAATGAATAAATAAAGTTATACGAATTTAACAAAAATTATGTAAGAATATATTTACAATAAAAGAAAAATAAAAAAATAAGTTTAACATTTCGTTTCGACCGGATTCTCATGAGCATTGACGAACCCGGTCAACTTTGGAGCGCTGTAACAGCGTTTAAAATGAATGAAATTTAAAAAAATATATTGAAAAATTTTCCTCAAAAGATTATCTACAAGATTGGTCTGAGGTAATTTTTTTGAAATGTATGAAAAAAAAGTTATAGAGCAAAAATAAAAATTTTTATAAAAAAATCTTAATATCTTAAATTTTTAATTTGGGGCAAAAAGTTATATAAACATATTTGTAGGCAAAACAGTTTGCTACAAAATAAATTATGATTTGACAATTTTTTTGTAAGACGCATAGTTTCCGAGATATCGCGAAATAAGTGTTTTCACCCCTTTTTCCAAGATGGCGGCCGGGGGACAAGGGTGGCGACCCCACAAACTTGAGGTTAAGCTTCTAATGACCCCCCACACATGTCCCAAAAATAAAATTGCGTCCTCTAAGAAATGCAATATTCGGTCCTCAAATTGTAACATTTCAATGGACTATATGGCATTCAGTACCAATAAGTATTGGTAATATTTACAAAAAAGCCCCACTGAGTGGATGTTTGCCGTACATGAGGATAAGGTACATACGTGGCACTATTTTTATTTATATTTTCATTTTCCACGTAACCAACAGCGTGTTATGTTGAAATTACTGATCTAAAGTGTAACTGATGTACAAAAAAACCGGCCAAGTGCGAGTCGGACTCACGCACGAAGGGTTCCGTACCATGGTCTATAAAAAAATGACAAAAAATCACGTTTGTTGTATTCCCATACAACAAACGTGAGCTCCACTTAAATATTTATTTTATTTTGTTTTTAGAATTTTTTGCTATAGCGGCAACAGAAATACATAATCTGTAAACATTTCAACTGTCTAGCTATCACAGTTCATGAGATACAGCCTTGTGACAGACAGACAGACTGCAAAGTCTTAGTAATAGGGTCCCGTTTTTACCTATTGAGTACGGAACCCTAAAAGTATAACACTGGTGATCCGATTATGCTTAAACTAAAACTGTTTCAGATATTCCTATGCATACCATAATATACAACTATCCTTTCTAGTTAATTTCATTTTTCTTCTTTCTTTCATAAGCAATTCCCTAAACACAGTTACGAGTGTAATAGGTATAAAATACTTTGTTAGTCCGAAAGTACATTCGACTAAGAGCTTTCATGCCTGAGCATTTTGGAGCATATGGTGAAGGATAGATGAATTGTTTCTGTTCAAAGTTAACAGCCCTATGTATGAATCACTTGTTGTTCTATGCGTTATTACCCTTATTGTCAGTGTTCAGCTTAGCAATGCTTTATTTTACAAAAGTGGCTCGATCTGAAAGGCTAAAATATGTGATTAAAATGTGATTAAAAGCTTAACAGGTTTAAATTTGAAATAGTCTTGTCGTGTCTCTTGCATTTAGTTTTTAGGGTTCCGTACCCAAAGGGTAAAAACGGGACTCTGCTGATAATAACTGAGCTGATAATGCTGAATGTTTCAGTCGCTATATCCTGATGATTCTCTGAACATGAAATGACAAAAACACCATGAACATAAACATAGGAATAAGTTGAAATAAATAAAAAATAGGATCACGACTGTAATGCCCAAGTACGTTAGACACATCCTCTCAGATTTCCAGACGTTTAGATCCTTTGAAGATGTCTAGTAGGGGTAGTCAGAGGCACGTTCATGCATTATATTTGGCACATGCCCACATTTTGCTGTAGTTAGCATTCCATACGAGACAGGTTGCACGCCCATCGCCGCTTTTAATAATACTTACTGGTTTCGAAGTTTTTCTTCACCGTTACGCATATAAATTTTACGAACAGAAAAACCTATTGCTGCACGCCGGGGTTCAAACTCACAGCCTTCAGATTGAAAGTCGAGGTACCTCCCACTCGGTCAACGCAATAAAACATACATTTAACTAAGTAATAAAGTTTTCAAATTTATTCAACAATTCCAATTGACTAGATGCTGATCGTATAAAATTATCCGATTAGAGAAGCCAGAACCGCAGGTGGGAGTGCGCCACCAGGGCCCTGCTCGATCTCAGGCTGGTATCCATTTTGATCAGCCTTGTAGGTCACAGTGTAGGTGACGCCATCGGGACCCACCCAGGAGTAAGAGCCAGTGACAGCTAGGAACTCATCCTCCCTACCCTCGTTTATGAGCTGTCCTGATTGCTCGGCACGCTGTTTGTCGTCTTGCTCCCAACTGAAAATATATCAACTTGATTTGATTTATTTGAAAATAAAATCCATAAGTACGGTAAATATCCTCTTAGATCTGCAGGTGCATATTTGCATAAGCATTTAATGATTTATATCTAATTTCGGGCTTGCCCGCGTGGTGACGAACGTGGTGATAGAGTAACTTATTTTAAGGTGATAAGTGAAATTTTTGACTTTTTGTATGGGTTGAGTCTACCTGGATAAGACGGAAAAAGTGATAAAACTGCATTATCTTGAAAACCATCAAACTTAAAAAGAAACTGTCTTTAATTTAGGTAGCTGGTATGATTATCTAACGAATTATATAAAAAAGAACTGTTTAGCTATTTATAGTTTTTATTAAAAAAATCTAGTGTTTTTGAAGAGCCAACTTTGGAAAATAAATCTACCGAGAAAAATTTCACCAATTGTGTTTCTGTTCATTTATGAATCTAGATTAAATCCTTAAGTTATCTTTGTTATAAAAAATAAAACTGTATGTTTTGCGGTTATTTAAATACTTAAATGAAAGACAGTATCATTTTAAGTTTGATAGTTTTCAAGGTAATGCGGTTTTATCAGTTTTTCCGTCTTATCTGGGTAGACTCAGCCCATACAAAAAACTAAAATTTTAGACTTCACCTTCTATATTATTTAGATACGCACGTGAGGTTTTATTATGTAGAGAAATAATCAACGCCCAATTTTATTGTACAAAATTGTTTTAGAATGCACGAATTACAATTATTTGATGTAATACTCGACTCGTGTCTATTATTCTTTATATTATAGATTCACGACTGTAATCCCCATAATTACATTAGACATCCTCTCAGTTTACCTGATTCTCAAATCCTTAAAAATGCCTGGAGGTAGTCAGACATTTGATATATTTCGCACTTGTCTACATTTTGCAGTAGTTGACAAGTTGTAAGCCCATTGCCGCTTATAAAAATATTACTGGTGTCCTCATAAAGTAATAATTCACTTCCCTATAACACTCGAACATTATATTTGAAAAGTTTGCGCAATCATTTCAAAGCAGTAATCAAATTTGACAGCGATTGCTATAAACATAATGTCAGTCACGTGTCAGATAATGTCAGATGTCAGTGTGAGGGGTACGTAATTCCACTCCGCCCCTCTTATTTATAATACTTAAACCAATTTGTTTTTTAAGCAAACGGTGCCGTCCGCCATCGATCGCGGCGATTGATAAATATTCATTGACGCCGGCGCCGGCGGTCGTCATCACTATCCGTCCAAACGATTAACTTGTGATTAAAATATCAATGGAATGCTAACTACTGCAAAATGTGGGCATGTGCCAAATATAATGTTTGAACGTGCCTCTGACTACCCCCACTAGACATCTTCAAAGGATCTAAGCGTCTGGAGATCTGAGAGGATGTCTACCGTACTTGGGGATGACAGTCGTGATCCTATTTTTATTTTTTTTAATATCAAAGTCTATGTCTAGAGGTTCCATTATCATGATTATCATAACCATTTTATAAGATCTAAATTTCTCAGGATTGTTTTGTTTTTGGGCAACTAATTAGAACAAAAAATACCATACACACACTAGTAAGTAGGTAGTGCTACTTCATTATGGCCACCATCGCCACTAATTTATAAATTATTTTCGAATGTTGGTACTGTTGTTTACTTACCTGTATCTGTATCTGCCGTTTCCAAGGTAGTCGTTTTCGTATTTTGTGATCTGGACTTGTCTGGGGTCGTAGTTTAGCCCCCTAGGAGAAGGGGAAGACGCCACCACTGCGACGAGACAGAGTGCTACCAGCTGAAATAATTACAAAATATTTCTAAGCAAAAAGACCACAAAAAACTTAAAAAAAATCATTCAAGGGTATTGTAATAAAATATATAGTTTTCAGTGTCAGTTGTAAAAAATGCGTGTTGAATAGATAGGAATGAAATCAACAAATAATAAATTAAAATAACGCTGCTTGATAGCTATTAAAGTCAAATCACAAAAATTATGTCACTTGCACAAATACAAACCAATTTCATTTTGATGTAATCCTGAGGCTTCGGATGTAGAAGAGGAAATAATCGAATAGTTTGGAAATCGATCTTTATATCTACGACACGTCGCTTGAAACATGAAGGTTCCTAATTTTAGGTACTTACCTAAATCTTTAGGTATGGGTGAAGGTGAACCAGACTACGAAATATTTATTGTCAACAACTTTATGTGTCGATTAAGCAACTATACTCGAAACATAGAACAGGTATTTTTGTTTTCTCCGAGAGTGCTTATAAATTAAAAAGAACAAAAGGATTTAAGGTTAGATATTTTAATGAGTTTTTAATCGGCTAAAATAGAGGAGTTTCTCAACATCCCTTGCTTCTTTTCTGTATGACGTATATATATTTTACCTGGTGATCGGATTTTGATGATAAAATTAGTCCCAAGTTGGTTTCATATCACTACATAGTATAAAGCAAAGTCGCTTTCCGCTTCCCGCGTATGTATGTATGTATGTTTTTATTCAGTATATTTGGTGAAGGGGAAGGTTTATATGTATAATAACATGCTACCCGTGCGAAGCCGGGGCGGGTCGCTAGTAAATTATATTAATGTAAAACTAATAGTTTCTCCATACAACTTAAAAAACTAATATCGTCCCTTGACTTTTCGATTGGTCGCTACATTTCGTCGGTTTTCTTATTGATTTTTAAACTTAATTATGTACGTTGAAGTTTGTTAAGACCATGACTGACCTATAGTTTAGATACTAGGCTTAATTATAGAGCTGATACGAATCATCCACAGTAGGTATGTGTTAGTGGTTAGCATTTATAATTCCAAGAAGATTAAAGATAGCATTATGCTTAAAACTAAAACTGTTTCAGGTATTCCTATGCATACTAATATACAACTACCCTTTTTAGTTAATTTTATTTTTCTTCTTTCTTTCTTACGCAATTTCCTAAACACAGTTACAAGTGTAATATAAAATGCTTTGTTAGTCCGAAAGTACATTCGACTAAGAGCTTCCATGCTTGAGCCTTTTGGAGCATAAGATGAAGGATAGATGAATTGTTTCTGTTAAAAGTTAACAGCCCTATGTATGAATCACGTGTTGTTCTATGCGTTTAAACCCTTATTGATCAGTGTTCAACTTCGCAATGCCTTATTTTATAAAAGTGGCACGATCTGACAGGCTAAAATATGTTTTTTATTGAGTAAAATGTGATTAAAAGCTTAAAAGGTTCAAATTTAAATGCTAATGGGATTTAAAATAGTTGTAGTGTCTCTTGCATTGCCGATTCTAAATAAAAGTTCGGATTCGAATGTCAACAACTACATGAAAACCGGCATAGATACATCATTTTGATTTATTCTTTATTAACTTAAAAAAATAAAATCACATTGAAAGAGTACATAAATATTATATACAGTTTCATTATTTTTATATTTACATTATATGGTAGTTGGCTAAATTTAACCTAGAAGGGATGCTATGACGCCAGGGGGGATAGAGCCACCAGGTCCCTGTTCGATCTTAGGCTGGTATCCATTCTCGTCGGCGATGTAGGTAACCGTGTAGAGTACATTGTCAGGGCCAACCCAGGAGTATTGTCCTTGTACTGCGATGGACTCGTTTTCAGTTCCTTCGTTCTTCAGCTGGCCTTGCTCTTCGTGCTTGCTTCCGTCACTGGTTTCCCATCTGCAAATGAAACAAAAAAGTTTAGTAATCTTCTGATACTTATCATAGTCATAGTCGTTTATTATTAAGTATAAGTATGTAGTCTATAGATGATAAGAATAAATTTATTGTATTGCTTTGTACACTACCGTCCTCTACTACGTCGCTCAATATACATCCTCAGGTTGCCTGGAAGAAATCGCTTTTTAGCGATAAGGCCGTCCGTCACTTTGTGTAAGTAATGAGAAATTTATATATTTTTACTTTGTTCTTTTTGTTCTGGTGTACAATAAAAAATTATCTATCTATCTATAGTCTAAACACAATATCATAAGTTATACTGACGCGAAGTTGTAACCGCCGAGTCCGGTGTTGTCGGATTCATAACGCAGGATTTGTACATCCTGTGGGCTTTGTGGAGCGGCGCACGCCGCAGCGACCAAGGTGAGAACAACGAACTGAAAAATATCCTCCAATTATTATTGAAACTCTTCGAATCGCATCCAAAAGGCACTTAGTTCACTACTAATCAATCACTACATCACGGTCACTAACCAATTTCATTTTTTTCTTTTGTGTTTCTAACGGCTGTCTTCTTCTGAGAACTGTTTGTGTATGGTATGATTACGTGTTCAAGCACATCTCTTATATAGTAGTATGTCTTCTAACATGGTTGCAACACTGCGGTCGGGGATGCTGCTTATTACGGTAATGCACAAGATGTTAGTATCAAGAGCTTGACGCTCGGGTGAGCGTAGTTTTGGCACATATGTACAAACGCCTAAGAGTCAGCGCAGACCGCGAGCAAAGCAGAGCATTTTATGAAAACACTGAAAAAATTACTTTTTATAACACCCTTGAAGTTACGAAATTTATTACCAACTAGCTGACCCGTGCCCGCTTCGCTGTGCGTAAGACATTTCTAATACCATCGCGGACTTTATTGTAGAAAAAAAAATGTGTTTATTTACGACATCACATTAGAAACCTCTAAAATTATCAGTGTTTCTCTACTATATTATGCATGTATTATACATATAAACCTTCCTCCTGAATCACTCTTTCTATTAAAAAAAGATAGTTGTGTAGTTTTAAAGATATAAGCAAACATACATACATACATATTACATACAGACGCGGGAAGCGGAAAGCGACTTTGCTTTATACTATGTAGTGATACTAAAAATATTGGTTTTTTTAGAGAAATTTTCAATCAAATTCAAACGTCATGATCTATCTCTATCTCTATAAATGTTGCACTGTTTGTTATTAGTTATGAAGTACATTTTTCACTGTTCTTAGTAGGTAAATGTTCTGCCCTGCTTGCGGTATGCGCTGACCCTAATGTTCAAATTATGAGCATGTGTTTGTAAACACTTAACATAACCCGTGCGACCTTTTATAATAATTATTTGAAATGTAAATGTCAATGTTAATAAAGAATTTTCAAAAGTTGTAATCATCGTTTCATTGTACGATCAATTGCACGGATCCATAATTTTGTAGGCAGTAGGTACGACAAATCATGTCTGTGTATTGAAGATTTTTTTAAATGAACCAGTGTACAAACATTCTTCGCGACTTCAAACAAAAAGGAAGAGGTCCCAAAGGTTTCTTATTACACAATTATAAAAAATATATATAAATAAATATGTATTATATTTATTTATATATTTTTCAGTAGGTACTTAGCTTTCGAACGTGACAGATTGTTAGCTTATTGCCGTCTACAAAAATATTAACAGGTTTGCTCACGACATCTAGACACGCGGCAGCGTGTTAGCCAAGTTCAAAGAAAAGCGCATTTTTTTCTAGTAGAATAATCCGATATAGGTACGACTGATATTCGAACCTACATCGATATTTAATGGGTTAAATTAATTAGAATGTTCAGCTTGCTTTGCATTAAGCTTGAATTGTTATGTTAATGCTACATTCACTTGAGTATTCTTTACCGTTTAATTAAAACTTCTCTCACATTGACATTCGACTTTACATTATTTCAAACGCAGGTTTAAATTTAATTGCTTTTTTATAAAACTTATTTTTAATTGTTTTTTTATAAAACTTATATAAGCTATGTAGTCGATGTGTCGCGACGATAATTTTTGTTGAGTTTATACAGGTTTTTTGTACATAAAGCTTCGTTCCATCCGGGTGTCTCTTGACACCTCTCAAGTTTTTTATTTGTCTCAATAGCATTTGCCCTCGGTTGCGCTTCCGTTTGGTATCCGCATAGTGATCTATGTGTTATACCAAATTTCATCTAAGCCGATCAAGCCACAACGATTTTGCCGATCATAGCGTGATTGAATGACAAATATACAAACATCCAACCATTCTCACAAACTTTCGCGTTAAGGCCCTGTATGTCGACGATTGCTCTTTTCCGAAACTAAAAAAGAAATACTTCTGAACAAGTCCACATCTCCTATTTTTATAAATATATTACTTCAGATTCCTACCTAGATTTCTATTAAGCTGAAAACATAATCCCACCAAAAACATTCTGTAAAAAACTAGCCAAGTCTCGATGGAGCTGCTTGTTTATCTCTAAAAAGTAGTGAAATCTAGACAAAGTCGTGTCAAGTCTGAGGTTCTTTACTGCGATTTCTTTATTATTATAGAATGTTGTGTGACTTGGCCGTTGAACATTCTTTATACGTTAGTGGGTACAAGTCAATTTTGTTTACACGTAATGTTATATCTGTTGTAACTACCTATGTTTGCGAGATAATAGCCAATACAGGTATTGGTAATTGGACGCTAGTGTCTTATTTTAGGCTGTTGTTGATCGTGCAACACATGCATTCAGCATTGACAATGCTGACTTCTGCTGTCTTTGGAGCGTCAAATCGACCACCGATCTAAGATAATAGACGTATTTTTTATACTGTTTGTTTCAGGCTCGCCTTTACATAAGTGTTATTGAAATACGCAGCTTTATCAAGCCTACAATTGACTGGTTATTGAATCAACGTTTTCTAAGTGGCAATTTTCCATCGTTAATGGGTAGCGGTTCTGGCGACAGATTGGTGCAATGGTGTCATGGAGCACCTGGTTTTATACCCTTGTGTACTCTTCAACGGCCAAGTCACATAACATTCTATAATAATAAAGAAATCGCAGTAAAGAACCTCAGACTTGACACGACTTTGTCTAGATTTCACTACTTTTTAGAGATAAACAAGCAGCTCCATCGAGACTTGGCTAGTTTTTTACAGAATGTTTTTGGTGGGATTTCACTTCTTTTTGTAGAAACGTGGGCTTATTGATTTATTTTATTAGATTTTTTTATTACACAGTTTTTTTTCTTTTTATGAGTAGTTTTTTATTATAAAATCAAATCATAAGCGCGTTTAAAATACAGTCAGCGCCATCTAGCGACGGGTGCGGGGGATCACCGCCACTCTTAGTCCAATGCATTATATTTTGATCAAATTTTGAGCGAAATTAATATTTTAGTTTATTTAATTTGTTTATTCAATTTGTGTAATGTTCGAGTAGAATAAAGTTAATCGTTCGACTATTTCTTCTTGTAAACTTGTAAGTATAAGTTAAGTAGGTATAAAAGCCAGTCTAGTCTTATCCAGAGTTTTCCTTTAATTTTATTGCGTACTAGCAGTCCGCCCCGGCGTCGCACGGATGTAATAATGATATTATAGGTATTTTTTTTACACCTTGGGTTAAATTATCGAATTTTTCATAAGGATCCCTAATAAAACATTTAGTATCGCAGACTTTTTTTGTAGATATTGATGTCCTCTTTAAAACTGTACTACATCATTTTGCTCTATCGTCAACAATTTCCGCAGAGTACGCGATATAAGGATTTTTTTTGGATTTTTTTCACACGTTGGGTTACATTATCGAAGTTTTCATATGGATCCCTAATAGTTAGACATATGGTATTGCATATTTTTTTGTAGATATTGATGTCCTCTTTAAAACTGTAGTACATTACTTTGCTCTATTGTCAATAATTTCCGCACCAAACGCAATGTAAGGATTTATTTTTTATTTTTTTCACACTTTGGATTACATTATCGATGTTTTCATACGGATCCCTAATATTTTTGAAAATATACTATAGCCTATGTTCATCAGGGATAATGTAGGATTCTAATGAGGAAAGAATTTTTCAAATCGGTCCAGTAGTTGAATATTTTTTGTAAAGGCGGTATGTCGATCTCTAATGGTTTGGTTAGGCTCTTGTGTTTTCTTATCAGGGTCACCAGGTACTCCAGATCTTCGATTATCCTAGTTTTTATGGTTTTCCCTTTATGTGGCCATTAAAACCTAAATCTGTACCAAATTTCAGCTTTCTGAGTTTATGGGAAGTACTAGTTCTATTCTGATGATCATGAGTGAGTGAGTGAGTGAGTGAGTGAGTGAGTGTCTGTCTAAAATGCGAAACTTTGCTTTCGCTTAACTTCGTAACTAAATGACCTACAGACTTGAAATTTTGGATTTTAAGTATGTGATTATGGCTTACTGGATGACGAAAATTTCAGCGTTCTGGTCTTATCCAGAGGTTCTCAAATAGGGGCCAGAAAATGCGGCGAAATGGTTCCAGTAAAGGATGGTACGGCAGTGTTTGCTTCGCGCTCGACTTGGCGGGGGCACTGCCGTGCCCCCAAATAGCAGAAACTTTTCACGATAAAGATATTATTTCAAAATGATACGTTTTAGAATTTATGATCGAAATACTTTGATACCTACTATTAAGATCAACTTGTGATTTATTGTTAAAGATAGGTAATATGTAGATCTAGATTTCTACTAGAATAGGTTATTGATAAGTAATTATACATAATTTATTCGAATGGTGCCCCGTGTGTTTGTCGTCATTGCAGCGGTCGGTAGGATTATTTATCGAAGTGATTTAAGATGGGTACATCTTTATTCACATATACTATATATACATTATAAAATAGGAGATGTGGCTTGTTCAGAAGTATTTCTTTTTTCGTATCGAAAAAGAGCAATCGTCAACATACAGGGCCTTAACACTATTTAATAGATACAGTTCAATCATAACTTTACATGCACATAATACCGCCAGGTAGGTGTCGATCGGTTGACAACGATTGATCCAAATCTCATTGTTATAGATAGGTTATGTATTTAAATCAAACAAAGCTTTCCTTTGAGATCGTTGTACATTGATCGGGAGGAGATATATTGGTAAATATTTTTTTTATTTTGTTGTGTAATCATTTGTCTTCTTTATTTAGACTGTCACATAATAATGCAATCTCACACTACTTTGCTGCTTTTATTATCATCTATTATGTTATGACAAAACTTGTAAACAAAATATTTCATGTCATTTTTAGGGTTTCGTACCCAAAGGGTAAAAACGGGACCCTATTACTAAGACTTTGCTGTCCGTCTGTCCGTCTATCCGTCTGTCCGTCTGTCTATCACAAGGCTGTATCTCATGAACCATGATTGCTAGACAGTTGAAATTTTCACAGATGTTGTATTTCTGTTGCCGCTATAATCATAAATACTAAAAACAGAATAAAATAAATATTTAAGTAGAGCCCCCATACAACATACGATTTTTTGCCATTTTTAAAGATAGCACGGAACCCTTCGTGCGCGAGGCCGACTCGCACTTGGCCGTTTTTATACTTATTTAATTTAATAATTGTATAAATAAATAATATAATATGTGAACATAAAGTAGCGAACGTCTACTTCCTCTTATCATAATGATATAGTTACTAAAAGCTGTGAAAACAAAAAATTATACTTTTAAATGTAATAACTTGTATTTTAGTGTTGTTCACAAAAAAATAATAAACAGCCAAAAGTCACATACATATTACATATTCCTGATCTCACACTAGAATTATTCCCTGTACCGTGGCAGAGATGGGCGGGCGTGAAAAAATACCTATTTATTCCCGAATTTTGACTTTAAATAACTTACGACTCAGACTCACAAACGATATTTTATGAAATATGGATGATAGGTATTTTAATTTATCTCAGTGAAAAGTTTTAGAACGCTAAAATGAAGATGTTCACGATTTTTCAGCTTATTATCTTTCATTTTGATATTTTTGCTTAAAAACGTCGATTTGTATTTATACTTTCGTAAAAAATATTTAATTCGGGTTTATTTTACTTAATATATATACTAAATATAATTTTACCCGGTATTCATTCAAAATAGGATGGAAAAATTGGGAATAAATAGGTAAAACTATAGATTTTGACACGGGTCTTTATCACGTAATTACCTTTAATTTACTTTCCCGACGTTTCGGCTATGTTACAATAACCATGGTCGCTCAAGTCATCTCAAGTCGTGGATTTTATAAAAAAAATATAGATAGGATCACGACTGTAATCCCTAAGTACGGCAGACATCCTCTCAGATCTCAAAGCGCTTAGATCCTTTGAAGATGTCTAGTGGGGTAGACAGAGGCACGTCCAAAAATTATATTTGGCACATGCCCACATTTTGCAGTATATAGTTACCATTCCATTCTATACGGATTTCATACTACATACCTATTAAACTTACCGTGATTTACACAGCGTGTCATCGATTTACAGCTAATGTGTCGCAATTAAACATTTATCCCCTACGCCAAAAAGGTCGTCATAAATGAATATACATGTTTTTTTCCAAAGCTTAATTATAAGAAAATGGTAGAAAATAATAATAATTATTTCTACCATTTTCTTAATCCTAATCCTATCCTAATCCTAATAATATTATAAATGTGAAAGTTTGTGAGTTTGTATGTATGTTTGTTCCTCAATCAGGCCTAAACGACAAAACGCATTAAGTTGAAATTTGCTGTAGATATAGATATACTGCCCGAATAAATAATAGACTAGTTTAAAATATGAAAAACCTCCCCAAAACGAAAAAGGGATGATTAATGTATATGTGCAACAAATCTGACATCACAGACTAAAAATATTCAGTCTTTTCTATTTGATTATTGAAATTTGACAGGACAAAATTGGTCACGGGTCGGCTAGTAATATTATAAATGCGAAAGTTTGTGAGTTTGTATGTATGTTTGTTCCTCAATCAGGCCTAAACGACAAAACGGATTAAGGCGCTCCCAGTCGACGATTGTTTTTGTTCGAAACGAAAAAAGAAATACTTCTGAACAAGCCACATCTCCTATTTTATAATGTATACTTAGTATATGTGAATAAAGATGTACCCATCTTTAATCACTTCGATAAATAATCCTACCGACCGCTGCAATGACGACAAACACACGTAGGCGCGTGGTCCGCCTTAGCTTTTCGAATAAATGAATGATATAAATTATGTATAATTACTTATCAAAAATCTATTCTAATAGAAATCTAGATCGACATATTACCTATCTTTAACAATAAATCACAAGTTGATTTTAATAGTAGGTATATAAAATATTTCGATCATAAATTCTAAAACGTCTCATTTTGAAATAATATCTTTATCGTGAAAAGTTTCTGCTATTATGTTTTCAGCTTAATAGAAATCTAGGTAGGAACCTGAAGTAATTCTTATAAAAATAGGAGATGTGGCTTGTTCAAAAGTATTTCTTTTTTCGTTTCAAAAAAGAGCAATCGTCGACTGGGAGCCCCTTAAGTTGAAATTTGCTGTAGATGTAGATATGATGCCAGAATAAATAATAGACTACTTTAAAATATGAAAATCATCCCCAAAAAGATTAAAAAAAGCAAAAGGGACGTTTTTGGTATAGATGGCGCTGGTGTGCAACCAATCTGATATCACATGCTAAAAGCTAAAAACATTCAGTCTTTACTATTGGATTATTGAAATTTGACAGAACAACGTCTGTCACGGGTCGGCTAGTTAATCAATAAAGGCACTTACTATGTAAGTAGCTAGTTATTCAATAAAAAAATTGACCATGTATTTCAATGGCAAATAAAAAACCTCACAAACCTCATGTCACGAGCGATAATCTTGTAACAACAGTAGTAAATACGATGAATCATGAATGAAAATTCCCGAGTAATTGCGTTCAATGATTTTAAGGTTACATCGGATACTTTTAAAATATTCTATTATTTTAATAACGTGTTAAGGCTATGGGAATTGTCAATCAGCACAAGACATACCTGACCCGGCCTTTAACATTTTCATTGGCAGATGTTATTCGGAAGATGATGCTCTTATGAATGATTTATACGAAAAATATGTCTATTGCTTTACACGTAGAGTCCAAATTCATGAGCCATAAATTAACTTTATAACAAAAGTACCGGCCACATCGCTTAGTTCATAATCAAGACGAAAAGGCCAAGGTTGAAACCTTTTGCGCTGAATAATTTGCGTCCAATTGGATTCTGATGAGATTTTTAGGCGAGAACATTACTTAAATGTAAACTTATGAAATAAGTGAGCTAAGAAATTTCTTGCTCATAATAAAATATATATATATATATTTATTTTAGTTATATGCAACCGCAGTGATGACCTATGATTGTTCTAACCGTAAGATCGTTTGCTTAATCTTGACGCTTATATCGTGTGATCTCTGTTTTGCTGAAAACAAAAGTTACAAAACTAACATATTGAATTGTATGTGAGTTGCTGGATTGGTTGCGGTTTATTCTTAACCGGTCGCGTTACGTCACAGTATGTTGAACCGAAGACTGCCACGTTGACCTCCGAACCTTTGCTTTCCTTGCGAGAACTTACTCCACTATTTTTGGGTCAATCTTTAGAAGAGTCACGATTGGTCACGAAGTCGCGTAGCGTGGGTATCTAACTCGTGGATGATTAACAATTTAAATAAACGTTGAAGTTATTTCATTTATTACAAGGTTAGATTGCATAATCTAAATACATTGACGACCATAACACATGAATGAATTACCTACTTAACATTCAATATATTATATTATTCAAATTATTATCATTGAGTAGGTCACACTTTGCACCGCGTTGTTATCTTTTTAAGCTTAGCAATTTTTATTGCGTTTTAATTTAAATTTAAGTCGCGCGGCATTTAGTGAGAACATTTTTTTATTTGACAAATTTCTGCTGATTGATATTGTAAGGTCAGTGAAAAATAACCTAGAATAGAATAGAATAGAATAGGATCACGACTGTAATCCCCAAGTACGGTAGACATTCTCTCAGATCTCCAGACGCTTAGATCCTTGACGCTTAGAAGATGTCTAGTGGGGGTAGTCAGAGGCATGTCCAAACATTATATTTGGCATATGCCCACATTTTGCAGTAGTAAGCATTCCATACGTGACAGGTTGCAAGCCCATCGCCGCTTATAAGAACACTAACTGGTTTCCTCACGATGTTTTCCTTCACCGTTTTGAGCACGTGTTTTTGATGCACATATAAATATTTCAAATAGAAAAATCCATTGATGCACGCCGGGATTCGAACTTACGACCTTCAGATTGAAAGTCGAGGTGCATCACTGTAGGTACTTATTACTTAATATACCTACAAAATGTTTCTCTTCTCGGTTTTGGTAGGTTAAGAGCCTAATATGGAATTCGGACCTTATATTTTGCAAATTATGTTTATGGTACCTATAATCTTACGTATTTGGTGTTTCCAAAGAGAGTCCAGATGGCCGAGCACCATTTTACCTAAGCATCTAAATACAAAATAGCACCTAAGCGCGTGCGATCTGATCTTTGAGATCTGATTGAACATGTTACATGACTTCTTGTATTATAATGTATACTTACTTTTTATATACTTATTCTGCAATTCTGAGTAGGTAATTTTGATAACATAAAAATCATCTAGGTATAAGCATTCGGTTGACGTATTTATTTGTGCAATGATATGTTAGCTGAAAACTATTTTTATTTTATTTACTTAGGTATAAATACAATATTTTTCTAATCTAGATCGCAATGAATGATTATTCTTATAGATTTTTTTTAAAGAAATTCTGGCAGGCAACACTAGTCACGCAACAGCATTTATTGAACCTAGATTATCTACAACTGTTGCAACGTTCACTGGAAAAGTTTAAAAGATTATCTAGTTTGGCAATATACTAGGTACCTATCTTCTTAGATAAAATCTTGAGTATTGGGTCCGAAGCACGTTTGTGTCATTTTCATAGCGCATTGTTAGAGTACCTAGTTACTAGTCCGCGTGATAGTAGTATAATTTATAAGTTGCGATCAGCCAAACTTTATTGGCCATAAGAACAAATTGTGAGATCAATAAAACTATGTTTTCACAAGTAGCAGAGGCTTTTTATAACGGCCGTAATATAGCAAACACCTCAAAAATAATCACCAGGTATTTGAAGTTATCAAAAACATTTGGTATGTTTTCCTGTAGTTTGTACGAGTAGGTGTTCTATAATACGTGACAAGGTTGTAAGAATTAACATTATCTGTTTTCTTCAATTCGTTTAACATTTTGAGAATATTTTATGCGCAAAAAAACAAACTATTCAGACGAACTTTGGATTGGAGACGGATCGACGACCTACCTACCTACCTACACATTCCACATCCGTGAAATAAAAATCTGATGTACAAGTATACCCAAGGGCAGGCAGATGATGAAAATTACAGCACCAAAAATGACGGTCACCGAAATTTAGACTTTTAAGCTTAGTAAAATCTCACGATCGTGTGTGAAAAAAAAACAAAGATGTGTTTATTTCTTATGTAATCCAATTGTGATTGTGTATCGCACCGGCATGAAAGATACAATCATTAGAAAGATCAATGGGCGGTCCTAATTGAGCGATATACAGGCGGATTTTATGCCGTTATCAATAAGCCACAACACGATGGTATAGCTCTGTTTTATATGTAAATATTTTGGGAGCATGAGAATGATTTACAAAGCCATGTCAGAATTATTACCGATTTTATTATTACGAGTAAGGGTTTCGGTGTTTTACTGCAAGCGATTGTTTAGTTATACCGATCGGTGTGAAATCGATATTTTATTATCTTAATAATATTGTAAATGCGAAAGTTTGTGAGTTTGTATGTATGTTTGTTCCACAATCAGGCCTAAACGACAAAACGGATTAAGATGAAATTTGCTATAGATGTAGATATACTGCCCGAATAAATAATAGACTACTTTAAAAAATGAAAAAGATCCTCAAAATAATAAAAAACTCAAAAAGGATGATTTCGGTATAGATGGCGCTGGTGTGCAACAAAACTGACATCACAGACTAAAAACATTCAGTCTTTTCTATTCGATTATTGCAATTTGACAGGACAACATGTGTCACGGGTCGGCTAGTTATGAATATGCCAGTTACATTAGAAACCTCTAAAATTATCAGTGTTTCTCTACTATATTATGCATGTATTATACATATAAACCTTCCTCTTGAATCACTCTGTTTATTAAAAAAAACCGCATCAAAATCCGTTGTGTAGTTTTAAAGATATAAGCAAACATACATACAGACATACAGACGCGGGAAGCGGAAAGCGACTTTGCTTTATACTATGTCACTTATGTAGTGTTGATGGGATGAGATGCATTCGGATGGGTCTCATTTATCTAGCATAGGTACCTGACAAAAAATATTTCTTTTTGGCATTCAGTGAGTTTTTAAGAAAGATCAATCATAATTGTTGATTAACTTCGTTGTATGTTTTTTCTTATGAATCTTCTTCTTCTATTTTCTGATGAATGGGGTGATAGGCCTTTTACAAAAAATACAGGAGGACTTCTCGCGAACCGAAAACGGAATACTAACAATATTCATAAAATAGATACATCCGTAAGTAGGACTACGAACATTAATCATTATTGTCGATTGTCACAAGTAATTACGGTCGTTCCATCGTTCCAACTATAGTCGAAACGATGTAACTTTGATACGATTGTTGTTACGATATATCGTTATCGGTTTGCGAGTAGACCCCTAGCGGTGTAGTTCCAGCCTAACAAAATGGCCGCTACTGAAAGCCGCTCGATATCTTCTTTTCTTCTACTACCTATATAAAAGAAAGTCGGGTTTGTTACAACACTTATAACTCGAGATCTGCTGGACCAATTTTCATGGTTTTTGATTCGTTGGATTTGTCTCCGCCCCGAATAGCAGAATACATCTAAATCTCATAAAAACAATGAAAACTCGACGAATACATAATTATGAAAGATGAATCATTTTCAATAAATGTTCATTGGTTTAGTACATGTGAAACATTTGTTGTCCATCCTGTCAAATACTGTAAGTAATGATTGACATTTATGCATGCGTTCAGAAATGTATTTTGTGTAAACTATTTAAAAAGATTGAATAAACTATTATATTGTCTGTATTTTTTGTTTTTTAACGGGAACGGGAACGGGACATAATTCTAAAGCGATACGAAGTTCGCCGGGTTAGCTTGTCTATGTTTTAAAAAGATGCAACCACTCTATCTAGTTCGTCCTCAGTGAAGCAGAGGAGCATAAAGCAGTACACGCGCCGGCGGTCGACGTGGCTGTCGTTGTTGCGAGACATCAAGTAGGTGTCCTCTTCTGGGGCGTAGCGTTCCACATCTACTCTGCAAAGCTGGTGGGAAATTAACTGATAAACCTTCTGTAAATTATAAATACGTTTAACAAACTAAAAACAAATCCGGGTTCATGCTGTTATAATTCGGAATAAGAAATTAATATTTTTCTATTCATTTGTTATTCCGAATTATCTATCCGAATATAGCTCGTCGTAATAAATAATATAGTGTAGGAATACAAAATTTCATCCTCTATTTTTTACCATTATACAACTGACTTGAAGACCTCCTCCTCTTTTCGTCGGTTAAAAACAATTTCTAAACCATACAATAAATTAGACAATTTATTCTCCTTTTGTATGGTACAACATTACTAGCAAGCTTTACAAAATTTAAAGAATATAAAACCATTATTTTATTATAAAAATATAAAAAAGTAGGTAGTAAGGTACCTATAGCAAAATATGTCATATTATGAAGTTTCATCCATGTTGACATTATAAATTGGAGGCATGTGCAAAGTTTGGCATTACATCATAATATTATGTGTAGGTGGTGTTCAACATTTGAAACTTGACCTTACTATTTCTTATCTACCTAAAAAAGCTATGAAGCTTTATTTTTACAAAAATAATCCTGCAGCCAAATATCAAGTTTATGAATTTGTATCTTGTACTTTTTAAGGTTGAATAACGCAGTAACGCTTTTACCGATTTACGAATAATATAAAAAATAGGATCACGACTGTAATCAGCAAGTACGGTAGACATCCTCTCAGATCTCCAGGCGCTTAGATCCTTGGAGATGTCTTGAGGGAGTAGTCAGAGGCACGTCCGAACATTATATTTGACACATGCCCACATTTTGCAGTAGTTAGCATTCCATGCGTGACAGGTTGCCCATGGTGAAGCCCATCGCCGTTTATAATAATACTAACTGGTTTATTTACGATGTTTTCCTTCATCGTTTCCATCTAAGAGGATGTCTACCGTACTTGGTGATTAAAGTCGTGTATCCTATTTTTATTTTTTACATTATTGTGTTCACTCCACACTAGGATTCTCTATGATGAGTATCCGACCTTCTACTTGTAAATTCAAATTCAAAAAACATTTATTTCAATAAAATCACAAGGATCACTTTGAAACGTCATAGGAACTAGGTGAAGCTACACCGATTCCTTGCGACCAAGCCTAGAAGAATCAGGCAACAAACACGGTTTAGGGTCTACCTTTTTTTTACAATGATCCTTTCTTTAATGTTATGTAGAGCTCCAGTGTGGTGCCGATCGAACAAGGTGAAGGCTCAAACAAAAATATGAATTAAAAGTACTACCTCAAGTACGTACAACAATAAAAAAGTTAACTAAAGAGCTTTAGCACAAATTCAAAAAGCAGCACACGCTACCCTTGATTTAGAAATTCTAATCCTAATAATATTATAAATGCGAAATCCTGTGAGTTTGTATGTATGTTTGTTCCTCAATCAAGGCCTAAACGACAAAACGGATTATGTTGAAATTTGCTGTAGATGTAGTTATAATGCCCGAATAAATAATACTCTATAATATGAAAAACATCCCCGAAATGATATAAAAACGCAAAAGGGATGATTTCTGTATAGATGGCGCTGGTGTGCAACAAATCTGACATCACAGACTAAAAACATTCATACATAACAATAAAATTCAGCACATAAAAATAAAGTAGACAAATGTTACACAAAATTAAATAGTGCAGACTAAGTAAATTAATATTTAGCTGTCGAGTGGCAGAGCGACATCAGGTACATGTACCATGGTACTACAACATTTTCTCCGGACAAATACAAATCATGCAAACATTTGTCCTGTTGCGGGGATTGAGCCTACGCCTCTTGCTTCTGAATAGAGTAGCATATAGACAACTTTTTAGGGTTCCGTAACCAAAGGGTAAAAACGGGACCCTATTACTAAGACTATTACTAAGAGTTGACAAGTTGAAAATTGCGGAATCAAACTGTGTCGCAGTATAAATTAATTTTATATTCGTATGTATTATGTATATTTTGGGTATTTTTTGCCTAAAATTATATTGTTTTTTAGGGTTACGAGTCAACAAGAAACCCTTATAGTTTCGCCATGTCCGTGCGTCCGTCCGTCCGCAGCTTAGCTCAGAGACTATCGTGCTAGAAAACTGTAATTTGGCATGTATATACAATACATACATTATTATAAGCAATGTCAACAAAACTTTCGTGAGTTGTACTACACATTATTACAACAACGGGAAATTACTCACGACAATGCGAGCAGGGTAGCGCGCGCGTTTAATGGTCCACTCACCCTGAAGAAGATTCTCTAGATGAATCGAAACATTGTCGGTGTCCTCATTGACAATTTATCATTTACGTGAGTAATTTCCCGTTGTTGTAAAAATGTGAATGTCAACAAAGTCGTAGAATAAAATCTTTAAAAACATTTTTTTAGGGTACCTCCCCTACACCTAAAGTGGGGATGTTTTTTTTTCCTCGCGTACTCTATAGCGTGGGGTATCGTTAGATAGGTCTTTAAAAAGTATGGAGGGTTTGTGAAAACAACTTTTCGATTAAGAGATCCGTTTGTGAAATATTAAGCTTTAAGTGCTAATTTTTGTTAGAAAGGAAATCAAAACTATTGGGTTTTGAGGCGTGAAAAAGTTCACAGTACATTTATAACAAACTTAAAACTAATAACTATCACAGCTAAGTAGGCGTTAAGTTTTCGAGTAATAGAAGTAATAGTTGACCAACTTATAAAATATATTTAAGATAAAATAATCATTTTTTTAGTACAAATACTATTGAAAATTACTTATTATAACGTTGTTAGCTGTGTCAACTACGAAACCCAACATTGCGCGTGACCCGACACGCGCATGGCCGGTTTTTTAAATATTTATTGTTCACACCATTGACTGCACCGTCTTTATCGTTCTCATAGTGTCCAGTACATCCAAAGGTTGTTTGGAAGAGATAAAATTGCCATTGTGGTCCAGTACTATATAGTACCTTTGTTGTTTTTTTATATTATGTTATGGGTATGATAAAACGTTTTCTGTACATACAGACATACATAATCACATGCTTCCCAGGGGGGTAGGCAAATAAGTTTTTTATATATGTGGATACATAGATAGATATATATTTTAATTATTAGCTTTTTTATCTAAAGAGAATAACTTTATACCTTTTTACCGCCTTCATTGTAGCATATTAATTCTTCAAAATGGTTGTTTAACTTTGATTTGGGATGCTTGAAATAACTTTTCAATTCAACATATCGGCCCAAATGCTGAAAATCAAATTGGTCCATCATAAGACTGCCTAAGCAGCGATGGGCTTGCAACCTGTCACGTATGGAATGCTAACAAATGCAAAATGTGGGCATTCGCCAAATATATATATATATATATATATACATTTGTGTGATGAACATAGATGTTGGTTGTGTGCCTGGCTGTTAATAAGTATGTATTTACAACAAACAAGAGGAACGTGTGTAAGTATTCTATCAGTTATCTGGTTCCCATTGTACAAGCTTTGCTTAGTTTGGGGCTAGATAGCGATGTGTAAAATGATAAAAAAATAACCATTTCGAAATACTAAATGACCAAAAAGTATCAAGGCAAAGATATCTTTGTCTGTATTAGTATTTTACGAGTCATTTATGAATATTTATTATGAATAAAGTAGAGCTCACTTCAGGGTCCAGCGATCCACTTTTCCTGATAGTATCTTGAGGAAACTCACTTGGAAATATTCTTCTCAACTCAACATCCTCACTGAAAATATACATGGTCGGGTATGTATCCTGGCCCATCTGGACCAAATTTCATGCATATCTCTCTAGAACGTAGTAATATCAATTTGCACCTATAGTAATTGCTAAGCGCGTCCTAGAAATATAAGCATGAACTTAAAGAATAAAAAAAATTAGCTAACCTTTACGTAATAACTTAAGACAGAAGGACCCTTTAAGTAGAGACTGAATAAATAAACCGACTTGGTATTACATGGATCTCATAACTTTTTACGGTAGAAGAACTGAGTTGCTGAGACTTGGCTTTTTTTGCTTATGCATTCGATAGCATTCGTTTTTCGAACTGAAAAATTCATTGATGTACGCCGTTACTCGAACCCACGATCATTGAAAGTCAAATTAAGTACCCACTCTGCCAACACGGCTTTTTTCTTACAACAAAACAACAATGTGTAGTACGGGTATACTAATGCACGTCACTACATAGTATAAAGCAAAGTCGCTTTCTGCTTCCCGCGTCTGTATGTATGTATGTATGTTTGCTTATATCTTTAAAACTACACAACGGATTTTGATACGGTTTTTTGACGTCACAACGTCTTAAATTAGGTTGCGGCTCGGAGTCACTCATGAAAAAGTGTAACGCCCGCTCACGTCTGTTACGATGAGTCACCGAAGCGAGAGAGAGGCCCGCCGCGCCGGACCATATACATTTTGTCACGTAAAATCTTCGCCCGTAAAACCGACTTTACAGGCAACCAATTTTTTTTTAATAGATAGAGTGATTCAGGAGGAAGGTTTATATGTATATAATAACATGCTACCCGTGCGAAGCCGGGGCAGGTCGCTAGTGTAAAATATAAGTAGCATAAAATTAGGCAAAGAAAAAAAACTAACGTACAACTTACTATGTATAAATTACTCCATAACTTGAATAGATGAAATGTTGAAAAACCTACGACATACATTAGTAATCAATGAATCAATTTGAATATATAGGAATCTTTAATTAAGTAACATACCTACTTACAAAGTAAACGAACAGGTATGTTGTAACTTTTGACATTACTCAGTGTAGTGGATTCGAGTATCAAAATTGTAAGAGCGGTTTCCTACGAACCTTGTTGCGAAATACAATAGGTAACAATTTATGTTCTTTTTATGTATTACTAGTTTTAACCCGCGCGACTTCGTTCGCGTGCAGTTAATTTTGAACAAACATTACTTTTAAGGTGATGTTTGGAATTTTAGTTTTTTTGTATGGCTGAGTCTACCCGGATTAGACGGAAAAAGTGATAAAACCACATTCTCTTGAAAACCATCTAACTTAATAAGAAATTGTCTATCATTTATGTAGCTAGTATGATTATCTAACGAATTATATAAAAATGAACTGTTTTAGCTGTTCATAGTTTTGAGTAAAAACGAAATTAGTGTTTTGGAAGAGCCAACTTTGAAAAATAAATCTATTGATAAACGTTTCACCTATCGTGTTTCTGTTTATTATTTATTGTTATCTTTGTCATAAAAAAACAAAACTGTATTATGTTTTGAGGTTATTGAGAATAACAATTCTGCCTTCATCAAAAATATTTATTACTCGTCGGAAATTACTCACGTAAATAAAATGACTGCTTGGTTACTGAAAATTCAGGCTTCTAGTTTTATCCACAACGAAGTTATAGGGGGTCGAAAATGGCCTGAACCGCTTCCAGAAAAGGATGGCACAGCCGTGCCGCTTTATTGCTTGACTTGGAGGGGGCACTGCCGTGCCCCCAGATAAATTGTCGATAAAGACCACCACTCACGAAAGTTTTGAAAGTGAAACTTTACTCTATTTTACGTAATGGGCTTTTTGACAAGATTTTAAAAACCATTTTAGATTATTCAGTAATGACTACGGAACCCATAAAACAATATTATTTGAAATTCTGATAAGTATTGGCCCTGAAAATTTAAATTAATTATCGTCAATTTAAATAACCCGCAAAAACGCTTCTTTATGCAAATGGCGTCGCACTAGTTTCTGTGACGTCACAATGTTTGTCAACAAGTAAATAAAAGTCAAGTCAAGTTTTTAAGGCAGGCGAAGACATAGACAAGCATGCTACGTCATCGTCGATTCGACCACCGTTTACCACCATCCTGACCGTTTTGTGTCTCGTGACTGGCGTTTAAAAATTGATAATTTTAATTATGGGTTTTTCAATATATTATTGATTATTTACAAGTTATTTTACTCCATAGCGCTTTTCAAAGGCATAATTTACATAGATTACTATCAACAACACTTTATTTTTCATACTCAAATAGCCTATTTCTCCAACAATAATTGTTGGAACCAGACTTTTGTATATCCTCCTTTTAATGCAGCCTCTTTACAAGCAGCGAGCCTGAACAAAAAAACAAGGCAACGTGAGTTATGGTTGTGACGTTTGGAAAAGTGGTCTGGTAAAAGTTTTAAGCAAGAAAAATCTAGATCATTCAAAGTTGTTCGGTGATAAAGCAATTATTTCCCCCGGTGCCCTCTGGAGAAGAGTGATCAAGGTGAGCTTGGTTTTGGGGTTGCACTGAAAAGGGGATTTAGAAAAGACTGGAGATAGAGAGGAGGGTGTTAACAATAATTGTTAACCAATTTCCATTACCTATGAATTTTATGTATTATATTTTATTTGATAGGGTTTATTCGAGAGTGTTCCCACATTACAATATAATGGTGTTAGCGTAGTGAGTACCTACACCAGCAGGGTTATTTTATAAAAACGTGAAAAACCAGATAACTGATAGAATACTTATATACGTTTCTTTTTTGTTGTAAATACATACTTAGTATACATATTGACATCCAAATACAGAAGAAACATCTATGTTCATCACACAAACGTTTATCTCGGGTGAGGATCGAACCCACAACCTACAGCGCAGAAGGCAGAGCTACTACCAACTGAGCTGCGAGCATGTTGTGATGTTGAATGCAATACCTAATGTTAGAGAATACCTAATCTGTACACTATTCATAGTAACTTTTCACTGTATATGCACATATACTTACGCTTCGGCGTTAGTATTATATTTCAAGCATATGTATTGGTGCCTAAAGCATAAAAAGCTTAGGTGTTATGGCATTCAGTACCAATCAATATTGGTATGAATATAAAAACGTATGATCTCCGATGCACCGAATCAATGTGTTAATTATGATGATTTTTTTTATTTTCTTTGGATGACTTCATATTTGACTTTTGGCATGACGTAAGAACATTTTTTGAGAGTTACTGATCGTTTAACTTTGCAAGAATGTCTTATTTATTTGTTCGAGAAATGTCAACAGTCAATTAAAATATGAAATATAAGAAATGACAATTTATATTCAAAAGTAGGTATTGAAGAAGTTATTTGCATCTATGAATATCAATTTAAAATATAGCTTATACATTAGATAATACATAGTTTACTTTTTATCCAGGTACCACCCGTGCGAAGCCGGGGCGAGCAGCTAGTAATTTATATATCTCTCTGTTCGGCATCCAGCTCTGTGTGCGTGGTTAAGCCTGTTTTCGATAACGCTTTTTCGAATAACGGACTCTAAGAAAGCTTTCATGCCACAAAACGATAATGATGCTATTTTTGAATTAACTTTACCTTACAAAATAACTTGAGTTTTATTGTTCAAAGATATGACTTGTGTAAGGAGAGCGGGTTGTTATTTAAGGTGATAAGTGAAATTTTTGACTTTTTGTATGGGCTGAGTCTACCCGGATAAGACGGTAAAAGTGATAAAACTGCATTATCTTGAAAACCGTTAAATTTAAAAAGAAACTGTCTGTAATTTATTTAGCTAGTATGATTATCTAACGAATTATATAAAAATAAACTGTTTAGGTATTCATAGTTTTGATTAAAAACGAAACTAGTGTTTTTGAAGAGCCAACTTTGGAAAATAAATCTATCAAGAAAAATTTCACCAACCATGTTTTTGTCTGTAATTTATCTAGATTATATCCTTATGTTATCTTTGTCATAAAAAAACAAAACTGTATGTTTTGCGGTTATTGAAAAAAAACTATTCTGCATTCATCAAAAACATTTATCTTTATGTACTCCTCTTAATAAGTACTAACTGACCCGTGACAGACGTTGTCTTGTCAAATTTTAATAATCGCATAGAAAAAAAAATTACGAATTTTGGTAGAATGCGTATCATTCATTAGTCAAAACTGCGTTGATGCTATCTACTAAATGTTTTTAGTCTGTGATGTCAGATTTGTTGCACACTATCATCCTTTTGGCATTTTTTTATCATTTATGGGTTGTGTTTCATATAAGTTCCCTCTTCTGTTAATCTGATTTTTTATCAACATAATTACCTACAGCAAATTTCATTTTAATCAGTTTGGTCGTTTAGGTTTGATTAGGGTACAAACTTATATAAACATAGGTATATACATGCAAAAGTTTGTATGTTAACTCACAAACTTTCGCATTTATAATATTATTAGGATATTTATCTTTATATTTCATAATATTTCAAAACACTAAATCTTTATGATAAATACTAGATAACTATTTTAGGAATTCGTCTCAACTCTAAATCTTATGAAAATGTATTCATATTTATTTCATATTAAGAACAGCAATAAAAGTCATAAAACTAAAAAGAATAGTTTAAGTAATTCTATTTAATATTCATATAATTCTTCGGTCATTGAACCTAACGTCTTTTTCATCGAAGATTGGATGGAAGCCGTTGGAGTCTGCGACGTATTTCATTGTAAAGGGTCTGCCTCCCGGATCTATGTATCCATATTCTCCACGAACCACTAGAGAGCCACCTTCCGACTTTAATACGATGCCGCCATCTTCTCTTCGATAAGTTCCACCAGTTGTTTCATATCTATTAAGAAATACATACAATTAGTAGATAAAAAAAGTAAATACCTATGTAATTATTGGCTTCATACTTTTTATGTTTGTACCTATTAGTTGCATCCACAAGGTCAACACTAACGCAATCAATAAATATCAATAACAATAATTATTATTAAGAAAGATATTTCAAATGCCACCTTAATAACAGACACAATGTAAATGCAAATTTTAATAATAGCAACATTTTAGAGATCCCTAAAATCTTGTACCTACTTATTGTAATGTACCACGAAAAAATGTAGATAGTTAGGTAGGTACTATAGGGCCATCACATTACAGGACTTTTTATAGTCAGTCTGTATAGTCATATCATGACAAAAACATATAAGTACTTTTAACTGAAAAGAGAAGTAACTAGGATAGGAAGGCTGCTAGAAAATTTTAAGGTACCTAAATTGTAAATTCGCTAGGTAGAGATTTCCATCCTAAATCAATCATACTTACTCGAAGCTGTATGTACCGAGTCCGTTTGTGTTGGACGCAAAATTTTTGATTCGTTCCTCAAGGCTGAAGGCATGTGGCGCTGTGACAACAGTCATAAAAATTATAAAACCAAAGAAGAAATATCCACCTTTTACCTGCAAAAAATAGATAAAGCGTTCGTAAATGTCAAGGCTAAAATGCAAACAGGATTTTATGTCTAGGAGATGATACTGTAAGAACAACATTAACAATTTAAATAACATAAAAAAGTAAGCACTACGAAAATGGCATTTAGTTGGTATTTGACATTTATTCGTTTAAGAATAAATTCATTCGTATAAGATGCAGGTTTGGCATCGGCATTTTAAAATTTGTTGATTGTTATTTAATAACGTTTACTATTGCTTGAAGTTAGGTCCAAAACCAACCACAAATCACAACGCCGAATCCATCCTTATGCCGTTACTGTGGAGCTATTTTGTAAAAAACATATAGGTATTGGTACAATATTTATTGGTACTGAATGCCATAATACCTACGCTTCCAATACAATAGCTACGCAGGAGCGTAGATATAGGTTCATAAACAGTGAATAGTTACTATGAAAAGTGTACAGATTAGGTATTCTCTAACCTAATGTTAGAGAATTGCATATTGCATTCAACATTATAACATGATAATCATGTTTTTACAAAATAACCCTGCTGAGCTAGGAAATACTTATGTGTTGTTCATGAAACGAATGTATGGACAATTGGACATTACCAACACTTTGCAGTGAGAACTGCAAAGTGTAAACGAAACTTACACTTAGCTAAGGGATGTTCTTTCCTACAAGTGTAACTCTCGTATTCAAGAACGACCCTGTGAGAACACTCACCCACAGTGGACGAAATCTTTTTTCATAATCATCAGTTTAAGTGTTGTGCGACACTATGGCGCACACTATCGTGTGCCTCTAGAGCTCAACTTTGGTTATAGGCACATGACAGCGTGCCTCTAGTCACACTATGCAGTGTCGCACAACACATAAAGCGATGTTTATGAAAAAAGATTTCGTGCACTGTGGGTGCGTGTTCTCACAGTGTCGTTCCTGAATACGGGAATTAGTCTGTTTGAAAATAACTTAATGTGAATGTAGTCGCGAGGTTTTCCACTAGTCTACGCAACTATTACAAAGAGGTAAAATTTATTGTTTACTAGCTGCCCCGACAGACGTTCACCATTGATGAACCAACGCGTGATGCTACGACCAAGGGAAATAGGGATTCATTTTTATATATAAGAACCTGTGACCTACGTTGTTTGATCAGTGTATCAGTTAGTCAGTAACGCAGTGGCGGATTTAGCACTAGGCTGAGTAGGCTGGAGCCTAGGGCGGCAGATTTTGGGTTTATTTCATTTTAGCCTTTATCGTCCCACTGCAGGACTTTTGCCAAATGTCTTACAAGAATCACGACTTTTACTAAATCGTTGGATTGTAAAAATAAATTCAATAGCCTACTGGCGGCAAATGTGCAAGTCCGCCACTGCAGGAACGCTTGAGTTTTATATATTATTAAGATTGTATATTCAAAACCCTTTCAAATAGCATCCTACTGGACTATGCCCTTTTTCTTTTTTCTTTATACATAAAAATAAAATACTGTTCGTTAGTTTCGCTAAAACTAAAAGACCGGCCAAGTGCGAGTCGTACTCGCGCACGAAGGGTTCCGTACCATTATCTATAAAAAACGGCAAAAAACACTTTTGTTGTATGGGAGCCGCACTTTAATATTTATTTTATTTGTTGTTGATTAAAGGATTCGTTTGTGAAATATTGAGATGTGCTAATTTTTGTTAGTCGCGTGTCCTCCCCCCCCCTAAAATTAAAACTATTGGGTTTGGGGGCGTGAACAAATTCACGGTAGTAGTACATATACTGAATTTAAAAGCAAAACTATAACAGCTAAGGCGTAGGCGTTACAAGTTTTCGAGTAATAGACGTAATAGTCGACCAACTAATAAAATGTAATCGAAGAAGAAACAATATTTTTTTCTGTACAAATACTATTGAAAATTACATATTATAACATTTTTAGCTGTGTAAACTACGAAACCCTACATTGCGCGTGCCCCGACACGCACTTGGCTGGTTTTTATTTCCTATTGACAACGCACGAAACGAAAGGTAACCAAAACCAAAATTGGTGATTCAAAGATTGTAAAATTATGCTCAGACAAATATGGTAGGCTATTTTTTTTACCCGACTATTTAAATATCTTATTAGCTTCTTTTTATGACCATATTATACATTGATGTTTTTATGATAATCCTAAATTTAGTAACATAATAAATTCATTTGCCAAAATTATATTAATAAACCCGATTTTCAACTCACCATTATAATTTTGTCAATGTTCTTCATAAGGACGGATCTACGTGGACTGCGATCTCAGAATAAATGCTCACACTTATATCCAGTCCGTCAAGAATTTAAAGCTTGGGACCTTATTAATTGTACGCATATTTGAAGTCGCTAAACCTATGAAACCAATAAGCAATTGTTAAGGGATTATTGAAAGAAAATCGACTATCGAGTGGGCGGAGCTTCGCGAGTTTTGCGAGGCGCGCCGCGCAGCTGCAAAAGATCGCGCCGCGCTCACATCGCTGCCGCAGATGACTTATAATGTTACTACGTAACAGATACATCACTTCCCCGCAGAACGACAAATACCTACGCTTAGTTTACCTAAACTTTCTATGTCGCGGGTCTGCTATATGCGGCAATATGCTTCTTTGGGTGTCATGCCATGACATTCTACCAACTGTTTTGTTTATCATTGGAACGTGTCATTTATAAAAAAAAAAATATCACTACTGTAATTCCCAAGTACGGTAGACATCCTCTCAGATCTTTATGCGCTTTGATTCTTGAAGATGTCTATGTGGCCACATTTTGCAATAGTAAGCATTCCTATCATAATGTGATGCGCCCATCGCCGCTTATAAGAATACTAACTGGTTTTCTCACGATGTTTTCCTTCGCCGTTTTGAGCACGTGTTTTTGATGCGTATATAAATTTTTCGAACAGAAAAATCCATTGATGCACGCTGGGATTCGAAATTCGAACCCACGACCTTCAAATTGAAAGTCAATGTACCTCCCTCTCTATACTCGGCCAAAACGGCTGATAAAATAAATTACGAATTTTGGTAGAATGCGTATCATTCATTAGTCAAAACTGTTACGGCTAAATGTTTTTAGTCTATGATGTCAGATTTTTTGCACACCAGTGTCATTTATGTATGCCAAAATCATCTTTTTGCGATTTCATGAATCCGTTCTGTCGTTTCGGCCTGTAACGAACGTACAAACATCATCTCAATTTTTCAAAGTACCTACATTAAAAAAAAATACTAGACTACTAAAAATATAACTAGGTAGGTAACAATTTTCGACCATAAACAATAATACAAAACTATTTTTGTGTCTCCACGGCTAACTTTACGAGAGCCAACAAAACTGTATCTAGGTAATAGGTAGATACTTATTTCTTGACCAAAAAGCAAGTGCAGGTCTAGGTACCCACTAGGTAAGTGTTTTCTTTTAATGTGGCTTCTCCGTACACATCATTAATCCTTCGAGATGTTTCTGTAGGCGCTAGTGCCACGAAGGAATTCATATTCGAAAATTATGCGATATTTTATGTTTTCCATATTTGCACAGAATGATGTCTAAGCAAAACTAAATGGCGCGAAAGCATAAAACACAAATAGACAAGCTAAAAATTGAAATAAATTTGAATTTAGAAATTCTAACCAAACGCCGGCATTTTGAGATCAAAGTAGCTAGTTCGATAAAACAATAGTTTCATTGTAAAGACCTAATAAATAAGTAGCACTCATATCAGTAGAAACACTTTCATCATTTCCTAGTTCTGCACACAGGCAGACGAATAGTTTACCAAAAGTACTTAAGGCGCTGCCAGTTCTTGAAACCGCGGCAGAAACGACTAAGACAGTTAACAACGGCAAGCTCTAGATGGCGTATGCGTATCGTAAATATTATCGACAGTTTTTATGAGATCGCGTTGCTGGTACCTACGTAGGCAAGTAATAGGGGTAGCTTTACCCACCCCTCATAACCATTTTCCATGTTCCGCCTTTGCTTTTCAAAGAAATTAATGATATAAATTGTGTATAATTACCTACTTATCAAAAACCTATTCTAGTAGAAATCTAGATCTACATATTACCTATCTATAACAATAAATCACAAGTTGATCTTAATAGTAGGTATCAAAGTATTTCGATCATAAATTCTAAAACGTATCATTTTGAAATACTTAATATCTTTATCGTGAAAAGTTTCTGCTATTATGTTTTCAGCTTAATAGAAATCTAGGTAGGAACCTGAAGTAATATACTTATAAAAATAGGAGATGTGGCTTGTTCAGAAGTATTTCTTTTTTCTTTGCGAAAAAGAGAAATCGTCGACATACAGGGCCTTAAAGATTTTTACGCAAAAACATCATAAAGCAGTTATTACAAATTATAAGTACGGTATGATTGTAAAAAGTTCCTAAAACTTCATTTTATGCTCCTTGTCAAGTACACTTGTTTATAATAGACTCAGCCAAGGTACTTGGGCTACCTACTTGGGTAAATTATAGTACTGACTATAATTTATATATTTAATTTAGGTCTATTACGAGTAAGTAGAGTTTCACATTGTAATCAGTACAAGGTTCAGTAACAAAGTACATAGCATTAGTCTAGGTCTGATACCTAGCTAGATGCCATACTAGTGCAAGGGATATACCAAATTAAAAACAAATGAAAGCGGGTATTATCCACGTACAGTGAAAAGTTCCAAAGCCATTATCTATAGTTCCGTCAAAATAGACATTTCAACTAAATTGACTGGCCTCACAGCTCTCAGTTGGTACCTAGTAAGTCTACCTTCTGCGCTGTTGGTTGTGGTTGCTCATTTGTGCGATAAACATAGATGTCTGTTCTGTGTCTGGGTGTTAAATGTATCATTACAAATTTGGTTCTCATAGTACAAAGTTTACCTAGTTTGGGAATAGAGGGCGAAGCGCGAAATAGCCTAATTAAATAAATAAAAAACAACTGTCTTTTGAATCTTCAAATTACTATACAATGTAGAAAACTGAGTCCATGCCAGTCCAGTCGCTAGCAGTGTTAAGCGATCCCAAATGGCTGGCGAGGTTACCTCGCTAGATTACTTGCTATGATATTTTTTTGTCAAAGCGCACATTAGCAGACAACATACGATTTAAAATTTATTAAATTACTAGCTTCCGCTAGCGGCTTCGCCCGCGTGGTACCTGGATAAAGAGTAACCTATGTGTTATTCTGATGTAGGTATAAGCTATAATACTGTAAAGTTTCATTTATTTTTGTGTGAAAGAGTAACAAACACACACCCACTCACTCAATCACTCACAAACTTTCGAATTTATAATATTAGTAGGAAAAATTAAGTAAAACTACAGCTTTATAAACTTGCTAACCTCTGTGTATTTCTATGTTTTATTAATAAATAAAATCAATAATATGTATGTTTGAAAATTAAGTATAAGTAATTAATTTTCTGAAAAAATGTAAAAATTCCAATTTATTTTCCAATCCCACCACCTCCAATTAGGGCTCCAAACTGACTCTGAAACAAAAATATTATGAGGACTCAAATTACTTAAGACGCTGCCAGTCGACGATTATTTTTGTTCGAAACGAAAAAAGAAATACTTGTGAACAAGCCACATCTCCTATTTTATAATGTATAGTATATGTGAATAAAGATGTACCCATCTTTAATCACTTCGATAAATAATCCTACCGACCGCTGCAATTGATGACAAACACACGTCCGCGCGTGGTCCGCCTTAGCTTTTCGAATAAATTAATGATATAAATTATGTATAATTACTTATCAAAAATCTATCCTAATAGAAATCTAGATCTACATATTACCTATCTTTAACAATAAATCACAAGTTGATTTTAATAGTAGGTATATAAAATATTACGATCATAAATTCTAAAACGTATCATTTTGAAATAATATTTTTATCGTGAAAAGTTTCTGCTATTATGTTTTCAGCTTAATAGAAATGTAGGTAGGAACCTGAAGTAATATACTTATAAAATAGGAGATGTGGCTTGTTCAGAAGTATTTCTTTTTTCGTTTCGAAAAAGAGCAATCAGCGACTGGCAGCCTCTTAATGGATTAAAAAAAATAGTCATAACTTCAAGTTTTGTATGCCTTACCCTATCAATTAAAACATTTGGTATTTTTTGGTATCCATTCTTATTGGCTATGTAGGCGAAGAACACGTCTTTTCCATTTGAATCTTTGAACGAGACCCTCCCTTCTATTTCAATATATGCGTCTGGTTGGCCAACTTTTAGCAACGTGCCTTTTTCGGTCCGTTTTATGCCGTTTGATGTTTCATACCTATAAAAAAAAGAGTTGTTTAATTGTATTGAAATCTTTAAAATACACGATAGACATGCGTCTTACATTTATGCTCAATTCTTATCCATTTATTCCGGACTAGCCTTTGCTAGCAACTTCACTCGCGTCGTACCTGGATAAAAAGTAGGCTATATGTATGCTATTTCAAAACATGGGCTATTTACGTGTATATTCCAAGATTTATCCAAATCCGTGTGGTCGTTTAGGTTTGTTTAGATGTTTGTTTGAGGTACAAGCATCTAAACATCCTTACAAATTTTAGGATTTATAATATAACAAGCTGACCCGGCGAACTTCGTATCGCTTTAGAATTAACAAATGCTGTGTTAAGACGCTGCCAGTCGACGATTATTTTTGTTCGAAACGAAAAAAGAAATACTTGTGAACAAGCCACATCTCCTATTTTATAATGTATAGTATATGTGAATAAAGATGTACCCATCTTTAATCACTTCGATAAATAATCCTACCGACCGCTGCAATGATGACAAACACACGTCCGCGCGTGGTCGGCTTTAGCTTTTCGAATAAATTAATGATATAAATTATGTATAATTACTTATCAAAAATCTATCCTAATAGAAATCTTGATCTACATATTACCTATCTTTAACAATAAATCACAAGTTGATTTTAATAGTAGGTATATAAAATATTTCGATCATAAATTCTAAAACGTATCATTTTGAAATAATATCTTTATCGTGAAAAGTTTCTGCTATTATGTTTTCAGCTTAATAGAAATCTAGGTAGGAACTTGAAGTAATATACTTATAAAAATAGGAGATGTGGCTTGTTCAGAAGTATTTCTTTTTTCGTTTCGAAAAAGAGCAATCAGCGACTGGCAGCCTCTTAAGTTCCCGTTCTCCAATAAAGTTCAAATTGACTATACATTTTATTTAGAAAACGTTTATATGGGAAAATAAAAAGGGCTGTTTTTAGGGTTTTCCCGGCAATTATTCGAATTTTTCTCACCTTTCAAACTTTCCTTAGACCTCCACGAACATTTCAAGACCAAGATATGATAAATCCGTTCAGCCGTTCTCGAGTTTTAGCGAGACTAACGAACAGAAATTGATTTTTATATATACATATATACTAGCGACCTGCCCCGGCTTCGCACGGGTTTAATACATATAAACCTTCCTCCTGAATCACTCTATCTATTAAAAAAAACCGCATCAAAATCCGTTGTGTAGTTTTAAAGATTTAAGCATACATACAGACGCGGGAAGCGGGAAGCGACTTTGCTTTATACTATGTAGTGATAGATAGACTAGTTGCCTCGCGACAGACGTTATCTTGTCCAAATTACAATAATCGCTTAGAAAAAAATAGGATCACGACTGTAATCTCCAAGTACGGTAGACAACTTCTCAGATCTCCAGGCGCTTAGATCCTTTGAATATGTCTAGTGGGGGTAGTCAGAGGCACGTCCGATCATTATATTAGAACCTACATTTTGCAGTAGTTAGCATTCCATACGTAACAGGTTGCAAGCCCATCGCCGCCTACAAGAATACGAACTGGTTTCCTCACGATGTTTTCCTTCACCGTTTTAAGCACGTGTATATGATGCGCATATACATTTTTCGAACAGAAAAATCCATTGATGCACACCGGGATTCGAACCCACGACCTTCAGATTGAAAGTCGAGGTATCTCCCACTCGGCCAACACGCCGTATATTTTTAGAAGCAATAGTCAAAACTGATGTCAGATTTTGTCCACACACACATAATAAAATCATCCCTTGCTCTAAAAGTGAAGTGTTTTCTTTAAGAAAATATAAGTTTTTAACCTTAATCTACGAGTACATTTACTGCAAATTTCATCTTGATCTTTTTGTCGATAGGCCTGATTAAGGCGCTCCCAGTCGACGATTGTTTTTGTTCGAAACGAAAAAAGAAATACTTCTGAACAAGCCACATCTCCTATTTTATAATGTATAGTATATGTGAATAAAGATGTACCCATCTTTAATCACTTCGATAAATAATCCTACCGACCGCTGCAATGACGACAAACACACGTCGGCGCGTGGTCCGCCTTTGCTTTTCGAATAAATCAATGATATCAATTTTGTATAATTACTTATCAAAAATCTATCCTAATAGAAATCTTGATCTACATATACCTATCTTTAACAATAAATCACAAGTGGATTTTAATAGTAGGTACATTATATAAAATATTTCGATCATAAATTCTAAAACGTATCATTTTGAAATAATATCTTTATCGTGAAAAGTTGCTGCTATTATTTTTTCAGCTTAATAGAAATCTAGGTAGGAACCTGAAGTAATATACTTATGAAAATAGGAGATGTGGCTTGTTCAGAAGTATTTCTTTTTTCGTTTCTAAAAAGAGCAATCGTAGACTGGGAGCCCCTTAAGGCACATACATACAAACATTCGCATTTATAATATCATAGGATAAAATTAAGGTGAAATGTTGTTGGAAGAGTCAACTAAAACACGTTTACTTACTCAAAGTAATAGTTTCCTGTCCCATCATTTGTGTTCTCATATTTCGTTATTGTTGCTTGAGCGTCTTCTGGTATGGATGCACCAATCACTAATGTAATAATTAAACATAATATCAACACAGTTTTCATTATTTTCCGCTTCTTCCGTATATTGAATAAACGATTTGAATATCTTCAATTAAATTGACGTTATCCTTTCCGAATAATCGAAGTAGTAATAACTTCTGCTGGATCAAGTTTAGCGATTATATCATCTTTTTTAGGGTTCCGTACCCATAGGGTAAAAACGGGACCCTATTACTAAGACTTCGCTGTCCGTCTGTCCGTCTGTCCGTCTGTCCGTCTGTCCGTCTGTCCGTCTGTCCGTCTGTCCGTCTGTCCATCTGTCCGTCTGTCCGTCTGTCCGTCTGTCCGTCTGTCCTCTGTCCGTCTGTCCGTCTGTCCGTCTGTCCGTCTGTCCGTCTGTCCGTCTGTCCGTCTGTCCGTCTGTCCGTCTGTCCGTCTGTCCGTCTGTCCGTCTGTCCGTCTGTCCGTCTGTCCGTCTGTCCGTCTGTCCGTCTGTCCGTCTGTCCGTCTGTCCGTCTGTCCGTCTGTCCGTCTGTCCGTCTGTCCGTCTGTCCGTCTGTCCGTCTGTCCGTCTGTCCATCTGTCCGTCTGTCCGTCTGTCCGTCTGAGATTTTCACAGATGATGTATTTATTTCTATTGCCGCTATAACAACACATACTAAAAACAGAATAAAATAAATATTTTAAATAATGATACGGAACCCTTCGTGCGCGAGTCCGACTCGCACTTGGCCGGTTTTATTTATTATTAATTTGATTGCAAAAATATCCTTTGTCCATAGGCCAGGGTCGTTTATAATATTCTGTTTTTTATACGAATAATAGCGACCCGCCCCGGCTTCGCACGGGTAGCATGTTATTATACTTAAAAACCTTCCTCCTGATTCACTCTATCTATTAAAAAAAACCGCATCAAAATCCGTTGTGTAGTTTTAAAGATATAAGCAAACATACATACAGACATACAGACGCGGGAAGCGGAAAGCGACTTTGCTTTATACTATGTAGTGATTTGTCGTAATAGAAATAAGATCATACGTATTTTATAAAATTTGAATCGTGTTAACAACAGAATTGTGATCAATTACCGAAAAAAAAACGATATGAAAAGTGAAGAATTGTTGTGTTCATATTCATAATTTGGCACTTTTACAAACTCTACTTTTACTAACTCAGATTGCCTGAATAAACATAGTATGTTTTTTTTTAGATTAGGCCGTGGCCCCATGTCTGTGGTGTGGCGCCTTTTACCATGAAAAGGTGTGACGCCGCGCGATCAGAAGGCGCGTCGCCGCACCTTGAAAAGATGCGCCGCCGTGCCGCGGAAAGATGCCATGCACGGCGTATGACGCATGCCAGGTGTGATTCTCTCGTGTGCGAAATACACACACAAGTATGCGTAACTTGAAGAATATTTATTTTAACTAATTAACGCTAACTAAGGGACAACTACGGAAAAATACATGTTAGGTTTTTTTTTTTTCAAATTAAAAATCATTCACTAGGTAATTTTAAATTAATAAAGAACAGGCAACCCTGTTCACATGGCGTCGTATCAGAAAAAACTTTTCATTTTTTTATTTTCCTTTTTTTTTACACTCAACACTATCTAGCCCCAAACTAAGTTGCTAAAAGCTGTAAAGTAAAGTAAAGTAAAGTAAAGTAAATGGTTTGAAAACACAATTGGACCCGGTATGTGGCGCTGCTGTTGGTATAACTCAGCTAATAACTAGACAACATTTAATAATTCTAAGGCGGTATAAAGTTCGCCGAGTCAGCTAGTATATTAAATATTTATTAAGACACTTATTTATTCTGGTGTATTCTCTTTCGTAGGTTTTCTAGAGCCTCAACAGCTATGGCTATGAATTAGGAACATCGTGGTTCGTCAATGTTTCTAGTGCCGATCTCGAGTCTGAATGTACTTTAAAGGTGAGTTCAGGCTGGTTCAGGTTCTCAGTTGTTCAATCTCAGCATGCCTAAGGGTGCGTTTCCACCGATGTGAAGTTTGGTGGAGCGGACCGTAAATGGACCAATCACAGTGCTCAAAACTTTTGGGTCAACCATTTTGAGCACAGTCCGCTCCTCTATTCTCCGACCAGCTCCCTGCTCCCTGAAACGCACCCTGGCTGAACAGTATGTTCAGTATGAACTCTGGTACATGACACCATATAGTTTTTACAATTTATGTCTAAACTAGCTTCCGCCCGCGGCTTCGCTCGCGTGGTACCTTAATAAAAAGTACCTTTTATACTATTCCAAGACATAAGCTTAGTGTATTCCAAGTTACATCCAAATTCGTTTAGTCAATTAGGCGTCACTGAGGCACAAACATACAAGCAAACTCACAAACTTTCGCATTTATAATATAGGACTTTGTTTAACAAGAATCGAAGAGTTGAGATGTTATAAAGGCAAATAATGACAAAACCTATGATTAATACCTAGAATAAACAAAACTGCTAGCTTAAAAGGGACTACCTCATGCCAGGTCCTGTTTGCAAAATACGATCGTACGGATGTTATTAGAAATTACCTAGTAAGTATAAATATAATAAATAATATAACCAGATTTCTTTTCGTTTCATAAAGGCGCCATTGCCGCAATCCAAATATTACAAAACATATATAAGTACGGAATGTCGAAATAAAAGTCTGTCAATTTTGATAACTCCTTTTTAATTTGATTTTCATATGCCAGAAATATAACATAAATAAACAATACATTATAACAAGTAATTCATGTTATTCAGTTAATATACTACAGTTGATGTTCGTAAACATGTTTTAACTTGCGGATATTATTTTACAATATTATAACTAATTTTTAGAAATTCAAAATAGTTATTCATTTTTTTAAGTAAGAAATGAAAAGTACAATAAAATAAAAATCAAACTAAAATGCAAACTGTTTATGTGTTACAACATACGGTTTTATGTCAGTTAGCGCATGTACATTGCCTTTAATTGTCCAGCTATGGATTTCATAAACTCTACCAAGATGGTGATAAAAACCTGTAAAAAAAAATATATAATTATGTTTATAATGTTTATAAGAGCCGTGTAGGCCAAGTGGCAGGTACCACTTTCATTTCAGAACGTGGGTTCAATTCCCGGCGTGCATCAATGGATCTTTCTGTTCGAAAAAAATATATGCGCATCGAAAACACGTGATCTATAACAGTGAAGAAAACATCGTGAGGAAACCAATTACTATTCTTATAAGCGGCGGTGGGCCTGCAACCTGTCCCGTATGGAATGCTGACTACTACAAAATATGGGCATGTGCCAAATATAATGTTTGGACGTTCCTCTGACTACTTCTTCAAAGGATCTAAGCGCCTGGAGATCTGAGAGGAAGTCTACCGTACTTGGGGATTACAGTCGTGACCCAATTTTAAATTAATCAATCTCATAATTAAATTCAGAAATACTTACGTTTATTTTAGATTCTGGTTTATTGCGTTCATCAATGTCGATGTAATTATAGATCAGTTCTTCATCAGGGTCATTCAAATTATAATTTAGTTTAACAAGGCTTCCTGATCCATCTTTGTTATTTAGTTGGTAATTTAAACCTTTGCTTATATTTATTTTGTTGGTATATATTTTGTTTGCGATGCTATTTAAATGATCGTCCTCAACTTCGTCAACTCCAATATAATTGTTGTTTATATTTTTTATCAGATTTTCATCGGGTACTTTATTATCCTTACTTTGTTCATGAAATAAACTGTAATTATAAATGTTAATTTTCTAAATTATACTTAGACCGGCTCGGACGACAATCGCTAAAAGAGTTTAGCGGCAAATTTTATTTAGACAGAGGTATTTGTATGACTTGACAATTTGTTTAGAGTGTCACATAACCTTTATTAGGTATGCTGGAATAAATATTGATTTAGGTAGGTACATCATTTTTACATACACAATAAATAAATATTTTTGGACATTTCACACAAACTTTGTTTAGTTTTGAGGACCAGACTATGATACACTCTTTACTCGTCTATTAAGTACATTAATAATGCCCCAGACAAACAATGTTCATCACACAGATATTTTGTCCTGGGTAGCGTCAATACCAACTGAGCTGTGAAGCAACTGTGCACACCGTAAATTAATAATAATATATTCGATCTAATAAAATAACTACATAGTATTGTAGTTGATTATTCGATTGAACATCTCGCACAAAATATTGTTTCAAAAATGCAGAGTAACTTACGAGTTTATTTCAAGGTTTTTTCTCAACTTTATTCCAACGTCATCTTGAATCGGGGCCGTGACAGCAATCGTAAATACCGCAAAGTAGATAATTGGACGAGCCATGATTATAAAAACTTGTTTTTCAAAAAACGTGTTAAATATATTCAAGGTTTTGAATTTGATTTCATATTTAATTATAAAGAGTAGACGGTTTGCGAACGAGCATACGTTTATAAGTGGCTATGCTCTAGTCCTTGTGAATACAAGTTCTTCCTGTGAGTCAATGATCCTTGGTCTTTTTGCTTATAGGTAAACAGGTTACAACAAACAACAATGTTGAAATAGCACTGCACAGTACATGACTGGTATTTTCAATTATAATGTTATAACTTCTGTCAGTAAAATAAATATTATGAATTATTTAATCTATCTCATCTATTTTATTCTATACATTACAATAAAAGAGTATCCGTGCATATTTCATTTGAAAACGACTAAACCGATTTTAATGGAAACTACATCATCTGGTAGAGTATGGTCAGGAGTACCCGGAGGCATATTATATTTATCTACGACATCTAGAAATCATATTAAGGTAGAAAACGTGTCTTGTTCGTAGTAACTAGGTAATATGTTTGTCTATCAAGGCTTGCCTATAATATTGAAGCTCATTGGTCGCTTACTGTTTGGATGTTAAATATTACATACTTATTAGGGTTCCGTACCCAAAGGGTAAAAACGGGACCCTATTACTAAGACTTTGCTGTCCGTCTGTCTGTCCGTCTTTCTGTCACAGGGCTGTATCTCATGAACCGTGATAGCTAGACAGTTGAAATTTTCACAGATTATGTATTTCTGTTGCTGCTATAACAACAAATACTAAAAACAGAATAAAATCAATATTTAAGGGCTCCCATATAACAAACGGGATTTTTTTCCCGTTTTTATAGATAATGGTACGGAACCCTTCGTGTGCGAGTCCGACTCGCACTTGGCCGGTTTTATTTACTTTTTGTTTGAAATAATATTAAATGAATATAGATAGGTTACAAAGACCTTCTAACTAACTTACAAATGATAAAGCGCACGGGTACAGCGTCTTAAAAATAAGTAGATACTACGGATGTCTTATTGCTGAATATAAAGTATAATAGATTTTCATAAAATGTGTATAAATTCCAATTTATCCCCCTAATAGGGTGGCTAATACAGCGGGTGATCCTCCTGAAAACTGAAAAAATATGATTCACAATATTATTCAATGATAGTTTTTTTAGTAGTGATTAGTTTTTTTGTTTTGATTGCCTTACTCTATCAACTAAAGGATTTGGTATTTCTTGGTATCCATTTTTATTGGCTGCGTAGGTGACGGACACAAGCTTTCCATCTGGAGAAGTGAATGATACCCTTCCTTGGACTTCGATGTGCTCGTCTGGTTGCCCAATATTCACCAACCTGCCTGATTCTGTCCGCTTTATGCCGTTTGATGTGCCAAAACTGAAAAAAGGTGTTTAATTGCATTTAAATCTTTAAAATTCAGGAGGGACACCCGTTTTGTAATACATTTATTCTCCCAAATTTGTTGGTTCGCTCGCGTTGTAACTGGATATGAAGTAGGTATATTTATATGCTATTCCAGGGTATATGCTATGCATATTCCAAGTTTCACCCAAATCATTTGGGCGTGATTAAGGCACAAACATACAAACATCATCACAAATTTTCTCATTTATTATAATATACGAGTATTAGTAAGATAAGTAAAATAAATATTTTGTGATATAAAGGATTTAACCTTTTAAATCACAAAATATTGAAAATCCGGCCATGTGCATGTCGGACTCGCGCACGAAGAGTTCCTTATCATTATCTATACAAAATGGCAAAAAAATCACGTTTCTTGTGACCCCACTTAAATATTTATTTTATTCTGTTTTTAGTATTTGTTGTTATAGCAGCAACATAAGTACATCATCAGTGAGAATTTCAACTGTCTATCTATCACGGTTCATGAGATACAGCCCTGTGACAGATAGACAGACAGCGAAGTCTTAGACCTAAAAACGTTTCGCCATGTCCGTCTGTCCGTCTGCCCGTCAGTCCGTCTGTCCGCAGCTTAGCTCGGAGACTATCAGTGCTAGAAAGCTGTAATTTGGCATGTATATACATATTAGCAATGTCAACAAAGTCGTAGAATAATTACCTATATTTTTTGAATAATATATTTTGTAATATGATATTGCATGCCTTCATAGGCAGTGTACATTGGTGTCATATTAATAAATGAACATCTTCAGTACATGTATTTTAAGCAATAAAGAAACTTTGACTTGAATTTGACTTTGAATAGTTGACCAACTTATAACATTAAAATGATAATTTTTTTAGTACAAATACCATTGTAAAATTACTTATTATAACGTTGTTAGCTGTGTCAACTACGAAACACTACATTGCGCGCGACCCGACACGCACTTGGCCGGTTTTTACCCTTTGGGTAAGGAACCCTAAAAAGGGGGTTTACTTACCGAAAATAATAGTTTCCTTTCCCATCATTTGTGCTCTTATAATCAGTAATTGTTGCTCGAGCATCTTCTGGTATGGATGCACCAAACACTAACGAAATAATCGCACTTATTATCAACACAGTTTTCATTTTTGTCACTACTAGTTTGCATAAAAATATTTGAATATATGCCTATTTGGTTCGTTCACATTATCCTCTTTGAATGGTTGAAGTCATAATAACTTTTGCCCATCAAATTTATACATAATCGTAGCTTGCCTAACCGATAAACAGTAGGTAGTGACGTAGGCGGTAATTCTGTGGTCTCGACAAACAGGCTAATTCCGTCAAATACCATCAATCTTATTCCTTTTAAGTTAAAGTCTAAATGCCATCAAAAACAAAACTTGTAAAAAAAGCCAAGTCTCGCAACGCAACTCAGTTCTTCTACCGTAAAAAGTTGTGAGATCCATGTAATACCAAGTCGGTTAATTTATTCAGTCCCTACTTTAAGGGTCCTTCTGTCTTAAGTTATTACGTAAAGGTTAGCTAATTACGTAATAACACAAGTCAGACAACACATAAAGTGATGTTTATGAAAAAAGATTTCGTCCACTGTGGGTGCGTGTTCTCATAGTGTTGTTCTTGAATACGAGGGTCAGTCAGTTTGTGGTAACAACAGATTGCCACCAATATTTTAAATTAAAGAAGACATCATGTCAACATTCCTAATTAAAAGCATGTTATTAGTTCTAAAACTATCGTTGGGAGCTTCTGGTAGTTCAATGTGACGGTGTCGTGGTAAAAAACACAGGATTAAAAATAGCAGACAGTTGTGGCCTAGTTTTAGAAGAGAGACTGACAACACACATTGTCTTTCTTCTATTGAAGAAATTGATTTATGACGCGTCAAATATTTGTGTAGTAATCTTCCTTACAATATCGTTTCGACGCAATACCTACTTGCAATCGTTATGTAAGTGATAAATAATACATTCGGGCAAAGATAGGTACTGTCGAGTCTATGATAGAGGACAAAGGCTATGATAAGACAATGCTTAAACATTGTACAAAATGACCGCATGACTTCTGATATCAAGTTTTCCAGATTTATGTCGCTAATATATTAATAGGTAGAGAAAAGGTTGAAAAGATCGTAAAAAATTAAAAAAATATATTATTGTTTAACCATTACTATGATTATATTTATGTTGCGGCATCGAATCGATTCTAATCATCAATACATGCACAGTTTTTAAACATTAGGCAGCTAAAAGCTTGCTTGTTTTTTTATCTATGAATTACGATAATACTCTCCAAAAGGTTAAGTCTCAATAAATCTTGAATAAATTAATTTGTAAGGCACTCGTATGTAGCAGTGCCATCTGGCTTAGACGTTAAGCAAATGAAGCTTAACATTTAGATAGTAGGTATCCTTTTAAAATATCTTGCGCAGGCATTTCACTTCTACTGTGGCATGTTATTGCTTGCCTTTCGAGATTCTATTAGTTTATCTCAAGACCACAGATGGCGTAGTACAAGATATAAACATTATAAAAATAGGTTAGCCAAAAAATATAATCTTGGTAAGTACTTATGAAATACTTAACCTACCTATAAATAAGAGAGGTGATATTTCAAACTACACAAAATTATATATAATATCCTTTATTACTGTACTAGTTGACCTGTGCCCGCTTCGCTGGGCGACAGATATTTTCACATCTGGTAGTCTAATTTTAAAAATAAATTATAGCCAATATGTTGCCGAGAACTAATAGCTACACAAAAAAAAAGTTTCATCAAAATCCGTCCAGTAGTTTTTGCGTGAAAGCCGGACAACAAACAGACAGACAGACAGACAAAAATTTTAAAATGTTTTTTTTTTTGCTTGTGTTACTTGTATAAAGGCCCATAGAAATATTTATTTTTTATTTTATAGTGTACAGAATTGAACTCTTCTACAGTTTTATTATATTTATAGATGAACTTCATAATTAAGTTGTATATTAAATTAGATTAATATTTTTATGTACGAACAATAATACATTTTGTTTTATCTTCCTTCCCAGAAGTGGTGTCCGGGGCGTACCGTGTTCGGGCCGGGCTGGAGCGTTTAGTTAGTAGACGGGTCCGGACGGGACACGGATCAAGCACTGTTAAAACTGCTTCATACAAAATGTATGTAACGTTCCAAATCGCCCCGCGCCCCGTTCTAATACAAAACAAACCTTAACCTCCAAGTAGTGAAGCCAGTACAGCTGGGTTTAGGGGTGACGATTGAAGTATTTGGACCTGAAAATAATATTTAGTTATCATAATTAAAAATGTATACTTTAGAATAGCGAGCATAGCAATATCAAAAAATATATTATAGAATTAATGGGCAAAACGTTATTGTTTGATTCAGTAAATTTTTGTTCAGCTTCGTTGGATTAGTTCGAATGGGATTTGGTAAACCCCCGTCAACCATCAACTAAAGTGATTCTAAAATAAATCCAGTCAAATCAACCTACCGTTGGCTCTATGTGGTATCCATTTTCATCGGCGGTGTAATTGACAACAATATATTTTCCATCTTCATCTGTGTACGAGTAATATCCTTGAACTTCTATATGTTCGTTCTGCTGACCTTTATTCACAAGTGTTCCGGATTCACTTCGCCGTAATCCGTTTGATGTCTCAAAGCTAAAATAAAATAAGTTTTTTGTTGAAAAAATACAAGCTTTTGTCAAATCATTTAAATCATCGAGCACCAGAGCGCTATCACCTGTCACATTATACACTGCTAAACACATTACACATTGTCATCGGAACTTGACAAGTATGCAAGGTTTTTACGCAATAGAAGTATTTATTATTAGGAGTTCCATTGTGAGTGTCTGTTGATCAGCTCCTGAATCCATCATAGATCAGCTCGCTGTCATGTATGCGAAATTTCAGCTCAATCGGTTGGGGATAACTGCTTTAAAATAGAGTTGCAAGATTCCACCTTAGCAAACATAGTTACATACCTATACATTGCAAGTTAAATAAAAGCTTGTAAAAAATGAAATTATCATGACAAATAAAAAACGCAAATACAAGCGGTGTTTTTTACCTGAATTCGTAGTTTCCGCTCCCGTCATTGGTATTATCATATTGCAAAACTTTAGCTTGAGTGTCTTCCGAGACCGGGGCTGCAGAACTTGTGACAAATAGCACACATATCAGTATAAACACCTTCATCACTTGCTAGTTCAATACACAGGCAGGCGAATAGTTTACAAAAAGTAACTACTTATAGATTTTTAAAAATATCTTAAAAGTTATTACAAATTATGAGGACGGTATGATTGTACAAAGTTCTTAAACCTTCTGAGGTTTTATTCATTTTATGCTCTTTGTCGAGTAGGTACACTTGTTTATAATTAGACCAAGCCAAGATATTTAGGCTACCTACTTGGGTAAATTATAGTACTGACTATAATGTATGTATTTATGGTCTATTAAGAGTAAATACCTATATTTTTTGACCACAATGTTGGCAGACAATAACGCATTTTATGCACACGTTTGCAAAGTACTTCGTATTCGAATTATGTGTTTGTAGGTGAAATTCAACCAGATTTTTACTACTGAAAATTAAAGTAATTCTAAAGAAAAAACCTAGTACCTTAACTTTTATTTCGAAGGTCGTGGGTTCAAACTCCATGCATCAATGGATATTTCTGTATGAAAAATGTATATGCGCATCAAAATACATGCTCAAAACGGTGAAGGAAAACATCGTGAGGAAACCAGGTAGTATTCTTATAAGCGGCGATGGGCTTGCAACCTGTCATGTATGGAATGCCAACTACTGCAAAAGGTGTGCATGTGCTGAATGTAATATTTGGACGTGCCTCTGACTACCCCCTCTAGACATCTTCAAAGGATCTAAGTCTCTGGAGATCTGTCTCTGGGATTACATCCGTAATCCTATTTTTTTTTCTAAAGATGTTTGGTTTTTAAGATAATGCAGTTTTATCACTTTTTCCGTCTTATCCGGGTAGACTCGGCCCATACAAAACGTCAAAAATTTCACTTATCATCTTAAGGTCGGATCACCAGGTAAAATTATAAAAAAAGCACTGCGCCGCAAGCATGACTGGAATTATAAAACAGTTTTGTAGAAACATACCTACATATTGGTATAAACTTTTTACCATTAAATTAATATTATGGATTTAATTAAATTAAAAAAAAATTCAATACCATGACTTGTTTGTAAATAAAATAATAATGCATATTCAAAAAATTATAACTGTTTAGTTTAGTGTCAGTTTATCCCCCCAATAGGGTATGTGGAACAGGAATATTACTATTCTGAAACAAAAATATTTTATTATGGTATACCCAAATTACTCAATGGATTAAAAAATAGTCTTAACTTAGGTTTTGTATGCCTTACCCTATTAGTTAAAGGATTCGGTAAGTATTGGTATCCATTTTTATTGGCTTTGTAGGAGATGTACACAACTTTTCCACTTGGATCTTTGAAGGATACCTTTCCTTCTACTTCAATATGCTCGTCTGGTTGCCCAATTTTTACCAACATGCCTCTTTCTTTCCGTTGATTGCCGTTTGATGTTTCAAAACTATAAAAAAGATATAAAATTAAAATCTTTAAAATACACGATAGACACGCGTCTTAATCACTCGTCAATGCATTTATTCTCAACTAGCTGACCCGTGCCCGCTTCGCTGTGCGTAAGACATTTCTAATACCATCGTTGACTTTTTTGGGTGCTGTAGTACATTATTTGGATATATCTCGTGGGGTTCAGCCAGCATTTGCAATGTAAGCGCAAAAAAATGTGTTTATTTACGACATCACATTAGAAACCTCTAAAATTATCAGTGTTTCTCTACTATATTATGCATGTATTATACATATAAACCTTTCTCTTGAATTACTCTATTTATTAAAAAAACTGCATCAAAATCCGTTGTGTAGTTTTAAAGATATAAGCAAACATACATACATACATACATATTACATACAGACGCGGGAAGCGGAAAGCGACTTTGCTTTATACTATGTAGGTAGTGATTCTTATCAATTTATTTCGGACTAGCCTTTGCTAGTGATTTCGCGTCATATCTGGATAAAAAGTATGCTATTTCAGAACATCCTAATATCCTATTCCTAATAATATTATATATGTGAAAGTTTGTGAGTTTGTATGTATGTTCGTTCTTCAATCAGGCCTAAACGACAAATCGGATAAAGTTGAAATTTGCTGTAGATGTAGATATACTGCCCGAATAAATAATAGACTACTTTAAAATATGAAAAATATCCCCAAAATTATAAAGTACGCAAAGGGATGATTTCTGTATAGATGGCGCTGGTGTGCAACAAATCTGACAACACACGACTAAAAACATTTAGTCTATTCTATTCGATTATTGAAACTTGACAGGACAACGTCTGTCACGGGTCGGTTAGTAGGCTATATATATTTTAAGATTTATCCAAATCCGTGTGGTCATTTAGGCATGTGCAATTGAGGCACAAACAGCCAATCATCCTCACAAGCTTTCAAATTTATAATATAACTAGCTGCTCGCCCCGTCTTCGCACTGGTGGTACCTGGATAAAAAGTAGCCTATGTGCTAGTATATTGTGCTATATTACGGTAAAGTTTAATTTTAATCTGTTCAGTAGTTTGTTAAAGAGTAACAAACACACACACCCACTCACAAACTTTCGCATTTATAATATTAAGTAGGACATCTGACCCGCGACAAACGTTGTCCTGTCCAAATAACAATCATCGCTTAGATAAATCAATTTCAGTTTTCAGAATTCTTCAATTTTTCATATAATTTTCATAAAAAGTCACCGTTTTAAATGTTTTCAAGGCATTACTTGCTTATTTTTTTTAATCTATGCAATACAATATTTGTAATCTTAATATATATAAATCTCCTGTCACGATGTTTGTCCGCGATGGATTCCTAAACTACATAACCGATTTTAAATTAAATTGGCACACCGTGAGCAGTCTGGTCCAACTTGAGATATAGGATAGCTTAGATCTTTAATTATAGTCGCAATTTTATTTTATTGCAAATTGTTGACACAGCAACGCGTGGCCGTGTCTGCTAGTACTCTTATAAAATTAAAAAGGTTCAGTCATTAATAAAAGTAAATGAATAAAGCACTCTTCTGTAGCAGTGCCATTCTGGCTTATACGCAAAGCCGCATTATCCGATTTTGAACGAATACTTTTAAAATATCTTGCACCGACATTTCACTTCTGCTGTATGTAGCATATTGCTTGCCTCAGAGATTATATTACCTAGTTCATGTAAAAATTACAGATGGCGTGCAAGATGATACTACACAAAAACGAGTTTGCCGAAAATGATTATTGAATCTATTAAAATGCAAGCTATCCCGGCGAACTTCGTAACTCAGTTTTGGTAACGCTCTTTTTCTTAGGAGTGATATAATGTAGTTTAAAATTTTCTAAGTGACTGTACAAAACAGCTTCAATATTTTGGTGGTATCCGAATCGTCAGTGAAGAAAATATTAAAATTAAAAAGTGTCAATTCGGATACAGTGTCCGAATTTATTGTGTCCGAATCATCACCAACCCCACTGGATGCCTTGCTTACCTATACCTATATTTAATTGACCAGCGTTGTGCGACCAAAAGCTCCATCTACAGTTTTGATTAAATATTATCATAACTACATGGTAACTGAAGTTGCATCCAGTTTTTAAAGCCGTCAAGAGATGTCACGATTTTCAATTTCATGTTTGTCAATGCAGGTAAGTACCTACCGTTATTTCTCAAACGAGATTTAAACCTTGAACCTACACCTCTTTGCAATGATTAAACTCTACTCTCTACTCGAAGAAAAAGCAGTTTGGGTCATTAAAACGATTCTAAGTAGGTATACCTAGATAACATTTTGTCGAGATAAGTTCAATGAGTATTATAAAATATATGGCTAAAACAAATTTAGTTTCATCACAATAAGCATAGTATCTATACTAATATTATAAATAGGAAAGATCTGATTGTTTGTTTGTTTGTTTGCATTGAATAGGCACTGAAACGAATGAACCGATTTGAAAAAATCTTTTACCATTAGAATTCTACACTATCCCTGATAAGCATAGGCTATTTTTATTACTAGAAAAAATCAGGGAGCCATATTAAAACTTTAATATTGTAACCCAAGGTGTAAAAAATTTGCCATAAAATCGGGGCGGACTGCTTTAGCAATAAAGGGGTTGAGCGAAATTCTTCACCTATCTTAGTAATTTTATTTTAAATGTTGAATTCTATTTTTACGCGGAGAACCGTAACTAGTTTAGGTAGTAGGGTAGTAGGTACTATTAGGCCTACAAATATTTATTTATCTTAGAAATAGTAGCCTCTATCTATCTAAAATAAAAAATAAAAATAAATAGGATCACGACTGTAATTCCCCCAAATACGGTAGAGACATCCTCTCAGATCTCCAGACGCTTAGATCCTTTGAAGATGTCTTGTGGGAGTAGTAGAGGCACGTCCAAACATTATATTTGGCACTTGCCCACATTTTACAGTAGTTAGCATTCCATACGTGACAGGTTGCAAGCCCATCGCCGCTTATAAGAATACTAACTGGTTTCCTCACGATGTTTTCCTTTAACGTTTTGAGCACGTGTTTTTGATGCGCATATAATTTTTTCGAACAGAAAAATCCATTGATGCACGCCGGGATTCGAACCCACGGCCGTCAGATTGAAAGTCGAGGTACCTCCCACTCGGCCAACACTGCTATCTATTTATTTTGAAAAAATTGCCTGTAGCTTAAACCAAAAATTGTTTTGGGTTTCGTACTTAAGAGGCTCCCAGTCGCTGATTGCTCTTTTTCGAAACGAAAAAATAAATACTTGTGAACAAGCCACATCTCCTATTTTTATAAGTATATTACTTCAGGTTCCTACCTAGATTTCTATTAAGCTGAAAACATAATAGCAGAAACTTTTCACGATAAAGATATTATTTCAAAATGATACGTTTTAGAATTTATGATCGAAATATTTTATATACCTACTATTAAAATCAACTTGTGATTTATTGTTAAAGATAGGTAATATGTAGATCTAGATTTCTATTAGAATAGATTTTTGATAAGTAATTATACATAATTTATATCATTAATTTATTCCAAAAGCTAAGGCGGACCACGCTCCGACGTGTGTTTGTCGTCATTGCAGCGGTCGGTAGGATTATTTATCGAAGTGATTAAAGATGGGTACATCTTTATTCACATATACTATACATTATAAAATAGGAGATGTGGCTTGTTCACAAGTATTTATTTTTTCGTTTCGAACAAAAACAATCGTCGACTGGGAGCGCCTTAAACTAAATGAGACTAATGAGTCTTTGAATTGTCCAAGAATTGTCGTCGATAGATACCAGCTAGTAGGTAAACTAGGCTAAAATATATTAAACTCGTGAACCTCTTTAGACATCTTCAAGGATCAGAGTGCCAGGAGATCTGAGAGGATGTCTACCGTACTTGATGAGTACAGTTATGATCCCACTTTTTTTTTAAACTTGCTATATATCGTAGTAAATTAAAAAACAGCAAAGCATTATTATTTCAAAACTTTTATTGTTTTGTTCTTAAAATTTGTAAAATGTAAAAAATAAATCACAGGTAACATTGTTGAAAGCATAACCTAACCTACACATAATTATGTTCGGTAGTATTCTTCATCATCCATCAGGCGCTCGACGTCTAACCGCGGAAGGGTTGGGGTTGCTGATAGTTGGCCTGGTTTTGGTAGTTAAGTTGGTTCTGGTAGTTACCCTGGTTCTGGGGCTGGGGGTTGGCAGCGTTGTAGGCGATAGAGCGCAGGATGGCTTCTGGGATTGGGGGAGGAGTAGGGAGGTGACTACCCTCTGCGCGGAAACCTGTAAATAAAATACATATAATTGAGTTAATATTTCAAATCGAATCTCTTCTTCTTTTCGTGTCGGTGCTTCATTTTAAATAAATAATAAATAGATATTGGCGGATTTTACACACAGCGCCATCTAGCCCCAAACTAAGCAAAGCTTGGACTATGGGAACCAGATAACTGATAGAATACTCATATACTTTTTTTTTGTAAATACATACTTATTATATACAAAAATAGTGTAGCCTTTACTTGTTAGGTCACACCAAAATTACAAACGAAAATGTTGTGTACAAAATATTCACAATAGCGTGTAACTTTTATTACTACTTTATATCTCCATAAACATTTCATTTCAATTATGAGAATAAGCACACTCTAATTAAGTTTTTTTGAGATGAGCACAGGTCGTTTGTGTAATGCAAAAGTATGTCTAAAGACGTCTACAACACATGTAAATAATGCAGTTACGATATTTTATATTTATTTACTACCCTTTCTTTCTAATTGACTTCAAAAAATTATGTATTTTTAAGGCGCTCCCAGTCGACGATTCTTTTTGTTCGAAACGAAAAAATAAGTACTTGTGAACAAGCCTTATCACCTATTTTAAAATGTATAGTATATGTGAATAAAGATGTACCTATCTTTAATCAGTTCGATAAATAATCCTAACGACCGCTGCAATGACGACAAACACACGTCGGCGCGTGGTCCGCCTTAGCTTTTCGAATAAATTAATGATATAAATTATGTATAATTACTTATCAAAAATCTATTCTAATAGAAATCTAGATCTACATGTTACCTATCATTAACAATAAATCACAAGTTGATTTTAATAGTAGGTATATAAAATATTTCGACCATTAATTCTAAAACGTATCATTTTGAAATAATATCTTTATCGTGAAAAGTTTCTGCTATTATGTTTTCAGCTTAATAGAAATCTAGGTAGGAACCTGAAGTAATATACTTATAAAAATAGGAGATGTGGCTTGTTCAGAAGTATTTCATTTTTCGTTTCGAAAAAGAGCAATCAGCGACTGGGAGCCTCTTAATAAGAGTAGAATAGTCTTCCCTATTTTTTGTCAAAATTTATGACCTGTTGATACAAAATCCTAACGGTATCATGATGGATATAAAAGAAAAGACTTATGACCAGCAGTTTAGGAAAATTGGATTGTGAAAGATGATGTTGATAAAACCTTACCGTTCTCATCAGCGATATAAGATACGGAGATAGGGGTGCCGTCAGGAGCAGTGTACGCGTAGGAGCCCTGCGCGACTTGAGCTTCGGCGTCCTTCACACCAGCGTTCTTCAAGAAGCCTTGTTCCTGCGCTGCGATTCCATTACCAGTCTCGTAGCTGTAACAAAAACAAGCCAATTAGAAATACATCACTCTGATTGACGATACAATGTGTCAAAATGAAATGACATCAATAACGTTGAACTTTACTAACGACATCAATCAATGCTCTCAAGTTTGTCGAGGTGCTTGCTCGAATTAATCGATATTTTGCAAACATGCCATTGTTGCGTTGTAGCTTCTTAATATTATCTTGCTTTTGTAACTTACGAGTAGGTTAACGCCCTTGTTTTATGTAAAGGTTTCATAAATCACATGCACCTATAGCGAGAGTATTACAGCTAGCGGCCACATGCCCGTAAATACCAAATCTAATGAGAGGTTCCACCAAAACGTTTCAGGTCGTGCAATCATGATGCATTGTCAATCCATTGCTCTTAGGAATCTTTTGTTTCTGCATTACCATCCAAACTCTGTGTTTAAAGGACTTGGGCAGTATGTTGTGAAATGTTTCGTAGTTTCAGCTGCGAGAAGCGGTGTTACATTATCATAAATTATTGTACTTTAAAGCTAGTGGTCGGGGCTATTCAGATTCAGATATCTGCCTTCATTTTGGATTGCTAACGACAAGAATCTGCCATGAGCGTGCAAACCACAAAGCGCATTCGTCTTGACCTAAAAGTAGGTATCTGAATGATATATTATTATTAATGTACAAGTTTTCTACTATGGAACCTTAAAATCTTTGGAGTAAAATTGCACTTCAAAGTCAGGTATTTGTAACTGTCACTGGTGCAGTTTATCATCAAAGCGTTTCGAACAAAGATGAGTTTACCTGTATAAATTTGTATTGACCTCGTGTGCTGCGTAGCGAATATACCTATCCGAATAATCTAAAATTGAAATTGCTTCAACTTAATCAAATAACGTATTATAATCTTGCAAGTTGGTGCAGGTGAATCACTAAAATATATCCAATATCCATGTTCAGAATGGGCTGCACCGGAGCTAATTTCTTGCATAATCAGTATCCTAGCACCAATTTGTTTCTATTGTAAGCGATCGTGGAGTAAAGTATACGTTATTTTATTATGCTTTTTCATGAGCATGAAGACGCGCACGGGTGGTACAGCTAGTTTGTAATAAATCGTCTGGATTGGATTCATATTCAATTTTTAACGTTGCGACAGATTATCCGGCACTTGAATAAGTAGCAAACTGGTGCTATAGGTAGGTTGGGGCTTGGCTCAATTGCACGAAAAACGCCTACAAATCTTGCATTTTATATACTTGACACTACAAGTGTCTCATATTGCGTTTTATATTTCGTAATATGGACGATCGGAAATTTAATCAGCCAGTTTTCTCATCGGAAATTGTTTAAACACACTACTCCTTAAACGATACATTATACGGCTTTATACGATTTATCAATCAATGTTAATTATTTATGTATCAGTTATTACAAAAAAAATATATATTTAGATGTCTTTGTATGGAGCCATTTAAAATAAGTTATTGCGGAAGTAAAATGTAGACCAAAAACTGGGCAAGATTTATTTAAAAGTATGATCTATCTCTCAAAAGTTTAAGAGGTAGCTAGTATGAAATTCCTAATAAAGTACTTTTTAAGTATATTCCATTCCATCAAAGTTTATGGGAAATTTCGGAAAAGACGCTGAATTCTCTTGAAATTGAAATAAATAATAGTAACACAATAGGGCGTAGGAAATTAATAATAACATAACTTTTAAATGATTATTATTTTTTCGAACATTATATTTTGAGAAACACAAACCAGGATTCATTGAAGTATCATCAGATTAGAAACTGGTTCAAAAATCAAGATCGGCCTAGACGTGCATTCCTAGCTATATTTTTGTCTTATGTTCTAAGAAAAGTTTGTCTAAAACTAAGCTAGCTGTATTTTATTAAATATTGTAAAGTAAGTCAGTTTAAACAGTAGCAGTAGGAGCTGCATCTTCTTGTAGATAAACTATGAGTTTTTTTTTTATTAGTAGGTGTATGATGCAGTAAACATGCTTATTAACAATTTAAAATGTTTGTATAAGGATTACGTACCTGTATTGGTAAGATCCATCGACGTTGATATCCTGTTCTTGCTTAAGGATAGGGATGAACTGCCCTTGTAACTGAGGGTTGTATTGTTGTTGTTGGAACTGTGGGGCAGCGCATGCTACAGCCACGAGGGCAGACAATACTACGAACTGAAAACAAACAAAATATAATTAGACGTTACCGTTTTATATACGAGATTCTCTCTACAATGAGTACCTCTCTAAGCTAATGAAAGTGAACAAGTTCTCAAGTATTTTTTGTCTATCTCATTAAGACGAGTAATAAATGTTTTTGATGAATGCAGAATCGTTTTTTTCTCAATAACCGCAAAACATGTAGTTTTGTTTTTTATGACAAAGATAACTTAAGGATATAATCTAGATAAATTACAGACAGAAATACGATTAGTGAAACTTTTCTCCATAGATTTATTTTCCAAAGTTGGCTCTTCAAAAACACTGGTTTCGTTTTTAATCAAAACTATAAATAGCTAAACAGTTAATTTTTCTGTAATTTGTTAGATAATCATACTAGCTAAGTAAATTACAGACAATTAGTTTGATGATTTTCAAGATAATGCAGTTTTATCACTTTTTCCGTCTTAGCTGGGTAGACTCAGCCCATACGAAAAGTCAAAAATTTCACACATCACCTTAATAGAGAAACATTACAAGTAAATGATGCCCCAAAGCCTCTCAGCGTAGAAAGATTTGCTCAAGAAAATAAATAAAATAACTAACAAGGGTTAAGAGTCAAGAAATGCGCGTTTTTTTTATTTGAAAATTTTCTGCATTACTAAACACGCCACAAATGGTTAACGAGAATGAGTTATACCTAGAAGTTGACCTTTGTAACACTATTAATTTGTTTATGAAACAGCACAGTTTTGTAACCGAGCATTTGAAGATAGTTCATTTCAAAACGGTAGAATTCATTTACATTATGCCCACACCAAACCAAATTCTTGTGATCTATACGATTTTCACACTTTCGTAATCTAATTAGCACTAGGGAAACAATATTTTATCAACCGCAACTTTTCTAACCTTGACGAGGATGAATATTTTATGTTTTTGCTGACTTTATGTTGCGTGTTTGATTTATGTGATATGACATTTTTAAGTTATAAAAAATACTATATTTATGCGAAATATACGCGTATATGTTATGTTATGTATATGTTATGTAAGGGCACAAGTGGCCGCATGCAGTTATCCCATAAAAACCACAAAAACTATGCGTCTTCTGAAGACAGGTCAATGTTTTTAGTATGAAATATCATTCGTACACGATCCGTTTTTTATAGTTATTCATATAAAAACCTGCGTGGCCCTTCAAAAGCAATATCTATAAAAATATTGATTTACTATGTTTTAAATAATATAGATTTATATTATTATGTTTGTACCCTAATTAGACCAAACTGAGTAAAATTATATTTTAATCGCATTCTACCAAAAGGTTGAAACTAAGGTCACTCTACTCTTTATTTATTTTATCTAAAAAATCTGACATTGGACAAGGTTTATAGGGTTTTAAGTCACGAGTCGGCTAGATAAATAAAAAAAAATATGATTTAGTATTATACTGAAAATGAAGATTATCAAGGAACAATACTGTAGGTTTTAGGTTTACGTATACAAAAGTGATACGACCTATCATTATGTTCATTGGCAAAAACATGGCATTGTTTGCATTACAAGCTAGTAGAGCCAAATTGTATGGGAAAAGCGATCTAAGATAGTTTTGTGGTATGCCAAAAACTCGAGACAAACAAGGTATCATATTCATGCATTGTTACAAGTAATGGCGGGAATAGATGTCAGTGACTAAGACTTCGGTCTTTGACCCATTAAAGCATTAATATACAAGTATTATGCTATTGAATTATATTTAAAATTAAATGAAGTACTCTCAGATCTGCAGACTCTCATATCCTTGAATATGTCTAAAGGGGGTAGTTAAAGGCACTTCTAAACATTATATTTTGCACATGCCCTTAACATTCCACATGTGACAGTTTGCAAGCCAATCGAGTAAATCTATTATCGTTTTTTTTTTTTTTATTGTTTAATAAAGCAGAAAATATATAGGGAGTCGTTGATGTTGTTTGAAGCAATTAAATGTATTTTGAGACGAGTAATAAAAACAATTTATGAATGCAGATTCGTTTTTTCTCGATAACCGCAAAATATACAGTATTGTTTTTTATGACAAAGATAACTTATGGATTTAATCTAGATAAATTATAGACAGAAATACGATTGGTGACTTTTTTCTTGATAGATTTATTTTCCAAAGTTGTCTTTTTTGTCTTTAAAATACTAATTTCGTTTTTACTCAAAACTATGAACAGCTAACTCGTTCGTTTTTATTATTAATTACATAAATGAAAGACAGATTCCTTTTAAGTTTGATGGTTTTCAAGATAATGCGGTTTTATCAGTTTTTCCGTCTTATCCGGGTAGACTCAGCCCATACAAAAAACAATAATTTCAAACATCACCTTATGTATGTTATGAAATAAATAATTTATGAAATGTCAATTTAAAGTAGTTTAGTTTATTCATTTGATGGATCAATAAAACTGTGATATTGATTTGAATTTAATAAATCGCGGATTTCGTATCAGGTAGATAAAGGTTACTTACCGATTTCATTTTTTTATTAAAAAGATGTGTTGATGTGGTGATCTTCGGTAGATGTGTGTGCGGGAATGATTTTTCAGTTCGCACGCAGGCGCTTATATACGTAGTGGAGCGGGCGCACCTCGCGAAATTGGAGTACTATGATGCGCGGGCGCAAGAATCTGCTCTACAAAAATAATAGTTATGGTTTAACACTACAATCATTTGTTATAAACAGAGCATTGAAACTTACTAAAAACCTAAATATATTGAATAATGAAACAGTTTCCGAAATTCAATTAAAAAATTCAAAAAAATGTTTTTTTTTTAAATTAGGTCATATTTTTTTTCGAATTACTATGTAAATAGCTGAAAATATAGATTCTTTATTTAATAACTAGCAGACCCGCGACAGACTTTGTCCTGTCCAAATTTAAATAATCTTTTTAGGGTTCCGTACCCAAAGGGTAAAAACTGGACCCTATTACTAAAACTTCGCTGTCCGTCTGTCTGTCACAAGGCTGTATCTCATGAACCGTGATAGCTAGACAATTTAAATTTTCAAAGATTATGTATTTCTGTTGCCGCTATAACAACAAATAACAAAAAATAAAATAAATATTTTCATAGGGCTACAATACAACAAACGTGTTTTTTTTTTTGCTGTTTTTTATAGATAAGTACGGAACCTTTCGTGCGCGAGTCCGACTCGCACTTGGCCGGTTTTTTCCTATAAACCTTGCTGATGCTCTTAAAAAAACAAAAAGTATTTATTTGGAACGAAATCCATAGATCCATAGATGAAAGTCGAGGTACCTCCCACTCGGCTAACACGGCTATAACCTAAAAATGTACCTACTTAAATGTGCTCCATTATATTGAGTGCTTCCATAAAATCTATACCTATATACCTACGCGTTTAGCAGCTGGGCACATTAAGTCCATGCCCTTCCCGCCCGCCCTGTCACTCATGCGTTTAGCAAAATTAATGTTAAGACGACATTTGAATAAGGTTAGTTTAGCTGTTTCCCCATAGTAGGTAAATCAATCATAAAGACGGTAGGGTGAGAGCGTTGGTTGTGGGCATTTTAACAACATTTTCATTTTCAGATAAACAGTTGATATTGAAAAATTATTAAAACGACGACTTTTAAACAACATAGAATAGAATTCTTATCTATCTCATAGGTTAAGCAATTTTTTTTGTAATAAGCGATATTGATTTATCAATAAAAAAAAAATAGGGTCACGACTGTAATCCCCAAGTACGGTAGACATCCACACAGATCTCCAGGCACTTAGATCCTTTTAAGATATTTAGAGAAGGTAGTCAGATGCACGTCCGAACATTATATTTGGCACCTGCCCTCATTTTGCAGTAGTTAGCATTCCATACGTGACAGGTTGCAAGCCCATCGCCGCTTATAAGAATACTAACTGGTTTCCTCACGATGTTTTCCTTCACTGTTTTGAGCACGTGTTTTGATGCGCATATAAATTTTCTGAACAGAAAAATCCATTGTTGCAGGCCTGGATTCAAACCCACGACCTTCGAAATGAAAGTCGAGGTACCAAATGTCACTAATCAAAGCGGACTATAGACAAAGCATTGTATTAAATTACAAGTCTGTATGTTATGCTTAGTTATTGACTGCCCAAAATAGGGTAGGCACCACAATCGGGTCTTTAACCCTAATTTTGTTTCATAGCCTTTTAAATTGGTGGCATACGCAAGCAGGTAACTAAAGTTGTATTATGAAGAATTTAAAATGTCAATAAATTAACCTATTTCTTCAAAACAGTTTTATGAGTATATGCAAAACAATTTATATTATTTCTAAAGTTTATTTAATAAATAAAACCGGCCAAGTGCAAGTCGGACTCGCGCACAAAGGCTTCCCTACCATTACCTAAATATAAAAACGGCAAAAAAACACGTTTGTTGTATGGGAGCCCCACCTAAATATTTATTTTATTCTGTTTTTAGTGTTTGTTGTTATAGCGATCTGTGAAAATTTCACTACCGTCTAGCTATCACGGTTCATGAGATACAGCCTTGATAGACAGATGGACAGCAAAGTATTAATAATAGAGTACGGAACCCTTTGGGTACGGAACCCTAAAAAAGGAGGCCAGCCGTTAGTCTAGTGGTCCGTTGAGCTCCATTTCACTGTCAAGTGATGGATGCCTAGGAACCGAAGGTCTATCTTCCAAACTTTGCCTTCGCTGACTCATTCAGTTGAGCAGCGGAGACCGGAATTTAGAATTTAGCTAGACAGTTGAAATTTTCACAGATTATGTATTTCTGTTGCCGCTATAACAACAAATACTAAAAACGAAATAAAATAAATATTTAAATAGGGTTCCCATACAACAAACGTGATTTTTTAATGCCGTTTTTTATAGATAATGGTACGGAACCCTTCATGCACGAGCCCGACTCGCACTTGGCCGGTTTTGATTTTAGTTACCTCATAAAAATTACTATAAATTTGGCCTAGCCATTAGGAATTTAAAAAAAACCCACTTAAAATAAATAGGTATAATAAACCATAAAATAAAAGTTATTGCTAAAAAAGTGATTGATTACATTAAAACATTAATTTATAAAGAGCCGTGTTGGCCGAGTAGGAGATACCTCGACTTTTATTTCGAAGGTCGTGGGTTCGAAGCTCGGCGTGCATCAATAGATTTTTTTGTTCGAAAAACATGTGCTTATAACGGTAAAGGAGAACATCGTGAGGAAACCAGTTAGTATTCTTAGGCTTGCAACCTGTCACGTATGGAATGCTAACTACTACAAAATGTGGGCACATGCCAAATATAATTGATGTCTACCATACTTGGTACCGCTTGGCCGATTGTGATAAAACTTTATACAGAGATAGTTAATCTCTTGGGACAGGCATAGGTTAGCTAAGCTTTTTTCTCAATTTTTTAATTTTCCGGATTTTCATTGGTTTATCGCCAAAAATCGATATCCTGAATCTACGGTCGATGATGTTATGATGCCGATGGTTTTACCATCGGCATCATAACTTAAGAGAAGCTTTCAAGGAATGTCAAGGTAACTTGAGTTGGCTGAGGAATCCTCGACTAGAGGCAAGCTCGAGGTAATTTTATCAACTAAGACAGACCCGCAAAAACACTGAAACCCAGACGTGTTTGCAAAACAGGCGTTGAAAATAAATATTGGTGGACATTTCACACAGCGCCATCTAGACCCAAACTAAGCAAAGCTTGTTCTATGGGTAATGGATAACTGATAGAATACCTATATACTTTTTTGTTAATACATACTTAAGATTATAATGTATCTACACTCAGACATATAATACGCATCTATGTTCATCACTTAATATTATAAAGAGGAAAGATTTGAATGTTTCTTTGCATAGAATAGGCTCCGAAACTACTAGACCGATTTGAAAAATTATTTTAATAATAGAATCCTACATTATCCATAATTAATATAGGAGATAAAATATTTTCAAAAACGTTAGGGATCCGTATAAAAACTTCGATAATGTAACCCAAGGTGTAAAAAAGCCATAAAATCATTATTACACACGTGCGACGCCGGGACAGAATGCTAGTATTGAATAAACAGATTAAACACGCATTGCGTAAAGCAGTACCTAAACATAAACTTTGCTTTTATTATTGTTTTGTTATTAATTTTAGAACCTATTTTAGGTTATATTTATTCATCTCTTAATTCTTTGGCTGTACCTATCTACAAAGGCTTGTTGAGATATTAGGTACCTACTAAATTTATGTGCCAAATAAAGCATATATTCGCCCTAAAGTTAATATTAACTGTGAAGCATTAATTGCCAATCAATTTAAGCTTTCACGGAATAACAAACCAATGGATTATTACTGTAGTGTACTCAACACTAAAATAAAAATGATTTCAACTGTTGATACTTTAAAAAAAAAAGGAAATATACCTAAATATTTGTTTAGGTACAAATCACACAACCACTTTTTCCACCCTGGGGATCAAACCCGTGCCTCTCAGTCGGGCACACGCCTACAAAGCGTGAAAAGAAATATTATCTTTATTAAACAACAAAAAATACATAAAAAAGGACACAAAAACGATGTATAAATCAGTACCTGTTTCCTTCCTTGGCTTCAATAGATTAGATTTGTGAAAGTAGTCACGAAATATTTTTTATAAATTTTAGGGCTCTAGTACCTACTCTTTAAGACAAATCCAAGGAGCCCAAACACGACGCAGTTATGTTTTGTAGTTAGGCAGTTCCTACGGCTAAATTCGAGCTCCACCATCAGACCAGCTCGCGAGTACCATAATTTTATATTGTCATTGGAGATTGATAGGTATGCAAAGTTTTATCTCAATCAGACTATTTACTGAGGAGTGTTGTTTAACAGCTCTTGACTCCATTATTAGATCAGCTCGCTGTCACCATATTATTGCATCGTCACCGAAGCTACATTTGTATGCCAAATATCAGCTCAATCAGTTGAAGATAACTGCTTCAAAATTGGGTTGCACGATTCCACCTTAACAAACATAGTTACATAGATACATAGTTACATACATACCTACAAGTTAAATAAAAGCTTTTAAAAAAAGTTAATACTTGCTACTATTATGAAATTTATGATTATTTTTTAAACTATCGTGATTAATAGACATAACTATAGATTTTGACACGGGTCTTTATCACGTAATTACCTTTAATTTACTCTCCCGACACGTGATAAAGACCCGTGTCAAAATCTATAGTTATGGTGTATGGTCCAGAAGTTTCAAAGTTCGTGGCGAACTTTAGCTGCGAAGCTGGAAACTATTAATTTACAAAATGATTTGCCAGCTTATACCATCATCTCACAGTGCCCTCAAATTACAATGCAATTTTATATCATTCCTTGTTGGTTCGATAAGGTTAAATCGATAAGACTACGATTATGCCTGCAATAATTGATTCCGTGTTGTAGTTCTAAAATGGTGTATAATTGATATGTTATTTAGGTTTTAAAAAAAAACAAGGTTCAAATTATTAAGAGTTATTTAAATAATAATTGGTGGCGATTCTGTTGTGTCCACATAAGTTTTAGAACTGTCACTTTGAGGTTACGCTAATTTAGACTTTACAGTAAAAGGAATAAGAGCGGTCGTTTAGGAATTATAGGTTTAACGTGGACAACAGAATCGCCACCTTTATGTTGCTAATATTATGAAAAAGATTTAAGTACATACTTATTTGGTTTTATGTTTTTTATAAATCCGTGTTTTTCACTGTGATATTTAATTAGATGAACTATTATTATGTGTGTTTTTTTAAACTTATAAAAAATGCTTCAATTCACTTGATGTGGGGTTGGAACAAATGTTAACAAACATGTTGCGAAGAGGATTTGGCTTATGTTTAACAACCGGCGGCCTGCGTGACGTCAAACCTCTTTGGTAAATATATACGCGTAGTACACACTTACACAGTCCATTATAGTAGTTTGCATGCCTTGCTCATCTGCTGATGGTTGCAAGTCTCGATGATAGGCCTTCATGTTTAAGCCTTTTGGGGTCGAGACCATGGGTCCGTGGAGACGGGACCCACCGGGTTTTCGAAGGCGTCGAAGCGACACTTGATCCAAGAGCTGGTTCCTATTTGGCACAACGGATCAGCAATGCCGCCAGTACCAATCTTGGGAACGCTTCCTACTGGTCTAATGTTTTGACAGTTTTGACTAATGAATGATACGCATTCTACCAAAATTCGTAATTTATTTTATCAGTTTTGTAGGGAAAAAAATTGAAGCTGCCTGAAATAGGTTGTTCCTTTAAGATTATTACAATAAAAAATTGACAGAACAACGTTTGTCACGGGTCGGCTAGTAATAATTTAATTAATTATGAATTAAAATTCACATTTATGAATAATGTGATAGATAACGTTTTTGTTCCCACGTCATAGATGTTGTTTACTCATACTACTTTAATTAATTGCTAATCAACGTGAACTAATCTTCGCTTAAAAACAAAATCTGCTCTAATATCTATTCACGTAGGTTTTTGTAGGTATATATATATACATATATATCAATTGGGTAAACTTTGTGTTCCACGTAGAGTGTACCACTTTTGATTGCATCGTGGCTAAAAAGTAACTTCGACCGATATTTCAGTCAAAAGTAATTCCGACTTTTTTTACAGTAGGTACCTAGGTACTTTTAAGTTTTAATTATGACATTTCCATAAATTATCAAAATAATGCTGCAGTAGTTCGACAAAAAAAAAACTCAAAAATTGAAATGACAAAGTTGATGATAAAAGCTGATATATATTGAGTTTAAAGTAAGTATGGTCATAGACCGAATTTATACGTCTTGGCCGAATGGGAGGTATCTCGACTTTCATTTCGAAGGTCGTGGGTTCGAATCCCAGCGTGCCTCAAAGGATTTTTTCGTTCGAAAAAATTATATGCACGTGCTGAAAAACGGTAAGGGTGAAGGAAAACATCGTGAGGAAATCAGTCAGTAATCTTATAGCGGCGATGGGCTTGCAACCTGTTACGTATGGAATGTTAACTACTACAAAATGTGAACTTCTGCCAAAGACAATGTTCGGACGTGCCTCTGACTACCCCCCCTAGACATCATCAAGAATCTAAGCGCCTGAAGATCTGAGAGGTTGTCTACCGTACTTGGGGATTACAGTCGTGACCCTATTTCATTTAATTTAAAATCTTATTGCAGGTGGCTGCGCTGAGGAACCTATTAATGATTATGATTATGCATATGCATGTTTCATAAAAGATCACCGTCATAAATTATTATTATCTCGTCAAGCTACATAACGTTCCAAATTGTAATGAATAATAATGTACTCTTATCTCTGCTCATTTACCTACCTTACCTCACAACAGAACACTAAACTTTGCAAATCTTGATATCTAAAACAGGCATAGGTAGGAACAATCAGCAATAAAAGTTATGAATTGGTATTAAATGGGATTATTTTTTGTCATTTTGATTGTGGATTTCACAATATTTAACATGTTTTTGGCACAAAAAAAGATTTTATTTATCGAAATTAAAGATAATTTCTTTGGATAATTTTTTCTAGACAGGGTTAGCATTCTTTACCAATAAAAACCACTTTTTAAGTTTTAGCTTCAAATCAGGATTATTTTTACAAAAGAACCAAAAATTATAGACATAAGACCTTTACAAAAATGTAAAAATGTTAAATATCTTAATAACAACCAAATTACATTATTTTCTCTATACTTATAACTGATTTTAAATAACTTAAAGATGTTAAGATTGTTTTGTACTTTCCTTAGGATCACCTTTCAGATGGTTAGTCAGAGGCACGTCCGAACATTACATTTGGCACATGCCCAAATTTTGCAGTAGTTAGCATACCACACGTGACAGGTTACAAACCCGTCGCCGATACTTTCCTTTATACAGTTAAACGTAGAAAGTTATGTCGTTTTGGTGTCATGAAAATTTATGTTCAGCTACTTTTGATGCTGACTGTGCAACCGTAACACTAAAAGTACTGATCCTTATCAAAAAAAAAAAAAACCGGCCAAGTACGAGTTGAACTCGCGCACGAAGGGTACCGTACCATTATCTATAAAAAACGGCAAAAAAAACACGTTTGTTGTATGGGAGCCCCACTTAAATATATATTATTCTGTTTTTAGTATAATTGTTGTTATAGCAGCAACAGAAATAAATCATCTGTGAAAATTTAAACTGTCTAGCTATCTCGGTTCAAGAGATAAAGCCCTGTATCAGACAGACGTACAGACGGACAGCGAAGTCTTAGTAATAGGGTCCCGTTTTTACCCTTTGGGTACGGAACCCTAAAAATAAGATGTTCCGCATTGCTTTACAGAACAGTCCCTCAGTTTAGTTACAACTTTGATAAATTGGATGCAATCGATCTGTAAGTACCTAATGTAATGTTATCTATTAAATAACACCACTTTTAGTTTTGTTTTTATTTTACTTTGTTATATTTATAACGCAGGTACTCGTACTGCAGCCAAACGGAAAATTAGATTCAACGAGCGTTTTTACCACAAGTTACTTATTATAACTATCAATTCAAAACGGGCAGTAGGTACAATCAACAGTTCTTAATATTATTTAGAGTTAAATTACGACTGTATTCCCCAAGTACGGTAGATATCCTCTCAGATCTCCAGACGCTTAGATCCTTTGAAGATGTCTAGTGGGGGTAGTCATAGGCACGTCCAAACATAATATTTGGCACATGCCCACATTTTGCAGTTGTTAGCATTCCATACGTGACAGGTTGCAAGCCCATCGCCGCTTATGAGAATACTAACTGGTTTCCTCACGATGTTTTCCTTCACCGTTTTGAGCACGAGTTTTTGATGCGGATATAAATTTTTCGAACAGAAACATACATTGATGCACGCCGGGATTCGAACCCACGACCTTCAGATTGAAAGTCGAGATACCTCCCACTTGGCCAACGCGATAATTTTACAAAGCAGAGAATTTGATTATATACTCATTATATAGAAAAAACAGATAGTACAAATAAAAATATGTTTTTTTTATTATATTTTTTTAGAATAAAATATAATTTCAAAATACTAATCACAACTTCATTGACAAAATTGTAATTTCTGACATAGGTATACATTTTTTTTCATTAGTAGTAGAACTCTGAAAATAAATCTAAGGTTTGAATGACTTGAAACATTAATTTATTTTATTTTACTCAATGTTTACGAATCAAATACTATATTTATACCCATCAGTTTTTACAGTTAACTTTAGACCCTGCATATAATATTAGTACGGCCATATCATACAGAGCATTTAAAGCAACTAAGGATTTAAACAAAAATTATACCATATTTTTGTGTTATACCAAATATGGCATTTACAATTTACATAAAGACTCCATTCAAAAATGACCGGTTGAGTAAATGTCTTTAGATTTTCAAGGTTTTATTGACGAGAAAGGGTAAGAACAGATTTGACTGATAAAAAAACGGGACCGACATAAAAAACAATGATTGCTCTGCCTCTTCATGTCACTTGTACCAACAAACATATTACGAAATAGATATATTACTAGTTTCCCCCCGTGGATTAGCTCGCGTGGCACATAAGTATATATAAAATAAACAATGGCGTGCCGAGATCAGTAAGTATTATTATAAAGCGGCGAAGGGCTTGCAACCTGTCACGTATGGAACATTAGAACTGAAAATTTGGGCAGAAAAAAAACCTATTTGTCATTTTTGCAGCTAAAAAGTAGCCTATTTGCTATTCCAGGACATAGACAATGTATATTCCAAGTTAGTAGGATAATAGGATATAAAATGAAAGTGCTTATTGACTGACTGACTACACAACGCAACACACAACCTAAGCCTCTGATTGTATAGACTTTAAATTTGCAAAGTACGTTTATATGAAAACTTTATCCTCTATTCTCTAGATTCTCTAGATCAGTTCTATAAAATTAGAAACTTGAGCTCTACAAACAAATAAAAACGTTCTTAACGTATGACCAGACATAGCGCGACAATCGAGCGCGGCATCCGTGTGCGGCTAGTCGCGCTATGTTTGGACGGTAGCTCGCAGCCGCGAACTCCCTGCTACAGTTTAAACTAGTCATGCGGCAAAATTGTGTCCTGCAATGCCGCTCTTTAATGCCACGCTATGTCTGGTCACACCTTTAGCGTAAGATTTAAGGTCCATAATGATGAGGTATTCTATACATAACGAATTGTAAGCCCATCGCACATTAACTGATTTCCTCACGTTTGCTTTTACCGTTTTGAGCATTTTTTGGAATAGAAAAATTATCTTAACTCGTCTGGGATTAGAACCCATAACTTTCGGAATTAAAGTCAGCTACCTTCTACTAGGCTATAACTTCAGTTTGTCTAGGCTAATGAAAACCGGTGGCAAAGAATCATCTTTGACCTTTATTTTAATCAGCATTTGTCTTCAATGTTTCGACAAACAATGCTACTAGTCCGGGGTCATTTGTCTTCGGTTTGGTATACTTTATGACTGGATGCTTTTGACATTTCGCACGGAGTTACATCGTTAATTCTTTTTAAATATCATACTACTGCTACATCTGCGTTAACGTTTATGGCAATGGCCAACTACACCTTAATTACGGCATTAAAAATGCGCATTTAGGTTAAAATTATTAGGTGGGCGGTTAGGTTAGGCACTAAAACCCTTTGATGTGTCCAACAAACCGATACTCGAGCTATCACTTACCGTTTAGTTTCATTAATAATTCCATTTGTAATTTAATACATTAAAACGGCCACATTTACGTAACGCCTAACTAAATTAACGTGCTAATTTTTAAGACGCAGGTGGTGCAGTCACATCAGATAAACAGGCTAAAGGACAGAATGGGCACTTTTTCTGTGCTTCGGCTAAGCTCTTTAAGCTATCAGTTCTAATTATAACAATCCCTTTTTCATCTGTCATGGCTGAGTAGTCAGATCTTTGCCTTAAGGCTTGTCCATACATCTCAAACAAATTTAGGTACTTTCTTACTCAAATAGGCATAAAATTAATAACTCAAAAACTGAGACTAACTCAGAAACTTAGTTTCATTAATTTTGTCTAAAGGGGGACATCTAGGATCTAAGCGCCTGAAAATCTAAGAGAAAGTCAATCGTACTTAGGAATAACAGTCGTGATCCTATTTTTTCATAAAAATAAATAAAAACAAGCGAATTAAAAATATGCACCAAAAGTGTTACATTAAAAGACATCAATTAAATAAAAATTGATATGTTGAATATGTTAATAGATATCGTTAATTAATTAATAACTTCCAGTCAATGTTTTGATTAATTAATAAATTGTTTAAAATGGGAAGGTTGGTCATTACAGTCTTGCCATAGGTTTTTATTTTATTACTAGCTGACCCGTGCCCGCTTCGCTGGTCGATAGATAGTTTCACATCTGGTATTCCAATCTTCAAAATAAATTATAGCCTATATGTTGCCGAGGACTAATAGCTATATAACAAAAGAATTTTCATCAAAATCCGTCCAGTAGTTTTTGCGTGAAAGCCAGACAACAGACAAACAGACAGACAAAAAATTCAAAATATATTTTTTTGGTGTGTGTTACTTGTATGAAGACCCCTAGGAGTATTTTTTTTAGTTTTTATTCAATGTACAGAATTGAACTCTTCTACAGTTTTATTATATTTTATTATAATCTAACACAAGTATTTCTTAAAGATGCACCACATTGTGAAAGAAACTCAAGGTCAGCTGTTTATTATGCATAGGATGTGTCAATGTGATCAATTTATATTGATTATGTGGAAATGTGGATCACACCCGTATTCATAAATAAGAATACACTATAAATATTTAACGCACCAATAAAATAGCATATAGTTTATTTTTCTATTAAAAATTGTAATAAAACAAGGATTAAAAAAGTACAATTGACGATATCATTGACATGGTACAGATATAAAATTGTCTCTTATATAATGTAAGTACCTACTACGACTTAATATAACTTTATTTGTTAAAGTAAGATACAAAATTGCATATTACAATAATACTGTATTCTCGCTAGTTACAAAGAGCTGACATATACTATACATACTTTCAAATAAAAATAGTTCGGAAAAACTAAACATTTCTTAAACAAATTATTTATGTAAAAGTTTATAAATAGTCAAATTGAACTCGCATAATGCAGTTAATACTTAGTGCAGGTGTCAATAAAAGTGATTCTTTTTAGCCTAGATCAAATGTAGTTTATTTGATCTAGGCTTTAAAAAGCAGCAGTAGTAAAAATATAAAAATATATATATCCTCTCTTTTCATCAAAAATATGATTATTTAATAAAGTTTGTCTAAACACACATACCTAATCATTTAATATTAGGTATCTAAAATAAAAAAAGCGCTAATCAAATTATACAATAGCAGTAAAAACTTAATTATTGGTGTTCACTACTTACAGCACAGAGTGAAGCAGTTGTTTTTATATTTATGATTTTAATATATTAAACGTGTCGAATAAATCCGGAAAATAGCTAATGAATTTTTTTTCAGATTTATTTTTCACATCTCCCTAAGAGTTTTGTATTCTTTGTTGTATGACATCGCAAATATATTTTTCAAACTATCGTGATTAGTAGGCATGACTTTAGATTTTGACACGGGTCTTTATCACGTAATTACCTTTAATTTATTTTCTCGACGTTTCGACTATTTTGTAGAAACGTCGGGAAAATAAATTAAAAGTAATTACGTGATAAAGACCCGTGTTAAAATCTATAGTGATATAGCAAATGGTTGTGTGTACCACTTAGTCTGACCATCTGTAACGTATCGATCGAGATATCGTAATCAAGATTGGCTAACGCATGGTGACGTAGAGCTGGGCTTTAGTTTACACCGTACTATGATGGATATACAAAACTACGTCTATGCGATTAGTATCTAGGCCGGTTTTGAAACGGAGCCGGCTGGAATTGAGGCTTGAGATTTGATGAGGCACCTTGAGCACTGGGAGGAAGAGTCTTCAGATAATCCAAGGCCTTCTGGATTGCTGGAGGGATTGGGGGTGGTGTGGGAAGGTGATCTCCCTGAAATCGAAAAGGATTAGGTTATACTATTTCACTTTCAAAACTTTCGTGAGTTGTGTACTACACATTATTACAACAACGGGAATTATTTAATGGTCCACTCACCCTGAAGAAGATTCTCTAGCTGAATCGAAACATTGTCGGTGTCCTCATTGACTATTTATCATTTACGTGAGTAATTCCCGTTGTTGTAATAATGTGGATTAGGTTATGTATTACAAAAATAAGTTTTCTGTTTGGTAATAGCGCGTTGAAATCTTTTGTATGAAACAATTCATTTATAAAACAAACTATTTTATCTGTTGTTAGACATGTTAATTTCATGAACTTAGTCACAAAAATATGATTAGATTATCAAAAATGTGTATCCAGGAAACAGTTTCGCAATATTTTTTAATATAAATATGTTGTATGATATTTTTGCCACCCATGTCTTGTGCGTTGTACGTGCTCTGACTGTCGAACAACAAAATGTTGAGATAAATTTATTGTGATTAATGGCCAGGCCTAGTATCTTACAACAAAGTAGTAAAAACCTTACATTTTTTTTATAGAGCAATACAAAATTAAATAATTTTATTATTTCTTTCTTTAGAAATGGAAGCTTTTGCAATTATCCTAGCTAGATACTTCTAAAAGTATCTACGTTATAATATTTTCCCAAAGCCAACCAAATACAAGAGTTCTCCATAAAAACCTATAATTGATGTGAATTATCTCCATATAAGAAAGTTAATAAGTACTCGTATTTATCAAAAAATAAAACGACTTTACAATAAATAAGGTATACAGTTTTCATATAGCTACGGTAGTCGAAAACAAAGATTAGTCAATTTTATGCAACCAATGCGATAATGTTTTTAGGTCGTACTCAAAGTTGCAAGTACATTCTAATCATATAGTGTCCATATCAATGTCTGCATCTAAAGCTTCCCATTTCTCAATACGGGTCACGGGTCGCCGTTTGATATTTTGCAGCGACATTTGCACATGTTGGCCAACAAAGCTCACATCATACCTGTAGCGCAGGCGTCTTCCTTAACTTTACGCAACTTACGCATTTTTACAGTACGCATTTTTATGGTAACAAGGTTTTTTCCGATTGTTTAGCCGCGATATTGTTATATCATAAATAAATAAAAAAAATCATCTTAACCCATATTAACCCAAACTAGGCAAAGCTTGCACCAGATAACAGATACTTATATTACGTGTTTTTTTGTTGTAAATACGTATATAATATACATATTAACACCAAGACATAGAACAAACAGATAACAGATACTTATATACGTTTTTTTTGTTGTAAATACATAAATAATATACATATTCACACCAAGACACAGAACAAAGATCTATGTTTATCACACAAATGTTTATCCCGGGTGGGGATCGAACTTACAACCTACAGCGCAGAAGGCAGAAGGTACAAACTGAGCTGTGAGGCCAGTCTTAGAGTAACATCTATCCTCGTTAGCATAGATAGGCAGGTGCTGGCAAGACGCTTTCTATGTAAATGTGGCTGATGACTCAAGTCAAAATGTTTTCCGAGTATTTTGCACTCGTCAGGGACCACTCCCGCTTTATCGTTGTTCTTTATGTGACTGTTAAAGTACCTGCAAGTACTTTGTCGAAGCCGCCAACGTTGAAAATAGTTTTGATGACACCGATAACCTACTCTTCTCAGATTAATGTTTTCCTTCTAAAGCCTCAAGTGTATTTTGATATCTGCTACGTGACAATGACAACATATTTCCAGAATTATTCATCGCGTGAAGGTTATTTTAGTCGTGAGTTATACAGGTTGTTTAGGTTGTTCAGGTTGTTGTCTAAGTGGTGTCGAGCTATGGTCCGGAGATAGAGGAACCCCAATCACCTACAGTATACTCGTATGTTCTGCATTTTTTGTAGTTTCACGTTATCTATAATATATATAAATCTCCTGTCACGATGTTTGTCCGCGATGGATTCCTAAACTACATAACCGATTTTAAATTAAATTGGCACACCGTGAGCAGTCTGGTCCAACTTGAGATATAGGATAGCTTAGATCTTTAATTATAGTCGCAATTTTATTTTATTGCAAATTGTTGACACAGCAACGCGTGGCCGTGTCTGCTAGTAATATTATAAAATGCGAAATTTTGTGAGTTTGTATGTATGTTTGTTCCTCAATCAGGCCTAAACGACAAAACGAATTATGATGAAATTTGCTATAGATGTAGATGTAATACCCGAATAAATAATAGACTACTTTAAAATATGAAAAATATCCCCAAAACGATAAAAAAATGCAAAAGGGATGATTTCTGTATAGATGGCGCTGGTGTGCAAAAAATCTGACATCACAGACCAAAAGCATTGTCTTTTCTATTCGATTATTGAAGTTTGACAGGACAACGTCTGTCACGGGTCAACTAGTATAAAATATGTAGGTGAATAAACATAAGAGTCACTGACTTCTCTAGACATGGGGGCACAGGTAACTCTGAGAGTGTTCTTGCCTGGATAAGTTACTAGATACTGTTTTATCGAACACTCTTTGATTAAAAAATTACCTAAACCATTATCACATTCCTTATGAAACCTAAGTGGGTTTGGCACAACATTGTGTTCTTCTTTCATGTCCCTCTATCATTTCAATACTCACTTCTTTCTTGCCTATGTCATCTTTTACACAATCCATCCATCTTGTCAAATCAAAGAAATTACCTAAACTACCAATTTGATATTGTGTCATTCTTACGTATTACCAAACAATTGAATAAATTAGGATGTGAATACCGACTTAGCCACAGGTCAAACCACCATATAAAAATTTCACATAGAATTAAATAATAGGGCTTGCATAATGTAGACAGCTATGTAAGCTTGTTTGATCTAACTATTGCGGTAGAATAATGGTGTTACGTAATGGTACCACGCCTATAGCACCTAATCAATTCGTCGAAACTAAGGTGTCATCAGGGGGGTTAGCATGAACAACTATCGTATCGACAACGTATCGTCCTAATGCCAAAACTGACACTTTTACTATAATAAAAGTGTCAGTTTTGACATTTGGCCACAGGTGCCTATTGTTGAATTTACCGTGATGTCTTCATGATGCATCAAAAAGACGTTTTAATAGATTAGCTCAGTTTATGAGAAATAAAGACTAGAATGTCACTAGAGTTGGCCTTTACCTGCTCGTTCACCTGATATTTAAATTAACTACGGATGTTTAATAAATCAAAATATAAATGATTCCATTTTATAAATTGAGTAAATTATAATATAGTATCTAGATCGTTATTGTTGAACTTTTATAGTAGGTCAATGCCAAATATTCTTCGTCTACCTATTCACTAAATTCAACTATAGGTTTTAGAGGCTAGTGTTAAAGTTCAGTTTTATAACTGGCGTGGGCAATCTAATTATCATAGGAAATAGATAAATATGAATGAGCCACGTCTTATCATAAAACAATGTATAAATCAAAGCTTACCTAAATGTTGTACCAAGAATAAATAAAAATGATTCCCAAATAGGGTTGACGTCAGGCAAGCGGTCGATTATAAAACACAGACCCCGTATTCAAGAACGACACTGTGAGAACAAATGATGTTTATGAAAAAAAAATTCGCCCACTGTGGGTGCGTGTTCTCACAGTGTCGTTCCTGAATACGAGGGTATGACAAAGCCTTATGCAACATGTTTTTCTACATTATAAATAGAAATACGGCTAATTACCACGTTATTTTCTTGTATTGCTTACGTTTCGATACAATTCAGATGCTCTTCATCACCGCGCGCTACCGCGATCAACGGTAGATCGGTTTCTACGTGTTGTGCCGACCCCATATAAAGTGGGATATTGTCAAGATGATGATGACATAAAAATGATGCCGGTTATTTCCATATAGGTTTCAAAAATTATACCGTTCAAAGCGATGAGTGATCAAGCTAGCTTCTATTTGTCACAACTGATCAACATTGCCATTTAGAGCGTGGCAATGCCGTCAGTATCTTGGGAACGCTTCCGACTGTTAGTGATCTGGATCGGTTCAACTACCTATCAAGTATGGAATACTAACTACTGCAAAATGCGGACATGTGCCAAATATAATGTTTGGACGTGCCTCTGACTTCCCCATACTACACATCTTCAAAGGACCTAAGCGTGGAGATTTGAGAGGATGTCTAACGTACTTGGGGATTACAGTCGTTTTTTTATTTTTATTTTTTGAACTCCCTAGATCAGTGTTCCGCAAAGTGTGTACCGCCGCACACTGGTGTACCGTACTTCTTAGTTGGTGTGCCTTGGAAAAATAAGGATATCTTATAAACGTATTTTTAGCAGCTCTGTCAGCTGCCCTGATTACTCCAAATTTAGACCGTCTATGCTCAATTAAACAGGCTCATGTTTCGCATTAGATACCTTTTCTGCAATTTAAAGTTAAGTATTGTTGATTAATAAAAAATATTATTTCGTAGATTAATGATAAATGTTGATTAATATAACTTAAAAACTGATTTTTAATTTGTGGTGTACCTCAAAAAATTTCATTTTCCTAAATGTACCTTGGACACAAAATGTTTGCGGAACTCTGCCCTTGATTGTTTGCAATGGTTTAGATGTTATTTATTGCTGTAATTACGAATTCAATATTAAGTTTAATATTCCCTAACTACGTCATACCTGAGGTTGGAAGCCGTTCTCATCAGCGATGTAAGTCAAAGCTATGAGAGTGCCATCTGGAGCCTTATAACTGAACTTTCCTTCTGCCACTTGGACCTCCTCACCTTCGCCTTTGCCAAAATTCTTGACATAGCCTGATTCTTCTGCATTGATCTCATTGGCAGTTTCGTATCTGTAACAGTCAAAAAAATATTGATAATAATTTATAGTCATAATTAATAAAGATAATAATAGTTATAGTAACAGTAATATTCTCTCTATTGAGATGTTCTTTCATTTTATATTATATTTCTTTAGATCAGTCAATAAATTTTTACAGTGCATATTCTCAAACACAAGTTTTTTAATTGAATGCTCAGGTATTATCTTAACTTATTTTCAGTAGCCAAATAACAAGCAGCTAAATGACTTACAACCACTTATAAGAACCATCCACGTTAGGTCCTTCTGACTCTTGACGGATGATGGCTATTGGCTCGCTAGCCTGCTGCGCCCGCGCTGCCGCCATCGCTAATAATACTACCAGGTATAACGAGATCTGAAAAACAAAACACGTGCGTTTTTATAACTTCGGAAAAACAGTATAAAGGATCGTATATATATAAAGGACGTGCCTCTATTATAATAATTATGTTTCCTGATGAAAAAAGGAGTGATCATCATAGCGGAATTTTTGATCTGATATCAATTATATTCTTAAGGCGGTGCCAGTTCCTAAAACCGCAGCAGAAACGACTAAGACAGTTAACAACGGCAAGCTCTAGATGGCGTATGCGTATCGTAAATATTATCGACAGTTTTTATGAGATCGCGTTGCTGGTACCTACGTAGGCAAGTACCCCTATTACTTGCCTACGTAGGTACCCACCCCTCATAACTATTTTCCGTGGTCCGCCTTTGCTTTTCGAATAAATTAATGATATAAATTATGTATAATTACTTATCAAAAACCTATTCTAGTAGAAATCTAGATCTACATATTACCTATCTTTAACAATAAATCACAAGTTGATCTTAATAGTAGGTATCATAGTATTTCGATCATAAATTCTAAAACGTATCATTTTGAAATAATATCTTTATCGTGAAAAGTTTCTGCTATTATGTTTTCAGCTTAATAGAAATCTAGGTAGGAACCTGTAGTAATATATTTATAAAAAAAGGAGATGTGGCTTGTTCAGAAGTATTTCTTTTTTCGTTTCGAAAAAGAGCAATCGTCGACATACAGGGCCTTAAGACGAGTAATAAATGTTTTTGATGAATGCAAAATTGTTTATTCTTAATAACCGCAAAACATACAGTTTTGTTTATTATGACAAAGATAACTTAAGGATTTAATCTAGATAAATTAAAGACGGAAACACGATTGGTGAAACTTTTCTCGATAGATTTATTTTGCGAAGTTGGCTCTTCAAAAACACTACTTTCGTTATTAATCAAAACTATGAATAGCTAAATAGTTCACTTTTATTTAATTCGTTAGATAATCATAATAGTCATATACCTAAACGAAAGACATTTTTTTTTATATAATTTTTTTCAAATTAATGCAGTTTTATCACTTTTTCCGTCATATCCGGGTAGACTCAGCCCATACAAAACGTCAAAAATTTCACCTATCACCATTAATACATTCGGCTACGGAAATCTTAAACGCCTGCTGAGCACTATAATGCAACAGTAAAATAAGATTGTCTATTTATTTTTTGCAAGGCGTTCCACTTCGCAAATTTGCACTACTGAAGATAAGAGGGCTAGTTTTAGTTCAGTTCAGAGACTAAGGTTTCGGAAGACATTTATGATTAAAATCTCTTTATAATATCAAAGTAAATGTCTACTGCAAAATGTGGGCATGTACCAAATATGATGTTTGGACGTGCCTCTGTCTACCCCCTCTAGACATCTTCAAAGGTTCTAAGCGCCTGGAGGAAGTCTACCGTACTTGGGGATTACAGTCGTGATCCTATTGTACTTTTTTTTTCAATGTTGAAACGCTTTAGGAGCTAAGCCTGTTTTTCGCGACCAAGCCTAGATGAATCAGGCAACAAACACGGCTCGGGAACTATATTTTTTTTCAATGGTCCTTTCCTGCTTTGTTGAGCTCCAGTGTGTGCCGATCGAACAAGGTAAAGGTTCAAACACAAATTAAAATAATAGACCACAGCAATAGCTCCTAGTCATAATGATGATACTTGCGGAAACATATCTCATATGACACGGAAGAGACGACAAGCGCTTTCGTCGCGAACAATGAAATAGGTTTACAGGAGTGTCGAAACCAACCGCAATGATTTATACGCTGTCTGCCCTTAAATCGTGCGCGTGCATCATTCACGTTACGAACTTTCATCTTGCTATCATCTTCCTGATACCTCGTTAGAAGGGGTACTTACCCCACGCTTATGTAAAATTACTAAAATCACTTTTAAATTGAATAGCCCTTACAATTTATTATTTTTATGATTGTTGAAAATTGGCTAATATATGCCTCACTGCCTGGCTTCATTCACAGCTCAGTTGGTAGTAGCTCTGCCTTCGGTGCTGTAGGTTGTGGGTTCGATCCCTACCCAGGACAAATATTTGTGTGATGAACATATAAGTAGATGTTTGTTCTGTCTCTGGGTGTTTTTATGTGTCATATGTATTTATTTACATAAAAAAGAATATCTATGTATTCTATTAGTTATCTTGTTCTCATAGTAAAAGCTTTGCTTAGTTAGGGGCTAGATGGCGCTATATGATAATGTCCACCAATAATAGTAAAAAATATATTTTTTATTTTGAACTTCAAGTTACAACCGTTTGTAGTAACTTATTAGGTACCATTTTAAGTTAGGTTGGTGTTGATTTTTTATTTACCTATAACATAGCGCTGGAACTTTTTGGTAAGTACAAGAGTTCATAAATGTTAACAGTAGGTAAAATGTAATCCATTTCACAACAAAATTGACGCCTTTTGATATAATTTTCACACAATCATTGCAAATGTTCTAATTCAATGCTGTTATATTGCAATGGCTGCACAATCGACTGGAGTCCATCTCGTGGCATAGTTGGTTATCATTATGTCCTATTCAATAGTATCAAACAGAGAGGATTGGCATTAAAGATCCTTTCATACATGATTACATGGAGAATAATAACTTCTATTTTAGTTTCCGCATAACACACTTAAAACATGCAAAAAGCTCTTTCTTCATTATTACCAAAACATATTACTTAGAAATACTACTAAGTGTTTTAAAGTTTTTATGTCCTACTGTTGCGGTACTACACTGCAAAGTAAAGGAAATATAAATGATGTATGCTGCAAAGCTGCATGTTTTAGACGCAAACTCGAGTTTCCATGACATGGGGCTTATTCATTTGTGCATGTGCATCCGTTATTTGCCAAGCTCTTTGTTGGGAAACCGTTTTATTATTTTGTTTTACGACAAATTATGCAAGGCCACTTGGGAATATAGTTTGTATACAATTTAATTTCAACTTGGTAATTTGAGAAGCTTGGAATGAGAAGTTATTGATTTTTGGTACTGTCTAGCCGTTAGAATGTGTATAGACATACAGAGCGCAATATCAAAATGTGTTAAAACTAACTGACTTTTTTTGTATATATTTACTACCTTTGACCCGCAGCTATACTCGCGTTGTACCAACCCGAATGAGGAGTACCAAACTATATTGATTGCTATTTCAGGTCTATTACATTTACTACAAAAACTACGATTACAAAACGAAGCAAACAGATTACCAACACATCTCACTAGGAACGTGAGGTAGCTGGATAGTTGTTAAACGAGAAAGAAAGGGTTTCGTGACTTGATAACTATCTTATTTCAATTTGAAGTAGCATATATATGCATACGTTTTGACTTTTACGACGAATAAAACGATTGGTACCTAGTAAATAATTTTACAAAAAAATATTGTTAACATGATTAAGATAGTTTTTGGTTTTAGGACTTTACATAGAACACCACAACTTTACTTAAAATAAATAAATATTTGTGGACGTTTTTACACCGCGCCATCTAGCCCCAAACTAAGCATAGCTTGTACTATGGGAACTTATACTTAAAACTTTAGATACATACCTTTAAAATATACAGTATTCACGAGTAATAATCTAATAATAATAATTACACACTAATTCAGGTTAAATGATTGAATTATCGATAATCGTTCAATTAGTTCGAATATGTTGCGATTAAAAATGAGACGTGTCTTACCATCTTGTCAAGTGGAGAAGGACAGCAAGGGTCTGGATGAAGACACTGGCTGCAAAGATGTGTGCTCGGTGACACTGCATGGGGTTTATATACCAGCATGTTTACCTATGAACTTCGTGCGACCCGCGAGCGCATCCCGACGATTCATCTCTCCTCGCAACCGATGACGTTGCACAGGCTCAAGATAGACGTAACAACAGACTGTTTAATGAAATTGTAAAAATACTCAACTGAACACTCACACCGAAATAAATTTGCATTTACTAACAGTTGCATTGACCAAAATCCAGTCTTGTACCGCATAACAAATCACAAATTTTAACAATCAGACTCTAATGGAAACCAAATTATAGACGTACAATTTTGATGATGATTATGGAAATGCTAATCGAATTATTTTATTTATATAAGGATTTCTCAATATCAATTGCCCTTTGCATAATGAGTGGTCATCACGGGACATATGTATTTAATTACCGAATAGTTTAAGATTAAGAATTCAAATTAAACAAGACGCAAGTGCGTTAGATATATAAAGGTTTTCTGAAATGGCCACATCCGTTTAAAAACGACAGTAATAGTGAAAGATATGTTACATTTTTGATACCTAGGGCACAAATAATTTGTTGAAGTGTAGGAATTTTAGTTAAATCACATTTGAAGCTGCTAAATTTTCAATAGGAAAGTTTATTTGATGTACCTACTAGAACGGTGTAATTTGGCGTGTACGTACATACTATACTTAAATTTATAAACTACTAAAGTACTATACCTGTTAGCCACGCAGACAAAGGGTTGAACCACACGTTATGGTGTGTTTGACCGACGACAAATATACAATCTTACAATCTTTGCACTTAAGCTTTAGGTGATAAGTGAATTTTTTGACGTTTCGTATGGGCTGATTCTACCCGGATAAGATGGAAAAAGTGATAAAACTGCATTATCTTGAAAACCATCAATTAAAAAAAAAAAGTCTTTAATTTATTAAATTATTTAACGAATTATATAAATTACCCTACGGGTACGGAACCCTAAAAATGAACTGTTTAGATATTCATAGTTTTGATTAAAAACGAAACTAGTGTTTTTGAAGAGCCAACTTTAGAAAATAAATCTATCAAGAAAAGTTTTACCAATCGTGTTTCTGTCTGTAATTTATCTAGATTAAATCCATAAGTTATCTTAGTCATAAAAAAACAAAACTGTATGTTTTGCGATTATTGAGAAAAAACGATTCAGCATTCATCAAAAACATTTATTACTCGTTATTAGGGAATTAGTATTAGTTTAGTAGGTAGTGTACCTACGAGTATTATTGCATATAGGTTCCTACTTTTCACTTTTGATATTTTGTAAAATGAGGCTATCTTTTTATGATTTTACGTGAATGAGTTCATAAAGGAAAGTATGAAACATCTTACCGACGATTCAACTGTAGGTACTCGTACTTTGAGTTTTTAATCTGCTAAGCTAAGCTAATAAATAAATAAAATAAATAAATATCAGTGGACATTTTTACACAGCGCCATCAAGCTCCAAACTAAGCAAAGCTTGTACTATGGGAACTAGATAACTGATAGAATACTTAGATACTTTTTTATGTAAATACATACATATGATAAATACTAACACCCAGACACAGAACAAACATCTATGTTCATTACACAAATATTTGCCCTGGGTGGGGATCGAACCCACAACCTACAGCACTGAAGGCAGAGTTACTACCAACTGAGCTGTGAGGTCGTAAGCTAAGCTATGCAAGTATGGAAGTTATAAATCAAAATAAAATAAATAAATAGGATCACTACTGTAATCCCCAAGTACGGTAGACATCCTCTCAGATCTCCAGACGCTTAGATCCTTTGAAGATGTCTAGTGGGGGTAGTCAGAGGCATGACCAAACATTATATTTGGCAAATGCCCACATTTTGCAGTAGTTAGCATTCCATACGTGACAGGTTGCAAGCCCATCGCTGGTTTAATACTAACTGGTTTCCTCACGATGTTTTCCTTCACCGTTTTGAGCACGTGTTTTTGATGCGCATATAAATAAACGGACGGACGGACAACGTCCATAAGTGTACTGTTTCACTATTTTGGAGATATGGATATTTAGGGTTAAATAAAAGGTAAGACCTTATGTTTAACCCTAAGAATGCTCTGAGTACTTGCAATCTCAGTTACAAAATTATATTTTTTTCAACTATGTTTTTTTTTTAATTCTGCAATGTTATCTTAAAATATTTGGTTTTATACCTATTTAAGGACTTTTTACCTTTACTCCGTTCAAATATGATAGACACTGAAATCTGACCAAAACGTAAATCAATTATATTTTTGGCAATCAAAGTGATGCCTGCCGCCGTGCAGAGCAAAAATTACCTACGCGCTTACAAAAAATGCTTAATCCCGAGGAGTGTAATACTCCAAGAGTCCAATGGTTTCTGTACCATCGACTGCAGACCCAATAGACGTCTGATGGCTTAATTTCTTCAAACAAACAATTCTGTCAAATCGTTGAGGTGTGTAGGTCAGGGGGAACGATAAAAAATGCATTATCAATGGCCGGTTTAATGTCATAGCCCGCCGCGGGGCGCGTCGTGAATCGCGCTCGGTGTCTTATATCAGCAGTATAAGCCTAATGTGTTGTTTGAAAGTGTTCGCCTTGCATGAGGAGTCTATAGGCTATGTGGTCGCTGGTAGACACCTACGTTATTTATATATGTCAATCAGCCAAATCACAATAGTTTGTTAGCCTAACTGCCTTAGCTATAAAGATAATTTTGTTACTCCACCTATTCACTTAATGTTGTAGCAAAATATATAATACGAATACATTTCACATAAATTATTTAAATATTCTCACTGCGGCGAGTATGTGAAAATAGCTTGTATTTAAACAACCATTGGTCAAAGGTAAAATAATCATAGGTAGGTATTGCAAGGAGTGCCTCATCTTTCGTTGAGTAATCTAGACGTACCTAGTTATAACCAAGTCGGATTTATTTAGATGTTTTGAGAATTTCATGTATTTAACACTAGCCGGCCCGTGACAGACTTTGTCCTGTCCTGTGTAGTCAAAACTGATGTCATTTTTAGGGTTCGGGACGGGACTCTATTACTAAGACTTCGCTGTCCGTCTGTCTGTCCGTATGTCTATTTGTCTGTCTGTCACAGGGCTGTATCTCATAAACCGTGAAAGCTAGACAGTTGAAGTTCACAGATGATGTATTTCTGTTTCCGCTATAACAACAAATACTATAAACAGAATCCCACCAAAAACATTCTGTAAAAAACTAGCCAAGTCTCGATGGAGCTGCTTGTTTATCTCTAAAAAGTAATGAAATCTAGACAAAGTCGTGTCAAGTCTGAGGTTCTTTACTGCGATTTCTTTATTATTATAAAATGTTGTGTGACTTGGCCGTTGAACATTCTTTATACGTTAGTGGGTACAAGTCAATTTTGTTTACACGTAATGTTATATCTGTTGTAACAAACATAGGTAGTTATGTTTGTTAAGCAAGATAATAGCCAATACAGGTATTGGTAATTGGACGCTAGTGTCTTATTTTAGGCTGTTGTTGATCGTGCAACACATGCATTCAGCATTGACAATGCTGACTTCTGATGTCTTCTTTTTGGAGCGTCAAATCGACCATCGATCTAAAATAAAATAGACGTATTTTTTATACTGTTTGTTTCAGGCTCGCCTTTACATAAGTATTATTGAAATACGCAGCTTTATCAAGCCTACAATTGACTGGTTATTGAATCAACGTTTTCTAAGTGGCAATTATCCATCGTTAATGGGAGCGGTTCTGGCGACAGATTGGTGCAATGGTGTCATGGAGCACCTGGTTTTGTACCCTTGTGTACTCTTCAACGGCCAAGTCACATAACATTCTATAATAATAAAGAAATCGCAGTAAAGAACCTCAGACTTGACACGACTTTGTCTAGATTTCATTACTTTTTAGAGATAAACAAGCAGCTCCATCGAGACTTGGCTAGTTTTTTACAGAATGTTTTTGGTGGGATTTCACTTCTTTTTGTAGAAACGTGGGCTTATTGATTTATTTTATTAGATTTTCTTATTTGACACAGTTTTTTTCTTTTTATGAGTAGTTTACAGTCAGCGCCATCTAGCGACGTATGCGGGTATCACCGCCACTCTTAGTCCAATGCATTATATTTTGATCAAATTTTGAGTGAAATTATTAATATTTTAGTTTATTTAATTTGTTAATTTGTTTATTCAATTTGTGTAATGTTCGAGTAGATTAAAGTTAATCGTTCGACTATTTCTTCTTGTAAACTTGTAAGAATAAGTAAGTATAAAAGCCAGTCTAGTCTTATCCAGAGTTTTCCTTTAAATTTATTGCGTACTAGCAGTCCGCCCCGGCGTCGCACGGATGTAATAATGATATTATAGGTAATTTGTTTACACCTTGGGTTACATTATCGAATTTTTCATAAGGATCCCTAATAAAACATTTAGTATCGCAGACTTTTTTTGTAGATATTGATGTCCTCTTTAAAACTTTAGTACATCACTTTGCTATATTATCAACAATTTCAGCAGCGTACGCGATATAAGGATTTTTTTGGTTTTTTTTACACGTTGGGTTACATTATCGAAGTTTTCATACGGATCCCTAATAGTTAGACATATAGTATTGCATACTTTTTTGTAGATATTGATGTCTTCTTTAAAACTGTAGTACATTACTTTGCTCTATTGTCAATAATTTCCGCAGCAAACGCAATGTAAGGATTTTTTTTTAATTTTTTCACACTTTGGATTACATTATCGATGTTTTCATACGGATCCCTAATATTTTTGAAAATATACTATAGCTTATGTTCATCAGGGATAATGTAGGATTCTAATGGTGAAAGAATTTTTCAAATCGGTCCAGTAGTAAAAAATTTTTTGTAAAGGCGGTATGTCGATTTCTAATAGTTTGGTTAGGCTCTTGTGTTTTCTTATCATGGTCACCAGGTACTCTAGATCTTCGATTATTCTAGTTTTTAAGGTTTTCCCTTTATGTGGCCATTAAACCCTAACTCTGTACCAAATTTCAGCTCTCTGAGTTTATGGGAAGTACTAATTCTATTCTGATGATCATGAGTGAGTGAGTGAGTGAGTGAGTGAGTGAGTGTCTGTCTAAAATGCGAAACTTTGCTTTCGCTTAACTTCGTAACTAAATGACCTACAGACTTGAAATTTTGGATTTTAAGTATGTGATTATGGCTTACTGGATGACGAAAATTTCAGCGTTCTGGTCTTATCCAGAGGTTCTCAAATAGGGGCCTGAAAATGCGGCGAAATGGTTCCAGTAAAGGATGGTACGGCAGTGTTTGCTTCGCGCTCGACTTGGCGGGGGCACTGCCGTGCCCCCAAATAAAATAAATATTTAAGTGGTAAAAATTGCAAAAGGGATGATTTTGGTATAGATGTTGGTGTGCAAAAATAAACCAGTGAAGTCGGACTCGCGCAAGAAGGGTTCCGTAACATTATCTATCTATAAAAAAAGGCTAAAAAACACGTTTGTTGTATATAATTAAGAGTAATATATTTAAGTGGGGCTCCCACTTAAATATTTATTTTGTTCTGTTTTTATCGTTGTTTTATAGCGGCAACAGAAATAATAAATAATAATAAATAAATAAATATTGGCGGACTTTACACACAGCGCCATCTAGATCCAAACTAAGCAAAGCTTTTACTATGGGAACCAGATAACTGATAGATACTTAAATACTTTTTTTTTTTTTTTTTTAAATACATATTATTATTTATTATACATATTAACATAAAAAATACATCATCTGTGAAAATTTCGGACAGACGGACAGCGAAGTCTTAGTAATAGGGTCCCCTTTGGGTACGGAACCCTAAAAATGAATATCTTCCCTTGACTTAACATACATTTTCGTCGGTTTTCTTTTTAATTTTTAAACGTAATTATTTTTATTGAATTTTTTAATTAATTAATAAGTAGGTAAATTTATTTCATTGTTTTTTAATTAATATACAATTCATTTTAATATTTTATCTACTACGTGGTTTAGATGCGTGTCTTTGTCATTTAATGTACTTAACTCACAATTTTTCTATGCTAATTACAACTTTATAGTACGTAATGTACGAAGTGAGAATCGCTGGGATTTCTAAATATTTTTTTATGTCGTTTTAAAAGGTCGAGTGTACGAAATGCGAATAACCCTCTCATCAAACACGTGTGGAGTGGAGTGGCTTCTAAAGTCAGTTTTGCTTAGTTTTTTTCTTATTAATGATGGAGATGGTGATAAATCAATCACTCTCGATCGTTTAGATGAATATAATTACCGCGTAGAATAATCACTAACTTAATTTCGCAGAACAACGTAATGGATGAAATGTATGGGCCGTGCATTTAAGTACATTTATGTGTATTTTAGGATGTTTTATGATAACATAAACATCGTATATAAAATCACGCCTGTTTGCAGTAGAATCAGGCAGAGACGACGGCTTTCCACTTGCCTTTCCACTTGATCCTGTCATAATTTTTTTACTTCATTCACTTTATTACATTCTTCCTACTTATCCTTTTAATTACTATTATTAGTACCTACACTGCTACTTAGCAATCAATATGTTACCTGGAGTGGCCGGGGCTCAGAAAAAATAACACTAAAAATGTACTTGCTTTTTTTTTTAAGTAGGCAGGTTACTTACATAACAATGATTGTATATGTGTAGATTCGTATTTAGCACTTTTCTTACAATCCTTAGAGGTTTATTTATGTGCTATATTATTTCAGTTATACTTGTAAAACGTTTACATCACTACATAGTATAAAGCAAAGTCGCTTCCCGCTTGCCGCGTCTGTATGTATGTCTGTATGTATGTTTATATCTTGTTTATATTATTTTATTATGATTTTGATGCGGTTTTTTTTAATAGATTGAGTGATTCAGGAGGAAGGTTTATATGTATAATTACATGCTTAATATATTAGAGAACCACTGATAATATTAAAATTTCTAATATGAAGTCGTAAATAAACACATTTTTTTGCGCTTACATTGCAAACGCTGGCTGAACTCTACGAGATAGATCAAAATAATGTACTAAATATTGTATACCTTAAAAAGGTCTACAAAAAAGTCCGCGATGATATATGTTTATCTCTTAGGGATAACCCACAATAATCTATTTCTATCCTTTACTTTTAACCGCGACTTTTTTTTTAAATTTTGAATGCTGTTAACGAGTATACAAAGACATTCTGTAATATATTTTGGTATCAGCTTTGCACCCGTGCGAAGCCGGGGCGGGTCGCTAGTGATAAATAAAAATAAAAAGTCTTGTCGTCTGCATTGCGGTGGTGCGTGGTTCGCCACCCGTCACTTTTTAATTCCTGCGGTGGCGTAGTGGCACACGGACGGCCACTTGTATGTTTCATGAATCGTGTAGATTTCTAATTAGGGTAATCAGAGGCACGTTCAATTTTATTTGCATCCAATATTACATTTTGCAGTCCCTAGTTAGCATTATATCCAGGTTATAATCCATCGTCGCATACGTCTGCATCCCACGATGTTTTCATTCACCGTATATTATTCATACAGGGGCTTTGAATTTACATTAGCCTTATTAATAAATAAAAAATATGCAAATGTTTAACGATTTTATTAAAATATTAGCTTATAATAATATTTACAAAAGTACAAAAATAACACTCAATAATATAAAGTGAACGGCATAATTTACATCGTTTACGAAAAAAAAAATGTTGATCACTAATAAGAGTTCTTGAAGTGAGTGATGGTTGTATAACGTAACTACTATAATATACAATTGAGGCAATCAGAGTTTCTGAGTATTATGAAGAGGAAATTAATTCCTTTATTATGTAAAACTATTATAAAGTTAGGTAAAACGTAACAATGTTGTACCTACTAATGTACTTCGTGATTTCATTTATCAAAGCATTTGCATGGCAAGTGGTACATACAAGTACAATACAAACTATTCTCAATTATGGCAGTAATTTTATGAATCGCCATCGCAATTGCTAGTATAAAGACGAGCTAAGATTTCGTTCATTCAGTGCGTGGTTTGTCTAATTTGATCAGACATTTTTGATCTTGGTTTAGTAATACCTCGTTGAACCTAAAACTAGGCAGTCATGACACTATAGAGACGGTGTTTTCTTGTCATTGTTGACAAGTTTTTTACTTGTAGTGGAGAGTTTGTTTGTATTACTGGTGGTATTGACCCTTGTAGTCGAGTGCTGCATTTTGCTCTTGCTGTCTAGCGGCTTCGGGGTTGTTCTTGGCTTCTAGCACATTGCGCTCCTGAAAATGATAAATATATAAACTCTCAATCTTAGAGATCCCAAATCTGCAAGGCCCCCCGCGTACCCGAAAGTACTCCCCTCCACTGACGTAGAACTCCACTTATCGCGCTAGAATCGGGGCGGAAACCGTGGGTTCCCCATTACAACGCACGCAGGCTGGAGCCAGTACGTACGCCCGGACAACCCGCCCTTCAGACATAGGGAACTCAGAAAACCAGTACTATGACTTTCTATTATATCTAGGTGACGCATAGGTATCATGCACCAAATAAATAAATGAATATAATATTAATATAATAATATAATAATATGAATATAATATGAATCCATGTGGCATAATATATTCGTAGGTATCAGAAACTACGATTACCATGCTCGTACCTCAACACCCAGAACTGGCACAAATTATGATATGACAAACACATTGCACAGACAAACAGATTATGCAAACATGGTAAATGTTGCTGCCTGCCTTTTTGCTTCTGAGCCAGGAATCGCTAGGTTTCGTACCTGGTCCCAATACACAAAGAAATTACATAATAGTATCATACCCAAAGTATAATATTCTAAATTATAATAATAAACTGATTGTATAGAGTTATCGCTCATACATTTTTTAAAGCATGTTACGAGTATATTATGTATAACGTAATGGTGTACAGTGTACGTGTAAAAAGAGAGTTCCTCGGATGCTACTAATCGCTTTTGTTCGATGTGAAATCAATAGAGGGCGCTACAGTATTGACATAGTTACTTATTTCATGGGTATTTTTAGACGAATAGTATTATCGGATACGCAGTCTTTTGAAATGAAGAAATAACAAGATCTGACCCTTTATTCTATTAAACTATGGTCTTATCACTACATAGTATAAAGCAAAGTCGCTTTCCGCTTCCCGTGTCTGTATGTATGTATGTATGTTTGCTTATATCTTTAAAACTACACAACGGATTTTGATGCGGTTTTTTTTAATAGATAGAGTGATACAGGAAGAAGGTTTATATGTATAATAACATGCTACCCGTGCGAAGCCGGGGCGGGTCGCTAGTCAAACTATAAAGATCTTCTCGGTATGTATAAAGTTCAGCTCAATAATATATGAAGTCTCGTAATCCTGTTTATCTCGGCTATTATTATGATACTTAGTTATTATATCGTAGTTAAATCTTACCGCATTGGCCTTAATTCCGGCATAGATAAGGTCAAGGCCCTTCTGGATCTCGGCTGACACTGGAGGAGGAGTGGGGATGTGGTCGCCCTTGACTCTGAATCCGTGCTCATCGGCGGTGTACTCCACGGTGATGATCTGGCCATCGGGAGCGGTGTAGCTGTAGGATCCCCGCTGGACCAAGGCGGGGATCTCCTCGTTTTCGCCGAGTCCCTTCAAGTAACCCTCTTCTTCGGCATGGATATTGTTACCAGTCTCGTAGCTGAAAAAGTGCAAGGAATTTTGATTAGTTTCCATTAATAACAATAGCAGACAAAATCAACAAGAGGTCTTAAATTACAGTTTGCATCTCATAAATCTAAACGAGTTTATTTATACTTGTGCAAGCTGTTCCTATTATTCGGATCCGTATATCGTATATATAAGTAATATAAATGAATTGGCATTTTAAATTAAAAAAACAAACTTACGAAGTCTTGTAGGATCCATCGGTACCCTGCTCCTTGTCGAAATGGATGATTGGCACAAAGGTGGTGGTTTCAATCTGAACCCTGGGTCTGAAGTCGTCAATGGCTTTGGATTGTCTGTACTCTTGTTGCTGCTGTTGTTGCTGGTAGTTGCTGTTGCTGTTGTAGTTCTGTTCTGCTGGCAGCTGGTCTTGCTGTTGATCATCTTCCGGCTTTAACGACACTCTTCTTTGAGGAAGAGCTGTCGCTAGGGCGAGAGCAGCGGTGAATGCGACCTGGAAAAACAAAAAAAACATTGTAAAGCTTTAATTGAAAAGATCCGAAAAGTCGTAGTAACTCCAGCGAATTTCAATACGCCCTTGCGATAATGTTGCCTTTCATTGTTTTCCTTTTAATGGATTGTGAAACAATGATGTCAGACTGAAGAGCTTAATCATATTCGTCATGTTGCAAGATAAGATGGAGCGGATACAATAGGCAGCATCTTGTGAAACCGGCTCATTCGACACGCAAGTTGGGCGAAAGTGGGCTCAACATAATATGTATTGGCACTTACCGTACATGACTACAAGTATGCTTTTGTTTTCATTGAGATCGTATAACATTTGGTTATGCATTGTTAACATTTATTTGTTTAATGTTATGTAATGAATGTCTGTTATGTGATAACGTTAAACGTGAGAGATGAGTCTGTAAAGAGGCCCACAAATGCAGTAGCCTAACAAGCTTTTATGGTTATTTACCAAATGTTTCGAAACATTTGATTGAAGCAAGAGCCCGGGCGTACGTACCATTTCAATTGGCATCAAATTGTATCTAATGTAGAGCCACATCCCTCCCCAACCCTGCCTTACGATTCATTGGCTTTATTTCAATAATCATGCCATAATAATCGTGTAATAAGTATTATTGAATCGTTTGCTTCACTGAATTCTTCGGTTAAGTTTTTGTTAAACAGCTGCAATTATGCTGTTTGAATGAAAGTACCTAATTTATCTTACGTAGTTAACGCGATACAATACGCAATCATTACACATATATTTTGGTTGTATCTAGTATAACTACTATATAAAATCTCAAAACAGACAGATTTAGACGTAACCTAACCTTACACCTCTGAGCATATTTCGTTTGGCTATGACCTAGAAACAGTTATGTAATTCGTTAGGCATGGAAACAAGATTGTTTGTATAACGGAAAGTGTTATTGGTGTAGTAAAATGAGGTTATGTATATGGTCATAAAACGATGTACGATAAATCAAAGCAATCTGCTTAAGAAATATCAGGATGATAGTTATTAACGAACGTTTATATACTAACTACCAGTATAATTAGAAGTAGACCCATGTTAAAATGAAATATATGCCTAATGAACGAATTCCCAATGTAGGTACTCTATGTGTATGAAATGTATTTGCAATTACACAAATAGGTACGATGTTTATGCATATTGCTCGGAAGTCATCATGGAATTGCAAAATAAGTAATATATATGTCAGCCAGATGATTATTGCGCAAACTATAGATATATTTATTACTGTACTGAATAGAGAATGACGAAAATAATAAAAAAAATCACATAAGATTAGTGACATCTATAAGAGCTAGATTTGGACGACGAAATATTAAACGGCGAGTTTGTTGGTTATTCAAAAAGCCGACTCCGATTTTCTTGGTATATTTTTCATTTTTTATATCATAATTTAAAGTAACGCATCATTAAATATATTATATAGAAAATATAAAATTTCATTTATTGGTACTAAACTTATTTCAAATATATTTTAATATAATTAAAGTCAAAGGAAATTCAACACGATGATGCATAAAACTATAGTAAATAATAATATTTCCAAACAAGAATGTAGGTATGCTCAATAATATGTTTATAATCAAGCTCTAATGAAACATTGGAATTCGAAGACGAAGGCATTCAAATGTCGAAGTTCAAATCGGCTCCCGACCCTATTTGGTGCCGCCTCTCGCAACAACTGTTAACAAGTTGTCCTCCGTGAAAGTAAAACTGTGTTTTTTGGAATGAGAAAGTATAGATAAAGATAAAGGATAGAGAAAAAGCTCACTCCACTCACCAGAAGTTTCATTGTTGTGTGTGTGGATTGACGTGCGGCGACAGGGCACGTGGATTGTGGTGTACTACTATGTCAGAGTGGTAGTAGTGCGCTCGCTTTTATACCACACCCCTGCCACTAGTCCGCGATCTGCTGTGCCATCATACTTTCGAGCCCACCCGATGCAACACGGTGCAGCCGTGAATCTAATTTTTATTTGCATTTTCGATGTTGAAAAAGTGTTTCATCTATCTAATCAACCGTTCAGCGTCTAACACCAAAATGTATATGCTTTAGTAAATACATATTTTACTTTAAATACAAAAAACTATCACACTACGAATATGACAAAATGTTTCAAATTTACCTTCGCCTAGAAGCAAACATGGGTGCTTATTAGCGCCAAGTGACGAATCTATACACTATAATCTCAAGTTTGTACCAAATGTATTAGGTATGATTCATGCATATTCAATTATAAAGATTTGGTAAAAAAATTAAGCATAAAAAACCATTTGTATCATGCAACACATCACTATTACCTATCTATGCTTTGTAATATTTACAGTATTATTACGTTTCGATTAATTCAATCGAACCAATAACAAAGTTATTGAATTTATCTATGAAAACTGCATATCTACATTTTCTTTTAATATTTTTTTACTATAACTAATGGGCAGTACATCCTCATGCACTATCTAATACACTACACTATCTGTATTCTAATCTATAATATAAGTTACGATGAGCACTGAAATAATAATAATAATATTAATTAAAATTGCGTGCGTTACTTACCGATTGATAAAAACTAGTTTAAAATCTTCAACCTATGATTAAAATGGTATTCAGAATGGGGTCATGTCTACATGAAATTGACTCCAAGCATAAAATTGCCCAATGAATATTGGTATTATCAGCTTGACTGATCTAGATAAGTACCCAAAGAGCATACAATAGGTAAAAAAAAAGGATCTCGATTGTTATTCCCAAGTACGGTAGACATCCTCTCAGATCTCCAGACGCTTAGATCCTTTGAAGATGTCTAGTGGGGGTAGTCAGAGGCACGTCCAAACCTTACATTTGGCACATGCCCACATTTTGCAGTATTTAGCATTCCATACGTGATAGGTTGCAAGCCCATTGCCGCTTGTAAGAATACTAACTGGTTTTCTCACGATGTTTTCCTTCACCGTTTTGAGCACGTGTTTTGATGCGCATATAAATTTTTCGTACAGAAAAATCCCAATGCATTTTAATATGCACCCCGGGATTTTAACCCACGACCTTCGAGATGAAATTCGAGGTACCGCCCACTCGGCCACACTGCTCTACTATACAGTTAGTGGCTGTAGATAATGGCACATTATAGTGCCACTATTGCTTATCGTTAAGCTTTTATAAAATACCAGAGAGATGAGTTAAAATGCATTAAAACAATATGACAATCATCGCAAAAATGTAAAACTACGAGTAAGAGAAACTCGTAAGTAGAGTAGTCTAACTACTTAGTACTTATACAACCACGAAATCTCAAATGAGTATGTTTATGAATGATAATTATTATTACAAGTAATAAACATTACATCAAGTAAATATTAATTGGATAATTATGATTTAACAATTTGAAGTACGTATGTACTTCAAATTGTTAAATCATAATTATAACCCCTCGTTTATTGTACACTAAAATTATGTAGTCACTGTAAATTTCTTATAATAAGCCGTATTGGCCGAGTGGGATATACCTTGACTTTCAATCTGAAGGTCGTGGGTTCGAATCTTACTGAGTTTTTTAGTTCAAAGGATCTAAGCGTCTGAAGATCTGTTAAGGCTTATCCAGGTACCAGGTACCCATGCGAAGCCGGGGCGAGCAGCTAGTTCTCCATAAATTAGTTATTTTAAGAATTAGGAACCGTTTAAAACAACAAAAAGTAGCCAGTTTTAACCGCTCACTTTAGGCGTTCGGTGAACAAATACAAATACAATGAAATAAAATCAAAATCATATTAAATACAAATAAAATCATGCGTTTATATCATAGCGTGACAGCAACCGATTTTTTAAATACCTATTTTCATATTTGTCGCTGCTAGGATTACCTCATAAAGCACGTGGCGATTTTGCGTAAATATTTATTGCTTACTACCGGATATAAACGGGTTCCTATAGGGCACCAATGGATGTCTTATGTAAATTATATTTATGAAAATCAATATAAATTATCCATTTACATAAGTTGACTCGACTATCATCAAAAGATCGAAGTGTTAGCTATAAGTACTTTCAACGGGCTTATGGTGAATACAATGATCTATTGTCAGACATAAAATGATCTATGTCATTTATAATAAGATGTTTGCTGAGGTATGTCTATTGTCACCTCTGATTTTTAGCAACAAAGATTTTAAATTTGAATAAAGGTGAGGAGTTGACATTTACACATTTATTTAAGGCGCTCCCTGTCGACGATTGTTTTTGTTCGAAACGAAATAGCGATAAACGAAAAGAAATACTTCTGAACAAGCCACATCTCCTATTTTATAATGTATATAGTATATGTGAATAAAGATGTACCCATCTTTAATCACTTCGATAAATAATCCTACCGACCGCTGCAATGACGACAAACACACGTCGGCGCGTGGTCCGCCTTTGCTTTTCGAATAAATTAATGATATGATCAAAAATCTATTCTAATATAAATCTAGATCTACATATTACCTATCTTTAACAATAAATCACAAGTTGATTTTAATAGTAGGTATCAAAATATTTCGATCATAAATTCTATAACGTATCATTTTGAAATAATATCTTTATCGTGAAAACTTTCTGCTATTATGTTTTCAGCTTAATAGAAATCTAGGTAGGAACCTAAAGTAATATACTTATAAAAATTGGAGATGTGGCTTGTTCAGAAGTATTTCTTTTTTCGTTTCGAAGAAGAGCAATCGTCGACATACAGCCCCTTAAGGGACCATTTCAAATATTTGAGTAATCTTCAGCTAAAAAAGGCTCAAATATTTTTTTTTTTTCGTGAATACGTCATAATAATAAAAAACAACGTAAACAAAAAGATCCTTCAAATAAAATTTAAGCTATGTAGCTGCTGGTTTTTATAGTGCTACGTATTCTTGTGAAATACTAAAATGGTTTAATTTACCAAAATTACAAAGCAATTCTATACTTACAGTTTTTATCCTATCAACTTTTATGTTGAGTTTTGATCAGCTTGGCGTTTTATAAAAAGAACTATATTATTAATAATTAACCGTTTTTTTTTTTTCAAAATCACGTGCTCAAAACCGTGAAGGAAAACATCGTGAGGAAACCAGTTAGTGTGAAAAATGTGGGCATGTGCCAAATATAATGTTTGGACGTACCTCTGACTACCCCCACTAGACATCTTCAAAGAATCTAAGCGTCTGGAGATCTGAGAGGATGTCTACCGTATTTGGGGATTACAGTCGTGATCCTATTTTTTTTCTATTTTAATTAAATATTTTCCCATGTTTTATTATACCGAAATGCCATTATCTCTTTATTATTTTACACCATAGACATGAATCATAGACATCAATCAATCGGCCACGCATATTACACACATCGTGGCTAACACACGGCTGTTACATAAAATCTAGGCGTTTGTACGCTTGTCAGTTTAGCAACATTTAGTATCTGTTATCAGCTTGCGCAAGAGTTCGCATAGGATGCGTGCAAGCCCGGGCGCGTCGATGCGCTTCATTGCAATAATAGAAACTTATAATTGAATAAATAATCGAAAAGTTAATAGTTAAACAACAGATTAAAAAAGTTTATCAGGTAGGCCGTCTCTTTGTGGGTAACCTTTAGGAAACTAACCCTCGTATTCAAGAACGACACTATGAGAACACGCACCCACAGTGGACGAAATCTTTTTTCATAAAAATCACTTTATGTGTTGTACGACACTGCATAGTGTGACTGGTGCACATTGTCGTGTGGCTCTAGCCAAAGTTGAGCTCTAGAGGCACACGGTAGCGTGCGCCATAGTGCCGCTCAACACATAAAGTGATGTTTATGAAAAAAGATTTCGTCCACTCCATAGTGGACGAAATCTTTGAGAGCACGCACCCATGTGCGTGCTCTCATAGTGTCGTTCTTGAATACGAGGCAAAGAGTTAATTACAAGTTACATTGTGATTTACGAAGTTGCTACACATGACACCCTACAAGTTTTATAAATTACATAATAATCTATATAAAAATATATTTACAGAATGTTAAAAGTCATTGATCGAGCATCACATTTCGGAACGTGTATTGACTAACTTTTTTTGTTCAGTAGGTATTTTTGTCTGATGCTGCACCATAGTTGCACCGCTCAGACTTGATGTACATCTGGTCGGAGAGCTCATCTCATGGATTCAAGTCTAACAAAGCCGTAAATTTAGTAGAAAATAGTAGTAATTAGATGTCGTCATCCAAAAAATTGTAGAACGTGAATTAAGATAGCTATTTAGGAAAAACAGGAGCTCTCCGACCAGACGTCTGTCAAAAGTTATCTGCTGAAATGTTATATTTAAGTGCATATTTTTCTTATCAAATTTTAGTAGAAGAATTGTAAAAGCTGTTCCCAAGCTTTCAGGCCTCTAGAGTGCAGGGTTACTGAGTTATAACGATTAAACTGGAGCTCTCCGACGACAGAGTGACCTACCTATAAAACATGACTTAGAGTGAATAAATTCGTGAAAAGATTATTGAATCTTAAAGATAAGCCAATGGGTGAGTTTGAAAAAAAAAATCGTGGCTCTAAAGTTATCGGTTCAAAAGTAAATTGAAAATGAAGTTTTTGAAAAGTGATGGTCGGAGAGCTCCATGTTTTCATCTATAACTAGTAAGTCTGACATCATAGAAGAACGTAACCTACATCAAGATGTAGCCTATATTTACTATTAAAATATTGTAATACATCATGTTCCTGTAGATGTTATACTTTACCAATAAGGAGGAAGAAGGAAAGGATCCAACTTCCAAGATTATAAGACACTAGCAGTCCGCCCCGGCGTCGCACGGTTGTAATAATGATTTGATGGGTAATTTTTTTATACCTTGGGTTACATTATCGAAGTTTTCATACGGATCCCTAATAGTTAGACATATATTCTTTATTCATACATAATTTTTTGTAGATATTCATGTTTTCTATAAAACTGTAGTACATTACTTTACTCTATTGTCAATAATTTCCGCAGCAAACGCGTTATAAGGATTTTTATGAATTTTTTTTCACACGTCGGGTTACGGGTTACATTATCGAAGTTTTCAAACGGATTCCTAACGTTTTTGAAAATATTCTATGAAGAGCCTATGTTCATCAGAGATAATGTAGGATTCTAATGGTAAAAGAATTTTTCAAATCGGTCCAGTAGTTTCGGAGCCTATTCATTACAAACAAACAAACAATCAAATCTTTCCTCTTTATAATATCAGTATAGATAACAATGAGTAAATGACCTCCCTCTCTCGCACGAGACTTTGCTTGCATAGTACCCTAGTACAAATTCAATCCAGATAAATAATAAATAAATAATTAATTATTGGTGGACATTTCACACAGCGCCATCTAGCCCCAAACTAAGCAAAGCTTGTACTATGGGAACCAGATACTTATATAACTGATTGAATACTTATATACGTTTCGTTTTTTTGTTGTAAATACATACTTATTATACATATTAACACCCAGACACAGAACAAACATCTATGTTCATCACAAAAATGTTTATCTCGGGTGGGGATCGAACCCATAACCTACAGCGCAGAAGGCAGAGCTACTGAGCCAACTGAGCTATTTTAAAAGAAAAGATGGCGGTTTTCAGACAATTATTATAGTTTAGTTTATTTTCACAGAATGGCATGTATAATTGTATATACGACATACTTCAATACAAAGTAATATTCTTGTTACATAAAATGGCCTGGTCGTCGTATTCCTTTATGTTTGTAGGGGTTCAATATGAAACGATTCCGCGAAACTTTTACAGGTTATCATCCACCAAAGCAGAGTGGCTGAGTGGATGACATAAAATATGTAAAATTAATCAACTGAACCGCGCGTAGATGTCACGATGTCATTTTGAGACTAATTGGTTGTGTTGTGACACACTCTTTTTTGGGGTTCCGTACCCAAAGGGTAAAAACGGAACCCTATTACTAAGACTTCGCTGTCCGTCTGTCCGTCTGTCTGTCACAGGGTTGTATCTCATGAACCGTGATAGCTAAACAGTTGAAATTTACACAGATGATGTATTTCTGTTGCTGCTATAACAACAAATACTAAAAACATAATAAAATAAATATTTAAGGGGGGCTCCCATACAACAAACATGATTTTTTTGCCGTTTTTATAGATAATGGTAAGAAACCCTTCGTGCGCGAGTCCGACTCGCACTTGGCCGGTTTTTTCAAACTCTTTTTAGGGTTAAGCTTGTTGAGATCTAACTTTTTTCTATATAGTACATTATAGAATAAATAATTAATTTGACACATCTCATTATTAAACAAAGGCTGGCAGCGGGTGAAGAAATTTATTTATAAAAATTACTCGATGTCGCGGGATTTCCTTTAGTATGAGTAGGTATATAACATATTGTATGTTAAGGTTAAGCAAAGTTGGATGGGCTGGTTTGTTTTTGTAGAGATCTACGAAGTAATTTCGAGATTTTTTTCCACGTATAATTTTATTGGGTCTAGCTTCAACCAACCACTTGTAGATGATGTTTAAAATCATGTTGCAACTTTTAAGAGCTCATGTCGAGTATGTGTATAGATTTCAAAATCGATTTCCGAATTTTTTTGCTGCCAGTCAAGTTCTTCTTAGTAACCAAAAGTAGGTAGGACAAACTGAATTCATACAAAATAATATAAATCTTGTGTTTGTATCCTAATATTAGTCGCTTCATTTCTTCATATATAAAATATATTTCTTCATAAATATATATTATGAAATATGTATCAATGAAATAAGTAAATCAGAATCATGATCAAAAAAATCGTTTATTGAAATGGTATTTAGAGTTTTAAATTACTTTTTCATAATTTTATTATTTTTTATCGGAATAAATAAAACTCTTGCATCACTGACAGAATGATCTATCAATGCACAGCCTAAACCACTCGTCCTAAAAACTTTATATTTGGAGGATGTATTCATTTTGGTGTGTAAGGGTGCACTAAGAAATAAATTCTCAAAATTAAACCCCTAAACGAATGCAGTGGGGATTGGAATCAAAGTGAAAATAACTTTCTGTGAACAAAGTCCCGAGGGTTTCTACTAGTTATAACATAAACTAGGTCAAGGTGACTCGTGATTTTGAGTTTGGATATAGAAGGTAATCTCCGAAACTACTGATACGAATTTATATTTTTTTACTAATACTAATACTCCGTGTGTATACACAATTTTTTTTGAACAAAAGTAATCAAATTAATTAATATATAACATAAATCGGATATTTATTGATATATATGATTTGCAGTTAAGCAATATCGCGCTGACAAAGTGCTACAGATATTTTCCGTAGGTATCAGGGATTAAAACCTTTTAATATAAATATTCTGATCTTGACAATAATTCAGTTATTTATAAAAAAAATTGTTAGTTATGTGTCAAAATAGGGTGACGTAAAATAAAAAAGTCGAATTTGTTACAACAATAGTTATTTGTTATACAAGAGTGCAAAGTTGCTTTTTAACCGCGTGTTCAATTTTGATGACCGAGCAAGTTAGTTAGCTGGCAGCGGGTGAAGAAATTTATTTATAAAAATTACTCGATGTCGCGGGATTTCCTTTAGTATGAGTAGGTATATAACATATTGTATGTTAAGGTTAAGCAAAGTTGGATGGGCTGGTTTGTTTTTGTAGAGATCTACGAAGTAATTTCGAGATTTTTTTCCACGTATAATTTTATTGGGTCTAGCTTCAACCAACCACTTGTAGATGATGTTTAAAATCATGTTGCAACTTTTAAGAGCTCATGTCGAGTATGTGTATAGATTTCAAAATCGATTTCCGAATTTTTTTGCTGCCAGTCAAGTTCTTCTTAGTAACCAAAAGTAGGTAGGACAAACTGAATTCATACAAAATAATATAAATCTTGTGTTTGTATCCTAATATTAGTCGCTTCATTTCTTCATATATAAAATATATTTCTTCATAAATATATATTATGAAATATGTATCAATGAAATAAGTAAATCAGAATCATGATCAAAAAAATCGTTTATTGAAATGGTATTTAGAGTTTTAAATTACTTTTTCATAATTTTATTATTTTTTATCGGAATAAATAAAACTCTTGCATCACTGACAGAATGATCTATCAATGCACAGCCTAAACCACTCGTCCTAAAAACTTTATATTTGGAGGATGTATTCATTTTGGTGTGTAAGGGTGCACTAAGAAATAAATTCTCAAAATTAAACCCCTAAACGAATGCAGTGGGGATTGGAATCAAAGTGAAAATAACTTTCTGTGAACAAAGTCCCGAGGGTTTCTACTAGTTATAACATAAACTAGGTCAAGGTGACTCGTGATTTTGAGTTTGGATATAGAAGGTAATCTCCGAAACTACTGATACGAATTTATATTTTTTTACTAATACTAATACTCCGTGTGTATACACAATTTTTTTTGAACAAAAGTAATCAAATTAATTAATATATAACATAAATCGGATATTTATTGATATATATGATTTGCAGTTAAGCAATATCGCGCTGACAAAGTGCTACAGATATTTTCCGTAGGTATCAGGGATTAAAACCTTTTAATATAAATATTCTGATCTTGACAATAATTCAGTTATTTATAAAAAAAATTGTTAGTTATGTGTCAAAATAGGGTGACGTAAAATAAAAAAGTCGAATTTGTTACAACAATAGTTATTTGTTATACAAGAGTGCAAAGTTGCTTTTTAACCGCGTGTTCAATTTTGATGACCGAGCAAGTTAAGGATTCTAAAAAATTAGAAACCTGAGCGTTAGCGAGGGAATCAAAAGAGCACGAAGTGAAAAATCTTTGCACTCGAGTGCAACACGTAACTTTTCATTCAATGACTAAATGAATGACTAAATGACTAAATGCAAAAAAAAACTTGAGAGGTGTCAAGGGACACCCGGATGGAACGAAGTTCTCACAAAATAACGTGGGACAAGGGAAGGAGAATCAACTTTGACTTCGACTTCGACTTCGACTTCGACTTCGACCTCGACCTCGACCTCGACCTCGACCTCGACCTCGACCTCGACCTCGACCTCGACCTCGACCTCGACCTCGACCTCGACCTCGACCTCGACCTCGACCTCGACCTCGACCTCGACCTCGACCTCGACCTCGACCTCGACCTCGACCTCGACCTCGACCTCGACCTCGACCTCGACCTCGACCTCGACCTCGACCTCGACCTCGACCTCGACCTCCACCTCGACCTCGACCTCGACCTCGACCTCGACCTCGACCTCGACCTCGACCTCGACCTCGACCTCGACCTCGACCTCGACCTCGACCTCGACCTCGACCTCGACCTAGACCTCCACCTCGACCTCCACCTCGACCTCAACCTCGACCTCGACCTCGACCTCGACCTCCACCTCCATCTCGACCTCCACTTCCACCTCGACCTCGACCTCGACACAATTAATAGATATATATTTAATAGATATACTATAGCAAAAAAGTGTCGTGACAACTTTTCGTGACAACTTTTCGTAAGAATTTTTTCCGTCTAGCCCCCTTTCACAACGCGCGATAAGGAACTTCGTTCCAAAAACGTTTACAATCATAAGATAGGTACTTTTATTTCAGTTTAGGTATTAACTACTACATTATGACAGGTAAGTATTACAGAATAATCTTAATAATGACGTGAAAAAATGCTGCGTAAAGAACCGCGTACAAAGCAAATTGAAAAAAGAACACCAAGAAGGTTCCCGAGTCTGAGTTTTTAACAAATTAAAAAAAGTTGTATGATATATTCGGCACCATAGAGGTAGCAGTAAATAGGTTTAATGATTTTTTTAATTCACAAACTTAGTGCACACGATGTTCTAAATTCAATTTACTTTATCCTCTAGAGAATAAAAACGGCTTTTGCACTCAGATATTGAAGAGCAAAAATACTCTTTCCGAGATGGTGGGATGAAAATAGTATATTATGCAACTAGTGAATAAAGGACGGATTTAAAGCGAGGGCCGTAGATGAGTCACGAGCAAGTGAAGGATTCTAATGATTGAATCACGAGCGCAGCGAGTGATTCAACTGTTAGAATCCTGAACGACGCGAGTGATTCATGGCCCTCGATATAAATTCGTACTTTATTCAGGAGTTGCATACTATACTTTATACCATGACTACGAGAATATTTATTTAATCTAATGCCAAACTCCTTGTCGCAAATATCGACCAATCAAATCTCGAGAATTTATTTGCACCAAAGAGTTTTGAATTTCGAATATCAGCGCAAGGAGTTTGTGTAAGCATTGAAATAGAGACCGGATATATTTTGTGTTCCAAATTCAAACACCAAAATAGTGAATAAAAACAAAACAGTGAATAAAAGGCCTTTTTATTCACTGTTTTGCGTGAATAAAATAAGCTTTTTAAAGTAGGTATGGTATAATAGTATATTATGCAACTAGTGAATAAAGGACGGATTTAAAGCGAGGGCCGTAGATGAGTCACGAGCCAGTGAAGGATTCTAATGATTGAATCACGAGCGCAGCGAGTGATTCAACTGTTAGAATCCTGAACGACGCGAGTGATTCATGGCCCTCGATATAAATTCGTACTTTATTCAAGAGTTGCATACTATACTTTATACCATGACTACGAGAATATTTATTTAATCTAATGCCAAACTCCTTGTCGCAAATATCGACCAATCAAATCTCGAGAATTTATTTGCACCAAAGAGTTTTGAATTTCGAATCTCAGCGCAAGGAGTTTGTGTAAGCATTGAAATAGAGACCGGATATATTTTGTGTTCCAAATTCAAACACCAAAATAGTGAATAAAAACAAAACAGTGAATAAAAGGCCTTTTTATTCACTGTTTTGCGTGAATAAAATAAGCTTTTTAAAGTAGGTATGGTATAAATATTATTAACAAATCGTTTAACGTTTTTGACAGTTTTGTCAGCAACTAAATTTCGTGTGCACGTTACTGATAGAGCTAAGTATTAGTAAATTGTTATTTCGCAATCTCATCTTTTGTATTACATAATACGAATCCGTGACCATCCGTTTATCCACCATCTTGCTCTCTTTAACATAAGTCGGTTTCATCGATTTTTTTTAACAATTTCGTTGTATATTTATTTATTTCATAACGTGCACTTTGGGATAAGTGACACCTGCTTTTGCAGGTCTATGCATGGTGCTTCTACGCTTTGTTATTATCATAGTGTATAATTTTCATAATTATTATGCAATTTTATTATATTCATTATGTAATTTACCTACTCGGCACTCATAATTTTTCTTTGATTGATTTAGCTATGTACGTGATAATAAATGATTTAGTTAATGAATAATGAATTTATTGCAAACGTTTTCAATAAAAAAAATCAATATTTGATGTCTATACTAATATTATAAAGAGGAAAGATTTGATTGTTTGTTTGTTTGTTTGTATCGAATAGGCTCCGAAACTACTAAACCGATTTGAACAAATATTTTACCATTAGAATCCTACATTATCTCTGATGAACATAGGCTATAGAATATTTTCAAAAACGTTAGGGATCCGTATGAAAATCTTCTTCGTAATGTAACCCGACGTGTGAAAAAAATCCAATAAAAATCTTTATAATGCGTTTGCTGCGGAAATTATTGACAACCGATTAAAGTAATGTATTACAGTTTTAAAGAAAACATCAATATTTACAAAAAAGTATGTAATATCATATGTCTAACTATTGGGGATCCGTATGAAAACTTTGATAATGGAACCCAAGGTATAAAAAAATTACCCATAAAATCATTATTACACCCGTGCGACGCCGGGGCGGACTGCTAGTTTCAAATACAGATATTGGAACGAACAAGCTATAGACGCAATTACGAGCTTTTGAGGTATACAAACCAAGTTTATCGATGATTTCAAAAGGTTGCCTATTAGGGGCCAATTACTAAATTTTGTTTGATGTTTTTGTCATTTTGTTTACATTTATCATTATGATGGAAATGAAAAACGGTAGACAATGTCACGTAGTGGTATGTTAATTGTCTTAAGTACTTACGCTACGCACTATCTGATATAAAGATATATATGAACGTTTAAAATCGTATCTACTCTTATTAGCATAACTAGGTATGTTTAGAAATTTTACTTTACTTACATTTTAATAGTGTGTAGTATAATTATTATAAAAGTTTTACTTGTTCAAGGTGAAACGTAAATTGATATAAAAACCGGCCAAGTGCGAATCGGACTCGCGTACGAAGGGTTCCGTACCATTATCTATAAAAAACGGCAAAAAACACGTTTGTTGTATGGGAGCCCCGCTTAAATATTTATTTTATTCTGCTTTTAGTATTTGTTGTAATAGCGGCAACAGAAATACATCATCTGTGAAAATTCCAGTCTAGCTATCGCGATTCATGAGATACAGCCCTTTGACAGACAGACGGACAGACGGACAGATTTCTTAGTAATAGGGTCCTGTTTATACCCTTTGGGTACGGAACCCTAAAAATTAGTACTGTAAAGAACATGGTTATTTAAAAAAAGTAAGGAGAGGCAGCTCTTCTATTCAATGCTTTACTCCAATACCTACTGCGAATGACCTTGACATTTCGATGCCTGTTTTAATTTTTTGCATTATGCAAATCGGACGTAACCTCAGACGTTTTCTTTTTATTGTAAAGCCTTATCCACATTCGCGCGCGGATCGCGCGCGAAGCCGCGAACATCCCGCGAACTGTGAGTGTAGATTGGATTCGCATATTCTTCGCGGGTTCGCGCCTCGTTCCCCGAAAATTGTCGGTATTTTGTCCCGCGACAAAGGGCTCGCGGGCCGCGAACTTGGCGCGAACTTGTCTTGGCTACATATTCGCAGGCCGCTCAGTCGTGCATCGTCGGTGGATAATTAACATCCACCATCTTCTTCTTCTGCGCTTCTTTTTAACTAGCTTGTGCTTGACAGAAGCGTAGCTATAAATAGCTAATGCGCAAAGAAGTCCCGCAGCAGCAATTTCGGGGTCCATCGTGGTCGAGTGCGCGAACTATACTGTGAACCTAGCGTGAATGTGTAGCCGACGACGTACGCGCGAGAATTCGCGCATGATTCACGGCGCGACTTCACGCCGTGAATCTCGCGGGAGTCTGGAGGCCGCTTTACACATCTTTGAAATAATCTAAATTTATATTATGTATATAAATTTCTAGCGTTAACTGACTGACTGATTTATCAACGCACAGCCTAAACTAAATAAATAACACTATCATGACATTATCACACAGCGCCATCTTGCCCCAAACTAAGCGAAGCTTGTACTATGGGAACTAGGTAACTGATAGAATACTTATATACTTTTTTTTGTAAAGACATACATATGATACATTAGAACACCCAGACACAGAACAAACATCTATGTTCATCACACAAATATTATTTGTCCTAGGTGGGGATCGAACCCACAATCTACAGCGCAGAAGGCAGAGCTACTACCAACTGAGCTGTGAGGCCAACTGGTCCTAGAAACATGAATTTTGGAAGATGTATATTACCTTTGATGTGTTGAGAGTAAGAAAGGAATTCCTTAAATCCAACCACTCTAAGTGTGCATCAGGAATTGTTATCATAAATAAACTTATCGTAAACGAAATCGCGAGGGTTTTCACGAGGAGGATATAAAACATTACTTAAACGTTAAAAAAAACCGTTTTATTTGTAACAATCACCAATTACAAAACATTACGTTACAACAAAGTTGTTTAAAAAAAACATAACTATCCTTAAAATGTATTTAATAGTCTAAGCTGAGGCAGTGGTTACCGCTTCGGTAGTAGCTTCTAAACTTGGAGTAGACTCAGCTGGAGCGTTTGGGGTAGAGGCAGCTTCTGTAGATGCTGGCTCTTCAGGAGTCGATGACTCAGAAGATACTTCAGGTGACGATGCTGCCTCAGAAGACGCTTCGGATGTCGACGCTGCAGGTGTCGAAGCTGCCTCAGTTGTTGTAGGCTGTTCAGTAGTCACTTCAGATGTTGCAAGTGGTTCAGTGGTAGTTTGTTGTTCTGAAGCTGACTCAGTAGTAGATGGTTCAACCGTCGAAGTAACCTCTGTGGTTGATGAGGCAGCTTCTGAAGTAGTAGATGACTCTTGATTCTCTGGTGCGGAAGATGAACTTTGTTCTTCAGAGGATGTATCAGCTATTCTAGATTTTACCACCGGAGTTTCTAGGGCTTTCGAAGCTTCACTAGAGGTTGGTGCTACTGGAGTGTCAGAAGCAACTGATGGAGCTACTGCAACAACTGCTGGAGCTACAGCGATAGCAGCAACAGGAGCAGAACCACCTTCAGCATTGTCGGCTGTCTTGGGCTTGCGACCTGAGACTCTCGATGGAGATGCACCAACTAGTATGGATGGCGGTTTGGGAAGATGGTCTCCGATCGGCTGGAAACCGTTCTCATCAGCGATGTACCTGCAATAACACAGTATTTAGGCAAATCAAACCCCGTTTTGTTATGTTAATAGTGTAAAGAAGAACGCTTTTATTATAATCATTTCCGTTATATATTCAGTAACTCAGGTCGTACTTTTAAAAGGTATATTTTGTACATAAATACAATCAACATATTAACAGGTTGGTTGAAAACAAGTAGTAGCTATTAAAAAAAAGAATGATATTTTGTACCTGCGAACTTATTATGAATTCTGGGATCTGGATGTGATGAAAAACGATAAAGCTGCCAATTCGGTGAGCATGAGCAATTGGACTTGATTTGCATAGTAGAATAGCTTTTGGAATAGGATTTATATTTATATCGTATGTCGTTATGTTTTTATAGAACCCTCGGTGCGCGAGTTGTCTCCCACTTGACCGGTCTTTTTTTCGTATGGGTGCGATACTGTAATTTGCTTACGTAATTAATCTAAATATATACAACTCTTGCGTCACTGACAGACTGATTGACTGATCTATCAACATGCAGCTTAAAAAAATATTTGGAGAGTGTTTTCCTTTTGGTGTTTAAGGGTGCACTATCAAAAGAATTCCCAAAATTCAACCTCTAAGGGTTGATAAAGAAGTAGCGAGTAAAAAATTTTTTTTGTAGATACCTATCTACTAGAAAATTTATGCGTTTTACTTACCTCCCCAGGCCAAATCCATTTGCAATGTCTACATGTTGTGCCTACCCAACGAGGACATGGGATAAGGTGAAGAAGAAGACTTACCTCACAGTAATAACGGTGCCATCAGGAGCAGTATAAGAGTAAGATCCTTGTTGCACGTGGATCTCGTTGCTTTCGTCATCCTCATCATTGCTGGATGCATCGCTGCTCTTTGCTTTAGGCAGCACCTTGTCATATGAAGTCTCTTCGCGTTTAATGCCATTTCCGGTTTCGTAGCTAATAAGAATAAAAAAAACATACAATTTACTGAAGAATTCTTTATCAAAATGTAATATATTGATACATAAAAATACCTATCTAGCCTGCCTGCACGGGAAAACTTTAAAGGGTTCCTAGAAAAAGGTGATTTTGAAAAACTTAAATATATTATGGTAAGTAACTCATAACAAAATAAATGATAAATAAATTATTTATTGTAACCAAACTTTTAAGGAAAATACGTAAATCATCCTTAGGATTTTATTTTGTAATACACAAACATTATAAAAATGGTGCATTTAGTTAATCAGTAAACATGTATAAAAAAATAAAGTAATTTATTGCTAAGAACTCTTACACTTAAGCTCGATGCAAAACAAGTATATTATTTAAATTAAAGTAATTACCTATTTATGTATCTTAAACACTGTAAAAGCTCTTTTAATCAATGGGATATCGCACTTTGTTTTTTTTACAAAATCGTTGATATAACCAACCTAAATTTGTATGTTCCATTAGTTTCCAATTCTGCAGACTGTTCTAGAATAGGTATCACTGTAGGCTGTTGCCTCTCCAAAGGTACCACATCCGTTGGGGGTGCTCCAAATACACACACCACCGAAACATACAAACAAATAATCTTTAGAAACATATTGACTGTATTCACTCCAGAAATTGACTATTGAGTGATACTCCAGACTTCCACACCACTTATAAGTAAGACTCATCTATTTGCACTATCCTCCCCCCGCCTTCCGGTGGAACCTCGTGGATGCTAAATACTTCAACCTTAGCGGTTGTTCTTCGGAAAAATTGCACAATTGTAGTGGTGTCAACAATGAGACATGATCGTTGATTCCTTGCGATCAACTCATTGGCCACTTTGAACAAGGTCTGTTTGGTAGGTTTAAATGATCCGTAGATTTTCAGTAAAGCGTGTCGATATTATTCAATGGTAAATAATAAAATACGGACAAGTTGCAATATTTTGGTTCTTTTATATAAATATGGAACCCAAGGAAAACCAACACATTTCTTCATAAATACCATCAAGCACAGTGAGTTTCTGAGGATCTATAGGTACATATACAGGGTTAAACTGGTTATCCAACCTATTCCTTCTAGGAGGTTGTAGGTTGTGGGGGAGGTTATTAGGTTTTCGTTGAATGAGACCATAATGTTGTAATTCGAAAGTTAAGTTTCAATTCCTTGGACCTCATTAAAAAAAAATATTAAAAATTCATGATACATTTGTAGTTTTTGTGTTGTTGAAGAATGCTTGATAAATCAACATAATATTGTTTTAAGCCGCGTCCTCGATTTATTGAAAATACACTTAAATACTTTTTTTCTCAGTAATGGTTAACTTTTGCATTAGAACATTATGGTCTCATTCAACGGAAGTAACGTCCCCTACAACTTCATAGAAGAAATAGGTCAAATAACTAGTAACCCTGTATGACAGCCTCACAGCTCAGTTGGTAGTAACTCTGCCTTCGGCGCTGTAGGTTGTGGGTTCGATTCCCACCCAGAGCAAATATTTGTGTGATGAACATAGATGTTTGCTCTGTGTCTGGGTGTTAGTATGTATCATATGTATGTATTTACAAAAAAAAAGTATATAAGTATTCTATCAGTTATCTGGTTCCCATAGTACAAGCTTTGCTTAGTTTGGGGCTAGATGGTGATGTGTAAAATGTCCACCAATATTTATTTATTTATTTATTTAATTAGCACGTTGGTTGTTTCCGTATTACTTTAAAGTCAGAAATTGTCAGAAAAGGACAAACCAACAAACGTACAAATGTACTTACGCGTTTATAATATTAAATCAGAATGATGCTGTCACAGTAAAAAACTTATCTTTCTTTTCTGTTTGCTTTTAGGGTTCCGTCTGTCAGTCACAGGGCTGTATCTCATGAGACCCCCAGTGTTTAAGTGGGACCCCCAGCTCCCATACAACAAACGTGTTTTTTTGCCGATTTTTTTATAGATAATGGTACGGAACCTTTAGTGCGCGAGATCGACTCGCACTTGGGCGGTTTTTTTTAGATGTTACACAAATTCGATGCGGCTTGATAATATAATAAATTGTAAACATTGTATAGCTGATTCTGGTCAAACTAGTGATTTGATCAACAATTTACTAATATCTATATGTTTCATTGCTGATTCACCTTATTACAATCTTAAACGCGCCAGCGCGTAGTAGGTTTGTGTACTCGTAATTAAGTTGGATAAAATGCGTTTGATTTTGATTCAATTGTTTGCATTTATAACCTCCGTTCTATGCATAAACGAAAATGATAAAAATGATCGACGTGTTGTGCAAGGGAAGTACAATTTAAATCATCCCACATGGGCTGAAGACCACAAGCCAATACCAGTAGCTGTGGTTTACGAAGATGACCTGATCACTGTAAAAAACATTAAACCTAAAATCGAACAAAACTACAAAGTAATACTCGGCTCAAACATCGAAGAAGAATGCCAAACTAATAAAGTGAAGGAAGATCAAATAACAACGGAGCGCATTAAGATAAGCCGGGTTATCAAAAAAAGTGGAACGGATAGTGAAGAAGATGATATACCCGTGAAACCGAAAGTACGTTCGCTGGGTGAACGACAGATACCTGTGGCAGTAGTGTATGACGATGAACAAGCGAAAGCATCAGATACTAAAAATACTATAAGGTACAAAAAAATAAGGAGACGAAATCAAGTAGATGAAACCAGCATCAATAATAAAATACTGGAAGCTCAAAACACAGAACCTGTCAACTTTAAAACCCAAACTGAATCCAAAAACGTTGATCCCGTCAAACCCCAACCAAGAGAAAAGGAGCCTATCAGTTCTAGATCTCAATCTGTGAGACAAAAATCTGTACCTATTGAGATGAATACAAAAACACAAGGCGAACGACGTGATCCTGTTGTTCCCATAATTCAATCAGAAAGTTATGTTTTTTCGCATAGTGGTAATTTTCATTATAGGTAAGAATTCTGCATAATTACGAACTACTTTGAATATGTATGTGTGTTGTGGTTATAATTATTACCTATTTATTTTAGTTATGAAGGGGGTGATGGTACAAAAGCACACTCAGAAGGTCAACTAATTAGAAATTCTAATAATGAAGCCGATGGAGAAGCAGTCTCTGGAGGCTATTCATACACGGTATGCAACTTTTAATAATAACAAATATTACAGATAATCACTAACAAGTTCAGCAAAATGATATAAATGCATCACTTTTACTGAACTTTTTAATTATTCATTTTTAGGGTTCCGTATTCAAAAATGTCACAGGGCTCTTAAGCGGAAACAGGTAGATACCTGAAATTTCCACTATAACAACAAATGACAAAAAGTTAAAAAATATTTAAAAAAAAATAATTCTTCTGCGTTTTTCTTCCTGCACTCTATATCGTTCGGTGGTATCGTAGCGAATCCGACTCGCACTTGTCCGGTTTTTATTTATCATATAATTATGAATCTTTCAGGATAAGGAAGGCAACGACTTCAGTATCACATACACTGCTGGCGAGAATGGTTACCGCCCAGTTGGTGCACACCTGCCTACACCGCCGCCTATCCCGCCCGCAATCGCCCGCGCCCTTGCATACCTGGCTACAGCTACAACGCCTGAACCTGTGACTAAGCCTTCTGTAAAACATACGAAACAACATGACTAAAAAAAAACCGGCCAAGTGCGAGTCCGACTCGCGCACGAAGGGTTCCGTACCATAATCTATAAAAAACGGGAAAAAACACTTTTGTTGTATGGGAACCCCGCTTAAATATTTATTTTATTCTTCTTTTAGTATTTGTTGTTATAGCGACAACAGAAATACATAACCTGTGAAAATTTCAACTGCCTAGCTATTACGATTCATGAGATACAGCCCTGTGACAGACAGACGGACAGCGAAGTCTTAGTAATAGGGTCCCGTTTTTACCCTTTGGGTACGGAACCCTAAAAACCAAACGCATGGTCGGCATTACTAACTCTCACTAATACTAATACCTAAGACCAGTTGTTTGTTTAAAATGTAGAGGCAGGTAATAATTTTATTTATATTCTTTATGTTCTATTTTAAAATAGACGAGAATAATTTGTAAAATAAATTAGTGAATTTGTCAAAAGTCGGAATTTGTTAGTATTTTGGTTTTAGTTTACAAGCGTGATAAAAAACCCTAATTTACAACAGTGTTTTAGAAGATACTGTAATTCTTGTACTTTCAGAACACGACCAAATACGAGTAAGGTTATTGATTTTGGCTATTTACAATACAGTTTCATAAATATTTTTTTTACCTTGCCTGACTTTTTTAGATCCTAAATAAAAATAAAATAAATTGTGTATCAAAAATGATTTCAATTAGTATTATTCGGTGATATCGAATTAGCATTTAACCTTTTGAGCGGAAACTGTTTATCATGTGTATTTTTGGATATGTATATTTTCTTTGCGTAAAGCAAATTATTCAATAGCCCACGAAAAAATTTTATGACTCAGGTAGCATCCTACTGATGTCATTGTTGAGGATTCTAAATATTCTCAATTAAGATGTCAGGGTCAAACTAAGTTCCATTGTATTCTTTGACTAGCTGTCGCCTGTAGCTTTGCACATGTGATACCCTAATAGAAATAGTCTATAATGCTACTCGAATTTCAGAGTACGACAATATAGAGCCCGGTCAAGCCGGGCGACAGCGCCTTGTCTTGTCAAAGTCCGGTACAATGTTCAAACCAGTAAAGTGGCAGTTTCTTCTTCAAAAAACTGCTTTGTAGAACTATTAGTTTTTTGTTTTATGATGATTGTTTATAAAAAAATAAACTTTACATAGGTACCCAATAATTCTATAATACAATGTTAAATAATTGTTGTAATTATTGATTTAAGTTCGTGATCGTTTTCGTAAACATAGACATAGCGCGTGCATTGGCCTATTAACATGAGTAGGTTGAACATATTAGATCGCATTTACGTATAAAGCGCATTGTCACACTTGTCACTAATTAACAGATTTGCATAAACTTGAGCCGGCACTAAACCTCGCATTAGGGTATATTTATATCAGACCGGGCCGTGTCCAGGGTAGATCTATATTAGACCGGGCCGTGCCCGGGGCGAGCCGTGTACGGGACCTGGACGGGGCACGGATAAAACGTTACTACATTTTGTATGAAGCAGTTTTTATTAAACAGTGCCTGATCCGTGTCCCGTCCAGGCCCGTCTACTAACTAAAGGCTCCGGCCCGGTCCGAATACGGCCCGGTTTAATATAAATCTTCCCTTAGGGTTCGAATCCATAAGCTAGGTACGCATACTTTCCTACAAGCACGCTTTCATAACTAAAATTATTTTTTGTATCGGAGAGCAAAACCTGCGCAGAATTTCCGTAGGGGTCTTTGATGTTTTGCGCAGGTTATTCCGGTAAACAGGCGATAGCAACCAGCTTCATCAGTGCGTAAGCTCCAGTGCTATTCTTATCAATGACCTTGTGCTCACGTTCTCTTCCAAACAGGTTGTATGTGGAATGTCGGTGTTACGTGAGGTACTCTTGCTTTCTATCTTCAGTGTCATATTTCTACGAAATTTATCTTATCTGGCCAATGCGTGACAGATCATTTATAACTCGATAATTCTTGAAAATTGACCTTGGTGACGATTATTTAGTTTTAGTCGCGTATCAGTGTCATCGTTATATCTGTACCTTTGTTTCATCAAAATTCTTACAGCATCATACAGTAGTTTGACATAGTAGGCTTTTTTATGATGACCTTTAGATTTATATGATGTCATCAAAGTAAGTATAATAATTAATCATCTACATACACTTGTACTTCCTTGTCAAACTGTTATTGGATTACGTTTTAAGAAGGATATAAAACATAATTTAATTTTAAAAACTATAAAGAAAACCGACGAAAATTTTTCGACCAATCAAAAAGCCAAGAGGAGATATTAGTTTATTTAGTTTCATGAAGGAACTACTAGTCCTATATAAATAGAATTAAAATGGGACCAACTTAGGACTATTCTCTACGCAATTTATAAAAAATCACTAAGTAAATAGAAGTTCGCGGTCATACATTTCCTCTTTCTTCGTCGGTTGAAAATAGATAGATTTCTAGTAGTATTTAAACGTGTATACGTTTAAAGTTATAATGATCGCTAGCAGAAAATATAAGACTGATTATTTTGCAATGCATCTTTGGCACTGATGTTGCGTTTATTTAATAATAAAAAACAATAAATATAAAACATGCTTTATATTATTCAATCATCTTTTATCACAGTTCAGTCGACGCTTCACTTATATTTATGTTTTTTATACATTTTTTATTGCTTATAAAAAAATACCGTTTTGAAAATAGAACTACCTATTGCCTCCGATTTAAAAAAAATTACATTGTGCCACATTTTGACAAAACAAACTTCAATCAGACAGCAATGTAATTCTCTAACAAAACAGCAAGAGTATTCGTGGGGTCTACAGGTACATGGTAGATACGCGGTGAGTTCGGGTCTTCATCAGGTGGTCAGAAGTTATCGCGAAGTGTTTAGTTTTTTTGTGGCGGAAGGGTAGCTAGGTAGTCGAGCGCTTTTTGAATCGCTGGTGGTATGGGCGGTGGAGTTGGTAGGTGAGCTCCCTGCAAAAATCATCAGTTGTGATCATCAACGTTGAATCCTTATTATATAAAGTAAAACCTGTTGTGATTGGAAATCGGAAAATAAGAACTCAAATAAAAAAATAACCAATTCCAGTTTTGACAAATAAAACCTAGTTGAAACCTGTGAGTATTGTAATTAAAATAATGTAGTTGCTGCGTAGGTACGTGGATTCAAGGACAACAATAACATGAATACTAAATGTCGTTACATTTTTCCACAGTCTGCATCCTGGACAAAGAAATCACATTTGTTGTCTAAGTACCAAGACTTTGAAATAATAAAATAAATAATCTTCCTGGAGTAAAGGTTGGACCCTTACTCTAAGTAGCTTGTCTTAACTATTACAGGACAGCAGAAACGCTAGAGTCTGATCATAACTCTTTTTTTAGAAAGATTTTGTTTGTCATATTAACAAATATTTCATCAATTCTTCTATCTTTCTAATATATAAAATTTTCATGCCATAGTGTTTGTAACCAAACTATAATAATATTTAATAATATTTTAGAATAGGTCGTAAGGTATTAATAATAGCCTTAAGTGATAAGGGTGGCATAAAGTTCGGGAAAAACAGAAAGTGCTTTTTTCTGTGGGATTTTAAAATGGATTAACTTAGACAGGTTGTGACTGGACTAGCCTACAGAATGCATAAACTATCTATGACAAAATATGTTTGTTACCAAAAACTGGGAAACCACGTATTTGTTTCTAAACTTTAACTTTATTTACGCTTTAAAGATTCGTTTTAATTTTTTTTTTTTAAAACAGCAACAGCTAACAGCGTGACATATTAATCATCAATCTAAATACTTTTATAAAACTCTTACGTATCTGACTGACTGACTGATCTATCAACACACCCACTGGTTTTCGAAACTTAATAGTGGAAGGGCATATATTCCTTTTGTGAAAGGGTGCAAGAAAGGAATTCTTAAAATTCAGCCTTAAGGAGGGTGCAGCAGGGGTGAAGTCTGTTTGAAAATTACTTCACATGAACAAAGTAACGGGGATTTTCATTAGTTTATTATAAGGTTAGTAAAAACACACTTACTTCAGGTCTAAAGCCCCCTTCATCATCAGCGACGTAGTTGAGATTGATGACGGTTCCATCAGGTGCTGTGTAACTGAACGATCCCTGCGCGACGATCACATCAACGCTTTCTGGGCCACTGGTCTTCTTCAACGTGCCGGCTTCTTCCGCCTTGATTCCATTTTCAGTCTCATAACTGAAAAAGTATGCCAAAAACTAGAATTATGATCATCATCATCATCTGACTGCCCACTCAAGTGGAGCTGTCACAACATGTTGCACAAGTCATCGCAGCATGTACAACTTTCACAAAAACAGAACTAAATGTACGATATTTATTTGATCATTTTCATTATTTTTCAAATAAATAATATTAAAAATGGTGTCTGATTGAGTGAATCATCTAATAAAATTTGAATGGCTGTAAAATCTGCATCATAATCGATGAAGTTTTATAAGAAAGTCAATTATTAAGACTGTTATTTCATTAGCCTATACATAAAATATAAGTGCATTATGAATCAATTTCATCACATTTTATGAACTTGGTATGAACAGCTTAAATACAGCGCCTTAGCTTAAACTTTATATACTGCGGATGCACTTTGCTATTCATTTGCTTTGATAATTTCGGCTACAAGCTGGCAATAAAAAGGGTCAGATTAAATTGTTTTTAAAAGAGAAAAAGAGAAGCAAGTGAAAATAATAACAAGATGTTATATGGAGGGTTAGCATGAACCACCATTGTATTGAGAACGTATTGACTAAATGACAAAACGGACACTTTTTTATAGTAAAAGTGTCAGTTTTGGCATTTGGACGATATGTTTTCTATACGATAGCGGTTCGTGCTCAGGCCACTGTTAACCTGTATCTGTAAGATCCATCCGGCTGCTGATCGAAGTCCTGTTTGACGATTGCTATTTCGGCGTCAGGCTTTTGGGGCGCTGCAAAGGCAATCGCAACTACTCCTAGTAAAACGCACACCCTCTGTAATAAGAAAATAGTAGCAAATATATGTACGTGTGTATATGTGCGATTATTGCTTACTGAATAGAAATAGGTTGCACCACCAAACATCCAGCAGATCTCATATTAAAATTGCCGGTGTTGTGGTGCTCTGTGGCCCAAGCTCGAACCACTATCGTATCGACAACGTATCGTTCAAAGTCAAAACTGACACTTTTTGTATAGTAAAAGTGTCAGTTTTGGCATTTGGATGATACGTTGTCGATACGATACCGGTTCATGCTAAGCCCCCTGATACTATTAGCAGAGCACCCAAACCCGTAACAAACATCTGCAGATGCAAACATCTTACCCTGCCACGAGGATCAAACCCACTTGCATCTCAGATGAGCGCTAGATCATCTTTGATATACATTTAATCGGATAGATATATGTCCTAAGGCATTTCTATATTAACTTCTTACGTTTTTATCTATATGCTAATGTAACGTAGTGTAAAAACAACGAAAAAGATGTTTGCTATTTAATAAAAATGGTAGTGTGAAGGTGTAACTTTAATTTCAACATTCATTTATTTTACAGTTAAGTTACTTATTCGATTTCAAAACTATGTATAATAACTATCGCTACGGAATAAGTATATGGAAATAGCAATTGTGCCATGGTTGCCGATTTTGTAGGTATTAAAAATGGTATATACCGCCTTCTAAAATTCACAGCGCAGCACACAGAGCAGTCGATTGAACGGAATCACCAGGTGATAAATTGACTACGATAGTAAATTATGGCTTTGGCGGGATTTTTCGCAGGTTTCATGAAGAAACCCCATAACATTATCAATTAAATTTGTTAGTTATCATGAAATAAAATATCGTTAGAAAACCATTTAATAGATATTGTAATATGCGGCGACGGGTTTACCTACAATCGGTCACGTATGGAATGTTAACTACAGCCGAATTTATTGCCGTAAATAGGTCGGTACTAGCTGTGTCCAGGCACAGCGCGCAAACCTTGGAGAGGGGCAGAAATTACCTAAATAGGGCACACTCAGGGACTCGGAGAGTGCAAAGCGCCCATTGGGGGGTTTCGAGATTTTCACTTTTAGTTTTTAAAACGTAATTATAATTTAAACTATAACCTAGACTGTAAACTTACTGACTCTAGTTTATTGTGTTTTAACTGGCTCTTATTGTATCTACAAAAAGAATACACAATTAGAAGCAGTGACCGGCTGCACTGACCTTCGAGCGATCACAACAACACGCACAGTTAAGATGACAGTTAGGTTTCTACGTGTTTCTGAACTGTATAATGATATTATTCATACCTACTTATTATTTTGAGTAACTTGGGGATACGTTGCAGAAAAAGTAATAAATTTCATTAAATGGTTTAAGGGTAGATTTATATTAAACCGGGCCATAACTGGGCCGGGCCGAAGCCTTTAGTTAGTAGAGAGCCCGGACGGGACACGGATCAGGCACTGTTTAATATAAACTGCTTCGTACAAAATGTATGTACGTTTCAAATCCGTGCCCCATCCGGGCCCAGTCCGAGCCCTGTCCGAGCTAATATAATCTTTTTTTTTTATCCTGGGTGGGAATCGAACCCACAACCTACAGCACAGTATATTGATATATCGGTAGACAAAAAAAACTTTATTATAGCTATTACTTATTTATTATAACTATAAAATTATTATAGTCCAAGGCAGAGCATATCATGGATAGGAATCTCAAGCCGTATGGCATGTTTGAGAAATATGTACTTATACATAAAATAAGTTCCATATTTACTTTAATACAAATAATGAATATTGCGTTTGCATAAAATCTATAAATGCGATAGTAACTCTGTATGTCTATCTGTCTGTCTGTCTGTGACGTTATGATGAAATTTTATATAGAGATAGCTTAGAGTCTTGAGACGGACATATAAATAAATAAAATAAATAATTATAATTATATTTATTTATTTATTTATTTATTTATATCATGGATAGCAATCTCAAGCCGTATGGCATGTTTGAGAAATATGTACTTATACATAAAATAAGTTCCATATTTACTTTAATACAAAGAATGAATACTGCGTTTGCATAAAATCTATAAATGCGAAAGTAACTCTGTATGTCTATCTATCTGTCTGTCTGTGACGTTATGATGAAATTTTATATAGAGATTAGAGTCTTGAGACAGACTTATGCTACTTTTTTCCCAAAATGTTCCTTTGATTATCCGATATTTCAATGTTTTATGATAAAGTCACCATAAATCAATTTCCTGAATCTACGCAGACGAAATCGCGTGTAAAACCTAGTATACAATAAAATTATTATTGAATTAAATCTTTATTAGTATTTGTATTAATTACCATGCTATACCTACTCGTAGTTAAATCGCGGATTGTTTACAAAGATAAAGTTACTAAGGTTGTCACGCATCACTAATCATCATGGACAAGGTACTGGCTGCCGCACGCAGCTTTGCTCACATGGCACCAGGATAAACAGGTATTCAAAGGCTCGAACTATAGTAATTCAAAGTTGAGTTCAAATCGGCCCAACGTGATTGGACCACATACATTCAAAGTTTCTCACAAATTTTATAATATTAGTAAATAAGTAAGATAGGTTAAGATATATCAGTAAAACTTTATCCTCGATTTTTTCTAACCAAAATTACTTAAATAATTATAATCAATAGGGATATATTTTAAAACATTACTCCGCGGCGGTTTGTGTTTTACATACATTACATTACATAGTGTTTTAAATAAAATATAATAATAAAATAGGATCACGACTGTAATACCTATGTGCGGTAGACAACTTCTCAGATCTCCAGGCGCTTAGATCCTTTGAAGATGTCTAGTGGGAGTAGTGAGAGGCACGTCCAAACATTATATTTGGCACATGCCCACATATTTCAGTAGTTTCATACGTGACAGGTTGCAAGCCCATCGCCGCTTATAAGAATACTAAATGGTTTCCTCACGATGTTTTCCTTCGCCGTTTTGAGCACGTGTTTTTGATGCGCATATAAATTTTTCGAACAGAAAAATCCATTGATGCACGCCGGAATTCGAACTCACGACCTTCAGATTGAAAGTCGAGGTAGGTACCACCCACTCGGCCAACACGGCTTTATGCTATATGTACATATGTACCTTAGGCACCTTAGTAGTGTGTATAGTGTTGACATATTTGTGGTTTGTCACATATTCCCATTTAATAATTTAGTGCCACATTAGTAAATACCTACAAACAGTTTGGAATGCAGATGTTGGCGGTACATTTTGCAAGTAGATTGAGTTGTGGGAACGAGTCATAGAATTTGAGAATTGCCTCGAAAACAATGTACTACGTGCTAAAACAAAAGGTGCGCCTCTAATTAGCCTCTCGCACGCCTTTACTTATCCAGGGACGGATTTCTCATTCTTATTTTTTAACTAGCGACCCGCCCCGGCTTTGCACGGGTTTAATACATATAAACCTTCCTCCTGAATCACTCAATCTTTAAAAAAAACCGCATCAAAATCCGTTGTGTAGTTTTAAAGATATAAGCAAACATACCTACATATTACATACAGACGCGGGAAGCGGAAAGCGACTTTGCTTTATACTATGTAGTGATGACAATAACTACAATCTACTTAAAGCCTAGAATACCCTAAAATGCCATTGAGTTCTCCCATTTACTGTATTTACGCCCTTCATGCTGCAGAAATTTTACCAGGTGATACACGTCCAAAATGCAATTAGGGTGAAAGCACTGGTTATGGCCATTTTTTTTTCAAATAAACGGTTTATATTTAAAAAATGATTAAAACGACAATTTATCGAGGAGCAATTTTGTAGGAGAATATCTTTTTTAGTTTAAATGAAATTTCAAAAACCCGCCAGTATAAACATTCACGCTTAGGTATAGGTACATTACAAAAATACAATTCTTATTCAACCTGTATGTACTTCTCCTAAAACGATTAAAGATACCAATCACTTACCTACCTATCCTTAAAGCACATGGTAATAACTACTTAAATATTGTGAATGAAAATGCCAAATTCATTAAATACAATGTTGTGAAGGATGGGATAGTTGGCAAGGATGCGCATGCGCATGTCACTAAGGTAAACAACGTCGGTGCCGGCAAAGGTTACTCAAATGCAACATGCACAAACGTTGCATAAGAAGGGAGTTGGACCGTTTGCCCTATCACCTCTCGGCCTTACTGTTTAAAAATGTTCTTTTGCTCTGAAGGAGCTACGAAGCACCGTCTACCCGGATAGGACGGAAAAAGTGATAAAACTGCATTATCTTGAAAACAATCAAATTTAAAAAAAAATTGTCTTAATTTAGATAGCTAGTATGATTATCTAACGAATTATATAAAAATGAACTTTTTAGCTATTCATAGTTTTGATTAAAAACGAAACTAGTATTTTTGAAGAGGCAACTATGGAAAATAAACTTATCGAGAAAAGTTTCACCAATCGTGTTTCTGTCTTTTATTTATCTAGATTAAATCCTTAAGTTATCTTTGTCATAAAAAAACAAAACTGTGTGTTTTTCGGTTATTGAGAAAAAACGATTCTGCATTGATCAAAAACATTTATTACTCGTCTTAAAATATATATTTTACTCTGTATCAAAAACCAAATTCCATTTCTCTTCAATTGTTTTTTCTCACTGACTTTACATTTCTTTCTGCTTAAAGCGTAAAGAGTTTTTGTTACTTAAAATGAAATAAGTTTTTATTAAATGCAAATAGGAATGTGGTGATCATGATTTCTTTAGTGTTAGCTTATTAACGATACGATCGATATACAATAATTTACTTCAATATTCCTATAAACCACGATGGACTTGCAACCTGTTACGTTTAGAATGGTACTACAAAAGGTGGGCATGGCCCCAATTAAATTTGAACGTGCCTCTGATTACCCTCCTTGGACAGATTCAAGGATCACGCTTGGAGTTCTGGGAGGATGTCTAGCGTAATTGGGGATTACAGTTGTGTTTTTTTTTTTCTATTATATTTTTTCATAAAAATCAGCCAATTTAAATGTATCATAATCACAGAAAAATAATCACCCGGTATAATAAAGATATTTCTATTTTTATACTTTTAACGGTATTAGGCAGGTGTAAGGTGACTAAAGCGATGAGTTACTGATGCTTATTGAGAAATATCGCATCTGTAATGAAACCTCAGGGACCTGGTTGTGGTTAATTGGACATACATTTTTCACCTTACAAATAGGTACTATTTAAACATTTACAAAGGTTTACTTTAAAAACAGACATTTTACATAATTGCTTAATTGCCAATATTATTGTGAAGGTTTACATAGGGGCAGAATCCTTATATTAACTTAGGTTCAAGGTACAGCTATAAACGATGCTATTATCTATTAATTTGAGGTCATATTCAGTTAAACTAGCTGCAATACCATATTTAAAGATTACACATCTAGCAACCTTTAGATTGCACCAATGTACCATGTTTTGCAAAAGCATATTTTGCGAACATTATAACAAAAAAATAATGACTGTGGAAAAACGTCAGCAAATTTTCCTAACGGATATAATTGAGGTCATTTGCAATACATAAGTGTTATGTCAAAACAGTGTACTTTACGACTTACCATAATTTATTTTGCTGTTTTCAGTGTTCAGTGGATATATTCCATGTGGTGGCGGCCGCGGCGTTTGGGCCGGATTGTACTTAGCCGTCTAATCACCAGTCCCTTTTATAGAGACGCGGATTTGTCTAGACGCTGCATACGGCAGAGGGAGCTTGCACTGCCTGTAACGCAGGGCCGCACTTAGGCCTACCGCTCTCACCAAACACAATATCTTGCAGAGCCCGATACCATTTTGTGACGTCATCACGTCAGGCACTGAGATACACACTTAGATTATTATATAAATTTTATTGTAGTGTATAATTATGACTTGTAGTGTGTTAACTAATAATCATATTTTTATATAAACTCTTCCAATAAATTGTCTCATTGTTCAGTTCCATAAAAAAACAATTCAGTTCGTTTGCTTTCGTTCGTTTGCTTTTGAATTTTTGCAAAGCGCAAAGACCAAACTCTTCTATTTTTCAAGTCAGAAAACAATAATTATTTTAATTATTTATAGAAATACAAGTGATTGCACGTTTGAACTTGTATTGCTAAATTCAGATGCTCTTCATTATTGTTTCTTTGAATGATGTTTGTATTAGTACCTTTCTCTCATTTTTAGGGTTCTGTACCCAAAGGGTAAAAACGGGACCCTATTACTAAGACTTCTCTGTCCGTCTGTCTGTCACAGGGCTGTATCTCATGAACCGTGATAGCTAGACAGTTGAAATTTTCACAGATTATGTATTTCTGTTGCTGCTATAACAACAAATACTAAAAACAGAATAAAATAAATATTTAAGAGGGGCTCCCATACAACAAACGTGATTTTTTTGCCGTTATTTATAGATAATGGTACGGAACCCTTCCTGCGCGAGTCCGACTCGCACTTGGCCGGTTTTTTTTAATGTTTAGAGCATTAAAATATCTGCTGACTCTGCTGACTGTAGTTTATCATGTTAATAGTGGTGTTACATTGATGGACGTGTATATTTTGTATTCCTTTGAGGCTGAAGCACTTGACTATTTCATAATATGTTATATCTTTAGGAAATTACATTGTAGTAAAATAATTAGTCTTTACTAGAAATCTGGTTTTACCAATACTAACTTTATGTGACAGTCGACTCGTGACAGATGTTGTCCTGTTAAATTTTTATAATCGCATAGAAAAAAGCAATTTCAGGCAACTTCCATTTTTCCCCTACAAACCGTGTACTAATAAAGTAAATTACGAATTTTGGTAGAAGGCGTACAATGCGTACATTCATTAGTCAAAACTGCGTTGCTATAACGACTAAATGTTTTTAGTCTGTGATGTCAGATTTGTTGAACACCAGCGCCATCTATACTAAAATCATCCTTTTAATAATCGGACCAGTGGTTTTACATTTAAGGGTTTTTTTTTAGATTATAAGTTCCCCCTGCTGTTTATATGATTTTTTATATACATACTACAGCAAATTTCATCATAATCCGTTTTGTCGTTTAGGATAGCTTAGGACACACATATTAACAAACTCACAACATTTCGAATTTATAATATTATTAGAAATTAGGATAGGATAAACTTAGAGTAAATAAAAGCAACTTATCCCTTATTATAAAGGTTTTTTGCTATAGTATGATCAATCAGCGAAGCAACGTAACAAGATATTTTATTTGAACCAGATGTTTTGATCATCTACATCGTGCCTGTCTATATTAAATATTTTATTTATTACTTTAAGTAAACAAACAAATAACATTGACATTTAATTTTCCACAGATTAATTATCATTCATAGTTAGAAGGGATTATAATTATGAACATAATAATTAAAAATCAAATAGCGATGGATTGTGTTACTCGATCTAGGCTTCTTGGGATCGAGCGAGTTATGTTATATGATTATTCATTTATGATCAATTGATCATACATATGTATGTAGTATTTATTCAGTTCCTTACAGGGGATGATGAGAAGAATATAAAGACGACAAGAATATAAGTTAATTCATAAAAATGTATTTACAAAAAAAAAAAAAAAGTATTTAAGTATTTTATCAGTTATCTAGTTCCCATAGTACAAGCTTTGCTTAGTTTGGGGCTAGATGGCGCTGTGTGTAAAGTCCGCCAATATTTATTATTATTATTATTATTAATAATGATTAATGGGTCGTAAGCAAGTTGATCAAGCCTTCAAGATTTTTTATTTGTCAATCCAAAATAATCATTTGTTTATTGTTTCATAGACACGATATTTACCTTTATTGTATCCTATGTAATTGTTATTAGCATTTGCAATTACACTAGTCAATAAATAAATACCCTGATTTTATATAGAATACATATCTTTTTGTTAATTGATTAATGTTTTTTCGTATAGGTACACGTCAAATTAATAAAGCAAATTAGGTACGAGCCGATGTTAGGATCGTAGCAAGTGGAAAGCCGTCTATATCAATCTCTTTGGGAAACTGGCGTTATTTTATGTAGGTAGATAGGTATATGCCTCCGGCCTTACAGCTTAGTATGTATGTTTTGTGTTCGTTCCTCATCCAGGACAAAATATCTGTGAGATGAACATTGATGTTTGTTCTGTGTCAGAGTGTTAGTATGTATCATAATATATTAAATGTATTTACAAAAAAAGTATATAGTTGTTCTTATAGTACAAGCTTTGCTTAGCTTGGGGCTAGATGTCGCTGTGTGTATCTATGATAATATCCACCAATATTTATTTATTTTATTTATATGTTCATCGAATGACCATCACTAGATGCGGCCCTTTGCTGCAACATTATCTCGTCTGTGGTACAATAGAATAACTATCAAGTCTCGTAAAACGAACCAAACCCAACACTTAAATGGTACGCACGCTTTATGTCAAATGCAAAGCAAACTACGAAGATGCCACTGCTCATGACATTTTACAATTTTATTTGCGCAGTGCTCTTAACTGGTCATGCGTGTGTTTGCACACCTGCTTATGCATGTTTATACTATACTAATAATATTATAAAGAGGAAAGATTTGATTTTTGTTTGTTTGCATCGAATAAGCTCCGAAACTACTGGACCGATTTCAAAAAATATTTTACCAATATAATCCTACATTATCCCTGATGAACATAGGCTATAGATTATTTTAAAAAACGTTAGGGATCCGTATGAAAAAGTGTGAAGTGAGAAAAAAAATCCAAAAAAAAATCCTTATATTGCGTTTGCTGCGGAAATTATTGACAATAGAACAAAGTGATGTACTACAGTTGTATAGAGGACATCAATATCTACAAAAAAATGTGTTATACTATAAGCCTAACTATTAGGGATCTGTATGAAAACTTCAATAATGTAATCCAAGGTGTAAAAAAAAAGCCATAAAATCATTATTACACCCGTGCGACGCCGGGGCGGACTGCTAGTTATTTATATAAAAGCTTTTGCTTTGACGAGTTGATGAGTATCTAATCTATTAATGTTTTGTTATACCATAAAACACTAATAAACTAGAATTTATTACCATATAAAACAAAGTACCTAGTATTAGTATAAAACAAAGTACCTAGTAGGGCTTGCAATGGACGTATGGAATGTGGGCAGGTGCCAAATGACTCTGACTACCCTTCAGACATCTTCAATGGCCTGAGTGACAGGAGATCTGAGAAAATGTCTACTGTTAATTACAGTTGTGGTCCTACTTTTTTTTATTTATATACATTTAAAATATAGTTATACTTATACCAACATTTGCTTACTTATTCGGGCGAAACTACCACTGAAAAACTCACCCATAAGTAAGTTAGTTTCATATACATACCAGCCGTGTTGGCTGAGGAAGGTACCTCGACTATCAATCTGAAGGTCGTGGGTTTTTTTATTAAAAAAATGTAAATGCAAATCAAAACACGAGCTTAACACGGTGAAGGAAAACATCGTGAGGAAACCAGTCAGTTCTTGTAAGCGGCGATGGGCATGTAACCTGTCACGTTTGGAATGATAACTACTGCAAAAATGTGGGCATGTGCCAAATGGTTGGTTTATGTGAAGTTTGAACAAAATCGGTAGAATTTTTATCCAGGTACCACCCGTGCGAAGCCGGGGCGAGCAGCTAGTACATTATAGACCATATTACCATATTATAGACTGCTCACGAAAACTGAAACGATGCTCTTGAAAAAAATATTACTGAAATAACTAAAACAAGAGTAGACACATTTTCATAATTCGATTGGTTTTTCAAAATTTTGAAATAACGCAATAATTTCCACGAGTTTTAGTTTATTTACGGTCATTATTGCATCATGAATGACTTGTAGCACTATAGTAGGAAAACCCTAGAGGGTTTAATTTTACGTTGCGTTACGGTGGATAACATAACGATCTATAATTGATAAACATTGGCCATCTTGCGCTTGCCAAGGCTACTAAATCACTCGTAACTCTAAGCTATGAGTAATTTAACCTGCATAAAAACGGCTAATCTTGAGTTAGTTATGCCAACCTCGGTTGATTCACTTTAATTTTTCGCCGAAATAACTGACACTGTTATTTTTTAAACTATCGTGATTAGTAGACAACTATAGGGCAGACTACCCGCGACCATGGCTATTGTAACAAAGCCGAAACGTCGGGAAAATAAATTAAAGGTAATTATGTGATAAACACTCGTGTAAAAATCTATAACTGACAATGTGTTTTCGTGCGAACAAAAGTTTTACCGAGAACCTGCCTAAATCCACAGTTATAATAAGATGTGATTCGACATAGCGCGGCAATCGAGCTATGTTTGGACGACAGGACAGCCGCGCGCGGCAGCCGCGAGCTACCGGCTAATCTTGTGTCCTGCGAATGCCGCGCTATGTCTTGTCACATCTTTAAAGTGCTGAAAATGTCACTTATTTACCTATACCTATATAATTTATATCTATCTAATAACTATAAACGAGCAATTCTTGTTATAAAATCTGAATCCTCGGAAAACGGCTTCAACGATTTTCATGAAATTTAGTTTCGGGGGCGATAAATCGATCTAGCTAGGTATCATTTTTAGAAAACGTCGCTCAATCAGTGTTTTCTTGCAATGAAATACCGAGCAAGGTACGTCATCAAAGTACCTACTTAGTACTTAGTAAAAAAATATGGTCACGACTGTAATCCCCAAGTACGGTAGACATCCTCTCAGATCTCCAGACGCTAAGATCCTTTGAAGATGTCTAGTGGGGGTAGTCAGAGGCATGTCCAAACATTTTATTTGGCACATGCCCACATTTTGTAGCAGTTAGCATTTCTTACGTGACAGGTTGCAAGTCCAAGCTTATAAGAATAAATCGTGAGGAAACCAGTTAAGGTTTCCTCACGATGTTTTCCTTCACCGTTTTGAGAAAGTGTTAGCAAGCATAATATACATTTTTGAAATAGAAAAATCCATGATGCACGCTTAGCAACATGGCTTTTTTTTATCAAGTGTCACTTAATTACTAGTACTAAAATCAAAGTCATTGCCGTTTACCGAGCATAAAACGTACCTACGACTATAATTCCCATGATTATATATATACTCATGATATTGTAATAGTGAATTGCCTGGCAACGTGTGAAATGCCTAAATTAGCTAATAAGTTTCATACAAGTGTAAAATATCACAGGGAATTGAAGTTTTTGCTCCCAAAAAAACAGGTCTACGGTAAGCATATCATTTGATTTCATACATAAAATTGTTAGTCCATTGAAATGTTACAATTTGAGGACCGAATATTGCATTTCTTAGAGGACGCAATTTTATTTTTGGGACATGTGTGGGGGGTCAATAGAAGCTTAACCTCAAGTTTGTGGGGTCACCACCCTTGTCCCCCGGCCGCCATCTTGGAAAAAGGGGTGAAAACACTTATTTCGCGATATCTCGGAAACTATGCGTCTTACAAAAAAAATGACAAATCATAATTTGTAGCAAACTGTTTTGCCTACAAATATGTTTATATAACTTTTTGCCCTAAATTAAAAATTAAAGAAGTTATAAGCAAAAAAGTGAGATTTTTATTATAAAAATTTTCTTTTTTGCTCTATAACTTTTTTTTAATACATTTTACAAAAAAATTACCGCAGACCAATCTTGTAGATGATCTTTTGAGGAAAAATTTTCAATATATATTTTTTTAATTTCATTCATTAAAACGCTGTTACAGCGCTCCAAACTTGACCGGGTTAATCAATGCTCAAGAGAATCCGGTCGAAACGAAATGTTTAAGTTATTTTTTTTATTTTTCTTTTATTGTAAATATATTCTTACATAATTTTTGTTAAATTCGTACAACTTTACTTATTCATTCCTAACTCCCACACATGTCCCAAAAATAAAATTGCGTCCTCTAAAAAATGCAAAGCTCATGTAACATTTCAATGGACTATGTTGGTTTTCAGCTTATTTACTTTTACAAGTAATCCTAATCCTAATAATATTATAAATGCGAAAGTTTGTGATAAGGCTGCTATGTTTGTTCAAAAATAAACGACAAAACGGATTAAGGCCCTGTATGTCGACGATTGCTCTTTTTCCAAACGAAAAATAAAATACTTCTGAACAAGCCACATCTCCTATTTTTATAAGTATATTACTTCAGGTTCCTACCTACATTTCTATTAAGCTGAAAACATAATAGCAGAAACTTTTCACGATAAAAATATTATTTCTAAATGATACGTTTTAGAATTTATGATCGAAATATTTTATATACCTACTATTAAAATCAACTTGTGATTTATTGTTAAAGATAGGTAATATGTAGATCTACAATTCTATTAGAATAGATTTTTGATAAGTAATTATACATAATTTATATCATTAATTTATTCGAAAAGCTAAGGCGGAGCACGCATCGCCCATGGCTTAGTCAGTAGTCAGTACCCCTGTGACTACTGTCAGAGACAGACGTGTGTTTGATGTCATTGCAGCGGTCGGAAAGATTATTTACGAATTGAAAAAAGATGGGTAATATTTCAAAAAAAAAAAAAAAAAAAGAGATAATGGTTACGTACCCTAAGAAAACATGCTAAAAATATAAGAGAAATAAAACAGTAAGTAAACCTTCCTATTTTATCAATTTTACCTATCTACGTTATCTTTGATAATCTTGTGAAAAATATTAGGCAAAGAAAACAGTAAGTACTTACATAACTACATACTTTATCATACATACATACATTTATACATAAAATCACGCCTGTTTCCCAAAGGGGTAGGCAGAGATCACGGCTTTTCACTTGCTACGATCCTGACATACTTCTTTAGCATTCACTCTCATCACATTCCTCATGCATGCTCGTCGGTTTAGAGTACTCTTGACCCGGCTTTTTTTCAAAACGTTTCCAATATGGTCCAGGAAAATACGCCGAGGTCTTCCTCTTCCAACGCTCCCTTTCACACTCGCCTTATATACCTGTTTTGTCAATATCTTTCTTCATTCATTCTCTCCACATGCCCAAACCATCTAATCATCCCTTTCTCAATCCTCTTTCACTTCACAACGTTTTCTTGGATAAATTGTAGGGAAAAATTCTGGAAAAAATCTGGAACGACCAGTCGGATTTGCGTATAACTTTCTCGAAGGATGATAGTTCAGCATCATCACTAACACTTCTAACCATAGCAAAACCCGCAGTTGAACAAAATAGGTACGTATGAATAATAATATATTCAGCGGGTTATATAAATCCCAAGATTTTAGTAAGAATCGGTTCAATGATCCTGTCATTTTTGTTACATAATGTTCAAAGAACATGGCGCATACATAACAGACTACGTTTTGGTGGCTGATTGTGTTCTAATAGGTATATTACCTATTACCCGCCACTCTGTGACACAGAGCATAGTCCCGCCAACCGCCGAACACGCAAGTTTTTTAAAAAAATTACTTTGACAGACAAAGAGTTTTTACTTCCTATTCTACCAAGGAGTATTAATGCCACCTGCTTTATTACGTAGGGATAGTTCATCACTACATAGTACCTATAAAACAAAGTCGCTTTCTCTGTCCCTATATCCCTATGTATGCTTAAATCTTTAAAACTACGCAAAGGATTTTGATGCGGTTTTTTTTTATTGATAGAGTGATTCATGAGGAAGGTTTTTATGTATAATACATGCTTAATATAGTAGAGAAATACTGATAATTTTAGAGGTTTCTAATGTGATGTCGTAAATAAACACATTTTTTGCGCTTACATTGCAAACGCTGGCTGAACCCCGCGAGATATATCAAAATAATGTACCTACACAGTCGCTGCTTAAATACTAAACGGTCATATTTCAAAATTTCTGTTTTTTCAGAAGAGCCAATCAAAGTTTTAAAAAAATATTTTTTTAATTTCTGAGAAATTTTTATTTTTATTAGTTATGAGTTTTGGATCACTAGAAGCGTAATTTTAAGCTGTATCTATCTATATTTTTCGTTTTGCTGTAACTTTAACCTATTGGCGTAAAATACCACATGTGTCCCTTTTGCATATAAAAAAATATTTAAACGTAAATTAAAGTTATCGATAAAAGGCCACATATTATACAAAAATAAGAGTTTTCTTTAGATTTTTCCTTCACTTCTTCGTCTGATGTAAAAAACCTATTAATAAAACAAATATTATACAATATCGAAAGCATGCTAATATTTTTTTTTGATAATACTAAAAATAATTCGCTATTTATTTAAAAAACCAAAAACTATTTTTATACAAAGTTATTGGGGCAAAATAAGAGGTAATTTAATGTTGATCTCTAAACTGAGTTCAACATTATTACTAGCTACACAAAAATAATAATAAAGTCACTATAAAGGCTTCATAAATCTATTTAACTACAAGTATATAAGTGTTTAATAATTAATAAAACTATATATTTTCTGCTAAATCTGTCTTTCTAAAAATCAATGAGTACCTAAATCACAACCCAGTTGTTATTAACTCAAACATATTAATCACTTCGTCATCTTTATAATTTCAGCCATAGAACATTCCATTGCTAAACATTAGCCTTCTTCGTAAAATCAATTCTAATGATCTATTTCGTGCAGTGTGCACCCAATGCCTCCCAGCAACCTTTATCAGGTCATCTTTCCATTCATTCTACCCAACGACCATCAGTTCTTTAAGCCATGTACCTACCCCGCTCACAGCCGCGTCAACTAGCTACTCCTCTTGGGTATGTCGGTGACTTTAGTTCGTATACGGATATAATAACATCTCCGTCTAACGCTTCTCTTCAAAGAAATCGCTTTCGTACACTGCTCCTGCACCCGGACTGACACGGTGGCGTTGTTGTACAAGCATTTCAACACTACAATGTATTGGTAGTCAATACGGCACCGCTGGAATAACCATAGCTTTACACAGGTTTCCACTGAATTAAATTATTTTTCGTAGTCTACAAACGCTAAACATAACGACCGATTATTAGATAGATTATTATCTCTATTAATAAGCTTATAAATTTAGCGTATTACATCGCTTTAAATTATGTTAATATTTTCTTAATAAGTTCTTTGATTATTTCAAATTTGTTTTATCTTGAATAGTAGGTACAGTAATTTCCAACAGTAAGAGATTCCAAGTCAAAAATGTCGCCATGTTTAATTTTTTTGACATAATAACCAAGAAATGGCATTTATGTCTTATAAATTATATTAGAATTCACGTAAAAATAATATTCTACGCAAACGCATTTCGAAATGTGTATAAGTACTTATGTATAAAAAGCAATATTTTAACGAACTAAAATTATTATTCAAAACAAACGCATTTGAAATGTGTATAGAAAACAATATTGTACTAATATACATTTTATATTCAAAGCCGACGCATTCTAAAATGTGGCACCTTTGTTTAATAAATAGTATTATACATACGTTTATTTTATACTCGATACGGACACATTCTAAAAAATGGCACTTTTAAATAAATAAATAATAAATATTGGTGGACATTTTACACATCGCCATCTAGCCCCAAACTAAGCAAAGCTTGTACTATGGGAACCAGATAACTGATAGAATACTTATATACTTTTTTTTTTGTAAATACATACATATGATACATACTAACACCCAGACACAGAGCAAACATCTATGTTCATCACACAAATATTTGCTCTGGGTGGGAATCGAACCCACAACCTACAGCGCCGAAGGCAGAGTTACTACCAACTGAGCTGTGAGGCTGTCAATTCTGTTTTGAATATAAATTTTAATTAAAAAACCGGTAGTTTTTTGAAATGTGGCCCTTTTGCATATAAGCTATGCGCGCTTCTGTCAAAAATCAAGTCGCAATTGATAAAATGGCAGTTTAGCTCTGAAGTTTGCCTGCAAAGTGCAAAAATGCTAAACAGACACTTGTATGTTTTAGTTATTTATAGTGCTATAATTAAAAGGATCAAATTTTTATTATATAAAATGACCATTTTAGATCACGTTTTTGCACTAAAAACGATTTTCACATTTTTTGATTTGTGACACTTTAGTATTTAAGCAGCGACCTGTACTACAATTGTAAACGTCTACAAAAACGTCTGACTTCATCATCAGAACAGCTCGCTGTCACCATATTATTGTATTGTGACCAGAACTAAAAGATGCAAAATCTCAGCTCAATCGGAAATGGTCGAAAAATAACTTGCAATTATTGAAAGTTACAAAAAAACAAACAAACATTATACTAACAGTGCTAGTCGATAATAAAACTTGTACAAAAGGACAGTTTTTATTCTGGGAAAAATAAGTTGTGGATTTTTACCATCATATTAAAAATTATTCAAACGCTAGAGCTTGGGCTGCGACACAGATTGGAAAATAGTTATTACGAGCGGTGGACTACATGTTTCAAAGCGGCGTTGTCGCTCTGTGCTTTTGCGTCACGCGGCTACAGGCGACGTTGCCAGCTCTCCAAGCGGGAGAGAGCTTATGACAGTTATTGGGATTTCTGGATATATGCAATTTTCGTAAAATTGACTTCCCTTGACTTTTCGATTGGTCGATACATTTTTGTCGGTTTTTTTTTTAGTTTTTAACGTAGGGTGAGAGCGATGGTTGTGGGCACTATAACAACATTTTGAATTTCAAATAAACGGTTTATATTGAAAAACTGATTATAACGACGATTTTTAAACAACATAGAATAGCAAGGGTTTTTTAACAGCGATATTTATTTATTAATTATTCATATTTAAGTAAATAGACAAAACGGGAAATATTTAGTTGTGATCAATCAAATCTAGAGGTATAACGCATCACAACTATCACTAATCAAAACAAGCCATATACAAAGAATTGTATTAACTATAGATTTACTATATATATATATATATATATACTACTATATACTATAGAGCCTACCCGGGCTGCGAGCGCCCGCACTGCGCCTGCGACAGTTACAGCCGCACCTTCAGCACCTGCATCTTTTCGCATGGACATTGGCCAAGAATACGATAACGTCACGCAACGCGCGAAGCCCCGAAGCCAATGCCACTGCCTCTCTGCTGACATTATCCGTGAAATTATAAGGGAGGAACTAGACAGGAAATTCACTTCAGTTTTGTTTCGATCGTAATATCTTCTGAATGGAATGTCCGATTAATAAAAAAGCTGACCAATATCAGACATGATAACCATACCTTCGTATAAATCCTTATCCAAATAAATCATTTCATATTGAAAACTGTTTCAATACCAATATACCTATAACTTTTTGAATTACTCAAATCGGACATTCCATTCAGAAGATATTACGATCGACACAAAACTAAGCGCCGAGACCCGCGTCGCGGTCGCGGTCGTGACGATGTGACGTCATAGTGTAAGCGCTAATCTTAGAAATTCAAAAACCGGCCAAGTGCGAATCGGACTCGCGCACGAAGGGTTCCGTACCATTATCTATAAAAAACAGCAAATAAACACGTTTGTTGTATGGGAGCCCCATTTAGATATTTATTTTATTCTGTTTTTAGTATTTGTTGTTATAGCGGCAACCGAAATACATAATCTGTGAAAATTTCAACTGTCTAGCTATCACGGTTCATGAGATACAGCCCTGTGACAGACAGACAGACAGACGGACAGACGGACAGCGAAGTCTTAGTAATAGGGTCCCGTTTTTACCCTTTGGGTACGGAACCCTAAAAAAGGGCTTCAACTTCTCGTCGTTATAAGTATAGGTACCGCCTATCATGTTTTACAATTCATTTTTGTTTGAGTTCCGGTGTAAAAACATGAAGATATGGTTTTGTTTAGGAAACAATCTAAAATAAATTTAAAACCAATATAGCATTGAATACTGACCATTAATTAAAAATTTTTAGGAGTGACTACAATATTCACTTCATTCTGGGATGTTCCCAAAGATTCTCCGGAGAAAGCTGTGTTACTTATAAGGAAAACTGAAACTATTCAATGAAAACAAGCCTGGTGGAACAGCTGGATAATAGAAATTAGTTTGTAAACATGACAATAAACCAGAATATTGATTATTAACACTTTATTACTTCATTTCCTTTCTAATCACATAAAGTTATCATCGCTTCTCATGGTTTTTTACAGCCAGCTAAGTAGGTAGGTATACCGGATTGAGACAATGTAGGTTGTAGGGTTTTTTTTATCCAATCTAAGTTATGTTTAAGAGTATAATAGAAGCACAATAATATAACAATATCATACATATTATAAAAACACAAAAAGTCAGAGCTCTTTTTTCTTGGTGCTTCCCTATGTAGACTATTTTTGTTCAAAAGCCCGATGAATACATCCATAAACATTCTATAGACCCGGAGCACATAATATGACTTGAAGTTTGTATGATTATAAATCGCAATAAAGTAAATTCCACTGCCTGCAAAGTGAACCCAGAAGACAGTGGAGCAGTACCACGCTGATTACGAGTTTCTTCTCCGCGACAGTGAATCCTTCGTCGACCTTCTGCGAGCCACGGGCTGCCCTCGACCGGCAGACAGTTGAGGCTGGCGGGACACCCAGCGCGTAACTCTTCTTCTGCTCGCTTGGCTTGTGAAACGGTCTCAATATTCGCGTCATTTATTTATGCTGACCGGTGTTGTATGTATGGCATTGGTTGACTCCGCCGCGCCAAGGATTTGCGTTTTGCACTGACTTTGACATAGGTACATATAAAATGCCGGCTCTGTTTACATAAACATTTGTTCTACTTTTTTTTTATGGAGTCTGTAGTCAGTGTTACCATATTTACCGTTCCGACTTGGCAAATAGAAAATAGAGTTGGACGAGATGCCCAGACAACATTTTTTTGCTGTATTTATTTGGTTATTTCATTGATTTGCATGTACACAAAGTTTTTGTCTTTGAAAACCCATAAAAAAACATCCTGATTTGCCGCGGCGCGCACCTGATTAACTGACATTGACATAACACATTCCAAGTTTTTATAGTTCATCTGTCAAATCGGCATGTACCTAGCGTACTGACCTCTATTGTATAATAGAGGTCAGTGACCTAGCGAGTTGAGTAGTCACGTATGGAATGCGTAACTACTGCAAAATGTGGGCATGTGCCAAATATAATGTTTGGCCGTGCCTCTAACTACCCCCACCAGATAGTAAAGCCTATTACCAGCCTACGTAGGTACCAGAAACGCGATCTCATAAAAACTGTCGATAATATTTACGATAAGCATACGCCATCTAGAGCTTGCCGTTGTCAACAGTCAGTGTCGTTTCGGCCGCGGTTTTCAGAACTTACCGCGCCTTAAGATGAAATGTGCTGTAGTATGTAGATAAAAAATCAGAATAAATAAAGGGGGAACTTATAATCCGAAAAACAATCCCTAAATGATAAAGAAACGCAAAAAGGATGATTTTGGTATAGATGGCGTTGGTGTGCAACAAATCTGACATCACAGACTAAAAACATCAAGTCGTCAAAGCAACGTAGTTTTGACTAATGCATGATACGCATTTTACCAAAATAGTAATTTATTTTATCAGTACAAGGTAGTACAAGGTAGGTGTGGGAAAAAATTGGAAGCTGTCTGAAATTGCTTTTTCCTATGTGATTATAAAAAAAAAATATGACAGAACAACGTTTGTCACGGGTCTGCTAGTATCTAATAAATAAACCTTTGCAGTTGTGTTTTAATTTAAACCAATAAGACAATGCAATTTTTGCTAATCCGTGAAACAGGTCATCGTACTAAAACTGAAACAATAAAAAAATATACAGTATTCTTTTAATGCACAAAAGACAATTAATAGTTGGTAGAGTATGCGAATACCAGCTAAAGTTTGATCTCATTAGATTACCACGACGACAAAGCTTATATGCATGGCAGCTACCTCATAATTCAGTTTAATGACTCACATAGGTATATATAATCTGTGGATGTTGAAAGCTCAGTAGCCTTTGACACTACATCAATTAGTTTTGAGTCTGTTGTGAAATGACACGCAGTTATACAGATCTATAAAATTTACATAAATTTACTTTATGCTTTCACTTATAAACTTTATTTTGCTTATGCAATATAAAAAACGCCCTTAGTCTATCTATATTTATACTAATATTATAAAGAGAAAAGATTTGATTGTTTCTTTGCATCGAATAGGCTCCGAAACTACTGGACTGATTTAAAAAATTCTTTCACCATTAGAATCCTACATTATCCTTGATAAACATAGGCTATAGTTTAAGTTCAAAAACGTTAGGGAACCGTATAAACACTTTGTTTGTAAGATTTGTAATTTGGATCACGCCTATACGAACAAACATATTTGGATAAAACTTGAAACATGACTCTGTCCTGTCCTGTGTAGTCAAAACAATTGTCAAATTTTTTGCACACCAGCGCCATCTATATCAAAATCATTTGCATTTTTTTATTACTTTGGAAATGTTAATAAACCACCCTATGTTTTATTCGGGCATTATATCTACATCTACAGAAAATTTCATCTTAATCCGCTCAGTCATTTAGCCCTAATTGATTTTCAAACATACAAACATCCTCACAAACTTTCGCATTTATAATTTAAAGGCTATTTTTAATCCAGATATCATGCGAACGAAAATGCTGTTATTTGCTGCTGCTGTTTTTTAAAAGCAAGTTATTTTTCAAACTATCATGATTAGTAAACATAGCTATAGATTTTGACTCGGGTCTTTATCACGTAATTACCTTTAATTTATTTTCCCGACGTTTCGACTATGTTACAATAGGGGTCGCGGACAGACAAGACCAGTCTCAAAAGCAAGTAACAAGTAGTATCAAAGCAAGTAATTTTATAAATAAACGTAAACTACTGCTTATTGTATGAAATAAATTAGCTGTTGTTCACGCGCTATGTGCGTCTCGTGTTTAAGGTCAAGCAGATTTTCGATTAGAATGATCCTTTGTGGGACGGTCTCACACCTCACCTAAGTTATGTGGTCAGTCCTACCACAGTTATTTCATAGGCGAAGCACATGAGAATAAAGAAATTGATTGGCGTATGTTGCACGTCTCTTTACGATCTCTTAAAATAGTTGAGTTTTATGCTACGTACATTCCCACTACTACATACACAGTACACACCCTGTACAGATATGGTGACACGCTCACAGATGAACAACTCTGTAATTGGTTATGATTGCTTTTCCGTGAGTTTATTTTGTACGGGATGCAAACAGCAATGACTGTTGGGATGCTACTACGCAAGACAAGCTTTAAGGGTATAATTATATATAAAAATACCCAGTTTTTTAAACGGACTTAAGGTTTAAAGTTACGCATAAACAAACAAAGAGACAAGAAAACGAGTTAATAAAAACGTGATAATAATAATCTTAATCCTAATAATATTATAAATGCGAAAGTTTGTGATAAGGCTGCCATGTTTGTTCAATCAAAAATAAACAACAAAACAGATTAAGATGAAACTTGCTGTAGTATGTAGATAAAAAATCAGATTAAATAAAGGGGGAACTTAAAATCCTAAAAACCGTTGATGATAAAAAACGCAAAAAGGTTGATTTTGGTATAGATGGCGTTAGTAATAATCTGACATCACAAGCTAAAAACATTTAGTAATTTATTTTATCAGTACAACGTCTGTCACGGCTAGTAAAATATAAAATAAAAATAGTGATGGTACCACGCAACCGGAATCACGAACGATCGCTAGTTCTAAAACATGAATTCCTTGATATCGTAAATTTTCTAATTAGCTACTGCATCAACGTTTTTGCTTGTACTATTCAATCAATTCACCATTAAGCGCGAGCTCAATCTAAACAAGTAACTATGCACGAGAAACAGTAGCAAAAAGCTAAGGTTGAGGTTGAATTGCAAACGTGAACCACACTGTTATATTACATTCATATACGAGAAGTTTACAGCTGTGTTGGTCTAGTGATCGAGATACGATATAGACGAGATAGTAACGTGAGTCCAACATCAATGGATTTTTCAGACTATTTTTTAGGGTTCCGTACCCAAAGGGTAAAAACGGAACCCTATTACTAAGACTTCGCTGTCCGTCTGTCTGTCACAAGGCTGTATCTCATGAACCGTGATAGGCAGACAGTTGAAATTATCATAGATTATGTATTTCTGTTGCCGCTATAACAACAAATACTAAAAACAAAATAAAATAAAAATTTAATTAGGACTCCTATACAACAAACGTGTTTTTTTGGCGTTTTTTTATGGATAATGGTACGGAACCCTTCGTGCGCGAGTCCGACTCGCACTTGGCTGGTTTTTATCTTTAGATAAGGCCAACTGAGCTGATAGGATGGTATAGTTGGTGGGCAAGCCTACATCATCTAAAATTGTGAAAAGTTCCATCTGTCGCAATATACTGTTGGTTACACCTTGGCAATGAAAGAGAAAATATAATTTCTACAGAACAGCAAGTAAAGATATGTTTTTGTTGGGGTCTATCTTATTCACCCATAATTGTGACCCTGGAAGTGATCGTTATTTGCGATCTGCGGCCTAATACGGCCCTTACCTTAACACACTAATTAATAGTTTTATGTGTCCTATTTTTGTTTTTTTCGTATTTATAATATACTAGCGACCCGCCCCGGCTTCGCACGGGTAGCATGTTATTATACATATAAACCTTCCTCCTGAATCACTCTATCTATTAAAAAAAACCGCATCAAAATCCGTTGTGTAGTTTTAAAGATATAAGCAAACATACATACATACATACAGACGCGGGAAGCGGAAAGCGACTTTGCTTTATACTATGTAGTGACAATAAAGATATGTTCTAATAGCCGACCCGTGACAGACGTTGTCCTGGCAAATTTCAATAATCGAATAGATGACTTTCGCATTTATAATATTATTAGGATTAGGATAAACTCAAGAATAAAACCAAATAGATTGCAGGTAAAAGTGAACTTTGGCTCGAGGATGGGCACATTTCTAGTTTTTGAAATGTTAGTAGCATGCAATGGCGCCAATAGGATGCAACCATGTCGTCTGAAGCGAGTTCCGTGATCAATATCAATTACTAATTCAAAACATAGTTAAACGGTTAAAACCAAAAGTTAATAGGTTCTTTTCGACGATCTTTAAAACATTTATTTATAACTTACTTTTATAATACTTTAATCGCACTTAAAAAATAAATACAACAAGGTGGACTTAATGCCGAGGCATTTTCTACCAGCCAACCTAATTGGTAGTGGAAATAGTGGTTGACGACAAAAAAAAACAAAACTTAAAAACTAGGTAATTTAAAACACGGAATAATAAAATACTTCATTTTAGCTAAAACTAATATAATAAGTAAATATGACAGAAAATGTTAATATTTGACAGTATAAAACTCGTCTAATGTCTAGCTATGAATTGTGACACTAAGATTTTAAACATTCTAAGAACGTTTAAAGAACAAGTCAGACATCAAATGTTTAAGACGAGGTATACATTTTTTTGATGAATGTAGTATAGTTTTTTCTCAATAAACGCAAAACATACCTAAAGTTTTTTTTATGAGAAAGATAACTTATGACTAAGTGTAGCACAGAAACACGATTGGTGAAACTTTTGTCTTCCGAAACACTATATTTACATTTTTACTCAAAACTATGAATAGCTGAACGATTTATATATAATTCGTTAGATAAATCATACAAGCTACCTAAATTAAAGACGTTTCTTTTTAAGTTTGATAGTTTTCAAGATAATGCGGTTTTATCACATTTTCCGATTTATCCGGGTAGACTCATCCCATACAAAAAAAACAAAATAGGATCATGGCTACAAGTATGGTATACATCCTCTCAGATCTTTAGGAACTTATATACTTTAAGAATGTCTAGAGGGGGTAAGGTAGCCAGAGGCACGCCCAAATATTATATTTGGCACATGCCCACATTTTGCAGTGGTTGGCATTCCATACGTGACAAGTTGCACGCCCATCGCCGCTTATAAGAATACTAATTGGTTTCCTCGCAATGTTTTTTTTCACTGTTTTAAACAATAAATTGAAGTATCACCTTAATATCGACCTTGATAAAGATTGATACATTAACGCAATCTTAAAATTTAAGATGAGCCTTGCGGGAAGTTTTATATTAGATCGGGCCGTGTCCGGGCCGGACCGGTAGTTAGTAGATTGGCCCGGACCGGACACGTATCAGGCACTGTTTAATAGAAACTGCTTCATACAAAATGTATGTAACGTTTCGAATCCGTGTCCCGTCCGGGCCACGTACACGGCCCGGTCTAATATAAGTCTACCTTAAGCAGCAATTTTTTGTGGAATCTTGCAAGAGGTCTCGAGTTCATCCCGATCCTAATAAGGATGGTATTTACGATTATTGGCACAGACGGAGTTATTTGCCTTTTATGTCAAAATGTGTTGTAGGTGTAGGCGTTTTTGCGATTATCATCTGCTGATCCAGCCTATCTCATTATTTGGTGAAGATTTACAGTCGTGCTCGTGACAAAGTTTATTGGCAATAGAAGATTGAAAATAGCACTACATTATTTTATAGAAGTACCTACTTGCAAATATCAATACTATTTCACCACTTTTTTTTGTTATTCAACATAGATACATAGATGCTTGTTCTGTGTCTGGGTATTAATAATATATGTATATGTATGGGTGTATATTATTTATATGTAATTGCATTTACAAAAAAAAATTAAGTATTCTATCACTTATCTGGTTCCCATAGTGCAAGCTTTGCTTATATGGCGTTGTGTGTAAAGTCCACCAATATTTATGATTTCATTTAACTATCTACGTGTATAAAAATTTAACTAAATATAGCTGTTCAAATTTTTTTGCTGATCTTCTTTATAAAAAAACAAGCTAACCCGGCGAACTTCGTATCGCTTTAGAATTAACAAGTGTTGTGTTTAGTTCCCGTTCTAGTTCCCGTTCCCGTTCTCGTTTCTGTTATAAAAAGTATGCTATGTCCGTCTGCTGGTTCTAAGCTACCTCCCCACCAATTGTCAGCCAAATCAATTCAGCCGTTCTTGAGTTATAATAGTTATACAGTGTAACTAACACGAACTTCTTTTATAATATATAATACTAGCTGACCCGTGCCCGCTTCGCTGTGCGTAAGACATTTCTAATACCATCATGGACTTTTTTGTAGACGTTTTTAAGGTGTACAATACTGTAGTACATTATTTTGATATATCTCGTGGGGTTTATTGTTTATTTACGACATCACATTAGAAACCTCTAAAATTATCAGTGTTTCTCTACTATATTATGCATGTATTATACATATAAACCTTTCTCTTGAATCACTCTATTTATTAAAAAAACCACATCAAAATCCGTTGTATACGCGGGAAGCGGAAAGCGACTTTGCTTTATACTATGTAGTGATTATCATAAAGATTCTGATAACGACTGTCAACATCGGACTGTCGTCTGACCGGAACTGACGTAATTGTGTTAGAGATGTAAACATTTTCAAACATCATCATCTTCCCCTTATCCCACTCCATGTGGGGTAGGCACAACATGCAGAAAAACATGTTGCTAAAGGATTTGGCCTAGTGTTCTCTTTGGGTTATTTCAAACAATTATAAAAAATAATATTATAAATTGACAAATATTCGGTATGTTAAACGATTAGTCACGATTTTATAATTTATAAGTGATAAATTGTTGCTAAATTAAACATCTTATAATAATATATAAATTAGTTTTATGCTTCGCTTGATATTTAAATAAAAGTGGTTGCTTTGTTATTTGAGTCTATTGTTAATAATATTATTAAATGATGCAATAAATTGTTGAATTCAATGATGAATACAAATTGCAAATTAAAATTTAAGAATAAACTTTGTGTTGTGCGGTTTTGGTTGTAATCTATATGCCATGCATTCCATCCAATTCATGTTATGCATAATAATTTCTATATCTTTACCTAATCTTTAATTCTGTTTACCTAATCTTTCTTTTACGACCTATCTAAGTTCACCATAACATACACATTAGTAGTTAGCCGTTGAATCCATTAGTTGTGATGACAGCTAATACATAAATAAACATACAAGTTTTACCAATATAGGCGTTGGTAAACTTGGGAATAAGAAACTGTTCAACCTATACATATTTTCAAGTAACATTTCTTATATTTCGAATGCAATAAAAGAGAAATAAGCTCATGATAATAATTGAATGAAGGACAATTACTGATCAGTAGCGATGTGTTCAATAGGCATGCGCTATTAAATGCACTTTAAGCTGCATTAATCATGAAGTGACTATACGATGTTTATAATACAAGCTCGATCGCAGGCTCATCAAATGCTAAGGTCGACTTGTGAAGTCGGACCGCATAGCATCACGATGGCAGAGGTGAAGATCGTAACTACCGCATCACTCATTCATGTTTTGTATTAATGCGGATATTCACAGAATATTGATCTCAATCGTTTACTCCATAAATAATAAAAAAAAAATTAAGTATAAGATTCAAATTCAAATTCAAGTTCAAATTCAAAAAACATTTATTTTAATAAAATCACAAGGATCACTTTGAAACGTCCTAAAAACTAGTTGAAGCTACGCCGATTCCACGCGACCAAGCATAGAAGAATCAGGTAACAAACACGGCTTGGGGTCTACCTTTTTTTTATTGATCCTTTCCTTAATGCTACGTAGAGCTCCAGTGTGATGCCATTAGAACAAGGTGAAGGCTCAAACAAGAATAATAATTAAAAGTACTACTCAATTACGTCTGTAATCCACGAGTACTGTAGACATTCTCTCAGATCTCCAGCTGCTTAGATCCTTAAAGATATCTAAAGGCACGTCCATACATTACATTTGGCACATGCCCATATTTTGCAGAAGTTAACATTCCACACGTGGCAGATTGCAAGCCCGTCGCCGCTTACAAGAATACTAACTGGTTTCCTCGCGATGTTTTTCTTTGCCGTTATAAGTACGTGTTAACGTGCATTATACATTTTTCGAACAGAAAAATCCAGTGATGCACGGCCAGGATACGAACCCAACTTCGGATTGAAAGTCCAGGTACCTCCCACTTGTTTTACACACCGTTTACACCACACAGTTTTATATAATAAATAAATAAGTAATATATAATTAAATAAATAAATAAATATTGGTTGCTCACACACAGCCCCTTCTAGCTCCAAATTTAGCAAAGCTTGTACTACGAGCACTAGATAACTGATAAAATACTTAATATATACTTTTATTTTCTTGTATAGGTACCTACTTTTTGGTCCGCACCGTTGGGCTCCATTCCAACACAGAACAATCATTTGTGTGATGAACATGGTGAACACATGTTAAATCATATTTTCATCCCACCATCTCGGAAAGAGTATTTTTGCTCTTCAATATCTGAGTGCAAAAGCCGTTTTTATTCTCTAGAGGATAAAGTAAATTGAATTTAGAACATCGTGTGCACTAATTAAAAAAATCATTAAACCTTTTTACTGCTACCTCTATGGTGCCGAATATATCATACAACTTTTTTTTAATTTGTTAGTTCCGAGTCTGAGACTCGGAACCTTCTTGGTGTTCTTTTTTCAATTTGCTTTGTACGCGGTTCTTTACGCGGCATTTTTTCACGTCATTATTAAGATTATTCTGTAATACTTACCTGTCATAATGTAGTAGTTAATACCTAAACTGAAATAAAAGTACCTATCTTGTGATTGTAAACGTTTTTTTTGCATTTAGTCATTTCCTCGTTGAGGTGGAATGAAAAGTTACGTGTTGCACTCAAATGCAAAGATGTTTCACCTCGTGCTCTTTTGAGTCCCTCGCTAACGCTCAGGGTTCTAATTTTGAATTAGAATCGAGAATTAGAATCCTTCACTTGCTCGGTCATCAAAATTGAACACGCGGTTAAAAAGCAACTTTGCACTCTTGTATAACAAATAACTATTATTTATCAAATATGTTTCTATTCCAATGATCATACTTAATCGAAGCACAATAAAGAGAAGTGTACAATAACTATTTGAAGTGATTTAATATGACACTGTGTACTGTGCAAGGAGATGCTTGATTTTTTTTTTTTTTTTATGGTCTGAGTCTAACAGGATAATGCGGAAAAAGTGATAAAACAGCATTCTCATGAAACCATCAAGCTTAAAAAGAAACTGTCTTTCATTTATGTAGCTGTTCATAGTTTTGAGTAAAAACGATACTACTATTTACTATAATTTATTTATCTAATCCTTTAGTTATGTTTGTCATTAAAAACAAAACTGTATGTTTTGCGGTAATCGAAAAAAACTATTCTGCATTCATCAAAAAATATATATTACTCGTCTTAATGTGAGTTTTTCATAATGCAAATATATCTTAGCGGAATATAAACATGAACAAGAGCGGTTTTTAAAATCAGTTTACAAATATCTATATAATTAATCTTCTAAGGTCATAACGAAAATTAATCTTCTAAACCTGTTGTGTATTAAAAATGTATTGATTGCGTAATCATGAGATAGATGATCGGTGATCATCGCAATCGCGTGGGACTCTACTGCCTTCTACCGTGAACCAATGTGACACCTATAAAAACCAAGGACGCACTATTGAAGACCCAACCCTACTGTCACTGATTTACGACTATCCTCTATTACCACCCAAACTCGGATCCATTCGAGTTCATGTTTTACTGGTTTAGCATTAGTTGCATAGACTAGTTCCATTACTGAACTTGTGTGGTAAACTTAATTTCACACTAAATTCATTTTTATTTACAAACTAGCTATTCCATAAGATGTCCTGTCAAATGTCAATAATCCCAAAGAAAATATCACTTTCAGTTTTTCCCTAATTTTTCAATTTCCATGCAACTTATTCTGCTTTTCTTTATTTTTAAACCACCCCTGTATTAAAGCGAACAAAACAAAAATATATTATATATCCTAATCGGTCAAGCCGTTTTTAGGGTTTCGAGTCTACAAGAAACCCTTACTTCGCCATGTCCAGCCGTGCGTCCGTCTGTCCGCAGCTTAGTTTAGTGCTAAAAAGCTGTAATTTTTTCATGTACGAGTATATACAAGGTGTCTCAAAAGTAAGTTCACATTTGCTTATCTTATTACGCGAAAGCAACTATTCTGAGGGGCGCGGGGGGTATGTCAGTCGGTAGTCTGGCTCTTGGGAATTTAGTCGCTATGGAGCGTTTCTCTGGTGCGGACCGTGCGTTGTGCGTACGTGAGTTTTACAAAAACGGTAATTCGGCGACTGTAGCGCGTAGAAAATTCTGCAGTATTCGACATATTCGTCACTTAAATGATGCGCCTAGCACTCGACTCATTGCAAAATGGGTTGAGAAGTTTGAAGAGACTGGGTCAACTCTGGAGAAACCAAAATCTGGGCGGCCAAGAACATCAAGAACAGCCGAAAACGTGGACAGTGTTACTCAGTCTATTCGAGATGATCCAAACCTCTCGTTTCGGAAGCGTGCTGTTGCTTTAAATGTACACAGATCTTCATTATGCCGCATTTTACACAAAGATTTAAAGCTGCACCCGTACAAAATTCAGTTGGTGCAAGAACTGAAGCCTCAAGATGCTGGTCAGAGGCTTGACTTTGTAAATCAGATGATTGAGCGCTTTCCAACGTTCACCAACATCTTGTTTTCCGATGAAGCCCATTTTCACCTGAATGGGCATGTAAACAAGCAAAATTGTCGTTACTGGAGTGCAACCAATCCAAAACAAAAACATCAGAAACCGCTACATTCACCCAAAGTCACCGTATGGGCAGCGATGTCGGCGCGAGGAATTATCGGCCCTTACTTTTTTGAAGATGGAAGGGGACGCACGCTCACAGTGAATTCAGAGCGTTATGTGGAGATGTTAGACGAGTTTTTCGTGCCCCAACTGCAATACTTTCCTGGTTACAACCAAAGAACATGGTTCCAGCAGGATGGAGCAACTTCACACACGTCCAACAGATCTCTGCCTCGAGTTCGAGAAATTTTTCCGAACAAATTAATCTCCAGGCGAGGTGACATAAATTGGCCTCCACGGAGTCCCGATTTAACACTTATGGATTTTTTCCTGTGGGGTTATGTCAAATCAAAAGTTTACGCTAATAAACCGACTTCCCTGGCACAATTAAAAGAAAATATCCATCATGAAATGGCAGCCATCACGGAGACTACCTGCCGAGCTGTCATAGGCAATTTTAGTGCCCGACTAAATGAATGCCGAGAGCGCAACGGTTTACATTTGGACGATGTTATTTTTAAAAAATAAATTCCCAAACAGTGTACTTCAATATATAATAAACATTTTTTCAATAAAGCTAAGACTTTTCTTTTAAAAAAAGATTTAAATGTGAACTTTCTTTTGAGACACCTTGTACTATACATAATATTATTAATGTCAACAAAGTCGTGGAATAAAATCTTGAAAAACACTTTTTTTTAGGGTACCTCCCCTACACCTAAAATGGGGATGTTTTATTTTTTTCTCGCTTACCCAATGTTGTGTGGTATCGTTAGATAGGTCATTAAAATTCATGGAGTTTTTTTGAAACAACTTTTCGATTAAGAGATCCGTTTGTGAAATATTAAATTTCAAAGTGCCAATTTTTGTTAATAATGAGTGCCCCTAAAATCTCTCTCTAAATTCTAAACTTTTAGGTTTGGAGGTGTGAAAAAATTCACGGTAGTAGTAGATATAACGAACTTAAAAGAAAAACTATAACAGCTGAGTAGGCGTTACAAGTTTTCGAGTACTAGACGTAATAGTCGACCAACTTATAAAATGGTCTAATTATTACCGATATAAACCATTGGTACGTAATCTGACTCGCACTTAACTGATCTTGTTTTATTAAGTACTAGCGACCCGCCCCGGCTTCGCACGGGTAGCATGTTATTATACATATAAACCTTCCTCCTGAATCACTCTATCTATTAAAAAAAACCGCATCAAAATCCGTTGTGTAGTTTTAAAGATATAAGCAAACATACATACAGACATACAGACGCGGGAAGCGGAAAGCGACTTTGCTTTATACTATGTAGTGATATGGTCTTAATTACAGAATGAAAACTGTCGGTCGTGGTACAAAATAAATAAAAATTTTAAGTCACGCCATATCAACTTAGTGCAGCGGCGGGTTGTGTAAAATAAATAAAAAACTGGCCAAGTGCGAGTCGGACTCGCGCACGAAGGGTTCCGTACTATTATCAAAATTCACGTTTGTTGTATGGGAGCTACCCTTATATATTTGTTTTATTCTGTTTTTAGTATTTGTTGTTATAGCAGCAACAGAATAACATATTCTGTGAAAATTTCAACAGTCTAGCTATTACGGTTCATGAGATACAGCTCTGTGACAGACAGACGGACAGACAGACAGACAGACAGACAGACAGACAGACAGACAGACGGACAGCGAAGTCTTAGTAATAGGGTCCCGTTTTTACCCTTTGGGTACCCTAAAAAATGAACACAACTATACCCCAAGTTCGGTAGACATCCTCTCAGATCTCAAGGCGCTTAGATCCTTTAAAGATATCTAGAAGGGGTAATCAGAAGCACGTCCAAACATTATATTTGGCAAATGCCCACATTTTGCAGTACATATTTAGCATTCCATACGTGACAGGTTGCAAACTCATCGCCGCTTATAAGAATACTCATAATACGGGTTGTGTCTATGTAGTGAACTCATTATAAAATTGTAATCGATAGAGTAATTGGAGATCCGCCTTTTATGTACCTATGCCAGACGATTGAATTGTCATATCTATTTTGTGTCATAATTTACGACAAATTGATTTTGTATAAAAAATCAATCAAGATTAGTTATTTTGGTATTATCAATTTAAATGGTAATGCTGACATCTTGATTTCCTGTTTTGTCCATCTTTGTTAGTCATGATAGAGTTACTTTTATTATAACCAGTTTGTCATTTTGGCACCCATTATAATAACTCACCACACCTAGTAACTAAACACATTGTTTTAGATTTAAAAAATGTAACCTTATAGTTATTATAGGTAATGTGTCTTTTATCAAATATTTATGATAATCAAACTAACCCAGTGAACTCCGTATCGCTTATAGAATTAACAAATGTTGTGTAAAGTTCCCGTTCCCATTATAAAAGTATCCTGTGTCAAAAATCAAAATCGAAATCAAAAAAGCGTTTATTCATTGAAATTACTTGGATCATTTAGAATCGTCAAATTTAGTTAAGTTTCATTTAATTTAGTTTAATCATGTTCATTGTTTGTGTTTTTTTTTAAGTCTTTGTACTTATTTTTAATACAAAATTAATCTTAATTATTATAGATAGAGCAAGTTGGCGCAGTCCCAGGCTTTTTTGTCGTCTAAATAATCAGATATTTTATAGAAAGCCTTTTTGCATAGTATACTTTTAAATGTGCTAAAAGATAGTTTTTCATATCATTTGGGATTTTGTTATAGAAGTGTACACATTCCCTTGAAATGATTTCTTAGTTTTAGTGAGCCTAGTCGTGGGAACAGCGAGTTTATCTTTATTTTTAGTATTTGCATCATGATTATCGCTATTTTTCTTAAACAAACTAATATATTTATACATTAGAACATACATTAGATTAACATAAATGTACTGGCTAGGTACAGTCATTAATAAATAAAATAAATAAATAAATATTGGCGGACTTTACACACAACACTATCTAGCCCCAAACTAAGCAAAGCTTGTACTATGGGAACCAGATAACTGATAGAATACTTATATACTTCTTTTTTTTGTAAATACATACTTAATATATATAGTAACACCCAGACACAGAACAAACATCTATGTTCATCACACAAATATTTGTCCTGGGTGGGGATCGAACCCACAACCTACAGCGTAGAAGGCAGAGTTACTACCAACTAAGCTGTGAGGCCAGTCATTGTATTTATTTCTTTAAACTTATTTTGCAGTGATTCTCTGGGGCCCATGTTGTGAATTGCTCGAACAGCTCTCTCCTGCAACACAAATATGGTGTTTACGTATGCAGCACTCCCCTACAACAATATGCCATAAGACATATTGCTATGAAAGTAGTTGAAGTAGACTAGTCTAGCTGTATCTACGTCTGTAAAAAGACGTATCTTTTTGACTGCGTATGCTGCAGAGCTGCGTATGCTGTAGTTTATTATCTAAAGTAATGCCTAAAAACAAAGTGGTGTCCACGAGAGCTACATGTTCGTATTTGATTTTTAGATCAACATTTACTTGTGTAACATTCGGTAGTATAAACCGAATGCACTTAGTTTTGTTTTCATTTAATAATAGGTTATTGACATAAAACCAATTTACAACTTTAGAGATTGCATTATTTACATCGTCAAAGTTATTCTGTCGTCGCTTCAGTAAATAAAAGTGAAGTGTCATCAGCAAACAGATTTACAATCTTAAATTTTTTACAATCTCGTGATCATCCCTGATATGAGAGGGTAGATAAATAAGATAAATTATATAAGTTAAATTAAGAACATGAATGGTCCTAGTATTGATCCTTGTGGCACACCCATTGTTGCTACTGACCCCGGTGAACGCTTTCCATTTACGTCAAATCTTTGTATTCTGCCACATAAGTAATAAGTAAGAAGGTCTAGAGCGACACCCTTTATGCCATAGTGGTGTAGTTTCCTGATGAATGTATCATATTGTACACAGTCAAAAATTTCACTTATCACTTTAAGATATAGCGGTATAGAAAATACACACAACGTGCCTTACGAACTTGCCTTGTATTCGCAACTTTAAGCAAACTTACAGAAGATGTCAACCTAACCTAATATATATGTGCTTTTAATTTTCGCCGTTAACAAGATATGGTATGGCAATTAGACCCATTACAAGCAGCTCTAGAATGTGCTAGCTGGATACCTTCGATGGAAACCAGTTAGAAAATAATATACTATCGGAACCAGCATAATTATTGTTAAAGATTTCTGTATTTTATGTAGGTATATCTGAGAAGATGTCTTCTATCTAGGTACCTGGGTGAATAAAATTGTGATCCTATTTAATTTCATTTCAAAGCAAAGTTGTAAGTGGCCAACTCGGTAACGGATATTTTAGTTTTCTTTTATATTTTACTAGCGACCCGGCTTCGCACGGGTAGCATGTTATTATACATATAAACCTTCCTCCTGAATCACTCTATCTATCAAAAACCGCATCAAAATACGCTGTGTAGTTTTAAAGATATAAGCAAACATACATACATACATACAGACGCGGGAAGCGGAAAGCGACTTTGCTTTATACTATGTAGTGATAGTGATATTTACGAGTTATAAAAGGTATTATGTGAACTTTCACCTTATTAAACAACGATTTATTACTAACTAGCTGACCCGTGCCCGCTTCGCTGTGCGTAAGACATTTCTAATACCATCGTGGACATTTTTGTAGACGTTTTTAAGGTGTACAATACTGTAGTACATTATTTTGATATATCTCGTGGGGTTCAGCCAGCATTTGCAATGTAAGCGCAAAAAAATGTGTTTATTTACGACATCACATTAGAAACCTCCAAAATTATCAGTATTTCTCTACTATATTATGCATGTATTATACATATAAACCTTCCTCCTGAATCACTCTATCTATTAAAAAAAACCGCATCAAAATCCGTTGTGTAGTTTTAAAGATATAAGCAAACATACATACATACATATTACATACAGACGCGGGAAGCGGAAAGCGACTTTGCTTTATACTATGTAGTGATTAGTGATGCTTTGACTAGAATATGTAATTATGTTTTTTTAATATAAAAAACGAAAACTATTGTTTGTTAAGTTACTTTAATATCACTTTGATACATCGTAAGATATAAAATATCACATTGTCATCTATGAGAATAGTAATAAAGTACTATGTACATTGAGTATATGATTTGTACAGGGCGGTGAGTTTTCAGGTGTTGAATGTTTAGAACTTGTTGTTGCGAGCGATGTAATCCAGTGCGCGGGCAATCTGCGCGGGCACGGGGGGAGGGGTGGGGATCGCACTGCCCTGATGAAGAAAATAAAATTAGAAAACAAGCACTGAAAATAATTTGCTTTATGGTTTTGACAACTATATTAAAAGCTGGAATATTTTCTTTATATTCCAGCTTCTGATATAACTTTGCTTTTACAAACTATAAATTAAGCCTCTGCCACGTGTCTGCAATTAAAAGTTTAACTTACTTGGGGCTGGTATCCATATTCATCGGCGGTGTAGGTGATCCCGACGGGAACACCTTCGGGAGAGGTCCAGGAGAATGAGCCTTGGGCTACAACAGGGATAGCGGGGGGGTTTCCTCCAAGATTGCGGGGGACACCCTGCTCCTGAGCGGCGATACCGTTCTCAGTCTCATAGCTGTAGGATAATACAACGTACAATTATCAAAAAGAAAGATTTTAGAGTGTAATTAGGTACCAAAATTGACTGTGTTATGTTAATGCTGATGATAATAATTAGTGAGATGGACGTACTCAGAATTTATTTTTGATTTACTCATATAACTAGTGCTAGCGTCAATTTAATTCAGCTTTGCATATATCATTCATGATAATATTGGACTATTTCTGGTAAGTAAGGTGGTAAGGTGAAGTAGATCTAATGTACAAAAAAAAACTTACAAGTAGTTGTAGCTGCCATCGGGGTTGATTTCGTTTCCGTATTTGACGATGTTGGCGTTACCGGCTTCCAGGTTGCTGTTGTACTTGGCGACTACTGGCTTGTATACGGGGGCTTGGGGGGTGGCGTACTTGGGAACTATGGTGGAATATACGGGGGCGGGGGCGGGGGTAGAGTAAGCACGGTAGGTAGGGGGAGGAGAAGTAGGAAAACGGTTCCTGTAGTTGTTGAAGACATTGGGCTGGTACTGGGCGCTGGCCGCAGCCACGACTGCCAATATTACTAGCTGCAAGCATAAAAAAACGTAAAAATAAATTATTTTTTACGGCTTCTCTATTATTATTTATCCGTAAAATATTTATAATATTTTACAAAGTTTTATTCAGTAGTCGTTCAGTATTTATATATACTTACAGCGAATTTCATGTTTAAGAATATAAGATTGCCTGGCTTCGATGAACTACTTCGAATGCGGATAAAAATTCGCGCAAGCTTTTATATCAGTCAGGGAACCACCCACTTCTAAACGAGAATTGCAATAACATTTAAATAATTTAGACGTGAGACTAGAAATTAATTCATAATATCACTTGGACTAACCTATCTGTATATTATCCGAGTTTATTAGATCATCGCACATAAGAAAATCATGATAGGGCAAATATTTTTCTACTAATTCTGTCTTTAGTTTTTTAGGAAATTGAATGGTAAAAAGGAATTACTGGGTGTTCGCATAATTATAAGTTACATATTGATGTACGTACCTTCTAACTAATTTCAGCATTACGCAAGGTGTAAAAATTGGAACTCTGTGACCTGAATCAAAATAAATATGTTGTAAGAATATATTTTAATATGGAAATAGAAATAGGAACGTTATTTTGTGTCACAAAAACTACATAAAAAAAAAACTTTTATTGAAACTTACATTTTTCAACAAAATTGGTCGTCACTCAATTCGGGTGTATTTTTTTATTTTTGTTAGCTCTGAACTCCTTTATTTATTAAAATAATTATTTTTTTGGCCGCGAGAATATACTTGCCGTTTGGTTCTATTGTTATAAAAAAATTAGTTCTGATTCTGCATTCATATTATTTGGTGGTGTAGAACTGTTGAGAAAAAAACACAGTTGGGCACCGGAAATCCTAACTAACTCACTTATAACAATAAACTCTACCCTCAGATTCAATATTGCATTTACGGCCAACAAACCCCCACAAATATGAAATCCTGAAGACTTGACTGTCTTGGCGCATCAACCCCCCAAAATAGGTTTAAACCATGTTTTAACCTCTGACAAAAATACGCTATTGGTCCCTAGGTACTTAGTCTGGCACTTTAGAAACGCGGAGGTCTTTTTAGGGTTCCGTACCCAAAGGGTAAAGACGGGACTCTATTACTTAGACTTCGCTGTCCGTCTGTCCGTCTATCCGTCACAGGGCTGTATCTCATGAACCGTGATAGCTAGACAGTTGAAATTTTCACATATTATATATTTCTGTTGCCGCTATAACAACAAATACAAAAAATAAATATTTAAGTGATGCTCCTATACAACAAACGTGATATTTTGTCGTTTTTAGGGTTCCGTACCCAAAGGGTAAAAACGGAACCCTATTATACTAAGACTTCGCTGTCCGTCTGTCTGTCTGTCTGTCACAGGGCTGTATCTCATGAACCGTGATAGCTAGATAGTTGAAATTTTCACAGATTATGTATTTCTGTGGCTGCTCTAACAACAAATACTAAAAACAGAATGAAATAAATATTTAAGGGGGGCTCCCATACAGCAAACATGTTTTTTTTTGCCGTTTTTATAGATAATGGTATGGAACCCTTTGTGCGCGAGTCCGACTCGCACTTGGCCGGTTTTTCCTTTCTTTTTTATAAATAATGCTACGGAACTCGCACTAGGCTGGTTTCTTTCACCTTGTCCGTCCAGCAACATACTTATTTAGTTTTATAATAAACAATTTGGACTGGCCTCACAGCTTAGTTGATAGTAGCTCTGCCTTCTACGCTGTAGGTTGTGGGTTCGATCCCCACCCAGGGCAAACATTTGTGTGATGAACATAGATGTTTGTCCTGTGTCTGGGTGTTACTATGTATAATAAGTATGTATTTACAAAAAAAAAAGTATATAAGTATTCTATCAGTTATCTGGTTCCCATAGTACAAGCTTTGCTTAGTTTGGGGCTAGATAGTGTTGTGTGTAAAGTCCGCCAATATATATATTTATATTTTTTTTTTTAAATTTGTTATAACCTTGTTTTGTTTTGAGTCTTGTAGTGCAATCTTGTATCCACGAGCATAATTTTAGTAAGAAGCGCTACAAGGATAAGCAAAAAAATTTATATTGCATAATTAAATTAAATAAACCGGCCAAATACATCATCTGCGAAATTTTCAACTGTCTAACTATCCCGGTTCATAAGATGCAGCCCTGTAAGACAGACGGACTGCGAAGTCTTAGTAATAGGGTCCCGTTTTTACCGTTGGAGTACGGAATCCTAAAAAGATTTTAAAACTAAAATCTTATGTTAAAATAGTACTGACGAAGGGAGGTTTCTTTTTTCTGTCTATTTACTAAACTAGCAATCTGCCCAGTCTTCGCACGGTCACGAGTGTGTACCGTGTTATATATTACATTACTAGCGACCCGCCCCGGCTTCGCACGGGTAGCATGTTATTATACATATAAACCTTCCTCCTGAATCACTCTATCTATTAAAAAAAACCGCATCAAAATCCGTTGTGTTTTAAAGATATAAGCAAACATACATACAGACATACAGACGCGGGAAGCGGAAAGCGACTTTGCTTTATACTATGTAGTGATTGCACGAAAATTGCAATAATGTAATAGGCACAAAAATAAAAAAGGGTCATGACTGTAATCCCCAAGTACGGTAGACATCCTTTCAGATCTCCAGACGCTTAGATCCTTTGAAGATGTCTAGTGGGGGTAGTCAGAGGCACGTCCAAACATTATATTTGGCAGGGCATGGTATAAAATGTGGGCATGTGCTTTGAAGTTTTTTAGTATAAACATTACAACAAAAATACAAAATACATTTTTTTACTACAATACTAAATACGTTTCACGTTTCACGTCTGTAATTCCTAACCATGGTAGGCATCATATCAGATCTCCAGGCGCATCAGTTTCTCAAAGATGTTTAGGGGTGAGCAGAAACACGTCCAAATATTTGCAGTAGCATTCCATACGTACTAGGTTACAAAACAAGCCCATCGCCGCTTAAAATAATACCAATGTCATTGTGATTTTATGGTAGTTTATTATGTTATTGTGTTCTCAAATATGAAAATGATAGTTGATGCACGACCGTGATTCAATCACACCTCGTTCGTATTTAAAGTCGAGGTCAACTTAATTAGAAGAATAAAGTAGGCACTCTTTTACAAATCTACCCCAAGAAGCAGTTTTTAAGTATCTTCGAAAAAAAATTCAATTCTTCAGCTATTCATCAAAATTTAATGAAACTTTAAAGTCCAGTCAATAATTCCAATGTCCAAGAATAAAAAATATATATTGATTAAGGTGGCTGTTTCAAATATGACAGCTCGCATTTTTTGTACTTTTCCGTATTCTGTGGCCGCACACTACGAATAGTGCAAACGCACACATTGAAGCTACTTCACACTTCATTTACCAAGACTAAATAACTAGTCTTGATACTTGAAAATATTTGGTGCAATAGGTATGTCATATTTGTATAGGTAGGTATGTACTTAATAATTTTATAGGTTGCACTTGACAAAAAGAAAATAAATATAGAAAAAATTAATATATATTATAAGACAGGTTACAAATCGTAAAGTGCTACTACACAGTTACTAATATTTGACTGTGCAAAAAATATTTGTTAGGTACCTATACCTACTAATAAAATACATTATGACAAAACGGTAAGTATCGTTTTTTTATAAGCTCTTATTTAACTTGCAGTTTATGTACATATTTATGTATCTATGTTTGATAAGGTGTAATCTTGCAACTTAATTTTAAGCAGTTATCCCCAATCGATTGAGCTGAAATTTTGCATACATAATATGGTGACAGCGAGCTGATCTGATGATGGAGTCAGGAGCTGTTCAACGGAACTCTTCACTAAATAGTCGAATTGAGGCAAAACTTTGCATATCTATATACCTGGTCTGATGATGGAGGTCGGATGTAGCCATCGGAACTCCTCAACTACACAACATAACCACGTCGCGTTTGGGCTCGTTATTTTTATCTTGACGAGAACTAGAGCACAAGAATTTACAAAAGTTTGATTTAAAAAATATATTTTTAATAAAAAAACTTATTGTCATCTAAAATCGATGACGGCACCGTCAACGTTTCGAGTACCACTCACAGAAAGTTTTGAAAGTGAAATACTGATAAAATATGTAGGTATGCTTTTGAATATTGTGTGCGAGCTATGATCTCGAAGATCCATAGACAGCGCGTAGCGAGGGTCAACAAGTTCTGGAATTAAACAGTTATTGTAAAATTTTACTAAATAATCTTCCATAATATTTTCTTTCCAGAAAAAGAGATGACCAGCTGCTCTTTTTACAATTCATATTTTCCATTGTATTTATACTAAATGACATCACAAACCCGCAATACTTTTTAAGACCTATCCAAAGACATGGAGAGTATGCGAGAAAAAAAAAAACATCTGAAAATATATATTTATTTCTACCACATTGTCGGCGTGACTAGTATATTCATGCCAAATTACAGCTTTCTAGTATTAAGAGTATCTGAGCTAAGCTGCGGACGAATGGACGGAAATGGCAAAACTATAAGGGTTTTTTGTAAACTACGAAACACTAAAGAGCACTTTCAGTATTTCGAATTAAACAATTTTTCAGGACACTTTATTATTTTTTTAATATTTAATTATTTTCATCATGTACAACTTAAGTATATGCCATCAAAAACAACTTGTAAAAATTAAAATAAAAAGCCAATTCTCGCAACGCAACTCAGTTCTTCTATCGTAAAAAGTTGTGAGATTTCAATGTCTGTCTGTCTGTCCAAAAAATGACCTGAACTGTTTCGAGAAAAGGATGGTACGACTGTGCCGCTTTTTTGCTTAACTTGGCGGGGGCACTACCGTGCCCCCAGATAAACCTTGCCTTGATAATAACAAATACCGACCTTTTTAGAAGGTTCAACATTTTTGGTTCAATGCGTATCGTATCATTCGTCAGTCATTCATCAGTCGTCAAAATTGATTAATGCTAGATTTGTTGCACACCAGCACTCGGAGTCTTTTTATAGTTTTGGGGATGTTTTTAAATTAAAAATAGCATATTTATAAGCTAGGGGTATATTTACATCGACAGCAAATTTCAATTTCATCCGTTTAGTCGTTTAAGTCTGATTGAGGTACAAACATCCAAACATACCTAACATCCGCACAAACAAATCAGATTTATAATATTAAATGTAGATAGATAATAAATATAAATTATATTCGTAATCGAAAATTCAGGTAATTTTTCGCATTTTGTTCAGATAAAGTATCATTTTTTTCCATCCATGTATAAAAAAACACGCTTGGTAATATAGGGGAGGCCGGGTTAAAACCGTACTAAGGGTCATGGTACCTTTTTAGAACTTTCATTTCAAAACAGAAATGTATCAAATCATTATTTATATTTATTTAGTAGGACTAATTAGGGACACAAACAGGTTCACATTTTTCTGAAATTTAATATTTTTATTAAAATAACAATCAAATACGAAACATCTGCTTATTTCGATTTTGCTCCAACGCGACGTATGCAAAAAGGTAAAACCGTAAACTATTATCATACTGTTTCGAAACGTAACTCGATGTAACGCATCTTCTACAAAAAAATCATCCAACTCTTTCATAGTCTGTACAGTGTACATGAGCCCAGCCCTTACAACTCATGCATTGTACCTAACCTTCATCTGTGTGGCTTGCACCAAATTCGTCAAGGCAATATATTATACAAATGTTATCATTAGTTTTGCATGTCCACTATTTTACCCCAGTATCCGGTTATGTCAGACTTCCCCTAAATTCGAAGAAAAATGTGACGTGGACGTGCTTCCCCGAGCACGTCTGAGCGCTGACTGACGTGCCGACTTGAGGTGAATGTGAGTTTTGTATGGAAAAAATGTATGGATAAGTTTTATTGCATTTTATATTGTTCATAAATGAAAAAGTAAATTATTTGAAAACAAGATAATGCCACGCGGTATAGAGAAATATAAAATCTACAATTTCGTATTATTTTCAAATAAAAATATGCTGTGGGTCTAAAGATATTGGTACCTAACCAGACCCCATTTTTCGACATTTTCAGCGGTTCTTGCGACGGTAAAAACGTATTTTTTTGAAAATGTTGTATAGAACTGGCCAGTTTTTATTATCTACTATTAAAGATGAATATATTATCAGTAATTTTGTATCATTATATCCTCACAATTGTGATTCCTGGTTTTTAAATCGGTACCTGAAAATCATTGAAATACGTGTGTGGGTGTGAGCCGGGCCTTAATAACGTTATTGACAGCTCATCTTGTCAAATTAACTGCTAATCAATCAATTAAATAGAGTTTAATATATTATGGTAGTTGCTGAGCAAAAAAAATTTAATCAATAAGGTGTCTTTATTCTTTAATGTCTACTTTGTCTTTGTCTACTTGAGAACATAAAAACACGGCCGCAATCATTATCCAAGAAACTGACAAAAACTGGAAACAAAGGAACCGCACGAAACATTTTACATTTTTCGAACTGAAAAATCCATTGATGCTCGCCGGGGTTCGAACCCACCATCGAAATGAAAGTCGAGGCCAACACAATATTTATTTTATTCTGTTTTTAGTATATATGATGTTATGGCGGCAACAGAAATACATAATCTGTGAAAATTTCAATTGTCTGGCTATCACAGTTCATGAAATACAGTCCTGTGACAGACAGACGGACAGACGGCAGCGAAGTCTTAGTAATAGGGTCCCATTTTTACCCTTTGGGTACGGAACCCTACAAATTACATAAAATCACACACATCACATAAATATTCATATTCGTAAGCTTATTTTATTACTCAAACAGTAAATTTTGTTTTCATTGGACTTTTATGACCCTAAAGTCTAATTTTATAATTTATCCATAATATATTTAACAATCGTTTCGATAGATCAAGATCACAATGTTACGAGACGAGTTATTTACTAAATACAATGTTTAATACTAGTTTCTGCATACGACTTCACTTACTTAAAACCATGATTTACCAATTCCTCACCAAAATAATATCATCAAAAGCCAGAGTAGGCAGCGTGCACGACTCAGCTTCGAAAGGCTAATGAAAATTTTGAAAATAAAAAATTATAAGTACTTTTGAAATTCTCGATGTAGGTACATTACATTTTTGCAATATAAATGAGAATTTATTTTTTTTTATAATTTTTGAGCTTATCAACATATTTATTTAATAGTGTAGATTTGTCTTTACATCTTTTATCTAATTGGAAGAGCAAATTTTGAAAAAAAAAATTGATACTTTTGAAATTCTCGATGTAGGTACATTACATTTTTGCAATTTATATGAGAATTTCAATTTTTTATAATTTTTGAGGTTATCAACATATTTATTTAATAGTGTAGATTTGTCTTTACATCTTTTATCTAATTGGAAGAGCAAATTTTGAAAAAAAATTGATACTTTTGAATTTCTCGATGTAGGTACATTACATTTTTGCAATTTATATGAGAATTTCAATTTTTTATAATTTTTGAGGTTATCAACATATTTATTTAATAGTGTAGATTTGTCTTTACATCTTTTATCTAATTGGAAGAGCAAATTTTGAAAAAAAAATTGATACTTTTGATATTCTCGATGTAGTTACATTACATTTTTGCAATTTATATGAGAATTTCAATTTTTTATAATTTTTGAGGTTATCAACATATTTATTTAATAGTGTAGATTTGTCTTTACATCTTTTATCTAATTGGAAGTGCAACCTTGAACTTCTTTTGGTTCTAAAGTTGTTCCTATCTAATCCCCTTTACTTTGATGTTGTATTACAAAAAAGTAAATGATTTTGGAAGTAACTCATAAACTTACTACTGAACGTCCGTTGAAATAATTTTATTTAATTTTTTTTTAATATAATTAATCTTGAACCGGACACAAGTTACCTACTTTTGATGTTGAATGTGCCACAAAAACGAATTATTTGGAAATAACTTGATAACTTACCAATAAAATAAAATAATATTATTTATATTTTAGTTAGGATTTCTGAAACCTTTCTCTTTCGCCCTAATGGGAGAGACACAATATAATATCTTTAAACCCTGTTTTTCTAAAGAGAAAAATGAAAAAGGCTTCATTCTATGTAAATCCATAGGCCTGCGATGTAAAGCAAATTAACTTACCTTCATATGATTTAAGGGTAGTAAAAATTCAAATGCTCACTCTCATGCTCACTTCCACGGAAGTGGGTTGAATGGAAAATATTTTGTACTAGCTGACCCGTGCCCGCTTCGCTGTGCGTAAGACATTTCTAATACCATCGTGGACATTTTTGTAGACGTTTTTAAGGTGTACAATACTGTAGTACATTATTTTGATATATCTCGTGGGGTTCAGCCAGCATTTGCAATGTAAGCGCAAAAAAATGTGTTTATTTACGACATCACATTAGAAACCTCCAAAATTATCAGTATTTCTCTACTATATTATGCATGTATTATACATATAAACCTTCCTCCTGAATCACTCTATCTATTAAAAAAAACCGCATCAAAATCCGTTGTGTAGTTTTAAAGATATAAGCAAACATACATACATACATATTACATACAGACGCGGGAAGTGGAAAGCGACTTTGCTTTATACTATGTAGTGACAAGACAAAAAGGATATAGTAGGTACTGAAATTCTTTCGGTAGTGTAATAGTCTACTACTAATGATAAATCATATCACTGATCATATATTGACTGGCCTTAGAGCTCAGTTGGTAGTACTCTGCCTTCTGCGCTGTAGGTTGTGGGTTCGATCCCCCACCCAGGGCAAATATTTGTATGATAAACATAAATGTTTGTTCTGTGTCTGGGTGTTAATTATGTATAATAAGTATGTATTTACACAAAAAATCTATCAGTTATCTAGTTCCTATAGTACAACCTTTGCTTAGTTTGGGGCTAGATGGCGCTGTGTGTAAAGTCCGCCAATATTTATTTATAATTTATTATCAGTTTGGAAAAAACGGTGTTCAGGAATTGGGCACATATATAATTATTATCTGAATAAAATATAAACAATTTTCTTTTTCTTTGTAATACATTTTTAATAATAAGTCATAACTACAATAAGCAACTTCTATAATTATAGCATTCAACTGTTTCAAGTAGTTTCAAATGCCGAACTATTTAAAAGTCACTTATTTTAAATGGGAATTATGTAATTGCATATTTTTGAGACTACTTGTGAACAGCTTTTCATTTGGCTCTTCATTTCTTCTGTTGAGGGTTTCTCGCGTTGTACTCAAGAGCCCTTAGGATGGCTTCTGGAATTGGGTGAGGAGTGGGGAGGGCGGCACCCTAAAACATAAAAAAAAAATTTAGATAAAATTTGAATTGTTCCTTTCGTTTTATGCTCATGTAAACTAAACTTTTAAATGCATATCGTTCTCATACTCAATGCAACTGTCACTGTCACAGAGTGTGAACCAATAATTCTTTTAATACCTGAGGTTGGTATCCTTTCTCATCGGCGACGTAAGATATGGCGACGGGAACACCTTCAGGAGAAGTCCAGCTAAAGGAGCCTTGAGAGACCACAGGGGCTACAGGTGGGTTTCCGCCTAATGCTCGAGGAGTGCCTTGAGCTTGAGCAGAGATGCCATTGTCGGTTTCCAGGCTAAAAAACAATGTTTCATTTAATCAATTGATAACTATCCGGTTACATAAATCAAACCTTTTAATACACAAGTAGACAAAAAGTTGATTGATATTATTCTATATTTTTTTAATACATTTTATTTAATACTAGCTGACCCGTGCCCGCTTCGCTGGGGGACAGATAGTTTCACATTTATTATTCCAATTTTCAAAATAAATTATAGCCTTTATGTTGCCGAGGACTAATAGCATAACAAAAAAAGTTTAATCGAAATCCGTCCAGTAGTTTTTGCGTGAAAGCCGGATAACAGACAGACAGACAACAATTTCAAAATGTTTTTTTTGGTTTGTGTTACTTTTATAAAGAACTAGGAGTATTTTTTTTTGTTTTTTTTTTCAATGTACAGAATTTAACTCTTCTACAGTTTTATTATTATGTATAGATAGAAGATGTATAGATATTATATGTATAGATATGTATAGATTGATAGATATTTTATGTATTCTAGTATATTCTGTAAATAAACGTTTTATTTTACATCAATTGTATATATCAAGGTCGTCAATGCTACACGTAATATGAATATGTCTAGTGGGGGTAGTAAGAGGCACGTCGAATAATTATATTTGGCACATGCCCACATTTTGCAGTAATTAGCATTCCATGCGTGACAGGTTGCAAGCCTATCGCCGTCAAAAATAAATTGAAAAAGGAATGTTTTACGATGTTTTCCTTTACCATTGTAAGTACGTGTATGTGTGTATGTATTTTTTTTTTAATTGTATGAAACTTTTTGATGAGAACAAAAAGATCATCGATGTAAAGGTACTTACATGTAGGAAAAGCTACCATCGGGTGAGATATCGCTTTCTTGACGGACTATGTTAGCCAGCGCGTCATTGTTCACCCTGTTTACTGTTATGGGGCGAGGTGGGGGAGTGGGAGCTGCGTAGTTGTTGGGGCGGTATGGACGTGGTGTCTGTCCAAATCCAGTGTACTGCGCCGATGAAACGGCTACAATAGCGGCAAAGGCGATCTGGAAAATAAATAGAATCACCACTGTAATCACCATTCACGGTAGACACCCTCTCAGATCTTCGGAGATATCTTAAGGGGTTAGTCAGAGTAACGTCCAAACACTACATTTGGCACATGCCTACATTTTGCAGTAGTTAACATTCCATATGTGACAGGTTATAAGCCTGTCGCCGCTTACAAGAATACTAACTGGTTACCCACGATGTTTTTCTTCAGCGTTTTGAGCACGTATTTAGATGCGCATATACATTTTTTGAACAGAAAAATCCAGTTCGGGATTCGAACCCACGACCTTCATATTGAAAGTCGGGGCAAAGAATCCCCTTTACATTTTATTAAAAATTAGGTGTCGGGAAAACCCTCACAATGTGTTAATCACGTGTTAAAGCGTATATAATTTTTACAAACAAAAAATCGAGTGATCCGCTTCTTGGATTCGAACCCAACTGTTGGCCAACAGCCAACACGGATTTTTGACGATAATAATAATAATAATAATAAATAATAAATATTGGTGGACATTTTACACATCGCCATCTAGCCCCAAACTAAGCAAAGCTTGTACTATGGGAACTAGATAACTGATAGAATACTTAAATACTTTTTTTTTTTGTAAATAAATACATATGATACATACTAACTTAATTATATACTTAATTTTTCACATTTACTGCTCTATTTTGACTCAAAAGATCAAAGAAACACTTACAGCTAACTTCATTGTTTCTGATTAAACTGCTCGACAACTAATGTTCATCGATCAAGTTTTTTTAACTTTTATACCAATCCACCAAATAATTTTACGCAATATGGCATTGATATTGTCATATCATTTTAGTTTGCTAGCTGTATATTAATTAAAATCCATTATTGCTGATGAGACCTTTAAAAAGTATTTAGTACTAGCTGCTCGCCCCGGCTTCGCACGGGTGTTACCTGGTCCACGCACACCCACTCACAAACTTTCGCATTTATAATATTAGTAGGATTATAGTAGGATAGTAGGAAGTATTGTATAGTAGCCGTGTTCTTCACTCAGCCAACATGGCTCTTTTATTATTATTAGTTATAAACTCGTATCGACTTTATAAAATGGCACCAACACATACTCATAATACTCATACTCATACATACTCATACATACTCATACGTATTCATACATACTCATAGATACTCGTACATATTCCTACATACTAAAACATACTCATACATTTTCATACTTACTCATACTTACTCATACTTACTCATACATACTCATACATACTTATACATACTGGTAGTCTTAATCCACAAGATTTCCGGGTTATTATTAAAACTACAAGTACCTACTTATGATATGTACATAATAACAGTCCGACACAAAACAAACATCTATGTGCATCTCACTTAATGTTTGTCCTGGGTGGGAATCGAACCCACAACCTACTGCACAAAAAAAAAAAAAAATTAATTAAGGAAAGGATATAATTCATTGAAAAATAAAACCGGCCAAGTGCGAGTCGGACTCGCACACGAAGGGTTCCGTACCATTATCTATAAAAACGGCAAAAAAATTACGTTTGTTGTATGGGATCCTTTAATATTGATTTGGTTCAGTTTTTAGTATTTATTGTTATAGCAGCAACAGAAATACATAATCTGTGAAAATTTCAACTGTCTAGCTATCACGGTTCAGACGGACAGACAGAAGGACAGCGAAGTTTTAGTAATAGGGTCCTGTTTTTACCCTTTGGGTACGGAACCCTAAAAAATGATAGGACCCAAGCCGTGTTTGTTGCCTGATTCTTCTAGGCTTGGTCGCGAGGAACAGGCGTAGCTTCACCTAGTTCCTAAGACGTTTCAAAGTGATCCTTTTGATTTTATTGAAATAAATGATTTTTTAATTTAGTTTCTTTTTTAATTTATATGTTACTGGAAAATTCCACTGTGAAAATTTCCGCGACCTTATTTATTTGAAGTTATTTGCAAACAGACTGAATAACGGGTTTTTTTTCTGAAATTGTTGCATCCCTATATCATAAATAGGAAAATACCCTGCAAGTTTCATGCTTCTATGACTTATAGTTTAGTCTGTTCGTTGACTGTCAATCAATCAGTCAGTATCGTAATGCTAGATTTACACTCTCGCCTCGTACCTCGCCTCGTGCTTCGTCTCGTGTCTCGGCCCGCACCTCGCGTGGTCGATAGTAAAGGAGAGAGGCGCGAGGCGAGCCACGAGCGTCTATTCACACTCTCGTCTCGTGGTCCACCTCGCACCTCGTCTCGCGACTCGTACGCGAGTGTAAATCTAGTATAAGAGTTTAGTCAATTGGATTAGATTTTTAGAGTTGAGTAAGCTATCTGTATTTTTCCTTTATTAAAAGCATATATACACTCCCATTATGATATCGCTAAAACTTATTTTATATGTACTTACACAAAACTACTTAACTACCAATAAAAATTGGTAGCTAAGTAATAAAAAATATTATTAATTTATTTATTATTACTTACCTGGCAATTTTTTTAATGGTATCTTAATTGACACTATTGTGTAAGTGATCAAATCAAATCAAATCATTTATTTGCAAGAATACAACATTATTTTACATGTCAGATCTTAAAACTATTATGGTAGATTGTATTCAGCCTATAAAAGAAAATTTCGGAAAATCTATCGTAAAATTTTAATATTCGGAAAAAATTGAGTGTTTTTTTCTAAGGTACTATTGAAATTTGACAGGACAACGCCTGTCAGGACAGCTAGTATCTTCTTAAAATGAATCCCTTCCCTTGGTCATAGTAGCATCACGCGTAAATGGTTGAACCGATTTTGCTAATTCTTTTTTTGTTGTAATCGTTAGTGTCAGTAAAATATAACTAGTTATAGATTTTATTTATTTATATAAAATTTGTAAAGCAAGTGTAATCTTTTTTATTGTATCTTAGGTTTAAATATGGATGTAAAATAAAATAAATAGGATCACGACTATAATCCCCAAGTACCTACGGTAGACATTCTCTCAGATCTCCAGACGCTTAGATCCTTTGAAGATGTCTAGTGGGGGTAGTCAGAGGCACGTCCAAACATTATATTTGGCACATGCCCACAATTTGCAGTAGTTAGCATTCCATACGTGACAGGTTGCAAGCCCATCGCCGCTTGTAAGAATAAGGATGAGAGATGTAAGAGAAAGGAAGGATGTAAGGTAAGAGTCGCTTGTGTTGTGATACAGTGGCCCTAAAGTTCGAATAGTACAATTAGAAATTTCCTACAAACTTATCTATAAATATATTTTAGAGTGTAAAAAATGGGTTCAATAAAAAAAACATAAAAAAAGAAAAAAAAGTCGATTAGAATATCATTCACCTTGCAAAGTGTTATCATTTTTTTATTATTTAACTTTGAGTAATTTTAAGAAAACGCATGACATCTCGTTAAATGCCAAAATCACTTTTCCTTGTTATAATACTTAAAAACCCGCCGCAAGAATGCAGACTCGCCTAAGCTGCTATAAAATGACTCAGATTATGATTAAAAAACAAACACGTCTTAGTAAGTCGGTACCTACTCAAAGGATAATAAAGAAAATAAAAAAAAAATTAAAACTACCATGACTCGATGACCTCTCGAAGAATCTCATTACTCTTAATTTAGGAAAAAGATAAACATAACTATGTAGATAAAAATAATACTTTATTGCATTTTCGTAATTCAAATTTCGATTATATTTAGCGTCCCGATTTCTAATATTATGCTCCTAGTACAGGCAAATGTGCCCCAACTGGTCGGAATCCGTTCTCATCAGCTGTGTAATCCACTCTGTACGTCAATCCGTCGTTGCCCACGTATTGGTAGAAGCCCCTGACTCGATTGGCTCCGGCGCCGTTCGAAGATGGCTCCACAGCGCCAGATTCTTCAGCAACTAAACCGTTATCAGTTTGGTAGGAGTAGTGGTACCCGTTCAAGGCGACATCGTTTTCCTGTCGGACGATGTTCGCTGTTTTTTCAGAATTGTATTGGGTTCTAGTATACTCGGGATGAGTTATGGGTTTCGGTGTAGAGTACGCAATCGGTCGGAATGTAGAAACTGGAATGACTGATGGACGATAGGTTGAGGGAGACAGCGTAGAAGCGTAGGCAGTATTGTCGCCACTGAAAAAAGAAAAGAACTCAAATAGAATAAATAAATAAAATAAAAATAAAAAAGCCTCTTTATTCCTTAAATTAAGTACATAGATATTCCTATATATTTGTTTGGACCCCTCTCGAGTAAAGGCCTCCTCCAGTTCTTTCCAGTGTTCGCGATCCGCTGCCATCTCTGTCCAATTTCGTGTCTGTCGTCGTCTGACCATCAGGCAGACCTCTGGCCCGATGGTCATACTCAAATAGAATACTTCAATGTTATTTTATTGCATTTATTTCTTAAGAACTGTTTGCATAAATACCTAAGCAGTTAAGAAAACCGCATAATATTTTCTGCGAAGAGCGCAACTAAGTCATTTGTATCCTTAGAGACAGAGACATGTTTTCCTTAACTTTTAAACCTCTGCGCAACGCAGGCATTCGACATTTGCTATAACATTCTTGAATGTAAAAATAAACGATCGTTTATTCAAACATTGATATATTTATGATTGATTCTGAATTGATATAGGTATATATAATAGATTTAAATCGACTTTTAATTTAAAACCGACCCGTCTCCATATTTGACGTAAGGCGCTAAGAGCTCATTGCTGAGCGCCTTGTGATACGCTGCAGGCTGATACGCAGACAATATGGAGCCGTATTTGCCGTTCCTTTGCGCCAGGCTGTACTGGCCATCTGCTGTCGGCTGGTACAAGCCTAGGTGCTCATGTCTATATCGGCCATCGTCCCCACCGTGCTCGTTTGGGCGGTATTGACCATCATCTTCAGCACCGCTGAAGGTGACCGCAGCCAGGAGCAGGAAGGCAATCTGGTAAAAGAACTTGCATTAAACTTTCATCATCAGAATTACTGGTCACTTAGGAAAAATCTAGAAATTTTGATTAATCAACAAATAATAAACTCATTGTAGAACCATCAGGAGCCTTTTTTTTTATTTACGAGACGTTGTCATGACCAAATATAAATAATCTTAATTTAAAAAAACACAAATTAAAATCTAACTATATCCGCATTTACGTATATTATAGACTCTTAAACGGCTGAACCGAAAAGGTCTTTCTGATTTTCTGGAATTTCACAATTTTCAAATAAAAAATACCGCTAATTCAGTCACGTCGTTTTCAAGTGATTATTTATATAGATTTTGACACAATTGAAAATTATCAACAGACTTACCGAAATCGTTTTCATCGTAACTAACCTACATGAACTAATAATCAGAATGATAGTCTTTCGTGCCTCACAATTCTATTTATACAACCATCAATTCAAAAATGGAGTATCTATTGCAACAATAGATCTAACTGGAAAATGCTAATTTTATTTGTTGGTGCTACCTTGGCTGCGACATAGAAGGATTGATTCATGATATATCGTCCGATTCGATTCAACAGTCGAATATTTTAGGAAACTCAACTATGTCCTTTAACTCCTACTCGAAGCAATATAGAATGAGTATTATAGATCGTATAAGATTACTTTGATGTGAGGACGTATTGGTTCATCATTGATTACGTAAGCTCACTGGTAATTGCAATCAGCTTCAATGGTTAAATTCTCATAGTATAACTTTCAAAAGACTATGGAATATTTAAAGCCGATTACGATTATCAGTGAGCTTACGTAATAGGGCTACGGGATGTGACTGTGTTCCTCTTATTTATTACTATAAATATTTTTTAATTTTAGAATGTTTTCGGCATAAACCGGCTGAGTTATATGGCGCTCCATGCGACGGATTGGTACCATATTTAATGTAACTCAGAAACTAATTACGATCACGTTATATTTTTTTTGGGGAAATAATAATAAACTTAAAGCTTTAATTTGAAGTTAAATTAATAAAAAAATATGTCGAAGTTTCTGAAAATCTGATTTGAAATGTTTACTTCCGGTTTTCTGTACCAAAAAATTAAAAAAAAATCGTCTTAAAAGTTAAAAAGAACATCCTTTTTACTATTAAAAACCAGTGTAATTTAATTTAATAATAAATTCACTAATGCCAATATCAACTTTCTAAAATGACTCTTCTCAAAAAATTTCAATTCTTTAGAAGCCCATAACTCAGCAAATAGCCATCACACGAAAAAAATATTGTGTGAACATTTATGTATGTCTGCTATAAGTGTAATTGACCAGAATATAAACAAAATCCACGACCTCACTTTTTTTTGCTTGTCCGCTTCACGTGGAATGCCCCCCATATACAAGTAAATAATCTATGCACATAGGATACTTTTTATCCAAGTACCACCCGTGCGAAGCCGGGGCGAGCAGCTAGTAAATAATAAAAATAGAAAATCATAGCTAAAACGCTCTTTAAGCTAACCCTTTATTGTTTCTTGGTTTTTACAGAGAGTTTGAAGCTTTTTTCATGATTTTTCAAGCAGGATAATTAACATATTCATTGATTCCCTTTTATGGATAGATTAGTAATTTAATTTAATTCTTATTAGTGAGAGCCGTGTTGGCCGACTGGGAGGACCTCGACTTTCAATATGAAGGTCGTGGGTTCGAATCCCGGCGTGCATCAATGGATTTTTCTGTTCGAAAATGTATATGCTCATCAAAACACGTGCTTACAACGGTGAAGGAAAACATCGTGAGGAAACCAGTTAGTATTCTTATAAGCAACGATGGGCTTGCAACCTGTCACGTATGGAATGCTAACTACTGCAAAATTTGAGCATGTGCCAAATATAGTGTTTGGACGTGCCTCTGACTACCCTGGCGTCTGGAGATCTGAGAGGATGTCTACCGTACTTGGGGATTACAGTAGTGATCCTATTTATTTGTTGTTAATCAGTGCTCATCTTTAATATGAACATTCTCTACCTTACCACGCAAATACCTGATCATACTCGTATCAAATATAATTTAGTGCCTTATGTACCTTACATATACAAAGTAAATAAGGCTGTGTACCTTGTCCTTAATCTTTGATATAAATACCCAACCGTCTTATATAAATATGTTTTCTCCTCCATCAGTCAGTCAGGCCATAGATAACGGAAACTTTTAGGATAATTTTAACAATCTTAGCAATGTTAAAACGCAAACTCGAAAGATGGTTTGAGTCGATCAATTTAAGCCTATTTTTATGTTTAAAACGTTTTTCGCTTGTTATATTAAGGCCACATGCAACCGGAATTTCCTGTTGTACCTACATTATTCCTGCTTTTTATTGTGTAGGTAAAAGTAGTGCCATTGTATTACAAAACAACGCCCAGGCATTTGGATCATTCATATTAGTTTCATTAGAATGTTCATTGAGGAAAATTTACAGTCGCTCCTACTACACAGAGAGAGAGGGACACAGAGGTCGTAATAATCGTGAATCATTACTGAGGTTGAGAAAGGTAGAAATTTATTGGGTTTAATGTCATTGCCCTAAGGTGGCTGTCCCCTGATCAGAAATAAAACAAAACCTGATATTATAAGACAATATAAATTTAGTAACGCAGTTCTTATACTATTGACTAATTTTGAATCACTTTACAAATGTTTTTGATGTCATTGTTAGAGATATTACATTAAAAACACACAATGCGGTAAGGAAAATGTTAAAAATAATTCTAGCACATTGCTTCAAGTATGTGGAATTTTCAGCACCGCTTGCAGTGTGTATCGCTCTTATTAATTTAAAGCTATTAGTTAAATATACATGTTCCATCCTATCCAGCATAATATTAGTTATTGACTTCTACTACTCTCACAAATACTTCATATTCGAGCTTTAGCTTGCCAGTTATTGAATCCGATAGAAGTTTGGATCCTTTGAAACTGTAATAAGTTCCATAATTTTCACCATTTGGTAAATTCACTGTCGGAGGGTACCTGAAAAAGAAATAATTGTAAATATAACACACTCAACAAACAAGGTAGGAACTCAATGTATTATTTTTGAGTATCTAAAACTTTATTGGCATACGTACTGTGTAGTAAATTCTCTGGTGTTATTTGGCGTTAAATATCTGCATTTCACTGCGGTATCTTCATTAGCGTATACTTTTCGGTAATGGTTCACGCTACTTTCATAATTTTCACCGATGTTATCAATAGAAACATATCTGTCAACCAATGACTTGATTACTTTATGAATATACGGGTAACTTTTTGCGTATGTGGTTTTGCCTATGTATTTATTATTTCTTGGAGGTCCTCCGGGGCCGCCTGGGCCGCCGGGACCAGGGGGACCGGGGGGGCCGGGGGGACCGGGGGGACCGCCGGGACCATTAGGTCCATTAGGTCCGTTCGGCCCAAATCCTCCATAACCACCGTTCCCACCAAATCCTCCTTTACCACCAAAACCCCCTTGGCCACCAAATCCACCATTGGGTCCAGTTTGATGCCTATATCTGTAATCCCCATCGTCACCGGGGTAGAGCCCTTCTATGTACGCCTGGTACATGTGAGTGTACTTTCCTTCGTCACCAGGAATGTACTTGCCCTCAGCTAAAGGTCTGTAATACTTCCCATCGTCGTTAACTCTATACTTGACGGGATTATATTTTCCATCATCAAATGGAGAGCATTGGATGGTAGCCATTAAAGATACCAACAAAATCTGAAATTTATTGTATTCATTAAATTGTTGTTAAAATACATAATATTTTTATTTTGCCCATCTATTAATCAAATGAAGGATTGCAGTTTAAAAAAAAAGGTTAACTGATATTTTCTTATTTGTATATTTGTATAACGTACAAAATTTGTGAACCATATAAAAAAGGAAATATTTATTTAAACTATCAGAAACAGGTCCAGCAAGTTGGTACTTGAGAATGAACTAGCGATGTGACAACAACCAGACAAGCACTGTCACCGTTTTGAAATTAGGAGTAATTTAAGTTTTTTATTATCATGAAACTTGTGCAATGAAATATGTATAATGTAAGAGCTTAAAATACATATTCCTTGAAACCGAATTTGCATTTTGAATACTGATGTTACAGGCAAAATAAATAAAATGTCCACTCACGAATTGAACAACAGACAACATTGTTGTAGATCCTTCCAACAATCAATATTCATTGACGACAACGTCTCGGCGCGTCGCCTGTGCAGTCAGTCGAGTGTCGATGCCACAAATTATGCTTTTTAGCTGAAACTAGATCAGATAATGTGTCATTGAAAGGCATCTTTAGGAAACAGCATAAAATACTTAATATCATCTTTGACATTTAATTTACATTTTAATGATCAATAAATATAATCTGGCACATACCAAGATGTGGCACAAAATCCTTAAGTCAAAATGTGACGAGGTCAGACAAACGAATTTACATAGATTATACAATTATAATAGTTCCGTCGCGATAATAAAGATGTATTTTATCACTCACTGTTGCACTTAAGAGGTTTTTTATATTTAATAAAAATCGTAACGCGTGCTTTGCTGAACCGAGACTTGGGTCGAGGCGACCGACCAGCGAGAGAGTTGTTGTTCTCTTATAAAATGTTTGAGGCTCCACTTCACAAATCGATTTGCATAAAACAAAAATGATTAAAATGCAACTATATGATACCCACTGCATTCGTAAAACCTCACTCCATTAAGGACTGCTGACTAAGGCCGTGGATTCATGTCTACGGTGCGGCGCCGGCCACCATGAGAAGGCGCGGTGTCGCGCCATGAAAAGGCACGGCGCGCCGCGCCGCTGCTACTTTATTTTTATAGCGTTACAGTCGTTTAAAGAGTTTAAGCCACCGTCTTGTTTTTGTATGTACAAATAAGTTTTTTATTAAATATATATTTTAAAAACTACCGAACGGTGTGCCCTTTGCCGGCCGGCGTGGCGCGCCGCACCTTATCTTACCGCGACGCCTTGCCTTTTCACGGTGGCTGGCGCCGCACCGCAGCCATGGGTCCATGACCTAACTTGACTCCGTTGTCTTACAAAAGTCTAGTTCTATACCTACCTGTGTGTCAAAATATAGATTTTGTTGATAAATTCTAGAATAAAAGGCGGCGATTAACCTATAGAGTAGATAAAGGTCAAAAGCATAATAAAAATAATTTAATGCTGTTTTTAAGGTTCCGAAGTCCCACAAGTTGTTTCGCAAAGTCCGTCTATCCTGTCCAGTCAGTTGCAATTTCCTCGCAAACTATAAATACTATCATTCTTAAATTTTAAATTGTAGTACTGTAGTGTATTAGTGGCTTATTATTATTTTAATCATAGCGAATTTAACTCTTTATCTTACTAATATTATGAATCTTATTTTTGAGCCCAAACGACAAAACGTATTTGGATGAAACTTGGGAAAATACATAGCTTATATCCTGGTAGTTATAATCTTATATTCTTATAATTGGTAATAGTTTTTAGGATACTTTTTATCCACTTTGAGTGGATAAAAAGTATCCTAAAAACAGCAGCAGCTAAGCCGCGGCGAAAACAATACAATAAATAATAATGTAGATAATATTATGTAATTTATATCTGTTCATTTCGATATTTTTGTATTTTAAATGCACTTATAATTTGTTTGTTTTCACTTTACTCTATATCCTAACTATCAAATTAGGTATGGCTTATAACTAATTTCTGACTACGGAACCTTTCACTTTACGTCGTCCGTTACGCGCTAGATAGCAGTATTTTTTTGAGGAGATAAACTCCTAAACACCATTATTCTAAAACTACCTATGTACTAGAAAAAAAAAACAAGAAATTTAGTAGATAGTAGGAATTCTAAATGTGCGATCTGAGTTTTTTACTGCTCGCTACTCTTGCCACTTTCACAATATGACAATATGAATGCAATTAACTGAGCTAAGCAGATGCTCGGCTGAACCTTCTTGTTCATATTTTGTTACTTACCTTATAAAAAAAAGTTAGTATTCATACAAGCAATGCTTGCAACCTGTCACGTTTGGAATGCTAACTTCTGCAAAATGTGGGCATATGTTTGAACGTACCTCTGACTACCTACTCTAGACATCTTCAAAGGATCTAAACGCCTGGAGATCTGAGAGGATGTCTACCGTAATTGGGGATTACAGTCGTGATCCTATTTATTTTTATTTTTATAAAAAAACTCGTAGTTTCTTATACATAGAAGGACAATTACTTAGTATATTTTTCTTTAAACAATCGCATTTACGGTTTCTTACTATTAATTCCATTAAATCTATAAGTACCCAATTGTAAAAAAACCGGCCAAGTGCGAGTCGGACTCACGCACGAATTGTTATCTATAAAAAACGGCAAAAAAATTACGTTGTTGTATGGGAGCCTCACTCAAATATTTATTCTATAAAGTCTTAGTTATAGGGCCCCGTTTTTACCCTCTGGGTACGGAAATCTATTTTTTTATTTTATTTTATTTACCTACTTGGAATAAATGACATATTACAGATATGAATGTGTTATGAATATGTTTTTTTTATTGATTTATTTATAATAAATTTCATAATATTGTACTAATCTATTTATGAAAACCTACATTCATAAATCGATTATTATTCAATTTACTTGTAATTAATGTCCAATTTTTATTAAAGCCTTGATCTTTATTCTTTATTTATTGTTTAGAGATACCTAACATTTAAAATATTTGTCTTTGTGTAATTAAATAAATAGTCTTATTTTCAAGAAAAATATTCTCGTTCTAATATGTCTCAATACCTACATGGGATTCGGTATAAGTGGTATCTGGTAATTTACAGTTATGTAAAATCCAGAAAAAGCAAAACCAGGTCCTGAAAAATTTAGAACATAAATTTTTCAGGACCTGGTTTTGCTTTTTCTGGATCTTGAATTTAAGAAATAACCTTAGGTAAGGACGGGATCATAAAAAAATGCAGTGTTTTTCAATTTTGACATTTAAAAAAGTTATAAATTTCTTTCCACTGGTGAAAATAATTGGTATTACGTAGTAAATGAGTAATTAAGGTGATAAGTACATTTTTTGACTTTAGTATGGGCTGAGTCTACCCGGATAAGACGGAAAAAGTGATATAAAGGCTTTATCTTGAAAACCATCAAATTTAAAAAGAAACTATCTGTAATTTACTTAGCTAGTATGATTATTTTAGCTATTCATAGTTTTGATTAAAAACGAAACTAGTGTTTTTGAAGAGCGAACTTTGGAAAATAAATCTATCGGGAAAAGTTTCACCAATCGTATTTCTGTCTGTAATATTTATCTAGATTATATCCTAAGGTTAACTTCGACATAAAAAAAAGCTGTATGTTTTGCGGTTATTGAGAAAAAACAATTCTGCGTTCATCAAAAACATTTATTACTCGTCTTATTATGGAAAAACGGAAACCATCTCACTCGTGTCTGTCTATATCTGTGTCAAAAATTAAACTATGGAGATACCTTTCTACATAGATTAGCAAATGCAATTTACTGACATCTAAAATTGCATCTATTGATTGCATTGCATGCGTTACTAATTGAGCGTCCAATTTATCAATGTGATAAATGGCGCTAGCGAATACAAGGTAAAATATCGATGATACCGGAAGTATCACTTAACACGTAAGGGACAAAACCCTGTTTTACAGGAGAGCAAAAATAAGTTTTTTTTTGTTGTAAAAGTGTCTGTATTTTTTTTTCCCGTTGTCTATTTTTGTATTATTTAAATTCTTTCAAGAGCAAAGTGTCTTAGATTTTTAGTATTTTTCATACTTTAAATTCAAAACTAAGATATTCCTTATGGTTTCGTAGATAGCATGTCCCTTACCGTAAAAATCAATGTAAAACCGTACCTTACGCTATTGCTTGTTATGCTCGCTATTGACCTTGGTAGGATTCAACCTTTTTGGTAGAATGCGTTGCTATGACAACTCAATGTTACCAGTCTAAGATGTCTAATTTTTTGCACATCAGCGCCATCTATACCAAAATCATCCTTTTTGCGTTTTTTTTTTATCTTAAAGGGGTTGTTTTTCGGAATATAAGTTCCCCCTTTATTTATTCAGATTTTTTATCTACATACTAAAGCAAATTTCATCTTAATCCGTTTGTCGTTTATTTTTGATTAGGGAACAAACATAGCAGCCTTATCACAAACTTGCGCATTCATAATATTAGGTATTAGGATAGGATAGTCATAGCTAGTTCATTAAATAATATCACGGTCTGATCTAACACACCGGCAATCGCAATTTCAATCTTTTTTCACACCACGTAGAGGCAATACCAGCGTAGCCATGCTGCTAAGCACAAACCATCGCTTACAAGAAAACATTATCTTCTTCTTTTCGTGTCGATGCTTCATTTTATTTTTTATTGTTTTTAAATTGTTTTCGAATAGTAGGTGGCCACCACTACCGCTCTATCTGTATAACACTATCCCGCATCACAAACTCACCTTAAGATGCACTGCCTTGAGTCCGCTAACTTGAGGCATACATGGCTTAAACCTCATGTGCCTATTATTTCACTGTCACTGTGTGAAACACAGCAATGCTGCTTGGCGGCATTGACAGACACGTTGATGGTACTGCCCAAGGATGAGCCTCATCGCAAGTAGCTCTACTAGGTACTAGGTAGAATCTAAATTCCAATGAATCTATACATGTCCGCTGCCTACGTCCGTGATATGACGGTATATCTTTCGTATATAAAACAAAATAGATAAAATTAAAATAATTTATTTTTGAATTGTTTTATTTGTTAGAAGCTCATAAAACACATTTTGATTTTAATATTTTTATATTTTAAAACCATAATATTAAACGCAACTATTTTCAACCGGATCTGCCTAGATAATGCATTTGTCATGAAAAATATATCTAAGGTGATAAGTGAAATTTTTGACGTTTTGTATGGACTGAGTACCCGGATAAGACGGAAAAAGTGATAAAACTGCATTATCTTGTAAACCATCAAATTAAAAAAGTAAATATTTTTAATTTAGGTAGTTAGTATAATTATCTAACGAATTATATAGTGAACTATTTAGCTATTCATAGTTTTGATTCAAAAATAAACTAGTGTTTTTGAAGAGCCAACTTTGGAAAATAAATCTATTGAGAAAAAAATCACCAATATATCTTTAATTTATCTAGATTAAATCCTTAAGTTATCGTTGTCATAAAAAACGAAACTCTATGTTTTGCAGTTATTCAGGAAGATTCTGCATTCATCAAAAACATTTATTACTCGTCTTAACCGCATTGTTGAGGAAAAGAGCACCGGCGCCATATATAAGTACCTACTTTGTTATTTTATAGCCCCTTGAGTCATCATGCGCAAAAAGAGTCCTTAAAAGGCACACTGATTTCTTTCACCATCGTTTTAAAGGAACATTGACTTTAAGCACTTAATAAGAAAGAATCAGATACGACGACTTGATAAATGTAACCTACTTGAATACAAACTTGGTCTTGATCGAAAATAATTTTAGTTTTATCGGTATGTAGGATAAAAAAGGTGTGAGGTCTAAACTAAAACTAACTAAATTTGCAATTTTTTAAGAATATTTTAGATCGAAAATACAACAGTAACTAGTAACTTTACGTATCTAAAAGAAGATGCACAAAACTTCTACTTTTTAGGGTTCCGTACCAAACCGGACTCTATCACTAAGACTTCGCTGTCCGTCTGTCCGTCTGCCCGTCTGTCCGTCTGTCTGTCCGAGGGCTGTATCTCATGAACTGTGATAGCTAGACTGTTGAAATTTTCACAGATGATGTATTTCTGTTGCTGCTATAACAACAAATACTAAAAACAGAATAAAATAAATATTTACATGGGGCTTCCATACAACAAACGTGTTTTTTGCCGTTTTTTAAAGATTCCGGAACCTTTTATGTGCGAGCCCGACTCGCAATTGGCCGGTTAGTAGTTTTTTTTATGGATAAAAGTACCTAACTAAATAAAAATTAATTTGCAGTTATTTATGCGTGTGATAGGTTGAAGTTATTTATACAATAAAAGGTGCCAGTTTGGTACCAAAGATGACGCCAATCTATGGCAGCGAAGGGGCAACGCTATTGTTGTTGCTTAGGGTGAGTTTAGATCTTTGCAGAACTGTGCGAAGCTGTGCGATACTGTGCAGTGCGGACCAATGACAGCGCTCAAATATTCGAGTATCATACGCAGATTTTCAATTTTAATTTCCATGGACCTAGGACAACCTTGACAACCTAGGGCCTATGTTGTCAAGATGTGTACTGCAATTTGCCAAACGTTACTCCACAACGTCGTTGTCACATCTTTCATTCACTTCATAAAACTACGAGTACTTATGTAGATACCTACTTATGGTGTCTGTGAGAGTTTTGGTCTAATATTGTTCTAGACAGTGGCTAACGACGCAGGCTAGAAATAATAATATTTAAATTCTGGCTCAACTTATGCGTTTTTGGTTATTTTAATACAAAACGGCCCATGCATCGCGGGAATTCAGTTACCACGCATCGAGACAATAAACTTTTTTTATGTGAGTCAAGTTTATCGCTTTCATTATTATTGTAGCCAGATAAAGCCTAAACCAGTTATGTGACAACACAACTGAGTAAATGTGATTATAGGAAAATAATAAAAAGATAGATTCAACGTTAGCTTCTTTTTTTCTTAACTAATAAGGTACATTGTGCAGATCACAAACTTAAGTACTAAGTTGCTAGACTAGATGTTTCAAGGCAAATGAGCGCCAGATGGTTGGAAGCCGTTCTCATCGGCGATGTAGTCCACTCTGTAGACTAGACCGTCGGGGGCGGTGAACTCATAGAATCCCTTGACTCTGATGGCGCTCGTCTCGCTGTCGACCTTCTCGAGCTTACCGGATTCTTCGGCAAGAATCTTGTTCTCAGTTTCATAGAGGTAATGGTAACCTTCGGGCTCGACGTCGTTATCGTAGCGGATGAGTCCAAACTTGTATTGGTAGTCGCCGTAATTGGAGGGGTTTCTCACAGCGGCAGAGCCAGCACCAGACAGCGGAGGCCTGATGGAGGAAGGTAGGTTAGCGGTCCCGACGAATCCGGAGCCTCCTGAACCTGCGCCGCTATTCGGGACACCGGTGTAAAACCCACCAGCTGCGCCGCGGTCTCCACGATCACCGCTGAAATACGACAGCCATAATTAACACTTGCCTTATTTACCGTACCCCTTGAGGACGTTAAGGTTTAAAAAGAATCAACACTGAACTTACTCTTCGATTATTTACGAAATTAGTAAATAAAGAAAATCATATTTTTTTTTATTTTACAATTTATATCCAAGACGTTGTCCTGTCAAATTTTAATAATTGATTGACAGCAAAATCCCCATTTACAAAATGATCCGCCATTTATTGAATTCATTTGTTACAAAAAATGTGTTAAATGAAGAACCGCTCTACCGATTTTGTGCAAACTTCACATAAACCATCTACTAAATATTTGGTTTGGATAGTGGCATTGATTTTTATATATATAGATAAGCTCTTAACTTCTTAACCAATAAAATAAAACGATTCAGCTTTATGTAGGCACCTGCACAAGTTTACTGAGGTGATACTATTTGCTGTGTCTGCTATGCAGACTTAACGGCAAAAATAATGGTAATATTGAAGGCAAATATCAATAAGGTGATAAAAAGCTTACTTGAAACTACCGCTGCCGTCGGGCCTGTATTGGCCAGCATTGTTTTTGTCTCCAGTATATCCGCTGCCACCGCTGCCTCCGCTGCCGCCACTACCACCGGAGCCGCCGGAACCTGGACCTCCGGGGCCACCAGGGCCGCTGGAACCAGTGTAGAAGCCACCAGCACCGCCGCGGTCACCACGGTCCCCGCTAGAAAATACAATCACAGTTTTATAGCAGTAGCCAGACTTTGTTACTCATAAGGTCTCTACTAGAGACTTAAACGCGCAGTTCGGTTCTAATAGGAACTATTGTTTAGGTACCTTAAGTATATCTACATAGATTCTATAATAGTTACTATGAAATTGGTGATTATTTCTTATTTTAGGTACTTTAGTTTAATCAAATTTCAAATCAGATCATGGAAGCTACCTATAAACTATTTGCAACGGTATTTCAATAGCTCAAAGTTGTTCCTAGTATGATCATCACTACATAGTATAAAACAAAGTCGCTTTCCGCTTCCAGCGTATGTATGTATGTTTGCTTATATCTTTAAAACTACACAACGGATTTTCATGCGGTTTTTTTTAATAGATAGAGTGATTCAGTAGGAAGGTTTATATGTATAATAACATGCTACCCGTGCGAAGCCGGGGCGGGTCCCTAGTTTGTATATAAAAAAAAATAGGATAACGACTGTAATCCCCAAGTACGGTAGACATCCTCTCAAATCTTCAGACGCTTAGATCCTTTGAAGATGTCTAGTGTCGTAGTCAGAGGCTCGTCCAAACATTATATTTGGCACATACCCACATTTTGTAGTTGTAAGCATTCCATACGTGACAGGTTGCAAGCCCATCGCTGCTTTATATATAATTTCCACTAATAAAGTACTTGAATAAGATTGGGTTTTTTGCAAGGTGGATTTTGCGACTCTAACTTGGCCGTTTATTTAATCCTAAGTAGTTACAAAAAACGCTTTCAGAACATCTTAAATTTGACATTGATACTAAAGGTGGGTCTCATGAATTTATTCATTACAGCATCATATTTGCACATTACAAAATGACCTTTTATTGATGCTTATAAATCTTCTTTAATGTTGTAATGACATATTAGCACCTAAATTTAATTTAAATTTAAAACGCATCACACACGGCAGCTATAAAATTTAAATATGTATAAGTTACATATTTTTTTAGGGTTCCGTACCCAAAGGGTAAAAACGATACCCTATTACTGAGACTTCGTAGTCCGTCTGTCCGTCTGTCTGTCACAGGGCTGTATCTCATAAACCGCAATAGCTAGACAGTTGAAATTTTCACAGATGATGATGTATTTCTCTAAAAACAGCATAAAATAAATATAAGTGGGACTCCCGTACAACAAACGTGATTTTTATGCCGTTTTGATAATAGTACGGAACCTTTGGTGCGCGAGTCCGACTCGCATTTGGCCGGTTTTTTTAAAGATCGTTAGGAAACCACTCAAACATAACGGGATGAAAAAAAATAGATTCATAAATGTAATCCCCATGTAAGGTAGACTTGACATACTCTCAGATCTCAAGTCGCTTAGATTCTTGAAGATGTCTAAAGGGGGTAATCAGGCACGTTAATATAATATTTTTGTGTGCTACTACCCATACGGACCCATCGTCGTTAGGGGTTAATTTAAATGTAGTTACAATTCTATGGAATTGTACGAATTGTACTCCAAAAATCAGGAATTGTACTAGAAGAGGTCCCGAGATATTTACGTTTGAAATGGGCCGGCTAGGAAGTAGTCTTAATTGTCGAGTGATCGTTCGTTAAGCGATATACGAGGTCCAGAAGACTTCGCTGTTGTCCCCAGAGTTTGTACGAAGTGTGATTGCTACAATCAATCCAAAAAACATCGAAAATATATCGATTTTCAGTAGTTAGCAAAATGTATCAATGGATTTTTATGTTTAAAAAAAGTTATATGCGCATTGAAGCACGTGCTCGAAACGGTGAAGGAAAACACTCTATGATGTAATGTAACATTATATATTTTGTAGCTGACGTGTGTGACACGCTTAAGATATCGGAATTTTATTACATACAAGTCTATAACACTAAGAAATGAATTATGATCAATTTATATTTTACGTAATATAATAATCCTAACGGCATTGATATCTTCTTCATCCTCTCAACTTTGCACTTTAACTGCCGACACATGTATGCCTATATAGTATACTAGCGACCCGCCCCGGCTTCGCACGGGTAGCATGTTATTATTATACATATAAACCTTCCTCCTGAATCACTCTATCTATTAAAAAATACCGCATCAAAATCCGTTGCGTAGTTTTAAAGATATAAGCAAACATACATACATACATACATACGCGGGAAGCGGAAAGCGACTTTGCTTTATACTATGTAGTGATAACTTTATTTTAATTTAAGTACGAGTAACGCAACAATTTGTAAAAAAAAAACCTTGTCACAAAAGTAAAAATCTGTCTCAAAATAGGTCAACTGTTTCTTGAGTAATGTTAAAGGTGTGTTCGAAATAGATCACAGAATTAATTTACATTAAATGAAGATGAGATGTAGCAATTAATGATAATGTCCTTGACCATTCCAAATACCAGTTGCTTGGCGACGCTCGAACGGTCTAATAATGATACCGTTATCTTCTTATTATTTTAATATCAACTTGAACTTCCGCGTGAAGATTCACATGTTTCGTCTTGTCTTCTTCCGTTATTTATATTTTTTTGTTCATTCCTAAGAAATTACGAGAAGGAAACGCAGAATACCTTGTTTTTATATCCAACTATTTTCTAATAAAAAAAATTATAACTCTATTCCAGAATAACTATATCATTAGGTACTCTAAAAATAACCCTTTAAATGTATCAAATCTGGTCTGCTTACTAGTTAAATTGGTCAAATTCATGGAATTTCGTTTTTAATGAACTATTGGTAATAATTAATTATTAATAATTAGTGCAGATGTAGATGGTCTCTGATTAAAATGAACCTAAACACATTCAACTATATATTAAGTAAAAAAAAGTTTCGTTGTCCACCTTCGGTATCCATGACACCTGGTATTTACAGCATAACTATTCTATTGTCATCGTAACTTGACAGGTATGCAAAGTTTCAACTCAATCAGAAAACTGGAACTATGTCAAAGTCAACTTGTGAGATTTGTACCAGACCACAAACAAATATACAGGAGAAGTTAAATAAATTCTTGTAAATAATCCAAAAGTTACCAAAGTGTGATTAAGGGTAAAATGGGCCGTGCCGTATACGTGACCCGGATGGGGCACGGATTTGAAACGTTACATACATTTTGTATGAAGCAGTATATATTAAACAGTGCCCGATCCGTGTCCCGTCCGGACCCGTCTACTAACTAAAAGCTCCGGCCCGGCCCGGACACGGCCCGGTCTAATATAAATCTTCCCTTACTCCGTGTTTCTTACATACGAGTAGTAAGTTCAACAGTAAAATATTTTAAGCCGTCGTGAAACAACTACCAATTTTTTTTATGTTTCATACATATTTCGTAGTTTTACGCTCGTCTAAGGGGCAAGCCAGACAAAAGAGACGTAAGACGAGGACGCGTCGTAAAATTCGCTTGCATTTTCGCTTTCTCTTCTTCTTTCCGCGTCCGCGACGCTTCCTCGTTTTACGTCTCTTCTCTTTTGTCTAATACATACCTATGATACATATTACACCCAGACACAGAACAAACATCCATGTTCATCCCACAAATATTTGCCCCGGGTGGGAATTCAACCCACAACCAGAAGGCAGAGTTACTACCAACTGAGCTGTGAGGCCATATTCCAGGTAAAGTCAACTTACTTGTATTTTCCGGATTCGTCAGGAATGTAGCGGCCGGAGTTATCTCTACCCGGGTTGTATTTGCCAGCTGCGTCGTATTGTACTGGCTGGTAACGGATGGGTTCATAACGAGGGACCTTGGTTGAGTACTGGAAAGGTGCCCTAGTTGTGCTAGAGAACTGGAAGGGTGTGTACCTGTAAAGAAGTACAATTAATATTTAACATTGTTTAATAAACAACAAAATACAACAGACATGATGTTAAGATCCCTATCATTTATGTCAGGTGACGAAATGTCCTCAAAGCTGTTGTTTTTAAAAACTATATTTGTTATTCACTTACCTTCCAGTTTCAGCCGCAAGGGCCACTGTCAGAGACAGACAAATAACCTGAAATAAAATACTTATTAATAACATATACATAATAACTTATTTCAAAATAATATCTTATATAACAGTGCAAATTTATTATTATATAATTTAAACAAACATGTAATTAATTATTAATATTATTTACAAAAGAGAAGTCAATTGGTCGTAAATAAATTTTAGATCCACTAAATGGTTATGGCTTAACATTCCGTATTAATAAGCCACGATAGTGATTCACAAAACGACAACTAAGTAAAAACCCGTGACTTACCAAAAGAACGCGCATTTCTGTTGTCATCAAGCGCGCTTAACAACCTGAATGTGATTCTATTGATCAATGCCTTTTTATACCTTTTTAGCCTATTTTATAATTCAACTTTGCAGTTCCTCCTATTTATAATATGTTGGTTGACGCTTATTTGAAGATACATCGGTTCTCAACCTTTATCTAATTAATTTAATCGTACCTATCGTATGTGTATCACAATAATATATAATATTTATAACAATTTGAGCTCTCTTCGAGCTTTACATTACTATTGTTTATTTCAATTACCTATTTTCAATTATGTACCTATTTTCAGAAGGGGCCTCATAGATGTGGGCTACTCTCCACTATAATGCCCAAATAAGGACCAGATATAGACTTGAAAATGTATAGATACAGTAAGTATTAAGTGCTACGGCAGAAAAAAAAATTGGCAACAAGCTCAAGATCACCACACTTAGGTAAGAACCTCGGCTTGGTCGTTGCTGGAGAGTAGGTATTTGAGGTGGGAACATCCCAAAGGTGGGAAGTCGACGTCTCTTGTGTACTATACAAAGAGAAGGGACGAGACGTCGACCCCGCCGTTCAAATTGGACATAATATATGAGTGTGTTTGTGTTTTAACGGGAGAAGCAAAGGTGATCTTATCATCGGGATCCTCAAGTTTAGACTTACAGATGGACTTTGCCTTATTGGTTACATCAGATATTATTGTTTAGCAGTTTTTGGAAATTTCATCATATTTGGTTCTGAACATTTAAAAGAAACCTTATACAAAAACCGGCCAAGTGCAAATCGGACTCGCGCACGAAGTGTTCCGTACCATTATCTATAAAAACGGTAAAAAAATCACGTTTGTTGTATAGGAGCCCCCCTTAAACATTGATTTTATTTTATTTTTATTTGTTGTTATAGCAGCAACAGAAATACATAATCTGCGAAAATTTCAACTGTCTAGCTATCAGGGTTCATGAGATACACATGTGTACACCCTGTGACAGACAGACGTACAGACAGACGTACAGACAGACGAACAGACAGACGGACAGCGAAGTCTTAGTAACAGGGTCCCGTTTTTACCCTTTGGGTACGGAACCCTAAAAAGGAATGGTTAGGTTATACAGTGCACAAATTATTCCTGTAAAATGTATCCAGTAAAGGATGGTACGGCAGTGTTTGATTCGCGCTCGACTTGGCGGGGGCACTGCCGTGCCCCCAAATTGCACCTGAATTTATACCGTTGGTTGAAAAGCAACTGGAAGCTTTTCATTAGTTTCCGTGCTAGTATGTCACAGCGTCATAACATCTCTTCTGAATACCGATCTGGGAAAATAACCTACTTGCGTGAAATTGATCTATTAGGGATTATATATCACTACATAGTATAAAGCAAAGTCGCTTTCCGCTTCCCGCGTCTGTATGTAATATGTAATACTAGTGACCTGCCCGGGCTTCGCACGGGTGCAATGCTGATACTAAATATACTACAGAATGTCTTTATATAAAACGTTTTTTTTTTCACAGCTTTTTTGTCATTAGACAATTATTGATGATTTCTTTTTTTCTCGAACGTTCGCGACCGGTCGAACTGCGCGTTTGACGCCTAGCTGCTAGGCCGGTCGCGAACGTTCGAGAATGTTCGTTTTACGAAGCTACTCGCTAGCCTCTAGGTGCCAAGCAAGCCGCCTGCCTGTGCGTTCGCGTTTTTAATTAGGGATGACTGAGAGTGTTATAAACGTAAGAGTAGACAAAAATATAATCAGAAAGCTTCGAACTGCTAAGCTATCGGGAGTTACACGTGTTATTGTGAGTCAACCATAAAAGATAGACATATGCTGTCGTGGAATATTTTTTATATAATTTTAAGGAGAACATTTCCGTCATACATGAATTCTGTGTAGCTTTAACCATTAAGGTTGCACACGCGACGGAAGCTTAAAAATTGGAGTAACTTCTCCCGTTTTCCCAACATTTTCCTTCACTGCTCTGCTCATATTGATTGCAGCGTGATAAAAAGTATACTATAACCAGCTCAGGAGTATGAAAAATAATTGTACCAAGTTTCGTTAAAATCCGTCGAGTAGTTTTTGTTTCTATAACGGTTATACAGACAGACAGACAGACAGACAGACAGACAGACAAAAATTTTACTGATTGCATGTTTGGCATCAGTGTCGATCCCTAATCACCCCCTGATAGTTATTTTGGAAATATATTTCATGTACAGAATTGACCTCTCTACAGATTTATTATAAGTATGTATGTATGTTTGCTTATATCTTTAAAACTACACAACGGATTTTGATGCGGTTTTTTTTTATAAATAGAGTGATTCAAGAGGAAGGTTTATATGTATAATACATGCATAATATAGTAGAGAAACACTGATAATTTTAGAGGTTTCTAATGTGATGTTGTAAATAAACACATTTTTTGCGCTTACATTGCAAATGCTGGCTGAACCCCACGAGATACATCAAAATAATGTACTACAGTATTGTATACCTTAAAAACGTCTGCAAAAAAGTCCACGATGGTATTAGAAATGTCTTACGCACAGCGAAGCGGGCACGGGTCAGCTAGTATTATATATTATATACTCGTACATTAGGGTTACATCATTGTACGGATGAACTTCTTTTGTTTGTGAACTCATCGTGTGACACATCATTGAATATTTATTCGCCATTTGTATAACTTAGATAAATATCGGAGACAGGTAGATTGCGCCAGAGTTGGACTTGAACTTACCTGAATATATATTGTTTCGATAAACCAGGACTCGTATGTTGATATAATTTGTTAAGTTTGAAAAGAAATAAAAATTAATAGGATCACGACTGTAATCCCAAAGTACGGTAGACATCATCTCAGATCTCCAGGCGCTTAGATCCTTTGATATTTAGTGGGGGTAGTCAGAGGCACGTCCTTACATTACATTTGGCTCATGCCCACGTTTTGCAGTAGTTAGCATTCCATACGTGACAAGTTGCAAGCCCATCGCCGTTTATAAGAATGCTAAATGGTTTCCTCACGGTGTTTTCCTTCACCGTTTTGAGCATGTGTTTTAATGCGCATATAAATTTTTTGAACAGAAAAATCCATTGATACACGCCAGGGTTCTAACCTACGACCTTCGAAATGAAAGTCAGGGTAGCTCCCACTCGGCCAGCACGCCTTTTTTTTTAACTAAAGTTAATTTTATTAAAGTTTGAGAACCATCAAAGATTACTAATTAATTATCTGATTTAATCATTAGCATCATCCGACCGATCTTCAGTATTATTGACCATACACACACATTCTAATATAGTTGACAGACACGATGTTGTAGCACAATATTTAGAAAATAAAAAATACTCTGGTGAATATAATCTGAACTGGGAAGCGCTGAAATAGTTGAGATTATAAATTTAAATTAAAAAGTTTGTGTGTTTGTGGTTCAATCACGATGTAATTGATCAACCAATAAGTGGTCTGAGCACGAACCACTATTGTATCGACAACGTATTGTCCAAATGTCCAACTGTCACTTTTTGTGTAGTAAAAGTGTCAGTTTTGGCATTTGGATGATGCGTTGTCGATTCGATAGCGGTTCATGCTAACCCCCAAGTACCGCATATTATTTTTGAAAATATCTAACATATTTTAAAATATATACTTAGAAAAATCATGATTTACATAATTTATGCCATTGAGTACCGTTATTTAACACAGTAGCTATCAATCAAATTTAAATGTCAATTATAAATTAAAACTATGATAATTCTACACTGCATAGCCTTCATAGATCAATTAACATAGAAAGATGGATCGTTTAAAACAATTACTAGGTGGTTAGTTTGTGGTGAAATTTAAAAATCAAATCTACGCATTCATTAAAACCTTTCATCGTGTTTTTTTTTCTACTATAACATTATTTTGTTAAAAAAGGTTAATTGAGATCCATTCCAGACTAAAAACTAATTAATTACCTACCTTGCTATAATTAAAAGTATTTACAAACTTCCATACTTACTTTATTATTTTACTAGTGAAAACTCTCACGGCTTCACGTGAAGCTTTTTCAAACAGACTGCAATCCCGGTGCACTCCCTTGTTGTTAATTTCGAAAAATCCTTTGTATTAACACGTGCTCAAAACGTTGAAGAAAAACATCAATAATGAAAACAATTTGTATATGCGTTCTTATAACGGCGATGTGCTTGCTATCTGTAAAGTAAACAGCAAAATGAATTGAAAATTAATGGAATTGGCCAAATGTAATGCTTTAACGTCCTTTGACTTTCTATTTAAGCCTCGCCGTAAACGGGCCTCCTGCCACAACCACAAAACGCCGCCACCACGACCGGCATAATTCCTGTAGTTTTCATACAAAATGAAAACGAACAGCCAGTGGCAGCCACTCACTACCACTACAAAATATATGATAAGCTTTAAAAAGTGGCCGTTTGCGGCGATCCTTAGACTTTTTTCATACCTTATAATACCTAACTAATAAAAGATAAAGCGCCCTCTGCTCCTAGTTATGACTAAGTTATAAATGGTGAATAAACAAGCAGTATTATGACTATAACCTCAAGTTGTAACATGGTAATGCTGGAATGGAACAAATTAAATGTTATGTTTATAGCTCAATGTAGCTAACATCTTCATGGGTATGGCTCATACTCGTCATTAAAATAATATGTCAACCACCTTGTAAACCAAGTCCCCCCGTATTCAGGAACGACACTGTGAGAACACGCACCCACAGTGGACGAAATATTTTTTCATAAACATCGCTTTATGTGTTGTGCGACACTGCTTAGTGTGACTAGAGGCACACTATCGTGTGCCTATAACCAAAGTTGAGCTCTAGAGATACACGATAGCGTGCGCCATAGTGTCGCACAACACATAAAGTGAATTTTATGAAAAAAAATTTCGTCCACTGTGGGTGCGTGTTCTCACAGTGTCGTTCCTGAATACGAGGGTAAGACGTTTAGGTGTTATTCGTATGCCTACGCATAAATTGAAGTGTTAGCGCTGACAAGTTCTATTTTACGTATGAATAATAGGCAGATCCTCCAATAGCAATTATAGTGTACTGTTGTACCTACTTATTAAGGTACCTGTGTGAAGAATTAAATATCAAATAAATGATTGACGATCAGAAGTGTTCGCCGGGATTCGAAGTCGCGAAACGAGGTGCGCCGTTGATTTCACTTGCTGTCACACCCACTGGACACAGCTGGACGTCAAGCTAGACTCGAAATCTGTTGTTGTTATTAATCAAGGATCTCACCACCCTTACCCTTTGTAGGACACATGTTTGTGTGAACGTTACAGTAATGACATTATTTGTCGTTGGAAAGGTCTTTTCAAATTGGAACAATACTAATACAGCTCTATTGAAATGATAGTCCGTTCCCAATTAAATGAAGGTAAACATGAATAACATATTTCAATTATTTTATGTTTAATATTTTAAATTGTCTTAAATTTTTCAAAGGTCAAAAGCATGTATGTTCTTTACTTCTGGAACAAGCCCACATGTTGCAGAAATTAACAAACCCACTACTGCTTATAGAAATAGCTAACTGGTTTCTTCACGACGTTTTTCTTCACTGTTTTAAACACGTGTTAATGCGCATATTATATTTTAAACTATAGCGTTGATTCTTTTGTCTGTATTACGAGTCATTTTAAATTGAAAAAACTAATTTCACAGTTGGTAACCTGATACATAATTTAAATCACAACTAAAGTACAAAGGACACTGTGTAGGTAATCTGCCAGAATCTCGCTTATTTTATTACATTTAAATTGAGGATTTATTTCTGTGAAGTTTTTATTGTGTCAAGGTTTTGAAAAATAAATTCAAGCACATTTCGTACTCAATAAAACATGAAAGTTTATGTGGTACGTGTCCATGTTTGACGCGAAGCTCCGGAGAGTAGGTATGCGTGTAGGTGTGAAGATGTGCGCCATTATAAAACAAGGATAGGCAATTCAGATTCTTTCTTAACAGAGTCAAGCGAGCCACGTAATCTCTGATACTGACGTACCCTTACTCATACACAAAAGAGCGGAATAAAAAACTCAAGAGTTCACCTTTCAAATGACCGTTTTAGTGGTGCATAAAAAGATGGCGAGGAGCACCGAGTCCGTTCACCTTGCATGTTCTTTCACCGCCAGTCAGCCCCTTTTCCACTACATTATTTGGTCAAAAAAAAACCAGTAAGCAAATAAACAAAACCGACCAAGTGCGAGTCGGACTCGCGCACGAAGGTTTCCGTACCATTATCTATAAAAAACGGCCAAAAATCACGTTTGTTGTATGGGAGCCCCATTTAGATATATTATTCTGTTTTTAGTATTTGTTGTTATAGCGGCAACAGAAATATATAATCTGTGAAAATTTCAACTGATAGCTATCACGGTTCATGAGATACAGCCCTGTGACAGACAGACGGACAGACAGACAGCGAAGTCTTAGTAATAGGGTCTCGTTTTTATCCTTTGGGTACGAAACCCTAAAAAACATAGGATCACAAATGCAATACTTTTAGACAAGCTCTCAGATCTCCAGGCGCTTAGATCTTTGAAGACATCTAAAGAGGGAAAGTATATTTCATAGTATTGGGCTTGCAAACTGTCACGTATAAAAGCTAGGAATGCTAACTACAGCAAAATGTGGGTATTGTGCCAAACATATTGTTTGGACATACCTCTGATGATCTTTAGCAAAGTTGTTGTGCGTGAGTCCACGAAGGTTTCTGAGTTGGTGGCGTAGCAACGTAACGTAGCGCGTAGGGTACACCTAGTATTGTATATATGATAAACATCCTAAAAATCCTAATCATACAGAGTGAGCCGCTTTCGGTAAACGAAATAACAGTTGTAATATTATAAACAACAGGTTTCACTTAATTTATGTGTAAGATTATTTAAAACGTCTTTATTAAATAAAAAAAATAGACCATTTTTAAAGTCACACAGTTTTACGACTGTGAATTTAATAATGCGGATGTGTTCTATTATGTAAATAAACTTGTTTCTTTTTGTAAAATATAAATTAAAGATGACTAACTATAATATACGGGGTATCCAAGCAACAGAGATCTTTTTATCCTTGTCTAGTAAATATAGCCGTGTTGACCAAGCGGGAAGGGAAGGGTTCGAATCCCATCGTGCATCAATGGATTTTTCTGTTCGAAAATGTATATGCGCATCAAAAACACGTGCTTACAACGGTGAAGGAAAACATCGTGAGGAAACCAGTTAGTGTTCTTATAAGCGGCGATGGGCTTGCAACCTGTCACGTACGGAATGCTAACTACTGCAAAATGCGGGTATGTGCCAAATATAATGTTGGACGTACCTCTGACTACCCCCACTAGACATCATCAAAGGATCTAAGCGTCTGGAGATCTGAGAGGAGGTCTACCGTACTAGGGGATTACAGTCGTGATTCTATTTATTTATTTTATTTTATTTTTATTTTACCTTTTTTTGCCTTGTACTTTTTTGGAGGTACTTGCACTATGTATCTAAAACTGTGCCTGTCAAACCATCGTACAGTTCTATCTCATTAAGGCGGGTGAGCACTTGTAAATTAAATAGAAATAGGATCACATCTGTTATCCCCAAGTACGGTAGACATCTTCTCAGATCTCCAGGCGCTCAGATCCTTGAACATATCTAAAGGGGTAGTCAGAGGCAAGTTCAAACATTACATTTATCCAACAGTACTTGTAGTTGTGATTATATGTATAGATGTTTGTGCGTGTGGTGTGGTTGTGATGTGTGTATAGACATGCGCTTTTGTGTGCGTGACTGTAGCTCGAATGATGCTGATCGCTACACACACAATTACGACCAACCCGCCTCTGTGACATAGAACAACTATACCCTCACACTGGAATTCAATTGACGTTATTTTCAAAGTTTAAATGTCCTTGACATTTTCTTATGGGCTCTATCAAAAGATAAGGAAAAGAATCGCCTTGTACAGAATTTGCTAATGAGCTAAATGTGAATTTGCGTAGGAAGTCACACATTAAATTTAATCTCAGTGATTTATGATTTTTATCATGGAATACATAATTTGATAGATCCTACTCCAAATCCATTACATAAATCAAAAATTTTTATAAGTTCTCAAAACGTTCTTACTCAAATGGGACTTAAACCCACCTCTCAGTATAAGTAGGGATGCGTTTAGTTCGATCTTGATCAAGCTCGACAAAATCCTGATTTGAGAAACATTAGCAACCTATACATAAATTAAAAAAATAATAACCTTAGTATGCCAAATTATATTAGGTGTATCATGAACATACCTACATATTGTCTTAAAGGTTAAATCTAAAGGTGAGTTTTTAAGGTTAATTTAATAAGTGATCAAAAAGATTAAGTAAATATCGAAGAAAAATTTTAAATAATTTTTTATTAAAACTCCAGGAAGTTCTTGAAGTTTGTATGAGTCGTTTTACACGTGGTTCGATTAATATTCTTCAAAGTAGGTATTATAAAACTTGAGTTTCAAGTTTTTCTAAACCTTGCTCTTAAAAAGGATGTAGCGGGTGTCAAAGGTTTGTCAAACTACTCGACCAACTTTAAAAATGATTTTAGCTATTAAAAGCTACATTATTAACATATACAGTTAATAATGTAGCAGTTAAATATGTTAATATACAAATATGACCTATGCTACCAGTTGCTCTATCTCACGAAGGCGGGTAGTACTTAATTACAGAGCACTACACAGTGCTCAGCATCCTCCAAGTCGCAGTCACGTAGGCAAAAGCACGTGTCTATACACATCATAACTACAACACGGAAACAAAAGCGCGTGTCTATTACACATCAGAACTACAAGTACTCCTCACCCGCCTTCGTGAGATAGAGCAACTGGTAGCATAGGCCATATTTTATTTTATTAAAAACTAGCTGTCCCGACAGACGTTGTCCTGTCAAATTCATTTTTTTCCTTAAGGGGCTTGTTCAGAAGTATTTCTTTTTTCGTTTCGAACAAAAACAATCGTCGACAGGGAGCGCCTTAAGAACATTCTCCTGGTAATAACGCAAACAAAAAAAAAAGAATTAGCGAAATTAGAGATTTGCGCTTAGCAACACATTCAGTGATTCATTTTAATACATAAGATTAGAGATCCCCACAAAAATTGCAATAATGTTACAGTACATAAGCTACACAGCTCAGTTGGTAGTAACTCTGCCTTCTGCGCTGTAGGTTGTGGGTTCGATCCCCACCCAGGGCAAATATTTGTGTGATGAACATAGATGTTTGTTCTGTGTCTGGGTGTTACTATGTATAATAAGTATGTACATATTTACAACAAAAAAAAAGTATATAAGTATTCTACTAGCTATCTGGTTCCCATAGTACAAGCTTTGCTTAGTTTGGGGCTAGATGGCGTTGTGTGTAAAGTCCACCAATATTTATATATTTTTTTTATCAAAAATTTGCCTATAATCTATTCTTCGCACACACATACAAAGCCGGGGCGGACTACTCACGGTTTTTTTTACGCAAAACATTATTAAGATCAGGCAAATTTTAAACCAAATTATGGCAAATAACAAAATACTGGTTTTAAGATGATTCAAAACATCTTCTAAAAGAGGTACAATATGGTGCTTGCTTTTGTATTAGTGATTTTAAGGCGTTGTGCGATTTACCGAAATCACTACATAGTATAAAGCAGTCACTTTCCGCTTCCCGCGTATGTATGTATGTATGTTTGCTTATATCTTTAAAACTACACAACGGATTTTGATGCGGTTTTTTTTAATAAATAGAGTGATTCAAGAAGAAGGTTTATATGTATAATACATGCGTAATATAGCAGAGAAACACTGATAATTTTAGAGGTTTCTAATGTGATGTCGTAAATAAACACATTTTTTTGCGCTTACATTGCAAATGCTGGCTGAACCCCACGAGATATATCAAAATAATGTACTACAGTATTGTACACCTTAAAAACGTTTACAAAAAAGCCCACGATGGTATTAGAAATGTCTTACGCAAAGCGAAGCGGGCACGGGTCAGCTAATCTTCTTCTATACTTATAATAAATCTGTAGAGAGTTCAATTCTGTACATGAAATATATTTCCAAAATAACTATCAGGGGATGATTAGGGACTGATGCCAAAAATGCAATCAGTAAAATTTTTGTCTGTCTGTCTGTCTGTCTGTCTGTCTGTCTGTCTGTCTGTCTGTCTGTATAACCGTTATAGAAACAAAAACTACTGGACGGATTTTAATGAAACTTGGTACAATTATTTTTCATACTCCTGAGCTGGTTATAGTATACTTTTCATCACGCTACAATCAATAGGAGCAGAGCAGTGAAGGGAAATGTTGGGAAAACGGGAGTAGTTACTGCATTTCTTAAGCTTCCGTCGCGTGTGCAACCTTAATGGTTAAAGCTACACAGAAATCATGTATGACGGAAATGTTCTCCTTAAAATTATATAAAAAATATCCCAAGACAGCATATGTTTATCTTTTATGGTTGACTCACAATAACACGTGTAACTCCTGATAGCTTAGCAGTTCGAAGCTTTCTGATTATATTTGACTACTCTTACGTTTATAACACTCTCAGTCATCCCTAATTAAAAAAGTTTACATTATTAACTATTCCATAAAAAAGAATCATAGAAATCGGTATAGAAACACCAAAGTTATACATGAAATACGCTAATAATAAGCCATCGCGCGTGAATACTGAATCATGCTATAAGGATTATTTTTGTATATAAGGTCGCGAACGCACAGGCAGACGGCTTGCTTAACGCCTAGAGGCTAGCGAGTCACCTAGCGAGTAGCTTCGTAAAACGAACATTCTCGAACGTTCGCGACCGGCCTAGCAGCTAGGCGTCAAGCGCGCAGTGCGGCCGGTCGCGAACGTTCGAGAATCGGTCGCCGCGCTCGACGCGTCTCGCGGCCGAAGGTATAAAAAGGCGGGGCGTCCGAGCGCGAGCTTCATACAATTTTTGTGTGATACTGCGCAACCGGACCCACCGTGTTTAAGGGTTAAAATGCATTTACAAATCTATGGAAATGTACAAATTGTACTCCAAAAATCTGGAATTGTACTAGAAGGGGTCCCGAGATAACTTTCTAGATGTCAAACGACGACGCAAAGAAATATGAGCTTAACTGCTTTGACTCAACGGCACGTTTCAAGTGCACAGCGGGCGATGACGTCTGCCAGTATTAAATTACCTTAGGGTTGACCCAATTAAAATGTTTAATTTTTTTATAAAATGGTCAATTCGTTTTTTTACAAATAGCTAAATAAATAAAAGCGTAGTAAGCGGTGTTGGTCGAGTAGGAGGTACCTCGACTTTTAATTTTAAGGTCGTGGGTTCGAATCCCAGGTGCATCAATGGATTTTTTGTAAAAAATAAAATCCAGTTAGTCCTACTTCCTACTAATATGAAAGTTAGTTAGAAATGCGAAAGTTTGTGAGTTTGTTCGTATGTTTATGCCTCAATCAGGCCAAAACGACAAAACGGATTAAAATGAAATTTGCTGTAGATGTAGGTATAATGCTCGAATAAATCATAGACTACTTTAAAATAAGAAAAACATTCCCAAAATGATAAACAAAACGCACAAAAGGTATGATTTTGGTATAGATGGATCTGGTGTGCAAAATCTGACATTAGTCTTCATAGCAACGTGCGTTACTCTATGCGATTATTAAAATTTTGACAGGATTATTTTTTTTCTGTCGCGGGTCTGCTATAGGCAATACGCTAAAAAGTTCTTATTTCTTCAAGTTATACGCGGGTGAAACCGCGGGGTACAGCTAGTCTCGAATAAAATAACGTAAATGGTAGAGATAGTTGCCACCTACTTTAAATACATGTTATTTTCTTTACAAAGATTAATAAGGTAAAACTTAGCTGCTGCTTAGTCTGCGTTGACCTTATAAGAATAAAGAGTACATTTTGATGAACATTTTACCCTTAGGTACATCACATTTGTTCAATTGGCATATTTTTCAGAAACATTTTATCTAAACGAATATATAGGTAATACCAACTCTTGCCAGCAGCTTCACTTGGGTGATATCTGGATAAAGAGTAGCATATAATAATACCTCAAAAGGAAGAAATTAAACTCTTATAAAATATGTCTGTACTCCCACCTCTCCCCCCCCCCCCGCTTCTTTCTGAAAACTACTGGGACTAACATTTTAAAAAAAATAAGGATAAAAGTTTTTACCTATAATTTACAGGAAAATCTATAAGACGTTTGTACTGAACTCTCGGTGCGCGAGTCCTACTCACAATTCTTCGGTTTTTTGTAAACTTCCTGCTATTACAAAAAAAACATCATTATATTAACATCGGAATGCCATTCTGAAATCAGAATAGATAGATTTTTCAAATGAGACCAATAGAAGTGCAACTAAGTATCATTAAATATTACAAAAAAATCGTCAAAGGTTGGTCCGTCTGTGACTCTTGAGTGCATAAAGAGCATGCAAACCTAAGGCGAAGGCTAGACGATCAGAAAATATTGTCTCTCAGTTATAAGAAATACTGATGGACCACATTCCATTGACGGAACAAACAGACAGAGCTAGACATTCAATATTTATTACGTTAGTATTGTATCGTGTTCCATTCAATTCAGACTTGAAATAAATATAAATACAGAGAAAAAAACTAAAACTTTTGTAGCAATTATCTTTGAATTTGTTTTAAAGGAATAAAAAGAAATCAATGGACAAATATTGACTAATAAGGAGAGAAAAATAAAATAAAAATAGTGATGCAATCGATATCGGTATTTATTGATCGTCTACCTATATTGTATGGACGGATGTCAGTATTTATCACAAACTGTCATTCCGGAATTTATAAATCTAGAAATAAATGATAAATAGATATTCGTAGGTACATTTAGTTACACGATCGATAAATACCACACTACTGGATAAACACAGTCGTGTTGGCCGAGTGGAAGGTAACTCGACTTTCCATCTGAAGGGTTCGAATCGCAACCGTGCATCAATGGATTTTACTGTTCGAAAAATGTATATAACCATTTACATGTGCTCATAACGGTGAAGGAAAACATCGTGAGGAAACCAGTTACTATTTTTGTAAGCGGCGACGGGCTTGCAAACAGTCACGTGTGGAATGCTAACTGCTAACTACTACAAAATGTGGGCATGTGCCAAATGTAATATTTGGAGGTGACAAACCCTTTTGGACATCTTCAAGAGTTTGAGCGCCAATAGATCTGAGGATGTCTACCGAACTTAAGGATAACAGACGTGAGTCTTTCTTTTTATTGGATACTAGCCGACCCGTGACAGACTTTGTCCTGCCCAAACTTCAATAATCGCATAGAAAAAAATTATAATAATAATAAAGATAGAATAAACCTTTTCTTATTTATAAAGTTTACTAGCTTTTACCCGCGACTTCGTCCGCGTAGATTCAGGAAATCGATTTTTGACGACTTTATCGTAAAACAATAAAATTCCTATCCAATAATCAAAATAAATGATGGGAAAAAAGCCTTTGTCCAAGACTTTAAACTATACTAGCTGTACCCCGCGGTTTCACCCGCGTATAACTTGAAGAAATAAGAACTTTTTAGCGTATTGCCTATAGCAGACCCGCGACAGAAAAAAATAATCCTGTCAAAATTTTAATAATCGCATAGAGTAACGCACGTTGCTATGAAGACTAATGTCAGATTTTGCACACCAGATCCATCTATACCAAAATCACACCTTTTGTGCGTTTTGTTTATCATTTTGGGAATGATTTTCTTATTTTAAAGTAGTCTATGATTTATTCGAGCATTATACCTACATCTACAGCAAATTTCATTTTAATCCGTTTTGTTGTTTTGGCCTGATTTAGGCATAAACATACGAACAAACTCACAAACTTTCGCATTTATAATATTAGTAGGAAGTAGGACTAACTGGATTTTATTTCTTACAAAAAATCCATTGATGCACGCTGGGATTCGAACCCACGACCTTAAAATTAAAAGTCGAGGTACCTCCTGCTCGACCAACACCGCTTACTACACTTTTATTTATTTAGCTATTTGTAAAAAAACGAATTGACCATTTTATAAAAAAATTAAACATTTTTATTGGGTCAACCCTAAGGTAATTTAATACTGGCAGACGTCATCGCCCGCTGTGCACTTGAAACGTGCCGTTGAGTCAAAGCAGTTAAGCTCATATTTCCTTGCGTCGTTTGACATCTAGAAAGTTATCTCGGGACCCCTTCTAGTACAATTCCAGATTTTTGGAGTACAATTTGTACATTTCCATAGATTTGTAAATGCATTTTAACCCTTAAACACGGTGGGTCCGGTTGCGCAGTATCACACAAAAATTGTATGAAGCTCGCGCTCGGACGCCCCGCCTTTTTATACCTTCGGCCGCGAGACGCGTCGAGCGCGGCGACCGATTCTCGAACGTTCGCGACCGGCCGCACTGCGCGCTTGACGCCTAGCTGCTAGGCCGGTCGCGAACGTTCGAGAATGTTCGTTTTACGAAGCTACTCGCTAGGTGACTCGCTAGCCTCTAGGCGCTAAGCAAGCCGCCAGCCTGTGCGTTCGCGACCTTATATACAAAAATAATCCTTATAGCATGATTCAGTATTCACGCGCGATGGCTTATTATTAGCGTATTTCATGTATAACTTTGGTGTTTCTATACCGATTTCTATGATTCTTTTTTATGGAATAGTTAATAATGTAAACTTTTTTAATTAGGGATGACTGAGAGTGTTATAAACGTAAGAGTAGTCAAATATAATCAGAAAGCTTCGAACTGCTAAGCTATCGGGAGTTACACGTGTTATTGTGAGTCAACCATAAAAGATAAACATATGCTGTCGTGGGATATTTTTTATATAATTTTAAGGAGAACATTTCCGTCATACATGATTTCTGTGTAGCTTTAACCATTAAGGTTGCACACGCGACGGAAGCTTAAGAAATGCAGTAACTACTCCCGTTGCAGTAACTACGCGCGTTGTGAAAGGGTCGAGGTGGGGTCGAGGTGGGGTCGAGGTGGGGTCGAGGTGGGGTCGAGGTGGGGTCGAGGTGGGGTCGAGGTGGGGTCGAGGTGGGGTCGAGGTCGGGTCGAGGTCGGGTCGAGGTCGGGTCGAGGTCGAGGTCGAGGTCGAGGTCGAGGTCAAAGTTGATTCCCCTTCCCTTGTCCCACGTTATTTTGTGTTCAGTACAACATAACTGTAAACTAATAAACGACTTATTGTGCAAGTAGGAGATTACCAAAACATCATTAGTTGGTAGGTGGTATCTACTTAGGAAGGTAGGTACTTACCTATTTATTTGCTTTGCGTTTTTTTCTCATCTAACTAGCTAGATTGACAAAAATTGAGCCTACTGATTAAGTTTATATTACATTATATTTGATAATAATAAAAAACATATTATTTTAACTTAAAAAAAATAAAATTTTATTACAATTCCTTCACTAATTAATCGAAAAGAACTTCGTTCCATCCGGGTGTCCCTTGACACCTCTCAAGTTTTTTTTGTTTCTATAACGGTTATACAGACAGACAGACAGACAGACAGACAGACAGACAAAAATTTTACTGATTGCATTTTTGGCATCAGTATCGATCCCTAATCATCCCCTGATAGTTATTTTGGAAATATATTTCATGTACAGAATTGACCTCTCTACAGATTTATTATAAGTATAGAAGAAGATGAAATTACATCTTAATCGGCCCAGCGGTTTGGCCGTGATAACGTCGCAAATAGACAAATAGACAAACCTTCGTATTCAAGTACGACACTATGAGAACACGCACCCACAGTGGACGAAATCTTTTTTCATAATAATCACTTTATGTGTTGAGCGGCACTATGACGCACGCTACCGTGTGCCTTTAGAGCTCAACTTTGGCTAGAGGCACACGATAATGTGCCTCTAGTCACACTATGCAGTGTCGCACAACACATAAAGTGGTGTTTATGAAAAAAGATTTCGTCCGCTGTGGGTGCGTGTTCTCATAGTGTCGTTCTTGAATACGAGGGAGAGTTACTTTCATTTATAATATTAGTATAAATTCGGTGTATTCTGATGCATGCGTTCTCCCAATATTAACATGCTGTCAAGCAAAATGAAATAGAGCTTCTGACTACCCCTACCTTCAGGGATCTGAGCGCCTGAATATCTGAGAGAATGTCTTCCGTACTTGGGGATACAGTCGTGATCCTTTTACATTTTTTTTAATTAAATTGCAAGCGCCTACAGAAACTATGATTGATCAAACAAAATGATGATGTTCTTTTTAATTCAGGCACAGATAGACAATTTGAGGGAAATGATCTTAGGGGCATAGGTGGGGTATTTTTAAGAACATAAAATGTAACGTTATCAGAAAAAATACATATTCTATGTAGGTACTACTGGTATACTGTATATTATGGGTCCTTCCTGAAGGGTTCCGTAAATATGCATAATACAGAAAAAATACAATATCTAGTGTTTCAGTTCAAACATCCCATAACAGACACCATAAATAAAATAAAAACACAAGTGCGAGTCAGACTCCCGCACGAAGGTTTCCGTGCCATTATCTATAAAAACCGGCCAAGTGCGAGTCGGACTCGCGCACGAAGGGTTCCGTACTATTATCAAAACGGCAAAAAAATCACGTTTGTTGTACGGGAGTCTCACTTAAATATTTATTTTATTCTGATTTTAGAGAAATACATCATCTGTGAAAATTTCAACTGTCTAGCTATCACGGTTCACGAGATACAGCCTGGTAACAGACAGACGGACAGCGGTGTCTTAGTAGTCCCGTTTTTTACCCTTTAGATACGGAACCCTAGAAACATAAAAAATAATTCATAATATCTCGTAACCTACCTATTTACCTAACTACGTAGTTAGCATTCCACACGTGACAGGTTGCAAGCCCGTCGCCGCTTTCAAGAATACTAACAGGTTTCCTCACGATGTTTTCCTTCACTGTTATAAACACGTGTAACGCGCATATAGGTACATTTTTCGAACAGAAATATCCATTGATGCACGGCCAGGATTCGAACTCGAAATTAATTTGAAATTAATAATATCTACCTAGGTACCTATTTACCTAACTACATGAATTCAATAATTCAATTTCAAACTTTATATTCGATCATGTGAAGTACCACCTATTTACCGACTTACTTTACCGATAGTGGTAAAATAGCGCCACCTGCCAGCGAAATCGCAAACCTCTTTCATCTTACCTCTCAAACCCCGAGCGGTCGCATGAGACCGCGAAAAGTACCTATAATACGTAGTAACATCAAATGAAACTAGATGGCGCTGGAATGCAAAAATCAAGTTTGTTGTATGGGAGCCCCCCTTAAATATTTATTTTATTCTGTTTTTAGTATTTGTTGTTCGAGCAGCAATAGAAATACATAATCTGTGAAAATTTCAACTATCTAGCTATCATGGTTCATGAGATACAGCCCTGTGACAGACAGACAGACGGACAGACAGACGGACAGACAGACGGACAGCGAAGTCTTAGTAATGGGGTTCCGATTTTACCCTTTGGGTACGGAACCCTAAAAACGGCAAAATAACACGTTTGTTGTATGGCTCCACTTAAATATTTATTTTAATCTGTTTTTAGTATTTGATGTTATAGCAACAACAGTAATACATCATCTGTGAAAATTTCAACTGTCTAGCTACAGATCACGGTTCATGAGATACAGCCCTGTGACAGACAGACGGACAGACGGACAGCGAAGTCCTAGAAAAAGGATCCCGTGTTTACCCTTTGGGTATGGAACCCTAAAAAACGAGAAGAAATACTTACAGAAGAAATAAATGTAAAATCTTTTGATGGTTACAAATTTTCGCAGTTTGAACATTCAGGCGAAATTTGAGTTTTTAAAAGCGCCTGGTGTTAAACACCAGAATCGGTCAAGCTATTGCTATGGCAGTAAACCTGCAACAATGAAATAATCGGATTGATACTTACTTTACTTTACTTTACTTTACTTGGTATTTCTACCCTGGCGCCAATAAATGTTTGACGAACTTGGCGGGTAGTGGGCAAGTGCCCGAATAAGATGCAAGAGGTGTTCGTAACCTGAGGTTGGACAAATGTTTGCACGTTATTAATATTGGTTTCTGAGCTAGGTGTTGTGGTAAGCCCAGAGTTTTTGATAACACAGGTTTTTGTACGTCTCTGGGAATCTTAGAATCTGGACTAATATTGGATGTTTATCTATCTTAAAGTTGTTAGAAGGTAAACTCTAAAGTCAGGGTAATATTTAGGTACCTACCTGTGTTAAAATGTGGACATTTGCGATATGTAATGTTTGGACGTGCCTCTGACTACCTCCTTTAGTATTAGCCCCCTTTACAGTCGTGGTCCCATTTCATTTTTTGTATTTATTGTGAGCGCCTACAGAAACCATAATTAATCAGGCAAAATTATAATCTTTTTAAATCAGGCGCAGATAGTTTGGAAGGAAAGTTATCTGTAATTTTATCAGTACTTAATTTTTTCGCGACATCTAATAAAGGAAATCTAGTATTAGTACATACAAGTAGTTTATCAAAATTATTATTTTTTTAAGTCAAAGTAAAATGGTATTTATTTCAATAAAATCACAAGGATCACTTTGAAACGTCTTAGGAACTAGGTTGAGCTACGCCTGTTCCTCGCAACCAAGCTTAAAAGATTTAGGGTAGATTTATATTAGAGCGGGCCGCGCCCGGACGAGGCACGGATTTGAAACGTTATATACATTTTGTGTAAAGCAATTTATATTAAACAGAGCCTGATCAGTGTTCTGTCCGGGCCCGTCTACTAACTAAAGGCTCCGGCCCGGCCCGGGCACAGCACGCCCTGGACACGACCCGGTCTAATATAAATCTGTCTTAAAAAAATAAGTCAATAAACGCGGCTTGGTGCCTATCATTTTATTAATGATACTACTAATAGATTTGCTAAGAGAGTAAGCGGATGTTGCAGATGTAGAGTCAACCTATTACATACATATATACATAAAATCACGCCTGTTTCCTGAAGGTAGGGCTGCCATCCGTCCGGGTTTCCCCGGATTTGTCCTAGTTTAGAGGGCGTCCGGGGAGCGTCCGGGCGGGGTTTCATTTGTAGTCCGGGTTTAAAATTTGGCCACCCGCGACACAAGCACTGTGCCGCGGTTTGTGAAATATTGAGCTTTAATTTGCCAATATTTTTTTTGGGCTCTAAAATCCGGGTCTTTCACGTTGCCTCCTGTTGCCAAATTTTAGAGATGGTAGCCCTGAAGGGGTAGGCAGAGACCACGGCTTTCCACTTGCTAAGATCCTGATATACTTATTTTGCTTTATTCACTCTCATCACATTCCTCATGCATGCTCGTCAGTATAAAGTACTCTTAAACTGGCCTTTTTTAGGGTTCCGTACCCAAAGGGTAAAATCGGAACCCTATTACTAAGACTTCGCTGTCCGTCTGTCCGTCTGTCCGTCTGTCCGTCTGTCTGTCACAGGGCTGTATCTCATGAACCATGATAGCTAGACAGTTGAAATTTTCACAGATTATGTATTTCTATTGCTGCTCGAACAACAAATACTAAAAACAGAATAAAATAAATATTTAAGGGGGGCTCCCATACAACAAACTTGATTTTTGCATTCCAGCGCCATCTAGTTTCATTTGATGTTACTACGTATTATAGGTACTTTTCGCGGTTTTCATGCGACCGCTCGGGGTTTGAGAGGTAAGATGAAGAGGTTTGCGATTCCGCTGGCAGGTGGCGCTATTTTACCACTATCGGTAAAGTAAGTCGGTAAATAGGTGGTACTTCACATGATCGAATAAAAAGTTTGAAATTGAATTATTGAATTCATGTAGTTAGGTAAATAGGTACCTAGGTAGATATTATTAATTTCCAATTAATTTCGAGTTCGAATCCTGGCCGTGCATCAATGGATATTTCTGTTCGAAAAATGTACCTATATGCGAGTTACACGTGTACTGTTTATAACAGTGAAGGAAACCATCGTGAGGAAACCTGTTAGTATTCTTGAAAGCGGTGACGGGATTGCAACCTGTCACGTGTGGAATGCTAACTACGTAGTTAGGTAAATAGGTAGGTTACGAGATATTATGAATTATTTTTTATGTTTCTAGGGTTCCGTATCTAAAGGGTAAAAAACGGGACTACTAAGACACCGCTGTCCGTCTGTCTGTTACCAGGCTGTATCTCGTGAACCGTGATAGCTAGACAGTTGAAATTTTCACAGATGATGTATTTCTCTAAAATCAGCATAAAATAAATATTTAAGTGAGACTTAAGTACAACAAACGTGATTTTTTTGCCGTTTTGATAATAGTACGGAACCCTTCGTGCGCGAGTCCGACTCGCACTTGGCCGGTTTTTTCAAAGCGTTATCAATTTGGCCAAGGATTTCCAACGATCTCATTTACACTCGCCTGTCAATCTTTCTTCATCTCTTTCTCAATCCTCATCACGCGTTCTCTTATCACGCTATTTATCACTTTATCTTTTAAAGTTATACCTATTTGCTTCTTGCCTAAAATAAACAAGTTTCAATCATAAGATTTCAAAAATACTCTTACATAAATAAATAAGAAATAAATATTGGCAGACTTTACACACAACACGATCTAGCCCCAAACAAAGCAAAGCTTGTACTATGGGAACCAGATAACTGATATAATACTTATTTACTTTTTTTTTGTAAATACATACATAATATACATAGTAACACCCAGACGCAGAACAAGCATCTATGTTCATCACAAAAATGTTTAACCTGGGTGGGGATCGAACCCACAACCTACATCAAGTGTAGCGTGTGATGCTCTTTGAATTTGTGCTGAGGCTCTTTAGTTATTATTATTATTATTATTTTTAATTGTTTATGTACTTGAGTAGTACTTTTAATTATTATTCTTGTTTGAGCCTTCACCTTGTTCGATTAGCATCACACTGGAGCTCTACATAGCTTTAAGAAAAGGATCATTAAAAAAAAGGTAGACCCCAAGCCGTGTTTGTTGCCTGATTCTTCTAGGCTTGGTCGCGTGGAATCGGCGTAGCTTCACCTACTTCCTAAGACGTTTCAAAGTGATCCTTGTGATTTTATTGAAATAAATGATTTTTGACTTGACTTGACTTGACAGCGTAGAAGGCAGAGTAATAAGTCTCCATGGAGTATTCAAGTCTTTTTAAGTAAAATAAATTATTCTAGACTATTCAAGTCCTTATTATTTTATACTAGCTAACTACAGTACGAAGCTTTGCTCGCGTGTTAACATTCTAATCTAGAAGTACTAGACTGGCCTCACAGCTCAGTTGGTAGTAACTCTGCCTTCTGCGCTGTACGTTGTGGGTTCGATGGCCGAGTGGGAGGTACCTCGACGTTCAATCTGAAGGTCGTGGGTTCGAATCCCGACGTGCTTGAACTTTTCTGTTTGAAGAATTTATATGCGCAACAAAAACACGGCAACAAAAACACTTGCTGAAAACGGTGAAGGAAAACATCGTGAGGAAACCGGTTAGTATTCTTATAAGCGGCGGTGGAATACTAACTACTGCAAAAAATGTGGGCATGTGCCAAATATAATGTTTGGACATGGCTCTGACTACCCCCACTAGACATCTTCAAAGTATCTAAGCGTCTGGAGATCTGAGAGGATGTCTACCGTACTTGGGGATTACCGTCATGATCCTATTTATTTTATTTTATTTTTTTAATTGTCAAATATTATGTCCAAAACATAAACACCCAACAGTTCTTTCGCGTGCATAGTTCTGACCCCACACTATGATTACCATGGTACTAATTGTAGTACCAAGGTAGTACTAGGTAGTACTAGGAACAAAAAATATTGGCAGATCATGCAAACCACCTTCGTCAAATCGCCTAACCGATGGCATTTCCTCCAAAAAAAAGCATAAAATCTTCAAACCAGTGTAGATGACTATCTGATTTTTTCAAGTTTTTTTGGGTTCCGTACCCCGAAAAGATAAACGGATCCTTTATCTATCGTGTGTCTCTACGTCTATCCCTCCATTATCCCCACCTTAAATCCGAAAATACTGGGCTTGAAATTTTGAAAAAAAAAATACAGAAAATAGTTCGTTTAGTAATAGAAAACTTATAAGAAGTTTGTTCGGAACCCTTGGCGCACGAGTTCGACTCGTAACTGTCCGTTTTGTTTTTTTATTGTTTGAACCTTCATCTTGTTCGATCGGCACCACACGAAAATCTCTACGAAAAGGATCATCGAACAAAAATGATAGGCACCAAGCCGTGTTTGTGTTGCCTGATTCTTCTAATCTTGGTTGCGAGGAACAGCTTACCTAGCTCCTAAGACGTTTCAAAGTGATCCTTGTGATTTTATTGAAATAAACACCTTTTGACCTTGACTTTGACTATGATTTGTGACTCTCTTATAGGGGTGAATTCCAAGAGACTGCCTATGCCTAACCTAGCCTACCAATAAATCTATAGAAAAGAAAGTCGTGTTAGTTACACTATTTATAACTCAAGAACGGCTGAACTGATTTGGCTGAAAATTGGTCGGGAGGTAGCTTAAAACCAGGATAAAACATATAATCACTACATAGTATAAAGCAAAGTCGCTTTCCGCTTCCCGCGTCTGTATGTAATATGTATGTAATATGTATGTATGTTTGCTTATATCTTTAAAACTACACAACGGATTTTGATGCGGTTTTTTTAATAGATAGAGTGATTCAGGAGGAAGGTTTATATGTATAATAACATGCTACCCGTGCGAAGCCGGGGCGGGTCGCTAGTATTTTTTATAACGGGAACGTGTTAACGTGTTAAGTTCCTAACACAACATTTGTTAATTCTAAAGCGATACGAAGTTCGCCGGGTTAGCTTGTAAAATATAAACAACGAACTATTGAACTAATTTTATTTTCATATTCAAAATGTAATACGAATGTGATACGAATGTTTTATTCTTTCGTACATGTTTTGGCGTTCATTTTTAAATGCGGTATCCTTTATTCAGCGTAAGTAGTGGGTTTAGTATTTCTCATCATACTTCTGGGGGTGGGTGCGGATGTACTCCAAAGAGCGAAGGATTTGCTCAGGGATTGCTGGAGCCACGGGGAGGAAATTGCTCTGTGGAAAAAAAAATAAGGTCAAATTTTTTTTAAGGTCATGCTTGAAATTTTTGTTTTTTTGTATGGGCTGAGATGGGCTGATCACGGATAAGACGGAAAAAGTGATAAAACCGCATTATCTTGGAAACCATCAAACTTAAAAAGAGACTGTCGTTCATTTATGTAGCTAGTATGATAATCAGACGAATTATATAAAAATGAACTGTTTAATTAAAAATTAAATTAGTGTTTTGGAAGAGCCAACTTTGGAAAATAAATCTACTTATGTTGAAAAGTTTCACCAATCGATTTTATGTCTATAATTTATCTTGATTATATTCTAAGTTACGAGTATCATTGTCGTAAAAAAACAAAACTGTGTGTTTTGGGGTTATTGAGAAAAAACGATTCTGCAATTATCAAAAATACTAATATTATAAATGCGAAAGTAACTCTGTCTGTCTGTCTGTCTGTTACGTTATCATTGCCTTATTTCTGTCACAAGTAAATCTGTACCACCTTTTCTATATCTATGCATTGTCTGTATTTTGTGGTGGAAATAAAACTGTTTTCTATTCAATTCTATTTTAAACCGCTGGACCGATAGTTTTTTCAACCAATAAATAAATAAAACAGAAGCGTATAAAATTATCGTCTAGGAGGTATCTATCTCTTAAAGTAAACTCGTTTTAGGTCTGACATCATTTAAAATTCAATTAAAATCATGGTTTTTTGATGGTTTTCTATGCAAATTTCAATAATTTATACATATTATTACAACAACGGGAATTACTCACGTAAATGATAAATTGTCAATGAGGACACCAACAATATTATTATACTTCCTTTTAGTTTAGCTTATTAGACTAATGGTGATGATGTAATAATACATACCTGGGGTTGGTAACCGTTCTCGTCGGCGATATAGGTAAATTCCACGGGAGTGCCGTCTGGAGCGTAGTATCTGAACGCACCCTGGACAGCCTAAACATACAAAAACATAATTGACTACATATTATAATGATTAGGGTTATATCTGAAATTATTAATCGAGTTGTCGGGGGCATTACCGTGCCCCCAGATAATAATTATTAATTTATTTGTTTGACATAAAGAAATGTTACACATTTTATTTTGAATCCATAGAATCCCGAATTAGCGTAAACTGTGTTTCAGGAGCCAAAATTGGTCATGATATTCATTTGACAAAAAACAATTTTGATAATTATTAATAAATAAATAATAATAAATATTGGCGGACTTTACACACAGCGCCATCTAGCCCCAAACTAAGCAAAGCTTGTACTATGGGAACCAGATAATTTCAATCATTTACTTACGAGGAATTCGTCGTTGCCAACCTTCTTCAGAGCACCTTTAGATTCGGCAGATATTCCGTTTGCAGTTTCGTAGCTAGAATTAAGTAAAGTAATTTTAGAAATCTACACTCAGATGTAAATTTTTTATTTTTGTATAATGATGGATAAACTAAAAAAGGCCAATTATAAAAATCTTTCACCTATCAAAAGTTACATTATCAGGGAGTAACACAAGCAAAATTTTGTTTAAAAAAAATAGAATCTCCACGAAAATTGCAATTGAAAACCAAAAAATTCCCTATAATCTTCATTAGTACACCCGTACGAAGCTAAGCGGACCGCTATTATCTACTCGTACATAAAGTTGAAATTATTGAAACTTACGCATAACGGAAACCATCAGCGGAAACCTCTGATTCAGAGCGGACGATGCCATCGTTGGCGTTCTTATCGACGTAGACGGAAGACTTAACCACGGGCTCGACAACGGTAGCCTTGAATGGAGCGTAGACGGCCTTGGCGACTACCTCAGGTTCGGTCACTACGGCTGTAGCGATGGCCTGGGCGCCCTGTTGAATCGGCTGCCATGAAGGCTTGAAGGCAGCGGCGTTAGCGGCGCACACGCACATAGCAAATACCTGATAGAAATAATGTTTTTATTAAAATCTATGACCGTTTTTATTATAAACTAAGCATATAGCATAATAGTCCGGTCAAAATAAACAAAAATAGGGATCAAATAACAAAAACTCCGACAGAACTAAATTTTGAAAATCTTTTTCAGCTCACATGGGGATCCATTTAGACTTTTGGGATTTGGGTGGTCTCTACAAAAATTCTGCTCAGTCGGAGTTGAAATGTCTATTAAGGCGATACTTGAAATCTTTGACTTTTTGTATGGGCTGAATCTACCAGGATAAGACGGAAAATGTGATAAAACTGCATTATCTTGAAAACCATCAAATTTAAAAAGAAACCGTCTGTAATTATTTAGCTAGAATGATTATCTAACAAATTATATAAAAATGAACTGTTTAGCTATTCATAGTTTTGATTAAAAACTAAACTAGGGTTTATGAAGAGCCGACTTTGGAAAATAAATCTATCGAGAAAAGTTTCACCAATTGTGTTTCCGTCTGTAATTTATCTAGATTAAATCCTGAAGTTATCTTTGTCGTAAAAAACAAAACTGTATGTTTTGCGGTTATTGAGAAAAAACGATTCTGCATTCTTCAAAAAACATTTATTACTCCTCTTAAGACTGGACTATAATAGTAATACCCACATTTGGAGATACTCTCTTAGATTGATCTAAAATTTTGGTTTTCATAACATATTTGAACATAACGCTGTTTTGAACAAACGATACATTTATTGTTACTAGAGTTTTGCTGCAGACATTTGTTTATTAAATGTCGGTTAGCGAAATTCCCGCGGCACAAAAATGTTTGCATGATCTGTAAATATCTGATCTGGGTGTTGTTAAAGTAGGTACTATATTAGGTCCTCGTTATTTTTGATACCCAAGAAACAGACCCTCGTATTCAAGAACGACGCTATGAGAACACGCACCCACAGTGGACGAAATCTTTTTTCATAAACATCACTTTATGTGTTGAGCGGCACTATGGCGCAGACTACCGGTTGCCTTTAGAGCTCAAATTTGGCTAGAGGCATACGACAATGTGCCTCTAGTCACACTATGCAGTGTCACACAACACATAAAGTGATTTTTATGAAAAAAGATTTCGTCCACTTTGGGTGCGTGTCCTCATAGTGTCGTTCTTGAATACGAGGGAGAGAATGTTAGGTCTTATATTGTCTATATTCAATATTGTTACAGTAAGTTGTGAATATGTTTATATAAAAATAAGGATCACGACTGTAATCCTCGAGTACGGTTATTATCATCTCAGATCTCCAGGCGCTCGGATCTTTGAAGTTGTTTAAAAAGGGTTTGTCAAAGGCACGTCCAGATATTACATTTGGCACATGCCCATGTAATATTTGGTATATTAAATTTGATAATTCAAACTAATATATAATTTTATAATCTCTTACCAAGAATTTCATTTTGATGAGGTCTGCGCTTGTTCGACTATGGGACACAATAGGTAACATCTCACCAAAATTCTCTCCTTTTATATTAAAATTATTTGTTAGAAAACTGGCATAGATTATGAAGGTATTGACCGTTTGATAATGACCTTGGTTAAAATTATAAATAGGTATTATTAGCCTCATCACTACGGTTCATGGTTCATCGATATTTTTATAATAAAACAATCCTAATAATATTATTAATGCGAAAGTTTGTGAGTTTGTATATATTTTTGTGTCTCAATCAGGCTTAAACGATAAAACGGGTTAAGATGAAATTTGCTGTAGATGTCCATTTAATGCCCAAATAAAAAAATAGACTACTTTAAAATACGAAAAACATCCCTTAAATTATTAAGTAAGCCCGTAAGGGATGATTTTCGTATGGATGGAGTAGGTGTGCAAGATATCTGACATCAGTGTTGATATCAGTTGTAAAAGCAACATGCGTTACTCTATGCGATTATCGAAATTTGGACAGGACAACGTCTGTCACGGGTCGGCTAGTAAGATTATAAGAAACATTACCATGCATGTTTAGAAAAAAACCTGACAGTAAAATAAATTACTTTTTTGTGTTGTTTTAACCAACCAGTAATAATAACTTACTAATTTACCAGTTTTTTTATTTAAGAACAAGTCATTTTTCAAACAATATAGTCAATCTTATGTAGCATGACATAAGTTAGAGACTTTTGGAGGAAAAACCATATTTTATACAAGTAGGTAAGTCATTTTGTATGGAATGCTAACTGCGGTACTATACAATTACTAGCATCAGCATGCGGCTTCGGTCGCGTATTGAAGCACAAACATACAAACAAACTCGCAAACTTTTGCATTCATACTATTATTAAAATAATTTGACATAATTGTTCTGTTGATCCCGTTCCCGTTCCCTTTCCCGTTTCGGAGGAATTTTGTTACAAACACTGACACGAGATTTTTTTATATATGTCGTCCTACCCTCCATCTGTCCGTCCGTCTCTAGCTAGACAGTTGAAATTTTCACAGATAATGTATTTCTGTTGATGCTATAACAACAAATACTAAAAACAGAATAAAATAAATATTTAAGGGGGGCTCCCATACAACAAACGTGTTTTTTTGCCATTTTTATAGATAATGGTACGGAACCCTTCGTGCGCGCGTTCGACTCGCACTTGGCCGGTTTTTTTCTAGTTAGATTCTGACTGCCACGATACAGGGAATCAGCATTTTTTACTAGTGAGGAATCAGCATTTTTTTCTATCATAGATTGTATACCTATTACCTATGCCTACTAATATTATCAATCTGAAAGTTTGTGAAGATGTATAGATGTTTGTGCCCCAATCACATTCAACAGACCAAAGAAATTTGGATAAAACTGGAATAATTAGAATTAGAACATAGCACACGTGCTTAAAACGGTGAAGGAAAACATCGTGAGGAAACCAATTAGTACTCTTATAAGCGGCGATGGGCTTGTAACCTGTCACGTATGGAATGCTAACTACTGCAAAATGTGGGCATGTCCCAAATATCATGTTTGGACGTGCCTCTGACTACCTCCACTAGACATCTTTAAAGGATCTAAGCGTCTGGAGATCTGAGAGGATGAATACCGTACTTGGGGATTACAGTCGTGATCCTATTTATTTTATTTTATTTATTTTAGAACATAGCCCAGGCACTGGAATTGCAAATATACTAATTTTTATTCAGGTACCACGCGAGCGAAGCCGCGGGTAACAGATAGCATAAATTTACAAAACGTTTAGAATCCACACCAGCGACCGATGATGTAAATTTATTTAATTAGTAGGTATCTATTATAAAATAAATGAATATTTTATGGTTATTCTATTCAACGTGAAGGCGTTGATCTGGTAATTATTTACGAATGCAAAGTATTATATCTTTTTGGCTTATCCAATTTCTTTTATTAGAGTTATTATTTTAAAACGTCATAATAACATGCGAATCACTTATAAGTACAATGTGTACTAAATCATGATCAAAAGCATTTTCTACTACACAAAGTAAAAAAAACCGGCCAAGTTAGAGTCGGACTCGCTCACGAAGGGTTACGTACCATTATCTATAAAAAACGGCAAAAAAACACGTTTGATGTATGGGAGCCCACTTAAATATTTATTTTATTTATTATGTTGTTTTTAGTATTTGTTGTTATAAAAAATACATCATCAGAATCTGTGAAAATTTTAACTGTCTAGCTATCACGGTTCATTGACAGACAGACAGCGAAGTCATAGTAATAGGGTCCCGTTTTTACATTGTACCCAAAGTACGGAACTCTAAAAAAGGGTCACGGCTGTAATCCCAAAGTACGCGGTAGAAATCCTCTCAGATCTCCAGACGCTTAGATCCTTAGAAGATGTCTAGTGGGGGTAGTCAGAAGCACGTTCAAACATTATATTTGACACATGCCCACATTTTGCAGTAGTTAGCATTCCATACGTGACAGGTTGCAAGCCCATCGTTGGTTCATGTTGGTATATATAAATAAACAAAAAGTTAAATGCATTAACTACTACGAAAGCCATTTGCCAAATGTAATGACTTTAGCCATTTGCCAAATGTAATGTAGTTGCCTTAGACTACCTCCATAAGACATGTTCATGAATCTGAACACCTGGAAATCGGAAAGGATATTTACCATACTCGGGGATTACAGTCGTAAAATGCATTTAAATGAAATAGGATCACGATTTTAATCCCCAAAAATCCTATTTAGTCGTGATCCGATTTATTAATGATTACTTACTAGCTTATGTTTGCGGTTTTGGTCGCATTGCATTTGGATAAAAATTGCTATTCTAAGGCAAAGTTTATGCATATAATTATTTGACCTCACAGCCCAGCTGTTGGTAGTAACTCTGCCTTCTGCGCTGTAGGTTGTGGGTTCAATTCCAACCCAGGATAAACATTTGTGTGATGAACATATAGATGTTTGATCTGTGCCTGGGTGTTAATATGTATAATAAATTTTTACAAAGAAATTGTATATAAGTATTACAGTTATATAGTATTATACAGTTCTCAAGTTCCCATAGTACAAGCTTTGCTTAGTTTAGGGCTAGATGGCAATGTGTAAAATGTCCACCAATTCAAATTCAAATTCAAAAATCATTTATTTCAATAAAATCACAAGGATCACTTTGAAACGTCTTAGGAACTAGGTGAAGCTACGCCGATTCCACGCGACCAAGCCTAGAAGAATCAGGCAACAAACACGGCTTGGGGTCTACCTTTTTTTGACCCTTTCCTTAATGCTATGTAGAGCTCCAGTGTGGTGCCAATCGAACAAGGTGAAGGCTCAAACAAGAATAATAATTAAAAGTACCTACTACTGAAGTACGTACAACAATAAAAAAAATAACTAAAGAGCTTCAGCACAAATTCAAAAAGCAGCACATATATTTTATTTTATTTATTTACTTACAATACAATATCACCCAGAACAAACATCTATGTTCATTCATATAACAGTGTATGCTATGTTGTGGCATTTATTGTCACGCACGCACGTGCTGGCATAAACTTTGACCCTCAAAACTTTCAGTACTTCAGTAGGTATCTATGCATAATTATGTTGCCTGGCCTCACAGCTCAGTTGGTAATGCTTATTATTAAGGTGATGCTTAAAATTTTAGTTTTTTCTTATGGGCTGAGTCTACTGGATAAGACGGAAAAAATATAAAACCGCATTATCTTGAAAACCATCAAACTTTAAAAGTAACTGTCTTTCATTTATGTAGCTAGCTATGATTATCTAACGAATTGCAAAAAATGAACTGTTTAGCTATTCATAGTTTTGAGTAAAAACGGAATTAGTGTTTTGGATGAGCCGCCAATTTTGGAAAATAAATCTATGGAGAAAAGTTTTACCAATCGTGTTTCTGTCTATAATTTATCTAGATTAAATTCTTTTCTTATTTTATAGATTAAAAACATATTTTTTTAAGAAAAAACGATTCTGCATTCATCTAAAAAGAATATTACTCGTCTTAAGGCGTTATGCATCGAGTTGCTAAGCTTGCGTTTTACTTAAAAGCTCCAAAATGTAAAATTCGTACAAAATAAATTTTATAATAATTATGTTATGAGTTTTAACCGGTTATTTTACCGTCGTTAAGCTACTATATTATATTTAACTGTGGTTACATCATAATATTTATTTCTCAGTTTATTTAAAAAAACGTGTTGTATTCTATCAGTTTTCTAGTTCTTATAGTACAAGCTTTGCTTAGTATAGAGTTAGATTGCGTTGTGTAAAATGTCCACCAATGTTTATTTATTTCTTTAAAGATAACCATATATAAGGATTTATTTTTACGCATTTGATCTCTGACGACCGATGTAGAAAAACATCCGTAAAACTGCTGGTCTTTCAACATACTAGCTATTATGTTGATGACAGCAAACTAACTAGAGGTAATAGAGCTTTCAAAATCAATACAAGAAAATATGGCATAAAATACTTTATTTTTAATCTTTATTTATTGCAAATGCCCTTTAAATGTTGATTTCTGTTCCATTGTTCAGTCTTAGTCGTTGTTTTCCAGTTTATATCACGTTTGGTGCCTGTTGGTGATCTTCAGTACTTCTCAACCTTCTGAGGATGGGTAGCGATGTACTCTAGTGCGCGGAGGATGTACTCGGGAATTGGGGGGCCCACGGGGAGGAGGTCGCTCTGAAAAAGTAAAAAAGGCATTAATAAATAAATATAGGTTTACGTCACTCATCCTTGAAGATGTCTAACATTTTGCAGTAGTAGTTTTGCATTATAACTCCGAAAGTTTGTGAGTATGTATATTTCTAGTTCAAGCACGTTTAAACCACCAAACGGACTTAGATGAAACTTGGAATAGACATATAGCCTTTGCCCTGGAATAGCATATGCTAACCTTTAAAGGTTATTCAGGTATTCTCGCGGGCGAAACCCGGGGTGGGAACTAGTCAATGAGACCATTAAATATTGTAATTGACTGAACATTTACAATGACTAATACAATGTGTATACTTCTTTGAACCTACTAATATTAGAGTTCTACTATTATTACTCAAGTATGGATAAAACTACATTTTGAGGAGTAGATACCCAGATGATTGATTCGACAAAACCTTGAAACATTTTAGATTATATAAATTATTATGTTCCTACAGTACTATTCTTTACAAACGTTCTTTTTATATTCATACCTTGGGCTGGTAGCCGTTTTCGTCAGCAATGTAAGAGAGCTGGGCGGTGGTACCATCGGCGGCCGGGTACTGGTAAGAGCCTTGGATAGCCTGGTGATAGACAAATAAATATTATAAAAACAAGATATATAAAATACTCTGTTCATGATCAAATAAAATAAAATGCTTGGTTAGACGACGTTGGATAATTTAATAAATGTTATATGACTTACGAGGGCAACATCTTCGCCAACCTTCTTCAAGGCACCAGAGGATTGAGCAGAGATTCCGTTTTCGGTCTCGTAACTGTAACAATTCAGATAAACAATCAGTATATTAAGGTACTTACCATATCTTTATTTATATTAAAAGACATAAAATTATAAATTTGGACATTTATTTATAGTAAACTAGCGACCCGCCCCGGCTTCGCACGGGTAGCATGTTATTATACATATAAACCTTCCTCCTGAATCACTCTATCTATTAAAAAAACCCGCATCAAAATCCGTTGTGTAGTTTTAAAGATATAAGCAAACATACATACATACATACATACATACGCGGGAAGCGGAAAGCGACTTTGCTTTATACTATGTAGTGATATATTATTAGTATATTAAAGTACAACACATCTTTATTTATATTAAAAGACATAAAATTATAAATTTGGAAATTTAATAATAGTCAATATTTGTATTTTTATAAAGCTTGTACTTGGGACTGTTTGTAAGTTGTTGTAAGAATCGGTGCCGTTTCTTCTCAAGGTGTTATACCTATTATGTAGAGACATCTAATATATTTGAACTAAAACCTTATCATTTTTATAACAATATACCTAAGTTTAAAAAACTAAAAAGACCAATCGAAATGTTTTGCGAAGAAACTATTAGTCCTACATGAATATAATTTAAATGGGGTCAGCTTTGGACTATTCTCTTCATAAACAAATACGGAACCCTAAAAACGGTGCCATCAACCATCGGTGAATCGAATCACCAGATAGAAGGTGATAAGTGAAATTTTGGACGTTTTGTATGGGCTGAGTCTACCCGGATAAGACGGAAAAAGTGATAAAACTGCATTATCTCGAAAACCATCAAATTTAAAAAGAAACTGTCTGTAATTTATTTAGCTAGTATGGATTATCTTAGGAATTACATAAAAATAAACTGTTTAGCTATTCATAGCTTTGATTAAAAACGAAACTCGTGTTTTTGAAGAGCCAACTTTGGAAAATAAATCTATTGAGAAAAGTTTCACCAATCGTGTTTCTGTCTGTAATTTATCTAGATTATATCCTTAAGTTATCTTTGTCATGAAAAACAAAACTGTATGATTTGCGGTTATTGAGAAAAAACGATTCTGCATTCATCAAAAACATTTATTACTCGCCTTAAACATGTTAAATGGAGCCGATGAATGGAACCTCCTCTTTACTGTTAAAAATGAATAATACTCCAAAATAAAAAACTTACGCATAGTTGAAGCCGTCAGCAGAGACTTCGGATTCTGATCGGAGGATGCCAGCTTGGGCTTCCTTGTCAGCGTAGCTGGCGGCCTTAGCGACAGCAGCAGGAGCGTTGTAGGCAACAGACTTGGCAACGGCGACGGGAGGGGACTGCTCGACGGCCCTGTAGACGGTTTGAGGTGCTGATACTACTTGGGCTTGGGCGAAAGCCTGGCCGACCTGCTTGGCATTGACCTTGCTGGCCTGCCAAGGCTGGTAGGGAGCAGCACTAGCGGCGCACACGCACAGAGCAAGTACCTGTAAAAAATATATTTATAACAAAGTCATAAACGAGTAGCTGTTTTTGGCACAGATTTAATTAACTCTTTTTTTTATTAGACTTAAAATTTTCGTTACTTTTAAAATATAAGAACTCACCAAGAATTTCATATTGATGAGATCTGTATTTGCGTGATTCTCAAAAACAACAGGTGCCTTCCCAAGTAAGTTAATCCTTTTATATTAAAACTTGATGCTAAAAAAATAGCGCCATAAAATATGAGGGTATTGACTTCTCGTTTGGCCTTGATTTTGTAATAGATAAATTCTCATTTGTCGTACGACTACTTGATAATGAACTTATATTATGCGTTTGGAATAAAAATAACTAGCGAGTGAACGAATTGGTATTCTACGAGTATATATTCTATGTATGCTTTTCTAATGAAAACTTTCAAATGAATAATCCGTTAATGAAATTTAAAGTACTTATGTAGATATAACACAACCTTAAGAGTATTCCTGGGCAGGGGTTTTTCTATACCAACGTTTTCAGCTGTTTCCTTTCCTGGATAATGACACTTGAGCAAATATTGTTCTACCATACAGTTTATGAGATCCACTACATGCCCTTATGTCTTATTTTTCTTCATAAATTAGTTATTATAAGAATTAGGAACCGTTTAAATTCACGTAAGTTGGCCAGTTTTAACCGCCTACTTTAGACTTCCAGATGAAGAAAGATACACACACTTTCTTATTATTATTTTTGATAAAATAATAAAATCGATCCAGTTTTCAAGAAGGAAACAGGTGAATACGAAACAGCGATTTCGTCATTTTTAAATAGGAATATTGGATCCGTGCTAATGTTGTCTCTATTGTCACTCATACGTTTATACCTTGGGCATAGCGCGACAGCAATATTTTTTTGTAAATACCTATATTTTGGGGTTTCGTGTCTACTTCTTTTAGAAGTAGTACCCTTATAGTTTCCCTATTTCCGTCCGTCCGCCTGTCTGTCCGCAGCTTAGCTCCACTGAGCTAAGCTGCGGACAGACAGGCCAAATTACAGCTTTCTTGCACTAATAGTCACTACTATTAGTGCAAGAAAGCTGTAATTTGGCATGTATATACATATTAGTAATTTTAACAAAATCGGAAAATAAAATCTTAAAAAACAATTTTTTTTAAGGTATCCTCCCATACACCTAAAGTGGGGATGATTTTTTTTTTCTTTGCGTACCCCATGGTGTGGTGCATTGTTAGAAAGGTCTTTTAAAAGTATGGAGGGTTTATGAAAACAACTTTTCTATTAAGATATCCGTTTGTGAAATATTAAGCTTTAAAATGCTAATTTTTGTTAGAAACGAGTGTGGGGGCCCCTCTCTAAAATCTAAACTATTAAGTTTGAAAAAATTCACGGTAGTAGTACATATAACGAATTTAAAAGGAAAACTAGCACAGCTAAGTAGGCGTTACAAGTTTTCGAGTAATAGACGTAATAGTCGACCAACCTATAAAATGTATTCGAAGAAGAAATAATCATTTTATTTTGGTACAAATACCATTGAAATTACTTATTATAACATTGTTAGCTGTGTCAACTACGAAACCCTACATTGCGCGAGTCTCGACACGCACTTAGCCGGTTTTATTTAAATTTGTCATGAGGTAATCCTAGATTACCTCATAATACTCGTACCTTATTCGTACCTACCTCGTACCTACCTTGATGAAAAGGCTTTTTAAAAAGTTAGTTTTTAATGCTAGTCTTTTTACTTAGATTTACTTTTTGAGCCATGTTGGCCTAAAAAGGAGCATCTCGGTTATCGATCCAATGATAGTGGGTTTGAATCCCAGTAAACCAAAAACCACGGGGCACGACATGTTCAACACCGTATGTCTTAAGCATAAGCATATATTTTCTTGTGGATCAGGTCAACTAGCAGTGTGTATGATGGGCAAGCCTAATCAATTTATAAATAATGTAAATGTAAAAGTTTCAAGCTAAATATAAAAATTATATTAAAAAAAACAGTAATTAAGTTGGTATCTATTACATACTTAAGTGACAACGTTTTGTGTTTTTAGAGTTCCGTACCCAAAGGGTAAAAGCGGCACCCTATTACTAAGACTTCGCTGTCCGTCTGTCTTTCTGTCTATTACAAGGCTGTATCTCATGAACCGTGATAGCTAGACAGTTAAATTTTCACAGATGATGTATTTCTGTTGCCGCTAAAACAACAAATAACTAAAAACTAAATAAAATAAATATTTAAGTGGGGCTCCCATACAACAAACGTGTATTTTTTATAATGGTATGGAACCCTTCGTGCGCGCGTCCGACTTGCACTTGGCTGGTTTTTTATTTATAAATGCTTCAGTGATAGCACTGTAAACGAATAACAAACCAATAATTAAATACTTAAACATTTTTGAATAATTTACTAAAACGACTAATATTAAAATATTCAAAATTTTCCCGTACTGGCTAAGAATCTAAATTCATAGAGCAAAATCACAGTTATGCGCTTTTTGAATAAATATATCTGAGCATTTTAGTATAGCAAATAATTAGCTTCATTTCTGATTGCTAAAATTTTCTTATTCAAAATGTTAGTTAGTATTAGTAAATCCTAATAATCTACACATGAATCCTATATTTTAAGGAATAAAGAAAAAGTAAAAATAGAGCTTTAGTGAACAAATTATTAAAAAAAATTATGAATATTATTTTCTCTATTGAAGATGGAAAGCTTCACCTCGCGCCTCTGATTTCCTCCTCTAGACATCTTCGAGAACAAACGTGAAAATTTATAATAAAAAAAAATAACGTGAGGAAACCAGTTAGTATTCTTATAAGTGGCGATGGGCTTGTAACCTGTCACGTAAAGAATGCTAACTACTGCAAAATGTAAGCATGTGTGCTAAATTTGATGTTTGAACGTGACTCTGACTACTCACTTTGGTCGTCTACATGAGCTCCTGGACTTCTGATTAGATTTCTACTATACTTGGGGACTACAGTCTGATCATATTTTTATTTTCATTTAAACATGAATATTTATTTGTTGTTCACCTTTTGTATGTTCCTAATAATTATCAAATTAAGACTTTAGTGAGTTTTAACTATAAATACCGACGGCAAATTACCAAGTTTTTTCTTGTATTGCTGACGTTTCGAGACAATTTAGATGCTCTTCATCATGAGCATCGCACGCAACCGCGTTCAACGGCAGATCGCCGATCTGCCGTCAGCAATACAAGAAAAAGGGCCTCCTCAAATACAATGCCTGAGTTCTGATTCTGGCTGTATCATCAGGTTGAATCATATTATTATATTGTCATCAGAATCACACACAACCTTTGATAATGACCTAACAATTAGAAGTAGGTTGGATTTGATTTCCGAGATTTTCTTTTATATTTTGTTACAGGTGAAGCTAATATAAGTTTGATAATAATAAAATAAATATGTTTTTTTTAATAAAAAATACCTGTCAAGACAAATCCAACGAGCCCAAACACGACGTGGTTATGTTGTGAAGTTGAGGAGTTCCTATGGCTACATCCGAGCTCTATCATCAGAACAGCTCGCTAATACCATAATTTTACATTGTCATTAAAGATTGATAGGTATGCAAAGTTGTATCTCTATTTACTGAAGAGTTCCATTGATCAGCTCCTAACTTCATCATCAGATCTGCTCGCTATCACTATATTATTTCAATGTCACCCAAGTTACATAAGTATGCAAAAATTTAGCTCAATCAGTTGGGGATAACTGCTTCAAAATTGAGTTGCAAGATTCCACTCCAACATACAAGATACTCGTACATTAAACATACATAGTACATACATACATTGCAAGTTAAATAAGAGCTTTTAATACTTGCTTGCTACTTAATTTATATTATATGAAAATGAATGTTTGTCTGTATGTCCTTTATAGAATCGTGAACTATGCATTTGATCATGTGATGGTCTTTAGCAAAGTTGTTGTGCATGAGCCCGCGAAGGTTTCTGAGTTGGTGGCGTAGCAACGCGCGCAGGGTACAGCTAATCCTAATAATATTATAAATGCGAAAGTTTGTGAGTTTGTATGTATGTTTGTTCCTCAATCAGGCTTAAACGACAGAACGGTATAAGTTAAAATTTGCTATAAATGTAGATATAATGCCCGAATAAATAATAGACTACTTTAAAATATGAAAAACATCCCCAAAACGATAAAAAAACGCAAAAGGGATGATTTTTGTATAGATGGCGCTAATGTGCAAAAAATCTGACATAACAGATTAAAAACATTCAGCCTTTTCTATTTGATTATTGAAATTTGACAGGACAACGTCTGTCACGGGTCGGCTAGTATTTAATAAAATGTTTAGTTCACGAAAACGTATTTGTTAGATGACCACTTTTTTTTAAGAACAACGTCCAGCCAAATTTTATGTGAGGACCGGTTGACCTTCGAAAATCGTGTACTTAAGACGCTGCTAGTCGACGATTATTTTTGTTCGAAACGAAAAAAGAAATACTTGTGAACAAGCCACATCTCCTATTTTATAATGTATAGTATATGTGAATAAAGATGTACCCATCTTTAATCACTTCGATAAATAATCCTACCGACCGCTGCAATGATGACAAACACACGTCTTAGCTTTTCGAATAAATTAATGATATAAATTATGTATAATTACTTATCAAAAATCTATCCTAATAGAAATCTAGATCTACATATTACCTATCTTTAACAATAAATCACAAGTTGATTTTAATAGTAGGTATATAAAATATTTCGAACATAAATTCTAAAACGTATTATTTTGAAATAATATTTTTATCGTGAAAAGTTTCTGCTATTATGTTTTCAGCTTAATAGAAATCTAGGTAGGAACCTGAAGTAATATACTTATAAAAATAGGAGATGTGACTTGTTCAGAAGTATTTCTTTTTTCGTTTCGAAAAAGAGCAATCAGCGACTGGCAGCCTCTTAATCAGGATTTTTTTCGATCTCAAAATTTAATATCTATTAAGAATCTTCCTTTACAGTATAATGTACAAATCTTTAAACAGTAAACTAACTAAGGCAATTAAAAACTTTAATAGGCACCTACTTTTTGGGAAGAGAATGTGGAAAGTAAAGAAAAAGAATTACGTCAGGATCGTAGCAAGTGGAAAGTCGTGGTCTCTTACCCATCCGGGAAACAGTGTATGTTCGAGTATGTACGAGTATATAGAAAATGGAAACGATATTTTTCAAGACCTTTTAATAAAGACACTAGACATTTCCCCACTAGACCTCTTCAAAGGAGATATGGGAGATATGGCGTCTGGAGATATAAGAGGATGTCTACCGTACTTGGGGATTACAGTCGTGATTTTATATTTTTTTTTATAGTTCGCTGCCATTGATCGTATATCCCTCAATTAAAATAAAATAAATATTGGCGGACTTTACACACAGCGCCATCTAGTCCCAAACTAAGCAAAGCTTGTACTATGGGAACCAGATAACTGATAGAATACTTATATACTTTTTTTTGTAAATACATACTTAATATACATAGTAACACCCAGACACAGAACAAACATCTATGTTCATCACACAAATATTTGCCCTGGGTGGGGATCGAACCCACAACCTACAGCGCAGAAGGCAAAGTTACTACCAACTGAGCTGTGAGGTCAGTCAATTCACTCTACTGTATGTAGAAACACATTTTCTGTGCTTGTGTAAAACTAGTTTGCTTGTTTTAAATGTCAACAAGTATTATTAGCGCCAACCGTCGGGTCACCAGGGTCAAGCTAATGCCGTCTGCAGTCAGAAATCACGCAAGATGTTTTATACCACGCATGATATCTTATTTGCATAGTCCACATTTTTGTTCGTTAACACTTTCGCAATAAACATGTGTATATTGCCAGAGGTTCATAGCTAGACCCTGGCCTCTGTGCGTGAATCAAAATGTTCAATAGAGGTTTTAGTACGATGGAATTGGTTTAAATGGTGAATCTTTAACAAAAAGAAAAAAAGATTTCCTTCTAAATAAAAATAAATAAATAGGATCACGACTGTAATCCCCAAGTACGGTAGACATCCTCTCAGATCTCCAGACGCTTAGATCATTTGATGATGTCCAGTGGAGGTAGTCAGAGGCACGTCCAAACATTATATTTGGCACATACCCACATTTTGCAGTAGTTAGCATTCCATACGTAACAGGTTGCAAAGCCCATCGCCGCTTATAAGAACACTAACTGGTTTCCTCACGATGTTTTCCTTCACCGTTGTAAGCACGTGTTTTTTTTTTGATGCGCTTACAAGTTTTCGCACAGAAAAATTCATTGATGCATGCCGGGATTCGAACCCACGACCTTCAGATTGAAAGTCGAGGTACATCCCACTCGGCCAACACGGCTATATTTCCTTCTTATCGCTGAAAATCATTATAGTCAACTAGCCGATTTACTTTCCCGACGTTTCGACTATGTTACAATAGCCATGGTCGCGGGCAGAATAGACCCGCGACCATGACCATGGAAAAGTAATTTAAAGGTAATTACGTGATAAAAACCCGTGTCAAAAATCTAATGCCTACTAATCACAATAGTTTGAAAAATAATTTTGTAGGTTGTGGGTTTGAATACCGGCGTGCATCAATAGATTTTTCTGTTCGAAAAATTTATATGCGCATCAAAACACGTGCTTTAAACGGTGAAGGAAAACATCGTGACGAAACCAGTTAGTATTCTTATAAGCGGCGATGGGCTTGCAACCTGTCACGTATGGAATGCTAACTACTGCAAAATGTGGGCATGTTCCAAATATAATGTTTGGACGTGCCTCTGACTACCCCCACTAGACATCTTCAAAAGATCTAAGCGCCTGGAGATCTGAGAGGATATCTACCGTAATCGGGGATTACAGTCGTGATTCTATTTATTATATTTTATTTTTATTAAAATAATAAAAATGAGTGATTCACGTGGTACCAAGCATGAAATATTCTTCGAATTAATTAAATAATATTACGCAATAAATAAAGATTTTGCAAAACAACTAACAGAGAGAGCAACTTCATGAAATGCCAAAACAATTTGATAAAAATATCAAAACAGATCTGTATGTCTGTATGTATGTTTGCTTATATCTTTAAAACTACACAACGGATTTTGATGCGGTTTTTAAGCTATTGCATAGCTTCTATCGCGGGCCTTGAGCGTGGAGACCGAATCCAGAAATTTCGTAACGAAAATTTACGCAAAATTTTACGAGACACTCACACTCACGCAATATGCGTGAGTGTGAGTGTTAGAGATTTCTCTTTTTGGATTTCAAAAAATCGATTTTTAAAAAATCGATTATGTAAATTACACATATAAATCGATTTTTGTAAACTAAGTTTTCCGAACGCGAACCGAATCGTTCGTTGGCCATTTTCCCGGACGTGAACCTACATATAGTCGCCTCCCAAACGGAAACCGACTCATCGGTCTTGTCTCCGAACGCAAACCGAACCATTGATCGTTTTTCCGAACGTGATCCGACCAATAGTCGCTTCACAAACGGGAACCGACCCATCGATCGTCTCTCCGAAAGCGATCCGAACCATATAATTCGATTTTTTGGAAAATCGATTTATTTGTAGGGACAAAAAATCGATTATTAATTAATAGATTTTTTTCAATCAATATTACATCCCTATGACTCATGTCATGCCTGCTTAGAGTGATTTTCGCATTCCAGCGCCATCTAGTTTCATTTGATGATACTACGTTATTATAGGTGCTTTTCGCGGTCTCATGCGAAAGCTCGGGGTTTGAGAGGTTCGCAATTCCGCTGGCAGGTGGCGCTATTTTACCACTATCGGTAAATAGGTGGTACTTCACAGACATGATCGACTAAAAAGTTTGAAATTGAATTATTGAATTCATGTAGTTAGGTAAATATCGAATCCTGGCCGTGCATCAATGGATATTTCTGTTCGAAAAATGTATATGCGCGTTACACGTGCTTATAACGGTGAAGGAAAACATCGTGAGGAAACCTGTTAGTATTCTTGAAAGCGACGACGGGCTTGCAACCTGTTACGTGTGGAATGCTAACTACGTAGTTAGGTAAATAGGTAGGTTAAAGATTTTGACATCTATCGATGAATAGCAGAACTTTTAATGACTTTTTGAAATATCACGCTTGTCTCTTTAGTTTAGCAACTCGCCAATAGGTGGCATTGGTTGTATCGGCGTTAAAAAAAAAATTTTTTTTTTTTTTTATTCTTTTTCTTTTCTTATCGGTCACCACGCTCAAAAAGTTGAATATCAAAGAAAAACAAAGGAAAAAAGGATAAATAAAATAAATAAATAAATAATTATAAATACATAAGTTGATAAAAAATGTTATGCAATAGCTTTACCGCGGCAGTCTCCGAGTGCCACACGTCTTTTTTTTTTTTTTCTTTTTCTTTTCTTATCAGTCACCACGCTCAAAAAGTTGAATATCAAAGAAAAACAAAGGAAAAAAGAATAAATAAAATAAATAAATAAATAATTATAAATACATAAGTTGATAAAAAATGTTATGCAATAGCTTTACCGCGGCAGTCTCCGAGTGCCACACGTCTTTTTTTTTAATAGATAGAGTGATTCAGGAGGAAGGTTTATATGTATAATAACATGCTACCCGTGCGAAGCCGGGGCGGGTCGCTAGTATGTTATAAAATTGAGTGTCATTCGATAGCGATTAAATGAGTGCAGAAACTTAAAAATAGGAGGGTGTTTTCTATTTTGTATGTACCTCTTGCACTAGAAAAGGCTTACTAAGGCTACTACTTAGATACTACTCATAAATTTACCCCTTAGGTCAAAACAACGTTACGTGAACAAAATCGCAGAGGCTTTATTTCGTTATAGCGGCAACAGAAATACATCATCTTTGAAAATTTAAACTATCTAGCTATCACGGTTCATGAGATACCTACACTACAGCCTGGTGACAGACAGACGGACAGCGGAGTTTTAGTAATAGGGTCCCGTTTTACCCTTTGCGTACGGAACCCTAAAAACCGAGTTTTTTTTTGAACTTTCAGATACCTACTACCAAGACACGAAAAACGACGTAGGAGCGCGTTGAAGTCTTTTGTATGGCGTAGGCTATATACTATTACATATAATTATTATATTTATTAAAACTATCGTGGTTTTTAATATTTTTTAATAGAAATGCGGTTAATTACCACTTCTTAACTTGTATAGGTATTTTTATTTAAAACTAGTTGTCCCAACTGACGTTGACCTGTCAAATTCCTTTTTTTCCATAAGAACCTTCTACTGATAATAACGAATACAAAACAAAAAAGAATTAGTGAAATCGGTTCAGCTGCTCTCGAGATTTGCGCTTAGCAACACATTCAGCGATTCATTTTTATATTAAAGATTATTATTCTACCAACTGATTAACCTAACTTTTACTAATAGCTTTTTTATCTAATAAATATGGTAATGGCTCATTTTGTGTTCGTACCAACAGAGATACCTATTTCACGTTATAGGTATCCTACTTAATATTATAAATCCGAAAGTTTGTGAGAATGTTTACCTATATGTTTGTACCTCAATCACGCCCAAACGACAGAACGGATTTATATAAAACTTAGAACATACATCTATATCAATGCCACTTTTCGTTGTAATTATATAACTCAAGAACGGGCTCACCTATCCAAACCAAATGTTCAGGCTTTATTCGGACTATTTAGAAGATGATTTATGTGAAGTTTGCGCAAAATCGGTTGACTTTATACCCAGGTACCACCCGTGCCAAGCCGGGGCGAGCAGCTAGTAGCTTATATACTGGAATAGCATATAGGCTGCTTTTTATCCAAGTACGAGCAAAGCCGCTGGCAAAATCTAGTCATATATAAAACAATCTTATAAGCGGCGATAGGCTTACAACTTGTTACGTATGATATACTAACTACTGCAAAATGTAGGCATGTGCTAAATATAATTTTAGGACGTACTTCTGACTAACCTTTAAGGCCCTAGCGCACTTGAAGATCTGAGAGGATGTCTACCGTAATCCTTATGGGATTACAGTCGTGATCATGTTTTTATATAAAAAAATAGTATTTGTTTGTTTGTTCGTTCGTCTTTCTATAAAGTGTATCCAGCATTCCACATCCTAGGCACAGCTAGTTATTATCATAATCGCAAACATTTTTGAAAATATTTTCTGGTTCGATAACTGATTGTTTTCGAACCAGAAATTTTCGATTACATAGTCGTACTATGTAATCGAAAATTTAAATAACTTATTAAAAAAAATTAAGTCTTCACAACAACGCCATCTCGGTTTTGTAATCTTGATAACCAGATTTACCAATCAAATCTTATTTTGTGAATTAAGTTCATAGAGGTGCTGCTAGATGGCATTGAATTTAACACGAGCTATTAGACCGCTTAAATTTTCTGATGCGAGCAAAATGTTAGAAATCCCAGAGATAAATTCCTGAATCCACTATTATCGCTAGCAACAAACTCATCGTTAAGTTTCGTAAAAACAAATACTGAATATATTTTCATTGGTATATTTACAAAATATAAAATATTGAGATTTCAATGTCACATATAAGTACAATACACATACACAGTCCTTGTTAGACATTAAAAATGATATATTGGCAAGATTGTTACATTATGACCAATATTTTGACACATCACATTTGATAAAATAAACTAACGTTTGGTACCTTATTAACTATTATTTAATACAAGTTAGCGCCTTTCTGGCTGAGGAGGAGCGGTGGCGAGGTACGCGAGAGCCCGCTGGATAGCCTCCGGGATGGGGGGAGGGGTAGGAAGATGAGCTCCAGAAGGCTGGAAGCCGTTCTCATTAGCAATGTAAGACAGCTGGATGTTCTGGCCATCATCACTTGGGTACTGGAACTGTCCTTCAACTTGAAGAGCAGGCTCTTCGGCTCCGACGTCCTTTAAAGCTCCCTGCTCATTAGCAGAGATGCCGTTTCCAGTTTCGTAAGACCATTTGTATGAGCCATCGGGATTGATTTCACTGTCCTGTCTGACGATGGGAATTGGCTCTGTTGCTGACTGGGGAGCGGCGCAAGCCACGGCAAAGAAACCCAAGAATACCTGTAATTGGAAGATCAATGTTTAATTACATTACAAGTTCTTTTAAAATGACATGCGATGTTGTGGTTCTCTATGTATCTATCTCATAGAAAATTTATTAGGGTTAAGGCAAAACAATTAAACTAAATTCCAATGGTGTAATTCATGTGCGTGTGGAGTTATATCCAAAGTTGTCCTTGATCTTTCGTGCTAGCAGGATTTAGGTAACTCCCATCACTTCACAAGGTTTTGTTTGCACGTTTCACAATTGGTTTTTTCATTAATTTATTAAGAAAACACTATCACTGCCACTTACAATGGTCTTCATATTTGTAATAGAAGCTGTCGATGAATGCACAAGACAATGTTGATCTAAGATTGTATATCGGTATATATACGCATGGGTCAGCGTGCGCCTTCCACCTCTGGAAGGAATTGCACCATAAGGCACGTCACAATAAATTCAACAAAATATGTGTGAGCCTACGTTATGGTCATGCACACACACACGCGTGATGACTAGAATAGCTCACTAATTATCGAATACATGGTTAATTTGATTCAATATGCAAACCTTTCGGCATGCATATTTTTGAATCATAAAGAATGTTATGATTATGACAAGGTTTGATAGGTAAACTTTAGAAATCCGATTTGAATGATTTCTGAGATAAGAAGTTAGAATTTATATACTTGCAATAAAATAAGTATCTTTTATAAAATTAACCTATTGTAGAATAAATAAATAAATAAATAAATAACCTAAAATAACATAAATAAGGCATTTTTAGTACTGTGCGAGAAATGCTGCAGGCTAGTAATAAGTATTATAAAAACCGGCCATGTGCGAGTTGGACTCGTGCAAGAAGAGTATCATTTCTATAAAAACGACAATAAAATCACGTTTGTGGTATGGGAGTCCCACTTAAATATTTAGTATATTTCGTTTTTAGTATTTGTTGTTATAGCGGCAACAAAAATACACCATTTGTGAAAATTTCAACTGTCTAGCTATCACGGTTCATGAGATACAGCATTGTGACAGACAGACAGAAGGACAGACCGACAGTGAAGTCTTAGTAATAGAGTCCCGTTTTCACCTTTTTGGTACGGAACCCTAGAAACTATTCGGTTTTACATGTTTACATAATTATGTAATGTATCTACTGTCTTTGACACTACAAAACAGGACGATAATAATGTTTTAAAAAATAAATAGGGAGGTATAATTATTTAGAAATTAAAGATTCATTATTACCGGCCTCATAGCTCAGTTGGTAGTAACTCTGCCTTCTGCGCTGTAGGTTGTGGGTTTGATCCCCATCCAGGGCAAATATTTGTGTGATGAACATAGATGTTTGTTCTGTGTCTGGGTGTTAATATGTATAATAAGTATGTAATTACAAAAAAAAAACAAAAAAAGTATATAAGTATTCTATCACTTATCTGGTTCCCATAGTACAAGCTTTGCTTAGTTTGGGGCTAGATGGCGCTATGTGTAAAGTCCGATAATATTTATATTTATTTATTTATCGCGTTGAAACTAAAGATTTATAGATGTGTAACGCCCATGAATTCAGTCGTGTTAAGATATTTTCTTACGTAATTACAAGTAGCTCCGACTAAATGGCTTGACTTTCAAACATACAAACATCCTCACAAACTTTCGCATTTATTATAATATTAGGATTTTTACTACCTAGCTCCAGCAAAAGAAAATAGATATTATTAACATAAACTTGCGTATTTTATTAAATTATGTATTAATGTAAATTAAGTTATTAGTATGCACCTACCTATAAGCTATTATAATAGTAGCTACATCACTCGTGATAGCACAACGTCTGTGGTTTTTATATTTGCTACTTTTACAAGCTTTTATTTAACTTGCGAATGTATGTATGTACTCGTATGTAAGTATGTAACTATTTTTGTTAAGGTGGAATCTTACAACTCAATTTTGAAGCAGTTATCCCCAACCGATTAAGCTGAAATTTTGCATACATAAGTAACTTCGGTGACAATGCAATAATATGGTTGACTGATCTGATGACGGACTGACTCCATCATCAGATCAGTCAACCATATTGCTGTTATGAGCTGTTCAACAGACACTCACAATGGAACTCTTTAGTAAATACTTCGATTGAGTAAAAACTTTGCATATCTGTCAAGTTCTGGTAGTCTGATAGTCTGATAGTGATAGTGCCGCTGGTGCTTAAAGGTTTAAATGATTTTACAAAAGCTTGTCATTGAAAAATATTTTTCAACAGAAAGCTTATTTTTATTATTCGTGATATTATTTTTGGTAAACGTTACCGATATAAAGTAAAAAAATAATTAATTAAGTAAGAAAAAGATATTGGTTGACATTTTACATTGCGCCATCTAGCTCCAAACCAAGCAAATCTTGTACTATGAAAACAAGATAACTGATAGATTACTTATATACTTTTTTTTGTCAGCGTGTGTTTCTGTCAGTCGGCCTTTTGAGGCAACAGAAACTCTGTTAAAATTGTTGACGGTCCATAATCCTCTCACCAGTGGCTCCTAGCAGCTGTTGGCACGCAGCGGCCACACCCTGGAAACCACGTCGGCTCGTGGGCCAAATCTGGTAGAGGGGGGCACGAGTACGGAAATACTTGTTAGAGTACTGACTAATTGTTTCGGTACTCGTGTCTGCACGGTTACTCCCCGTGCTAGTGCTCGTTGCCTCGGCAATATCGCAATCCACTTTCAGTGGCGAGGTAACCAGGCAACTGTTGAAGGCCTGAAGGTAGCGATAGGAGTATTTTATCATTGCCAGATACTGCGGCCTGCTTCCCTCCGGTCGTAGCGGTTTACCGTTCCACTGGGTTAGGGGGAGTCAGGAGGAGAGGGTGCATCTGTATATTGCGCGCATACTTATAAATGCACCTAAATATATCCTGCGTATCTGACTTGGCTTTGTTTTAAAGTCCTTGAAACAGGTCAATAAATTTAGATATCTGGGAAGCACCATAACATCTAAGTACGACCTTGACTCGGAAATTAATAGCAGACTTGGCTCCGCTATGGCTGCTTTTGGGAAACTTAGAGTCCGGGTGTTTCGCTCCCATCATATAAAACTGAGTACTACCAAACATCTTGTATTCATCAGAGACATGGTGCCTGTATCGCAGACACATACGCACACTAGACAGATTCCACCTAAAATGTCTCCGCGACATTCTTAACATCAAGTGGTCGGATCGGGTTCGTAACACCGATGTTCTACGACGAGCTAATGTTTGCGGTATAGAGGCATATCTGATGCGTCGCCAATTGCGATGGTGTGGGCACCTGACTCGAATGTCTGATACAAGAAAGGCAAAGCGGATCTTTTACTCTGAACTGGAACACGGAAAGCGCAAAAGCGGTGGACAGCTTCTGCGCTATAAAGACGTTCAGAAAAGGCATATGAAGCGATGCAGTATTGAACCATCTAATTGGGAGTCCTTAGCTGAAAAACGTCCAGAGTGGCGGCGACACGTACAGGACAAAGTATATACGTTTGAAGAAGAGAGAAGGCGAGAACTAGATTTTAGACGCGACTAGCTTAAGACTAAACCGCCTTCACATATGACCTATGGCTGCATCAATGGACCCTGGACTTGCATTGACTGTTCGCGAACATTTGGTGCAAGGATAGGGTACATAAGCCATAGGCGGGCGAAACACCCGACCACATAAAAAAAAAAAAAAAAAAAAACAAAGCTAATGTTTCCGTAGCCGAAATCGGCTAGGATGATTATATATATACTTTTTTATAGATATATATGTATAACATCCAGACACAGAACAAACACCCATGTTCATGACACAAATGTTTGTTCTTGGTGGGAATCGATCCCATAACCTACGACCTACAGCCTATTAAACAAAGTACCATGTAGGTAGGTACGAATAGGTAAATCACGTTCTCGAAAGCTAAAAATGAAAGGAACTTTTTCTAAGAAAATATACAAAGTCGTATAGTATCTGTGAAGGTCTGAATCTCGGCCTTGCAGCAATAAAGTTTTCCGTTCGAAAAAATTATATATGCATTTAAGAGGATAATAAATGTTTTTGAAGAATGCAGAATCGTTTTTTCTCAATAACCGCAAAACATACAGTTTTGTTTTTTACGACAAAGATAACTTCAGGATTTAATCTAGATAAAATACAGACGGAAACACGATTGGTGAAACTTTTCTCGATAGATTTATTTTCCAAAGTTGGCTCTTCATAAACCCTAGTTTCGTTTTTAATCAAAACTATGAATAGCTAAACAGTTCATTTTTATATAATTTGTAAGATAATCATACTAGCTAAATAAATTACAGACGGTTTCTTTTTAAATTTGATGGTCTTCAAGATAATGCAGTTTTATCACATTTTCCGTCTTATCCTGGTAGATTCAGCCCATACAAAAAGTCAAAGATTTCAAGTATCGCCTTAATTTAATTTTATTATTATGAAAATGAAATCATATAGGATCACGACTAGTCCCCAAGTATGATAGGTAATATTATATAACCTATTTATATAAACAACAATTGCTGTTCGTTAGTCTCGCTAAAACTCGAGAACGGCTGAACGGATTTATCTTATCTTGGTCTTGAAATGTTCGTGGAGGTCTAGGAAGTTTCACCAATCGTGTTTCCGTCTGTAATTTATCTAGATTAAATCCTGAAGTTATCTTTGTCGTAAAAAACAAAACTGTATGTTTTGCGGTTATTGAGAAAAAACGATTCTGCATTCTTCAAAAACATTTATTACTCCTCTTAAATCTAGACCAAGTACATCTCTCAGATCTCCAGGCGGTCAGATCCTTTAAGATTTCTAATGAGAATAGTCAGAGGTTACAATGCCTACATTTTGTGTTGGTTCCCATAGTACAAACTTTGCTTAGTTTGTGGCTAGATAGCGCTGTGTGTAAAGTCCGCCAATATTTATTATATTATTATTTATTTAACAATCGTTCAACTTACTCAACATTTCCTACAAAATAGATTTAGATATATTTTAGTATTTACCTACCATTTTGTTGATTTACTAGTTAGGTTATTAATTACATGAGTTATTATTATGACTTAGTGTCAAAGGTTACATTAAAAAGTACCGACCTATCAACCTTCCTCTTTATATAAATCTTGTATGTTGGAAAACTTATATTATTTCAAAAGGAATATTTTACTAATAGAAATCATAATTAGTAGGTACCTACTTTTTTAATTATAACTAAGTTCCAAAAAGAAGGGTATTCAATCGGCAACTATAGAAAGAAAGAATAAATTTATTTTGTGTCAACATAATCTCTTAAAACTAAACAAAAAACATACATAATTATTGGCAACATTGACAACAAAATTGGTCACCACTCAGCTATATGCTCAACTATATGTTTTACCTGCTCATTAATCTGGCTGGTACAAATCCAATGATTGTTTTTAGGGTTCCGTACCCAAAGGGTAAAAACGGGATCCTATTACTAAGACTTTACTGTCTGTCTATCACAAGGCTGTATCTCATGAACCGATCACGATAGCTGATGTATATATGTTACCTCTATAACAATAAATACTAAAAACAGATTAAAATAAATATTTAAGTGGGGCTCCCAAACAACTAACGTGTTTTTTTGCCGTTTTTTATAGATAAGTACGGAACCTTTCGTGTGCGAGTCCGGCTCGCACTTGACCGGTTTATTTTATTAGTTATAGTTAGTATATTTAAATAACATAATTAAGTTGGTAGTAACTCTGTCTTCAGCGCTGTAGGTTGTGGGTTCGATCCCCACCCAGAGCAAATATTTGTGTGATGAACATAGATCTTTGTTCTGTGTCTGGGTGTGTAGTATGTATCATAAGTATGTATTTACAAAAAAAAAACGTATATAAGTATTCTATCAGTTACCTAGTTCCCATAGTACAAGCTTTGCTTAGTTTGGGGCTGGATGGCGATGTGTAAAATGTCCACCAGTATTTATTTATTTATTTATTTATTATTTATTATCTCTTAATCTTTCAAAATATTTTCGGTTCTTATATATTACTAGCGACCCGCCCCGGCTTCGCACGGGTAGCATGTTATTATACATATAAACCTTCCTCCTGAATCACTCTATCTATTAAAAAAAACCGCATCAAAATCCGTTGTGTAGTTTTAAAGATATAAGCAAACATACATACAGACATACAGACGCGGGAAGCGGAAAGCGACTTTGCTTTATACTATGTAGTGATGTAGAATTGTATTGGAAAACCTGAAGAATAAGTCGGAATTTCTTAGTTTTTAAAACGTAATTAAGTGTTTTTTTTTCATTCTACTAAAAATATCTAGATTTTCCTTACCCTTATATTTAAAGTCAGATATTATTTGGCGCAATAGTTAGAAGGATAAATGTTCAAAAACCCCTAGCGAATTCGAGTTCGAAAATACGAAAATAATATATAGGATAACGACATAATCCCAGAGTAAGGTAGGAATCCTCTCTGATCTCAAGACCCTGGGATACTAAAGTACTACTAAAGAGGTAGGGGCACCTTTTTTATGCCTAAAGGGAAATTGTCTAAATTACAAATATTTGATTTGCCACATGCCATAATTAGTGGAGGTGTATGAGAGTATTATGAATGCTCTTCCTCTAACCTTCAGCTTGACACTACTTATTTGGATATTCTGCAAAATAAAACAGGGTTTTATTAGTAAAAAAATGAATGAATGTGACAGTCAGATATTTTATTACCATTTGTAGGTATTAAACTTACAACAAAAAAATATAATATAACTTCACAAAATGTACAATCTATTGTGTGGCTTCTGGTTGTGGGGGGGCGGTGGCGATGTAAGCCAGGGACTTCTGGATAGCCTCAGGTACTGGGGGGGCAGTGGGCAGATGGGCGCCGACGGGGTGGAATCCGTTCTCATCAGCGGTGTAAGTGAGGGAGATAACCTCTCCATTTTCACCGGGGTAGTGGTACTCTCCCTGGACTGAGATAGCATCAACATCGCCAACCTTCTTCAGTTCTCCCTTCTCGTCAGCCGATATACCGTTGCCGGTTTCGTAGGCGTAGGAGTAGGAGCCATCACCGTTCACTTGGCTGTCGTCCTTCACGATCGGGATGGGCTCCGTGGGAGCTTGCGCTTGAGGCGCTGCGAGCGCCACGGCTACCAGCATTGACACCAACACCTAGAAGTTGGCATAATGTTTATCCAGTAAATGCGAAAACGACATAATAAAATACATCGTTATAGGTGGTTAGAGATATAAAATAGTAAGGAGGCTATGTCTACAACCAAAGAGCAAGTAAAATCATTCTAAAGGATAAGTTACTCTACTAATTTACTATTTAGTTGGTAAAATAGAACTAAAACAGACAAATATTTTTAGGTAGTGATTTCACATTTTGAAAACCAAAGTCAGTTCAATATTTCTTATATCACAATACAGCTCAATTAACTTAGTTTCATAAAGATAATATTAAGCTATTCGTGGTTTTTTTTTTATTGTATATGATGTCCGTTTATTAGCCTCACGAATTTTTAATCAGCCAAGCAGTTTTAAAAACACATTTATGTAAATATGATGTATATTTGCATAAATATTAGTTTGTTCAAGAAGAATAACGACAATAATGATGTAAATACGAATACTAAAAACAAAGATAAGCTTGCCGTTCCCACGACTAGGCTCACTAAAGTTAAGAAATCCTTTCAAGGGCAATGTGTACGCTTCTATAACAAAGGCCCAAATGACATGCAAAAGCTTGCTTGCTTGCATGCTTGCTTAAAAACGTATAATTTGAATAACTGATCATTTAAATGACAAACTGAATATACTCCAACATCAACGAAATAGGTATCAATTTTTATTCTAGAAAATACACAATGAAAACATACATAAAACTAGATAATATGACGATTAATGAAGAAACAGACTTTAAAATGTAAATTTGACCGTTTAAAAATAAAAACTGAATATCACTTACAATTGATTTCATTTTGTTAGGCTTGGGTGGTTGTTGAAGTAGTAGATGAGGACTAGAAGTCAACTGATGCCATTCATCCTGAAAAATTTAGTATTTATAGTTAGCACCATTCGGCCACCTCCCTACATTTCTAATGTCACAATTGAATGGCATGTCGCAAAAATTGATGAAATAAGTAAATATTGAGTGCATTACCTCGGTCCGTGTACCTACGGGTATTGAGGTAAACTTGGCGGGGACGAGGCGACGTAATGCCCGTCATAGGCCTAACAGATTTTCCATTTGTTCAAAACCAGCACAAAAATAACCATTAGTACCAGCATTCAACATTTTGATCAACTTTAGGTTTTCATTTGCCAATCTGTAGGTGTTCCTTTAAAATATCCATGAGTGTCAATGTCATGTCAGTGGAATTATCACGAGTAAATCGTTAAACAGCAGAAAATTGCCATACGGGCGATTATTTTATTTAAGGCAATATATTTTATTACTCCCGAAATAATGCGATTCACCTTAGCAGGCAAAAGAAGTATGTCAGGATCGTAGCAAGGGGAAAGCCGTGATCTCTGCCTACCCCTCTGGGAAATAGGCGTGATTTTATGTATGTATGTATGTCACCTTAGCGGTGTGAACAACATCTGTTCTACGACTTCTGAAATATGACTTTTTTTCAGTGAAAAAACAAATTAAAACTGCATTTTCGGGTTTAAATCAGTTAAAACTCAATTTATCAGTTTTTAATTTCATGGATGTTTATTAACTTAATTTACTTTTACATCGACAAAACCAAAAAAAGGTTTAAAAAAGTAGATATTATTGTTCTGTCTCTATATAGAATCTCCTTTCGTGTTTTCCCGTACTCGTTGCAAAACACGTTGTATAAATAATCTAAAACATCATCACATGGCCAAATCGTATTTGTTTTATTAAGCCATCATTGCGTTACTAAATCACAAACACCTAACTAAACTTTTTAGCTAAATATATTAACCGCTAGGAAATAAATAAACAAATATTGATGGATATTTTGCACATCTAGCCTAAATCTTTACTAATATTATAAAGAGGAAAGATTTGATTGGTTGTTTGTTTGCATTGAATAGGCTCCGAAACAACTAGACCGATTTCAAAAAATATTATACTATAAGAAACTTACATTACCCCTGAAGAACATAGGCTATATTCATTACTAAAATCAATCAATCTCTATTAAAAGTTTAATAATGTAAACCAAGGTGTAAAAAAATGCCATAAAATCACCGGTGCGAGACGCCACCAGGGCGGACTACTAGTTTATTATAATGCCAACTCATATTTTGTATAACACCAAACAAAACAAACATCCGTGTTTATTTATCACACAAATGTTTATCCTGGGTCTCCCACCTAGGCTAAACATTTGAACATTAACATTGAACCCGAAGAATACAGACCTAATACCAACTGAGCTGCGAGGCCAGTAAATTAAATACCTAATTCATTAATTCTACTCTTGTAGAACTTCAAAAATAATAGTTGATATTATCCTTATGAATAAATTGTGATGAGTCTAGAAAAGCTTCTTTAACATTTTTTTATCAAAACTTTAGTACCAGTCATGCCAATGAGGTCATTGGGTTTTTTTACACTAAAGGTTAACAAGGACCTGGGTGTATTTAAAATTCTAATAGAATTGAACGTTTTGTGTCTGCCATACATAACAAATTATACCTATATTACTCGATGGATATTTTCGGTTGATTATGTTAATGGTACGGACATGCGTTGCGTAGCTATTATTATATTAAATAAATGACTAATATGAGTGAACATTTTACAGCGTCATCTAGCCGCAGACTAAGTTATTTAGAAAAGGAATTAGATAACTGATAGAATACATATTGACAATACATTATATCACCTAGATACAGAAAAACATCGAAGTTCATCACATAAAATGTTGATCCGTAGAATCGAACCCACAACCTATAGCACAGAAGGCTAAGTTACTACCAACTGAGCTGTGAGGCCAGTCATCGAGCTAACATGCTTAGCTTGGCACAACATAAGACTTAAGACGACATTATATAAAAGGACTATGATAACGTACAGTAGGTACATAAACAAAAGATCCCTTTCTCAAACAGTAACGAACAGTCGCGTATAATATTGTCAATTTTACATCATTATTCGATAGTAATTGAAAGAAATTTAGTAATTTATTGCCTTAAATTACTACTATTACACACAATATACATACATAATTTATTATGTATGTATATTTAATACATTTATCTAGTTAGGCAATAGGAGTATGTTCAGCAAAAAAGTATAAAATATTCCTATGATTGTGATTCTTATGATTTTCCTATGATTGCGTCTTCATGTATTCAGATAACAATGTACTCGTTCATGTCTGTTATGTAAATAATATCTTTTGTAAGCTGGCGTATTGAATAGAAAGTCTTCAGGTCGATTTTGGTGTTGCTACATTAACTCTTATTTGTTGGGAGTGGCAGATGGATGACTGATGTGTGATTATGATAATGCGATGAAATCACTTGACATTTTAAATCATAGTTATTTATATGACCTCCTCATTATATCCTCAAAAAATATTACACGGAAGATGTAGATTGGTCATTAGTTTAAATAACATAATAATTAAAACGGGCGATGTGGTCATGCCAACTGTGATTATTTTTATATTTGACCCATCCTTGATCCTAAATTATGTACACAGTATCTAGAAATTTATAGGAAATCAAAGTGTTGACATAGGTGTAAAGGTACGCGTCCACAGGTCAGTATCGTATGCATCGGACGCATCGCATTTATCAGTGGATAGGTTACAGATCAGTGGACGCACTTGTGTGCGATCACGTGTGTGATCCTCATTGTACGCAGTGGACGCACTTGTGTGACTTTCTATACAAAGAATACTACCATCCGATGCGTACTATATCGATCTGTGGACCTTTAGGGTGAGTTTCCACCTAAACGGACCTGTGCGGAGCAGCGCTAAGCTGTGCGGAACGGACCAAGCACAGCGCTCGACATTATAAAACTCGAATATTTGAGCGCTGTCATTGGTCCACTCCGCGCAGCTCCGCGCAGATGAAAACTCAGCTTTAAACGTTTAAGGTACATAAATCAAGCGAAAAAAGTTACATACATAGCTAATCTTGTGTTGCATCAGAAACTACGACTATCAATAGTTAGTCTACTGTCAAAGCTTTCTCTAGTTAGAGGGCGCTTCAATACTTATATAAATAGTAGGATCAGAACTGGTAATCCCCAAGTATGGTAGAGATCCTCTCAGATATCCGGGCGCTTAGATCATCGATGCAGTCAGAGGCACGTTCCATTCTTTCTTTCCATACGTGACTGGTTGTAAGCCCATCGCCGCATCGGGGCTTCAATCATATTTGTAACTAATGAAAACCCACGCGACTTCGTTGACGTGAAGTTGTTTTTAAACAGACTGCGCCCCCATAGCGGTTGAAATTCGGGAATTTATTTTTTTATTTTAATACAAATTTCAAGTTTCTAGATCCAGTGGTTTAGGCTGTGCGTTGATAGATCAAATCAGTCAGTAGCGCAAGAGTTTTATATCTTTAGATTAGCTGTACCTACTTAGGGATTACTGTCGTTATCCAATTTTTTCTTAAACAACAATATCTCAGACTTCTTAATTGGGTTTTACACAGTTTTATGGCATGTAGTTTGATATACCTAACTGGAAAATTAATTACTCTTGTTTTGTTATTTTATAACATGTTTTATTGTATTTAAGATCAATTTAATAAACTAGTCAATGATACTTCAAGGAGACTAATAAGAAGGAGATAAAATAAAGTTTCGAAGTTTTTTTCTATAAAAACTTATTTTACACTCAAAAGCTAACATGGCTAGCTCTAAGAAAAAAGCAATAAAATCAAATTGTGAATGGGTATTTGGCCTGTTAAGATATTTATTAGCCTTCATAATAAATAATATATATAGCTTGATGACTATGTACGCTGATATATGCAAAACATAAATCGAAAGGTATTTATTATAATCAAAAATCACTAGGATCATTTTGAAACGCCTAAGGAACTAAGTGAAACTGCGCCTGACCCTCGCGATCAAGGCAAGAAGAATCAGGCAACAAAGATGGCTTGTGGCCTATCTATCTAATACCTTTAAACGAGTAATTTCTGTATACATCTTTTATATATAAAAATGAATTCCTATTTTCCTTGGTCATAGCATCATGCGTAAACGGCCGATTTTGCTAATTCCTGTTTTTGTTGTAATCGTTAGTATCAGAAGAAGTTTTATATGAATAAAAAAAATCACAGGACGTCTATCGGGACAGCTAGTATATTATCACTACATAGTATAAAGCAAAGTCGCTTTCCGCTTCCCGCGTCTGTATGTATGTATGTTTGCTTATATCTTTAAAACTACACAACGGATTTTGATGCGGTTTTTTTTAATAGATAGAGTGATTCAGGAGGAAGGTTTATATGTATAATAACATGCTACCCGTGCCAAGCCGGGGCGGGTCGTTAAAATGAAAATGAAAAAATGAAAAAATATTTATTACAGCGAAAAAGCAAATTAACAATAAACTTATTCTATAGTCTTAGTAAATAGTGAGCATGCAAATTTCACTGATAAAACTTAAACATAATTACAAAATATCTGTCAGTTTCCTCACTAGGCTAAGCCTGTATCGAGGAAACTTGAGTACGGAAAGCATTTCCAAGAGTTTAATTGCTCAGGAGACAGATGCAGTTTATTAAAATTAAAAATACAAATTTATATTTATCATAAACAAAAAAAGGGTAGTTAAAAAAATATTTTCTTTTTAAATATACCAAAGTATATAGTTTTAGAATAAATACAGGTAACTGTTAAGAAATATTTAAATAAATAAATAAATAAAAAAAATAAAAATAATAAAATAAATAAAAAAAAAAAAAATAAATGTTGATGGATTTTAATAACAATACGAGTGCTTATTATAATGCTGAAATTAAGATTTTAAACAAAGTATTTCTTCTGTTTGATCGTATGATAAAGAAGCCAACCATTTGTTGACTATATGTTTTGCTTCAGTAATTGATTTTTCTTTAATATTGCAACATTGAGCAACCTCATTATAAACATGTAGTCTCATAAAGCTGCCAACACGCTGAGCAAAGCGAGTGTTCGTGGACGGGGTAGTTAATGGTTGTTAATGGTTGTTAATTATATATATAATCTGAATCTCGGAAACGGCTCTAAAAAAAGTGCAGCAAGGGGTAGAGTGACATTAGGCCACGGAAATCTGTCATTTATAGTAGGTATTCTTCTACTATAGGTATAAAATAATACCTTGGTACTACTGCTGTATATTTATGTTTTATTAATTCTTAATTATATTAAACTAGCGACCCGCCCCGGCTTTGCACGGGTTTAATACATATAAACCTTCCTCCTGAATCACTCTATCTATTTAAAAAAACCGCATCAAAATCCGTTGTTTAGTTTTAAAGATATAAGCATACATACAGACGCGGGAAGCGGGAAGCGACTTTGCTTTATACTATTTGTAGTGACTAGTGATATCTACTGCATAAACACAAATATTCTAGAATTAAAACTATCGTGGTTATTAATCATTTTAAATAGAAATACGGCCAATTACCACGTTATTTTCTTGCATTGCTGATGATTGCATTGTGGTGCTCATGATGAAGAGCATTATCTCGAAAGGTCAGTAATACAAGAACATAGCCTTATATCTATTTACAATGAATATTCTAATAATGTCTATAGGTTGAATCAGTTGCACACATTTTCTAGTTCATGAATGTATGGTAGAAATGCCCATTACAAACTCAATGAGCCGCCAATGGGGATTTGTGAACTTTTTGTCTAATAGAAATGCCCATCGATGGGTACAGTCGATAGAAATTTCTGGACTAACCTGGTTGCAAGCAGCATAAAATAGCAACTGATTCTTTCACATATTACTTTTCAATAAAACCCATCGGTACACGATCGGGTTTTGAACCCACTGACTTCGATCGAACGTCGAGGCGCCACCCAAGCCAACAAAGTTCAAGATTATATTCAAATCACTCAGCGTCATGATTATTTCGCGTCTTTTTTTCCAGTATAATCTACATTAGAATTGATTTCTTTAAAGATGCAAGTTCATTGTCAATGCCACGAATTAAATCTAGTTTTGAGCAGAAATAGATGACCCCTTGTCCCGCATACCTACCAACCACTTACTTGTTATTCAACGACTTTCGGTGGTCTGGCGTCACGCACGGCCATAAAAAGTTATCGTGTTTAATTTATCGCTCATCGAAACTGACCTTCAAACTAGCCGTGACAAATGGTATTTTTTTTTAGATGTATCGAGAAGTTACTCTTAACTTTGTTGAACGACGCCGAGATGAGCACGTGACCTTGACACGAGAGTCGGGGAAAGTGAACCGACCAGTTATTGCCCAAGTCGGGCTCGCATATCATGGAGCTGTAATTGAATATGAACGATCAAAACGCTAAAACATCTGCCAATTATATTTTGTACCATATCATTATCTTACAATGTTAATTACTGATTCCAAAGCTCGTTTGGGTACTTTGGGTGGAGCAAAAACGGCTCAGTATTTTGGGGTCAAAGTGTGTAGGTGGCACTTCGATGTTTATGATCTTGTTCTCATCGTGTTTCGCGATGGGCATGAATGTAGATAGGTTTTGTTTGCCCACAGTCAATAATTTTTTAAGTATGTATAAAACCAAACATTTTACTAAAAACTGAATTTTGGGTTATGTTAATTAAAAGTAAATATACTTAATATTGATTTATGTTATGCATATAACATTATGATAGTAAATGACTTAACATAACATTATAATATGCACATACTATTAGGTTTACCTACTAAACGCAGCATATTGAACGTTCTCTTTTGCTAAAACTATAGAAACGCAAAAATTTGAGAGGAAAGTGAGGTGTTAAATTGTTGAACTAACAACTTTCACAAGATAGGATATTCCAGATTTTGTTTTAAGAGGCTGCCAGTCGCTGATTGCTCTTTTTCGAAACGAAAAAAGAAATACTTCTGAACAAGCCACCTCTTCTATTTTTATAAGTATATTACTTCAGGTTCCTACCTAGATTTCTATTAAGCTGAAAACATAATAGCAGAAACTTTTCACGATAAAAATATTATTTCAAAATAATACGTTTTAGAATTTATGATCGAAATATTTTATATACCTACTATTAAAATCAACTTGATTGATTGTTAAAGATAGGTAATATGTAGATCTAGATTTCTATAAGAATAGATTTTTGATAAGTAATTATACATAATTTATATCATTAATTTATTCGAAAAGCTAAGGTGTACCACGCGCGGACGTGTGTTTGTCATCATTGCAGCGGTCGGTAGGATTTCATTTATCGAAGTGATTAAAGATGGGTACATCTTTATTCACATATACTATACATTATAAAATAGGAGATGTGGCTTGTTCACAAGTATTTCTTTTTTCGTTTCGAACAAAAATAATCGTCGACTGGCAGCGTCTTAATGTTATCAAAATTATGCTTTTGGTCTGTGATACCTAACATGACAACGTTATTGGACTATGGCGAGCGTAGAAGGCGCTGCGGCCGAGAAAATAATTAGGTTAGAGCAAAAAGCTGTATGTAAAACATCATATTAATAAAAAAATCTGTGTATTTATCATCATGTAAAATAACATATAACTTAGAATAACTTGAAATAATTTAAAATATAAAGCTAACAACATTAATAACTACGAGTATTAAAATATTATAGTTTTCATTTATTTTTAATATGTAGATAGTTATTTAAACATTTGCCCTTTTAAAATTATAGCCTTTCAATAAGTTGTATTCAAAGTTATAGTCAATCCATTTGGTGACCGCGCTGAAGTACGCTTAATATTAGTCGATCACCTGTAAAAGTGTGAGATCTGGTAATCCGCAAACACGTTCTTGTACTGTGTGACGTCACGGAGCCAAGAAGCTATCATCGTCCTCAGGATCTTGAAGGCTGCACTACATTGCAGTAGACATCCTCTCAAGTGATCAGATCCTTGAAGATTTCTAACGGAGCTAGTCAAGGGCACAAGCTGGGTACTCACTAGCCAGTCGTAACTGTATGGTTACAGTTACGACTTGTTATTGACGAGTACTTGTGGTTGGTACCAGATACAGTAACAAGTTCTAGTGTGTACATAATATGATGGTCTTCACTCTCGACGGCTCAACGAGACCTCTCGTTGGCTTGTTGCGAGCCACATGGTTTTTGCAAACAGTAACGTCTAGTAAGTACCCGGCTTCACGAGTAAGTAGTCTACAAAGTCTGCAGTTTATAGCTGTTTATTAGCCTTAGATTTTTTTGTCACATCGTATATATATTTCCATACAAACTGAAAGGCTAAAATGACATCGGTATTGTAATTTCTAAGGACGTCGCAAGTACTGGGTAGCTTCCTGAGCTGGCGGCGGTGGAAGAGTCGCCAGATAGTCCAAAGCTTTCTGAATATCTTCAGGAATTGGTGGAGAAGTTGGGATGTGAGATCCCTGGGGCTGGAATCCGTTCTCGTCTGCGATGTACTGCAGGTGGATTACCTGTAAAGTTTACAAAAATATTACGTCGGTTAAAATATTACCTAATCACTACATAGTATAAAGCAAAGTCGCTTTCCGCTTCCCGCGTCTGTATGTATGTATGTTTGCTTATATCTTTAAAACTACACAACGGATTTTGATGCGGTTTTTTTTAATAGACAGATTGATTCAGGAGGAAGGTTTATATTTATAAAACCCGTGCGAAGCTTGGGGCGGGTCGCCAGTAGTTTAATAATGAGAAAAGGCACTTATTTTCTAACGATCAGTAAATATTTGTTTAGACGAAATTAACGTTGTAAGTTATAGGCTGTACTTGCACCTATTCATATCTGTGAAAATAAATATATAAATAGACTTATCTGAAATATGAGACTGTACTGAGAATAATACTTTTTTTTCTTAAATACTGATAAAACTTTATCTGGTTCCCAAGGAACGAATAGGTTCCTATGAAATTAATTCTATAATCTAATAATTATCTATGAAAATAAATATATAAATTATTTTCGGACGCCCTCTCATATTCCCAGGAGCTCAGCTCAGCTCTCGGTTCCTAGTTCTGTGTCGGCGAATTTGTTAACGTTCGTGATATAGTTATTTGTAGAAATATTACATGCAAGACACTACTTACTTAAAGGTAATTACGTGATAAAGACCCGTGTCAAAATTTATAGTTATACAAAACACACACAAAACAGTAATGCAAAATAGTCTCAGAAAGCTAAAATCACAGGCATTTAGAACCGTTGGGTTTGCTTAGAGTACAAATCAGGACGTTGGAGTCATAAATGATGTCATCGAATAATGTTCCTGGGGACATATTAAGTTATGGTTAGATACCTGTCCGTCTGGGGCTGTATACTGGTACTGCCCTTGTGCCACCTGAGCCTCCTGCTCGGGTACTCCCTGGTTCTTCACGTAGCCTTGCTCCTCAGCCGATATGCCATTACCAGTCTCGTAGCTAAAATAAAAAAAAGAATGAAAAAAAAAAATCACGATCACGACTGTAATCCCCAAGTACGATAGACATACTCTCAGATCTCAAGACGCTTAGATCCATGAGGATATATAAAGGGGGTATTCAGAGGTACTTCCAAACATTCGTTTAGCACAATACCCGCATTTTGCTGTAGTTAGCATTCCATACGTGACAGGTTGCAAGCCCATGGTTTCCTCATGATGTTTTCCTTCGCCGTTTTGACGAAATTCAATATCATCACGCATGACTGTAATCCCCAAGTACGGTAGAATCTTAACGATGTCGAAAGGGTGTAGTCAGAGGTTGTCTAAACATAGCATTCCATACGTGAATCGTAGCGTAGTGTACGTGTAAGTAGCGTTCCATACAGTTTGCAAGCCCATTGCCGCATATAAGAATACTGACCAGTTTCCTCACGATTCCGTCACCGTCTTGAACACGTGTTAATGCGCATAATTATATATTTTTCGAATGGAAAAAGTCATTGATTAAAAACCACGACCTTAGGAATCAAAGTCGAGGTCCCTCCTATCCGGCCAATACGGTTAAAACAACACAATGGAAAATAATGTTTTAAGGTGATAAGTGAATTTTTTGACGTTTTGTATGGGCTGAGTCTACCCGGATAAGACGGAAAAAGTGATAAAACTGCATTATCATGAAAACCATCGAATTAAAAAAAAAAAGTGGCTTTTATTGATGTAGCTAGTATGATTATCTAACGAATTATATAAAAATGAACTATTTAGCTATTCATAGTTTTGATTAAAAAAAAACTAGTGTTTTTGACGAGCCAACTTTAGAAATTAAATCTATCGAGAAAAGTTTGACCAATCGTGTTTCTGTCTTTAATTTATCTAGATTAAATCCTGAAGTTATCTTTGTCATTAAAAACAAAACTGTATGTTTTGCGGTTATTGAGAAAAAACGATTCTGCATTCATCAAAAACATTTATTACTCGTCTTAATATGAATATATTATGATCTAAAATAAAACCTGCTAATGAGTATAATGTCATCAAAGAAAAAATAAAATATTAACCATTCAAGAGATAAACATGTATATAACAATATGCTCTAGCCATTCCATCTTGACTATGAATGCCCCAGTGTTATGCCGGGGTCCCACGGCCCGCGTTTTCACGCGCCATACCGCGCCAAGGCGGACGGATGCGCCGTGGGAACGATACATGCCGTGGTGGCCCGTGCTCGGAACGCTCTGTACGCGACGCGCCGGACGCACACAGGCGGAGCGTCATCCGGCGCGGCCCGTCGTTTTACGCGCCGTGGGACCCCGGCTTTAGACTAACCTCCATTGATAAGATCCATCAGGGTTGATGACTTGGTCCTGCCTGATGATGGGAATCGGTTCAGTGGTCTGGGGCTGTTGCTGTTGCTGCTGCTGTTGTATGAGGAAGTTTGGTGTTGGTTGTAAATGTTGGAAGCTGCTAACGTCAGCCAACACCACACTCACCAGTGAAACTAGGACCAACTATAGAAGAAAAAATACGCATTAGTTAATTTTTTGCACAAAACAAATTTTAATTTAATTTATATGGTCTCTCTGATAAGACAATATCAAAATAATTGTTACACACACACAACATACTTAATATTCACAGTTTTTTGTTTTCTAGGTGACCTATTTTATATTTTTTTTGTTATTAATTATCACAGTTCTTTTAATAACAATAATCAGAGCAATGTTTGAGACGAGCCTTGAAGCTGCCGAAGCTGCTACGCAGTTTTAACTTTTTAGTTCTAAATAAATGATTAAATATGAAATGATATGCGTAGAAATAATCAGTAAATTGGTGAAATCCTATGAGCTGCAAATGCTTAAAGTTCAGATGAATGAATTTTATCAGTCAGCACAACACGAGATTTTATAAAAATTGAGCTTTCTTTGAAAAACTTTTTATAATAAAAACACGTTCTCAGACTTACAATGCACTTCATGTTGGCAGTGGAAGGCTGATTGCAGGTCACGTAATGATGCATTTTGGATGCAACCCTCAGTATTTATAAGAATTTCTTTGTCGCAATTACACATCGATGCACATTTTGGTACTTTATTGGTATGTTTTCATCAAAAGACAGTCGTTCCTGCAGTATTGTCATTCCTTACAGCCAGACTTTCGGTGCGGACTATCCAAAATATACCTTATTTTAACTCTGTCAAGGTCTTCAATCTTAACTTTTTAATTCTGAAAATTAAAATCAAAAGTTATTACATTACCTACATTATGCATTACAAATTATTATGAGTTTTGGGTAGGATTACATTACCAGCTAATTTACATGTTAATGTATAAAATAAGTAGCTTTTCTGCTTGACGACCACTGTGATGTGATGAGCGAATGCCTGATTGAGATGTAAGAGGTGCGGGTTCGATCTCTGTGGTGGGACAACATGTTTACATGGTCTGCAAATATTTGTCCTAGTTCTAGTGTTGTGGTACGGCACTTGTAGTCTCTAATACTGATACTGATACTGACGTTCTTCAACTACACTAAACTATATGGTAATCGTAAGTCCCGACCTAAGATTTGTTTTTACTTTTTTTGTCCAAGTCCTATTTTGAACTTTGAAGTTTGGTGTTTAGGTTGGAAAATGTACAAACCTGTTGTTTTGAACGGAAAACCCTTAGTAAAATATGTTCTTTCTTCCACTGTATTCAAACGGTGATTATTACTCGTCTTTGTATAAAATAATAACTTATTTCATTAATTTATCGTGTGCCATCGACGTTTTCGGCTCTAAAACATGCCAGGTAAAACATTTTGATTATTTGTATCATTTTGGTATTTAGTTGCACCAAAAAATTAAAACAAGTAAATAATAATTAAAATACTCCTAACTAGAATAAGTGTAATCTAAATGAAATTGTTTCTTGTATTATGAATGTTGAGATTTCATTCAACAAGTCAACCATTTAAATACAATCTATACATATCTATTATAATTTATACATATAATAAAGCTGTAGCAGAGTTCAATTCTGTACATTGAATAAAAACTAAAAAAAAATACTCCTATTGGTCTTCATACAAGTAACACAAGCAAAAAAAAACATTTTGAAATTTATGTCTTCCTGTCTGTCTGTCTGTCTGTTGTCCGACTTTCACGCAAAAACTACTGGACGGATTTTGATGAAACTTTTTTTGTTATGTAGCTATTAGTCCTCGGCAACATATTGGCTATAATTTATTTTGAAAATTGGAATAACAGATGTGAAAATATCTGTCGCCCAGCAAAGCGGGCACGGGTCAGCTAGTAATTTAATAGATTTGTAGTAAAATAAAAAAATATCACTTAGGTTCTAGGTGAAAAGTAGCGGGTAATGTCGAGCCAAGGCTCAAAAAGTACCCTGGTATTCCGTGTCTCAAAAAATTCGCGGAACACGCAAAAACATAGCCTCATGTATCGGATTCCCAAAAGGCGGACTGTGACATACTCGTAGGTACTTCAGCAAGGTTTTATAAACAAATAAAGTGGTTATTGAATTGCTCATCAAGGCTTCACAGTAGGTAGGTAGCATATTATTTCAATAATTTTGCTTTTCTTCGTTGCTATAAAAGTATGTAAAATAATTCAAATTATGATAGGTGAAACAAGTTCATGGAATGCGTTCTAGAACTGGAATGATAACCCAAAAGGGGCTTTCAATATACAATACTAGCGACCCGCCCCGGCTTCGCACGGGTAGCATGTTATTATACATATAAACCATCCTCCTGAATCACTTTATCTATTAAAAAAACCGCATCAAAATCCGTTGTGTAGTTTTAAAGATATAAGCAAACATACATACATACATACACGGGAAGCGAAAAGCGACTTTGCTTTATACTATGTAGTGATTTATGTTTTAAAAACGGAAAATACAGTTTTCTAGATTAAGGTAAATTGTTCTATAATCTCTGAAAATATTAACTAGATCCTCAACAAATTGAATCAAAGGTAAGATATGTTATATAATGTAAAACTTCTTATGCATAGCAATATTTATATTTAATATTATCTGGGGAGAGTAGGAATGAATGGCTTGAAAAGGTTCGCGTAAGATAAATTCCGTTGGTGTCGCTTCTCTCCGAACTTGGCAGAGTCGTTACCGCGTGTCTAGATATTTTTTTAATTAAATAAACATCAAAGTCTTCCCAGAAAATATTTCGACAAAAACTAAAATGAGAGAGAGTTTTTAAAATTATGTGAAAAAGTATCTTTATCGTACCCTTCACACTGGCTTCAGATTGACATTATTTTCATTGCAATAACTGTCAAATTTGTTTTTTTTTATCATCCTTTCAAAACATACGACATACGTACGACATACGACCTTACAACGACTAAGAATACCTACTGAACTTATATTACTACACCTACTGCAATAAATAACGAACATGAATTAACGCCAATAAGAGAATACAGTGTCATAAAGCAGTCAGCTGGCACATACAAGTGATTATTAACCAACGCTTTGTTCATGCCGGTTGTATAAATTAAATATGAGTATGATCTTGGATCGCCTCCAGCTTAGTCCAGAAGTGCCTACTTGTGCATGGCTGAAGCATCTTGGACTTTTAACGGAGGAAGTAGGTATAGTTTGATCGAAACGGCAGTACTATTCTATAACTATGTGCGCGACTAGTAGGGCCGAGCAGGCCGCTACGCTCACAACTAGAGGAAGGTGGTGCGTGAGGTGGTTTCAAAACTAGGTTTAGGTGTACCCTAAGGGGTGAGGGTGCTGGCTGAAATGGTTCGGGCGCAATCTCTTTAAACCTCGAATACATTAAATTATTTAAACCCAAAGTGGTTTTTCCACCTGGTATTTATTGACCTGGTACTTGAAAACACGAGTACGACCCACCTCTACTCACGACGATAGGCTATCTCTTTCTTTCCCTCTACCCACCTCGCCGCGCCGCCTAAGGAATGAAACAGCGAAATCGGGATACTATGGTAAGATGTAGGACTTCAAATCCTGATTACTGCCTTGTACAATAACAAAGAAATATTGCGATCTCTTGATATGGTGTAGTTTATCTTCATCGTTGTAGTTTAGTTTGAATAAAATAATGCAAAATAAATGTTAGTCTTTAAGGCGTTACAAACTACTTGGTGAGGACTGAGGACTGACTCTTACTATCTATTACTATACTCTTACTATATCCCGACAGACAGATAGCTATAAAATAAAATAAATAAATAGGATCACGACTGTAATCCCCAAGTACGGTAGACATCCTCTCAGATCTCCAGACGCTTAGATACTTCGAAGATGTCTAGGGGGGGTAGTCAGAGGCACGTCCAAACATTATATTTTGGACAGTTATAACCTGTCCAAAATGTCTATAAACGCGTTTATGATTGCTTTGTGAAAACCTTTTGGTAATGATCAAGCTAATCGGTTACATTGTCATGAAAAATGTATTAAGGATTTTATTATCAGTTGAGTTGTGATTCTGTAGTAGGTAAGTTCATACTAAAACCCCTTGCAAAAGAAACACTCATTTTTTCCCGAATTTAACTATTTTTCGGATAACATTTTAAATTTATCTTGACCCAAAAACCTTATTATAACATTAAAAAAAACCGGCCAAGTGCGAGTCAGACTCGCGCACGAAGGGTTCCGTACTATTTCTATACTAATATTATAAAGAGGAATGATTTGATTGTTTGTTTGTTTGTTTTTATCTATAAAAACGGCAAAAAATCATGTTTGTTGTATGGGAGCCCCCCTTAAATATTTATTTTATTCTGTTTTTAGTATTTTTTGTTAGAGCAGCAATAAAAATACATAATCTGTGAAAATTTCAACTATCTAGCTATCATGGTTCATGAGATACAGCCCTGTGACAGACAGATGGACATACGGACAGCGAAGTCTTAGTAATAGGGTCCCGTTTTTACCCTTTGGGTACGGAACCCTAAAAACGGTCCAGCCACTCACAAGTGATGCGTTTACAGACGAATTAACGCGTTTTATTTATATAGGTATAAATTGCTCAAGTGCCACTTTCTGTTACGTATGCCTATTATTATGTCACGTGGCCTTAAATAAAGTTTATATTATTATAACAGTTCCGTCACAACTATAATCATCAGCTTCATTCGTGCTTATAGTGATGATGGCATTCAATCGAAGTAAGGCACCGCCTACAGGGTTTAACACGTGTGCCGAGCACAAGTAACTTTGTAACAGCGATGGGAGGTTCGTTGCACAACTTGTCCGTCAATTTATTTAGCGATCTACGCAATAATACTCACTATACAAAGGACACAGAAAGAAGAGAAGGTTCTTACGTTACCAACGCCTAATTTTATTGCGACTTCGTATTTGCAGAAGCCATCCTTTGCACAGAATTGACTTGTAGGTTTTAAATTTTGGTTTTTTGCATGGGCTGAGTCTACCCGGATAAGGCGGAAAAAGTGTTAAAACCGCATTATCTTTAAAATCAACAAACAAAAAGAAACTGACTTTTATTTATGTACGAGTACTTAGTATGATTATTTATCTAACAAATTATTTAAAAATAACCTGGTTAGCTACATAGTTTTGAGTGAAAACGAAATTAGTGATTTTTGAAGAGCTAATAAATCTATCGAGAAAACTTTCACCAATCGTGTTTCTGTCTATAATTTATCTAGCTTAAATCTTTAAGATATCTTTGTCATAAAAAAACAAATCTGTATGTTTTGCGGTTATTGAGAAAAAACGATTCTGCATTCATCAAAAAAAAAATTATAGATTTAAGCGATTTTTTAAGCTGTCACTACTCAAATATTTATTTCATCGATGTTTCAACACACGTGACGATTAATATAAATAAGGAAAATCTTTAGGCATTATAACGCACGTTTGAGGTTGACATTTAATTTTTTAGAATCGCAACAGGTTCCTCATTTAAATGAAAATTACTTGACTACGAGTAGGTATTGAAAAGTTTAGGTTCAAAAGTCAAATGATTTTGTTCCGGGTCTGGGTATTTTGGTACCATGGTACAGTCACCTGCAATAAGATGTACAAGAACATACATAAACATGCCATATATTTTTTTTAAATTTTACCGTAGATTGTTTTAACGAGTATGTTAGCACAAGTTGATGTTATATCTAACGAAATTTTCTTGAAATTTAGTATGCAGGGGGTTTCGGATGCGCTAAGCGGATGCGATCTAGCTCTAGGTTTTATTTTTAGAAAACGTCGTTTTATCCGTCTTTTCAGGCAATGAAATACATTCATTCAGGTTCTTAATTATTAACATAGGTATCAGTGATGAGTCATAAAAGAGAACAAAATACATTATCACAGAATTTATTAGAGCAATAAAAAAGCTACAATACAACAATAAAGCCTCAATACCAAAACATTTATCAACTACAACATTAATTAGCACAAGTGATCAATTATCCTCAATTCAATGTCCATTTTAAGCAGAATTTTTGGGTTCGTTCTTGTTCGAGTTTACTCCCGAAGAAACATAAGAGTTGTAGTTATTGTACAACGGATTGTAGTTTGCAGCTTCGTATGGGTACCTCGGGTCGTAAGGTCGAGCGTTCCCGTTTAGGTTGTAGCGTTTGCGAGCTGTAAATGGGTTGTAGCGGTTGTATAGTGGGTCTCGGATTTGTTTTTCCCCATCTGCGATGAGCGGAACAGCAGCGGCCGTTTTTCCATCGGCGGGGATGTGGACGCCTGATGGTCTGAACCCTAAAAAAAAAGAATTGGATTGTAATCCCCAAGTACGGTAGATATCTTCTCAGATCTCCAGGTGCTCAGATCCTTAATGTATCAAGAATAGGCATAAATATATAGGCACGTTCAAACATTACATTTTGGCAAATGCTCACATTTTGCAGTAGCTGACATTCCATTCATAACAAGTTTAGTCCGGGAGCTGAATTTTAGTAGAGACCTTGGGTAGACCAGTAGAAATAAAATGTCAAAAGTCCCTATTGATCCCATGTGTGCTAAAAAAGTTTTTCAACGTCAAACGTCAAAGTTTTCGGTTTTCTCTGGACCAAAATTCAAATTCATTGTTGGAGTTTTTGTTGTTTAGTTACTATTTTTATGTCTATTTTGACCGGACTAGTTGCAAGCCCGTCGCCACTTAGGTATAAAAATACTAATTGGTTTCTTAATGGTGTTTTTCTTCACATTTGTATACACGTGTTAATATACATTTTTTGAATAAAATAATCCATTTATGCACTATGCACGTTAGGTTTAAAAGTCGAGGTCGTTATATACCTCCTACTCGACCAACAACTTTTTTTAGGTAGAATAAAAATATTTTCATTGAAAGCAAATCATATTGTGAAAACTGTTTTTATTTTGCATTTCTGAGGATAGTTTTTATTATGCTTGTTTATTCTCCTTATTCCTTCGGCGAACCCAAGGAACCAATTCTTGTAAGAAAAAAATTAATTATCTTACCATTTTCATCAGCAATGTAGCTAACTTGTATTGGAGTTCCTTCCGGTGATATGTAAGAGTAGCTTCCCTGAACAACCTGAAAACATTTTTTTATTGCAAAAACAGATCTCGACAATGTTAACTGAAAGTTGGTAAAAAAATCTATTTAGACTAAAGACGTTTTCAAAACTAAAAATAAAACTGAGGAAAAAATTTCATGCAAAAAACATGACAATGACAATGACAAACATACTGTCTGTGTTTGATTCTAGGAGACGCCTTAAATATGGCGCCTCCCTCTCCAAAAAAGGGGGCATAACAATTTTTTTCAGCAGTCGGGTTTTATGTTTTGTTGTATATATTTTTTTAGACAAAATTACCTGGGTTCCTTGTGGTTCTCCCGCGTTATCGACATACTGGTCTTTAAGATAACCACTCTCTTGCGCCTGTTTACCATCAGCCGTTGTGAAACTGAAATTAATGAAAGATGCAAACCACTGCAAGTAGTTCATTATAATCTTGGGTTCCTTAGATGCGGTGACCATTATATGACGCAGAAGCGGAAAACTCGACGTATGTTTGTATGAAACTTGGAATAGATTTTTGTTAGTATAGTTTATTTCTTTCTTTCTAAATAGGGATTACGACTATATTGGTTTCAAATAAAATCTTTGAAGATGTAGTAGGGGTTGCCAGAGGCACAACATTTGGCACGTGCCCACATTTTTTCTGGAGATCTGAAAGAATGTCTACTCTACCTACTTGGGGATTACAGTTGAGATGAACGATATGACGGATGACTGGTACTACACGTGATATAAATCAGAGCAAAAGATAGTAATAAATAATTATTTAACTTAAGGCGCTCCCTGTCAACGATTGTTTTTGTTCGAAACGAAAAAAGAAATACTTGTGAATAAGCCACATCTCCTATTTTATAATGTATAGTATATGTGAATAAAGATGTACCCATCTTTAATCACTTCGATAAATAATCCTACCGACCGCTGCAATGACGACAAACACACGTCGGCGCGTGGTCCGCCTTTGCTTTTCGAATAAATTAATGATATAAATTATTATAATTACTTATCAAAAATCTATTCTAATAGAAATCTAGATCTACATATTACCTATCTTTAACAATAAATCACAAGTTGATTTTAATAGAAGGTATCAAAGTATTTCGATCATAAATTCTAAAACGTATCATTTTGAAATAATATCTTTATCGTGAAAAGTTTCTGCTATTATGTTTTCAGCTTAATAGAAATCTAGGTAGGAACCTGACGTAATATACTTATAAAAATAGGAGATGTGTCTTGTTCAGAAGTATTTCTTTTTTCGTTTCGAAAAAGAGCAATCGTCGACATACAGCCCCTCAAGATTGTAAACTGAATTGACCGTGAATTTACGGTCGTTACATAAGTACTGACTTCTTAGGTAACCAAAGCTATAATAGTACATTAAATTTAGTTGAACATATTATAGTATTATCATTGATGGTATAAGGAACCGCCTTCTGATCTAAAGGCCGGTGTTTCAAGCCCCGGATTAGACAACTGACAAGCAATCAAGAAAAAAGATGAGATTTCAAACCTGAAAGCATAACTGCCGTCTCCAGCATGCTCACTGGAGTATGTCAGAATCGGCACGATCGCACCAGGTCCCACAGCTCCCGGCACAGCGGGCACGCCTGCCACGCGGTTATACTGGTTGTAATACGGGTTATTATACCCTGGCAGACCCGGTATCAGCGGCCTGGTGCTGGAGCTGAAGGGAGCTATAGGGGGAGCGATGGGTACGGGAACCGCTGCTGGGGCAACAAACGGATACGTCTGGCCTGAAGATAATGTGCAGCACAGCACCAAGCACGTGAATATTTTCAACATCCTGGAATAATAAGTGGACATTTTACCAGAAATCAATTGTTATTAATAGGTTATGACATCTTATCAATCCATTGATCGCTTGGTTCGCTTTACCTTATTGTTCGTCAAACCTGAGTGCGCAGTCAAAGTGATACTGAACCGTGGGATCTGAATATTCCATTTATAGGTAGCAGGGTTGCTTTGTGCTGATATTTTTTGTTGTGCCATCGCACAGACGTGAGTCTCACACATGTCTGTAATACCCAGCAGCTGTTATTAACCGAGATATAGTAACTCGCCAAATGCACGAACACGAATACTCGAAATTATTATTAGCAACTAAATTACGGTAAATGTTAACCGCTATGCCTTTAGACATTATCCACTCAATTTCGTTGCACCCACTCAATACTCATAGGTGGTCTATTATGTTCAATTTTAGAGGTACCTTTTGTGCAAAATGCTATCCCTGAATATGCAGCTAAATAAATAGTTTGAATTGTTACATTTCAATACAAAGTAAGTAATTGTAAGCACTCAAATATTGTGATAGAAAACGAACTAAGCATTTATCCAGGGCGTTACTCTGCAAACCGATTAACGATATATTGTGACAAACGTCACATCGTTTCCGACACGATGGAACGACCGACAAGTTTAATTCTTTATACTTAACTATACCTTATACATACCATTACAAAAAAAAAACGACTTACCTATGCCAAACTTCTAAGGATGCATTTGTTAGTGTCGATAAATCTTAAGAGATAATAAATAATAAATATTGGTGGACATTTCACACAGCGCCTCTAGCCCCAAACTAAGCAAAGCTTGTACTATGGGAACCAGATAACTGATAGTATACTTATATACGTTTTTTTTTTGTTGTAAATACATACTTATTATACATATTAACACCCAGACACAGAACAAACATCTATGTTCATCACACAAATGTTTATCCTGGGTGGGGATCGAACCCACAACCTACAGCGCAGAAAGCAGAGCTACTACCAACTGAGCTGTGAGGCCAAAATTAAGTTTGGTGCAGACGGCCATAAATAGTAATAATAAGGCGATTAATGACCACACAGTATGGTGCGAGTGCAATGGTGATATACATATATATATAAGTTTTATATATATAAGTATAAGTATATTTAAGTATATATATAGATATAAGTTTATATAAGTATATTTTATAGATATAAGTTTTCAGTTGAAAAATATTTTTCAGACATACTTTTGTATAATGATTTAAACCATCGGGCACCTGTCACATAATATAACATCAGAGTATTTTATTTTCTAAAGAGTTTAGTTGTGAGTGTCTGTTGAACAGCTCCTGACTCCATCATCAGGTCAGCTCGTTGTCACCATATTATTGCATTGTCACCGACGTTATATAAGTATGCAAAATTTAAGTTCAATCGGTTGGGGATAACTGCTTCAACCTTAACAAACATAGTTACATTGTTACATACATACGAGTATATACATTGCATGTTAAATAAAAGCTTGTAAAAAGTAATGACGGGTCATTATACAAATTCTTTTTGCTACGGAACCGAACTTTAATAATTTTTATAACTCCGTTCGCGGTGATGAATCGCCTAATATAACTAAAATAAGGTTAATTACATTGTTACCATTTGAAGTTACACGATGATAAAAATCTCATCAACTAAGTATTAATTACCTCAATTGCATCATAATAAAGTTTTAGTTATTTCGTAAGTATCATTTTTTGTAACAATAAATTCAAAATTACGTTCGTTATACGCAATTATGATTATTTTATTACGGATTTAATTAGTCACTAATATGTTATTCGTAGACTCGGATCTACACTTACATAGACAATGTAATACCTACAGGATTCAACTTCATATATACCTACCTATAACCATGCAGGAATATAAACTAGGTTTCTATTTATCTAATAAAATACAGTGTCAGTTGTTGCCTGATTCTTCTAGGCTTGGTCGCGAGGAATCGTAGTTTTATCTAGTTCCTAAGACGTTTCAAAATGATCCTTGTGGTTTTATAGTAATAAATGATTTTTAAATTTTAATTTTAATTCTTCATTCTTATTAATTATCGTATAGTTGGTATCATCACCATCATCATCATCTCAGCCATAAGACGTCCACTGCTAGATATAAGCCTCCCTCATTGATTTCCATAAAGACCGGTTGAAAATGGCTCTCATCCAGAGCGTCCCGGCATGGCGGTCTTCTTCAGGTATAAACCTTACCTCATAAACCTCATGGAGGAAATATATCTAAGGGGTATAATACCTATATGAAAACACTATTTTACTTTTTATTATGTGTATTTAAGTAAAGTTTTTCACCCTTAGAGGTAATATTATTTCATCCCCGGAAAAAATAATTTTCCAAATTAATAAATGAGATAGTTATGAAGTTACAAACTTAAAGAAGAACTAGCCACGCGTAGACATTTCACACAACGCCATCTAGCCTTTAACTAAGCAAAGCTTGTACTATGAGAACCAGCTTATTAATATAATACTTCTATACTTTTTTTTGTTTGTAATACATATTTATGATACATTATTCATTTTTTTCATGTTGTTCATCACACAAATAATTGTCCCTGGTGAGAATCGAACCCACAATCTACAGCACTGAAGTCAGTCAATTGAATTAATTATGTTAGATACCTACCTACAGAGGCGGATTTGCCCTAAGGCCCGGTAGGCCCGGGCCTAGGGCGGCCAAATATTAAGGGCGGCAAATCGTGCCAAAAAAAAACACTGTAGATAACAAGATTAACAAGAAATAATTCAAATACAAAGTATCTTAATATATTGAAGCCTCGCGTACTTTATGATTATAATTGTTCTAAATCACTCTCTGAATAATGTGGCCTAGTTAGTACGCGGCGCGGCGTTACTATTGCATATTTTAGCATGAAAAACCGGCCAAGTGCGTGTCGTACCACGCGCAATGTACTGTTTCGTAATTTACACACCTAACGGCGTTATATATGTAATTGTCGATGATATTTCTGCAAAATTTCTAACATTACTTGATATTTGCATAAATTTTAATTTTCTAAGTTGGTCGATGATTACTTGTAAACTTGTAAAGCTCACTTAGCCGTGATAGTTTTGCTTTTAACTTGAGTATTTGTACTACAACCGTAATTTTTTTCACGCCCCCAAACCCAATAGTTTAGCTTCTAGGTGGGAGGGGGACTCTAACAAAAATTTACACTTTAAAGCTTAATATTTCACAAACGGATCTCATAATCGAAAAGTTGTTTTCACAAACCCATAATGTTTTTAAAGACCTACTATCTAACGACACCCCACACCTTAGGGTATGCGAGAAAAAAGGTAGGGTGTCGTTAGATAGTAGGTCTTTAAAAACATTATGGGTTTGTGAAAACAACTTTTCGATTAAAGGATCCGTTTGTGAAATATTAAGCTTTAAAGTGCAAAATTTTGTTAAGAGTCAAGTGTGTACCCCCCTCCCCCCTACCAGTTTTATACCACGATTAGTTTTGGAGGTGTGAAAAAATTCACGGTGTACTACTACCGTAAATTTTTTCACATAACGAATTTAAAAGGAAAATAATCACGGCTATGTAGGATTTACAAATTTACGAGTAATCATCGACAAACTAAGAAAATGTATTTTCTAAGTTGCTCGACGATTACTCGTAAACTAGAAGTAAACTTATTAGTCCAAGTATTGTAGAAAGTTACCGATGTAACGTTGTTAGCTGTGTAAACTACGAAACCCTGCATTGAGCGTGGCACGCACTTGGCCAGTTTTTTTTTCGGCAGTTAAAAGTGGGCAATAAAGTAAATTCATTAATTATGTATCTAGTCTACCTATATGATGAGTGCTAAGAAAGGGGCGGCACATGACCCGGGGCCTAGAGCGGCTAGGACTGCAAATCCGCCTCTGCCTACCTAACTACCTATATGTACATTAGGAGATCATTATTCATACACAATTTAGGAAAAAACTGTATGGGTAGCTAATTACTTCTAAATACATATTTTTAATGCTATTCATTATTTTATTTGATGACTTAGACATTATCAAAGAACTGAGAAGATTTTTTATATCCCAGCTATTACGTTAGAGAGAGAAAAATACGGCAGAGAGAGAAAAGAGAGAGAAAAATACATGGGTTACTTTTTATTAAGCAATCATAACTTTATACAGATAATAATTAACAAGTACTTATTCATATACAGAATGACTTTACGCACGAGTGGTTAGGAACGGTCCATTAGACAAGCTATTTTGGGTAGTCCACTGGTTGAGTTGTTTATCTCCTGGCGACAATTTTGGGGATAGAATTCTTACTTCTTCTTATTACTTAAACTCTTAAACTCCTGCGTGATAGTCGGTCTCGTCGGCGTAGTAGCTGACGCTATGCCCTTCGTTAGCAGGGATCGTGTAAGTGTCGGAACCGCGCACAACGATGACCTGTTGAGGTTTATTTTCTTCGTCTAAAACTTCTTTCAGTTCACCTTGTTCATTGCGGGCAATGTTATCATCGGTTTCAAAGCTATAAAAATAAAAAAAACAAGTAAATTAGTAGGAAAGTAATTTAATAAAGATCAAGGGGTCTGTTGATTGTGAGTTCGATTTTTAGCACAAACATTTGTTTGACGAACATAGATGTTTGCTGGGACTGGGTTTTATAATGTATTTTAACTATGTGTAATGTGTATACAATAAAAAAGCATAATACTACATACCATTATAAAAAATATATAGAGATCTCCACGTACTACACGTACGTGTAACACACTAGTAGTGTAAAAAAGTTTTTTACAGCTCACTACGTAAAACCAGAGCGGCGAGTAGATTTTAGAAAACAAGAATATTTTTGTGAATTTCAATCAAGCTAATCGAGTGGGGTTGCAAAAAAGAAGTGTTGACAACATGCTTTAGCCAGACTGAGATATAAATCAAATTAAACAAGTCGAACTAATAGGAATTATTTTAAATAAATTCAAATTTGAGTATCCACAAATGTTAAAACTAAAACTTATGTCTGTCTAAAATGCGAAACTTTGCTTTCGCTTAACTTCGGAACTAAATGATCTACAGACTTGAAATTTTGGGTTTTAAGTATGTGATTATAGCTTACTGGATGACGAAAATTTCAGCATTCTGGTCTTATCCAGAGGTTCTCAAATAGGGGCCTGAAAATGCGGCGAAATGGTTCCAGTAAAGGATGGTACGGCAGTGTTTGCTTCGCGCTCGACTTGGCGGAGGCACTGCCGTGCCCCCAAATATAACACAATAATTGACAGTGTTGACGACGTTGATACGATAGGGATTTCTGAAAACCCCCCTGATTTAGGAAACAGTTTTCTACGCCAATCAATGTTAATGCAATTTATTTTTTTAGGAACCTATTAATTTCGCAAGTTCTGTGTGAGTTTAGATTATTGTTTTTATTTCAATTGAAATCCTCAGAACTTGCATAATTTATGGTGGATCTTGAGAAGTTATCTGACTCTCTGATCTCTGACTGAATTTCTGATGCTTTCCCACTTACCTACTCACATAATGAACGAAACATAATTTTAGCCTTAAGTTCCTTTTCTTGAAACCATGAAAAAGTTAACCAGCAAGTTAAGCATTAAACCTATTTTACAAACTTTTATTTAACTAGCAATGTAAGTATGTATGTATGTTTGTTCGGGTGGAATCATGCAACTCAATTTTGAAGCAGTTATGTAACTTCGGTGACAATGCAATAATATGATGACAACAAGCTGATTTGATGATGACGGAACTCCTCAGTTTATAGTCGGATTGAGATAAAACTTTGCATACCTAACAATCTCCAATCTATATGACAATATAAAATTATAAATAAATAATAAAATAAATACAAATTTTGGTGGACATTTTACACATTGTCATCTAGCCCCAAACTAAGCAAATCTTGTACTATGGGAACTGGATAACTAATACAATACTTATATCCTTTTTATTTTTTTGTAAATTCTAATCCTAATAATATTATTAATGCGAAGCTTTGTGAGTTTGTATGTATGTTTGTTTCTCAATCAGGCCTAAACGACAAAACAAATTAAGTTGAAATTGCTGTAGATGTACCCAAATATAATGCCCGAATAAATAATAGGATATGAAAAACATCCCAAAAACGTTAAAAAAAACGCAAAAGGGGTGATTTCTGTATAGATTATATTTCTGTATAGTTATTGAGAAAAAAAGATTCTACATTCATCAAAAACATTTATAACTCGTCTTAAATCATTATCACTACAAACATAGTATAAAGCAAAGTCGCTTCCCGCTTCCCGCGTCTTATGTATGCTTATATCTTTAAAACTACACAACGGATTTTGATGCGTTTTTTTTTTAATAGATAGAGTGATTCAGGAGGAAGGTTTATATATATAATAACATGCTTAATATATTAGAAAACCACTGATAATTTTAAGATTTCTAATATGAAGTCGTAAATAAACACATTTTTTTGCGCTTACATTGCAAACGCTGGCTGAACTCTACGATATCAAAATAATGTTATAAATTTTTTATACCTTAAGAAGGTCTACAAAAAAGTCTATATATGTTTATCTCTTAGGGATAACCCACAATAATCAATTTCTATCCTTTACTTTTTACGAGAAATAATGGCTTATTTACGAAGCGATTTTAAGCAATACAGCATCAATCCTTATCTAATTAAGTACCTTAAATACATTTTGCATTTAATATGGAATAATATTGCCCATTCCGTAATATATTTTGGTATCAGCTTTGCACCCGTGCGAAGCCGGGGCGGGTCGCTAGAGTATCATATAAATAAATAAAAAATCAATTGCCGCATGCATAAAAGATCATCACTTGAGAACGGCTTGACCTTAGCTATTTTTTTCTTAGTTGTGTTTGAAATTAGTTAGGACAAGGATTATTATTACCTAGGTAAAATATTATAACTTTCATTAGACAAATAAAACTACGATAATTATTATAAACAAATACATTAAAACAAAACAAAGTCTCACCACCTAACGTTTCACTGCATTTGTATTAATTATAATTATAATCCGGTATAACAACTTCAACTTAGGATATAAAAGTATCTACCTAAATGATAGGTTAGCCAGTTTTTTATAAAATTGCAAATGTCATAATTTTGCGTATAAAAGAATTTGGCTCCACTGTTCGATCACAGTTCACCAACTTGGTTCCGATCAAATCAAACCAAACTTATTAAAAATGAAAATGGTAACTTGCTTATTCTATAGCTAAATAATTTTATACCATACCTACTTTAAAAAGCTTATTTTATTCACGCAAAACAGTGAATAAAAAGGCCTTTTATTCACTGTTTTGTTTTTATTCACTATTTTGGTGTTTGAATTTGGAACACAAAATATATCCGGTCTCTATTTCAATGCTTACACAAACTCCTTGCGCTGAGATTCGAAATTCAAAACTCTTTGGTGCAAATAAATTCTCGAGATTTGATTGGTCGATATTTGCGACAAGGAGTTTGGCATTAGATTAAATAAATATTCTCGTAGTCATGGTATAAAGTATAGTATGCAACTCCTGAATAAAGTACGAATTTATATCGAGGGCCATGAATCACTCGCGTCGTTCAGGATTCTAACAGTTGAATCACTCGCTGCGCTCGTGATTCAATCATTAGAATCCTTCACTTGCTCGTGACTCATCTACGGCCCTCGCTTTAAGTCCGTCCTTTATTCACTAGTTGCATAATATACTAATTTACATGTACCTACTGATTAACAATTTTTCATATTTTAATGTTGATTTAATCAAATATATTGTACTTTTTATTTAGATCGTAGCAGTAGCCCTTGCCCTCGTGGCCGTTGCCTCCGCTCTACCAGTGCAGGATTCCAATCCGAAGATTATCTCAATCTTGCGCTCCGAATTCAACAAATTACCCGAAGGCGGATACAATTTCGGGTAAAAACATAAACATTTTAAACTAAAAATTTAACAAATTAATTTAAGCATATTAATTCATTGTGGTTTCGAATCCCACCCAGAGTAAACATTTGTGTGATGAACATAGATGTTTGTTCTGTATCTGGGTGTTAATATGTATAAGTATGTATTTATAAAAAAAAACCTATAAGTATTGGTTCCTATAGCTTTGCTTAGTTTAAGGCTAGATGGCGCTGTGTGTAAAGTCCGCCAATATTTATGGGACGATGAACGTTTTTTATTTACAGTTACGAGTCTGAAGACGGCAGCTCCCGAAGCGAGACGGGTGAGGTAAAGGAAGCTCTTGACGAGGATAACAAGACCCACTCTGTAGTAGTCGTTCGCGGCTCTTACTCGTACCTAGACGAGAACGGCCAGCTCAACACCGTCAACTACATCGCTGACGAGAACGGCTTCCGCGCCGAAGGTGACTCCATCCCCAAAGCTGTTAGAAGATAAGCACTCACACTGTTATTACCAACAACTAAACTTAACCCTGTAACAAAACGTTGAAATGTGACATAAATAGGACTTGCTCGTATAAAATGATTTGACGCTACTGTCTGCTCTGACGTGTTTTATAAACATAATGGATAGAAACTTATGTAGGTAGGTACATAAGCATTTTGTGATATTATGTTGTGTACTTATAGGTAGGTAAGTAGGTACAAATAAAATATTTGAAAGTTAAAAATTGGTTTCGCTTTTTTTCTCTTTTGGTCTGAGTAACTCATACATATAGATTTATAGGTAAGTTCTGGATATGTGAACCTATTCAAAGTGCGGTTATTTTTTCTTATATTAACTTTACAAGCCGACCCGTGACAGACGTTGTCCTGTCAAATTTCAATAATCGAATAGAAAAGACTGAATGTTTTTAATCTGTGATGTCAGATTTGGCGCCATCCATACAAAAATCATCTCTTTTGCGTTTATATATAGTTTTTGGGATGTTTTTCATATTTTAAAGTAGTATATTATTTATTCGGGCATTATATCTTAATCTACAGCAAATTTCAACCTAATCCATTTTGTCGTTTTGGCCTGATTGAGGAACAAACATACATACAAACTCACAAACTTTCGCATTTATAATATTATAGGATAGGATAACTGAATAAAATAGTCAACACTACTATTAGAAAGAGGTAAAATTTGTAAAATTTTACCTCTTTCTAGTCTACAAGAAACCCTAATACTATCGCCATGTCCGCCCGTCCGTCCGTACGTCTGTCCGTCTGTCCGCAGCTTAGTTCAGAGACTATCAGTGCTAGAAAGCTGTAATGTATTGTATATACATATATTATAAGTAATTTCAACAAAGTGGTAGAATAAAATCTTGATAAATATTTTTTTTAGGGTACCCCCCCCTGCACCAGTGGGGTGTTATGTAAATCTTTTTTATTTTCTCGCGTACCCTATGGTGTGGGGTATCGTTAGATAGGTCTTTAAATAGTATTGAGAGTTTGTAAAAACTACTTTTCAATTAAGAGATTTGTTTGTGAAATAATTTTTGTTGGATTCGAGTGTCGAATGTCGTAAAAGCCTAAAAATTCACGATAATGGTACATATATATTGAAGTTAAAAGCAAAACTTTTTGAGTAATAGACGTAATTAGTCGACCACTTGAATAATAAATAATTTTTTTTTTTCTACAAATACCATTAAAAATTACTTAGAGCTACGTTTTAGCTCTTAGAACTACGAAACCCTACATTGCTCGTGGCCCGACATGCACTTGGCCGGTTTTAATTTATTTTTGTTTTTATCGGATAAACTAAAAAATAAGCAATCGAAGGATTATTGGTTATTTTTACGTGTGACTCTATTCGTTTAAGAACAGGGTTTTGATAAAGTGTCTGGAAAACTTCATACATTGTAGGGGAGACCAGCCCAATACGGATAAGCTAAGGTCAAAGGAAAAAAAACAGGTTCTTCATATATTTCAAACTATTCGTTCATTAGTTATTAAACTTGAAGAAATCATAAGACAGAAGGGCCCTTAAGTAGGGATATATATATATATATATATATATATATATATATATATATATATATACATATATATATATAGAGATAGCTTTACGGTAAATGTTGATCAGAGGCGACTTCAGGCGAGCACTTTGTTGATACAAAAACACATGTTGATTAGGGTTCAGAACCGGGAAATCCCGGTACCGAAAGTACCGGGAATTCCCGGTTCTTTTGTCAGTAACAAGGAACCGGGAAATCTAATTTGATTCCCGGTTCTTTCGGTACTTTCGGGAATTTTATTTTTATAACTCGGCGGGCCTCGCAGGACTCGCCACGTGCGAAAAGTAAGAAATAAGTGTCGCGCGTTTGACTCCAAGGTAAGTATTACGTTGTTCCTCGTACCAAACAATGGTGACAGAATGTAATTTACTTCAAATACGACGTATTATCATACTCCTAATATGATTTTTGTGATATTATAAACAAAACCACAGTAATTTTAGGGGCCGGTATCTTATCTTAGCCTATATCGTCCCACTGCAGGGCAAAGGCCTCCCTCCCTTCTTTTCACACCTTTAGATCTCCAGCTAAGTTGCGCCAGTCATTTAAATGACTGTCGAGATCGTCCTGCCATCTCCTCCGGAGTCTGCCTCGAAGGCGTGTAGTTTGTGGGGACCATTCGTTTGTTATTTTGGCCCAAAAATCGTCCGGCATGTGAGCGACATGCCCTGCTCAATCCCATTTGAGTTTGGCCGCTTTATGGGTGACGTCAACTATTTTTGTTTTGGAGCGTGGTATCGTGTTTCGTATGCGGTCTGTGACTCTGACTCCTAAGATACTACGCTCCATGGCTCTTTGGCAAACCTCGAGTTGGTATCTCTCATGAGCTGTTGGGAACCAAGTCTGTGCACCGTACGTTAGAATTGGGAGAATGCGCATGTCCATAAGTCTGCGCTTATTGCAGAGTGGCAGTTCGCCATTCATAAGATGTTTCATAGACCAGAAGCTTCTCCAGGCGTTTTCGGTGCGTCGAGCAATTTCGTTTTGTTGTGCCTGGAATGAAACTATCTGGCCGAGATACACATATTCATGGACATACTCAATCTCCACATTCTCCACGTACAATCTCCTCTTCGTGCCATTGGTCATCAGCTTGGTCTTGCTCATATTCATTCGGAGTCCCACATCTTGGTCGGCTTGCTTGGTTCAGTTCTTGAAGCATATAGCCTAGTTCTGCAGCTGTGGGGGAGAAAAGGACAATATCGTCGGCGAAGCGCAGGTTTGTTAGCCTGCTATCTCCGACGACGATGCCCTTCTCAGCCCATTTGGGCTTCAATCGCTTGAACACTTCTTCCAAAGTAGCTGTAAACAATTTAGGAGAAAGCGGGTCTCCCTGTTTCACGCCTTTCACAATTTGGAAAGAGAGCCCCGTGAGTGAGGTTTTTATGGATGCTGTACTATTGCTATAGATATTACGGATAAGTTGAATGTACGTTTAATTTATGTTCTGATTAGAAAGTGCCTCGGATAATGGTTTATGTTTTATTTAAAGCATGCGGGAGTGCATCTTCCGAATGTTCTGGCGATGTTTTTCTCATTGTGCATTAGTCACTGTCACTTGCCGCTTGATTTAATGAAAACAGTTGTAGTGCCCGTTGTAAAGAACAGAACTGGGGATGTTTCGGACAAACAAAACTACCGACCTATTTCGCTGGCAACCATCAGTGCTAAAATACTGGATGGTCTCCTTGATTCTTATCTTGATAAGTACTTAAATATTCACGACGCTCAGTTCGGGTTTCAGTCTGGACTGTCTACAGAATGCGCAATCATAAGTCTCAAGAATACCATCCATTATTATACAGACCGCAGGACGCCGGTATATGCTTGTTTCCTTGATCTTTCCAAGGCGTTTGACCTTGTGTCATACGACGTGCTTTGGAGTAAGATGGGGAAAAGGGGGGTACCGGTTGAAGTCCTTAAGATTTTTAAATATTGGTATGATAACCAATCAAACTATGTTAAGTGGGCCAATACTCTATCAGGACCATACAGGTTGGAGAGTGGGGTGAGACAGGGGGGACTTAGCTCTCCCAAGCTCTTCAATCTGTATGTTAATGATCTCATCGAGGAGCTCAGCAGCATACGTATCGGCTGCCACATGAACGGCATAAGTATTAATAATATCAGCTACGCCGATGATATGGTGCTGCTGAGCCCTACGGTGAGGGGTATTAGGGAGTTACTGAAAGTCTGTGAGAACTACGCTAAGGAGCATGGGCTCATATACAATGTTAAAAAAACAGAATACATGGTCTTTAAGGCCGCCGGTAAATGTCCTAATGACAATCTTAATCTTACCCTTAACGGCATGAATATTAGTCGTGTAACGAAATTTAAATATCTGGGACATGTACTTGCTGACGATCTTAAAGATGATGAAGACGTTGAAAGGGATCGTAGGGCTCTCTCGGTTAGAGGTAACATGCTGGCTCGCAGATTTTCCCGTTGTAATATATCGTCGTTCATAAGACTACAATATAAAAGTTGCGGGATATTAAAATCGTGGCTACCAATGACTTTCCTCACGGGGCCAGCAGCAGGAAACCTTGCGTATATTCCGCGGATACCCATACTTATTTAAAATAATCACATTTAGAAATCACTGTCGCCCAGCGAAGCGGGCACGGGTCAGCTAGTACACAATAGAAAGAAAATCATCGAAATCGGATCACCTGGTACAAAGATATACATATAAATAATATTGGTCATACATAAAAAAAAAATTATACACGTCGAATTAATAACCTCCTTTTTTTTGTCGTTTTAAAAAGTACCTTCAGTTTTTCAAATTATTCATTTCGATCTTAGTGTACAAAAGTGCAACATACGGTTTTTGAAGAACACAATTATAAATAAATAAATAAATAAAAAATAAAAAAATATATATAGGATCACGACTGTAATCCCCTAGTACGGTAGACATCCTCTCAGATCTCCAGACGCTTAGATCCTTTGAAGATGTCTAGTGGGGGTAGTCAGAGGCACGTCCAAACATTATATTTGGCACATGCCCACATTTTGCAGTAGTTAGCATTCCATACGTGACAGGTTGCAAGCCCATCGCCGCTTATAAGAACACTAACTGGTTTCCTCACGATGTTTTCCTTCGTTGTAAGCACGTGTTATTGATGCGCATATACATTTTCGAACAGAAAAATCCATTGATGCACCCCGGGATTCGAACCCACGACCTTCAGATTGATAGTCGAGGTGCATCCCACTCGGCCAACACAGCAATATAAATAAATAATAATTATAAATAAACGCCATCTAGCCCCAAACTAAGCAAAGCTTGTACTATGGGAACCAGATAACTGATAGAATACTTTTATTATACTTTTTTTTGTAAATACATTACTTATCCATATTAACACCCAGACACAGAACAAACATCTATGTTCATCACACAAATGTTTGCCCTGGGTGGGGATCGAAACCACAACCTACAGCGCAGAAGGCAGAGTTACTACCAACTGAGCTGTGAGGCCAGTCAATGATGATGATGTACTCGTACCTACCATAAAAGCCCCCGAACTATACAAAACGAAACACGCGGTCTATTTAAGTACAGGTTGCTTCCCATAAAGTAAAATCAGTTTTATGCCATTTACTTCTAAATTAATCCTAACCTTTATAATAAAATCCTTTACCAGGTACAGTGTACCTTCTATACTATATACTTATACTAATAATAAAAAGTTATATTATATTATATAATATAATATATAATATATATAATATAATATTAATATAATATAATATAATATAATATAATAATATTATAAAGAGGAAAGATTTGATTGTTTGTTTGTTTGTTTGTAACGAATAGGCTCCGAAACTACTGGACCGATTTGAAAAATTATTTTACCATTAGAATCCTACATTATCCCTGATGAACATAGGCTATAGAATATTTTCAAAAACGTTAGGGATCCGTATGAAAACTTCGATAATGTAGCCCAAGGTGTGAAAAAAAATCCAAAAAAATCCTTATATCGCGTACGCTACGGAAATTATTGACAATATAGCATTACAGTTTTAAAGAGGACATCAATATCTACCATCAAGTCAACAATACTATATGTCTAACTATTAGGGATCCGTATGAAAACTTCGATAACGTAACCCAACGTGTGAATCAAAAGCAAAAAAATCCTTATATCGCGTACACGGCAAAAATTATTAACAATAGAGCATAGTAATGTACTGCAGTTTTAAAGAGGACATCAATATCTACAAATAAGTCAGCAATATCATATGTCTAACTATTAGGGATCCGTATGAAAACTTCGATAACGTAACCCAACGTGTGAATCAAAAGCAAAAAAATCCTTATATTGCGTAGGTACTCTGCAAAAATTATTGACAATAGAGCAAAGTAATGTACTACAGTTTTAAAGAGGACATCAATATCTACAAATAAGTCAGCAATACCATTATGTCTAACTATTAGGGATCCGTATGAAAACTTCGATAATATAACCCAACATGTGAGTAAAAAGCAAAAAAAATCCTTATATCACGTACGCTGCAAAAATTATTGACAATAGATCAAAGTGATGCACTGCAGTTTTAAAGATTACATCAATATTAACAAATAAGTCAGCAATACCATAATTATGCCCAACTATTACAGTTATTTCACAATAACTACTTTTTCATTTCGAGTATATTCGAGTATTTCGAGTTTATTATTATATATTCGAGTATGCTGACAATGGCGGCGATTCTGTTGTGTCCAAGCTAAACCTAAAATTTCGTAAAAAACGATCGATCTTATTCCTTTTATGTTAAAGTCCAAATTAAAATGACATCAAAATGACAGTCCTAAAATTTAGGTAAAATTAGCCGTTCCTCTATTTTATTTCGCTTATTTGACACAAACAAGTGTCATCTTAGTCAACACCAATTTACATGTTGATTAAATTTAGCTTGACATTTCTAAATCGATTACGAAAATCGTAAATTTATTCAAAATTATTCTAAGTTTTAGAACTGTCACTTTGAGGTTACGCTATTTTAAACTTTAACTTAAAAGAAATAAGATCGATAGTTTTTAGGAATTTTAACTTTAGCGTGGACACAACAGAATCGCCACCAATGTCACTAATTGCGTCCTAGATAGATATTCTAAACTAAAGTTTTAGCAGACAAGCATTAAATACCTACTAGGTACCCTACTGACACACAAGTTTAAAACAAAACGCCCTGCACCTACATTTATAAAATGAAAAGGTAATAAGAAAAACCGTATTTTACGTTATGAAATTTATTTCATGTTCTACAAATCATCATTATACAAAAACTTAAAAAACATTTATAAAAAAAATGGCAGTGAGCATCAACTAAATAACAAACATGGCAGTGCGTCGACGACGCAATATCATTTAAAATGGCAACGTTTTAAAATCTTATCGAACTTTGACAACCCGGTGAACGGGCTTTTTGTCAAGTTTACGGAGTATGCTTATCTCCTGACGGGCTTGGGGATGGAGTCTCCTTCTGCGTGGAAGCCAGTCTCGTCGGCGTAGTACTTGACAGAGATGATCTTGCCATCCTCACCTGGGTACTCGTAACTGCCGCGGATGACCACCACGTCATGAGGCTTGTTATCCTCGTCAAGTACCTGCTTTACCTCGCCAACCGCGTTTTGGACAATGCCGTTACCGGCTTCGAATCTGTAAATAAATAAATAATTAAATATCACTCAACAGTCACACACACACTCGTAGTTTTGACCCCATACTAGGATTCCCCGTATCAGAAATTACGGGTAGTAGTACCAACACCCGGATCCAGAACAAATATTTAAAAATAATGCAAATGTATTTTTCGCGTCGCGGGGATGATGATCTGATATAGAACTAGTTTAAGGATAAAACCCCTAAGGTACGCGTGAGGAAACCCGTCACCTATGGTGTATAAGCGATGGGCTTGCAAAATATCACGTATAGTATGCTAACAAAGTAATAAAAAATGTGAGGATGAGCAAAATGTACATTAAGATTGGACGGGTCTCTAATTAACCCTTCAAACATCTTCAAGGCATTAGTTCCTAGCGCCTAAAAATCTAAGAGGTTGGCTACCATTGTTCGGAGTTTTGGTCGTGAATCGTGATCCTCATTATTATTTACTTCACTTGATTGATTGTTCACTTTACTTACCCGTATTCGAATGCGCCATCGGGGGATTGGTTAGAGGAAGAGCGAACGATTGGAACGGGCTCATCCACGGGAGCGGCAGCGACGACGGCCACGAGGGCAAGGGCTACTGCTACGGTCTACACACAAGCAATACAAAAACATTATTTTAAATGTTAATAATAACAAATAATTATGATTTTCTCTCTCCACTAAACTTTTAGTTTATGCTTTATACATCACTTAGTGATGTCTGAAATAGGTAGGTAGGTATGCATAATTGCATATTATGCATCCCAAAATGTGCCCTATGAAGTAAAGCATTAATGTAATGAATGAAACGAATAAAGTCTGGTGAGACGCCGCGTTACGATGGGTATTAAATCACATAAAATAAATGTTTTCGTTGAATGAAATAACATGTAGGAATTCACTCAATTAAATCGATAAACTAACGTACCATTTTCATTTTGAAGGTTTAGGTTTGATTTGGTTGCAAACAAATGTGCGACTGATGAATCTTAGGTCGTCTTATCATCTTTTATACATTATCGCCCGTGATCTAACGTAATGTCAAATTACAACAAACATACGATGTCGATATTAGGATTCGGTCATCGTTGCTCACATACACAGTCCGAAGCTGCGAGTATGTACACATACACAAATACACATCTTGTACCTGCGCGTAGTTTACCTACTTGTAAGGTATGTTTGTTTAGTCATCCGTTCTAGTAGGTAGATAACTACTCATGATAACATAGTAGGTAAGTATTATTTTTAAAAGATTTTATTCTTCAATTAGCTTTCTTACTTGCGTGTTAGGTAGGTACCCGGATAAGAATCAGCTATTCCAGGTTACAAAGGTGTAGTTCAAGAGACCCAAGTAGGTACTTCTACCCTTAACCCATACGAATGCCCCTACTGAAAACTAATAATCCTGAAAAGTTCAACTTATTACTGTTTTTGTATTAATTAGAAAAGACGAATAATAGATTTCAGAAATTATATGATAAAGGCAATGCTATAGGCTATAATGGAGGCAATGGTGGCACTAATGTAGGCATGTGCCAAATGTAATGTTTGGACGTGTCTCTAACTATCTCCTTTAGATATCTTTAAGGATCTGAGCGTCTGAAATTTTGAGGGAATTTGAATAGGTATTTGGGGATTACAGTCGAGATCATATTTAATTCCTTCTTTGCTTTTATCAGAAAGGTAAAATGTAATGTAGCCGCAACTAGATAAAATTTCGAAAATACGATCGCTCTTATTCCTCTTCTGATAAAGTCTAAATTAGCGTAACCTAATGAACTGAATCCAAAGCGAAAAAATATTATAAATAGGCATTCATTCAGGCAACCTTTTCGCAAAAGAACCAAATTACATAAAGAGTTAAAAAAATTACCACTTTTGTTTTAGTTTTTAGGGTTCCGTACCCAAAGGGTGAAAACGGGACCCTATTACTAAGACTTCGCAGTCCATCTGTCTGTCCGTCTGTCTGTCCGTCTGTCTGTCCGTCTGTCTGTCCGTCCGTCTGTCCGTCTGTCTGTCCGTCTGTCGTCTGTCACAGGGCTGTATCTCATGAACCGTAATAGCTAGACAGTTGAAATTTTCACAGAGTATGTATTTCTGTTGCTGCTATAACATAATCTGTGAAAATTTCAACTGTCTAGCTATCACGGATCATGAGATACAGCCCTGTGACAGACAAACGGACAGACAGACGGACAGCGAAGCCTTAGTAATAGGGTTCCGATTTTACCCTTTGGGTAAGGTACTCTAAAAATGGCTCGCAAATTTTAAACGTTGACGAGAAATCTTCGAATATTACCCTTGCCTGGGCCGGCCAAAACATCTACGACGGGAGAAAACATCGGCAAAGTGTGTGATCTCATATTAGAAAACCATAGAAAACCATAGACTGGTGACCTGTAATACAGGTGTCAAACCTACCTCAGGCACCAGTCTCTCACAAAGCAGGTTTGCATTAATGTATACCTTACTATAATACTTACCGCCTAAGCCTTATTACTGTTAATGCTTACCTTTGTGAGAGAAAATAAATAAACTTTATTATTATTATTATTATAGATTGGCTATCAGGGGGATTGCTGACACTATATGCATCCTAATAATAATATAAATGCGAAAGTTTGTGATAAGGCTGCTATGTTTGTTCCGTAATCTATACTAATATTATAAAGAGGAAAGATTTGATTGTTTGTTTGTTTTCAAAAATAAACGACAAAACGGATTAAGATGAAATTTGCTGTAGTATGTAGATACAAAATCAGAATAAATAAAGAGGGAACTTATAATCAGAAAAACAAGCCCTAAGTGATAAAAAACGGAAAAAAGATTATGTTGGTATAGATGGCGTTGGTGTGCAACAAATCTGACATCACAGACTAAAAACATTCAGTCGTCATAGCAACGCAGTTTTGACTAATGAATGATACGCATTCTACCAACATTCTTAATTTATTTTATCAGTAAGTACAAGTTTTGTAAAGAAAAAATTGGAAGCTGCCTGAAATTGCTTTTTATGTGATTATTACAAAAAAAGTTGACAGAACAACGTTTGTCACGGGTCGGCTAGTCTTGTATAAATAAACGCAAAGCATCATTGTCAACAAACTCGGATATTCTAAGGTTTCTGCTTGGTGGGGTTCGAGGTTGATTTCATTTGAGCGAAAACGAATTTGACTAACAATTTCTCGCGACTCTCGGAGATGTTTGAGGTTGATCCGTAGATTTTATGAAGAGGTTTGAATTCATAAATTAAACCTGGGTTCACCACTATACTCCAGAGTCATAAAAATAGTCGAATCAATGTAATAAACCTGGTAAACCGAAGCCCGAAGAAGACTAACCCTCGTATTCAGGATTTTGCCTCTAGTCACACTATGCAGTGTCGCACAACACACAAAGTGATGTTTATGAAAAAAGATTTCGTCCACTGTGGGTGCGTGTTCTCACAATGTCGTTCCTGAATACGGGGGATAGTGGCGTTCTTGAATACGGGGGTAAGACGATTCCATCGGCTGGCAAGAGGATGGTGTCTGTTTTTGGAATGCTAAGGGGTTACCATGGTGGACTATCTTCCAAAAGATGATATAATAAACTCGGCAAACTACTGCATCTTTCTGCGTTTTTCCGAAGAAATTAAAGAGAAACATCCAGGGTTACTATGAAAGAAAGTTTTGTTTCATCATTACAAAGCTTACTTTCACACGTCTGTTAAAACCATGGCTTAAATTCGTGATAGTGGATTCGAATTGCGGCTTTTTCTCCTGATTTAACGTTATCGATCTTTTATCTATTCCCAAACCTAAAATAACACATCGGTGGCCTGAAATTTTCAGTAAATGAAGAGGTCGAAGCCGCAGTGAACCTATATTTTAAAGACCTTGAGAAAAAACAAACTAACACACATCCTCACAAACTTTCGCATTTATAATAATGTTAGGGTTAGGATTAATTCAATAACTGTGGAAATTGATTTTCAAATATATTTCCTTCAAAAACAAAAATGTTGTTAGGTTAGTATAGTACCTACCTACTTTACATAAACTTTAGTGGTAAACTCTATTTTTTTTTATAAAATACCTGATGATAGGTACCTAATGTTTAAAATTAGTCTAGTATTTTTTTAGTTTCTTCATTACAAACAAACATACAAAAAAAACATTTTTTTTTTCTCTTTAATATTAGCGTAGGTAGATTTTATTATCGTAGAGATACCTACGTAGCTACTAGAAAATTATGCATTCAAGACCGTATCTGTTCAACTCATTTGAGCGGGCCTCGCTAAGGTCGGGGAGCACGTTGACATTAATACATATTTTGAACAGATAAATTGCGCTGAAAGCAAAAATATTCAAGGATTCCGTTACTCGAAATCAAGAAACGGAACCCTACGCTTGTCCAACACAGGCACATTTTCATGCAAAAAAAATATGCATATATTAAAATCGATCATATTTTACGAATTTGTTTTTCTTAATTAAAAAACAATCAAGCCTATCACGACTGAAATCCCCAAAGTACCTACGGTAGACACTCTATCAGATTTCCAGGTGCTCAGATCCTTAAGAATATCTAAAGGTAGTAAAGGGCACGTCCAACCAAACGTGAGGTAGTTTTAGCATTCCATACGTGACATACGATATTAATTATTTTTGAACTATGTTTTCCTAAGCGTTATGAGCGCAATATTTTCGAATTTAAAAATTAATCGATGCACCGCCGGGATTCCAACCCACTACCTTTGGATTGAAAGGCGAGGCTCCTCTCAGGCACCTCTCAGACATCTCTACGGCTTAGGTAGTTACCACAAAACCACCTATATCCTACGGATTAGGTAACTACCTAGGTACTCACCTATATTTTTTTGACACAAACATTGGTGGCACTTACAATTGTGTTGTTTCCACAAACTGACAAAAATTTCGTAAAATACAGTTTTAAAACTAGGTAGTTTTATGTAGGTAATTTTTCGATTTTTAACCGACGAAGAAGAGGAGGTTTAATTCGTATGCGGTTTTTTTGTTACTTTTTAGGGTATCGAGTCTACAAGAAACCTTTATAGTTTCGCCATGTCCGTCCGTCCGTCTGTCCGCAGCTTGGCTCAGAGACGCTTAGTGCTAGAAAGCTGTAATTTGGCATGTACGAGTACATATTAGTAATTTTAACAAAGTCGTAGAATAAAATCTTGAAAATCATTTTTTTAAGGTACCTACCCTACAACTAAAGTGAAGATGTTTTTTTTTCTCGCGTATCCTTTGGTTTGGGGTATCGTTAGATAGGTCTTTAAAAAGTATGGATGGTTTGTGAAGACAACTTTTCGATTAAGAGAACCGTTCTTGTAGATTTCTGAAATATTAAGCTATAAAGAGCTAATTTTTGTTAAAAACCAGTCCCCCCCACCCCTCTAAAGCCTATACTATTGGGTTTGGAGGCGTGAAAAAATTCACGGTAGTAGTAGGTACATAATAACGAACTTATATGGAAAACTATCACGGCTAAGTAGACGTTACAAGTTTTCGAGTAATAGACGAACTTATAAAATGTACTTGAGGAAGAAATAATAAATTTTATTAGTACAAATATCGTTGAAAATTACATAAATAAGGTGTGTAAACTACGAAATTCTACATTGCGCGAGTCTAGACACGCACTTGGCCAGTTTTTATTTTTACGTATGACCGCCCATATCTTCTTTACTTTGATTTCCGATTGGCCTAATGTGGTGAAATTTCTATAGATTGGCTAGTTTAAATTGTTAGGATTGGACATAGGCTACTTTTTTTTTCCAAAACTTTAATTGATTTGAAAATCGATTTCCTGAAACTACGCGCCAAGTGCGTGTCGGGTCACGCGCAATTCAGGGTTTTGTAGTTTACACAACTAACAACGTTATAATAAGTAATTTTCAATGGTATTTATTGTACTAAAAATATTGATTTATTTCTTCTTCAAGTAAGTCTTCATTTTATAAGTTGGTCGACTTTTACGTCTATTACCTACTCGAAAACTTGTAACGCCTACTTAGCTGTGATAGTTGTGCTTTTAACTTAAGTATTATGTTCTACCACCGTGAATTTTTTCATGCCCCATATAATTTTTTCATGCCCCAATAGTTTTGCTTTTTTTTGGGGCGGGGGGGTTCGGGGGATACTTGACTCTAACAAAAATTGGCACTTGGCACACAAGCTTTAAGCTTAATATTTCACAAAAGGCTCCCCCAAATCGAAAAATTGTTTTCGCAAACCCCATCCTTCTTGAAGACCAGACCTATCCAACAATAACCCACACCATGGGGTACGCGAGAAAAAAAACATCCCTACTTTAGGTGTCGGGGAAGAACCATAAAAAAAATATTTTTCAAGATTTTATTGTACGACTTTGTTGACATTACTAATATGTATATACATGCCAAGTTGCGGACAGACGGACAGACATGGCGAAACTATATGGGTTTCTTGTAGACTACGAAACCCTAAAAATACGTAAACAGAAGAAGAGCGATCATCTTTGACGAAATGTTTGTCAGTTAGTGAAAACAGGTGAGGCTTAAAAATTTAAATTAGTAGCACCTAAAGAATAATATAACTAAAACTAATAAGTTTTCTGTTGAAAAATATTTTTTCAAAACAAACTTTTGTAATATCATCAGACCATTCACACAATATTACATTAGTCATCTGAACTTGACAGGCAGGCAGGTAGGTAGGTATGCAAAGTTTTAACTCGATCGAACTAGGTATTACATCTTCACGTCCGTCTCTTTGAACAGATCCTGACTTCATCATCAGATCAGTTCGCTGTCACCATTAGGGTTTCTGATTTCTCGAGTTATTTTCGTTCTCGAGGCACGAGAATTCTCGACGCCAAATTCTCGAGTCTTCTCGAGTCTCGAGGCATTCAAAGAAAACTTATAATAGGTGCTAAAATTTTAAGGAAACTCAAATTAATGACGAAACGAACGTATTGTTATTGCCCCCAACTGCACTTACATAAAATAAACTAAACTCTAAAATTGATTAAGGCCCTGTATGTCGACGATTGCTCTTTTTCGAAACGAAAAAAAAACTTCTGAACACGCCACATCTCCTATTTTTATAAATATATTACTTCAGGTTCCTACCTAGACTTATAATAAGCTGAAAACATAATAGCATAAACTTTTCACTATAAAGATATTATTTTAAAATGATACGTTTTAGAATTTATGATCGAAATACTTTGATACCTACTATTAAGATCAACTTGTGATTTATTGTTAAAGATAGGTAATATGTAGATCTAGATTTCTACTAGAATAGGTTTTTGATAAGTAATTATACATAATTTATACCATTAATTTATTCGAAAAGCAAAGGCGGACCACGCGCCGCTCATGGTGCCCCGTGTGTTTGTCGTCATTGCAGCGGTCGGTAGGATTATTTATCGAAGTGATTAAAGATGGGTACATCTTTATTCACATATACTATACATTATAAAATAGGAGATGTGGCTTGTTCAGAAGTATTTCTTTTTTCGTTTCGAAAAAGAGTAATCGTCGACATACAGGGCCTTAATACGTTTATACTGAAAAGAATTAGGAAAACTAAAACACTGCGAGTGCGATAAGTATGTCATGTAAATCTGAATCTGTCTATATACGAGTATTTAACAATATTAACACCAGTCATTCAAAATACACAATAAAAATTAAAAATTAAAAACCGGTCAAGTGAGAGTCGGACTTGCGCACAAATGGTTCCGTACCATTAACTATAAATAGGGTCCCGTTGTTACCCTTTGGGTACCGAACCCTAAAAACGGCAAACAAACACGTTTGTTGTATGGGAGCCCCCCTTAAATATTTATTTTATTCTGTTTTTAGTATTTGTTGTTATAGCGGCATCAGAAATACATCATTTGTGAAAATGTCAACTGTCTTGCTATCACGGTTCATGAGATAGAGCCCTGTGACAGACAGACGTTCTCGAGGCACGGATTTTTTTTCTCGTCTCGAACCGAGGCAGATTTCTCGAGTTTTCTCGAGTTCGAGAATTCTCGAGCAGAAACCCTAGTCACCATATTATTTTACTGACACCGAAGTTACACAGGTATGCTAAATTTCAGTTTAATTGGTTGGGGGGAACTGGTTTGATATAACCAGCACCTACCTACTTAAGTACTAACTATCCGGGTACTAAATAGATCAAATACTTAGCAATGTCAGCTACCTTTAGGATTTTTACTGAATTCGTTTCATTTCTTTGCTACGTTCAAGATAGATAAATACCAATATATGGTACAGAGTGGCATTAGAGACCTAGAGGGATATTAAAATTTACCTTGCAACTACATTCATAAAACTAAATGTATTTGAGCCGCATGTAGGAACTTAAATTACAACTCAAACCAATATTTTACATCAAGAACTTTAATTCACTTTCTGTCACGTTATTACAACACAACAAAATTATACAAAACTTAAAAAAAATAACAATTATAAAAAATGGCAGTAAGCATCAACCAAATAACAAACATGACAATGCGTCGGATGCTACGACGCACGATCATTTACAATGGCAACGTTCTTAAATCTTATTGAAGTTTGAGAAGCCGGCGTAAGGCCTTTTAGTCAAGTTTGTAGAGTCATGTGTCTTATCTCCTGGCGGCCTTGGGGATGGAATCACCCTGTGGGTGGAAGCCAGTCTCGTCGGCGAAATACTCGATCGTGACTGGTTTGCCATCTTCGCCTATGTAAGTGTAACTGCCGCGGGTGACCAGCACATCAATTAGCTTGCCTTCGTCGTTAGATACCTGCTTTACCTCACCGATAGACTGAACACTGGTGCCATCGCTAGTTTCGAACCTGTAGATAAATAAATAAATAAATTACACAAGAAATCCAAACGTATTTAAGTTGAACCATTCGAACTTTAATCTGGCAATGCAGTTACGCCATGTCAGTTTGTCTGACAGTCCATAGTCAGAGCCGTTTTAAGCGCAGACTACCAATAGTCTGTATATTATCTTATATCCTAATCTAGGGTCATAGAACCAGTTGTGCCGCCTTGCCCGTTTTTGGGCATTTTAAATTTTGGTAGTCAATAACATAGCATAGCAAACAAAGTTGTTTAAAATCTATAGATAATACAATTCTTTGTCTATGGTCCGTATTGATTAGTGTCAGTTGTGATGCGTATACCTCTAGATTTGATTGACAACAACTAATGATTTCCCGTTTTGTTTATTTAAATATTAATAATAAATAAATAAATATAGCCTGTTACAAAACTTTTGCTTAACCTAAGAGATAGATAAATACCCTATTCTATCCCTATTTATTATTATTATTTATATTCTATGTTGTTTAAAAATAGTCGTTATAATTTTTTTTCCAATACTTATATAAAGTTTATTTGAAAATTAAAATGTTGTTAAAATGCTCTCAACCTATAATACTAATATTATAAATACGAAAGTAACTCTGCCTGACTCTCCCCCGTATTCAGGAATGACACTGTGAGAACACGCACCCACAGTGGACGAAATCTTTTTTCATAAACATCGCTTTATGTGTTGTGCGACACTGCATAGTGTGACTAGAGGCACACTGTCGTGTGCCTATAACCAAAGTTGAGCTCTAGAGGCACACGATAGTGTGAGCCATAGTGTCGCACAACACATAAAGTGATGTTTATAAAAAAAGATTTCGTCCACTGTGGGTGCGTGTTCTCACAGTGTCGTTCTTGAATACGAAGGTTAGTCTGTTTGTGACGTTATCACAGCCAAACCGCTGGCTGGACCGATTGTTGTCCAATTTTCATATAGAGATAGTTTAAAGGCCTGAGACGGATTTATGCTATTTTTTTTCCAAAATGTTCTTTTGTTTTTATATGCTTAGCCCCAATTCAAATTAAATTGCAGTGACACTTAAAAGATTTTTTTTTTAATCCGAATCTTCAGTAAGAAATAAAAATCTTTTTAAATTGACTGATTGATCCCTTAATGTGTTAGTGAACGATTTATTAAATTTGATTGATTACTTACCCAGTGTTGTAGCCTTCGGGTTTTTGATCAAAGAAGGACTTAAGGATTTCGACTTGCTTTTCTATCGGGCCAGCGGCGACGACGGCCACAAGGGCAAGGGCTACGACTACGATCTACAACACACAAACAAAGACAAAGATACAAAAATATTATTATAATCATGATATCTAATGATAACGAATGTTTCTTAATTTCCCTCTGCTTCAAACTTTAAGCTCATGCTTTTATACATGATTTAGTGATGTCCGGAAATGTAGGACACATTTAGAGATAATAAAGTATGCATTATTGTTATGAAACAAAACAAAGTAGGTAACCTATATCTAAATATTATAAAACACGTTCGTTACTGACTGACTGACTGATTTTATCAACGCACAGCTTAACCACTGGTTCTAGAAACTTGACAATTGTAAGAAGTATTTCTTTTGGTATATAGGGGTGCACTAAGAAAGGAATTCCCAAAATTCAACCCCTAAGGGGGTGCAGCGGGGTGGTAGTGGGAAGGGTGAAGTTAATTCGAAAATAACATTACGTGTACCAAAGAAGCGAAGGTTTTACAGTAGTATTACAAAAAAAATAATTCTTAGAATGAAATAAAATAATATTCGAAATTAAAAATAGTTCACTCAATTAAATCGATAAACTAACGTACCATTTTCATTTTGAAGGTTTAGGTTTGATTTGGTTGCAAACAAATGTGCGACTGATGAATCTTAGGTCGTCTTATCATCTTTTATACATAATCGGCCGAGATCTAACGTAATGTCAAATGACAGCAAACATACGATGTCGATAGGTAGGCATTAGGATTCGGCCATCGTTGCTCAAATAGAATCTACAGCTACGAGTGAGTGAACGCGTCTAATAGAACCGTTTGTATCAACTCATAGGTATTCGTAGTACGATTTTAGACTTTATTTTTTTAAGGTAACTCACCGTTTACTAAGGTATTAGTGAATTGCTAAAAAGGTGCTTCGTCATGTTAAGATACATATGTAAAGAAAGCTTTTATATCGTATTGTAATAGTTGTAAAACACTCTAATTTTATTTCAGTGGTTAGATGAAATAAGTTTTTTTTTATAAAAATATATTTTTAAAATCAAGCTTCTATAAATTCTAGGACTCTATTATTTGTCGAGGCAAATTCAACGAGCCCAACCACGACGTAGTTATGTTGTGTAGTTGAGAAGTTCCTATGGCTACATCCGAGCTTCATCACCAGACCAGCTCGCTAGTAGTATAATTTTATATTGTCATTGGAGATTGATAGGTATGCAAATTGTTATCTCAATCCGACTATTTACTGAAGAGTTCCATTGAACAGCTTCTGACTCCATCATCAGACCAGCTCGCTAGTACCATAATTTTACATTGTCATTGGAGATTGATAAGTACCTATGCAAAGTTTTACCTCAATCCGACTATTTACTGAGGAGTACTGTTGAACTTGAACAGCTCCTGACCCCGCCATCAGATCAGCACTGTCACCATATTATTGCATTGTCACCAAAGTTGCATAAGCATGCCAAATTTCATCTCAATCGGTTGGGGATAACTGCTTCAAAATTGAGTTGCAAGATTCCACCTCAACAAACATAGTTACATACATACGTTGCAAGTTAAGTCTGCAGACTGCAAACTATGCAACAAGTATGAAAAACTACGTCGGCTATGTGAGCTAAACTAAACTAACTTAGCTTAGCTCTTGGTCTGCAACCCGCATAAATAAAAGCTTGTAAATAGCTTTCACCTTGCATTGGTTTTGTGGTACTCGAATTAAAATTTGCTCAATACTGCTACAAATCAGGTCTAAATCAAGTTTCATCCATATCGGTTCAGCCTTACGCGTGTTTAAATTTAAAACACAAGAACTGTCGCATTTGTTATATTACTTTAATAGTATTCATTTTCATGCCCCAATAGTTTTGCTTTTTTTTGGGGCGGGGGGGTTCGGGGGATACTTGACTCTAACAAAAATTGGCACTTTAAAGCTTAATATTTCACAAAAGGCTCCCCCAAATCGAAAAATTGTTTTCGCAAACCCCATCCTTCTTGAAGACCAGACCTATCCAACAATAACCCACACCATGGGGTACGCGAGAAAAAAAACATCCCTATCTACTTTAGGTGTCGGGGAAGAACCATAAAAAAAATATTTTTCAAGATTTTATTGTACGACTTTGTTGACATTACTAAATTATGTATATACATGCCAAGTTGCGGACAGACGGACATACATGGCGAAACTATATGGGTTTCTTGTAGACTACGAAACCCTAAAAATACGTAAACAGAAGAAGAGCGATCATCTTTGACGAAATGTTTGTCAGTTAGTGAAAACAGGTGAGGCTTAAAAATTTAAATTAGTAGCACCTAAAGAATAATAACTAAAACTAATAAGTTTTCTGTTGAAAAATATTTTTTCAAAACAAGCTTTTGTAATATCATCAGACCATTCACACAATATTACATTAGTCATCTGAACTTGACAGGCAGGCAGGTAGGTAGGTATGCAAAGTTTTAACTCGATCGAACTAGGTATTACATCTTCACGTCCGTCTCTTTGAACAGATCCTGACTTCATCATCAGATCAGTTCGCTGTCACCATATTATTTTACTGACACCGAAGTTACACAGGTATGCTAAATTTCAGTTTAATTGGTTGGGGGGAACTGGTTTGATATAACCAGCACCTACCTACTTAAGTACTAACTAACTATCCGGGTACTAAATAGATCAAATACTTAGCAATGTCAGCTACCTTTAGGATTTTTACTGAATTCGTTTCATTTCTTTGCTACGTTCAAGATAGATAAATACCAATATATGGTACAGAGTGGCATTAGAGACCTAGAGGGATATTAAAATTTACCTTGCAACTACATTCATAAAACTAAATGTATTTGAGCCGCATGTAGGAACTTAAATTACAACTCAAACCAATATTTTACATCAAGAACTTTAATTCACTTTCTGTCTCGTTATTACAACACAACAAAATTATACAAAACTTAAAAAAAATAACAATTATAAAAAATGGCAGTAAGCATCAACCAAATAACAAACATGACAATGCGTCGGATGCTACGACGCACGATCATTTACAATGGCAACGTTCTTAAATCTTATTGAAGTTTGAGAAGCCGGCGTAAGGCCTTTTAGTCAAGTTTGTAGAGTCATGTGTCTTATCTCCTGGCGGCCTTGGGGATGGAATCACCCTGTGGGTGGAAGCCAGTCTCGTCGGCGAAATACTCGATCGTGACTGGTTTGCCATCTTCGCCTATGTAAGTGTAACTGCCGCGGGTGACCAGCACATCAATTAGCTTGCCTTCGTCGTTAGATACCTGCTTTACCTCACCGATAGACTGAACACTGGTGCCATCGCTAGTTTCGAACCTGTAGATAAATAAATAAATAAATTACACAAGAAATCCAAACGTATTTAAGTTGAACCATTCGAACTTTAATCTGGCAATGCAGTTACGCCATGTCAGTTTGTCTGACAGTCCATAGTCAGAGCCGTTTTAAGCGCAGACTACCAATAGTCTGTATATTATCTTATATCCTAATCTAGGGTCATAGAACCAGTTGTGCCGCCTTGCCCGTTTTTGGGCATTTTAAATTTTGGTAGTCAATAACATAGCATAGCAAACAAAGTTGTTTAAAATCTATAGATAATACAATTCTTTGTCTATGGTCCGTATTGATTAGTGTCAGTTGTGATGCGTATACCTCTAGATTTGATTGACAACAACTAATGATTTCCCGTTTTGTTTATTTAAATATTAATAATAAATAAATAAATATAGCCTGTTACAAAACGTTTGCTTAACCTAAGAGATAGATAAATACCCTATTCTATCCCTATTTATTATTATTATTTATATTCTATGTTGTTTAAAAATCGTCGTTATATTTTTTTTCCAATACTTATATAAAATTTATTTGAAAATTAAAATGTTGTTAAAATGCTCTCAACCTATAATACTAATATTATAAATACGAAAGTAACTCTGCCTGACTCTCCCCCGTATTCAGGAATGACACTGTGAAACACGCACCCACAGTGGACGAAATCTTTTTTCATAAACATCGCTTTATGTGTTGTGCGACACTGCATAGTGTGACTAGAGGCACACTGTCGTGTGCCTATAACCAAAGTTGAGCTCTAGAGGCACACGATAGTGTGAGCCATAGTGTCGCACAACACATAAAGTGATGTTTATAAAAAAAGATTTCGTCCACTGTGGGTGCGTGTTCTCACAGTGTCGTTCTTGAATACGAAGGTTAGTCTGTTTGTGACGTTATCACAGCCAAACCGCTGGCTGGACCGATTGTTGTCCAATTTTCATATAGAGATAGTTTAAAGGCCTGAGACGGATTTATGCTATTTTTTTTCCAAAATGTTCTTTTATTTTTATATGCTTAGCACCCCAATTCAAATTAAATTGCAGTGACACTTAAAAGACTTTTTTTTTAATCCGAATCTTCAGTAAGAAATAAAAATCTTTTTAAATTGACTTATTGATCCCTTAATGTGTTAGTGAACGATTTATTAAATTTGATTGATTACTTACCCAGTGTTGTAGCCTTCGGGTTTTTGATCAAAGAAGGACTTAAGGATTTCGACTTGCTTTTCTATCGGGCCAGCGGCGACGACGGCCACAAGGGCAAGGGCTACGACTACGATCTACAACACACAAACAAAGACAAAGATACAAAAATATTATTATAATCATGATATCTAATGATAACGAATGTTTCTTAATTTCCCTCTGCTTCAAACTTTAAGCTCATGCTTTTATACATGATTTAGTGATGTCCGGAAATGTAGGACACATTTAGAGATAATAAAGTATGCATTATTGTTATGAAACAAAACAAAGTAGGTAACCTATATCTAAATATTATAAAACACGTTCGTTACTGACTGACTGACTGATTTTATCAACGCACAGCTTAACCACTGGTCCTAGAAACTTGACAATTGTAAGAAGTATTTCTTTTGGTTTATAGGGGTGCACTAAGAAAGGAATTCCCAAAATTCAACCCCTAAGGGGGTGCAGCGGGGTGGTAGTGGGAAGGGTGAAGTTAATTCGAAAATAACATTACGTGTACCAAAGAAGCGAAGGTTTTACAGTAGTATTACAAAAAAAATAATTCTTAGAATGAAATAAAATAATATTCGAAATTAAAAATAGTTCACTCAATTAAATCGATAAACTAACGTACCATTTTCATTTTGAAGGTTTAGGTTTGATTTGGTTGCAAACAAATGTGCGACTGATGAATCTTAGGTCGTCTTATCATCTTTTATACATAATCGGCCGAGATCTAACGTAATGTCAAATGACAGCAAACATACGATGTCGATAGGTAGGCATTAGGATTCGGCCATCGTTGCTCAAATAGAATCTACAGCTACGAGTGAGTGAACGCGTCTAATAGAACCGTTTGTATCAACTCATAGGTATTCGTAGTACGATTTTAGACTTTATTTTTTTAAGGTAACTCACCGTTTACTAAGGTATTAGTGAATTGCTAAAAAGGTGCTTCGTCATGTTAAGATACATATGTAAAGAAAGCTTTTATATCGTATTGTAATAGTTGTAAAACACTCTAATTTTATTTCAGTGGTTAGATGAAATAAGTTTTTTTTTATAAAAATATATTTTTAAAATCAAGCTTCTATAAATTCTAGGACTCTATTATTTGTCGAGGCAAATTCAACGAGCCCAACCACGACGTAGTTATGTTGTGTAGTTGAGAAGTTCCTATGGCTACATCCGAGCTTCATCACCAGACCAGCTCGCTAGTAGTATAATTTTATATTGTCATTGGAGATTGATAGGTATGCAAATTGTTATCTCAATCCGACTATTTACTGAAGAGTTCCATTGAACAGCTTCTGACTCCATCATCAGACCAGCTCGCTAGTACCATAATTTTACATTGTCATTGGAGATTGATAAGTACCTATGCAAAGTTTTACCTCAATCCGACTATTTACTGAGGAGTTCTGTTGAACTTGAACAGCTCCTGACCCCGCCATCAGATCAGCACTGTCACCATATTATTGCATTGTCACCAAAGTTGCATAAGCATGCCAAATTTCATCTCAATCGGTTGGGGATAACTGCTTCAAAATTGAGTTGCAAGATTCCACCTCAACAAACATAGTTACATACATACATTGCAAGTTAAGTCTGCAGACTGCAAACTATGCAACAAGTATGAAAAACTACGTCGGCTATGCGAGCTAAACTAAACTAACTTAGCTTAGCTCTTGGTCTGCAACCCGCATAAATAAAAGCTTGTAAATAGCTTTCACCTTGCATTGGTTTTGTGGTACTCGAATTAAAATTTGCTCAATACTGCTACAAATCAGGTCTAAATCAAGTTTCATCCATATCGGTTCAGCCTTACGCGTGTTTAAATTTAAAACACAAGAACTGTCGCATTTGTTATATTACTTTAATAGTATTCATTTTCAGGCAACCTCAAACTAGATCATGACTAGGCTTGACTAAATACCTAAGAGTACCTATTTAGCTTTTACTCGTGCTTTAAAAATATAGGTAACTAGCGACCCGCCCCGGCTTCGCACGGGTAGCATGTTATTAATTATACATATACCTAAACCTTCCTCTTGAATCACTCTATCTATTAAAAAAAACCGCATCAAAATCCGTTGTGTAGTTTTAAAGATATAAGCAAACATACATACATACAGACGCGGGAAGCGGAAAGCGTCTTTGCTTTATACTATGTAGTGATAAGTTGAGTACCTACCTACCTATCTACTGACTTCTGGTCAGCCGATCAAGAAAAGTCACTTGTCTCTTCATCTTGTTCATCTTTTAATAATATGTATATCTAGATACTAACTACCTACCTAATTATGTTAATACTTACATACCATACCTACATTAGGTAACCTTTATAACCGGTCAGTCTGTGACAAGGTGAATTTTTGTATCTTCGCTTATCGGATCACATAATATGCACCAGAGAGACAATGACAATTTAAATCTAAGTACTAGGTACTCACCTAAAATCTTACCAACTGTGGGCACATGTCGAATGTAATATTTTGACGTGACTCTAACTACACCAATAAGACTTCAAGAATCTATGTACTACATACTTTCATTACAAGATGGGAACAACGTTGAAAGAGGAAAACCTCGGCGTAGGTTCCTGGACCAAATTGGATAAGCGCCATAAAATGTGAGAGGATATCTATAGAATTAAAACTATCGTGGTTGTTATATTATGTTATATGTATATGACAGGCCTCACAGCTCAGTTGGTAGTAACTCTGCCTTCTGCGCTGTAGGTTGTGGGTTCGATCCCCACCCAGGGCAAATATTTGTGTGATGAACATAGATGTTTGTTCTGTGTCTGGGTATTACTATGTATAAAAAGTATGTATTTACAAAAAAAAAGTATATAAGTACTAAGTACTAGTTACCTGGTTCCCATAGTACAAGCTTTGCTTAGTTTGGGGCTAGATGGCGTTGTGTGTAAAGTCCGCCAATATTTATTTATTTATTAATTTTAACTATAAATACGGCTAACTAACTATAATTCGCCAATCTGCCGTTGATCGCGGTCGCGGGCGATGCTCATGATGAAGAGCATCTGAATTGTCTCGAAACGTCAGCAATACAACAAGAAACGTGGTAATTAGCCGTATTTATAGTTAAAAGGATACCTATATATTATAATACCAATAAATAAGTTTTATATTCCTGTAATACCAAAATAAAAAAATAATACCAAAAAACCGATGAAAAAAAGAGGAGGTTCCTAATTCATGTTTCGAATTGAGAACCTTCTCTTTTTTTGTCGTTCGGTCAATAGTTAGGTAGATTAGATATGTATAACACCTACTTTAGAAAACTAAGTGGCTAATTATAGCATCTACCAGCGGTTTCACACGTGTGGTAGGTAGGTAGGTACCTATCCGAATAAAATGTAGCCTAAACCCGTATTCAGGAACGACACTATGAGAACACGCACCCACAGTGGACGAAATATTTTTTCATAAACATCACTTTATGTGTTGAGCGACACTATAGGGCGCACACTACCGTGTCCCTTTAGAGCTGAACTTGGCTCTAGTAACACTATGCAGTGTCGCACAACACATAAAGTGATGTTTATGAAAAAAGATTTGGTCCACAGTGGGTGCGTGTTCTCACAGTGTCGTTCCTGAATACGAGGGTAAGTCACTTCGGCTTAAAATCTTTATAGCATAAAATCATCTCGATCCGTTGTAGTAGCGTGACTAAAGGACAAACCAATAAACACACTTTCGCTTAATTACAGAAGCAGTTGAAGGCAGTTGGATGAAAAATTTGATTGATGACCATTGATCGGGGTTAGGTAGGTACCTTACCTAATGCAAAAACGGCGGTCGGAGTGAACTCGATATTGAACAACCTATTCAATGCATCCGGTGCATCAGTCGTACGGTAGGTACGACTGATGCTCAACTATTGACTGATATTCAATGTAAAATTGTCAAACCATCGACTGCGTAACCATAACGTAGGTACAATTGCAATGGATCGCCTCGGGGCACTTCAGAAAAGATACAAAATATACGAAAAATGAGACTAAGTAGGTAGGTAGGTACCTAATTAATTATTTGAATATAAAAACAGGTGTCTAAAACTTGTCTCACGGGTTATGCAAGACGCAAATAAAAGTGATGTGCTCTTAACCTTTCTAGAGGTCAGATGCCATACATGCCTATTTTATTCGAAATTACGAGTCAAGGCCGTCTAGTTTTTTTATGATGGGTCGAATATGGATTTTAACGAATAGTCGCCCGAATGTTCGGCTTTAGTATGCGCTTCATTGTTTTTTGCGAATGAACAAGTCGCGTGCGTTGAGTCTTATCATTTTTAGGGTTACAAAACCCTAAAAATGATAAATATATATAATAATAAATAAATATTGGCGGACTTTACACACAACGCCATCTAGCCCCAAACTAAGCAAAGCTTGTACTATGGGAACCAGGTAACTAGTACTTAGTACTTATATACTTTTTTTTTGTAGGGTTACAAAACCCTAAAAATGATAAGACTCAACGCACTTTTTACATTGAATATCAGTCAATAGTTGAGCATCAGTCGTACCTACCGTACGACTGATGCACCGGATGCAAGAAATCCTTATAGTTTCGCCATGTCCGTCCGTCCGTCCGTCCGTCTGTCCGCAGCTTAGCTCAGAGACTATCAGTGCTAGAAAGCTGTAATTTGGCATGTATATACATAATAGGAATGTCAACAAAGTGGTAGAATAAAATCTAGAAAAACAATTTTTTTAGGGTACCTCCACTACACCTAAAGTGGGAATGTTATTTTTTTTTCTCGCATACACTATGGTGTGGGGTGTCGTTGAATATGTCTTTAAAAACATTAGAGGTTAAGGTTTGTAAAGACTACTTTTCGATTAGGGGATCCGTTTGGCAAATGTAACGCTTTAAAGTGCTAAATTTTGTCAGAGTCAAGAGTCCCCCCCCCCCCCTACCAGCTAAAAGGTTGGTTTTGGAGGTATGAAAAAATTCACGGTAGTAGTACATAAAACGAATTTAAAAGAAAAACTATCACGGCTAAGTAGGCTTTACAAGTGTACGAGTAACTGCTAACACTAGGCTGTAGGTGTGTTTAGCATTTTTACCGAATAATAGGCGGAAAACAAATGCCGAACAGAAGACAAATATTCAGGCAATCACTAGTTTTTTTACGGCACAAAAGGTAGGTGATAATACGGACTTTTATTAACTACTAATTATAGAGAGGTTACCTACACCCAACCTATGACATTTATAATGATTATACAGAATAATACCTACCTATACTTATTCGTTTTAAAAAAATATAAAAGACAGACTTAGATTAGTAATGTTGGTCTTGAAATAATAGTTATATGTAACTACCTACTCTGCAAGCTCTACTAAAAAACTTTTAGACTTAACTAAACAACAAAACTCATCCGCAAAATGTTTAATATAATAAAATTTAGATAAGAGTATATGATTTTAAGTTTTATGAAAAAACTAGTGGAAATCCTCGCGACACGTTGAAGTGAAGTTAATTTAAAATAGACTAACCCTCGTATTCAAGAACGACACTATGAGAACACGCACCCACAGTGGACGAAATCTTTTTTCATAAAAATCACTTTTGTGTTGTGCGACACTGCATAATGTAACTAGAGGCACATTGTCGTGTGCCTCTAGCCAAAGTTGAGCTCTAAAGGCACATGGTAGCGTGCAACATAGTGCCGCTCAACACACAAAGTGATGTTTATGAAAAAAGATTTCGTCCACTGTGAGTGCGTGTTCTCATAGTGTCGTTCTTGAATACGAGGGTTTAACTCCTGCTGCCACCCTCTTAGGGGTTGAACTTCGGAAATTCCTTTCTTAGTGCACCTCTACACACCAAAAGGAATATACCTACACCCTCCAGATTTGAAGTTTCTTGGCCCAGTGGTTAAGGCAATATAAGTACGTTGATAGATCTGTCAGTCAAAACAAAATTCAACCCCTAAGACATTGCATGCTGTTTAAAAATGACTTCAAATTCAAAAATCATTTATTTCAATAAAATCACAAGGATCACTTTGAAACGTCTTAAGAACTAGGTGAAACTACGCCGAATTCACGCGACCAAGCCTAGAAGAATCAGGCAACAAACACGGCTAGGGGTCTACCTTTTTTTTAATGATCCTTTCCTTAAAGCTATGTAAAGCTCCAGTGTGAACAAGGTGAAGGCTCAAACAAGAATAATAATTAAAAGTACTACATACTTCAAGTGAACGAAGTCGACTAGTCTAGTCCCTCATAAATGAAATTATATAGGAACCCTACAGTCATCTTGTACAAGAAAGCAAAAAAACCATTGAAATCGAACCAGCTGTTGCGGAGTAGGTAATCCGTGAAAATAAATAAAAGAAAAATATAAATAAGAAAGTATTCGCCGAATCGGAAGAAAGCCCTTTTAAGGGTTTTGTAGACTTAAGCGCGTGATCGACGGGCGAGTAAGACCGCGGTTTTAAATACCGACGAACCTGGCTCGCGGCTCGTTGGTGCTGATCGATTAGCAAGCAAAACAGTCGCAAACATGTCTTGTTCCGAGTCTGAAGCCTTGTGTTATCTCGCCATAGGATATTACGCAGTTATGAAAAAAAAAAGTTTTGCAATATCCACGAGTTTATTATATGCTGCAAGCCTATTTGCTTTGTTTTTATACTCGCTTGATTTAGTTTGCCATAAACAGGGACAGTCTCGAAAGGCATTTATAAATTGTATTATAAAATCGTGGCTGCAAGTACGTAGATCCATTATTGTGATACGGACTGAGCACGCACGTTGCGAAGTTTGTAGTAGGTAGGTAGGTACACAGCTCTTCTGGCGCACATCCGTCCTCTAGCGCTGTCGCCGAAAAGTGACGGCTCGGCTCGCCGGCCGTGATCGACACGCGGTTTTGCATGGCGAGCCGAGTAAAAAATATAGCACGACGACGAGGCTCGAGCCAGGCTCGGCGGTATTTAAAACCGTGGTTTTGCAATGATACACCGGCGAGCTTTACCGACGAGCCATAAAACCGCGGTCTTACTCGTCCGTCGATCAGGCCCTTTAGAAGAACACTTAGTTAAGTCTATTCGAATTGTTTGACTCACCAAAAAACAGAAACCTTAGTGCGTAATCGTATGTGCCTAAACTCACACTTGACCGAATATAGGTATTTTGGTTTAATAGAAGATAAGGTATTTATTTCACGTTGTATTATGTGAATCTCAAAGGGCAGAATAATACTCAAACAAGCATTCAACTATTTTAACTAACTAGCAAAGCTAACTACAACACTTGCTTACTAGCTACTGAAGCATACATACAAGCACATCACAAATGAACTTATAAGAAAAACAATAAACAAAATCGGTAGGGACTTAGATCAGGTGAACTACGTTTAGAATGCTTGCAACGATCTTTAGATAGCTCAAGGGTCGTACTACAATCTCTAAAGTAAGACTAAAGCAGTATTACTCGCGGTACAAAAGTGTTCGTATAGCATTCACTTTCGCTCTTAAATTGTATTTTGAGATTGTAGTACGGCCCAAGTGTATTTTGTAAATAAAAGTTATATAAAAAAAACAGGGCTAAAAAAACAATTTTATTAAATAAATATAGGCACACACAAGCATAAATAAAGAAGCCTACAACATACAACTAATTTTAGTTTACCAAGTTAGGCGCATAACGTGATCAGTCTTTCGTTTTGATGATTTAATAAATCCAAGAAACTGTAATTCGGCCACGGCCCGTGTGAAGCGCAATCTGGAACGAACAAAAACCATTTTTGAATTGTCACGTTCAGTTAAATAATAAAATAAATATTGGCGGACTTTACACACAGCGCCATCTAGCCCCAAACTAAGCAAAGCTTGTACTATGGAAACCAGATTAAGTACTGTTATTATACTTATATTTTTTTTTTGTAAATACATTACTACTTATTATATAGACACCGAACAACACCCAGACACAGAACAAACATAATATAATATGTTCATCACACATATCATCTTTGTTCAATACCTGGGTGTTAATACCTTATGTATGTATTTACAAACAAAAAAAAAAAAGTATAATAACAGTACTTAATCTGGTTTCCATAGTACAAGCTTTGCTTAGTTTGGGGCTAGATGGCGCTGTGTGTAAAGCCCGCCAATATTTATTTAAATCAACATGTGTCATTTTTAGGGTTCCGTACCCTAAGGGTAAAAACGGGACCCTATTACTAAGACTTCGCTGTCCGTCTGTCCGTCTGTCTGTCACAGGGCTGTATCTCATGAACCGCGATAGCTAGTCGGTAGAAATTTTCCACAGATTATGTATTTCTGTTGCTGCTATAACAGCAAATACTAAAAACAGCATAAAATAAATATTTAAGTTGGGCTCCCATACAACAAACGTTTTTTTTTACCGTTTTTAATAGATTATGGTGTTTTGAATAGATACGCTTCGCGCACGAAGCGTTCCGTGCTTCGTGCGCGAGTCCTACTCGCACTTGGCCAGTTTTTATGAAAAGTCCTGCCTATAAAAAATAACTTTTCTAATATCTTCTCAAAAGCTTTTGAGTTTCATCATCAAACTTGTCACATGATATAACATGTTCGTCGGAACTTGACAAATATGGTTTTAAATCAATCGGGCTATTTACCAGCTCCTAACTCCATTATCCTATTAAATTTTTATTATTTAAATTTGGCCAAGACGATGTCTGTCGGGTCACCTAGTTAGCATACCAATTTTAGTGAAATATTACCAAAAAAAAAAAAAAGTATTCCTGTGGCAGAACGTGGGCAATGTAATTTTTGGATATGCCTCTGACTAACCCTCTTTAGATGTTTTTCAAGGATCTAAGCACCGGGGGCTCTGAAAGGATGTCAACCGTACGTAGTGATTACAGTCGTGATCCTGTTTCGTTTTTAGGATTTCGTACCCAAAGGGTAAAAACGGGACCCTAATACTAAGACTTCGCTGTCTGTTCGTCTTTCCCTCTGTCTGTTCGTCTGTCCGTCTAACTGTGATAGCTAGACAGTTGAAATTTTCACAGATGATGTATAAGCAAATACTAAAAACAGAATAAAATAAATATTAAAGCGGGGCTCCCATACAACAAACGTGTTTTATTGCCGTTTTTTATAAATAATGGTACGGAACCCAACGTGCGCGAATCCGACTCGCACTTGGCAGGATTTTATTCCTCCCCTTATGACTAGAAAACACATATCCGATGTACTCATGGAATCCTCGGTGCGCGAATCGAACTTGGCCGGTCTTATTATTAAATGAATTCGAAAAATTTGCTAATAGGCAACATAAACGAGTCGTTGGCGACGTTTGTGACCTTTTCATAGATGCGCAGTACGTACACCTTCACGTCCTTGGATTCAATCCGTGTTACGGTTGGTTTTGAGCTATTTTTTTTACCATTTTTCTGTTTTAAACTGATTGCTAAAATTTACGACATCATATTTGTGTAGAGATATAATCATATACCTATTTAGCCGTGTTGGCCGAGTGGGAGGTACCTCGACTTTCATTTCGAAGGTCGTGGGTTCGAATACCGGCGTGATTGATGATCAATGAATTTTTCTATTCGAAAAATTGTTATACGTGCTCAAAACGGCGAAGGAAAATATCGTGAGGAAATCAGTTAGTAATTTTATAAGCGGCGATGGGCTTGCAACCTGTCTATAAATAGGCTGTAATCGACTGTAATCCCCAAGTACAGTAGACATCTTCTCAGATATTCAGACGCTTAGATCCTTTGAAGATGTCTAATGAGGGTAGTCAGAGGCACGTTCAAACATTATATTTGGTACATGGCCACATTTTGCAGTAGTTAGCATTTCATACGTGACAGGTTGCACGCCCATCACCGCTTATAACAATACTAACTAGTTTCCGGATCTAGGATTCCGGAACTAGGATCCCTATTAAAACTTTAATAATGTAACCCAAGGTGTAATTTATGGAAAGTTGTAATGAGATGTACATTACATATCATGCTATAATGTACATCTTTACATTATAGCTGTCTGAAGTCCTTTAGGCGTCTATTGGGCTATATGATCGACTAGCCGACCCGTGACAGACTTCGTCCTGCCCAAATTTCAGTAAACGTATAGAAAAAAACATAAGATAAATTACGAATTTTGGAGAATGCGTATCATTCGGTAGTCAAATTGAAGTCAGATTTTTTTGACAAAATAAATTTTCAATACCGACCTTAGTAGGATTCAATCTTTTTGGTAGAATGCGTTGCTATGACAACTCAATGTTTTCGGTCTGAGATCCCCCTTTATTTATTCTGATTTTTTATCTACATACTACAGCAAATTTCATCTTAATCCGTTTTGTCGTTTATTTTTGATTAGGGAACAAACATCCTTATCACAAACTTACGCATTTATAATATTACAAGCTAACCCGGCGAATTTCGTATCGCATGTGTCAAGTTCCCGTTCCTGTTATAAAAAGTAGCTTATGTCCGTCTCCTGGTTCTATGCTACCTCCCCACCAACTTTCAGCCAGTTTTTTGAGTTATAAATAGTATAATAAACACGACTTTCTTTTATGATTAGGATGGTATGCACAGGCACAGATCATACTTACTGCACGTTCGCATCCTGATGCCTTTGCTCGTCGTCCGCCTCCGGCTTTAGTACAGCTGCGAACGCTTGCAGCCAATCATACAGATTGATGTGCTTGCCGCATTCCCGGTGTAGCTTGTAAGCGAGACATAAATCTGGTAGTGTGTCCACCACACTATCTGCAGACGGTAGGTTGCAGCAGGAACACTGAAAATTGTAATTAATTTTTTTTTTTTTTTTTTTACTTACATACAGCGCTATCTAGCCCCGAACTAAGCAAAGCTTTTACTATGGGAACTAGATAATTGATAAAATACTTATATACTTCTTTTTAGGGGTCCGTACCCAAAGGGTAAAAACGGGACCCTATTACTAAGACTTCGCTGTCCGTCTGTCTGTCACAGGGCTGTATCTCATGAACCGTGATAGCTAGAAAATTGAAATTATCACAGATTATTTATTTCTGTTGCCGCTATAACAACATATACTAAAAACAAAATAAAATAAATATTTGAGCCTCCCATACAACAAACGTGTTTTTTTTGGCGTTTTGGCCGGTTTTTTGTAAATACATACATATTAACACCCAGACACAGAACAAACATCTATGTTTATCACACAATATTTGTCCTAGGAGGGGATCGAACCTACAACCTACAGCGCAGAATGCAGAGTTACTACCAACTGAGCTGTGAGGAAATGGTAAATCGTATTGTGGTACCATGGTGAGGGTGGATTTCTTCCATTGATGCGGAGCTATTCGGAGCGGAATGTGGATTGAAACAGCGCTTGAAATTTTTGGGTCGAATATTTCGAGCACTGTGATTGGTTCTTAATTCACGATCCGCTCCGCAGAGCTCTGCTTCAGTGGAAACCCACCCTGAAAAATTATGATTATATAACTAGCCGACCCGTGACAGACATTCTCCTGTCAAATTTCAATAATCGCATAGAAAGCTATGACGACTGATGTCAACACTGATGTCAGATTTTTTGCACACCAGCGCCATCTATATCTAAATCATTTTGGGGAGGTTTTTCTTATTTTAAGGTAGTCTATTTTATTCGGGCATTATGTCTACATCTACAGCAAATTTCATCGTAATCCGTTCTGTCGTTTAGGCCTGATTGATTTTCAAACATACAAACATCCTAACAAACTTTCGCATTTATAATATTACTAGTAGGATTAGGATGTTATGATTTGTGAGCCTACACATTAAGGCTGCTGATAGAATTATTATGTAAATCTAATCAATGTAAATCGTGTTTAAAAGTTTTGGTGATATTTTAATTAGTTTATTCAAGAATTTGCTACAAAATTATTGAGAAATGTGTTTTTTTTATATTATAATAATGAATATTGTTCATGGTTACAAATTACAAATTAAAAACGTAAATTATGATTAACGAATTGCTTAATTTTAAACACCTCAAGACTTATGACATACTCGTGTTATTGCTAAACACAAAATAGTGGAGAATTTATGTCAAGTGCCTTAAAGCTATGTATAGGTAAAATCCTACTAATATTCTAAATCGGAAAGTTTGTGAGCATGTTTGGATGTTTGTGTCTCAATCGCGACCAAGCGGTTTTGGATGAAACTTGGAATATACACACCCCCGTATTCAGGAACGTCACTGTGAGAACACGCACCCACAGTGGACGAAATCTTTTTTCATAAACATTAGTATTTATGTGTTGTGCGACACTGCATAGTGTGACTAGAGGCACAACTGTCGTGTGCCTCTAGCCAAAGTTGAGCTCTAGTGGCACACGGTAGTGTGCGCCATAGTGTCGTTCAACACATAAAGTGATGTTTATGAAAACATATTTCGTCCACTGTGAGTGCGCGTTCTCATAGTGTCGTTCCTGAATATGGGGGACAGCCTAAAATGCGCTGGGTTAGTATAAAGGCTACAATTATTGTAAAAGTATGATGCATTGTAAAGTATCAAATTAGATTATTCCAGAGATTTCTGTTGCCCTAAGAAATTCTGATTATTTTATATCTTATTCTTATCTTTATATATACACTAGCTGACCCGTGCCCGCTTCGCTGTGCGTAAGACATTTCTAATACCATCGTTGACTTTTTTGTAGACGTTTTTAAGGTGTACAATACTGTAGTACATTATTTTGATATATCTCGTGGGGTTCAGCCAGCATTTGCAATGTAAGCGCAAAAAAATGTGTTTATTTACGACATCACATTAGAAACCTCTAAAATTATCAGTGTTTCTCTACTATATTATGCATGTATTATACATATAAACCTTCCTCTTGAATCACTCTATTTATAAAAAAAATCGCATCAAAATCCATTGTGTAGTTTTAAAGATATAAGCAAACATACATACATACATATTACATACAGACGCGGAAAGCGACTTTGCTTTATACTATGTAGTGATTTATACATAATATAAAAAATAATAGCTGTCCGTTAGTCTTGCTAACACTCAAAAACGGCTTAACCGATTTGATTATTTATTTTTTTGTGTTGTTCGCTTTAATACAGGGGTGGTTTAAAAATAAAGAAAAATGGGATAAGTTACCTTAAAATTGAAAAATTCGGAAAATCTTAAAGTAGCTTTTTGGGGGGTTATATTGAAATTTGTCAGGTCAACGTCTGTCGGGACAGTAAGTACCTAATATAACTCTTCGAATCTCTACTTCCTCTGGAACTTATCCCACTTTTCGTGGGGTCGGCACAACATGGAGAAGAAACATGTTGTAAAAGGATTTAGCTTGGGGTGTTTTACAACCGGCCGCCTGACTGACGTCAACCCTCTTTGGCAATACCAATTTAGGTATCGAATTAGCAATTATATAGGTTATAGGCAAGAAAATTATGACGATAATGATAAATACCTAAAATGCGTAACAAAATATTGTATGTTGACAGTCGTGATACTATTATTTCATCTTTAGGTTTTATTTCTAAATCAAGTGTAGCGTGTGCTGCTTTTTGTATTTGTGCTGAAGCTCAACTGAAGCTCTTTAGTTATTTTTTTATTGTTCGTACGTACTTATAGTACGTACACTTGAGTAGTACTTTTAATTATTATTCTTATTTGAGCCTTCACCTTGTTCGATCGGCACCACACTGGAGCTTCTACATAGCATTAAGGAAATGATCATTGAAAAAAAAAGGTAGACCCCAAGCCGTGTTTGTTGCCTGATTCTTCTAGGCTTGGTCGCGAGGAATCGGCGTAGCTTCCTAAGACGTTTCAAAGTGATCCTTGTGATTTTATTGAAATAAATGATTTTTGAATTTGAATTTGAATCTGACTGGTTGTATCTTGGTCACCAGCGTCAGATCAGCTTGAGGTGAAAATAATACGGTGAAAAGTTTATGACAGAGAGCGCCTTTAAAAATTAATAGCAATTAGCGTGTACACTGTACAGTATAGTCGACGGATCTAGGCAAAAAAGTTTTTTTTTTGTAAATGCATTGAAGTCACTTTGATCATTTAGATAGGGATCTACAGCGCAGAAAGCAGAGCTTTTACTAATGGAGCTGTGGTGCCAGCCAGTATTAATAAATAAAAATAAATCAATATTACGAGTAGCTTTACACACAGCGACATGTAGCCCCATATAACTGATAGATATATACGAGTATACTTAGTTTTGTAAATACACTAGCGACCCGCCCCGGCTTCGCACGGGTAGCATGTTATTATACATATAAACCTTCCTCCTGAATCACTCTATCTATTAAAAAAAACCGCATCAAAATCCGTTGTGTAGTTTTAAAGATATAAGCAAACATACATACGCGGGAAGCGGAAAGCGACTTTGCTTTATACTATGTAGTGATAAGTACTTAAGTACTTATTATATATATTAACTCCCAGACACAGAACAAACATCTTATCTATCTAGTACTAGCTGTATCGACAGACGTAGTCTTGTCCAAATTTCAATAATTTCATATATTTTTTTTCTATTAAACGGGATCTTTTTTTCCACTATAAACCTTGTTCTGGTAATTACGAACACAACAAAAAAGGCCTCAATCAGGCCTCAACGACAAATCGGATTAAGTTGAAATTAGCTGTAGATATAATATATATAATGCCCGAATAAATAATAGACTCCTTTACAATATCAAAAACATCCCCAAAACGATAAGAAACGTAAAAGGGATGATTTCTGTATAGATGGCGCTGGTGTGCAACAAATCTGACATAACAGACTAATAACATTCAGTCTTTTCTATTCGATTATTGAAATTTGACAGCGACGTCTGTCACGGGTCGGCTAGTATATATTATAATTTACTAGCGACCCGCCCCGGCTTCGCACGGGTAGCATGTTATTATACATATAAACCTTCCTCCTGAATCACTCTATCTATTAAAAAAAACCGCATCAAAATCCGTTGTGTAGTTTTAAAGATATAAGCAAACATACATACAGACGCGGGAAGCGGAAAGCGACTTTGCTTTATACTATGTAGTGATAATCATAATGCGTAGTATGTACCTGCAAGTATTGCACGGGGTTACCGAGCGCGGTATGTATCGCGCCACGCGGCGAACCCACGATCTGTTTCCTGACGCTTGCGACATCACCAAAGAACAATATCTCATGGAACGGCTGAGTTTGCGGCGCCATTAGTCCTTTGGTAAAAACCTCTTCTAGGTAACTAATGAACCGAGCTCGGATCATGTCGAATTCCGACTGCACCTTGTCCATGCGCGTGGCTTTCAGTAATTTCTGAAAATGTAAGACAATCTCAGAAATCTGATATAATTTAAAAAAAAACTAAAATCATGGCTAGTGATGGCGGTGTTGGTGAAATTTTTGATACCTAAGGTTACATTTTTCCCTTAATTTCTCAAATATTTCCATAGTTATTCTGCTATTCGAGATGGAAACAATTCCAACAAATCATGAAACCGATTTTCATGATTTGTTGGAATTGTTTTAGCCGTTATTAAGTTATAAATGGTGTAACTAACACGACTTTGTTTTAAATTTAATATTTTTATTTTATTCAAAAAAATAGTTATATTTAGATGTTAATTTTAGTACTTAGTTACTTATAGTAATAAAAATATTTCTTAAGGCCCTGTATGTCGACGATTGCTCTTTTTCGAAACGAAAAAAGAAATACTTCTGAACAAGCTACATCTCCTATTTTATAATGTATAGTATATGTGAATAAAGATGTACCCATCTTTAATCACTTCGATAAATAATCCTACCGACCGCTGCACGTGGTACTGATCCATGGGCGGCGCGTGGTCCGCCTTTGCTTTTCGAATAAATTAATGATATAAATTAAGTATAATTACTTATCAAAAACCTATTCTAGTAGAAATCTAGATCTACATATTAGCTATCTTTAACAATAAATCACAAGTTGATCTTAATAGTAGGTATCAAAGTATTTCGATCATAAATTCTAAAACGTATCATTTTGAAATAATATCTTTATCGTGAAAAGTTTCTGCTATTATGTTTTCAGCTTAATAGAAATCTAGGTAGGAACCTGAAGTAATATATTTATAAAAATAGGCGATGTGGCTTGTTCAGAAGTATTTCTTTTTTCGTTTCGAAAAAGAGCAATCGTCGACATACAGGGCCTTAAGAGTTATATTTTTTATCAGTAAAGTTTTTAAAAATTTACTCAACTAGCATTCCATACGTGACAGGTTGCAAGCCCATCGCTCCTTATAAGAATACTAACTGGTTTTCTCACGATGTTTTTCTTCACCGTGTTGAGCACGTGTTTTGATGCGCATATAATTTTTTCGAAAAGAAAAATCCATTGTTGCACGCCGGGGGTTCGAAAACACGACCTTCGAAATATATGTCGAGATACCTCTCACTCGGCCAACACGGCTTTTTTTTATACGTTTGTCTAAATATGATTTTTAATAAATAAAATTAAAGTTTAACATGATATCTTATTACCTCCTTGAGTTTATATCTATTCCCTGGAGTATTTTCTAGATCATCTTCGGGCTCAGCGGTATTTTGAGTCATCACAGTGGCCTCAGTATTAGCATTTTCTATTTGTCTCAAGAATGTTAGCAAGTGCACTCTGATTGCTTTAACAAAGTTGTTGCCGAGACCTTTATTTGGGATCAAATTATTCATATTGTGTTTAGTTGGCGTCGCGCGTAGAGGTTGCACTGATGATACATTTTGCAAATGGGTATTTACTACCTTCAATGCACTTTTGATACTCTCAACTAATTTCATTTGCGACTGAAAACTTAATAGCTGCATGCATTCCTTGAACGCTGTTGTATTCGTTATGCATTCTACAGCACATTTTGTATAGATTTCTCTAACCTGTTGAAGAGAAAATAAAATATACAATAATTAGGTACTTACCTAAAACACCAGAATCTAAATATATATAAAACTCTTGCGTTAGGGGCCGTCCATTAATCACTTGAGGCTCAAAAGGGGGGGGGGGTCAGCAAAAATCACGAAATATCACAAGGGGGAGGGGGGGTGAAGTCAATCGCGCGTTTTCTTCGTCCGCAACCTTTCTCACTAGACATTTTTATCATGGTCCTTAATTTTCTAGAATAAAATGAGATTAGGTACTTACTATGTATTGTACTTACTATGTTATGTAGGTACTTACTAAAAAATACACGTGAATTTGGGTGGGGGGAGGGTCAAAAAATGCAAAAAAAAAAGCATCACGTGATTAATGGACGGCCCCTTACTGTGACAGTCAGCCATTGGTTTTAGAAACATGAATTTTACCTTAGCTGTTATCGTTTAAAAAATTGTGTTAGTAATAAGTTGTTGCAAATAAAAATATTCCAATTCTATTTCTGACTTATAGATTTACTTACAGTTTTTCCCAAGACATTCTTTGGCATGTCTTTCGCAAATGCCGATAGCAGGCGCACACATAGATAAAAGCTGTACACGTAATCGTGTAGCTTAATCATTTCTTTGCACAAAGCATCTCTCAAAAAGCTGTCATCTTCAAACAGTTTTATTTTCCTTCTACAATCCTGTCGCTCTAAGAATGGCCTGAAAGATAATAGATGTCTGACACTCTCCAGGTCTTCAGAACTCATATTCATGATTGCTTCTCCAATTTTGTCTGGGTCACAGCATAGTGATTTGAGATTGTCCCCATAATAGTGCTCCATCATGCAATACTGGAATGATAACAAATATTATTTTTTAAACTTTCGTGATCAGAACATACTTTTAACAAATATAATTATAAATGTATAATAAAATAATGTACTACAGTATTGTACACCTTAAAAACGTCTACAAAAAAGTCAACGATGGTATTAGAAATGTCTTACGCACAGCGAAGCGGGCACGGGTCAGCTAGTGTATAATATAACTATAGATGTTTACAAGGTAATACTAGATAAAGGGCCGTGTAAAAATCTATAATTATTGTGTACTAATCAAAAATAATTATAATATGTTTAAAATATAACTGTCACACTGCCCGCGCGACCATTGCTATTGTAACATAGGTAGTCGAAACGTTGGGAAAATAAAATAAAGGTTAAACGTGATAAAGACACGTGTCGAAATTAATAGTGATAAGATATGTAACAAATATGTTTTTAATACTTACATTGGTTTTCGGATCTACTCGCACAAGTGTTGCAGAGGGTTGCATGGGACTTTTAGCTACTTATAAGTAGGTACATTTTTCAAAATAAAATAGTGCACATTACCTTTATACTTTGAACAAGTCCCGTGACAGAGAAATCGTAAAACAGAAACACATCTGTTAGTAACTCAAACGCCTTTCCCGATAAATGAAAGGGACTGTTGTGGGTCAGAAAAATGTCCTCTAGCACCTGAAATTAATAAATATTGCAAGATATTAAAATATTGGTTATGTTATAGGGTTGCTAGGACTGTAATTCTCAAGTACGGCAGACATCCTCTCAGATCTTCCAGCACTCGGATCCTTTAGATGTCTAAGGGGGTATTCAGAGGCATGTCCAAGCATTTGGCAGATATCTACATTGTGACGTAATTAGCCATCTATACGTATAACAGATCCTCATGTTAACAGGTTTTTTTAAAATATTACTGCTATATTTTGTTAATAATAGATGTAGAAAGGTTTTTACATTAATTGTAGATGTTTCTTCACTGCTATAAGCACGTTTTGCGCTAATATTTTTATTAGCAAATAGAGATACAAACCTTGAACCTACATAGTTGGTTGAAGCATCCTCCACTAGAATAGACTTTCAATGGCTTCACCGATTTGATAGAATAAAGCAACTTACTTGATTCATGTACACAGGTGAGGAGTGTGTATGGAACACTTTGATCAGCAGCTTCGATGAGACATGATAGGGAAATGATTTGTGGAGTGCAGACACCGATGTGGCCACACCAAACACAAACACAACTGGCAGCGAAGGTATGTATGAGCTGAAACAAAATATATACCTTCAAACACATTACACACAAATGTTAATGCCGGATGGGGATCGAACCCACAACGTACAGCGCAGAAGGCAGAGCTACTACCAACAGAGCTGTGAGGCCAGTCATATACTGGATAATAACTATACATGGATACAAACTGTAATCCCCAAATATGGTAGATATCAGATCTCCAGATCACCAGGCGCTGAGATCCTTGAAAACGACTAAAGGGGGTAGTCAGAGGCACGTCTAAACATTACATTTGGCACAAGCCCACATTTTAGCAGTAGTTCAGGCGGACACTCCCCCATTGTGATTTTAAGGTCATCAATAATGGATACAAGTAGTATTAGAAGTGTTTACCTTATAATCATAACAAAATCTTGCAACACATTGCAATTGAAGCTCTCAAAATCTGGAATTATAATAACTAGGGATCTATTGGCGATAGCAGCTTTTTTCTTCTTAGGGGAAGTATTGAAATATTTGGTTTGATACCATTTTTTCAATGATTTCATAGTGCATTGATTCTTCTTCAGCTTGTTCTTATTTTGTCCAATTTCATCACCTATGGATGAATCCTGAAACAGATTTACATTTACTGTGTTAGCCTGAATAAAATCCTTTTTGAGCTGAATTCTTTTTAGCACGACACAAACTGTCAAATTGAGTGGGTTTTATTTTTTCAAGTAGGTACTGACTTTCCATGGTACTACATTGCTTTGTCTTCTTTACCCATCTCATTTTATATAATCTTTGTTTGCCAAATATATGGAGTCCCATACTAACCAAAGCATCTTGCCCTCTGATAATCTGCCAAACTGCATTCTCCACCAAATGTTTCACACTGGACGCATCTTGGGAGTTGATTAAAGCTACATGTGATGTTACTTCATACCTGAGAAGCATTTTACATTATGTGAGAAGAGCTATGGGTATAAATTCTGAACAAATCAACTGTTCGGATTTTTAATTGGTTTTAAAAATGCCAATAACAGCATTTACTTTCCTATAAGAGTGTCTATCAGCCAGATAATATTGTCTTTGAAAATGTTTGTTATTTTCTATTAAATAATTATACCACCACATCATACACAGAAGACACTACATTAGGATTTGGTGTGTTATGGGTATCAGAAACTATATTTTCCATGATACCACAACACCCAGACCAGGAACAAATATTTGCTCTCCACACCTTTCACAATACCAGGGTACCATTTGTTATGCAGGTAACAGTTATTGAGTCTAGGAAGTTTTAGATGTGTCAAACAACATAATAAATATATTTACCTGATTAAATCTACAAGAGCTGCAAACTGGGATACATGGTCGGGCTGGCTCACTCCTGTAAGAAGTGTTGCACTTGGTATAACTCCATCCAGACTCTCATCATTTATGTAAGATTGCTTCACAAAACTCACAACATCATTCAGCAATACGCTGTAAGTTTTGTGATGTAAATCCTGAAAAACAATTGACTGAATTTAAAAACAAAACAGCCTGATAAGGTAGATACCTACCTAGATATAGCCACAAGATATATGTATTTTTAACTGAACTTTGGTTAAAAAACTTGTTTTTTAAGTAATCAAATTACAGTGGACCCCTGATAATCCGGCCCCTGTCTAATCCTTGTAGGATTACAAGGTACTCTTTTGTAAAAAATTCTGGACTATAGGGGTTCTTAGGCAGTGCTCTATAATCCGACAAATTCGATAGTCCGACACTGCCCTGCATAATGTTAGTTGGATTACCGGAGGTCCACTGTACTTACATTTATTAACAAGTTGGCCACAAGTTCATACAAACTTATTTACTTACTTTAACCTACCTTTAGTTCATTTTCAATAGTATTCCAATTTCTTTTGTATGTAATGTACCATGTTTCTTCTCTGAACATCTTCTCAAACAGCGGGTGTCCTGATTTATTCTTATTATTACTTTTAATTTTATTATGTCGGTTTGGGAAGAGAAAAACTCCCTGGAATAATAATAAAGAAAGGTTTTGTTATGTAATTTGCTTATCATAAGAAAACTAAGAAAAAAAAAATACTAGCTTTTGTGCGCGGCTTCGCCCGCGTAGTACCCGGATAAAAGTAAGTTATAAAGAAGCATAAATCTATCTGGTGTTATGTACCTACCTTTCAAATTAAAGTAAGAGTTTTCAAATAGGCGCGGTGCGACGGTTCCTATAACCTTCCGCATACATACAATACAAACTCTCAAAATCTACATTCTCTCTTTTTTCTCTATTAGTTAGATTATATGAGCTAAGAGGTAGTTAGATTATATGAGCTAAGAGGTATGTACTCACCTTTGAAACAGAAACTGTTGATTCCATTTCGCTTCGTAGAGAATTTATTTAAAACTGGACAATTGAGTTTGTAAACAATTTATACGTAAGTTATAAATTCTCTTTAGTTATATATATCTAATGCAATAGGATGCTAAGATTTTTTTATTGTTGATTTCATATCGATCGATAGTTTTCCTATTTTTTTTACGGGTCCCTCTAGTAAGTATAATAGTTGAGTTTGAGTTGAAAAACAAAAACAAATCATAAAACATGCATGCTACTAACTGTAATTTTGATTGACATTACCGAATTGTCAATGTCAATTATCTTGTTAGGTTGCAACGTGCAAATTGTATCTGATCTGAATCTGACCGAGCCCTAAGTTATATTATCTGTGGCTACGAATTCATTCGGTCATTATCTAGCGATTGAAGTTATTTTTTAAATACTGAACCTATGAGAATACTTTTTGTTTTAGGCTAAAACAAAAAGTATTCTCATAGGCAAAGAGCATCTCATAGGTTCAGTTTTAGCATTACATTAGTAATGATCGATAGAATCACTGACTTGAGCGCGCTTGTATGTTTAGCCGGGCCGGGACAACAATGTAATGTACCCTACACAGAGATGGGCACTTACCCGGTAAAAATAATTTTTACCCATTCATTCCTATTTATACCCATTTATACCGGGTAAAAATGATTACATCTTTTTTTTTTACTTTTTTGACACTTATCTAATTATGGATCACAATTTTCATATTTTCATTAGTTTAGATCTTTCGAAGATGTCTAGTGGGGGTAGTCAGAGGCACGTCCAAACATTATATTTGGTATATGCCCACATTTTGCAGTAGTTAGCATTCCAAACGTGACAGGTTGCAAGCCCATCGCCGCTTATAAGAATACTAACTGGTTAATACTAATTAATTATGGTGTTTTCTTGTAATTTTTTATACCTAATTTATATCGGGTAAAAATGACGTCATTCTTACCCATTCATTCCTATTTATACCCAATTTATATCGGGAAAAAATGATTGCATCTTTTTTTTACTTTTTTGACACTTTCAAGAATACTAACAGGTTTCCTCACGATGTTTTCCTTCACAGTTATAAACACGTGTAACGCGCATATACATTTTTCAAACAGAAATATCCATTGATGCATGGCCAGGATTCGAACTCGAAATTAATTTGAAATTAATAATATCTACCTAGGTACCTATTTCTAACTACATGAATTCAATAATTCAATTTCAAACTTTTTAGTCGATCATGTGAAGTACCACCTATTTACCGACTTACTTTACCGATAGTGGTAAAATAGCGCTACCTGCCAGCGGAATTGCGAATCATTGGTTTACCTTACCTCTCAAACCCCGAGCGGACGCATGAGATCGCGAAAACTACCTATAATAACGTAGTAACATTAAATGAAACTAGATGGCGCTAGAATGCGAAAATGACGTTTGTTGTCTTAAATATTTATTTTATTCTGATTTTAGTATTTGTTGTTAGAGCAGCAATAGAAATACATAATCTGTGAAATTCTAAGGCCAGGTCTAATTAATACCACCTCCATCAAATACCAGGTTTAAAATACTTTGGTAATTTGTTGAAAAACACTGAAGTACCCTTAAAGTATTTTTCTTTTTTTTTTGTAAAATACTTTCAAGTACAATATACGCGTTCAAACTGTGTCGTCATACTTGGTACGTATTTTTTTATGCCTATACCAGGTTTGCAAACCTGGTCGAGTAAATTGCGCGTTCCCGCGCACCCTTTACGTGTACTTCGATGATCTTCAGTGAAAAATAATTTATCAGTAAATAATATCAGAATAAAATCAGAATAAAATAAATATTTAAGACAACAAACGTGATTTTCGCATTCTAGCGCCATCTAGTTTCATTTGATGTTACTACGTTATTAAAGGTAGTTTTCGCGATCTCATGCGACCGCTCGGGGTTTGAGAGGTAAGGTAAACCAATGATTCGCAATTCCGCTGGCAGGTGGCGCTATTTTACCACTATCGGTAAAGTAAGTCGGTAAATAGGTGGTACTTCACATGATCGACTACAAAGTTTGAAATTGAATTATTGAATTCATGTAGTTCGAAAAAAGGTACCTAGGTAGATATTATTAATTTCAAATTAATTTCGAGTTCGAATCCTGGCCATGCATCAATGGATATTTCTGTTTGAAAAATGTATATGCGCATTACACGTGTTTATAACTGTGAAGGAAAACATCGTGAGGAAACCTGTTAGTATTCTTGAAAGTGTCAAAAAAGTAAAAAAAAGATGCAATCATTTTTTCCCGATATAAATTGGGTATAAATAGGAATGAATGGGTAAGAATGACGTCATTCTTACCCATTCATTCCTATTTATACCCAATCATTCTTACCCATTCATTCCTGTTTATACCCAATTTATATCGGGTAAAAATGACGTCATTCTTACCCATTCATTCCTATTTATACCCAATTTATATCGGGTAAAAATGATTGCATCTTTTTTTTTACTTTTTTGACACTTAACTAATTTTGGATCACGATTTTCATATTTTCATTAGTTTAGATCTTTCGAAAATGTCTAGTGGGGGTAGTCAGAGGCACGTCCAAACATTATATTTGGTACATGCCCACATTTTGCAGTAGTTAGCATTCCAAACGTGACAGGTTGCAAGCCCATCGCCCATCTGTCCGTCCGTCTGTCTGTCTGTCCGTCTGTCTGTCTGCAGGTCTGTCTGTCCATCTGCAGGTCTGTCTGTCCGTCTGCCTGTCCGTCTGTCTGTCCGACTGTCTATCCGTCTGTCTGTCCGTCTGTCTGTCCGTCTGTCTGTCCGTCTCTCTCTCCGTCTGTCTGTCCGTCTGTCTGTCACAGGGCTGTATCTCATGAACCGTGATAGCTAGACTGTTGAAATTTTCACAGATGATGTATTTCTCTAAAAACAGCATATAATAAATATTTAAGTGGGACTTCCGTACGACAAACGTAATTTTTTGCCGTTTTGATAATAGTACGGAACCCTTCGTGCGTGAGTCCGACTCGCACTTGGCCGGTTTTTTATAGATTACACGTCAAAGTGGCAGGACAAACAATCTAGACAACCATGCATAATATGAATAATCAAAATAGATAGAATTTCGATATTTTTTTATGGAATTTGTATTAGGTTTAATTTTGTTACATTGGTGGAGATTCTGTTGTCTCCACGCTAAACTTGAAATTCCTAAAAACGACCGCTCTTATTTCTTTACTAAAGTCTGAATAATTATAATCCAAATTAAAAAATTACAAGAAAACACCATAATTAATTAGTATTAACCAGTTAGTATTCTTATAAGCGGCGATGGGCTTGCAACCTGTCACGTTTGGAATGCTAACTACTGCAAAATGTGGGCATGTACCAAATATAATGTTTGGACGTGCCTCTGACTACCCCCACTAGACATCTTCGAAAGATCTAAACTAATGAAAATATGAAAATCGTGATCCATAATTAGTTAAGTGTCAAAAAAGTAAAAAAAAAAGATGTAATCATTTTTACCCGGTATAAATGGGTATAAATAGGAATGAATGGGTAAAAATTATTTTTACCGGGTAAGTGCCCATCTCTGACCCTACATAGTATTTTTTATAGATATCCAATCCAATAGTCCAATTCAGCAGTGTTGCCAGAGTGGGAGGTAGATGTCTCGACTTTCAATCCGAAGTCCGAAGGTCGTGCGTGGGTTTGAATCCCGGACGTGCACCAATGGAATTTTTTGATTGAAAAAATAAGTGCGTTTCACGCGTTTATAACGGTGAAGGAAAACGACAATAGTTTACCGCGCAGCTAATCTTGTAGGTAGATACCTAGATAAGTAAGGTACCTTTAACTTTTTGAACAGATTTATGACATTGAAGTCATGCAGCCGCATTTGTGGCGTTAAGTAGATGTAGATATTTATCTAACAAGGTTTTATTACCTAGGTACCTCACGTATGTGTATGGATACTGCTGCAAATGGGCATGTGCCGACTTCCGACAAGCTATAGGTACTTCCTTTAATCAACTTTCAGGATCTGAGCACTTGGAGATGAGTAAATGAGAGATGTCTACAGTAATCGAGGATTAGTGATGATTCTATTTTCTTTTTTTTTCTAACTATGCATAAGTAGATAGGAGGTTGCCGTGCACACGATTAGTGTCTAAACACCTAAATATGCCGAAAATACGCGGCTGAAGTTAGACGCAATTACGCCTGCAATGCTATTTGAAATAAGTACTAACGTAACGACACATTTTACCACGCGTTTTAATAATACAAATTGCAATTACGCCGAACTTCAGCCGCGTAATTTCGGTAAAGTATGTTTAGTTTAGGCCCTAATATGGGTACCTATTAGATTAGGTAGTAGGTATCTACTTACAAAGCCTGTAATTCAATAACAGGTTTATATACTTACCCGTATATTCATCTAATAATATAATTTATTTATTTATTTTAAGTAATAATATTACACTTATTTTCATATTATATGATGTAGTTTAGATAATTTACAAAGCACTTTACATTCTAATAATAGCTTCATTTTATTAGGTAGTAGTAGGTACCTACCTAACTACTTACAGTTACAGCATAGGTAGGAAGGTAGGTACTTACTCGTGTGATGTTATTTATTATTATCTATCATACAATTAATTTCCTATTTTTGTCTAGTAATCTACCATAAATAAAAACAAGGCACTTTGATGATAGGTATGATAAGTTAGAACGATCTCTGAGACATTGAAATAAGTATACTTGCTTTATGTAGGTGTAGGTAGGTAAGTACTTTAACACATTAGACTTGATTTTACCCCTCCGAAAAGAACTAAATTTAAGTTCTTACCTACATAAAGGATTTATTTAGGTACACACTTATTGGACTAATAAACACACACGCACACCCAAGCGTGTTAAATATTTTTTAAACGTTTTTAAACCTTCCGCGATCATGATATTACACAACAATACGCTAAATCTGCGATAAATACCCGTGTAATATTAATAGTACCTACCTACCTACTTAGGTACAATAACATATTATTTTAAGCTACCAAAGCTACCTCAGGTATACCTCATAGCGCATCCACACTCTTTTTATTTTAGGGTGTTCTTGGGAGGTCTCGCCTTGAGTGTATTGACCTATTACAATTAGGGACTTAGGTAGGTAGGTACATTCATTTATCTACATGGCAAATCTTTATGTAACAGATAGATATAAACATGAAATCTAGTTCACAAAAAAAATCCTGGGGATTCCAACGCAACACGAGTTTTCGCGCCACGAACGAAGACCCGTACTGTGAATAACAAGCGCACAGACCATAACAATCTTCGAGATCTATGCTCAAATAAAGCGTTGTTATTTAAATCTCAGAAAAAACATAACGTCGAAGACAAGTACAACTCTGCGTCTGGGGGATCTCTGTCATGCAGGTATGTTGCCATTGTTTTGTGTAGTTTTACGAGTAGTTCCATCAATCCTTGCTTAACTACTTTTGCGCAAAGGACTTTAGTGCAAGTCTCATTGAGTCGGTGAGCGGGAAGGCACTTCTTCACAGGGCGAATGGCGCTCTTCCGTGCTGAACTTGTACTCTCGTTCTGCGGGGGGATGTTCGGATGTAGGAGGTGGGGTTCGACCCTCGCCTGTGGCAGCTTCAAGCGCGGGACCAGCGGGACCGAACGGCATGCCTTCTGAGCCGTAGGGGACCTCGCCCGTTCCGACGTACTCTGAAGGCTGGTAGCCGTAGCTGTTAAGGCTGAAACGAGATTGAAATAGTTGTAAACATTATCATGAAGTCTAATCATAGTAGTTATTTTATCTGGATTTAGCTTGAAGATCCGTGTCTTTAAGTATGTCTACCAACAGCCTGTCTTACTACATACATCTCATGTCCAAACCAAACAAGTATGACCACGCAAAAGCTGGTCGCTTAATTATTAAAATAAATACCCCATTTTTTTGGCCTGTGGAGATCCTCAATACTGCGTTGTCATGGCGAACCCGTGAGGAGTTAGGATGAAGCTACGGAGGAGGAAGCTATCATTGGAAATGAAAACATCTCACTTTTAAGGTAAGCAAGAGATAAGTGTAGTCGCTGACATGGCGGTATGGCGCAGGAAGAAACTGACTCGCTGATAAACGACACAACTCACCTATTAGGCCAGTAGGAGATATCCTCGATTGCATGGTGAGCGTACGGTGCGTATGCATGCTGGTAATAAGGTGAGTGATGCTGCGTTGACGTTTCATATTGCAGGGGGTATAGAGGCGCGGGCGTAGTTGCAGGCGCAGTGCTGCTAGGTGGCACTGTATACTCTATCGGCGCGGGGTATGCGTGAGGGGGGGTGCGGTAGGGTGCGGGGGAGGAAGGCTGCGGGGATCCGCCCCCCTGGCCCTGCGCAGAGCTCCAATACCCGCTGCCGCTCGCCCAAGTGTAACTGCTGCCGTTGGGAGCTGTGGTTGTCCGTTCTGCGGTGCTGTATGTAGCTGAAAATAATAAAAAACAATTTGGGATTTCGAAACACTTCTCTGACTAATTTCTATTCTCAAGGTTCTGTTTTCTTTGTTGGTTATAGTTTTTTGCCAACAAGATGATCTGTAGAAATTGGCAACCGTGGTTTGGTGGTGGCCGTAAAGATCGCTGCAGTCTTTACGTAACTTTAGCAAACCTAGGTACTTACCTACTTTCATAGACTGTTAGATAGCAAGCCTAATCAGCCTGCTAGGCTTGGACGCGAATAAAAAGCGTAGCTTCACTTAGTGATCCTTGTGATTTTATTGAAATTAGTACCTTTTAGTTTGCTTAAAATCTCAACGGTGAAAGCGATGGGTAACTTCATTCGCGTGAAGCTATTTTATTTATAATTATACCGGGTTTGGATTTACCATTATCGTTCGAAACCCTAAGATAGATAAATACCTACGCATTAGATTACGACGAAAGCTACCTTTAGGGTTGCTACATAAGACATAGGGAGATACATAAGGTTTCTAAGCTGTGCGGACAATAACGTAATGGTTTTATAGATTTACATGGAGGTGAAAGTGTCCGAGGTCTCGAAGGCGGTCTCGGCGGATAAGGCGCTGGTCTTCTTGAAGCCGCGTTACTGCTGCCGTAGAGTGATTGTGACGCTACAAACCAACCGCCAACTGAAATAGGAAGGAACATTTCAAGAATTATGGTACTTTTTACAGGTTCAGCCTACTATTAAGAAAATAGATAGTGGAGACCATAAGTTGAAAATGAGCAAAGTACTCGCAACAAAAGTTTTATCTGTCTTATTACTGCTTTAATACTTTTATGTATACTACTACTACTGCTGTATACTACTTTTATGTAAATGTGATAACAGTAGCAAGCACATAAATAGAACTTGCCCGTTCCTGAACTGGGGTTAAAAACTTGTCAGTAAAAAGCGAGTCCTATAATTCTTATCTTAGAGTAATATAAGACGGATAGTTGGGAAGTGGAATTTGTTGTCAATAATACAGGTATCTAATCGTAACCTAATCACCATAAAAGCGTTAACAGATCTTACTCACATTGCGGATACTGGTGTGGCGACGTGCTTTGTTGCGGGTAGTGCGTCCCAACGAAATCCCTCTGATAATATCCCTCCGGTCTCTCCTTAGCATCCAAAAAAGCTTTCGCAAAGGGATTGTATTTTATCTTCAGTGAAGTGACCTCTTCGTTTTGATAAGCTGTCACCGCTATGAACTGTGTCTCTGGGAATGGATAGGTCATTATCCTGCGCAGATCGGTGCCGACTTTCACTAGGTGTACTCGTGGTTCGTACTTGTGTAGGCTGTTTAGCATTATCTATGAAGAAAGTTCACTTATTACTACCAAATTTTACATACAGTGACATGCATATTACTAAGTACCTATAGGTATATAAATGCGCTAAGATTTGGTGATGGTCTTTTAAAATTTGGTCAGATTTGTAGGGTATTGGGCAGTACTTAAGCAATTTAATCTGCAGTCTGCTAGTTATATTAGTGCAGCTAGTAAATATTAGCACACTGTCTAGGGAGTAGGGGGCAACTAACTTACAGTGTAATGTAAACATAGCGCAGAGACAATAATTATTACCAATGATAGTGCGTACGGGCAGCCGCTAAACAGTTGGTAAGCTACAGATTTCACACCGAGACGTCAACATATGGATCTGGATGTATCTGATGTTTGCTTTCGTATATCATTCGCACCACATACGAGCGTGAGAACTGGCTTCTCGGAACTAGCGGTAGCCACGAACTGTAGCATTGTGGCACCTCCGTTTAAACTCTCTGTTATAAAATATATTAGCATAATCAGCCCATAATGTTCCCACAGCTGCTCATACCTTCTACCAGGATCATTGAGACGTAATCCGCCACGTTACTAGCCCAATAAGGGACGACTCTAGCATTTGGGTTTTGGTAACTATGGATATACCAGTTTTTATCTTCAAAGTGATATAAAATATATCTAATCTAAACGAACGCGTGATTTAAAAACGCAGGCAACTTCAATCCCGTAAATAAGTGGAAGATGTGAATCCGAAGGCTTAAACTTCCCTAAGCGAAATCACAATTTTATTGTTATAAATACGAATACGGCTAATAACTATGTTGTATCTTGTTTCGCTGACGCTTCTAGGCAATTCAGATGCTCACCATGAGCATCGCACTTAGCGGTAAATCAAAGAATTAAAAGATAAAAAGTGGTATGTAAATAGCCGTTTGTCTATTTAAAATGTCTTAGAACCACGATAGTTTTTCCTCTACGATTTTATTGTTTGATTTTACACGTTCATTCTCGGTGAATACTTACCTCAATATTCGAGCAGTGAACTAATTATGCTTAGTTAGAAACTTAATCTGATGCGGCTGTAAATACAGACTGGTATATCTGTTAATGCTCTTGTATCATAAGTAGGCGGCAATTTACAATTGAAAACAGTGATCTAAATCTTCCGTTCGACTTGAATAAACTGAATCGGTTATTGGTTACGAGTGATGACATCTTTTGGACATCAGAAGTATGGGAAAATACTATCTATTACATGTACTTTAGGTACCAAATAGCTACTAATATCTGTTTGAAAAGTATTTCTCTGTTATAGTCTCTGAGAAACCACTCTTTCATATGTGAAGACCGAAAAGCTATTAGTACCTACATGCCGGATGCCATGACGGATGCCTAGATGACTACTTGTACCTCTGTACAACAACTGAGTTTATAGAGTCAAGATAATACCTATATTAGATCTTCTCCAGACATTTCACCACACGCTCGACAACATCTCTCTGTCACTCTCTCTGGGTATAACCCAGAAAAGAATATATTGCTATAGTAAGGATTAACCCTAGCTCCAGATTTTTTAAAACCTTCACCTGTCCGTTTCCGTTGGTTTTGTTAGTAAGTTTGACTTTGGCGAACGATATCGGCTCCTTCATCCAGTGAGCGCCGAAGTTGGGACTCTCTGGGTGAATGTAGATTGCATTCGATGGGGGAACTTCGGCTTTACCCCCTGGCACCTTTAAACAAAATAGTCTGTTATAAATTATGGAAATTAAATGAAATTGATACGAAATTTGCAGTTTTGTATGGAAGAACGTATCAGGAAAGGATTATAATTTATTCATAGAGTCGATTCCTATGAAAAACTATTCAGATAGTATTATCAAAAAAATTGATTCTGATTCCGTTTGTAATATTTTTTTACGGAAATGCGTAAACAATGCATTTTTTTGAGAATTTAATGTGATAAAAGTTGCACAAGTTCAAACGTGTTCAAAAACGATAACATTCTTCTTGTTTGTTCTTACAAAAATAATCAACATACCCATTCGCCGTTGACGTATTTCCAGCGATGTGAGTCTACCTGCACAAACTCTAGGAGCACTGTGTACATCGCCGTTGGATCCAAGCCGCTAGCTGTCACCTTTACGACTGGAAACATTCGCCTACAAGACAAAAAATAAATAATGAAACACCCTATAATATATTATTTTTCAAACTATCGTGATTTTTGAAAAGTGGTATGTAATTAGCCGTTTGTCTATTTAAAATGTCTTAGAACCACGATAGTTTTTCCTCTACGATTTTATTGTACAATCAATAAATACAAACATATTATTATATAATATATTATTATTTATTGTACAAATTGATTTTATTGATTTTTGTTGTAAAATCTATAGTTACCCTATAATATAGTTTTTAACTACCCGTTTTGTAATAATGTGATGGTAATAAATTATATTGATGATGGTGTTTAATAATTTTCCCTGATAAATTCATTCGGAACTAAAATGAATTGGAAACTTGGAATATTCATGCATCTATACTATACTAATAGGTATTATAAATGCGAAAGTAACTCTTGTCTGTCTATCTACCTGTGACGTTATCACGGCGAAACCGCTGGGTAGAAGAAGATTTTTTTATAAAATTTCATATAAAAACTGCTTTAAGTCTTGGGTCTTGGTCTATTTTTTATTTTTTCGGAATTTTAATGTTTTACGATAGACTCGTCCAAAATCGATTTTCTGAATCAACGCGGACGAAGTTGCGGGTAAATGCTAGTAACCTAGATGCTCTTGCATATAGACTTCTTCACGGGAACAAATCCGCTGACAAAAGCTAGTGTTCTATAAAAGAAAACCTTAGGTACTCGACACTCGTAATACTTCAAGGGTGGAGCACGCACGCATGCGCCGGGCAGGATCATTTAGCCACCCTGCGTTAATAAGTAAGACCTACCACGTTAATAGCTGAAGACTAGCCGCCGCCGGCCGGTTAGCACAATGACTATGTAACGTGCACACTGTACAGTCACTGATCACATCCTCAGATGCTAATAGGCGCTTGTTCAGACACTGTTACAGTTTATTAATATTTAAAGAAGTAGGTGAAAATGCTTATTAAACCTTAAGGGTGCGAGGAAACAATATTTACTGCATAGAAACGCCACGGGACTCACTTTTACAGTAGCCGGATGTTTACTGAATAATTAATAGCATGTCCGGTACTATTTAAAATCAATAACTGTCTAACCCTCGTATTCAGGAATACATATTTTTTCATAAACATCACTTTATGTGTTGAGCGACACTATGGCGCACACTACCATGTGCCTCTAGAGGTGATGTAAACACTCATTCCCCGTTGTGGCACTCGCTACCCCGACACTACGTCGGTAGAGGCCACACAGCTCAACTTTGGCTAGAGGCACACGTTGTGCCTCTAGCCACACTATGCAGTGTCGCACAAAACATAAAGTGATGTTTATGAAAAAAGATTTCGTCCACTGTAGGTGCGTGTTCTCACAGTGTCGTTCCTAAATACGGGGGTTATACAATACAAGTGCCCTGTTGCATTGTCCATATCGTAACAAAACACTGTTTGTCTTTGCACCACAGTCTCACTATTCTCGTTTCGGATCATAGAGGTACCAGAATAAAGTCGGTACAGTTTTAATTTTATCTGCGACGGTCGTTACTGAGAAGGATTATTCTTTACTGCGAAGTTTTACGAAACATGGTAAAATATAGTAGAATTATGAATAATAAATGCTTATTGAAGATTTGAATAGCATTTTGATATTGTTGCATAAAATCACCGACCTCTTATATAAAATACTATGTAAGATCCTATAAATAACAAGAGGAATACCATGATTTAATAAGCACGTCTCTTATGAGGACACCTACACTTAGCCATAACTCATAAACAATATATTGTAAGATCTATTGTTCCATTTTATTCTCGTTTGCTCATAGATATTTTTTTAGTTCTTAGCAACAAAGGCTCATCAGCTATTAACCTAAAGTACTAAGGTTGTAAACTTGACTCGTTTTATTTCTGGGTTTATTTTATTTAACCTCCAGTATGTACAGTACAGCTACAATTGCGCGATTGTTTACAATATTGGAACATAAATACAGCTATTATGACAGAGAGACACACTTCTTTGACAATAACAACTATGTAGTTATTGTCAAAGAATTCGTGCTAAATCGTGCTAAACAGGTGTTATGGATTACAATGATTATGAGTAATTAATATATGTAGCCAATCACATTTATTGCCTTTTTTCTGCGGGTTTATTGAAATATGAAAGGACAACGTCTGTGGGGACTGCTAGTCAGTAAATAAAAAAAAATACATACAACAGACACCGTACCTTCCATTTTTAGTGACGATCATCTCGTTGGTAAGCGTCTGGAAGCGTACCCAGAGGTCTCTATCGTCGAGTGCCACGTTCACCTCCCGCTCTCGGCCATTGCGGGCCGCGCCGCCCCCCACTGACGGCTCCACCGCACTCAGGATGTGCGACGCCGCCATCCTGCAGATAAACAAATGATGAAAACACGTTCTTTGGTCATAGTTCATTTTATTAAATACATCATTCAGACATCCTCTCGAATCTCCAGGCGCTCAGACCTTTGAAGATGTTTAAAGGGGTCAATCAGAGGCGCGTTCAAAAATTACATTTGGCACATGCCCACATTTTACAGTAGTTAGCATTCCACACGTGTCAGGTTGCAAGCCCGTCGCCGTAAGACAAGACGTAATATTCGTAAGACAATGCGGAAATGCCTTTTCCCGAGCTTTGCAAACTCATCTATGTACTGTCTAGTTCAGATAGCTGCTTGATATATTACGAACCCAGAGAGTCATGAGCTAAAAAAAGAGCATGCTAAGGAGTTACGCGGTCAACTATGTGATAGTTATTTCAGACAGCTTTCGGGTGAGTTTAGCATATCCATTCGAGAATATCCACGCGGAACTGTGCGAAGCTGTGCGGAGCGGACCAAACACAGCGCTTAACATTTCAAACTCGAATCCGCTCCGCGTAGGTGGAAACTCACTCTTCTTCTACAGTCTGTAGGTAATGCAATTGCAAAGCACGTTCGACTGACCCTTTCAGGCAGTTGGTTAATATGATGCTCTCACGCGAGGCTCTTGTTCATATTGACCTTAACTATTTTTCCAACCTTAGACTTAACAGTATCGTGTATGAGCGGCCCGCGAAATTAAAACGCATGACCAGTGATTAAGACCGTGCGTTGATAGATCAGCCAGTCAGTTAGTCAGTTACGTAAGAGTTTTCTATATTTAGATGTTAGGTACTCTTACTATGATGTTACATCAAATTCGAAAGTACCTAATCGGTAAAGAACAAAGTACGCTCCATCAAGATGATCCTTGCACATTTTATGTGAGTGCCATTGCGAAAACATAGTACTTTTTCAGCTAAATTTGAGATTATGATTTGCTTTACGGATCTTTAAAGCTGAGGCTGAAATTATTTTCCCAACAGTGGAATTTTATGAAGCTTGTGTAACTATTGTACGAGAATGTCCAATATGTACTTACTGTACACCCACGCATCACTCATTGAATACAATGCAAACGATACTTTATTGATTAGGCCTCATAGAGCTACAATATTATTTTGTGACCGATTCTTTTCCATGAAAAATGCAGATAAAGTTCAAAGTTCAAAGTTTTTATTGCTTTTATGTGTACATTAAGGTCTTAAATAAGTATGGTATCAACATGAGCCCGGGTAGGGCATTGCAAAAGATCACTTAGCCTATAAAATTATAAAATGAAACAAAATCAAATCACAAAATCAAATTCAAACACTAAAAAATATTACTTAATATTAGTTATCAAGGTACATAAACTACCTAAACTAATTATTTAAACTAACTAGTTTTGGGTTTTCACAAAAAAACTCTTGCAGAGTGTAAAAACTATTTTCAATTCAATATTTTTTGAGAAGGGTTTTGAATCTGGGTAGTTTTTTTTCATTTTGTATTAGGTTAGGTATGTTATTATAAATTTTGACGGACATTGCGTGTGGACCTTAATGAAACATTTGTAATTTAGTAAAAGGAAAAGCTAATCTATTTTGTGGCCTTAGGTTTTGTGGACGAGCATATTTTGTGAGTACATACTCGTACAGTGAGTACATACTCGTTGGTAAAAGCAGGGATGACTAAAAGCGCCACCTGAATCAGAATCAGCCCCATATTGCTCTACTTGTGGTAACCCTCGCGAGTTCGTTCACATAAAGTTACTTTCAAACAAACTTCAACCTCTGTTGCACCCCTTTAGGGGTTGAGTTTCAGGAATTTATTTTTTATTGCAACTCTACAAAATCAAAAAATTAAAATCAAAAAAGCGTTTATTCATTGAAAATATTGAAATCACTTGGATCATTTAGAATCTTCAAATTTAGTTAAGTCTAATTTAATTCATTGTTTGTGGTTTTTTTTTAAGTACTTATTTTTAATACAAAATTAATCTTAATTATTGATAGAGCGAGTTGGAGCAGTCCCAGGCTTTTTTGTCGTCTGAATAATCAGATATTTTATAGTAAGCCTTTTTGCATAGTTTACGTTTAATTAAGTTTTTTTTAAATTTGATAATAGATAGCTTTTGCATGTCATTTGGGATTTGGTTATAGAAGCGTACACATTGCCCTTGAAATGATTTCTTAGTTTTAGTGAGCCTAGTCGTGGGAACAGCTAGTTTATCTTTATTTCTAGTATTTGCATCATGATTATTGCTATTTTTCTTAAACAAACTAATATTTTTACATACATTAAATTTTCATAAATGTACTGGCTAGGTACAGTCATTATATTACCATACACACCAAATAACCTTTTAAATTTTAAGTTTACAGGACTTGTGGATTAGGCTTTGTGTTGATACCTATCAGTCACTCAGTTTTGTATGTTTAGATGATTTATTTAAATTAATTGATCATTATAATTATACAGACGTGTTGGCCGAGTACCGAGGGAGGTACCTCGACTTTGAATCTGAAGGTCGTGGGTGCATCCCGGCGTGCATCAATGGATTTTTCAGTTCGATAAAATTTATATGCGCATCAAAAACACGTGCTTAAAACGGTGAAGGAAAACATCGTGAGGAAAATAGTTAGTATATTTATAAGCAGCGATGGGTTTACAACCTGTCACGTATGGAATGCTAATTACTGCAATATGTAGGCATGTGCCAAATATAATGTTTGGAGGTCCTCTGGCTACCCCCACTAGACATCTTCAAAGGATCTAAGCGTCTGGAGATCTGAGAGAATGTCTACCGTACTTGGGGATTACAGTCGTGATCCTATTTTTTTTTTCTATTTTACATTAAATAAGATGATGTTGTTTTTCATTAGGTGCATGTCACGCTTATACCGTAGGTATATCTTTATTTAATAACTACACATAGCATACAAACGGAAAGTCTCACGGAATCCGACGGCGCGATGGCAAATAAGCCGGATATTATATTGTGAGTTTGGCTCGGCACGATCTCTCGACGATGTTTATAGAACTTATTATCGCCTGCTACGCAGGTTCAACGTCCCAGACGCCTCCTGGAATAGTATTTTATGTCAAATTAGGTTTCTATCAGTCTGATTTTCTTTTAAATCTCTCAAACCTCCTTGAGTAGTGTTTAGAAATTGACCGTGATACATCACGCATTAAAAACGTTGTTTTTACAGTAAACTAGCTGTATCCCGGCTTCGCTTTGTTTTATATAATAAAAAGAAGAATAAGTTCTATCTAAAGAACTATTCAAATGTCAAAACTAAACCCAATATTTTAAAATAGTAGTGAACAGTATGAACAGATGAACAGAACACCCTTCGAAGATTAAATCAACACTACTATTTTAAAGAGGTAAAAAATATATATTAAAAGCTACATTATCAGTGAGTAACATAGGCCATATTTAAAAAAAAAGTGATTCCCACAAAAATCGTAATAATGCAACTTAAGGTACAAAATTTGCTTAAAATCTTCATTATTACACCCGTGCTAAGTCGGGGCGGACTGCTAGTAACCCGGAGTAAGAAAGATATGTACTGAAAACTGGGCCTAACTCTATCGCATCATGAAAGAAAAGAACCGAGCGCTAAACGCGCTTTGAATGTTAAAATATTAAATCGTATAGACCACTTAGGTTCGGCTATTCTGTCGTAGACGGTCTACGCACTGCTACGAAGTGATTTTTATTTGCTCTAAAAAACTAGGATTCATAATATGTATTTAATAAAATATTATTGTTTTGTTTTACCATTTTTAAATGCACATACCTACATTGTGTTAAAGTTACAATAATACGAACCTAACAATTAGGTATAACAAGCAATTACTTATAATCTCTTCTAGGTTTTTATATAAAAATATTGAATATCTATAGGACCAAATGGAAAAATATTGCTTGAAATTACTGTAAACCCTTCGCTAAGAGACATGAGACATTACACTGTAGTCAGTAACTCCGACATAACAAGCAATTATAATAGCCCATACAAAAGACATCAACGCGCGTGCCGGCATTTCCTATAGCCAATTATATTAAAGTTGTATTCATTTAGCCGTAACTTTTTCGAAATCGTACAAAATAATTTAGATAACTAACAACACAGCTAGATCATTATTATATTATACTACTATACCCGTGACAGACGTTGTCCTGTCAAATTTTAATAATCGAATAGAACTGAAGTTTTGTCTAAGACTGAATGTTTTGTCTGTGATGTCAGATCTGTTGCACACCAGCGACATCTATACAGAAATCATCGCTTTTGCGTTTTTTTGTCGTTTTGGGGATGTTTTTCATATTTTAAAGTAGTCCATTATTTATTCGGGAATTATATCTGTTAGCTGTAGTAGTATAGCTGTTTTTGAATTAATCTAATATCTAGAAAAGTTTTACAAACCATGTTTCAGTAATGTAATAAATTTAGCTAAGTTATCTTTATAATCATCAACAATCAAAATTTAATATAAGTTTTTCTGTTGAAAAATATGTTTTATACCATACCTACTTTAAAAAGCTTATTTTATTCACGCAAAACAGTGAATAAAAAGGCCTTTTATTCACTGTTTTGTTTTTATTCACTATTTTGGTGTTTGAATTTGGAACACAAAATATATCCGGTCTCTATTTCAATGCTTACACAAACTCCTTGCGCTGAGATTCGAAATTCAAAACTCTTTGGTGCAAATAAATTCTCGAGATTTGATTGGTCGATATTTGCGACAAGGAGTTTGGCATTAGATTAAATAAATATTCTCGTAGTCATGGTATAAAGTATAGTATGCAACTCCTGAATAAAGTACGAATTTATATCGAGGGCCATGAATCACTCGCGTCGTTCAGGATTCTAACAGTTGAATCACTCGCTGCGCTCGTGATTCAATCATTAGAATCCTTCACTTGCTCGTGACTCATCTACGGCCCTCGCTTTAAATCCGTCCTTTATTCACTAGTTGCATAATATACTATTATACCATACCTACTTTAAAAAGCTTATTTTATTCACGCAAAACAGTGAATAAAAAGGCCTTTTATTCACTGTTTTGTTTTTATTCACTATTTTGGTGTTTGAATTTGGAACACAAAATATATCCGGTCTCTATTTCAATGCTTACACAAACTCCTTGCGCTGAGATTCGAAATTCAAAACTCTTTGGTGCAAATAAATTCTCGAGATTTGATTGGTCGATTCACGTGCTACTACCAACTGAGCTGTGAGGCCAGTCAAAATGTAGTAGTTAATACCTAAACTGATACAAAAGTACCTATCTTGTGATTGTAAACGTTTTTTTTTTGCATTTAGTCATTTCCTCGCTGAGGTGGAATGAAAAGTTACATGTTGCACTCGAGTGCAAAGATTTTTCACCTCGTGCTCTTTTGATTCCCTCGCTAACGCTCAGGATTCTAATTTTGAATCGCTCGCTGCGCTCGTGATTCAATTTTAGAATCCTTCGCTTGCTCGGTCATCAAAATTGAACACGCGGTTAAAAAGCAACTTTGCACTCTTGTATAACAAATAACTATTCAATGACAAGCTTTTGTAAAATCTTTCAATCGAGCACCAACGCGCTGTCAACTGTCACATAATAAAACATTGTCATCACATGTGACAAGTATGTGAAGTTTTTACTCAATCGATGTATATTTACTAAGGAGTACCGTTGTGAGTGTCTGTTGTACAGCTTCTGACTACATCATCCGATCAGCTCGCTGTAGCCATATTATTGCATTGTCACCGAAGTTATATTAGTATGCAACATTTCAGCTCAATCGGTTCGGAATAACTGCTTCAAAATTAAGTTGCAAGATTCCTCCCGAACATAGTTAACATACATACATACCTACATAGGTAGGTACATACATATATTGAAGTTCAATAAAAGCTTGTAAAAATATTAAATCTTCATCATAAACCGCTACCTATTTGTCATCTGTACCTACGTTTGATCACGAGTTCGTATGACAAATATCGCGCGAAATTGCGGTTTCTATTCTGCTATCGTTACTACTCATATTTCAAAGAATATAGGACCATTTAATTTGTTTATTCATTTGTTTACTCACTAGTTACAAAAAACACAAACATACACGTAACTCAAAACCAACTCACCCTGCCGTAAAAAGTGCTTATTAAATTAAATTCAAGTAAAAAAATCACTGCCATATGTAAATATAAGTAATCTTCGAAGTATGACGTGTTCATAGTTTAAAGACAGACTCACTGCATTCGCTTTATTGAATACTGTTATTTATTTGCTTGGAAGACCCGACAGTAATGCACATACTCGCAATTTGGTTTTACGTCCGCCTCGCAATACAACTATGAAGGTTCGTATAGTACTTCAACAACACGAAACAACAAGAAAGCAACCATGTGTGTATAAAAGACGAAGTAATTACAGCGCTAGCCCACTCGTCCGCAGCGTCATTATTCATCGTTTTACGACTCCATGAGGTATAAATATTAAACATAACTTGTATAGATAAATTGCGAACATTTTCTTTTTAATAGCGAGGTTAAATATGATGTGCGAGTGCTGACCCCGGTTTCGGACCAACTCTTTGCCGCAAAGGACTCACCAAACTAAATACTCAAACGTGCTAGATAGTATTAGAGTTTATCGCATTTTAATTAGCTGTAATAACGTCCTCTATCTGTTGGCGCGTTCAGTAACCGATGCAACCCTCGCCTCGGAGTGATGACGACCGGATCGATGGATGAGGAATGTCGCTTAATCGCTTTGCAGTGCCGGCGTTTTACTGATCCCTATAAAATATCAAAGATAACAACGAGTGGCTCTGAAGGTTGGATTCCGAATGGAGCCCGGTCCCGTGATTGGACGTTTATGACGCTCTCTTCGATAAATGTAAGCATTATGTGCGGCGGTATCGAGCAATTGTCCCGACACTCAGCACTCGGCAGCCGCGATGTGAGGCGAGAGGTGCTAATTATCAAATGCAAGAGCGGCCGAACCCATATTGAAACCATTGAAACAATACGGCCGGTGTTTTCTTTTCCAATTTCAAAGTTTGCAGAATGGCTGCGTAATGAAGGCCGAGAGCGGTGCGCAAATGGAATGATGCCGAAAACTCAACTAAAGTATTTTAATGGTCTTGCGTCATCGTCGCTTCAAACTTGAATTTTCATTATCACTTGGCATGTATACAACCACCAGCCTTGATATGTTGTTCAAACAATAGACTAAAATCAAATACAAGCGAAACATGATCAATAAGATTCGACCTTAGAAAATAAATGTATTTTTGCCTAGTATTGACTAATATTGCCTAGTATTTTGCCTTCGATGTTGAAAAGCTACATGTACCTTTAAGTAATGTTAGCCTTGATCGTTATTTTCCACTGTGTAATTCTTATTTTTCAACACGACTCACTGGTTACTTTTGGTACCAACTTTAAAGTTACTTAATACTCATTTGCCGCTTGAACACAGGTTTTTTGTGTTTTTTTCAGACAGCTCGACTCGACTAAATATTAAACATAAATAAATTCTCCAGCTATCAATTAAAATCATTCAATTAAAAAGATATCAAAATGTTATGTTCATGTACACATAATAAAGTTATATGTACTCGTAAATCTAAAGATTGGTGCGTTAAATTAGACATAATAACTCGGAACTACTTTTTGGGCACATTTTCGTATCAATAAATCCAAATAAATCTTGGAATTTATTACAAACAGCGATGACACAACGAAGATAACATGACCGCTGTAAAATAAAACGTTCCAGTTGGTTCACCTGTATTTTGTACTTTAATAGTTATAATTAGTTACATTTTGATTGGAATAGAGTCAAGAGCAGATCAGAGCATCTGTAATTGTCGTTTAAAATAGAAGATGTCGATACAATTAGCTCCCCACCATCATAAGACTCGGGTTTTGTTTCATTTGTTACCTATTCAGTGTAAATATTCAAATTCGGAAGCTGATAACCGCAATCAAACTTTTTGGGGCTACATTTCAATTAAATTTTATTCCTCAATTCTGTGGCCATCGTAAAGCTTTAAAGTTTGACCAGTAAAGCCCATTGAGAAACTCCGAATTGATATTAATTCAAATAACTCGGGTTAAAAAGTCAGGGTTTTATGCGCGCTGTAAAAGTTTATTGATGGGCTTTGTGGCGAGCCGGACGCGCCGATAGGCCGGTGACAGGGCCCCCGCTGCAGCCGCCTTTGTGTCAGCTCTACGATGCTGCGCGTGCGCGCTCTATGCACCATCTGTTCAGAGTGTGCAGTGCATACTGTGCGTAGACATGACATGACAGCTACTCGCATTTTAATATCTACTTGATCATAGTTATTAAAACCTTCTTTCTTTAACTTAAAATGTGCACCAACTGCATTTTTTTATTGCTAAAAGTTTACCATGCTTGGCAAGCCAGCACTGCAAAGCTTGTAAAAGTAATGCATTAGCTCTTCAACAATGAGAATCAGACATTATGATTAGATCTCAAATGGATTCAATAAAGTGTCACCGAATACTTAAGTACCTAAGTACAGAGTACCTATATTTATTTATTTATACATTATTATAACAACAACTTTATTTATGTTTGCCTGATTCATTGTATTTATTTATAAACACTTTATTTGCACTTAAAAATAAATACAAAAGGCGGAATTAATGCAAAGGAATTTTCTACCAGCCAACCTAATTGGTAGTGGAAATAGTGGCCGCCAACAAAAAAAACAAAAACTTTCATGTTTGTACAATAATAAGAAGGTACAATAATAATATTCTTGTCTTTTTGGAGTTCACTGTACATACTTAAACCTAAATATACCACCAAAGGCTATAATCTTAAAGAAAAGGGGTTTTTGCCGTAGGTACCTGAGTAGTAAGATTTTAGTTGTTGTCGTTCTTTTTATAAATAATGCTGTGCAGTGTGCATGCCTGTAATTGGCTTGTTTATTAAGGTTCCGTACCCAAATGGTAAAAACGGGACCCTATTACTAAGACTTCGCTGTCCGTCTGTCTGTCACAGAGCTGTATCTCATGAACCGTGATAGAAAGACAGTTGACATTTTCACAGATGATGTATTTATGTTGCTGCTATAACAAAACAATAATACTAAAAACAAGATAAAATAAATATTATAGATAAAATAAATATTTTGGTATAGCTATATATCTATACCAAAATCATCCTTTTTGCGTTTTCCTTTAATTTAGGGGTTGTTTTTCGGATTATAAGTTCCCCCTTAAAGTTCCCAGAAAAGTATTATAAAAACCGGCCAAGTGAAAATGTCAACTGTCTTTCTATCACGGTTCATGAGATACAGTTCTGTGCCATCTATACCAAAATCATCCTTTTTGCGTATTGGTGTTGGTGTGCAACAAATCTGACATAACAGACTAAAAACACTTAGTCGTCATAGCAACGCAGTTTTGACTAATTAATGATACGCATTCTACCAAAATTCGTAATTTATTTTATCAGTACAAGGTTTGTAGGAAAAAAATTGGAAGCTGCCTGAAATAGCTTTTTCATATGTGATTATTACAAAAAAAAATTGACAGAACAACGTTTGTCACGGGTCGGCTAGTAATATATTTTTTGTTTTTTGTCAAGATAGACTTAGTGAGATTTGATCCTTTTCTCTAGATATGGGGATGTGCTAACCAAATATTATGTGTCGTTTCATATCCCAATCGTTGCTTCGAAGTGTGGGATTTGATTTCGATAGCGCAGTTGGTTAGCACATTCATGTATCTAGGGGAAGGTCGTGGTGTAAAACCAATCCCACCAAAAATATTCTGTAAAAAACTAGCCAAGTCTCGATGGAGCTGCTTATTTATCTCTAAAAAGTAATGAAATCTAGACAAAGTCGTGCCAATTCTGAGGTTCCATTTTGCGATAATAAAGAAATCGCAGTAAGGAACCTCAGAATTGGCACGACTTTGACTTGAAATTTTGGATTTTAAGTATGTGATTATAGCTTACTGGATGACGAAAATTTCTGCGTTCTGGTCTTATCCAGAGGTTCTCAAATAGGGGTCTGAAAATGCGGCGAAATGGTTCCAGTAAAGGATGGTACGGCAGTGTTTGCTTCGCGCTCGACTTGGCGGGGGCACTACCGTGCCCCCAAATTGGGCGGTTACTCTTGGAATCATAATCAGCTTTATGATTTTTCTCAAGTGCAACCTGCACTAGTCGCTATTCATATACTTAAATACAAAATTCAAATTCACAAGGAATTTATCACTTTGAAACGTCTTAGGAGCTAAGTGAAGCTGGCGTAGCTTCACCTAGCTCCTAAGACGTTCGTTCCTCGCGTTCCTCCACCAAGCCTAGAAGAATCAGGCAACAAACACGGCTTGGGGCCTATCATTTTTTTCAATGATCCCTTCCATAATGCTATGTAGAGCTCCAGTGTGGTGCCGATCGAACAAAGTGAAGGCTCAAACAAGAATAATAATTAAAAGTACTAACCACGTACAACAATAAAAAATGAGACATCTAGAGCTTCAGCACAAATTTTATAATTACGTTTAAAAAACTAAAAAGAAAACCGACGAAAGTGTATTGACCAAACGTTTTTTTAAGTTTTTGAAGGAACTGTCAGTCCGACATAAATATAATTTAAATGGGACCAACTTGGGACTATTCTCTACATAATAGAAAAAAAATCATCGAAATCGGATCACCAGGTAAAAAGATATGCGTAAAAAAATATATATACGCGTCGACTTGAGAACCTCCTCTGTTTTTCGTCGGTTAAAAAAGTAAGTACCTATATATAATCAAGCAAAGTGACTTGACATTTCTTAGCGGTTTCAAAAAGTTACAAGTTCAGTTACCGTAGAGGATTTGATAATATTTTAAACCGTCGAAAAAAGAAGAGGATTTCAATTCAACATTTTTTTTGTATGTATGACCGCTTATATCTTCGTGCCAATTGATTCAATTTTGATGATTTTCTATCGTGTAAAGAATAGTCCCAAATTGGTTTCATTGTGGGTTCGATCCCCATCCGGGATACATTGGTGTGATGAACATAGATGTTTGTTCTCTGTCTGGGTGTTATGTATAATAAGTATGTATTTACAACAAAAACGTATATATGTATATGTATTCTATCAGTTATCTGGTTCCCATAGTACAAGCTTTGCTTTGTTTGGGGCTAGATGGCGCTGTGTGAAATGTCCACCAATATTTATTTATTTAAGTTATGTTATGTTATGTAGGACTAATAAATAGTTTTTTCATAAAATTTATTAAATATCTATTTTCGTCGGGTTTCGTTTTAATTAGTAAAAAAAGGATCACGTCTGTAATCCTCAAGTACGGTAGATATCCTCTCAGATCTCCAGACGCTTAGATCCTTTGAAGATGTCTAGTGGGGGTAGACAGAGGCACGTCCAAACATTATATTTGGCACACATGCCCACATTTTGCAGTTAGCATTCCATACGTAACAGGTTGCAAGCCCATCATAGCTTATAAGAATACTAACTGGTTTTCTCGCGATGTTTTCACCGTTTTGCACGTGTTTTTGATGCGCATATCTAATTTTTCGAACAGAAAAATTAATTGATGCACGCCGGGATTCCAACCCACGACCTTCAGATTGAAAGTCGAGGTACTTCCCACTCGGCCAACACGGCTTATTATTATTTTTTTTTTTTAAACGACGTTATGTAAAAACCTGTAGGTAAAACTACGACCGCTAGAGAGCCGTTTCTTCAAATGCCAATCATTCGCTGGGTGGTATATGAGGTCGAAAGTGCAATTAGTTAGCGCATCCCTAGAACTAGAAAATCATACAAACATAGTCATAACCCAAGGTATCAAATAAAAGGTTGTAAAAATGTGCGGTCACTGTCTGAAAACAAAGTAAATTGGAGGGAGAGGGCACCATCACTCGCCGTCGGAAAGACTCCGTCAAGATCTTTTATTTCATTCTTTGTTTTATTTTATTTGCTATAGGTACCTAAGTGCAAGGGGACTGGACTCTAAATTGTATAGATGTTTTTTGTTGTGACGCTGATGATAAGATGATGTGGATTCTGGGTATCGATCAACTGTCAAAAAAATTCAAGAGTATGTCGTATGTCGGACATAGCATAGCATAGGGTTCTGTAATATTTTAGATTTAACTAACGTGATTTTTAGAGTTTTCATAAATTACAGAACCTTAAAAATAAAAGCAGTGGTATTATAAATAAATATTGGAGGACATTTCACACAGCGCCATCTAGCCTTTTAACAAAGTAAAGCTTGTACTATGAGAACTAAACAACTGATATAATACTTATATACTTTTTTTTGTTCATTTTATTTTTGTAAATACATTAGCACATTGATACATTATAACACAGAACAAACATTTGTGTGATCATGTGTTGTGTGATTTGATCGTGTTTGTGTGTCGTTGGATGGAAGGTAGTATGCTAAGGAACAATGTTTTCCTTTCCCTAAGTCGTGATGATCGAACTGAAACGAATGTAGAGCCATGTAAGATAAAAATAAAAAAACAAATAAGCGCATCTTCGCGCGCTTATGGCGGCTGTCAATACCATCACCAATGCACGCTTGAAACCCGAAACCATACCGAGGTGAAGCCCCATCGTATTTATTCAAAATAATCGTTTGATTTGGTACAATGTGGTGCGACTTTAGAGTGGAAAAACCTTTACTGGGACAGAATCTGTGACAAAGAAAGATTGCTGATGAAAACTAAATTTGTATGAGCTGGTGACCACGCTAACGCTCTCTGTGCCTAGCCAGTATTATAGCCGATACTGACATTTAATAAGTTTTATATTGAAAAATATTTTTAAATGACAAACTTTTGTAAAATAATTTAAACCATCGAGCATCAGCGCACACCTGTCACATCATATATCATTGTCATCGGAACTAGACGACTATGCAAAATTTTTACTCAATCGAAGTATTTACTCAGGAGTTGTGTGTGTCTGTTGTACAGCTATATGACTCCATCATCAAATCAGCTCACTGTCACCATATTATTGCATTGTCACCGAAGTTACATAAGTCTGCGAAATTTCAGCTAAATCGGTTGGGGATAACTGCTTCAAAATTGAGTTGCAAGATTCCATTTGAACAAACATAGTTACATAGTAACATACATACATTGCAAGTTAAATAAAAGCTTGAATGTCAGTCACCTATTTAAGAGTCAGCCTTGCAGCCAGACAAGGTAGACCACGGGCGCTGTGTGGAGGTATTGCAGAAGGCACTTTGTGACGTATACAATAAGTAGTCTTTTGGGTTTGGTACTGTAAAGAGGTACCATCTGTTTGTTCATTACAGACACTGCTCAAAAATTTAAAAAAAACTTAGTTAGCACTGTGTTTGTAACGTGCGTAGGTAGGTATAATTTCAATAGTCAAAGGTACCGAATTAAGCACGCTTAGGTATATTTCAAAACATTACTATCACCTCGGTATGCAAAGCTTAAATTGTATTTCATCAAGGTTGGTAATGATTGTTAAACTGCAACAGTACCTACTGTTGCAGTTAAACCTACAAATTATATGATTGTTTTCTTCAACATAAACTATTATGTACCAAGACAGAACATTATTTTGGACATGATAAAATTAATACGTTTTGTTTTCTGCAAAAAGTGATAGTGTTCGCGTCTCTAGGATCATTATTTATCAAACTATCGCGATTAGTAGACATAACTATAGACTTATTGTATATTTTTTGGTCGCGGGCAGTCTGCCATGCCTATTGTAACGTGATAAAGACCCGTGTCAAATCAAGTTATGTCTAGGACCATTTATGTACTAAGGTCTTTCGTAAGATATAAATAATTGGTAAGCATTAGGTTTCCCAAGATCTATAAACAAAGCGTACCTATTACACCGGGACTGCTCGCGTGGTTTCAGATTATAATTTAGGTAGTGCTACGATCAGAGTGATGAAATATACTTACCTATGACACTCACGAATCGATATCTAACAATAATATACCTTGACTAACATGAGCTACGTAGGTAACTTGTATGAAACGTACCTAAGTATAAACTATTAAAATTATGGTTTAAGTCACGAGTGTTCACGATCACACTAGGTAAGTGCCTATAAGTAAAGATTACATGAGTAATCAGTAAATATACAATTCTTACCTGTCTTGGTAGGCTATTTTATCCTCAATTTCGATGTTTTAGCAAACCACTTAAAAATAAGTTAATAACTTTAAAAACTGCACTGCTGTCCTAACACCACGGTGTTACACTTTGATCATACGCAATGTAATTGATCACGAGATAACAAGATAAAATGACAAAATCACTTTAGAATCTTTCGAAATGATATATTGAAAATTGAATTTCAGTTTGCCACTTATTTTATACAATCGGAGCTGGCGTGCCAACTGCATGAGCTACTACCGCAAACTCGCCCGCACTACACTTCATTAGCATGTACACAAAATAACAAACCCACTTAACTTCCAGCTCCATCATTGTATAACATATCTTATCGTGAATTTATAGAGCCTCTTTTCAAGCAAAGGTTTAAGCCTACTGCTATATGTGCTGCAGGCGATAATAAGTCTTATTACTTACGTGAAAGAGTCTTGTATGATTGTTGGTGTTGAGGAAGGTTCGACGCGAGGCAGCCGGCCAAAGCCCCGCCTCCGATGGATTGACAAACGAGCTGATTGGCGGCGCGCTGAGACAATCCTGCGCAGCTCCGAGGCGGCACGACTAGCTGGATATCACCTGTATTTCCATAAATTTTGATTTGAATGCTTATGTAACGTGAAAAGCCAATTTCTATTAGAAGACGTACGTGCAACTTACCTAGCAATAAATTGGACTGTTTTGTGTGATGTTGAACAAAAACTTTGTAGAGTTCATTCAATAGGCTTACATTAGGTACACGCTAGCCCTATAAATGAAGAATTCATGCAAACACATGCAACTGAAGCGAAGCAACAAGAAATCTCTAAACTTTATAGACTAAAGATAGACATTTCTGATTCAGCTTCAGTTGCTTGTTTTGTTGGAGTCTAAAAAGTTTATATTTTTGCAATAAGTAGGTAGGTACCATGTTGAAGACTCAGCTATTTAAACTGGAGCATTTGGGGGCACGGCAGTGCCCCCGCCAAGTCGAGCGCGAAGCAAACACTGCCGTACCATCCTTTACTGGAACCATTTCGCCGCATTTTCAGGCCCCTATTTGAGAACCTCTGGATAAGACCAGAACGCTGAAATTTTCGTCATCCAGTAAGCCATAATCACGTACTTAAAATCCAAAATTTCAAGTCTGTAGGTCATTAAGTTACGAAGTTAAGCGAAAGCAAAGTTTCGCATTTTAGACAGACACTCACTCACTCACTCACTCACTCATGATCATCAGAATAGAACTAGTACTTCCCATAAACTCAGAGAGCTGAAATTTGGTACAGAGTTAGGGTTTAATGGCCACATAAAGGGAAAACCATAAAAACTAGGATAATCGAAGATCTGGAGTACCTGGTGACCCTGATAAGAAAACACAAGAGCCTAACCAAACTATTAGAGATCGACATACCGCCTTTACAAAAAATATTCAACTACTGGACCGATTTAAAAAATTCTTTCACCATTAGAATCCTACATTATCCCTGATAAACATAGGCTATAGTATATTTTCAAAAATATTAGGGATCCGTATGAACATCGATAATGTAATCCAAAGTGTGAAAAAATTAAAAAAAAATCCTTATATTGCGTTTGCTGCGGAAATTATTGACAATAGAGCAAAGTAATGTACTACAGTTTTAAAGACGACATCAATATCTACAAAAAAGTATGGAATACTATATGTCTAACTATTAGGGATCCGTATGAAAACTTCGATAATGTAACCCAACGTGTAAAAAAAAAAACCAAAAAAATCCTTATATCGCGTACGCTGCTGTAATTGTTGACAATAGAGCAAAGTGATGTACTACAGTTTTAAAGAGAACATCAATATCTACAAAAAAGTATGTAATACCATAAACATACCATAACACATGCATTCAGCATTGACAATGCTGACTTCTGCTGTCTTCTTTTTGGAGCGTCAAATCGACCACCGATCTAACATAAAATAGACGTATTTTGACGGCCAAGTCACACAACATTCTATAATAATAAAGAAATCGCAGTAAAGAACCTCAGACTTGACACGACTTTGTCTAGATTTCATTACTTTTTAGAGATAAACAAGCAGCTCCATCGAGACTTGGCTAGTTTTTTACAGAATGTTTTTGGTGGGATAGAACTTACAAGAAATAACGTTGAATGTAAAGAGAAATCGTTGATTTCAATTATCAGATCACAAGCCATCCAAACAAAGAATGAACATTCTCAACATGGAGTTGCATGTCATGTACTTACCTACCTCCCAAGGAACTTCTGTTCACCTAGTCAGTGTAGCTAGCATTCCATTGCAACCGCCGTCTCACCCAGTTACGGTCCGCCGGCCGACCAAGTGCTAATTGGTAAAGGAAACTTTGAACAACGAACGAGCTCAATGCTCTCCACAGAAATGTTTCATTTTTAAACATCCACAGCGACCGTTATAACCGATAGTTGGCCTGCAGTGCCTTTATGGATGACTTTCTGGATCTAGGTTGTTTGGACAAAGAAAGTTCGGTCAGGGCACCTTCGCTACGAGTACCTAAGACCCAACGATGGCCGACATGGAAACAAAGGCTGCAATATTCCAACGTTTCATTAATAGAGTGGTGGCAAATAGCGAATAGATCGAATAGGTTAGAATACTCCTCATGCCAGTACATCCTCCCCTTCATGCGGGGCCGGCTTAACATGTTTTTTTTCGCCAATCATTTCTGCCGTTATCTTAGAACCTATTCACTCCTTTCTTACTTATACTTTACCTAATATATAATTACACACAATCCATCCATCTTACCTCTTCTCATATATCCATCAACATTCACACCTGTCACTCTTCTCGTCACATGTGATCCTATTCCCTCCGCAGATCCACACGCGAGAACGTACCTAGTACGATTCCATAATCTATTTAACGCACATAATATCAAGTCTATTTTATATCTGAGTTATTGCTCACGTAGGTAGGTACCTACTTGTATGATAATGTAAAACAGAACAGAAAGTAGAAGCTTACCACCTTGTCCGTTTTTAAAGGTATGATTTCACCAAGTCTAGTGATTTCTAAGAAGACTGTAACGCTAGTTATTAGGTATACAAACCGAAATCGATTCAATAACAAACTGAACCAATGTAAAATGATTCACACTTGTAGCCTAAATGTACTTACCCTATAGGTACCTAGGTAACTTAATATTTTACAGAGGCAGTTCCAAGCACGTTTGGTTTGAAGACTATAGTACTCACGAGTATATACCTTACTTCGAGTATTATATTAGTTGTGTTTTTGGGACAACACACATTTTTTTACGCTGACTTTTTTATATTTCGTGTAATTTCAAGAAGTCTCCCTTCCTGTGTTTGATTAACTAACTCGCCCCGTCCCTTCTCAGAAACTACTGAACCGAAATTCTCTAGATTAGTCTCGTGTTTGCCCAGATAAAGTGGACATGAAAACTACTTACTGAATTCGTCTGTAGGTATCGCTGATCGACGCAAATTAAAATATTTGTCGCGAAACGACATGAAATAATCTTGTCGTATTTTGATGTTATATCTTCGTATTAGGTACATTGGAGGCGCACGCCTCGCCTTACACTTCGACAGGCTTGTTTATTCTGAGCCCCGTGCTAACTCCGTTTAAACACAGTGCTAGTAACATGGCATGAATTAACTTTTCATATAAATAAAATTCACGCTGCTCTAACCTCCTGAAATTAACACCTGGGCGTAAATACTATTTAGTCTCGTCTCGTTCCTCGTGCCATATCTGTCTGTTCTTCGGCATTGTTGTATCTTTGTTGAATGACGATGCCGTTTATTGTTCACGAGGTGATGTGGAGGAGACATTGTTAGTTTTTTTACAGCATAGTTTAGCTAGATTACTTTTCAACTATAAATAGATATAACGATGAACCCGTGTAACAAGGGTTTTTATCACGTTATATCTATTTATCTATAGTTAGTCTAGCTAGTTACATCGACTCGAATAATTTCTAAATATTATCATCATTTTTTGACGCTGATAAAAACATTGCTCGTGTAGACGTAGCTAAGATCCTATAGGTACTAAACAAGTTCCAGACTAGTTTTAGTTATATCAGATCACATGCAATCATTAGGTACAAAACGTCCATTCAAAAATAAAAGAATGTGTCATACATTACATAAGTCATGGAGGATTATGATAACCCAACAAAAATAGAAGTAAAAAATAGGATCACGACTGTAATCCCCAAGTATCTACGGTAGACACCCTTCCAGATCTCAAGGGGCTCAGATCTATGAAGATGTCTAAAGGTCTATCTAAACATTACATTTGGCACATGCCCTCATTTTGCAGTAGGCATTTAGCGTATGAGATAAGTAATAAGATTCATAACAATAATATAAAAAAAATATCCTAGTTTGAAAAATACTAGTTTAAGGCCCTGTATGTCGACGATTGCTCTCTTTCGAAACGAAAAAAGAAATACTTCTGAACAAGCCACATCTCCTATTTTTATAAATATATTACTTACTAAAAAAATACATCTCAACTCTCAGTCTATAATGCGGCAGGTCATTTAATTGGCAGCGATGGGTAAAGGCAATTAGACACCTATTCGTTAACTCCAAGATTAACGGTGACCGTTTTCGTCACAGTTACGGTATTTTCGAATTGATTCATTATTTGCCCTGATTTGTTGGTTAATAAAGTCGATTTTATGGTGGCGGTTTTTGTTTTATGTCATAAGACCCAAGGTAGCCTACCTAGCTAGGTACCTAGATGATTAACTAGCAGACCCGCGACAGACGTTGTCCTGTCCAAATTTCAATAATCGCATAGAGTAACGCACGTTGCTATGACGACTGATGTCAAATTTTTTGCTCACCAACGCCATCTATACAAAAATCATCCTTTATGCGTTTTTTATCTTTTTGGGGATGTTTTTCGTATTTTAAAGTAGTCTATGTTTTATTCGGGCATGTCGTTTAGGCCTGATTGATTTTCAAACATACAAACATTCTCACAAACTTTCGCATTTATAATATTATTAGGATAAGCTTTTTACTTGACCAGTTAGCTCATCTGCTTTACTCACATTTTAAGTTTCGCTGGGACCGATCTTATTTATTCTTTGCCGATGGCAAAGAGGTAGACGCAACCCCATACCTGTCTAGAGGCAGTCGTGGGTTCGAAACCCCTCAGACGATAACTTTTGAAATAAAGGCTAAATGTTTTAGTCCAGCCACGGATCATAGAAAACCAAAAGTATTTACGAAGGTAGGTAGGTAAGTAAATAAATACTTCAGCTTTACCGACCTTATTGCAATTAAAGAATTCAGTTTATTTTTGTATCGGTCTTTGATCTCTTATATATTTAAGGCTACAGTTATTTACGAGTGTGTTATAAATTCTAAATTTAATAACGTTTAAAGCATTAACAAAACGCTAAAGATAGCAGTTTGAAATGGCTTGATAGAAAATCAACATTTGCCTAACTCCATTTCGAGTTATTTACCTCCCAGATGTGGCTATATAAGCTACGCACGGGTCAGACAGAATTAGGGGTCCGTACTCGTAAAGTGAAAACCATATTTAAAAGTCAAAGTCAAAAGGTACTTACTTCGATAAGATCGCTTTGAAACGTGAAACTACTGTTTATCGACCGAGTTTGATGATCACTATTGCTTGAAATTTTTAGTTTTTTGTATGGGTTGAGTCTTCCCGGACATGACGGAAAAAGTGATAAAACCGCATTATCTTGAAAACCATCAAACTTAAAAAGAAACTGTCTCTAGGATAGGCTTTAGGTGGCTATTATGATTATCTAACGAATAATATAAAAATAACTATTCAGCTACCTATTCATAGTTTTGAGTAAAAACGTAAATAGTGTTTTTGAAGAGCAAACTTTGTAAAATAAAACTATCGAGAAAAGTTTCACTAATCGTGTTTCTGTCTATAATTTATCTTGATTAAATCCCTAAGTTATCTTTGTCATAAAAAACAAAACTGTATGTTTTGCGGTTATTGTGTAAAAACGATTCTGCATTCATCAAACAAAATGATTAAACGACCTCGGTGGCGTGGTGGTCGAATATCCGACTGAGACGTATTAGGCGCGGTTTCGATCTCCGGGTGGGAAAAATATTTGAAAATATTTATTTCGATTCAGTGTTATCGTTTTAGGTTTAATGTTTCATCCAAATTGTTTAAGCCATGATTAAACCACAAAATCATTAAGACACTCTTATAAACTTAGGTACCTACTATCAGTTTTTTTGCAACAGTGAATCTAATTATATTGTAGGTATTTATTTATGTACTAAGTAGATCTTAATAGGTGCACGTACCTACCTACCAATATCTTGACTCGGCAATCATAGCATTAAAGAAAGTAAATAAACCAGAGGCCTTCGTGTGGTTAAAACTCAAACTTACAAACATGTCGAGGTTTCTTGGCCGCAAAGAATAAGCGTTTCAAATTGATCTTGTGATTTCTATGAATAAAATCCTTATAGACTTTAATATTTTCGATCACCTAAGTATTTAAATTGTTGCAATATACCTAACCTACGGATCCCGAAAACAAAAGAGCCGACCCCTGCATATCGAAGATATCGGGCTTCGCTCTCACTGGTGGTATCTGTTAGCTCTAGGTACTCGTACCTACCTACTGCCTGCCTCTTTACGATTCCGTGCGTAAACTGACAAACAAGTCGCCGTGTATCCGCCATGCCCGTCCACTTTTGTGTTCAAACATGTGCTTAAACATGGTGACATGAAACGTGTTCGATAATTATTGGAAGGATCAATACGCTACGCCAACTATTCGTCTCTCTGTAAACACGGTTTATGACCGCGACTGACCGATGCGCCGCGCGTTTCTATTTAAATGTAAATTTCAAACTTGGTTTATTTCAACAAACCAGGGACCGAATAACCGAAAAATTAAGATACCTCTATTTATCGATATGACGTCATACCGATAAATTCCGGTATTCCATATATTTCAATACCTAAAAATATAACGGTACCGAAAAGCTTCTACCGAAATTCATAGTGGTATACTAAAGGTTGAATAACGATACCGCAATTTCTACCCAAATATTATAGGTTTTCTCACTCCCCGCGCGGCGGGGAGCGGCGGCGGCGGCGGTCGGTGCATCAAACGACTTACTACGTTTGTTTTGTTGTGTTGTGTCCAGGGACCGAATAACCGAAAAATTAAGATACCTCTATTTATCGATATGACGTCATACCGATAAATTCCGGTATTCCATATATTTCAATACCTAAAAATATAACGGTACCGAAAAGCTTCTACCGAAATTCATAGTGGTATACTAAAGGTTGAATAACGATACCGCAATTTCTACCCAAATATTATAGGTTTTCTCACTCCCCCGCGCGGCGGGGAGCGGCGGCGGCGGCGGTCGGTGCATCAAACGACTTACTACGTTTGTTTTGTTGTGTTGTGTCAGTTTCAGTTGTGTGTGATGCGACATACGAACTATACCTATAGCGAACTGCAAATTCAAAATCGAACTCAAAATTTCATTACTTAGATGATAGGTCTGTTCCCTACCTACGTAGTAGGTACTGTATCTACCTCTACCTAGTAGGTATTGTCGGCGGATCTTAGTTTAGTTAGGTAAGTATCTACCTACCTACGTAAAGATAGCTGTTTGGTTGCGCGGCAGACAATTTTTGACCTTATCCAGTGACACATAACCATTCTTGCTGTGACACGGCACGTAGGTAGGTAGGTACCTACTGACCTTACCTGCCTCACTATGTTTTGTACCTATTGAATGTAGGTACCTGCCTACCTCGGTACCTACCCACCTAGGTAGGTAGGTACCTACCTACAGTTCTGCCAGCGCGGGTCTAGGCATTCGTGTAGTTAGCTGTGTGTACGCAGAAATGGTTTTGTTGTGTCAGTGACACAAAACCATGATAAGGTCGAAAATTGTCTGCCGCGCAACCAAACAGCTCACTTCACAGATGCCAAGATCCACCAACCCGGGTCAGCCGGCTTATTTCGTAAAAACTATGTTTATCATGTTATGGCTTTCAATGAAGTTTAGGTGGGACATATAAATTGGAATTCTCATAAATTTTAGAGAATACCTACCTACCTATTTCACCTAAACTGCATTGAAAGCCGTATAGAGTAGGTAGTACCTATGTACTTTACTTACTATTAAAGTATAAATATTATGTGGTATGTGGTAGGTAAGTATAGGTTACCTAATACCTACCTATAATTAAAAATTTGTAATAGGTAGATATTTGTTTGACCCACCCACCTATGCACTGTTGCGTAGTGAAGGGTAAGACTAGGAATAGATGCCTCACTGTTGTGCGTGTGTAGTGAAGGGTAAGACTGGGAATAGATGCCTCACTTTTCGAAGTTTATATCGTATTTACTTACCTATCTACATATATAAAAATTTTGCTTTACCTACTGACTGACTGATCTATCAACACACAGCCTAAACCGAAACTTAAAATTTCTTCAGCGCTGTAGGTTGTGCGTTCAATCCCAACCCGGGGCAAATATTTGTGTGATGAACATAGATATTTGTTCTGTGTCTGGGTGTTAGTACCTAACTATATCTATCATAATTATTTATGTACCTACTTAAGTATAAAATTATTTACCTAAGTATTCTATCAGTTAACTAGTTCCCATAGTACAAGCTTTGCTTAGTTTAGGGCTAGATGGCGATGTGTAAAATGTCCAACAATATATATCTATTTATTTATTTATTTATTAGTTTAACATAAATCTATTTGTTATTATAATAACTGCCACAGATGACTAACTCCATCAAAATAAGTATAAATAAATATATGGACGGGCAGAAAACTGTATTAATTTGTGGGAAATGGTATGTGGGTTTTATTTATTTCTTCTCAATGTGTATAACCTTTTTTTAGGTAGAAAAAGACGTCTGTCATCAGATGTTTTTTGCGGCTTGGATGTTGGAATGTCGCAGAGTATTTTGCCGACAGTTAGCAAACGCAAAAAAGCAGATCATAGACGAGTTTCTAATTCATCTGATGAAGGATCGCCATCAGCCCCAGTGTCCCCTGTATATGAATCTGATTTACATTTGAAGAACTGTATGCCGTCGCCGAAAAAAGAAAAAGAGAAACCAGGAACTGAATGTGTTTTCGAATGCGATGATTGTGTCAGAGAAAATAAAATTGATAAGGGAAGTTATCATTTCTGTCACATGCTCTTGGATGAGCTACAATTTGTACGTCCATGTATGCGAAACATGGCGTATAGGCATATCTTAAAGATTGTTGACGCAGTAAAAGGGCAACATAAAATGGGCGAAGAAATCCAAGTAACTTATCCACCTTTTAAACACTAGATGTACAACAAAATTGATTAAAAATAAAAAAACTATGCAAATTTTAAACATGTATTAATGTTATCTTTATTACTTATTTTATATTTCCTACTAATATTATAAATGCGAAAGTTTGTGTAGATGGATGGATGTTTGTTACTGTGCAGTCGGCGGATCTAGGCACTCGTGAAGTTAGCCGTAGAAACGCACAAATGGTTATTATGTCACTGTATAAAGTCGAAAATTGTCTGCCGCGCATCCAAACGGCTAACATCACCAGTGCCTAGATCCGCCGACTGCACAGTAACAAACATCCATCCTACAACTACTTCAACTACTAAACAGACAGATTTGGTTGAAATTTGGTTTATAGATAGACTATGACCGGGTATAGATAAAAATTGTCCTATATTTAAATACAGGTCATAATCTAATACGCTAATCAGTAATTAATTGTTCTGTTGGCAACGTTCTACAATTAGAATTTCCAAAAAAATAAACAATTAAAACAATTTCGCTCTTATTCCTTTACAATAAAGTCTAAATTTGAGTAATCTCAAAATTTTAAATTTGGAATTATTTTTTTTCGTTTATTTCTGATGAACGAAATAAATAAGAAAATCAAAATTTCACTTTACTTTTATTGACTAGATTTACGTAAAAAAATAGTTAAATTACTTAAAACTAGCCTACGTTTTAAAACTGTCATCCTGAGGTTACGCAAATTTAGACTTTAACGTAAAGGAATAAGAGCGATGGTGTTTTAGGATTCCGAAATTTTTTTATGGGCACAATAGAATCGCCACCTACTTTAATTTAAATTTTATCATAAAGAAATAAAAGAGAAGTTATGTGTATTTATTAGGTAAATACCTACCTGCCGGTAATTTATTTTCCCGACATTTCGATTATGTTACTTACCTACAAATAATTACAATAGCCATGGTCGCGAGCAGACGTCATAGTCGGGAAAATAAATTAAAGGTAGGTACTTAATTACGTGATAAAGACCCGTGTCAAAATCTATAGTTAAAGGTAGGTAGGTACCTACCTACTGTGCGTGAACGCGTGCGCAACAGAACAGAACAAACAAAGTTTTATTAACCTGTGTGTCGCTCGATTGACAAAGACGTGTGTGTGCGTTCACAACAAACGAACTCGCTCTGAGTTTTGCCCCTCACGCGCCCTCCCCCCCCCTCCTCCCTTCTCTCATAGCCGACGAACGACACTCAAGATTTTTTCGATACCGTTATTCCATACCGGTATAATTTCGGTATGGCCCAACCGCTATCGAATAACGGTACCGTTATATTTTTGCGGTACCAATACCGTTAACCTCTACCGCTTTCAGTCCCTGGTTGTGTCAGTTTCAGTTGTGTGTGATGCGACATACGAACTATACCTATAGCGAACTGCAAATTCAAAATCGAACTCAAAATTTCATTACTTAGATGATAGGTCTGTTCCCTACCTACGTACCTACGTAGTAGGTACTGTATCTACCTCTACCTAGTAGGTATTGTCGGCGGATCTTAGTTTAGTTAGGTAAGTATCTACCTACCTACGTAAAGATAGCTGTTTGGTTGCGCGGCAGACAATTTTTGACCTTATCCAGTGACACATAACCATTCTTGCTGTGACACGGCACGTAGGTAGGTAGGTACCTACTGACCTTACCTGCCTCACTATGTTTTGTACCTATTGAATGTAGGTACCTGCCTACCTCGGTACCTACCCACCTAGGTAGGTAGGTACCTACCTACAGTTCTGCCAGCGGGTCTAGGCATTCGTGTAGTTAGCTGTGTGTACGCAGAAATGGTTTTGTGTCAGTGACACAAAACCATGATAAGGTCGAAAATTGTCTGCCGCGCAACCAAACAGCTCACTTCACAGATGCCAAGATCCACCAACCCGGGTCAGCCGGCTTATTTCGTAAAAACTATGTTTATCATGTTATGGCTTTCAATGAAGTTTAGGTGGGACATATAAATTGGAATTCTCATAAATTTTAGAGAATACCTACCTACCTATTTCACCTAAACTGCATTGAAAGCCGTATAGAGTAGGTAGTACCTATGTACTTTACTTACTATTAAAGTATAAATATTATGTGGTATGTGGTAGGTAAGTATAGGTTACCTAATACCTACCTATAATTAAAAATTTATAATAGGTAGATATTTGTTTGACCCACCCACCTATGCACTGTTGCGTAGTGAAGGGTAAGACTAGGAATAGATGCCTCACTGTTGTGCGTGTGTAGTGAAGGGTAAGACTGGGAATAGATGCCTCACTTTTCGAAGTTTATATCGTATTTACTTACCTATCTACATATATAAAAATTTTGCTTTACCTACTGACTGACTGATCTATCAACACACAGCCTAAACCGAAACTTAAAATTTCTTCAGCGCTGTAGGTTGTGCGTTCAATCCCAACCCGGGGCAAATATTTGTGTGATGAACATAGATATTTGTTCTGTGTCTGGGTGTTAGTACCTAACTATATCTATCATAATTATTTATGTACCTACTTAAGTATAAAATTATTTACCTAAGTATTCTATCAGTTAACTAGTTCCCATAGTACAAGCTTTGCTTAGTTTAGGGCTAGATGGCGATGTGTAAAATGTCCAACAATATATATCTATTTATTTATTTATTTATTAGTTTAACATAAATCTATTTGTTATTATAATAACTGCCACAGATGACTAACTCCATCAAAATAAGTATAAATAAATATATGGACGGGCAGAAAACTGTATTAATTTGTGGGAAATGGTATGTGGGTTTTATTTATTTCTTCTCAATGTGTATAACCTTTTTTTAGGTAGAAAAAGACGTCTGTCATCAGATGTTTTTTGCGGCTTGGATGTTGGAATGTCGCAGAGTATTTTGCCGACAGTTAGCAAACGCAAAAAAGCAGATCATAGACGAGTTTCTAATTCATCTGATGAAGGATCGCCATCAGCCCCAGTGTCCCCTGTATATGAATCTGATTTACATTTGAAGAACTGTATGCCGTCGCCGAAAAAAGAAAAAGAGAAACCAGGAACTGAATGTGTTTTCGAATGCGATGATTGTGTCAGAGAAAATAAAATTGATAAGGGAAGTTATCATTTCTGTCACATGCTCTTGGATGAGCTACAATTTGTACGTCCATGTATGCGAAACATGGCGTATAGGCATATCTTAAAGATTGTTGACGCAGTAAAAGGGCAACATAAAATGGGCGAAGAAATCCAAGTAACTTATCCACCTTTTAAACACTAGATGTACAACAAAATTGATTAAAAATAAAAAAACTATGCAAATTTTAAACATGTATTAATGTTATCTTTATTACTTATTTTATATTTCCTACTAATATTATAAATGCGAAAGTTTGTGTAGATGGATGGATGTTTGTTACTGTGCAGTCGGCGGATCTAGGCACTCGTGAAGTTAGCCGTAGAAACGCACAAATGGTTATTATGTCACTGTATAAAGTCGAAAATTGTCTGCCGCGCATCCAAACGGCTAACATCACCAGTGCCTAGATCCGCCGACTGCACTGTAACAAACATCCATCCTACAACTACTTCAACTACTAAACAGACAGATTTGGTTGAAATTTGGTTTATAGATAGACTATGACCGGGTATAGATAAAAATTGTCCTATATTTAAATACAGGTCATAATCTAATACGCTAATCAGTAATTAATTGTTCTGTTGGCAACGTTCTACAATTAGAATTTCCAAAAAAATAAACAATTAAAACAATTTCGCTCTTATTCCTTTACAATAAAGTCTAAATTTGAGTAATCTCAAAATTTTAAATTTGGAATTATTTTTTTTCGTTTATTTCTGATGAACGAAATAAATAAGAAAATTAAAATTTCACTTTACTTTTATTGACTAGATTTACGTAAAAAAATAGTTAAATTACTTAAAACTAGCCTACGTTTTAAAACTGTCATCCTGAGGTTACGCAAATTTAGACTTTAACGTAAAGGAATAAGAGCGATGGTGTTTTAGGATTCCGAAATTTTTTTATGGGCACAATAGAATCGCCACCTACTTTAATTTAAATTTTATCATAAAGAAATAAAAGAGAAGTTATGTGTATTTATTATGTAAATACCTACCTGCCGGTAATTTATTTTCCCGACATTTCGATTATGTTACTTACCTACAAATAATTACAATAGCCATGGTCGCGAGCAGACGTCATAGTCGGGAAAATAAATTAAAGGTAGGTACTTAATTACGTGATAAAGACCCGTGTCAAAATCTATAGTTAAAGGTAGGTAGGTACCTACCTACTGTGCGTGAACGCGTGCGCAACAGAACAGAACAAACAAAGTTTTATTAACCTGTGTGTCGCTCGATTGACAAAGACGTGTGTGTGCGTTCACAACAAACGAACTCGCTCTGAGTTTTGCCCCTCACGCGCCCTCCCCCCCCCTCCTCCCTTCTCTCATAGCCGACGAACGACACTCAAGATTTTTTCGATACCGTTATTCCATACCGGTATAATTTCGGTATGGCCCAACCGCTATCGAATAACGGTACCGTTATATTTTTGCGGTACCAATACCGTTAACCTCTACCGCTTTCAGTCCCTGCAACAAACAATGTTTGTAATTTTGACGTGACCGCTGTGTAAGAAAACCAAATTGCTTACCATTTAGATTTTTATAACTGAACTAGCTGCGTCCAGCGGTTTCACCCGACAACTACAATTTATTAGAATAAAATATAGCCTCAGGGATAGAGTAGCTTTCCATCACTGAAATCATTTACAGAACCGTTTCAGTAGAGATCCGATTCTGAGATTACCTACCCCCTACAAACATTCCCTCTTTAGATTATTAGTGACTAGCTGACCCGTGCCCGCTTCGCTGTGCGTAAGACATTTCTAATGCCATCGCGGACTTTTTTGTAGACGTTTCTAAGGTGTACAATACTGTAGTACATTATTTTGATATATCTCGTGGGGTTCAGCCAGCGTTTGCAATGTAAGCGCAAAAAAATGTGTTTATTTACGACATCACATTAGAAACCTCTAAAATTATTAGTGTTTCTCTACTATATTATGCATGTTTTATACATATAAACCTTCCTCTTGAATCACTCTATCTATTAAAAAAAACCGCATCAAATCCGTTGCGTAGTTTTAAAGATTTAAGCATACATAGGGATATAGGGACAGAGAAAGCGACTTTGTTTTATACTATGTAGTGATATAATAATACGTAACAACATGCCACGTACAGATGTGATAGATCCGTCATCTCTAGGCCATCTCTAGGCAATTAGTTGGGACATCTAATCACCTACTGAGATAAACTAAAAGTTGCAAAAGCTACTTTATGCTAGAATTTTACTTATTTGCTTATCATAAAAATACCTTGAAATTCGTGGGAGGTATGCAAATCATTTTACCTGAACCCCTGGCAGTCCAAGTCAAAAACTACACCTTATCTTGGTTTGCTTAGGTTTATGATGCGTGTGTAAAATGTGATTAAGCCATTGATGATGCCGAATGGCGACAAGCCTCTAGTTTTGCCGACGTCTATTGTTCTCATGAATAAATTAAACAAAATCCGCTTGTGGTTACACAAATACTAATACTGGTTTGAGAAAAATAGGATGAAGATAAATGTTAGATTTAGCTGTTGAATTCAACAACAGCTTCACCGTGAAATTAAAAGTGCGAGATATTTTCGATTTCTTATGAAAAAAAGCCTATACAAGTTCCCTGCAGTTAGGTAAAACCTCTGATAAAATCAAAGACTCGAATAATAATAATATGAATGCGTATATTTGTTTAATTATAACATGAAAAAAAACGTTATGTGAAAATTTGCATAATTCCAAAGACGAGCGCACACTACTTCTATAATTTGTAAGTAATCGAACACACCAACCGGCCCTGGGGGCACAACAAAACATCTAAAACAGCGTAATATCACACATACAACTAAACAGAAGTAGTATGCGGCAAGTATAATCAATAAAAACACTTATTCTGCCTGATTTCACCAACAAATGCCTAGCCCGGGCGGGTTATACCAAAGACAATTACATTAGGTACCCAAAAATAATATTATTGTCTTTGATTATCCTTACACATCAGTTTTTTAACTTGACAGTTTCTCATAAAGTGCGCAAGTTGCTAAGCTGTTAGTTGGTTAAATAATCACGAGGCAATCGTCTCCTGAAGCGCTGGAGTACTCTTACTCGCAACAATCGCGACTCCAGTTGACAATGGCCCTTACAATCTTCTCATCTGCTACCATTACTCACAAGAGATTTTACACAGCCCTATAATAAAAAAAACCCACTGCCACAATACTTTTAAGCCCGGATACATTAAAAAGTGATTCATAATCAGAACTAGCTATAACTATCCTAATTGAAGATACAAGGTCGCCAGCACCCTCGCTATACAAGTCTTTGTGATGATGAAGGGTCGAATACTAGCGTATTCCAGTCTCACGATTACTAATTAAATTGGTAAGTATGAGCCACGCCCAAGCGAGAGTTTAGGAGCGTGCTGGTGTGCAATACAGCCGTTTCGTAAATCCACTGTTAAATCAGCTCCAACTGTCAAATCAGTAATTTTTGACAGTCACGAATTGCGCAGTAGCCTGTAAAGATTATCAGTGGACTTAAGAAATAAAGCTGCCGGTGCCGGGCAGTGAGAGGTCCTTACTTATCAAGGTTGAATATTACTGTAAATATGTCTGAGCGCTATTGTCTTGGGTTCTTGATATTTGAAAATAAATTATTATTATGCATTATCTTTCGGTTCGAGCTAAAACATTACAGTCGACAAACCATGAGAACTTTGGATACATATTTATGCAATTATTCAACCTCTTAAAAAAAGATACTTCGATAGGAATATGCTATAATATAATCAGACCCAGCACATTGACTAAGCAAAAAAATAACAAAATCAGTAGATAAATATCCTTTAGTAAAGTCATTATTCATCAGAAGACCGATTTTGCGACTTCCAATGCAAGCCTACTACAATTTTTAGCCTTTGCATTCCAATAACTGTAAACTGTTCGACTTACTGCTATTCCCAGTGTATGATCAATCTATAAAATCATTAATAATTGCAACATTGATATTAGCCAGAGCAGAAGGCATGATAACGTTAATTTGATTTAAATCTCGGATCAAACAATAGAAATAACAGTTTGGAATTAAAACACTTATTCAGGTCCAACATTATACCGTCACAAAACTTCACACAGATTCAAAATTTAATCTTGTTAGATCTCAACAAATAGATGAAAACAACAAGCGTTCACCAACGCATTAACCATCAGATAAAGGCCTAACCAATTAGTTTTCATACATAAAATGTAACATAACCAAAAAATTGGTAATATGTTGATGAACATTTATCTTACTTGGGTAAGTTTCTCTTGCACAAGTGTTACAAATCACGCCTCAAATTCGAAAATCACGTTACGCACCCAAACTTTTAGGTTAGTAAATTAATCGCCAACTCACTGTCACACGCCCAATAGTTAAAATCATTTTCATTCTTCCCTCATTTTACCAGATACACCACCCAAGTAAAATCTAAACTCTCCGAAATGAGATCTGAATAAGTGAAGAGTTGAAGAACTGGCTCGGATCCTGAACGCTGACCAAAATAACACTAGATGTTGTGTTCATATGAAACTATCGTGTAACCTATTTACTTCTGTCTGACTGTATCACCGCAAATGTCTTGACAAAAGCTCACAAGGGAAAAAACGAAAGCGCTTTCCTGACTAAATATTGTGCCAAATGCGAGTGTGCATCAAACGCTCAAGATCCGTGCCGATAGCGTGCTATCTGTTACATGCTGGTGAGTCGTCCCATTTCTAATTCGATGTAAAGAGACAACTCTATTTGTGGTCTTAATCTTTAGAAGAAGTGTCCATGGGGCTTGCGGGCTGCATTATGGTAGGGGAGGGAGCTAGGGGGGAGAGGGGGGCAGTGGGGGGCACGAAAGGAGCGATGGGGGGGTCGAGAGGGGCGCGGGGGGGCAGAGCCGCGCCGCCTGGGATGGCTGGCTTCACGAAACGGTCGCTGGCACGCCGCGTCTGCAAGAAACGTTTGTATCAATTTATGTTTATGTTGCGACCTTGCGACTACATTATCGGTCTACGGCGAAACCACATCACAAGTGTAGCTATATTATTCGTCATGTGATAGATAGGGACACGTAGTGCGAATTACATCGTAGCCCTAGGGTTATGAATTTGAAATTATATTATTGTGTCCTGAAAATAATCTATGACAAGAAAATTAAAAATAATAAAAGTATGAAAATAAATATTATGTTTTCAGCGTACTAACCAGTCAATTTGTATAGTATTTATCTACGCTGTAAAATGTATCAATATCACGCATATTTTTGTAAAACACGTGTCTGCTATATATTTCATACTCGTTTTTTGAAGAATTTTCGGTTTTGATTTATGAAAAGCGAATAAACACATTTAACGCAGCACCTAAACAAAATAAATATCGGTGGATCTTCAAACAGCGCCATCTAGCGCTACGCTACCAAACATAGCAAGGCTATGGGAACCAAATAACTGATAAAATACTAATGGATATTTTTTTTGTAAATGTATACACACTTATAATACCCAAATCGTGCCAATATAATTATAATCTCCGTTCGCAGAGGATAAGTACCTGTGAGTTGAGATGCAGAGACTGCCGTGACATTGGCATTCCCGAAGCGTTGGGCAGCAGCGGCGAAGCGTACGGAGACAGCGGACGAGAGCCGCCGGGTGAGGAGACGCTTCGGGACCGCGCCTGTTCAAACAAGTTATATAATAATACGCCTCCTGATATTTTACTTCCCCCCCCCCCCACCCCCACTCCCAAATACAGCTTAAATTGTCGTTCACGCGTAGCTTCAAAAGTTCTCAAAGCTTCGTCAATTGTACACGATAGAGAGTTAACTGATGGATGACATACTTCTCAAGTTTGTAGCACAATTTACTACATTTATAGAAAATGTACTTAAAATAATGAAATAGAATCACGATTTCTATCCTCTCAGATCTCCAGGCGCTCAGTTCCTTATAGATGTCTAAAGGGGATAAGCCCAAGGCTAGGCCCATCGCCGCTTACAACAATACTAACTGGTTTCCCCACGATATTTGCCTTCACCGTCGTAAGCATGTTTTTACTGAGTGTATATAAATTTTATGACCTTCCTAGACCAAGTACTCCGGAGTACTTGGTCTAGGAAGGCCAAAAACAGCATAGAATGGAAGGAGCTGGAAGAGGCCTATGTGTCACAAGACACGCTGAGAACTAAACCGGGAAATTCGATGAATTAATTTTAAGAACTATGTATATTATAAAGTAAAAATATTTAGTAAAAGCAATAAAGGCTTAAATAATATAAATTTTATGAAGAAAAATCCATTGATGCACGGCCGGGATTCGAAGCCATGACCTTCGGATTGAAAGTTGAGGTACCTTCCATTTGGACAACACATCTTTTTTACTACGCAATAGACATAAATAAAAATTTATAATAATTTAGTACATACACTGAGCGCCTCATTAAACTGCCGTTCTTCCTCCATTTCCAGAGACGATTCGCTCTCGGAAAGGTGCCTGCAAAGAGCCTCGCGCCTCTCAACCTCTTGCTGCAACTTCTTCTGAAGTCGAACGTTCTCTTCACGAATATGCTTCTCCTCAAGCGCGAAGCGATGCATCTTCTCCTTGTTCTCATTCTGTGAGACTGTCAGCTGGTTCCTGTTATCACAAAGATTTATTAAGACGAGTAATTAATTTTTTTGATGAATGCAGAATCGTTTTTTCTCAATAACCGCAAAACATAGTTTTATTTTTTATGACAATGATAACTTATGGATATAATCTAAATAAATTATAGACAGAAACACAATTGTTAAAACTTTTCTCGATAGGTTTATTTTCCAAAATTGGCTCTTTCAAAACACTAATTTCGTTTTTACTCAAAACTATGATTAGCTAAACAGTTCATTTTGATATAATTCGTTAGATAATCATACTATCTACATAAATTAAAGGCAGTTTCTTTTTAAGTTTGATGGTTTTAGAAGATAATGTGGTTTCATCACTTTTTCCGTCTTATACGGGTAGACTCAGCCCATACAAAAAAAAAACAAAAATTTCAAGCATCACCTTAAAGCTTATTTGCAGTGGTCATAGAATACTATGTTGTTTACGAAGGTTATGATTCATCCCCATGTTACATGAGACCTGGTAAGGGTGAGTTTCCATGTACCCGGAACTGTGCGGAGCAGACCAATGACAGAGCTCAAATATTCGAGTTTGAAAATATTGAGCACTGTGTTTTTTTGGTTCAGCTCCGCTTAGGTGGAAACTCACCCTAAACCTGCGAAAAACAGCTAAAGTACTGCTCATTCCCTCTGTGTAACACAGCTGAGGGACATCATGTATACTCGTAGATGCTAGTATATTTTACTCTGTACACTTGTATAGCATTATAAACGCTAGTATATTTAAGCCTAGAAACAGCTTACTTTATGAAACACTCAAAATGACTTATGATACTGTGTTATTTATAAGGTATTATTAATATTTATGATTTACCCATTCAATTGGCATCATAAAATAAAGTATGTTTTTGATGCCCCCTAAACGAAATCCTGTACCCGGTCCTGGTTGAACTCCATCCTAAGTCACTGATCAAAGGCACAGACAGACTTAATTAAACATGCATAAGTTTATTAGGAACCTAAGGTATAATAATTTTTTTAATTTATGTACGACAATTAGTTCAGGCAGATTTGCCAACCAATATTATTTAAAAACAAAGATTCCCTTTATAATTTGTTATGATAATCTTGAACCGGTTTGAAAGAATTAGAAACATCCAATCAAGAAGACCTTTAGTCTATGATATTGTAATCAGAACTACACAAATAAAAAAACATTTATGCTAGTAAACATGTCTTGTGTGAGAAATGATTTTTAAGTAAAACATGGGGCGGTAACACATGTTCTTATGATCTAGTTGAAATACATATTTATAAAACCAAATATAAATAAATTATGTATGTTACCTTAATTTGACAACCTCGGAGCGTAGTGTTTGAATGTGAGTGCTGAGATTGGATGCTGTATCGCCATTACTGATGTCCCTAGCAAGAATGAACATTCATAAATTTGGATACACACAAATTACATGTTCTATTCACTATATTACCAAGTTTTAAGAAGTAAATAAATAATTATTTTATTGCATAACACTTGTCAATAGGGTATAACAATGAAACATGGTGATATTATGTAGAATATGATTTGTGTCACGGCTTTGACCTATTAAAAATGTTACTAAGCATGAATGAACCATGATGTATTTATTTGAATTTTAAATTTCTGAATTATGTGAAATTATTTGAAGCCTAGACATAGGCTTCTAGTGAGTCAATTTTTTTTCTATAATCAGTGAAACACAATAAGCACACAATGATTATGAATGAATTGATTTTTAGGTATTAGTATTTCAGGATTTTCACCTAGGACTTGCGGGATCCGACACAGGCTGGTCGAGTCGGATCTGAAGAGATCTCTTCTCAGCTTCAAGCTTATCCATCCGCTTCCACAGCCGGTTCACTAAGGCCTCTTGTTCTTGTTCCAGTGTGTTTTCCAATTCAACCTGAAAACAACATGAAACCATTTCATGAATTTATACTGCACCAGTCTATTCTAAGCCTAGAGAATATGTCTGATAAATAAACAGGTATGATCTGTTTCTTAGCATAACAAGTCATGGAATATCCAGTTAAGTTTATTATAAAGACAATGAATTATATACTAATAGAAGCTGACCAGGCGAACTTCGTATTGCAATTGACAAATGTTGTTTGAAGTTCCCGTTCCCGTTCCCGTTTTTAGGAACACACCTACATTGCTTAGACAACAGTGAACTTTATACAATAGCAATAAAGCTCAAATTGACTCTTTAGAAGAATTAAGTTAGAAAACTTTTGTATGGGAAAAAGAAAAGGGCTGTTTTTAGGGTTTCCCGGCAATTATTCGAATTTTTCTCACCTTTTAAACCTTCCCTAGACCTCCACGAACATTTCAAGACCAAGATAAGATAAATCCGTTCAGCCGTTCTCGAGTTTTAGCGAGACTAACAAACAGCAATTGATTTTTATATATATCACTACATAGTATAAAGCAGTCGCTTTCCGCTTCCCGCGTCTGTATGTATGTTTGCTTATATCTTTAAAACTACACAACGGATTTTGATGCGGTTTTTTTTAATTGATAGAATGATTCAGAAGGAAGGTTTATATGTATAATAACATGCTACCCGTGCGAAGCCGGGGCGGGTCGCTAGTAGATTATAAATGCGAAATTAACTGTCTGTTTGTCTGTGATGTTATCATGGCCAATTCACTGAAACAATTGTGATAAAGTTTCATAGTATACTTCAAAGTCTTGGGACAGACGAAAAAAGGAGAATTTCAATATTTTACGATAAAGTTGGCAAAAATTGATTTCCTGGATCTACGCAGATGAAATTGCAGCTAAAAGTTTATATTATATGTATTGTTTTCATTCCTCTACCTTTTCTCTGCGAAGTCGTTCCAAATTAGTTTGTTTAGCAAGAGTTTCTGCTTCCAATTTCTCAATCTTCCGCATCAATTTGTTGACCAGGCACTCTTGTTCTTGTTCTAGTGTCTGTTCCAGACGGCATTTTTCTTGACGTAGCTGTGAAGTTGTAAAACAACATAGAATTCAGATTATTCTATAAAAAATATTTTTTTACTCATACTACTACATTGTAAGTAAATACGCAAAAGCTTTCATACATATCTTTAACTAAAGACACAAGCAAGTGGTGATTGAGTTAACTCACGGTAGACAGACATACAGGTATTCATAGAATAATACCAATGATTCTCATAGCAATATTGCAAATGGTTTCCAATAAGATCAAAAGTCTGAGTACCATTCACAATATTTTAGGTTTTTATGAAAATAGAATAGAATACTTTATATTTGTGTCACATAACAAATTACATCACAAAAGAATATTTTATATTGGTATATATACATAGTTGAAAGCGGTAACCACTTTCAACAACACAAGGGTCAATCATAATGTTCATTATGATTCCAATTAAGACTTTTCTTACCTGATTTAATTTTCGGGAGAGATCATTAGTAAGACATTCCTCTTCTCTCTCATAATGATGCGCCAATGTCTCCTTTTCTTTTTTCAAAGCTTGTATTTTCTTCAGTAATGTGTTAGAAATGTATTCTTCTTCTTGTTCTGCCTTTGCTTGCTGTAATAATGAAATGATTATTGCAGCTTGTTTTGTATGAATTTAGTTAGCTAATATCTACCCTACAGCAGACAAAAGAAACAAATAAGTTCATAAAAATCTCATACTCACAATCGAAACAGATGCTTGTCTCAAGGTGCGATTCTCTTCCTGAAGAGCTTTAACACGGAGCTTGTATGTGTCTAGTTCCACCTTCAAAACTCTAGAAACATTTAATAATGATGTATTCCTAGGTACACAAAACTTGTCAGTTAAAAATTAAAATGTAAGTAATATGTACAATTTTGGGGATATAATGGCCTCACATGATGCCCTATAAGTATATATAAAATATTGTACAAAATTATTGTAAACTCACCGGTTCTGCTGCTGTAGAGATTCAATCCTTTTCTGGAGCTGATCACGAGATACTGTATTGGGTGGTAACATAGCTCCACCATCAAGAGAGCTGGAGTCACTTTCGGAAGCCGAATCTACCATTTTGTTACCTAGAATAAATAGCGTTGCAATCGATAAAATGGTTCAAATAAATTGATGAAATAATCAACTTGCAGTTGCAGTTTACCTGGCGAAATCACGGTATCATCCATTTGCACGAGAGAGGACGGCAACAAAATGTCATAAAACTTAAAGTACCTCGATTCAATGAGCTGATATAGATTCTATAAATATTTCTTGATTTCTTTCAAGCGAATCAAATAAAATGTATGCAAGGAATCAAGGAAAAATGTAGATAAATGCAAAATTAAAACAGTGACACTCGAGGGGCCATCGTTGTTGCAGTGCAGGCAGTGTTGCCAATGCCAACCCTAATTTTAGAAAATTAGTAGAATAAGTGCCGAAAATCGGTAGAAGTTGGTAGAATGCAAGATTAAAAATAGGTAGATCTACCACCTTAATTTAATAGGTTTTTTTAATTAAAAATACATAAATAATAATAATTTTATTTATTGTTTGTGTTTATATTACCTACTTACAATTTTAATTTGAATTATCGTTCATAATTTTCTCACTTTTTTTGTTAATTTTGTGTCAGAGCAGTGTTTAAAATCCATAATATAAAAAAAAATAGGCTATGACTATAATTCATAAGTACGACACCCTCTCAGACCTCAAACGCTCACATCCTTGAAGATGCATATAAGGGGAGAAGTCAGCACGTCCTAACATTATATTTGGCACATTGACTTAAATTCATTAAAAATTTATTCTATGCTTAAGCTTTTTAAATTAATTTCAACATAATCACCATTATTAATATAATTTATTGATTATCTTTGTTAATAGTTTAAACTCTGAATAACTTTGTAAAAAGTCTACCGTTGAAAACTTTTGTTATAACAAAATTACCATTATAATTATAATTTATTCCTAATCTTTGTTGTATAAATAAACTTTGGCTTTGAAAAACTTTAAAATTAAAAAGTTCATCGTTCAAGTAGTAACTATAAGTAGCTCTACTTGATACACTGCACTGGTTTGACTACACTGTTACTTTCCGGCCCTACCTAATGAATGACGTGGGCACGGGACTCGGGACATGATATCGAATGCGCGCCCACGATTAGTTCTTTGTCTGCTCGGCCACTGGGTCAAGGGAGACCCCATATTTGTAAGTGATTATCGGTGTCAGGTTCATCTTAGAAATTTGCTATATTTTTTGCTGGTTTGCATCATACTACTTACGCTATAAGAAGACGAGATAACTAAAAACTTTTGTAAATAAAAAAATAAAAACACTAGCTTCTGATGTGTAGATAACAGGTTTTCTGTTAAAAAATATTTTTCAATTACAAGCTTTTGTAAAATCATCGAGCATCGAGCACCAGCGTTATCACCTGTCACATCATATAACATTGTCATCGGAACTTGACAAGTATGCAAAGTATATTTTACTCAAACGAAGTATTTACAAAGGAGTTCCATTGTGGGTGTCTGTTGAACAGCTCCTGATTGTAATTCATTTATTCTTATATACAATTATATACATTTACGTGTCATAAAATTATGAAAATAAGAAAATAAATAAACACATTAGAAAATTTTGAAAAATAGGTAGATTTGAGAACGACACTATGAGAACACGCACCCACAGTGGATGAAATATTTTTTCATAAAAATCACTTTATGTGTTGTACGACACTGCATAGTGTGACTAGAGGCACATTGTCGTGTGCCTCTAGCCAAAGTTGAGCTCTAAAGGCAAACGGTAGCGTGCGCCATAGTGCCGCTCAACACATAAAGTGATGTTTATGAAAAAAGATTTCGTCCACTGTGAGTGCGTGTTCTCATAGTGTCGTTCTTGAATACGAGGGTTAGGTTGGTAGACAGGTAGACTGAGGGCAAAGTTGGTAGATCTACCTAAAAGTTGGTAGATGTGGCAACACTGAGTGCAGGCAAGGCTTGGGCAAGGCAAGGCAGGCACAAATTCCATAGAGTAATATTTTTTTTGATCGAGTGAGTGAGAGTTTGATTTGTCAGTCTGTGGTAAGGGACCAAAGACCTTCATTACAGAACACCACAGAACACATATATCCTTCATTATCATTACCACATTACATTACAGATTACTGTGCTAATTAGATATCTGCTACGTATACCGAGAATGTCACGTATTGTCTTTGGGTAGAGCGGAATTTTTATTTTCTTTAAATTACAGGTAAAGCAACATTCCAAAAAAAAATCATCAAAGTGACACACACGCCATAATGTAAATTGCTTTGAGCTGAAAAATATAAAATTTTTGACGATACAATTTCGTTTTTATGTACTTGCATAGCATTAAAATGTCCGTACTAAATATTGGTAAGAAATAAATAAGTTTGGTGGTCTTAAAAACCCGGTGACACGCCTGCTATATAGTATTTAGGTTGGATCTGAAAAATCGAAGCCATTTCGTTCTTCCCATGTAAACTGTGATGAAGGTGTTTTTCTTGGTGTTCGTCTTGTTTTGTGTACAGTGGTATTGTTAACAAAATAATGTGGATGTTGCAATGCATGACAGTGGTTCCTTCGTCGCCATAGTGGATAAGTTCGTGCAATTAGAAAACAAACCCATGGTGTTATTGAACCGTACGTAGCGCTCAGGGTGTATGGCATAACTGTCATCAAAATCAAGGAGATTATGCTTTGATCATCTTTATTTTGTAAAGAAATAATGAATCCTTGGAATCAAATCGATGTAATTCGATTTTGGTGAAAACAATTAGCAGGGTGTCACCAGAGCACAGAAGTGCAAAGATGACTTTGCTGCAAACATTTTTTTCTGAAAGAATACAAAATTGTCTCAGTTAGAGTTGTTTCAAGTAAATGCACAAAGATTTACTGTTACATCATAATGCATTGTAAATTGAATTTACTATTCTCCCAGGGATCAATATTTCGTGTACTAGGTACCTACATACATACCTTGTATTTAAAATTCTTGCATTCTTAACTCATTTTTGCATTCTCAATGCCTTCCCTTTGTAATTAGGTAGTTTTCTTTAGGTACTGCTGTTATATGTGTGTGTGTATACACATACATGATACTTAATATGCACAAATATTGAGTCTGAGTTTGTGAGTGCCACTAAAAACAAAATAAGATTAGAACTTCTTTGCAATTTTGTAGATACCAGTTAAATCATTTTTATTCACTTTTACTCAAATGAATAACTGCACCAACATTGTATCCATGGTTTCCTGTTGATAAATACATTTTATTCTGAAACCTTTCTTGTAATGGACTACCTCAGCAAAACAATTAAAAACTATTGATTAATGTAGGAATTTTACCTGGATATTCTCTAGAAGTAGATTTTTTGTTCAATAACATAAACTTTCTACATAATGGGGTTATTTTTTTTTTTTCAAAACTTATTTTGCCTTCACAAAAATTATAGTATCTTTTTAGTGTTCTGTACCCAAAAGGTAAAAATGGGATCCTTTTTCCCTGTTCCCCTTTTACTAAGACTCCGAAGTCCATCTGTTTGTCTGTCTGTCTGTCACCAGGCAGTATCTCATGAAATTTTCACAGATGATGTATTTCTGTTTCCACTATAACAACAAAAAATAAAAACAATAAAACAAATATAAGTGAGGATGGCATATAACAAACATTTTTTTTTGCCTTTTTTTTTATAAATAATGGTACGGAACCCTTTGTGAGCGAGTCTTATTTGCACTTGGCCAGTTTTTTAAATTGATATTTAGAAAGCATGGCTACATTTTCAGTGCAGTAGAATTAGGTAAGTTTAGGATAATGCAACAACTATATTTAACTACTTAAAATATAAAGATATTTTATGTGGGTACACCTCTTTCGTTCACACACACTTCGCACACTTCTTTCGTTTCTCTATGCAATTTGGTGTGGCACTAATTGCAAGTAGGAAATGGTTGTTTAAGGTTGTATACAGCTAATCATTTGATTACTATCTGTATTTGAAACACTACACACATATTCGGAAGAAGATACATCATACAACTAATGGAACCAGTAATTTTGACATTCTTTAGAACATTGAATGGATGAAAGGAACAAAAACTTCTTAACTTTTTCTCTCATTATAGTTAGTATACTACACATTACATCATATATGTTCACATAGATGTGTTCAAAATCTTATGAGTAATGGTAGATATGTTAGTTACTTCTTAGTGATCTGTTCGGTTAGAACCAACTAAGTATGGTACTTATTATCATACTTAGTTGGTACTTATTACAAGTACATACTTAGTACCAACATACTAGAAACAAAAAGTGTTTCTTTGTTGAATCTGTTTATTTGGAAAACATTACATTTTATGTACATGTGTAAGACTTTGTTTATGATTATGGGAATGGCTCTAAAATAACTATGCATGTAGGTAGTTACTAGCAGGTACTGCAGCCAGCAAACCAACCTAACCCTAGCTTACATTACCTGATTATTATGTTAAGCTGTGTTGGCCTAGTAGATGCTTGACCTTCAATACAAAGGTTGTGGATTTGAATCCTGGTCAAGCACTAATGTAATTTTCTATTAAGAAAATGCACATGCTCAAAAAAAAATTATAGTAATCAATTTTTATTTTTATGAGTGGCATTGAGCTTGTAACCTTTCACATGGATTAAAATGCTAACTAATGTAGACATGTGTCAAATGTAATATTTGGAGATGCTTACTGCTTTATGCCTCTACTCTAAGATATCAAGGATCGGAGATCCGAGAGGATGTCTACCATGATTGAGGATTACAGTTGTGAGCCTATTTCTTTCAATTTATTTTAAACTTTTTGTTGAAGTCTCACCTTTTATTTTCCTTTATGTTTTAACCACTTTTTGTTGCCCACAGGCTAACCGTCAATGCAATGGCTCAATATTATCAAATAGTTGGCCAAGGGCATTCGCTCACACTTGAAGATCTGCAAAGATATTGTCCCAACATAAGTTTAGATGGTATAATCCTCAATCAAGATGGACAGCAATATGCACAACAGCAGGTAAACTACATCATTTACAAATCGCAATCTACATGTATCTTTTCAGTTGTATTAGGGTGGTAGTGTACAATGCATAAAAATATGCAGGATCAGGACTTTTAAATGCTATTGTCACATAACAACCACATATATTACAATAACTTTAAAAGCAAATGATAAATATTTTGGTTTGAAGGTTGTGGTGCAGCAAGCTGAACCGTCAAATGATATTATTGTGAGTGACGGAGTGCAATCTCAATTGGTGGTCAGTGATGGATTGCAGTACCAACAGCAGTACATCATCCGTCATGATCCACCACCTCCGCCCCCGCCGCCCTCTCGCCCGGACTTTCAACAACAAAACCAACAACACCAGCAACAACATCAACAGCATCAGCAACAACAACAGTTACAACACAGACAAGTCAGTTACTCATTATTTTTATTATCACCTTCACAGTGTTTTAAATTACCATATTTCACTTTTTCATTGATCAGGAAATCATAAGCAATATTTTAAATTTCAAGTGTTGTTTTTAGGAAAAGCCTATGGTAAACTGTCTGGTGTAAGACTTATGAAACATTTATTTGTAGGTTTACTACACATCTGATTTACCTGTGGATGCTCAGGTTGTGTTGCAACAGGCTCAACAGATCATTGATGCATCTATGATGCAACAGCAACAACAGCAATCCACTCCACAACGACCCCAACATGTATGTCAGATGGCTATAAATTGTGTATAATACGCACTTTAGACATTGACAAATGTGGTTATAGAATTCTCATAATAATCTGCTTAGCATGTTCCATTTACATTTGGTTCTATCATTTGGGTTTTAAACTTTCTGTTATATTGCTAGTGGAAAATGACTTAATCATATTCAGGTAAGCCAGGGAAATGGTGTTTTTCATGCACAATATAACCTTGGTGTATTCCTAAAATTTGGCACATACATACATCATGTATTATACAAAATGTTATCAATAAGTCCCCTGCTTCGCCAAACTTGTAAAGCCTTTGCCTAATAGACAGGTAATGAGGTGACTGATAAATATTTTAAGTACATTATCTATTAAATCAAATCTTTTTAGATTTGATGGATTCTATGACTATTTAAAAAGATAATGGATCTTCATGTATAATGTAGTATTTTTTAAAATCTTTACTAACTATATAGATATCTACAGGCAAGCCACAAGCAGAGGAAAGACCATTTTCCAATAGATTTATTTGATATTGTTGTGTTCTCTAATATTTAATCTGTAAAATTAAATGTTTTGTTATGATTTCCTGCTGTAGTGCCTGTAAATAGATGTCATGACTTTAATCGGAATGCTTTGCTTAGGGTGCATTTCATTGTTGTATCATTTACATCAAGCCTAGTTATAAAATACATTATTTTGAGTCTTATGTGTACTGTCGACGTTTAGTGGGTGCGGGCAGTCGACGTTTTCTCGCTATTTTCAAGTTAATAGTTTCTAGCTTTGTCATCTTGTAACATGTAATTTTGTAAGTTAGAATGTTTAAGTCTTTTTATGCAAAGTAACAACAAATATTCATTTTGAATTATCATAGGTTACTTTAGTTTTTGTTAGATGCATGGTTGTTCAAGTTTGTTTCTATGCCTTAGCTAGTTGACAATACCAACTGATACACATGTAAAGAATATCTACAATCTCTAAAATTACACTAAAATAAAATAATATCGTAGTTATATATTTTCCGTTCCGTGAATGAAACGCAATTGAACAACTAATGTAAGGCAATGTGAGTTGAGAAATGTCTGTCCTTTACTCGATTTTAATAGTCGTAAAAGTTGTTTAAAAGCGCGATTCCGAAATAACGTGAAGCATAATTAAAAATTTACTTAAGTTAAGTCGCATCTGAATCAGAAACGAAGAAATAGGTACTAACTATTACATTTATAATGATTGGGCTTTTGTTTAGGCTTCGATCATGGCTTCGGGCTTTTTCATTTTGTGGTCATCATCTCTCATTTTTATCATAGGACGACAGTCGCGACAAACGCACGTGTCCGCATGCTAATAACAACCCAAACTAAAAATGTGACATGACAACAACAAAAGTAAAAAAAATCCTCCGACCATATGGGATCAAAGATAAGACAATTTCAGAGTTGTTATTCTCACCTCCATATTTATTTGCAACATTCCGCTAGCAGTTGGTGAGTCCGGCACACGTTCTATCGCAACCGACTGTGATACACCCAGCGCAACAGCCGCCGCCTCAGCCCCCACCCACCACCCCCACGCAGCAGCACGCTGCGCAACACGTGCAACAACACACGCCGCAGCATGTGCAGCAGCAGCATACGCAGCAACATACGCCGCAGCAGCAAACGGTATGTATATAGATCTCGAGCTTCTAGCCTTACGCAGCAACACTGAGATTTGGCGAGAATCCTGTGACACTTGCGGAAGCACACCTAGTAAGTCTAATGCAGTATAAGCAGGAGCAAACGGTATGTTGATTGATATGATCTCGCGACACAGCTACACGGAAACCAATGTCAAGCCGTCGTATACATATGTGTGTGTCTTATGACATGAACAAGTACTTTTACTATAATACTTTCATATTTTATGATGGTTGTATGTCAGATATCAGGGCGGTAGAGCAAATAATCGAATTATAACGCTAATTCGGTCGTTTTATATTTCCTGTTTAACTTTTATTATAGAGGCCTAACCAAACTATCCAACGCGCCTTACGTCTGTCTTGACTTCGTGACTGAAGTCTGGTTGGTAATGTCACTCTAGCTTTTTCTGGTTTATCGGTTATAGGTCGAGTTTGTCTAGCAAAAATCTACGTAGTTTTTTTTATTAAACACCTGTTCGAATAAGTCGGATGGCATGTATCACGCTTTACATTTGGAGCATTTTTTGTAAGGCTTCTTTACGAACATTCTAGCTACTGTACTTTTATTCTGTATGCTGCCTGTTTAACTTCTTGTAGGTACTTGATTTATTTATTACACCATGTATACTCTTACCGAATAGCTATTATCTGATCTAATTTGTCTTCTTTATTACTACGTCAACTACAAGATAATTCTAAACAATTTTTCTCAACAATTGCAGCTTATATTGCAGCCACAGCCGCAGCAGCAAATGTCGCGCGCGTCGCCGCAGCTAATCCAGCATCTGCAGCAGCAGCACCAACAGCAACAGATTCATCTGCAACTGCAACAGCATCAATTGCAGCATCAGTTGCAGCATCAGCAGGTACTTATCTAAGTATGGCAGATAGTAAAAAAAATATAACATGTAAAATCAATGTTTTTTGTGCTTATTTTTATTGGATCATCAAATACTATTCCATCTTCAAGTTCCTGCCCTTAGCACACTTAGATGTGGTTGACTTGTGTCAGTATTTTTCAATTTCATCAGCCTCAGCACTTACTCCCTTTCATTCCCATTTAATCTTTCACACAACCATAATAATCTTAATCTATCTATATACATATATAAAAGAAAGTCCATGGCTATTGTAACATAGTCGAAACGTCGGGAAAATAAATTAAAGGTAATTACGTGATAAAGACCCGTGTCAAAATCTATAGTTATGTCTGCTAATCACGATAGTTTGAAAAATAAGTTTGTTAGTTACACTATTTATAACTCAAGAACGGCTGAACCGATTTGGCTGTAAATTGGTGGGGAGGTAGCTTAGAACCAGGAGACGACAGGAGGAGGTTACTTTTTATAACAGGAACGGGAACTTAACACAACATTTGTTAATTCTAAAGCGTTATGAAGTTCGCTGGGTTAGCTTGTAATATGATAAATGCAAAAGTTTTAGAGGTTGTATGTCTGTACCTTAATCACATCCAAATTTGATTTTGTTGATTTGATTGGATTTGATTGAAATTAAAAATATACAATACATAGCTATGTATGTATGTGTCTTTACTATGAAGCGACTGTTAGGGTTGACTTTTTATTTTTAATGATTTATGTAATTTTTCTTTTTGCATTTTCCAGGTGCAGCACATGTCACCGCAGCAGCTGAACATGAACCAGCAACATCAACAAGTTGTGATGCACACCGCTTACATAAACCAAGCTGTGAGTATTGGCGATCGTGCTCCGAGCAAGACAATAAAATTAGTGAACAAGAGACTATTTGTGTGGACGGATCGTGAGAGTAAAACTGTAAGTGTGGCAAACAATGTTTTCTATTGAAGCGTTTTGAAACAAGGAAATCAGTTGGCATTCTTATGAGCGGTGATGGGCTTGCAAGCTGTGGGCATGGGCCAAATCAAATGTAATGTTTGGACTTGCCTCTGACTGTCTGTAGATCTGAGAGAATGTCTCCCGTACTTTGGGATTACAGTCCTAATCTGAATATTTTATTTGAACTCGCTTGTTTATTCTTGGCTTGCAGACATTATGTGGGAATAACAACGGGACTTAATTAAATATTTTTCATGGCTTCAAATTAGCGATGTTTATGATGCGCGCTTGCGTCGCTTCAAGGTCGCGGGCGACACTGATGATGAAGAGCATCTGAATTGTCTCGAAACATCAGCAATATAAGAAAAAACTTAGATATAAACCGTATTTATAGTAAAAATCATGGCTCCCAATTTGTTCGACAGGCTTCGCCGAGCCGGCCGCCGCCGCAGAGGCTTATCAACCCGACGCTGAATGCCGCACCGCAGAGTCAGATCCAAGGCAATCAGTTGACGTTGGTTCGCACTCCGACAGTACGGACGGTGCGACCGCGACGGCCCGCGCCGCGTAACGCGATACCCGCTACGCCACGTCTGCTCAACCCGCTGGTAATATGGCCTTTTTTACTTTAAAAAAACCGGCCAAGTGCGACTCGGACTCGCGCACGAAGGGTTCCGTACCATTATCTATAAAAACGGCAAAAAAATCACGTTTGTTGTATGGGAGCCCCCCTTAAATATTTATTTTATTCTGTTTTTAGTATTTGTTGTTAGGGCAGCAACAGAAATACATAATCTGTGAAAATTTCAACTGTCTAGCTATCACGGTTCATGAGATACAGCCCTGTGACAGACAGACAGACAGACGCGCAGACGGACAGCGAAGTCTTAGTAATAGGGTTCCGTTTTTACCCTTTGGGTACGGAACCCTAAAAAAGAACAGTTATTCCACATAATATCCCATATAATTTTCATAAAACTAGTCAAAAGGTTTTTCGAAAAGTTATAGTTAACTAATTCAATAGAAATACCAAACCTACAATGTAGAATTATTTAATTTTAGTAAGTGACACATTAAAAAATCCTTCTACATGTAAGTTTGTGAAAACGTGACGCCTGTGTAGTTGCGTAAACAAGTATAGTAAATAAAAAACGGTTTTATGACATTAACTATGTAAATAAAACACTCGCTTACCCTTCCCATATTTCAGTTAACGGCATCAGGCTCGCCCCCGGTGAGGGTGGCAGCCGGGGCCCCACGTGCTGCGCCTCGGCTTCTAAACGCCACTCTAAACTCTCAACCGGGGGCTCCGCGCACGCCGAGACCACGGACCCCCATGCATCCACAGCAGATACAGGTATCATCCCATACAGTTAAAACGACATTCTTAGCAGACATCAGCATCTAGTGCTCTGACTCACACTTCTGCATTCACAAATAAAATAATAAATAATTTCAGCCAGATAAGTGGCAATTTTCATACTTGATTATTTTAATGACTGGGAGAAATAGTCTAAAATGATTTTTCTGAGTTTAGTATTGAAGTAAAACTACTCGTAATATAATTTAGTATAAAAATAGTTTCTTGAAACACGTAAATATATCGTGCTATACATATACCGTAAAACCCTTCTAAGCTTGTAAGATAAATTATATAATATAAAACAAAACGAAATGCCTAAAAAAAATTAATGTGTGTAGATTATAATCTCTGTTTGCTGTTACAGCATCAAATACCCCAGCAACAACAACACCCGCAGCAGCAGCAGCAACAACAACAACAACAACAACAACAGCATCAGTTGCAACATGGCATAAATCAGCAGCACCAAATGAATCAACAACAGCCGATGAACCAACTCAAACTATCCACTCATCCGGTAAGCAATTTCCTTGTGATCAAAAGTAGGTAGGTATGTTGTGTTACTATCAATCATAGTCTATGTAATTTTTGCTCTCGACTTTGCACACATTTTTCCCACCACAGAGATCGAACCCGTAGATAGGTACCGCTTGCGGCTCAGTCGGACACTCGTCCGCCACTGAGGTCGGATAAACGTCCTAAATAACTTTTAGTCCACAAACGAGTAAAAAAAAAAGATTTTTGATCGATAGCGCCTTATACAAAGAATGTAGAAAAAAACTACTATTTTTATTCACTCTTGCGATCGGCATGCTACTTATATAGATAAATACAGGTTACAACACACAGTAAACACACAAAGTGATGACATGAACAAAGGAATGCTAAATTTTAATGTTTTATTTTTTTTCAGCTGGTAAACCAACAGAACTCCATACAACAATCCACCCGAATCTTAACTTCCCAAGGGACAATAGTAACTCACAATCAGCCAAACCACCAAATGGTGGCACAGCCCAGTGGTCAAAACCAAAACGGATCCGTGTCACAACAGACCGCGTTGCCTAGCATACAACAGAGAGCTTCACCACACCCACAGCAGGTTCAACAAGTCAAGAAGGTAATTTATATAATCACTAGCTTCCTCCCGCGGCTTCGCTCGCGTGTACCTAGATAAAAATTGCCTTTATGCTAGCTAAGTTAAGCTATTTACATCCAAGTTTCATCCAAATCCGTTTGGGCGTGAATGAGACACAAATAAACATTATTACCAACTTTTTCATCCAAGTTTCATCCAAATCCGTTTGGGCGTGAATGAGACACAAATAAACATTATTACCAACTTTAGGATTCATAATATTAGTACTTGTAATATGAAAAATCGCTACGTATTTTATCCATAATTTTTTTATTGAGTTTGAGTTTGAGACAGATCACATACTTGATTTTATTATGATATTAATAGGGTGTAGAAGTTATTGATCCAAAATTATAATAGTCGAGAGCGAAACTAAATCTGAGTATTGTGAAAACCATTTTGCTTATTTATATTTTATAATTTGCTACTCTAAAAGGGATACTACTAGTAGTACTATTATTTCATATCGTGTTTTCACACAAAGGTTGTCGTACAGACAAACGCCGGCGACATGGATGACCTGGAAGAAAGTATTACCGCTGCCATTGTGCAGAAACACCCACCGGCTGAAGGGATACCGCCTCAGCAGTTCCATTCGCCCTCTCCTGCGATGCGACCGAACCACGCGACGACCTCTCAAGGACTGACGTTCAATACGCAGCATTACCAGCAAATGCCGTACGAATCGCACGTGCAGCATCCGCAAACACTGACACAGATGCTATTGGACCCGGATCCTGAGGAAGAGAGGCAGGTGGTCACTCTTAATACAGGACAAAGGATCACTCTGGCCGAGTATAAACGGTTGCAGCAGACACCGAGGACACAGCAGCAGCAGCTGGCTAGGTATTTGTTCTTTTATTTTCTTCAATACAATGTAGCGTGATTTTTTCTGGAACCAGGGGTCGTACTACATGCTCAAAAGTAATATCAAAACAATATTATTACTCACTCATATAGTGTTTTGATATTACTTTAGGACCGTGTGGTACTTAACTAAAATATAATGTTATTCAGTGATATGTAGTATGATAGTTTTTTTGTCTATGATATTTATTTTAACAATCGTAAAATATTTTTTTTTGCCCTTGTCTTTCACAAAAATGATGTATTTCGTTTCATATTTGCAGGGAAAGTGGAAGGCAAACATTAGTAAGAAGCAAAGAACAACCAAGACCAGTACAAAGAGTCACGCCGATGCAAACTCAACAAGTCCCACAGCAAGGTGATTTATATAATTATCATTATTACATTATATCTCCCATTAGTTCTATAGAACTATGCCGCCATTGAAGTGTTATAATTACGCATTATCACTAAGATTACATTTCGAGCCTTTCTGATTTATTTTATACCTGCGCTAATAAAACAAGAAAAAAAAACATAATCAATTTAAAATGTATTATCAAAGGAAACCTCTATGATCAAACCAGTTCTTTTGAAGTGGCAAATTTTTTATTACTTTACAACTTTTTTTTTTAATCGTTTCAGAAAACAATGATGCCCAAGGCCCTTCAGAACAGGCAGCTGAAACTCAGTCGGCTAAGATGTTAATATTCCTACAGAATGGAGAACAAAGACTTATTACATTTACACTACCTAAAGAAAGTTGCACACTTCAAGAAGTTCTTGAGCAGGTATTTATTTTTGGTTTTGGCAACCAGTTAAATGTTGGCTAGATCTGCATTTCAGGAGCAATAGAGCTCCAACAAGCTATTAGACTAACATTGTTTGCCTCTTCATATCTCGAATTGGTATCTTACAATAATATATGTGATTGTTGAAAATAAACTAATATATTAAATAATTGTTTCAGGTCAATGTTCCTTTTTCTGAAGATACCCACATACAATGTATGCAAAACACCAGCAGTGAAATAGATTATTTTGTATCAGTAGGATCAACCATTAGAATTGAAGAAATGCTGGAAAACCATCCGGTTAGTTGTGATTTCTACAATTACTTTTGAAAATACATATTCAATAACACGTAATTTTGATCTTCTTCTTGCAAAATTTCAGATGCTAGTGGGAGATATAAGCAGTAGAAGTTCCCCAAGCGTAATGTCACAACCACAAAGCAGTGAGGTGTCTACTCCAGAAAAACCTTCAGGCTCCGATACTGGTATGTAATGAACATATTTATTCGTGAAGTTTATCCACCTTTTTCATAAACGCGAAAAACACAATGTTGCAGTGCATTGGGTAAAAATATAGTATAAGTATATCTGGTTTGTACATGTTTTTGGCTGTTTTCTGTAAACAATATAATGTCTTGCTCACGTTTTTCTATTAAGTTATCCTGAAAATTAAGAATTGGTATTAAATTGTTATAATTATAAATTTTGTTATAATAAATGTGGACACCAGTATGGTTGATTAATACTAACAGATCTTTCAGTAAACAATGGTCCCGAATCTCCTGGGCAGCGGTCGCCGCCTCCCAGACACGTTGATGGCATGCTCGCTGTTTGCAAATCATGTGGCTACACTGGGTCTAATTTCAGCCGCTGCGAAAGGTACTTAGAGTTGTTTCCACAAGAAGAGACATTGGGTAAAGATAAAGCGTAAGAGTGTTAGGCGGCTATGTCTTTAATAATAATAGTGTGCCAGTGGCTATTTACACGAACTAAAAAAAAAACAATGAATATTCCTGCAAGCTCAGAAAAACCACACATTTTGAATTAAATATTTTTACAGATGTAATCGAGTATTTACGGAAGAGCCCAAAGGTGTACCTATAGCAAGTAAGAAAGCAGAACAAAAGAAGAAGGAACCGGAAAGGGTTGTTATTGAAAAACCCAAGTAAGTAAACTAGGCATTTGCCTGTTTATCTGTTTCTTTACTATACTAAAAATCATACTGCCCTAAAAACCTATGCAAGAATTACTCTTGGCTTCTTTTGTATTTTTCTGTAGGTTTGATGTATTTTTAACTAAACTGTTGGTTTATTTTCAGCCCACAGCATAGTGATGGTATTAAAATTAATTTATTAAAGACAGCAGTGAAGACAGTCAGTACCAAAGCTGTAAGTATTGAAGATAAAATTATGATTTATATTCTAGCTAGATTTTAATAAATACATTTTTTAAATCACCCAGGTTTCCCTTACAACCAAAACATACTCCCCATCTCTTTGTAATTTAAAAGTTTATGGATGTTACAATATAAACCTTGCTATTCTTTTACATTATTGTAATAATGGTCATACATAATCATAAAGGTACTATTTTTAATTTGAACAGCCTAACGAAAAGAAGGCTACAAGAGTGAAAAAGCCAAGAGGCAAACCTGAGCCGGAGCCTGTCATATTGACACTCAGTTCAGATGAGGAAGACTCCAACAGTTCTATGAGTAATCAAGTAAGTACTAAAAGGACATTAGGACAATTTTTATATAAACTATCCTTTATCCGAAATCCATTTGATTAATTTTAAATACATACAGGAAATTTAAGGGTTCAGTACCCAAAGGGTAAAAACCGGACCATATTACTTAGACTGCTGTCCTTCTGTCTGTCACAAGGCTGTATCTCATGAATCGTGAAAGCTAGACAGTTGAAATTTTCACAGATGATGTATTTATTTTGCCGCTATAACAACAAATACTAAAAACATATAACAAACGTGATTTTTTTGCTGTCTTTTATAGATAATGGTACAGAACCAATTGTGCGCGAGTCCGACTCGCATTTGGCCGATTTTTCCATAAATCATTTATTGACAATAACATAATAATAAATTATTGAATATTATAAATGCAAAAGTGCGTTTGTATACTGGGCTGAAGAGTGACATACATTTTATCCTGGCAACACGCGTGCGAAGCCGCGGGAAGTAGCTACAGCATAAACAATAATTTAACTCGAAATGTTCTGTAGAAATAAATATAAACTTCAATTTCAGTATGAACCATCAGCTAACACAAAGGAGCCATCCTTGAGCGAAATTGAAGGCAGCAGTATTGCAATGGAAATGGATGGTAAGTTAAATAAATAGTTATTATATGCCACTTCTATTCTGTATTGAAGTAGGGTGGAAAACTTTTATGTGCTCCAAAAGTTTGGGACAAAGCAATAGCCAGACCAGTCCAGTCCCTAATCGCTTTAGAAAGCCCACAACACCACAGCGTATACCTATATAGACTTGACTACTAAAACGCGAGGTGGCGACCAAAACACTCTGATGTGCCCCCTTGACGCGTCGCACAAAGGCATCCACGGGCGTAAAAATGTATAATAACTTCTGTGACACTGAAGCTGTCGCGTTTTCAAAAGTCTCATTACCATTCACACGAGCTTATCAATCGCACACCCGCTACCAGTTGTTTTGTCGGTAGCCTCACCGACCAACTGCGCTACGAGACGACGCGACGCGACGCTGACACGGTGACTCACCATTTAGATTTTCGCGCCTAATAATATTATAATTTGGCTTTATAATGGTAAACAAAGGTGATACCAGAGTGAAAAGTGCTTTTGAAGTTGGGTAACTATGATTCGCCAAAATAATACGTACGTTACATATTTACTAGTTTCTGACTTGTAAGCGTATGAAAAGAAACAGTTATTCTGTTATATAATTCTGTTGTTATCTTTTGGTTTGTTACTGAAAATTAAGCAAAATAAATATTTTTTTGGTTAAATATTTTGGTACAGGCCACATTCTGGGGTAATGCAATGTGTCGTCATTGGTGGACGACATAGACAGTGACATATCATGACATTAGTTTGTTTATTTTGCCGATGACCAATGTACTCGCAGCTTTAATTTACGTATCTGTTCAATAAGTCTAGCGGGACTACTGTGTACCAAGCCTATAAAAAAAAATTGGATTGTCTTTGACTCGGACTCGTACAATCTTACGTTATGTCAATGTCATTACGATAGATTGACAGACGCCTATGCCGGAGATGGAGATGTCCGCCGACGGACATTTTTCTTGAATTTAGTAAAATAAATTAGCTTCAGTAATGTGTTTTCTGAGTTTTGTGTAAATTTTCGGGAGTAAACCATCATAATGTTTAAAGATCTGTTTAAAATAACAGGTAAATATTCATAATGCTTTGCTACCCGCGTGCTAATTGTCCTAATAACCAGAGACTGCATATCCTCCCGTTGCTTATTACATTTTGGGTCACTAAACGTATATTGCCTTTGCCTGCATTGGTTTTTCGTTATAATCGTATGTTGTTTTATGATATAAGAGCATGCCCAGCATAATAGCGAAAAATGTTAAAAGTGGTACTACTATCGACATACCATACACAAAGACACGCGGTTTCGATCATAACATTGGATTTCATAGAGTTCAGGGTTAACCGTGGCAATTTGGTTTGCTCTTAGTTTTATTTGATGTAGTTTTATTTGCAATATGTAAAATAATTGTTATAAGATATTTTCAAACAGACAAACCCCCACTGCACCCCATTAGGAATACCTTAGCGCACCTGTATGCAACAAAAGGAATACACTCCAAATTTAAAGTTTCAAGAACCAGTTGTTTATCCTGTGTTTATAGATCACTCAATCAGTCGGTAACGCAAGAGATTTATATATTTAGATTTAAATCCTACTAATATTATAAATGCGAAAGTTTGTGAGTGAGTGAGTGAGTGGGTGTGTGTGTGTTTGTTACTGTTTCACACAAAAACCACTGAACGGATTAAAATGAAACTTTACGGTAATAAAGCTTATACATCAGAATAACACATAGGCTACTTTTTATCCAGGTAACACCTATGTGAAGCCAGGCGAGCAGCTAGTTAACTACATAATAGCCAGTTCAATAGCCAAACAATCTTTCTAATATTATACATGTGAAAGTTGTTAATATGTTTGGATGGTATCTTAATCACACATTTTATGCGGATGTTTGTATTTTAAACATTTGAGCAAAGCTACTGATGAAATTAGAATATTTAAATGACGACGTACCTACAGTCTTCGTAAAAAATACTAAGCATATATAAATATTGGTAGTATTCCATTATGATTGCGTAATTAATTTATGATATTATTTAATCAATGTTTGAAAGTGATGTGTGTAATGAAAAAGACGAGGAGCAATAGGTTAGCGTGGTATAGGCATGTCATAAGAAGGGAAGAAAGGCGAATGTGGATGCATGTAGACATAAAGGTAGGCCAAAGAAAAGATGGATAGACTGTTTGAAAGATGATATGGGTAAGAAAGGAGTGATTGATAAGATGATGGTTGATAGGGGGAAATGGAAGAACACAATATGATGAACCCACATAAGTGAGATAAGGGCATGAAGATGATAATGATTGTGTAACAAATGTTTGGGGCATAACTTGCCTAGCCAGCCTTTAACAGATCTATGTAACGTAAAGCAACCTTCAGTGCAAATGGATAAGCAATTATCGGCCTAGTCTTTTAGACTGCAGTTTAGTTTTAGTTTAAGTTTTTAGTCCTGGCTTTTAATAGTTGTTTCTCTAATGAAAAGCCTGATTCTAGATCACAAACTATCCATTTCAAGTTTTATCTAAATAGGTTTAGCCACTACAACACAATTATTGAACTACAAACATACTCGCAAACTTTTGCATTGATAATATTAGGATAATTCAAATTGAGCTCATTATAATAACACAATGCCATTTAATATTAATATGAGTAAGATCTATTTTAAAATGCAACCATGGTACTCATTGCTGAAATGTCAGCATGTGGTTAATAATGGTTAGTTTATATATAAATGGTATTCATCATTTCTGATACCTGTGACATGGAATCGTAGTGTGGGGTCAGTGCTATGTATGTTATTATTTTTTTAAAACATTAATATACTATCTGTAGAATATTCCAGGTTTATATACTTGAATTATATTGTCCCAACTGTGCTTATTCACTTATCAATTGCAATTCATCACATGCAAATGGTTACTCTGGGTGTGAAATATGTTTTAATGATTATCATTCATTATTTTTAGATGGCAGCAGAGATGAAGTAAACCCTAGCAATTTGCAGGGATTTATCACTTCCCTGAACTGCAGAACTATTAGAATTGGATCATACAGATATACACCAAAAGAAAAGGTTTGTTCTTTTGTTGTCTTCAGAACTTTTTCTCAGAAAATTGTTTCTGCCAGTGCTGAGAATATACAGTTCTAAATTATACATTTTAAATTCTAGGTTTTCATATCAGCAAGAGGCATTAAAATTGTAGCACCATCACTGAAAAGTGAATCACGGGATGTTGCTCTACAAATAAATTTAAAAGAAGTTGTGAGAATTCTAGTTCATTTTGGTAAAGGTCTACCAGTTATCTTCTTATACACCATGAGCAAGACGGGACAATACATTAGAAATGCTCTGGATATGGTTGAAGATTCAGGTAATTTAAAAAATAAACTTGTTCATCAAACCATGGATTATCTACTAGTAGTGTAATAAATTTTCACATGTTTGTTTTATGTTTAGGTCCATACTATGACCCCATGTCCAAAGTGGACCCATACAAAAGAATAACATTACTACCAGAACAAATCACTGATGAATCCAAAGGAGCATTGAAAGCTCTTTTTGGAAAAGTTATGGATGAGCTGAACTCCCGGGAAGCCAATGATATTTTGGTTAGAACTTGCCCCAAAGAAATTAATAATGTTTCAAAGATGACAACCAGATCTTGCAGTGTATCTTCAGGCTCTGGAGCCAAAAGGTAGGTAAACTGCTTATTATTTTTTTTGATATGAGTGAAGTTTAAATGCTGTTTCAGACTAAGAACTTTCTTGGTCATCTATATCTATTTCATATTGTTTTATGTGAAATTTTATTGATTTATCTAAATACTTTTAGCTCAAACCCGGCAGAAATACGGCAAATACTTATATACCCGCCAGGCAAAGGAGGCATACCTATAAATACTGAAGATTACATGTGCCTTGCTCAGGATCAATTCCTGAATGATGTGATCATCGACTTTTATCTAAAGTATTTAGTCCACGATGTGCTGACTCAAGGTCAAAGAGAAAGAACGCACATATTCAGCACATTCTTTTACAAAAGACTGACCACAAAACCTTGTAAAGTGAATAAAAGTTCAAACCCACACGAGTGGGACAGTGCTCTGACACCTGCACAAAAACGACATGCTAGAGTGAAAACATGGACTAAAAACGTGAACATCTTTGAGAAAGATTATATTGTAGTTCCTATCAATGAAAATTGCCATTGGTTTGTGGCAATAATATGCTTTCCCAGCTTGGAGGGCTGCAGAAGTATGGTTGACAATCGTACTGTTACCCCTCAAGAAATAAAGAAAAGAGGTATTATAGCCATTATTGTGCAATCATACAAAATATATAAAATAATCCTAGTCGTAGTAGATTAGCAATGGCATGCTAGTAATAAGTAATTTTATCTCTATTCTGATATTATAATTTTTCAGAACGCCGATCATCCATGCTAATAGGGAATACTACTATTACGCCAATGACAAAACAGGAACAACTTACATTAAGTTGTGACTCGGATAACCTGAGTGAGCGTGATGAGGCTGAGGCAGATGTAAGTATTTTAGTTTAAGACCACTAAGTGAGATAGTGGTCAAACGAGAGCCTATGAATTGTAAAAAAAAGGTTTAGTGCTAATTAATGCTATTTACTGCAAAATATGGGCATGTGTCAAATGTAATGTTTGAACTAACCTCTTAAGACATTTCCAAGGGTCTGAGAGGATGTCAACTGTAGTTGGGATTACAGTTTGGATTCTATTTCTATTTCTATAGTAATTAGTTATAGAAACCTTTATAGTTCACAAAGTAAGAACAAAATTGTTATCAGTAGTATGATAACATGTGTTTTTCAGATATCTGTAGATAATTGTTATCTTTTCAGGAAAGTGATTTGGACATGCAATGTGACTCTGATGAGGAAGAGGAAAAGGTGGAGGTGAAAATTGAAGTAACAACCAGTGCCAAGAAATCTGAACCTATCAAGCAGTAAGTGGGAGCTACTGAAGCCCTAGAATTACTTAGTAAAATTGAGGAGCTGCACCCGAGTAGGACTTTATATAAAATCATTGTTTTCAGGCCATGCATACTGATATTTGACTCATTGGCCGGAGCTTCGAGATCAAGAGTAGTAGCTACATTACGAGATTACCTTACTTGTGAATATCAGGCTAAAGTAAGTGAAATGCATTACAAACCATTGTCTTGAGATTTTGAATGTTTTCCTATGTTGTATGTTTGCTTTCTTTCTTTAGGTATCACCAGCCAAGATTTTCAACAAGGATAACATAAAAGGAAGCTGTCCAAAAATACCACAGCAAAATAACTTTACCGATTGCGGCCTGTACTTGCTGCAGTATGTTGAACAGTTTTTCAAAGTACGTACCTCTTTTTCTATTATAAGTAATTTAAAAACCAAATAGGTAAATTAATCCAAACATTTTGTTAGTGAAACACCTGACCTGTTGGAGCACTATGCAATGCTTGCTTGTTGAATCACTCTTTCATGGTTATCCTGCATTTGGTTAATGTTAAGGTTGATGCATGGTAGCATGAGAAGGTCCTTGTCTGTATGGAAAAAAAAATGTTGTGATAAGTGTTTACAAAAACATGCATTTTCTCAGCATCTTTTCAATTACTGTTTGAGAGTACTTGTAATGTGTATTGTTGGTTGAGAATACTATTACATTAATTATCTACATTGGAATTTATTTAACAACAATATTTCTTAATGTACCTTCTCTATTTCAGGATCCAGTCTTGGATTACTCCATACCAATCAAACAATTGGTCAATTGGTTTGATGAAATAATAGTGACCAGGAAACGAGAAGAAATCTCAAACCTATTGAAAGCACTAATGCACAAATTTAATCCAGATTCACATTTGGCGCTGCCTGACATTACATTCCCCACATTGAATGGTAGTTGATTAATTAATAAATAAATGTTTGTGTGCATATGCATAGTAAATAAGTTAAAGGAAATAAGTGATTTGGTTAGGTATTATTGCTACATGCTTTTTTCTTCTTACAGGTAAACTAATTGAACCTGAAGAAGGCAATGATGACAGTTCAGAAAATGAGAAAAGCACATCAAGCAAACAAAAGCCAGATGGCAAAGAGTCTGATGGTTCTACATTATTGTTGAGGCAAATGCCCATTAGTGAGATTGTCGTAAAACGTAATGCAGACAATATTGAAGCCGTTCATGTGCGGAAAACGATAAGACTTTCAAGTGATGTGGAAAACAGATCAATGCTACAGATTAAACAAGAGTTATTTAAGAAAAGTGACAGTGAAAATCAAATATTAATTCCTCTTAAAATGCATACTAGTACTAGTGATATAGTTAAAGACATTCAGAATTCATTAATAGTTAATAAAAATAATAAGACAATGAGTGATAAAAAACACAGTTTGCATAGTCAAAATACATCCAGTATGAATTGTATTAGACAAAGTGCTGTTGAAAGTGATAGCAGCTCCTTCCTCAAGGGCAGACGAGTGAGCAAACTTGATGATGTGGGTAATGAAACAAGTAAAAAATTTAAAAGGAATGAATGTTAAGTAGCCAACCTGTCTTTTAAATTATTAAACTATATGTATAGGTAGTAGATTGATGGACTTGTAAATATTAGCAATTAATAACCAATAACAATCTGTATTTAATACTGTACCTATTTTATAAAGTTAAAATGTAAAGAATTTTACTTGTGTATCATAATAGCTTCCACAAAATACATAAATGAAAGTAGAATTTGACTATCTTTCACTTCTTGTGATTTTTTTTTATATTTAATTAGTTAAGAGCGCCTAGACCAGAAAATAAAAAAATATGTTACGTAATTATGCATCATTATTTTACCCTGTCCTACAGACTGGATGTGGTAGGTAGGTACTATAGTCCTTGCCAAATAAGATGGCAAAAGCGGTCATTCACCGACCTTTACTATGTTAACGTAAAATCAAATAAATGTATCGCTAATTCTGTCGCTCACCATACAAACCTAACGAAAACGGGTATCGCTAAGAGTCTCGTGGTACGTTAGTAGTCTGGTGGTCTAGACATTGCATGAGTTGCAAACATTTTCGCCTACCTGCTGCAGTGTAATTAAAATTTAGGGGCTAGATTCTCTACCTACCTAATTATTTGAATGAATGAAATGGGTAAGTAGCAAATAATTTATAAGGAAAGTTAAACAATATACACGTTTTTTTTTAATTGTTCTGGTTTATTCATTAAAAATATTACAACATTAATTTTAATATTTTTGGATACATACAAATTTATTCAATAGAAGGTATGTAGGTAGATAGGCGGGTGCTCAGGTAACTAATTAAGAATATAGGTAGGTGTGTACGTACGTACCTACACACCAACTTATATACTTAGTAAGGATTACGAACATTCCTACCTACGCAAGTAGGAATTTACGTACGTACATCCACTCGTAAACTAGCGCTTTATAGTTCAAAATTTGCAAACTAGTTACTTGAAAATTCTGAACTATCACTATCGCTGTCACTGTCAGTTAGGCGAATTATAAATTCATCTGTAGTTCGATCTATTGTTTGGTCGAGGCCTCTCATTTTTATTTCTATTTTTTTTACATGCTCAACGCAATTAGCCCACGTATTATTGGTAACTTGGGATATACCATCCTCCAAAAGTTTTTTTACGTCCTCAAATTTGAAGGTGGTATTATGTCTAGCCACATATCCTTTTATATTTGCCCAAATCAACTCAATAGGGTTCAATTCACAGTGATAAGGCGGCAGCCTCAACACTGTCACCCCCTTTTCTTCGGCCATCTTGTCTATGACATAGGATTGATATTCGTGTTTTATCTCTTTTACTTTTTGCATTAATTGTGCTTTTACTTCCTTCTCTTCAAATCTGATATTTTTTGATTGCAGCCAATTTTGTATGTCAGCTTTTTTCCACGACATTGACGGCGTTTTCTCCACACGCCTGAAATCAAAATGTTTATTTGAATGTAAAATCTCAGTTTTTGGAAATGGAATATCTAATTGGGGAAACAGTAGTATCTATTGTAAATATTGTAATATATAGATATACCTCGAATGATAGCTGGCATTGTCCAAAACAATTACATCGTTCGGTTGCATTTTTGACAGTACTTTTGCAAACCATTCTTCAAAATGCTCAGCGTCCATGTTCTCATGGTAGTCACCAGACTTCTTGGCTTCAAATACCCATTTGCAATCTTCTAAAAAGCCGTCTTCATTACCAACATGGACCACAATCAACCTCTTGCCCTTTGTAGTTGGGTCTTTGGCTCCGGTTGACAGACCTTCTAAGAATGCCTGCTTTGCAGATTTAACCGTTTGGTCTGTCCACGCTTTTCCCACTGTGTGTCCTGTAAACAACAAACAGGTAGGTATAGGTGGGAATATAGGTTTATATTGTGAGAAAATACGGAATAGTTGCAAGAAAAATAGTGAAACAATCTTTATTCAAGAATATTTAATAATAAAGTGATAGGTATAGGTACCTGCGTTCACCCAAGTCTCATCAGTATAAAAAATTCGTCGGTTTTGGCGTCTAAATTCTTGTATTTGTTTTAAATACTTGAGTCGCCAAATAACAATGTCATTGCGATCAATTAAAATACTACTGCGATTTTTCTTCGTGTACTTGAAGTTCAAATCAATAAGTATGCGTCTCAATGACGTCATACTCAGTGTTGGAAGTGAGTCGTCGTCATTCACTGTTTGTAAAATTTTTTTTAGTGTTGGTAACTCTCCTTCCATGTAAAACCCATGGACGATTCTTCGTATCGCCGTCTTATCGAAGTCGTCAACTTTCTGAAGTATATTCGGTTTGTTTCTCTTCGCATCAGGTTCAGTTATTTTATGAGTATCTCTATATTCACTCAAAACGCGATAGACAGATCTTTCACTCACTCCAGATATTTCACATGTTTGTTTGACGAGGTCATGATTTAATACGGGTTTATCTTCCGCCTGTTTGCTCTGAACATATTTAAATATATTTATAATCATGAGCCGTTCACCACTGGAAAGGATCGCCTGTTTTCGCTTTTTTTGCGGCGAAGAAAAGGGTATTGCTTCCGAAACCGCATTAGGTTGGAATATATTACGACGACGGCGGCGACGGTGGCTCTGTACACTGTCATCACCAGTTGAACTGGAAGACGGTCCAGGCACTGGCTCCATGGATTTTGCCAAAAACAATAACAAACCAACAGTAACAAAAAACAATAACAAACCAACAGTAACAAAAAACAATAACAAGCCAACAGTAACAAAAAACAATAACAAACCACAACAAAAATAACAAACTCAATTTATAGCACCCCAAAACGACCGAACGCAAGCGAACTCCGAAGCGGAATGAGAAAACAAAATGGCGATCGGGCCGGGCCGCGCCGACGACGCCCGCCGCGCGTGCCGAAAGTCGCGCACACCTGACGCGAGCGATGAGTGAATGAAAATGTACACAACCCACAAATTTGGATTTTTTGGTGTTATACAATTATTTGATTGCTAATTAAGCATAAAATAATAGATCTGAACAATTTTGTATCGTAAATGTTCTCGATACTTAAATTCTAATGATATACAAAAATACTATGTTTTTCTCAGACATGTGCATATAATTTGGTACTCTCAACCATAAAATTATAAATAGTTTTAATAAATAACGCCGGTTTTAAATACATTTCGTATTTTAAAACCATTAAATACGTGGATAGAATATTACAAACATAAAATTTCAAACGGTATGTTTCCCCGATTCCGTATAATTTTTGGGTTGTACGCCGTTTTACCGCGGCTGTCTTGTAGGTAATGTACCACGAGACTCTAGCGATACCCGTTTTCGTTAAGTTTGTATGGTGAGCGACAGAATTAGCGATACATTTATTTGATTTTACGTTAACGTAGTAAAGGTCGGTGAATGACCGCTTTTGCCATGTTATTTGGCAAAGACTATAGTAAGTTATATTGTTCAGTCCAGCTTTAATTACGTTTAGGGTGTGTCTAGACCATCAACTTTAGGCTATGTAGTCGATGGTCTAGCTCTAGACCTTGCGGGTAAGTATGCCGTGCGAACGAGCAATAACACCGTACTATAGTTCGGCCGTTCAGAGAATGCGTTCCTGACACCTATCAGTTAGTCACGTTATAGTGACTATAATGTTGTTTTAATGCTCATCAATTGTTAAAACGGTAAACAACCAGCAATAATAATTTTATCGTAACTGCAACGCCATTACAAAGTTACGTCGTCATACAATCGCGACGTGTCAGGATAGTCAGGAACGCATTCTCAGAACGGCCGAACTATAGCACCGAACAATACTTGCCGCGCAATGTCTGGACACACCTAGGGGGAACTTATAATCCGTAAAACAACCCCTAAATGTTAAAAAAAATGCAAAAAGGATGATTTGAGGATGGGAACACATTCTACCAAATGATTCACATGGTATAATTTTAATGCTCGGTGATCGGTCTCTGAGCATCGCAGCGCAGTTTCAAAGAGCATTTATGTACGCAGTTTCGCGAGATTACCGAGCATTGAAATATATGCCATAATTCGATTGGATAACTATTAAAATTCAATTAATCAATTTTAAATCCGTTGCCGATCTGTCCTCCGCTGTGTCAGGTGACCTATGGAACCTGACTTGCCTCCCATTCATGGTAACAAATCATACCGGCTTTTTGTGCATTAGATTAGGTAGGTAGTTACGTAGTTGCTATTAATTGAATTGGTCAGATCTTTTGTTTGTAGCGTGGATATTTACAGATCTATCTACCTAATACCTATCCATGTTTCCCGCTTGTCGCGATGATAGTATGATACAAAGAGCGCGTATTACAACAGAACATCCTCCAGAACGAACCACCGCGTCAAAACGGAAACGGAGACTATGTAGCATCGGAATAGTCGATGCTAGGTAAGTAGGTACCTACATTATCTCCGTTTTGACGAGGTGGTCCATCTATTAATAAAAGATGTTTAGTACCTAACTAAATGGTGCTAGAGAATCGAAATAACTACTCCAGGCCAGTAGGTATATAGGTATGTAGATTAATCAATCATTTTCATACCTAGCTAAAATAGGTACCAAATAAATTGATGATGTGGAGTGGGTGGAGTGGATGTGATGTCCAAAGAGCATATAAGATGTCAAAACAAAACCAAGTCGCCAGTCGCCACGCAACGCATAGCGTACATACAGTATACAGTCCACAGATTATGTTTGTCAGTCGAAGTGGTATGATGTATGGTCCAACTAAAGCCTATCATTTGTCCTGGCGTAGGATTTTTTTTTTTTTTTTTTAAATCTTTATTTATTTAATGGGGCTTTGGTCGACAACGACTATGTCACCCCAGTAAAAACAAACTAAACACCACAACTAGATCTGATGGCAGAATCGAATTGCTCTTACAAGAGAGCTAGTACTCTATGCTCACCTACTTCACCACCTGCTCCTCCACTAAGCGAACATGATTTCCCGACTTTACCAACAAAAAATGATCAACTCGAGCAGTCCGATTTCAGAGTATCCCCTTCCACCTCTGATACATTCGCACGAATTACACAAGGTAAATTAACGCCTAAAAAGAGACAAATTATAAAAAAGAAGAAGGATTCAAATAAAACAGACTCGGAATATAAAACACACTCAGATGATAGCGAACCTGAGAGTAAAAAACCGACGAGAAGAGCAGGAAATTCAGAACAATCCTCATCATGGTCAATTCTTTTTAAAAAATTAAAAGAAAAGATCTTTGAGAATAATTTATCACTAACAGAGAAGATAAGCGAGTGCCTAAACATTTTAGTAAAAGAAATTATATCCATAGCTGTGCAATATTGTTCTGACTTCCCCGGTTTCAGCTTTTTAACCAAGTATGGATAATAAAAAATCTCACACTACAGTAAACCTACTTCAGTGGAATGCTCAAAGTATTCGACCTAAGCTATCAGAACTTGAATGCCTTTTAAACCAAGAAAAGATCCATATTGCAATAATAAGTGAGACTTGGCTCGACCCGGACAATAGCTTTCATTTAAGTGGATATAACATCTTCCGGAAAGACCGTGATGATGGTCATGGCGGAGTTGCGATTCTGACCCATTGGTCCATAAAAGCACAAAGATGTCATTTTGAAATTTTCAACGATTATATTGAAATAGTCTACATTAAAATTCAAAATTGCAACAACCTGGAAAATATTATTTCTGTTTACTGCCCTCCAAATGGTAACACTTCAATAAGGGACTGGGATTATTTATTTTCTCAGTTCAGTCAGAAATCAGTCATTGCCGGAGACTTCAATGGACATCACACCAACTGGTCTTCTAAATTAGATATGAGAGGTAGACAATTATTTGACTCGGCTCTAGACAGTAGCTTTGTCACTTTAAATGATGGAAGTGCAACTCGGATCAAATTAGTTAATGGATCTATTCAAAAGACAGCACCTGACGTGACTTTCGTTTCTTCAGATATTGCACTTCATTTTAACTGGAGAACCATGAACGAATCTCTCGGTAGCGATCATGTAATGATAAAATTGAATATTGATGTAATCCCATTTAATAATGGTGAATCCCGAAGACAGTACAAGAAAGCTGATTGGTCTAAATACAAACAGAAAATAGAGGAAGATCTAAGGGGCTTTAATTTTTCATCAGACAACCAAACTGCGTATGACAACTTCATAGATATTATGAATCAGGCCGCTGACGAAAATATACCAGTTAGTAAGATAAATTCAAATCCTACAAAGCCATCTAAATTTAATCCGAAGCCGTATTGGTCTCAAGAGTTGTCTAAACATGTTGCTGAGAGAAGATTGGCTTTAGTAAAATTCAGAAGAAACCCTTCCCCGGACAATCTTAGTATTTTACAAGAGAAAATAAGTTATGCGCAGTCAGCGATACGACGAGCGAAGAAAAAATCTTGGCAAAATTTTTGTGACAGCATTGACAACACGACTTCTTCAAGTGAGATGTGGTCTCGCATGCGTTGGCTTAAAGGTTATAGATCATACAATTCATATACTTTAGATAAAGGGAAGGCAGAAGATTTACTATGCAGTTTGGCGCCAGACTATGTTCCTCCGGCCAGACCTTCTTTTGTTTCAAATAATTCTCACTTATGCTCCTTAGTTTCGGTAAAAGAACTTGATAACTGCATTAAGCGTTCAGATACTGCGCCTGGAGCTGATAATATTTCATATTCAATGATTCGTAATCTTCCGGTTGTAGGTAAACTAGCACTAGTGGACTTATATAATAGATTTTTGTCTGCGAGTTTTGTTCCTAAACAATGGAAACAGTCAAATATTATTCCTGTACCAAAGCCAGGGCAAGGAAATCAGTTATCAGGAGGTATTAGACCAATAGCTTTACTTGCGTGTCCCTGTAAGGTATTTCATACCATAATAACTCGTAGACTCGATTGGTTTTTAGAAAAGAATGATCTTTTTTCTATGGAAACAATTGGGTTCAGAAGAGCTCGATCTTGTTTAGATAACCTATCTAGAATAGTGTCCCGGGTTCAGATCGGATTCACGAATGGTCTTCTTACGGTCGGCTGCTTTGTGGACATTGAGGGCGCTTATAATAATGTTAATATTTCTAGCCTTTTGCATATTTTAGACAGCCTTGGGGTGGGAGCTTCTTTATGCAATTATTTGTGGGAGTTTCTACATGAAAGAATTCTTACTATTAAGTTCTTCTGCCACAATCTTGGGGATTCACTTAGTCGATCTACAGGGATGGGCATAGCTCAGGGGGACCCATTGTCCCCTCTGTTATTTAATGTAGCAACTATTAAGATCTGCCATAACATCCATCTTCCAGTATTTATTTCTCAATATGCCGATGACTTTGTTCTATATAGCTCAAACAGAGACATTGCAGTTGCTATAACCGATACTCAAATTGCTTTGAATAAGTTCTGCAAACTCATTGAAGTACTTGGATTAAGCATCTCTTACAGGAAAACAAAAATGTGTGTGTTCAACAGAGGCAGGCGAAGTAATAACATTAGTTTGACTATAAATGAAACCAATATAATAGAAGAGGTAGATAGTGTAAGATACCTCGGTTTGTGGCTGGACAGAAGTTTGAAGTGGGGTAGGCATATTAACGAAATTTGTAGTAAAGTTAGTAGATTTATAAATGTAATTAAAGTTCTGGCGGGGGGAAATTGGGGGATTCATCCAACACACCTCAGACGGTTATACATTTCAATAATTCGAAGTAGATTAGACTATTGTAGCTTTCTCTATGATAATAGTGCAAAAAGTCATATAAGGAAACTAGACATCCTACAGAACCAGGCTATGCGTGTTATAGGAGGGTTTATTAAAAGTACTCCCATACACATACACGTCATGGAAAGTGAGTTATGCTTACCGCCATTAAACATCCGTAGATACTACCTTGCAGGCAAATATTGGTTGCGGGCTAGATCTTTTGAAAACAACTTAACTATCAAGGTAATAGAACAATTAACTAACCTTTGTGATCATTATTATTGGAGTCGTAAGAAATTGCCTATGCTGTCAATTGTTCATAAAGAGCTTAATAATAATTCTATTTATTCAACGAGTAAGCTACTTTTACATTCGTTGGATACATGGATCACTCATTTTGATTTGTCGGAAAGTATCAAAACCAACATTGAAGGTGTAAATATTGCCAAAAAGTTACTTAATGCGGTAGCTTTAAAAAATCATTGCATTTCGTTTCTAAATCAAATGTATAATACGTTTTATAAAATTTATACGGATGGTTCTAAGGATGAGTCTGGATCAGGGGCTGCGTTTTATGACCCTCAGGCAGAATTAAGTACTAAATTCCAAATAAAAAGCGATTGTATATCCGTGATGCATACGGAACTGGTAGCCATTTCGGAATCTTTATCATATGTTCTGTCAGTGAATCACAATAGATTTGTTATTTTATCAGACTCAAAAAGTGCACTCTTACATGTGTCTCGGTTGACCTCAAGTTGTCGGGGTCTTCCGATAGCCTACACTATTTTAGATACCATATACAAAATTCTCGCGTCTAATAAATCTATTGTGATTCAGTGGATACCGTCTCACATTGGAATCACAGGCAACGAGGAGGCAGATCGAGCAGCGCGACAAGCCATATGCGACGGCATACCTTACAGTTACATACCATCTCATTCTGAAGTATTATATAAAGTCAAAAAGATATGCCGTCAAATATGGGACGAATATTTTAATGAACGCTCACGTATTAAAGGAATCTGGTACAAGACGATCCAATGCGAACCTCCTCGTCTCCCGTGGTTCGAGAGGCTAAGCGCAGAAAGGAAATTAATTGTTGGATTACTTCGACTGCGTGCCGGACACATTCCGTCAAATAAATTCAAATTTTTAATGAAAGTATCAAACACTCCAAATTGTATAGATTGCGGTATTTTGGAAGACGTACATCACGTCCTGACGGAATGTGTACGGAATGCGGCTCTACGACAAAATTCTCAGTTGGTTGGAAATAATATAGGCACATGTAATAGTATTTTGGCCTCGCCGCTATCTGTCGAGGCCAAAATACTATATAGATTATATATCTCATCGCTGGAACGGGATAGATAGGTTTGGATTTTATAAATATTTTTGTTATGTTATTAGGTAGGTTTTTTAATTAATGTACAATTACCTACGTAGTTAATAATAGAGTTGTGGTGTTTAGTTTGTTTTTACTGGGGTGACATAGTCGTTGTCGACCAAAGCCCCATTAAATAAATAAAGATTTAAAAAAAAAAAAACACCACAACTCTATTATTAACTACGTAGGTAATTAAAAAACCTACCTAATAACATAACTGGCGTAGGATCTGTTTTCAATATTCACTTTCTTTCAAAATGCATCGCTATTTGTCTTCTCTGACTCAGCAACTAACGGGTAATTAGACCGGCTGCCCGTAACCACGGACCCTCCCGCTGGCGTAGGATAAATGTGTTCTGTGGTCCTGGCTAAACAAAAAAGAAACAAGTGCTTTTTTTTTGACAGCGACAGACAAGTTTGTCTGTTGCTGTTGTCTGTCTGTCATGTCTGTCAGTGTCATTACTGCGTGGAGTGAATAATAGGTCTAACTGTCGTCTGTCTGTACTGTATGCCTGCCGATTTGAATTTGTGCAGTAAAGTTATATTTAATCACAAAGAAAATTTTGACCGTGGTTAGGAATAACCATGAGTAATCAAGTCGATATCGGAGTTCTAGAAGAAAAAAGTGAATGGCTTTTACACCCAAGATTTTTTCCAAGCAAAGTTGGAGGAAAACCAGCATGGTTAGACCTGAAAAATATTCCCAACCCCAGCGAACTGAATTGTAAAGTGTGCAAAGATCCTCTTGTATATCTGTGTCAAGTATGTATTGGTTTATTTCCATTACTTACTGTACAATAATATTGTTACCATCAATGATACATAACTTACAAATATTAATATTTTCAGGTTTATGCACCATATGTGGAGTCCGATGATTGCTTTCATAGAACAATATTTATCTTCATTTGTAGAAATGGATCTTGTTGTAAAGCAAATGTAGCTGATAATATAATAGTTCTTCGTTGTCAATTGCCCCGAAAAAATGACTATTACTCATACCATCCATATGAGGAGCAAGAAGAAGAGGTAAGGATGAACTTTTCGTATTATTACTCAATGCTGATTTATTTTAGAATATTATTGATGAAATGTTTCTTATTTTGTAGTTTCCAATGGACATTTGGCCAAAACTATGCGAGCTGTGTGGGGCTAAAGCACCTTCTCATTGTTCAAAGTGTAAAAAAGTATATTATTGTAGTCGAAACCATCAAATAATGGATTGGAAAAAAGCCCACAAAGAAAGATGTCCTCAATTGCAGGTATGTTTGGTAACACAATGTAGTATTATTCTTGTTATTGAACACCCTATATTGCTGAACAAAACTTTAACTAAGTATGACTGTCATAATATGGCTATTCAATTTGTTTCAGGCATCTGATTCAATAAAATCCAATAACTTTGTAACAACACTAGGTGGAAAATCCATTCTCTTCAAGGAGTGGGACCTTGTGGTCAGTGAAGAAGATGATGTAAGTAACAGTAAAAAACACCTGATTAATGTGTAAGTGTATTTTAGTGGGAAAGCTATAACATTTATTTTCTTACAGGATGATGTAAAAGATGTTGATGTTAATCAAGAAATGGAGAAATTAAATAAACTAATGCAGGAAAATAAAGCGGGCACTTTAGAAAATGTCAGTGAAACTGAATTAGAAGAGTATGCAAAGGAAATGCCTGAAGACAAAGTGTTTAAGAAATTCAGTAAAAGGGTTGCGAGGCATCCAGACCAAGTGCTGAGATATGACAGGGGAGGTGATCCATTGTGGATCACTGGAAAATCAGACAGTCTTACTAATGTACCTAATTGTCAGTACTGTGATGGAGAGAGGCAGTTTGAGTTTCAAGTGAGTTCAATTAAACCTTCAGATATTATTATTAAACTCACTAACCAAGACCACATTGGAGAAAATCTTTGTGTAATATTTTGACTGCAGGCTGAACTTGTCTAAGTATATAATATATTATCATCAGTAATAATGAGATTTTGTTATTTTGTTTGTAGTTTATTTAAATTGTTTTGAACAAGCTATATTATACAACAAAATTGTGATACATAATCCAATTCCTTTACTAACTCTAATTTACTTGTTTTCAGATAATGCCACAGCTGTTAAATTTTATTGAAGTTGGCATAGATTTCAATAGCATAGACTGGGGAGTATTAGCTGTTTACACATGCAAAGCAAGCTGCAACTCTGGACCAGCTTACAAGGAAGAATTTTTGATTAAACAAGATTTGGCAAACTAATATTTACCTATAGGTATATTTACAACTATGAATAAAAATCTTTAAATATTATTTGTCTTTTGATGATGACTTTCCATAATCTTCAGAGATGTATGTCAGGAAATCATTTAGCCCACTGAACTCTGTCCTTGACTGCGGTGGGTTGTTTTTTGGCAAAATCGGCAGGAGATTACCCATTTTTACTCTGAAGTCTTTTAGCTGTAACAAAAAGGAACAGTATCTTTAAAAAATACAGTTTAAAAAAAATATTTTGGACAAACTACAGGGACCTTATAGGCTTGATAGTTCCTGCCTGCCAACTTGTTATAAATATGAAACTTACATCTTTAGCACCAGATAGTTTCCAGACTCCATAACATAAGCATGAAGTCCCTGCAACAGCATACAAACTGCCCCAGCCAAGAGCTCTAAGTGCTAGCATGGCTCCTGCATCAGCCATTTCTACACTGCCTTGTAAACCTGAAAGTATTCAGATATGCATCTCTAACTAAGATCAATTTATATGAAACAAAATGCAATAGAGTCTATCTTACTTTTACCATACCTTTGTTGAAATATTTAGGATCAGTTTTCTTTGCAGCAGCCAGGGTAGCGCTGAATCCCACAAATGCAGAGATTCCAGCAACAGTTGATAAAAATGCACCAGCTGTAACAGCATCAAAGCAATATAGTTTACTTTAGCTATCCTGACTTTTATGTCTCACACTCTGGTCTTTTAAAAGTAAATTCTGTTCTGTATCTACATCTACTCCTGGATCTGGATGTAACAACTAATTTAAAGCCCTATGTGCATTCTCCAAAATAAAAACAGAGGCAAGTGTAGATACTGATCGTGATCAACAGACTTGCTCAAAGAATGCCATAGCATATTTTTCGTCAGTCTTCACATAACCTATTTTTGTTTCTTTAGCAGATGATTACTACTATGAAATTTGCAGCTATTTGATTTGAATCACTCAATATTTTTTCAAAGCCGGCGCACAGAAAATTATTTTTTTACCTTTAATTCTCTGGAGCCTTTCCTCCTTTTCTTTATTTTCCATGTTCATTAATGTACCAGTTTAGTAAGGCATTTTATAGTTACTATTTGGTTTTCACTTTAGTTAGATGTCAGTCAAACAAAATTTTAAATAGAATTCTATCTTTCTTCCTAGGAAGAATCGAAAAATTTTCAAAACCATAAATTTTCAACCCATCTATTTCTGATTCCGATCAAAACACAAAACAGCTGATTGAGCGATTGACTAGTGTTTTTTTTTAATGGCAGATGACCATTGCTTTTTTTATATAATTAATGTAATGTGTCAACTGTCATGTCACGTAAGTCAAAGTTTCAAAAGAAAATTTTTGGCAGGCATGGCAAGTAGGTATAGGTAGGTTAGGTACATTGGTTAGGTTAGGTTATGTTGTTGTTCTGTTCAAAGAGCTGGTTCTGTTTTTATACAGGAAGTGAAGTGGAAGTGTTTTTCGCTTGCTTTTCATTGTGGCTTTTCTTGGAAGATTATTTTTACGTTTATCAGTAAAATAGACTATTATTTTCTAGACCTTAATAAAGGTAACTCCCGCTGATCTCCAAAGAAAATGAAGCCCAGAAGCAGTATCACAGATTTATTTGAAGATGCCAAAGAAGCTAACACTTATGTTAAAGTTTGTGCACCCATGGTTAGATACAGCAAAGTACAATTCAGGACACTGGTTAAGAAGTGAGTATTTAAAATTTTAAATGTACGTTTATGTGTTACATGTAATTTTTTAAGTTCAGAAAGTGTATACCTACTATTTTAAATTCTACCTACCTTGTTTCAGCTATGGAGTAGATTTATGTTTTACCCCTATGATACTTGCGGACTCATTTTGCCAGAATGAAAAGGCTCGATCCAGTGAATTTTCTACTACAATGAACGACTCCCCATTAATTGCTCAGTTTGCTGCCAACAACCAGGATGTTTTTGTTGACGCTTCAAAGTTAGTTTACCCGTATGCAGATGGTATTGACCTGAATTGTGGATGCCCTCAAAGATGGGCCATGAAAGATGGGTATGGCTGTGCTCTATTATCAAAACCGGAACTAATTTATGATATGGTAAGAGGAATAAGAAGCAATTTACCAAACAATTTCAGTGTGTCAGTCAAAATAAGGGTATTGAAAGAGTTAAAAAGAACTATAGATTTGTGCCGGCAACTGGAAAAGTGTGGAGTCACATTTTTAACAGTGCATGGAAGGACACCTTCGCAAAAAAGTGGTGATAAAATAAACGTAGAAGCACTGAAGCAAGTGTGCGATTCAGTTTCAATACCTGTGATAGCTAATGGTGGAGTAAGAACTTTATATGATGCTGACAAGCTACACGCAGAGTCAAACAGCAGTGGAGTTATGGCAGCCAGCTCCATGCTTTCAAATCCAGCTTTGTTCAGCGGTGCAGACAAAACACCTCTTAGTTGCGTGAAACTCTGGATGGACTTAAAAGATAAGGACAGCGACAAAATTACATTCCAATGTTATCACCATCACTTAGTTTTCATGCTAGATAAGTTGTTGACTAAAGCACAAAAAAATGAATTCAATATTCTGAATACATTTGAGTGTGTAGATGAGTATGTTCATAAACATGTATTGGATTCATATGATTGTATATTAGAACTATTAGATTATGATCATAGATTCATTGAATGTACATTTTCCGAAGAAGTAACCATGAAACATTCTAGTAAGTGTAGAAGTTGTGGTATGAGTACTGGGTACTGTGTTTGTGCTGTATATGATTATGATGCCTCCGATGGTGCTTACTTTGCATCCCATGTAAAGGATGATGCCTCAGATTACATGGACAGCAACTTGTTTGCTGAGGATTGAGTGTTAATAAGTACTTGTACAAATAAAAGTTACAATACAGTTGCTACTTTCATTTGGTCTTTAGCACCTGTCTCTAAGGAAGTTGTTTCCAATTAACGTTTAGCTTCCGACCGCGGCTTCGTTCGCGTGGTACCTACCTAGATAGATAGTAGCTTATTTGTTATTCCAGGGTATACCTTTGTAATCTATGTATATCCAAATCTGTTTAGTCATTTGGGTGTGATTAAGGCACAAACATCTACCACCACTCTATAGGTACCTTGATAGGTACTTTATGCCCCTAATCATTTCGGTAGGTTAGTAGGTACCTTCCTAGCCATTTAATTAGAACCAACTCTAGGAAGACAATAGGTACCTACTTACAAACTACTAAATACACTACTTACATGTACTTAGGTACATAGCCTATGTACCCAAGTAAATAATTATATGGCTAGATAGTCCTGTTTGGAAGGTCCACCAATATTTATTTATTTATCTAGGTTGGGTAAGGTTGCTACGCGAGCAAAGCCGTTGGCAGAAGCTATATACCTATACAGGTACCTATACATAATAATTGGCCACATGCTCATAGAAACTAACCTACCTTTCTACTTACATGCTACCAAAATCGAGAGAAAGCAAATGAAGGACTCGCTGATCGCTGTAGACAGCCAAAGAGCCAGATGCATCTACTTTTTAAAGTTATTTTAGATTTGTATCAGTAAGTATGTAGGTAGGTAATTAGGTACCTACCTAAGTAGGAAGTGACATTTCCCCGAAATTACTCGTACTCGTAATGTAAGTAATTCCTCGGTTTAAATAGCCGCGTCCAAATTACGAGACAACATTTTGAACGCTAAAACACCTGTTTAATGATAATGACTCCATGACATCGTGTACCTACGTAAACTTAATAGTGAGAATAATGTTAATTAGTAAAACGTGTCTACTCAATGGTACCTAAAAATACGTCTGGAAGGTATATTTTAAGTAGGTACAGTCAACTCCATTGATATCGGTTCAGAAAGAAATCCCGTTGCTAAAGTTTAAAGTAGATAGGTAGGTACATAAATGGTCACCTACCCTTTTGAGAAATCACATAAAAAAATAGTATAGTAGGTATAGTTTCGTTGCATCATTGCTAGGTACTTGAAAGAAAGACAATTATAGTTACTTACAACAAAGTCAACAAACACATTCGCAGTTAGTAGGCTAGGTACCTATAGTATAAATATTCCTCAAAATATTCTAAAACTTTATTATTAAGGACTGAGACAGACTGAGAAGGACAAGATGACTCTTTACTTCAAAACCTAAGATAATCTTTATCAATATTTAGAATATTAGAATCAATATTTTTTTCCAAAAACTAGCATCGCGCGTTGATGTCTTTTGTATAGAAAAAAGATACGTTGTCGATTCTGTTTTTATAAAATTAGTTTTGACTAACTTAATTTGCTAAAATTATAGCCGTAGCCGTACATAAATGACCTATGAATCTATGTATTTATTGAATCTACTTAGGTAGAATAGATACCTACATGTTGAATTTTAACTTTTTGAATTACATACAAGGAGTATGTAAGTTACCTTCCAACCTAACTTAATTTTTATCTTTCTTTCAAAGCGTTAAGAGTTTCAAAGACCAAAATGCTTTGGATATTCTGCGTTAACCTAACCAAATCTACTAAGTGTGAACAAATAACACTCGTTGTACTTATGGTCGAAGGTGTACTTTTCGGTATGGTATGGCGCGGAGCCTGTGAGCAGAACCGCATTAGAGTCATAGTGTTGGCGCATGCGTACTGAGCACTCGCATCCGTTCCTAGGACTCGCGCTCCGCGGACGGTTCCAGATTTTTTCAAAGTTTTCATAAAATAAAGTGTTTTAAAGTCTTTTGGAGAGTGGAAGCGGTTTAAATCAATGTAAGTTATTTTTGTATTAATTTATGTACCTACCTAGGTACCTCATTTTATTGGTTGGGTTGATCATCCCCCAATCATTAACACCAACCTAATTAAAAAAAATACATACATACGTAGCCTAGAATTAGAATTGAAGATACCTAGCATACGAATTGAAAACCATCTCTTTTTTTAAGTTGGTTGAAAAGAGATGTCTTACCTAAATACTACTGACACAGCAAAATCTAGACAGCTGGTTGTGGAAACTGAAATTTTGTGGGTGTGTTCTATCCATCTGTGTTCTTTCTATGGTTTATCTTCCTTTCACGAAGCAATAGAGCAAGATACTCAGTACATGGGCTACATTTTATCCGGGATAGGAACCACGCGTACGAAGCCGCGGCCAGAAGCTGGTATAATTTAGTTTTTTGCAGTGTTACGAAGTTAGCCCATCTATCATTCATCAATCATCAAGCCCATTATACAATATACTCGTACATACCTAAGTCAGATGAAATCGGACAAGATTATAGTCTTAAATCATTTTCCATACGTTCATATTCCTTCTTAGTCCTTACATATCTCTTTCAGGACTACAAACGGCCATTTTAATGGACAAAGAGCGCAAGTTATGCGGAATGGTAGAGAAGCTACATACCTACCTACCTCGTATGAGTAGAGATTGGATATTACACCCTATCTCTATCCATAGGTTTATCCATAACTAAGGGGGCTTATCCATAATGGGCTGCTGTTGCAAAATTAGTCTGAAACCAATATTTGATTATCTAACTGCACAGAAAATTTCAATCAATACAATTTTGCTTAAACTTTTAAGTCCATCCTAACTGTTGATTCGGTAAAAGTAAAGGTATTCGTTTCGTAATACTACAGGTTACTAAGACTTCATACTTGAAACTGCTAATCTAATTTCACGGAATTAAGTGGCTATAAATTGATGGACAGGATTTTACCGGTTTAGGAATCATGCTTCACAGTGCCTAACAGTTAGGCCCTAACTCTAGAATAGAACGTGTTCAATATTATATTCTGGAGTTTACATTGTCTTTGGAACATGTATGTAGGCAGATACATTTTATCATAATTCTACTGTGTAAAGGATGAACATATTGAATTTATTTTTTTATATCGATATGTAGTTAAGCAGGTGCCTTTTCATATATTATATACCTTCCTATATACCTTGGTACCTAATTGCCCCATTTTAAACTGACTTCAAAAAAAGGACTTCATTTTTTTATGTTTGTTTTCTTAGAACTTTCGACTGGGTGAACCAATTTTGATGATTCTGATATTTTAACCGACGAAAAATGGAGGAGGTTCTCAAGTCGACGAAGTCAGAGTAGTCCGATTTTAATAACATTTTTTTTTATTTTGAATCACTGTCCCATATAAATTTGAAAAAAAAATACCACTTCTAAGGGTTAATAAAAGAGGGGGTGAAATTTTGTATTGGACTTATTTAATTTAATTTATAACAATATGCATGAAGTCGGTCTTGTTTTTATTTTTTTAAACGTAATTATATGGTACAAACTCTAACTTACATCAATGTTGTTGATGGTAGAGACAAGGGGTATGTTTTACCTCCCTGCAACTTTAACTTGAATGATGTACCTACTGCTTTCCTTCTCTGTCTTGCCATTCTGCTGATTTATAGGTATATGTTTAACTGTAACGAAGTGGCCATATTCAAAGCTTCAGTCGTGTTAACATACTCATGTTTTTAAGAACACATTAGTCGTAATTAAGTGTAGGTTAATTACCTACACTTAATTACAGTATAAATAACTACCTACCTACCACTGTCATATCAGGTTGAGAAACATAATTTTTGACACATTTAAAATTCAGAATTGGTGGTCGATATTTTATATTTATCCGACGAAAAAAGATGAGGTTCTCAATTCGCACATGCCTAACTATTTATTTACTTTTTGCTATTTTTTATGTATGACCGCGCATATATTTTTACCTATTTACGCATATTTTTTTTCTATTGTGTAGAATATATTGAATCATTTCAATTTTATTCTTGTTGGACTAATAGTTCCTTCAGTGGCGGCCTTTTCTTTACGATGGGTCGGAATTTTTTCGCCAGTTTTCTTTTTCAATTTTAGTATTCCGTATCCAAAGACTTCGCTGTCTGTCTGTCTGTCTGTCTGTCTGTCTGTCACAGGGCTGTATCTCATGAACCGTGATAGCTAGACAGTTGAAATTTTCACAGTTTATGTATTTCTGTTGCTGCTATAACAACAAATACTAATAACAGAATAAAATAAGTATTTAAGGGGGCTCCCATACAACGAACGTGATTTTTTTGCAGTTTTTTGTTCGGAACCCTTCATGCGCGACTCCGACCCTAATTTCTTAGGTACCAGGTAATTGAATATTATGGTACTTTACTTAACTTTTGTAATGTATGTATTCCATGCGAATATTATGTAATTTAGTTATACCTGCCTAAGAAAATATAATAATTAATTGGACAATAAGTATTCTTCTTCTGGTATTGTAACACAGATGATATGAGCTAGTCACGCATTTAAATCCAATAATTTATATAATTGAAACTAATAAGTTGAATAATTTAAGGAAGCTTAGAGGTAGGTACTTTCTCGTAAAATTAAAGCAACGATCGGCTTCTCTAGGTACATTTTAGACAATTCAATAATTAATCTAAAACATTAAACAAACAGGCTCCATTCACAAAAAGAAAGGGGTAAACCAATCTTGCCGTGTTTGTTAATTCACCTTTTACAAATGATAATTGATATTGCGAATTGGCGATAAGCGTTGCAAATGTTTCACTAACAACTGAGTTCTGTGGCACCACACGCTGGAAATAATTGATAATGTGCAAAAAGCTAGACGGGTAACGTGACTAGCTTTCTTTATCATTTTAAAAATATGTAGATACCTAACTATCTACATGGTGTGAATCGGGTGATTCAGAAAACGCTGCTAGCTACCATGCATAGTTCGGCGATCCATTCTCTCATGAACCGATTCTATAGCCCATTATTTTGAAAAGGATTCAAAAAATTTAGCATTTTGTGATAATATACTCGTATCTACCTACTAGCATTGACGTGTTAGATAAATTACTTTCCTACTGTAAAACAAACAAGTGGTGTAGGAAGTCGATGGAACGTTGAGGTGAAGCTTCTAATTTCCGTCTTATTTGATCAGAACTATTTGCTCTGGACTTTCACATGTAGTGCTACTTTAAAAACGTTGACCTGGTCGTGTATGTTTGGTTAATTTAGCGTTTGGTGGCGTGTGAGGCATTGGTCGGTGCCGTTGTGCGTTTTGACATGACATTGCTACAGGCAGAGTAGGTGGAACCAAGCAGGCACATCGTCTATTTGCACGACTGGCAAAGAATTAAAAGTATGCCAGAAACATGGCGTGTTTGCAGTCTCCATAAGCACTTACTGGATAGCAGTTTGGCCACATCGAAATTACACGAAAATTGCGAGCACGTAACTTTAAGTTATTTTCTCAAATTAATTTTGTAACGGTGTATAATTTTCTCATGCGATCACCAATTTGCTTTTTCAAACGTCCATGTGTGTTTAGTGTGATGTAAGGTGTCATTGTTCCTATATAAATGGTTTTATGAGTGAGCCATGTTGGCTTAGTGAGGGCCTCAAAAATTGATCTGAAAGTTGAATCCCTGTCGTGCAAAATGGATAGGAAATCATCGCGTAGAAACCAGATAGATGGTATTTGTACCTCTTCCCATAGATATCTTCTCAAATGAGCTCGCGGTTCGATGTAGACCTCGACACTAGTCAACTAAAAGCAGAAGAGCACCTTTAAACTATCCCAACCACAATAAATTACTTAGGTATTTGTATGTTTTCTTGACAGAATGTGTGAATGGCTTTCCTGTGGGGCATGGTGCGATGTCCAACTTTTATGCGGAGGACGCTCTTTCAGCGCCCATCGAGCGGTCCTCGCAAGCGTCAGCACTTTCCTTAGGGTGGGTACATATGCACCTAATAACTTTCTTTGTTCATTTGAAATAAAGACTAGGTAGGTCATACTCATATTCTAGGTAGTTCATATTATAAAAAATTGTTCAACTTTTGTGTAATTTCAGCGTATCCTGCTATCCAGTTCCTCTGATGAAACAACCACGTTTATTGTACTACCAGATTTTGATTTAGAAGCTATGTCTTCAGTTCTATATTACATTTACAACGGTGAAGTAGTCTTGCAAAAGAAAAAATTGCAAATGTTCTTGGAAATTGTTCAAGCTATGCAAATATACATAGATTGCCAATATTTGACCAAAATACAGGAGGACGTTGAGAACAAACACTTTGAATTTGAAAAACGCAGTGAATCCTTTTCATTGCATAGTGATGAGAATAAACACATTTTTAATATAAAAAAATGTAAAAAGTCACAGGGAGCGCTTCTGAAATATTCACCGAGTGACTTAGATTTTGACGATAACGATGTACGATGTCAGAATAAGAGTGAGCGCGAGTCTCGTTTAGGAAATCTGAAATCGCCATACGAAGACCGACAAAGGAACTCCTTACTACGTGATTTATTTATCGAGACATATCCTCCAAACGGTAATGTTAACGGTCTGACGGAAAGCGTGCTAGCAATATCAAACGAATGCTATCAGTCTCCGGCATCTGTGCTCTTAGCGAATGCAAATAGCAGGCATCTCAACGTTGACGACGCACTCACAAGACAGTCTAAAAATGCAACTGGGTACTCTTTACATTCTGCCGTCACTGGCGAGGGCGGGCGTTCCTTCAGCTTTAACAAGGAATGCGGTGAAATACAAACACCAATGAATAATCCCGCCCATTCTATACTACATAAGTATTCTGCAAATATAGCAAACTCAGCTTTGTTATACGGTAAAAGTGAAACATATTTGGATATCAATAGGTTTAGTCCTAGCGATCGAAATCAAATAACATCAGGTGTAAGAAAATTGCATTCACCTTTCGAAGATAACAAATTAGTTTTGAAAGCAAAGGAATATCAAGTCCGCAAGAGCACCGAACACTTGATATTAGATAATGCAAAGTATCTCAGTGTACGAACAAATGACATAAAATCGAAAACACCTTCAAAAGTAATATTTAACCATGTCTTAGAAAGCCCATGGAATGCGCGAAAACCAAATAACTATAGACCGTTTCGGAGAAAAGAAAAAAACGATGACACTTTACAAATATCCAAGGTAATCTGATAAATGACTGATGATTTTATCGCACTTTATTTTGAATACTAAAAAAATATATTTTATTTTCTTTCAGGATGAAAAAAAAGAAACTGCAAATGATACTAATAATAACATCAAACAATCACCACCAGAAGAAACTCCAGTTGAAAAAATAATTGTCAAAGAAAATGAGTTGGTTGGTCCTTCGTATGTCGTAAATAGAGAGAGCTTCAAGTGCACCCATTGTGATCAGGTAATTAATACTCAAATAAAGACCATTTCAAATATTTGTCTGATGAACATAGATGTTTGTTCTGTGGGAAAATAAAAGTATGAGTTATCTGGTGAAGCTATGTTTAGTTCAAGGTCCGGTGTGTGAAATGTCAACCAATATTTATTTTTTTATTTCGTAATTAACTCAAAACCGGAAATCAGAATATTGCACAATATTCGCCCGGATAGTCGCTGTCAAGCAATATAGGAAATTCAAGAACATTAGTTTAATCTTTATGGTAAAAACATTTTAGGAGTATGGTTTGAGTACGGTTACTTTCTCCAGTTTTATTGAAAAATGCAAAACTTGTGGCTACGTTTACATGCAATTCACATTTCATGTTTGAATAGCAGTAAATTCTGACGACGTTTCTTGCTGATAAAAAGCCTATTTTACCGCAGTGAGTCGATATAAAGTCCATACCAGCGTTTTACAATTTAAACATTTTTGTTTTCCGTGTTGTTCTCTGCATCTTGAGCGAGAATCGATTTTTGATTCATAAGGGGAAGCTGGACCCATTGGTGCCCAACAAGAAAAAGTGATAAGCCTTCGTTTCTTGCCTGAAAGTAGAAAAATGTCTCATTTAAGCACACTCGCACGCAGTAGATATTTAGCAACAACTGAAGGACTATAGGCCACAAAGTATAAGTCATTGGTTTTTGATTGTACGGATTGTATGCATACGGTTCTACGAATGCGAGAACCCTGGCCTTAAGACATTTTAAGATAACCGTCTATGAACACTTACCTTGAATAAGTTATATTTATATCCAAACATCCAATCTCACAAAAACCTGAGACCGCTACTCGTCTCCTTTGATATTTCCGAAGGGGACATGACATTAATTGGCTACTAAGTTATGTTTACGCATCTATGTTTGGTATGTTACGCTCTTGAGGTGTTCACAAGTGGCGAGTCATTGGCTGTTCACATAAGGAGGCACTCGACCAATGCTCGATATACTTGCGGAGAGTGCGGGAAGACGTTCTCGCAGTTGAGGAACTTCAAGTACCACATGTCAATACACAGAGGTACTCGCGAGTTCGCGGCTACTTGCACCGTTTGCGGAAAGTATTTCAATGATAGGGGATACTTGAGCAGTCACATGAAGATTCACAGGTGAGTTGTGAGTTGTCCGGAACTGCTTTTGAAGCTAGTATGTAAAAAAAAAAAAAATGTAAAAACACATTTTTTTTCTTAAAGGTAGAAAAATAAGAACCATGTTTTATGTGGCATGCACCTATCACCAATTTATAACAAAATACCTACTAACTCGTATCCACGAAAACACAAATCGCGTCCTGTAATGTAGAAAGCTTTTCGTCTGCCAACTTACGATATACAGGTGTAAATCAAGATAATATGACATACGACATATTATGATGATAGCTGATAAAATTAAAGCCACATAAGGCTTTTTTTTTTTTTTTTTTTTTTTTTTATGTTCACTGAAAAAAAAAAAAAAAAAAGCCTTATGTGGCTTTAATTTTATCAGCTATGTCAGCTTTATTATCAGCTTTATCAGGTAATATGTCGTATGTCATATTATCTTGATTAGCTAAAGACAGATTTTTTTGATTTGGTTAGCTTAATTTATATTATTTTCTTGTAATACAAAACTGTATAAGTATTCTTTAAGTTATCTGGTTCTTGTACTTGTAGTATACAAGTCAACTTTGCTTAGTTTCAGGCTTAAATAGCGATGTATGAAATGTCCACCAATATAATTATATTTATTTACATTACGGTTACTTATTTTTCTTTCAGGAATCGTAAGGAATACAAATGCACTTTATGTCCTAAGTCGTTCAACCAACGGGTAGCCTACAATATGCACATTCGTATTCACTCCGGTAAGTGCTTTAAGTTTATTAGAAAACTAGCTGACCCGTGCCCGCTTTGCTGGGGGACAAATAGTTTCACATCTGGTATTCCAATCTTCAAAATAAGTTATAGCCTATATGTTGCTACATAACAAAAAAAGTTTCATCAAAATCCGTCCAGTAGTTTTTGCGTGAAAGCCGGACAACAGACAGACATAAAAATTTCAAAATGTGTTTTTTTTGGCTTGTGTTTCTTGTATAAAGGCCCCTGGAGTATTTTTTTAGTTTTTATTCAATGTACAGAATTGAACTCTTCTACAGTTTTATTATATGTATAGATTATCAAGGCATCAGAATAAAACATCCTCCAATGATCAAAAATACTAAAATACATTGGACTAATGACAAATGTTACATACTCATTCGTAAACACACGTTTTCTTTGTCAAAGATGCTCATTAGTCTTTTGGAAGCCGTAATTCTACTAATATTATAAATCCGTAAGTTTGTAAGGATGTTTGTGGCGAAAATTACAAGCGACAAGCTGACCCCGCGAACTTCGTATCGCTTTAGAATTGACAAATGTTGTCTTAAGTTCTCGTTCCCGTTACCGTACTATCAAATTGAAATATTAGCAATTGATTTTTATATGTATAGATACATCATGATATGGATAGAGCCACTTTTTGTTCCAAACCATGTTTTAATTAACAAATTTCAACAACAAACGGTTATTATACCTAATGTATAATATTGAGACATACCATCTTGCAGACTTTCTTATGCGCATTGATAAGGGCATTCAATATTATATCATATTTGTTTATGTACAATCAATAGTTTTTGTAGCGCACACGAAAAAAAAAAAAAAAAAAAAAAAAAAAAAAAAAAAAAAAAAAAAAAAAAAGCAAAATTTTTGGGAATTTTTTACACCTTGCTTCAGACTATCGTCATTCTTATAAAGAATTTATTACTTTTTCAAAATAAAAAATAGCCTATGTTACTCAGGGATAATGTAGCTTGGTAATGGTGAAATAATTTTTGAAATCGGTTCAGTAGTTTTTGAGTTTATCCATTACAAACATACAAAAAAAACAAAAAAACAATTAATCAAAGCTTTTCTCTTTATAATATTAGTATAGAAGTATAGATAATCGATAATCCGTTCTATTTAAAAATGGTATTCAATTGTTTATGTTTTCTTTTCACCAGGTATAAAACCGCACGTATGCGATGAGTGTGGTAAGGCGTTTTCTCGCAAGATGCTGTTGAAGCAACATCAGCGTACGCATTCAGGCGAGCGGCCCTACGCTTGCCCACACTGCGACAAACGCTTCGCTGACCGCTCCAACATGACGCTCCATCTTAGGCTTCATACCGGTGACTATTAATATAATATCTTACGCCCTACGCCGTCGTGACGATACATTGCTATTGCATTGCAATTTTTTTTTGTTACCGTATTCTATTATGAAAAAATATTTATATAATTAATCTATATACATATATCAAAATGAATCGCGCATAACTTCCAAACGACTGCACCAAATTGGATGATTTAATTTGTATTATCTCAAAAAAAAACTAAACTGGTTGTCAGAGGCATGTCCAAACATTACATTTGGCCCATGTCCATTTTGCAGTAACTAGCAGGTTGCAAGCCCATCGCCGTTCATAAGATACCAAAGGTCTGAGCGCCTGGAGATCTCAGAGGATGTCTACCGGGGATTACAGTCGTGATCATATTTTTTTTTAATCTGACATATAGTTTTTGCTCAATTCCAGGAGTAAAGCCGTTCTCTTGCCCCATGTGTCCGAAGTCCTTCACCAAGAAGCACCATCTGAAGTCCCACCTTAACTTCCATACTGGTTCCAAGCCATATTCTTGCCCACGCTGCAGTCTTGCCTTCACACAGTCTTCCAACATGCGAACACATTACAAGAAATGTACTGCCCCAGAACCTAGTACTAGTAATACAAATTAATGATGCTCAAATTAGTAATATACTCGAATATTCGACTGATGAAGATTTTATGTTACATTAGGTTGTTTTAGGTCACATTATTGCAATTTACGAGGGGATCTCAATATTTTTTGAAAATAAAATATACCCTATGTGACTCGCTGATAATGTAGCTACTGATAGGTAAAAGAATTTAAAATTTTGGTCCAGTAGTTTTTTTTAGTTTATTCATCACAAACTAAAATATAATTTCTATCTTTTTATAAATATATGGTATGATTTGTATGAAAATTTGTAACCCATACTTCCTACTAATATTATAAATCCGAAAGTATGTGGGAATGTTTGGACGTATGTGCCTCAATCACGCCCAAACGAACAAATATCTGCTGTCAATAACAATACAACTGTCCTGGATAGGAATCAAACCCACAACCTTCAAATGGCAGAGCTACTATCAATTAAGCTGTAAAGTCATTGATGGTATTGGTTAAGAAAACTCCATCTTACGGTGATGTATGGAAGCTTTCATCTAAAAAGGTTCTAAAGTTTAGAGAAAAATGTATCCATCGTGATGAAATTGCCTATAGAAGTTTATTTGATACTTTATTTGAAGTTTATAGCGACCCGCCCAGTGCCGGATTAACCACGTAGCAAGAGTAGCAAATGCTACGGGCCCCGCGACTCGAGGGGCCCCGCGGTCCAACACAACTCTCACCGTAAAACAATAATGTAGATAGGAGCGTAAAAATATTTTACTAGGGTATGCTTCACTCCCACCTGAAATATGACCTTATAATTATTATATCTATTATATTCCGAGAAAAAGGCTAAATACTGCTAAATTTGCCCATATTAAATCCAGAAAAGTTTATCCCACCAAAAACATTCTGTAAAAAACTAGCCAAGTCTCGATGGAGCTGCTTGTTTATCTCTAAAAAGTAATGAAATCTACACAAAGTCGTGCCAAGTCTGAGGTTCCTTACTGCGATTTCTTTATCATTATAGTTAATGATGTGACTATAATAATAAAGAAATCGCAGTAAGGAACCTCAGACTTGGCACAACTTTGTCTAGATTTCATTACTTTTTAGAGATAAACAAGCAGCTTCATCGAGACTTGGCTAGTTTTTTACAGAATGTTTTTGGTGGGATTTCACTTCTTTTTGTAGAAACGTGGGCTTATTGATTTATTTTAATAGATTTTCTTATTTGACACAGGTTTTTTGACATATTTTTTTACAATGACAGTCGATTTTTTTATGTACCAATGGTAGAAGGGGGCATTACCATAACTCTAATACAGCTGAGACCAGCTGAGGGTTCTTCATCAGATACTTCAGACCTTCGATTTTTTACATCAAATGAAGCGGCCCATCAAGTTGAATATTTTTTGTAAAGGCGGTATGTCGATCTCTAATAGTTTGGTTAAGCTCTTGTGTTTTCTAATCAGGGTCACCAGGTACTCCAGATCTTCGATTATCCTAGTTTTTAGGGTTCCGTACCGAAAGGGTCTTAGTAATCGGAACCCTATTACTAAGACTTCGCTACCCGTCTGTCTGTCTGTCCGTCCGTCCGTCTGTCAGTCACAGGGCTGTATCTCATGAACCGTGATAGCTAGACAGTTGAAATTTTCACAGATTATGTATTTCGGTTGCTGCTATAACCACAAATACTAAAAACAGAATAAAATAAATATTCCATACAACAAACGTGATTTTTTTGCCGTTCTTATAGATAATGGTCCGACTCGCACTTGGCCGGTTTTTATGGTTTTCCCTCAATGTGGCCATTAAACCCTAACTCTGTACCAAATTTCAGCTCTCTGAGTTTATGGGAAGTACTAGTTCTATTCTGATGATCATGAGTGAGTGAGTGAGTGAGCGAGTGTCTAAAATGCGAAACTTTGCTTTCGCTTAACTTCGGAACTAAATGACCTAGAGACTTGAAATTTTGGATTTTAAGTATGTGATTTATAGCTTACTGGATGACGAAAATTTCTGCTTTCTGGTATTATCCAGAGGTTTTCAAATAGGGACCTGAAAATGCGGCGAAATGATTCCTGTAAAGGATGGTACGGCAGAGTTTGTTTGCTTCGTGCCCGACTTGGCGGGCCCCCTTACCGTGCCCCCCGATTCGTAACAGTTTTGTTTTATTTAATAGGTACCCTTAACGTAAGAACCTATAGCAAACTAAGGGCCCCTTTACAAAATTTGCTACAGGCCCCGCGCTAGCTTAATCCGGCACTGGACCCGCCCCGGCTTCGCACGGGTGCAAAGCTGATACCAAAATATATTACAGAATGTCTTTGTATACTCGTTAACAGCATTTATTTTTTACATTTTTACTTATTTACTATGTTATTATACATATAAACCTTCCTCCTAAATCATTCTATCTATTAAAAAAAACCGCATCAAAATCCGTTGTGTAGTTTTAAAGATATAAGCATACATACAGACGCGGGAAGCGGGAAGCGACTTTGCTTTATACTATGTAGTGATTATTTTAAATGTTTCTCGAATTCTTTGGTCTAAGGTGTATAACAAAGTTTCTTCGTTAAACTGTAGATGGCGTTGGTGTTAGTTTTATTTAACTTACCTTGTTTGTTACTTTGATAGTATGTGCGAGTCAAATCTTGCAATTGAATTTTAAACCAGTTTACAGGCAACTTTGCACAATTTCAGAGAGGATTTACTCGATACAAAATTTGTCATCACATTGTCTATACTTCATTCCTTTTTTGTGCACGGCAACGAGCACACACGTTTTACGCAAAATGCTGAAACCCTGTGCCCAGAATAAATTAGTGCAATATCAACGGAAAATAAGGAAGTGGAAGAAAAATTTAATAAAAAACGTTCCATACAACGTCTATTGGATTCGTCAGACGACGAATACCGAATTTGTGTGGATCGAAGGTTTGAAATGCAATACATCGGGATCGACTGATTGACTATTTTGAGTATATTATAATTATAATTAACTTTACACCTTATTTATTGAATAATATGGAAGCTGCGTTCGATGAGGTATTTCTCTAGAACCAAATAAATAAAGATGTTTTCTATAACCTGATGTTTGATTTACCACCTCTCCTAATCCAATATGGCTTATATCTTGTAATCCCCATGTAAAGTAGACATCCTCTTAGATCTCCATGCGCTCAGACCTTTAAGATGTCTCAAGGGGGCAGTCAGAGTCACGTCCAAATATTATATTTGGCACATGCTTACATTTTGCAGTAGCTAGCATTCCATACATGACTGGTCGCAAGTCCGTCATCATTTATAAGAATACTGATTGTTGTAGGGAAAGGTAATAAAACAAAAATATTATTTTACTTGTTTTAATAGATTTGGTGTTGTAAAATTAATTATCGATCGAAGTGTACAAAATTACAGGCCTTTACAATAGGTAGGTAAGTTTCTGGCGTACTATATTATATATTATTATTATTACAATAGATTACGTGATGTATGCGAGTCCAATACGCATGTAAGTAGCCAAAGTTTTATCGATACATAGATACATTTATAATATTGCTTACTTTGCTGTACCTTGAGTTAAGAGTATTTACATATACGAGTACCTTAAAATTTGTATATTACCTTTGTATCATTTATTTTACACTTATTATTGTATATCTGGGGGCACAGTAGTACCACCTCCAAGTATAATTACCCCCCGTCATTTTCGACCCTTTATTAATTTATTGTTCCAGTTTATATTCATGGTATACAATAATCATGTAGCATAAATGATACAAAGTTTTACAAATAATTTTACTTATTTCTGGATAGTTGTGTATTATGTCAATATATTTCGAACTAGTTTGAATATAACTATAGATTTTGACACGAGTCTTTATCACGTAATTACCTTTAATTTACTTTCCCGACGTTTCGGCTATGTTACAATAGCCATGGTCGCGGGCAGACTGTGTGTGTAGTCTGCCCGCGACCATGGCTAATTACGTGATAAAGACCCGTGTCAAAATCTATAGTTATGTCTTCTAATCACGATAGTTTGAATATTCTATTATACTTACATATTAATTTTATTTATGTGAAAAAATATTTAACGTTAATATCGCATATAATTGAATCGTTGTCTTTTAATTAACTGTGCTTTTTAAAAATATAATGGCTCAATATTATCTTACATTTTGCCATTTTTTATTTATTGCGAGCTTTTTTTTGTTATTAGGTAACGGAACATAAAATATTGTCAATATTAACATAAATTAAGGTACAAAGCAAAGTAGAGCATAATAATAATACAAAAATAAATAAATATAACTATAATAATAAGGAATGACGAGAAGTATAACAATATTGTTATCAAGACACAAATTAGCTACTTTTTGATCAGTTTTACAAGATTGTGTAGATTTAGGTTCTGTGTATCGATTTTGATGTTTGTAAGAATCATCAAATTGACACTAATGGAAGCATACATATTTACATACATTGTCTTTTTGAAGGTACATCATTAAAAAAATTATAAAAATCTTCCGTTTTTCAATCTTTATACATGTGTGAAAAAACGGTCAATTTCTATCACGTGACCTTTTATTATATTTTAATTTCAAGTTGAAATAAAACAGGAAGTAGCAATACAAAATAAAACAATGCTCACAACCGTAGAGCGCTGAAAAAAGTAGTTGTTTGTAACGCTTTGCTACGAGCTCTGTAGCGCGTGCTACGGCGTAGCACAGAGCGAGAATGCAAGTGACCGTGTTTTGATGCAACGCGAAGACTTTCATTTATTGAGATGTCATGCGATGCTCATTTGTTGTTTGCATTACATCAGGTCAATTGCAATGTAAAAATCTACGAAAAATATCGAATAACCCTGTATACAAGTAATTACCCAAATGCGTACGCTACGATCAAAAACTCGAATTAATTGACAGGAATAAAACAAATGTTTTCCCTCATGATATTTTTTTAAAGATTACATGCTGGGTTTTTATTTATTTTTATTCATACGTAAATAGAAGAATTAATTGTTTAATAGTAATTGTGACAAAATAGATACCTATTTACTTAGAGTATACTTATAAGACAGGTGATACTACGAACCTTGTGATGCTACACCTTATAGTACTCGAGCTCTAAGGTGATGATATTTTAGGAATAAATCACTTCATCAAAGTTCACCCGTATTAATAAAACCCACAATAGGGCTTTAAAAAGAGTTGTATGAATTTTGCAAATAAAAAATAATTCTGACAATAATTATGCAACGTGTAGTATTTTTAATTGAGTATCATTTTAGGCTACATCGAAACTTGAGAGAAAAAACAGTATTATACAAATTTTATCAATAATACAATATGTAAGTAGATCTGTAAAATACTCGCAGTACAAAATATACGGGTACTAAAACTACAATGAATGCGTGTAAAATCTTACATTTTATAGAAATATACAAAAAGCTACATATCGTTTGGTTTTACATCACGTTAAGCTACGTGTATCATGCTAGTAGGTATACGAATACATAATATCATACACATACGAGTATACTTATTGAATAGGTGTATGAATTGAATGATCTATCTTGATTCATTCTACTCCTACGTAATTATATTGAACTGATAAATCTTAATTTTAATTAAATATTTGCCAAATGTTATAATACATAATATTTTATCTCAGCCTTTTTGAATAGGAGAATCATAATTAAATGGGAATATAAAATACGTATAAACTAGTAGACTTGGTGAATTTAGATTACATGTTGTGTAGAGTCAAACGACGCGGCGTGACGCGACGCACCGTGACGTGACACGGGCGCGCCTGATTCGACCGACTACCGACTACTCTATGACGTGAAGCACCATTTGTTCTAGCGTAGGGATAATGTACACGATTCGACAATTTTATTCTATAACATTAGAATTAAGTCCATGCACATAACATGCGCCTTACTCTCCGAATTAACCATTAGGAACAACAATTTAAAATACTATAAGAATATCTCAATAACTTAAAACATATCAAATGTGCTTTTGGCACTTAACGCTAAACTTTTAGATATTTTCGTTTGATTAACGTAGGTATAAATTCAACTTTTTAGTTACGTAACTAACAGCAAACAAGATAACAAAGTCGAGTGGTGGTCGCAGCCGCTGCTGATACGTTCTTTGGTGGTTATAATCTGTGGCAATTTATCGAAAGTAGCTGTTGATATCGATATCAAATACATAACAATATACCACTTATACTCAACACTAACGACGCTTATTTTTAATGCTTGCAATTGAAAATGTTGCCGCGCACCGTATCACGAAAAAAGCTAAACAAACTCGATGTAACAAAAATATTTACATTATGTAGCGTCTATACCTACAATATAAAATTGAGCATTAGTATAACACAAAGGCTTACAGGACCTCGGATGAAAAATAGAAACAAATGCTTACTTTGTGCTTATCGTAATTTACATATTCCCGAACGGGACTAACGTTAATCAAGTACTTAGTACTCATAATCGCATCGCGCTAAACTATCTATACAATATGTACAACTTACAGTCCATAGCATAATCTCATAGCCACCGGGTGCAACCGGACGAGGCGCCTGGCTTCTCCCGTCAGACGTTCTTCACAATACTATCGTTTGATCACAAAGGCGAAATCACATGTAGCGGCGAGGACACACGCCCCCGTAAATGAAGGGCGGCGGTGACGCCTGCGGAGGGGCTCAGGTGCACTCGATGATGAGTGGCTGGCTGGACTCGATGACGCTGGGGCGAGGCTCAGCGGGCGGCGGCGCGTAGTGCGGCGGCGGCTCGTGCTCCGGTGGCGACAGCATTGTGCGATACTGCGGCGAGGAGGGGCCGAGGCCTGTCAGGTGCGGCGTGGTGGAGTGCGCGAGTGAGTGGTGGCCATGGTGCATCAGCGCTTCGCCGTGCGACAGCGGTACGCGCGCCCCTCCGGCGCCTATCAGCCCTCCCTGCGATGGAGAGTGTACCTCGTAGCCTTCGTGCCCCTCTCTATCGAGGCAGTCTTTGTCGACGGTACCTGCAAAGTACACGCGAAAATGAAAACGCGCTCGTTCAGCGAGAGCGCAAGTGAAAGTTGCGGTTCACCTACGAGGAGAAAGTGCAGCTTGTTGCAGTCAGTTTCGCGTCTGCGATCGCGTTACATTATCTTTCATTTTAATAGTGATTCAAATTTATATACTACTATATCGTGCTTTTAAATTTAATAAAAAACATTAATGAAATTTACCTATGCATTCGGTATTGGCAGCGTTTGTGATCGCCAATACTTCCTCGATATTGTTCGGTTTGCAGCTTGTCGTCTTCCAATGCGTCCGGAGCCCAGAAGCGCTGATGTATTTTTTGTCACATCCTTGACACACGTACGGTCTATCGTTTGTGTGAAGTCTCTTGTGCAGTTTGAGATGGACGAATTGTGTAAATTTTTGCATGCACAGATCACACGCATAGGGTTTTTGACCGGAGTGTAATCTCAAGTGCGTCTTCAAATTAGATGTTGATGAAAATCGTTTCTTGCAAATGTCGCATTGATGCGGTTTCTCTCCCGTATGGACGAGGTGATGCTTCTGCAGGTGAGCTAGTTGAGTGAATGATTTACTGCAAACATTGCATTTGAACGGCCTTTCACCAGAATGAGTTCTCAGATGAACCTTCAAATTAGATAGTTGGCCAAAAGTTTTGCAACATACGTTGCATTCGTAGTGCATTTTCCCATCTTTTTTCTTTAACGGGTATGGTAAACTTCTGTATCCGCGAGATGACTGCGAATTAGGACTGAGAGGACCTATCATTAAACCACAGGATTCGTCGGGGCTCATGCTTCCGTGCGGTACGAGTTGGCTGTTCATGTGTGAATTTTGAATCAAACTCAGTTGTGAACAATTTTTGAGCGTGATAACACTAGTCGACGACGGGTAGTGGTGATTACTCTGCCCATTCTGTGTCCTCTCGTACTGATGAGATGAAGTCACCGTCGGTGAATACGTACTTGGAGGAGACCCCAGTTGAGTAATGATTGTTGAATTTGGCGGGGAATAAAGGTTATAAGAATAGTTGGGATAGTGGCTCTCGTATCTGGTTTCTCTGATTTCACGGATTTCTCTGATCTCCCGAATTTCCGTCGTATGTGGGATTGTGTGCGGTGGTGATGACGAATAAAGGGACGCAGCGCTCGGTGTTGGCAGCTGTTGCGGCAGAGGTAGCAGCGAAGGTAGGGGTGTTAGGTTCGAACTGGAATCCGGACTGCAAACGTTGCCGTACCTTTGACTTTTCTTGTACGAGTATGCCATCTCTGTAGGAGAAGAGGGTGGTGGAGTCGCGTTGGGTTGACGTCGGTTGGGATCATTATTATTTGTGTCGATCCGATTACCAGTTAGTATTGTTTCTAAAATACGCGTATCTGGAGGTGTGTATCTCAGGAAAGCTGGTTGTGGAGACAGAGTACCGTCTTCATAGTACGGCTTGGTTATCGGCACGACGGTGTTTTGTGAAGACTCCAAAACGATGACGGTGGATGTCGCCGGATCTCGACGCGGCGGAGACAAGTTCTGCGGGATACCGTTAGAAACCTCTTCCGCAATTACCAATTCTTTTTCACTTTCACAATCCATGTCTTTATGATTTTGGTACTGGTAGGCTTTTGGCATTTTGATTTTAACTTTTCTATATTCATTGCGATTTAAGTCTTGATCCATTTTTTGGACGATGACAGTTTCTTTGGGTTCATTTGTTTTGTTCGAACAATCCAAAACATAGTTTTCTACATCAGAATCACTGGAGTCTTCTGGTGGCGTGAATTCATCATGGTATCCGTTACTATGGTATCCTTCATCAGATCTTACCGATCCATCATTAGGCGTCAGTTGGTGCTCATAGTGAGGGCCGGCGTGAGTTAGATTGGGCGACTTGCTGCCCAACTTTTCTTGGCCATTCAATGCCATCGGTGATGGTCCTCGAACATCCCTCAAAAGATGATTTTGTGCTGGAGATCTATTGCTTTGTAATCTTGGATTTTCCAGTTGGTGTATTACGACATGGGATGTACTTTCTTTGTGTTGTATAATAAGTGTTGGGTTTTCTCTGTGATGTATTTTCACAGGCAACGGACAAGGCATTAGACTATTAGGAGATAAGGGTTCACAAATTAGTGAATTTTCTGATTTGTTGTGAATAATGTTTGTTGAAATGTCAGTCCTGATTACTCTCTCATTTTTATTGGCACATCTTGGATCTTCTCGATGCATTACGCTTGGAATATCATGAAATGGTTTTTCACTCGATTCACGTTTTCTACGACGACTAGGGATTTCTGCCTCGAGTAGTTCTTTGGCATTGGTCAATCCAAGAACGTATTTCATATGATTGAATGCAATTTCTGGGTGTACGGGCGCAGGTGGTATTCCATAAGCTTTTTTGATAGTTTCTTCTTTGCCTGAAAACAAATTAGTTTTTGTTAGTAACGAGCCCAATTTACTTAGATGAATCTTCTTAATGCAATGAAAACTATACTTACAAATAGAATACGTTGCTCTTTCAGGATCAATATCGTAACCCAATCTGCTAGCAAAGTCTTTGCAATACCACACCATTAACTCTTCATTTGGCATAATATCTCTGTGAAAATCAAATAGTGTTTTACTTGTGAACTCAAAGGTCGTTTATGTATAACTAGAAATTGAGTGGTGAAGTGAAAGTTACCTTATAGTGTAGAAGTAAATGTGTTCCTGGTGCTGACAGGCCACGAGATTCATCACAGGCAGCGAGTACGCTGAGGCAACGTACCGCATCCAGTTGGCAACGCTCGTGTCCGACCCATCAAGGTAATAGTAGTCACTATCTTTGAAAATCTGCAAATAAAATAATACTACTCAAAACTCCCGTTTCAATGCGTTCTTGTAAAACATTTGCATAAATGAAAATCAATAATTCTATGTGAACTGGTTTAAAACTGTAATGTGGCTCTGAATTATCTAACAGTTTGAATGGTGCTGTACATTATGTCATCTATGAGCACATGTTTTGTGAAGCACGTGACACGTGCAGGATATTTGCTGCGCGCGTGCAACTGATAGCAACAAGCTTGCATACAGCATAAAGTCAAGGACGAGAGATGCAATGTCAAGTAAGAGGTATTATAGGTTGAAAGATAACGCCTGTCTGAACAATATATTATAGTTTTATCCATGTTCTAACGAAAAATTGTTACGTTGTTTTAAATTACTCTGTGGAGATCCAAAGTGACATACATTTTCTATTATAGCAGACTGACCGACTTGCGCCTCTCTTATCGATTCTCAATTCTATTTTAAACCTTGAGGGACGTATCTGTATAGAGAACCAATCCAGTCTCTCTGCATTTATACAACAAAACCACCACCAGATTAAAATGGGAAAGCCAATCTCACCTTTATATTTCCATAAGTATGATGTCTGACAGTTTCCTGTACCTGGCCCAAAATAGAGAGGAAATAGGTTAGTTGAAGGTAATAAGTGCTGTAAAAGGTATTTGTTCATAGGATACTACAAAACATAGGCATAACTTAAATTAGTGTGTTATCGCTTATTTTATTACCAGTTAAAATGTGCTGAAGATGTCAATATTTACACATGAAAGCGTCAACTAAACTCTATAATAGGCATAAAGCAAAGTGGTACGTAGGTACGTATAAATCATATCAGGTAATGTTTAGCTTACCCTCCAGTAGTACCGCCAGGAGACTTTGTCATTGGGTTTGTTTGGCGTTCGGGTTCCTTCAAAGGGCCCAAAACGCGTTCCTTTTGGGATCACTCCTATGCTCCATACACCTTCAGTCTGTAGAACGTGTCAAGTTTTAGCTGATACCAAGGACTGAACGAAACTTTTTAAGAGTTTGATGTTTAGTTCGAACTTACCGGTGTGTTCGGAGTTGATAATACTGCTGATGGTCTGAGGGTTAAACTGCGAGGCAGTGTCCTCTCGGCTCTGTTGGGGATTCCTCGCTCACAGAGCACGTCAGGTACGATGTAGACGGTGAGCCTCTCGAACTCTTCCTCTCGCATCCGGGTGACATCGTAAGCGCCCGCGCTGGACACAGCATTGATGGCCGCTGCAGACGCGGGGCTGCCGGTGCGACCCACTGTCGTACTGGCTTCCTCACTCGACGACTGTAGACAACAATAAACTGTTACCATGAGTATCACAACAAACATCGGCGCCGCACTCAACCCGGTACGCAGTTATGTGTTTACGATAAGACACCGACAGATGTTTGGCTTTACTCGTTTAGGAGGACTCTATATTATGCTATGGCAACGTTTTTACAAGTTTGGGGCAAGTTTTCACTTGCAAAATAGGCTCACTGCGTAGTTGTGCTATGCATTTTCACACTTTAAGCCGGTGTGCACTTCCGGTGTGTTACCGGAGATTAGTTGTTATGACTTGGGAATAGAGATCATTTTTGCGATGGTTTAGGCGTGTAGTGGCGTTCGATATAGGGGCGGCGCCACTACTGACCCAGTTTTGCGACAAGTGCGCACTTTCCACTGCGCATCGATACTTCCTCTTCCCGTATTTATACTTTTCCAGATTTAACACAAACCTGAATGTATATTGGGCTAATTCAATTAGGTTCCGACGTTAAATGTCATGCTATCTAGGACATATGTATATACATAAATATTTAAATTTTAGTAGCTACTGTGAATGTATACTAATTTAGATAAAACATATCTGTTACACTATTTAAAATTTCGAGCTTATAAGAATGAAGTGTTTTTTGGAGCCATTTGAATAATAAATATACTTGTACCTAGAAAAATTGTATAAAAATAAAACTCTTAAATTCTTTATGCCATAAAATCAAAGCTGTATGTACCTTTTGGTAAAAGTGAAAAAAGAACGATCATAATGACCACAATAAATAAATTCCTAATTAAACAAATAAATTTAAAATTGAATACCATGGGCTACTTTATGTACCTACTATGTGATATTTATTCGTTTAGTTAGACTAAATACCTATAAATAATAGTAGGTATTACGTTTACGAGTCTGATTTTATAGCTTCTATAAAATGAGGTAGGAAACAATTTAAGATATTTGCTTTATTCTGAACCGCTACTTAATTTTTAATGTTTGACTCACCGATCTCATCTTGAATGTTTTTTTTTCTTATGCAGATATTTTCATAATATTTTTTAATCTATCTTCCAACTTGTAGGCAGGAAAGTACCTGAAAAGAATAAATACAATCAGTCTTGTTACTAAAATGGCACAAAACATTTTAAAAGTGTGTAAATTAAAACAGTCGAATAAAATGAATATAAAATGTAAAATTTCAATCGACTTCAAAAAAAGAAAGAGTATTTTAATTCGGTTGCATATAGGTATATCTATACTAATATTATAAAGAGTAAAGTTTTGATTTTTTGTTTTTTTGTTTTTTTGTTTGTTTGTAATGGATAAACTCAAAAACTACTGAACCGATTTCAAAAATTCTTTCACCGTTACCAAGCTACATTATCCTTGAGTAACATAGACTATTTATTATTTTGAAAAAGTAATAAATTCCTTATAAAAATGACGATAGTTTGAAGCAAAATTGCCAATTTTTGGCAATTTTTTACACCTACAAAAACTTGATAGTACATAAACAAATATGATACATATTGAATGTCCTTATCAATGCACATAAGAAAGTCTGCAAGATGGTATGTAAAAGAAAGTCTGGTTTGTTACAACACTTATAACTCAAGAACGGCTGAACCGATTTGGCTGAAAATTGGTGGGGTAGGTAGCTTAGAGCCAGGAGAAGGACATAGGATTTTTATAACGGAAACGGAAACGGGAACGGGAACTTAAACAGCACACAACTTAACACAGCATTTGTTAATTCTAAAGCGATACGAAGTTCGCCGGGTCAGCTTGTATAAAATAAACACGAAAATTTTGTGTTTATTTTATGCAAAATGTAGTTTATCAGAATAAATATATCTGCAAGGTAATTCCAATATAAAAAATATCGAATAAAAATTCCCGCGTCGTGTTTTTCAAAAAAGTCGTGTTTTTCAGTTTTAATTATTATTCTAATTATGAAAAATGAATTCTCTTTTAAACTGCTAATTCCATAAACATCTAAATTCGAACAGTGATCTGATTAAAATAGCAAATGCACTTTCTATAAATAATATAGGTACATGGCAAACTCTAAATTCCATACAATAATTATCTTCAATAGAATTAAAATTATCGCTTCTAATTCTAATGTAGCTGACGGTAGGTTCCTCCATTGAATATTTGCCAATTTGGCAGAGCAACGTGGAACACGGAACATACACCGAGTAATCGACAATACAATCCTATTCATTATTTACTGAATATATGCTGTACATTATTTACTGAGTAGATATTGAAGTTGAATGTATGAGAAATGATTTCAAAACGCAAAGTTTGTTCTGCGCGCCCAAGGTGCCATGAATAATGCATCGGATAATGCCGTGAAGCAATACCAAAGTTCAACATTTCATTGCACAATTGCGGAAGCGAAGCGAGTTGCGGCCGTCGACTCCCCATGAGAGCTTCATTTCGTTTCCCGAACCGGCTGGCTTATTTCGTAAAAATCGATGATTTTCATAGCCATAGCTATGAGAATAGATTAGGTACCTACATAGATTCTATTATGGTTACTAAGATATTGGTATTCTCTAAAAGCGATGATTTTCATAGCCATACCTATGAGAATCCTAATAATATTATAAATGCGAAAGTTTACGATAAGGCTGCTATGTTTGTTCCCTAATCAAAAATAAACGACAAAACTGATTAAGGTAAAATTTGCTGTAGTATGTAGATAAAAAAACAGAATAAATAAAGGGGGAACTTATAATCCGAAAAACAACTCCTCTTAGATAAAAAAACGCAAAAAGGATGATTTTGGTATAGATGGCGCTGGTGTGCATCAAATCTGACATCACAGACTAAAAACATTCAGTCGTCATAGCAACGCAGTTTTGACTAATGAATGATACGCATTCTACCAAAATTCGTAAATTATTTTATCAGTAGGTACAAGGTTTATAGGGAAAAAAGGGAATTGGAAGTTGCCTGAAGTTGCTTTTTCCTATGCGATTATTAAAAAATGACAGGACAACGTCTGTTACGGGTCGGCTAGTAGATTATATAGTTACTATACAATTGGTATTTTCTAAAATATATTATTTGTATAGCCATAGCTATGAGCATAGATTAAGAACACAGATTCTACAATAGTTACTGTGAAATTGGTATTCTCTAAATTTGACTGATATTCATAGCTATGGCTATAACAATCATAGATTTTTACGAAATAAGCCAACGGGTCCGTTTGACATCCGAAATGTTGCGCAAGCGCGCCGGCCGGCTTGAGTGCTGCATTGTAAACATTATACACTGCATTTGTAATGGGTTTATTTATGAGTTTTGTAACCGTAGATGTACATCATAAATATTACAATCGCGTTGGTTTCTTCTTGTTTACATTATACTTTCTCTTCTGGTATTGCACCCATATTTTCATTAAAAAAAAATTGTGTACTTATTATTCAAAACAAATAAGTTGAGTAAGCAATCGAAAAAATCAACTCATGGTATAAGAAAAAAACTAAAACATTTCAATGACATTACCTACATCATATAACATAATATGAAACGCAATATTGTAACACTTTCATTTATACTCTCCTAGAACAATATTTAATGTTAAAATTTACAAAAGTGCAGTAACAAACAAATAAGTAAAAAATCTATACAAGCAATGAAAGATATAAGCATTCTGGTAATCAGTATTTTTATAAGCATCGATGGACTGGCAATCTGCACCAAATTTTATGTTTGGACATTTTTCTGACTAACATTAGACATCTTCAAAGATCTGAGCACCAGGAGACTTAAGATGTCTATCGCACTTAGGGCTACAGTCATGAGTCATGATCCTCTTTTTTATGTTTTAATAATAATAGTAAGTAGACATAACTAGGTATAGACTTTTACACGGGTCTTTATCATATAATTACCTTTAATTGATTTTGTATGATATTATTTATATTATTCATTCAACGTTACTATTATTTTTCAAACTATCGTGATTAGTAGACAACTATAGATATCTACACGGGTATTTATCACGTTATTTACCTTTAATTTATTTTACCGACGTTTCGACTATATTGCAATAGTCATGGTCGCAGGCAGACCTTAGTCAGTTGTCAGGCAGTTGTCTACCTGCGATCATGGCATGATACATGTAATAATACGAGTAGGAACACACGTGACCGCGAGGGCAGGTTGCGCAATGCGTCTGCGCAATGTCACGGTGCGCACGCGACTCGTTACAACTGGCGTCTCGACTTCGTGTAGATATATTGACACTATTACAAATTAATAGGTATGTTAATACGTTTATTTATTAATGAACTATTGAGATTGCAAAAACGTTAGTCCAATTCGTTTCATATATTTTTATGATGTATAAAGGAGATCCCAATAAGTACTAAACGAAATTTTTGAGATTGAACATTAGTCTATATGGTCCGACATTAATTGCACCTACTTTCAAATGAACTTCGACTTGCAGTAGGTACGTTTTTTTCATTAGAGGTAGTGTATTATTAAGAAATGTTAAAAAAATTGAGCCTAATCTTAAAACAAAATACAAATTTTAGCCTAGCAGTTCAAAAAACTTACCCCATAATCTTACAGAGTCGTTCCTAATTTCATTTTCAATAAGATATTAAACATAAATACTAAACTTTTGGCACGCGACTTATGCTTTAGCTGGCAGAGTTTATTGCGTATTAACTTAGCACTTGACTTCACACTTGCACCCTAAACCTTGAATTAATATATTATTAAAGTAGTTATTAGGTACGACATTAGCTAGGCGACTACACACTTCATTATAATAATAAATACTGTGGTTAGTTTCCTAAACAATCAAGACTTATATTTAACCATTTTACTTTCTGTTAGATATGTAGGTATGTAGTTTATTTTTAGTAGTAAAATAGCATGTTACAAAATATTTTTTTGAGATAAGTGTCAAAATGTGATTTGTTTTTGCGTAAAAATGCTTGTTCGACGTTCTATCAAATATTTCTAACCGTCAGATACCTCCGATCTGCATGAATTAAAGCAATAAAATAAGCTCGTATCAAAGCAAATAATTGATAAAAAAAGGTAAACTAACTGTTCAAATGAGGTATCGTATGAAAGGACTATTTTTATTCACTTCAAAACAGTTTTTACTAAGTATTTGTTATATACTTGTACTTTTGAGTTACGAGTAAGTACAAGTCACAAAAGAAATCAGTTTTTTATTAAAATAATTGGGCTTTTCGTCAGTAACTTGTGTCTTATCTACCAACAGCTTAATTTGCGTTGAGCTACTTGTTTGATCATACGAATAAATAGTTTTATATGAAGCAAATATTAGCGGAAGACATAGACAATGGCAGTTAGAAGTACCAAGAGAAAATTCCCTCGGCAATCAATGTAGGGTGAATGATCGTTTCTACTTTCACAAGAAGCAAAAAAACGTATCGAGTGCGCATGGTAGCGCACCGCTGCGCATCGGCGCGCGCGCATCGCGCACCAGGAAGCAACCTTGCACGCGCACTTGAACTTGCCCTGCAGATCTAGCGCGCTAGTTCGCTTGCACTGACGTACGTACGAGTACGTTTATAATGATTGCATGCATTTGCTGAGTGCTAAATTATTGGAAACGTTTAAATGAAATTTATCTTTATTCGAATGAGTTTAGTTCATTCAAATAAAACTATGTTTTTAAGTCAATTCGTTTCTTCTTTTTAAGGGTTCCGTGCCCAAAGGGTAAAAACGGGACCCTATTACTAAGACTCCGCCGTCCGTCCGTCTGTCTGTCACAAGGCTGTATCCCATGATCCGTGGTAGCTAGACTGTTGAAATTGATGATGTACAGATGATGTATTTCTGTTGCCGCTATAAGAACTAAAAACAGAATAAAATCAATATTTAAGTCCCATACAACAAACAAGAGTTTTTTGCCATTTTTATAGATAATGGTACGGAACCCTTCTTGCACGAGTCGAACTCGCCATTGGCCAGTTTTTTTATATTGGTAACTACACTAATTGTCACACACATTCATTATCACATTGTATCCACTCTATACTATACTATTAGTACTCGTATGTCTACATTTTTACTGCCCGATAGCACCTATAGGTACCTATAGAATGGTACAGAATCTATTCTGTCCGCCCTTCGGAAAATGAACGTGATTCTATGTTTGACCCACGGTATCTGTTTCCTGTTCACATTTTATTATAGATATTTGCTTTATCATTTCAACATTACATCTAGAATTCTAGATGGGCATAATATACATATACCTGTTTGTTCCACTTTTGTGATATGTTTTTTATCAGTGTAAACAAATAATGAAATATACTTGTACTAGTGATAGGTACTTCAACTCTCAATTGTTATTAGATAACGCACACGATAGCAGTTAATATATTTTAATTGAAAATGAGTTTGATATAAACTCATTCAAAAATCATTTAACTTATAAACCATCCAACTACATATTTTATAATAATGTGATTTTACATAATATTGCTTTAAATCATGTAAGTGTGCAGTACTGCAAAAACTACAGCATTTGTTGAACAAGATTACATTATGCTACACACACAAAAACAATCCTTGAATAAATAAATTGAAAAGTTTATGGCTTCGATTATTTAATGTAAATTACTTACTCGCAAAATGGCAGGTTCAAGCGAAATTGTGGGTTGTTCTTAACAAATAAGTAATTTCTAAAATAAAAGTGAAAAACGTAATTTGTATAAAATGTTCCTGGTTTTATCACTTTTATTAATTATTTCATTTGAACTTCTCGGTGTATTTATATTATAAGGGATTATAAAAGAACTTATGTTGGTTTTATTGAAAAGAAAATTAGTTAGGCAGGAACAGCCATGGATCAACTCACTGATTCAATAGCCCATGCAAGTGTGCATTGTGAGCACTAACCTTGCAGACTATTAATAAGTTTAATACGTAGATATTTCCTCAACTACACCAAATAAATATAGTTCTCTAGTATGGAGTATAGACAACCACTTCCTGAATTAATTGATTATTATAATGTTCTTTTTTTGAAATACCAGGATTTTTCATCAATCTCTATACACTTTGTAAGTTTCCTTACGAAAAATTTTTAATTTCAGTTTTAGGAAACGGTTGCATAAAAATACATTTTAAAATAAGATAATACTCACAAAACGTAATCAATGTTCATTCATTCTTGAAAAACTGTTACGCTTACGAATCAACGCGAGAAAACAGAGAAAAGAAAACAGTCTTTCGCGTACAAGTGTTTAGATCAACTCAATAGCGGAGGACAACGTCGAGTGACTTGAGATACTCGAGGAGGATACGAAGCGCCAACAGCGGGACGAGAGGCCGGAGCCGGCGCGCCGCTCTCATGTCGGCGCGCGGCCGAGCTGGGCCGAGCCGGCAGCCGAGGCTCACTAGCGGGCGACTGCAGGGACTTGCCGTGCTCGCCAGCGGACCGCTCCGCGCATTATGCAACACCGCCGGGGCTCCGACCTGCCCCACGTCTAGTCGACGAGCGCGTCGCACTAACCCGACGCCGCCGCTGTGCCCGCCGACCTAGATGCACTTTTACGACGCCGAGAATGCAATCGACACACATATTCGCGTCTCGTTCCGATAAACGCATCGGCGACGAAAGCGGCCTGTGACAGAGAATACGGACAAATTTGACAGCGAATGCAGCGAGTACATCACGTTCGCGCCTTCTATTCTCATATTAGAGGAGAGCGAGACGGCGCAGTAGGTACAATGCGACCGCGACTGCATTCAAGTTCATTACTTCCGCGGTGGCTGGCGCGTGGCGCCATGGCCGCATTAAGAAGGAGTCCAGTGAGGAGCATGGTCAACTCCTCACTAGGCTTCCATCTAACCCCTAATCGAATGATATAATTTTCCTAAATCATGTATTATTTTCTAATTATATGCACATCGTTTATTTTGGAAAACTATGTAAAAGTAAAACTTGGCACGTGGATCGATGGCACGCATCCATAATATACAATAGGATTTATATCGAATTTTGTTAGTTTCTTCTAACTCTATTCAAATAACGAACTAAGTACTTCTCTAATGAAACATACACTGTTTTTGATTCTATGATATAGGAACCATTTATATACGTGAACGACAAAATTCTATTTTTATAACAAGTAAACATGATATGATAAAAACAATACATTATCAGAATCATCCATAGTAAGCCCTAATTACGAGTAAAACAAGTTAAAAACAAGTCGGGCGGCGTGGGAACGACATCGGCAGCGAAAGCCATGGCAGGGCGGGCGGCGCCCTCCCCGGAACACGCTTTCACTCTCACGGGTCGACGACACGGGTGAACCACCCTTACCTCGTGTACTCGATACCTTTATTCAAAACTATTCAACTTCGTAACTTTTTCGAACTCTCTCTTACCTTCCTCACATTTCAACGTCTAGAAAAATAATTTCTCATTTCGCTAAATTATTTAATTTGTCTAGTAACATGGTAAGGGATATTCTCGCTCTCTTTCCTGCCACCATGCCTCCGCCGCACCCTGCCACCATCCACCACCTACCATCCAATATTGATTTCACTATATTTACACCCCCGTAATCTGTTAACAGACTCTAAAGCCTGAGTATGAAACGAAACATATTATTGCGTAATCAAAATACTTTTAAACTATCCATTATACTAAATTAAAAAAGATAGACACACGTCATTTTATCTGCTAAAAATTTTACATTAAAAAAAAACGACTTCAAAGGGAAATTCAGTTCTATATTTCCAAAATTATTTAAAAGATCTATATACTAACATTTCCTGGAACTGCCCTACAGATATTATTAATTGCTAGTTTTCTTCAACGGCTTTGCTTGCTTCGTTTAGTACTCAGATAAAAAGTATCATAATTGTTATTACTGGACATAAATTATGTCTATTCCATGATACATCTAAATCTGTTTAGTTTTTAGGGTGTCATTGAGGCAGCTCAAACTAAAATTCTCGTAAAATTTCGCATTTATAATATTTTTAATACAAGATTAAGATAATTTAGAATAAGATTAATAAGATACAAAACAACTTTCTGGAAAAAATATCAAATTAATATTAAAAAAAAACCCTTTACTCCCTTCGTTTTACAATTGGCGGAGATATCGTCTAACATACATACCTACAAAAAAAACAACAGAATTGAGAACGTCCTACTTTTTCGAAGTCGGTTAAAAAAAAAAAGATATTCAATATAACAAGTATGCCTACATTACCATTTACACACCTGCATGAATTACGCTTAATAATTATCACTTTCGTTAAATATTATATTTAAACAAATAATTAAGTTGTTATTATCTAAATTATTTTTAAATTTCTATACCTACCTTTATGCCTAGAAAAAATTGTTTCTAGACAACTTATTAATTCCTCAACCATTCTTCACTTAGAATCTGCATCAAGATCCTTTACACCCCTGGCTCTCTCTGCTTTAGCATGATAAATATTTGATACCAACGTAATAGCCGAAAAAAAAAAAAAAAAAAAAAAACGAACGTTTAACAAACCAGGTACTGATACCGAAATAAGTACTCCCAATTTATAATCAAATTCATGGTTTGTACCGCACACAAAAACTGGTGCGTCTACGATTGAACTTTATAAAGCCCTTATTATGCCATAAGAGCGATGTCCTTTCGCCCCCCTAACTGAGATGACCTACCCTAATGTCTGGTGTGTAGAGACTTCGGGGTACGTATGAGTACTTTTCAATCAAATATGTTTGGGATAGACTTAGCGGTTGTATTAATTAGATAAAAAAAAATGAAAGTATAAGTCAACAATTGTAATGTACTCGTATCTAAGAGAGCAATAATAAAATATTTCTATTAGATAAGTATTATATTAAAATAAGTAATAGTTACTTACCGTGCTTAAATTAGAAAAATGCAATAAAGTAAAGAAAACTATAAAAAAACATCACAAGAACAACGTAAACACTGGTACCTATATCACTAGTACATCAACCACTCAAAAATGATACGTCAAAAACATATCCGGCGTTTGATGAATTAAATTTTCGTATTGGCCGTCAATTAGAGCATGAAAAGCGAAGCGCATCAAAGAAAATGCAGTTTTCCATCGCGACGGAGGCTTGCGCGCTATCAAAACACTGAATCTTCCGGGGTGAACGGCCTCGCCTCTCACTAGCCGCGCCGCCCGGCGTCGCTCGTCTCACCCCGTGCCGCGCCCGCGTATAAATCGCACTGTGCTCGTGTGCGGGAAATGCGTTCACTGCACAACTATTGGGCCCAGGTTCGTTGACATCCTCGCAAATTTTCTTTGGGATCGTTATGTAAAGTTGGCGATTGAGCTTCTTGTACAACTTGAACCGGACGTTCTGTTGCATATTACGAGTAGAATCAACTAAGATCTGTTTTTGTAGGTAATTAATAGATGAGTTAGAAAACTACTATTTATATTTTTACTATAGGTAAGTTTGTCTAACTAAACTGATAATTGTAACCGGAATTAACTGTTTTAACTTGCTATTTTTTATTTTTTTGTTTTGATTTTTTGAATTTTTTTTTCCTGCAAGGGATGTACGTATGATTTTGCCACAAATCTTTAGAAAAACTATTCTTCACATTAGGTCCTAGACAAAGCTATCTTACTGTAACACACACTTCATGATTGTTTTGTTTTTTGAAGAGCAATATTTTAAAGTAGGATTAAAAACACAGTATTTTGGTATTAACCGCAAATCTGGGTTGATTTTAAAATACATTTTTATTTTATTTTAGGACGGGATAAATGCTATCGATTGCATTTAGTACTCTTAGATTGTATGGTGGTCGGCTATCTGTGGCAGTACTGGTGCCCGCAGTGCAAACTCGATTTCCCCCTTCTTGGGGTAGGCTTCAATACTCATTCATGTCTTTTTCCTGCTCTGGCGGGGTGCGGGCCGTATTGCGCTCCCGCTCGTACTTCCGTGTTGGCTACATACGCGCCTCTACTATACCTAGCCCAATGCAGCGAATTTTGCGTAGGGTCGTCGTCCTCTCCTACATCTGTACCAACCGATAAAATCTACGTATACATCGCTCTGTCATGTTAAATCTAGTTAAATTCTAATCCCCGGGCGTCGGCAGCGCTAACGATCTGCTTAGGAACGTCAGCATTATGCAGTTTGTAATTTTCACTTTTAGAGGAACTGTGCAATTTCCTTTGTCGGGAAGTTTGCCATTATACTTTAGTCGGTTCATTATGGTGATGAAGGTCGCAATGATATGTAACAAAGCTTGGGGAAACAATGAACCCTCAGGTTTTATGGCCAATTTCGTCCATAACAAATGAGATACGCTAAAAAATGCCATTTGCACAAATTGCATTCCCTTCACTAAGATAATAGAAATACATTTTTTAACAAACAACAGTGACTTTAGAAAAAGTGCAAAAATCTTGGAAGGACGGCAAAAAGCGCAAGGACAATGATTTAAATGGCACTTTTTATTTGGATACTCTTTTTGTAACAGACCAGGGTTATTTTAGCTTGTAAAATTAATGCTCGTTGCGATGAAAGGTATACATTGTGACTACGACTCACAGATGGGAAATGATGTGAAGACCGTAAGTACCTCTGACTGTAGGTACTCATTACTTCATACCATAAATAAATAAAATCTATAAAGTCCTGTTATAATGCCGGTATTCTCAGAATTGCATCAATATTCTATCTAGCCTTCCTGGCGTGGCAGGCATTTGTTCTAGGTAATCGGGTTGATGCATAAATCGAGTGTATAGTGGTGTGAAGTACTAGTCTAGAATGTGCTAGGGTCAAAAGCCGCGCAGTATGTCAGCGTTTAGTATTCCGTGAGCCCGAGCTCGGGCCGGCTAACGGGACCCGCCGTCCGTCTACACAAGCCTTTACTTTCATCGATCGAACAAACCGCATCGACGGTTACTTTCCTTTGTTAGTTTTAGATTCTGTACCATGAATATTCCACTTTATTTTAATTCTGAGTCACTTTATTTATCACATGCCGCTCAAGAAGCATCTTATTAACTTCGTTCTATAAAATTATATCATGGAATTAATATAATATCAACTTATTATCCTTGAAAATCCTTGTTCTAATAATAAACGACATTATAAAGAGATCATCGGTCAAAGTAAAAAAAAGATGAAAAGGAACGGCAAGTGTTTAGATAAATGCAGGTAGAGGCCGAAATTATGAGGTTTTGGGACAACGGAGCCTTTGTAAGGAGGTACCGTTAGATCCATTTGAGAACACTATTAAGCGGACATGAAGAATTATTATTTTATGACTATTTATTTTTATTCACCTGCTCTATGTAATAAAGATTATAAATGGTAGATTATTTTGAATTTATTCCTGTAAATAGTTGTATTATGTAGTTAGTCCGCTTCATAATTACTGTTACAATCACTTAACTACAAACACTATTATTTGCGTCTCGCTGCAAACTATATCGAACATAGGCTCACGCGGCAGCAATAGACATAGTGCTGCAAGGCTATTTTGTAAAAACATGATTATCATGTTATGGTACTGAATGCCATAATACCTACGCTTTTTATGCTGTTTAGGCACCTATACCTACGCTTCCAATACAATACCTACGCTGAATACTGTGAATAGTTACTATGAAAAGTGTACAGATTAGGTATTATCTAAACATTATGTATTGCATTCAACATCATAACATGATATTCATGTTTTTTACAAAATAGCCCTGCTGCATTGCCAAGTCGGCAAATGTATGGGTTTTACGCGCTACAAACGCGCGCTAACGCGCTTTGTTCAACGGTTTGCCGCACGTAATCAAGACACAGCTTTATGTTTTTTTACAGTTTCTACTGTTTTACAGTAAGTCATCTGAAAAATATCGAAATCTTAATTTATAAATAACTTACCATATAGCTATATAGCTAAGCTTAGTGTATAGGTACTATGGGACCAGATAACTGATAGAATACATACTTATAATGTATATACATAACAACATCTAGATACAGAGCAAACATCAGAATCTATCTCTCACACAAATGTTTGTCCTGGATGGGAATCGAACCGACAACCTATAGCAGTTAAAGAAAGGATATTTTCATTATTTCTAGGTACTGTTTAATGGGTAACGGTAAACGTGAAATGTAAAATGTTCTACTCAACGTAATATAGAACGCAGCCTTTACGTTGCCCTGTGGTGTTTAGGGGTCTGGCTACCGTTAGGTTGTATCGATAAAAAACTAAAATAGGCGGGTGAAATTAGACTGTGGTGGGAAGCATAGCTGCAGGCTTTAGAGTTATAAAACTATTACATAATAAATTGATAACGGTGAAATGATTTATTTTTAACTTTTAATTGAATATCTAAATATATATCTCTTTCGTTATTGACTGATATTGATCTATCAAAGCACAGCCTAAATCAGTCGTCCTAGAAACACGAAACTCTAAGGTTCAGCGGTGGTTGAAATCCGCCTGAAAGTAACTTAAACAAGGTCGCGCTGGTTTCCACTAGTTTATTATACAGACATACGTTGTCATGTCAAATTTCAATAATCCCATAAAAAAAGGATTTTGATTTGGGAAAATAAAAAAAAAAACTTCCATTCTTTCATACCTTGTCCTGACAATTACAAATAGAAGCAAAAATAATGAAATTTGTCAAATTATTTTTGAGTTTTACGAAACTACATACTTACATATCTAATGTAGAATTAGATAACCGTATTTTTGATAGGTACTTAACTGTAAATTAAAATATCATTATAGTCGCTACAGTTAAAAATAGTACTCAATATTATTATCATTATGTAGTGGGTAGTAACTACTATATTGTACTAAATTTTCATAAATATATAAATAGTGATTTACTGGTGGTCACTGTGTGATTGCTGTTAGAACTGCCCTCCGGAAGTGAGGCATACATTATCGCAGCCACGTACTTTAGCTACTTAACTATGCATGTGGGACAATTGCACAGCCATCGTAATTTTTACAAACACGTGCTTATTGCACTTCCTGTAACTTTACTTTCATGACTTACACAGAATAACAAACAGTTAAGTTACTTTTTTAGTGTATTACTAAGACTCCGCTGTCCGTCTCTCTGTCTGTCACAAGGCTTTATCTCATGAACTAGACAGTTGAAATCAGACAGTTCACAGATGATGTATTTCTGTTGCCGCAAATCAACACATACTAAAAACAAAAAAGTATATATATTTAAGTGGGGTTCCCATACAAGCGTGATTTATTTGCCGTTTATATAGATAATAGTACGGAACCCTTCGTGTGCGAGTCCGACATTATATTTAAATGTTCCAAATACATGGCTAGATTTAGATGATAGGTTCTATTTGCAATTTTTTTTTTGCCATTAAATAATATTTGCTTCGGTAGAGTATTAAAAAAAATATTTACCTAAGATCTAAGTTTCAGAGAGAGTGTCAAAGATAAGACCTATCACGTTGACCTGAAAAATACATACGGAAGAGCGAGATCTCCTAACACAGGTATCTTCTTACTTAACGTAAGGCCTAAAAATTCTCAAACCATGTAATATTATTAGAAATAAACATTTGTATTTGTATTTGACCTTTCCTTACATAATATCAATCGGTAAATCAGGGGTGGTCAATATGATGATTCAGTCAAGCAAGAAAAAGGTCATTACATAATGGCTGCGTGTGCGCCCGGAGGCATGATATCAAGGTACCGTTGTAACAGGTTCCACGCATTGCTGCACCCCCCCTCTTTGTTTCCCCCCGGCCATATGCGCCTGCGCCGGCCACACGTGCGCATTGCATCCACATTTACTTTCTACCTATCAAGGACCTTCCTGGCACACCCAACTCACCATGTAAGCGGAGAGTTTAAATAGTTAATGATTGGATTAGTTTTCTTTGTGAAGAAAGTGTATTGTTTTTTTTGTTTAATTGACAAAAAAAAACATTTGTATGTATTATGACAGAATTTACGAGAAATAATAAAAACTAATGTTCTACAAAGTCTAATCTGTTATAATAATTGAAGATTTCTGAGCAATTGGTAAGCTTGATGTATGTACGAGCACAACTTATGTAATTTGAGTTTAATTTCAATTTTTTTTTAGCAAAAATTTGAATTAACCGACTAAAAGTTAATAAAACTTTAATTAATTTATAAAGCGTTTACACGACGCTTCTTATTTTAATAATATAAAGATAATAATAATGTTATTGTATGTATGTTATCGTATCATAAAATATTCGCGTCACAAGTTTTCTATAATAACTGTATATATAAAATATCAAGTTGTGTGTCATAACCACTGTGAACTTTATAATCTACGACATAAATGTAAAAATCGCGTAAGCGAAAGCGACTCGAAGTGGGGCTGTGGCGAGCGCGAGGTTCAATGACCGAGTTTTCACGAGTTTGACAGCCTTCTGTTATATCATCGGTCGTTGTCATTGTCATTGCCGAAACCGCGGCAGCTGCGAGTATGCAAATTTGAGACCTGTGTGCTTGAACGTGGGTTTACTTTTGTTTGATGCAAATACGATTTTTAGTTTTGAGTTTCATGCATTACGCCAAGATTTAATTATGTATATGAGAGGTTACCGGGCAATTTATATTTACAAATGGTTAGTTTATGTATTACTCAGAAAATTATAAGGTTTTAGCATGGAATTGTTACCTTTTTTCTCATCTTATATATTTTTTGGGATGTAATGACAATTATGTTCGTTATAACGTAACTATAATGGGTCTTTGGTTTGAATTAATATACTTTTCATCCCACCATCTCGGAAAGAGTATTTTTGCTCTTCAATATCTGAGTGCAAATGCCGTTTTTATTCTCTAGAGGATAAAGTAAATTGAATTTAGAACATCGTGTGCACTAAGTTAGTGAATTAAAAAAATCATTAAACCTATTTACTGCTACATAGGTGCCGAATATATCATACAACTTTTTTTTAATTTGTTAAAAACTCAGACTCGGAACCTTCTTAGTGTTCTTTTTTCAATTTGCTTTGTACGCGGTTCTTTACGCGGCATTTTTTCACGTCATTATTAAGATTATTCTGTAAATAAAATTCATTTAGTCATTTCCTCGCTGAGGTGGAATGAAAAGTTACGTGTTGCACTCGAGTGCAAAGATTTTTCACCTCCTGCTCTTTTGATTCCTTAGCTAACGCTCAGGATTCTAATTTTGAATCACTCGCTGTGCTCGGTCATCAAAATTGAACACGCGGTTAAAAAGCAACTTTGCACTCTTGTATAACAAATAACTATTATTTTACAAAAATGGCGGTCTCCTCAGAAATTATAACCCCGCATTCTACAACTTCCCTACGACCACTGGTCATGTCAGTTTTGTTTGCATTGTACGATTTTGTTAACAAACATAAAATCTTGAAACGGCAACCATTACAGTGCACGTGTTTACTTCGACCTCCACATACAATACGGAAAAAATATGGTGGATTGGCATTAGGTAAACCGTCTCTATTTTTAGGGTTTTGTACTCCAAAAATCATTCTTGCCCTTGTTTGTAGGCATGTAAGCAAGCTAAAAAATGTTTCGTCAGTGTCAATACTCTTTTGTATATATACTACTAGCGACCCGCCCCGGCTTCGCACGGGTTTAATTCATATAAACCTTCCTCCTGAATCACTCTATCTATTAAAAAAAACCGCATCTAAATCCGTTGTGTAGTTTTAAAGATATAAGTATACATACAGACATACATACAGACGCGGGAAGCGGGAAGCGACTTTGCTTTATACTATGTAGTGATTAGGTACATTCAGTAACTCTGATTTTGCGAGCCCGACTTGCACTTGACTATTTTTTTACTAAGACTTCGCTGTCCGTCTGTCCGTCTGTCTGTCACAGGGCTGTATCTCATGAACCGTGATAGCTATCCAGTTGAAATTTTCACAGATTATGTTTTTCTGTTGCTGCTTTAACAACAAATACTAAAAATAGAATAAAATAAATATTTGAGTTGATCGTTTTTATAGATAATGGTACGTAACCCTTCATGCGCGGGTCTGACTCGCACTTTGCGTATAAAATTCAACATTTTATAGCTTACCTCGTAAAAATATTTCACATCATTATACCCATCCAAACTACTATTATGAACTTATCTAAGATTTTGTAATGCTGCCAATTATAATTATAATGTCATGTTGCATGGACAGATAATGATCGAACAGCAAAAACAAGCCGCCAAACAAGTGGAACGATTGTTTAAATGGAATCCATCATTCTTCGTGGGGTTGATTACGTAATCATCGTGTGGGCACACCACGTGCTCAAATTTTAGCCTTGGGAGTGAACTCTGCAAGTTCAAGGTTCTGTTTTTGCAGAATACGAGACCAAACACAATAGCTGCGCTTGTGTGTGTTACGCTCATCCATCGCTATTATTAAACAGTTTAAAAAATATAACGATCTATCTATGGTAGGTACCTGCTTTGGAATTTGATACAACAAATCAAACTCAACCTACCAAATACAGTAGGTATCAGTATAAGTAGTATAAGTACAAACCTACTAAGTACTAAGGCCTATTAACTACTAAAAGCTCCTGTTCTAAACATTAAAAGGTTAGTAATAAACAATGTTACAAATATAGTGCCAAACTACAATACATTATACTAGAAACTAGTACATCCAAATAATTGATAAAAAGTATGAGCTTTGTTGACTTTTTTTATTAATATTGGATAGTTAGGTTCTTAAACCACTCTAACGATCGTTTTCTTTATCTAGGTTAATTTATTAGTATTTATGCTGGTTTGAAAAACTCAAAAGTGACATGCTATTGATATATATATATATTTTATTCATGCTTTAAGTCAGCAATTAAAATAAAATATTCTAAGATGCCACAAGGTAAAGATGCGCGTTGAAGTCTTTTACAGGCAAGACGTAGAGCCAGCGTAGCGCGTTCTTTCTACAAGTGTGCGAATAATCCTAAGTTAGGTGTTAGTATTGTTAGAAAAAAATATAGCTTGTAGATACTAACCATTAGTCACCAAATTCTCGATGAAAATCGTGAAGAAAATCCAAATTGAAAATCCTAGTGGAAAATGTTTGTTTATGTTTGTCACTGTCACTTAATAATAAATCCACCTCACTGAGAACCGTCACTTATTAATAAAGTAAAATAATAAAATAAGTCTTATGTTGAGATCTATGTTGCTTTCAGTCTAGATAAATGCAAAACGTCACGTCAATCGAACTAGAGTGTCATGGTGGAGCGGGAGCGAGCCGCGGCGTAGCGTGGCGCACCGACACCTCCGGTTAACTGATAAAATGTAGCTCAGTTCATGGTCGGAGACGTCCTTCCTGCGCCACTACCCGTGTACAGCGTCCGCGCTCCACCCGCGCCGGTACCTGCGCCCGCGCCGAGCTCTTCCGCACTCGCGGGTGAATGAACTGCTGTGCCAGAGCGGGATAGAGAACTATGCCTCCTGCCTTTGCACTAACTCACTCCCAATGCCATGGTCGATGCTGACACTGAATCTTCATTCTAGCTCGCGAACTGATCTAGAACGAAGTGTCGAACATTGTTTACTTACATAAATCGCATATTGCTTTCGCTAACTGACAACCTCAATTGAAAAGGGTCAAATCTGCCTGAGTGTAGATTTAACCGTCTTTACGGCATCCTGTATTAATCATTTATAAATCGAATTATTTAACTTTCCAGGATTTTATAATAAACTTTTACTGAACATAATTATAATGACTAACGAAAAGCTAAGCTTTAAAGTTCCATTATCCTATCAACACTGCTTATTTTTGCTAACCGGCTTCTGAAGAGTGAAATTGAGGTTATGTCAGCATATCAAGATAACGTTGGCAGTTTAGTTGCTTTTCATCAAAATCCATGTAACAGGAATCATAATTGGAGACAGATAATGTATTTTAAATTCCATTCCAATTTTATTTCATATTTATAAGTGAAGCGTCTTATATGCCAGATGTGGTCTATACATTTTCTAATAAATCCAGGCTCTAATGTGTAAAAATTAAGAATTTTTATGTTTTATAGTTTGGCTCATATTTCTTACATCGAAATACACGTTACCGACGTCCTAGCGTCCTGGAACTTGGAGAATTAAACCTTTTACTTGGTGTAGGAGTGCATTTGCATTCTACATTCTTACATTCAATGCTTAATGGGTTACCTAACCTAGCAGGCAACGAGTCGCTATACGCCACATGAGCTGACATACCACGTGGCAAAAACTGATGATGTATGCCGGTTTAGAGTTTTGAGAGGGTGTAGCGGGGGTTGCAGTCTGAAAAACACGTCACGTCAACGAAGTCGGTTATTGTCATTTAGTTGGCTATAAAATCAAGAGTATAAAATATCATATCATGAAATAGAACAATAAAATAAACGTTAAGGTAGAGCTGGTGCGTATTTACTCGACCAGGTTTAAAAACCAGGTTATTTGTAAAAAAGTACGTACCAGTATGACGTCACGGTTTTGACGCGTATTTTATACTTGAAAGTATTTTTGTACTCTAAAGTCTTTTTATAGGTACTTTTAAGTATTTGTATACTTCAAAGATAGTATTTTTTTTAATAAATGAAAGTATGGTGCTGGCTAACTTTACAAATCTGGACTCACTACTTTAAAGTATTTAAAACTTGGTTAACAACCTGGTATTTATCAGACCTGGTACTTGAAAACACGAGTTCGACCCACCCATTACGGTAATCATTTGCCATGTCATAGTCATTCTAATACTCTAATATCACCAAAACTTTGATATCAAATGGGGATGGCCCCTTATTAGGTACCTATATCTGCGACAAGTTACTCGTAACCTACCTATGTAAAAAGCTCCCAACTTTTTTGTTTTCAACCTTGAAAAGCATGAGTAGTTTAGTAAAAAAAATGTGATGCGTATATAAGTTTTTTGAACTGGATGAAAAAACTTGAGTAGGTTACCAAATGAACGAACACCCATGATAAAGTATGTACTCTATGTACTCTACGTAGTACTCTATGTTGAAGTTGAAACAAGATAGACGAATGCATTGTACCACTAAAAAGAGGGTATATAAACAAATTTGGATTTGACTTATTTTATAAGATACCTACTAAAAAAACTAATTTTCAACAATTTTATTTTTCAAACTATCGTGATTAGTAAGACATAACTATAGATTTTAACGTTTTGGCTATGTTACAATAGTCATGATCCCGCGACCATGGCTATTGTAACATAGCCGAATCGACGGGAAAATAAATTAAAGGTAATTACGTGATAAGCTCCCGTGGTAAAATCAATAGTTACATTTTCAACAAGTCCAAAAGCAGAATTCAATTCATTCTCTATAGTAAAAAAAACCTTGAATAATAAAATGCACAATCAAATCAGATAAAATCATATCCTTTTATATGAAATACCGACACAAATACCTATGAATCCTAAAATGTTTACAGTTACGTAAAGGCAAAACGTGCAACAAAAAGAAGCATTATGTAAGATCAATCGAGGCGTAATCGCAGCCTTCGATCGAGAGATTTGCTCTACCTGCCCGGTCCGGACGTTTTTTCCCTTCAAAGGGTGCCCGTTATAATGCACGATGAAAAAAACTAACGGTTCTTAAAACCAAACACACATTGCAGCGACAAAAACACAATGACATACAGACTATTATGTTTCCTGTGATGAAATTTTGGGAGTTTGAACAGAAAAAAACAACATCGTCCGTGATTTTGCTATTTGGAAGTTTTTTTCAAAGCCCGTTACTTTTTCAAAAAAATATTGTATCTTTTAAATTATAGTTCCTAATAATATTATAAATGCGAAAGTTTGTGATAAGGCTGCTATGTTTGTTCCCTAATCAAAAATAAATGACAAAACGGATTAAGATGAAATTTGCTGTAGTATGTAGATAAAAAATCAGAATAAATAAAGAGGGAACTTATAATCCGAAAAACCACCCCTAAATGATTAAAAACGCAAAAAGGATGATTTTGGTATAGATGGCGTTGGTGTGCAACAAATCTGACATCACAGACTAAAAACATTTAGTCGTCATAGCAAAGCAGTTTTGATTAAGGGGCTCCCAGTCGCTGATTGCTCTTTTTCGAAACGAAAAAAGATATACTTCTGAACAAGCCACATCTCCTATTTTTATAAGTATATTACTTCAGGTTCCTACCTAAATTTCTATTAAGCTGAAAACATAATAGCAGAAACTTTTCACGATAAAGATATTATTTCAAAATGATACGTTTTAGAATTTATGATCGAAATATTTTATATACCTACTATTAAAATCAACTTGTGATTTATTGTTAAAGATAGGTAATATGTAGATCTAGATTTCTATTAATATTTATTTTTTCGTTTCGAACAAAAACAATCGTCGACTGGGAGCGCCTTAATGAATAATACGCAACGCATTCTACCAAAATTCGTAATTTATTTTAACAGTAAAAGGTTTTAAAATTGGAAGCTGCCTGAAATACTTTTTTCTATGTGATTATTACAAAAAAAATTGACGGAACAACGTTTGTCACGGGTCGGTTAGTTATACATATTTCATTTGGTAAGTCAGTGAATGTAGCTTAAATAGTTAAGAATCAGATTAAAAAGAAATAACTCTGATTGGATCCACTCGACTTTATTATTAGGACCTCTTGTTTACAACAATAGAATAGTTTTATTAGGCAGTAGCTGGACTATAAAAGAAAGGATTGCTTTCATAGGTTTCACTTCATTGTTTAGTGACCACCCTTAGTGTGCAGAATCGGTAATAAATGAAGGGATGACTTTCTCATTGATTTATGATGCCAGTAGCTGTTTTGTGTGAAAAAGGTTTGTTTCTTAACGCCATTGTTCGGGGGTTTCCAAAATGTAGTTCGAGACAAAATTTGTCTGTATTTTAATCGGATTTTACGAGATTAAAATGTTAAATACGGAATTAAGACAAGGCTTAGGTCTGTTTTTCTTCAAATATTTACTTAACTTTACTGTTTTTCTTTAAATATTATCTACTTTAGCACTTAAAGCCCAGCGCTTTGAATAGTCTTGAAAAAATTAAAAGATTTAGTTATTTTTCTTCTATGATGATACCGCCAGCTAAATTCTACTAATATTATAAGTCTAAAAGTTTGTGAGGTTATTTGGATGTTTGTGCCTCAATCACGCCCACACGACCAATTGAATTTGGATGAAACTTAGAATATACAACATAGCTTAATTATCTCTACAATAACTTAAAGAATACTTTTTAACCAGATACCACCGAGCGAGTGTATGTTTGAAATTTAACAGCATTAATAATAAGGAAGTGTAATCGAAGTTTATTCATGGAAATCGTTCCAATGTTTTCTTTATACTCATCTTGTTTTGAACCACTGCTACTGCTGGGTATACCGAACATTTTGATACCAGGGTTTTGGAGTAGATATGGCATGATATGCATCCATTAATATTGTAAATGTTCACTGCTATATTGTAAAAAAATCTAGGCTTGAAGAAGTTTTCTCTACGTAAGATACGAGTATGACTTCATGATTTTACAACCACGTGGCTACATGTGTTGGTTACATCATTGCTATAATCAATCACACGTATTACCAATCTAATGATTCCAATAATACAAGTACTCGTACAAAATAATGTAAAAAACTTATGGTTTTAGCGTCCAAGGTTACATTACACTATGAAACTTGTACCTCGAGAAAAAACCATCGAACTCTAAGCTAGTTCTATGTTATTAGATGTGTATTAGTAAAAAAAGAAGTGGACGCCCAAACTGGCCTGGCGGAGTCGCCCCTCCACGCCAGGACGCGATCAGCGATTTGGGGGCAACGTCCTCGGCCTTGAAACTAGATGAACTTACGTAACCGCCGCGCTGCCGGAGGGCACAAAGCAAAGCCTCCACCACCGAATATTCAGGCAGTTTTTGCACGTCCTGTCAGATTATACCGAGACGCGGGCGATAGAAAAAACAACCTCGTAGGTAAGTAGACACTTGATAAAAATTATATAGCTACCCGCAAAATACGAATAAACTCGAGCAATAGACCACTTGCATAATTCATTTAGACGACGAATTCAATATTCTAAACATACCATATCTAAAACAGTCTTTCGTTTCCCGAGATCGAAAATCTACAAAAATTGCGTAAAATCGCATTTGGTTACTAAATGCCTGCCCCCTCCCTATAGACATCTGCAAGGATCTGAGCGCCTGGAGATCTAAGAGGATGTTTACCGTATCTACTTGGAGATTACAGTTGTGATTTTTTCTCAGTGAGAGTACAGATATGTCTTCTGTTTTTATAGTTATGAGCAGTAGTTAATATTCAAATAATATACCTACAATAAAGTTTTTTTTTAATTCAAATTCAAAATTCAAATTCAAATTCAAAAATCATTTATTTCAATAAAATCACAAGGATCACTTTGAAACGTCTTAGGAACTAACTAGGTGAAGCTACGCCGATTCCACGCGACCAAGCCTTGAAGAATCAGGCAACAAACACGGCTTGGGGTCTACCTTTTTTTTTGATCCTTTCCTTAATGCTATGTAGAGCTCCAGTGTGGTGCCAATCGAACAAGGTGAAGGCTCAAACAAGAATAATAATTAAAAGTACCTACTACTCAAGTACGTACAACAATAAAAAAAAATAACTAAAGAGCTTCAGCACACATTCAAAAAGCAACACACGCTACACTTGATTTAGAATAAAAACTTAAAGATAAAATAACTATTTAGTTTAACAATATTTTAAATAGTAGAATAATAATATTAAATAACTAGCTGCTCGCCCCGGTTTCGTACGGGTTACTTCCCTGAATAAAAAGTAGCGTAACTATGTGTTATTCTGATGTATAAGCTACGAGTATATTACTTTAAGTTTCATTTTAATCCGTTCAGTAGTTTTTGCGTGAAAGTGTAACAAACACACAAACACTCACAAACTTTCGCATTTATAATATTAAGTAAGATTAATCAATTTTGATTGAAGGAGTAGCTTTTGTTGTTATTATACCTTTCTTGTATTTTTAGGCAATGTGGCATTATCTAAATATAAAACTCCTACGTTACTAACTGATTAATTGACTGATATACCAACGCACAGCCTAAACCACTACTACTAGGTCATAGAAACTTGAAATTTGGAGGTTATATTCTTTTTGTTCCCAATTCCCGAGTTCAACCTCTAAAGGGGTGCAACGTTGGTTAAAGTTTATTTGATAGTAACTTCGTAAACGAAGTCGCGAGGGTACTTAAAATATACAATAGGCTATTTAACAGTATGAAAAATAAAGTGTTGTTGATAGTAATCTATGTGAATTATGCCTTCGAAAAACGTTATGAAGTAAAATAACTTAAAAATAAACAATCATTTATTCAAAAACCCATAATTAAAATTAACAATTTTCAACGCCAGTTACGTGACACAAAACGGTCAGGATGGTGGTAAACGGTGGTCGAATCGGCGATGACGTAGCATGCTTGTCAATATGTCTTCGCCTGCCTTGAAAAACTTGACGTTTATTTACTTGTTGACAAACATGTGACGTCACAGAAACTAGTACGACGCCATTTGCATAAAGAAGCGTTTTTACGGATTATTTAAATTGACAATATTTACAACAACCACTCGAGTAGGTTGTGAAGTGAAGTAATCATACGATTTGTCTATGTACTTTGCAGCAATCAGATTTTATTACATAGGACGATGTTGTTTGCAGGTTCCTAAACCTAGTCGAGATGATGTCATAACCAAAAGGAGGAATGCACAAAAAAGCTATTGTGTAAAGAGTCGTGAGACTGCCTAGCAGTGCTACGTGCGTTGAACTCTTTTGAGAGGCGAACAGAGTCAATGCCTGCTATTAGCCAATTTATATGACGGACTAACGACGTTTGAATTGCCTTCACATACCTTATACTTAAAGCTCTAAAACAGATAGTTATCGTTAATTTTGACAAAGCTTTTGAGCAGGTTTTTGGAACTTTACCGCCATTTTTTCAGGTCATAGATTTTTTAAATTACACAAGGTTTTAAGCTTTTTTTGGTGCAAATTAACATTTAAGTATCTAATGATATAAAATACCTGAAACTTGAAAGTTTGGATATAATATACTCTGATAATTTTGTCGCAATTCTAAAGACACGATGTGTGTTGTACACAAAAGTGTGTAACTTACTATTTATTAAACGAAAAGTATGACCATTAGAAGTGCTTTGTAAAGATAGAGTTGTATATAGTCATAGATTTTTTTGTCAAAACCTAGATGAATATTTCTTATTATATTATTTTAACTGACATTGATATATTATGCATCTTTTACATAAAACAATAATAGAATGTCCTTCAAAGTGTTACGTATTTCATTCTGATAGCACTACATAAGTACACACCCGCATTCGTTAGGTTATTGACACTAACGACAAAGACCGTGAATTAGATTGCAAATTAGGTTTTTTCACAATACGGGTATAAAATATAAGAAATAAAGAACCTTTATCGATTCTTTTTAAAAAGCAATTTGTCTAGTGTCTTTGAGGAATAAGTCTCTACATCACGTTGACAAAATATCTTTACGGTAGGTCTATATCTACTCAACTTTCGAGCTGAATAAAACTTTTTTCTACTTTTTGCCTTTTTATCTGTTTTGATTAAAACTAAAAAAATAAAATAAATAGGATCACGACTGTGTAATTCTCAAGTAAGGTAGTCATCCTCTTAGATCTCCAGACGCTTAGATCCTTTGAAGAAGTTTAGTGGGGGTAGTCAGAGGCACATCCAAACATTATATTTGCCACATGCCCACATATGGCAGTAGTTAGCATTCCATACGTGACAGGTTGCAAGCCCATCGCCGCTTATAAGAATACTAACTGGTTTCCTCACGATGATTTTCTTCACCGTTTTGAGCACGTGTTTTTGATGCGCATATAAACTTTTTGATTAAAACTGTATTTAAATATTAACTAAGAAAATGTTGTACATTTTTCTTTAAACGCGCAGGGAGGTTAACATATGGTGCGGCTTATTGTGTAGTGCTACGGAGCTTTGTCGTCGAAAGCGAATTCTTAGTTTTATGTATGAAAAACAAATACTTTCTTGGAAAAAGAAGCTAGTTGTTAAATTGCATTGTGGCTAAAAGGAAGCCGTGTGACGCAGAGCCTGACCGGAACAACGAACTTTGCGCAATTCATTTCAGGCTGTGAAGCTACGAGTATATATTTGTCTAGCGGACAAATTGTAGCGGGCTCGGCCGCAACGTCTTTTGCACTGACGTCTACGTCTGGGCAGAAAGCTCAACTCTTGGATTCTAGTATAAGAAAGCCAATAATAACTAATAAATACAACGAAAAAAAACTGTAGCGGACAGTGTGAGTAGGCGGTTGATAGAGTATTTTTATGGCACTTTTCTAGTCATCATTTTTAAGTATTCTATAAAATTAAAGGTCTTCTCAAATGATATCTACCCACACAATACACGTAATTATGTCGTCGTATGTCGAAGATGTCTTTTGACGTTTTCGATCAAAACATTTAATGTCACAGTTCCTCCATAACATAAAATATGAAGTGTTCAAAGTATGCTCAAACCTATGCACCAAAAAGTTAATCATATTCCGGACAGTGAACATTTTAAATCGCATCACCAGATAAAAATAGGTGCGCGGTCTAAGGTAAATAAAAAAGCAACAACTAAAAAATATAGGAACAAGTAGAATTGAGAACCTCTTCCTTTTTCGTCGGTTAATAAGGAAGGTACCAACCTAATACCTACCTACCTACTGTTTTGTTTATCGTTTTAATAACAGAGTATGTATAATAAATTAGAATAGGTTTTATAGGCCTACAGCTCCTTGGTGAGCGGATGCTTTAGCGATATGTCCGCTAGATGTACTTAATCAATCATACAACTAGTTTGGTATCTTCACTGCTATTGGCGCTAAGCGGCCTACGCACCGCAAACCTGTTCAAAATAATTATATTTTTAAGGTATAAACTCGATATACCTATCATAACATAATTGATTGAATGAGCAAAGCAAGCGAAGAACACTAAATCAAATAAAAAAAAAAAAAATAGGATCACGACTGTAATCCCCAAGTACGGTAAACAACCTCTCAGATCTCCAGACGCTTATATTCTTTGATGATGTCTAGTGGGGATAGTCAGAGGAACGTCAAAGTATTATATTTGGCACATGCCTACATTTCAACTTAGATAAAGGCGTTTGTAGAAAAGAAAGGAAACTTTGTATGAATAAAAAAACAGTTCAGACAATTCAAATCAGGCAATAAATATTGACATACAAATTAAGATCAATGAAGCTCCGCTTATTCTGTTACTATTTCTACATACTACATACATTTCTGTTAGTATTTCCAAAATATTATACAGCACAATTTCTGAGATTTTAGTACAAATAAAAATACATTAATGACATCTAGTCAGACATCTAAAATTACCTGCGAAACTGACAATGGATCTGTTAGGTATTTATATAAATACTATACTATTATACTATACCATACCCGTGACAGACTTTGTCCTGCCCAAATTTCATAGTCGCATAGAAAAAAACTACAAATGATTTCCCCTTAAGCCTTGTCCTTTTAAAATAAAGTACGAATTTTGGTAGAATGCGTATAATTCAGTAGTCAAACTTAATGTCAGATTTTTTTGATAAAATAAATGTTATTACCAATTTTGGTAGAATGCGGTAATCATTCGATAGTCAAAATGATGTAAGATTTTTTTGACAAAATGAATTTCTATTACCGACCTTGGTAGGATTCAACCTTTTTGGTAGAATGCGTTGCTATGACAACTCAATTTTATCGGTCTAAGATGTCAAATTTTTTGCACATCAGCGCCATCTATACCAATATCATCCTTTTTGCATTTTTTTATCATTTAGGGGTGGTTTTTCGGATTATAAGTTCCCCTTTATTTATTCAGATTTTTTATCTACAGCAAATTTCATCTTAAGGGGCGGTATGTCGACGATTGCTCTTTTTCGAAACGAAAAAAGAAATACTTCTGAACAAGCCACATCTCCTATTTTTATAAGTATATTACTTCAGGTTCCTACCTAGATTTCTATTAAGCTGAAAACATAATAGCAGAAACTTTTCACGATAAAGATATTATTTCAAAATGATACGTTTTAGAATTATTTATGATCGAAATATTTTGATACCTACTATTAAAATCAACTTGTAGATAGGTAACATGTAGATCTAGATTTCTATTAGAATAGATTTTTGATGAGTAATTATACATAATTTATATCATTAATTTATTCGAAAAGCAAAGGCGGACCACGCGCCGACGTGTGTTTGTCGTCATTGCAGCGGTCGGTAGGATTATTTATCGAAGTGATTAAAGATGGGTACAACTTTATTCACATATACTATACATTATAAAATAGGAGACGTGGCTTGTTCAGAAGTATTTCTTTTTTCGTTTCGAACAAAAACATTAGCCTTAATCCGTTTTTATCCGTCATTATTTTACTACGATCTGAGTTTTATACATTTAGATGTATTTTTCTGTAATCCACCTAACAGGACCATTATTCAGTTCAGCTCCTTCACGTATTTGAGCAAACGTTGGGGTGGTTGCCGTTAATATCAAATTATGTAAGAAGGAACAACCGAACTCGATAAATTCTTGGCAGCATAACTTAGCCAGTCCAATGCCGGCACGCCAGCTTAAATAATTTTCTAGTAAAAGATATGCCAACAAAAACAATTCTTGTAAAAAAAGCCAAGTCTCGCAACGCAACTCAATTCTTCTACCGTAAAAAGTTGAAGATCAATGTAATACCAAGTCGGTTAACTTATTCAGTCCCCACTTTAAGGGTCCTTCTGTCTTAAGTTATTACGTAAAGGTTAGCTAATTACGTAAGCCTTAGTTAAGAGGCTGCCAGTCGCTGATTGCTCTTTTTCGAAACGAAAAAAGAAGTACTTCTGAACAAGCCACATCTCCTATTTTTATAAGTATATTACTTCAGGTTCCTACCTAGATTTCTATTAAGCTGAAAACATAATAGCAGAAACTTTTCACGATAAAAATATTATTTCAAAATGATACGTTTTAGAATTTATGATCGAAATATTTTATATACCTACTATTGATGCTTTTTGATCGATTGATGGATTGATCAGTCCATCAATCGATCAATCAATCAATTGGTCAGTCCATCAATCGATCAAACCATCAATCGATCAGTCCATCAATCGATCAGTCAATCAATTGGTCAGTCCATCAATCGATCAGTCAATCAGTTGGTCAGTCCATTAATCGATCAGTCCATCAATTGATCAGTCCGTCAATCGATCAATCAATCAATTGGTCAGTCCATCAATCGATCAAACCATCAATTGGTCAGTCCATCAATCGATCAGTCCATCAATCGATCAGTCCATCAGTCCATCAATTGATCATTCCATCAATTGATCAGTCCATCAATTGATCAATCGATCAGTCCATCAGTCTATCAATTGATCAGTCCATCAATCGATCAAACCATTTCAGTCATTCCAAAAGAAAAAAAAATTGTGTATATACCTAGATATACCTAAGCTTATCTTATCTGCATCATCACTACATAGTATAAAGCAAAGTCGCTTTCCGCTTCCCGCGTATGTATGTATGTTTGCTTATATCTTTAAAACTACACAACGGATTTTGATGCGGTTTTTTTTAATAGATAGAGTGATTCAGGAGGAAGGTTCATATGTATAATACATGCATAATATAGTAGAGAAACACTGATAATTTTAGAGGTTTCTAATGTGATGTCGTAAATAAACACATTTTTTTGCGCTTACATTGCAAATGCTGGCTGGACCCCACGAGATATATCAAAATAATGAACTACAGTATTGTATACCTTAAAAACGTCTACAAAAAAGTCCACGATGGTATTAGAAATGTCTTACGCACAGCGAAGCGGGCACGGGTCAGCTAGTATGCAATAAGAAGCTAAATAGTTAAGAGGAAATCCTAACATCAACAATTTTAAAAAATAGGTATTTAAAAAGTCTATTGGTATAGGGTATATAATAGTCAGTTAGTTTTTGGAGAAAAACGTAACATGGGCAGTGGTGAGTGGTCCTCATAGATTGTTCGGCTTCATAGCTCAGTTGGTAGTAACTCTGCCTTCAGCGCTGTAGGTTGTGGGTTCGATCCCCACCCAGGGCAAATATTTGTGTGATGAACATAGATGTTTGTTTTGTGTCTGGGTGTTAATTATTATCATATGTATGTATTTACAAAAAAAAGTATATAAGTATTCTATCAGTTATCTAGTTCCCATAGTACAAGCTTTGCTTAGTTTGGGGCTAAAATTTCCACTAATATTATTATTATTATTATGTATGTAAGAAAAATATTTGCTCTAGTATCAGAAAAAAACGTTTGTATAGAAAAACGCCTGCACAGCAGATGCTCTTAAAGTGAGAAAGTGGAACAAACACACACTTCCGCGTTATTGAACATTAAATTATTGGAAGTCTAAAGTAAACGATAACGCTTTGGCTTAGTTAGCGGCAAGTCCATACATTCTGCGCGAACGAAGCACTATTATTTCATTTTAAATATACACTGACCTGCTACTTGACCAGGTTTTCATTAATTCTATGCCTTGTAGAAGAAAGTGCCAAAGTAGGTACGTATAAGTACATAAAATACAGTAAACATGTATACAAAAGTACAATAAAACTCAATTAAGAAGTTTATTTCATGTAAAAATTGCATCTTATTATTTCTTATTCTAGTATTTTTAGAGAAGTGTATATTATTACTCTTTATAGACATTATTTTCAGTTTGATTTCAAATTAGATATTTTTTTTAAATTACAAATAACTAAGCATACAACCTAACAGTAGCGACATTTGAAGCATTAACTTTTAATTAAAATACCACAATTTTGCACACTGTGTAATAAAATAACCCGATCTTCAACTTTACTCTTTATTGACGTGCACAAAAATAATTGCATGAAAATGTTGGGCAGCTTCCCCTAGTTTTCCGTTTTCTATGCGTAGACGTCGAACGCGGCGCGCGGCGGATAGCGACGGCGTGCACGAGTCAAGGTAAGTGTGCCGACGGCCGGGTATGACCTAGTGTGGCTCCCCCTCTTTGCTGCGTTCTGCACTCGCGAAAGTTCAACGAACCTCGAGCAGAATTCTTACAGGCATACGCGGCGGTTACATTACCGGAAAGCAGCTGCTACCAAGCTGGATGCATCGGCGAGAGCATTGAACACTTATCGAGCCGCTTTTTAGGAAAAGCTTTTATACGTGTACAATTGAACTTTCATTCCACGGTTTGAGTTACTCGTGGTCGTACCCCTTATTTCTAATCCTCCTTTATTATTTCTACCTTGTCTACCTACGCACAGCCTAACCAACACTGGTCTAAGAAGTTTGAAAGGTTTTGTAAGGTGTATTCCTTTTGGAAAAATAATTCTCAAAGTTCAACCTATAAAAGTATGCCACAAAATAAAAAAAATAAAAATATAAGATCACGACTGTAATCCCCAACCCCAAGTACAGTAGACATCCTCTTAGATCTTCAGGCGCTTAGATCCTTGAAGATGTCTAGAGAGGGTAATCAAAAGCACGTCCAAACATTTGTAAAATGTATGCCACAAATTCTGTTTAGAAATAACTTCAAACATAAGACGGATTAGGTAGGTACAATAAATTAGCCATGTATGTTGGGTGGTCATTAAAAATTATTGCCAGTTAGATTTATTTCTATGCTTTTGAAGTAATATAAATCCTACTTATTTGGTGTTTATATCTCACATGTTTGGTGCCAAGTGTTTCTCTGAAACAAAACGAGGATACTAAACGTTTTTCCCTAAAGCATCAAGCGTGGTCATCAAGACATGAGTAAGAGTGAATGCAGGCCAACAAGCAAGAAGCCACCGAAAGGGGTTTTAACCGAAACCGGCGGAAATATGCTAATTTAGTTTATTATGTCACAGAGCCGTGTTCGTGAATCATGCACTCACGCAGCTCACGTATCCACCACCGTTATTACTTTCTACGAAGCCAATGGTTTTTCCTATTCGCACACAATATTCTGTTTTTCATTGTTTTGTAACCCCATTGCTCTGTAAAGATAAAATAGGTAATAGAAGACTGGATATTGAATTGAAAGAAATATGTAACTCGAACATACTATAGAAATGCATTCAACTTGTACCTACTCTGTTATATACCTAATAGTTTGTCTTGCCTTTAGTTAGTTTGTCAAAATAATAAACTCCTATAAATGTTTAAATATTGTTTTTATGATTTGTAGTATTCAACTAAATATTATTGTACCTACGATACAGAGTTTGGGGATGAGAAAATTCCTACCGAAGCTTCCTATTCCAACAATACGTCTCAACAGACGGTGAAATAAATACAATGTTTGTAGCAACAAAAGAATGAATTACCAAATATGATGCTATGATTGCATACGTTTGGTAGCGCGGCGTCGCAAGCGCAGGCGACGGTAACGGCAGAACGGGGCCGATGAACGCGCGGCCTTATTCTGCGGAACTATCGCACGCGAGAAACGCGTCGTACTTTCATTGTCACCAGTACGTTATGCTACTTATCTTAGAAGATATCTGTGTAATTTAAACCCGGAAGATTATTAACAGGGTTATTTGCTGTAAAGCTCGGTGTACATTCACAGAAGCGCACACTTTTATACTAACATCTTATCTCTATCTAACTGCAAAAGATAGTGAGAAACTTTAAAAATTATGTTTTAGTCTTTTGTTTGTTAATTTGTTGTCTATGCGCGGATGAAGAAACTTGTATAGAAGACTAGCCGACCCGTGACAGACGTTGTCCTGACAAATTTCAATAATCAAATAGAAAATACTGAATGTTTTTAGTCTGTGATGTCAGATTTGTTGCGCCATCTATACAGAAATCATCCCTTTTGCGTTTTTTATCGTTTTGGGGATGTTTTTTATATTTTAAAGTAGTCTATTATTTATTCGGGCAGTATATCTACATCTACAGCAAAATTTCCGTTTTGTCGTTTAGGCCTGATTGAGGAACAAACATACATACAAACTCACAAACTTTCACATTTATAATATTATTAGGAAGGATAGAATAGGATATCTGGTTTTGCGATAGGTTTTTGACTAATAGTCACCGAGTTAATTGTTTCTCAAAAACAGAAAATTATGTAAATAATTGCTATGGACATAATTGTATGAGGTGATTCGGGTACTTATAAGGGGAGTTCTGGGCTCTCGTTTGAAACTATTTCTTGGGATAGCCTAGGTATAGAAGATATTTTCCTCACCAAGCATAAAAACAGTTTTTTGTCTAATTATCTTCACTTACATTCTACAACATAACCATTATATTACTCTTTACTAGAATCACTGCTTAGTATTATTCTAAGACAAGTATACTCCAAGCATTAAACGGCGGTAACTTTAACTATCGTTTAACTGGAAACTAAAGTGTAATACTATTTGCCAAAAAGGATTAGTTTGACTAACTAGTCGTTAATCAGTCGGTGAACTTTATCCTAAACGAATGCAGGTTAAAGTAACTCTACTTAGTTCCCTCTACCTTCCTGTAAAGATGCCAAGTAAAGAGTTTATTAATACCTTACTCAAAGTTTTGATGAAGTTTGTTTGATAATTTGGAATGATTTATGCAGAATTATTTTAATGAATGCAAACTTCCGTTTGCAATTTGAATAGGTTAAGCTTATTTTAGTTTCCTGCGTTAGTTTAATGAAAGTTTTTGTTTATTCATGTAATGCCATTCAAAATAGGGTCTCATACATTTGAGAGGTAATTGTTTTTTTATTCATTGAATTTAAATCAAATGCCAATATAAATTTCGTAGTATATACAAGGTGTCTCAAATTATATAGTCACTGATCACTGAACAATATAGAACTGAGGTATTAAAATTCATTACTTACTATCCATTTAAAATATTAACAGGAATGCGATCGTATCATTGAATTAGCACTAAAATATACAATGAATTCGTTGTATAGGGCACGTTCAACATTTAACAATTGTTCACAATATTCACGCATGGAATGCTAACTACTGCATGTGTGGGAATGTGCCAAATGTAATGTTTGGACGTGTCTCTGACTACCGCCTATAACTACTTTAAAGATCTAAGCGCCTAGAGTTCTAAGAGGTCTACCGTACTTGGGGTAATCCCGTCGTGATTCTATTTTATTTTTGAGATGGAATGTTGAAGAATAATGTTGTGAATCCCCTGGGAAACACAAGACTATCCTTCATCTATCTCCATCAAGTCTTTGAGTACATTGCCAGAAAAGCAGTAACAAATCTTTAAGATGCTATCATTGCTTGCCAAACTAGTGGTTACGTTAAAAGATTTCATGTAACGTCGAAAATAGTTATCTTAAAGTGAATCTACTCGAGGTCAGGTACGGTATAGGACAGCCGGTAGAATCAACTTGCAATTGCCTAAAATGGCGTTCACACTGCACTGTATAATGCAATATTTTCTGTACAGTGTACAGTAAACTTTAAAAGCGAAGACAGCGGGTAATACTGAAAAAAATACATTTGGAAAAATTACCTTTAATTTTATAAATGCGAGAATTCTAAGTTTGTTGGATTGTAATGATATACAATACCTACACAAATTGTGACATTTTAATGGTATTTTGTAAAGATTTGCACTTTTTTACAAGCTTTTATTTAACTTGCAATGTATGTATGTAACTATGTAACTATGTAACTATGTTTGTTAAGGTGGAATCTTGCAACTCAATTTTGAAGCAGCTATCACCAACCGATTGAGTTGAAATTTCGCATACTTATGTAACTCCGGTTACAATGCAATAATAATGTGACAGCGAGCTGATCTAATGATGGAGTCGGGAGCTGTTCAACAGACGCATACAATGGAACTTCTTAGTAAATACTTCGAGTAATAACTTTGCATACTTGTCAAGTTCCGATGACAATGTTATAAGATGTGACAGTGACAGGTGATAGCGCGATGGTTTAAATGAATTTACAAAAGCTTGTCATTGAAAAATATTGTTCAATAGAAAACTTATATATCCAATCCATGTAGAACCATTCCGAATAAACTGCGATCTCATTACTAGCTCATAAATCTGAAACGTTCCGATTACCTGTAATTGGCTTACTGAATTGTTTACATGCCACATAACCTTAAACATGTATCGATATAAAAGCTGTTGGCAGTCCATTTTAATATATAAATAAATGGCAATACTGAATGTTTTAGTAATGTTCTTGAATGAACTCATTTAATTTTACAAATTGTTTAGCCGCAAAACGTCATTTTTAGTATCATTAACGAAATCTGGATGGAAAATATACCGGAAAAACTTGTCAAAGGCTTAGTTACACCATCAATGTGCACGTGGGATTACTGTGACCCGCACGATGACTGCCATTGACCTCTCACGGTGTCAAGTGCATCCAGCAATGACATTGTGTATTGCAATATCATATTCTGCCACGCCCATGGTTTAGGTTGCGTTTTGTTTTGAGTTGAATACGAAACAGTGAACATGAAAATGAATGTGTTCAATTTGCTGTTCACTGTTTTTTGTTCTCTTTATTCATTATTTGTGTTGTGTTTTTGGAGCAAATAAATGATTTTTCTTTCTTTCTTTCTTTTCTTTCTTTCTTTAAGACGTTCTACAATTTTGATAAAAGCTTAACAGATTCCTTCCTTCATGGGCCTGAACTGATTAACAATCTTAAGTGGCTGAAAGTTTACTGAATATTAAATAAGTAGTGCTTCGTATGGGTAGGGTAGGCTAGGTTTTTTTTTTAGTTTATCCGGTACAAATAAAATTTAAATGTTACCTCTTTGAAATAGAATTGTTAGAAGTGAAGATATCAAATACCCTTCATAAAAATATTTCAAACTATACCTACTTGTTTACTAATCATTGTTCATTTATATGTGAAAATGTAGATTGGGGTTGGATAACAATTTTGCAAGATCAGTCAGATTAGAAGTCGACCTTCTTTCTCAGTAGGCGATGTAAAATTAACACGTTTTTCCATTTCTCTCTAAGTTCGTGTTGGTGAGTGAAAACCGCATGGTCGCGCGGACGTCATTCCACTTTTCCGAGGCGTCAGTGATTTACAACTTGACAAATGTTACTGGAGCCCCCGAGTTTAGCTAAATTACCCCGCGTTGTGAGAGTCGATGATTTGTTAGGGGGCTGGGGGAGGTCTGTCGGAATTGGTCGGGGTAGTAGTATATCCGCAGAAGCGAGTGACGACGCGCTGCTTGCATTTCGCCTGCACCGTGCAGTAGGTAAGTGTGTCAATGCACTCTAAACCCCTCCACCCTTCTCTTTGCAATCACTCATGACAAGTTCAACTCGTCTAGTCTCCGTGTACCCATGTAGCACAAGTCTAGATACGAAAAAGTGAGATCGGCCTTATCAGTTACTATGTTGCGATGAAAGTAAACATGCTAATCTTTTAGATAAGGAGTAAGTCGTCAAAATCGCCAGTATTTTTGCAAAATCTATCACTATTAGACGTCTTATCTGTATCATTTTTATAACTTCATAAAAAATATTTATTCTTAATAATCATGAAGAATTAATGAGTGTGAAAGGCTTTATATTTGGTATTATTATTATCTATAGGTAACTTAATTTCCAAAAGTTCCTAAACTTTAGTTAAACACAAACTTGCCCAACACTCAGATTATAAATATTCAAATTACCCACATCAAAAAAAAGCCAATTTACATTTAATATAGTTATGTTCTAGAACTCGATACGATAAAACCGTAGCGCGTATCGAGAAGTGCAATGCGCGGGTTCGTTGGCCTGTCTCGTTTTCATCGGCGCGTGATAGCTGATTGCGCCTGAAAAACTTTCTTGCACACCACACGTGGACCAGAAGAAATTTTCCGAGTGTTTGGAAGCGATAGCTTGGAATATTTCTCGTTGCAGTGATTTCTATGTTGCTCTATTTGCGGCGGTCTTTTACTTTTCTTTTGTGCTGATAATGGGAAAATCGTAGAATCAGAATAGTAGATGTACCTGTAGATAAATGTTGTGAATTTTCACCGAACTTTATAACTTTAAATCAATTTGGTTAGTTTAGAAAACGAGACTTACATTATCATAAACAGCATTCAGTCCTATAATTTTTTAACGAAGCACCTCAGGCATATACAACATTTATGCATGCCGTCAAGGCTTTATAGTTTGCACAAGTTTATTTTGGAACATGTTCAAATCTGTCACACGCGTGCATCGATGATAGGCGTGGAGGGTCACACTCGCAGGTGGGTGCGCAAGCGCATCGCCGAGTTTCCTATCCGTATCTAGGCGAGTGACAGTAGCGGCTTGCGAAAGTGCACATAATTGGATCGGCGCTTTAGAAAGGGGGTTATGAGTTTGTAAGTGCAACGAACCCGCGTGCATTTCCCCGGGAAGATGCAGACGGCTCCGCGGCGGTGGAAAGCGTGCCTTCCAGGAATAGGCGACACCGCGCCTGCCAATCGCAACTCTCTCGCGCGCTTCATATGGCGAAAAGTGAAAATAATTGCACTAACTGGAGATGTGAACTCAAATGCGAAAGAAATTAACATAACATAACTCTATTTCCACTCATGTTATTTGTTTATTTTCGGTCACTTTATTTTTAGCCATCTTGTGGTAAGGCGTCACCGACAGTGAAAGAACTAGTGTTGTAAAAGGATTTAGTGCGGTTCACCGCTCCTTTCTTTGCTAGCTAGCAATGAACTCTAACATTTTGTTTTCAAGGTAAAAACTACGGTTACCGTTCAACCGTTATACAATTATACATTTATGTATGGAGATTAAGATTTCTATAATGATTTAACTAAAAAACTACCACCTGGCGCCGTCTGCGTCAAATTCAAATGTTGGACCAAAAAAATCAGGCTGTTATTCATGATGCAACTGTTGTTAAACAAACGCGGTCTAACGGGGCCAAAGGGTTACAGGACCATATGCTTTATGCCCCAAATACCGGATATGGGTTAAATAATCACAGGCTTTTTTGCATCGACTCTATTAACCCACTCTATTGTGAGGCGGTAACTGTAAATTATAAAACGACATTTGCACGCATCGATGGAGTGTTAATTTAATTTATTCAATGTCATCACAAAGTTTCTGCACTGATATTGCTAGTGTAATGTTTTTGATAAGGTGCTCTCACACTGAGATTTAATTAAATTGTATCACAAAATATCATAATAACCTTATCATTAGATAAGGTGAAGAAGAAGAAAAAGATGTTAAAAAATCACCATGACTTTAATATCATTTTATTATTATTAAGTACGGTAGATATCTTCTTAGATTTCCAAGCACTCAGATCATCGAAGATCTAAGGAGGGGTAGTTAGAGGCACGTCCAAATATTACATTTGACACTTGCTTACATTTTGCAGTAGTAATTAATATGCGCGCGTGGAAGGCTCTACCTAAGCCGCTACATCAAGTGCGTTATTCGAAGATCAAATAGGCAGGTATATTGCTCAATTTTCGATGTTCACCAAAATTGTTCACAAATCGTCGATTTCAGACAGATGTACAATTATTTTTAATAGACCTGCTTGAAATGACATCATCTAAACTAATTGAACTCGCATCGAACATCGATGAGTAAATATCGGGAGTTTAGGTAATGAACCTGCCGATTTATAAATTAAAAATAGTGTTACACAAAACACCTAACTATTTATCTACTATTTATTTACTGTGTGGTATGACGTGCCGTAAGTCATAGTATGACAGAATCTGTCATAATTTCCGTGTCTGTCTTCATATTACTATGTTAATTGATATTAACGTGTGTTTAAAATACTTGGTAAGTACTACTACTACATAACTATGTATTTCAAATTTGGCTTGAGTATCCTAAAACTTGGAAGGTTTTAATATTAGTACTTGGATGATCTGGATGTTTCATTGCCTGAAAACACGGATAAAATGACGTTTCCTTAAAATTAAACCTAGCTAGATCGATTTATCGCCCCCAAAACCCCCCGCATACTAAATTAAATGAAAATTGTTGAAGCCGTTTCCAAGATTCAGATTATATATATATACATGAATTGCTCGTTTAAAGGTATTACATAAATATAGTATGAGAATGCAGAATAAACATTATAATGGATTTGACTATTTGCCAAATGCAATGACAATCCGTGACTATTTTAGTGCAGCATTGAAAGTTATGGTAATGGGATTTGATGACGAAATTAATATTATGTCTGGAGATATTATTGAAATAGTAATTCATTCTAATAAGTAGGTAAGTATCTTTTACCCAAATTAAATCACACTGATATTACAAATACGAAAGTGTTGAATTTTATTTTTTTGTAAGTTAAGTTCCAATATAATTAGGTCTATGTTGACCGATTACTTATTTTTTTATTTTTGAGACAATCTAAATGATGACTGCCAAATAACAGTTGTTAATTAAATTTGAATGGTATATTTATCTTAATAATTATATTAAACCGTAAATACCTTAATACAACAAAACTGTTAGGTTAAACAAAAACTTAAGCTCGTCTACTGATGATATTGTGTTTAAACCTCAAATTGGTCACAGTCCAATGAATAATGACCGATCATATATCTTCCTAATCTTTTGTTTGATAAAAGCCCGTTCTTTCTGAGAAAAGGCTATTATTACTAGAGGTCCCGGTTTACGGCAGGAACTGTTACTTTGTTGGTCCCGTATGACGGCAAAAGTGCGTTGGTTGAAAAGTGCAGCGTGACGTCACAATGGCGACGTCACCCACGGTCCTGCAGTCCCGTTCTTTACAAATCGCTAACAATAAGCCGTCAGTTCGACCACAACTTGCTGCTGGCTGTGCATTGTCTTCGACGACTGTAAATCAATCGAGTCCGAGAATTCATGTCTATTGTTTCATAGAATGTGAAAAAATATGTTTGTTTATTATGCAATTTTTCTTAGAGTAAAGATACTCGAGAAAGTATATTTTTTTGAATTTCAAAATATACATTTTACTATGCACAACGCACTGATTGATTTTAAAAATAATCATTATTGACCTACTTATCTTTTTATTGATTATTTATGAACAACAATTCTAAAATGTAATTATAATTAACCCAAACACTGACAGAACATTAAAAATGCAAAGACTCTAGCTTCCAAGGAAGAGTAACATTATGTAGCCGAAAAAGTCATCGTCATTAAAAGTGAACGCATGCCTGGGATGTTGGAGGTTGAAAAAAAGTAAAAAGAAGGTTCAAGTCCCGTTAGAATCCCGGTATCCCATGGAGCAGCCTACCTTGAATAGTTAAAAAAAGTACGCGTCACGTTTCATAGTCATTTGTATAATACGCCCATTTATGGTGTAACCTCAGAACGGTTCCTGAGTTATAGATTATTTAGTTTGTTTGTATATGAATTACTTATTTTTTAACTAAAAGTGAATTATCTACTTATAAGATCAAACAATTATTGATTAAATAAGATTAACATAACAAGTTAACTATTTCATACAGATATAACCTTTTCTGAGTTTATTAAACTCCTATGCATGGATGTCGTTTTCTTTTACTCGTAATTTTTGCTATGAGAGCAGAAAATGCTTATTGTAGTATGGATTAGAATTCCAATCGTGCATTACTGAATTTTCTATAATAAAAATGAGCGTAATAGAACATTATATTATAATCAATAGGAACATCGTACGGAAAGCAGTTATTCTTCTATGCAGCTATAGGCTTACAACCTGTCATGGAATGCTAGCTATTGCAAAAAGTGGGTATGTGTCAAATGTAATTTTTGGACCTACCTCTAAAAACCTCCTTAGATATCTTCTACTATCATGTCTATCGTGCTTGGGGATTAGTCATGAGTCCATTTCATGTTCTTCATCGGTGCTTGTATGATGATAACGTGGCCAGAGACTGAAACTTAATTGAAACGATAAATAAACGTAAGAATACGTTCATACATTCATAAATCTGTACTCCCGAAACGGGCAGTATTTTATTAATATTTTACAAAAGACCGCATTCTATTAGAATTGATTTGTGATATAAAACTCTTCCCTTTACTGAGATCGGAGTGTTTCAAGCCAACGACCTCTTGATGTAAGATATGTAAGCACTCAATATAGCCGCTTCCTGGACAAACAGGACTCGAAGTCCGAGAGCTATGGGGACTTATTTATGAATCGAAATAAACATAATGACTGCAGCATCTCGGATTTGTAGTCTTTTTTTATTGGTCTGGTAATGCCTTCTCTGAAGACTTACATAATAGCTAAGTGAAAACTCTCTAAGCCGTTTGAAATCCATAAGTATTTGTAATTAAATAATTACATGTTCAAAACTAAAAAGAAAACCGACGAAAATGTTACCAATCGAAAAGCTAAGAGACAATATTTTTTTTTAAGATTTGTGAAGAAACTATTAGTCCTACATAAATACAATTTAAATGGAACCTATTTTGGACATTTATCTACCTAATAGAAAAAAACATCAAAATTCAATTGCGTTGAATTGAGAACCTCCGTTTTTCGACGGTTAAAAAGGTTTTCTATACAAATACAAATACAATTTTTAATTATTGCATTCAAATATAGGTTAGCTTTAAAATCTATTATCTATATATCTATATCTATCTATCTATATCTATATCTATCTATCTATATCTATATCTATATCTATATCTATATCTATATCTATATCTATATCTATATCTATATCTATATCTATATCTATATCTATATCTATATCTATATCTATATCTATATCTATATCTATATCTATATCTATATCTATATCTATATCTATATCTATATCTATATCTATATCTATATCTATATCTATATCTATATCTATATCTATATCTATATCTATATCTATATCTACATCTACATCTACATCTACATCTATATCTACATCTACATCTACATCTACATCTACATCTACATCTACATCTACATCTACATCTACATCTACATCTACATCTACATCTACATCTACATCTACATCTACATCTACATCTACATCTACATCTACATCTACATCTACATCTACATCTACATCTACATCTACATCTACATCTACATCTACATCTACATCTACATCTACATCTACATCTACATCTACATCTACATCTACATCTACATCTACATCTACATCTACATCTACATCTACATCTACATCTACATCTACATCTACATCTACATCTACATCTACATCTACATCTACATCTACATCTACATCTACATCTACATCTACATCTACATCTACATCTACATCTACATCTACATCTACATCTACATCTACATCTACATCTACATCTACATCTACATCTACATCTACATCTACATCTACATCTACATCTACATCTACATCTACATCTACATCTACATCTACATCTACATCTACATCTACATCTACATCTACATCTACATCTACATCTACATCTACATCTACATCTACATCTACATCTACATCTACATCTACATCTACATCTACATCTACATCTACATCTACATCTACATCTACATCTACATCTACATCTACATCTACATCTACATCTACATCTACATCTACATCTACATCTATATCTATATCTATATCTATATCTATATCTATATCTATATCTATATCTATATCTATATCTATATCTATATCTATATCTATATCTATATCTATATCTATATCTATATCTATATCTATATATAAAAAAGAAAGTCGGGTTTGTTACAACACTTATAACTCAAGATCTGCTGGACCAATTTTCATGGTTTTTGATTCGTTGGATTTGTCTCCGCCCCGAATAGCAGAATACATCTTAAAAACAATGAAAACTGGACGAATACATAATTAAGAAAGATGAATCATTTTCAATAAATGTTCATTGGTTTAGTACATGTCAAACATTTGTTGTCCATCCTGTCAAATACTGTAAGTAATGATTGACATTTATGCATGCGTTCAGAAATGTATTTTGTGTAAACTATTTAAAAAGGTTGAATCAACTATTGTCTGTATTTTTTCATTTTTTAACGGGAATGGGAACGGGAGTTAATTCTAAAGCGATACGAAGTTCGCCGGGTTAGCTTGTATTCTATGTATTAAAATAGTCGTATTTCTGAAGTACGGAAATTATGTTAAATCTTTACTCACAAGAGTTTTACGGACCGAGTAATACTCACTCATTTTTAACGTTTATTTATCCCTGTGATAATATTTTTACAGGTTTCTAAAATTACCTTTTAAATGTTTTTGTACTTGTATAAGTAAATACGCATTTTTCGTGTTGTTAGAGAGTGGCAAATGTACCATCAATCTGAAGGCCGTGAGTTCAAATACCCAAGGAATTGTTTATTAAATAACAATTAATAAATGCATCCGCTAGTTTTAATAAACAATTAAGTAATTAAAAAAAAAAACATTTACATTATATAATTTAAGTTTCACTTAAACTCCGCATAAAACAGCGGAACATACAATTAAGGAGGTGCGGGTAAGTACTAGTAAGAGAATGCTCTACCTCTAGACTGGCGCTCGACACATTTTTTGGGACATTCTTTATACTTTATGGTATATAATTATTATAATATATTAAATAATAAAGTATACAAACGCTTTCAAGAATAGACGTTTGAATGCACATTTAACAAGCACCAGTGATGGCTATGTGGTGAAATAACAAAACAGTGAAATAAAATAAAAAACAACTTCAGCTTTAAAGTTTTGTTAAAAAGTTTGAATATATGAATTTTGGTTCATCCAGTAACTAGACTAAATAACTAGAGTAAAATGCATTTTCCGTAATAAATGTCACAGTAAAAAGTTCTGGCAAGATTTCTTCTCGTAAAGCGTGTCAAAAGTGGAGCTTGTTGGAAAGTCTATTGCAGGTCTCGTGCGACACCATGCCTTTGCTGCAATGTAAAGAAAAGTCATTGACGTAGTGTAAATTAATTATTTTTCTTGAAAAGTGGCGCAGAGTAATTCTCTCTGGGAGTGTGCGAGACGCTCGGCGCTGGAGTCGCTGGCGCGGTGTTGCGAGCGCATTGCTAGTAGGAAAGTTGTTTATGACGTCGGAAAGTGTCACGCTGAACCACAGTGAACCGCGACCGGTGTCTTCCGTGGTGCCTGGCCTACTCACTAAATTGTCATTCTATCAATCCGTCACCATGACTTTATCTTCAACATCTGAAAGGTATTATGATCGTGGCTTACCGTTGTTCGGTAATATTCCCATTTAAACTCACATTCGAGTGTCCTGATGACTCACACAATATAATAACCTGAGATTCATCCGATGGCACATTTTTGAAGTATATCATTTCATAAACCTTTATATGATAACTCTGTCGTAATATACGACAAAGTTATCGTAAATTCGACAGATGATGGCTAAGTTCACAAGAGGGATTTTAATTTATAGTGTTCTAAATTATTATGCTTCAAAAGTATTATAGCAGTTTTTAAAGCTTTTGAGGACTGAACGGATTTTTTACTGAATCTCAAGAATAGAGTCAGATCTATTAGCATGATGACTAATTTCATCTGTGGACAGCATTCAAAATGGTGTTATGGCTAAGCTAAATAAATAATTCCAAAAATGTTTGTAGTAAGAGTAAGCGCCTGCGTGTTTCCAAAGTTTAAAGCGGGTCAGCTAGTCACCAACCAATCTACGACCAAATTCGACGCGTAATTCAAATTTGTTCTTTTCCAGAATGTTATTTTGGGACACATCAATATTTCATGAGTAACTTCTTATTTTTCATGAAGGCAACCGTCGGCGGTTTGTGTGACGCGAATCGTCGACCTCTCGTGGTTGGCTCGTTCGGTGGCGAAATAAGGGTCATTGACAAGGCCTAGCTTGCACCAACACCATTCCATTTGAATCAACAACGCTTTTTGTCTGCGTCGCTCTTGATTTATTTCACCATTTCACAAACAGAAATAGGAAATAGCAGAAATATGATAACTACAAAAAGCTTTTAAAGCCATTGCGGGGTTTGCATGTTTTTGCACCAGCACATCCGGTGATTACACTGCCTTTCTGTTCTTTTATATAATTTAGTTTTTTTGAAAAGGGGTTGTTTATTATGACCTCTAAATACTTTTGACGTCTATTCTGATGTCAGGTGATATGATTGATGTTGTATGAAAACAAATCGTTTCATGTCATGATTTTGGGGCAAGCATGAAGCATCGGATTTTTATTGTTTGAACAATGACGTGTTTGTGCTAGTCGTGATCTAAGTTGGCAGAATGGGGGAGGAAGAGAGGAGGGGGACGGTGAGCACGCACACTACGACACAACCAACGAAACGAAAATTTGAGAGGTCAACGAACGCAAGTGGCCGCGCAACCAAACGTCAAGTTGATTCACTTTTCATCTACGCTCACTCTGCTACACGGTTTGCTATCTGTTTTTGTAAATGAAATGAAAATTATATACATTCTCTTGAGGTTTTTAATAGAAGGTAACTTACTTAATATTACACAGTATAGATAATACAAATATAGACACAGACGACAAAATTAGACTAGACCTACACAAACCAACCAACCAACCAACCAACCTACTATGGTGCAGAAATTAGAGTAGGCGAATGGAAATAAGACATAAATAGGCTTCTTTAACCTTTTAATACCTGCGAGTAGGATTAGGATAGTATCTACAGCTGAATGTTGCCATCAATTGATTTTGATGTTAGAAATTGCACGTTTTCAACTAGATATTTAAAAGTTATCGGTACATAATATGGTAACATTGTTATAATATGGTGGAAAATTCTAGATCGAATAATATACATGTCTTGTAATCATTTACCTGTATATATTTACTCAGATATTATTTTAATATTCCTTAATTGATCAACAACGAATTTTGCTTGGTACAAAGAAATGTAATGTTTGCTTTTACGCGCCTTTATTGTTTTTTAGCTGTGAGAACCAGTAATTGTCTTTTCCGAGGTTAACTTCAAGATATCATTTTGTTTATAAAATAAATGGTATTTAACAAGTGTATAATTTAGTATTATTCTAATGATGGGCTGTCAACCTATCATGTATGAAATGCTTACACGGCAAAATGTGGATATGTGTCAAATGTAATATTTGGACGTGCCTCTGTCAACTCCCTTAAGTCATCTTCAATGATCTAAGCTCTTGGATACCTGAGTGGAGTCAACTGTAATTGAGGATACAATCGCAATCCTATTTTTGTAAGAAGTTAGTCTTATTTACAAACCAAATAAAAAAATACAATTTACTATGTCACTTGAGTAAACGTTACCACTCAATGAGACAGCATGATTTTGTAATAAATTAGTATGGCAGAGAACACGAAATTTTACTTTTATCGTCATGTACCGGGGTCGGTGACCGCGCTCGCCAAGTTTGAGAGCTCATGAGATTCGCAACTGACTATCACCAAGCACTGATATCGAGCAACTTTAAAACGTCAATGTCAAAAATGTAAGTGATCGATACTCGTATATTTTTTCCATAAGAAAACTCTAGAATCCTAATCCTAATAACAATATTAAAAATGCGAAAGTTTGTGAGGATGTTTGTATGTTTGAAAGTCAATCAGGCCTAAACAACAAAACGGATTAAGATGAGATTAGCTGTAAATGTAGGGAGGATTTTGTTATAGATGGCGCTGGTGTACAAAAAAAACTGGCATCAGTTTTGACTACAAGACAGAACAAAGTCTGTCACGGGTCGGCTAGACAATCATAAAATCTTTAAACATTAGATATTCTATTTACAGATTATTTTTCCGATAAACAATATACCAAAATCAGCTTTAATAGCCATTGCTAGTCTCTTTCTGTTCTAAAATACAATAATTGACTCTACACAATTACGAAATCGTGTAATTTCAACTATAACTCGTACGATTAGAGTTTAAAATGGCTCTCTCTATCTATAAACAATGAAGTACTAACCCTCGTATTCAAGAACGACACTATGAGAACACGCACCCACAGTGGACGAAACCTTTTTTCATAAAAATCACTTTATGTGTTGAGCGGCACTATGGCGCACACTATCGTGTGCCTTTAGAGCTCAAATTTGGCTAGAGGCACACGACAATGCGCCTCTAGTCACACTATGCAGTGTCACACAACACATAAAGTGATGTTTATGAAAAAAGATTTCATCCACTGTGGGTGCGTGTTCTCATGGTGTCGTTCTTGAATATGAGGGTTAGAGACACGACTTTTTAGCGGAATATTGATTTGTGATAGCAATCAGACCACCCTGTACGAAGGATGAGGAAGTAAGATAATAAAATAAATCGTAAATCATTGTTTACCGCAGTATTAAGGAAATTATCGTAATTATTAACAATTAACGTGTTTAACACGTAAAACAATCATAAAACTCTGGGAAACTCTGGAAAATAAAGGGACAACAATCTATTAATAAAATAACAGAAGTAACAATAGAAATATGGCTAATAAAATAATTTTACAATCAATTTCCTTTCCTGTGTATATAGAACTAGTTTTCGCCTACGGCTTTGTTCGCGTTAGGTTTTGCTATCTGCATTGAATTTACTTGGCAATTAAGGTTTATTTGGAGAAGGATTTATTGTATGCCAGACAAATGCATGTAAGGTATTTTTTTACATATAAGGTTTTTTCTTAATTGTGACTTAAAAACTGATATGCAGTCGTAACATTGAAAAATATATACTTAGGGTTTTTGTAGATAGGTACACATAGGTCATATAAAATTAAAAAAATAGAGATCTCTACTATAATTGCAATAATGTTATCTAAGGAATTACACAATTGTATATAATCTTCATTATTACACCCGTGCAAAGCCGGGCGGACAGCTAGTCTCTTTATAAAATGAATGTAGATAAACTTAAGAATAACTGTTATGTCGAACTTGTTACCTATTTCTCAAAGAGCTTATTTTATTTACCTAACGTATGTGTCAATTACCTTTGACTTTTAAAGACAATGCTCGTTGTTACACATATTTTTCTTCGTAATGCAAATAACCTGAAACGCAAGATATGATTGGTGCGTTTTTTTGAAACGTGAGAATAAGGTTCTTTATATTTAAGATTAAAATACAATAGTGCTGAGGAATTATGTTGAAATAATTACGTTTTAAAAACTAACAAGAAAACTGACGAAAATGTTTCGTTTAATCGAAAAGTCATGAGACGATATTCGTTTTTTAAGTTTTATGAAGGAACTAGGGTTGACATGTTGGTTGGCAGGCAGGCGTTCAGCTGTAAAACACCCCTAATTAAATCTCTTTTTTTTCGATACTAGAAATTTTTAGTTTTTTTTAATGGGATAACCGGGATAAGGTGGAAAGAGTGATAAAATCTTGGAGATTATCTTGAAAACCATCAAACTTAAAAAAAACTGTCTTTTATTTATGTAGCTAGTATGATTACTGTTCAGCTTTTTTCATAGTTTTGAGTAAAAACGTAAATTAGCGTTTTGAAAGAGCCAACTTTGGAAAATAAATATATCGAGAAAAGTTTCACCAATCGTGTTTCTGTTCTTCATTTATCTAGATTAAATCCTTTTGTTATCTTTGTCATGAAAAACAAAACTGTATATTTTGCGGTTATTGAGAAAAAAGTATTAGACGTTCATAAAAAAAAATATATACCTCGTCTTAAATGAATATTCGCTTTGGTACACAGTCAAGCGCAAGTCAACGATGGCGCGCTCGTTGATGTCTTTTGTATGAGAACTTTTTCCTGGCGTAGAGTCAATGTACTCGCGAGGTTTTACTCGTGTTTATAAACGTGAACAACTTTATTATGTTACAACGTAACTTTAATTTAACTTTAGATGGAATGATAACATGTATGTTTTTGGTTTTTAAAATAATAATGTTTTTTACTGTATCCTAATGGATTTTATTTTTATTACTCCACCTTTTTGATAAGGATTAATTTGGACATAATTTGTTTAATAAGTGATATGAGTTGATATTATAATTGTATGAATGAGTATGATTTATCAAAGTTCGATGACAGTCAGAAAGTTGTTTTTTTATTATTTTTGTATACCGGTATTAGATTTGTATCGCGATTTTATTTAGTGAAAATAAAATGTACTTAAATTAAAGTACCTATTGTAATTTAAGGGTTCACTGCAGTCAGCTATATGTATGAAATTAATGGTTAATTATAAAATCTTAATTTTAGTGGAAACCCTGTCGAATTACACATATTTTTTTTAAATTTGTTCATTACTGTATTTCCCAAGTAGATAGACATCCTCTCAGATATCCAGATGATTAGATCCTTTGAAGATATCTAGTGGGGGTGTTCAGAGGCACATCCAAACATTATATTTGGCACATGTTGTTGCAGTAGTTAGCATTCCATACGTGACAGGTCGCAAGCCCACCGCCGCTGCTAGTTAAAAAATAATTGATTAATGATATTATCTAGTGTCGTCACAGTATTGACGCGTCAGGCGCGGGTGCCAGAAGGTTAGTTTCCGCATTGCGCGCGATGCAGCCTGCAGTAACATTTCCCTGCCATGGCTGTGGCGCTGCTGGCACGACTATCAGGGGTCTGCAACACTGTAATAAAATACACATTTCTAAATCAAGTGTAGCGTTTGTGTGAAGAATTTTAGCTGAAGCTTTTTATTTCCTTTTTTAGGGTTTTGTACCAAAAAAAAGGGTAAAATCAAAAAGGGTAAAAACGGAACCGAATCGGAACGGAATCTTAGTAAAAGACTAAGATTTTGCTGTCCGTCTGTCTGTCACCAAGCTGTATCTCATGACCAGTGATAGCTAGACAGTTAATATTTTCACATATGATGTGTTTCTGTTGCCGCTATAACAGAAAATACTATAAAACAGAATAAAATAAATATTTAACTGGGGCTCCCCTACAACAAACGTGATTTTATTGCTGTTTTTTATAGATAATGTACGAAACCCTTATGCGCGAGTCCGACTCGCACTTGGCCGGTTTTTTTATAATTATTATTACTTCTTGCTTGCATGTTTATTTGTCTTGTTTGAGCCTTCACATTGTTCGATCGGCACCACAAGAAAAAGATCATTAAAAAAAATGAGAGGCCCCAAGCCGTGTTTGTTGCCTGATTCTTCTAGGCTTGGTCGCGAGGAACAGGCGTAGCTTAACCTAGCACCGAAGACTTTTCATAGTGATCCTTGTGATTTTATTGAAATAAATGTCATTTGAATTTACAATACATAATAGGTTCTGCTGTAAGCATGTGTTTTGCTCGCGTAAAACAGGCCAGTTAGTGTAACGTGTAGGTGTTATGAACCCCAACGAATAAGTAAGTCGGATTATGATATCCTCTCATATCTCCTGGCGCTCAGATCCTTTACCCCAATTTAAGTTAAAAGTGACCTGTTTATTCTCAAAACTAACTAAATCAATCGTAGGAAATAATAAATTGCACTTATTTCTTTAAGGGCTTATTTTCATTGATTTTTATATGCGAGCTATATTTATAGAGATTATATGATATCGTCTTATTAACTTTGATTTATATTGTTCTTCATAATCATTCAAATTACATAGAAATCTTTTTCGAATTATAAAGATTTGTACAAATAAAAGTTTTTTCCAGTAAACCTAATCCAAAAATATATAGATGTCTATACCTTTTCATGCAAAATAACGAGATATAGGTGAAATAGTGCATGTAGGGCGTGACGGCGGCGTGTCGGGGCGTGATTCATAAAAACCTTCCGGGGGTTGAAGGGTTAAGGCTATAGAAACTGTAAGGGTCTTTCAGAGTATATGCATCTGAATTACCTATTACGATTTGATTAATTATTAATTTCGATTAGCAACGGGAAAGTGCATGAATGCACCAGCCGAAGGTTGCGTACGGCTGTCGCCATCGGCAGCTAGCGGTTCGCAAGGTTCAGGTTCACTCGGGTTCATTGCCACAGTTTTGTAACCCTTCTTGTGTAACTCGCTCTCTGCCGCCCTTCTTGTTCGCCTCTCACTTGCTCTCATTTATTGCAACTTTATTTTCTTTTCACGAATGCTATTAGATTGGACCTGACTTAGCCGAGGTTTGACTCAATTTATTCTATCATAGTTACCCACTTTCATGACTTTGGATTAATTGCTGCATAACCTACGACCGACTTTAATGAAGATTTGTTTATATTTGTGTCAGTGGGGTTGAGTCAAGTCTTAAAAAACATTGCTTTTGATGATTGTAGGTAGATTTTTATTCATGTGATAAAACTTTTATTATTTAGTTAAGAAGGTGTTTTGTTTTATTACATTTAATGAGGTTTAACCCACTTTAAAACTTCTGTTAATTAACACCATGACTCATTTAAGAAATGGTCACTTATGCATATTACTCATGATTTGAGATTACTCATTTTGGTTCCATTTATTCAAACTCAAGATGCGAATTCCGCGTATTCGTAGAACATAATATTTTAGAACGTAGCCAATTTTTAATTAGATTGTGGATATAACTTAAACAACGACTTTGACAGATGGTGACAACAGAAATTGTTAACTGACAATTGTTTTTAAAAACTTACATATAAAATTGTTATCAATACAAATAGAAGACTATGTACACGTATGTACTTGTTAAACACAGTCGTAAACAAGAAACTTTACCAAGGCTCGTGTGGCTGAAAGATCAGTTCAAAGAAATGGCATTTTCAATGAAGGTACCAAGTGCCTGTCTGAAGGATTCAATGCACAGCTGATACCGACATTCAGAGTTCTGAATGGAAAGTATAGTTTTGTGTTCTAGGGATGCACAAAGATGCACGTAGAGCGGTGACTTGAAGCTTATAAGAAAATAACTTTTTGTAATGCAATTTGCGGGCGCTGCACTAGTTTTGCATACAACATAATTCTTCACACATACTGCTACAGTTACACTGCGCCAACTGCATTACAACTGCAAACTGCAGTTAAGTTTAGTGATAAATGGCAATTTACTGACAGTTTTATTTAGAAGACAAAATATAGTTTACAAAGATGATAAGGTTAGTATGATAATTAACCTGTTAGTTGTTTTTATTGTTGTACGTACTAGGTTAGTACTTTTAATTGTTATTCTTTTGTTTGAGCCTTCACCTTGATTGATCGGCACCACATTGAAGCTTTACATAGCAGTGAAAGGATCATTTAAAAAAACTACCCCGAATCGTGTTTGTTTCCTGATTCTTCTAGGCTTGGTCGCGAGGGACAGGCGTAGCTTCACCTAGCTCCTGAGACGTTTCAAAGTGATCATTGTGATTTTATTGAAATAAATTATTTGTGACTTTGAATTTGTTGACCTTTTTGAGCATCAAGGAGCTTTGTTATTAATCTTTGGCCCTAACCATTCGTTCAGACAATATTAAAAAGCTAATTAGTACAAACATTAAGGCGCTCCCAGTCGACGATTGTTTTTGTTCGAAATGAAAAAAGAAATACTTCTGAACAAGCCACATCTCCTATTTTATAATGTATAGTATAATATGTGAATAAAGATGTACCCATCTTTAATCACTTCGATAAATAATCCTACCGACCGACCGCTGCAATGACGACAAACACACGTCGGCGCGTGATCCACCTTAGCTCTTCGAATATATTAATGATATAAATTATGTATAATTACTTATCGAAAATCTATTCTAATAGAAATCTAGATCTACATATTACCTATCTTTAACAATCAATCACAAGTTGATTGTAATAGTAGGTATATAAAATATTTCGATCATAAATTCTAAAACGTATCATTTTGAAATAACATCTTTATCGTGAAAAGTTTCTGCTATTATGTTTTCAGCTTAATAGAAATGCCATCAAAAACATAACTTGTAAAAAAAGCCAAGTCTCGCAACGCAACTCAGTTCTTCTACCGTAGAAAGTAGTGAGATCCATGTAATACCAAGTCGGTTAATTTATTCAGTCCCTACTTTAAGGATCCTTCTGTCTTAAGTTATTACGTAAATGTTAGCTAATTACGTAATAACATAAGTCAGAAGGACCCTAAAGTAGGGACTGAATAAATTAACCGACTTGGTATTACATGGATCTCACTACTTTTTACGGTAGAAGAACTGAGTTGCGTTGCGAGACTTGGCTTTTTTTACAAGTTATGTTTTTGATGGCATCTCATTTATTTTTGTAGATAGCCCTACTTTTTAGGGTTCCGTACCTAAAGAGTAAAAACGGAACCCTGATACTAATACTCCACTGTCCGTCCGTCCGTCTGTCCATCTGCACGTCTGTCCGTCTGTTCGTCTGTCTGTCTGTCGGTCTGTCTATCCGTCTGTCTATCACAGGGCTAAAACTCATGAACCATGACAGCTAGACAGTTGAAATTTTCACAGATGATGTATATCTGTTGCCGCTATAACAACAAATACTAAAAACAGAATAAAATAAATATTTAAGTGGGGCTCCCATACAACAAACATGATTTATAGATGGTACGGAACTCGACGTGCGCGAGTCCGACTCGCACTTGGCAGGTTTTTTTAGGATTTTTACACTAAACACTAATTGTGTTTCAAATTTGAAGCTTCTATGTCTGCTAGAAGTGCCTTAAACTTTTGATGATCGGTCAGTCAGTCAGTCAGTGAGTGAGTGAGTGACAAAATAGGAAACTTTGACTAGTTATAATTCTTAAACTACTGGTTCAAATTGAATGAAATTTGAAATATACCGTGTTTATATAGTGACTGCTTGGTTACTGAAAATTCAGGCTTCTAGTTTTATCCACAACGAAGTTATAGGGGGTCAAAAATGGCCTGAACTGCTTCGAGAAAAGGATGGTACAGCCGTGCCGCTTTATTGCTTGACTTGGCGGGGGCACTGCCGTGCCCCCAGATCTAGGTAGGAACCTGAAGTAATATACTTATAAAAATAGGAGATGTGGCTTGTTCAGAAGTATTTCTTTTTTCGTTTCGAAAAAGAGCAATCGTCGACTGGGAACCCTTAAACAAGTATTTATACTCCTTATAGCAAACGCAAAAGTTAAATGTTTTGGTACATAATGTAGGTGACTGATGGTTTTGAAATTAAAATTGAAATTATTTGGATAAGTGTTTAGAATCAGATTGTATTATATATGCGAAAGTTTAGATGTTTGTTTGAGTGATTGACTTGTTGTCACGTAGTAACGGCTTAACTGATTTCGATAAGATTTGGTATAATAGATGGATAAAATGATTTTTATCCTGACTATGTATGTTTGTAATAATAATAAATGTATGTGAAGCTACCAATCTATGCAATCGGTTGGTGCCCAAAATTTAACATTAAATAAAGAATATAATTAGAACTGTCATGATTTTGAATTCGCCAATCTTTCGATGAGCGCGGTTGAGTGTAATGCTCATGATGAAGAGTATCTAAATTGTCTCAAAACGTCGGGAACACATGATAAAACTAATATGCTGTTTTTTTGTAAGCTTTTATTTAACTTGCAATGTATTTTTGTTCGGGTGAAATTATCCTGCTCAATTTTGAAGCAGTTATTAAAACCGATTAAGCTGAAATTTTGCATACACTTTTAGTTCTGGTGACAATACAATAATATGGTGACAGCGAGCTGATCTGATGATGGAGTCAGGAGCTGTTCAAAAGTCACTCACAACGGAACTCCTTAGTAACTATTTCGATTGAGTACAAACTTTGCATTCTTTTCCAGTTCATAAGACAATGTTATATTATATGACCGATGATAGCGCCCTGGTGCTCGATGGTTTGAATGATTTACAAAAGCTTGAAATTTATATGAACATCAAAAACACTTGCTCAAACGGTGAAGTAAAACATCGTGAGGAAACCAGTTAGTATTCTTATAAGCGGTGATGGGCTTGCAACCTGTCACGTATGGAATGCTAACTACTGCAAAATGTGGGCATGTGCCAAATATAACGTTTGGACGTGCCTCTGACTACTCCCACTAGACATCTTCAAAGCGTAAGGAGATCTGAGAGGATGTCTACCGTACTTGGGGAATACAGTCATGATCCAATTTTTTTTTTGTATAAAGCTAAAAATATTTTTCAACAATAAACTTATTATATAAATTGTATCGAAAGTGACGGTCTATACTTTTTCCGACGTCAGATATGTACAAACATTGATATTATTTGATGGTTGTGTAGGTAGGTATACATACAATGTATATGCGGAATGTTTAATTGAGCAGTCGCGTAGGCAGCACGGTTCCGCGTCTAGCGGCCATTCACCCCGAAGCCTTTGGAGAGTATCGAACCGCGGTATTACGTCAGCGCGCAAGCCTCCTCCCCACCAGCCACTGCCAATTGAACCTATGGAATATTCCTTTACACTTTTTATGCGTTTTTTTTTGGTTTTCAAAACGATGTTTTTGCAGTCGTAGAACATAGAACAATGATGATGAAGTTTTTAAATGTACTCTGACCGAATGCTAAAGTATAACTAGTGGGGATTTTACAAAGCACTGGACTACATGTTTTTTATAGTTATCTTGGAATTTCGTAAATAACGTTTTATAATCAAAGTTAATTAAAACAGTTAAAACAACATTTAAAAAAAGACTACACATAAATTATAAAAAAAAAAAAAAAATTAATACTGGAACTACTAGCGCTGGAATTAACTCAAAACTTAAAAAAAATAGTAAATTTTTGTTGTATCTACTGTACCTATGATGTCGCTATTTGTAATTCTAGCCTAAAATAACCGTTAAAATGCATTATAAATATATAAATGAACATCACTAAATTAATCTCTCGGTACAATGTTGTTTGCTACGCAAGAAAGTGCTACGCCGTAGCACCGGCAAACTTAATAATTTAGGTACTTGTTCCCAAAAATTTCGGCACGACGACGTTGAACTTTCGTTGGCATTCACTCAGCCAATAAGGTAAACACCATCGCTGGCAGCGCAGCAGTCATCGACCCGCATGCTCGCAAGGCCACACGCTTACACAATTTTATCGACATCTTTTTAAAGCAACATTTCCTCAATTTTGAAACTTCGATTATGAAATCTTTGGGTACATGCCGATTTTTTATAATGGTGCAGGAGTGACTGAACTGAACAAATACTTATGAAAAGCTCTTTGTTTTGTCATAATGGCAACTAACGTTCTCAATATCGAAGTCGAGCGATCGGGCTTGAGTGCGCGCGGGCAACCAACAAAAGTACTTTCGGCCGCGTAACGGGACCCGCCGGAGAAATGCTCTACGAAATCGAAACACGGGATCCCGTTAGCCGGCCCTCGGCCGCCCTCAGCCCGCAGCCTGCTGGGATAATCTTGGTAAATCACCGACCACCGCCCGTTACCCGCTCATTATATTGTTGTGTGCTGCATTATTTTCTCTATACTGTATCTAGATGAATAATAAATCAAGTGATTACAGGTTGTGGATATTTTGTATTAACTATATCAAACGTTACTTAAAATTTTTGCAAATGTTTGTTTAGGTCGATATAAATAAGACTATTTTTATTCAATAAATTGTTAGGTTCATGTGTCTACTATTTCACAATATTTATAAATAGTTTGTAATGTTTAAAGTAGGTAGGTAAGGTACTATCAATTTCGAAATATATTTTCATCTTAAAAACATATAGAGTCTACATACTAAAAATATCACTAAAAATGTTAAAGTAAATAATTTTGTAGATTTACTTTAAAACTTTTAGACATTAACTTTAACACAGATTTATTTTCTTCATAAGTTTAGCCGGTTCCTACTGCCATCTACTGGTTTTATTTGAAACCGCTTGGAGAATGGGGTTCTGCTCTTACTATGATCAGCTGCTAGTGAACGAGTGGTTTATCGTAGCTAGCTATTAAGTTTAACCATTCATCTACAGATGTCGCTTTATCCTGACCTAAATAAAAATGTACATCATAGATATTTGAAATATTCCTAAATAATCTTGTAAATAAAAAAATGGTTATTAGATTCTTAACCAAAAAAACAATACCTGACAAAGTAAAACAAAATAGTTAAGCTCTTCAAATAGGTAATAAGGTATCAGACAAAATAAAAACAATAGAAATCGGATATACTAATAGTACTAGGAGTACGCCGAGACTAATTATCTCAAATTAAGTTATTCTAAATTTAAAAAAATATAATTAAACAACTTTTTATCAAACAGTAACTAGTACCTAACATACTTTGTCATTAAAATAGTATCTATTATGTAGCTTTACACATACACATGTACATAAAAAGGGGCATAACATGCAATAAAAAACATGTTCATTTTTTACCATTTTCGTTCTTTATTTAAAAAATACGTCAATTGATTGGCTGCGAAGTACAACTCGCAACCCTCGAGTTGCGCACCGCGTCCCTCCAGAAACCAACCAATGGCAGCTCAGGAACTTGCAGAGGGTCCTCGCCCTAAACACATTCGTATGAAAAACTACTGTTTCTAATCACGAAATATTTAGAACTTTGCCAAATTTTAGCGGACTTATTTATACTCGCTTAAGTTTTACCTGGGAATTACCTTACCTAAATCATATTCGAAGTAGGTAGAAAGATACCAAAGTATCTTGTAATGTTTTTTAGAAAAAAACGTTCTCTCCATTCTCTTAATTTACTTATCTCAGAATTTCGCAGGAGTATCATCTATTTATAGAATGAACCTGTACATACTTTTTTTATTTAGGCTTTCTGCTTCAATTCTATGTGGGCTTTATAAACACAGTTAGAAAGATCATTTTCATCACACCTACATGATACTGTAGTATTCGAGACATGATCTTATTTTTATACATATTTTAGTAGGAGTAGACTTTCCCAGAATCTATATAATCTACCAACTCTCTTACGTTTGTTTTTATCAACAGAAAAAAACGTCTTGGTCAAAATGTGCGGGATTCGAGCCAACGACCTTTGGATCATAAATCGAAGTTCCCACTGAGCCAACACTATTTATTTTTCGACACAGTAATTCGAGTAAACTTTACAAAATAGTGTTCATCGATAAAATACTTAGAAAAGAAACTAATAATTACCCAAATTTCATTTAATGCATTATATTATTTGCCAAAATACATTGTAAACATTTTTTAGACTATCCTAACACTAGATACCTTGTTTATCTTCCACTCAGTAAGGAGATAATATCCAAACACTTTTACAATAAAAGCTTGATAAATATTCAATGAATAATCATACTTCAAAGCTTGTTATACAAAGCTCATCCACTAAACAAACTAACTCATCATGACGAACCTGTCAAACGATTGTCAAAATTTTAATTCGCGCATTCATCGATAAAATTGCTTATTTGCGAATATGTAAACGCGTGAGTGTTTGATGCATATTGTGCGAAGGGCAAAAACTTGTCATTTTGTTCTGGGGTCCCAACTCCGAGCGAACGCCCCCTCAATGCGTTTTGGATTTTAGTTGTCGGTTCAAACACATTCTGCCAGTTTTGATGACGAGTCATATTTGCGTTTGTGTTAATGTATTTATTAGTAGCTTGTTTTATAGATTTAAAAGCACACAGCAAGCTATTTATGTTTTCCTCACTATACCATGCTTACCACTATCTCTACTCATCTGAAAAACTTTCTTTTTCTATCTATTGCAAAATGTGAGCATGTGCTAAATGTATTATTTTAACGTACTTTTGACTACTTTTTAGATATCTTCGATGACTTGAGCGCCAGGAGATCTGAGGGGATATCTTATTACATTTCATGTCATCTAAAGCTATGTACTAGTACCTAATCGAATTCACATGTTTTATATGAACTTTCGCTCTGTTTTTAACACAACTAAACTTAAGGCAAGCTTTGCCAATATTTAGTTATTAAATTTGACTAACTTAATTCTTATTGTTTGAGATTGGCACGAACAAACAAACAGATGGACATGTGCGGCAACGGACTTTACACTAACTTACTCTTACATTATATTATAACGAGTCAAAAATAAAAAGTGTGTGAGTGGGTGTGTGTGTGTGTGTGTGTTTGTTACTCTTTTACGCAAAAACTACTGAACGGATTTAGATAAATCTTTACAGTAATATAGCTTATATATCAGAATAACACATAGGCTACTGTTTATCCAGGTACAACGCGGGCGAAGCCGCTGGCGGATGCTAGTATAGGTATAAAACCTCTTCAAACGTATGAGACTAGGTATAAGTGATACTTGTACTTACTGGACACTATAAAACTAATCTGGACATAGTTATAAAATCAGCTATAAACGGATTTTTTACTAAGGATTTTCTAGAAGTGATTGCTAGTTTTAATAGCAATCATAAAAATATATAAATCCACGAGAAATGAATCCGAAAAACCATTTTATTTTTTATTTTTGAGTTTTACTATTTTTATTGTCAATTTGAGGGGTGACGCGTGCCTCAGATCCTGTGAATACTTTCCATTAATACGTTTTTTTTCAAATCTGTGTGGGTTTTTTGGTTCTTTGTGCGAAGCTTTTTCCGTTCTTTATGCGTGGTCAACGAGGGGTCAGTTTTTTGCAATTACCTACCCCTCGTTGTGGATTGATTGACAAGCAACGGTCACTTGCAATTTGGCATCTGCATGACACAAAAAAAACAGATTACTACTTTAATAAAATGAATATAGAATGAACAAAATAAAAGAAAGTACCTATTTAAAATCAAAAAGAAATAGAATCACGACTGTAATTCTCAAGTACAGTAGCTATGCTCTCAGATCTCAAGGCGCTTAGATCTATGAAGATGTCTAAAGGGGGTAGTCAGAGGCAATTCCAAACATTATACTTGGCATAGTACCCACATTTTGCAGTATTCAATACGTGACAGGTTGCAAGCTCATCGCCGCTTATTTAAGAATCAATCATTTAATTTCTAATTAAGAAACAAGACTTTTACTTTGATTTGTTTAAGTTTCAATTCTTTCGTAGTTCAAGTAAGATTAGACAAAGCTAGATCGTGATTTGATTGTGACTTACTAAGTTTATCTCAATTTTGCCTCAAAGATCATCAAAATACAAAGCTGTGATATTTGTTTTCTAAGCTTTCTTCTTGATAAATACCAAGTAGAAAAACGTAGGTAAATGTTAGTTATAGTAAAAAACGTAACAGACTCTGTGTCGCTAAGCACGTTAGAACTCAAATCTCCAGGTAGATGCAGCAATTCCAAATACTAAATTTGGCGCAAGCCCACTCACAGTTAGCACACCATATGATCAGACGTAAGATTATACAGTGATACGTAGTACTTACGGAACGCTAAAAAACTAATCTTCACATAATTGTAAAAATATTTATAACAGTACCTCTGGCTACAACCACTAGACATCTTCAAAGGATCTAAGCGTCTGGAGATCTGAGAAGATGTCTACCGTACTTGGGGATTATAGTCGTGATCCTATTTATTTATTTTATTTGATTTTACATATCATAAGTTTAGTTCTAGTTTGTTAAAACAGATGTGTGTACATTATTTCAGATTAAAATCAAATGATTTTAAGTAAGTATGTAGGTACCTACCTATTTTGTTCCAGAATTATCAAATATGTTGGTTCATAAGTCAAGTTTGTCTTCAAATTTAAGTTAATCTAAGCTTAAAGTAAATTGATCTAGGCCAATGAATCACCACTCTTTGATAGTTACGACACGCGCCTCATCTCGGTGTTTTGTATCATTTTTTTTGATATCCCCAATAATTCTGCATTAATTCATAAAAAGCCCACCCTATTACAAAATAACAGGGACCTTTGATCCGGCTGCTTATTAAAAGTAAATATTTCACAAAACGTTATCGTGACGTTTTTTACGATCGTTTTTATTACACTATTATTATAAATACGAAAGTTTGGATGTTGTTACTCAATCATATCGTAAAAGTGGAATTGATTTCAATGAAATTAGGTATCCTGTATTAATCTGAGTCATATGTATTAATATGACTCAGATTGATACAGATACATTAACTAGAATACTTTTACTTTACTTTTTTTTAGAAAATAATTAAAATAGGACGTTAAAGTTTGTATAAAACAAAGTCGTGAGGACCCACTAGTGTATTCATAAATTGCTAGGATTATAATGTAAAACTATAGCATTTGTTTCAACTAGAACGTTTTTCTGGTCCTATATTAGGTTTTGTATCAAGTTCGTTTTATGATGATGATGATGATATACTTCATTGTTTAGCTTCTGAATCCTTCAAGATCTATATTAAAAAAAATGGTTTTTAGTATAACAGTTGCTAAAATTGTTGTCTTGTTCCAATAGTTATTGCTTTTGGGAACTTTTAATTGTATTTTATTATATTGATAAATTGTTACCAAAACAAGAATAATCTATCTACATCATATTCGTGTATCAAATTTTAGTGAAATGAAGAAAAAAATAGAGCATTAACGTACGCACACTTCTCTCAGCGTAGGGTGGGTCAGGTAATAGTAGAGTGACCAGGCGATTAGGTTATATGTAAAAATCCATAACATTTGGTAAAAAATTATCTATTCAATTTATAAACAATTATATATTCTCGTATGTACGTTCAAAAGCTAAGCTCATCAGCCAAGTTCATCGAAATTTATTTTTATTTTAAGTAGTAACTATCGTCTCAAATATTGTTAGTCAAATTAAAAAAAGTTTAGTAACATTAGAGGTAGGTCCAAATACAGAATTTGACACATGCCCATTTTGCAGTGGTTAACAATACATTATTACAACAACGGGAAATTACTCACGTAAATGATAAATTGTCAATGAGGACACCGACAATGTTTCGATTCATCTAGAGAATCTTTTTCAGGGTGAGTGGACCATAACGCGCGCGCTACCCTGCTCGCATTGCCGTAGATACATACATGACAGTTCATTTATCTATCTTTCTCTAGGAATAAAAGTTATGAATGACTGACTGACTGACATATTATAGTGAACTGTCGCTAATCTGCTGGTCGTGGAAAAATCTTATTCTCTGGACTCACATACTTGAAACTTGAGACTCTGCAAATTAAGTAAACAACCCCTAATGGGGTTCAAAAAGGTATCAAAGTTTGTATGGGAGGAGCTTATTGCGTGTTGCGATTATGTATACCACAGGTCCAAACCTGTGGTATATTATTTTTAGTAACTAATGTATTATATATGTAGTTAGATAACAATGTTATAAGGAGTGCCAAAATTTATAAACAAAAATGAGTAAGGAATAAATGGCGTCACAAACAATTTAAAAAATATTCTTACAAAAATAAAAATAAATACGTATCATCATAAGCTCAAAACGGATTGAGGATTAAGGTCCTTTATCAAACCAACATTATGATAAAAATCTTGTATTTCGAAAAAAATACCAAGATTATATATCTTAAAATAAATATATTTATACCAAGATATATTTTAAGTTAATCCATATTGGTCGTAAATGATGGACCCTATAGCTCGCATTGTGTCCACGAGCTGACCAGCAGATGTGCGACGCTGGGTGTTTGTATTCTCTCAGCAAAGCGCATGCGCGACCCGCACCAAATCTGACAAATATGGCCGACAAAAATAAAATAATTTAATTTATTTGATTTAAGCCCAACAAAAGTTATAAATGCCAGATAGATGTAGAGAAACGTTAGCGCAAGAAACATTTAAAAGTAACCTAAAAATCAATTAAGAATAGCAAAAATATACTGTATATGCTTAAGGGGAGGAATATTTTTTTTTATGAATGCAGAATAGTTTTTTCTCGATAACCGGAAAACTTAATAGTTTTGTTTTTTTATGACAAAGATAACTTAAGGCGCTGCCAGTTCCTAAAACCGCGGCAGAAACGACTAAGACAGTTAACAACGGCAAGCTCTAGATGGCGTATGCGTATCGTAAATATTATCGACAGTTTTTATGAGATCGCGTTGCTGGTACCTACATAGGCAAGTAATAGGGGTAGTTTTATCCACCCCTCAAAACCATTCGTCCGCCTATGCTTTTCGAATAAATTAATGATATAAATTATGTATAATTACTTATCAAAAACCTATTCTAGTAGAAATCTAGATCTACATATTATTACCTATCTTTAACAATTAATCACAAGTTGATCTTAAGAGGCTGCCAGTCGACGATTGCTCTTTTTCAGAACGAAAAAAGTAATACTTCTGAACAAGCCACATCTCCTATTTTTATAAGTATATTACTTCAGGTTCCTACCTATATTTCTATTAAGCTGAAAACATAATACCAGAAACTTTTCACGATAAAAATATTATTTCAAAATGATACGTTTTAGAATTTATGATCGAAATATTTTATATACCTACTATTAAAATCAACTTGTGATTTATTGTTAAAGATAGGTAATATGTAGATCTAGATTTCTATTAGGATAGATTTTTGATAAGTAATTATACATAATTTATATCATTAATTTATTCGAAAACCTAAGGCGGACCACGCGCGGACGTGTGTTTGTCGTCATTGCAGCGGTCGGTAGGATTATTTATCGAAGTGATTAAAGATGGGTACATCTTTATTGACATATACTATACATTATAAAATAGGAGATGTGGCTTGTTCACAAGTATTTCTTTTTTCGTTTCGAACAAACATAATCGTCGACTGGCAGCGTCTTAATAGTAGGTATCAAAGTATTTCGATCATAAATTCTAAAACGTATCATTTTGAAATAATATCTTTATCGTGAAAAGTTTCTGCTATTATGTTTTCAGCTTAATAGAAATTTAGGTAGGAACCTGAAGTAATATATTTATAAAAATAGGAGATGTGGCTTGTTCAGAAGTATTTTTTTTTTCGTTTCGAAAAAGAGCAATAGTCTACATACAGGGCCTTAATGAAGAACTGAAACAAGATCGGTAATTTTTTTTTCCAAAAATTTATTTTACAAAGTTGGCTCTTCCCATACATTTTTATGGTTTTTACTCGAAACAGCTGAACAGTTAATTTTTAGGGTTCCGTACTCAAAGGGTAAAATCGGAACCCTATTACTAAGACTTCGCTGCCCGTCTATCTGTCTGTCCGTCCGTCCGTCAGTCTGTCTGTCACAGGGCTGTATCTCATGAACCGTGATAGATAGACAGTTGAAATTTTCACAAATTATGTATTTCTGTTGCAGCTATAACAACAAATACTAAAAACAGAATGAAATAAATATTTAAGGGGGGCTTCCATACAACAAAAGTGTTTTTTTTGCCGTTTTTATAGATAATGGTACGGAACCCTTCGTGCGCGAGTCCGACTCGCACTTGGCCGGTTTTTTTATATAATTCGTTAGATAATCTTAGAATTTTAAATAGAAATAAGGGGCAAATTACCACGTTTTTCCTTTTTTTAGTTTTAATTCTATAATCATAGAAGTTAAGAGGCTCCCAGTCGCTGATTGCTCTTTTTCGAAACGAAAAAAGGAATACTTCTGAACAAGCCACATCTCCTATTTTTATAAGTATATTACTTCAGGTTCCTACCTAGATTTCTATTAAGCTGAAAACATAATAGCAGAAACTTTTCACGATAAAGATATTATTTCAAAATGATACGTTTTAGAATTTACGATCGAAATATTTTATATACCTACTATTAATATCAACTTGTGATTTATTGTTAAAGATAGGTAATATGTAGATCTAGATTTCTATTAGAATAGATTTTTGATAAGTAATTATACATAATTTATATCATTAATTTATTCGAAAAGCTAAGGCGGACCACGCACCGAAGTGTGTTTGTCGTCATTGCAGCGGTCGGTAGGATTATATATCGAAGTGATTAAAGATGGGTACATCTTTATTCACATATACTATACATTATAAAATAGGAGATGTTGGCTTGTTCACAAGTATTTCTTTTTTCGTTTCGAACAAAAACAATCGTCGACTGGTAGCGCCTTAAGTAAATGAAGGATTTCATTCATCAGTTTTTTTAAGTTTGATTGTCTTCAAAATAATGCGTTTTTATCACCTTTTCCGACTTATCAGGGTAGACTCAGCCCATACAAAAAACAAAACATTTCACATATCACCTTAAGACTACTTTAAGCTGTTTTTATGCCAAAAAATCAAACAATAGGTTTGTCGCAAAGCAAAGTCCTCGTATTTATAACATTGATACTAAAATTAGTTATTATTATTATTCCTTATTACGTTGAGATATTTACGAGTTTTTAAACAGTACCTACTTTTACTTAACCATTATCGATTCTTACCTTCACATATCTGTATAAAAAATATGTATTTTTTTTTACAGTCATCAGATCCATAGATATATAGCTACTAGTATATAGCTAAGTCCTCGTATTTATAACATTGATACTAAAATTAGTTATTATTATTATTCCTTATTACGTTGAGATATTTACGAGTTTTTAAACAGTACCTACTTTTACTTAACCATTATCGATTCTTACCTTCACATATCTGTATAAAAAATATGTATTTTTTTTTTACAGTCATCAGATCCATAGATATATAGCTACTAGTAGTAGGTACTGCAAGGAGGTACCAGAGTTATTATGTTAACCTACCTGCTCCTTGATTTATTTAGTAAAACTTCTTTGTCATGGCACATTGACACATATGTGTATTCAATTATATGTATATGAAGTTTTTTTTTAATACATTTTGTTTATGATTTATTTATCTACACGTTACTAATAAAAAAATACTCACGGAATTCTCCGTTTTTTTTTACTTTATTAGTCTAAAACTAACCAATCGACCTTATTTTTTCCATCCGCAAAAGTGATCTTTCTTCTAAAAATAAAATACTTTTATTATATTTTTGGCTACAAAAGTATGCGCGTTACAAACACTGTCAATTTTCAATTATCTACGTCTCCAAGCTGACGCAAGATTGATTTTATATAGGTTCTGTTTTCACCTTTTGAATTATGGAACCCCAAAAACAAACCACTGCGCGATTCATTCAACTGATTGTTTGTGGTTTAGAAATTTATAATTTTAAAAACAATTCATTTTTACCAATAAACAAGTAATAAACAATTTGGTATTGTGTACTTATTTTATTTGATCATAGTATGTGGCCAGCATCCCCTACATGCGCGTCACCCCCCGAACTACGCAAAATTACCACGCAGTCCTTCGGCACTCGTCAAACACACCACAACTCAATACTTTATTTTTCACAACTTTACTACAATACTAGTACACTCATGATTTTTTTTTAATCGAATAATAGTGTAAAGAATATTGATTAAGAAGAAGGTCGTAGTTCGTTTTGTTTCGTAGCGAAAGCTCAACAATGCTACGAGTAAGTGTAAATGATTTGTTAATTTTGAGAAGCGGCTGTTTGTCAATATTCTTGGTTAGGGATTTCTAAAAGGGGCGGTTGCTGCTCGTCTACATGAAGGGTGAGATTTTTATATAAAATACCTACTATTAAGACTAGTAAAAATGATATTATTTGTTCCCAATCTGAGCAGAAGAGCTGATAAAACGTTGAGGCCAAAATATTTTTTTACAAAGGATTTTTTTTTAAATAGATTCTTATTGAAAACTATTTTTTTTATTAGTTGGCATTCCTATAAATAGCCAATTCATTAGCCAATTTGTACCGTAAAATAATTACTCCCGCCTAAACATAACCTCTAATCTCTGATTAGACAATATAATTTTGAGTATCTTACCAATTTTGCAAAATATCATATATTGTGGTTTGCAATATACATAAATGCATTTTAAACTTGCCTTTTTATAAAATTATAAATTAAAGTTAGTCTACATCATTATTATAATACCTACATACAAAAGTGGCAGTGACTCATAGAAGAGCATATTATAATGATAATAGGAACACTTACACTGATACTGTTTTACTTTTAATGTTGTTTTCTGTTCTAAAATTTCCTCGAAAAGTCAAAATCTGTTATACTGGATTGCTGGTATTATTTTTTTCATTCTTATTAGATTCAATGATAAAACTTTTTAGAGCTATCAAAACCAAAAATATTTGGGCAACATTAGGTAGATTGCTATAATATATACTAGCGACCCGCCCCGGCTTCGCACGGGTAGCATGTTATTATACATATAAACCTTTCTCCTGAATCACTCTATCTATTAAAAAAAACCGCATCAAAATCCGTTGTGTAGTTTTAAAGATATAAGCAAACATACATACATACATACAGACGCGGGAAGCGGAAAGCGACTTTGCTTTATACTATGTAGTGATTTGTTATTTTATTACATAATGTATGTATTTTTTATTATGTATATAAAATTAATTCATTATCTTTCTCTTACAAAGCACTACCATTCCTTTTCCAATTTACACCAAGGCAAACTGGAAGCAAAAAGCTTAATAGCATTAAATTCGCCTATGTATATACATTTTGTCTCAGGCAATAAAAAAAGTTATATCTGTGTAAATAATATGATGTGAGACGTTTGTTCCTTGGATGTTATAATAACATTATTCAATGTATTGTAAGTGTGTATTTATAAAAAAGAGTATACATTAAATAAGTATAATTTCATCAGTAAAAAAGCTTTGCTTTATTTGGGGCTAGATGGCGATGTGTAAGGCGCATCGCCCACACAAGCTAGAGTCAAGGCGCGGGCGCACAAGCGGCGCCTTTTCACCTCCACCTCGCCTGTACCACGACTCCTCACTACCATTGTTTCCATAGAACTTGTGCACTCGCTTCTCGACGCCGCCTTGACTCTAGCTCGTGTGAACGATGCGCCTAAACTCTACCAATATTTATCTAATTATTTAAAATTTTCATTGATTTCAGAGTGCAGCGTATGCGCAGCGGCTGCTGCTGCTGCGGCCGCAGCGGCGTCATGGTCCAACAGCCATGTGTCCGAAGCCAGCAAGCCTTCGGCCGCCGTCGTCAACGGCGTCGCGGTCATCATACAAACAGTACCGGTCGTGAATGGCACATCTGTGCGTTACAATGGAAACTGTAAGTATGCATATTTTAAAAAACCAGACTAGTACGAGTTTTACATGCACGACGAGGATCCCTCACCAACTCTTTATAGGTTTTTCTGTAATCAATAGGTAAAGAACTATTTTCTGTATTGTTTTTTAATTTTAGGCCCAATAGCTTCGAAAATAGGGTAGAGGGAATGGAGGGACTGACGGACAGACACAAGAGTGATACTATATGGGTTCCGTTTTTTTCCTTTTGAGGTACGGCGGAACCCTAAAAGAATAACGCTGTCAAACTACGTGTTGAGGTCAGTAAGCCGCTGCAGGTTTTGTCACAAGCCTCCATCCGTGACTTAACTCTTGTAAAACCTAGATTATAAAGCTTTAGAGCTCATCCAGCTTACGAAATGCTCTTATCTTTGTTAAGATATAGCATAATTGAATCAGAACCTCCAAATTCCATTCCCACAATGGCTGGCGTAGCGGTCGAATTACCATCTTACATTGTATTATGAGCAGATTTGATTTGTTATCCTATGAAAAGTCTATTCCTTATCCATTCTTCTTCCCATGATGACTACTTTTGTTCTAAGTTTTAAATAAAATGCTATTCCAACTTGAATTAATTCAAACAAGAACTCAACCGTATATTCTTGTTAGAATTTAGCTGCAAAAGTAGATTGGAAACAGATTAACTGAACGTAGAACCATTAGGTAGGTACCTACCGGAATAAAAAGGAAAAAGAAATAAACATATTACTGCATAATCCCTAGGCATGGCAGACTAAACTAACCTGGTCTCAATGAAGTATATACAATAATAGTTTTAATATACCGTAAAAAAAAAATTGACCGTTGCAGCAGAAGCTTCTTATGATCTGAGCACTGTCAGCATGATTTATTATTGCACTATCACAAAGTTATCGAGGTTTCTTTTTAACCGAAAATCGGCACTAATTTATGGTCTCAGTACTAGAAAATACTACACAAATTACAACGGAGACGGCGAGCTATTTATGAATGGATAGAATCGTGAAAATATGAGTAGCTATGTGGTAGGTGCGTATGAATAAACGGTTAACTAAATATTGTGTTTTTTTAAGGATATTATTTTTAATTTTTTAATTTAAGTTTTAACTACTTAAATTTAATTAGTAACTGACACTGACAATACGTTATTTTTTTTTTTGGTAATTAAAAACTAGTGTTGTATAAAAGGTAAGCTACATAAACAAATTTTTATTTCAAATTAGTCAGTAGGTCAAAATATTATGTTTAAAAAACACGCTACTCTTTAGAAACAAATAAGGTACATTAGAAAAAGGAATCCTTCAAAAATCAAGTTGTTTAGATACAGTACTTAATATAAAAAAGGCACTACGATTCTCTTACTTTAAATTTCGTCACTCCACTGCATCCTTTGTTGAAATTCTTGAAACTGTCCTGAAACAATGTTTGAAACCACTAGCACTATAATTTTTTTATTTATATATTTTACCACTCTTTGTACGCTCTATTAGTTGTTAAAAAACCATAAAGATACTTCATTACTAACTCAGAAAAGGTAAATTACCCCACATTTAAGAATAGAATAGAATAGAATAGAAAAATCTTTATTTGTGGCATCTTGCAAATATAAAGCTAAAATTAGGTTACACATCTTATTATATACCTAACAAACAGATTAGACCTAGGTAAACAGTAACAGGTAAAAAACTACACACAAAATAACAAAACAGTATGTAGGTATACGTTACTTAAACCTTAAAGGCTATTTGGACTCAATCGCATCACGCGTTGAGATCTTCCATACAAACTTTGACACTTTTCATCCCGTTTTTGGGGCAGTTTGGGGATAGTTCCTACCTACTAGTTTTTTATCATTTGTATTGAAATATTTAAATACTTCATTGAATACAATTTTTGAAAATCCTAATTCGAAGTCAGAAAAAATTTATTACGGAACCCTATTATTATGTTCGTGTAACTGTTTTTTTCTACTCGCGGTTAACCTAAGTTTTACAGTTATCAAACTATAATATTGTCAATGCAAACGTTTGCATGTTTGTTTGTTACTCAATCACGTCGTAACGGTTGAATCGATTACGATGAATAATAGACAGATATTGGTTAAGATCTGAATTATTGAGACATAGGAATCTATCCGGATACCAAGAGGCAAAGCCGCGCACGTAGGAATCTAGTTTACTTACTCGTACTATGCAACTTCGAAATCAGCAAGTATTTATTGCCCTTATTTTTTATTCATTTTATTTCGACATTTTTAGTTCCGAATATTGAGTTGCCTGCATCAATAAATACCTACTCCTTTATTTTAGGGACACGGCGGCAACACCCCATTCAAGGGAAACGCCTATTGAGATGAGAATCCAAATTATATTATTTGTTAGGGGTTGAATTCTCTAAACTTCTAAAACTCTTTGAGTTTGTGGTAGATGGCGTTGGCGGGCATTATAATGCTGCCATCTACAGTCAGAATTATAAACCCACTCGTACGCTGCCAAACCAGAGTGGTTCGCCAACCAGGTGGTAGTGGTTGGTAGTAGGGTTCGCGCCTAATTTTTTGATATTGTAAACGTTTGTTGTGCTGACGAATTGGTAGAGGTCTCTGGCAGCAGTAAAAGGTCACAAAGTTGTCCAAGTACTGCAATGTTTTATGTGATAAAAAAGAACAATACGATACATTTATAAATTGTACTATTTTACCTCATATATTAATTTTACAATTGTTGTCTAGCCCTTAAATTAGAGTTTCAATAGTCATAGTCTAATTCATTACTTTACTATGTAGTAAAGTAATGAATTAGACTATGACTATGATGAGTATTAAAGTAGTAGTACCTAGTAGGTATGTACCTACTAGGTACTACTACTTTAATACATCACTTTGAATTATTTTAAATCGTCATAAAATCTAGTTTAACGTCTGTTTTTGTTTTTTGCGTATTTCGTACGTTCGTATAAGATAAAAATATAATAAAATATTATTATTGAAGGGCGAGTTGATCATTTCCGACATTAGTCCCAAACGTTTCTAGCATCTAAATATCAAATATTTTGTAGCAGGTACTTACATAAGCTTTTTTATAAAGTTTATGTTTTTATAATAAGGTTTTATTCAAAAACTCAATACTGGTGAAGTTTGAATGGAGGCTACTAAATCTTGTCATTATCATTTATAAGGACTTAATTTGCAATTTATAATTTGCATAGATCCATAATTTTATGAAAATGTTAGTACATTTTAAATCTTCCCCAATTTTTGCAATTTTTTTTCATAATTTTGGTCAATAAATAAAAACTAAATTATTATATTTAAGAAATCACAACTTTAGAGTACCTATCTATGGTACCAAAATGGTAATACTAATAAGTGAAATTCGACTAAGATGTTCTCGTAAAAGTAATAAAAAAGTACTCGGTGGTCAAAATGTAACAAGATCGTTGTTGAGAAATCAGTGGTAAAATCAGAAAATCTTTAAATAACTGCTATTATAGATTTGTCACGAAACCCGCGTTACGCGAATGGACTTGCACTTGACCGCTCTTGTTTATGTATGAACTGACGTTTCCGTGTCCCAGCGGGATTTATTGATAGGTATTTGAAATTTGGTCCCATCAAAACCGAGGCCATTTGGGAAGTAGAATCAAAAGCTTATATCTTGATATTGATAAGTAATTAATAAAGAGAATATTTGTATTTTATGGGAACTCACGCCACGTCATACACCATCTAGTTGATGACCTAATAATATGTTAATTAATTCCTAGAATAGTTAAGTCATATTTATATGAAGGGTAGTGATAACAATCGATCTAATCAGTAGGCGTTAATTTGCATTTTGTGACAAGGAGTTCAAATAAAATAGCTAACTAGCTGTCAGGGCAAAGATCAAAGAAAGTACACGTTTATTCAAGTTTTATTATTATGAAAACTTGTTCTTGTAAAGCGAGAAGGTTGGTTATTCTCAAGTATAGGGTGATTTTGTTTTGTGTACACAAATTTTGAAACAAATCTCTACGACGTGATTCTGAAGAAAGGGATTATTTCAAATCAATCATCAAATTCCAAATAAATCTATCATTATGTTTCGTTTAAATATACAGCGAAAGGTTAACTTCGTTAAGTAAATAATTGTTTCATTTTTAATAAGTAAACATTTGAACAAATTGACTTTAGTTTAGACATAATAGAGTGTATTCATAGAACTCAACCAAAAACTCAAAGACCTCACCCTGTAATATTACCTATGCATAATCATAAATGTATGTGAAGACAACAATATGCGCAGTTGGCTAGTTCGTCGGCTTGTGACATTTAGCTGAAGGGCTCGTAAAATTGTTGGGGTGTTTCTTCTGTGTCAAAACGTGGAAAAAGTAACTGTCACGCATTATCACAATAGGCTAAAGACTTTAAAAATCAGGGTCAGAGTAAATTCTATATTCATTTGATATTCTTATTAAATTCTGTCTGCCCTGGCGTCGCATGATTTCTTATGAAGAGTATAGGCAAAGTTTTGATTCCTTATGTTATAATGCAATTATCGTCTTATTTTTTTTAAACATGTTTGTTGGTCGCTGTTAATGTAGCTTTTGAAAAGAAAATTATTATTTTGTAATGGTTGTAGTAGTCTTTTTGTTTATCCATTACAAACAAAAATACAAATATACAAATGTTACCTCTTTTTAATAGGTAATATACTAATATAAAAATAATAATAGTAGATTACATACTATTGTTATTTTTGTATCATTATTATTTTATTTTTTAAAGCAATAAAATTGGAATTGGAGTATAATTTTTAGTCGTGATCAAAAATTATAATCAACGCTTTACCACGACCGACACAATTTCACTCGCTTTGCAGGAAATATCGGAAGTATCAGTATGATGCGTCATTTCAATACGTTTGTCATTTCCGAATATGTGTTTTATTTAAGTTGTTTTGTAGTGATTCATCAATTATCAATAACAGTCCTGATAATTCCAAGTACAAGTTTACATTTTGTTTTTGAACACAAAACTATATTTGGCAATTGGCTCATTAGAAGCTGGAGCTTCCATAACAAATACTTATTCTCAAGTAGAAGAGTATGTTTCTAAAATTATATTATTCAAAGAGCAGCTTTGTCTGGTAGGATTTTCTCGACTTTTGATTCGAAGGTTCGGATCACAGTCACTTTCGAGAAAAAAAATACACTTTGACACTTAAAATGGTAAAGGCAGACATGGTGTGGAAAGACATTTTGTTTTATTAAATCGATCGTTTGAAAATCGCCATCAATAAATCACCATGCAATACAAAGGTCTCGTTATTTTCTTATTTTTAAGTTAGGTATTTTTTTTTCAAGTAGTCTTCAGCCATAATTTTGTGATAAGTACCTAAAATAAGTGTATTTATCACAAAACTATTTTTACATAAATAGTCCTACTCTAAACACGATACAGAAAAAAGTAAGTCTAGGACAGTAAAGAAAATGTCTAAATTTTCTGCCCAAATCAAAATCAGTTAGTTAGGTTATAGTAGTGATTAACAACGCACGTGGCGAGCGAGCGCAGCGAGAGTGTGGAAGTAGCGGCCACGCGGTGCTTCCAAAAAAAAATATCGTCATACTCAAATCAACATATTGTTGCACAGATCAACGTGTTGTATTTTTTTGAGCTTAGGTCCCTCAATATAATAAATGATTTAGAGAGTTTGAAAATTATTTAAATACCTATGTACTTTACTTTATATGTTGTTATGGATTACATAAATTGTGACAATCCATGGATTACATAAATTGTGACAAATTACTTAAGGATTTTGAATCGCCATAGATTCATATAATAGTGCATGCTATTTTGGAAATACTCGTGAAAATTCAGATAATGGATCGATGTTTTTTTGAATAGATTTTTATATTATGAAATTACATTTTATTTGTCAATACATAGGAAAGGGTTCAGACAGTATATGTTTATATTTTATTACTTATTAATTTAATGAAAAACAGATCCTATTAAATTAAACTAATGTTACCAATGACTGAAAAGATGTAATTGTAATACACCAGTATGGTCGTAAAAAATCAATTACTCGTAACTGCCCCAATATTTTCTTGTTGAAATCATAGAGACACACTTATGCGTCTCTTTTACAGAATGTTATCAATTTAAAGTACATTCACAGAGCAGAGGCCACGTAGCGTGGTAGGTACTCGTCGTTATCAATTCATTCTGAAATGTCGAAATTCCTAGAGAAGTCATTGATTATTACTCTAGGTACTATTCTTGATATGAAATAGATGTATAAACAGCGTTGCCAACTGTTTACCCCGTATCAAAATACAAACGCGCGAAGGGAGATTTTCAATTTTTGAACGAACGAAAAGAGGAGATTCAATGACGCTCATATTATTTTGTTGATTTTTTTATGTATCTTTTTGGTGATTAGATTTGCATTTTTTTTTGATTATGTGGAGAATACAACAGTTTGTCCCATTTAAATTGTATTTTATGTAGGACTTCATGGTACAATTTAATAATGTTCCTACATAGAACTTAAACAAAACCTGGCCAATTGCGTGTCGGGCCACGCGCAATGTAGGGTTTCGTAGTTTACACAGCTGACAACGTGATATAAAATAATTTTCCATGAAGCATACTTAGCTGTGATAGTTTTCCTTCTAAATTTGTTATGTGCCTGTGTACTACTACCGTGAATTTTTTACACCTCCAAAACTAATAATGCCATTTTACTTGACTCTGACAAAAATTTGCAATTTGAAGCTTAATATTTCATAAGGGATCCCCTTAATCGAAAAGTTGTTTTTAGAAACTAATATTTTTTAACACACCATTAGGTATACGCGAAAAAAAATAACATCCAAACATTTTTTTTTTTTTAAGATTTTATTCTACTAACTCTGTTGGCGTGACTCTTAATATTATCAAATTACAGCTTTCTAGCTTTAAGCGTCTATGAGCAAAAGTGGGGACGGACGGACATGGCGAAACTATATGGGTTTCTTGTAGACTACGAAACCCTAAAAGACTAAGATCGTCTTCTGACTTTTCGATTTATCGAAACATTTACGTTGGTTTTCTTTTTAAAACGTAATTATCTTCGTTCATAAAAATATTAATCTATTGTATATGTGATTATGAAATGCGGAAAAATGTTATACTACTTTTTTGCATATTAAACTTGCAAGGGGTACCCAGATAATGACACTTACTGTAAATGGTGTAGTGGAAGAAGGGTACGGTGCTGCTAAAATACAAGACACATAATCCTTTTTACACAATTTGGTTAACACCTAATAATTTTACAGACCTTGCTGAACCGAATTGGGTTAATGATCTTATAAAATTTTTGTTATCGGATTACGTAACCCAAAAATACCATAGGTTTTTACATTTTCCTTCACCATTCTCCAAATAAAAAGAATAGGTAGATAAGATATTGGAGTTTTGCTGAAAATTATAATTTGCAACTAATAAGAAGCATTCGGTGTAGGCACGTTATATGAATATTTATGAGCACTTTGCAAACTTATCAATGCCAACAAAATGCAAGTTAAGTTACGTAAAACGACAACAGTTCGGAAAACAATAACAGGGCGAAGCCTAGCAAAAACAAAGGATTCCTAAAAGTTGGGCATTCCTAGTAGAGAGCCCTTTGCGGTCGTTTCGTCGCGGCTCCTATTGAGTTATATTTTTTGTGAGTTTTAGACGATGTTGGGTGTTGTAGACAGTGTGTGGTAGGTAGTTAGCTGGTGCCGTTCACCCTGCAGCGTCGCTCGGCGCGCCCGCTTTCATTGGAAGTGGCAAGGAGCGGACCACGTTGCGTCGCGCTAACAAGTGACACATTTTGGGTTGGGGTAAAGCGACCGGCGCTTTCGGGCGGTGCACACGTACCGTTAGCTTCTCTATTTTAAAAACTACTTACTTGACGATATCCGGTAAGGGCCCGACCGCATCACTGGCGTCGTCGCTCCGCACCACTGTCACTCAATTTCAATGCAGTCGACCTGCGTCCGCGTCGCTAGTCGCTCCGCGCGCACGCGCGTCCGCCTTCATGTTCCCCGAATATTTTGATAACTGATAAGTTTTGTAAAACGCGCGAAAATACAACAGTTCATGAACTATAAATTGAGTGCCTTATATTTTGGACGGAAGATGTATGCAACTGGGAGGTGATATCAGTGGTGCCAGATTTACACATTATTTACCATGAGCGGGAGGGAAGGCGGAAATGCAGTTCCCTCTTCAAGTGAGTAGACTTAATTTTTTTTTAATGTAGTAATTTCTATCATTTTGAATTGAATTATTTATGAACTTGTAATAAGGTTGTGCTTACAAACAGTAAAAAGGGCGGGTGAATAATACAGTAACTTAAAAAGCTGCTCTACGGAATGGAACTTTACATAGCCCTTATCTGACGGATGTGCCGTAGGGCCCGGGAAGGCAATCATAAACAGTTGTTTATAACATCATTGAAATTATTTAAATTGAGGTTAATAGAGTCTCGTTTCACTAATGTCGCACATATGTGTGCCATGTTTACTGGGTATAACGTTGATCAACAACAAGATAATCATATACCCACTAATTATAAATAGATACAACTTCCTAATTAGGGTAAGGGAATGTCTTGTAAGGCTTAACGAAACGTTATTTAAAACGTGCACTGCTGTTTTTATTGAATTGTACGTGGAGTGAAACAGAAAAGTTGTGGAGCTCGAGGATTAGAAGTAAATAATTTGGGTTGTAATACAACTGCGCGTTTCGATGTCGCTACTAGAAGTCCTTGTACAAAACAGCAAGGCCCTCTAGTATTGAATTAAAAACATGTGACGTGAGCATTTTATCAAGCAGGGTCTACGCATCAGCCAGATAATTGTTTACTAATCCTACGATACCGTTGTAGTTGCTCGCATGCGTGGTGTTTGCGTGCAATGCGGTTAAGCCAAGAAGTGTTAAACTCGATCATAAGAATGTTGTCTTAAGGTAGAAACTCCAACAAACTTTATTAAACATCTCTCCATTTCCATGAGAGTGATAAAAGCATGAATGTGTTAAGTCGACTGCATTTTAAAGACTGACGAATCCCATTACATCGTATTTTGCTTTATTTTTTTACCTAAAGCTGATTTGGTGATGAATTTATTTTAATTTTATGTATAAGCACCTAATTTCTTATGTAGTTAACACTTAATCAAAACAAACCCAATCTTCATTATAGTAGAAGTTGTGTAGGTATGTGTAGTATAATGCGCAGAAATCTTAGTTGCAAGATGCGCAGGCTCTACATCTACATATAAACAAGATGAGTGTCGTACGAGCACAAATGTTTACCGTGAGAGCGCGCTGTTTTAAAAAGGAATTATCATTGAAGAACTATTCGGAATTTTTAGAAAGTCGATGTTAAGTAACGCGACGTCCCTACTGCAGGGCCCGAGTTCGTAACCAGTCGATTAAATCTGAATGGTGGTACTATAGTCCGTCTCTTTCGCTCTCAGCAGTATATCCTGAAGAACAAGCGCCACTTGACGATGATTCACGTTCAAATTCCATGCCTACGATTGATAACAGCAAAAAGTAGTGAATGGTAGAACGTTTTAGGTCATTTCATTTGCTTGCTGGACATGTGGTCGACATCATATTAGTATGCGTTTTGTTTACTACGAGTACATGTGTGATTGTATGGCGTATACTTACGATACGCTATAATGATATACAACTGTTTAAAATACATTTAATGTATATATTACAGGGTGTCCCAAAAATTTGTGTCAAGCGGAAGTCCAGTGGTTGAGGTTCCACCATGTAGGTATCTTGCACAATATTTTGTAGCTTTTGAGTTATGATGAGATACGTCAATGCGTGTATTTCTTCTAGATTAGCTGAATAGTGAACTTTGAATTGTTAAAGTTAAAATCCTGAATATTTCCTACATCTTCGAGGGTGATTTCAAAATAAAAGTCACTAAGCTTATTTTTTATACGTAGGAGATTTGTTCACCTCTTTGAATAAGGAGGTTATCAATTATTGTTAGTTCATGTATTATTTTTCCTTAAAAACCAGTAGAAAATGTAGGTTCCAATAGTATCTCATGCACACGGTAACGCGTTGTCGGCACAACAAGGTAATACTAGGAACTTTACATGTATTGGATGGTCGGCCGCTGCAGGTCGATGGCACTGAAGTGAGACTCGATTTCTACGAGCATTCCAAGGTGGAGCTCCGTTGAACAAGTATACAGAACTTAGACTGATAGAGTAGAAGGGAAGTAGTGCCTGACAACTTTCTTACTTCCTCGACAAAGGAATTTTGAAATCTTTAAAGTAGTAACAGTTGTGTTTTTAAAACTGAAAAACAAAGGACTTTGCAAAAGCATTAAGGGGCTCCCAGTCGACGATTGTTCTTTTTCGAAACGAAAAAAGAAATACTTCTGAACAAGCCACATCTCCTATTTTTATAAATATATTACTTCAGGTTCCTACCTAGATTTCTATTAAGCTGAAAACATAATAGCAGAAACTTTTCACGATAAAGATATTATTTCAAAATGATACGTTTTAGAATTTATGATCGAAATATTTTATATACCTACTATTAAAATCAACTTGTGATTTATTGTTAAAGATAGGTAATATGTAGATCTAGATTTCTATTAGAATATATTTTTGATAGGTAATGATACATAATTTATATCATTAATTTATTCGAAAAGCTAAGGCGGACCACGCGCCGACGTGTGTTTGTCGTCATTGCAGCGGTCGGTAGGATTATTTATCGAAGTGATTAAAGATGGGTACATCTTTATTCACATATACTATACATTATAAAATAGGAGATGTGGCTTGTTCACAAGTATTTATTTTTTCGTTTCGAACAAAAACAATCGTCGACTGGGAGCGCCTTAACGTTATAAGTTGTGTCACGTCTTCATAAAATCATTAATTACTGTTTTGAACTAAATACTTGTAACTAGTACTATAAAATTATAACAACTCCCGATAAAACATCGATATTTTTATATCTAGCAATGTTATTTCAGAATTAAGTAAAAAAAATACGTCATTTTATAAGATCACTACATATTATAAAGCAAAGTCGCTTTCCGCTTCCCGCGTATGTATGTATGTTTGCTTATATCTTTAAAACTACACAACGGATTTTGATGCGGTTTTTTTTAATAGATAGAGTGATTCAGGAGGAAGGTTTAAATGTATAATAACATGCTACCCGTGCGAAGCCGGGGCGGGTCGCTAGTTTATGATGAAAATACTTGATCAATCGATAAAACAAGGTTTTATGTGTTTTTATTTAGTCAACACTGAAACTTCACAATTTCACAACTCATTATTTTATCTGTTGATTGTTTCGTAATTTTGTCATATTTACTTGGTTTTGTTTATTTTGACAAATAGTGATGTGATAGTGAGACAGACTCACACAACAGGGACATTGTATTTTGTCGTCACAGTTAAAAATTTTGGAAAAAAATAACTAATGGTATTTCAATGATTATGTTTTGACAACTTGCATTTGAGTCAAAAGTAATGATTAAGTTAACTTTTACGAAAATCCAGTACTAACCTTAAAAATATAAGCATAATAACTATAACTATTTAATTAAAGTAATTGTTATGGAGTTAATAATGGAAAAAGTACATAAACATGAAAAATATCAAAGTTCAATTTTATATCCTTCTTTTTTTGGAAGATGGTTAAAATTGAGCTAAAGTTCAGATATAGTACGACAGAGGTACATCCTAGCCAATTTACATAGCTGCATAAAATATAAAGTTCACTTATTAATAGGCCGGAGAAGGTAATAATGCATAGGTAATCTAGAAAATTATAACTCCTCCTGGTCTAACAAACATAAATAAATAAATAAATAATAAATATTGGCGGACTTTACATACAGCGCCATCTAGCCCCAAACTAAGCAAAGCTTGTACTATGGGAACCAGATAACTGATAGAATACTTATATAAATAAATATAAATAAATAAAAAAAAAATATATAAATACTTATACTTATAAACATAAAAGCTATAGGTGCATAAAACGATATAGTAAATGATTTAACTGCAAACATCAATCTTATTGTGATCTAAGACGAGTAATAAATGTTTTTGATGAATGAAGAATCGTTTTTTTTTCAATAACCGCAAAACATACAGTTTTGTTTTTTATGACAAAGATAAGGATTTAATCTAGATAAATTAAAGACAGAAACACGATTGGTGAAATTTTTCTCGATAGATTTATTTTCCAATGTTGGCTCGTCAAAAACACTAGTTTCGTTTTTAATCAAAACCATGAATAGCTAAATAGTTCATTTTTATATAATTCGTTAGATAATCATACTACTACCTAAATTAAAGACAATTTTTTTTTTAATTTGATGGTTTTCAAGATAATGCTGTTTTATCACTTTTTCAGTCTTATCCGGGTAGACTCAGCAAATACAAAATGTCAAAAATTTCACTCATCACCTTAATATTATTATATTTATATGGATTTTAAATGTTTTCCTAAGGCAAAGCAACAATGCACCGCTACCGCTTGTTTAATTGTTATAACATTTGGAGCAACGGAGCAAGTCCAGGGTGCGCTCCAACCAGATACCGTTCTACTTATAATATGTGTAGAATTTCCCCTTCCTGGTTTCAAAATAACTAAATAAAGCTTCTGTTTAAAAATAGCACACTAATCGTTTTGGGAAATAACAATAAACCAGAAATGTCGCGATAGGTGACTCGAGGTTTCGGAATGTTGTGAGCTTATATTTTGGTGATTCTGACACTTATATTTAGAACTAGCATCTGACTTCTGCATCACTCGCTTTCAGGTTTATACTAGTACTAGCTGACCCGTGCCCGCTTCGCTGTGCGTAAGACATTTCTAATACCATCGTGGACTTTTTTGTAGACGTTTTTAAGGTATACAATACTGTAGTACATTATTTTGATATATCTCGTGGGGTTCAGCCAGCATTTGCAATGTAAGCGCAAAAAAATGTGTTTATTTACGACATCACATTAGAAACCTCTAAACATATAAAACATATAAACCTTCCTCTTGAATCACTCTATTTATAAAAAAAAACCGCATCAAAATCAGTTGTGTAGTTTTAAAGATATAAGCAAACATACATACATACATATTACATATTACATACAGACGCGCCACTTTGCTTTATACTATGTAGTGATATCATACATCTATTCTAAATGTCATATGTTCATAATGTTTCTGACAACCACAAAATGACAAACTCATAATAATCGAAAGATTTCAGACTCATTATATTGAAGCCGAAAAGTATGGCTTGCATACAAGTAGATATGGCTTTATGAATGTTGGGAAGTGACGATAAGAATGTAATGCATACCTCGGCCGGTTGCATCAAGACGTAGTATTTGTGCGGGTATACGAGTAGTGGAATGCGTGCGCGCAGTGGCGCGGGCGGGGAACGCTCCGCTGCGCCATGCTGAGTAAACAAAACTACAAAACAGGCACATACTATGCACGAGTTGGTTGCGCGGGAAGTGGGAACAGCAACCGTATTGTGAAAGAATAAGTAAGTGCATTCTTCAATCCTAGCTGAAAATCTAAGCACTTTTTCGGGGTCACCGAAAAGCTCGGTTTTCATTTGATTACATGAGTTCAAGGAAATAATAAATTATTTATTTTGAATATGAGAAAACTGATGTAATAAATATTTGAGAATTTTAGGAATAAAATATAAGTACTTGTATAACTATGGAACTTTATTCAGTGATTTGCTAAAAGTTATGAGCACTGACTATTTTAAGGTCGACTCTATATTCAACTGTAAAAGCTTAACTGCTCTGAAACAAACGCAATAGACAAGTTTATGAAATCTTTTCATGTTTAAATTAAAAACTTAGTCTGATGTTATCAAAAAGTACATGTTACGAAAATAAATTTAATAGGCATTAATATTTAAAATATTTTGCGATCTATAACATAAATTCTCGGGTTTTAAGACATAGGCCATGAGAAAATACTAAAACAGAAACGAAACATTCTCACAGCGGAGAAAAATGGTTAAAATACCGGTTACATTCCACAGCTGAATGTTTGTTAACTGGCCAATCGATCGGTTTTTGTTTACCTTGAAAAATATTTTAAAATAGACCCCATGTAAATTAGGAACGAGTTTGTTCGCTTTCTCATTAATGTGGCATAGGGAATAATGAATATTGAGTATGGTGGGCCACCGCCCGCCGCCCGCCGCAGCGCGCAAGGTGAGGTTGCGCGGCGTTGGCGAGGCCGCGGCGGCTAGATGCAGTGTTACGCCAATGAATGAAAAGGTACCAGAAACGCAACCTAAATACCGAGCATTCTTCCAGTCCCCGCCGTCCACGTGTGCATGCCAGCTCGCTTTTACCGCGCCGCAGCGCCCGAAATAATATTCTTAGCTTTACATACCAACGACGCTTGGAAATCTACATCGAATTAGCGAACTCACTATAACTTTCATAATAAATATTGATGCTGAAGACTTGCTACGACTGGGAGAATAATTCATAAAAGTTTTTATCGAGATGACCAAAATATGAAAGCAATAAATAAGCTTATTGAAAGAATTGGAGTAGGCTAACTTGCTTTGTCAGAGAAACATTCATATGATAAATACTAACACCCAGACACAGAACTCTATGTTCATCACACAAATATTTGACCTGGGTGGGGATCGAACCCACAACCTATAGCGCTAAAGGCAGACCAACTGAGCTGTGGTGTTTTATATTGAACCTATTCATCTATAGTCATCTATAGTTTAAGTTAATGTTAATGAATAGTATCTATCATAGTAGCTGCCTGCTACATTAGTCATCATAGTAAAAAAATATATGGATATATAAAAAAAATAGGCACAAGTGGTCACATAAAATTTATTTTCTAGGAATCGACAACCTTGTTTACGAGCCACTTTTTGATATGCAAAACAAATTCTTGATTAGGTTTGAAATTGAATATACCCAAACTTTGTAATGCCTACGAAAAAGAAACTATTATACTGAATATAAATAAAGAAGAAGTGTCTTTTCTTTCGTTTGGTTCCCACGTTATTTTTTGTATAGGATACCGATAAGGGAAATAGTATACCCTTTCTTAGACCAGTAAACGATCGTGGGCTTTTATTTATTGCCAATAGATTTCCGAACGTTAGAATGTTCGTACATGCATTGGAAAGGAGGGTCATTGCAATTAAACTATTACAAAGTGAATCTAAATGTTAATCTAGGTTTGCGGTGTGATGAATAACGTAAACACGTAGTTGAAAAAAAGAGTTCAAGAATTAAAAAAAAAAAAATTACAAACTAGTAAATGACATCTCATCTCTACACAATTTTCTTTACAGAAAAGATCTAGACATCGTCTAAAATATTTGTTCATCAAACTATTAGGTAATGTTAAGTACAATTAAGAATGAGTAAAAAAATATAATACGCAATTAATCATCAAAAGATTTCAATATTCAAAAGAAGTAGAGCTTTAATACCATTAAGTACCCATATTTCCGGCATACCAAGAGGAGCTTTCATAGAGTAAGTACCTACATGTGGCCAAGGTCTGTATGTGCCACCACGCATTACATGGAACATAGGTAGGTAGGTATTTGTAGAATTATTTTCATTTCCATAAACATCTTTCATAGGCTTATACTCTTATTGTTATGAAAGTGTCCTAAACATAAACTGTTGCGAGATGGCGTAAATTATTTAGCATCGATCTTAATTCTAGTGCTTTTGAGTTTGAATTCACTTTTTACTCAATTATGATAAACTTTATTAATGTTTGGGCTTTGGCTTTTCGCTTTACTTCAATAGTAATTTGCAATTTTTTCAGATTTGAGGTCAACAACGTGACGGACACGAAAGCCCGCTGTTATGTAGTAATTAGCACAATTTACTTTTAAAATACTTTATTAGATTTAGAACTTAGTATTTACACTTTTACTAGATTTAGAACTTAGTATTACGAACTTAGTACAATGAGATGTGTCGAATTTGGATGTTGGAAGTGAAGTGACTTGCTTATTCTAATGCCACTTATTTATACTAAGAAAGGTGTGGGAATATTTAGACATATGTTGGGGATTTACATGGTCGGGAATGTAAAGTATCCATAAACTATCAGTTGTAGACAACTGAGCCACTTATCCTAATAATTTATTTAAACAAAAGTATTGTAAGAACTTAAACAGTTTTGAAAGTTAAGTACCTATAAAGAATACAAAGGTCCTTAAGATACAATACTACTTGAGAATCACGTAATGGTTTGCAGGTTAAGTCAAGTACCAAAAAGGTCCTTAAGATTAATAAATTGTATAACGTAATGGTTTGCAGGTTAAGTCAAGTACCAAAAAGGTCCATAAGATTATAAATTGTTCACAGAACTACAAACCACTTATCGTAGTGCAACTTATTTAAACAAAAAATGGTCATGTGAACTAAAAGCATTTTTAAGGGTTTTGAAAGTTAAATACTTATAAATAATACAAAGGTCCTTAAGATACAATATTACTCGAGAATAACATATTGAAGGTATAAGAAATACGTGGGAATCACCTAGAATTAGTATTATGTAACATCTCCCCTCTTAGAATAAAGATTGGGCGTTAGTGCCTAATCTTTGGGAATGAGGTGATGTTAGAGGGTTTTCAGTGTTGATTTCTTCGTCGTCTGTTACGCGGGAAGACGTCTGATGTATATTTCTAAGCGGGATGGCGATATGTGTGCTGCGCTCTCTTCGGGAGTTGTCGAAGCAGTTGTTGAATATTTGAACGTATCCTCTTCCGTCCGATGATCGTCTTGTTTGATTGAAACCGATTGGACATCGTTTGCAGAGTTTGATAAGAAAATAAGAAGGGAGTATGATGCCTATCGTAAAATAGAACCACATGAAGGTAGAGTTGTTTCTATCTAGGAACGATTGTGACTTAGAATTAGCTTGGATCTTCTTCAATTCGTCTGAGTATTTATCGAGGTGAGTCTTGATTTTGTTAAGCGAATCCAAGGGCATGTCGTTGATCTTGATGGGAAGAAGATGTGGTGGTGCTTCAATGTTCTTTGTTATCTCAAAGCAATCATCCGTCCTTATGTCGGGAATTATAATGGGACTCGTCGCGTTTTCTTCCATTGATTGATATGCCGAAAGTGTGCTGTAGCCTGTGTGAAGCGTACACCCTTGTGATAGTGTTACAATGCCTGATCCTTGAAGCTTATGATTTGAAACTTCATTGTCGCAGTGTAGAACGCAGCTGGTTTCGGTGGTCAAGATGTAGAGCCATCTGTTGTGATGCAATGGTTGAAACGTCTGGATTTCCGCAGGAAATGTTGTCGCCGTGCAGGTTTCAGGAATAGTAGTTTTCTTGCTAAGAAGTAGTTGTAGCTCGCAGATGGGACGCTCCGCTGAGTCGTAGACCACAAGATCTTTGCAGACTCTGTTTCTCATAGCGAAGGTGATGCAGTTGTCTAGTGAACTCGTCGAAACATAATATTGCCCACTTGGATTAGTAGCCAGGTATATATGCTCAGGAATGATTGTGGAATAGTATGAGGAGTTAGGATGTTGTATTGGAATAGAATAGGTATGATACAAGGTTAAAGGATCATTCATGACGAGAGGAAATTCTAGAATATAGACTAATCGATTCGAATAAACATAGGCTGTCAAGAAGGAAGAATCTAGTAAAGTATGTAAGTTATTAGTAGTGACCGAAGTGACTAGCCTTCTGTTTGTTCTAATTTTATTCGATTTAAGAAGCTCATTGAACAACTTTTTAGAGCTTATGATTGAAGGATGAACTATATTACATTTAGCAAAAAGAATACTAGCTAGACAATCGTCAATTTCGTTTTCTAGGCTTGTAACAAGCTCTAGGATTTGCAAAGAAATAGTAGAGATATCTTCGTTTACTTTGATGTCGAAGATAAGAGTATCTGTCTTGTTGAGGTAGGAGTTGAGACGATTAATGTTTTCATTAATTACTTGTTCGTCAAAGGTAATTTTAAAGATTGTTTCATTAAAATTTCTTACAGTAGAAGATGTAATTTGCAACTGTTTTTGCATGAGATTGCTTAGATCCAACTCATTTCGTTCAAGTTTATCGATGCATTCGTCGTAGCGTTTTGCATCTTTTGCATCAGGTGTACCTATAAGCCACTTAAGAACAGAACCAAAGTCGTCTAAGAGTTCTCTTTTAACACGAAAGTTCTTTCCTAAGTACATGTTGAGTTCAGCTAGTTTTGATTCGATTTTATTTAGATTTACGTTAAGGTAAGATTTGGTCGATTGAACGTTAGGAAGAAATTGATATTGAGCTGATGTCGCTTGGAAGTTGTTGGAAAGGCGAGTTAGGGATTCGAAAGATATGAATAGTGGTTTTATGTCTTTATAGACGATAAGCTTCCATGATCCATCAGATATTGAAATTTGTCCTTCTTTGTCATAAAAAATACCAGCATGTGAGGTAAGGGAATCGGATATTATCATTTGAGCAACGATTTTCGTGGTTACGCTGGAATAGAAGTAATTGACGAGTTAGGAAAATAGAAGAGTTCTAATATAAATTTAAACCTAATTTTATTATATACCTATACTTAACTTAGTGGACATAAGGCCGTAGGCGATTGGCATGCACTAATTGATTTTTGCCTGCTTTCTTAATTAAATAGTTTTCGTTGAAGCCTACACGTATTATTTCGCACGGACCTTCCCACTTAGAATCTAAATTATTTGGGTTAGGGACCCTTAACATTACCTTATCACCTATTTTATATTCGATAGTATTTCTAATTTTGCTATCGTAGCGCTCTTTTGCTTTTTCTTTCATGTTTTCGATGTTTTTGAGTGCAGTTTCACGAGATGCGTTTAGACGTTCATTAAGGTCTTTTAAATAATCGCATGCAGTGTAATCAGAAATTGGCTTAATGGAATAGAATGGACGCGGTTTGTATCCGAAAAGAAGTTCATGCGGCGTATAACCCGTGGAGCTATTAATCGAGGTGTTATGACACATGATTGCGAATGGAATGATTTGATCCCAATTCTTTAACCGTCGATTATGGTACATGCGAATGTGATCTCGTAGAGTTGCGTGAAATCGTTCGAGGGCACCGTTAGTTTGAGGATGGTAAGTTGTATTGAAAGTGTGATTAGAGCCGAAGAATTTCATCAGTTGTTTTATTACATTATTCGTAAATTCGGTGCCTTGATCTGAATGGAATCTCTTTGGTACTCCGTAGTGTTGGCAAAAGTTAAGCAATTGCCGTGCTACAGTTACCGCTTCTTTGTCTGGGATCGGGTATGCTTGTACATATCTCGTAAGATCGTCTTGGAGAGTTAAAACATATTTGTTATTGCCTTCACTGATGTCCGAGTAAGAGACTAAGTCCATTGAAACGCGTTCGAAAGATTCGGTTGATTGGGAGGTTATGACCATGGGAGCTTGAAAAGATTTTCTTTGTATTTTATTACGTTGGCAGATAACGCAAGATTCGACGTAAGTTTTTATGTCATTGGTCATCCCTTTCCAAAAGAATTCGTTTCTAATTTTCCTGGTAGTTTCGACTACACCACGATGTCCTGATAGAGGTTCATCGTGATAGGTTTTCAGGATATCAGGGATATCTTCTGACTTTGGATACTTAACTTTATTTTCGCAAATTGTGATTTCGCAATCATAGTTTTCAGCCAAGTATGTTGAGATATGAATTTGTTCATTATTGACTAGTTTACAGGTGTGGTCATTTTTAAGATCTGGGACAAAAAGTTGGGAGATAGTATGTTGTTGAAGACAGGAAAGCAGAGCTTTGAAATAGCTTTCAGCATCCCATGGGTCGAAGTGATTTGGCCTAGTACAGCAAAATATAAGATTTTGTTTATCATTTGAAATTAGGATATCCGTGCCATAAAGGTTTTTGATTTTTGCTACATAGTGCTCTACACCGGAGCACAAGCTTAAAGCTTCGTTGAATATTTCGTTTTGATCTGAGAGTTTGCAAGATGTGGGAATAAAGACATTTTTATGTCTGGGATCTAATAATCGGTCAGGTGAGAACTTGACTTTAGAGGATTCAAAACAATTGCGTTCTCTTATATCTAAGGCTGCATAATGTTCATAATTGAGTTGGAGATACTCCTCTGATGGAGAATTTGGAGTCGAGTTTGTTAAGTCAATGATGTTAGAGTTCATAACCGGAGGGCGGGAAAGAGCGTCTGCATTAGTGTTGGTTTTACCCGATTTATATACTATCTCGTAGTCGTACTCTTCGAGTTTTAATCTCCAACGAACTAGGCGGCTACCTGGGTCTTTGATGTTCATAAGCCAAACTAGAGGTTTATGGTCCGTGAGTATCTTAAACCTTCGACCAAAAAGGTAAGGTCGAAAATGCTTTACTGCCCACACTATGGCTAATAATTCGCGTTCTATAGTAGAATAATTAGACTCGGCTTTATTTAGTGTACGTGAAGCATATGCAATTGGCAAGTCTTTGCTGACTTCTCCTTGTGAAAGAATTGCACCTATCGCGTATTTTGAAGCATCAGTCGTTAAATTGAATTCTCTGTTGAAATCGGGATATTGTAAAATAGGTGTCGTTGTAAGGATGTCCTTACAACTATCGAATGCGCGTTGTTGTTCTTCACTCCAAACGAATGGGACATTTTTTTTAAGAAGGCTTGTCATAGCTTTCGTGAGTTTGCTAAAATTCGGAATGAACCTGCGGTAGTAACCAGCAAGTCCTAGGAATGATTTTATGTCTTTACAGGATTTTGGGACTGGAAATTCCTTAACAGCTTTTACCTTGTCAGGATTCGGTTTTACACCTTCGTTAGAGATTATGTGACCTAGGTAAGCTACTTCTTTTCTCATGAATTCGCATTTATCTGGCTGGATTTTTAAACCATGTTCTCTAAGGCGATTAAAGACTTCAGTGAGTTTTTGTTCATGTTCTTGAAGACTAGATGCGAAAACAACGATGTCGTCAAGGTAGACGAAACAGCGTTCACCTTGCAATCCATGGAGGACACTGTCCATGGCACGTTGGAACGTGGCTGGTCCGTTTTTAAGGCCAAAAGGCATTCTAAGGTACTCGTAATGACCGTAAGGTGTATTGAAAGCTGTTTTAGGGACATCTTTAGGGTCCATCTCTATTTGGTGGAATCCTGAGGCTAGATCTATTGTCGTGAAATAGATTGAGTGACCTAGTTTATCTAAAATATCGGAAATATTGGGTAAGGGATAGCTGTCTCCTACTGTTATGTCGTTGAGTTTACGATAGTCGATAACTACACGCCACTTTTGTTTCTCTGAGGCATCCAATTTCTTTGGTACTACCCAGATAGGACTACTCCAAGGGGAGGTGCTAGGTCGAATTATGTTTTGATCTAGCATTTTCTGAACTTGAGTTTTGACTTCTTGTTGATGAACGAAAGGGAACCTGTAGGTTTTCGTATGAATCGGTATCTCTGAAGTTGTAGGGATCGAATGTTTAGTGTGGTTTGTGAATGTCAAAGTTTCGCCTTCATAATAAAATATATCTGAAAATTCGTAGATGATTTTGTCGAGAGAGTCTTTCTCTTCGGCGTTCAAATGGTCTTGCCGTATAAGTCTGTTACTAGTGCCGTTACTGTTAATCGTTTTTGATAGATTTACTGGGAATTTGAGATTGTTTAATGACTTATCGTCGTTTGATAATAATGGAGTCGCTTGAACTATGGGAATAGAAATAATTTTGTCTTCGTTACTAGAATTTACGCAAGTGATTAAGAATTTGTGGTTTTTGACTGCGACTAACGCGTTAGGAATGGAGATATCGCTTTGAATTTGTTGTTTGTTGATTACAGCGTATCCGTCTTGAATATCATTAGTAAAACATGTGATAACGGTTTCTGAGCGTTGACCCACGAACTGTTCGTTTTTATTATTGGCTAATCCTTTTTCGCCGACATAGAAGAGTTTGTAAGAGCGATCATGGATTCTCATGGATTTTGATTGGACATAGATGTTAACGTTGAATTTTGACATGAAATCGTTACCTAGGATACCGTCGACTTGAATGTTGAGGTTAGCTACATGGAATTTGAATTTAGGAAAATTGTCTAGTGATATTTGAGCCGTTCCAAAACTTTGAATTGAGGATTGGTTACCCGAGATACCTACGATTGATACGATGTTCGATACATCTAGAGGTGCCATTCCTATTTTCGCTTTATTTATGACCGAAATAGAGGCTCCTGTATCAACGAGTAGCGTGACTGGGTTTCCTTCGATATGGAATTGGCAATGTAGAAGATTTTCTGGAGGTACGTTAAGTGAGGAAATAGTAATAGGTACAGCGGGTTTGGTATATTTTGATTGAGGGTTTGATTTCGATCTTGATTTAGGTTTTGATTTAGAGTTTGATTTAGATTTGGTAGAAATGGAATTTGAATTAGTATTGATTTGGGAGTTAGTATTTGATTGAGTCGATTTTGATTCAGAGTTTGATTTGGATTTCGCATCAGATTTGGTAGAAATAGAATTTGAATTAGTATTGATTTGGGAGTTAGTATTTGATTGAGTCGATTTTGATTCAGAGTTTGATTTGGATTTTGCATCAGATTTGGTAGAAATAGAATTTGAATTAGTATTGATTTGGGAGTTAGTATTTGATTGAGTCGATTTTGATTCAGAGTTTGATTTGGATTTTGCATCAGATTTGGTAGAAATAGAATTTGGACTAGTATTGATTTGGGAGTTAGTATTTGATTGAGTCAGATTTAGGATTTCAGTTTGAGTGCTGGCATCACAAAATTGTCTCCGATAGACTGGTCTATTTTGTGGTGCCATTATGCGATTCTTGTTGAGCTGAAGCACGGGTGCCTGTCCCCGATGGACTGAATGAGGCAACCCATGATTCCTAAGATTACTATCTAGGGTTGGTTTAGGTTTTACCATCCTAGTTGGAGTGCCTCCGCCTCGATATCCATGTTCTGGTTCGAATTGGGGCTTGACATCAGTGTCCGGGCATTGGAGTAGCAAATCGAAGCGGTTTCCGGAGTAGTGCCCATCTCTCCGGCCGCTTGAGAGTTTAAATTATTTACTCTAGCAGGGGCCGCAGGCCGTTGTTGAGACGTTTGTTGAACAGAGTTAAGATTTTGTCTTAGGTTGTTGTTATAAGCGCGTTTACGGCACTCCGAGATTAAGTGTCCCGGATATTTGCAATAGTTGCAAACTTTAGTATGGCTCTGTGATTGCTGTGGGATGCTATTCCTGTTTTGTGTCTGTCTAATTTCGTTCGTACGCATGCTATTATCTGTGCGGAAGTTGTTTGTTGGGTTTGGGACGCTTTTCTTATATAGAATTTGTCTAGCGTTGTTCATGTTTCTAATTTTTTCTTCTTGAATAGCCAAGTTTCCTGCGTCGGTGAGGTTAGATATAGTGTGAACCCTAAGCATTATACCTATATCTGAGTTTAACCCGTTAATAAAGACGTTTAGTGCCATTTCTTCGGTGGTGGCCACGCGGCCTTCCAATGTATTGTCTTTCGTTTCAGTGGATAATTTTTCAACGAGTTTGCTCCTACACATATCGACCCTATGAAAATAATCGGTGATGGATTCACTGGGTTTTTGAAAAAGAGATTGTAACTCTAGTTGTAAGTGTCCCAGCGTCTTTGTATGCGAGTACTTTTGAATTAAAAAACATTTTAAATCGGGCCATGTCTGAAACCGCTTCGTGTGGACGTCTGACGACCCTGGTCCCGTGATTTTGTTTAATGCGTATGTTAAAAGTATCTTAATTTGAGATTTTGATGCTAATTCAAAAGCTGAGTCACACGATCTAATGAATCGATAAACTTCTTGAGTAGGTTTGAGGGTGTCGAATTCAGGAATAAGTTGCAAAAGCATTCTGAAGTCTATATCCATTGTAGCGGATTCCGCTTCAGTTGTTTTAGAGTCGATGGACATAATGAATCGATGATCGAATAATTAAAGGAATCGAGATGAATGTTGTAGGATTAGGAAATAGAACAAAGGAGCATATAAGAATGAGCCACTTACCACAGTAACACAATAAATGTTTTGCGGATGCACATCGTTGGTTCGGCGGAGAAGATTAAAACCCTGTAGGCACCGTTTCACTGTTAGTCTTTTGTTTAGTTAAACCGTAGAAACGTTATCTCCGACTTTTATTCGCGATTTTTGCATTCCTACCGGCTGCGCCAAAATGTTATGTAGTAATTAGCACAATTTACTTTTAAAATACTTTATTAGATTTAGAACTTAGTATTTACACTTTTACTAGATTTAGAACTTAGTATTACGAACTTAGTACAATGAGATGTGTCGAATTTGGATGTTGGAAGTGAAGTGACTTGCTTATTCTAATGCCACTTATTTATACTAAGAAAGGTGTGGGAATATTTAGACATATGTTGGGGATTTACATGGTCGGGAATGTAAAGTATCCATAAACTATCAGTTGTAGACAACTGAGCCACTTATCCTAATAATTTATTTAAACAAAAGTATTGTAAGAACTTAAACAGTTTTGAAAGTTAAGTACCTATAAAGAATACAAAGGTCCTTAAGATACAATACTACTTGAGAATCACGTAATGGTTTGCAGGTTAAGTCAAGTACCAAAAAGGTCCTTAAGATTAATAAATTGTATAACGTAATGGTTTGCAGGTTAAGTCAAGTACCAAAAAGGTCCATAAGATTATAAATTGTTCACAGAACTACAAACCACTTATCGTAGTGCAACTTATTTAAACAAAAAATGGTCATGTGAACTAAAAGCATTTTTAAGGGTTTTGAAAGTTAAATACTTATAAATAATACAAAGGTCCTTAAGATACAATATTACTCGAGAATAACATATTGAAGGTATAAGAAATACGTGGGAATCACCTAGAATTAGTATTATGTAACACCGCGCTATTAATAAAAAATAAAAGCGAATTCCTAAGATAGTGAAAGAGTGAGAGTTGTAAGCTAACGATGGTAACGTATTACTTGCAGGTGCGGCGACCGTGACAGGGGTGACACGACGCGGCCGTTGCAAGTGGTTCAACGTGGCGAAGGGATGGGGGTTCATTACCCCTGACGATGGCGGCCAAGACGTTTTCGTACACCAGGTGATTGTATTTCCTTTAAAAAAAAGTTTGGTAGTGAGTTGAATAGCTCCAATCCGTTTTTGGAGCCATTCAATTCACTATTCATCTCTCGACAAGTTTATGTCAGTACTTTTTAGGTAGAGTAAAGATTATTTAAAACTTTATAGGTATTTTTTTTTTGGTTGGTAAGTTTAAAAATCGATGTCAAGATAAGTTAGTTGTGTTTTACTCATATATCGGAATTCCGATGTTTTTTCTCGTAAGCTCATTACTATGAATTGATATGCGGTATTTACCTAGAGTATTGTTAAGAAATTACGAAATTCTTTGTTCAAGGATAAACGTATTTCCGTTAAAATGGTTAACCGTTACGAAAAAAAACTGAACAGATACGAGGCCGTCATAAAGCCGATAGAAATCCAATGTGCGACAAGCTCTGTCATAGTTGAAGTAGAAAAATAAACTCATTCACGAAATAATGTGGCGTATCTAGCGGTTGACCCGATAGTGCGCTTATTTGTTTGTTCGGCTTATCAAGGCCGGATGTTTTTTCTATACATTTGCGCCACCATACTTATACTTCGTTCGACTGCAGCGACCACGCTAGCGGTAAAACATATATTAAGTCAAGACTATGTTACTGGATGCCGATAACGTTGATTTTTTTTCTCATAAACGATAAGTAAAATGTTTCGCTCCTATTTGAAGGGAACGGAATCGATAATAATATTTTGTTCAGAAGTTACTCAATTCCGCGATTTTAGAAACCTTTAGTTACCTTTATGATAATTATAAAATAAATTTATCGAAAAAGGTTGAGTAATAAATAAATGAGTATTCATCTAAATTGGAAATTATTATTTATTGGGACTAATAAAATTGAGAATACTCAAGTACAAGCCAGAGTAGGCTAAACAAGCAACAGTTTAACCATGGCCAATCATGCCGTCGATTAATATTTTGAAAACGCTTTAAATAAAATTATCCTAATGAGTTGTAACAATAAAAACACGGTAAACCTAAATAGGTACCTATATCAATATACTATGTATTTAGTAGTTCGCCCGCGATGTTCCTTTTTAAAGTAAATTCCAATTTAAACTGAACTGTGCAGGCATTTAACTTCTAACAAATAGGAGCTCATGTTAAATTGGTTAATATTTTTTATATCTTACAAAAAATGTAAAGCCTAGACCAAATATAAAAAATCATATTGCCTTTTGTCTTTTATAATTAACAGCATAAACTGTTAAAGATTTGCCCTAGGGGTTGCCTATTTGATCAATTTGTTACGCTTTTTTATACAAACTTTAAAGCCCCCGATATTTCCAAAACCCGTTGACAGATTTAGCTCATTTACTTGCTAGGTAATTTTAAAATTTCATAAAGGTTGTTTCAATTATTCATTAGCTCATACAAACGCTAATCCAACCAAGTTGATCCAGAAATTTTAGCTCGCTCCGCTCGTTTGGTCAATCAATAGTGTAGGTAGATTATCTAGCGATTATGTATTATTATTTTTAAATATTATAAATTATTTTCAGAGTGTGATACAAATGTCAGGCTTTCGATCGCTGGGTGACGAAGAAGAAGTGGAGTTCGAGTGCAAAGAGTCTGACAAGGGGTTGGAAGCCACACGAGTGTCCGGCCCTTCGTCTGTGGATTGCCAAGGATCACATCGGCGCCCGCTTTCTAAGAAACGCTTCAGAAAGATACGGTAAATTTTTAGATTTTGCCGAATCCCTACAAATCACAATGTACGGACTAGTGGGAAAAAACGCAATTATTCTAATAGTTTTAGGTTATAACCATACTTAGTACCTACCTACAAATTATTTGGAGTCTTCCACAATCTTTTCAACTAGGCTGTAATATACTAATAATATACGTATTCTGAAACTGTATTCAAACTGGATCTAAATTTTAGAATATTAATTTTGTTTCATAGTGAAACAACATAAAAATTTTACTTGAGTTTTACTTGCTACAATAATTGAGTATGAATGGCACGTGTAAATGATTTGTTGAATGTTGTGACACGTTTCACGCTTGAGCATAATGATCTTATTGCTTTATCAAACCCAAACAATTTTTTTTGTGGACATTTCACACAACCCGATCTTGCCCCAAACTAAGCAAGGCTTGTAGTTAACTGTTAGATTTTTTATTTTAATACATACATAAGTTACATTATATTGTAACATCCAAACATAGAACAAACATTTAATGTTCATCACTCAAATATTTGTCCTGGGCAGAGCTTCTACCAACTGAGCTATAAGGCCATTCAAGTCAAGTCAGTCTATTGCTATCGAATCAAACAAATAACACCTAAGATATATCCCTACGTAATTCAAGCAACACCAACAAAAGCTCATCATAAAACAAGCGTGGTATACTGAAACAAACAGTTGAAACTTTGCGTGATAGTATGCCACTATCACCATAATGTGCAGTACATTAAGTAGGACAAAACACTACGCAGTGCAATGTAAATCCACAGAGGTTATCGCACTATCTAATCAAGGAAAATAAAATATACAAAAATGTGGCACCCAAACTATTACCCGCTACTATCCAGTTCAAAAGCTTTTCTAGTTAATTAACTTAGAAAAGACACCTTGCACTGCGATAACACACTCAACTTTGATGTTAATTAAAAGGATGTGATGACGACATACGCATTATCGGGTAACGCTCAGTTCTTTTGAAAGTTACTGGATGATGTCATGTAAATGTGTTTTGAAGGCGTAATTAGTAAAAGTATATCAACGAAAAACTTTGAAATAATGAAAGTTATACTAAAGCTACAAAATAAAGGGACTTAAAGCTGACCTTTAAATTTCGGCATGTCAAAAAAATAAGACAAAATAATACCGGCCAAGTGCGAGTCAGACTCGCGCACGAAGGGTTCCGTACCATTATCTATAAAAATGGCAAAAAATCACGTTTGTTGTATGGGAGCCCCACTTAAATATTTAGTACTAGCTGACCCGTGCCTGCTTCGCTGGGGGACAGTTTCTCATTGGTATTCCAATCTTCAAAATAAATTATAGCCTATATGTTGCCGAGGACTAATAGCTATAAAACAAAAAAAAACATCAAAATCCGACCAGTAGTTTTTGCGTGAAAGCCAGACAACAGACAGACAGACAGACAGACAAAAATTTCAAAATGTTTTTTTTTGGCTTGTGTTACTTGTATAAACGCCCCTAGGAGTATTTTTTTTAGTTTATATTCAATGTACAGAATTTAACTCTTCTACAGTTTTATTATATGTATAGATTTTTTTTAGTATTCGTTGTTACAGCGGTAACAGAAATACATCTTATATATAAAATTCTCGTGTCACAATGTTAGTTACCTTACTCCTCCGAAACGGCTTTACCGATTTTTACCAAATTTTATATGCATATTCAGTAGATCTGAGAATCGGCTACTATCTATTTTTCATACCCCTAAGTGATAAGGATGGCGTATAGATCGGGAAAAACGGAAAGTGCTTTTTTCAGTGGGATTATTGACATTTGACAGGACAACGTCTGTCGGGACAGCTAGTAATATATAAAAATCAATGCCACTTTTCGTTGTATTTTTATAACTCAAGAACGGGCTCACCTATCCAAACCAAATGTTTAGCTTTGTTCGGACTATTTAGTAGATGGTTTATGTGAAGTTTGCACAAAATCGGTAGAGTTTTTATCCAGGTACCACCCGTGCGAAGCCGGGGCGAGCAGCTAGTAATCTGTAAAAATTTAAACAGTCTAGCGTACCACGGTTCATGAGATACAGCCATGTGACAGACAGACAGACGTTTTTACCCCTTGGGTATTGGAACCCTAAAAATGAGGCATAGTGGAGACGAAATAGAGCAGGAAGACTGCGAATATCATGAGATAATCACATTGATCCCGCATATCAGTATTAAAATCTTTCTCGTTATTTTTTTGTTTTAGTTGCTACAACTGCGGTGAGTTCGCCAACCACATAGCGGCCAAGTGCAGCATCGGGCCACAACCAAAGAGATGTCACAACTGCAAGAGCGAGGACCACCTCATTGCCGATTGCCCAATAAAGGTAAGCTGATATACGGAAGAATTCACTAAGCTCTTTAATTTACAATTCTTGTTACGAGTATATCATTCATTCTCTATTCAAACACATCTTTCTTCATTTGTCCTGGTTCTCTTTTTATAAGTTTAAGTTTATTGCTGACGGTCTACAAATAACGGTAAATAAAATTTGCAAGCTGTTTTGTTTGAGAAAGCAATAACAGAAATATATCAATTATTGTTACAAACTCTATAAAACTATGAATCTGAGTATTTTCCAATGTTTGGTCTATGTTAACATTTCCAAAACACTAAACAGTTAATTTTTATATAATTCATTAGATAATCATACCTAGCTAAATAAATTATAGACTTTTTAAGTTTGATGGTTTTCAAGATAATGGTTTCATCACTTTTTCCGTCTTATCCGCATAGAAAACCAAACATTTCACATATCACCTTAACTTTAAATATTATATTTTTAATCTTGCAAGGTGATTTCATATGCATCTGTAGAATATGTAGTGAATATTTTCTGTTTGATACCACCATATCTTTAACCTGGTTACTGATGTAACACATTCTTATACTGTTTCATACAAACTCCTGTTATACTTTATGCAGTCTAAACCAAATTAAAATGTTATATTTCAGGTGGAGAAGAAGAAAGATGACCCACAGTCGTTGCAAAGTTCAGGCAGCTCACAAGACAGCCAGCACGGCAGTCCCCCACACCAATAATCAAAATATCAGATGGATTACACATAAATCATACAAACAAACGACAATTTAGCATCTTCACATAGGTAAATTGAAGTATGGTTAGAATATTTTCATTATTACATTTTTCATTTATCAAATATTTTAAAATAACCAATGGACGCTGCGTCGCGCTGTTGCATAGTACCTAACTTAAAATTAAATATAAGACTTAATAACTAACACAACTACCTCATTTAAGTTACAGAACCAAACTTTAAGAATGAACAAGACTGATCAGTACAAATCCATCGACAAGTACAAAACTTTACAATTTTAATGATATTATAAATGTTTTATAACCTAAGTTTGCGAAGGTAACGTAAGTACAAATTTTATGTGTTCGAGTGTCAAATATCGTAATGTTATTTTACTTATATTGGTATTTATCCAAAGTTGTGTGCGTTTTATATTATATTTTGTTGCTATATTCAATATGACAAACTTTATGTTATTTCTAAGGCGTAGTCTTAATAAGTTTAGAAATATTAACCTATGACGGCTATGAACAAACTGAAAAGGCGCAAAATTCCAGTTTTTACACAATTTATTATTGATTAATGTATACCGAAAGTTAACCTCTAACAAAACATATAAACTAGTGTTACTTGAGAATAATTGTGCCAAAGTCAAAATATTGTTGCAATAATTTTACAATTTTAAATTAGTGTTATACGCAATTTTTGAGCTTATTATTTTGTATTAACTTGTTAAACTGAATAAGTGTTTAACCGAATGATTTAATAAAATAAATGCGTGAGCATCATTTTTAATCAAATGCAAATAAATCTCTCGATATGGGATGAAACTAATACACACCCGTATTCATAGCAATTCCCAAACTCTCTGAAATTTCTGTGTACAAAACATTATTATTTATTTATTATTTACTGTGTACTTGGTACATAAAGTTGTGGAGAATACGGTTAATTTTCAACATTGCATAGTTTAGTAATCTCTTAAAGTTTAAATAAAATGAAAGAATACGGGTCAATAATTTCCTTGAGTAAAAAATAAAAATAAAAGTGTACAATGTAAAGAATTGTGCTAAAGTGTAATTTTTCCGGTTTGCGTTTGCTCAAAAAGGCTAATCATAAGTTGATTTTTACTTATTAATAGAGAGGTAAGGTTATAATTGTCAAATTTGCCTGTTTTCTTAAATATTTTATACCGGTAACAACAATACCAATTCCAAACATGAAGACAATTTACAACAGTATCATGATCAAACAATAATGTTATTTCTTGGATGGTATAAGCAAATAAGATCCTTATCGTTTGTAAATCAAATGATCAATATTACAATACATTTATATTTCAGTTCTACGTAGGGCATGGATGTTTTTGACATAATACTAGGTATTTAGTGTATAGAATTAAAATACCTATATATAAGAAATAGATTAGTGTTACACCTAATTCCTATCTACCTCAGATAAAAATAAACGTTAGCTACTTATTTATAAGCCATTAAAAGTTTACCCAGAGTAGAGTGTTGATTAAAATTAGATTTTTCTTGTCATAAGGACAAGAAAGAATATTAGCACCTAGTATTCCATATCTTCTAACTGAATTAGTTATTTCCCACAAATTGTTGCACGAGATTTGTGTTATAATTAGTACTCGTATATAAAGCAAACAAATTAAATGAAAAAAATAATAATAATAATAAATTCAAACAATATTAGTACCTCACATATTTTATTCATAATGCTTTTATGAGATTTGGATTCAAATCCCCCTCGAAAAATAATTGGGATCTAATAAAGTTTTTTGTAATATTAGTAACTTCAAACATGGCTAATCTTTCAATGATTATTGTAGGAATAATTGTTATTAATTTTTCGAGGCATTTTACTTTGTTTTAAATCATCCTATATTGTTTGAAATTTTACACAACGTCGTAATATACTCGTAGATCAGCACCAGGCCGTTTAATATTATATAGTTTATGTTTCAATGCAACTCCTTTTTTAATAAATCAATGTAAAGTATAAATCACGTGCATAATTATGCATAATATGCATGTGATCAAGTTGTATAGTATCCACCCGTGAATAATATATTTACACGGCGAGCTTTGGCGATATTTGATGATAAATTTTTTAATCTCTTTTTTTAAAGATATGTAGTTTTTTTTGCTGGGTACTGTAATATAAGTCGTATGACAATACATTGCTAAAATATCTACGCATAATTGATTGCGCCAAACCAAATAGATGTTATATAAATAGTAAATGTTTGAAATAACATAAATTTTATATAATTTGAGTTAGGTATTTACGCATGCGTAGTTCAATACAAAAACATGGTCTAGTTTTGGTACTATTACGAGTACTTTAGCTGAAACTTTATCTGGCATCATACATTTAAATAATCCATATTATTTGGTACCTAGCACCAAGCACTTGTACACACTTTTTTCACTTTTTATATTTGTTATATGTATTCTAGAAACTTTTTCATTTTACAATTGAATTTAAACAAAACAAAATAGTTGGGGGATTATGATATATTTACGAGTACTTCTGCGTGTTTTGATTTCAGATGTTTTACTGATACTTAATTTATTAGCGTCGCAAAAGATATTTATTCGATTTAAAAAAGGAGAGTTTGTTGTACTAAATTTCTACTCCGATTTGAAAAGTTATTTCCGTTGTGATTCTTGTATCCAAAAATAAACCAAAATAAAAGATAAATGATCAAGAAAGATTTCATGGAGTTGGATATCCAAATAAAAAAACTTTACTCTCATGTTAAATAGATCATTTTTCAAAATTATTTGCTTGATTTTTTTTGTTGACTGTTCAATCGTTACGAATATTTTTACTTACAAACATTTCTAATTTATAAATATCGATATACTTTTTGATAACTATCTTGTGGTAATCAATACGTAGGTATTTGGTCTATGCGACGCTAATCAGGCAATTTCAGAATGGCCTAGATAATTAAGACACACTTTGACTATGTTTTAGACTGAATTGAATAATAGGGTTGTTACTTCTGTCTGTGGTTTTGATTTATTTGTGTTGTAGTACTATTGTTTCTTGAAACAATTTTACCACCTATTTACTTACTTAATTTTTAGTTAAGGTCCGGTCTTGTTTTGCTTTATGTTTAGACACATGGTTAGAAATAATATTATTATTATCAAAGTATCGAATCAAACAATGTTTTTTAAAAGGATAAGACCGGTGTTATTAAAAGGCTAAATGGTACGAGTAATTTTAGCAGTAAATGTATCCACCTCTTAATGCTTTATAGTAGTTGAATAGATAACATATTTTACGGGTTTTGTAGGTTTCCATCGTGCATTTAATGTAAGTCTTTTTAAGTATCTAGTAAGATTTCGAGAACTACTTTTGAAAACATCTACCTCATAATTTAATTTCGTTAAATAGAGTATATTGATAAGTTAATTAACATTTACAAATTCTAGCTTTTATTTTCCATTCAAATTTTGCTGAATGAAGAATTTCATAAGAATTTTCTTAGAGTTTAAATTTTGTTTTTTATTCAAACAAAATAAATTATAAAATGAATGTGTTTTTTATTTCATTTGAGAACGATTATATTTTGTTAGATCCCTAATTCAACATTGTATTCTTTGAACTTGGCTGGACACGCTTCCGCGTGTCTAGATCTTGGGACAAATATCCAGGATCTGATAATTTGTAGAATGAAAGACAAAGTATGTATATCAATCTGAAATTAAAAGAAATCACAACGAATACATTTTGCCTTATCCGACTAATATTATAAATTGTCTATAAAACTAAAAAAGTAATATGAAGGCACACGGTTTCAAATTACAGCTACGACGTAAAAGTTTCTACCAAAATATTAAATTCAAGTTCTTCGTTTGTACGAGTAGTCACAAAAAAATATGCATAAACTGTGATGACTAAGACTTATCATTAGATCGATATAACTTTATACCTCTACCCGAACAAAATACATTTTCAAATTGGCACCCAAACTTTTACCAGTTAATGGTATTCAAATTGAATTACATCTCTCGCCGTCAGCCTTGAACTCGAAATATAAAACTTTATAGGTTAATTATGTTCCTAATTGATATAGGCTCCATATCAGCAAATGACTTGTAGGTACACCTAAGTAATGAGTTTCTGCAGAAAATTGCTACGAGTAAGTGATAGTAGGTAGGTTCTAGATGCGGAGAGCGAAGCGCTGCGGGGGAAGAAATGTCACGTTTTTCAGCGGAGCCGGGTGAAGATAGGAGCTCCAAGGATGCAGTAGTGCGGGGCGCCCCTCTTGCCTGCCCCCCGTACCCCACACCCCTTACCCCGCGTCCCCCGCGCTGACGTAACGCTGCTGCCGCGTCCGCCGCCCGCCCTAGTGTGTCCCGCGCCGCGCTCCGACCGGGCCATCACGCACGCCGCGCCCTGTATCACATCAGTGAAAATCACTTGACGTTTCCCATTTTTGCGCTCTGATCTCAAACCCAATAAGTGTATGAGGTGCCTGTTCGAACAGTGTGTAAGATTACGAACGCCATCGTAATTCTATGCATTGAAATTACCATGTTTTCCGTTTACATCCGACACCGCCCCTGAAGTCCAGATGCATCGGTGTCATTCTTAAATGGATTGTCGCGCTGCAAATTTTGTTTCCTACCACTTTATGTTAAAATATGATGTTCTAATGAATGGTTAGCTTTATTGGCTTAACAAGGGGTCTAAGGAAGCTGGAGATGAACGTATAAACATTAGTATGATATTATTGATTTACCAAAACATATTACATACTGAGAAGTTAGGTTACATTTAAATAAATTACTCGTATAAGAAAGCAGAAGATTGTGAAGATGCCTATAATTTTACGGGAATTTGCCTAGATTTGGGGTTTACCATATAGTAAACATAAACATGCAAAATTATCTCTAAATAATTACTAAAAATAGTACCTATTAGTGGAAATTAATTTTTGTTTAATAGTTACAAGTTGAAAGAAATTGTGTGTATGGCTGAAATGTGATACTTAATAGAACTTCTAAGCAGTTCTTAAATAATTTTATAATTTTCGGATAGTTCACATTGGTATGACACCACGGTAAGTTAGATGTGACTATGAGAAGCGTCCGTAGTGTGACCTTATGCTTTTAGTCATTAGAAGCATCATTTACAGCATCTTCTGTATATTCCAATTTCTGAGAATCCCAGACCTAGTCTTCTGGTGACTGCCTCGAGCATAATCATCCATTCCCATTGTAGTTTTCAATTCAATGGCCTTGAAATTAGATGAATTATTTTCTTATTTTAGGTTACCTAACATAAGTATGAATACATCTATCATTGAAAAACAATTCTTACCTTCGTTCAAGTAAACAAACAGTTGTTTTAACACTTTTAAGTGGTTAAAAGTGTTTCTCGGCAAACATCTAAAGTTTGCGATAGAAGAAGTCAACTAACATTATATCCCAAACTAGCAGACCCGTGCCCGCTTCGCTGGTCGACAGATAGTTTCACATCTGGTATTCTAATCTTCATAATAAATAATAGCCTATATGTTGCTGAGGACTAATAGCTACATAACAAAAAAAGTTTCATCAAAGTCCGTCCGGTAGTTTTTGCGTGAAAGTCGGACAACAGACAGACAGACAGACAGACAGACAGACAGACAGATAGACAGACAAAAATTTCAAAATGTTTTTTTTTGGCTTGCGTTACTTGTATAAAGGCCGCTAGAAGTATTTTTTTTTTTTATTCAATGTACAGAATTGAACTCTTCTACAGTTTTATTATATGTATAGATATATAGATAATGGTATATTCCATACATAAATAGAAAACAAAACTATAAAATATAATTTAAGCGGCAACATTAGAAAATATTTGACTTGACGTTTGGAAGCTTACAGTACGTAGTTCGTACACATTTTATTTTCAAAAATAATATTATTTATTTTCAGCAGCTCATTTTTTATCAGAGACATTGCATTTATGGTTATAATAATTAATTAACTTTATTGGCAAATTTAAACGACTTACAACAAGCACTTAAGCAGAAGAATTTAAATAGGTCAGTATTTCATAAAATGCACGCTGGTTATGCGACCACGGCGAGAAAATCCGTGATTTATCTGGAGTTCTTGAATGTACGCGGAGAATCCTTCTGGTAAAAGCGTTTTTGTGTACCTACTTACCTATCAGTTCACACCAGAGGCGGACTCAGTTTTTATACAAGGCGGTATAAGATGGTAAATTAAAATGTATATCATACATTGTATTAACTCGGTTGCTTCTTATTACTTTTTACTAAAGCCGAGTAATATTTCCCAGTGTGGGTTGATATGACCTACTCCTCCACTGGATCCGCCCGCGTTGGTTTAAAACAGTTGGGCACTCGTCGGTACTTTACACCCACTCTCGGGCGCTTCTTTCTCGCTCAGTGGCACTTTTCGTTAGCATTAGCGGATATCAGCTGTCGCGACTTAAGTAACTTCTACTGAAACTTAATAGCACCTGTGCGGTAGAAGTAAAGAAACAGTTATATTATAACTACATAAAGTTGCTACATAGTTGTTGAGACTAATGACGTCAAGAAATGTACTTGAAATACTGTAGATACTATATTTTCTGAGTACATACTTGACACAAACAAATTTAGACAGTTTCAGTATTATGCTTGATGGTGAACGAAACATGTATTTAGAGATTAAATAAACATGAACAATTATGCTACCTAACACATGAAAAGGGCGTTTAGGTCGATATTTAAATTGCTGTAATTTTTCAAAAGAGTAAACCCGCACTGACCCTTCGGTTGACTGAATTTGAAATAGTGTGAGCGGCCCCCTATGCCCTTCACACTGCGTAGTCTTATCCAAATTAAACGGAGAACAAGCAGGGTTATAGATTGAAGTTAAACGATAATGATAACCCTTTTTTATCAAAGCCTGCATATTTTAATGAGATATCTAATATCTTACCAACTTTTTTAAAACATGCAAATTTTTAGGTTATTTTGAGTAACTTTAATATTTTAGTAAATTCAACACGTTTCGTATTCACGCCTTGGTTGTGAATACGACGAATACGACAAGTGTATTTTTGCTTAGTTTTTTTTTTAAATATTTTATGTTTTATGTTAATATTTTATTTTATTATATGTTACCCGCTTACAATGTAGTATGTGTAATGTGTAATGATTTTTGAAAATTGGTTCAGTTGTTTTTTAGTTTATTCAAAATTAAATTAAAATACTAACTATACTATTACTATAATAGTAGTGTTAGGTACAAAGGAGGAGGATAGTCATTTGTATAATAAAAGTAACTACGAAGAATTTGCCTACTGAACTGGTAATCGTGATCGGCTTTAAGGTGATTTGTGATGTTTGGCTTTTTGTATGGGCTGAGTCTATCCGGAAAAGACGGAAAAAGTGATAAATATGCATTATCTTAAAAACTATCAAACTTAAAAAGAAACTGTCTATAACTTACTTAGCTAGTAAAATTATCGAACGAATTATATAAAATGACCTGTTTAGCTATTCATAGTTTTGATTAAAAACAAATCTAGTGTTTTTGAAGAGCCAACTTTGGAAAATAAATCTATCGAGAAAAGTTTCACCAATCGTGTTTCTGTCTATAATTTATCTAGATTATATCCTCAAGTTATCTTTGTCATAAAAAATAAAACTGTATGTTTTGCAATTGAGAAAAAACGATTCTGCATTTATCAAAAACATATATTACTCGTCAATTTCCTACCTGTCAAAACGAAACGAAAGTTTAAAGTATAAAACAATTTAAAAAACTTTAATTTGCTTACAAAATTGTGGGTTTTATGGCTTGGGATCTCCTCTGTTAAGTTGCAATAACCTGTATTAGAGTTTGATAGATGAATCCGATTACTAACACCATTTCAGTCATACTATTAGAAAATTATCATTCTTATGTATGGAAATGTCCAAAGTAAAATCGCTCAAGTTACATAATGCACATGACAGAATGCATTTGTTACATGGAAAATCTCATTTAATACCTGGAAATTCGCTTCAAACTAGAACACTGCAACGAGCTCATTATTAACTGAGGAGAGTCCGCCGTACCACATACTCATTTATACAGAACATGCACATAGATTTAGGCAACTCACTTTTATTAAATTTATAGTCTAGTTTACAGGATGTAATAAGACTACTAACGAAAACTGAAACTGGATGTTCAGACCATGCATTTTGACCAAAAAACTAAAATGTAGTGAATTTTTCAACTTAATTTTTTCACTTTTTCATAATCAGGTTTTCTGAATGAAAATTGTGTTTCTTTGAATTAAGTTCATTTGTAGTTATTATTATTTCTTCTAGTAGTATTGCGATTATCATAGGATATCAGAAAAAAAACAGTTTTTTACACAGTTACAAAAACAGACAAAAGTTGAACATCCTTCAGAATCTAGCAATTTGTTTTTTACTAGGGGTAGGGGTACGTGTATATTTGTGCCTACAAAGTCAGGAGTTGTCTTAATATAATTAGTATAACATATTATGAGTAAACTATAGATAATGTCTATAACTATATATACGAGTATGTGTCTACCGTACTTGGGGATTGCAGTCGTGATCCTATTTATTTTATTTTTATTCTATAGACTAGCGACCCGCCCGGGCTTCGCACGGGTGCAATGCTGATACTAAATATACTACAGAATGTCTTTATATAAAACGTTTTTTTTCACAGCTTTTTTGTCATTAGACAATTATTGATGATTTCTTTTTTTCTCGAACGTTCGGCGACCGGCCGAACTGCGCGTTTGACGCCTAGCTGTTAGGCCGGTCGCGAACGTTCGAGAATGTTCGTTTTACGAAGCTACTCGCTAGGTGACTCGCTCGCTAGCCTCTAGGTACCAAGCAAGACGCCTGCCTGTGCGTTCGCGTTTTTAATTAGGGATGACTGAGAGTGTTATAAACGTAAGAGTAGACAAATATAATCAGAAAGCTTCGAACTGCTAAGCTATCGGGATTTACACGTGTTATTGTGAGTCAACCATAAAAGATAGACATATGCTGTCGTGGGATATTTTTTATATAATTTTAAGGAGAACATTTCCGTCATACATGATTTCTGTGTATCTTTAACCATTAAGGTTGCACACGCGACGGAAGCTCAAAAAATGGAGTAACTTCTCCCGTTTTCCCAACATTTTCCTTCACTGCTCTGCTCCTATTGATTTTAGCGTGATGAAAAGTATACTATAACTAGCTCAGGAGTATGAAAAATAATTGTACCAAGTTTCGTTAAAATCCGTCGAGTAGTTTTTGTTTCTATAACGGTTATACAGACAGACAGACAGACAGACAAAAATTTTACTGATTGCATTTTTGGCATCAGTATCGATCCCTAATCACCCCCTGATAGTTATTTTGGAAATATATTTCATGTACAGAATTGACCTCTCTACAGATTTATTATAAGTATAGAAGAAGATAGATAAAGAAATAAGACATAGGATCACGACTGTAATCCAGTGCCTACGGTAGATATCTTCTCGGATCTCCAGGCGATCAGATCCTTGAATATGTCTAAAAGGGGTAGTCCGAGACACGTCTAAACATAATTAGTGCATGCTCACATTTTGCAGTAGATAAATAATACCTACCTTATAATATTCTTCTAAGTAGCGATTGGTTTGACCTGTCTCGTATGAAATACAAAATGAGGGCATTTGTCAAATGTAATGTTTGGACTTGCCTTGGACTACCCCCTCTCAGCATGTTTAAAGATCAAGCGCCTGGAAATCTGAGAGGATGTCTATTATATTTGGAGACTATAGTCGTGAGTTTTTTTTTACGTACGTATATGTAAATATAGTATCACAACGAAACAAATCAATTAGAATATATTATATGTATTAGGTTAGGTTTATTTTTAACTATCTGTGTAAAATGTTCTGTTTTAGTTGCCTTAGCTTGAGTTAGCTAACTTAGCTTGAGTTTGCGCTAACTTCGATCGACGCAACTGAGGTCTAGGTACAAGTTACGAGTCTGTTCAAGCGCTGCGCAAGCTGATTCAAAGTTACCCTTCCAATAATACCTATGTATGTGTTATACTTTTTGTTTGACATACTCCTCTGAATAGTTTAGTATGAGTCGGATAGATACAATACTGCAGGCAGACGATAGTAGTGCGATTCAAACAAAGAGTGAAGCTCTGGTCAAAAAAAGTGACCGTCATATAATGGAGACGCTAAAGACGTCATAAGTGACACTTGCTTATTTTTTAAAAGCTTGCAATATATGTTTGTAACTATGTAACTATGTTTGTTAAGGTGGAATCTTGCAAGTCAATTTTGAAACAGTTATCTTAAACCAATTGAGCTGAAACTTGGCATAATTATGTAACTTAAGTGACAATACAATAATATGGTGACGACAAGCTGATCTGATGATAGAGTCGAGTAAGCTGTTCAACGGAACTCTTCAGTAAATAGTTTAAATTAGATAAAACTTTGCATACCAATCAATCTCCAATGACAATATAAAATTATGGTACTAGCGAGCTGGTCTGATGATGGAGCTCGAACGTAGCCATAGGAACTCCCTAACTACACAACATAACCACGTCGTGTTTGGGCTCGCTTGATATGTTTTGAATTGATTTTAAAAATAAATTTAAAAAAAAACTTTTATCTTAATGTTTCGACTCCGAAGAGTACTATTATTACGGACCCACTATTATACGTCGCTAACCTATCGTAGACTCTTGAACACAATATATAATAGGTATTGATCCAAGAGCAAAAATAGTTTTTTTCATACCATTTGAAGGCAGAACGTAGCTAAGCATCAACCATCATCGCCTATTTTAATAGAATACTAGTGGCTATTCTGTTGTGTCCACGCTAAAAGTACTAAAAAACTACTAAAAATAAAATGAAATTTGACTTCTTTATATTTTGCGAGTCGGACTCGCGCACGAAGGATTCCGTACCAATTATCTATAAAAAACGGTGGAAAAACATGTTTTTGTTGTATGGGAGCCCCACTAATATTTAAATTAATACATAATCTGTGAAAATTTCAACTGTTTAGCTATCACAGTTCATGAGATACAGCCTTGTGACAGACAGACGGACAGACGAATAGCGAAGTCATAGTAATAAGTTCCCGTTTTTACCCTTTGGGTACGGAATCCTAAATATTTACAAAAATATAACAAATTTAAGAATTTCCTTTTTGAGGCTACGCTAATTTTTAGACTTTTTAGACTAAAGTCTAAAAACGACGAGTTTACTACGTAAAAGGAATAAGGGCGATCGTATTTTTCAAAGTTATAGCTTTATGCGGACACTGAATTGCTACCACAGCGAACAACTAAAATGCTCCTCACGATGCACTGTCTTGCGTTTTAAAAGCCTCGTGACTGTAATTTCAAAGGCAATAATACTCTTCAAACCGGAACACAGTAATGCTGACTGGCGCCAGAAATAGGTATAAGTAGTGGTAGTAATGCCCCAGACGAGCCTCTTTACAAATAGCTCTAGTACTATATCTACATCATCATCTACACTAATACAAAGAGTAAAAAAGTTGTATTTTTTCTTTTATTGTTTGTTATGGATAAACTAAATGTATTGACCAATCGCAAAGTCAACAGACGATATTCGTTTTTTAAGTTTTTAAAGGAACTGTCAGTCCTACATAAATATAACTTACTAGCTAACCCGTGCCCGCTTCGCTGGGGGACAGATAGTTTCACATCTGATATTCTAATCTTCAAAATAAAATATAGCCTATATGTTGCCGAGGACTAATAGCTACATAACAAAAAAGTTTCATCAAAATCCGTCCAGTAGTTTTTGCGTGAAAGCCGGACAACAGACAGACAGACAGACAGACAGACAGACAAAAATTTCAAAATGTTTTTTTGGCTTGTGTTACTTGTATAAAGGCCCCTAGGAGTATTTTTGTTAGTATTTATTCATTGTACAGAATTGAACTCTTCTACAGTTTTATTATATGTATAGATAGATGTGGGACCAACTTGGGACTATTCACAATAGAAAACAAATCATAGAAATCAGATCACCATTAAAAAAAATAAAATATGCGTGGTCATACATAAAAAAAAACGCGTCGACTTGAGAACTTCCTCCGTTTATAATCCCCAAGCACGGTAGACATCCTCTCAGATCTTCAGACGACTTGATCCTTTGAAGATGTCTAGTGGGGGTAGTCAGAGGTACATGCACATGCCCACATTTTGCAGTAGTTAATTCATTTATTAAATTTGTTATATTAATTTGTGAATCCGATGGTCATTTCCAAAACACTATAAAGAAACTAAAGTTATTGTCATTTTACCTCGCTTTCAAACTACATACATACTGTTAACAAAAAAAAAGGGCGTTACGCTACTAACTTGTTCCAACCTCGATAAAATAGTAAAACGATAAATAGAAAATCGTTCATTAGTTAAAACTCCGTTGCTATGACGACTGAATGTTTTTAGTCTGCGATTTGCACACCAGCGCCATCTATACTAAAATCATTATTATTATTTATTTTTTTATCATTTAGGGGTTGTTTGTTGGATTATAAGTACCCCAATTTTTTATTCTGATTTTTTTTATACTACAGCAAGTTTCATCTTAATCCGTTTTGTCGTTTAGGCCTGATTGACTATCAAACATACAAATATCCTCACAAACATCGCATTTATATTATTATATTATTATTATTATTACTTCGTTCGCACGTTAGAAATTAGAAAAAACACAAACAATCTTAAGCTATTTTATTTTACATAAATTTTTTTTAAATAGTTTTCGAGTGAATTGTTTAGTAAATTATTCTTTTATGTAAATTTTTCAAAAAAGTTTGAGCTGAAGATCCTCTTTTAGAAAGAGCGCGGGTTCTTAATATAGAACATATCACAGTTCATATCACAGTTTGACACTTCATCTAACTTTAGAAAACAAACATTTATTTTTAACATGCAATAAGAACCTGATACCTATATGATTTTTCGTAGATGTTATTTTTTTACCTGATGGATCTTTTAAAAGTTAGTTTATCAGTGCTAGAAAGCTGTAATTTGGCATGTATATACGTATTAGTAATGGCAACAAAGTCGTAGAATAAAATCTTGAAAAATATTTTAGGGTACCTCCCCCACACCTAAAGTGGAGATGTTTTTTTTTCTCGCGTTCCCCATGGTGTGAGGTATCGTTAGATAGGTCTTTAAAAAGTATGGAGGGTTTGTGAAAACAACAATTTTCGCTGCTAGGATTACCTCTTATGGCTTTGAGCGAGGTAGACTCTGCACGGATATAAACGAGTACATATAACTTGGTACGTGAGCTAATTTTGTCCCTTTTGATTAACCTTGATTCAGACTGATCTAGTTCCAGGAACTGGAACAAGCTATATCAAGGTATACAGCATTTGATTACACTCCATATGATTCGGCTAACATAATAATTTTCTACTTTAATCAAATTTAACATACTCTGATTTTTTGCGGCGATGGCTTGTAACCTGTCACGTATGGAATGCTAACTACTGCAAAATGTGTTATAATGCAAATATAATGTTTGGACGTGCCTCTGACTACCCCCACTAGACATCTTCAAAGGATCTAAGCGTCTGGAGATCTGAAAGGATGTCTACCATACTTGAGGATTTTTTTTTAAACTTCCTCTAACTCCATACTTCCATAATGATATTATGAGTATCTGAATATTTGGAGATAATAGCTAAAAAAAAATATTTGTATGGGTAGTTTTGAGTAGGAAAATGTGATAAAAACGTATTACATTTTTTTTGTAAATATCTACTATGTGTTGTACCTATTTGTGTACCAAATTAAGATTAACATTTTTGGATTTGGAGCAAAACGAATAAAGTGGTTTTAAATGTAATTTTCGAATGAATAATCTATCTAGACTTTGACTTCGATAAATAAACCCCTAAATTGATATATGCCGTAAAATCTAAACTGCACCTTTAGCTAATAATGTAAAAAACACGACCGAAATGACGTGGATGATGTACGGACGAGCCAAAGTACCTTGTGCGCACAAGGTACTTTGGCTCGTCAGTTATGCTCGACGACGGTCGATCAAGAGGTCAAACTACATAGTACTACCTACATTTGGGTAAGGAGGTTCTAGTTTATATTACTCATCTAATCCTACTAGTTTGTATCAAAGCGCGTTCGTAATGGCATTATAAACAATGCAAAAATAAGTCAACTCTTTAATGTGTTCGTACGGATAGGGTGACATGCGACATACAACACATTATAATCGGGAATCGAATGTTTAAAAATATACCCTTTTACACTAAAATAAGCACTTCATTAAATGTTTATTCTTAAACACTGTTCTGCATGACAAACGATATCCCAGTTTTCCATCGGCTGTCGTGATAATTTTTATATGTGCCGGACGATAGATGATAGGTACCTAGTGTCGCTTATTGTTAATAGAAGTATTTTTGGAAGCGTAACTAAGGTAGTATGTTTATTGCCTTTGATTAGTTGTAGGAGTTGTGTGGTGATACTATATGGCAGTAGGTATATATTTAGTCTCAAATGCGTTTAGTAGATATGGGGTGACATTTAGTCTGTTCATTATCAAATTGTAAGCCTAGCGAGTTTGATCAACGTAAAAACGTGTAAATAAATATGAAATATGAATTAGGCCGAAATTAAAATAATAAAATATATACATTTATATAATTAAATTTGAGTTACACGTGGTTTGCGTCCAGAATGGTCTAATGGTAAAGGGCGTTTATTTGTAATTGATTTTGATAATAATGTAGGTCGCAGAAAAAATATTATTTGTTGGTACTGTACGCGTATGGAGCTTACTCTTAATTTGATATTCATTATGCTTTATTAAAAATGACTTATACCGTCGTTATTTAACAAACATAATTCAATTAAAATACATAAAGAAATAGACTAATAACCACTCAAGCAACCTGTTCCTAATAAAGATATGTTGCCTATATAAAAAATATTATTATACTAAAAGCTCCTGAACATCAGATGGTGCTTATGAATAAAAAAATATTAAACATGTAAGAAGGCCCTACTCTTCTCCAATGTCTAGAATGAACTATTAAAGCCTTTGGTGGGCCACTGTAAGCTTCCAACAGTCATGGACCAAAATCGAATGTTGTCTCGGACAGAATGCGCGCGCAGCTCCCGCCCCACGTCGCGCCGCACCGCTACGAACGTCCATTGATGATCTTCTTAGTCTCAATACATATAATTAATACTTTTTCCATGCGGAGCACTAGGACGCGCACGGCCCAATTATTATAATTCAAGTGATAAATTCAATTTAGTTAGTATAAAGTAATGCATTAAAAAAATTATACAAAAACATTTTGAGGAACGGGCCCGCTGGCTACCGTAAAGTCCGCTAGGTTTGGGCGTCGCTGCGTCTCGGCTTTCGGCGGTGGTCGGTGCGCGGTGACGGCAGGCGCGACTGTGCGCACACAGCCACGCACGCTTAGATCGCGACCCAGTCTGCTCTGACATTTAGGCGAGCCGCCGGTGTCTACTATCACATAGTTCGTAGCCGTAGAATCTGACATATTCTGCGCATTTAGTGATATTCTGATTAATCAGTGCGTGTGGTGGAGGTGACGGTTGCACGGACGCAGCACGACTTTCTTGTGGCGTTGCGCGCGCGGAGGCAGCGAGCGAGGCGGTGCTGGCGGGCGCGGCGTCGGTCGCGCGACCAGCCGCAGCCGGGCCCGCAGCTGGCCGTGTTTACACGCGCGCGCCGCCGCACCACCGCACCGCGCCGCTCGCTCGCGCCGCGCCTGCATCGCTGGCGGCTCCGTGCAACCTACACCACCCCTAATATACTATTCAACACTGTGAATTTTTAACATAGGGAACGACTGAAGATAGAGGTATTTTAATGCTTATCAAAACCGACTCTCTCGCATAAATAGTACGGCCGTAGCGCACACTAATCACGAGCTCAGAACATACCTACGCATCGACACAGATTGTCATAGTTCATTTGAGTGATTTCACGGCTCCGTAAATATGGGTGCTAAAGAGAGCGTGGAAGCTGCTAAATTTTCTGCGCAAAATTGGAACAATTTTGAGGTTCGTAATTACGTATAGATTATTTTGCACATGGAGTGTTTACCCCTTACCTTCCTTGTGAATGTCTGTATGATGGCCACATGTGTGTCATTTTATAAAACCTGCATAATTAAAACAATAACCTTTTGCTAAACTTTGATTAATCCATGCACTTTAAGATTATATAAAACAACAATATTTTGCATGTTCACGTTTGGCAATAAAATTGTTACGTCGTATTGATAAAATATCAATAATGTAACTACACCTTAAATAATTTAAAATACATAAATTAACTTCGTGTGTCTGGTAATGTGTCGTGTCGCGATTAAAAGTTTGTATTTGTAAGTTATATTTATACATTTTAGTTAGTATAATTTTGTTCATTAAGCTTGCCCAAGAATGATTGTGTTATTGTATACCTGAATATTCCCTTTAATTTTATAATAAAACCTCTGCACAAGCGTATCTTCCATTATTCACATATCGAATTTAAATTAAAATGAATCTACTTAGTTTAATATTGTTCTTTATATCCTTGTAGGTTAGGGTTACAAGGAGATGAACGATATATTCATTCGTATCCTTGCCCGAAGACTTATCTACAAATAGGTTTTTACATTTGTGAGTAGGAATACAATATTTCTGAAAGCTGGTATCAAAGTGTAGGTACATGTCTTATGTACATTGTACATGTGCACATAAGACATGTACTCTGTATCTCTCTTTACTACATTACTTAATGGAGTAATAGTTAAATTTACCAGTAGAGTAATAACTCTACTGGGTAAAATTTAACTCGGCTTCTGTAATAAATAGAATGCATACCTGTACAGCTGTTTTGATGGTGGAAACTTAAGAATTGCAGAACTCCGATGAAATGGTAACTTTGCAGCTTTACAATTTGTGGTTTACCTTACTAAAACTTTATAGTATCTTTTTATTCTGTTTTGAATATTTTGCTTAAATGAGTAGGTATATACACAGACAAAATTATTAATATACGATAACCAACGCAAAATTTGTAAGGAGTGTGTACATTATTGTGAGTGTTTGTCAAATGTTCCGGTTTGTATAAGAATATATGAAGCCAAACTTTGACCCACATTCAGTTAAACTAATCTACCTAGCATGATTAAAGGTGCTGCCGACCGACGGGATCGAAATGTTGCGCTAGAATTTTAATTGCTATTTGATAGGATAGACTGGGGCCGGATACCTTAAATACTTCTTCAATTTATAGCCAGTCAATTTGAAAGACAAATTTATGTTTGATTAGTGTTCCGAAAACCTGTCTGACTTATTTTAAGAAGCCAGTTATTAGTTTTTAGCATTGATTTACATACAAAGTTCATCACTGAAGGTCCTGAGTAATTTACTCTACCAGAAAACATAAATTCAATAGTGTGGATTGGTTATTGGATATTTCAGGTAATATGATATGATAATTTCCAATCATTTTTGGTTGTCACTGATGCAAACGCTGTTATCAAGGTCATCGTCCTGTCGCTACCTGAGCGACGACATGAGTCGATATTTAATTGATCCTTTTGGCGTTCGAAATTGCCATTGAGTAGGTAACTAGTACATAGTAGGACTTCTAGTTAGCCGTATCCTTTATAGAATAGTTGATAACTTTGTAAATAAAAAATAAACAAAATTGTATCAAATGTAAACCGATTAAAAATAATCAGCCTTTCGACAATTGACGGAAACAAAATAACGTTAGTAACAGAAGGTAGATACATCGGTAGTTTATTTAGCACATTAGTAACGCCATATGTCCGTGTAAATAATGATCTTATGTGTGAAATAGAAGTGTTCACGGATCATGCATGTAAAATGACATTTAGGTTGAACTTTTAGGCGTGCCAAAGAAGGAAAGACTTAAAATGAGTCATCTCGTTTATTATTTTTCAAAGTCATTCGCAGTGACATAAACAGAATTGAGATACAAAAACATTGTCAAGTATCATCTTGTACACGTAGCTAAACAGTTCGTATATTCAATCAGCTTTGACCAATGTGACTTTTAGGTATATTGAATTATGAGATTTGCTTGATGCATAGTGTAATTTAGGAGGTTCGATAAAACTTTGATAATTTTAAGGATTGACAAAAATAAGTTTATCATATTATTCGTAATGAATGCCTATTCTTTATCAACACTACTTTAATATCGCTTCTGTGTTCTTGTATTTAGGTTAAGCTGCATGCTTTCTCGTGGCACTGTCAATCATTTTCTTTCATCTTTGATGTCTCATCTTAAAATATCAAAATAAAAGCTTCAATAAACTGTTCCTACATCCCTTTTTAAACAATAATGTGTTAAAATTATATTAAAAGTTGAATACTGTGATGACGTGTGAATCAGTTTATGAGATGAGTACTGGATTGCAGCATGCTGTGACGAAACATCAGTACCGACACGGCACTCAGCGGTCGCAGAGCCTCAACCGAGGACACTCTCTGACGCGCACCGATGGCACCTGGTGACATCACGGGACCGCGGGTCAGTTCTTACTACTTCTCTATCTTACTTTGGTCTATACAGATATAGCGTAGCGAGGTACGTTACGTTGTATATATCTATGTTACAATGTCACTGCTCTTTCTTGCTCTGTCAGTGTGATTTTAAGTTTTGTATTAGAAATTTCTCATAAAAGTTTAATCCCGGCACCAAGCTAATATAACTGATCCCTGTTGAGAATTGTTGTTTGTATTAAAGTAAAGTAAACAAATGTGAGCCATATTTTTCTAACTTTTACATTCATTTTACAGAGTCGTGCGTGACTCACGTTACACGCTTACGATTAATTTTTTATTGACAATTTCATTTTTATAGTTAACATTAGGGTTTTATTTATCCAAATTAAAGACAGAAATAGGATTGGTGAAACTTTTCTATATAGATTTATCATTCAAAAATGGTTCTTAAGATGTTTTTATTTCATTGTCTGTCTTATTCGAGTAGGCTCAACCCATACACAAACCGAAAATTTGAAGTACCACTTTAAAGAGCAGTATGAGATCCGTGCTTAAAATGTAATTGTATTACAGGCGGCATAGTGCAGTGCGCCGATTGCGGCTCGCGCACGATGGGCAATAAGCTATCGTGCTCCTGCGCGCCCATTCTCCGCAAGGCGTATCGCTATGAAGACAGCCCGTGGCAGAACTCACGACGACGTGATGGTCATTTACTAAGGTAATACTAATAGCACTAGTGTTCTGCGCCTTACCACTAGCTCTTAAAGGAACTAATCGCGGTGCGAAAGTTACAAAGCTATACGAATTCTTATAGCGTTGTCACTTCTTTAATATTCTCTAAGAGCTTGTGGTAAGAAATAAGCTGTCCTGTTCCTGCGCGTCTATCTTCCGCATGGCTATTAGCGCTGTGATGATAGCTCGTGGCAGTGGCTCGTGTGATGAGAGCTCGACGACGAACGATATGTTTTTATTTTATTTTATTCCTCCATGATATTAACATTTTTAACAACGCAACAGTGAATCATTTTTAGAATATGTTTATATATCTACACCACCAGCGAAGTTGAGCACACATCTAACGAAAGCTTGTGCAACTGTTACGTCATTCAAAAACATCGTTAAAAGTTTAGTTGCATGGTAGTTAACTTCACAGTTTGCTGATAAATTTAGATCGAGTCACTTTGATACGCCTGCTAGTGGCACACTTTGTAAGCTTGATATACCTCAACCAAAATTAAGTTGGCTTATTCAACGAAGATCTCTAGATTTCAGCTGCATTTGGTTGTAGAAGTTAGGTAAAGTTAAGACACAGTATGCTGTTCATCGGCTATTTTGGGCAATGAAAATGAAGCCACTGAAACCTCTGAAGCCTCTGAAAATGCTTTACTGAGCATTTTAAGAGTCAATTTAATCATGCTGTTTTTTTATAATCAATACAATATTATATTATGAAGTTATCTTTGTTATCTTTATTAACTTAAGGATTTAATCTAGATAAATTCTAGACAGAAACACGATTGGTGAACTTTTCTCGATAGATTTATTTTCCAAAGTTGGCTCTTCAAAAACATTAGTTCGTTTTTAATCAAAACTATGAACAACTAAGCAAAACAGGTAATTTTATATAATTCGTTCGATAGTTTTACTACCTAAGTAATTTATAGACGGTTTCTCTTTAAGTTTGATAGCTTTCAAGATAATGCAGTTTTATCACTTTTTCCGTTTTAATCGGATGGCTCAGCCCATACAAAAAACTAAAAATGTCAAGCATCACGAACGATGCAGTGTCAGTTATCAAATTAGGTTATTAAGACAGTTCCTCGCCTAGTAGAAGTTTCAGCTTATCCTACCAATAAGTGGCACACAAAAGGAGATTAACGTTCAGTTAGCAGTTCTCGCATAGCCGATTGCAAGTTGGCTGCCGCCCAGGATATAATGAAAGAGTATACTGCAGTTAGAGATTGCATTGGTGGTGGAAAGTTTTAAAACTAAAGAAAACCGTTGTTACCATGGAATATAAAATAAACTAATCAGTTGCTATCTATAGACAGCAACTTGATTAATTTTATAACTTTGTGTAGGTAAAAGTATTTTGATAAGGGACTACAAATTAAAACAGCAGTGAATTAATTTTCCACATCATTTGACTTAGAAAGAATCAACATGGTATAAACCTGTTGTAAAAAGATACCGAAGACTTTAAATAATAAATTATAATATATTAATTACAATTTTAGTAGGTATATTCGACATTCGTGGATAATATTTGGATTTATTTTTGTTTAAGTAGTTTTTATATACCCGCAGCCTTATTACGTAAGCCCACTGGTAATTTCATTCAGCTTCAATAGTTAAATTCTCATAGTATAACTTTCAAAAGACTATGGAATATTTAAAGCCGATTACGACTATCAGTGAGCTTACGTAATAGGGCTGCGGGTATGTGACTGTGTTCCTCTTCACTACATAGTATAAAGCAAAGTCGCTTTCCGCTTCCCGCGTATGTATGTTTGCTTATATCTTTAAAACTACACAACGGATTTTGATGCGGTTTTTTTTAATAGATAGAGTCATTCAGGAGAAAGGTTTATATGTATAATACATGCATAATATAGTAGAGAAACACTGATAATTTTAGAGGTTTCTAATGTGATGTCGTAAATAAACACATTTTTTTGCGCTTACATTGCAAATGCTGGCTGAACCCCACGAGATATATCAAAATAATGTACTACAGTATTGTACACCTTAAAAACGTCTACAAAAAAGTCCACGATGGTATTAGAAATGTCTTACGCACAGCGAAGCGGGCACGGGTCAGTTAATATTTATTATTATAAATATTTTTTTAATTTTATAATGTTTTAGGCATAAACCGGCTGAGTTATATGGCGCTCCATACGACGGCTTGGTACCATATTTAATGTAACTCTGAAACTAATGACGATCACGTTATATTTTTTTTGGAGAAATTATAATAAACTTAAGGCTTAAATTTGAAATTAAAATAATAAAAAAATATATGTCGATGTTTCTGAAAATCTGATTTGGAATGTTTACTTTCGGTTTTCTGTACTAAAAAATAAAAAAAAACAAATTTGACTTAAAGTTTAAAAATCCTTTTACTATTCAAAACCAGTATAATTTAATTTAATAATAAATTCACTAATGCCAATATCAACGGTCTAAAATGACTCTGCTCATAATTTTTCAATTCTTTAGAAGCCCATAACTCAGCAAATAGGCACCACACGAAAAAAAAAAATATTGTGTGAACATATGTATGTCTGCTATAAGTGTAAGATCGGAATATAAACAAAATCCACGATCTCACTTTTTTTTGCTTGTCCGCTTCACGTGGAATGCCCCATAAATATATTGTAAATAAATACATACGATACTTAGTAACACCCAGACAGAACAAACATGTATGATTAGAATACAAATATTTGTCCTGGGTGGGGATCGAACCCACAACCTACAGTGCAGAAGGCAAAGCTACTACCAGCTGAGGCCAGTCAAACTACATCATTGCTTCTATTTGCTTCACTGACCTCACAGTTTAGTTGGTAGTAACTCGGCCTTCTACGCTCTAGGTTGTGGGTTCGATCCCCACCCAGGGCAAACATTTGTGTGATGAACATAGATGTTTGTTCTGTGTCTGGGTGTTACTATGTATAATACGTATGTATTTACAAAAAAAAGTATATAAGTATTTTATCAGTTATCTGGTTCCCATAGTACAAGCTCCAAACTAAGCAAAGTTTGGGGCTAGATGGTGTTGTGTGTAAAGTCCACTAATATTTATTTATTTCACCAGTGGTTCCATTTGCAGACTATGGGCGGAGGTGTTTCATGTATCAGCCAGCGGTGCAGGCACTGTGAAGTGGCAACAGGTTTCAGAGGACTTGGTGCCAGTAAACATCACCTGCATCCAAGATTCGCCCGAGTGCGTGTTCCACATCACCGCCTACAACTCGCAAGTCGACAAGATACTCGACGTGAGGCTGATACAACCAGGTGAGATTTTGTAATAGTGTTCGTCCACATTGGCGAGCCTAGCGCGGTGGGGACGACGGACGCGAAGTATCAAACATATGAAACGCGCCTTTATGTACACAGTGCAGTGATGGCGCGTTTCATATATGTTTAACACATCGCGCTAGGGTCGTGTGGACACACACATAGACACCTAACAAGATAAAACAAATTATTATAAAAACATAAAACCCAACTGCTGTAAAATAATAAACTTAAAAAAAATCTTATGTCCCTCTTTTTGGGAAGGGGGCGCCATATTTAAAAGATATAATTTCACTCCTACAATTGAGACGAATCCAATGACACCTCATTATGTTGTAATGCGTCAGTTCGTTTGCATGCCAAAGACATGGACATACATACATACGCCCGAAAAACATTACCCTCCTTCGGGCGCAGTCGAGTAAAAAGCCTTTTATTTTTGAGTAGTTTAACCAGCTATGATAGGACATTTTCAAAACTCTATTGATATGTTTTCCCAGACTGGATAGTAACATTCTTTCCAAAAAGGTTTAAAGAAATTAAAGTTTGCTGAATTGTTGTTCCTAATTGATCAGTCAGTACCGTCTATGTAATACACGTTATATTTAAAGAATTCCATTATTTAAAATCAAAATCCTAAAAAAGGTTTTACTGAGTAAACATATAAAAATATGCTGGCAGGAAGGATAAAAAAAAATAAAAAACATATACTTAAACCTACTTACACACTCAATTTCCACGTTCTTTTTTTAAATTATGAATCTTGGTAGAATAAGTTATTGAGATTTTATTTTATTTAAAAGTCTATGCTGTAAGACCACGATTTCATATATTATGCGAGCTATTCCCAGAAATGCCAGTAGACACAGTAACCTAGTTTTAAATTTATACGCCAGTACGAGTAATTGACCGGATTTCGGATGCAGCTACCTAATACATTCTGGAGGTACTGAATAACATGAAAAATAGGTTAAGCCCATTAGGAAACAGCGTAGCATCTTTTGTTTGCTTCTTCGCCTACGCTGTTTTAAAACAATTTCACGTAATGGTACTTTAGAATGTTTTACTTTTACTCAATGTTATTGTACTAACTTAAAAATTGATTATATCTATTTGTTTATGATGTTTTCTGCAAGTTTTTCATCGTGTGTGTATTTTAGGATTTCGTTCCTTTAGAATAGTACAGGGGGGTTAGCATGAACCACTATCGTATCGACAACGTATCGTTCAAATGCCAAAACTGACACTTTTACTATACAAACATTGACATTTGGACGATACGTTGTCGATACTATAGTGGTTCGTGCTCAGGCCACAGTTCTTGTAGTCGTGATGTGTTTATAGACGTGCTTTTGTTTTACACGAATTCTGCTCAGACACATTTGAAACGCGTGAAATTGCATCTCGGCCGATACTGAGCGCTGACCGGGTTGGTCTTCCTTCGCGAAAAAGAACAATTGTACCTAGATGCGAGTCAGAATAGAAGATTGGATGTTGATTTTATCTTATTTGACAGGCACTCGCATTGGCCAAGCATCAGAATGCTTCATCTATTGGAAGGACCCGATGACTAACGACACGTGGGGGCTGAACTTCACCTCGCCCATCGACGCCAAGCAGTTCCGGGAATGCTGTGTAAGTTGTAATGGTTTGGTAAGAAACTCATACTTTTCCATTGACTTGTGAGAAAGCTCGATGATAGGCAGGCATTTTCTATGAAGCAGCGATGGTAATCAGGTCGCAATCATAGCGAAAACAGTAAAAATATATATATTTTCTTTTATTAAATAAGATCATGACTATGCTCTAATTTATCAAATGGTATTTTATACTTTATAGTTGAAAAAAAAACCAATTAAGTACTTATTTGTTGTAAGGTCCTAAGCCTCGTATTCAAGAACGACACTATGAGAACACGCACCCACAGTGGACGAAATCATTTTTCATAAACATCACTTTATGTGTTGAGCGGCACTATGGCGCACGCTACCGTGTGCCTTGAGAGCTCAACTTTGGCTAGAGGCACACGACAATGTACCTCTAGTCACACTATGCAGTGTCGCATTACACATAAAGTGATTTTTATGAAAAAAGATTTCGTCCACTGTGTGTCGTTCTTGAATACGAGGCTTAATGTAATTACGTTTACTGCTTTAGGACAATATGAGCAATTCAACAACAATAATATTGAAAAAAAAAAACGATAATATTAAAATAGTGTCGTGTCATAACTGTAATTGTCAAGTACGATAGACATCCTTTTGTATAACTTAAAAGATGGTATAACTTAAAAGATGTCTTATACATATTTGTCAATGTCTACACATTCAGAAACTCAGCTCAGCTCATTTAAACATTATATTAGGGCATGCTCACATTGTGCAGTTGATAACGTTATTATATGTGACAGCTAGCAAGCCCATCGCCGCTTATAAGAATACAAACTGGTTCGACCATGATGCTTTCCTTCACCAGCTTGAGCACGTATTAATACGCGTATATTTTTTTCAAATAAACAATCATTAGTCAGTCATTAAGTATTTGAACCCGACATTCGGAATGAAAGTCGAGGAACCTCCAAATCATCGACCACATAGCCCAATAGACGCCTAATAGCTTCATTTCTTCAAACAAATAATTCAGTCAAATCGTTGAGGTATGCGGGTCAGGGGGAACGGTAAAAAATGCATTTTGATTTGCCGGTTCAATGTCACAACCCGCCGCGGGGCGTGGTTTGAGTCGATCTCGGTGTCTTATATCAGCAGTATAAGCCTAATGTGTTGTTTGAAAGTGTTCGTTCTGCACGAGGAGTCTAAAGGCTGTGTGGTCGATGCTCCAAATAGACGAACTTGGCTTTATACTAAAAGGAATGACAAAAACTCTATTCCTATCTGTAAACGTTACCAAAGATTTTACTAAAAAGGAAAATATTCAGTGAGTTAAAATCTGATGTTTTAAATCTTATACATATCGCACCCAAAATCATTCATCAATCATTTTGTGATTTTAGTCACCATCATTCAAATTCTCACGTAAGGCTTCGTCGAGCTACAGCCTAAAGCTGGAACCTCCGGGGAATAAGCAGAAGTTCAAGGCCAAGAGGAAACCACTCTCCACGCCAGCTAGCCCCAACCGCTCCAGGTAAACTAATTATACTAGCCTACAATAGCCTCAACTATTTATAAATGCGAAAGTGTGTATGTTTGTTAATTTATCCTTCTTTTAAAAAGCAACGGATTCAAATGATTTATTGCATATACAATTATACATAGTTCATGGACCGAAGAGTGATATATGTTACATTTATATGCTAGAGTTTGTGTAATAGATGTTTGGCATAGTCAATAGAGATGGTTGAAAACTTGAGCATATTGTATTACTAGCTTTAATCCGAGACTTCGTCCGTCTAGATTCAGGAAATCGATTTTTGACGTCTTTATCGTAAACATAAAATTCCTGAAAATCAAACAATTTTGGTAAAAAAGTACGTTTGTCCGTCCCAAGACTTTGATCTATCTCTATACGAAATTTCATCACAATCGGCCCAGAGGTGATAACGTTACAGATAGACAGACAGACAGAGTTACTTTCGCACATATAATATTAGTAAAGAAGATAGTATTTAAGTATAAAATCTACAGTCTGACAAAAAAGTTTCGAGGGTAAATAAAAAGCACTTCAATTTAAACTAGGCTTGATAATTATGCAATTTCATACTTTACAGCTTAACGTATGGGCGGGACGCGCAATGCACATGCATGACTCAAGAACAGTATGCAAGATTGAGAGCTAATCAGGATCCAAGATATCGTAAGTTTTATCACTTATAAAATAACTTAGTTTTGGCGTCGGCCTATAGAATGTAGGATTGCATTTGAACTACCCAACATACTTGATAAAATGCTACATTTTATCATAATAGTATGAAATATATGTTGCTAACGAGCAACGTTTATCTGAAGAAAAAAATGCTGCCATTGGTTATTTATAATATTAATACCTATATAAATACAATAATATAGATAATCTGGAAGCACGGCAGTGCCAAGTCAAGCAAAAAAAAAGCGACACGGCCGTACCATCCGTTTTTCCTATAACTTCGTTGCGGATAAAACTAGAAGCCTGAATTTTTAGGAACCAAGCAAGCATTTGTATTAAAACGGTATATTTTAAATTTCATTCAATTTGAATCAGTAGTTTAAGAATTATAACTAGACAAAGTCTTTAATTTTGTCACTCACTCACTGACTGACTGACGTAATTAGCTAACCTTTATTAAAGTAGGGACTAAATAAATTAAGCGACTTGGTATTACATGGATCTCATAACTATTTACCGTAGAAGAACTGAGTTGCGTTGCGAAACTTGGCTTTTTTTACAAGTTATATTTTTGATAGCATTAATTAGACCAACTATAATATCTATAATACATTATTCCTGAATGCTATAGCTACTCTCATATCAGCTAAAACACAACGGAACACAGCTAGTAACTTATATTTCTCGTTACCTACAGGTTCATCCACTTTGCCAAGAACAACGACGCGAGCTATCGAGACAGACGCCGCTGCCGCTGCCGGCACCACCACACGCTCGGAGAAGGTAGCTGCAGCCACCTCCTCCACGTCACTATACGACAACGTCACTAGCTCCCAACCTGCACACCAACCACCGCCTAAACGTGAGTATATTTACAAGATGAACACTCGACAGTCCCGGGAATAACTTTTAAGGGTATAGTGACAAGTAACCCAATTATAATTTGCCAAAGTGTTTTCAAACCTAAGTATTTACCTTACTAGCTTCCGCACGCAGCTTTGCATATGTGGTATCTATTCGTATAAAGAGTATTAAGACTATCAAGACGTAACTAGTGTTTTGTGTATAGAAGTAGTCCTTCGCGGACCATTTCTATAACTTCTACTACAGAGGTCATTGCGTTAAAGGTACTTATTTATTTATTTTCTCTCACAAGATTGTACCTATTCACACAAGACAAGAAAAACAAGGGATCAGAAGAGTTAGAGTAACTAGACTGGTGCCTGAAGTAGGTCCTTAAGAACCAGTGTCATACGAGTAGGTCATTGAATTACATCATTCAGACAATTTTACCGAAAATTTGTTTTAAAGATAACAGGATTCTGATTCTGAAAGCCGTGTTGGCCGAGTGGGATATACCTCGACTTTCAATCTGAAGGTCGTGGGTTCGAATCCCGGCGTGCATCAATGGATTTTTCTGTTCGAAAGTTTATATGCGCATCAAAAACACGTGCTTACAACGGTGAAGGAAAACATCGTGAGGAAACCAGTTAGCGCTCTTATAAGCGGCGATGGGCTTGCAACCTGTCATGTATGGAATGCTAACTACTGCAAAATGTGGGCATGTGCCAAATATAATGTTTGGACGTGCCTCTGACTACCCCCACTAGGCATCTTCAAAGGATCTAAGAGTCTGAAGATCTCAGAGGATGTCTACCATACTTGGGGATTACAGTCGTGATCCTATTTAATAATTTTTTTTATTTTTAGGATTCTGATAGCCATTAAAACATGAAGAATCAATCCTCTTCCTATCCTAAATACTTATTTATTTATATTTCTTATCGCGAGTTGTTTAAAATTTGTACCTAAAATACTTGCTCTTGAAGTAACAAATTCTCTCTACCGTTACAATTCAAAAACGTATTGCGTGTTTTTGTACAAGCCTATTTTATGTTATTCGTTTCAGCGGCTGCTCGCCAATCTGATTCTCAGCCGCCAACTAGACCGCCAAAGTCGCAGGAGACATCCACTATGACTACAAATACTTCCACTGCACCCAAGACTGTCACTGCTTCCGTTGGCACACACAGCACTGGCGTAAGATATATCTACTTTCGAAAATATTTAATGTAGAAAATACAAAATTCTAAAAGAGATGACTGTTGGTCATCATAGGATAAAGTTTATAGAGCGAGTACCTGTGCTTTGAAATCATATCATATCATCATAAATATAATGTGGTCGAACCAACAACCAAAGACAATGAACGAAACTACGGATTACGGTAATCGCACCATGTGTCCACTACTCGTCTTGAACCAATCTTACACACCAGATTGTAAAAATAACATGAAATACAATACTATGTCATCAAGCTTGAACTAATCAATTAAAGTAAGCCTAAATCTTATAAATTGTATGTCTTCTGTAACAAAACCTAAATTGCAGACTAACGAGGAGTCTCAAACCTCTGGAACCACGGGATCAGCGAGCCAGCACAGTCAGGATTTGAAATCCGAAGGCGTGCAGGCTGGTGGCACGCTGACCTCTTCCAAATCATCTTCCACCTCTACAAGGCCTGGGAAAGAACACCTGCAGCACGGCAAGAGTGTCGACTATGGAGATGGAAATGATTCAGTAAGAAATACTCGTATTTATAGAATGAAAACTATCGTGGTAGAAAAAAGGCTAATTACCACGTTTATGGTTGTATCGAAACGTCAACAAAACAACATAAAGCAGATTTTCACAGAACCCGCAACTTTTATCAGTCTTATTTTGGAAATGTTTGTAAGTCTGCAGTTTTGTAGATGTTTAGATTTTTATTGATTACCTATAGAGATAATTTAGACCGAAATCCACCATCATTATCATCTCAAAGTATCCAGTTGTGGGTTCGATCCCCACCCGGGATAAACATTTGTGTGATGAACATAGATGTTTGTTCTGTGTCTGGGTGTTATATGTATAATATGTATGTATTTACAACAAAAAAACGTATATATATATTCTATCAGTTATCTGGTTCCCATAGTACAAGCTTTGCTTAGTTTGGGGCTTGATGGCGCTGTGTGAAATGTCCACTAATATTTATTTTTATTATTTTATTTGTGAAGCTTAGTACTCATTTTTATAAACTATTGGTACATACCCCTAAAGGGTATGAAAAAATAGAACATAGTAGAACATAATATATATAACAAAGTTAAAAGGAATACTATTACAGCTAAGTAGGCTTTACAAGTTTACAAGTAATAGTCGACTAACTTAAAAATGAATTAGAGAAATAATAACAAAAATTTTGTACAAATACCATTGAAAACTACTTATACAAATACATTGTTATCTGAGTATATTATAGAACCCTACATTACGCGTGGCCCAACATGCACTTGGCCGGTTTTTTTGTACATAACTGATGCTACACGACCTACGTCTAACTGTCAGAAACAGCCAGCCTGAAAATTTTCAGACACCTGATCTGCAAAAATAGTTTTTAACTGTTTATATAATTTTTTCTCTCTGCTACAACAATGTGTTGGTACCTTGGTACCTACATGTAAAAATGTATCATCACTGTACCAATAACTTATATGTTTACATTTCCAGGGTCGTGAGTCAGACCGACACACCGCCCATCATCACAACGTAATCAACAACAACAACACATCGGGTTCTCGTCGTACGAAATCCAAGAGCACCGAGGATATGAATATGGGTAAATACTCAAAACTGTTTTACAAAATTAAATTTAAAAAAAGCTTTTATAACAGATCCTACGCTGACCATCATCAGATGCTGGATTATTTCAACGGCCTTAAATTTAAATTACTTGAAGTTTTAGGTGAAAAAGGAAACTCGAACTAACTATAGATATATGTAATATCTATAGTTAGTTCGTTTACTTTTGCTATTCAAGCTGGAATATGAACTCTAGTTCTATATTGTTGTGTAACAGATTTGAGCTAGAAATTAAATTATGAGGCCAAAGACATAAATACAAACACAAATACACTAAAGGCCTCAATAAATTGAAAGATTTTATGTTTTATATAAAAAGAAAATGATTATTTATCACTTGAGATCGGTTTGATCGATTTGTCTGATGTTTAGGGTTTCGTAGATTACATGAAACCCATAAAGTTTCGTCATGTCCATCCGTCCGTCTGTTCGTAGCTTAGCCCAGAGACTCTTAGTACTAGAAAACTGTAATTTGGCATGAACAAACATATTTATTATTTTATAAAAAATTATCGCGAATCCTGTAGGGTGTCGTTTCATAAGTCTTTAAAATTATTGAGGGTTTATGAAAACATTGGAAATTTTGAAACGATTTATGTGCGTCTTGTGAGCTAGTTTTAAATGAATTTTATTTAGTCAAATTTTAATAACCAGTTTATTCTGAACAGATTCGAGCACAATCAAACGCATGCTAAAACCTATGCCGTCGACGGAAAGTCCCGCGACTTCACCAGAGATGGGTCGCCGAAGGTACGGTGGTACCGCACCATGCCCGCCATCATGCGGCGCCCATGGTCGGCATCCACAACACATGGCAACCCAACATGGACACTATTCGCACGTCGTCAACAATAATAGCAGTCGACAGAGCTCGCAACGGTAAGCACACTGTAATATACAGAATTAAAAAAACACAAATTTTTAATGGAAATAAAGTAAAATTAATCAAGTGATTTCAATGAATGAACACTTTTAGATTTGATATGATTGACATTATCTGTAACTGCTTGCATTGTGTAAAAATAAAAAATATTTAAAAAGAAAGAAGATTCACTATTCATGACGTCACAAGTCAAGAAAAACTTAAAAATCGTCAAAGGTGCACCGCTTCGTACTTATCCAGGGTATCGACCCCAAAACATTGTTTATAAGGTATAGGTATTTCTCAATTCGAGTTTGAATGGAATCGATGATTGAACATAAAATCAATAGTTTACAACTAACAAACAGCTGCTGTAATTAATGACTGAACCAACATTGGTTTAAAATTTAAATAAACTAACTAAGCAAAGCTTATACTATGGGAACCAGATTACTGTCAATTATTTTGTTTAAAAACAAACTTATAATAGATTATAACAGTCAGCCACAACAAACATCTATGTTCATTTCATCACATACCATAAATGTTTGATGGGAATCAAACCCACAACCTACAGCGCAGAAGGCAGTTATTTTGTTTTGATTTGAATTCGTAGTTTTTTTAATAACTTTTCCTCCCATTATAGACGTGGCGTTGGTGTCGGCGCAGCACCTAGTGGCTACCCCGGTCGAGGCCTATACTTAGAATTAGGAGGTGGAGAGCGAGACCTGTCACCTCCGTCTGACAACGTGATGTTTGACAACCAGTGTTACGCAACCACTCCCTCGTCTTCCAATGGCAACTCGGACCAGGAGCCGTGCCAACGCCGTGACCCAAGGGACCCACGGGATCCACGGGATCCACGAGATCCGAGGGATCCGAGACAGCATCATCATACGGTCAGCTTATAAAAATATATATATGTAGTATAGTTGTGTTTGAACGGTTACGGCTGTACCTACATCATAATACGTTTTTTTTTATTTAGAATAAATTTTTAAAATCAAGCTTTTATAAATTTTAAGGTTCTAGTACTCGTCAAAATGAATCCGTCTATTTAATGAGGAGTTCCGTTGAACAGATCCTGACTCCATCATCAGATCTACTTGCTAGTACCATAATTTTACTTTGTCATTAGAGATCGATAGGTATGCAAAGTTTTATTTCAATCCGACTATTTACTGAGGAGTTCCGTTGAACAGATCCTGACTTCATCATCAGATCAGCTCGCTGTTACCATATTATTGCATTGTCACCATTTACATAATTATGCAAAATTTCAGCTCAATCGATTGGGGATAACTAATTCAAAATTCCACCATGTAACATAGTTACATTAATACATAGCAAGTTAAATAAAAGCTTGTTACAAATGAAAAGAAATGATTTATTTTGGAATAAGCACAGATGACATATTACTACCATAAGATATACGCTTACAGAGTACATAAGTGTGAAACAAATATTACGATATTAATGAATTGTTTCACATGTTTTTTCCGTTGAATACAGTAAATACCTGATAGTAAAGTAAGGCTAAGGATGGATCAGTGTCTAGTTTGACCATTCTAGACTGTTGGCAGAAGTACTAGCTCAATTCGTAAAAAGCTCTTACTATTGCATGACTTATTTGAACAGTATCGTAAATGAGTCTAATAACAACTATTAAGAAGTATTGGCAAAACTGATAGGTATATATTGAGCCCGTTCCTTACCGCGCTAGAAAGTTTGTTTTAGATGAAAAAAAAATTGCTACAGCTGAATTTATCTGTTACATTGTTGGCTTTCCCAGAGAATCAGCTATTTTAGGTGCAAATTGCAGTGAATCAGAGGCAAGAATTAAAAATTATAGGCGTATTTTATTTAAGCTCATAAAACAGATTATGTCATAGGCTGTTTTTTTTTCTGTTGTCTAAAGATAATAACTATATTTGCCCATAAAGACCTGATTTTCTTTCCAAAATCAAATCAAAATCAAATTTATTTTTATTGACATAATACTATGACATAATAATTCCGAAAGCTAACTATAAATACTAATTAGTACGACCACGTGCAGAATAGTTTTATTAATAAACATCTTATGTTACCTTTATAGTAGTTTATGTAACTGTCATATAAGGAAGGGTATTAAAACACGAGTGTGAGTTTATGAAACGAGCGAAGCGAGTTTCATAATAGTAACGAGTGTTTTAATACCCGTGTTATATGCAGTTACATACACTACTTTATCTTCACTAACGTCGCTATCCATTTTTAACTTTTAATTTGTATTTTAAAAACAAAACACATTGCGAAACATTAAATTCACGCGTACGTGTATTGTATTGTCACAGTGAACTTGCCGCCATTAAAATCTAACCAATAAGAAGAGCGCAGCTGCGCGCGCAGGGCCAATCAGGAGCGAGCGCGCGCTGTTTTTTTTTTATTTAATTGGCACAAGATCTTACCAAAGAGTTTTGTGTATGTAAGTTTAGTAGTTTCACGTATAACCCAACTGTTTTCAAAAGCCAGCCTAATATCAACATTTTATACAACTTGTATGAGGATTTTGACATAAGGCTCGCCAGGTTAATTGGTCGCGTTTTATTGATGTTATAATGAGATTTTACGATATCGATGTGGATATTATACCATCATGTGAAATTGCTTAAATTGAGTGTTTTGTTATCTGCGCTATAACAGTAGTAATTATAAGTCAAGTATTGGAAACATAAGTAGAATGTTACAACATTAGTGTAGATAAAAATATCTATACATTTGCTCCCAACAGCCATGTTTATCGCGTCAAGCTTCACAATCGAGCGCTACACCCGCGCCCGGTTCCCCTACTTCAAGACTTCTGCTAGAATACGAGATGCACCTGAGAAACACCCTGGCCAAAGGAATGGATGCCGAGAGCTACAGTCTACACACCTTCGAAGCTTTGCTCAGTCAAAGCATGGAGGATCTAGGTATGTTAGAAGGCATGCATATTACGGCTCGTTTTAATATTATTTTCATTTTATTTAATACCACCGACCACATAGCCCAATAGACGCCTAATGACTACATTACTTCAAACAAACAATTCTATAAAACTGCTGAGGTGTGTGGGTCGGGAGGGACGGTAAAAAATGCATTCTGATTGACCAGTTCAATGTCACAGCCCGTCGTGAATCGCACTCGGTGTCTTATATCAGCAGTATAAGCCCAATGTGTTGTGAGAAAGTGTTCGCCTTTTATGAGGAGTCTATTGGCTGTGTGGTCAATGTTTAATACTTATTCACTTACTTGATATAAATAAACTCATTATAAGTTGCATCTGATACATTTAAATAGTTTATCGATTGTTCTTAACTATTTCTCTAACTTCAATTTGATAATGGTACTGCTTTCAATTTGGAATATTTAAGACAATTTTTATGTTATGATGAGGTACCAAGACTGTTCTTTACTTTTGAAAAATAAACATTATTATTATTATTATTATTAATAATTTAATCGGAATGCATTTAAAAAATCGTTGTTTTATTATTTCTAACTAAGTTCACTGTACTTCTAATATGCCTATTTTATATGACTAATTCCGGCTGAGATTCCTCTCACTAACATATATTTTATTTTTTTCTCATAATATCTACTTGACCTAAACATCGTTCTTAATTATTTAACCACGTCTGTATATATTTTTCTATCCCTTGCAGAATACAATGACAACATGCAACCTACAAATCAGCGAAGCCCGTACCCTCCCCGAAGAAGTAAGTTACACCTAAATAGATACATATTTCAAACCTTTTTACTGATTATAAATAAAGCAGAAAGTGTAATATTACATTAAATTTTTATATTAAATTTTTCAGCTTTAACGCTACAGAACATGAAAAAATATCATAAAAATACATTTCATAAAATAAAAATCATTTTTATGCTGAATTTTCAAAAGTGCTAAACATTTTACACTGAACATTTTCGCAATTTATATTTATTAATGTACCCCGTTTTTTTCTTTGAGGACCGACCCAAGAATCCATCCTACAATCCTTGCGGCATTCTATAAAGGAAGCTGCGTTAAGGGATAGAGGTGAAGCTTCCACTTATAATATTGAATCAATGTTGATGTCCTTGATACCTTTTTAATTTAATGTTTTCAGTTGCTTACACCTTATTTATTGTGAAATAGTATTGCTGAATGGTATTGCCATTATTAGATACAGTTCATCATTACAAAAATATTGATGCAATTTTTTTTTTATGTAAACAATCTTTTTTTATTTCTGAGTAACATTTTGTATATTTAGCATGTTATATCAAACCTTTCAAAATGGGAGTTTTCGTAACATTAATTTAATCTGCCTTGTAAATATTAAATTAGCTACAAATGTCTTAACAGAGAGAAAAATGGTTTATATAACTACGTTTTAAAAACTAATAAGAAAATCGACGAAAATGTTTCGAAAAATCGAAAAGCCAAGACGTATACATATATTCGTTTTTAAAGTATTATGAAGGATTTATAAGTCCTACAGTAATACAATTTTGTTTAGTGTCGATGCGATTTTGCACAAGTTCGTACAACTTTGCTTAATATTCATGAACTCCCATTTTGTTGAAATCGGTATGATTTTTCAATTATTTATAATTTTTACTTATTGTTTTCGTTGAACTAACTGTACAATGTTGCCTGTAGTTTTCCTTCAGTACCAACACCATAATAGGACTTGATAGGGTTTTCAAATGATTGAGAATGTAAATTGCATTATTGCGGATATTTACATATTTACCAAAAAAATATTATTCTACGACTAATTCCCAAGCATGGTAATCACATATGACTTGACCCTTTTAGACGATTTATTCAGTCAAATGGGAGAATTAACTTTCTTGTAAGATACTATAATGCATAAGTCCTACTATATAAGGATATAATTTTAGATGAAGTAGACTAGCCGCACACCTATTTGTACAATCATCCTCTCAACTTAGACAGCTTTATCCACGGGTAAAATGTAAACATTCGATATGAAATAAAAGTTGTAAATAAATAATTTACAGTAGGTACGTACGTACACATAATGTTATTGTACATCTATATCTACTATATAAAATAAAGTCGAGTTTGTTACAACACGTATAACTCAAGAACGGCTGAACCGATTTGGCTGAAAATTGGTGAGGAGGTAGCTTAGAACCAGAAGACGAACGGATACTTTTTGACGGGAACAGGAACGGGAACGGAAGTTAATTCTAAAGCGATACGAAGTTCGCCGGGTTAGCTTGTTAATAGATGATTGTATGCCAAAATTATACTTATGTCAACCTTACACTGTATCTCAAAGAGACAGACACACTCCGGAAGTAAAATGTTGATTGTTCCGTATAGTGTTAAAAAATATGTAGAAAGTAGGTGAAGCTGGTGTCTACTTACAAACGTACATACAAACTCTCTACATACCACATAGAGTCTCATAAGTTTTAAGAAAGTATTAAAGTAAAGTTTATTTTGACAGGAACAGCATCGCAATGTTCTGGTGGCGGTGGCAGTCGGTCTTCAACTCTACCACTCCCTCATCGGTTGGGTGTCGAGCGGCAACATAGTGCGAGATCTGATCGTGATGGGTATTACAGGTTTGTAATGCGTTTATCTACTGACTATTACACTCTGTTGGTTTATTTGGCAAAACACTATTTTTACTGCCAACTTTTACTATCAAACGCTTATTATTCCGTATGTTTGCATTAATAGTATATAAAGTTATATACGAGTACCTTGGTACGCGTTTGTTCAAGTTGCCATATTTGGGGGCACGGAAGTGCCCCCGCCAAGTCGAGCGCGAAGCAAACACTGCCGTATTGTATATACGATAAGTGCTAGGCTTTATAACCATAAAAAGATTTAGATCTTTAATATATTGTTCATTCTAGTCTAATGGTGTTTAAGTAAAAGGTTAGTTTGTGGTTATAGTCATAGTCAAATTTTGTTTACTTACCTAAGTGCATAAGTCTTTTGCAGAGGAGGGTTTAGTTTTGCTAATAAAAATAGCACAAACTCTTTAACCATAAAAGCTTTTTATTAATAAAGTATCAACTGGAAGTTTCTCACTTGAAATTACGAGCCAAATGTATAAAAACATTGATTTTTGTTTCCTAAAATAATTGCACCAGATAGTAGATTCGTAACTTTCTTCTAGGACTTTTTACATTATAAAAAAAAACATGTTTTGTTGCAGTGATCGCAATGAGTTGATGCGGGAACGTGAAAGGGAGCGCGAACGTGGCTACCTGAGCGACCACAATTCCAGGTAAAAATCGATACAATCTAAACTAAGTTTACTTAGGTCGATAGAACAGATAAGGTTAGCAATTCTGTTGTTTTTACAAACTGACTTCAATTTAGTAAAATACAAACGTTCTTGTTCTTTTCACGTTAAAGTCTAAATTAGCATAAAGTGACAGTTCTTAAATTAGGATTGTTTAGTATTTTTTTAACTTAATTCTGTCAAATATCGTTAATTTAGATTTTAACATGAATACAAACAGAGAGAGAGAGAGAGAGAGAGAGAAAAAAAGTTTGTTGCGACAAATTAATAGCTGCCAATGTAAAAAAAACTTTATTTGTGAGTATTTCATGTGTACTAATAAAAATTTCACGCTGAGTTTTATTTATCCCTTTTTTAAAGGTAAGTTTTTTGATGATTTAGTTGGAATAAATAAAGCCAGAAATTTATCAAAACACAGACAACAAAAACATTATAAGTTCAAATTCAGTAAACTATATATTATTTTAAATAATCAAGATCATTCAGATTCATTGTAAAATCTAGTTTGTATATTTTTCGTATTTTGTACCCACATACATTGGTAAGTTTTTGTAGGCATCTAATAGACAGCCTGCGTGTCATTTGGGCTTTGTTATAGAATATTGCTTTTATAAGAACTTCAACCCCAAATTCTGAATCAAGAATCATATCAGTTCTTGCAATAGGTATAGTTATTGAAAAACTATATAATTTCTGACAATAAATAAGCTTTATTGATATTATATAATAAATTGGGAAAACATAGGCAGAATGAGCCTTCACCTTGAACATCAAATTACTGACTATGTTATGTGTACCATAAGGATTTTATTTTATATTTAAAAGGCCTATTTGACCCTTTCATACTTTTATACGCGTTATGTGTGAAAAGTTTATTATTCTTGATAAATTAATATTTTTGTTAAAAAAAAACTACCTGTGATTTCTCTATAAATTAAGAGTTTTTAGGCCTATTCCTGTAGGTATATAAAAGTGTTAATTATGGATTAGTATAAGGCTTACCTCCATCCTACCTTGTTGCAGAGACCGTGTACGGGATCGCGATCAAGGATATCTCAGTGATCACCAGTCGAGGTAAGTTCTTACAAATAAGCTGACAAGTGCGAATAGGACATTATATTCTACCATGCCAAAATACAGCATTTATAATGAGACGCGTTTTTGAAGCTACAACATAAAAAGCATGCAGCGCCATCTATCGTTTTGATTCTCGTATATTGCTCTTAAAATACCATGACACCTAGGATTGAAATAGGGAAATAGCTGATGTATTACAATTTAAATTTTGTGCACAATCACTAAGTTAAGATTTTGGTTTATGAAAGTTTTAGAACCTGGCAAGACAAATTCGTTATCACAAATGCAAAAATATAAATACATATTGTTTGAGTTAGGCGGCAAACCGAATCGCAAAAAAATGAATACCTATTGCTTGGGTAAAAGCGCCCCCTGTTTTATCTTCCTAGAACAGATTCAAATGGACACATACATCGGTTTGTTAACCACAGATGTCGTGACTATCGGGGGTTCTGATAACTTCTGGAGAAGTTGAACCCAAATCTCGAAAGTTTGAGTTCTTGTAAAATATCATAGATGGCAGATTCTTAAAATGATTTAAGTTAGATTTGGGTAATAGGTAGGTACTTCTACTAGTTGTGTATGGCCACAGTTTATCTATTAAGTTTATTACACTGTGGTATGACATTTAGGACGGCAAGCGTACGAGTATAATGATCGTGGTCAGCTGACGTTTGCATTTATACGTCCATAAAATCCTCTACGGGCTAATAAAACTGTAATGGTAAAAAAGTCGCGTTCCGCACCAGAATTAATATTTTATTAAAACATTTTATTCCATTGTCCTAAGCCTTTTTATTACTTTGAAACCTTATGCGAGTCCGATATAGTGTTCGCTGGGTCGGCGAAGGACTTTCAGCCTATCACGTATCTATGTATTTATTTATTTTATTTATTAAAAAGAATACCCAACACAGGTGTACACATTCACATTCAAAAAAGTAATACCAAAAGTTAAAGCAAAGTGCTCTCGCAATTATAGGGTACCACAGCATGCGAAGAGTTAACTATATCTGCAAAATGTGTAAATGTACCAAGTACATATTTAAGTTGTGTCAAGTACTTGTGTATGATGCTTTTACGTGTTTCTGGCTACTCCCTTAGAGATTTTCATGGATCTTAAGTACCTAGAGATCTGTATGGATAAAATCATTTTTTATCGTTTAGGGATTACAGTCTTGAGCTGTTTTTTGCGAGTAAATTATGATCAGGTTAGATATGCGTCAGCACAATGAAAGAACACACAAACGAAGTTGTTGACAATTCAGCTGTACGCTAATTATGTACAATTTATTGAATCTACAATCTAAAAACTGTAACTATACAAAAAGGCGCAACGAAACTAAAAAGCTCAGTCTTTTTTGTGTTCATTCTCTTTCTTTTAGTGGTACTGGTTATTATTCTGTTTATGACTAAATAAAACACGAAAACATGAATAATTACAAAGACACGTAAAAAATCAATAAAAAAGTTGTAACTAGATATGTCATAAACCATTGTAATTATTACACGGCTGGGGTGGGTTATGTGTTTCGCGTATCTTTGCATTTATATACTCGTATGTACGAGTATGTAAGTGATATTATTTATTCCCTCGGAGTATTCAAACGACTCAGTAAATTTGGCTGAATGAAGTATCTTTAGAATGATTCAGACGTTACGTAATAGATACAATTCGTACATACTGAACTGCCGCATTGAAAAGCTCGTAAGATAAAAAGGCCATACTGCAGTGGGGTTTCGATATAATGTTTATTTTATTAATTGATTGCTCTTGTACGTGATCGGTCTTCCATGATAATTAAAGCCCCATATACTTATAAAACATTTATTCAGGGTACTATATTTTATGTAGAAAAAAATATCGAAAAAATTTACAATAGTGAGCTTGAAAGAAAGAAAAAATATAACGAGAACAACGTACAAATCTGAACAAAGAGTAGGTCTTATCAAATACAGCCCGTTTTGCACGAACAATAATCCGAAATGGGACTTTCCCTAATCAAGAGCGAAACAAATAAGAAACCATATAACTGGGGCGGTTAACGATTTCCTAAAGTTGGATTTTAAGGAAAACAATTTAGAAAACAATCAATGTAAACCGGGGAAGGTAATGGATATAACGTGTTCTGACTTATTTAAAGCCCTTTTAACTTCTAGAGAAATTCTCATGAATAAAAGTTTTTCAATTTGATTTTTTATTTCGTCTACAAAGTTAGCTGAGCTAATTGGAACTAGTTTGTTTATTCTAATATTTAGATTTAACAAAGGTTGGTCTTGATTGGCTAAATCTTTTTTGTTGTTCAGTAACAGTAGACACTTTTACCCTCGTATTCAAGAACGACACTATGAGAACACGCACCCACAGTGGACGAAATCTTTTTTCATAAACATCACTTTATGTGTTGATCGGCACTATGGCGCACGCTACCGTGTGCCTTTCAATAATAAGAAACCAACTATTAATGGAAAACTTCCTACCCTATTAATCAAATATATAACTTAAATATTTAGTAGAACTGGAATCATGGCCAAAAATGTTATTATAACATACAATTTGTACGAAATACAAATTCACTGATCAATCTTAACCATTGAATTTGAACCTTACTGCAGCTTCATTCCATTATTCGCGTGATGTATTTAAACTCGGAACAATAGGATTTCCCGAGGGGAGTCCGACGTTCCTTTCAAATTAGCTTATCGTTGGAACTTCCTATTTATTTTTTAATAATGGATTCAGACATAAGCTGCTTTTTAACACACCCATTGAATTCACTCAGTCATTTCAGGTCATTGTTTCGCCTGAAATAACTCTATAAAGAGTCTACTTCGTTTTCCGTTTTTCCGCCCGCAGTGCGTATTTCTTTTCATATATTTTTACAACTTTTATATCTTTAACCAAATGATTCAATTATAACAAAGCCGGCAACGAAGCCTGCGATTAGTAAAAGCAACACTTGATAAGATTTATTGACTGATAATACTAAAGTATTCTATGAAGCCTCGCGGCTTCTACGATTGTCGTAGCACCTACAGATTTTGTATGTTGTTAGGTAGTTGCAGTAAATATGATGCAATGCAGTCTGTGTACAGGCATAGTCTACTGTGCCTTTGTGACATGGATAACTCTTATAAATGTTAAAACACGACATGATAAAATAGGTCAAACCCAAATTAGGGTAAAGAGCCTCAAGGCATGAATCTTACAGTCTTACTCGCACTTGTCCTATGTTGTGTAGGATGTATTTATTTCCTTGGAAAATAAGTAAAATGTTTTTGTGTTTCTAAATCTTGGTACATATTGGTAATGTGCTTGTCCTGAAAACAACATTTGTCGTAAAATATTGTATTATTTTAGTAACATGGTACAGCAAAATTCCAAGCAAAATTACGCTTTGTTAATCTTTAATATCCCCTATTGCTTATTCTATTATTCGATGGGCTTGTTGATAAAGATCATGTTATAAATCAAAGTTTTATGATAGCATATCACGGAATTCAAATACCTACGGCTAGTTGAAAATATTTCAGTGTGCATGTTGACAAAGTTCAAGTTGTAAAGCTTTTACACACGTCAAACAGTTTTGTGAGTGCATCCCGGTGTGCGTCATGCATCGGCGAATCTGCGCGAGCAGCGTGGTACCGGCACTCGGATGGGTGGCGCGGTGCCTCGGCCCCGGGCCCCCGCCGCTCCCCTTGGGACTCCCTGCCCAGCCTTCGTCACGAGGGAAGCCTCAACGACTCGGGTTATAGGAGCAACAGAGCAGACAGTTTCGAGCAAAGGTAAAACTACGTTTTATGCATTGCATTGCGTTTTATGAATATCTAATTCATGTTTTTGGACTCGTAGGTATACTCGTATAGGAGAAATATTAACTCTTTTGCATTTAATTTTATTAGGTAGGTATGAATGAGGGTATTTATCATTGATTATTTCTAAAACCCACTTCTTTAGTAGGTGTAAACATCTGCTTGTATTTTAAACACTAAACACTTTCCAACCTTCTATGAGTTTTGGCTCGATTGAGCCATTAACTATCTACAACATTATGCCCTTAATATACATTTCCTTCAGTGCCATCAATCAGAATAAACCTCTTAATATCTTAATACTGCCAGCTGGTTTTAAGAGCTACGTACAAAATATCACATTTTTTTTCGTAGTAGACATGATTTTGTAGCTACTCAAATATTTTGCATCTCGAATGAAAATCTCCAATATTGTTGATTTGATTACCTTTTCTTTCGCACTGCTATATCGTGGAGAAAGTCAACAATCAACTTGGTTGTTTTATTTTGAACTTCGTAATTAAATTTCCGAAGCCACGAAAATCAATATTCATCTGCAATTCGTGTCAACGAAAGGGATTGGCAGAGAAATCCGAGCTAAATTAAGTTTTCATTACTGACTGTCTATCAGAGGACGACCCGAAATGGAGCGGACGGATTTTGATGTTTCCTGACAGATCTATTTTTAATAATTCTGTGGATGAAATACGAAAATAATGCTTAGCAATTGAATGGGGTGTATAGCTGTTTAAATATTTACGTAATATACCTCTGTCAATATTAGAGAAGTAAATGATATCCTATCGAAATAAATTTCTTATTTCTGAAGGAAATATCATAAAGTTATTTTTCCAGGGGCACTTTCGATCGGCAAGACAGCGTGCGCTCAGAATACACAAGTGACCGCGAGTCACGCTACGGCATCGTGCAACAAGCTTCCATCGATAGCACGGATTCCAGGATCTGTTACCTGACTTCAAGTGAGGTAAGTGTCTATGAAATTTAGCATTTTTTAATTAGGACCAAACACAGCAGTATTTATTTTTGTACCTTACACATGAGTTCGAGTATTTTACAATTTAACTGGAAAAAAATCATCCATACTTATTGGATGTGAAAGTGATAAAACATTACGTCAAAAACTAGTGCTAAGAGATGTGACCGCAACATAATAATAAACTACTCAAAAGTAACTTTAAACAAGTCCATAATATGTTTACGCTGATAACACATAAACAAAATCCTTAAAGTGACATTCGGATATAGGTAACTTGAAATTGACATGTTTACGTATATAATTCATAAATGTCAAGCTAAAATGAAACGCCGTGTAATTTAGAATGATGCCAGTATCAATACATTTCCATTTTCGACCGACGCAAAAAAGGAGGTTCTCCGTTCGACTTATATATACGAGTATAATATAATGTTTTTATTAATGCTTTTTATATAGGACATTTACCTGATGATCTGGTTTATAATTAGTTTTTTTCTACTGAGGAGAGAATACTTAGTTCCATATAATTGTATTTATGTTGGGCTAATATTTCATTCTTAAAACTTAAAATACTAATATCGTCTCATATTTTTCAATTAGTCGAAACGTTTTCGTCGGTTTTCTTTTTAGAATTAATATATAATAAATAAACGCAATGATATACTATTATGCTATTTCCTTAATTAAGGGAAATAACATCGCGGAGTATTTGTATAGTAAACCAACCTAACCTAACAAGAAATCTAATCAGGAAGGAACAGTCAGTTTACACCAGTTTCTCGTACGTGGAATGTTCTGCCGCACCAAGAAGATAATCCGCACCTTTGCAAGATTACATGCTGTTTCTTGCATTTCGTGAAAATTTCTCTGCTTTGGAATTAAAATGGATAGATTTGAAGATTTTGTTTTCATTTACGAACAAATTTACAAGAACAATCATACAACAAAACAATTAGTCGAATTATGATGCTTAATCTGCAATATCACAAATAGAAAAAAAAATATCACAGCTCTTAGTTGACAAAAAGTAGTCAGACTTGTAAACGGTTTATAAAAGCTCTGTACTAATAAACGACGACGGGTTTGCAACCTGTAGTGTATGGAATGAACTTCAATTATTATTTTTACCTTTTACGGGCTGCGCCATAAAATCTTGTCGAAAAATAATATTTGTAAGAGGTTCGATATTGAGAATTACTATCACGTCCAGCAAAATATCTGGATAATATACAAAGCCTTGCCGAAATTCAGCGGGCAGCTAACCCATATTGATGCATGAGTTTACCGAGCTTCGGTCGAGGCCTCGGCCCGAGGGGTTGAGTTACATTTTGCAAAGCATAAACTGCTGACGAAACAAAATAACGAACTTAATAATATATACTTGTACTTTACGGTTTGAACAAACACTTGAGACGTTAACCTCCAAAAGTTGGTAACTTTAATAACTTCAACCCTATCATAAATACATGGACCCTGCTGCGGTTTGAAATAAATAGGTTGAAACAAATATTTTGATAAATACATCAAAAACCTATTGTATGCTATCCACAGTCAGTCTTATCACAATTTTACTAAAGATAAAAACATTTGCTGACATATTTCTGTTTTGCAAATACTTTTATACCTACATATCACCTATTTATTATATATTATCTTATACCATGACAGCAAAGGTTTTACAGTCGGCATTATAAAGTTTAGAAACATCAAAACTGTGTAGGTAACTAGATAACTACTAGACCAATTTCGAAAATTCTTTCACCTCATAAGTTATCTACATTATCAGTGACTAAAAAGGCTAGATTTAAAAAAAAAATAGAAATCTTTACGAAACTAGCAATAATGTAACTTAAGGTATCAAAAAGTTGCCGTTATTCTCTCGTGTGAAGCCGGGGCGGACTACTAGTAAATGAATAAAAATAAGAAACTAAAATAGTTGTAATTATATTAAAAACATAAATATTTAATCATGGCAAGTTCTATAGGTTATTGTTTATAAAGGGTTTTTAAAAAGTTTCTGTTTTCTAGCTGTTTATTATATTTTATCTAATAAAAAAAAACAAAGTGTTTTAACATCCTATTCATCATACAATCCAAATGTCAGATCAACAGATTGACGTAATGAACCTTGTGTCCGTAACCAAGCGCATAAAAGCACCCTCCACACAAGCTCCGGTATCAAGTATTGATCTGATCACAGATCTAATTGAGAATCAGGTAAGCTGCTCTCAATAATACCTGACTTACCAATTTACTCGGTATGTTCGCTGAAGGCAAATTGCTTTGTACAAGCGCTCAGTAGCAGATTAATTTATCTGTTCATAGGTCCAAGCGTTTGGGTCGTATATTTTATCGTCGGTGACAGGATAAGAATTATTTATAGGCTAGGTCGGCACTGTAAGCAACTCTACCTCATCGTGTACGAACACGAAAGATACATAGGGTGATTCACAAAATAACATCAAATTAAATAATCTACACTACTATTACGAAGAGGTCAAAATTTGTATTTTTGTATGTTTGGTTCTCATGGATAAAATAAACACTTCGTACTGGACTTCTTTAACAAAAAACACTTATCAAAAGCTACATTATCGGCGAGTAAAATAGGCCATAATTTTTTTTTATTAGATTCTCACGAAAAATGATTTAATGCCTAGATATCAGAAATTTGCCTATAATATTCTTTAGTACACCTGAGCAAAGCCGGAATGGACTGCTAGGTAATATGTAAAGTAAGACTGATATTATATTTTTTTCATTAGGTACGCTTGCTTTCGTAGCAATGCTGAAAATCATACACTGCACTGCAAACAGACAATAGTTATATATATTTTAAGTAACAAAACCCTAAAAACATTATTTTGTCGGTGTTATGAATAACTCCAAACGTATTGCATAAACTGAGTTACGCATTACGCATATTATTTTCTTGTCATCGTACATACGCGTATAACGCTATTATACTCATAGGTGCTACCTGTCGGGTAATTAATTAGCAGAGCTGACATCCTACCACCTATAACTAGATATTCGCTGTTGTTCTATCCACTATGTAGGTATGTATGTAGCGTACAATATTGAAGCAGAATAATGGCGGTCCAGCCAGGGAGGCCGAGGTGTTCGGGAGCGATCGGAGCCGCTCGGCGGAGTCTGCGCGCAGAGCATCGCAGTGCGCGCCCCCAACCTCCACCAATCGTATCCTGAACGTAGCATTAAAAATATTATTTTGAGGTTACTTTCTTCTAAATGAAAACATAATTGCTAAAAGGCCTAAACCCGTGACAAAAACTATACGACGTTGCTACGTAGCCGTGTCGAATGTCGCGAAAGAGAAGTTTAAATCGAAAACTCAGGCGTTTTATTTGTGTAAATACGAAATTGTTACTGTCAAGTGCACGGACAAAGAAGATTCGTGTCCTCGCTACGTATCGATGTGTTAATGAATAAAACTCACGGTTGTTCTGCTAAGCTTTAGATTGACTGAAATTGTTGTGAAATTACAAATATTTTAATAACATATCTTTGAAGTGAAAGTGTAGTCAATTCTAGAGCCAACGGACTATTGAACTGTTGATTTCATGAACATAATAATAATAATAAATCTTCTTCCATAATTTATACAATAATATTGTTAATTAAATACATTAAGTGTTACTACGTAGTAGAGTTCCTGCCTGTATATCGCTTGATCCACCTGTGATATTTCTTCTCGTTACCTTTGTGTATCTTCTAAAGCTGCCAATGTTGTTATAATTCTAATTAAACTCTTAGAGTGAACATGTTACTCGGTTTTTATAATAAAATAAAACATCTAGATCATTTATATTATATGAGATTTTAAAAATATGCTAGCACGTTTCGGAATTAACTAGCAAATAAAAAATAATATAAATTAGACTAAAATATTGTATGGGGGCCATCAAATCGAAAAGCGCACATTTCTTAAAGGTAAGCATGCGTTATTATTTTTATAATCTACAATTAAAGTTTTTGAAAACTAGATATTTTTAAGGCAATTCAAGCAACGCCATGTATGAGCAGAAAAACTGAAATAGATTAGCGTGGGCGAATAAAAGGTTCATTGACTATGGAAAAATATGTTGACACCTGAACAAATGTTTGTCGCTGAAATCAAAAATATAACTTTCAAAAGGAATAAAAACTTCTTTTGTAAAAGTATTTTCAGGAATTTAATAAATTGGAACCAAAATGTATCATAAATCAAAAATGTTTATGTTGTGTATGATGAACACTAATACATTATACACACACACAAAACCATGATAATATTTAGTATTTATCATAAACCTACTCGTAGATCAATAACATACAAAAAAAGCTAAACGACTAACCTATTAAATGAATTTCTTAGGTTTGTATATTTGAATCCTAAATAAGTTGTTGTAAACTGAAAAAAAGAAAGAAATGATAAAACTAGACGGAGCCCTAATTCAAAACCTACTTATTTTTTCTTTATATTAACGCTTTTTGGCATATTTCCAAATGAATGTTTACGAAATTGCATGTGCCAAAGCTAAGAAACAAGGGGATGAAATTGAACAATTTAAAACAATAATAGCTTCCTACTTTACCCAGTAAACTAGATGCAAGCTTACACTTTAACTATCAAACTTTTTTTGAAAATATCTAAATACATAGAACTTGCGTTACTGACTGACTAACTGAGTTAATCAACGCACAGCCTAAGTCATTGGTTCTAGAAACTTGAAATTTGGTGGGTGTATGATAATGGGATACCATTTGATGTGAGTGCACTATTAAGATTATTCAGGAAATTTTTAGCTAGTCGCGAAAGCCATATGAGCCCGGGTAGTATCTAGCAAACTTAGTCTACCTTAGGTTATTACTACTGCTTAACCCGGGATCGACTGGTTTATTGAGCATGGATGCATTGATATTCTTTTAATATTAAAACACTTCTTTACTTTTACTATTAAAATGATTATCAATACTCACAGGCTCACGACGAAGTTGCAAACATTTTCGCACACGGGATTAGTATTATTTATTATTTAATAAGTACTTTAATGCACAAATAAAAGGAGAGCTTAATGAAACAAGCATTTTCTTCCTGCTAACCTTAAATGTAACAAAACAATCAGTCAGTCGGTCTGTATCGCTAGAGTTTTACATGTTTAAGATAACAAGATAATTTAATTAACCTTTAGGTACCCTATGGTGTTTCGGGATAAAAAATATACATCCAGTCATCATTTATCGTTATTCCAAACTTTATCGAATTTATTCGAACTTTATAGATTCAATCGTTAGGACGTGATTGAGTAACAAACTTCCAAACTTTCGCATTTATTATGTTATAGTGTATTTCACTAGAATGTTACTATTACATGGGCTTAAAACAAAAAGCTTAAGTAGTACCTTAATGCTAGTTCAGCTCCTTTAAGTCGGGGGTTGATAAAACAAATACGCGGCAAGGTGTCATGATTTATAAATATAGCCCTTCCTTTGATATTTACAGCGTCCTAAAATAGTTTGAACGGCACCAGCTTAGCCTTCGATGTGACTTGTTTGCTCGTCACCCTCTTTCCTTTGCAGAGCCTAATGCGATGGTGAAGGCTGTTTATTATTACGCGGCCGCCAAGCGGTAGTGAAGGCACGGCCACTGTAAATTGTGTCAGGGTCGAGTTTCTATTGATCCCCGCTTCTTTCACTACGCTTCCGTCCCATGTGTTTCTCGGCTGATGCGGCACGACTAGGATAATTATTTATCTTAGTCCGTTTGGTGGCGCATCTTTCATATCCTTGTGAATCAATATTAGATACAATACTCTTATGAAATAAAGTTCACTATCTTTTGCCCATCTGCTTCGCGTACTTGTAATCCTCATTGGCGGTTACGCGAAGTTCTACGTGAAACAATTTTTGGGACATTCTGTACAATAGATTAGTTTGGCTATTAATTATATTTAGGTATTTAAAATATTAATATTTTCAAGATTTCAATACATAATTGATGTATTAGAAGAATACAAAAAAACATTTTTTTTATGGCTATTCTATAAATTACCGGTGAACTGAAATTATTTGGATGAAATAATTAGGTACTCGTACTACTCGTATTTTCGATCTCTCCAAAGCACCGAATAATGAATGATAGTCACGTTTACCTACTTACCCAATATCCTAGGGAGGGAACCTCTTGGTGGCAGAAGTTTCGTGCTTTTATTATGACATACAGTCGACACGTGATGATGATAAATAAATAATACTTTCACGCAAAGCTACTTTTTGGGACAAATACACAACATTTTTCATAGACTGAAGAATGTGATGAAGTAAAGAAGAAAACGGCTCAACATGATAATATATTTCCGCAGGAAACATGTAATATGTTGAAGACAGGTTATATATCGTAGGTAATAATAAAGGCTGTTCGTAACAAAAGCTTTTAGAGGCGGCTATAAACTAACACCGTTTCTCTTTGTCGAAAATTGGACGGCAAATACTCTTCGCACTCAATTAACGACTGTGCGTTTTGTGTAGTTTATTATTTACAAGGAAAATGTCTTAAGGTGCCTGTTAAATTTATGACAGCTCGCATTTTTTGTACTCGGTCGTATTCTGTGGCCGCACACTAAGAATAGTGCAAACGCACACATTGAAGCTACTTCACACTTCATTTACCAAGACTAAATAACTAGTCTTGATACTTGAAAATATTTGGTGCAATAGGTATGTCATATTTGTATAGGTAGGTATGTACTTAATAATTTTATAGGTTGCACTTGACAAAAAGAAAATAAATATAGAAAAAATTAATATATATTATAAGACAGGTTACAAATCGTAAAGTGCTACTACACACCTACACAGTTACTAATATTTGACTGTGCAAAAAATATTTGTTAGGTACCTACTAATAAAATACATTATGACAAAACGGTAAGTATCGTTTTTTTACAAGCTCTTATTTAACTTGCACTTTATGTACATATTTATGTATGTATGTTTGATAAGGTGGAATCTTGCAACTTAATTTTAAGCAGTTATCCCCAATCGATTGAGCTGAAATTTTGCATACATAATATGGTGACAGCGAGTTGATCTGATGATGGAGTCAGGAGCTGTTCAACGGAACCCTTCACTAAATAGTCGAATTGAGACAAAACTTTGCATACCTATCAATCTCAATGACAATGTAAAATTATGGTACTAGCGAGCTGGTCTGATGATGGAGGTCGGATGTAGCCATCGGAACTCCTCAACTACACAACATAACCACGTCGCGTTTGGGCTCGTTATTTTTATCTTGACGAGAACTAGAGCACTAGACATTACAAAAGCTTGATTTAAAAAATATATTTTTAATAAAAAAACTTATTGTCATCTAAAATCGATGACGGCACCGTCAACGTTTCGAGTACCACTCACAGAAAGTTTGAAAGTGAAATACTGATAAAATATATAGGTATGCTTTTGAATATTGTGTGCGAGCTATGATCTCGAAGATCCATAGACCGCGCGTAGCGAGGGTCAACAAGTTCTGGAATTAAACAGTTATTGTAAAACTTTACTAAATAACCCTCCATAATATTTTCTTTCCAGAAAAATCAAATATGAATTTGTAAAAAGAGATGACCAGCTCTTTTTAAAAATTCATATTTTCCATTGTATTTGTACTAAATGACATCACAAACCTGCAATACTTTTTAAGACCTATCCAAAGACATGGAGAGTATGCGAGAAAAAAAAACATCTGAAAATATGTATTTATTTCTACCACATTGTCGGCGTGACTAATGTATATTCATGCCAAATTACAGCTTTCTAGTACTAAGAGTATCTGAGCTAAGCTGCGGACGAATGGACGAAAATGGCAAAACTATAAGGGTTTTTTGTAAACTACGAAACACTAAAGAGCACTTTCAGTATTTAGAATTAAACAATTTTTCAGGACACTTTATTTTTCTTAAGTATATGCCATCAAAAACAACTTGTAAAAATAAAAATAAAAAGCCAATTCTCGCAACGCAACTCAGTTTATTTTTATGTCTTTTTTTTGTTGGAACTATGCTCGTGTGTAGTAAACTTAACTTGTGAGATATTGTATAAGTAGCCTAAGATGACCAGAGATAATCTGTCGATGTCAGTCTCTCTTCCCTGTTCGCTTGTTACGGCTGGTCGTGTTCTATATCTCTACAATAAAGAATCCATATATATCACCCAGATCGTGTATAATTTAACCAAAAACCCATCAGTTCTCTCTCTCTATCGTAAAAAGTTGTGAGATTTCAATGTCTGTCTGTCTGTCTAAAAAATGGCCTGAACTGCTTCGAGAAAAGGATGGTACGACTGTGCCGCTTTTTTGCTTGACTTGGCGGGGGCACTACCGTGCCCCAAGATAAACCTTGCTTTGATAATAACAAATACCGACCTTTTTAGAAGGTTCAACATTTTTGGTTCAATGCGTATCGTATCATTCGTCAGTCATTCATCAGTCGTCAAAATTGATTAATGCTAGATTTGTTGCACACCAGCACTCGGAGTCTTTTTATAGTTTTGAGGGTGTTTTTTAATTAAAAATAGCCTATTTATAAGCTAGAGGTATATTTACATCGACAGCAAATTTCAATTTCATCCGTTTAGTCGTTTAGGTCTGATTGAGGTACAAACATCCAAACATACTTAACATCCGCACAAACTTTAAGATTTATAATATTAAAGGTAGATAAATAATAATTATAAATTATATTCATAATCTGAAATTTATGTAATTTTTCTAAATCCAATTATAGATAAAGTATCATTTTTTTCCATCCATGTATAAAAAAACACGCTTGGTAATATAGGGTAGATCGGGTCTAAACGATACTGGTAAGGATCATGGTACCTTAGAACTTTCATTTCAAAACAGAAATGTATCAAATCAACATTTATATTTATTTAATAGGACTAATTAGGGACACTTCAAAAACCACAGCAAAAGACGTTGTCCAGAAAGTATTATCACTAAAATGGAAATAGGCCGGGCACATCCAAAGATTACAAAATGAGAGGTGATCTAAAACAATTATGAATTGGGACCCAATACATAAAAAACGAAGAAGAGGAAGGCCTGCTATGCGATGGGATGATGACATCGTGAAAGTAGCAGGCAAAACATGGAGCAGAGCCGCTAGAGATCGGGAAAATGGATAGAGCTGGAGGAGGCTTTTACCGCTGAAAGCGGTCCTTACACATAATTTTATATACCTATGCATAGATACATATTTAAGTTAATTTTATATTGTGCAAGGAAATAAAAGCTTTTATTATTTATTATTAATTAGGGACACAACCAGGTTCACATTTTCCTGAAATTTAATATTTTTATTAAAATAACAATCAAATACGAAACATCGGCTTATTTCGATTTTGCTCCGACGCGACGTATGCAAAAAGGTAAAACCGTATACTATTATCATATTGTTTCGAGACCAAACTCGATGAAACGCATCTTCTACAAAAAAAACCATCCAACTCTTTCAACAAATCATGCATTGTACCTAACCTTCATCTGTGTGGCTTGCACTAAATTCTTCAAGGCAATATATTATACAAATGTTATCATTAGTTTTGCATGTCCAGTATTTTACCCCGGTATTCCATTATGTAAGACCTCCTCTAAATTCGAAGAAAAATGTGACGTGGACGTGCTTCCCCGAGCGCGTCTGAGCGCTAACTGACGTGCCGACTTGAGGTGAATGTGAGTTTTGTATGGAAAAAATGTATGGAGAAGTTTTATTGCATTTTATATTGTTCATAAATGAAAAAGTAAATTATTTGAAAACAAGATAATGCCACGCGGTATAGAGAAATATAAAATCTACAATTTCGTATTATTTTCAAATAAAAATATGCTGTGGGTCTAAAGATATTGGTACCTAACCAGACCCCATTTTTCGACATTTTCAGCGGTTCTTGCGACGGTAAAAACGTATTTTTTTGAAAATATTGTATAGAACTGGCCAGTTTTTATTATCTACTATTAAAGATGAATATATTATCAGTAATTTTGTATCATTATATCCTCACAATTGTGATTCCTGGTTTTTAAATCGGTACCTGAAAATCATTGAAATACGTGTGTAAGTGTGAGCCGGGCCTTAAAACCTTTCAATTCACCGAGTAAATGCTTAGATTACTGTAGAAGACCGCGGTTACAGAATGTTTGTAAATAATATGCACGCTCTACCTTTTGCTAATAATTTTACTAATACCTATTATAAATCCGAAAGTTTGTGAGGATGTTCGGATGTATGTAGCTCAATCACGCCCAAACAACCAAACGGATTTGTCTCGCACTTGACTGGTCTTGTGTTTTTTGCACTTTGTCAATTGAAAGAGCACATAAATAGTCATTTTAATTTAATGTTTTTGTTACAGGTAAGTGGCAGATTTTTGATTGATTGTCCCTTCGTTGCTCTTGGTAAGTCGTATCTAGTTATATATATTTACCATAATAAAACAGCAAAAGATTTAATTAATACGTCTACGTTATACTGTCATTATTCCTTTCCAGCTTCGTCAACTGATTTTGTCCAATGAAAGCATTCCTGCAAACATTTTGAAGTCTTTATTTCGTCCTTTTAAGTATAATAATAAAATAATTTAGGTATTATGTTTGTGATATTTTATTAAAACAGACACGTCTGATGCTGGAGTTGAAAAAGATAACTAATGATAACGCATACTTTCATACACGTACGAGTATAAGGTTTGATTTATTACCTTGGTTTTAACGAGTCGTTGTAAGTTCTGAATTTTACAAATTATAACCCAACAAAAAATACTCGTATGTATAATTAACTTGAACATAAAATAACATGTTATTTTTTGTTCAAAGTATATCAAACTGTCAAGATTGGCTTAGAAAGATTTTAAAGTGAGTGACGAACAACACCCAGCAAAGGGTTCTAGAGCCAGTAGTTGCGCTTGGTTATCTCTTTTAATACAGCGTCTAATACCTATTTAAACCAAAATTGGCCGAGTGGTACGAGTATCAAGACATTGTTTCTTTGTCGTTCTCAAACTAGTGCGCTATAAAATATTATTATTACTCGTAAACTAGTAAAGCTTACTTAGTTGTGATAGCCATTCCTGTAATTTTAGTGTGTCCTACTATTTTTAACACTTTTCAGGTATTTGTAGCAGTTTAAAAGGTTGGGTGAGGGGTTGGGGGTGAACGCTGAATGCTAACAAAAATGACTACTTCATATTTATCAGCTTCATAAATAAAACGTCTACTCTCTGCACTCATAAAGTAAGGATGAAACCATTCGTGAAAAATCAGCTTAGGCCAAACTCTTTTGACTTAGGACACAATGGATAGACAGACTTGGCGAAACTACGCGAACTTCAAAACTCTTAAACGAAACTAAAATGTGCCCTCAATTTTGCTTAAAACCTAACTTTGTTTGCAATTCAAAAATATATAAATGAATAGGAAACAGTATTACGCAAAAAAAATTGTAGGCATATTTTGTCCAAATTATGTCAAGTTATATTTGACCATATTATGTCTTGAAACATAATTGGCGCCTATGAAGCTAAAATTAGGTTCGCTATTTTTTCCTAAGGTTAAAAAATTTAGAGGTCTATTAACGTAAAACCATTAAAAGAACTCGAAAACAACATTTTACAAATTCTTACCTTTTTGTCTGTTCACGAATCACGCCAAACTACGGAACCAATTTTGTTGGGTTATTTCCTGTAACATAACATAACCCCAAACTAAAGTGTGATGCGATTACATCCACACCTCAGAAAATACTTGTCAAAGTTAATAATGAATTACGGTTTGAAGAGTTATTAAAAATTTGGGCAATTAATTAAATAGACATTTAAATTTAGGGTGAATTATAAATTATCTTGCATACTCGTACATAAAAAGTAGTTGTTGTTTTTTTTGAGAAATCTTGGATGTAACATCAAGAACAATTTGGTACGAGGCAAAGAAATCTATTATTTCTCCTGTGACATAAGCAATACCTAAAAGAAAAGAAGTGTTTTTCTTCTCTTGGCACATCACGCATAGAAAAATCTGAGTCTGCTCCTGGCAGAAAGCTATTTATTTTACAAAGTGGCTATTACAGCAGGGTTTCTTAAAAAAAAATAGGTTCACTACTATAATCCTCAAGCAGCTAAGGTAGACATCATATCAGATCTCCAAGCGCTCAGATTCTTGAAGATTACTAAAGGGGGTAGTCAAAGGTACGTCTGAACATTACATGCCCACATTTTGCCGTAGTTAGCTTTCCTTCCGTGACAGGTTGCAAGCCCTTCGCCGCTTATTATTTTATACGCTGTTTCCTTTACCTTTTAATGTACAAAGCTAAAGAAATGGCAGACAAAGCTCGTTTTTAAATATTAAATTAATATGTAAATATTATAATTCGTCTAGAATCTAGAAAAATCAATCGAACCTTTAGGATAAAGTCACTTTTTCCACCGTTTGTTAAACGACTTATAATAGGGCCCAGTTTTGATCTCGTTCCCTTGAAATTGCATTTGTAGCACGTACTTCTCCACTCCACTCGCCCTTGTTAGCAGTGATTGCACGTCAGTACAGTGCTGTCCATCGCAACGATGCGGCATCAAGTTCTGCCACTCACATGGAAACGTGCAGTGCTGATGAAAGTGTGGAAGTGGGAGCGGCGAACGACAGAGAGGTTAGGGATGGAGTGCGGGAACACCGTCACTGTTTCGCGCTTGCGCCCCACCGCCATGTTATTCATGTAACGAACTCTCGGCTCGCATGCTCAATTATATTCGACGTATTGAAACATGAAAATATCATGAACTAGCTGCCCGCTTCGACTTCGCACGGTACACCCGATATCCAACCCGAATCTAATGAAGATTATAGGGAAATATTTTTGGTTCCATAATTACAATTTCGTAGGTTTTTTTTTAATAAAATATAGTCTATGTTACTCGCTGATAATGTAGCTTTTGATAAATGATTGTTTTTTTTTAATTAGCCGAGTAGTGTGTTACTTTATTTAATAAACAAAAGTACAAAAATACAAATTTTACCTTACTTTACTTTACTTTACTTTTACCAAAAGTACATAATTTATAGTAGTAGTGTAGATATGATAATTAATTAATGCAACTTGCAACTGTTTTGCACTAGTTAGTGAACTTATGCCAAGATCCTTATGATAATTTTAACAAAATGGTATCAAATAATAAGCTTTTTAAAACTCAAACACACCTTAGATGTAAATTTTATGAACTTTTTAATTGTATTGTATATAATTAAATTGATTTCAATGTTCAGCCAGTAAAGCTATAAATAATAATCATTTATGATCATTATTTTTTCTAGTAGCCGTAATGACAGTATTTGCAAATAATGACTATTCTGGATGATTGTTTCTATGCTTGGTATTTTTTACGAAGACTGTAGGTATGTCATTCGACTACAATACACAAATTATGTTCGATAAATGAATTTTATTCAGATCACATGTCATGGCATGACAACATGAGGGTGGGGAAGTAAGGTCCAGACCGGTCAGAGGGTGGGTGGCAGAGCTAATGACATTTTGTTTGTCGATTGATTGATCGCCAGTACGATTCGATATACTAATAAAGGCTCGAAAATGATGAGTTTTTATGACTGAAATAACATGCAGTCGAATAGCTATCGTTCGGATTCACAAAGTGGAAAATTGCTACGAAATTAAATGGTGCTAAGGTAATGGTGTTAATTATAATTATAATAATAATAATTTTATTTATTTTCAATAAACCAAGCAAAATTACAAAATCATGCATAGGTACATAATATAAAACGAACTATTACAACATTTGCAATGGCTTGTACGGAATTGAATGTGGCTTACAGTACTTACACTAAGTTCAAGACTTGTATTGTAAGTGCCGCGTTACCTTCCAAAGATATCAATCTGCTGTAAAGCCAAACTGAGGTTCTCAATTTAAAAATTTTAGCGGTTAAACCCGATTTTATGACAAACAAGATTTTTAGTCCGACTCGTAGTACTCGTATATCCGAACGCGAACATGCTAAGGACGAAATAGTTTAACCTAAGCTATCCTGGTTTGATCCTATTGCGTCTCGCGGAAATTAGTCTGACCTAAGCTAAGTTGGTTAGTCCTAGCGTACCAATATAGGTTAAACTAATCGTACCATCAAGGTACGAAGTTTTACCACGAAATGTTATCATAAAATGTGGTTTAGTCGGTAACATAATATATATCTCTACTTTGCTTAGCAATTTGTGGACGTGGGTCTGACTGAACAGTCTAGAAAGTTTTTGGACTATAACAAACTAGTTACTGTTTTCTCGTAAAATGTGTGTATTTTAAACACAATCATTGTATCTACTAATACCTAAACACAAACAGTCTATTTGATTTGCTTTTTATATTTTAAAATCTTAGAGTCAATATTATATTTATGAATATTATCTAAACAGTAAATCACAAATGAAACTTCGAAATAATGTAGAAGAGTTTAACAACTATATAAATTAGTTACACAATATACTAAGTGTATATTGTGTAACTAATTTATATCGTTTGGTCCGAAATGAAATTTCGCGATGTTCAGTTTCGGGTGTAGCTAATGACTTGGGCACATATTAACATAGGCATAGCCGGAACCAATAACGTACGTGCCCTAAGCACTTACCCAAAGCTTAAGTTATAAAAACCCACTGAGTTTGGACTTGTTAGGTTAATTTCGATGCGTCATCATACTTTTTCAATTAGCAATATCGACTATATGCGACATTTTTATTAGTATGTACTAAAACCAATGGTGTTATTTATAATTTTATTTCTTACGGGAAACCGAACTAACAATATGCTATACGTATACGAGTAGTATGGCATATTTTAGTAACATCGATAATCGGATTATCTCTACATTTAAAAGGGGTAAGTATATATTTTTCAACCGACGAAAAAAGGAGGTTCTCAATTCGACGCGTTTAAATAATATTTTTTTTATTGCTTATTTTTATGAATGGACCTCGTATATAACATGGCGATCCGATTTTGATAACTTTTTTTTATTGTGTACATTATGTCTAACTTTTTTTTATAGTCTAAAGTTGGTCCTGTTTAAATTTTATTTATTGTAGAATTAATTAAAAAACCGGTTAAGTGCAAATCGGAATCGCGCACGAAGGGTTTGTACTATTATCTATAAAAACGGCAAAAAAATCACGTTTGTTGTATGAGAGCCCTATTTAAATATTTATTTTATTCTGTTTTAAGTATTTGTTATTATAGCGGCAACAGAAAAATACATCATCTCTGTAAAAATTTCAACTGTCTAGCTATCACGATTCATGAGATAGAGCCTTGTGACAGACAGGCAGACAGACTGACAGACAGAGCAATGTTTATAAATGTCAAAACGTGTTAATGGATAATTTTGTCGAAACCAATACTTATTAGATGTAATTTTTTTTTTGCATAAGCGGCGATAGGCTTGCTGTCACATATGGAATGTTAATTCTTGCAAAATGTGGGTTTGTGCCAAATGTTGTTTGGACGTACCTTTTTCTGATCGCTTCAAGTTTTCAGGATGGTCTACCGTACTTTGGGAATACAGTCGCGATCCTATTTAAATATATTTTATATCCCTTCCCATTTCTATGAACCGAACATTTATTTAATCATTATTATGTAGGTACTGAAATAATTTGAATCTATTCTAAACACAAAATATCATATGCTTCTAAAATAGGACTGACATCGGTATCACACACTCCACATTCCATTGGAACGCGCAATAACGTGTTGAAAGCAATTTGGTAGGAGGTTTCAAACGCCGGCACCGAGACTGCGACACGACACCCCGTGGTACGAGTAGGTATAATATAGTCGCCAAGTCACAGCTAGACGCATTTTCCGCACCCAACCCATCCAACTTACTGCTATTGCGTATAAATCGTCCCAAAAATATAACGTATGTAGGTACAGTACCAACTTACCGCAAATTTATATTGCGACAACAACATCTATTAAAAATGATGAACGATGACAACTTCTCCCAGCGGTAGCTAGCAAACCGTAAAGGCAGAGGCGAGACAAAGAACAAAAAAAATAATATCAATCAATAGTTCCCCATGGCGTGCCCTACTGATCCAATCCAATGTACTCGCGAAACAAATAGTACCGTCTAAAGTGCATTCACCCCGAGCGCCTTATCCGCACGTAGTACCAACATTTTATGACTTTTTACTTTTTTATCGTTACACGAAGACGGAAAGAATATTTTCCGAGTGGGAAAACTCAGTAGCGAAGCATGACAGGCGCGATAACGCTATGTTGTATAAAGCGTGTACTCTAATTAGATTATGCCGGTTCTGAGCAAAACTCGGATGCTGCATTTTCCTTGAAAATTTAAACTTCAAGTAACGATACAACCATTTCACTTGCATAAATTCTATCTCTCTCAAGATTTTAAGTAATTAAGCTCGTTAATTGAATTAAAATGAACGAGTTTTTAATAAAACTTAAAAAGTTGTTAAATAACTCTCGAAAAGAACATGTTTCTCATTTACTAATCTTATAAAATATACGATGGTATTATATTATTATTTAGATATCAGTTATAAGGTAAATTGTAAGGAGTAAATGGAAAGGATTACCTTTTTGAGATCTTAAACGTACGTCACAATGAAGACAATAAAAACCGTTAGAATCAGTACGTACAGTATCAGCGCTTTAAGACGTGGTATTTGTGATTGTGATATTATACCTAGGATATTGATATACATTGATATTCCCTACTTAAATACATTTTAAAATTTCGAAATACTCAAATAAAATATTTGACAGTTTGATAACAAATACCGTTGGTATTTTTTATCTAAAACTTGATTACTTTAATATTGTCTTCAATAATGTATTATTTTACATTAATTTGAGGTCAAATAATTGTAAAGAGTGCGTTGTTATAATGTTAGGAAGGCAGGCGGCGGTAGCGGGGCTAACGGGCGCCGCCCGCCCGCAGGCGCACTTGCTCCGAAAGCGCCCGAGGAGCTACGATCGTTTCATTCCGATTCGAACCGAAGTTCGACGATCGCAACCACCCTCCGTCGACGCGTTCTGCCGTCAGTCGCAGCGAGGCCTCCTGGGCGTTAGATCGGTTCAGTGAGCGTTCGGTGCCAGGTTATGTAATTCAAAAAACTTATTTATTTAATAACTCAAACAAATCGGCTCGTGACTCGATTGCCGACGCGTCGATATCCGATAGGTCACTGGCCGATGATTGACTCTCATTTCAATAATGTGCAATAGTGATGTGTGCCTCTTCTAGCTTCAATTGTATGATTGAACAGGTTTATAGTGTACAAGAATATTGTATATATTCGACTTCAGTTATTTGATCAAAATAATAAGTTGTATAAAATCAATTTCTGTTTAATTTAAGAACCATTTTTGCATGGCATTTATACGTATTTGAACTTTATAAAATATAATTTCCAGCCCCGACTGAATGTAAATAATATCATGCTCACACTGACAAAGCGATGTGTGTTCAATCGGATGAAGGTATCGATGTGCTCAAATAAAACCAGAAATAATAATTCAAATTATCGACGACGTATCACGCTTAGAGTTGTTGTTTCAATTAAAAGAACAAATAGAATGGGACCAATGGGAATTTGGCGCAATGCAGGGCGCTTGGATGAAAACGTCCACGCAGTTACGAACTCATTTCGAATCTATAATTGATTAGGTCAATTCTGCATTCTGTGCAATATTCGAGCTTTTTCATATCTAGTTAACTAATAGATCAGAATCACTAATATTCTGAATTAATGTGCTTAATTCTACTTAATAATAAATGTACTGTTCTTATCACATACCTATTTTCGAAAATACAAATTAAATCTTCATACAATGCACAACAATTTAATAATGTAGTATAGTATGTCTTGCTCACATAATTTTCCTTGTCTTTTCTGTCTCTGACGTACAACTTTTTATAGGTACTTAGGTGCTTTGGAAATCGTTTTGTGACTTTCTCTCGTATATATTTAGTAGAGTGTATATTTATCACTCCTCTCACTGACGTCAGACTGACATTATTCACAGTGGCTATCTATTTTGTTTTTTTTAATTAACCAACAACTACAGCGTTTTTACTTATATGCAGAAAGCAAACAATCTCAATAAAAAATATAAAATCAATTCACCAGTAAAAAAAACGTATTTTATAAAAAAGTTTTACCTATTTCTCCAATGTTCCATTGAGTTCATAATTTGTCGCCTTTAGCAGATTATGTACTTGCGATATAACTCGCTAATGAACTTGGGAAACGTGTTTACGTTCAGCCCGAAGGATCATCATTTGATTAGCATTTTTTGCACTCTAAACAATACTGGATTCAACACCTCGTGTTGCCAAATAAAACAAATAGGTATCGGCATACGAACAAAAATACTGCCATAAGGTATATAAAAAAAAACGTTTATTTTTATGAACATCGGATTATCTATCGTATTCGTAAAGCTATAACGAATTGATTAAAATGTACACTACAAGAACAACAACGCTACATCTACATTTACACCGCTAGTCGTAGAGGCTCAAAATTAAAAAGATAATCGTTGGCACGTATGGTTGTACTATGAAAGAAATTCAAACCCTGAGGGGTTAATTAGGGGTGACGATGATTGTATGAAATCGTATGTATCAACCTAGAACTTGCAAACTTCTATAATTTTGATCCCAACCTCTAAAACGGGGTACAACGGGGTGTTTATGTTAGTATGGTAACTTTTTAACTCGTGGTATGTTTTGTTTCAAACATGGCATAAATATATTTCAGTAGGTAACAAATGATAAAAGTTGATACTTTTTTTTCGAAACTGCCCAAAAACAGGATGGGATGGGGTGTTAAAGTTTGTATGAGAACTTTTTAACGCTGTTTCGATATTTGACGCAATTTCTTTCAAACTTGGTTTGAATAGGTACTTTAGATACAAAATGAAATAATCAACCTCCAAGGTAATGGTGGAGTATGGTAGAGCGGCGGGGTTGATGTTTCTTTGAAAATAAAATCGATTTAAGTTAGCGAACGAAGTCGCGAGAGTTTCTACTATTTAAAATATAAATAGGGATGGATAAATATAAATATGTATAATTTTTTTTAATTCTATTATTTGTTCGAGGAATTAACGTGAAATTTATATGATTTACTAGCTTTTGCCAGTGGCTTCGTTTATATTATACCTAGATAAATAGTAGCATATACATTTACAATTCCAGTGCATATACTACATATGTATTATCCAAATCCGTTTGCTCATTTGAGCGTGATTGAGTCACAGGCTTCCAAACATCAAACATCCTCACCAGCTTTCGAATTTATAATATTAGTAGGATAAGTAAACACGTCTCGTTACGTGAGCTTCAAATGCGATGTCGCTATGCTGTGGTTTGTCACGCCCTACTTCACTCGGAAAAGTTCCTGCCAGCTATTAGCGTAATTAAAACGCTCTACGAATACTACAAAAAGACCTACTTCCATTTTTCTCACGAGGAAGCTTTGTACAGCCGACAAATCATTTGTTATTATGTAACCTTACTTATCACTTAAAACGATTCTGAGAATGGAAAAGTTTTATTACCAAACTCTTTTCTATTTGCGCTGCTAAAAACAAATACCGTGCCAAAGAATGGGTCATTTCAGCGTCGTACTGTGAAAAACTTTATTGTCAAATATTATTACAACATTTCAAAATGACTTCAAGTTTTTGAGAGCGCTAGTTATTGCTTTTTGATTCAAAGGTCGTGTTGAATCCAGGTCGGATTACAAAAGATTTCCTTTTCGTAAAATGTACGTTCACTATTATTAGATTTATTGCTCTCAATGGTGAAAAAAAAACGAAACGAGGAAACGGTATGGTACATTAAACTTAAAAATTCAGACAAGATACATATGAGTACGAATATTCAAAGTATCATAATATTTTTTTGATCACACAGATTAATTTTAGCCTCTTTGTTATCATGAAACACTTTTTTGATATCATGCTTTACTGTGTGTTATAATATAATTATACTGAGGATAAATTATTACGTAAATCACTTAATAGCCATAAGTAGCTATAATATTCAGTGGAACAGTTACAATAAAATGTAACGGCTTGTTAGCGTTCCCCACTTGAGAAGAGGCAAACCACTTCAGACACAGCCGACCCGCGACAATCGCTTTTGATAATTTAGCAAGCTATTAATTATTTTTAAATACCGACTTAAAAGAAACGATGTACCATGGTTGAGGTAATACCGTCGAAGTTAGAACCCATAGAATTGAAAACTTTTAAAATAAAAAAATGTTTATAAGAGCCTATTTAAAAATGCGTGAAGAGCTTATAGATTAGGGTTTATGTTTGGATAAATCCACTTGATAGTTTTAGTGTGATTGAGGAACATCTATATTAATGATAATGATTCTAATGAAATAATGTCTTATTTGTACACTATTTACCTGCTTTATCTATTGAATGTTTTATAGGAGAACCATGCATTCATTGACTCATAGTGACAAAATAATCAAAGATCAAAAGACACACTAGTTTAGAATTCATAGTGCTGCTTTCTACAATAAACTCTACTATTGTCACATATTCGAAATGATGAATAAACTGTCAAGTAAACAATGCGAAGTGTAAAGCGATAACAAAGTCGAGGGAGGTGGTGTCAAGGCAGAAGCAGGAGGTGGCAGAAGATGCGGGCGGGTGCGTGGTGAGGAGTGGGTCGCGCCGCGCGCCTGCCGCCGACGCCGCTGCTCGCCAATGATGGTGGAGACGCACCGTGTGCCGCCGCCTCGATGTGCGCGCGCGCCCGAGCCTCGAGCCAAACCAGCCTCGGTCTCGGCGCCTCCTTCCCTCGCCGGCAGCAGCACTGTCATGCATCTGCGCCGCCGCCGACACAAAACCGTGCACTTTGGAGAAAATCTTCTTATGCAAGTATGCGCCGATCGCGCCCACTTAGCGGCCTTGGGAGCGAGAGTACCCGATGTATCATTTTGCCATAAAGGTCAGGCGGGCCTTCGAAAAGGTGACCCGCGATTCTGCTGCGTAGCTCATCACTGTTGCCTAGCGGCGGGCGCTCTTGTTGCTTTGACATCGAACGGAAAGCCCCAGCCACGTAGAGAGCGCAGTGGTGATTCGCATTCAAGTGGGGGAGAAAACGTCGATAAAGGTGAAAGTGGTGGTAGTTCTGCATCCAAGGATCCAAAACGCAAAAACAAGCATCACCATCATCACCATCACCACCATAAAGTCCATAATTGCCCTTATCACGATATCGCTCCTCCTCCTGAAAACGAACCAGAAGATAAAATCATTGTACCGAAGAAAACCGTGTCGCCTTATCTTTACATACCGAGTAAATTAGAACCGAATGTACAGCAATTGTTCAGCTTTATAGAGAGCGTATTAAGTGCTTGGGCTGCGGAGGAGGGTCTGACGAGCACAGGCGAGTACTCGGAGCCGGACGAGCGGGTGGTACGGAGGCGCAAGCTTAACAAATACAAGAGACGCACGGATGTGCTCAACATACGCCGTATTGTTTACGAAGTGTCTATTTTACATGGCACTAAATTACTTGGAAACGTTAGATACCGTCATTACCACTGGAAGGGTACTGCACAGACCTGTAACGAAGCATTTCTAAGAAAGGTGAGATATAAATATATATAGTACGAGTAAAACTAAGTTATAGCTCATAATTAACAAAGATCCTATTATTCTTCAACGTTATTGTGACAGCCAACGATGGCCCTAAATCGTAACAATAACGTGGGAGAATAAACCCAGAGAGATGGCTAACATTTTGGCCTTATTTTAGTTTCCTTCTTGTGGAAGCTGCAATTTCCTTTTTGCTAATGAGCGCTTTTATTTTCTGAACTCTATTTTATGTAGGTACTCTTAGATAATTCTTAAACAGTAAACACAAAACATTTGGACTTGAGGTTTAAAACATTTTTCGCCGTGTCTGTCTCATTCAGTCCTTTTCACTTGGATGAGGAACTTATCTACATAACTCAGTAAATCAGATACTGACATAATCATTGTAGCATTTTATTACAGCACCACAGGGGTATTTATTTAGCATCAGAGAGAATATTATGTTTTTATTGTAATTATGACGATCAACTTGATAGATTTTTATTTTATCCTGGCTACATCATCAGATCAAGATGGAAATCATGTTTAGCTGTCACTATTGAATGGGAATACAATGTTTGGTGTCTGTGACGTATTCATTCTTACTATAAAGGCTATCATTGTCACCCTACTATATAATTCCCAATAACCTCTTATCAAAAACTATGTTCAGCAAAAACTTGCATAAAATCGTAGGTAGTTAAGTATTTTTCAGCTATTAAATACATCGACAATTGCTAGTTTGGTATAAATTGTTATTCGATTGTCTTTTTCTAACTACTTTTGCAACAACTTATTAAACAATATAATATTCAAGCTAATCCTTTAACTAAAAGTAAACGATGAATATAATAGATAGCCTATTATTCAACTTTTATATTACTTATACGTGTTTGACTATAAATTAGGTATTCAAACTACGGCACCAGTACAAAAGCAAAAGTTTGTTATGGACTTGCGATGTCCAACTAACTAAATACGAGGTGTAGAATTATCTGAATATGGTGAAATTTGGAGCGCCAAGCGTTTGGTGTACCGAAAGGAATTAATATACAATTTAGTTTAAAGCTGTACCTGCTGCAACACCAAAGTTACGGAATTTAGTTTTGATGAAATTTTAGCATCTAGGTAGCTTAGGTAGCGGTTGTTATATAATACCACAATGATTAGACATTATATACTACAGTATTCTACACAGGGTGTATTAAAACTGCTCCCAAAAACTGAAGTCCTAATGAAACTAATGTACACCTCTACGAAAGCTCCTTGTGAAAACCAAATTGCGTCTTCAAGATTAAGAAGAAATACTAAAAAGAAGCACTCATTGTAGGATAATAGACGATCAAAGAACCAGTTTGCACTTGAGTGGTTTAAATGGGTTGAAAACCTTTGTGTGAAAGATCGTATTCATTAATTTAAAATAATTTGAAACTGCTGAGTTTCTTATTTTTTAGGTAATACTCTCTAACACAAATGATAAATCATCACTACATAATATAAAGCAAAGTCGCTTTCCGCTTCCCGCGTATGTATGTATGCATGTTTGCTTATATCTTTAAAACTACACAACGGGTTTTGATGCGGTTTTTTTTAATAGATAGAGTCATTCAGGAGGAAGGTTTATATGTATAATACATGCATAATATAGTAGAGAAACACTGATAATTTTAGAGGTTTCTAATGTGATGTCGTAAATAAACACATTTTTTTGCGCTTACATTGCAAATGCTGGCTGAACCCCACGAGATATATCAAAATAATGTACTACAGTATTGTACACCTTTAAAACGTCTACAAAAAAGTCCACGATGGTATTAGAAATGTCTTACGCACAGCGAAGCGGGCACGGGTCAGCTAGTAGCTAATATAATAAAAAAACCGGCCAAGTGCGAGTCGGGCTCGCGCGTAAATGGTTCCGTACTATTTAATATCTACAAAAAAACGGCAAAAAAACAAGTTTGTTGTATGGGAGCCCCACTTAAATATTTATTTTATTCTGTTTTTAGTATTTGTTGTTATAGCAGCAACATAAATACATAATCTGTGAAATTTTCAACTGTCTAGCTATCACGGTTCATGAGATACAGCCCTGTGACAGACAGACGGACAGACGGACAGCGAAGTCTTAGTAATAGGGTCCCGTTTTTACCCTTTGGGTACGGAACCCTAAAAATGAAGCATTTAATGTAATTTAAACCTTAAAGATGTTTGTATAAAAAACTTAACAAGCTTAGAAGCTTGCAATTTGAAACAATTGCTTTACAAACTAAACTACTGGTAACACACAACTGAGATCTCGCTATGTTCTGTTTTGTAGTCAAATAGCTAATTAGCTTCCTGAACTAAAACAGCCATTGAAACTCTAACAAATGGGAGCTCGTGTTATATTGGTTACTTTAAAATATTTTTTAAGTCTCAAAAATTATAAAAAAATGGTATGAATATTTAAATTTTAATGATTTACTCCTGATCTATTAAGAGTATCAATCACTACATAGTATAAAGCAAAGTCGCTTTCCGCTTATATGTATGTATGTTTGCTTATATCTTTAAAACTACACAACGGATTTTGATGCGGTTTTTTTAATAGATAGAGTGATTCAAGAGGAAGGTTTATATGTATAATAACATGCTACCCGTGCGAAGCCGGGGCGGGTCGCTAGTTATACATATATCTTTATTTTCTCTCGGTTCTCTCACTCAATAAATAAGTAACTAGTAAGAGTGAAATTATCCATTATTTGTTGGTATGTAGAATGCATTAAGATAGTAATATCCAATAATCAGCCCTTACTGGTGTGTATGTGCTATAGCGAGGCGGTTGAAGTTTGTTTAAAAAAAATGTGAATGTGTAAAAATTACTTCACGCAAACGAAGTTGTATGGTTTTCACTAATCTAAACACATACAATAGTGAAATGAAAAGCAAAGTAGGCTTTTTACTAGTCAACGATAAGTAGTCAAGTTTGTAATCGTTTCATAAAAGTTCCTTACTAAATTCATCGAAGCGAAGGGAAAGACTGTTTTGTTAGCAACTGGCAAATTAACCGTATTTCAAAAGCCCTCCCTATGTGTGGTTTCGTATTTCACGTATGGAAAGCTATCTACTGCAAAATGTGGACATGTTTCAAATGTGATATTTGAACGTGAATCTGACTAGTCCTTTTATATGTATAATACTAAAGAATCTATACAGAATACTGCCACAATAATTTGTTTTGGCATGTGTTGTTTGGCAATTTGCCTTTTTATTTGAGACTTGAACTATGCAGCAGTATATATATATATTTTTTCTTGTGAAAGGCTAGATGAGGGCGTAGTGGCGTCAAGAGTCATCTAGGCGAGAGCGCCCCACCACGGTCCGCATGCACCTCAAAGCGACTTTTTCCTTGTTACATTGTGTAGTCAAAAGCGCAAGTTACACCATAGAATTATTATATTAAAATACATAATACAATGCATAAATTATTATTTGATAATTTACGGTTATCGCTCTTAAGGCCCTGTATGTCGACGATTGCTCTTTTTCGAAACGAAAAAAGAAATACTTCTGAACAAGCCACATCTCCTATTTTTATAAATATATTACTTCAGGTTCCTACCTAGACTTCTATTAAGCTAAAAACATAATAGCAGAAACTTTTCACGATAAAGATATTATTTCAAAATAATACGTTTTAGAATTTATGATCGAAATATTTTGATACCTACTATTAAAATCAACTTATATTATATTGTATTATATTGTTAAAGATAGGTAATATGTAGATCTAGATTTCTATTAGAATAGGTTTTTGATAAGTAATTATACATAATTTATATCATTAATTTATTCGATAAGCAAAGGCGGACCACGCGCCGCCCATGGATCAGTACCACGTGCAGCGGTCGGTAGGATTGTTTATCGAAGTGATTAAAAATGGGTACATCTTTATTCACATATACTATCTATACATCTATACATATAATAAAACTATAGAAGAGTTCAATTCTGTACATTGTATAAAAACAAAAAAAATACTCCTAGGTGTCTTCATACAAGTAACACAAGCCAATAAAAAACATTTCAAATTTTTGACTGTCTGTCTGTCTGTCTGTCTGTCTGTCTGTTGTCTGGCTTTCACGCAAAAACTACTGGACGGATTTTGATGAAACTTTTTTTGTTATATAGCTATTAGTCCTCGGCAACTTATTAGCTAAAATTTTGAAAGATCGGAATACCAGATGTGAAACTATCTGTCCCCCAGCGAAGCGGGCACGGGTCAGCTAGTACATTATAAAATAGGAGATGTGGCTTGTTCAGAAGTATTTCTTTTTTCGTATCGAAAAAGAGCAATCGTCGACATACAGGGCCTTAAGGCTTGCCTATAATAAAACGAATAAAAACGCAATTAAGAAATTTTGTTTTTTAATTAACCTGTCACCATAGTTCTTCCATTATGCTCCATAATTAAATGTAACGTTATAATAAATAAAAAATACTTCAACTCTTTTACCTTTTTTGTTTCCTTCCTTTGTTAAGGATTCTAATTAAGTATCTGCTTATTCAGAATGAAGAAAATGTACCACAGAAGAAATAAATTAATGAAACAGCCTCGTTTAACACTCGTTCTTGTGCTTTAAGCGCACCTAGCTGCATACCTAAGAGCCGGGTAACAATTTCTAGAGGTGGAAATGAGGGTGGCCAAAGGGGGAAATGCGTTACCTTGTAAAATGTAGCATATCTCAGCATAACCTCGTGTTGGGCCGTGAGACTAAAATAGCATCTAGCTGGAAGGTTTAGTAAATCAGAGTTATTTAAGAAATTCTCAGAGCTTCTGACTTAACTTTAACTTTTAAATATAATGCTGTGATAAAATGAATATAAAGCCTCTTTATTTGCATAATTACCGAAAAACTTCAGTGGCTATGGCTAAGAAGTTAGAAACCGCCTATCATTAAACCGTTTTTAGGAATATGATAGCTTTTGTTAGGATTTACATAGTTAATCAACATTAGGGTGTAGTTCTGAAGGTAATTTTCGCATTTGCAATCCTTACAGAGTAGTATACAGTTCCAGAGGTATATGGTAATTTTTTTGCAGATATCGGACGATGATCGCATGTCACTGACGACCGCGGTATCGGATGAGGAGGATCCTGGAGAGAGCGCCATGAACTCTCCGTACAAAGGCAAGCAGACAGGGGCTGCGGCCGCCTCCTTCAACTGCACGGGCGCAGTCCGGAAAGCTGGGTGAGTAACTGCACACCCAACTATACCTACACAATCCTTACAAGCGGCCTTCATTATTCTTGTTGGCTGTAATAAATTACCGAAAACTTAAGATTTTAAACTGATGCTGTTGTATAATACTTTGTTTTCTAATAAACGAAAATACTCGTATATTCCAGAGTAAAACTCAAACATCTATTTTAATAAGGGATGAGCCCTTTTAAAAATAGGTGTCCCACTTTATAACAGGTAAAATAAGAACGAATACGTGGGATTATATTAAATTTAGAAGCAAGGGCTCGCATCAATCTTCCTGATCTACAGGGAATCGCGGATCACATCTGAGACTCCCGTGTATACGAATATTTTATAATAAGCACCAAGATTATTTATTATTTTGAAGCATGGATTATTTTTTTCCCATACTATTTCACTCAGAAAATTACATAAAGCAGTTACTTTTTTCAGTATTGAGATTGCATTCCAAATTCTTTTTACAAAGCGCAGAATAGGTAAAAGCTTAAATAATTTGTAGTGAAAGACTCATAATAATGCTTTTCTAATACATAGTTCTCGGTTGCCTTAGCTTGTAAAGAAATACAAATTGTTTAATATAAAAAGACACCTCTCCTTCAAAGAACCGAAGGGAAGAAAGCGATGCCATATACTTTTTTGTCAGATAGCGTAGTTTCTATTAAGGAAAGCCTACGGCGTCCTTTATGTGCCTTAAGGCTACAATTCCTCTTCCATGAATCACAAATGACCGGAGGGAAATCTTAGCCGTGACCCATTCAATGTGGCTGTAAAACGTACGGTGTTCAGAGACAAGACGAAGCTTCCTTCGTTTAGATTTCTAAAAGATTTCTAAATGCAGATTTACGTTGGCAACAAAGATTGCCTTTGAATTGAAGCTGCTTTTGTTACATTTCAATGTATATTGGCTTACGATGAAATGACTATACCAATACAAAAAATAAGCCTTTTTCGATCAAATAACATAGTGAACTATAACCTAAGCCAGGCAAGTCTAAGGTGCAAAGTACAAAACTAGTATAACCTTTAAACACAAATTAGTGAAAATAATAAAACTTTGTCCATGGTTTTTCTTTGAAATAGTTTGAAAATTAAATGACAGCACTGCTCATTGACATATTTATTATTCTGACAACACTTTACTAAATTATACAATTATTTATAATCAATTAAGTTACACAGTTTATTCACAATGCGACTTGAAATATATTGAACCATTACACGATATTCAACATGTTTACAGAAAATAGAATTCACTATGACGAAAACTGAATCTTCTTCCATTTCAACGGTTTTCCGAGTGCGAACTGACTTCAAAGTATCCAAGGATAGAGGACAAAAACGAGCTCCTACTCCAGTAAACGTTATTATTTGGGCTATGGAAATCCTCGGCAAGAGAACAAGAGGCGTTCCTATTCATAAAATCCGATCTCTGATAAAGAAACATTTTATAATTCCCTGTAGAAAACGAGACGTAGACAAAAAGATTGATACGGCCTGTATGTTTGCTGTATATTTTGGTATATTGGAACAATCAAACGATATGTATTATTTGAAAAGAGCAAATCCATTATCTCTCGTTAACAATATAAAATCCCGTCATAATGTGATATAATGCTGATTGCCATACGTGACCCATGCGCATACTTGGCGGTAAAATGTTTCATAAAGTACAGATGTTGTGAATGAGAATAAAAATATTTTATATGCATATAACGCTTTTATTTCTCAATATGGGGAGGTAAGGGACTGTCTAATATCATAATATGATCATCGAACCCTTTTCATTTTAGAAATTGTTCGCGGATATGAAAGTATTTTGTAATATGCGTTCTTGTTTTTACGATTTTATTCTATAAGAATTTTGTGATACATGTAGTATAGGTACCTAACAAGACAGTGTAATCTTGTTTGCTGTTTTATAACCATTCCACTGACCATTACTGCCGCCAACGAATTTACTTTATGATTGACATGCGTTGCTTTCTAAAATAAATTATCGACTCTTTGATCCTTTATTTATCTCGCAATCACATCACATAACGATAATTTTCTATAGCTTTATCTTTATGAAAAGGCACGGGAATAGAGGTATTTATTATTTTTTTATAAAAGGCACAGAAGATTATTTTAAAAAGTAGGAGAACCTTGTTTTTATTTTAATACCATAAATAATTAAAAATAATATAATTACATAAATACAATAGATCTGGATTAAGTTAACAGTTGACCAAAACAAAGATTATAAGTAAAAATGCTCTCTCACAGATTTCTAAGCGTAAAGAAATGGCTCTTACGCAAGAAACACCAGATTGAATTGGCGCGCAAGCGCGGCTGGAAAGGATATTGGGTTTGCCTGAAAGGAACCACACTGCTGTTTTACCCATGTGATTCGCGTGAAGGGCGCTCCGTGGAAGCAGCTCCCAAACACCTCATCATAGTTGACGGAGCAATTATGCAGCCAATCCCAGAGCACCCAAAGCGAGACTACATATTTTGCCTTAGTACAGCCTTCGGTGACGCGTACTTATTTCAAGCTCCTTGCCAAGTAAGTAGTAGGAAAACCCGATACGTAGTTTAAATGAATCATGATCAGAAAGTAATAATATAAGAATAAACGTGTATTAAATATGTGTACCTAATACACATATTTAATACACGTTTATTCTCGCGTTAGATATTAAGCTTTCGTTTGTTATACTACGATATTGACATTAATATTTCGAGTAACATGAGACCTTTATTAATATCAGAAAATATAAATACATAATAATACAATAAATACAATCTTGTTGAGCAATAAGCCTAGGTCAATGTTTTATGATTAATTATAAAATTATTTATCATCATCTTATCATCTGCCTGCTCTTCCATCCCATTCAAGCGGGTTCAACACAACATGTTATATCTATTGTTCGTCATCGCAGTATAAGATATAATATATTATACTGTATAAATATTCGATAGGTTGAGCTGGAAAACTGGGTAAATAGCATACACAGTGCCTGTGCTGCAGCCTTCGCTCGTCACCGAGGCAAGACAGGCACGCTTCACTTACTACAGGAGGAAATTTACCGCCTGGAGAAAGCCATAGAGTCGGTAAGTTTTGAAAGCCCTATTGCTATAAATCTTAAACTTTGTTAAATCTATCGAGATTTCAAACCACACACACTTTATTATGCTTTTCAGGTCAAAATATCATCTCTTTAGGTTTATACATTGTCAGAACATAATAACTAAGATTCAGTGGATCCAAATTTAGCTAAACTTTTACTAATAAAATAAATAACACGCGAACACACCGCGGCTCGTAGATAAAAAGCACCTGAATACCTAATTGCAGACACATAATCACACAAAATAAAACCCTTTTCAGCCCCAGTCTTGTCTACAAAGCAATTTCAGGAAAAATCTTATCAATTTTAATTGGATTTTAATAGTTCCAATTATATTTTATCTAAAAACAGTTTCAAATTCCTGAAAAGTTATGCGCACTATAAAATGAAAATGCTTTTCAAAGCAATCTGTAAAATTATGCACCGTTCGCCATAACTGCGCATCGCATCGGCCTGAACCAACACGAGTATTGTTTGAATACCGCGAATTTCTAACTACGAGTACTTTCGTAAACTTGATTGTTTTGGCTGGTTCAACCTTACTGTGCTGATATAAGAGCGAAATTTCACCGTGCTTAATTTTCTCGTTGCCGGTAATAAATACACTTGTGTACCGACACGACTGGTACGGTATTAGTATTGCTCGCCTCGACTTTGTTGGAAACACGTTTACAGCAAAATCGTTTTAACTCCACTCACTCAATGTAAATCAAAAGTATCTTTTGGATACATTATGTGTTCTAAGGCTGACTGGAGTGCTTTTAAACAAAATTATTTTGAATCATCTCCATAGTAATAACCTATTTAGTTGTAGAAATGCGACGAATGTACAATATTTTTTTAATAAAAACAAACCTGAACAGATTCCACTAGCACATGTAGAGCGAGGAAGGCAGTGGACTATGCTCGTTCCGAGCGTTCCTCGTATAAATCACGCCAATTTCTGGCCCGCACCGAGTGACCGCAGCACGCATCAAAGCCTTTGTGGCTGCCTCACACTACTACAGCTACTATGTACATACAAATGTGTGCTCCACCAGACACGTTTGCGATTAACTGCGATGCACACAAATACTCGGAACAAAGATACGAATTAATTCACAAAGCGTTCTAATGGTTTAGGTTTTGCAAACAAACCACTCAATGTGGAGAGTCCACTTATTCTAATTCGTTTGTAAAATATATTTAATATGTAATTTATACAATTTGAATACATGGTATTCAATATAACGCTTTGTGCTCATTGTTTTGAAATCAGTGGATTTTCGTTTTGAATTTGCTTGCATTTTTTGTAAATTAATTTTACAGTTTTTGTACGGCAGAAACAGGAAAAAACACGATCAAATGTAACAAAAAAATATGCCTCTTTCTTCAAAAGTACCTAACTAGTAGTAAATAAAAAAATGATAATGATACATATATCATTATCTTTATTTTTACTGTAAGACATTCTAGTAAAATCTCACCAGCTTTAGTGCCTGCAAGTCAGCTATGATAATAAGCCTTTATGAATTTTAAATGCATTCATTACGATGCGAAATATTCAAAGTTGGATGGGAACCGTAATTAGGGACGAGGACACATGCCTATAGTTAGAAACAATATATTCTATCATCGCGATAGTTATCACGGCCAGGTGGGTGCACGCGCTTATTAATATTCATAGCACACCACACCTCATCCTCGGTGCGCATTCGAGGGATTGTTGCTTTTAATATTTCTTGCTGTCCTCGCTTGACTTTGTTACATAAAAAACAACACGTAGGTAGGTATATTTAAAACTTCAACATTTCCACGCTTTGAAGCAAAGCAGGCTAAGGGTAATCTCAAAGAGGGCCGCTGAGGTCACCTAGCGGCTGCTCCTTTAGCTCGCTAGCCGCCGGCTTTTTGCGCCAGTAGTTTATATTATGTAGGCACTGGCGTATTTATATTGAATTTCAGGAAACATTATTTCTTTATACGGCTGTATTTTGCAGAGTCTACTACAATTGAAAAAATACCTGTAAAAGAATTCGTCAAAGGGTGCTGAAATAAATCTTGAATAGTCGAACGGATAAATAAAAGTGGACGGTCAAATAGAAAAAAGTGGTTTGGGTCCCCGGGGTTTTATGTGTTGCTTTGTTGTTTGCAATAAGAATTGAATTTAACAGGATCATAAATTGAAGCACATGGCTGACCTGCAGCAGTCGGTAGTATCAGACCCGGAGACTCGTGCTCAGCTCGCCGTACAAATGCTGCAGTGGGAAGAGAACTTGGAGCGCCTGCATTGCGAACAATTCCGCCTACGCTGCTACATGGCCAGTCTCCAGAGCGGAGAACTGCCTAATCCAAAGGTAAGATCCTATCTCAATCTAAATTAGACTTTGATCTTCTTACCTACGCGCTGCGTAAAAAAGTATTATTCGGCTACTCAAACTTTTAATGGTCTATAAACGCTGCTGCTGCCCGATCCTGAATTTAGTATACCGAGATAGACTTACGAAAGCTTATACATATTTATATGATTGCGTTCAATCCAAGTTTGGATTTATTTTCTTGATTTCCTCTTTTCCTTTGAATGAATTATCCCAATCTGTACTGCCTACCAAAATAAGTAGACCTATTCACGGATATCGCGATAATTCACATGAAGGCTGACCAAATATGGCATTGTTTTTGCTGGATTTGGCCAGCCAAAAATAAAGCATTGGATATATAATTCATCACTCAATAACAAGATAAATCCATAGGGGGTTACTGAAGTGATTTCATCGAGGTGACAGAGAAAGGAAATTTGTTGGTTTTGCTATCCAATTGACAGTTCCGCTGACCGGAGAGCGGGGTTGGAATCTGTTATCCGCGACCCATGTCACGGTACGTCATAACGGTTATCCAACACGCGAATAATAACAAATTGGCCAAGCGCGCACATGGAAGGCTTGCAAAAGTTAACACGGCTATGATAAATTTTGTATGGAGGTGGATTGATATTTTGTGGTGAATTTAGTATGGAGCTTTATGAAATAATTACTAACTCAACTACTACTCATTATCTAGTAGAGTCTACTACTAATACTGCTGTTGTAATCCATTAACTGAAGAACCAATTTACAATAGACGTTCTATGGTTTAGTTATAATGTTGCTTTAACAACGTGGCCTCTATAACCTATCAAATTTCGAGCTTTCATATTAAAAGGGCCTATTATATGGAACTGATTACTGTATCAAAAAAAGTGTTCGTAAAACTTTAAAGGCGTGATCACCGTGCAACAATAGCTTGCGAATAAAACAGGCTTGACAAACGGACATAACGAAACTGCAAGGTTTTCTTATCAAACTTTGGAACCCTAAATATAAACGCAACTTTTAACAGGAATAGGGTCTGATTAACGGATATTCCAATATCCTTCAAGCCTTAGCAAGAAACTTTCTCCGGATATTTCCTTTTTATGGCTCTTTGAAATATAAAAACAGTCGAGTCTGTTGGGTTAATGTTACAGAACATAAACTGAAATAACAATGTTTACAAAACAGTAATCGAAGCTTATCGTTAAATAAAACAAAGATTTAATTATAAGACAATAATCTTTTTGACTTTTTTGGTCTTCTGTCTGCCCTTAAATAAACTAATTTAATTTATTTAAATTATGATGTCAATATAGTTCGAAATTCCTCCAGGCTCTACTGACGCACGTGTCGCGCGGCACTAAGAGCACGCTGAACAAGCTAGGCGTGTTTACCGTATCCTCATTCCATGCGTTCATCTGCGCACGCTCGCCATCTCTGCTGAACAACCTGCTCGCTGGCCGTGGTGCCACCAAGCGGCGGGCGCCCAACTTATCACGCTCCAATTCTGGCTCCAGCAGGCGGTCCATGCAGGTCAGTTTTTAATACACAATTTATTGACAAACGACTCTTTTATTTTATTCAGTGCTTTCCAGAGTTCATTCAGTGCCTTTCGATTTTAGTTTAGGGAGGATATGATTTAATGTTTTACCTTTTTAGGTACCTTTCCATCTTTTTTCCTAACAAACTTGTAGTCTATTCCACAGATTCTATGGTATGCTCGTACTTTTATCAGTATTTTTATTAAAAAACAAATCGTAATTAAATCATCATGTTGGAAGCGAAGATACTGCACTATTTGTCTATATTCTCATCGGAAAGGCATTTTATATTAAATGCTATGATAAAAGCAAACGATACACCGCTTATTAGCTCAGTAGGTAGGTTCAGAATGTATATTTATAAAACGCGTTATACATTTTAAAAGAAATTGAGGCTATTCCATAGATCGTTTAGCAAAGAGTTATATAAAACAACTTATAAAGTAGTGATATGAAAGAGCGTTGTTAGAAGAAGTTGGGCGTGTTTGCTAAGTCTGCAATCAACGCCCCCTTTTACGTTGGCTGTCTGAAAAATTTACTCGTTTAAAGATGAAACTCTAGGCTTTGGAACAATGTGCAATGGTTATCAAAGTCAAAAGTCATCGAAACCGATATTGTTTAAATTACTCTTATCGAGGTTTAATAATATGTAATTGTATATTTTGTAGTTTATTTGGTCGTAATTCTAAGTACTTCTTAATACATAACTTTCCCTTTTTTGTAAGTTGTACGAGATTTTTTGGTCTTCCTCAAATAGTGTTAGAGAAAAATCATAAAACTAAAATGTCAAAGACCCATTTCAATGTCTAGTACCCTTTAGAGAAGTGGGTAACTTGAGACATGATTTAGTTAGTAAAACTTCTAAGCTATGTAATATTTCAAACAACACATGAATCATACTGATTTGTGGTCCGTATATTATACATATAAGTCAAATATCAAAAGCTGCGCAATTTTGAAAACAAAACTTGCTAAGTAGTCAAAGAAACGACGGTGCAACCAAGTTCGGTCAAAGAAAAGTTATTTTTAGCAACTTGTTTTTACAGAAAAGTAGCTGAATCATGAAATTGCAATAAGCAACGAGACCGAAAGCCGTTTGCTAGCGAAATTCTCCACCCTTTCAAATGTTACTTCATTTATTTTGCTATTTCTCTTCCGGGCAGAGTAGGCAAAATATGTTTTTGTCTAAAAGTAAAGGCTGTATAAATCACATAGCTTTCGAGTGGCTAAGTTAAGGTGGCGTGCCCCTAATCCTCAGCAAATCGCAGTTCAGGTCGGCACGAAAGGGGACTATTACTGGCGTTGTTTGACGGAGACTGCTCGTCATTAGCCACCATTGTTTTATCAACTAATTGGACCTTAACTCAAACAAAGTAGATCATTTAAGAAGTGAATTAAGCGATTCATTGTATAATCCTTAAGCAACAAGTCTGACGAGTCTCAAAATGTTAATGATAATATAGGATGAGACTGATCAAAGTTAATAGTAAAGCTTCTTGCTAAGAGGATTGTCTAAACGTTTAAGGCGCTGCCAGTTCCTAAAACTGCAGCAGAAACGACTAAGACAGTTAACAACGGCAAGCTCTAGATGGCGTATGCGTATCGTAAATATTATCGACAGTTTTTATGAGATCGCGTTGCTGGTACCTACGTAGGCAAGTAATAGGGGTAGCTTTATCCACCCCTCAATTACCATTTTCTCTTTGTCCGCCTTTGCTTTTCGAATAAATTAATGATATAAATTATGTATAATTACTTATCAAAAACCTATTCTAATAGAAATCTACATCTACATATTACCTATCTTTAACAATAAATCACAAGTTGATCTTAATAGTAGGTATCAAAATATTTCGATCATATATTCTAAAACGTATCATTTTGAAATAACATCTTTATCGTGAAAAGTTTCTGCTATTATGTTTTCAGCTTAATAGAAATCTAGGTAGGAACCTGAAGTAATATATTTATAAAAATAGAAGATGTGGCTTGTTCAGAAGTATTTCTTTTTTCGTTTCGAAAAAGAGCAATCGTCGACATACAGCCCCTTAATACAGAAATACGAATCGTTCAAGATACTTAAATACACAGTTACTGCATGGTGTTTGAGTGTAAAATAAAAAAGGATATTCTGATTCAGTCAGTACGTTGAAAACTCGTCTAATTAAAATAAAATTACATAACTCAGATAAACTTACCGAAAAAGACATGAATTAAAATATCTCGGTCTCCGCAAACTTGAAGTTCACAGATAACGAGCAAAAAAAATGGTAATTTGTTCTAAAAGTCTTTATGAAGTGTTTCGCCGTATGCTCGTTATGATGACGTCAACGTAAAATAATATCAACTTGATTTATTAAGTGCATAGGATTATTGAAAATAATAGAAGGATTCAATTTTATGAATCTGTGAATAAATACTGGTACTTATATATCATACGAGTACAAGATTAATAACATTTAACTAAAAACAGTACTTACTAAAATTAAGTAACGTTTTTTTTTTAAATCGCTTAAGTGAAGTTCTCAAAATCGGGATTTACACCAGTGATTTTCTAATTTAAGTCAAATTTTGTGTAGTAGCTATGCCTTTACTACCTACTTTTTAATTTAGCTGGTTATTTTTTCACACTCTTTGAGGTACCTTTACGCATTTTTACAAAAATAACAAGTACCTATTTACCAAGTAAAAAACCAGCTATTGCACACAATACATTCAGTTTATTTTGTTTTGATGGGTCCTTTCCGACCTCTTTGACTATTGTATTGAACTATAATAATAAATATATATTGGTGAAAATATCACATGGTGTCATACAACAGCTTGTACCGTATAATACAATATAACACCCATACACAGAACAAACATCTATGTTCAACACATAAATGTTTTGTCCTGGGTGTTAAACCACAGTAGGTGCCGTAGCAAACCCACTACCCACAATCTACACAACGTTGACTGGCGGCAGGGCTAATACCAGCTGAGCTGTGGACATATGTTATATTCGCTGTGTTAACACACCTAACTGTACCGAATGTAAATCACTGTGTCTCTTAGTTTTAGAGTAAAACTAATGTGTTACATAAATATACACAGAAGTGATTTTAAAAGGTTTCTGTTTTCTGATTTTGAGGTACGTATACCCAAAATAATGAAACACAATACATGTTCTTATGTGATGATTTACAGAAAAATTGTGTCGGGTTGGGCATGTCAAACATTTATTTCACATTTTCACAGAGTTTAACCAAGTTACGTTAGAATCGCTTATGGAACATCCTCATTGTTTACGAACACCTACCACGGCCTACATTAGGCGGAAGTATCTCGGGGTGTTTTGATAGTGGTATTATAGTCAGCAAAGCCAAACAAAACGTTTCATGCTAATTAATTTCAGAATGAATTTGAATTTGTAGTTTGTTATTCATATTCTATTAAAGTGAAGAGTATAATTCAAAATTAAAACATACTGCGAAGCTACCAGTTTTTGAGGAATATCATGCAACAAGAACAAGTAAATATTCACGAATAAAAATAGCAGCTGTAAATATTTTTACTTTGTAGTTTTACCCAATTTTCCACGTACAGAATTCACAAAGAACTTTTGGTGCAATTCCTGCACGTATATTGTACATACATAGTATTTATATATCATAGTAGATACTAGTAGGTACTACGTAACTCACAATATTTTTTAACATGTTGAAATTGTAGAACGATCAGGAATAGCCTCTACGCGTGAATACTTCTTAACCTGAAACATTTAATTTAATTTTAGTAGCATACCATGTACTTTGATTATGTTTAATAGCAGAATTACAAGCGTACTTCATCTATGGTGCGTAGTGTCTATGGCGGCGTAGCACAATGCTGTAGAGCTAAACATTTTCTAGTTTAAAAAATCGATTTTATTTTGTCCATGAAATTAGCGTAAATCTTGGAGTAACAGATTAAAAGATGAGTTAGAGTGGAAAAAAATCGATTTTCATAAAATGATTTAGAAACGTCAACCTAAATCGTGTCAATAGTTAAATTAGAGTTGATTAATATGAAAGTTGAATGTTGAAATGCAATATAAATTTTACTAAACTAACTTAATTTTAGAAGGTCGTATATGTATAAACTTTAATCAATTATCGAACCAACAACGAATGTAATTGAATTGTTCGTGATTACTGTATAGATGTCTCGCGATGAGAGCGAAGCTGCAGTGCGTGTGTCACTACCTGAAGGCACCACAGCCACAGTGGGCGTACGCGAAGGGATGTCGGTCGAAGAGTTCCTGGCAGGTGCCTGCGCTCGGCGCTCACTCAACGCGCTTGAACACTTCGTGCGTGTTAAAAAACGCCGCGATATGGAAGACCACAACTATTTTGTACCACATCGCAGCGATCTCATCGAGACTTACGTAAGTATTTCAAATCTAGATAAGTATACAATGCAGCTATCAGCTATGCAGGTAACATGTTTAGACAATCGTGTGTATGATCATGCTTGCTAACCTGCCTGCCCCGTAAAGGTTGGCAGAAACCACAGGTTTCCATTAGCTACGATCCTGATACACCTCTTTTGTAATAATGTACATATTACCCAATGGTACTACTGACTATATTAACCATCAATATTATCATATTACTAGATCGTTTTTTTTTCAATGATCTTGCGCTTCAGATAACATGTGTATCAGACATCTTTGTGTATTGAAAATATTTATATCGAGTGATAAAAAAGTCATGGCTCTTCGAATAGCCAATCAAGTTAATACTATGAAGTACAGCTTCCATTACGCTACAATTCACTTAAAAAACTTAGTAACAAAATTTACATTTTCATGAGAAGCGAAGGTGTCATGCTCCATAATTGTTCGCGAAAAAATCAGGCCGAAGAGTGTGCGTTTTTAATTGAATTTTCTCCGGCGTATTGTTACAACACCGACGCTACAGGCTGCAGGCATAAAAATGTTCAGAACGTTTTGTCACCGTGACGTGAGTAGGGTCTGACAGCACCGTTCCACCGCACATTGTAAGACTCACTACCGTGAGGTTATCATGGAATTATATCCATAGCTATTACACACTGGCTCCTGCCTACGTATATCACTCAAGGATCAACAAATGTAGGAAGATAAAATTAGTTTCATTGCAACTTTTATGTCGCACTTATATTATTATGCTAAACGTACATCTACGTGCTAAAGTTATATTAACCTTTGAAGATTATACGCTCGGAACTGGATGCGAGTATTCACTTCTGGATTTGTTCACATTTTCTTACTTCTAAGAAAAAAGCAGCTTTATTTTAATATCGTTTAATTTTAAAACTAGAGAAAACTAATAATTCAAAATTAATGCAGTTAAATTACATATTTATAACCAAATAAAACGTCCACTTATTGTTCACAAGACTTTGATAATTGAATACGGACAAATAGTTGAAACGTTATTTCCTGATCAATCTAATTGTGTTTTAACCCTCAACGTTTTTGTGCGGATTTACCACGCTCCTCCCTGATTGAGGTCCGACAAGAAAAGGATTAAACGTATCCATTCTAAATCACCCTACCTATAAAAAAACAGAGAATCCTTTTAGATGAACTTATCTACTTTACAGTTCTATAATCTTAACTTTACTTCAATAATCAAATTCATATTGTAAAATTACTTGTAAATATGTCAATAATATACTACAACATATTTTAGCCAAATTTTACCATTTACTGATTTATTTTGCCGCTAGTAAGTTTTAGGTACTCGTACCTAACTTTATCACGCGCTCGCCGAAATAGCGTTCCGAAAACTTCCACTGGTGTCCGGGGAAAATGCTAAACCAACTTTAAACAGAAATCCCATATCGAATCGAGAAATGTTAGGCGTGCATTTTTATAATATGTGAACCAAAACAAGTTTTGCGTTTTTTTAATGTGTTTTGATACAATACTCTGCTATTATGAAACAAAATACATGTAACTACCCAGCTAAGTTAAAAAATAAAAGACAAATAGTGAATAATCTCAGAAACTTCAGGGCCTTGTAAAACAGAGCTCTATATTCTAGCTAAAACAAAGTCTATAGTGGCGAGCAAACAAGCCTGTAACCAAAGTTTCGGAGAGCTATTTGCTTTTCCGAAAGAAGTAAGAATTTATAGTGTTTTAAAGAAAAATAAGTGAAAAACATACACACAAAAGCGCGTGTGAATAAAAATCTAAATAAGTTCTTAAACGTAACGCGTTGTATTTATTTAAGCCCGACTCAAGAAAAATCTAAATAGATTGAGTTTATTTTATCTAATAAAATAGTTTGATAATGTAATCAAATATAACAAAAGTAAAAGAAGCTTATACTTTATTATCTTGTATCAAAATAGTTGCACACTCACGAAGTGGTAGAAGTCTGCGCCAAGATCTTATATCAAGTGGAATTACAACGCAACACTCTCGAGCAAATGTGGGGATTCAGCGTCGAAGCCGATCTTATGGAGAACGCCGAGCGACAGGATGAGCTCTGCTGCTACGTGAGCCGCGTCGAGGATAAGAGCGTCGCTATGCAAAACGGTAGGTAATCCTAACAAACAAAGGTACTTATTACACGAAACAATTCCCAGAAATTACAATAATCCCTACGTATTTTATACCTGCTTTTCAAACTTATCTCATAAGTACTTTTCTTGTTGAACGATGAAACGCAACTAAATTTGTTTCGCAGGTAGCCTTTGTTCTAAGCCTATTACATATACACGTACATATATTTCTAAAGTATTATGACAAAGGAGTCGTTTTTAATCAGCTTCTCCTCCATAATGCGAACCGATATCCTGTAGAGCAGCAGTTGAATTTTTAATCGCGATTGTTTCTCTCTATTTTCTTGGGTTGCGAAAGGTACTCATAAAAGCAATCACAGCAGATATGCCTGTTTTCTGTGTCAGGCATAATCAAAGGCGACGAGATAATGGTGATCAACGGAGCAATCGTTTCCGACCTAGATATGATGTATCTGGAGAGCGTGCTGCAGGAAGAGCTATCCCTGGTCATGATGATGAGGTACGTCAGTTTACTTAACATTATTCTTTATTATAAAGCCCTATATTTACGTTTTCTGAAAATCGATAAAATCGATAAACCTACTAAATTATACAATCAAATAGAATAATTAAGTCGACTATCAAGCTGCACATTTTTCATGTAAATGAAAACCAACCAATCTTCTACCAAATTAGCGGTGAGTCATTCATTAATCGGCGTTTCGGCGAGACGTATTCGTTAACATTGAATTTGAATAAATCGGGATGACTTTACTCTGAACAAAAAGTTCAGGTCGTCCATTTCCGTTTAACGGAGGGTTGAAGCACTCGCAAGTCGCGAGGGAGGGAATGCCGACCGCCAAGCACCTAATAAACGGAAGTCAGAGCTGGCGTCACCGGAGGCGCGCGGGGCCGGGGCCTGGGGCAGTGCGAGACACATTCCAGTTCATCGGCATTTCCCGCCCTCATACACCTGACCTTTCACGGCAGCGACAAGTTTAGTGTGCGGGGCGACCTACATACGCCGCTGCCGCACCGCCTGCAGCGCCTCACCTGCCTCCACTCTCCGCCACACGCTTCACGCTATGACGCTAGCCATTGTGAGCGACCGCGACTGAGTCTCTTAACGCCACATGTCACCTCAAATAAAGCTCCCCAACATTTTGTCATCTTAAAATGAGCACTTACTATAATGTTATTCTTGTTGTAACTTGTTTTATCTCGCCAAGATCGTATAAAGCCGTTTCGGTTCTGTGGCGGTCGGCGGTAGCCTCGTAAAACGCGGTAAAGTTTGCGGTTTGTATAATTATCGTATTACGCCGCTATACTGTGAAGATCTTTCTCCTCCTTTGTGAACCCAACAAAACCCTTGCACTGATTTTGTATTCTCTCTTTTGCTCAAAGCAGCTAAAGTCACGCAATAGTAGGTAGGTACTATGTTGGATTCAATATTTAAACTATTATTTTTCAATATTTTAAATAATCTTTCAGAACTAAATGTACTAGAGTATAAAGCACTTTTGTTTTAGTGGAATAAAAGAAAATTTGTAAAAACGTAAAAATATGATTCAAGCTGCAGCAATGTCTCGATTTTTAGTCCGTCACGGTCTGAAACATTTCACTTTATCTTCATTACTTTAACTGCGTGGGAAAGGGTTGTAATCCTGTCGATGAATAAATGCTGGATTCAGAAGATTTGTTTGTTAATCGAAGTTCAAATTTATATTTGTGTATACGAGGATTTTGTATGCCTAAGTATATGATATAAAAGGAGCATTTGCAATTTATTTCATAAAAAAAATCTATCTAAAGGGTTGTGGAATCAAAATTTGGCTTTCCAATGTTTCAAACGCTAACTTAAGTATTTATATGTTGCACAAGTTTGACAATTCAATTCCAATATTTAATTGTTTCAAAGTAAATGTTAAATATAATTTATAATTACCTAGAGGTTGTTCTACCCCTTTTACTTACTTACTCACTTTTTACTCCTTTAGGATTTTATAAGTATTACATCCTTCAAATTTTAAATTTCTAGAACCAGTCTTTTATGCTTTGCGTTATCTGTCAGTCAATCTGAAATTGAGTTCTTATACTCGTATAAATATAAGAAGGTGATACTAAACTGTCAATTAAATTTACGTGCAACCGAGCAAAAAACACTTTACAAGTAGGTACAAGGTATGTACTGGGAAATTATTTCCACATATACTCGTATCTAAATGACACGATCTATTTGTATGTAAAGTAGAAATTAATCTGGAAATGGCATCGGATCAATATGTTCGCCCGCGGAGCCTGCCGCGTCCCACAGGAAGCCTCAGGGGTGAACGGTTTTGCGTAATCGCTGACGACATAATCTGTTCATGACGCATATTCTCAGAAAAATCTTATTGCATCTCGGGTTTTTTTTTTAATTTATGCATAGACCAATCAGTGCAGGTTATAAAAATGATTTTGAATAGAGTTAATTACATTATAAGGTGGTGGAAAACTATACATTATTTTCACTTCTTCCTCACTGTCCATAGCCATGGATAGCCGAGCTTAGTTAAACATTTTAGTAAGTAAAGCTACTATGAAAAGGTTAATCTGTGCAGTTATTGTCATAGTACATGACTAACATGAATTTATGATACTTCTATACACAAACATTTACGTAAGGTGCGTGACTTATGAAGTATAAAATGTGCAGTTTTGATAGTCAGTACTATCTCTTACCGTTCCCATCGCTCACTCGATGAAACCTGGCAGTACAATGGTAAGAGTATGTTGTTTTGAAACAGGTCATCGCGCACCGAACCGCCTGAGCTGACGGGCGTGATGCGAGCGGCCACGGACGACATCATCGACTCGCTTGTGTGTCCGCCGCCACCCACAGATCCGCCCGTCATCTCCGATGATATGATATCCGGGCTCATTGTGCCGGCACCTGCTTGGAGTGAGTACTTAGCTTTATATTTGTCCTACTTTAGAACAAGTGTTTTCAATAACTTTGGCGAGTTTCAGCTTTAATAATCGTATGAAAATCATAAGAGCAGTTGTTTTTACTTAGGTATAGCTAGTCACCGTATTATAATACCCGTGGTCAATGGTATTTTAATGATTTATGATCATAATGTTATCAAAACATAATGATAAAAACTTACAGTGTACAAAAAATACATCTGTAGTAAAATTAGTCCAGCCTGCAGTAATATATTTTTTTTTTTCATTTTATGAATTTTTAATGATGTAATGAATGATGAATGACCTTTAATGAAAGAAAGACAACATTTTGTTTTGCTGTTTTATTTAAATGTAAACCTTTCATTATTTTCTATTCGTTTAAATAACACACCTATTGATACAATTTAAGCAAATAGTAATAAAATCTTTAACAGAAGGGAACTGTACTGTTATTAATCTACTAAATTACACAGGTTAAACTGCGAACTTTACTGTTTTGTACGGCCCATTTACTCTGTAAGCGTTTACTTTGTCTGAACTTCTTCTTTGCTTAAGTTACCTCATCGCTATTATTTATACGCATTCAAAATATACAAGCAAAATATTTTACGATGCCTCTTTGATATTTTTCATTATCCATCTATGTCACGGCTCGTTGCAGCGATGACTCTGCAGGTTATTATTTACCGGGGAGCTTTTAGCTTATGCTCTGTTATGCTGCGGTATCGCTTCTCATCCCGCCGCCGCCGTCGCGTCATGATGATAACCTTCACAATATTCAACCCTTCCCTGTTATACTGCATAACTACCTCCCCTGACAGTATTCCTAATGGATGGTCCTGTTTTAATTAAACTGTTAGCGTAGCGTGCCCGTATCGTTTTATTGATATATGCCAAAAGAGACTATTTGCACGTATTCGTATGTCTTTTATGTATTATTTTATTACGGTTGTTATTACACTTTTGACGTAACTATGCAATAAGATAACAGTTTCGATAAGAAAAGATGCAATTTGCCCACCTTTTTTGGTGTGGCCTTTGATAATACAGTTCTGGAAATACTCGTAAGAGTGGAGCTATTTATTCGGAGAATGTTAGATAATAACAATTTTGTTGACTCTGTGTTTGAATAAAGTTTGATATTTGAGGTATGTAATCTAAATATTTTTAATGCCATAGAAAAAACGTATAACATTACCTAAAATGTACGTACTAATAATTTAAAAAACTTTGTATAAAAACTATATTTTCATGTCTAGAGTGTCTCTATTTGTTGTGTCTAATAAAACCACTATTGTTTTTTTAAACAGAGACTTACAACTATATAAAATACTCGTATATACTCCAGAAGGAGAGTAATTATATCTCCAACATTTAATGACTTTGAGCGAATCTTCTGAAAAGCCACATAGTAGTAATCTGAACAGTAAGACGGAGAACACAATAACCATGATATGTAGCTAAAGATGCTCTCTAAGTTACTGTTTTTCTGAGTTGCTTTAATGCGTACACAAATCTTCCAGCTTAAATTCTAATTTTAAATAAAAAGAGAGCAGGATCTACTCTTTTCATTTAATTTGATTAATATTTTGTATTAAATATCAAAATTAAATGATAAATTTGAATAAAATCAACAAATTTAGTTTAATTTCATAATTTAATTAAATTAATAATTTATTTTTATTTAACCGAGTTATTATTTTATTCGTTTCTTTCATAGACATTTTAGACTTAGACATCTTTTAAGGATCTGGAGATCTGATCTTCTATACAGTCGAGATCCTATATTTTTTTTTTTCTGAAATCTAGCTTGTAAATTGAGTGCACTAGCTTTAGCCTTGCTTGTAACAACGTATTCATCGTCGGCTCTCAACGTAGATACTTGATGAGATATTAAAATTTTCATTATATTTGAGCATAACGTTTCACAGATAATTGTTTGGCTTAGAAGATAACGTTGCTTATTAAAGAAAATATGCCATATTTTGTATAATTTATTTCTGAAGCGCCTATCGCTTAACAAGCAACTCTTCAATCATCATATTTACGTAATACTTGGCATCGTCGCGGAGCCTCCCTGTCTTCGTTTTTGTATTGTGGCTAACAGCCAGCAATATTTTGTGCATCTGAAAGTAAGCAAGTTATGTCACTTTATTCGTAATATTGATCTTTATAAAGCTTCTGATCGTAATACAGTTGAGTGATATCCAATCAGTAGAGTACGTATCGCAATAAGTATCTCACTTACTCGTAATTGTAGAGGCTCGCATCGCAATTAATGTTTGATCGTCAGAACATCTGTTCGGTAACGGGAATGTGCACGTAGTTATGGAACCAATAAAAACGCCAATCAACAACCGCACTCGAAAACCTATGGTGGGTGACTTTTATGAACGAATTTTACCGAAATGTACCGTTGATTCTAGCCTGACTGATGTTAGGATGCATATCGCTCGACAAAGATAGCAGCAATAATAGATAACAAAATAGGCCAACCTAACTTCACAAGAGTGTGAACACTGCTACTAATAAAATTAAAGGTTAGAGGTTCACGAAGGATAGTACAAGTATAACATTCATTCGTATTCGAGATCAGTACAACACACATTACAACAGTAATGGAGTGTATAAAGAGAAGAACATATTGAACAACATATCATTGGAACCGCGCGTTTAACTGTTCAATTACGAATTAATGAGGCACCGTCTACCGTGAGCAATAAAACTGTACATAAATTCGAACTTTAAGGCTTTAATTATCACTTTGTCATCACCCTTTTAATTTACAAAAAAGCTATTTGATAATTAATTATCTGGATAATTCTTAACGTGTTTAGATATAGATGTGTTCAGTTACAAAATTATAACCCACTAGCAGTCCGCCCCGGCGTCGCACGGGTGTAATAATGATTTTATGGCTAATTTTTTTACACCTTGGGTTACATTATCGAAGTTTTCATACGGATCCCTAATAGTTAGACATATGATATTACATACTTTTTTGTAGATATTGATGTTTTCTATAAAACTTTAGTACATTACTTTGCTCTATTGTCAATAATTTCCACAGCAAACGCGTTATAAGGATTTTTATTGGATTTTTTTTCACACGTCGGGTTACATTATCGAAGTTTTCATACGGATCCCTAACGTTTTTGAAAATATTATATAGCCTATGTTCATCAAAGATAATTTAGAATTCTAATGGTAAAAGAATTTTTGAAATCGGTTCAGTAGTTTCGGCGCCTATTCAATACAAACAAACAATCAAATCTTTCCTCTTTATAATATTAGTATAGAAAAATGTTCTTAAAAAGTTAAAGGCTTTATATAACATAGGTATATTTAAAGAAGTAAATAAATAATAAATATTAGCGGACTTTACACACAGCGCCATCTTGCCCCAAACTAAGCAAAGCTCGTACTATGGGAACCAGATAACTGATGAAATACTTAAATACATTTTTATTTGTAAAAACATACTATCACCTATACACAGAACAAACATCCATTTCCAGTCAAAATCATGGTTAATATAATAATATACTTTAAATTTTAATAATAAATTGAAGGGTAGATATAAGTCATCCCTTACGATATTAATCAAAAAAAGGTCCACGAAAAGCTATAAGTTTAGCTGAAGAAGGTTACCTACCTTTACCCTTCATGGGTATGTATAACCCTCGGTAAACGAAATAATATTAAGCCCTGACCCATTTTTACATTCTCACATTTTTAACTCTACGAAGTAAGGGTTGACTAAATTAGTTTAGCTTGGACTATTATAAGTAACATTCAAGACATTTGGCTCCACTCTTTTTATAAAATATATTTACATTAATTTCCTTTTTATTGTTCCAAGTCAGACAAGGAACCCTAAGTTTGAACCTAAGAAGTTTGGTTTTTAATAGCTTCTAAATAAATGAATTTATTTTTGTACGCATAACCAAGAAGATAATAATTAACACTTGCTTCGGAAACCTACACTGTTCGTGGTCCAACACGCGCTTTACAATTTATTCTTCGTTGTCACAAAATTAAATCACAGCACAGTTTTGCAGCGCCCTCGACTCAAATTGCAATGACAATCTCATTCCACTGCAATCCGCAAGAGGCAATTATGACGACATATTGATTTGAGTTGTTTGTTCTGTGATTGCGATGTACGTAATACCTACAAGTACAACGATGCGAGCCGGTTTCATATGATCCGAATTCGAGACTGGAGTAGAACAATGACGAACTCTCTCGCCACATACGAAATAGATATTGTCTCTTTTAAATCTTTATTGGTAGTAGCTCTGCCTTCTGCGTTATAGGTTGTGGGTTCGATTCCCAACCAGAATAAACATTTTTGTGATGAACATAGACGTTTGTTCTGTGTCTGGCTGTTAATATGTATAATAAGTGTGTATTTTCAAGAAAGTAATTCTATCAGTAATTATCTGGTTCCCATAGTACAAGCTTTGCGTAGTTTTGGGTTAGATGGCGCTTTGTGTAAAGTCTACCAATATATATATATATATATAATATATATATATATATATATATTTTTTAATATTTGTATTCTACTCTAAAAAAACGATTTCGATAACATTAACAATCTTATATAAACGAGAAACATAATTTAAGTTGAAATGGGATGTCAAAGTTTTTATGAAAAACCATGCGAACGAAGTTGCGGGGTTTCCACTAGTAAGGTAAGTTAGGTAAGTTCCACTAGTAAGGTATTTTACAAAATTTAATTAACCGTTTTTTACCAGATTTCTCGAGAGGATTTAATTTAACTTCTGCAAAAGGGCTTTTCGGAGATTTCCTAAACTTGATCTTTTCTGGATTTTGAAGTAATTTATCCATATTTGTGGCCACCTTCTTAATTTGGGTGCGGATATCCCCATGAAAGTTATTTAATTAAAAGCTGCCCTCATTGTTTCACGCCTTTTTTTCTCAGGTGACGTAGGATAAAATGAGCAGTATTTTATTATCTTGTGATTTTCAAGAGATACTCTAAAAAGAACAGGAAATATCCCATCTTCGAGCAAGTACTTGCGTAGGTACTTGCCTTAAAAAGGCTTCGCGTAAAATTTGAAACAAAAATAGGTGTTCTCGAAAAGGCCGTGGCCTCACCGCTAGCTATTTGCCTGCGCTCGATGTTGACGGGTGGCGACCAAAACTCATTGTACGACTTCTTGTCATAAAGCGAGCTCCACGTGAAACTTTCATCACGAGCTTTGTAATTTCCTCTCATGATATTGAAACTCACCATCTTTTGACAACGGTTGGGCATATTGAATTGAAACGTCTTTTCAACATTTCGCATCCATCTCCGCATTATTTGTTATTATTAACTCCGCTCACATTTATTGAGTTTTGTGTAAATACAGAGGTCGATTTAAACGGTTTTTATTAAAATATCTTTTTATAAATTTATTGTAAAATGGATCAAAATTTAATCATCTTCAAAGTTATAGTAAATGAAAGATAGTGAATTGAACTTTTGACCTGAGTTTGAAGCTTGTACCTACGTTATAACTTAGTAAGGTTGCGAGTAAAGCTACAAGGGTTTCTACTCAGTGTGCGATTAAATATAGCTTGTTTATTGGAGTCAGATTAGTGTTATTGCCACAGTTTGCAATAGTCGATTAAAACTATTTTACTACGTTAATTTAATTTACTTATAAATATATCATATATGTTACTCTATATATTCAATACGTCACAAAAAATGTAGTTATGCGTGATTTAAAATAAATAATTTGAAGTATATTTTAAACTAGCTGATCCGTGCCCGCTTCGCTGGGGGACAGATAGTTTCACATCTGGTATTCCGAACTTTAAAAATTTTATTGTTGCCGAGGACTAATAGCTATATATAACAAAAAAAGTTTCATCAAAATCCGTCCAGTATTTTTTGCGTGAAAGCCAGACAACAGACAGACAGACAGACAGACAGACAGACAGACAAAAATTTCAAAAAGTTTTTTATTGGTTTGTGTTACTTGTATGAAGACCCCTAGGAGTATTTTTTTTAGTTTTTATGCAATGTACAGAATTGAACTCTTCTACAGTTTTATTATAAATATGTATAGAATAGATTACTTTGAGTCTAAATTTCACAATGTACGTGTCATGTATTATTGTTTTTGCTTAAAAATAAGTAAACTGGTAGTCATTGGAGAAGGCTTTTACTCATCAATGGGTACTACCATCAAAAAAAAAATGAAATATTGGTTTTATATAACATGTGAAAAAAGCAAAATGTATTTCATTTTAATCTAAATAAAAAACACAAAATAAAACTAATAACCAATATACGAGTAGTACGTTTTCGCCTATAGTAATTAAAAAAACTACTGTTTAAGAGAAAATGATAAACTTAAATAATCTAGTTAGAAATTAATAAAAAACAAAAATAACCTATAGTTAATAGACAGTTATTGAACCGAATCAAACCAACGATTGGAAATAGCACTTTTTAAACATAGACTCCATTGCAAAAATTAATTGTGCTCGTTGGTCAATAAATAAAATTGAAAAAAAAATCATTTCTCTAGCAAGACTTTTAACGAGTATGAAAAGACTATCACGCGTAAGTGCACTTACGTGCCTATAGACGGTAGGATAAGTTTTGTAGGTAGTTCAATCGTGCCTTCATTCATCCACCGTGACTGGTTACAATCTATCCTGTTATCTCCCACTCGGGGTCTCTTGTGCCTACACATTTCACGACATCTTAGATTCGTTTTTGCAACTAGTTTTACGCAAAGGGTACTTTAGTTTTCAGACTTTATTTTAGACATATTGGAAAAAAGTTTAGATCTGCCTTATTATTTTCTTTCTCTCTTGTATTACTTGACATAAATACTTGACCTAAATATAAATTTAATCAGAGTTTTTAAGCTATCTAATAAAGTTGCTAAGTACCTACGAGTAGATAAATACCACGAACCGATTTTCGATTTTAATATAAAAATCAATAAAAAAAAGCAAAACTGCAATATTATGTGTTACGGCAGTTTATTAAGTTCAATTGGCAAGTTCTTGTTCCATTTCCGGACAATCCTTGCGGAGCGGGCAGGTCGTCGGGCCATCTCCGGAATGGTTACGGCTGCGTCGTTACGCGGTAATTGGGATCCATTTTGCAACGCCCGCAACCCGCTGATTATGCGGTAGATATAGCCCACCTTGCCTATGTAAGAGATTACGCTATCCCTTCCTACTCGGAACAACTGACTTAAAAAATCTTTTAAGGCGAAGTGCCTTCAAAAGATCAAAATATCTTCAAGTTACTTATTTGTTTGGTAAAGTATGATGTTCTTAAAAGTTTAAATAATGTTTAGTCTGATTGGCTCATACGTTTTTTTTTTATATTTAAATACTACATGAATGATACACACTAGAAAAAATACCAAACAAGCAATAGTTTTTAATTGGTCAGCAAAAACGGTATTCATATTGGTCTGCTATATTCCGATCCAATATTCTGTTCACAATTTCAAACAAATATTTTTGAACGAATTCAAAAATAAAACTCCACGCCAATCTGACCCAATAAACGTCAATAGCAAAGTATTTCGGCCGCCGCCCCGTTAGGTACAAATACCTAAAATTTGAGGGCTTGAAATTTACATTGCGTATGTTGGTTAACATTTAAAACTTTTGGGTAAACAATTAATAAATAAATTGACCGTAAAACAACTAACATTTAGATACAATCAGTTTTCGTAATTATTCCCTTGATTATCAAAGTAAGCATGTAACTTATTTCTATACAGGTAAAGAATTATACAGCCCTGAAACAGACGCGCATGGCAACGAAACAATGAGTGGACCGCCTAAAGTCAGCTCCAGGACTAACTCATTCGAGATTGAAAATCTACTGAAGGTAACGTACATTTAAATACTCGTAACTGTTTACAGACTATGTGTAAAGTGTATGTGTATGTGTGAGGCAAAATATCTCACATTTGTCCGGCAGATTAGCAAATTTTTTTTATTGTCTTTGTTTTTTTTCATATATTTTTGGAATATCGAATCTGTAGAATAATAGATTAGGTTATATGGACCTGTCATGAAAAGTGAAGAAGGTCATGTTAAAAGAAGGAATTAAGGTGTATCTAGAAGTAGAGGCAGGCCAAAAAAAGATGGATAGACTGTATGAAAGATGAAATGGGTAAGAACGGAGTGAGCGATGAGATGACGGCTGATGGAGGTAAATGGAAGAATACATGTTGTGCTGACCCCACTTAAGTGATATAAGAACAGGAAAATGATGATGATATTTATTTTTTTGATACCATGTCTTATTCGTACCTTATTTGTACTACGTAAATACGAGTTTTTAGTGAACGTATATTTTATATGATAATGGAACACAGTTAATATGTGCTCTTTTTATCCCAAATGGTTTTCATTCATTGTATTCAAACATTTTTAATTAAGTGAGGAACTGTACTGTTCATTAATATGAATTGATTGCTTCATCTAATAAGTTACACCCTTATATAATAAAAGGAACTTTTTAATGGGTAAAATCGGCCAGCGTAAATTTGTTGTAAATGGAGAACCGTTGTCATGTACTTATATAATATTAGCTGTCCCGACAGACGTCCTGTCAAATTTCAATAAACCCATTGAAAAAAACCCTGTATGCAAGCCAACAAACAAAAAAGAAATATTCTGATCGGTCAAGCCTTTTTTGAGTTTTAGCGAGACTAACGTACCGCAACTCATTGTTAATATAAGATTTTTTTTAACGTTCACGTGTTTTTTTTATTAACCTGCCCCTGACACTGATTACGGCAGGCCAAATACGAGTTATTCTGATATTCATATTGTAAACGTAAAATTATAATGTGTTTAACTCATATCTATTCCAGGAACATTTTTTACATACTGTATGTAAACTTACTTGTGTGTGCTTGTGTCTCAAGATACACATTTGGTTAGTTAGATTTTACTTTTAGCGTCTGATGGTATTACTTTGTGTGAATAGAGCGCAGAACAAGTGACCGGATGGTGTCGTTCACCGGCTGAGACCCGCCGTGGCAGTCCCACGGGGAGCGTGGCAAGCGCCGCCGCCGGCACTCCCTCGCGACACCTGTCCGATGCCGATAAACTGAGAAAGGTTCTTCTGGAGTTGGTCGATACCGAAAGAGCTTATGTCAAGGTGAGTGCTTTACATGTGTTCTAGATGTTTGCTAGGAGAGTGGGATCGCAGTCCCAAGGGAAGTGTAGCGCTGCGTTTGGCGCTCTTTTGTAAGATGTAATACAAACACTTACTGTATGATACCGGCATACTAAAGTGAGTGTTTATATAAACATTCATATTTATAAATATATATACATAATCGTTAAAATCTTAAGCTAATATTTAAAATAATTCGGTCACTTCACACACTCTTTGGACCCTAATCATCAAAGTATTTTCTTAGTTTTTTGAGTAAATCACGGTCACATTATTATTTATATTGCGGTCTCTTTAAACACTTTTCCACAAAAAATTATCGGTTGTGGGCATTTATCTACTTGTTTATATGTCAATGGTTGTGGGTATAGATTTTTTTGAGAGTCAGATTTTAAGCAAGATGTTTGAAGTGTTTTCGTATCTGTAAAAATAATAGAGTAAGAGTTAGGAGTTTATACTTTTAAAAAGTAGGAGTAAGCTACTTTTTTATATTTGCGCCGTCTACTAAGGATGTTGTAATGTAAACTCGTGTTTTGTTCAAGATTATGGGTTTTAAAAATCATTATTCGCAATTAATTAATGTAGCTCTGAGCCGTAAAATCTAATACCGCACATTATTCTGAACATTTTTCTGTTCGTAAACCATCAAGTGCACTTTCCTCCAGAACTTTCCGCCAGATAGGCATAAAAACATAATTCCACAATAACGACTAGGCCGACTCCGCATTGCATTTATGATAATATTAACGTGATCCTAAAGCTCCGTCATTATTTGCACAAGAATGGGGTTGGGCTGTTCCTGTTAGCTTTACAAAAGCTTCTGACACAATTCATTTAAGTATCGCAGTTTACGAAACAATTATCTCGGTATTATGAGCAAAATATAATGGTTATTCACAGCGTGCTTACGGTTCGTCAAAAGCTAAGGAATATACTACTAAATCAAGTCGACATCAAACGCAGAAATAGGTCAGTTGCTGACATCAAACGGATGTAGTAATGAAGATGGCTTACAATTATTTGCTTGTAAAATTTGCTCATTCAGCACTGATTTGATAGAATATTCAAAAATATTTTCGCATATGCTCACTGACTCTGGTGTTGAAGTTTGTAAGCTGACTGAAGGCCCCCATCTGTCGTGGCTTAATGACTTTTATAGCCGGGACATCTTAACGTGCCATACAGAGCAAGGTAGCGCTCCTTTGTTAATACTGCGGTCATCTAATATATCATAGCTTAAACCTCGTTGTCTCTAAAATATGAGTTGATTTACTAGATTAAGAAAAGCGGCTTACTAAAAGACGTTGTTATTCGCCGCCTTATATATCGTTAATATTTCAGAACTTACTTACTTAACTTAGAATTTTGTTGTTTAAAGGTTATGTGCCTCAAAAGGTCAACCAAACCCTTTCAAAACACTCTTTCGTCGATCTGCCTGTCTGTCTGTTACAGGCTCAAAAACTATTTAATTACTCAAAGATATTAAAAGTTTTTTTTTATATTATTAGGGGGTTCGAAGAGCCGGACCAACTCTGAAAAATATAATTGTGTTCGTCATTATTGAAAGAATTGTTATTATGGGTTTAATAAATACACTTTAAATTTATGACAAAGGATAATATTATGTTAAAGGTCAAAAAACCGGAAAAGTGCGAGTCGGATTTGCGCATTGAGGGTTTCGTACAAACTTTGTATAGGTATTCCTGTAATCTATAGGTAGAGAACTATTTACTGTATTTTATTAAAATTTTAGGCCCAGTAGTTTTGGAGATAAGGGAGGGGTGGGGAGATAGACAGACAAAGGAGTGATCCTATAAGGGTTCCGTTTTTTACTTTTGAGTACGGAACCCTAAAAAGGCGATAAAAACTAGTAACCGTATTTTATAAATAAGTTTTACAACTCAAAGATTTCGTACCAAAGTTTGATAGCAAAACTGTGTTGAATATTTTATGCAGACGTTATTCAACTAGAACGTAGTGCGGTAACTTTGGGACACTTCTGCGAATAGTGAAGTTTGCGTTAAAATTATTTATGTAGGTACTTTAGCAACGCAGACATTGATTAGATCTTACAAAATCATGATGTTTTGATTTATCAATTAAACTGCTGGTTTTTTAGGGTTTCGTAGTCTACAAGACAAGAAACCCGTCTGTCTGCAACTTACGCTGTACAAGTTTACGAGTAATAGACGTAATAGTCGACCAACTTATAAAATGTACTTGAAGAAGAATAAATAATGTATTTTTTTAGTACAAATACCATTAAAAATTATTTAATATAACGTTGTTTGCAGTATAAACTACAAAACCTTACATTGCGCGTGACCCGACACACGCTTCTCTAAACTAAAGTATAAAAGTTGTTTAAAAATGACGCAATTTCATATTATTATATTTTTCCTAGTTACGGCTGAAACACTACACATCAAAGAAAACATTACAAAATGTCATTGACCAAGTTTCACGGTTTTCAGCATCTCAACAATTTACTGGAGAATTACCTGGAGCCGCTAAAGAAAGAAACTTTTTTATCAAATGCCGAGATCAACGCGCTGTTTGGGAACATTCAAGAGATAGTGACGTTCCAAAGACAATTTCTGCAAAACTTAGAGGAAGCGCTCGAGGCTGAACCCAACTTTCATCACTTTGAGTTCTCCAACCAATTCAAGGTACGTGCGACTTTTTATCAACGTTTATATTATTTCAGACATTTGTTAGTGCCACTTTACATTATTCAAGGGTATCATCTTGATTTATGTGCTTTTTTTCACAGAATACGCTCTTCGCGGTTGGAAACGCTTTCTTGTACTACGTTAACCATTTCAAATTGTACAGTTCTTTCTGTGCCAGTCACAGTAAAGCGCAGAAGGTTTTGCATCCGAGTGAGTGATTTTATAATCCGCATTATCTTCAATAATTATCCAATTGTTGGTATTATTTGGGATGAATTATTTTATTTTTTTAGATGAAGGCAATCAAGCTTTACAAGAGTTCCTGGCCGCAAGGAATCCGAAACAACAGCACTCCTCAACGCTGGAGTCCTACTTAATTAAACCAATCCAACGGATACTCAAGTATCCATTGCTGCTCCAACAACTGAGGAATTTAACTGATGTTAATTCTGAAGAGCATCTTCATTTAGTCGGTAAGAAAAATACTTTTGTTGCATATATTTATCACTACATAGTATAAAGCAAAGTCGCTTTCCGCTTCCCGCGTATGTATGTATGTTTGCTTATATCTTTAAAACTACACAACGGATTTTGATGCGGTTTTTTTTTATAGATAGAGTGATTCAGGAGGAAGGTTTATATGTATAATAACATGCTACCCGTGCGAAGCCGGGGCGGGTCGCTAGTTTTATTATATTTCGAAGCGATGTGCTTCCAAATGTAATGCTTGGACGTACTTTCGATTACCTTCTTTAGACATCTTCAAGGATCTAAGCGCCTTATTTATTTTTTATTTTTAAGAGTTTGAATCTAGTTTAAGCTTTAGTTTTTTTCTTCTGGTGTTAATTCTTTTATTTTGACACTACTCTAAGAACTACCAAATAATTTAATTTATTTGTAAAATTACAGAGGCGTTGAAGGGAATGGAGAAAGTTGCGGAACATATAAACGAGATGCAACGAATACATGAAGAATATGGTGCTATATTTGATCACTTGTTTAGACAACACCAAAAGTCTTGCAAGCAACCAATAGATCTAAGTCCTGGTTAGTTTTACATAGTTTTTTACTGAATTAACTATGTATAATAATTAGCTTTGTACATTAACTTTTGTTTATTTTCAGGTGATTTATTGTATTATGGTGGCGTAGAATGGTTAAATATTTCCGACTTCCTAGGAAAAATTAAGAAAGGACTGGAATTGCATGCTATGTGCTTTGTATTTAAATCCGCTGTTGTCTTCCTCTGTAAAGAAAGACTGAGACAGAAGAAAAAGTTAATGGTAAGAACTAAGAAACTAATTTTCAGTATTAACAAATTCTCAAAACGGTGAAAAAAAACTTGCAACATGGTACTTAAGGAATGCTTACTACTGCAAAATGTAGGCATGTGCCTAATGTGATGTTTCGATGTGCCTCTGAATAACCTTTCTTAGACCTCTCGACTCTCTTTCTTAGAAGGATCTAAGATAATGTTTACCCTGTTTAAGAATTAAAGTTATGGTATTATTTTTATTTATTTTATCGAACTTAATGCAAACTGCTACGAGCGTAGCAGCCGCTACGAGTTCGTAGTAATGTTCGTAGCTTATCTTAATATTTTAAATTTATTGCTTGTAAATGGTCGTCAACTACTCAAACGACTTCTACTTTCTCCAATTGACGTTCATTTTATTTTAGGGTGTTTCTTCTAAGAATAACTCGAACGAAGTAGAGATTATAAGATATCAAGTTTTGATACCGGTGACCGAAGTGCAAGTTCGCGCTTCCTCAGCCAAAGATATGGATAGTCACTTCCTCTGGGAACTAATACATTTGAGGAGCCAGTTACAAAGACGCTCTGAAAAGGTCTACGTTCTGTCTAACAGGTAAAAATATTTTTTTTTAGTTACATTCATTATACAATTATTTACAAAACATTATGCCTGTTTATCGAAAGGTCATTTTATCATGATCTTGTTATTTTTTTTTATTATATAGCATTTTTTTTATAAAGGTTTCTCTAATTCCAACCCAAAAACTAAATTAAAATGAAATTTTGACAAAGAATATAATTTAAATGACACATGGATTAGGTGTCTATTATGTTTCTCTCATATCAAAACATCCTTAAATACGCACCGAAATCGGGTCTCGAACTAGACACATTTCTCTCTAGCTAGTTTGGGGTTAAGTAACTCGCGTGTTAATACGGTATTCTAACATTCCAGCACGGCCGACTTCCGCAACGCGTTCCTGAAGACAATTCGGCAGATCATTCGCGAGTCGGTGCGCAACATGTCACTACCAACCACGAGACCTGCACCACTACCGCCACGCGCACCGCACACACTTGACCGCCCCAAGCACCAGGTATTATTCTTGAGCTACTGGTTTTTGTATCCAGATTATCCTTCGACACATTGAAGAGACAGAGTTTTTATTTATCTTACATTTCGAACCAAGTCATTTTGCTATTATTATTGTTTTGTCAACGTATTAAAGAACTATTGGTTCAATTGCTATTATGCTGAGGATAAGATGACAGATAAGATGACGGCTGATAAAAGGGAAATGGAAAAATAATACATGTTGTGCCACCACTTAGTCTCAGAATCCCTTAGCACACAATGATTGATGTGACCTGTGTTTGGCATATAAACTTTAAAGAAAACCCGTTTTTTTCTGCTTCTGCCGTCTGTTCCCCATACAAACTTCGATGATCTGAATATGGTTAACAAGTAGATAGGTACCTAAAGATCATCCTTGTAATAAAAAAATATTTTGATTTTAGGTACAAGTGATGCAAGGATCTCAAACACTCGGCAAAACAAAGAAGCCCAAGACTAGTGGACAACGACTATCAGCTGGAAATATTGAGGTTCGTATGGAATATATTTTTTATCATGTTACTTAAAGACTTAAAATACGTACAAAGCTACATAACCTTACAAATTCATTAATTATAAATAACAAAATGTTACTTAGACAGTTTAGTGTCTATGACATATCTACAGACAAACACCAAAATGATCTTTATAAGGAAAGGGGGCGAAAAACTAGGTCCAAAATTTAGTGCAGTGACAATTTTAGAACAAGGGATATTGGGAATTTCAGATAAGTGATTTGTCTCGTGAAAACTCCCAGGATGCAGATGAGCCACCTCAGGATCTTACTATGGATGAACCAGCTTTTAGACATCGAAGTAAAACTCTCGGAGATACCATAGGTAAGTCTAAAATCAATATTTTAACCATTAGTTGTAGAGCTAAGAAAAAGCTGAGAAAAAGTATGTTGTGTCTGAGCAGTGGCGGATTTGCCCTAAGGCCCAGTAGGCCCGGGCCTAGGACGGCCAAATATTAGGGGCGGCAAATCGTGCCAAAAAAAATCACTGATGATAACAAGATTAGCAAGAAATAATTCAAATTCAAATTCAAATTCAAAATTCATTTATTTGTTTAGAATATGGTTAGTAAAATTAATGGTAATAAATGTCAAATAAAGTTTCACATATTCTGTCATAATGTTATGACATACAAATAGTCAATAATTATATACATACCTACCTATCTATATTAATTACAATCATAATAATAATGTCAACAAATTAAATTAGAATAAAGTATTAAAATTATGTAATTGCATGCAAATAAAGAATAATAAAATGTCAAATTTCAAAAAATTCATCAATTGAATAAAAACAATTATCTATCAACCATTCCTTTAGTGCCTTGTTAAACATATTTCCGCGTTTTTCTAGTAAGAAACAAGGTAAATTATTATAAATTTTGCATGTCATGTAAGCACAGTTACGTTTATATAACTCTAGTCTGGGTCTAGGCATTATTAAAGGTTTTTGCGTTGCAGTTCTCCGATTACTATTATCTTGCTTCTCAAATAAGTTATAGTGACTTCTGACAAACATAACAGATTCCAAAATGTATAAGGAGGGTAGTGTCAGTATTTTATGTTTTTTAAATATAGATCTACAGGATTCCATTTGATCCATTTCCCAAATTGCTCTTATGCATTTCTTTTGAGCAATGAAAGCCCTTCTCATATCTCAAGAGTTTCCCCAAAGCAATATACCATATCTAATGATGGATCCTACGTAGCTATGATAAACTATTAACGCAGTTTTTATTGAAGTTACTTTCTTAATCTTCCTAAGAGCATAAACAAATTTATTTATTTTTCCACATACCACATTTATCTGTGATTTCCAATTTATGTTTTCATCTAAATTTAAACCTAAAAACTTAATAATATGTGATTGCTCTATTTTTTCATTATTATGATTATTATTTAATGTTATTCTTTGTTGTTGTATTGTCCTAAATTGTATATATTTTGTTTTATTAGTATTTATTTTTAAATTATTATTATCTAGCCATAAAACTACGTCGCTTAATGCATTATTAATGTCATTTTCAAAATTATCAACGCCATTTCCATCCACAATTATAGTTGTATCATCCGAAAATAAAATACATTCATAAAAAAAAAAATACAAAGTATCTTAATATATTGAAGCCTCGCGTACTTTATTATTATAATTCTTCTAAATCACTCTCTGAATAATGTGGCCTAGTTAGTACGCGGCGCGGCGTTACTATTGCATATTTTAACATGAAAAACCGGCCAAGTGCGTGTCGGACCACGCGCAATGTAGGGTTTCGTAATTTACACACCTAACGGCGTTATATATGTAATTGACGATGATATTTCTGCAAAATTTCTAACATTACTTGATATTTGCATAAATTTTTATTTTCTAAGTTGGTCGATGATTACTTGTAAATTTGTAAAGCCCACTTAGCCGTGAGAGTTTTGCTTTTAACTTGAGTATTTATACTACTACCGTAAATTTTTTCACGCCCCCAAACCCATTAGTTTAGCTTCTAGGGGGGAGGGGGACTCTAACAAAAATTTACACTTTAAAGCTTAATATTTCGCAAACGGATCTCTTAATCGAAAAGTTGTTTAAACAAACCCTCCATTCTTTTTAAAGATCTATCCAACGATACCCCACATCAGGGGGTACGCGAGAAAAAAAATAACATCCCCACCTTAGGTGAAGGGGGGGGAGGTACCCTAAATAAAAAATGTTTTGGACTGATTTGAAAAAATATTTTACCATTAGAATCCTACATAACTCTGATGAACATAGGTATACGTTATTTTCAAAAACGTTAGGGATCCGTATGAAAACTTCGATATGTAACCCAATGTGGGAAAAAAATACCAAAAAAAAAACTTATATCGGACATAAATATTTACAAAAAAATCTGCGATACGATATATGTCTAACTATTACAGTTATGTCACAATAACAACTTTTTAAGGTTTCGTAGACTACAAGAAACCCTTATAGTTTCGCCAAGTCCGTCCGTCCGTCCGTCCATCCGCAGCTTAGCTCAGAGACTATCAGTGCTAGAAAGCTATTTTGCATACATATTAATAATGTTAACAAAGTCGTAGAATAAAATCTAGAAAAACAATTTTATTTAGGGTATCTCCCCTACACCTAAAGTGGGGATGTTATTTTTTTTCTCGCATACCCTAAGGTGTGGGATGTCGTTAAATAGGTCTTTAAAAACATTATGGGTTTGTGAAAACAACTTTTCGATTAAAGGATCCGTTTGTGAAATATTATGCTTTAAAGTGCAAAATTTTGTTAGAGTCAAGTGTGTACCCCCCTCCCCCCTACCAGTTTTATACCACGATTCGTTGTGGAGGTGTGAAAAAATTCACGGTGTACTACTACCGTGAATTTTTTCACGTAACGAATTTAAAAGGAAAATTATCACGGCTATGTAGGATTTACAACTTTACGAGTAATCATCGACAAACTAAGAAAATGTATTTTCTAAGTTGCTCGACGATTATTCGTAAACTAGAAGTAAACTTATTAGTCCAAGTATTGTAGAAAGTTACCGATGTAACGTTGTTAGCTGTGTAAACTACGAAACCTTACATTGCGCGTGGCACGCACTTGGCCAGTTTTTATTTTTTTTCGGCAGTTAAAAGTAAATTCATTAATTATGTATCTAGTCTATATGATGAGTGCTAAGAAAGGGGCGGCACATGACCCGGGGCTTAGAGCGGCTAGGACTGCAAATCCGCCACTGTGTGTCTATCATGTGGTCAGCCATAATATCTTGTTCTATCGATTTGCATATTTTTGTATTATGTTACCAAAAACCGCATAATGCCAAAAAATAAAAACAATTCCTGAATAACACAATTAATTTATACTACATTTTATGTTGCCAATTTTCTTAATAATTTGATTTAATTTGTGTTATTGATATCTCGGTTTTCAAAAGTTATACGAAATATTTAATTATAAATTAAATTTCTAAATTTTTTACAGTTGCATTCGTCAAGAGCCCAGGAACAGAGCAGAAATTACGGGAACAAAACAAACACAAAGTCCAAGGTAACACCATCGAAAATAGGTAGTTTTTATTTTGCATGTTACTCATAGATAGTTTATTTAAATTTATAAAAAAAAATCATTAACACCATTTTCGTATCAGATTACTTACACAATTCACACGTATTATTCAATCATAATTTTGAGTTCTTTGTGCAATAACTAATTAGCTACTTCGCATGTAACAAATATTATTATTGGTACCTAACAAATCATTTGCTGGACTAACAGAGACTAACGCGAAGCGAGTTTTGCCCCCGCCTCCTCCGGCCATGGAGCCCGAGAAGCCTGAGGCGGGCTCCAAGTCGGAGGGCGAAGACGAGCCTCCACCGCCTCCCGCCAAGCGCGGCCTCGGCCGAACCCCTAACCATCTCACTCTAAGGTAGGATTACGAAGAAAAATATCTTCTGATAATGTACTTAGGAAGCCACGAAGTTCTAATACTTTTTACATTTTACAGCACGACTTCGACTCTTAGCGCCGGCAGCACTGGTAGCCAGGCGCGGCTTATCCAGTCCTCACACCAGCCGACGCAGTACCAGCCAACCATGGTCAAGGAACTAGGTAAGCAGGAATCACAATCCCTGAAATCTTCCCCCGAAAGAAAGGCTGCTCCCGAGAAACGAATCAAGGTGATCCGCTCATGTAGCGGTGGCAGCATCCACCGCGAACGCTCGCCAAGCCGCGTGGCAGATCGCGCGTCACCCGACCGTGACCGCGACCGTGTCACCAAGGTCATCGTCTGCAAGTCTCCCAATAAGTCAAACCTCAAGCAGACCAAGGCATTACACCGCTCGCCTCGCGGAAGCCTCGATCAGTCGAAGTCCCCACGTGGCTCGATCGACAAGTCACGCTCGCCACAGCAGAGCTTTGACGGATCGCGGTCACCGCGCGGTAGTATCATGAAGTCGCGTGAGAATAGTGTGGATCGCGCGCGTTCGCCAAAACCAGCGCCTAAAAAGGGTATTATGCGCACGCCGCAGGCGAGCTTCGACCGGTCACCGTGCAAGTCGCCTGCCACCAGCCGCCGCACGTCGCGCTCCACGCCCGCACCTGAGAAGCTAGCACGCCTTGGCACCAACTCGCTCGACCGCATGACGCACTACTCTCAGCTTGCCAAGGCCGAAGACAAGGCCATGAAGATGGGCATCGTCGTCTCTAAGTCCACCGAGTCGATCGCCTGCGCTATTGAGCATCCCACCTGCGTTCAGTGCTACCTTTCCGGCAAAAAACAGAGTAAAATCTCCTAGCATAAGGGGAGGGGCAAGTCCCCAAAGTCCCGCAGAAGATCTCTTGCAGCGCAATTTGTTCAAACATCTTCCGATCGAAGCAGCATAGAGACTTTGGATGATTCCACTGAGCGCGTTTACTGCCCCATCGCGCGCTATCCTGATGTCAACGATTTTGATCAAATACATGTTTAAATTATACTTTTTTGTAACTAAGTAGGTATAAGACTATGGAACCGAACAACTACTTAAGTAAAGGGTGTCTCAATCAAGTAAATTCAACTATTTCTTTGGTAAGCAAACCAAATTCAACAAGATGATGATACAATTATATTTTCATGGACGAGAGCTTCAGTTATTATGCCTATTTACTATTTATTTAAGCCCAAGTATTTTAAAGATCAGCAAGGTAATCTTTATTTATTGAGCCAGCTGGCATTGATCGATATATTCTTTTAATGGTTTTTCTATATCATAAAAGCGGGCTCTGAATAAAACAGTTATTTAATCTACTGTATTGAGATACCCGATACAAATTAAAATATAATCTTTGACCTTTTAATGTAAGTTAAACGGTTCGATGGTGCTTATAATTAAAGGAATTGATTAGAATCGAGCACTAGAAAAAAAATGTGCCTCGTATCGTAATTACGACATTATTATGCTGAAGAAATACTTTATTAGGTTTATTGAAATGTATTGATATTATACCTATTACTTTGTGTTCAAAAAAGCTTTACTATTATCAGGTTCTGAAAAGACCATGCTAAATGATGACTACTAAATGGAATTGACAGACAATTACCTAAAATAGGTTCGACATTGTCTGTTTATATTGTTTGAAATCAATACAAGTCTGCCAACGTTCAAATAAAACATACAAGTACGTTATATTATGTACTTAGATCCAGTTAATTATAACTCACTCAACGGTGATATATCATAATACGGGCTTGACCCAGCGAAGTATAGATTTATTAGCCAATGATGTTCAAGTTGTTACTACACGTACACGTTCAAGTCTCGATTTAAATCAAATCCTTACGTGAACTTTATTGACCAAGAAATAAATACTTTCGAGTCAAGCACGTAGTATAATAATTCAACATTGAGAGCCGACGTTATTTTTACCTGGACGTTAAAATTAAGTGTAGTTATTCCAATACTCCTCACGTAGAAGTGACGTATATAGTTAGATAATGCAAATACTCGTACAATCATAAATATACACATTTGTGTTAGTAATTAATCAAATTCTTACTATAAGTAAATATATTATAATGTATAATAATGGCTGTGGTATTGAACTGATGTTTATTCTATGATCACTTTTATCACATCTGTTATCCTAAGTATCTTCATAATTCTTCAAAATTTTTATTTTATAATTACGATAGAATAATGTATAATTAATTAATCCCAGGATTTGTAAAATTTTATTAAGTCTTCCATTTCAATGTACCTTCAAAAAACGCCAACTGTTTATTTACTTTTGGCATTTGCATTACTTCTGTACCTGCTTAGAATAAACCTAGGTGCCTATTAATTTAGTCAATTTATAAAAAACTATGATCTTACGATTTCGTTACCCAACGCCAAATTGACGGTTTGGATTGCAGAATTTATAATTTTTAAAAAATACATACCATCATGCAAACCAGATATATAAAATTGTTACAGTCATCTGAAAAATAACAACATAAAGATTTTTTTTCTATAAAATAAGCTCTTCTAATAATATAAAGTAATCTTTCAAAATAAATTTTAATCTTTTTAATAAGCACTTACTACACTATTCCAAAATAAGAGAATCAAAATGACCTCACCAAACAACAACTCACTGAAATTTATTTCATCCACTATACCATACATTATAATATAAGATGTGTTAGAAGTAATCCCTATAAAACTTAATAGATAATCACCAACTGTTTCAAATCGATACAAGAACAGTCTTGTTGAACATCCTTCACGGTGAAGCTATTTTGTTTTCACTTAGAGCATAGAAGCAGCTGTACTTCGTTTTCAGGGGTTATCTAAATACACCTTGTATATAATACTAGCGACCCGCCCCGGCTTCGCACGGGTAGCATGTTATTATACATATAAACCTTCCTCCTGAATCACTATATCTATTAAAAAAAACCGCATCAAAATCCGTTGTGTAGTTTTAAAGATATAAGCAAACATACATACGCGGGAAGCGGAAAGCGACTTTGCTTTATACTATGTAGTGATGTCACCCTGTAGGAAAGTGTACTAAGAGCTTTAGAAAAGAAAACAAAAAAATATAAAAAATATCTTATATAACATAATACTCGTATAATATAATTATGTTTACTAGCTGCGTTATCGTGTACGAGTACTTCCTATGTGTACCTCATCTACTATTGATGTATCTATAAAAGTATGTACATAATTCTAATAACAAAATATTATAGCATTATTTCAACCACTTTTAATATAATAAGAGCTTACTTACTTGAATAACTCTAATCAAGAGCTCAGAGCCAAGGGTACCTAATTATAAAAGTGGTTTGTTACCTGGCAGTGTTATTCAAACTGTAGGTATTAAAATGTAATCAAAGCATTATATAATAATCATATGAATAGTTTGTGTCTATGAAATATACATTGAAATGTAGTTATAAACGTGTGGTTAGTGTAGTTTTGCAAGTAGGTATAATAATAATAATCAGACATAGCACCTACTAATAGATTAGGTATTTACCACTTATATCAACATAAAAATATTGAAGTGAAATAAGTAACTAAGTAATCTCTATTCACGTAGTACTTTACCTTATTGTAGCTTTGCACCCTGTCAACTTTGGTAGATCATGCACTGACGAAATCTTCTTATATAATATCGAGTCGTAGGTACGTTTTATGTAATCGGGGATAAGTACGCAAGAACAAAAGACCTAAATTCAAAATTTTACAAGCCAAAGAATTGGTATCCAGCGCTGTCAGCTTATTACTATGAAGAAGTTCCATCTTTTTCATGAGACATACTCGCTATCCCCATAGTATTGTATTATCATCGGAGTTTGACAGATAGGTATGCAAAGTTCAACTCAATTGGGAACCGAGAACTGTGCCGATATCGGTTTTTTGAGTTATGGTCATTGTAAACGGTTGCCATAGTGACTTTCGTGAACCTTTGGGACTTTAACTATCTATTCTCCTGGTAAACTGCGGGTGTTTAGATTGATCGCTATAGTGACGCCTTTGTATTTTTGGACTTTTGGCTTTTGGTCTTGCGTATATGACACACATGTGACATGGTAAAGGTAGGGTTATTATGTTTGTTCTAATAAATCTAATTCAGATTTGTAATTTAATTGATTGATTCATTACTTACCATTTTATATGTGTTTATGAGTGAAGTTATTAGTTGGTATGCAGCAGCGCTCTCTGCTATTATAACACGTAGAGGGAACTATAATCTATATGCTAGGTCTCAATCTATATCAAAAGCACATAGTAAGTAGATAGTTGCTGAAAAGCTGATGCCGAAAACTTGACGCTACCGCTTGAATGTTCGATGACAATGTTGACCGGCGTAGTTAATTCCCTCCTCTCGCTCGACTCCATTTCCATTTATATTCCGCGTAACGGGCTTGCTGTCGCCGCCGACCGCTCTATCCCGCGGCGTCGCCTTCGACATTCATCAAACATTCAACTCTTTCCGCCAATACCTGGCCAAGATTCGGTTAAAAATTATCCGTCGCACAAAATTGTCGCATCAATAGCAAATATCGAGTGTGTAAAGAGTTCGGTGTTTGGTGTGTTGTAGGATCGCCCGTGTGGAAACCGCGTGACATGAGCGAGCCGAGCGGAGGCGCCGGTGGTGGCGGCGGCGTTGGGGGGAGCGCGGGCGGCGCGGGTGCGAGCCCCGTGGCTGCGCCCTCCGCGCCCACCACTCTGCCACGCTCGCAGCGACCCGCGCCGCGCGCGCACCACCTCTCCGCCAGCCGCAAGTCACTCGCGCCGGACCACCGCCACTAGCCTGCCCCCCCGCCCGCACCAGCCGCCACACTGTCTACTGTTTACTCCACTGTCATAATGAAGTAAACGTTTTACATGACAATCATAATTAACGGAAATCGGCATTTTCCCTGCATGACGCGCGGCCCTGAATCTCTTATCCTTTCATGAATAATTTTCTTTGTATCGGGTGGATTTCCAAGTTTTTAATACTCTAGCGCGAGCGTTGAGGTATCGCTCATTTACGAAATGTATGTGTTATTTATGTAACAAAAACCAGATTTTTTATCACTCTGATTGACGGTTTAATGCATATTCCAACGATATTATATTATACATTTTAATATTTTAATGGTTTCATTTTTTCGCAATGTTAATAAGAATAACTGTTCTACATTATAAGCATTTATTAAAGGCTCAAATGACAAACCCAATATTTCACATTGTAATACATAATAATTATTATGCTTAAAATAATTTTAGAAGAATAGACGAAATACCTCGTACCTACTCATTCCGTATTTTACAAAGACTGGGAGTGGTACTTACAGGAGTACTTACTATGAGAGGTACTTACAGGTGAATATAATGCAATGATTTATTTCACAGTTATATGGAGGTATATAACCCTTACTAAAATGGTATATAATGTAGTCTAACAAAAAGTCTGCATGCTTCATTATTAAATTATTGTATGAATAACATTGATAATGTTATATTAATTTAAATTATGTATATTGCATGCGTTGGTTGCACTAACTAAAAAATCTACCTAAGTATTCTTTTGGATCTGCGTATAGTTGATCAGCAGAAATTACGTATGTAAATATTTTACAGATCAAAATTCCACTTGTGCCACAGTGCAAACAAGCACTTTACTCGTGATTAGAAAGTATCTACTGAAAAATAGTTGATTATTCAAATGGGTTTTTAACCTTGGTTGGTTTTAAGTAATTAATAAGTAATTTATTCAAATAAAACACTATTTACATTATGTACGTCTTAGACATAACGACAGAACTTGTACTTAGTAAGTCGAGGATGTCATAAAGGTAACGATGATGCTTTTACGTGTAAGATATGGAGGACCTTCCGTTATCACGATGCAAGATTAATATAAATGCTTCCTCTTACCTCAAAACCAATAGATTTGAATGAACTCTAAAGATCAACAATGATTATTTATAACATAATAGCATTCTTCAAATTTTGAGATACTTTTACTGCATTTTACTCCTCGAAAGAAAACATTTCTTCAAACATCTATTCACTTTGTTTATTGCGTGAGGTTGAATTTAATCCACCCGTAGGTCAGGTCGTAAAAATTGCGTGTGACATGTGAAGGTACTCTTACAAACCAAGATGGTGAAATTACAATGTAGGCCTCGTTACTGTTAAATCATTATCTTATGCAAGCATAAACTATGTCATACAATTAAAATGAATAATAATTATAAAATTAAATGTACTAGTAGATAAATAAATGTTGAAACCTGCAAATGACTATCCTCGTCTTGTTTCCTTCAATATTATATAATAAGTGTTATTATTTTACGACTGTTCTATTCGAAGTTTATGTTTAAATGTTGTTAGTATGTTTTACCTCTGTGCCAAATTAGATACCCTCTACCTACCTAATTGTGCTTGAATGAATTAATGATAAAATATAATAATATGTCTGAATAAATATATCTTGAGAGTAGTTAGCTATAATGTACTGTGTTTAATTTTGGTCACATTAGCAACTAAAACTCACTCCCCGTATTGATTGAATGCACTCACCCAATAAAAACATTAGGTAGTGATAATAATTTATCTTCGTGATCAAATTTGAAAAACAGTATCATAGGCTAGGTGAATAATATGACATGAGTATGAGTATCCTACACGATTATGTTTCTATAATTTTATGAATAATAAAACTATAATATTTGTAGATAATTGTAATTATATAATATATTGTTGTTCTGTTAATAATCCTAAATAATTATAACAAAAATGTTAATAATATCACGGAAAATTATGAGCTGAGGCGGTATTTCCTAATTCAAAAACAGTATCAAGTAGGTTTACATTAATATTTTTGTTCATACAAGTAAAACTATAACTTGAAATGAAAATATTTAATTAATTATTAAAATCACAACAATCTGGGATAACGTACAAAATTTATCTTTTATTCGAAAAACAACGACCGTGATAATATTTTTATTATTCAAAATCTAGCGTTTTTATGAAATACTTCAAAGTTTGCTCTTTTCTGTCTAAAAACAACATACACGACGAGTAGTAGGTACCTATTTTTATCATTTAATGGCTCAGACAACTGTACTATATAAATAATCTTAATAAACATTGCGTACCGAGTTAATTAATTCGGTTCCGACAATAAATCTATAAGATCTGTTTTCTGAAACAGTGCTAGTGTATAATGTGACACAGTGTGAAGCACGTGTATCAAAAAACTTTGCTTGACTCCAGATTTAGTTTGAACCTACACCGTTTTAGCACAGTGTTTTATAAATAAAATATATGCAAGCTAAGGATGTCAGTTATCGTGAACAAAATAAACACGATAGTCATTTTAATCGATAATAATTTTTGTTCGAGTTACGGTGTTTTTTCCTTCGATAACATCAAGAGTGGATCGATATGTTTCAGCGGATATTATCGTCGTCACAAGTCTTAAACTATTTTATCTTTATTCAATAAACCCGTCCAGTGTACAGATTTTCCGTGATCATATGCAACATTTCTCTGTATTATAATTAACATAAATATTAACAGGAACACTTTATATAATATGTTCTTAATATAATATACATATTTTATTTATTAGTGACACAATCTATTTTAAACTACACAAAGTTTTGTTATTTATAGTATAATTTATTGAAATAAATCTTGTTTATTAATATACATATGTTAAAATATTCGAATTTAATAATTACGAACTTATACATCAATTTATAGATTATTATTATATTAAGAAAATATAATTAATGAAAATGATTAAACAAAATAATATGAGTGAAAAATGAAATGAAGGATGAGCTCGTTAATTGCGATTGTATTGCAAACTTCAATGACATTTGGAAAAGTAGGAAATGAATGAATATTTAGAAAGACTTATTGAATTAAAATATGAAAATAACTAACGTTATGTATTAGTATTACTATATATATATAAATTCTTGTTACGTTCTAATAAGTACTTTGCAACTTGTATTTATTTGGGTCATCCTGGATACGGGTACCTAACAACATAAATTATAATAATAATAATATTATGTTACTATTTCTAATGAACACTTAAAATTACGAAACAATATTTAAAACGCAAAAATCTATTGTGTACAATTATTTGGTTTGACTCCGATTCAGCTTGTCCCCCTCGTGCACTTTTGTTATAACGTCAGTATATAAGATCATCAGAGAGACTTCAGATCTCATTTAAATTTAACTTTTTTAAGAAACAGATAGTAAGTATGTATAATCGGTTACAAGTTTTTTTTCGAAATAATATTTTTTTATTGAATTGAAAAACTTGAATAATGCAAACTGGGTAATTTACTTTATGTCAGTCCTGCAAATACAATGTCATTCAATTCAAAGCCAATACTTTAGTACCTAGTTAATTTGTATAGTGAGCATAGGTTATTTTAGGGTCACCGAGGCAGAACCCTAAACTATGGTACCAACGTAAATACGGTCTAAGAACCATGGAGACTATTGTATTTTTTTTATATTGTACTGTTCTTATATTTTACCTAGTACATAAAGTGCCTTCACATTAAACAATGATAAATAAAGTGCACGTTGATAAATTATTCCAGTTAAATTGCTATTCGTTGACAATTAAAACATTATTGCTGACAAATGCCTCAAGTTTCCCAACTAATGACACCATGTAAAAAGGCTGCCATAGTGTTACATTATCATAATTGGGTTGAGATCAGACCAGCTGTGAAAATGTCACTGTCAGTGTTGGAAAACTGTTATACATGAAACATAATATCTTTTAGTGGCTTTCGACAATGTTAAGTTAAATTTTATTGATGTATGATTTTGTTAGTTAAGTATTTAATATGTTTAAATTTTGTGACACATATGAAAATTACTTTTTATTGCTTATGAATAAAATTAAAAATTATGTTTGTTTTTTTTTTCTTGCTACCTTTCCTACGAGACTAGTGATAAAAAAGACAGTTAGAGAATTTCGTTATAAAACCAGCATAATGTTATAAAAAAGTTATATTCGCAGTTATACATGAATGAATAACTGCGAAAAATGAATTATGAATTATGAATTATGAATTATGAATTATGAATTATGAATTATGAATTAAATGAATTATGAATTATGAATTATGAATTACATTAGACTGTTTAACTTAAGATTTGAGATTAGAGTTAGTTAAGAGATCTCTAATAAAATATGAATGTGACAGACATTTCTAGAGTGTTCTAAACATAATTTCTTAAAAACAATCAGGAGGTAAAAAATAACTTGATCAACGTTAAATAAAACACCAAGTCAGTACATTGTGTTTATTGAATCGTACATTGACGTAATAAATCAAACGATTTCAGTGTTGTCATTCCAACCTTACAATTTTCTAATATACAGATTTTTCTAGTTTGATATGAGTGAAACATTCAAAATATAATTAATTAAGTATGTACCTATTTACAAGGTTAGTAATAATTACATCTAGGTAGATAAAGTATACATATACATAGATGATTTAAACGTTTTTAGATAATGAAACATCAATTTTTTTAAATAAATTTAAATTGCACCACAATTTTGTTGGCCTAAGACATTTAACAATAATAATTAATGTCTTTGTAAAGCAAATTTTAGCTAAACACACTTCACAATAATTAATTTTAAATTACTCAAAGTGAAAAGATTATGGTTCATGAAATTGCACTGCAAAACCGGGAAGCGTACCTAACTCAAAGCGTTTCCATTTTGCCACCGCTAGCATGACTACGAGTATTTACCGAAATAATCGCTAAATAACTATAACTGCAATAATTATAGTGATTCGATAGGTTTAACTGTGTAGCAGTAGGTTATGTAGAATCATGAAGCTACTAAAACATCACTTTTTGTGTGCCTAACTCATTGCTTACCCATAAGACGCAATGAGTTAAGTCCATTTTGAATAAGAAATCCCGCAGATGTGATGCTGTAGACTTGGTGCATCGAATGCGTGATCGGCTGTGACACATTGACTTGACGTGTTTTTCACTGCAATGATCGTTTGGCAACTCTCTTTATAAACAACTAATTTCTGAGGCAAGGTGATTTTTACAGTACCGTGCAGTAGTACCAGTAAAAACTTTTAACAGTCCTTTACCAGGTTCGTATCAAGCATAACTATTATAAGCAAAGACAGGATCTTCATTTTAAATCCGCACCAGTTTCGTATTAAAACAGGAAGTGTGTTGTGCAACTGTATATTTACTAAGTTAATAAGTATAGTGCTGCATACTAAAGTGAATAGAATACACACATGTATTCTGTTTAAAGAAGAGTGTTCCTTCTAAACTACATATTATTGAAACCAAATACTATGAATATAGCTGAAAATGTAATGAGGGCCGATTTTTTTATTTATTTATTTTAAAATCATCAGATACTAACTGTGGATATGAGTAGTAAAAAGTTAGATAGATAGGTACCTACTTGAAGACAAAATACTTGTATGTAGGTAGCAGAGTTATACAGTTAAAAGCTGTTGCATAAACAAAATAATATTCACAAACAAAAAATGTTAGACTATTACTGACTTATTTACTGATGGTAGACTATCGGATTGTTTTTTGGGAAGCTCGCTTTGTAAATTATGTTTAAAATATTTAATTCTTAATTAAAATTTCATTTTTAGCTCAACGACAATGTCTTCCCAAAACGCCCTAAAAAAAAACAATGGAACTATCTAAGTAGACATTAAGTAAAGGGTGTACTTACGCACATACTTCTATTTAGAATAAATATATACACAGTAATGTGGCACAGGCTACAATCGTAAAATTATGTAATTCATATTTCTACATAGGTTTAAATGCTGTTTAGGCTCTTAATAAATCTACGAGTACGTCGTATACGAACCTATTAAACAGCTGCTAGAAAATACTAAAAACAGTTTTAGATCGGTTATCTAAATCTCACGTAATGAGAAATTAAAGTTGAAACCATTAATAAAAATGTTACAAGTTTTCATTATGCCAGGACTTATTAGAATTATTTCCAAGTACTTGCCAAAAAGCGGATTTTGTATTGAGAGCTAGCCGCGCACGGGAGTGCGTACGATCGTTGTGACAATAGTCCTGTAGCATGCGAGATACTATGTGGCGCGGCGCTAGTAGGGAGTGATCTTCAATCTCTAAAGTCACTTTTAAACGGGGCACTGTATTTTATTTTAAATCCTCCCAACTTTGAAAAAACAAATTTATATTAACCAATCACTGTAGTTTCGGTGCTGCACAACAATATCAAAACCTGCTATAACAACTTTGTGTGCTAATACTACTTGAAGTGCTAAAACACGCCGTTTTAAAGTCACTTAAAAACACATAAATGCGACATTCAACTCATTGAATTCAAAACTTATATTAATTAAACATATGTAGAAGGGTATAATGAGTACCATAAATTCAATAAATAATAATTCTATTTAAGTTTAATATATAACTTACATAATAATTTTCATTATGTTAATTATTTTATCTAAGTTATAATTTATGGAATTCTCGGATCTTGATTTAATGTGGATTCATTATTCTATTATATTTTATTATAATGGTGTTTCCTCAAATTATGCTAGAATAAAATTCATTCATCCTAATTTCATTTATATTAATTACGTAAGGCACTCCATTAATTTTTTGCTGTTTTTGTCGAAAGTGATCGAAAATACTGACACATAAGATTTTTTTTTCTATAAAATGAAGACCATTGGAAGTTAAAGTTACTGATGCACCGCACATTATAACATTATAATTTTAAGCTCGAAACAATAAATCAACATTCATTTATGACAATACCACTATACTTTTGTTAAAATACATCCGTTTAAAGAATTGGTGACATAATAGGTAGGTACAGTAAAGAAAACTGATTGTATTCCCTTTTGACTGCAGTAAGTAGTAATAGAACAGATTAAGAATTCTTAAGTACGCTTGTTCAAACTAATATATTATTATATAGCTCAAGAAGACTGAGCAAGTATAAGAAGTGGTCTACAAACCAATAAACGTATGGTTCTCGGATTTGTTTTGGGGTATCTTCGTGCAAAGGAGCAAAAATGTAACCCAGCGTTTTAAGCAAAATATTAATTGTTGAGTTTTTGCTAGATGTTTGAAAAATGTTTAAGTCGGGCATTTCTGATTGCAATTACTGTGTTTTTTTTTTACATAGACCTTGCCTTTCGACCTTGATATTTTCCCCCAGTCTCCTTTTGGTATCACTCAAACGGGTTTACAGTCAGATTTCATCAGAATACATTTTGTACATTGATAATACATTTATTTAAATTTTAATTTAGAATTTAGTTTCTACATGTATCGTACCTACCTATAGTAGTTGCATATATCTTGAAGAAGGCGCTTGAAATTCATAAAGTCCTTTATTTCAATATGAATTCTTAGTGTTTATAAGTTAAATAAGAGTAAGAGTACTAACTTTACATTAAAGTGATATAAATTAACCAAATAAATCAATCTGTTATTTTAGTTTTAACTACACGTCTATCATATTGCACACAAAACACATCATATCACAGACACAAAAATAATACGTGATCTAAGTACCTACTTGTAGCACTGTATGCCAACGCATTTGTTTAGGTACTCGTACAACAAAAACGAGATACACAAAAGAATGATTGAAGTAATAAAGAGACTTTCCTAAATGCGAATTCATACATTACCTTTTGTTAGTATAAATTTCATTCATCATTTATTTTACCTACACGTTTTACCCGTTGTTGTGATTCTATACAAAAAACTTAAAATCACAACTAACAGCTAACATCAATGTTTTTGGACCCTAAATATTGAATAAAAAGCCATTTTGTTCATAAGTAACCTCTTTAAAATTTTTATCAAATTTAACTACCTAATAATAAGTTACATGACATTTAAACATGCTTCCAGTTTTTTTTTATGATTGTAATGTACGCGCGGCGTCTACTCAGCCCCTTTATTAAATATTTACAAAACAAGTTTTTGTGATTTTGTAATTTAATACATTATATTTATGATTTTCCGACCAAAACAATCATCTTCGTTAATACCGAATCGTTAAATTAAATTTAAGATATCAGTTTTTGATACCAAACAGAATCACTTGAAGATCAGCTGGTATGTTGTAACGTTGCTTTGTTATTAACAGATAAGGATAAGTATTTTAGAAATGTGCACTTATTATCAGACCCTTTTTATTAAAAAGAAACAGTTGACTAAAGTGCCGCTATAATTGTGGCACATCATGCCCAATTAAATAGTATAATGTCATTTTTAATAATGTAGAAGACCATCCTAATTTGTCCTAGTGACTGACCCTTTATTTTGGCGTATGTCTTATCCTTTGCGACACTTGGAACAAATTTGGCTCTATGTCTGTTTAGGAATATGTAGTTATCAATTTACAGCAATGTTTAGATTCATCCAATTTGTCAAAATTTATATAAACTTTTATATAAAAAAGTTTTTATTAACATTACTTTTAGTAGAACCCGTAAATCATTATGACTCTTGAATCTGAGGACCACCTGCAATAGCTAATAATATTTGACAAACTAAGGTATGTTTTGTACCATTTTATCAGAAGAAAATGACAGGGAAGTTTTTCTGTTATCATCTAGCAAGTTTACCTCAGTAAAGAATGAAGTTAGTTTATATTGGTTTACGTAAAGCAATATATCTACGAATAACATTTGCACTTAAATATGTACTGTTTATTATACCTATTATGTATAATTAATATCGATTACTTTAGATCTTTCTGACTCATGTGAACGCCGATAGGTTTCATTGAATTTATAGCGCGCTGATCGTGCACGCGATAGGGTTGTGTTGTGCATGTATATTTGTCTAAACATTGGTCCCTATGATTGCTATTGTTAATTTGTGTCATCTCTAGGCAACGACATGTAGGGGGCGGGACGCCGCGCGCGGCTGCCTCTCCAAGTAAAGGCACATTGAGTCGTGATTCATTTAGATAATCTATATGCAGTACCTAAACTTACCAACAAATGTATTTCTCTTCTCCATTTTTTTAAATCTAAAACTAGTCAAAGGGTCTAACTAATTTAAATACTACTTTAATCATGAATTAAACTTCACACCACTATAATACGATCTCATATTTTTCGTACACTTTTGTATTTCTGACATCACATCCTAAAATTCTACGACGACTAACTCCCCGTCGCTACACATTTGGCAACATGGTGGTGGAACTAAAAAAATCTAATTAGCTAGAAGGCGGATACGCCTATAATTATAACTAAATTAAAGACAGCGTCAATAGTTGTCTTCGCATTTAATTTCACGCGGCGCGGGCTGCGTGGACCATTGTGGTTCGGTTGAACCGTCCCACTCGGAGTACGAATCGTATAAGAAATTGTCTGACGAGGTTTCGTCTTGTGCCACTTCTGTGCGGCTGAAAGCCTCGGCAAATTTACCGATTTCCGTGGAGCCAAAGGCTTGCTGGAAAGCGGGAAGTGGAACTACTGGCGGCCGTTTCTCTACTACGGGTGGCGACTGCCTGGGTTCTTTATAGACGCGTTCCCTGGCATATCGAGCTGCGTGGTCGTGCGGTACCGCAGCTGGGACAAAATCATGAGAGTTACCATGTCTGACTGGGTTGTCCCGATTGTAGGTAGAAGGATTCTCATCATAGACAGGGAAAGACGCTGGTTTCCCATCCTGGTGGCAAATTGTAGTCTGAGCTGGCAATGGAAGGTTCTGAAAGGGAATACATTTTTTATTAGCTTACTGAGAAATAAACAAAAAAAACATTATGGCTTATGTTTACCTTCATTTGTCGACAATCAGAAGGATAGCGCATGCGCTCCCGAGAGCACGGACTGCGTGACCATTCATTGTTGACCGCCGCGTGTGCTCCATTCCAACCTCCATTCATTGCACCCATCTTAAAAGTAACATTTTAAGTTTATTAACCCAAAAGAAAATTTAAGGTAGCGAACCATCTTCGAATTGAGTTGGATAAATTGTCATTAAACATATATTTGTTTTATCTTTGACGATAACTTTTGAATAAATAATAACAAATTTTAGTAACCTTAAATATTATTAAGTTATTTTTGAATGCAGAATATGTATTTGAAATATAATTAATCAATAATAAAATACATGGGGCTCAATTTAGAGCGAATTAACATGTTAATTACCTGATAATGAGTCCACATATGTGGTTCGCCATAAGTAGGACCCCGTCCATTCATTCCAATTTCCAAAGGAGGCTGAAATCACACAATTTTGCTTATATTATCATCGTGAAGACCTTTGCCCTAAATCGTTATAAACGTTATACTGTATAGGTACTACTTAAATTACGTTATAAAGTGTTATTTTAGAAAAATACTATCTATATAATCGTTTTTACGTTATGATACTGAACTTTTAAATTGGAACCACGCGTGTATATTCAGAACGTGCCTCGACGTAGCAGTTATGATACAAAAACTTGTACCATAAAAAACAGTGTTGCTTCTAATTTCTCTAATAGCTATAAAATATCTTTCTGAAAACGTAAACCAACTTAAGATGTAAGTTAAAAAAAAAGGTTTTTTTATGTAAAAATACCTTGATGTATTTAGTGGTTTTCTTTTGGCAGAATTTAATTAAATAACCGCGTACCTAACGAAAGTATTACAAATGATATGGTAAAAAGATGGCATTGGAATGTGTACACAATCCGTAGGAGATAATGCTTAGCGCGAAGAATGCGGGGGTGGGGGTGAGCAGTGGCGATCGATGTCCGTTGCCGGCTCCGCACGGTCCCGCTGCACCAACTGCATACATCACGAGTCATTATGTTTAACACAACGTTTTATAAATAATAATTTTGCTTCAGATACCTTCTCACTTACTTATCGTACTTTTGCCATTAATTTTATAACATAAATAACCATACTTTAATTCAATGAATAGAATCTTGTACCATCTATGACTTCCCTCGACAATAATTACTTCCAACACACACAATTTTTTGTATGAACTGCTAGTTTGACCGTATGAAGGTCAAAACATTAAACCATAAACCTAGTTTTATGGATTAAGATTATCTCATGTTGATACAACTATTCTCAACAGAATAGTTGTATCAACATGAGGTTGTCGTATTCAACGCTACGCGTTGCTACGCAATGCTACGGCGCTACGATGCTACGACGCGAATTGCTACGACCGTCTGCGTTTAGTAACTTGAAAGTACCTATCTACTTAGTAAGAAATCTATAAATTATAAAGATACTTATTCAAACAAAATTAAGCGAATAAACTAATGGAATATTAACTAGGCGCTGGGTTAAGCCAAGTACCTAAGTTTAAAAAGTTTTAAATATTATCATTACATCGAGTCATCTTATTTTTGTATTTGTAGAATCCAAACACAATAGCAAGACGTAGGAAGTGCTCGTAGACTAGTGATGGGAGATTTGCGGAGGCTAACTATCGAGCGGCGGCCGGTGGCACGAACCACGTGACTTATCGATCAGCGCTCACGACACTCGGAAAAATCAACCGCTGACAGCTTTCATGGCTCCCCCCTCCCTGTAACCCTCCCCGCAACCCGCCCAGCCCTGCGCCCTCATTAGCGCCTTTGTGACGCTCACTTGTCTCGTAATATGACGCCGTAATGGTACCACTTTCGAGTCAATTATTTGAAACATATGCCCAAAACTATTCAGCTCGAACTTTAAAACCTATCAAGGAAACAATCATGAACGAACGAAGGCTGATTAATTGACTAGAACTTAATATTGATAAAATCAACACACATACAAACATTACAAGACGAAAATAAACCTTTTATAAATGTATTGTGTGGTAATGTTTGCGTCGTAAAAGTTATTTCCAAATTCTAATAACTTATCAAATGAATTTAAGCTCTATGCGGACTGCATTTGATTGATAATACATTAAATATGGAGAAGAGTGAAAGTCAAACGAGGATGTCTGCTGTCCTTTGACACTGACCTACTTAATTTTAACTAGTTGTTTTATAGCGAACGTTTATTTATGACTGCATAGTTTTAAACGAATAAGGACTTTTATGAAGTGACTGAAAGTTGTGAAGATCTTATCCAACCAGTAAAGTTTAAATGATAAAGCCACTAAAAAGACGCACTTACTACTTAGTGCTAGATAGAATTTGTAACTGACTGACATTTGTAACTGACTGACAGATAGTTGAAAGGGGGTTTACTTGGAAAATCATTTTGAAACGAAAACTCTTATTAAAAAAAAAATGTTTAAAATACAGTTAAAGGTTTTGAAATATTTTAGAGAAGTTACCTCTAAGTAATTTAGATTTCATATAATAAAAATGAATATGTCAGTGTTTTTAAATGCGGTAAAAGTTAGTGACATATTTCAGTTCATAAGTATTCAATAGTAAAACATAGTAAATTCATAATTAAAACTTTTGTTTTTTAATTCTGATTCATTTTAAGATCACGTACAAAGAAACGGATGCAGGGTTGTACTGCTGTGTAATTACTAACACCTAACATACTCTAATTCTCCGATTGCAAAACAATATGTGTGGTGAACCGCTTTATAAACCAACACAATCAAAACATATGAATACACAGTTACCAACACATAGGTATACTTAGATTTATGCTAAATATTAGGTATGCTTTATCTAATATTTTAATTAATATAAAAGAACTCACAAATAATCCACACTAATCACGTATCCTAGTGTGACTTGTGCGAGCTAGTGCTTAAATTTTTAATACCTAGGCAACCTAGTCTTAGAGCTTGTATAATTTAGATTATTTACTGATTATTTTTACCTACAGTCAACATTTGTTGTTGATGTTTTTTTTGTAAATAAATTGGGTAATTTGGATTTGAAAGTTACCATCACAGAGATACTTACAGTCGGCGGCAAAGGCAGGTGCTGGGCGGGAGTATGCGCTCGCTGCTCTCTCCGCGCGACCGCTCGCCGCGCGCGCACTTCCTTGGCTGCGTACGCGCCATAATCTGTAAACATAGTAGAGTTGTTTTGTAATTGAAGAACACTCTCCATATTTCTCAAAATACAACGTTATGGAGCTTATCAATCAATCATTGTCATGTATTTTTAAATAACTTCAAGAAATGGAGAAAGTTATCGATTCGGATACTTTGTATATATTTATTTTTATTTTTATATTTTTTTGTAGTTTTTAAAAACGTGTTTGTGATTTGGTTTCTATAGACCCGGAAATACAATCAGCCTATATAATGTACTGTGTTTGTGCATTTTATGTGACTTTCAATAACAGACAAGTTAGCCTTCATTGCATGCTTGTAAACTCGTATGTAGTATCCAGCCAATGATCGATATTACCACATCGGATTCAACCTTGCAACTTAGTTTGTGCGCATGTGTGGCTAACCACTAACAACATTGCACGGATTTGACATTGAATCTAGGATTTCACTATTGAAAAGCCATCTTTGGTAAGTCCTAGGTAGGTACTTATCAAGGCAACGGAATAATCAGATAATACAAGTAGCTCCTCAATCGCCATACTAGAAAGTACTATGGCTCTGATATCAAATATATAAATATTTGTGGACATTATCACACAGTGCCATCTAGCCCCAAACTAAGCAAAGCTTGTACTATGGGAACTAGATAACTGATAGAATACTTAGATACTTTTTTTTGTAAATACATACACAAGATACATTATAACACCCAGACACAGAACAAATATTTATGTGAATTACACACAAACATATTTGGCCTGGGTGGGGACCGAACCCACAACCTACAGCGCAGAAATCAGAGTTACTATCAACTGAGCTGTGAAGCCAGTCAGTTAAAGTAATTGTATTTTTGTTTCCGAAGCAGTTTTATTTTTATTACCATTTTAAAGATGAATTCTTTAGAACTCACTTACGATACAAAAAAATAAAAATAAAAAATCCCTTGATTTTTTTATTTGACCTTTGACTATATCCTTATATAGTCAAAGGTCATTCGCTGAAATTGATATTGATCGTTCCTACTGAATTCGGTTTAAATATCATTTAAGGTACCTAATTTGTTGCAGAAGATTCAAATGTTAACCCATAATTAGCTTCCATAATTATTATTTACAAACTGCAACAAAATTACAGAACACAATACACACTCAAGTTAGTCATTGTATACCATAATGATGTTTAATTTAGCTGTCTCTAGGAATGTAAATAACAACAATAGCTAACAATGGACCGCCTATTTGTAGCCAGCGAAAGTGAAGTTGAGAGGTTTATTCTGATTTTATGGATCTCTCTCTATTACAGTACGTGAGATGGCTCCACGTTTTCTATTACTTTTAGTATCAACAAACGTAGCGTTTCCATCGTCCACTGAAATAGTATCTGTTTTCATATATCTACCTACTTATTTTTATTATAATGTTTTACAAAACCAAATAGAATCTTGTCTTATATCTATATTCTTATATCTTATATTGTCTATGTCTTTGATATCTTATATTATTGTAAAGGATTACTGATAAATAAATAATAAATTAAAATAAATATTGGTGGACATTTTACACATTGCCATCTAGCCTCAAACTAAGCAAAGCTTGTACTATGGGAACTAGATAACTGATAGAATACTTACATACTTTATTTTTCGTAAATACATACATAGGATACATACAAACACCCAGAAACAGAGCAAATATCTATGTCCATCACACAAATATTTGGGTGGGGATCGAACCCACAACCTACAGCGCTGGAGGCAGAGTTACTACCAACTGAGCTGCGAGGAGTTTATATTAGTTAGAAAAGTATATGTAAATTTACTTATTTTAGTTCGGAATGTTTATTTAAAATCCGTATAAATAAATTTAAAGTATATTGATTATTATAAAGCTGTTATTTCACAGCTTCCCTTTTTACAGCTTAAATTAAGTCCTTTTATTAAAGATAACTAGCGACCCGCCCCAGCTTCGCACGGGTAGCATGTAATTATACATATAAACCTTCCTCCTGAATCACTCTATCTATTAAAAAAAACCGCATCAAAATCCGTTGTGTAGTTTTAAAGATATAAGCAAACATACATACATACAGACGCGGGAAGCGGAAAGCGACTTTGCTTTATACTATGTAGATATTTTTTTAAATTACATATGCAATATTTAATTTTGTCGTGATCTTGTTACTTACTCACTAAGTACGAGTTAGTATTAATGTTTTTTAAGAAAAATGTATTTCAAAATGTCACCCTCAAATCATTATGTAAATCAAATTGTCGACAACATTTTAATTCCATTTCATCTTGGGGTGCTATGATGATTTCAAATTAAAATACTAATCGTTTAATAACGTGTTAAATCGAGTATAAAGGTACTCGTGCTTCCTGAATATTTATGAGTTAGTTTATGAGAGACTTAACAACAATTTTTAGTTTTGTAAAGGCAAGTCATATTTTTCATACTACTTAAAAGATGTTAGTTGTTTCAAAATAATTATTATAATAATATAGACTAGGAATATAGTTACAAAATTCTAACTTTGAGAATACCAAATAAAGAGTATAAAAAAATTTCAAGCTGGTTATTGAACTGTAGACGGATGTCCAAAAAAATTAACGATAAACATTTTTTTTGCTTTTATGTACTAAACTTTGTATCATCGTAAAGGATAGAAAAGTATCTACATAATTTTTTTTTTGATAATCATTATTGTAATTCTGTTCCTAAGATAATTCGTTTGTCTGGAATCAATATTTGAAGTAGTTATTTTTTGCTTCTATACAATATGTCGTAAGGTTTCATAACTCAGCGTCAACGAGGCTACATATTTACGTAGCGTGTAGAAAGTTCACAGTGAATCGCGACGCGGGCGTTAGTACCCCGGTCAATATGTAGAGTGGCTGTGCCCTGCAAGCGATCAATCGCGTTGCGGCGCGGGGAGGGGGCCCTCCCCACCCCGACAAGGGGGCTGGGGGGGAGGGGGTAGCGACCACCTGTAGCGTCCCCTTCCGCCCCCACCCTGGCATCGACACGTGACGTAGACACCGAGAAATCCGCTCAAACGTAAACATTAATTCTTAGTTCATTCTTCATTGTAGAGAATGCCGCGCCACGCGTCGGATGACGATCTCCATATTGGTAAACAAATTCAGACCACACACACTACTCAGTAAAGTATGTTGTGATTAAAACCGATGAAGTAGATACTAGCAAAACTAGTACAACGCTTGTAATTCAATTATGTTCAAGGAGTTAGGACATTGAGCAAACAATGTATACCTAATCAATAAATTATCCCTATTTGATAGTTCTTATCATTATGATGGCCTCGGTGGCGTGGTGGTCGATTGGGACAAATCTTCGCATGTTCTGCAAATATTTGTGTCAAGTTTGAGTTTGGGGATCAGAAATTATGAATAATATGATAATATATCTAAATATATTATCTTAGTTGGTATTCATAATTCCTGATCCTACCCAAGACTCTGGAAATCTTAGTGCAAAGTTTCTAACTCCTGTCTATGTATGTGACTGTTGGGTATTATTTATGTACAGCTATTTAGTTAGATGAATTAAAGCCGTGTTGACGAGGTGGAAGATACCTCTCTACTTTTCGTCATGGGTTCGAATCCTGTCATGTCGTGTGCCAATTGAAATGTTCTATCAGAAAAATGTATGAGCTCATTTTAACATTAAAACTATGAAGAAAAACATCGTGAGAAAGTCAAAAGTCAAAGTCAAAGTCAAAAATCATTTATTTCAATAAAATCTCAAGGATCACTTTGAAACGTCTTAGGAACTAGGTGAAGCTACGCCGATTCCACGCGACCAAGCCTAGAAGAATCAGGCACAAACACGGCTTGGGGTAATAGTATCCCTATAAGCGACCAGAAAGCTTGTTACCCGTCACGTACAGCAAAAAGTAAATATGTGCACAATGTAATAATTGGATTTGCCTCTGACTACTCTTCTTAGACATCTTCAACGTCCTGAGCGGCAGATATCAGAGAAGATAATTTACCATGCTAGATAATGGTTGTAAGCCCATATCAATATATTTTGATTATATGTTTTTTATCACTACATAGTATAAAGCAAAGTCGCTTTCCGCTTCCCGCGTCTGTATGTCTGTATGTATGTTTGCTTATATCTTTAAAACTACGCAACGGATTTTGATGCGGTTTTTTTTAATAGATAGAGTGATTCAGGAGGAAGGTTTATATGTATAATAACATGCTACCCGTGCGAAGCCGGGGCGGGTCGCTAGTTAGGTATAATTTTATAGCATGTGTTTGTTACCGACGTAGTACAACAAAACTAAAATTGCGTAAAGCACTTAGGGTCATGGATATTCCTCTCGAATTTCGATTCTAGGATGTGCCAATTGCATCCATTTTTTCACAAGCACTTGTTTTTATTGATCTGCGTTTGGATCTAGTCCAGCGATGGGTTGGGTTATATTATTTCGTCCTACTTGCCACTTCGACGTGGATCCCACCATGCTAGCGACACAAAACTCGTAAATTGCGTCGATCCATCGTTGATGAGGTTTTGTATGTTACCACGGACATTTCACACAACGTCATCTAGCCCCTAATAAACTTGAAGTGGTTCCAAGATAGTCTTCATCGCATAATATCTTTATAACCTTTTATTATAGGTACTCGAAAACTCCAAACTAGAACGAAATAGAGTCTGCCAAGAACTTTTTCGCCAAACTCCGCACTCGTCTTCATAACTAAAATGCAGCAAAAAGACGAAATTACCAAAATACTTATTTCATGAAATCTTTTCTATAGTAGCTCTTCCCAAGTCATCCACAATATGTTAGATTAGCTAAATTATAATATGATCAAGGTGATTTGCGATAATAACTCGTTATACATCAAAAATCAATTGTTCTCTTATCTAGTAATCATGTTTGAGTTAACTATATTTTGACAATCCATTGCAATACTAATGAGTTTAAAAAAAAAAATCTGCAAATAAAATTAACTCAGAATAGATAACAATTTAAATTTTAATTCATAACCAAACACAAAAATGTATACAATAGACTGTCAATAGATACGAAACTCGGTAATAAAGTTTTTGGTTAATCCGCCAACGCGCCGCGTAAGCTACATAACTTTTACTTTTGTTTTAGAAACTTGGAAAAGTAGGAGGCAAAAATTCACGTGCAAATTAGAAATGTCAAGTTGCTCAAAAGTGAGTCTGTAATTCCTGTATTGTTTTCAGAATGCATAGTTATTAATGCTGCAATTGATAACAATATTATTTTTACAAAGTTTATTATTGTTACTACTGCATTAATCAAATTTGTTGTTCAGTTGATTAGCGGGTTCCTTTAAGACGAGTAATAAATATTTTTGATGAATGCAGAATCGTTTTTCTCAATAACCGCAAAACATACAGTTTTGTTTGTTATGACAAAGATAACTTAAGGATATAATTTAGATAAATTACAGACAGAAACACGATTGGTGAAACTTTTCTCGATATATTTATTTTCCAAAGTTGGCTCTTCAAAAACACTAGTTTCGTTTTTAATCAAAACTTTGAATAGCTAAACAGTTCGTTTTTATATAATTCGTTAGATAATTATACTAGCTAAGTAAATTACAGACAGTTTCTTTTTAAATTTGATGGTTTTCAAGATAATGCAGTTTTATCACTTTTTCCGTCTTATCCGGGTAGACTCAGCCCATACAAAATGTCAAAAATTTCACTTTTCACCTTAAACTTTGTTTACTTACCATCCAAACTAAAGATTGCGTAACTTAATATTAAACTATAAATAAAATAGTAATAATATACATACTCGTACGTATGTTACAAACGTTAAATGTTAAACATAAAATGTTACAAATTATAGAAATAAGTTAATAAATAAACTTACGCACGAAAATGTAAAATAATATGAAGCCGGTGTAATGCTGTTCATTCAAAGTTTGAATTACTGCTACGAATAATCTAATGTTCATGTCAAATAAATATTACATTATTCGTAGCAGTCGTAGCGTTCGTAGCACTCTTCGCGTAGAACGTGTAGATTGTTGTAGCCGCTACGTAGCACCGCTACGCGGCGCTTGCGCAGATTTTCGAATTTGACTATGATTTTATTACTCACCCATAGGCATGGCATGTTCAGCGTGATGCATGTGATGAGGCTGGTAGTCGTAGCGGTAGTATCGTCCATAGGGGTCGTGCGCGTGCGGCCCGTAGTAGCCGTGCGCATAGGGTGCGTAGGGCGCGGGGTAGCCACCGGCGCCGGCACCGTAGCCCTCCCACGCTGCGCCCGCGCCGTACTGCCCGTAGTTGCAGCAGTCCATAGCGCCTCGGCGATCACGCGGCCCGCCAGCGCCATGCTCGCCGCGCGCACCGGGCCCGCATCACACCACTCGCGCGCACTCTCCTACTGCTCTAAACTCATCTTACAACAACACATTCTATAAACATACTATTTTATTCAAATTGGCCTCGAATAATCCAAAAACTTTCTTAAGTTTCAAACTATCTATCATCGGTCATGGAAAACCAGTGGAAGTGAGCGTAATTCGCGAGATCGCGCGAGTTTCGCGGCAGAACCGGACGCGGGTGCGACGTTGGTTAGCGAAAAGAGGTCGTTCGAGTTTGCCGGCGTCGGTCGTCGCGCGGCTCGAGATTTGACGGGCTCGGGTGCGGGGCGCGGGCCGCAGGGAGGGGCGACGCCCGCTCGCCGGCGGCTCGGCGCTCGGCGCTCGGCGCAGCGCGGCGCTCGACGGACGCCGACTGAAGACGCCGCGGAATCGATACGCGCCGCCCGCACCGAGCCTCGCCGCCCGCCTCCGCCGCGCGCCGCTGCCGCCTGCCCGCCTGCCCGCGCCCGCTGACGCCCGTATTGCGCGCGAACTTTGTCTTCCCCAACGGAATTTTATATTTAGAACCCATGGTGAAACGATTGATCGATACTTTGCACTATTAATTAGGACCTACTTTCACTCTGTAAACTTAACATGATGCTAAATAATTTGGGTTTAGATATTCAAACTATTGCAATACAAAAAGTACTAACGCTAAGCGTTATTTTTCAAACAAGTAGATCTCGTACTTGTTATTATTTGTCTTCTTTTTTTCTTATAAAGCTGGTATCAGCTAGTAAGCAATCGAGAAGGTCAAATAGTTTGGTTCGTATTTTCTTCAAAAAGCACTAGGCGCTGAAACTTTTGAAAGAAAATTCGATTGGCGCGCCTTGTATCCAGGTGGCAGATAGTTGCAAAGTTTTATCGAATTGCGCGTAGGCGGCAGTGACCCACATCGACGGCACTCGTGTGGCGCATCACCCGCGCCCTTCGTCCTTCCTGCCTACTCGAACACAAACCTATACCAAACTTATGATACCACGTTAACGTTTAATCATTGGTTATGCTTGATAATTCAGCTTCTGCTAGTACAATAACTCTCAAACGAAGTTCATCAACTCAATGCTTCATTGCGTCGACGAACAAATACTCACCGCGATATACTGTACGTATACGTAATCGTATGTCGCGGTAGATGTTTGCGTGAGAGTTCATATTCCTATGAATACTGAATTATTGGAAAATATACAAAAGTTCTAGAGAAGGTATTCATATACATATTGTCCTAAAACTTACGTTAAGCGCAAGTCCAGAGGTAAAAAAAACGTGCCGAACAACTTCTGTATGTTCCACGATTTTTTTGTATTTTTCGTTCGTTCGTTTTTCGCGTTATGAATATGATCGAAGACGAAGACAATATAAGTACGTCATATTTCTTTAAGATTCCGAATTCTAACAAGAGTTCCCTTATAGTTCCCGAAACTAAAATTTCTGTTTTTATAATCATCTTTTTTTTTAATTTCATAGCGTTCGGTTCCTCCCCCTCTATTGGCTAAATCGCTACTTAAGATATTGTTTTTTAAGGTACGCGAAGGTACTTGTCGTCTTGAAAGAAGATAACTAAGCCGTACCTACTAACTTCAGAACCCTTCCTTTGCGTGTTCGAGCACGCTCTTGGCCATTCATTCGAAATTGTTTGAATAATGAACCTAGCTGATGCATAAATAAATTTTAGCATAGATATTAAAAACTTAAAACCTTAGGATTAGTAATGTTTCCCAAATCTTTGAGGGGGATATAAAAATACAGAACTATTTTTATACATGTTAGCGATTCAGTTAACTCGAAGGAGGTTCAATTACTCAACCTCTAAACTTTCGTTTGATATATTTTTAAACCATTTTTATATATTTTACCCTGTATCTGTATATCACGTTTTTTATTGCATTTGTACGAGCTCAAAGTTCTCTCATTTTATAAAGTGAAAGTTTACTTTCGCAACAAACATCGACTAGAACACCGCACATTTTTTCCGCAACGAGTTAACAGTTTCATTATAAAAAAAACTTTGTAGGGTTTCCTTTTCTTGTCGGTTAGGATTCTACGAATAATTCTTGCGTATACCGAGTTATAAATGTGTTGGAAGTACTTAGGTACCTATAGGCTAGGCCACAAGTTGAAGCTTCAAAGCCTTCGGCAAAATCTCGTGCCTTCGTCTCGAAACATTGAATAACGGATGAGGAACCAACCAGTTTCCAAATGTTCGCTGCAGGAGTTGACCGGTGGATGCGGCTGGCGTTTCTCGGCGGGTAGCGGGTACGATCCTCGGGGACACCGCTCAACTTCCAACTTTGTTAAGTGCTTGGGTTGAATTTATGATATAAATAGCTATTTTAGTACTGATTATTATTTAATAGAGTAGATTGGCTCGCTCTTCACTTCCATTAAACTGTTTTGTCAGTTACAACATACTCGTAAGCTCAAGTTAATATGATTTTTGTAATATGCATTATTTTTTATTGCTCCTCTTACAATCGCGTTTTGATGTAATATGTTGTATAAAATTCTGATAATAAGTAAGTATTTTTATAATAAAAAAATATTTTAAAGAGGTTTTGTTTTTATTTTGCAATTCATTGTCCAAAATTCCTAAATACTCGTACCTTATAATTTTGCATAAGCAGTGTTTTCGAGTAACAATAAACGTACGTATATCAAGCATACAAGTAGAGTAAGCAGGGTGTAGCTAGACTACGCTTGTTAGTTGGGAGGGTAGAACGCGGATAAACCCGTTAATCAATACGGAGCATGTAAATGACACCCATAGTGAGTATTTCAATGGCGCGTTCCAGTGTGTTGGTAAAACCGATGGTTTAAGAGGACTGTTTTTCATTGGGAAGTCCAACTTTTCTCTAATCATGTTCAACCTTTTGGGAAAGTAACAACTAATAGTTGCGTCTAAAGTGGTAGAGATTTCAACCGATGAAAAAAAATTAGGTTCTCAATTCGTAGCGTATATTTTAATTATAAGATTATTATTGAAATTCACCATCAAGAAAATGTGGAAGTGTTTGTTATCCGGGTACCACTATTGCGAAGCCGCGAGCAGAGATCTAGTATTAAATACCTAAATAATGTGTTACTTCATCCTTTACCAAACTAAAATTATTATGTGAAGTGAAAGCTGTAAGTACCCAACGTACACGTTTGCGCGCCAGACCGAAAGCTATCTAGCTAACTTCAGTCTTCTCTTGTATAGGACCATCGAAGGGGACGGTTGAAAGTACTTAATACAATGTAGATACCTATATGTAGATACAGTACAGCTACCTAGCTAGTCGAAGGCTCCAAGTTGTTTTATGTAACATCGGGAAAAATAATGTGCAGTTTGATATCATTATTTAAATTTAGATGAGATAAGTATATGAAAATGAAAAGCAATAACGCAATTGCCATACAAAGTACCTACCAAACATGACATTTGGACTGGAAAGTTCCATGTTCTCATTTTCTTAGGTTCAATGTTTTTTACACACTTTTGTAAACCCAAACAATAACTTTGCACACCTGCTCAATACCCGTGCCGTGTCACGTTTTGCGACTTTTATGTTTGGTAGGTATTCGTGTGGATGTTTGAAGTCGAATATCCACGTGGATAGGATAGGACTTATGTAGGTAACTACTTAGTACTTCTTTTTATCTAGCTACAGATAATAAGAACACAGTAGCACAGAAGCACTAGATAAATAGAGAATAGACCCACCTTTCTATTCAATGGTTTTGGGTCTGAATCCCAAACTCATTGGTGTAGGTAACACCAATGAGTTTTCTATTCGGAAAGTGATTCTACAAACCTACGCAAAATTAATTAGTTCCTCACATAAACACACAACCAAACTATCATTGGCATTCTGGCCACAGCATTATACACATATACCTATACAGTCATAACCTTAATTTGGCCAAGAAAGAACTAGTGAAGCGGCACATACCTACAGTGATAGATATTGTAGGTAGACGTGTTGGTAGAGTCAGGCAGCTACCTACCTACCCACCTTCTCATATTCGTCATAAGATCAATGTTGGACCAACCCAGACCTAAATGCTATGTTGCCAAATAAATCGGAGAAACTCCATTAAAGGTACCTACGAGAAAGTTTTCATATTATCAACGGTCTGCATTACAGTAAGTGTGTTTTAATGTTTAGATATAACTGAGAAGCCAACGCGTTATCATGCAGATTGCGGCGAGCCGGCGAATCAATAGGGGCGCCGGCCACTGACGGATGACGATCAATAGCTGCGTCCCGCTAGAGCTGTCTCCGCATTAAGGGGCTTCCTCGACGCCCTTACACCTACCCGCTACCTACGCTCTCTACGTAGTACCTATACACGCTAGATGCAGTGCTGCATGTATCTAGGTACATAGCAACATAGATATGTTTTTAGGTAAGTAGGTACCTAGTCAGACGTTGAACAGACGGATTTTTACCCCTTTTAAGCCGACTTCAAATATCTGCTTAGATACGTAGGTAGGCACTTCTAGAACCGCTTCGTAGGGGTTTTCAATTCTTAGGTAGGTACTTAGATACCTAACGGTGATTAATGATTTACTTACGTGAAAATAGCCTCACCTAGGTGCTAGCTTATAGAGGGTGATGAAATTAAATGAGTAGGTAAGTGGGCAGATAAAATAATGAGTCTCCGTAATGTTTTTTCGCGCCTACGGCTACCTAAGTGGTTGGTAAATATTGACGTAATTCTCAAATTACATACCTTAGTGGGTAGGTAGGTTTATTTTCCCTTTTAGGTCAGCTGAAGTGAGCTATCCTACATTTTAGGTAAGTATATAACTAGGTAATAGGTACCAAGACGCAGAAATAAACGTACCTACATACCTGTAAAGCATAGGTAGCTAACTTATATGTAAGTACCTATACAGTTATAACATTACCAGTTACTTGTTCTGAATTTTTTTTTTAAACTTTACTTTAAAAGAATCTACTTACCTATATGAAGGTACCTTGCCAAAAAACTGTCTGATTAATTTTTTCTAGGTTCCGTTCTGAGTCCGAGACTCCGAGTTATTCAAAATAAATGCTGCGTATCGTAGCGCAACCGTAGTATAGAATTCAGCGTAGTAACGACGATTGAACTACCTACGCTATGCTACGATCCTGCTACACTCCATTAAGCTACACAGATTTTCTTACAATCTTCTAACTGAGCCTACTGTTTTGAATTCAAATCAGTTATAGTTACCGAGAGTAGGTAGGTAATATAGAGACCGAGAGACCTAGGTTAGAGTTCGTGCCAAGACAAGAGGGCTGGGGGTCTGCTCGGGAATTGAAAACGAAATTTCGTGACTAATAGAATCGATGGATTAACGATGAAACGACCGTAATTGTTTTTGACAATCATTGATGTTCGTAATCCTACCTACCTACCTACCTATAGGTAAAACAATTCAAACTATAGTTGAAAAGATGTTATTTAGAAACGAATGTTGTCACGAAATTTCGTTTTCGGTTTCCCAGTAGAACCCCTGGTTCCATGATCGTTCGTAGTGTAATGCTGTGTGAAGTGCGGTTCTATGGCAAATGTTTAGGCCGGCTATAATTTATCCTTTATGTTAATATGTTCTATGTCGCAGACTTATTGTTTTTTTTATAGATAGGTACTTGTGTGTATATTTAAACTAAGTATATACTTTTTGTAAGCATATACTCGTAGGTTTTATTTTATACTTGAGTGTAGGTACCTATTCGATATTACCTACGTCACAATAGGAACTTATAAAATTATTAGTCCTCGTGCGTGGTTTTACCAGTAGAACTCAGTAGGAGCAGAAACGGTCTACAACATTACGTTCGACAACAAATAACACACTTAACTACCTATGCTAATTGGGTGTGTACCTAGGTACCTACTACGACACCGTACGATATTGATTGGTGGACTAGAAAGAGGGAAAAAGCGGTCTATTTTCAGCATATTCAGATTCAATCGGCGCTACCTACTTGTAGGTACTCGCCTAGTTTATGTAGCAGTGCAGGTAGTAAGTAGGGTCATAAATCCGGTTGTGGTGCCTACCCCGGCTTTGGGCATTTTCAATTTTAGGAGTCAATAAGCAACTTTTTCAAAATCTATAGTTATTAGGTACAATTCTTTGTCTACGGTCCGTTGATTAGTGACAGTTGCGATGCGTTATACTTCTAGATTTGATTGAGCACAATAACTAATGATTTCCCGTTATGTCTATCTATGTATGAATAATTCATAAAAAATATCGCCCGTTACAAAACCTATGCTAAACCTAAGAGATAATAGATAAATACTCTATTCTATGTTGTATAAATAAATAAATATTGGCGGACTTTACACACAACACCATCTAGCCCCAAACTAAGCAAAGCTTGTACTATGGGAACCAGATAACTGATAGAATACTTATATTCTTTTTTTTTTGTAAATACATACATAATATACATAGTAACACCCAGACACAGGACAAACATCTATGTTCATCACTCAAATGTTTGCCCTGGGTGGGGATCGAACCCACAACCTACAGCGTAGAAGGCAGAGTTACTACCAACTAAGCTGTGAGGCCAGTCTAAAAATCGTCTTTTTAATATTTTTGCAATATATACCGTTTATTTGAAAATTAAAATGTTATTAAATTGCCCTAAAACCAGCGCTTCTAACCCTACTAACCTTAGGAGAGAATAAATAACTTGAATCGCGTATAGGAAGCAAAATTTTATTTATAACATAATTGTAAATTTGTAAAATTCTGAATAAAATATTCAACAGTATCATTATAATTCATATAACTTTGTAATTAATTATTCGATCAATAGTTACCTATAACGCTTATCTAAACTTATACTAAATAAAATATCTGTAATTTTTTATCTACTCAACAACATTCACAATAAAAATATGAAACAGATAACTTTAAAAATTACTAATGGCATTCGTCAAAGTAACCAACTATTACTAAATTTAAAAATAAAAATATCTTTTTACGAAATAACAATGTCTAAAATAAGCAATAGTAACTTAATCTATATAAAAATCTAATTCAAGCAATAGCAATTCTGCAGATAAAACTACAGCTTTTTTTAAGCAGAGTACACACGTAATTATGTACTTGAAAGATGTAGGACGACGACGTACACAAAATACAAATTCAAAAATTAACCATATTAATATCAAAGAATCTCTTTAATATTTGATTGCTTCATCCAAAGTAATACTTCAACTAAACACACGTGTTGTATCGTAGGTACCTATAGACTTTAATGACGTGTGTACCCCACTATAATTAAAATAACATCATGTCACACTTTACCAACTGATGCAGAGTTTGTGGAAAGACGTATAAATAAACAAGTTTCTATAGAAATTGATGCTACATACGCATCAATTTCTCATAATATAAACCTTAGAAAATATGTTAGCGTTAGCCAAATAGTTTATGGTAACCTAATGGTAACGGGTAAAATAGAATGGAAAAGACCGCGGGGACGAAGCCCTAAGCGATGGACCGACCAGGTATGAGAAAAACTGGAGATACCAATAAACGCGGCTCTTCATCAGGCAGCGGACAGAAACCGATGGAGACAAATAGTCAACAAGTTGCACCAAAGGGGTCACGATCTTCAGCAATGAAGGAACGAATGGAAAGAGAAAGAGAGCCAGATAGTTGGTACAATTGGACATGAGATTATTGAAACAAAACAGAAGTAGCGAAGTAATGCAAATTTTCTAAGATAGTACAATTAATTAAAATTAAATTGCAAATATCATAGACGAGTAGGTACATTTCTATTTAAAAGCTAAACTAAATAATCTATTTCAATAATAACGACGATTACATTACAGATTGTTTTAAAAAATAATTAAAAACGTAAAGAACTTTTCGTTAATGATTTTTTTTTAATTTATACGTAACAAGCTAACACGGCGAATTTCGTATTGCTTTAGAATTAACAAATGTTGCGTTAAGTTCTCATTTCCGTTATAAAAAGTATCCTATGTCCGTCTTCTGGATCTAAGCTACCTCCCCACCAATTTTCAGCCAAATCGGTTCAGTTGTTCTTGAGTTATAAATAGTGTAACTAACACGACTTTCTTTTTTATATAGATATTTCAAAAATATTGTTTTGTTGATTAATAAAATAAATAAATAATAAAAAACTAGAATACTAGACAATAGAACACATAGCGTGTTTTTAAACTTACAAAATCGTAGGTACCTAACGAATTCATGAAATAAATTGTATACAAACTCTAATAAAACTTAACTATAAATTATTATATACTATTTCTAAAACATAATAGGTACTCGTAACTATGTAAAATATTTCAGCGTACCTTTCGAATACTGATCTCCGCAAACTACATAAATCATCTCAAAACATAACAATTTATATTGGATTTCACAAAACTTTGAACTAAGAATCTCCTTTTCGATTGTATTTTACTAATACCAACCAATTTTTTCTCTAAGTTTATACAATAAAGATTATAAAAGTTAAGGCATGTCTTATGGATCATTTTTTTATACAAAAAGTTATCTAAATACGCAGTGGAAGTGGTTTATATATGTATGTATTCATACTTTTTTTTAACCATTTGTTTAACTATAGATTTTAACACGGGTGTTTATCGTAATTACCTTTAATTTATTTTATTTAAAATCTATAGTTATGTCTACTAATCACGATAGTTTGAAAATAACCATTTGTTTGTACAAAACTTTCGTCACGAGGTCAAACCATGCGGTTTACAAATAATTGGCAGAATAATTATTTTAGCCCGATTTACCGTTCGCCGTATTCCATACCCGAATAAGTTCAATAGGCTGAATTTTATCACAATTCACGGAATAACATTTTGTGTAAGTATTCAATTTCCACGAATTAATTTTCGGTTCAAAGAGTCAACTACAAATATTGGCGGTTGCGGTTATAAGCTAACAAATCATTGAGTGAAATTAACAATTGAAAAATGAAATTACGCCTAAGATATTCGTTAGGTTTGACCAAAACAAAGTCGGAAAAAAGGAAGTACATCATTTTCTTTCACTGAATATCTATTATTATAATGGTGTGTTATAAAATGCTCAAGGTGGCAGGATTACATACAGACTTACTTAAATACATACTTAAATATTACTAAGGCAATGGAATCATCTAAATAATGTTAGTAGTGTAATGGATCATTCATGATTTAAAAACACGAAAGTTAGCACCAATAACTGTGTAAATTTGACCTTAAATTGAACACATTGTTGCACCTCTTATAAACAAGAAACATTCAATGTAAATAGCGCATTTAGTTGCCTTATTTATAGCAATAATAGTTATATTCTAAGTTATAACAATTGTATCATATTACATAACATAATAAATAAATAAATTCTCTACCCAAAATTCCAGGCACCCAATATCTCAGTCTCTCTCTAATTCCAATTCATAGAATTTAGAATATTAAATATAACCTTGTATAAGGCACTGATCACCAATTTCGAAATTTAAACTTGCCCAGTACACTATTTCTTAGTAGAATTGACAAGGGATCATAAGGCACAATTTGCGACGTTGTAAACATTTTAATTTCTCTGACCATGACTCGTCCACATGTGCTCCTTGAAAGTCTCACGCATTGTGAAAGACCTTGGACACAGATAGCAGCACAGTCTGTTTGTGAGATCGGAATGCATCAACCTTACGTGGTACTTGAGAGCCGATTGGTTAGAATATTTCATACCGCAGTGAGGACAATCACCGCAGATGGCTGCATGGTTCGATTGCTGGTGAGACACGCCTTGGGAAGTAGAAGCACCACCTCCCATTACTGACACTGACGACATGCCAGCTAGTAATAATAACGCCTGAGATTGTTCCTGTGTGTATGCATTTTCAGATTCTGTGCTATCTTGTTCAGATAATAAAACCTCAGGTTCATAATCAATTTCCGGTTTAGGTGATTGTTTTTCTGGTTTAACCAATGATTCATCGGATAGAGTTTTCAGTGGGCTTTTTGATGCATTCGTAAAGTTTATCGATTCTGTGTTGCCATCTTTTTGTCGAGCTGTGTGGTCTGCCATGTTTGAACTTTTTTTAGATGCTGTGTTACAGCCAGCATCATTTCTGCAAGGGTTGATTCCTGTAAAAGATATAAGTACATTTTATATACATTGTATAACCCATTATAAAAGATTTAACAGGATATGCATGCAAACCCAATTAATTAATACCAGGCTTCAACATCAATTAGCCCACTTTGTCTTACTATGTCGTTTATTGAAAGCCATTTTTAGATTTACAATTGCTTTATTTGTCAGCATTGTAGGAGTATGAATCAAAAGGAATATAAAAATATCCTGTCAAGAGAATAAAATTCAAGGAATCTTTTTTATAGATTGTCACCATGATTTTTAGGGATCTGTACTTCAATGTATAACGGAATCCTTTATAACTAATCTTTCATCTGTCTGTCACAATAGGCGTTTTTATCGATAATGAAGCAATGAAGGAATTAGAAATTTGACACTGTGGTGGGTATTCTTCATATATTTTTTAGTAATATTGTGTTGATTCTGTTAACAACAAATTAAACTAAAATAATTGATATATCTAAAAATATTGCTGGTTTTTTTACTATGAAACAATCATAATTTAATTTTCTTCTCCTTTTCCCACTCAATGTAAGGTCAGCACAACAATGTTGATAAAAATGTTGCGAAGGTGATTTGCCTTATGTTTTACAGCAGGCCACCTGCCAACGTCAACCCTCCTTAAGAAATATTTTACTATGAAACAATAGGAAAAAGAATGAGATGGGTGTTGATAAGTTTAGTTTTAGTTTAGTCTGGTACCAACAGAATCATCTACATTTATATATTATTATAAGAGAAACATTGTTATTTTAAAGTTTTTTGTTATGAGGCCAAGTTTTCAACAGCTGACAAAGTAATGAATGAAGACTTCTCTTTTTTTGCGACATGAATAGAACCCTAAAACTACCATGCAATACCCGTGCAACCCATACGAAATACTGTACAGTTTACACTCACCTGATAGCAGTGACCTGGCAAGCATGCTGTTCTCGTAATCTGGAAGACTATCATCATTTTCTGAGTTTGCTGTGAATGAGAGTGCAGGTGAATTGTTCTCTATTCTTTCCGTTTTTATTATTACTGGTAATTCTGAATGGGGATGAGCCTGGAATGAAATAAGTGACAAATTAAATAGTGAATCTATGTACCTACTAGCTGCCCGTGCCCGCTTCGCTCTTCTTCTTCAAAATAAATTATAGCCTATATGCCAAGGAATAATAACTACATAACAAAAAAAGTTTTATCAAAATCCGTCCAGTAGTTTTTGCGTGAAAGTCGGACAACAGACAGACAGACAGACAGACAAAAATTTCAAAATGTTTTTTTGGCTTGTGTTACTTGTATTTATAAAGGCCCTTAAGAGTATTTGTTTTAGTTTTTATTCAATGTACAGAATTAAACGCTTCTACAGTTTTATTAAATGTGTTTTCAGATTAGGCAAGTAGCAACCATTGAATGTACATCCAAGGCAAAAATAATAGTTTTGTTGCATACCTGTGCTGTATTAGAGCTTTTTCCATTCGTTGTTACAGATAGTTCATTTTTTCCGTCATTTTTCTTGTCCCCGTTGTTTTCAAGCGCTGTAGAAGTATTATCACCAACCTTTACTGAATTAGATAAATTGTTTTTGTTATAAATATCACATGTTTCCAAAACTTTGGTCTTTTTAGGACCATCACAGATGGTAACATCGTTAGGTTTGTCTGATGTGCTACTGCGTCTCTTTTTCAATGCTGGCACCTTTGACTCTTTGTGTGTATTACCATGAGTTTTGGAGGATATTGTCAGTTGGGTATACAATTTGTTTGATGTGTTCTGAGCAGAAATGGTTTCCTTCTGAAAAAAAGTTATGAAACAATCAAATACTTGATAATGAAAACTCCATCTATTTATTACTTTTTGTGTATTATTTCTTTATTTAATTGTCTGTACCAATATATTCTTTAAGTATACTGATTTTTCACTGTAAGTTTTGGAATGATTTGAAATAAATAAATAAACAAAACTTTCTACAACAGAAAAACATGACTGTAATACTTATAAAGCTAAGAAGTCTACAAGATCCTAATGGTAGTGTCAGAGAATTTGATACCTGTTGAGTAACACCAGTAAGTCCTTTCACTTGCAGCAAAGCAGCTGTGTGGAGGAAAGAAGACAGCTTACTCTCCTCTATGAATACCTCTCCTTGGTACATGTACGACAGCAGGCTAACAATATCATCAGCTGACACATCTTTGAGAATAATCACAGGATGTTGGCAAGGATTTTCCTGTGGAGTAGAATAATAAATACCTATGATGAAATTGGCTACGATATCAAAACCTACAAAGTTGATACCAAATAGGTTTTAAAATCTTAGATTAGATGCATTTGTAGCAATTACAATTTGTTGATAGAAGTGAATAAACAATTATTTAGTTAACCCCATGTAAAAGTATGTCATGCTTGCGAGTCTCTATAGTGCTATAAGTACCTCGTAGGTATGTTTGTTTGTATAAATATGAAGGTTATTAATTCCTAAGTCATTCACCTTGAACACATTCCTGAAGTACGGACTGCACGCTGACAGTATGACTTTGTGGGCCTTGATGTTTCTGCCTTCACAAGTGAGTGTCACATCAACCAAATCTTCGGAACATTTCAATGAATCCAATGCGCTAACAATGTTCGATTGAAAATTGTTCCAACGTAAACAGAATTGATCGGCCATACCTACAGTGTAATTTGGTAACTCTGCAAAAAAAACAAAATTAGTTTTGCTGACTTCTCGTCTTGACACATGACACGGTGAACGAAACCTAGCAGAAATTAAGGCATCCAAGTAATTAAACGTACCTAACTTGATTCTCACATTACAAATAGTTTGTCTAACACACTTTTACTCGATTATTTAATTTCTAGATCAATAAAAAAATGCATAAAAATGCAATGAATGACCTCCATTGAATTGGCACTGTCTGTCTCGTCTTGTCTTGCCTGCTTGTCTGACATGCATGACATCTGTCTGCTCTGCTGTCATTTAATTAGAATGTTTGCTATTTTGTCTGTGGCCATAATTTTTTTAACTTTCTTTCGGCCCTATTCTCCACCAAGGTCATTATTTATGCAACAACAACCACCAAACGTACGGGGACATAATATTCTTCTTCATTCACCTTATCCCACGTCCTCGTGGGGTCGACACAACATGTAGATGTTGCAAATGGATTTGGCATAATAGTAGTTTATGTAACTGTCATATAAGGAAGGGTATTAAAACACGAGTGTGAGTTACTACTCGTTACTATTATGAAACTCGCTGCGCTCGTTTCATAATAGTAACGAGTGTTTTAATACCCGTGTTATATGCAGTTACATACACTACTTTATCTTCACTAACGTCGCTATCCATTTTTAACTTTTATTTGTATTTTAAAAACAAAACACATTGCGAAACATTAAATTCACGCGTACGTGTATTGTCACAGTGAACTTGCCGCCATTAAAATCTAACCAATAAGAAGAGCGCAGCTGCGCGCGCAGGGCCAATCAGGAGCGAGCGCGCGCTGTTTTTTTTTTTTATTTAATTGGCACAAGATCTTACCAAAGAGTTTTGTGTATGTAAGTTTAGTAGTTTCACGTATAACCCAACTGTTTTCAAAAGCCAGCCTAATATCAACATTTTATACAACTTGTATGAGGATTTTGACATAAGGCTCGCCAGGTTAATTGGTCGCGTTTTATTGATGTTATAATGAGATTTTACGATATCGATGTGGATATTATACCATCATGTGAAATTGCTTAAATTGAGTGTTTTGTTGTCTGCGCTATAACAGTAGTAATTATAAGTCAAGTATTGGAAACATAAGTAGAATGTTACAACATTAGTGTAGATAAAGTGTATTACAACTGGCGCCGGCGGTATGCAGGAATGGAGGGCATATAATATTCGCATAATTGTCCATGATCACTAACGTAACGATCGATCACGTTCACTTAGACAAAATGTAGAAATGTACCATGAACATCGCGAGATTTGCGGGCACGCGCGCAATCATAGCCCAAGACCAATTTTTTTGAATACGAAACGAAAAACTGAAGAAAAAAAACATCAAAGAGTTTGTGGTTGTCATGGTCATTGCATTGCATTGTTTTTTTTTTTTTTTTTAATCTTTATTTATTTAATGGGGCTTTGGTCGACAACGACTATGTCATCCCAGTATAAAAGTTAAACACCACAGCTCTATTAATAACTACGTAGGTAATTGTACATTAGCTTAAAAAACATTGCATTGGTGTAGATGGATCTCGATTTACCTCTAATGTCAGTGTCAGTGAGGTTTGCATTATCTTTGATTTAGCTCCAACAACCAACAACCAACAACCGTTCAATTCCAGAGTTCCGTTCTTCTGCTCAATCAATGAGAAAATTTATTTATATTTCATTCTGCAATACATAAAAGTCTCCTTCACTCTAGAGATGTAAAAGTAACGAAAAACCGGCCAAGTGCGAATCGGACTCGCGCACGAAGGGTTCCGTACTATTATCAAAACGCCAAAAAAATCACGTTTGTTGTACGGGAGTCGCACTTAAATATTTTTGTTTTGCTGTTTTTAGAGAAATACATCATCTGTGAAAATTTCAACTGTCTAGCTATCACGGTTCACGAGATACAGCCTGGTGACAGACAGACGGACAGCGGTGTTTAGTCCCGTTTTTTACCCTTTAGGTACGGAACCCTAAAAACATAAAAAATGATTCTTAGTAGGTATCTCGTAACCTACCTATTTACCTAACTACGTAGTTAGCATTCCACACGTGACAGGTTGCAAGCCCGTCGCCGCTTTCAAGAATCCTAACAGGTTTCCTCACGATGTTTTCCTTCACCGTTATAAACACGTGTAACGCGCATGTACATTTTTCAAACAGAAATATCCATTGATGCACGGCCAGGATTCGAACTCGAAATTAATTTGAAATTAATAATATCTACCTAGGTACCTATTTACCTAACTACATGAATTCAATAATTCAATTTCAAACTTTTTATTCGATCATGTGAAGTACCACCTATTTACCGACTTACTTTACCGATAGTGGTAAAATAGCGCCACCTGCCAGCGGAATTGCAAACATCTTTCATCTTACCTCTCAAACCCCGAGCGTACCGCGAAAAATACCTATAATAACGTAGTAACATCAAATGAAACTAGATGGCGCTAAAATGCGAAAATCACGTTTGTTGTATGGGAGCCCCCCTTAAATATTTATTTTATTCTGTTTTTAGTATTTGTTGTTAGAGCAGCAATAGAAATACATAATCTGTGAAAATTTCATCTGTCTAGCTATTATGGTTCATGAGATACAGCCATGTGACAGACAGACAGACAGACGGACAGCGAAGTCTTAGTAATAGGGTCCCGTTTTTACCCTTTGGGTACGGAACCCTAAAAAGGGTACCCGTATGTATTCGTTACTTTAACAGTTAGTACTCGTTACTTACGTATCGTTACTCGTTACTTCTGATACCTCATCACATGCTAATATGCGAATGCGAATCAAGTTGTATCGTTACTTCTGATACCTCATCACATGCTCTTATGCGAATGCGAATCGAGTCGTATCGTTATTTCTGATACCTTATCATTATCACATGCTATGCGAATGCGAATCGAGTCGTATCGTATTACGTATTACGATTATTACGTAATCGATTACAGTATAATCGATTACATAATAATCGATTAGGTAAACTGTAATCGATTGTTCTGTAATCGATTATTCTGCAATCGATTATTATGTAATTGATTGTTCTGAAATTGATTATTTTGTAATCGATTATACTGTAAACGATTTATTCGTAGACATCGCGGCGTCTCGTCTCAACATTCGTAATTTACCCTCTGTTAAACCGGTGGCGATGGCGCCCCCTTCAGAACCCAAAAATGTAGGTAGCAAATGGGCCAGAAAATAGCAATAAAAATAAAAATAAAGAAATTTCAATACACGATACGTCGGTCGCACACGCATCAACGGTACTTGCGCGAACTGAAACAGTGAAGTACCTACCCATGATACGAAAAATGCGAGTAACGAAATACATACGTGAGTAACGTTTCGTTACTCGTTACTTGATGGCGATGGCGCACCCGTTACTAAGTAACGAATACATGCGGTTTGCTACAGCTCTACTTCACTCACTCTCTGCTATTTTCTTTCGTTCATCTTTGTTTGTTGTGTGGTGAAATTAAATTCCGATTTTACAATTCCAAAGCGCCTAGGTACCAAAATGGCTAATGATCCTGAAAGATTTGATACCATGCTTTTAGCAATGGCGCAGCAACACGAGGGAGGTGTAAAAGACGTGAGTATCAACCTATTATTTGCCTGTACAATAACTAACCTAACATGAAAATTCGCGTTCTTTCTTTGAACTCAGTGATGATTATTCCTGAATCCTGATTGAACAGTGAGATGTTATGATTTCAAGGCAATGAAATCATATCATGATTCAGCATAATTAAAGCTATGTTTGTACTAGTATCAAATCAACCAGTTCATCCGGCGTTTGTCGGTTGATTTATTGATCTAACACTATCAAATTTGTCTGATCGTTTTATTGATTTCGTAGTTTTGAGATTATTACTGACTAATGAAACATTACGGTTGGTATATTATAAATAGAGGGATCAAACTTAGGATTCCTGTAAAAACTTCATTTTACTTGTAGGTTGTAGGTACTGGTACTCGTAGCTTGCGCCCTCTTCAATCAAAGTTTGAAGGATCGACATGCTTGCGTGTAGACATCATAGCACTGTGAAATATCTAATTTGAATAGATTTGAAATATTTATCTTTAAGTTCCGTAAAGAGATCTTTTTTGTAAACAAAGGGGAGTGCAAATATTTTATATAAAATTGTGCAATCCGTAATTTGATGATACATCGTTTTTTTTCCCCTACTTTATAGAATAAAATGTTGTGCAATAAGATTTTTTCCTGTAATTATTTTTGTACAACTGGTAACAAGTCAGTGACTCCAAATATTTCCTATCGGGATCTTTTTATGACATTTATTTTCTGCTTTAATTTTTGAATTGGAATGTACTCCTCTGGGTAATGGCTAATTATTAGTGATTATTTTAAGTTTTACACGTGTGAAACCGCGCAAGGCACAGTTAGTAAAACATAATTATATACATACCTACAGGTCGGCTATTTTTCATGTTTTGATTGGAAGCTTCACAAAGCCTTGTTTTGTGGTTCTTCGTGGAAAAATACAAAACAATTATTTTCGCTTTTCTAATTGAAGGTAACACACAAAATTTCAAAACTAAATGATCAAAAAAGGTTTTTGTAAATAATCAAAAAAGGTTTTCAACATGCACATTTCACAAGTGAAAAATGTTTGAGAATCACTGGAATTACACTTTGACATTGACTTTTCATTGACATTACTTTGTTTACAAAAAAGATCTCTGATTACAGAAAACATTGAAAATAAAACTAACAAAAAAATTTCAGCTCCTGAACACGATAGTCAGTTTTCTTGCAAGAAAAACTGATTTCTTCCTTGGAGGTCGTGAGGGAGAGTGGGAAACGGTATGTATTCCAAGGTCTACTCTAGATTCAGAAGCAAATTCTTAAGACTTTTTTTTATACAAAACAGCACTATTGATGGTCAGCATGACAGTAATATCAGCCTTTGACGAACATTATTTTCTTCACTAATTCACAATTGGACATAGTTATGCAAACTAGAACCAACCCACACCATGGCACTTTTGAGATAATTAGATTTTTAGAAAAATGCTGTGAAGAAAAAAAGTGGTAACTTATTTTAGAAAAACAACTTTACAATATATTATGTCACATTAGTAATGATATATGGGAAACTAGATTAATTTGATTTTATTCAGCTTAAGTAGTTTTTTTTAATAAAATATCGGTTGGTTCTTTATAGCAAAAAACAGTTTTGTGGGATGGTTCCCTATTGCAAAACGTTAAGGTTTTAGGGTTTAACAAATTAATGTAAATAAATATAAAATCTCTTTATTTTATGTGAAAATTTTATTGCGAAATCATGCCAACATCGTCCACTTCCATCTCAAAATCAACTTCACCAGAAAACCCATCGATGTCATCTTGAACACTTTCAATTCCTGTTAGTTTTTTATAAAAGTCTTGTGCATCTTCTGGTATAAGGGGCAGTAAACTTTTTAGGTCATTCAATTTGGCCTCAGAAATAGGTTTTCCATTAGGCCAAAGTGGTTCCATCATTTCTTTGGGTAGTAGGAACGCATTTGTTTTTTTTTTTTCAAATTAACTTCCACAATGTCTTCATCTAGGTTTCTATAGTAGTCAAATAGTCTTCTGGGCGTGTATAATCTTTGTTGCAATTTAAAAGCACATTCAATTCTTCAAAAATCCGTGTCATTGGGTATTCTTATAGACAAGCTGCAAGGAACATGTTCTGGGTATCTAAAGAATACATTTTCTGAAATTCATCTAACTTTTGTTCCCTTGAAATCATATTTTCCACTTTATTTTGGAAATGCAAACTAGTACCAAACAACATGGTTCCAATAATCAATCAAAAAGAGTACCTACATAATTTATATTTTACTTTTGCTAACAAGAACCATGTGGTTTGGTTCTAGTTTGCGCAATGAAAATGCTGTAGATTTATAGGTACCATGCGGCATGGTTCTGTTTAGCTTTTTAAAAATGACTGAATGATGTTTGGTACCCAAGGCGACTTTGTTTTTTTTTGTTTTGGTTAGGTGTATTGCCAGGATATTTTTTTTGGATGTAGAAGACGTTATTGGGATCCCAGCTAGCTATGTAACTCAATTTCACTCAAAGTGTGGGTTGGTTCTAGTTTGCATAACTACGTCCAATTTAAGTTATGTAAACAGAGTAAGAATTTCAGATTTCATCTATTAATTTCAGGTTGTAAAAGATACATTTTACACTCACTCATCAAAAGCCCGCGAGGAGGCACAGAAAATCAAGAAGGAGAAAGAAGAAGCAGAAAGAAGACTGAAAGAAATCCAGCAAAAGAAGGAGCAGGAAAGGCTTGCCCAAGACTTTGTCCCGGCATCGGTCACAGAGCTCACTGACCAGGAAGCTGATAAATTGCAGGAGGATATTGAAAAAGAGAAAAATACCAGTAAGTTCTTGTAACTCCTAAACATAATTAAAACATGGCGAAACTATAAGGGTTTCTTGTAGACTCAGGGGAACCCACACTAATTTAATAGCTAGCTAAATCAATTCAGATTCAATAGATGCCAGCACTATGCTTTCTCATATTGAAATGGTGTGCTAAATTTATCATCTATCAGCGCTATAAGAATCATTAGAAAAATAAGTAGGTTCAAAAGTATTAAGATTGAGTTGAAATTTATTGATATTGATTACGATGAAACTAGCATGGTTATCTATATCTTAAATATTAAAAAAAATATATTATATTACCTATGTACCTGGGTCATAGCCTCACGCATAAATGGTGGGACCGATTTTACCTATATATTTTTTTTGTAATCGTTTGTGTCAGTAGAATGTTCCTAAGAAAAAAAAAATCATTTGACAGGAGATAGTCTGTCGGGACAGCTATATAAAATAAAGTAGTGTTAGTTACACCATTTAAAACTTGAGAATGGCTGGACCAATTTTTATGATTTACAAGCTGACCTGGCGAACTTCGTATCGCAATTGACAAACGTTGTTTGAAGTTCCCGTTCCCGTTCTTAGGAACACACCTACATTGCTTAGACAACAGTGGACTTTATACAATAGCAATAAAGCTCAAATTGACTCTACGTTTTAGTTAGAAAACTTTTGTATGGGAAAAAGAAAAGGGTTGTTTTTAAGGTTTTTCCGGCAATTATTCGAATTTTTCTAGCCGTAAAAACCATCCTTGAACTTCATCGAACATTTAAAAAAAAAGATATGGCCAAATTGATCCAGGCGTTGTTGAGTTATGCAAACATTCAAAAAATGAAAATCCTTGCAGTGACTTCAGTTTGCTGCCACTGTAACAGGAACGGGAACTAAACACTACATTTGTTAATTCTAAAGCGATACGAAGTTCGCTGTGTTTGCTTGTAAATAATAAAATATACTATTTAGTTATGGTGAATGAATTGTATCTTATCTGTATTTGCTATTATTTTGGAGCTAGGAGCATGCTTGCATAAGTCTATGATGGAAGAGTTGTGCAAGAATCCTAGAAGTTATATTACTTGAAGCTATGTTTAGTCTGATATTATCCTCCAAATAGAACCTGAAGATGGCAGCGGCGACGGCACAGAAAACGGTGGAGAGGCATCGGGTTCAAAGGATGAAGACGATGACGATCCCAAAGAGAAAGGAAAACTGAAACCTAACACCGGCAATGGATGTGACCTCGAAAACTACAGATGGACTCAGACCTTGGAGGAGGTGGAGGTATGTGAGGCATTTCTATATTTGGGCTGACATTTTGTTCATGTTTTTTAATTGTGCATAGATAATCTATATCTATACTATCCTAATTTGAAGTGCTGGTGGTAGTTGAAAAACGAAAATGAATGAAAAAACAACATTCTGTGGTTGGGAAGACAATATCACCCCGTGTCACCGATGACAATGCTACAGTACAGGTGCTATATTTTGACTCGTAGATTCGAGCGCCATCTAGAACTTCTGGCAAGGAATTAATTTATTGGGCGCTTACCTAGTGCAACCAATAGATGGCATTTCAGAAGTCATATAATGCTACAGTACAGGTGCTATATTTTGACTCGTAGATTCGAGCGCCATCTAGCGCTTCTGGCAATGAATTAATTTATTGGGCGCTTACCTAGTGCAACCAATAGATGGCATTTCAGAAGTCATATAATGCTACAGTACAGGTGCTATATTTTGACTCGTAGATTCGAGCGCCATCTAGAACTTCTGGCAATGAATTAATTTATTGGGCGCTTACCTAGTGCAACCAATAGATGGCATTTCAGAAGTCATACAGGGTGTCCAAGAACCTGGCGTCCAACTGGATTCCCACGATGCCCCAAGTTCTAACAGTACTCAGAAATATATTTTAAAAAATCCACCCCATGTACTTACAGAATTATACTGATTTCAAAAAAAAGGGGAAATGAGCACCCTGTGACATACTTTTGAATGCTGTGACTGCTAATGCTGATAATTTCGATATTTCTTGGAGGTTTTGTAATCTAGGGTATTGCTGTGTCTAAATAGAATGTAAAAATAAAGTACTTATTGTACCATTTTAAAATAAAATATTATTTTAACTAAAGGTGATATGGAAAACTATTGAATTTCGCAACTTTGACCGACTGTAGTGTAAAAAAAATGTACCAAAATAGTATGGCAAGTGACGTCAAATTTTGACGCGTTTATTCCTCTTTTTAAAAAGGTATAATACTTACACATTAATTTGAAAAAAAAAAATTTGATAATATTTTTACTCAACAACCCAATTTTTACGAAGTGCCTACCTACTAACGGTAACTGTCGGACCCTTTCTTATCTTAGAAACTGTTATGTTACTACTATTATTTACTTCGGTTCCAAGAGTGAGCAAGAAGGAAATACACACAGGTAGATGGGTTCCCAGTAGAATAAAAGCAAAGAATGTTAGTTTAAAGATATTTTATTACAATAAATGTTCAAAATGTTGACCACCCGCGGCAATACAAGCTCTCACTCTCCTTAAAAAGGACCGCTTTATGTTTCGCGAGTAACTTTTTTGACGTATCACCTGCACTGCTTGTGTTATCTTCTCACGAAGGTCAGCGATGTCATTAATGGGCTTCGCATAAACGAGCTCCTTCATAGTTCCCCAGAAAAAAAAATCCAGCGGATTTAAGTCAGGTGAGCGGGCTGGCCACGGGATTGTTCCTGATCGCCCAATCCACCTGTTCGGGTATTGCTCGTCCAAAAACTCTCTAACGGATACGCGAAAATGTGCTGGACAGCCGTCGTGTTGGAACCACATATCTGGTGGGGTCTCTTCTAGTAAGTTTGGCAAATCATTTTGAAGAAAATTTAAATATGATTCGCCAGTCAAATTCTCGGGCATCTCAAATGGACCAATAATATTCCCACAGAGAATACCGGTCCACATGTTCACTTTGAACCGGTACTGGGATCTATCTTCTCGCATCAAGTGCGGATTTTCCACATGCCACTCGTGCAAGTTGTGTAGGTTCATGTAGCCATCCTTCTTAAATGTTGATTCATCTGACCACAAAATTTTGTCGATAAAGTTTTCGTCTTCTCGATGTTTTTGCAGGATTGTTTCACAAAACGCGACTCGGCTCGGATAGTCTCGAGGTAAAAGACTTTGCACTCGCTGTACGTGGTACGGATGATATTCTTCTTTTTGGAGAATACTGTGTGCTGTGCTCTTCGGTATCCCCGTATCAGCTTCTATTCCTCGCACAGAGATGCTTGGATTTGCCGACACCGCCTCTAAAACTTCATCGCGTATGAAGTCATTTACGGGTCGTCCTTCACCAGCTACTTGATTGGGGAACCGCCCGTCACATAGTGATCTGTGCACATTAATGAAAACTCGATGGTCGGGATATAGCGTAGCCCTCGGATACCTTTCTCTGTAAAGTCTCGCTGCAGCTCGTCCATTACCTCTACATTCTCCATAAATGTAGTGCATATTTGCGTATTCTTGCGGAGTGTAGGTCGCCATGGTAGCACACACAAAACACAAACTGTCCAAACACAGGCAAAGGTCGTCGTAAAGAGTTCGTTTCAAAGTCCAGAGCACAAAGAGTAATCGAGTCCAATAAACAAAGCTTTAAATCGTAGTACGTGATCAATGGTAACAATAAGAGAGAGGTGCGTAGTAACGGCAGGAGGCAGTGACGCGTACTGACCGTACTGTTATCCTAAACCTTTTTCTCCCTCACTCTTACCTGAATAATGGGGTACCATAAAGAAGAACCAGCAAATCGCAAAGATAGTTTCTGTCTTGCTCCCTCCTGTTGTAATAACGAATCACTATGGTGAGATGCATGCACATTAGGGCATGTAAACCGATTAATCGATTAACCGAAAAACCGATTAACCGACCTGATTTTACGTCGGTTTATCACCGGTTTTTTTTGGCAAAATAACCGGGTTTTCGGTTTTTTTTAATGAGTGTTTCTAAGTGTAATACGCTCATTTTATTCTAAACTGTGGACTTCTCTGGACTGATTTATGATAATATATGAGGGTAGCTATAATATTGTCGATTATTATAACTGTTTAAGTAAGATTGAGTTGAATATTACCAAATGTTTTAAACTTTATATAAGTCTGAATTATTTTAATGTTTAAAGATACTTATCGATTTTGTTAATTTTTAGTGTTCCGTACCCAAAGAGTAAAAACGGGACCCTATTACTAAGACTTCGCTGTCCGTCTGTCTGTCTGTCTGTCCGTCTGTCTGTCACAGGGCTGTATCTCATGAACCGTGATAGCTAGACAGTTCAAATTTCCACAGATGATGTATTTCTGTTGCCACTATAACAACAAATACTAAAAACAGAATAAAATAAAAATTTAAGTAGGGCTCCCATTCAACAAACGTGTTTTTTCCGTTTTGTATAGGTACGGAACCCGTCGTGCGCGAGTCCGACTCGCACTTGGCCGTCACACTTCCCTCTATCAGCCGTCATCTCATCACTCACTCCTTTCTTACCCATATCATCTTTCACACAGTCCATGCATCTCTTCTTTGGCCTACCTCTACGTCTACATTCATCCACATTCATGCCTTACACTCTTTTCGTTACATGACTTTCTTCCCTCATAACATGCCCATACCATGCTAACCTATTGCTCCTCATTTTTTCCGTCACAGGAGCTACTTTCAATTTTGTTCTGATATACTCATTCCTCATCTTATCCATCCTCGTCACACCACATATCCATCTCAACATTCGCATCTCCGTCGCATGCACTCTTCTTTCATCTGTCCCTTTTGCCGCCCAACACTCAGATCCATACAATACGACAGGTCTAACGATCGTTTTGTAGATTTTCCCCTTAAGCTTAAGGGGCATTCTCGGATCGCATGTTGTTCCGGTGACCTGACGCCATTTCATCCATCCTGCATTTATTCTATTCTTCACATCCCTATCTATCTCACCATCATTCTGTACTACTGACCACCGAAGTCACAAAACAGATGTTCTGTTTTGGTTCTGCTGATCTTCAGTCCGACACTCTCCAATTTCTCCTACCATTTTACCAGCCTGCTCTGGACCTCAGTTGGATTTTCTCCAACAAGAATAATGTCGTCGGCGAACAGCATACACCAGGGTGCCACTTCCTGTATGTCCGATGTCAGTGCATCCATTACCAGGAGAAACAAATAAGGGCTTAAAGCCGATCCCTGGTGCAAGCCTACAGCCACATTGAACTTGTACATAAGGTCCATAACGCCAGCTTCGGACCGGACATGTGTACAGGCTCGGCTGTATACCAATATTTACTGGTATATTCTCTAACACTCCATTCCAATCGTTCTCCTCATTCATCAAGTTTTGAAAATATCCCTTCCATCGTTCTCTTATTTCTTCGTCGTTCGTTAATACCTTTCCTCCATCATCTTTTATGCATTTCACATGGATAATATCCCTTGCATTATTTTCTCTCTTTTTTGCCATTCGGTACAGGTTTTTCTGTCCATGTGGGCTATCTAAAGATTGGTACAACTTATCCTGTACTTTAGCCCTTGCAATAGCAACAGATTTTTTAGCTTTCCTTTTACACTCCATGTATTCAATTATTTTGTTCTCTTTCATACTATCATCACGATCTCCAACACTTTTCCATTCTTTGAACGCATTCTTCTTATCTTTCAAAATCTTTTGTACGTCCTCATTCCACCACCACGTAACCTTATCTATCTTTCCTTTACCTTTCGTTTCACGAAAAACGTTCTTCGCTACACCTCTTATGCTAGTAGCCATTTCAACCCAACATTCATTCACCGATTTCTCTTTCATATCATTCATTTCTATCATTTTATCAACTACTTGTCTTTGAAATGCTACTGCATACTCATTCTTCTACATTAAATGCCATCTGATTTTGGGTAGGGGCTTTGATTTAGTTTTTAAATTCTTCTAATAAATCTTTATTTTAATTTCTAAGAGTACTTAATAACCTATCTGTGAGACTACCCCTTCTCCCGGTATAACTTTGCAGTTTTTAACACTGCACTTATTTGTATCCTTTTTACTAAAAAGTAGTCTATTTAGGTTTTGTGATTGCCATATTATATATTAATACTACCAAATAAAAAAGTTATTTATTCTTATCACTATATTCTTTGTTACCTCGAAATATCCTAACCTCGATTCGACCTCGTAACCGTGTTTTGGTAGTTTTAGTTAATAAAATGACTTCGAGTCTGCCTCAGGTCGAAGACATCTCAACATATTTCCTCAGTGAAGGAACTGTCAACTCAAGATATCTCGTGATCTACCTTAAGCATTCCTCGACAGCTTCTAAACGGCTGTGTAACGTTTCTTTGACTTTCGTGACATTTAGAATTCACCAAAGGTAATTGAGAAATTGAGAAACCTCGAAAAAATCGATTCAAGATCCAAACATGAAGTACTTTTCAAGGGATATTCGAGGGGCCTCAGAAGAGTTTGAATCAAGGTAGTTTCGAGGTTACAACAAATAATTATGGGGTATTAATGGTAACTATTAGGACTGATTTATCATGTTTTTGCATTTTATTACTTTATTCGAGTAAGGGTGAGTTTTGAGTACATCAAAATGTTTTAAACTTTAACAAGTTAATATAAGTGGTGCTTGCTTATTTAAATAATAACTTATTTTTTATTAAATGTATGGTTTTATTATGTTCTAAGACACCTATATAAAAAACTTGAAAAATAACCGGATAACCGGTTTAACCGGTTATTGGAAAATAAAAACCGAAAAACCCGGTTTTTCTAAACAACCCGGTTTTTACACGCCCTAATGCACATACCGTCCCTTACGGTCTAACCTGTTTTTTGAGAGGCCTGTTGTTATTTTTATGAGCATACAATAGTAATTCTTTAGAGGTTAGATTCAATTCGTCGTAAATTTTTCTTTCTAAGAATTCTGTAAGACATCGTAAAAATTGGGTTGTTGAGTAAAAATATTATCAAAAATTTTTTTTTCAAATTAATGTGTAAGTATTATACCTTTTTAAAAAGAGGAATAAACGCGTCAAAATTTGACGTCACATGCCATACTATTTTGGTACATTTTTTTTACACTACAGTCGGTCAAAGTTGCGAAATTCAATAGTTTTCCATATCACCTTTAGTTAAAATAATATTTTATTTTAAAATGGTACAATAAGTACTTTATTTTTACATTCTATTTAGACACAGCAATACCCTAGATTACAAAACCTCCAAGAAATATCGAAATTATCAGCATTAGCAGTCACAGCATTCAAAAGTATGTCACAGGTTGCTCATTTCCCCTTTTTTTTTGAAATCAGTATAATTCTGTAAGTACATGGGGTGGATTTTTTAAAATATTTTTCTGAGTACTGTTAGAACTTGGGGCATCGTGGGAATCCAGTTGGACGCCAGGTTCTTGGACACCCTGTATAATGCTACAGTACAGGTGCTATATTTTGACTCGTAGATTCGAGCGCCATCTAGCGCTTCTGGCAATGAATTAATTTACTGGGCGCTTACCTAGTGCAACCAATACATGGCATTTCAGAAGTCATAATTGTACCAATATGGCAGCACCATCTATGAATAAATATTAAAATGTGCCGATCTCAGCCTAGTACCAATTATTGCCGCTAGTAGAGCAATGATATAGTCAAGAATGTAATCTGAGAGGATACTGGTGTCGATTCTGTTGGCACCGAGCTAATCTTAAAATTTCCTAAAATATAATTAAAACAATTTCGCTCCTATTCCTTCACGTTAAAGTCTAAATTAGAGTAGGTGGCGATTATGTTGTGTTCATTTTACAATTTGGGAATAAGAGGAACGTGTTTTAACACGATCCTCTTATTCCTATTACGTTAAAGTCTCAATACGCGTAACCTCATGATGACAGTTTTAAAATGTAGGCTAGTTTTAAGTAATTTAACGGTTTTTTACGTAAATTTAATCAGCATATAAAAAGGTGCTGACTATAGTGAAATTTTGACTTTCTTATTTTTTTTAGCACATCCGAAATATACGAAAAACGATTTCTTCCATTTATAGTTTACTCTAATTTAGACTTTAACGTAAAGGAATAAGAGCGAAATTGTTTTAATTTTATTTTAGGAAATTTTAGGATTAGCTCGGTGCCAACAGAATCTATACCATTATGTAGTTAGGCACGGTAGACATCAACAAATCTCCAGACGCTCAGTTCCTTTAAAAAGAGAAGTTGAGGTACGTCTCTAAACATTACATTTGGCACATGCCCACATTGCCACTACTGTCAAAATTACTGTAGTTAGCAATCCATACGTTAGGTCATAAGCCTATCTCCGCTTAGGAAAATACTAAATGGTTTCCTTACGAGCGATGTTTTTACAACGTGCACGTTTATGCACGCGTTAACGCTAATACGCTAAACGCTAATAATAATAACCCATTGTTGCATGGCTGGGATTCGAACTCAAGACCTTCTGATCAACACGGTTATATTAAATAATTAATTGCTTAATTATTCGCGTAACGCATACGTTATGTATAAAATAAAATACTCTTGCTTGATACAATATTATTTATTTTTATTTTTTCCATTATCACAGTTTTTGTAACAAATTAACTACCCTTCATATCGATCGATATCTCAGAAATTCAAATACCTATTACGTCATATGGACTTCAATTAAATAGACAAACTTATTACTACGAAATTAACCAAACCAATTGATATTGTAAACGTTTTCACAAATTATAAAACTTTACGCCTCGCAAATGATGCACATTTTCATAAATGCGACAAAAATATGCAACTTTTGATACTCATTGTACTAACTCATAATAAATGGTAATCTAACACCATCATTATTATACTACAAGCAGGTAGATCTTAATACAATATCGTCAATTAAAATAACTTATTAATATATCATAACAATTTTAGCCTTCATTGAACCAAATACTACTATTAAATTGCTTACTAACGAATATTAAAATTCGATGGTTTTGCATGTAGGTATTGGATTAATTTAAAAGTTTCTAATAAAATAAAACCTAATTTGCTATCAAAAATAAATAGGAAAACAATATTCAACTAATATCTTCAGTTAACTAGTTCAGCAGGTATTGCACTTAACAATTTGTAAAAATTGTTTACTATTTCTATAGACCGTTTTATTGTAATTGTCTATTCATTATGCTACGTATAAATTGGCTACAAAATCGAATTGATATTCTATTTTTCACCTCGTACTTATTTCTCTAGACAAATTAATTTATACATTATTCCTAGATTAACAATACGTAATACTTGTCTTTCGTTTGGAGATAATCGTTTTATTGTTTACGACCTTAAGAATATTTGTATATGCCGGTCTCCTTGCGCATCCTCACTGAAATAAAGAAATAACATAATTTTAGTAAATAATATATTTAGTTAGTATTTTCTGATGTCTAGACAATAGAAGAACTAAAAGCCAATATTTAGATATAACAAAACCGAACTATTCAAAGCTTTCATGGAAACTATATGGGACTGGTTGCTGCACGATTTCTCTACCTATTTCCATAATAGTCATTATATTTTTTATGAAATTCAACATAAATAAACACAAAAATGACTTTGTAAGAAGATGCATAATTGAAAAACCGGCCAAGTGCGAATTGGACTCGCACTCGAAGGGTTTCGTACTATTATATATAAAAAACGCCAAAAGAAACCCTCTTTGTTGTATGGGAGCCCCCCCTAAATATTTATTTTATTCTGTTTTTAGTATTTGTTGTTATAGCGGCAACAGAAATACATAATCTGTGAAAATTTCAACTGTCTAGTTATCACGGTTCATGAGATACAGCCCTGTGACGGAAAGACGGACAGCGAAATCTTAGTAATAGGGTCCCGTTTTTACCCTTTGGGTACGGAACCCTAAAAACGTTATCTCCAATGGCTGGTTGGATAATAGCGATGACAAAAAGCTATTGTAATTTACAAAAAGTCTTCTGGGTCTTTTGTGTGCGATTTTGGTTCATGTAACATCATAAAAAAGTATAATGATGCTGTGCAAAAAGTTACTATGCCAGTCATCAATTGATACTCACTTTCAACAAAGCATATTGCAGCAAGTATGCACGCTGAAAACAGTATCGTCATCGATATAACAAGCACTGTGATCTGATGCGAGTGGCTGCAGCAACACGCCGTGGGCTCTTTGTCCGGACGATGCTTTGTATACCCGTTGACGACCGTGAAATGGGTCGAACTTGCCACAGATGTTGCATCGCGACCCGACGCCGAACTTCGCTTGACACCATTCCACACTGAGTCCAATGGATCGTGAGACTCCTCAGGAATGGCCACAACGGCGTCGGCTAATGCAGACTTGCGTCCATAGCTGCTCAACTTGTTTGGGTAGCCGAGGTTGTCTTGCTCCGAATTCCTGTCGTTCATGCGCGCTAGGTGCGCCGCACTCAGCAGTAACGAGCCCGATGATACACTCTGAAAATGTACACAAGCTCGTAAAGAAACTAGTTTAGAATGTGGCTTTGTAATACAATAACGGTTTATGGAAGTAAAAGTTTTGACATCGATTGTGTCACTGCAGAAAAATAAGGATTTTATTGGGAATGTGAGCACATGAAACGTATGTCACGCGTTATGTCTTTTGCATTAAGTTTTCTTCAGGTCAATACTTTTACCCAAAAGGTTATGGATTTGACGTAGGTAGCTAGGTAGGTAAGCATGTCTGTATGATTGGAACTTTGAAAGTAGGAAGGTACTGCTTCACCTCACATTGTGACGAAAATGTAATGTATTTTTCTTTAAGTTATAAAATTGCAACAAAAACTTCTAAATGGAGATAAAATGTTTTGAACACATTTCCATGGTCATTCCACTATCGTGCAATCATCAATAATTATGGTTGGCCTAAAAAGTATTCGTTTGGAATGTCGTTTTACAGACATTTGAGTAGATCCTGTATCGGACACGGCAATATCAACCAGTTCCTTGACCCCCCATCAATTTAAAGGATTACCTAATAATTCAACAAAAAACAGCATCCTAATGATTACAGCAAAAACGCCAGGTAATTTGTTAAAAGCCATTATGGACTTTTATGGTATGAAATATGCTTTGGGGTGGATAATGTCTTGAGTTTTTTGGCCCGCTTTAATTGACTAGACTAAATGAATAAACAGAAAAAACTGTAAGTTAGATTAGACGAGCAATCTAAGACTCGTTTTGTTGCTACGTGATTATTCTAGTTACATTTTAGTGTTTTACGAGCTCCTGGTTGACTGGCCTGACAATAAAGCTTTTTTAAAACAACTACAATAAAGCACTTCAATAAATCAACTTCAAAGTGACATACTTGCACGTGTGTTTGGCCTTATAACGTAAATACGTAATGCCGTGAGTGCACCATTGATGGCGAAGTCATTGCAAAACCGTTAAGTGGAAAAACTACTATTGGCAATCAAATAGCTAGTCAATAGACTAGACAAGATAACCTCATCTACTCCGTAGCTTAGGTTTGTCGACTCGCGTTTACCAACATTTTAGTCAACTACGTAAGTACCGTGTATGAATGCTAGTTAGAACAGGAACGTTAATTTAGTCATTTGCATAGATTTGTTTGAAAATGACTCCACGTGAACGAACAAGCACATTATTTGATTTGTTTGCTTGAAATGGTAACTTACGTGTGTGCTGTGGTTGCTGGCAGACCCCTGGCTCGAAGCGGAGCCGCCTCTGGAGCGTCCGTCACTGAGGCTGCCGCTCGCGCTACTTCCGGATAGAGATGGCCGCGGAATGTGCCACTCGTGGGTGATCTGTAACAATGAATAAATATACATTATGATTATTATAGCGCTTGGACTTCACGATAAGAAACAAAAGTCACTGAACACAAATTCACTGATGTTATACGATAGACCGCGTTTAGTTTGTGCATATTTGTATGTTTTATATTTTGTATCGCCCTTGCAAAACGCTTTGTGCTTTAGACTTAGGGGTTCAGTCCATATTATTATGAGGATTCACATTTTTTGGAGTTCTAAAAACATTAATTGAAATAACGTGCAAGCGAACTGGTTATGCATACTTTTATTTATTCTGATATTTATGATGTATAAAACCAGCTTCCACTCAATGAGATCATTGGCAAGGATGTAAAACGTAACAAAGTTGAGCAAATGTGAGTGGCAGATTCAAGTCCTTGCTTGCGTATTCAGTTATGTAAAAGGACAACGGGTGAAAATTATGCTTCCTTCTGTTACATACCTACTACATCTTTGTAAGAAAATGTATTCCGATAAAATCATTTGCAGTTTACGTATACTTTTAAACTACAACTTTGTTGTTTTCTGGTTTTAGCAGCCTTCTAAACATTTGGATAATAAACGTCAATTATTTGAAGTCTAGAATAGCTTAGGTACTTTGGTAAAGTAAAGTAAGTAATCAATGTACCAATTCCCAAAATGTTTGTTCAACCATTTAATGTTGTAGTCTTATTGCAAGAAATTCAATATCGCTATGTATGTAGGTCAGTGTTGCAAACTTACTCCACGCTTAAATTTGTTTTTCAAAGAGTTTACTTACCATGCCCAGCGCTCAGACAAAAGCTACAAGTCAAATATATACACAAATGTACACATACTGGTATTAGTGCTGTTGCGTAATAGGAGTGTAGGTGTTGCTATATGCGTGCGGAAATCTATGCAGAAGTCTTCCTTGTCTTTAGATATTAAGTTTCGTATGATCTTTATCAACTTTTCTTTGACGTTATGTAACTTCGTCTATTGTTACTCTTGAGTAGTTGACATTGATATTTCGTTATTCGGTTACCTGACTTTGGAACCCGAGATACGAGTGTGTTACATTATCTTTGTTGTGCCTAGTTTTAACATTAACACCTAAATTGGAATACTCTACCTAGCTACTCTATATTATGTTGCAATTTGTTAGTAGTAAATAAGTGTCCTTACCTTTCACTTTTCATATGATTTGTAACAGTTGCTCCAAAATTTAAACAATCTAGGATTGTCTGGCAGAGTTCGTCATCAATTACAGTTTTAGGTCAAGTTTTGTTCAGTGCCCGATTGATTTTGTCAGATACGGTGTTCAAGGTTCATGTTCTCTTTATTTGCGGTCTCGTTTCGACGGCCTCTGATGCAATAAATCTTAGTTTTGCTTTCGGTCTTATAGTCCTCTTTGTTGCTTTGATAACGTGATGGATTTTAGTTTGAAATCATTAATGTATTCTACATTTAAAGTTTTATATAGCGAGGTCATTTTGTTTTAAGTTTTGATGTTATGCGAATTTATTGTGAAATACCATAGAGGTAGGTACCGCGTTTAATGTGGCCCGAACAAGTAATGTGGCAATAGCTCAACGTGTTCAAGTGGATAGATCAAGCAAACTTTGCATACGCTGATGTTTAATCGTGTTTTAGTTGGAGGTGCGGTTCACAGTTGTTGCAAAATGTTTCGCCAAATGCAAAGAACCGGTTCCCGAGTTTCGTTATATTACACCCGACATGAAAGCAATATTTTTGACATGCAACGCAAACGCCAGGACTTTCATATACTCTTTCTATGAAAACTCAGTCTATGATACCAGACCGCGCTGATATGGCAAGTGGGAACTCGGTCAATTTATCCAAGCATTGTTGTGATGAAGAAATTGCCAGGTATTAGTCAACGTGAGATCGCTTGGTTGTAAGATTATGTTGTCTGTTGGAAGACCTTCGTATAATATTTTAAGAGCTGGCTAGATGTTGCGGGTATGTGCTCGTCTCCTACCCAGCCTAATTAAGTTTGATACTCTTTTGTTTAGACGTTACATTTTTATCGGAAGAGCTGTGACTAAGTTGTACCTACTACAGGTGCTTTCGATTTGCTTTATAATTATCAATAGCTAGGTTTTATAGGTCCTGGATAGCACGTGTTAATTTACGGATGTATGCCCACATGATTGCGTTTAATTGCTATCAGCACGTGTAGCGGACGCGTAAAGGTAAGATTCCACCAATGCGCAGGACTGTGCTGCACTGTGTACAACATACATTTTTCTCTAGCTGGACTCACAAAATGTGTTAACTAAAATTTCTGTTCTGCACAAAATGTATTTACACAAATGTGCTGCACACGAATTTGGTGGAATCTCACCTTTAGATACCACCGTGAGAACTGGTGTTTATAGAGCCTTATGCACTGGGATTTATGTAGGCTAGAACGCTCCTTCACATGCCCAGCCGCATGTGCCTAGTCTAGCACGTGAATCGGTGCGTGTCTCCTGCTCCGAGATTGTTTGACTGATTATAAATATGCATTTGTAGCTAACGTTATGTCTACCGTGTTAACTTACGATTGCCACTTAGGATAAGAAGAACAAAAGCCTTACATTTTTGAATGAAATTGTAAAATTATGTAATGAACGCTTGTTATAAGAGCATGTAACTACATAATGCCGTGTTTTAAAGCCCCTTCATTTCGGTCGTACAAAGTTACTCTTAAGAATAATGTTTTTTAGCGCGTTCAGCGAAGACAATAGATTAAACTAAACAAAAGGGCCTTGAGCACAATTCACTTTCAAAATAAGTAAATTGATATATCTATTAATTAGTAATCATTATATTTATTCGATAATATCGACTTATTTATCAAAATAATTTTGATTTTGCTTTTTTAATAGTTAATGGTAACTTAAATGATAACTAAAATAACACTAGTTCAGATTAGCCTATGCTTATCTGAACTGCTACGTGAGGTTGTATGTATATTTTAATGAATATTAATAAAAAGGTAAATAGGGAGATCTATACATTTCGAGAAACCACGTACCTAATTTTGTTTGATTATGTACCTACATAAAGTCTTGAATAAGACACTTGCGCTACCGAATGTTCTAAAAATTGGTGTTTATTGATTCGTGGTTTGAATGTTTTCTTTAGGTTTCCGGGCGGGAGTACTTTTTAAAAGCCGGTATTAGACAAGAAAACAAAAAAATCATTACTCATAAATACAAGATGACTACATTATTCAAACAGTTCTATCGTTGCTGTTAAACAACTGTACATTATTACTGAAAAACAAAATGTTACGAAAGGTGTTTTGAACTGGACTGGACTGACCGCACTGAAGTCGCATGCATGCAATGATGAACACGGCTATTGGTGACGAACCAGTTAACGCCATAACAACAAGTGCATATTGTGAAACACGTTAGTTCAAAGAGGTCTGTTATGCAACTATAGTAATCTTCACGAATCAACAGTCAATGCGTGCTTTGCCGCGTGCCCATAACGGTGCATTGTAATCACGGAAATCATTAAACATTATACCTCTTGTACGAGTAGATGCGACTTGATGTAATAAGAGTAGGCAACTGTGCCAACTATTATGTCGCAGTACAGCAGTTGATGTATTCCCTGCTTTCCGTATGTAGCTCTTACATATTCATTTGTCCAGTTGACCCCAACCGTTTTCTCAACAGATTTAATCTCAGATTATAACTACGAGTAAATTTTTCATACATACAAAATCTAGTCTGAAATCAAGTAATAAGCGAACAGATAAAGGCAGAAGTGTAAACGTATCTGCGGCTAGACAAGTGATGCACTTAAGGTCACAAGCATACCGGACATAGATTCAATGAGTCCATGATGCGATTATGAGAAGATGCTTTAAGTATACATAAGAATAAATGTTAAAATTATGCAACAACAACAGTGAATTTTACGGAGCATGATGAATATTTGGTTGTTGTCCATTACTATATAAATGTACGAACAATGGGACATTTTGTCATAGCTATAAAATCGTAATAGCTTTACTGAGTTGAGGTAATCTTTCGAAGATAGTTTACTCGTAGAAAGCGTTGTCGTTTTTAAAAGAAGTTGTTTATTTCAGCAGAGACCTTTGCCGTCTCAGTTCAACTTTCATAATCTCAAACAATAGCTGCTACACTTACTATGATAATCGTTACCGGCTAACTCGACTGTTCCCCTTTTGAAGAGAAAGCGAACATTTCTGTGCAAAGTCACTTCTTGGAATGATCTTGGTACTTACTGCAAATGTCACAATGGATAACGGATTTCGGTCAGCGATTTCGATAACTTTTAAATTAGAATTTCTCTTTTATGTGTCTGCTGTCTCGATATTGTGATGTTCGCGCTTCACTCGCCACGTACTTCGAGGCACACCTAATTATTTTTTAATTCAGTTGAAGAATCAATTATTTTCCTATGCACGACCGTAGCTGTACATAATCCTTTTCAAGATCCACAATAATTTAATGGTTTTACTAGACTACAACTGACAGCAACGAAACGTATTATTGAGAGCCCAATTATCATATTTTATGCGCGATTGCATGAGGATGCCGCAACATAACTCATTGTTCACGCTGGTCACAAACTGACATGATGCTTATGCTCGTCCTTGAACTCAATTGGCTGTATTTATGAAGCTAACGGGAATCGTGTCAATGCAAATAGCCGTGGAAGCCGCTTGACTACTAGCTGACAATGAATCTCGTACCTGTAATATTATTCGCATATTTTAAATCGGCGCGTGTAACGTCTGTTTAAACCATAATGTCCAACATTTTATGTACTAATTTTTTTACACAGTTTGTTTTAACAGTCACATAAATACATATTCATCTTTTGGAAAATCTATATTGACATTAAAAGATTAAATATTCAAGTTATATAATCTCTGAGTAGAGTAGAATTATACAAATAAATCAAACAAATCATGTAGTTGCCAGTCAAACTAAAGATGTTTTAAATGTTCCGGAATCTATTTATGATGATTATCTAATTAATGCGCGTAGGTTCTTCCCTATTTGATTCGATCATCGTATACTTAAAAGCGATTATCTTTTTATTTAGGTACGCCCATACTGCGAGTGGGATGTAGCGATAGAAAAAGTGGCCATGAGCCGGGTTACCTAGCCGGATTCTTCTCCTGTTTACGTTGTGATGACATCATTATTGCTGACGTTTGTAATATTCTGTTATAATGTTACGTAGCAGAATTAATTAGCTTACACATCACTATGATTCTGAATATGTTTTTTATTTGCACTGATGTGACTGACGTTACGTTTAAGACATCGGTTACACGATAATTCTGGTGTCAGTTCAATCCATCATTAGATTCGATCGTCATTCTGACTAAAATGATAGATCGAACTGACGCCAGAATTAGCGTGTAACCGATGTTTAAGGTATTGCAAGTCCACATTCAAACGATTGAATAAAGAACGTTACCGGATCACAAAGCACGCCCGTTGCCTTGACGAGTATGGGTCTTTGTGAAATAGTACAAAACCGCGCTTCCTGGATATCATGTTAACTGAATAACAAATAATATGATCGTCTTCTGTGTTAGTTGATAAAAGGTCACATAAGCGAGCGATATTTTAGAATCCCACGACATCATAAAGGGTCTTTCGTAATTAACTGCACAAATTGATAGGAATTAATTGATGCGTCGTAAACTTTGAGTTTATTAAGTCAATTATGTTCTTTAGTTCATTTTGATGTTACAAAAGTAGTTTAATTTATTTTTAGTGTTCTGCTGCAAATTATTGACAGATAACATGATATTAACCTAATAAGTCTCGAATAAAATAGTTTATGGTTATGATAAATATATCTTATACCGGCTTAAATAAAAGTGGATTATGAGGTTACTGTGATGTAGGCTTGTCTAAGCGGATGGTTAGGTCAAACAGTAAAAGTAGCTAAAACACTTTCGGCTTTAACTTGTATATATATATATATATTTCGTCCTTGTTTGTTTCAAATATTTGACCGGTTCATTAGGAACTTTCATAATTGAATCAATATGTAGATATTGACTATTTTCGTATCACTAGAGAAGTCGGAGAGTTGATTGCAAGGTGACTCAGGAAATATCGTAATTTGAAAATGTGTCATGGTATATTTTGTAATTGATTGAAGGAAGGTAAATGAAATGACCTTCATTTTCTCGTGTGAAGAACGTTAAGTGGCGCGAACTTTTTTATTTGCCGATTATTTCGTAATACTTACTACATAAACATTAACATACGCATTATAATGTCATCAATGAGCTAATAATAGTTTTATGTTTATTATGTACTTACTGAAAAATTATAGGTATAAAAAGAGTATAAGTAATGAAATATTACTGAGAATGAAAGTAGACAAAAAGTTCTGAAGTACTCGTATTTATGATTTATCTCATTGCATCATTGAAGGCAAAATATCGTGAGGAAACCATTTACCCTAGTATTCTTATAAGCGGTGACGGGTTTGCAAATTTATCACATATGGAATGCTAACTTCTGCAAAATGTGGGCATGTGCCAAATATAATATTTAGCCGTGATTCTGAAAACCCTCTTTAGACATCTCTAAAAATCTGAGCGACTGAAGATCAGAGATAATGCCAACCGTATTTGGGGATTACAGTCGTGATCCTATCTCATTTTTCTTCATTACATCATTCGTGACCTGACTTTGTTTTACAGTTCCGTTTACTAATGGGAAACCCAAGGCGTCTATATCGTGCTTACGATAAAGGTGCCTTGGATTTCCCTTGGTCTTAGTTACCAGGATATCGCACGTTTATTTATGTGTTTTGACTCAATAGATTCCGTTGATGTCAATGACTTGATCATGATACAAGGTATTAAATACGATTAACAATAAGTCTTTATTGGACATGTCGTCGGTTTTGTAACCTGATTTCGTACCGTTTCTGCATTTAGTATAGATTTTCCTATAAACTACATCCTTCAGTGAAGGATGTAGTATTATGAATTTACGGTGAAGGACCTTCACCGTAAATTCAAAATCTTGAATACTGTAAAGTTATCTACCTCGGCAACATTCGTCTATATTCGGAAATTCGAACGAGCGATAATGATTTTTATTCTAGAGCACACAGCATTAAATATGCACACATTATTTTTGTAAGTAATAGTATTTTATTGTTATAATAACTATTATAAGTTTACTTACTTATTACAAGTTAATTAGTTATCAGTCTGAATCTAAATGATTCTACTATCCTTTTAATGTTATTATATAACTGCAACAGATTGCGAAGAAGCATGCAGGTATTATTTGTAAAACAATCACAACATAACGACTGAACCGATTGGATGAAACTTGGAACAGATGTATTTTGTAACCTGGATAAGCACATAGGGTACTTTATCTTTTTAAATTCTTTGTAAGTGATGATTTTTTTTTTTTTTTATTTCCATCGCATAGTGTAGAGAGGAATGATTTATATCCGTACTTAAACTGTTTATTAATTGGTTTTCAATGCGATAATCATAACGTGTTCACGATAGGTATATTACCGGGGTTTCCATCCTATTGTATGTTTTTTGGGGTTTATACATTTTTCGAGTACGTAGGTATGAGATGACATAGCGAGGAATTAGTCATAAATACCACGTATGATATTTATTCTTCACATGTTGGCCCACTAGCCAGTACACATGGATACTGGTAGTGGGCTATGCGATGACATTTCAAAACCCTTAAATTATAGAATAGCATTTGTATTGATAAAATAAAATTGCGTTTTAGATGGAACTCAACCACAACTATTTCAACGAAAATTAACGTACCTAAACGGACTTGGTTACTTTAGTGTTGTTTTATTTATATTGTTAACTAGCTGACCCGTGCCCGCTTCGCTGTGCGTAAGACATTTCTAATACCATCGTTGACTTTTTTGTAGACGTTTTTAAGGTGTACAATACTGTAGTACATTATTTTGATATATCTCGTGGGGTTCAGCCAGCATTTGCAATGTAAGCTCAAAAAAATGTGTTTATTTACAACATCACATTAGAAACCTCTAAAATTATCAGTGTTTCTCTACTATATTATGCATGTATTATACATATAAATCTTCCTCTTGAATCACTCTATTTATTAAAAAAAACCGCATCAAAATCCGTTGAGTAGTTTTAAAGATATAAGCAAACATACATACATACATACATATTACATACAGACGCGGGAAGCGGAAAGCGTCTTTGCTTTATACTATGTAGTGATAGTAGATCAACGCAACTTCGTTCACGTGGTCTTTCATACAAATTTAAACGTGATTTATGTATATTCAAAACTTTATCTGATTCGGTTAAACCGTAACGTGATTGACTAACAAATAAACATTTTTTGAGGTACACAGTCATACCTGACAATATTATGTTCGAAATATATTTGAAGTTGAAGCAATAATATTATGTGGACTTAGCCGCATGCCAGAGTCACAATTGGGTGTCAGATTTATACAAACGAATAAATTCTTAACTCTCCAACAAAATTGGTCAAGGTTTCGTCTATAATGGAAATAAAAATTGATTTATTTATCTTAATTATTATACAGATTGTTACAAAAAATAGTGTCAAGCGGAAGTCCATAATTTGTAGCCTTAGAGACAATAATTGTTTAAAAATATATATTTTGCAAATTTTGATGTAATCTTAAGAAATAAATTATTTTTTCTTAGTGTGTGCCCAAGTAGAGTGCTTGAGTAGAATTTATTTGAATAAATAAAAAAATATGAAACATTTTTCTTTATAAAATTGCGCAAACATTCTGTCCCACCAGCATGAGATTGAGCATGACTTAACTTATGAATATCTTTAGGATTTATTATTTTAGGAATATCAAAATATTTTAAGGTAAATTAGTTTTCATTAATACGTGTTGACTTTGAGAATATCGGAAATTTCCGTATGTTTATATTATAATCTAAAATTAAACATTAAAAATCGTTTCTCAGGGTCTCTATGTTATTGTTCTCTATCATTAGACTCGGATATTATACAAATGAGTATAATTTAACGCAGCTAAATTTAACTATCAAAAATAATTCGTACTTATCAATAAGTTTGTACAGTCGTTCTATCTCACAAAGGCGGGTTGTTTTTAATTGTGTGTGTAGATAGCAAGTCACTTTGTTTCTGTGTGCGTAAGAGCGCTCAGTATTAGTCACGTATACAAAAGCGCGTGTCTATAGACATCAAAACTACAAGTACTGCTCCCTCGCCTTTGTGAGATAGAACAACCTATGCCTCGTATCTATACTATAATGAATAATGAAACATAGAAAGTACAGAACCTTTAACGGTTTAACTGTTGCATGTTTTTTTTGAACGCAACCGCAGCTGTCGGGCCCACTGGATGCTCGCTAAGTCCGGGTGTTGTAAAATGTGAAGGCCGCGGCCGGGGAGCAATTTTAGTTGTCAGTCCTTGTGCCATTTACTCGTACTAATAACTCGTCCTGAGTCACGTAGGCTCTGCTTTCGATCCAATTTTTCAACGAAGAAGTCATAAAGCCCTTTCAGTATCAAAAATCAAAATGCGGTACATTGTGTAGTCAGTCAGCAGCCAACTAATTCATTTTTATTGATTCATCGAATCACATACCTACCTAATGATTCATCTGCCGGTTTGAGTTGCGGTATAAGAAAAAAAACATATTTATACTAGTTACTAAGGAATAATAATCGTATTAGTGGTATTACTTAAATTTTAAATTATTCGGTTTGGGTTTGGTTCCAATTTTACAAATAAATGTAGGTGCATGCATGGTTTTCAAATTATCTATCGTGTTTAGATTCTACCTTGAATAGCAGCCGGAGCAAGTATTGAAATGCAGTAAAATAAATAGAATTATATAATTCTGCTAAAATATGTAACAAAAAACAACAAATATTGATGGACACTTGTGTAGATTGCGATATGAACGACTCTACCTGTTTGCTTTGGATATATAAATGTCAAGAGATATTACGACTCGCATCTAATACGTAAGTATGAGTACAGTACATAGGTACGTGTACTTATTCACAAATCGGCGTTCTTTGGTATTCGAGGCAGCACTTTTAATTTATTTAAAATGTCTTATGTTTTCCTATCCCATAAAGACTGTTGAACTGTGGTATTATTTTTAAATAAATGCAAAATGTAATAAAAAACATAAGTATCTTGATCTAATTTGTTATTTTATAGCAGATCCGGAATACTTTTGGGGCTTACCAGTTCTAAATTAAAATATCTTATAGCGCCTTCTCGGAACGTGAGATCCGGGCTTTTCGATAGCCGACGCGACGTCAATAAATCAATTGAATCTTTGTAAAAAGTTTCGGAAACTAGGTTTTTAGGGTTCCGTACCCAAAGGGTAAAATCGGAACCCTATTACTAAGACTTCGCTGTCCGTCTGTCTGTCCGTCTGTCCGTCTGTCCGTCTGTCCGTCTGTCCGTCTGTCCGTCTGTCTGTCTGTCACAGGGCTGTATCTCATGAACCATGATAGCTAGACAGTTGAAATTTTCACAGATTATGTATTTCTATTGCTGCTCGAACAACAAATACTAAAAACAGAATAAAATAAATATTTAAGGGGGGCTCCCATACAACAAACTTGATTTTTGTATTCCAGCGCCATCTAGTTTCATTTGATGTTACTACGTATTATAGGTACTTTTCGCGGTCTCATGCGACCGCTCGGGGTTTGAGAGGTAAGATGAAAGAGGTTTGCGATTCCGCTGGCAGGTGGCGCTATTTTACCACTATCGGTAAAGTAAGTCAGAAATTGAATTATTGAATTCATGTAGTTAGGTAAATAGGTACCTAGGTAGATATTATTAATTTCCAATTAATTTCGAGTTCGAATCCTGGCCGTGCATCAATGGATATTTCTGTTCGAAAAATGTACCTATATGCGCGTTACACGTGTTTATAACAGTGAAGTAAAACATCGTGAGGAAACCTGTTAGTATTCTTGAAAGCGGCGACGGGATTGCAACCTGTCACGTGTGGAATGCTAACTACGTAGTTAGGTAAATAGGTAGGTTACGAGATATTATGAATTATTTTTTATGTTTCTAGGGTTCCGTATCTAAAGGGTAAAAAACGGGACTACTAAGACACCGCTGTCCGTCTGTCTGTTACCAGGCTGTATCTCGTGAACCGTGACAGCTAGACAGTTGAAATTTTCACAGATGATGTATTTCTCTAAAATCAGCATAAAATAAATATTTAAGTGAGACTCCCGTACAAAAAACGTGTTTTTTTTGCCGTTTTGATAATAAGTACGGAACCCTTCGTGCGCGAGTCCGACTCGCACTTGACCGGTTTTATTTAAAATAGGCTTTGAACGCCTTTAATTGGTTTTTCTTTGCGATCGACGTCAATAAATCAATTATAAATAATAAATAAATATTGGTGGACATTTCACACAACACTATCTAGCCCCAAACTAAGCAAAGCTTGTACTATGGGAACCAGATAACTGATAGAATACTTATATACTTTTTTTTTTTTGTAAATACATACTTATTATACATAGTAACACCCAGACACAGAAAAAACATCTATGTTCATCACACAAATGTTTGCCCTGGGTGGGGATCGAACCCACAACCTACAGCGTAGAAGGCAGAGTTACTACCAACCAAGCTGTGAGGCCAGTTTGTAAAAAGTTTCGGAAACTAGGTTTTTTAAAATAGGCTTTGAACGCCTTTAATTGGTTTTTCTTTGCGATTGTCTCTGAATAGATTAATTAATTGTACACAAACCGTTTAACTAGGATTTATAGTTGCAGAATTTTGTAATAAAATGTATTTACTTGAAGGAAACACTACCAAGGAATGTTGTTTAGCATGTGTTTTTCTTTATTTAAAACGTGACAACGATTGATCCTTATTTAACACACTCTGCATAAAGCATCGTATTTCTATGCCGCATGCCTACGACAAGGCAATACTCACCAAACTAGTAAGCCAGCACTATATCTACAGGGAAAAGTCATAGCCATTAGACGAATCCATTAGACTGAATAATCTAAATCAAATCTTCTGATTTCATTTAATAAATTTAACGCAAATAAATATTTGATCGAGCTTAAACAATTATTTGTATACATTCAAATTCTAAAAAGTTTGAAATGGCTCGTAAAAGTTTGATATTTTTTTATATAAACTGTGAAATCGGATTTTAATACTCAAATATCTAGTGCATATTGTATCAGTCTCCAAAATAACATCGGAAAATCGAAATGGATCTTATATACATAACTATTTAATAAATAGAATAAATTATCATGATTTATTCATGATCATTCCATCTGAGAATTGCTACTACGTCCCACTGTTATTCATAGTTACGGATCTGATCAAGTTTCAGCTAGTTCATTTGATAAACATTTGTTTATTTTATAAGTGCTTTTTTAGGGTTCCGTATCCAAAAGGTAAACACATTGGGTCTCGCCCTATTACTAAGACTTCGCTGTCCGTCTGTCTGTCACAGGGCTGTATCTCATAAACTGTGATAGCTAGACAGAAATTATCACAGATTATGTATTTATGTTGCTGCTACTTATAACAAAAAATACTAAAAACAGAATAAAATAAATAAAATAAATAAATAAATATTGGCGGACTTTACACACAGCGCAATCTAGCCCCAAACTAAGCAAAGCTTGTACTATGGGAACCAGATAACTGATAGAATACTTATATACTTTTTTTTTTGTAAATACATACTTATTATACATATTAACACCCAGACACAGAACAAACATCTATGTTCATCACACAAATATTTGCCCTGGGTGGGGATCGAACCCACAACCTACAGCGCAGAAGGCAGAGTTACTACCAACTGAGCTGTGAGGCCAGTCAATTAATCAATATTTAAGGGGGGCTCCCATATAACAAACATGTTTTTTGAGCGGCTGGCCCGATTTTGTTAATTCTTTTTTTGCTCGATAATTGAAAATTCCTACTATTATATTCCTAAAAATAAATCGTTGGTCATTCTCCAACAGTCAATTAAATTATTCAGTTCTATGAACTGTATTCAATGGTCGCGGGACTTCATAAATCAATCTCGTAGTATTTTCTAATTACTATCCTCTGAACAATCTTCAAATGACAGCACTTACTTGAAGTTTGTTAGTGTAGACTCGTATCTCGCTAATCTCTTTCCAAATTGAAGCCTACTGTTCATAGCCGGCGGCATTCACACCGGCCACAAGGTCCTAAGAACCACTGCATTGTTTTAATAAATCGTTTGCTTCACTCGCTGGTTAGAAGGCCTTCTCAGTGCCTCCTTACTTCAACCTAGACACAAACCTAACGAAGACTTAAAAAAAAAACAAATAACTCACCGAACTTTTAATATCCATTGTGATGTTAGCTGCCACTTCTACACTGTTTTCGCTGTCTAATAGGTTCACTGTTGTTACGTCACTTTGCACTGCATACACTGGGTCCACATGTCTTGTGTTTACATTCGGCTCGTCAGCTGATTCGAGTTTCCTCTCTCGCCCTCTCCGTGGTCGGCGTCGTCGGACGCGCCTGTACCAAGCGGCAAAGCGACTAGAGTCGTACTGAGAGTGTTGCAACAGTCTTCAAGGTTTATATATGAGGTCTCACGACGTCGTTGTTCTTACAGAAAATTTGCAATATTATTTTCATATAGTATACCGAGGACTGCGTCTGAAAAGATATTGATGTTCTAATTTTTCAGCTCTTAACGAACTTCATAAAAATTTACTATTTATGTTTTTTTTGTGTATGTACGTATACCGATAACTCTGATATATTAATTAGAACCCCCTTGACCATTTGTAGCGAAAGCCCCTTTTTATGTGGTCCATGACTGGACTAATATAATAAAACTTTAGTTCATTTTCATTTTTATGTTATTTTATCTAAATTAAATAAATTAAATAAAGGTAGTAGACGCTCTTACTTTTACTAATCAAAATAGTAGATACTAAATTAATAAATATAAATACCACCTCTAATTACAAGCCTACCACCTTCCTACCTACAACATTATCACCACAACACTCAGACAACAGCAGACACTTTTGAAACACTCGTAACTAGATACTCGTAAGTAGATGCAATTTTAGGGTTTACAATGTACAGAGTTGTCATTAATTTGAGCTGCTCAATTTTATAACTTACCGAGATTAAAATGTTTCCGAATAAGATATACCTAATGTATATGATTGATAATTTGCCTCAAATGCTAAGGCTATCGGTTAAATTATTTACCAGAAAAAAAAACTGTAAATAAACGATTAAGTAATTTAAACAATAATAGGCGATGATAATGTGAGCGCATGCGCGGCCGTGCTCACAACTGGCAGTAGCCTCAGCCTGTTTTAGCCCACAGGAAAATCGTAATATGGTAATACAGAGGCTGCATCACGTTTTGCTTTCGGTCTTCATGACGCGTCACCCTGTACCGCCAGTTGCGCAACAGCAAGGACGCGGCCGCTGGACTTACTGCAGGATTCAATGCTGATGATATGACATTACCTTGCCTTGATGTTCGGAATTTACATGACATGCACCACGGATATCGATAATACGAGTTTGGAATTTTTAATGTCTTGAGAATCTTGAGGAAAAGTTACAACCACAAAATGTATAACTGGTTTGAGGTCCAGGTAGATATCAGATTGGTGTTTTCAGGTAAATTATTTAAGTTCGTTAGTGGTGCTAATTCTCTTGTCACCACCATCCAACTAAAATTGAGTAAAGTACGATCGATCTTATTCTGTTCACGTTAAAATTTAAATTAGCGTAAACCTAAAAGTTACAGTTGTAAAATTAAGATAGAATTGATAAAAAATAATATTTTTGTAATGTGATTTAAAAATCTCAACCTAAATTTAGTCATCATAATAATAAATTAGTTTGGGTGTGTTAAATATGCGATATAAAATGGAACAATGACAATCATAACTTTAGGGCTCTTACTGTTACTGTTATCTTAGAATTGACGCAAATTTAGACTTTAATATGAACATAATAAGAGCTTTCGGATTATACAAAATGTTAGTAAGTTAGCCTAAACAAGGGAATTGCCACTATTGATGTGTCATATTACAGCTATAATCTATATTGCATTAAATATTCAACCTCCGTTTTGACCGATGATGCATTATAGATAATAATGACTAATTCTAGACAGGCAATGAGAGACCTGTGTTAGCATGCTGACTTCAAAGAATCGTTGGCATAATTCTGGATCTACTCACTGCAGTGACCATAATTTTTGACATTGAAAATCTGAAATGATACCACCTTAATTTACAAAAAAACTTGATGCGTGTAAGTGTGTAATTATCTTGCCTCGCCATGACCATGACGTCTCCGTATTGAAGAGTTCAATGATTTTATTACAAACGTAATGATGGCGATTTCCGTGCTTTGGGGTTTTCGAGCGTTTCATTGTTGTTCATCCTAAACAACGAAGCATTTATATTTAGGCAGTCACGATTCTGAATGCGACAAACAATACTTCTAAGATGAATCGTGTAGAGCAATCTGTCTAATCTTTAATGCAAAATGCTTCTCTCAAAATGTTTACCATTCAATATTAACACTCAGATTTGAATGCAGTTCGATGCATTTTGTATTTACATCGATTCTAAAAACGCTTAGACTTAAACTTAAACACGTTATTATGTTTTATTTTCATTTGTTGTGATTTTCGATATACCTGATTTCACAACGAATTAAATACTACTTTATTGCATTAAGAAGCATACAAATCATACTTACAATTTACATTAGAACGGATAATCGCGTATGATCGTGTTCTATTGAGAAGTAACTACAAGGTTCGTAAAGTTATTCGTAAACTAACAAAAGATTGAAGGCTTGCTTAATTTCTCAGGCGCACGCACGATTCCAGTCAAGCTAATTGAGTGGCAATTAGACTATCATGTTAGCCATATCATTATCTTATTAATATTCAGCATCCAGTTTGTGTCCACCTACTGACTTTTGCGGCTACATCTAGCCGGATCTCAATGTTGCAAATATATATAGCTGTATAAATACCTACCTAAATTAAATGCCAGTTGCCCAAATATTTCGAATGTAAACAAGTATTTAGTTCGGCCAGAATCGGCGCCATTTGGAAATGTAGAATAATGGCGGCATAATGTTATTCACATCCCAATGGGATTCCAAGTAATAATAAAAGTAGGACCAATCTTACAACTAATTTTTTAGTATCTTTATAGCGTTTTAAATAAAATATTATAATCTTGGGGCATCATTAAAATGTTTGGTTTAATTTTGTGTAAGTAAGTGCATTGACATTCACCTCGAAACGACGTTTGAATATAAAAACAACTTGTCTACACAAGGATATGCGATGCTCTTCAAGACGATGCTATAAAATATACCAAGATACGTGCTTTGTGTGTTCTTTGAAGTTATACACGGTGGTTACGTGGGCGGCACGTGTCTAATGGGATCAAAAATACGGTGTACTACTGCAGTGTTCCGCAAACATTTTGTGTCCAAGGAACATTTAGGAAAAAAATTTTTTTGTTGTATATCACAAATTATAAATCAGTTTTTTAGTAATATTAATCAACAAAACTAAACTTTAAATTGCAGAAAAGGTATCTAATGCGAAACATGAGCCTGTTTAATTGAGCATAGAATTTAAATTTTGTAAAACTAAATTTGGAGTAATCGTTGGCAGGGCTGCTAAAAATACGTTTATAAGATATCCTTATTTTTCCAAGGCACACCAACTAATGACTACGGTACACCAGTGTGCCGCGGTACACACTTTGCGGAACACTGTACTACTGGACTGCGTTAAGGCGCTCCCAGTCGACGATTATTTTTGTTCGAAACGAAAAAATAAATACTTCTGAACAAGCCACATCTCCTATTTTATAATGTATAGTATATGTGAATAAAGATGTACCCATCTTTAATCACTTTGATAAATAATCCTACCGACCGCTGCAATGACGACAAACACACGTCAGCGCGTGGTCCGCCTTAGCTTTTCGAATAAATTAATGATATAAATTATGTATAATTACTTATCAAAAATCTATTCTAATAGAAATCTAGATCTTCATTATTACCTATCTTTAACAATAAATCACAAGTTGATTTTAATAGTAGGTATATAAAAAATATTTCGATCATAAATTCTAAAACGTATCATTTTGAAATAATATCTTTATCGTGAAAAGTTTCTGCTATTATGTTTTCAGCTTAATAGAAATCTAGGTAGGAACCTGAAGTAATATACTTATAAAAATAGGAGATGTGGCTTGTTCAGAAGTATTTCTTTTTTCGTTTCGAAAAAGAGCAATCGTCGACTGGGAGCCCCTTAATCCCTTAAATCTTAATTATTACTTCTCGGTACATTTAATTCAAGTATAATCATTGCGCGAATGAAAAACCTTTTAACTTTTGGATATTTCAAATATTTTAATCGCAATCATAATATGATAAGAGCTGGTGTTTAAAATCATATTTGGTTTATATATGCATGCAACATTAATTTAATGTAGCGTGCGAAAAACCTGCTAGGCTTCGTCTTTTGGTATTTAATATCCCGTTAGATTGGTAAAAACCGAGTAATTTAGAAGATATATTATTTTCAATATATTAATCATTCAATTTGAACTGTTTAAACAGTCGCTGCGTTTAATTTTTATTATACATTTTGTGGTATAATTTGCTGTCTGCTCCGTCTCGATCATTTTATAATATCGTCTTTGCATACCTGAATATTGATCATGGTCACCATGATGTTAAGTGCGGTTGCTGTAGTATTAATGAACTACCATATATTTTTTTATGTACAGTAGTATCTACCTACGAGTAAAGTATTTATTTATGAAGGTCAATAACTCTTGTTTTGATCTCAATAGTATCCCTAGGATTTGCTATGATAATGGCATTTACAACCATGACAAATTAATTTATTTGTTTATCGAAATTTAGCTTTTAGCCGACTATAAAAAGGGTTGTTTTACCTTCCGAGGCCATAGTGTGTTTTCTGGTTGGTGGCTTCGTCACTTCATATCATAACGAAAGTTTTTATTTCAATGCAGTTATTTTTTTACAAAAGCTTACGATTCTTGTAGTAGTATATATGTAGTTAGGTGTACCTGGTGAAAATTACAGCACCATAATATTAGAAATGGCTATTCTCTGAATACTGGATTAAAGGAATTTAGGGCATAGGAGACATAGGGTCAGTTTGAAACACTTGTTTCATCTTAAATTTGCCAATTGATATAAAATTGAAGTTCATACTTTTATTACTTCAATATCTCAAGTTATAATTAGGTATACTATTTATAAAGTCTTATAGCACGATATCTTTACAGGCTCTTAAAAGAGCTGAGTTTCTAATTCCTATAATATCCAGTGACTTAGATCGATTAAGAACGACGAAGTATGCTACGCCAAGAGAGCTTCAATACCTACCATGCTCCAATAGCATAAGAGCTAATGTTCCGATTGTCCAGTCCGGTAGAGCGTAGACTACCTACTACCATACTGATCGTCCTTGCCAGGAATGCGAGGTCATCACGCCGTGATTCGAAAAACGCGTACTTTGCCCGTGCGCTTCTCGTGAAACACAATATTTTACGACTGCTATTAGAACCGCTCATTCCGTATTCTATCCGTGTTATTATGATGTCAGTTCGCGATCGACACCTCACTTGTACTCACAAGTGTCAGACACATTCGCTATTAACACTTCAGCAACACATCACCTTAAACCAACATTAAAAATATTTCACCTTAGGTGAAATATTTTTAATGTTCTCTCTTTCATGAGTACTACCATAACTTAATTGCAATGAGATGTTATTATCATAATTGGTTGGTATGCGAAGTGCCCATGGGTACCTACTTTATATGCTGCCAATTATGTGCTCAACGTCATACATACATAAAAATGTAGTTCAATATTGTGACGTATCTGCGTAAGAGTATAACAAACCTTTTCCGATATGTTGAAATGTTAAGGTGCAATTTGTAACCTTTACAGAGCTTTCGTATTACAAAGCCTTGCCTACTCGATTTGCCGTCTACGTAAATGTTCAATTGTCTCAATTATAATTCGTTTTAGAGGTTATTGGGTCTTACTATCCCTTAATTGCTTGCGAGTCAAACTTCTCGAGATATCTGAATCGCAATATGAATCAATAATAACCTTCATGGCATGTTTCCTTCTTCCTTCGTATTTTCAGAGCAAAGGCTGCGTACACGCATGCCAGTAGCTCGCAAAAGCTTGATGTTTACTAACACCAGCGTGCTAGTTGCAATCATGTTTATTCGCATACAAACAAACGTGGAAGTCAAATATGCTTTGATTTAGACTAAATTACTATGCGGTATTGGGGGCAGTAGGCTTGATAGATCCGAAAAGCGAGGCCTCCACAATAATCTCAATAATGCTTACTCGATTTATGTCGAATCTTTCCTATCTATTTTATAATAAATGGATCAGCCTGTTTCATTTCTCTCGGCTATTTATGTATGTACCTAACTTGATTCACTTTTAAAATAGTATAGCTATTCTATCTGTAAACATTATCTCAGACTTCGAAAGTTAAATCCGCACTGAGTTTCTATGCTAGAGATATGTTTACAGAATACTTACTACACTAAAAAATCAGACTGAAGTTAAACTGTTAATCCTAAATAAACATAGCTCTCTCATTCCACGTGAAGCGGACAAGCAAAAAAAGTGAGGTCGTGGATTTTGTTTATATTCTGTTGTTAATATAAAAAATATTGTGTGAACATATTATGTATGTCTGCTATAAGTGTAATTGATCAGAATATAAACAAAATCCACGACCTCACTTTTTTTGCTTGTCCGCTTCACGTGGAATGCCCCATATAATGTTACTAAATATTTTGTTACTTTTGCAAAACTGTATAATATATGTATATAGGCATGTAGACACTTAGTTTCGGCTTCCTCTCAAGCGTTTCAATGTTGACAGTTACGAGTACCGCTGCGTCAGACCCTGCGGCCGCGCGATCTGAGCGTGGTGATCACCAAGCGTCACCTGAAGGTCGGCATCAAAGGCCAGCCGCTGATCATCGACGGAGAGCTCGACTCCGATGTTAAAATCGAAGAGTCCACGTGGGTGCTGCAAGACGGACGCAATTTGCTCGTCAATCTAGAAAAGGTGAGTGGATCATTGTGGGATTCAATCTTGGGGCAAGAAAATGTAGCAAAATGGAAGTCAGTTTATAAGTATTAAGTTATTCTTAAGTCATTCTTACGCAATTTATCGAATTATGTATTGGGGTACACTAAAAGTTATATCTCTCTATTTTTTATACGATTGACTTTGTGTTGTTCACTAATACGAGATGACATAGTCAACATGCTTTTATTCATTGATAAAACATGAGGGGTAATGTGAAAAGTTATAAAGATAAGATGCAACGTTGTTGGTGCATGTCGTAGTGGAAAATTGCTCGAACAGTTTTCCGCCTAGTGTGCGCTGACCCTAACCTAACTCATTCACCTAAGATAAAGATAAAACACAAACTAATCACCTCAAAGGCAACTAAAATACGCACTACAAAAATGTTAAATGTCATAGGGGAACCTTGTAACACTTCTAAAATTGCTTTTGTACACCCAACTAATTATATTTAAACGTAAAATCATTATTGCACGGAATAAGATGGTTTTACAGGACGCCAATTTAGCGGTACCTATAATAGTCGGTTTCATAGTGGGCCCGTTTTATGTTTACAGGTAAACAAAATGAATTGGTGGGGTCGCCTAGTCACAACGGACCCGGAGATATCAACGAAGAAAATCAACCCTGGTAAGTTGTTAATATTCTATTACCTACTTCAACAAGGTTAATGCATGCGCATGTAAGTATGGTTAAAAAGTATGCATTTATGTCACTTTTATACTTATATAATTTAACGGACCTCTCAAGATGATCTACAGTATAAGGTAAATGTGAAAGATTGTCATTAAGTTTGAATGTTTGTATTTCAATCACGTTTGTGGTCTAAAAGATAATTATGCTACTCTTATCCGGGTACTACACGAGAGCAACCGCAGCCGGGAGCTGGAATTTCATAATTCAACATTTCGAAGTGGACGACGATTATTGTAACCTTTGTCTAGCGACTATTTACTATACAGATTTATTATATAGTAAATAGTCTAGTAAATATATATTTTGGTAGGTATTTCAAGTAATAATAGGTTTTGGAAATACAATATCTTATCAGCAAAAGATAACTTCTTGCTATCGATTGTAATTTTCCAAATATTTGTTTCCATGGCCAGTGGCCTGTTGAATATTAAAGAACTAACCTACGAGCAAATTAAACATGTTGTGCGTATGTATGTTATGGTCTATTATTATTCGAGGTTAATTAAGCACAATAACAATATTCCTTTCCTTTATATGCTAATAAGGTGTTACCTTAATTCTTTTCTCTGTCCAAACCTAGCTCACTCAACCCTGCGTATAAGCATAGCGCGACGCGCCTACACGCCTCAACAGCTTTATGCGCGCACGCGAATTACATAAAAAAATATATTAAATAAAACAATAGTAAAACAATAGTATTATTAGTTTTGTGCGTACATTAATGCACAACATGTCCTACTACGACTTATATTACTCAGAAATAGTGAGTATGTTTGTGGTTCAATCACACCATAACAGCTAAACCGATTAGATTAGGACGGAACTTGGGATAGTTAACGATCGTGTCCTGGAAAAACATATAGGCTACTTTATGTATCATGCGAGCAAAGCCGCGGAAAGGCATTTAATCCTAGTAAAGTAGTACTTCATGTAGGGCTGCCATCCGTCCGGGTTTCCCCGGATTTGCCCTAGTTTAGAGGGCGTCCGGGGAGCGTCCGGGCGGGGTTTCATTTGTAGTCCGGGTTTAAAAATTGGCCACCCGCGACAAGCACTGTGCCGGAAATATCAACTTTTCGATTAAGGGAGCCGTTTGTGAAATATTAAGCTTTAAATTCTGGGCTCTAAAATCCGGGGTTTTCACGTGTCTTGTCCTGGTTGCCAAATTTTAGAGATGGCAGCCCTAACTTCATGCAATCTTTACACCATTTTTATCTTTATCAGAGCCATCGAAACTGTCAGACTTGGACGGAGAAACGCGAGGACTTGTTGAGAAGATGATGTACGATCAGAGGCAGAAGGAAATGGGCCTTCCAACCAGCGAAGAACAGAAGAAACAAGACGTGCTCAAAAAGTGAGAACACATATTCGTTCACGGCAAACTTGATCATTTTGACAGCGCGTTGTAATTTCACAGATAATGCCCTAACGAATCAATTCTATGAATGTATTATGTATGCTCACCAACACATTACTAGGCCGTTTAAAGTTAACAGATTCATTTTCACAGCTGATGTTATCATACTTAGCTTTCCCTTTAATCGTGGTTGAAAACTGCTCGTAAATGTGTTGAAATGGCCTTATTCTTTCATAGGTCAAATCATTGTTTGTTGAGTGAAGCAGTCTTTACATGAGGAAGAAAACTTGCTCCCTTTGTCTTAGTGTAAAACAGTTTCTGACTATGTAGAAGTTTATACCAAAGTGATTTTGGTAGTAGAGTACGCGTTTATAAATCTGTGACACTGCGCCATCTAGCCCCCAAATTAAGCAAAGCTTGTACCAGGAACCAGATGACTGATAGAATACTTATATACCTACTTTTTTTTGTAAATACATACATAACCGACATTATAACTAAGGTCAAGCGGTCTACAATCAAATAATCTTGTCAAACGGATAGTTCTAAACCGATAATGGCCGCGCAGACTTATATGGCGCGCACTCTAACCACACTTTTTTGAGCTTATCATGTGACAATAACGTGGTCGTGGATTTGGATAAGGTTGTAATTATTATGACTTCAGTTTTCAAGTATTTAAAAGAGTCTGATGATGAGTGCTAATTATTCAGATTGCGGAATGGAATAATTTCTTAAAGTTTGAATATATTATAGGTTCAAAGTAAAAATATGACCCTGTCAATAGTTCTAAAGGCCAAGACAGAAGTGTGGTGATGGCGTATGTCGTATATCTTTCCTTTAGATAGGTACTATACTATGGTAAAACCGTTGTAGGAAATGATTGTTTTCAAGGACGAAAATGGAAAGTGGCTGTGAATGTCAACTGATCAGATCCACTATAGACCTTGCAGAAGCTCTTTAATTTCTTTTATCACATAATTTAATAAGTGCTCCAATATTTTATTAAATTGTTTTTTTTTGCAGATTCATGGAGCAGCATCCCGAAATGGACTTCACCAAATGCAAATTCAACTGAAACAATTTCATTGATCTAGCGTTATACGTACATATTTTGTTTGTCGCAGACACTTTAATTTCGTCACTGTCGTTTAGGGTGCTTTATGTATTTCCACTAGGTTAAGAATGTGTCACCTAGTATCAAGTGATTGTGTCTTTGATTGCTACAATGAAAGTGCTACGCTTTAATTTTTATTATTTCACTGTGTACCTTATTTGAAACTGGATTGATTCCGCCATAATTATATAATGCACAAATGTGTTAATACCAATTTGTGTATGATTTTTGGTAACGAAATAAAAATGTTACACACAAAAATGTTGTTTGTATGAATTGATTACCCACCCAAATCAGTGAAGTTTAGAATGTTCCAGTACTTCTTTATCTTTCGCATCAAAAATCGTCAGTGGTAGGTAGTTAATGTGGATACCACAGTATAAAGGGCTTCACACACGGCAGCTATAATGTATATTATTGTTATTATTACTGTTGTGTGTGGTCTCCTGGAAATTTCTATGGAAAGATGTAATGAGATGGATCGTGTTTAAACATCTTTACATTATAGCTGCTTTGTGTGAAGCCCTTAAGATTGTATTAAAAAGCGGATTCCAGTTTCCAGATTCCTCCAGACAAAATCTACTTTTTATCGAGCAAGGTGCGATGTGAGGCGGCGCTCGTATGCTCCATGACCATACAAACGTGTCAACTGAAGCTAGTCGCCTTGTGGTGTTGCTCATTTTCTTGTTTCAACTGTCTGCACTCTACGGTGTGGACCGTAGACCTAGGTCTCTACTAGGTGCACCAAGTGCATTGATAAAATGGGTATGAGAGATCTACCCTGGTTTACCCCCCTGGTTTTAACTTTCATGACTTATATGCTCTTTGATTGACATACATGGTAGAATGGAGTGTGGCCAAAAGATCAATGTCAAAATTTCGAAAATAAACATGCTTGACAACACCTAAAAAAGTTTCCAACTTGATCATATTTTGGATGTAGCCAGTGTTTAATAATTAATTACGTGTACGTACCATCGACTACATAGCCCAATAGACGCCTAATGGCCGTATTACTTCAAATTCAAACAAACAACTCTGTCAAGTCAGTGAGGTATGAGGTACGGGGGGAGTGGGAAAAAATGCATTCTGATTGGGCGATTCAAGATGACGTGATTCACTAGGGATAGGAAGTGTTGTTATGAGTTGTCGATAGCAGTCAGAGGCACGTCCAAATATTAAATTTGGCACATACTCACATTTTGCAGTAGTTAGCATTCCATACGTGACAGGTTGAAAGCCCATCGCCCCTTATAAGAATACTAACTGGTTTCCTCACGATGTTTTCCTGCACCGTTTTGAGCACGTGTTTTTGTTGCGCATATAAATTTTGCGAACAGAAAAATCCATTGATGCACGCCGGGATTCGAACCCACGACCTTCAGATTGAAAGTCGAGGTAGGTAGGTATAGGTACCTCCCACTCAGCCAACACGGCTTTTTGTCATTACCTTATTAGTAAATCATTACAAGTTAATCGTCAAGTCTAGTTTAATTTGGGTATGTGCCAAATATAATGTTTGGACGTGCCTCTGACTACCCCCACTAGACATCTTCAAATGATCTAAGCGTCTGGAGATCTGAGAGGATGTCTACCGTACTTGGGAATTACAGTCGTGATCCTATTTATTTATTTATATAGGACGGAAGCTAGTTGGCAATAAGTAGTTTTACTAGTTAGTACCCAACTGTTGATGTTACTACTATGTAGGTTTATCGATCATCAATTATTGAGTAGTGGTACAACACTATTGACTTTCGACAAGGAAAATAACCAGTGAAACTTGAGCTCTAAACAAATTTGTTCTTGAAATGATTATCTTGTAATTGCTGGCCTATGAACGTAATCCCTTCTTTTTTGTAATTAGATATATCGCTACAATCACCACACCATCTTACTGAACAAGGAGCCATATTTCTGATTTGTGGTAATGGTTTTTTAGCATAAACAGACGAGATGTGCACGGGTCAAGGAAGTGGTCTTTACTACTGCAGGTTTGACGCGCGGTCTATTTTATCGGCCGTATAAGCCTGATGTTTTGGATGACAGTGTTCGCCTTGCACGAGGTGTCTATTGGGCTATGTAGTCGATGGTACGTACCTAGGTATAATATCTTATTTTTCTATTATTAGGTTATTTTAATAAGTATCTAAGTAAAAAAAATTTTTTCCAAAGAAAAAAAAAATTTACCACTTACACTTTTTACTTGCTTCTACTATAATCTACGGTAAGGAATTCCGCTGGAGTTTTTTAAAAAAATAATACCTTTTCACCTTAGCATATAGCAACACAAAGTACTTTGACATTGACGGTTTTAAAGAATTTTTCACTCACTTTTGCTTGTCGTTGACTCGTTGACGACTTGACAGTTATTGATAGTCAGTTGACTGACACGACACGAAAATACAAATCGCCAGCCGGAATCCAATCAATTTTAATTTTGTTTCTATGTGAATGAAATCAGCATAGCGTACTTAAAATGGTTAGAACAGTGTATTCCCCTGAATATTGCCTGCAGTATCTGGAGCAGTACGCTACACAAGAAATTTTCGTCATAGGACTAATTCTGGGCCAGGTTTGTTATCTGCAAAATGCACCGAATTGATTGCACCCGCAACGTAGGCTGCCTTTACATAAACCTGTCTGATTTATAGACTACCGATTCGAGGGAGAATGTTATCCACCTGGCACGTACACCGGAGGAGAAGGGATCTGAGAACGCCTCTGAGAGTAGTTACCCCGTGGACAAGTTGGAGTCGGTGAAAACACTACTCGGAGTCTCGGAGGCGTGGGTCGCTGACCACGCGAAGCATGTCACGCGGATGCTGCCTGGGGGCATGTTTGTTCAAGGTGCATACTTAAAATATTATAATAGCCCATCCACACTTACGGCGAAAACACCACAGAAGCGTGTGTGTGATAGCGGCTTGTCTTCCTGGTCTCATACATCTCGTGTTAGTGTGGATGGACTATTAGGGTTCAATTACAATCAAATTACATCTATTAAAAGCTACTTTTCATACTTTCAACCGATCCATCGTAATTAGAATTTATTTGTTACATTATAGTTCGGGCGTTCTGAGAATGCGTTCCTGACACGTCGCGATTGTATGACGACGTAACTTTGTAATGGCGTTGCAGTTACGATAAAAATATTATTGCTGGTTGTTTACCGTTTTAACAATTGATGAGCATTAAAACAACATTACAGTCACTATAACGTGACTAACTGATAGGTGTCAGGAACGCATTCTCTGAACGGCCAAACTATAGAGTTGTGTGATTTGACTTGCTAAATCCAACCAAACTATATTTTACAGGTATTTTTATCACAAGCGATGAAGATATATTTGAGGATCCTAACAGTTTCAGCAAAGTTAAAGCTGTTCTAAACCACACACACAAGGCTCTCAATGCCAACCCCCACATGTATGGCAACTGTCCCTATACAAACGAAAGGCTTGTACTCCACATGTCTACAAACACTAAAGTACTCACTTGCAAGAGTGTGGAAATTGGTACGGGGATTAAGAGTACAGTTATGAAGCCTGTGGATTGGAAATTTGTCCCAAAAGCTCATCAATGGCAGAGACTAGACTGTTACTATGAGTTTGATGAGATTTATCCTGTGATTGTTAAGAAGTGTGGCATATCTGTGAAGCAACAGTTTCAGGTAAGTACTTACTCATTTTATTCACTTGTGCATAAAAAAAGACAATCGGCAAAGTGATTTGGCTATGATAACGTCACAGGCAGAGTTACTTCTGCATTCATAATATTAGTATAGTATAGATGTGCAGATAATACAAGTATTTATCCTATTGTGGGGCTTGAACCACGCAGCTGGGCACACGTACATCACACTATCCATTAGTTAGTAGAATGAACATTGAACCTAAAACCACTTTAAAACATTCTTTAATTTATATTCCAGTCAATTCTGGAGTCAGCGCAGAAGACCATAGAGTCTAGTGTCATGTTCATAGACGGAGAGTTAAAAGATGGAAGCGAGCCGTTGGAACAACTCACTAAAAAGAAGAAATCAAAATCCAATTCAAAGTCAACACAGATTGAAACACCGAAATCAATGCATGTCTCCTTATTTGTGCCTTTTGTAAGTATTACTTTTTTTTTAAAGTTATAGAAATAACATCATCTTTCAAATGAATCCAAGATTTGTTATGCTATCTAAACATTGTGAAGGTGTTTCTTATTTAGTAAAAGCTAAGTTTTGTGGAAGTTTTGCACTCTAAATATTTTTCAGTACTTATTTATAAATATCACCAAAATTTGAGTTCATGCTTCTAGATACTTAGTGATATCAGTTTGTTATCTTTGCTAAATATGTCCTAAAAAATAAAGTATGAACTTTATCCTTCAATATTTAGCCTTATATTACTTAAATAAAGATTATACAGAATATATTTTTAGGGTTCCATACTCAAAGGATAAAAACGGGACCCTATTACTAAGACGTTGCTGTCTGTCTGTCCGTCCGTCCGTCCGTCCGTCCGTCTGTCCGTCCGTCCGTCCGTCCGTCCGTCCGTCCGTCCGTCCATCCTTCTGTTTGTCACAGGGCTGTATCTTATGAACAGTGATAACTATATAGTTGAAATTTTTACAGATGATGTATTTCTGTTGCCGCTATATCAACAAATACTAAAAACAGAATAAAATAAATATTTAAGTGGGGCTTCCATACAACAAACGTGTTTTTTTTGTCGTTTTTTATATATACGGTGGTACGGAACCTTCGTGCGCGAGTTCGACTCACACTTGGCCGATTTTTTTACTTCCATTCTCATCTACCAGCCATCTTCTCAGTGCTCACTCATTTCTTTCCCATGACATTGTAACTCTTTATTTTCAGGAAAATGCTCTTCCGGAAACAGTAGAATACCTAGAGTGCGATGGCAGCATACATTTCAGCGGCGTGGTATCCTCGTCCGTGTTTATATACCCGAAGGCAACAGTCAGCGAAGCCATAGCTGCTGTCAAACAAGACATAGTGCGATCACTTGCGTCGCGGTTCACGATGCATTGTGATGCGCTGATCGATGACAATCTACTGCCAGAAGGTAGATAGATAGATAGAAAATTTATTGTACACCAGAACTAAACAAATAAAACGTAAACAAATATTTTTCTACATACTGCCTTATCGGCCGGGCGGCCTTATCGCCCATCGAAAGTGAAAGGGTCATGTTGTTAGTATGCATACTAAGAGAGATTTATTTGATAGGAATCAGCTTAAGTTTTCCGATTCATAATTATTAATTATATAATTATATAATATATTTTATTACAATATCTAACGTCATTTTGAAGAGTGGATATTTTTAAATACTGTTCAGTCTGCTTTGCACTGAGTGAGATCAAGACGCAAAGGGAAGGCGTCGTGTTCACTCATCTTGATGACTAGCAATTTTAGCCGAAACTTTCATCTACCAAAGAAACCTACTGTTTTACCTTACCTACGCAAAAATTATCGCTTTTTAAAATGATCTATGTATAATATAGTGTGTGTTTTGTTGATAACATGTCAAATTTGTTTCAGAAAAAGTATGCTTTAACGAGCCTCCACGCAGAGTCCTAGTGCCGGTCGGTTCTCTATACCTTTGCGACTATCTGTTCCCGGGCGAAGCGCCGGCCGAAGCTCTTGTGTCTGTGAGAGAGTTGCTCGACCTGAAGATAACCGAGGCGGATGTTGTTTGCGACGTGGAAACACCCGCTGGTGACTATAAATAATAAATATTGGTAGACATTATCACACAGCGCCATCTAGCCAGTGGCGGATTTACCACCAGGCTGAGTAGGCTGGAGCCTAGGGCGGCAGATTTTAGGGGCGGCAAATTTAGGTTATTTTTTTCAAACATCTTATTAATTTTAGCCTTTATCGTCTTATCATCATCGTGCAGGACAGATGCCTCCCTCCTTCTACACATCTCGATTCTCGATCACTAGCTAAATTTGGCCAATCACTTGATTTTGCCAAGGGGGGATTTTGCCTTGATTCGGGGTGTGGGGGTGTGGGGGGGGGTGTAATAGCCTACTGGCGGCAAGTGTGTAAATCCGCCACTGCATCTAGCCCCAAACAAAGCAATGCTTGTACTATGGGAACTAGATAACTGTTAATAATACAAATATACTTTTTTAGCTGTGAGGCCAGTCAATAAGCTCACTATGACTTGTGACTGTAGAATTAAATAAAATGCGACTATCTGTCTTTTAAATCTAAGCTCTCTAAGCTCAGAATTGAAGATGCTAAACTGGTTCTACATTATCTTTGTCAATTTAGTATCTTGAAATGGTTTTTCGTAAAGTCACGCCTGTATCAATTATCTAGCTTAGAATTACGCAACTCGTGGCAATGAATTATTTCAATCGGTCACCAGTCTGACTTTAATTGGAGTCAATTTACATATTGACCGCATGGTATCTTTGGATAATAATTATATTCTGATCTTTTGTAAAACAAGTCCGCTGATGTACCTACTCATATGCAACATCATCCCGAATTTGTGAGAAAAATTACCGAAAGTAGAATCTTCAAAATCTCCCAAGTATGAGTATGTTGAATTTCATCATACTGAAAAAAGCACGTGATAAAAGCTGTTGTATTCTTAAAATTCTAGATTAGGACATTTCAGAGCGATCCATGTGAATATTTTATTAACATAAACTTTATTTATTTCACTCACAGAAGTTTACAAATAGTTGGTGAAGCCCTTGATCTCTGAGCTAGGTAATAATACAATGTGTTTAATGTTTGTTTACTTCTTGCTTTCAGATACATCGGAATTCGACGCGCTAGATCGCGACGGAAGCAGCGAGGAACTACTGGCTACGCCTCAAGAAGCGAGCCAGTTCATGTACATCACTGGCATCTGCTTCGCTATGCTCGTTCTCATCGTGTCCATACTAATTCACTACTACGACGGCATTCTTGCGGTCGTTATGAAAGTTTTTACTAAATCTTAAAAGACCGTGGTGCTATTCCATGAGCAGTTTACTAAGGGCCTACTTTAAGCAATCTGACAGATTAAATTATATCCTTCTCTTTCGCAAATGCGATTTGTTCCAGCGTTCCCAATTGAATATCCCAATTAGTTGGGGTACATGGTTTTTGTCTTTACTCTTCCGAACATAGTTAAAGTGCAGTTTTGCAGAACAAACATTTTTCATTAATTAGACTATGAAACCTATGAAATTATCTAATTGTAATGAAGTAGGAAGGTACTTAAGGGGCTCCCAGTCGACGATTGCTCTTTTTCGAAACGAAAAAAGAAATACTTCTGAACAAGCCACATCTCCTATTTTTATAAGTATATTACTTCAGGTTCCTACCTAGATTTCTATTAAGCTGAAAACATAATAGCAGAAACTTTTCACGATAAAGATATTATTTCAAAATGATACGTTTTAGAATTTATGATCGAAATATTTTATATACCTACTATTAAAATCAGCTTGTGATTTATTGTTAAAGATAGGTAATATGTAGATCTAGATTTCTATTAGAATAGATTTTTGATAAGTAATTATACATAATTTATATCATTAATTTATTCGAAAAGCTAAGGCGGACCACGCGCCGACGTGTGTTTGTCGTCATTGCAGCGGTCGGTAGGATTATTTAATTTTATCGAAGTGATTAAAGATGGGTACATCTTTATTCACATATACTATACATTATAAAATAGGAGATGTGGCTTGTTCAAAAGTATTTCTTTTTTCGTTTCGAACAAAAACAATCGTCGACTGGGAGCGCCTTAAGAAGTAAAAGGTGTCTTAATGACTGTCAAACTATTTCTCGAGTTAGGAAGAGTAGACAAAAAATCATGTATCCTAACTGATTTGAATAGGATTGGAAGTAGGGAAAAATGGAACAGATCGCAAATACTCTTACCAATATTAGCTCTAATTAAATTTGTATGATCGTAATAAGGTGATTTTAATTGATGGTATTGATTGATTGTCCGTTTATTGACTTAACCGAACAAAATGTCTACTTGTATAAGTGATGAGATTTTTTTAATGTCCAGTTTGCGTAGTTGGTTCTTTGTATAGCTGATTCTAAAGTTTGATGTTGAATAAACAGGAAGAAATGTATGTTTGTGTAAACGTGGGTTCTATTTATTGTGATGGTATGGTATATTATGTATGTGTGTGGAGGTTATATCTAATATTTTATCATTATGAATTTTATGCGCGATCTAATGTTATGTATAATGAACAGAGTTGAATATTTAAATTGAAGCTTTTGAATAAATGACTATTTTTACTGATTTAAGTGACTTTGCTTTCTCATTATTCAATCGTTTTTGCATAATAATAAATAACATAAAACAAAAGATAATATAACAAGGCGTCGATTCTGTTTTGCATTATCTTCAAATAACATAAATGCCTAAAAATGTAGCTGTCAAACGCTGTCAAATAAAAAAAAATGTTACAACCAGAGATGGGCACTTACCCGGTAAAAATAATTTTTACCCATTCATTCCTATTTATACCCATTTATACCGGGTAAAAATGATTACATCTTTTTTTTTTACTTTTTTGACACTTATCTAATTATGGATCACGATTTTCATATTTTCATTAGTTTAGATCTTTCGAAGATGTCTAGTGGGGGTAGTCAAAGGCACGTCCAAACATTATATTTGGTACATGCCCACATTTTGCAGTAGTTAGCATTCCAAACGTGACAGGTTGCAAGCCCATCGCCGCTTATAAGAATACTAACTGGTTAATACTAATTAATTATGGTGTTTTCTTGTTATTTTTTAATTTGGATTATAATTATTCAGACTTTAGTAAAGAAATAAGAGCGGTCGTTTTTAGGAATTTTAAGTTTAGCGTGGAGACAACAGAATCTCCACCAACAATGTAACAAAATCAAACTTAATACAAATTCCATAAAATATTACCGAAATTCTATCTATTTTGATTATTCATAATATGCATGGTTGTGTAGATTGTTTGTCCTGCCTCTATGACGTGTAATCTATAAAAAACCGGCCAAGTGCGAGTTGTACTCACGCACGAAGGGTTCCGTACTATTATCAAAACGGCAAAAAATCACGTTTGTTGTACGGAAGTCCCACTTAAATATTTATTTTATGCTGTTTTTAGAGAAATACATCATCTGTGAAAATTTCAACAGTCTAGCTATCACGGTTCATGAGATACAGCCCTGTGACAGACAGACGGACAGACAGACGGACAGACAGACAGACGGACAGAGAGACGGACAGACAGACGGACAGACAGACAGACGGACAGAGAGACAGACGGACAGAGAGACGGACAGACAGACGGACAGACAGACAGACGGACAGACAGACGGATAGACAGTCGGACAGACAGACGGACAGGCAGACGGACAGACAGACGGACAGACAGACGGACAGACAGACGGACGGACAGATGGGCGATGGGCTTGCAACCTGTCACGTATGGAATGCTAACTACTGCAAAATGTGGGCATGTACCAAATATAATGTTTGGCCCTATAAATGTGCCTCTGACTACCCCCACTAGACATTTTCGAAAGATCTAAACTAATGAAAATATGAAAATCGTGATCCATAATTAGTTAAGTGTCAAAAAAGTAAAAAAAAAGATGCAATCATTTTTACCCGATATAAATTGGGTATAAATAGGAATGAATGGGTAAGAATGACGTAATTTTTACCCGAAATAAATTGGGTATAAATAGGAATGAATGGGTAAGAATGACGTCATTTTTACCCGATATAAAATGGAATGAATGGGTAAGAATGAGAATGGGTAAGAATGACTTCATTCTTACCCATTCATTCCTATTTATATCCAATTTATATCGGGTAAAAATGATTGCATCTTTTTTTTAACTTTTTTGACACTTTCAAGAATACTAACAGGTTTCCTCACGATGTTTTCCTTCACAGTTATAAACACGTGTAACGCGCATATATACATTTTTCAAACAGAAATATCCATTGATGCATGGCCAGGATTCGAACTCGAAATTAATTTGAAATTAATAATATCTACCTAGGTACCTATTTCTAACTACATGAATTCAATAATTCAATTTCAAACTTTTTAGTCGATCATGTAAAGTACCACTTACTTTACCGATAGTGGTAAAATAGCGCCACCTGCCAGCGGAATTGCGAATCATTGTTTTACCTCTCAAACCCCGAGCGATCGCATGAGACTGCGAAAAGTACCTAATAATAACGTAGTAACATCAAATGAAACTAGATGGCGCTAGAATGCGAAAATCACGTTTGTTGTCTTAAATATTTATTTTATTCTGATTTTAGTATTTGTTGTTAGAGCAGCAATAGAAATACATAATCTGTGAAAATTTCTACTGTCTAGCTATCATGGTTCATGAGATACAGCCCTGTGACAGACAGACAGACAGACGGACAGACGGACAGCGAAGTCTTAGTAATAGGGTTCCGATTTTACCCTTTGGGTACGGAACCCTAAAAAATGAACAAAGATCCATATCTCCAAATATAAGTAACAAACACTGATTGTTGCCGGTGTCTGCGAAACCAATGGCAAACATCGACCTACCTACACTTTTAAGTAGTTAAGCACGGTACATTTGGCCGATCAAAGGTGCGGTCACATACGTGTCCATTCACTAGCGCGTTCAACGAGCACGGGCATGTGAACCGGTTGCTTTTTGAATTTGAACGTGAATTGCATTGAACCGATGCGCTCTCCATTCAACGACCAATTCAACAATCAATTCAAACCACCGAGCTTGTGAACACGTTGATTTTGAATGAGCTCGTGAATCCGTCCGATCCATCGATTGTCGGTATTTCGACAAAACATCAAAGTGGAATTGCTTGGCGCTCGATGACAAATTAGGTAGGTACTGACCTCGGTTTTCAATCCGATGGTTATGGGTTCGAATCTCGACAGGTCAAGCGATGGCGTACTATTTTATACCTACCTTTATCTATGTAGGTAGATGTAGGAATACCTACAAGCAAAACACCTCCCTTCCTACTTACTAGCCATTATTATTATAATGCTGTAGCCAAATGTAATGTTTGGACGTGCCTCTGACTGACTCCTTTAGTATTTTTTTTGTGGATCTGAGATCTACCGTACTTAGTAACCCACCTACTTAGATTAAAGTCGTGATCCTAAGTATTTAATTTCATTTTTTAATAATTATTACCTACCTACTTCCTACCTACTTAGTACTTGGTATTAGCTAAAAATAAATGAAATAAAATATATAGTTAGGATCATGACTGCAATCCCTAAGAAGAAATCCTCTCAGATGTCCAGGCGCTTAGGGGGTAGCCAGAGGCATGTCCAAACATTGTATTAGGCATATGCCCTCATTTTCAAGTAGGTAGGTACCTACCTACTTATTTAGCATTCCATACGTGATACATATAGTTAGTTAGTTATAACTAATAATACGCGATGTACCTACCTACCTACTTATAAGTACTTAGGTAGGTAGGTGTATAATAATATATAAAATAATAACATGTGACTATGGTACTCTCATTAGAACCTATACTAATATTATAAATACTAACGTAGGTAACTGTCTGTCTGTAGGTACCAGCGTTGCCAGACTTCCCTATATATATATATTATATTATACTCATAATTTTATTACATTACTCAACACATAAGTAAAAAAACAAAACACCTCCTCCTTTTTTGAAGTCGGTTAAAAAAATTGCTTTGATCGGCGCTCGGCACTCGGCACTCGTTTACACGCTTCGATTTGAACGCCGCGTTGAATGTTGAATTGCTTGGTGCTTTGAATGGCGAGGCCCGATCGCCTGTTCACACGCGGCTTGCTGCACGCCTAGATGAATGGACGTTTAAACGCGCGTGTGTGAACGTGCGCGGGAGCGCGCACGTACGTCTAGTAGAGGTGGTGCGTATTTACTCGACCAGGTTTGCAAACCTGGTATAGGCAATAGGCATAAAAAAAAATACGTACCAGGTATTACGACACAGTTTGAACGCGTATTTTGTACTTGAAAGTATTTTTGAAAAATACTCAAGTATTTCTGTACTTAAAAGTAATTTTGTACGTACTTCAGTGTTTTTCAACAAATTACCAATCCTAGGTGGGGGGGATGCTGGGTGGAGAGTTGGTTCGCCTGAAACTAAATACTTTAAAGTATTTTAAACCTGGTATTTCAACCTGGTATTTGATGGAGGTGGTATTAATTAGACCTGGTACGTCAAAACACAAGTACCCACCTCTAACGTCTAGGTACTAAACAAAATGGCCGCAGTACCAAGTACAACGCAATGCATCCCCCACCCACCCCATCTTCCCGTTAAACTTGTCTCTAGCCACTCAAACCCCGGCCGCAACGTCGGAATGTATGGCGCAGTGACGTCACAGCGCGAACGCCGGCATTCGCTTGGGGATTGACGGGCTAGTCTACTTTTTTCCAAAGTACCTACTCGTACCTACGCTCGACACAAAACAATATATTTAAATATGTTACCTAAACACTAAGTGCTTATATGAAATACTACTTGTTTAAGTTATTTTTAGATTACTTATTATAGATTAAACCTCAAAGTACCGATATAAATAATATTCCGATATAAATTGGGTATAAATAGGAATGAATGGGTAAGAATGATTGGGTAAGAATGACGTCATTCTTACCCGATATAAATTAGGTATAAATAGAAATGAATGGGTAAGAATGACGTCATTCTTACCCATTCATTCCTATTTATACCCAATTTATATCGGGTAAAAATGATTGCATCTTTTTTTTTACTTTTTTGACACTTAACTAATTATGGATCACGATTTTAATATTTTCATTAGTTTAGATCTTTCGAAAATGTCTAGTGGGGGTAGTCAGAGGCACGTCCAAACATTATATTTGGTACATGCCCACATTTTGCAGTAGTTAGCATTCCAAACGTGACAGGTTGCAAGCCCATCGCCCATCTGTCCGTCCGTCTGTCTGTCTGTCTGTCCGTCTGTCTGTCCGTCTGTCTGTCCGTCTGTCTGTCTGCAGGTCTGTCTGTCCGTCTGCCTGTCCGTCTGTCTGTCCGACTGTCTATCCGTCTGTCTGTCCGTCTGTCTGTCTGTCTGTCCGTCTGTCTGTCTGTCCGTCTGTCTGTCCGTCTCTCTCTCCGTCTGTCTGTCCGTCTGTCTGTCACAGGGCTGTATCTCATGAACCGTGATAGCTAGACTGTTGAAATTTTCACAGATGATGTATTTCTCTAAAAACAGCATAAAATAAATATTTAAGTGGGACTTCCGTACAACAAACGTGATTTTTTGCCGTTTTGATAATAGTACGGAACCCTTCGTGCGTGAGTCCGACTCGCACTTGGCCGGTTTTTATAGATTACACGTCAAAGAGGCAGGACAAACAATCTACACAACCATGCATAATATGAATAATCAAAATAGATAGAATTTCGGTAATATTTTATGGAATTTGTATTAAGTTTAATTTTATTACATTGGTGGAGATTCTGTTGTCTCCACGCTAAACTTGAAATTCCTAAAAACGACCGCTCTTATTTCTTTACTAAAGTCTGAATAATTATAATCCAAATTAAAAAATTACAAGAAAACACCATAATTAATTAGTATTAACCAGTTAGTATTCTTATAAGCGGCGATGGGCTTGCAACCTGTCACGTTTGGAATGCTAACTACTGCAAAATGTGAGCATGTACCAAATATAATGTTTGGACGTGCCTCTGACTACCCCCACTAGACATCTTCGAAAGATCTAAACTAATGAAAATATGAAAATCGTGATCCATAATTAGATAAGTGTCAAAAAAGTAAAAAAAAAAGATGTAATCATTTTTACCCGGTATAAATGGGTATAAATAGGAATGAATGGGTAAAAATTATTTTTACCGGGTAAGTGCCCATCTCTGGTTACAACTGAATCGACACACACCATTGTGTGTGTTCATTCATGCTTTATGAAACCCATCCTTACTATCTACAAGTTTTTGAACTGTAGCTAAATTCCTCCCTCGTATCTTGCAATAGTCCTACAGAGATGGCAGCACTGTCTTTGTAACTTATCGCTGAGATAACACTGAATATAACTCTACTAAAAAGCAAATGGTACGGTCATGTTTACTAGCGCTTGCGCAGCCGCGTACAAACCCCGTAGTGCGAAAGAGACGACGAATTTCTATAAGTCATTCCAAATAAGCTTTTCATTATTCACTACCACCATTGATAATTTGAGAGTACGTACGTACGTACGATACGATACGAGCAGTCGAGCAGTGACAAATATGACGTGATCGTAATCGTACGTGAGCTTCAATTGGACAATTAAATTACCTACTTGTTAATTTTTAAGTGGAGTGTTCGATCGCAGTGGCAATCCGCATACCATGGAAAACAACACCTGCCGATGGAAATCGATGGCAGTTCGAGTGATCGCATCGCGTGATTAATTATACAGAAACCGGTTTTTAATGCGCGTTTTCGCGATAGTCTGAGTGCAAGACAGTGTTTACAATGGCGTTTTCACTGAACAAGTTGAAGAATATCTTGAATAGCAATAGAGATAGCCAGCTGGCTGGTAGTGGAAGTTTGGAACCTGAGATTGGGTTCAAGCTGGCCCTTCAACCGGTCAGCAAGCATTTGTATGTGACTGTTATCGGCGGCCGGCATCTCCCTTCCTTGTTCGGACTCAGTCGCGCCCATGGATATCTTGTTAAGGTAGGTAATCTTTTGTTAAGTCATACAATAAAGAATGGAACAAGACCATTGAAATGGTCAATGTCGACTGAGCAGTAAATTGTTGGAATTTCGGCAGCTGGCTTATCAGTTGTGATAAATATTTTGTGGTAGGTAGGTAGTAGCTGGTAGGACTGTTCTCTCTTTCCTATTTTGTAATTCCGCAATGTACCTACCTACCTATGTAGGTATTTGGGTAAGGAAAAACAATCACTTGTGATTGACCTAATTACAACATGAAGCATACATACCTACCTAGGTACCTACTGTACTACTACTACTACTACCCCCACTAGACATCTTCAAAGGATCTAAGCGTCTGGAGATCTGAGAGGATGTCTACCGTAGGTACCTACTAGGGGATTACAGTCGTGATCCTATTTTTTTTTTATAAGCAGGTAGCTACTAAATAGCTTTATTTACCTACATAAATTCTAAGTTAGTCGTGTACCTAACTAAGTCCCACACATGCCTCCTACTAACTCCTACCTAACTTAGGTATATACCAAACTAGGTACCTAGTTTGGGTAGGTACCTACCTACCTCCTGTTTGGCACGCATAACGGACCAAACAGGAGTCCAAATGCGGGAAAGGGAGTCCCTATACTATACTAGGTACCTACCTACCTAGTTACCTAGGAACTCAAATGCCGGCGCGCATCATGGAAGGTAACGAAACCTAGGTAGGTAGGTACCTACCTATACCTACCTACCCTTATAATAGCATCCAATAGGTAGAATTAACATCCGCCTAATTGTTTACCTAATTGAGGCCAGCGGCGCGGCGCTGGTACGTAAGTACCTACCTACCTACCTACTTACCTATGTAGGTAGGTAGGTACTATATACTATATAATTGTTTTAATTATCTCATAACCATAATTATAACAGAAGGCCGATTCTTAGATCGTTAATTAATATAGCGTAGCGCGATTGTAGCCCCCTAGGAAGGCACGCAGGAATATAAAGCTCTCCCGATTTTGGCGGGACTGTGCCGATTTTTAGCCCAAAATTTAATGTCCCGCTTTTCAGGGTTTTCTTTCGCTCGACGGTGCGGAGCGGGATTTATATAAGGATACCTAAGTACAAGTACCTACCTACCTAGGTTCTCGTAATAAAAAACAACTAGTTAAGTAGTTATTTTTTACGTTTTTAGGGTTCCGTACCCAAAGGATAAAAACGGGACCCTATTACTAAGACGCGGAGTTTTAGTAATAGGGTCCGTCTGTCTGTCACCATGTTGTACTGTAGTTGGTAGTTTTGATAAATCCCGCTTCGCACAGTCGAGCGAGAGTAGTTAAACCCTAAAAAGCGGGACAGTGCCTGTCCTGCACTGGGCATTACATTTTGGGCATTAATTTGGGACCGTCCCACCAAAATCGAGACGTCTGGCAACGCTGGCGCTGGCTACCTACCTGTAGATCCTATCCAAAATATTTATTTATTTTTTGTTATTAGATCTATTGCATCGTATCATAGCTAATTTAGTAAAGGGAAAACATTGTTCTAATATAATTATTTTAATTTTTAACACAGATGTTGATTGTGCATTGTATTTTTGACTTGGACGTACCTAACTAATTCTAAAAGCACATCAATGTTTACGCTTCGCTGATTTATAGATATTTATAAATAGTTTGTTTAGAATTCATTAGAGGTAGATCTTATTCAATAAAAAACCGGCCAAGTGCGTGTCGGGTCACGCTCAATGTAGGGTTTCTCTAAGGGGTTTTTTTAAGGATCCTATTTTTTTTTGCTACTGCTTTTGTGACACTGTGTTCATCACACACAATAATGTTTGTCTCTGTTGGGTTGGGTATCGAACACACGATCCATGCACAAAATGCAGACATACCTACCATTTTACATTACTAAGGTAGTAATGTAAACAAGTGGGTAAACAATGTTGACAAGTAGGTAGGTAGTACCTACCTTGTTTGCGTTAATTAGAAAAACAATGGTAGGTAGGTACCTACCTACCTGGTATATCCAACCATGAAACTCCACGAACCAATGCATAAATACAAACAAATGTATTCTTGTTACTATTATGTCCCAACCCAAACTCAATTCACTACTTATGTTATCGATACCTACATAGTGTTCCTAGGTATTTTCCATACTTCCGATAACGCTAACCTCGTTGGCTTTTATCAGTACCTAACATAATTCGTGCATTTCTAAATAAACTCGTTAAAAAGCTATCTATCACCGTATTACTGACACTGGTTACATGTAATTGACAGCGAATGAGAAGGTAGGCATAAGTATTAGTACCTACCTAAGTACTAGGTTTGCAACTGACTGAAAATTTCCCATTTCAACTTTCAGGTAAAATTGTTCCCCGGTGATAGCAAGTTCGAGACTACATTACAAGAGACCTCCTGGCCCGTGTGGAATGAAGACTTCAAGTTTATAATAAAACAAAAAGATGCGAAGAAAGCCTCTGATAAAGCCGACCTTCAAGGTTTACTCGCAGGCCATTTTTTATCACTCACAATTTACGCTGTTTTAGAGCCTCCGAAAGATTTGGAAAAACGAAAGAGCATTGCAAGAGACGCGAAAAACGCTAAAGCAACGGATCAGGAGGAGCCTAAAGCTAAGACAGGATTTCTCGGAAAAACATTTAGCAGTTTTAAGACGACAAAAGCCGAAGCTATTGCTCAGAAATCATTATTGGAGAAGAGGCGAACGGTTGGAGCGGCGACATGGAATTTTGACTCAAAATTATTCCAAAATGATCTCAAGAACGGTTTAATTGGCACACCGGATATTTGGAGGCCCATCAATGCCATTGCGAGTGGTCTTACAGCTGCTGATTCACGGGTATGTACCTATAACTACTATTATTTACATTCCTACAGTAAGTATTTACCTACTTACTTATATAAATATTTTTACGGTGAGGCCATTTTGAAACCAAAATACAACGTGTATTTTTCATAGCCCAAATTTAAGCCTTTCTCAGTTAATATTCGCTACAGAAACTGCTTGTCTAGCAGCTAAGCTAGCTTGTGCGGCCGGTGGCCCAAATCCGTAATAATCGCAGTCTCAGCTATTCACTTACAGTGTAGTTAAGACAGGTAGAACAACGCTGATATTGCCTTTATGTCTTTAGGTGTTGTGGTTTAAATTAGCCTGTGTATCAGGCAAGTGTATTATATCTGCATCTCTCTGCATAACACTTGGTGTAGGCATTTTAAAACGTTAGATGACTTTGATTAACTCGTCCAATATAATAAGATCTTTTTAAAACATTATCTAGGTAGTTATAGATATGCCATATTTACGTCTCCGAAACATTACAATAATTATCTAGCAAACAAAGTGCTCTCTCATGCATAGCATCGCTACGCTACACAAAAGCTTAGGTACATGCAGCGAGCCCAACCCTTCTGAAAAGAGTTTTACATCTCGGATTTTCCAGAGGAATAGGGAGGGATGAAATGTTAACGATGATATTAAAAACGTGTCCACTTGAGGGAAATCCTACAGCTAAGCTAGAAGGTATTCCACCTAACGAGTAGCACCGTTGCTAGGTTCTCATTTAAAATTTAACATCAGAGTTATTTGTAATTCCAAATGATTACCTAAATATTCTTGGGTGAGCAGAGCACACTCAACCAAATAGAGGATTTGTATAAATTACTTATCAAAGCTCTGTGTCGATCGAAACATTATTTCTAGTCCACCTACAGTTTTTCTCATTGTACTTTTGTGAACCCAGCTGTAGTAGGTAGGTACCCTATTTACGTTCTACGTGTAACAAAGGAAAATTAAAACTACTTATGATAAAATAGGAAGGTTTTGCCTTAATATAGATCTTGCGTAATTATTTTCAAGTAGGTGCAGGTACCTGCTTATCCACCCGAGTCGCCGAGTACCTACTAGATAAAGTGCATAATAAGTAGGTACGTGATAGAAAATAGCAGCAATTAAAGGTATGAGTCACAGCATACCGACTCGCAAGCAACGTGTGAACAGAATCTTGATTTGGACGTAGGTGCAACTGACAATAGAATAGATTTGACCTCGAGCAATCCTCAACTAGTGAAGGTCGAATCATTCTTGTTTTCTGGTTTTTAGAAACGTTTAGAAGACTATTTATAAGGTTATTAATTATTACCTTAGATAATTTTTTTGCAACTTTTTTTCTTTTTTTAAATTTTTTGCAAAGTGTTTTCCATTAGCTAACACTATACTATACAACCCTCTCAAGAGCCTTTAGAGGCTCTTGAGAGGGTTGTTAATTAGAATTTAGTAACGTTTTAAAAAAATCTTTTAGGTAGAGTCTTTTTGGATGTATAACAAGAATAAATATTCGTCAAATTCTAATTAAAATTTAAGCACATCAAAATATCCTTGTGTGAAAAAGATGAAAGAAGGAATCTAGTTCTTCTTAATGTTTTGGTCTCGCAAAGTAGCATAGCCTACGACCGTATAGGTATAGCCTTGACTCCAATGTAGTGGTGTAATATTAGGTAAGTATTTACTTTGGTATTTCTCATAAGTATTCAATAAGACATGCTCGACTCGGCGAGAAGAGAATATTGTGAGGAAACCTTTAGTATTTCTTATAAGCGATGGCGATATAATAAAATAAAATAAAACGTGATCATGTATCAAGTATTTGAAGTGCCTCTGGCTTAGACACCTTCAAGGATCTCAGCCGAAATGCCTCAAAAGATGTATCAAAGGCTCGTCACGTTGTCAAATCGAGTAAACCGTTTATTTAGGTAACATGATGTAACTTGAAACCCTCGCGACTTAATTCAAGAGAAGTTATTTCAGACTTCAACCTCCGCTACACCAAATTAGGGGTTGAATTTCGGGAATATCTTTTAGTGCACCCCTACGCACCAAAAGAAATACGCTCTCCAAATTTCAAGTTTTTTGTTCCAGTGATTGTGCGATGATAGATCAGTCAAACAGCACAACTGTAATCCCCAAGTACGGTAGACATCCTCTCAAATCTCCAGACGCTTAGATCCTTTGAAGATGTCTAGTGTGGGTAGTCAGAGGCACGCCCAAACATTATATTTGGCACCTGCTCACATTTTGCAGTAGTTAGCATTCCATACGTGACAGGAAAAATCCATTGATGCACGCCGGGATTCGAACCCACGACCTTCAGATTGAAAGTCGAGGTACCTATCCCACTCGGCCAACACGGCTATTATTTACATAATGACCAAAGAAACTTTTGCGATTTCGTTTTCGTGAAATGATTTCCTTGCAAACTTCAATGTACCCATTATTACAACAACGGGACGGGAACGCATTTACTCAAATAATAATTGTCAATGAGGACACCGACAATATTTCGCCACAATGTTTTTGTTCAATCTACCGCTATAATATCTTCTGGGAAGTTGAAATCCGCGACCTCTTTAAACCCTACCCTTGCCACCCCTCCAAATTTCAGGTTAATTAGTTTTGTCAATCAGTCAGTAACGTGTATGGTTTTCTGTTTTTAGTATTTGTTTTTATAGCGGACAGAAATACATCATCTGTGAAAATTTCAACTGTCTAGCTATAATGTTTCATGAGATACAGCCTTGTGACAGACAGAAAGACGGACAGCGAAGTCTTAGTAATAGGGTTATTATTATTATTAGTTTTTACCCTTTGGGCACGGAACCCTAAAAAGGAAATAGTAGGTATCACGACTGTATTCCCAAGTACGGTAGAGACATCATCTCAGATCTCTTTCCTTTGCCGTTATAAGCACAGAAAAAAATATTGATTGATGGATTGAAAGTCGAGGTACCTCTCACTCGGCCAACACGGCTTAGGTAATTGTTTGTAACGCATTGTTTGTATCGTATCAACAGAGAGAGAATAAAAAGGGCCAACTGGAAGTGACCATGCTATACACTGCGTCAGAAGACGGTCTGAACGACGTGGTGCAACTCACTGTCAACCGGTTCCGATGCAGCGTCCAGACAATGCAGGAGCAGGAGCAATTCAAAGGTAAATAAATATTGGTGGAAATTTCACACAGCGCCCCATCTACCCCCAAACTTAGCAAAGCTTGTACTATGGGAACTAGAAAAGTAATAAAAATATGTACATATCTATATATATAAAAATCAATTGCTGATCGTTAGTCTCGCTAAAACTCGAGAACGGCTGAACGGATTTATCTTATCTTGGTCTTGAAATGTTCGTGGAGATCTAGGGAAGGTTTAAAAGGTGAGAAAAATTCGAATAATTGCCGGGAAAACCCTAAAAACAGCCCTTTTATTTTTCCCATACAAAAGTTTTCTAACTAAAACGAATAGTCAATTTGAGCTTTATTAGGTTTGATAATACGGTAACGGGAACGGGAACTTAAGACAACATTTGTTAATTCTAAAGCGATACGAAGTTCGCGGGGTCAGCTTGTTATATTATATTTTTTTGTGAATTCGTTATAACACATTATAACATTGATCGTTATAATGGCGTGTTATTCCAACGAGTAACTTACACTTTCCTCCTTCACCTCACTCCTATTATGTGCAACTTTATAATTATTACTTTTATCTTAAAAAAACAGCAATTTGAGGCAAAAACTATTTTGTGTAATAATATTCTGGATCTAAATTAAAATAAATTTATCTTATAGCTTGAGCTTGAGCTAAGTGCCAAACAATTGTTTTCTAATAAATTTGTATGATATAGACCAGTAATCTCCAAAGTCTATTATTATATTGGGGATCTATGATATTTAAATGGGTGTCTATCTGTCTACGGCAGTGGATCTCATTTTAACAGGTCGTGATTTAAATGTTGGCTAAGTTGATGGCACTACTACCCTATTGCATGATATATATATCGATCGACTATTTGGCGCGTTTGTATTCAAATGATACAAATAACAATTTTTATCAAATACATAATTCAAACCTTCTTATAAAAACATTTTTAGGTCAACACAACATAATCTCTAGAAATTGAAGCTCTCAAGTTTTTCGTTCACAGCCAGTTTCCCAAGTTTTTCGTTTCAAAGTCCATTCATATCAATTTGGTTATGTCACGTCGCTGTATCTTCTATCTCAATTATTATAAAACTTGATTTACTGACTGACTGACTGATTGACTAACTGAGTGATCTATCAAACAATGCATAAGGCGAGCGAACAACCGGTTATCTTGTCCCTCGACTTATCAATACTTCCGACTTACGTAACAATTTGACACCTAAAAATATCAAAATTTAAAAAGATATTTCATGAGTTTGATTTAACTCATGATTAATATTACACGTTAGGTAGGTATATGGTAAATGCCTAGCTCCCAAGTATCGTAATAGTTATTTTTTATTTACTTGTTTATTTGTAGCTAGGTAGGTACTTACTTCTTAAGTGATTTGATCTCGCGTAGCACTGTATAAACCTTAGTGGTTTTTAGATGCTAAATATAAGCAAATATTATGTAATAAATGTTAAATGGTAAATAAATTTAAAATAAATAAAAAAAAACTGCCAAATCCACACTAGTCCTAGGAACTTCAAATTTGGAGGGCGCATTCCTTTTCGTGTCCTTGTGGTGTGTTTGGAGTGCATTAAGAAAAGAATTCCCGAAATTCAACACCTAAAGTTAGTTTTAAAATAACTTCACATGACCGAAGTCGCGGGGGTTTTCTCTAGTTTATTATAAGGAGGAGACAGGAGTACCAATTGTTACCAAACAAACTGTGTAGGAAACCTATTAATCAGAAAGACTAATGCGCTGGTCGACTCTGCTACCCATGAATCACGCTCGGCTTATATCGTTAGTAAGATCAGAGTCATTTAAATACGATACCGCACTTAGGGAACATACCCATACTACGTGCTCTATTTAGGGGGGGGGGGGGCGTGAGGGGGTCTTCAAAAATACCACGCATGGTCACAGGGTGGGGGGGTGGAAATTAGGTTTTCGTTACGTAGCCAATATTCTCTAGAAAAATCTCATGCTTTTTCGAGCTTTATTCAAATAATGCTACTGCTAAAATGGCTACTAATAGGCACATACAAACATTCTGGGCGTCACGCTGCAAGCGCCGCATCAATAAAGACAAATGAGAGCCAATATATTTTTTTCTACATTCTCTTTGGAAAAAATGATTTAAAATTAAAACCATCTTTCTGAATTACTACTTGAAAACGCGAGGAAGGGGGGGGGGGGGGTCTTTGCAAATACTACCGGTGGGGGGGGAGCGGGGTAAAATTTTAAAAAATGGGTCACGTTGTATATGTACGTTCCCTTACTAGCGTGACACCCTTACCCTTTGGGATACAAAATATTGTATCAGAAATTCAAAACAATAGCTTTGGCTTGATGTATATAAGAAAGTCGTGTTGGTTACAACATGTATAACTCAAGAACGGACGAACGGACCAATATTTATGATATTTATGTTTTTGGAATTGTCTTCATCCGGAATAGGATAATAATAATAAGTATTAAAACATTTAAAAAATTAAAGAAAAAAAAATGCAGTGATTTCAGTTTAATACCACGGTAACGACGATACGAAGTACGCCGGGTTTGCTTGTAGATAAAATAATAATAATAATAAATATCGATGGACATTTTACACATCGCCATCTAGCCCCAAACTAAGCAAAGCTTGTACTATGGGAACCAGATAACTGATAGAATACTTATATACTTTTTTTTTTTTTTGTAAATACATACATATGACACATCATCACACAAATATTTGCTCTGGATGGGAATCGAACCCACAACCTACAGCGCCGAAGGCAGAGTTACTACCAACTGAGCTGTGAGGCTGTCAGATATAAATAAGTTCTACTCTGTGCTCTAAAGATCAGTTTGAGATAGATATATTTATTGCGGCCTGTAAGGTAGGTACGTAGACTTACTTATTTACCTAAAAAAAAACATTTTTCCTAATATTTAGGTGTAGGTACCGTTAGGTATATTCTTAAGTCTCGCATTGAGCCAGCAACGCTGTAAAAATGCTTAAAAATAATAATAATAAACCAGGAGGCAATTGAAGTAGGTGTTTTGATATGGGTTGGTCCAGAAATGCCCATTCACTATCCCCATCAATGGGTATTTCTGGACAAAAAGTCCAGTTATCCCCATTGGCAGCGCATTGAGTGTGTAATGGGCATTTTGTCGATCTCTAAGAGGATAAGTTATGAGCAGCCGTACGTCATACCTACTGTCCTCAGGATAATTTACTTCACGCGAACCAAGTACGTTCGTAATAATTATGTAGGTATGTAGGCCTAGACACCTACCAGCTTATTGGAATGGGCTGCCCCGGGTTGGCAATGCTCTTTGCTTATTAATTAGGAGAGAGCTATCCGCAGTACAAACCAAAGAGAACCGCAAACGTAACTATAAGCAAGCTACAGCTAAGAAAATCTCGTAGTTCTAATGATGACCGTTTCAACGCCAACTGTGGTAATGCCGCCATGAATGCTTTGTTAATTAGGTAGGTAATGATTAATTAACTTCACCAAAGGCAGCGGTTGTATATCAATAGATCATTAGACTTACCAGCTGGATATTTATAATCTACCTCGTTAGTTCCAACTTTAGGACTGTGTGATTAAATGTTCAGGTATCATTATCAATTTCGACAGTAGTTCTATATAAAACTTTAACTTTGTAACTAGTTAACTACTATGGAAACCGAAAACTGATAGAATACTTACATACGTTTTTTTTTACATTTATACCTACCTACATTACCAAGTTACCAACATCCAGACACTGAACAAACGTCACGTGTGGAATACTAACTACTGCAAAATGTGGGCATGTGCCAAATGTGGACGTGCCTCCCCTTTAGACATCTTCAAATATCTGAGCGCCTAGACATCTACATACAGTACATTAAAGTCATGATCCTATTTATAATTATTATTTATTAATTGAAATATTTCAATATTCCAGCCCCGCTGTACCTGAAAGCAACAATTTTGGAAGCAAACAAAGCCGAGTGCTATTGGAAAAGCGACAGATTCGTCCCCGCAATATCCGCCAGATGGGACCCCAAATCGTCCACAGTGAAACTGACGGTTTACAAAGCCAGCCTGGATAAAGTCAGCATTTACATAAGTCTTGGGTGCAAGACGAAGATGGCTAAAAAAGAAATACTGGGAAAGGCGACGATCGAGGAAAAATCACCTTACGGCGATAGCTGGAAGGAATGCTTCAGGCAACCAGGAGTACCTAAAACTTTCTGGGTTAACTTCGAGTGAAATCTTTTTATAATATTGAGGGCAGCACTATGACTATTCTAATATTCACAAATACCTTCAATTAATATTTTGCACTTGCTTAATGAACACAAGGGAAGCATTATTGAGGTATTATTTTATATTTTGACTACTACATTATTTATGTTAAACAATGTGCCTTAGTGGGATGTACCTTGACTTCCGATCAAGTTGTCGTGAGTACTGATCGCGGACGTGAACCAATAGAGTTTTCTGTTGGAACAAATGTATGTGAATCACTTCAAATGTGGAGGCTTAAACAGCTCTACGCGTATTGAAAATGTCTTTCCTGTGGATAGATAAGATCTCCTAAGCTGAAAGAATGATAAAGGTGTTTACCAAACTTACACCATATAAAGGCAGAGGCACTACAGTATTCCGTAAGTAGAAAGTTCTACCTGATGATAAATCATCAAAAGATATAAAAAAACCTTTCATGCTAAACAAGTAATTTATCAAATTGGAATATAACTAACACAATCGTAGATTGAAGAAACTTTTATCAAATATTTCTGTAATTTATAAGAAATTTCCGATAAGAAGTTTAGGTATAACATACTTGTTCATATTTTTTTGCACAATAACTAAAAAATATTTTATTTGTCTAAAGGGCTTAACACACAGCGGCTTTAATGTAAAGATGTACATTATACTCGTAGCACGATACATCTCATTACATATTTCCGTAGAAATTGTCACGACAGCTATAATATACATTTTTACATCTTCGCATCAGATACAGAGCGATATGAAAATATACATTAATTCGATACATTTTAATACATTTCCGTATAATGGAACGAAGGGAAATATACATTACATTACCTGTTGTGTGTGTTATACATTAAGTTAATTTAAAGCTATACATTCCGGGATGTAATGTATATAATATACATTATAATAGCTGCCGTGTGTGAAGCCCTTAAAGTTAACTAAAATAAAGTTGTAGCTCAATTGTGAAATTGTAGCTCACTTTAAAATGGATTCATTTAGCTTTACATACTGATAGTAATTGTAATATGTCAAAGTTGTTATAATATAAAGGCTGAGAACAAAAATCTCTATGACTGTAGTTTTTTATCCTAGGCTGGGACTTGATGTTGGAACAAGCAACTATTCTGAATGTGGTTACCATGTTGATCAAAACAACTCGTGGATCACGAATACCTACACAAATCGCGCCCTATTATATGCCTTACCTGTGTCTGTAACTCCTTCAAATGCTGCTTGGCGGCATAAATAGGCATGTCATAGGTTATGTACTTATCAACTGTTATATTGTAGAACACATTACCTACAATCCAATATTTACATTTTGCTTTATAGGTACTTCTGATATATTTATGTGCGCTTTATTTTCCATGTTGTTTTTTCCAATATCACGTGCTCTTGAATTAGTTTGAGCCTTGCCTCAAAGGACCTATTAAGTAGGTACCTATAGCATATCTGACAGAGTTGTGAATAGTATTATATAAACTGTTTACGAAAGTGGTTCTGTTGAAGTATTTGGATGTTTATTATAATGATTATTTCAATTCAATTCAATTTGAAATATATATTTTTATAACTCGACATTTTTTCAGATAATTTTAATGTGACACAAAACTTAGATTTGATTTTAATAAAATATTAAAGTACCTACCGTTTTTTTTATCGAAACTGTGATTTCAATTAATAAAATATTGAATAAAAGTTTTTTTTTAAGCTCAACGCCTACGTGATTATCTCAAACTGGGTTCTTCTAAATGTCCTACTCCTAAACAATACTCCTTGGTAAAATAACCAAGGAGTATTGTCAAAATTTTATGCTATTTACGATCACATAAAAAAAGAAAATATCGGAAGTAGCTAAAAAAAGCTACAGTTAGTTTAAAAAACCGGCCAAGTGCTAGTCGGATTCGCCCACGAGGGTTCCGTACCATTATCTATAAAAAACGCCAAAAAAAACACGTTTGTTGTATTGGAGCCCCACTTAAATATTTATATTATACTGTTTTTAGTATTTGTTGTTATAGCGGCAACAGAAATATATCATCTGTGAAAATTTCGACGGACAGCGAAGTCTTAGTTATAGGGTCCTGTTTTTACCCTTTGGGTACGGAACCCTAAAAACATGTGTGTGCCGACCCCACATGATGTGAGCTGTGGATATGAGCAAGGATATAATGATGATGATGACCTTATTGCTGTTTTTAAACGACGACGTCGATGTCCTTCTATAAATCGTATAACCTAGTGCTTAGTATTTAGGGTTATTTAGAAAGTTGGGATTCTTCCAAACTTTAGTCTCTTGGGTCACAACTCGACTTTGTCACAAAATGTGCTCGTAAGGATTGATAAATCAGTAAGTTTCTTATGCTAGTGCCTAAGTAAGTGTTCCAGTTTCTGTCAGTCTGGTCAATTTGCAAAAGTTTATATGAAGTTAAAATGATCAAAATTATTCACGTATTTTGTCTTTTTTTGTGATAATCTCCAAGTACGGTAGACATCCTCTCAGATCTCAAGGCGCTTAGATCCTTTGAATATGTCTAGTGGGGGTAGTCAGAGGTACGTCCAAACATTATATTAGGGACATGCCCACATTTTGCAGTAGTTAGCATTCCATACGTGAAAGGTTTCCTGACGATGTTTTCCTTCACCTTTTTGAGCACGTGTTTTTGATGCACATATACTTACAATTTTTCGAACTGAAAAATCAATTGATGCAAATCAAGGTACCTACCACTGCCGTTTATATATTCAAACCGACCTCAAATAACCCGCCAGCGGATTTACTTATCGCATTTCAATGTGCCAACGTACATTTCCGTATTTTCATTTCAGATTACCTCTGTGACGTGAAACATGATGTCTGAAACATAAATCGCGATTCTGTTATCTTTCCCTAGTAGGTTCTGACTGCGGGATTTATACTACCATTATTGCTTTATTGAGCCCATTTTACGTAGATTTCAACACGGAAAAAATATCTGGGTACGGCAGCTTATAGGAAGTTCATAGCAACTTGGCATGAAATAGTTTGAAAATAGATTTTTTTTATATCTCAAAGGGTTTTTAAAAAAAATACCAGTTTTGTTTTTTAGGTGGTAATCGACCAATAGAAACATCTTGTTATATTAATACTTAGGTAAAAAATAAAACGAATTTGGTCTGTTTGCAACTTTTCAGAGTTGAATGAATGAATGAATGAATGAATGAAAATGCTTTATTGCACCATATATCAAAAAATAACAACGAAAGAACTTGTTAGTTGGTTGTTGGTTGGGCATTTCCAAGTGGTTGGTTTATAATAAGCTCACACGTGTTATATTCTGGCTTCATAAACATCATGAGTCGGCATTTTCAAGCACTTTCTCAACTACTGAAAAGTTTAAGCGAAGTAGGAAATATATATGGGTCGTAATGTGCCTATTGGGAAGGTAAGCACTTAGCTAATTGAAATTAACGCTTTTAAAATATATCGTTTCAAAAAGAAGCGAAATATTAATTTTAGGTGTCGTCTCTCGATATTAGTCGGACTCAGCACGAAGGGTTCCATACCATTATCTATAAAATACGTCAAAAAATCACGTTTGTATGGGAGCCCCACATAAATATTTATTTTATTGTTTTTAGTATTCGTTGTTAGGTATAGCGGCAACAGAAATACATCATCTGTAAAATTTCAACTGTCTGCTTATCGTGGTTCATGAGATGTGACAGACAGACGGACAGCGAAGTCTTAGTAATAGGGTCCCTCCCATTTTTACCCTTTGGGTACGGTAACCATAAAAAATTCTGAAGAAATTTATCCGAAACCTATCATTCTTTATATTTGATTCCTGGACCAATTTAAAAAAATCTTTCAACTATTAAAAGCTACATTATTATTATTATCAAGGAGTATCATAGTCCATATTTTATATTAAAAAAATTAGAGATCCTTACGATAATTTCAATAATGTAACTTAAGGTGTAAAAAAATTGCCTATAATCTTTATTAGTATCTACCTTCATTAGTACCTACCTAACATCTACGCGAAGCCGGGGCGGACTAGTTAAAACTAGTTTAAACTAGTTAGCGGGCTAGTTTGTTATAAAATGTTTGTTATAAATGCAGTTTTACTTAGGTATACTTACTACGTTACTACTAATCAGGGACCGAATAACCGAAAAATTAAGATACCTCTATTTATCGATATGACGTCATACCGATAAATTCCGGTATTCCATATATTTCAATACCTAAAAATATAACGGTACCGAAAAGCTTCTACCGAAATTCATAGTGGTATACTAAAGGTTGAATAACGATACCGCAATTTCTACCCAAATATTATAGGTTTTCTCACTCCCCGCGCGGCGGGGAGCGGCGGCGGCGGCGGTCGGTGCATCAAACGACTTACTACGTTTGTTTTGTTGTGTTGTGTCAGTTTCAGTTGTGTGTGATGCGACATACCTACGAACTATACCTATAGCGAACTGCAAATTCAAAATCGAACTCAAAATTTCATTACTTAGATGATAGGTCTGTTCCCTACCTACGTACCTACGTAGTAGGTACTGTATCTACCTCTACCTAGTAGGTATTGTCGGCGGATCTTAGTTTAGTTAGGTAAGTATCTACCTACCTACGTAAAGATAGCTGTTTGGTTGCGCGGCAGACAATTTTTGACCTTATCCAGTGACACATAACCATTCTTGCTGTGACACGGCACGTAGGTAGGTAGGTACCTACTGACCTTACCTGCCTCACTATGTTTTGTACCTATTGAATGTAGGTACCTGCCTACCTCGGTACCTACCCACCTAGGTAGGTACCTACCTACCTAGGTGGGTAGGTACCGAGGTAGGCAGGTACCTACCTACCTAGGTGGGTAGGTACCGAGGTAGGCAGGTACCTACCTACCTAGGTGGGTAGGTACCGAGGTAGGCAGGTACCTACATTCAATAGGTACAAAACATAGTGAGGCAGGTAAGGTCAGTAGGTACCTACCTACCTACGTGCCGTGTCACAGCAAGAATGGTTATGTGTCACTGGATAAGGTCAAAAATTGTCTGCCGCGCAACCAAACAGCTCACTTCACAGATGCCAAGATCCACCAACCCGGGTCAGCCGGCTTATTTCGTAAAAACTATGTTTATCATGTTATGGCTTTCAATGAAGTTTAGGTGGGACATATAAATTGGAATTCTCATAAATTTTAGAGAATACCTACCTACCTATTTCACCTAAACTGCATTGAAAGCCGTATAGAGTAGGTAGTACCTATGTACTTTACTTACTATTAAAGTATAAATATTATGTGGTATGTGGTAGGTAAGTATAGGTTACCTAATACCTACCTATAATTAAAAATTTATAATAGGTAGATATTTGTTTGACCCACCCACCTATGCACTGTTGCGTAGTGAAGGGTAAGACTAGGAATAGATGCCTCACTGTTGTGCGTGTGTAGTGAAGGGTAAGACTGGGAATAGATGCCTCACTTTTCGAAGTTTATATCGTATTTACTTACCTATCTACATATATAAAAATTTTGCTTTACCTACTGACTGACTGATCTACCAACACACAGCCTAAACCGAAACTTAAAATTTCTTCAGCGCTGTAGGTTGTGCGTTCAATCCCAACCCGGGGCAAATATTTGTGTGATGAACATAGATATTTGTTCTGTGTCTGGGTGTTAGTACCTAACTATATCTATCATAATTATTTATGTACCTACTTAAGTATAAAATTATTTACCTAAGTATTCTATCAGTTAACTAGTTCCCATAGTACAAGCTTTGCTTAGTTTAGGGCTAGATGGCGATGTGTAAAATGTCCAACAATATATATCTATTTATTTATTTATTTATTAGTTTAACATAAATCTATTTGTTATTATAATAACTGCCACAGATGACTAACTCCATCAAAATAAGTATAAATAAATATATGGACGGGCAGAAAACTGTATTAATTTGTGGGAAATGGTATGTGGGTTTTATTTATTTCTTCTCAATGTGTATAACCTTTTTTTAGGTAGAAAAAGACGTCTGTCATCAGATGTTTTTTGCGGCTTGGATGTTGGAATGTCGCAGAGTATTTTGCCGACAGTTAGCAAACGCAAAAAAGCAGATCATAGACGAGTTTCTAATTCATCTGATGAAGGATCGCCATCAGCCCCAGTGTCCCCTGTATATGAATCTGATTTACATTTGAAGAACTGTATGCCGTCGCCGAAAAAAGAAAAAGAGAAACCAGGAACTGAATGTGTTTTCGAATGCGATGATTGTGTCAGAGAAAATAAAATTGATAAAGGAAGTTATCATTTCTGTCACATGCTCTTGGATGAGCTACAATTTGTACGTCCATGTATGCGAAACATGGCGTATAGGCATATCTTAAAGATTGTTGACGCAGTAAAAGGGCAACATAAAATGGGCGAAGAAATCCAAGTAACTTATCCACCTTTTAAACACTAGATGTACAACAAAATTGATTAAAAATAAAAAAACTATGCAAATTTTAAACATGTATTAATGTTATCTTTATTACTTATTTTATATTTCCTACTAATATTATAAATGCGAAAGTTTGTGTAGATGGATGGATGTTTGTTACTGTGCAGTCGGCGGATCTAGGCACTCGTGAAGTTAGCCGTAGAAACGCACAAATGGTTATTATGTCACTGTATAAAGTCGAAAATTGTCTGCCGCGCATCCAAACGGCTAACATCACCAGTGCCTAGATCCGCCGACTGCACTGTAACAAACATCCATCCTACAACTACTTCAACTACTAAACAGACAGATTTGGTTGAAATTTGGTTTATAGATAGACTATGACCGGGTATAGATAAAAATTGTCCTATATTTAAATACAGGTCATAATCTAATACGCTAATCAGTAATTGATTGTTCTGTTGGCAACGTTCTACAATTGGAATTTCCAAAAAAATAAACAATTAAAACAATTTCGCTCTTATTCCTTTACAATAAAGTCTAAATTTGAGTAATCACAAAATTTTAAATTTGGAATTATTTTTTTTCGTTTATTTCTGATGAACGAAATAAATAAGAAAATCAAAATTTCACTTTACTTTTATTGACTAGATTTACGTAAAAAAATAGTTAAATTACTTAAAACTAGCCTACGTTTTAAAACTGTCATCCTGAGGTTACGCAAATTTAGACTTTAACGTAAAGGAATAAGAGCGATGGTGTTTTAGGATTCCGAAATTTTTTTATGGGCACAATAGAATCGCCACCTACTTTAATTTAAATTTTATCATAAAGAAATAAAAGAGAAGTTATGTGTATTTATTATGTAAATACCTACCTGCCGGTAATTTATTTTCCCGACATTTCGATTATGTTACTTACCTACAAATAATTACAATAGCCATGGTCGCGAGCAGACGTCATAGTCGGGAAAATAAATTAAAGGTAGGTACTTAATTACGTGATAAAGACCCGTGTCAAAATCTATAGTTAAAGGTAGGTAGGTACCTACCTACTGTGCGTGAACGCGTGCGCAACAGAACAGAACAAACAAAGTTTTATTAACCTGTGTGTCGCTCGATTGACAAAGACGTGTGTGTGCGTTCACAACAAACGAACTCGCTCTGAGTTTTGCCCCTCACGCGCCCTCCCCCCCCCTCCTCCCTTCTCTCATAGCCGACGAACGACACTCAAGATTTTTTCGATACCGTTATTCCATACCGGTATAATTTCGGTATGGCCCAACCGCTATCGAATAACGGTACCGTTATATTTTTGCGGTACCAATACCGTTAACCTCTACCGCTTTCAGTCCCTGCTACTAATACTAACTATGCTTGCATGCTTTGCTTAGCCAATAAATATATTCTGGCCATTAGTGTCAGTTGCAAAGCTATTATCACCTGCAACGTTGTAATTTATAGTTGTATCTAAGTTATCCTTGAATAACGCCTTTCGAATATTTTAGGCAAAAGCATTTCGATACAAAATATTTTATTTTGGCATTTCACACAGCGCCATCTTTTTCCAAACCATTAGGAGTAACTGTATTTTGTGTTAGTTATCTCTACAAAACAAACGAGAATAAGTAGGTAAAATTCCACAAACCAGATTTTTTTTAAATCGCAAGGTAAGTAGGTACTTACATAGTAATAGTATACACCAATTACGTTGTAGTCCGTTTTCAACCCACGTTTTCTCCCCACAAGCAAAATATAATAATAATTATTCCAGTTTCTACCCAACTAGTTTTTGAATTCCGTTTTCAACCCGCATAGAAGCAAAATGACATAAGTGCGTCAAAGGTACCGACAGCAAACAAAATTTTAATCTTCACCATGTTTTCATTTGTCGTTTGCCGTTTTGGCCAAGTGGGAGGTACCTCGACTTTCAATCTGAAGGTTACAGAGGCAATTTTTAGTAGGTATGTTACAAAGGTGCTACGCTTTCGTAGAGGTGGGTCATACCTACTTTTGCGTACCAGGTCTGTAAAGTAGGTACCTATTCGTACCACATCTTATAAGCACTAAACCAAGGTACAAGATCTGGTATTACATGTTCCTACTTCGATTTATGTAGGTATCTAGGAATTTAATAAGTCGATTATATTGATCTTGAGGTTTGCTTTTTATAAATGCGTAGGAACACAATCGGGCTTGCTACAAAAATACTAGTTATGCGGTAGGAGCGCGGAGTATATTATCGAAAGCGCGATTGTAAGCAGGTTTGTGATTATTGAATAAACCTGAAAATTTCGGATTGTATTTTGAAAGTGAGCATAATATCGCTTGCAACATACTTTAATCACTGTGATCAGTGGCGGATTTACCAGTAGGCTGAGTAGGCTGGAGCCTAGGGGGCAGATTTTAGGGGGTGGCAAATTTGGGTTTATTTTTTCAAACATCACTATTTATTTTAGCCTTTATCAGCCTCATTACAGATGCCTCCCTCCCTTTCTTCTTGGCCAATCACTTGAACACAGGAATCACCACTTTTAACTAAATCGTTGGATTGTCAAAATAATCTCTATGGTGCAATTCAATAATTAAGAATCAAACGAACTTACCTAGTGATGTTTTGATTCCAATTATACGAGGGTCTCGTCCGAAGACCATTTTTACTTGCAGCATTACGAGTTATGGTGCTATCTCCATCACACTTTAGATCCAAATTGCTAAAATACAATAACACTTCATCTCCTGTCTCACTCGTGCGCCCGCACAGGCTTCGGCTCCGGTCGGCTCAGATCGTGCCTGCAACTGGTCATTACCTTCAGCGAATACTATAGCTACCTGCCATAGTTACATGTATTTTAATTTTTGTAACATTTCAACGGGTAAGTATCCTATACTGGGATGGGTGGGATTGAAATGGTCTTCGGACGAGACCCTCGTATAATTGGAATCAAAACATCACTAGGTAAGTTCGTTTGATTCTTAATTATACTTCGGGTCTCGTCCGAAGACCATTTTTACTTGCAGATGTTTAGAGCAAGACTAAGTGTCATTTCTCTCGGCAGATATAAACAAATAAAATACATGAAATATAAAGATATCAAGTTAAAAGAAAGAATAGCAATCTTGATAACGTGTATATAATTAAGTAGTTATTGTACCTAAATATAATAGATTTTATAAAGTATATCTACATACTGGTTTAATTATCTTATTTTAAGTATACCTTTATTTGCATTAGATACCTATGCCTTATCAAAATACATCTATTTTCCTCTTAACAATACTGTTAATATACAATAATTGTACCTGACTAAGACTAATAGGTTTTTAGAAATTAATTAATCATATTATATTATTATTCAGAATAACCTCAGCGAAATCATTTGCTGGATTAATAATATCTCTTTTGTAGTATTTTAAAAAGACGTTGGAGGAATCACTCCAACCTGCGGCCTTGCGAACCACTTCTAAATTTACACCAAGCCTGTGAGCTGCTGATGTGGATGCATGGCGTGTACTATGAGCTCCAAATATAGATATATCTATACCACTATTGGCCATAACTTGCTTAATCCAGTGGCCAAGTGTTTGCGCTGAAACTTTTTTATGCGGTTTTCTCAGGCTTATAAAAAGGTGATCATCAGAATTTCCTTGACGCAAGGCTGAAGTCTTATCGATGTATGCTTGCAATACCGTAGCTGGACATATCGATGGATTTTCACGAATAAAAGGTAGTCTAATTAGTGGTTGAAAGGCCCCAGGTCTCGATGTTTTAATTAAATCGGGTATTTTAATCACAATCATATCGTTTTCTATACTTATATTATTTAATTTTATGATACTTAGTGTTTGTATTCTCTGTGCAGAGGCTATGGCAAGCAAAGAGATTGTTTTACGTGATAAAGCTTCCAGTGTAATATCAGTATACGGATATAAATCAGAAATATAATTTAACACTTTATTGGTGTCCCACGTATAATCATATTTAGGATTTGGTGGTTTCAACCTATACACACCTCTTAAAAATCTATGGATGTTTTCATCTAAAGTTATTTTATTACCTAAGATGGTTGACAAGGCGGAACGATGAGTATTTAATGAGCTGTAACTAGCTCCTTCTTCAAATTTTACAGTTAAGAAGGAAATTACTTGAGTGCTTGTCGCATTAAAAGTATTATAACCGTTACTTTCACAATAGGTCCACCATGATTTTATAGAAGAACTATACTGAATGAGAGTTTTTTTCGCAAAAGAAGCCATACAAACATTCAAAGACGCCTCTGGGATACCTCGTGTTATCATCGCTTGCCTGATAATTTCGCCGCCACCAGGATAAGGTCTGCGTGAAGCGGATGGTAAGTTCTGAAAGGCGAATGCAAAAGGTGTTTATCAGGCCCAAAAAATATTTTATCTGAGACTATTAGTTTTGTCCACAATGGAAACCAAGGTTGTGATTGCCAAAAAGGTACAACTAGTATACCTTCCGCTTTGTCGGTAATTATCTTTTGCAAAACTTTTGTTATCATGCTAAATGGAGGAAAGGCATAAAAGAATAGATTTTTCCAGTTAAAAGTAAATGCGTCTACTACTTCAGAATATGGATCAAGTTTCCATGATGCATATCTTGAGCATTTATAGTTTTGTGAGCTGGCAAACAGATCAAACTTGGGTGGACCAAAATTATTGGTGATTTCAGTAAATGCGTACTCTACAAGTTCCCATTCTGTGTCTATAATCATTTTACGGGATTCTCGATCAGCAATAGTGTTATCAGAAGATTTTATATATGATGCAAATATGTTGATATTCCTAAGTTCGCACCACTGCCATATAGTACGAGCTAAGTCGTTCAAGTGTGTGTGTTGTATGCCACCCATACGATTGATGTAACATATAGCCGTTGTATTATCAATCCTCAATAGTATATCGCAATTAGAAAATTCAGAGGCAAATATCTTTAAGCCGTAAAAGGCTGCTTTCAGCTCTAGAATATTAATATGGGAAGCAAGTTCCGATTCTGTCCAATATCCATTCGAGCTTCTAATGTCGCAAGCGACGCCCCAACCCGTAGTTGACGCGTCGCTGTAGATTTCAAGATTGTAATTATTATTACGTATGGGTGTCATTGAACACAAGATATTTCTTTTCCACCATTCTAAATCATGTTTCAAAGACTTGTCTAGAATCATTTTCTTATTATAGTTATCAGAATTTCCAAGAGCTAAAAATTTTTGTCTTTCAAATATCTTGGTATACATCCATCCATATCTAACGGCAGGACATGCGGATGTCAGTATACCTAAGAATTCGGCAAAATAACGAATTGTACATTTTTTCAGTTTTAAGAATTCTGTAGTTTTATAAAGAATACGCTGTTTTTTCTCTTCCGGGAGGTATAAGGTCATGTTTTTCGTGTTAAAAATAAATCCTAAAAATTTACATTCCGTCTTTGGCGTTATTTGGCTTTTATTAGAGTTTATAACAAAACCAAGAGAATGTAATGTATTCATTGTCGTACTGACGTTGTAAACACATTCATCGTATGATTGTCCTACAAGTAGAAAGTCGTCTAAGTAATTGACTGAAATAAGACCCTGCGAGCGTAAATATTTTAGTACAGGTTTCATTAATTTTGTGAACACAAAAGGAGCAGTACATATTCCGAAACATAGAACATTAAATTCATAAAGCTGTGATTTCCATTCAAAACGGAGCATTTTTCTATGGTGTTTATTGATAGAAACCAAGAAATAGGCGTCTTTTAGATCTATCGTTGCCATAAAATAATTGGGGCTTAATAGTTTTAGCGCTGTTCTAAAATCTTCCATTTTGAAGTGCTCAGGTCGAATAAACTTATTTAAGTTTTTAAGGTTCAAAATGAAGCGATGTTTGCCATTCGATTTTGGCACTGTAAAAATAGATGACAAGAATTGTCCTTCACAAGGTTCACAGATAGATATAAAATCAGACTGTAACAACGTTTCAACACAATCGTCGATTATTTTAGTTTCGGATATTGATTTACCCGAATTTTGAGGAAGAGTCATTTGTAGGGGTTCGCTTATAAACGGTATGCTGTATCCTCGAACCCAGGACAATATTATAGGATCATCAGTTAAATTGCACCATTGGTCATAGAAAAATTGTAGTCTACCTGCAATGGGTACCTGAGATGATGAAGTTAACGCTTCGTGGTCCTCTGGCGCGCTGAGTAGTTCCGGCGATAGGAGTCTCGGTGCTGGTCCCGCGGTGCTGCTGCCGGCCTCCGTGAACTGGGGTTCTGACGCGGCTCGCCGGCTGCTGGTCGCGGCATCCCCCTCGAGTTTAAAGCACCCCGCTGATTTTTTCTGGTGGGAGGTGGCGGTTTGAACGGAGCGCGCTGTGCTGCGCTATATTTCATCTCCGCGCCCGATTGAGAAATAGCTTTTGACGACTTTAGATGTTCCGAAAGGTTAGCGCCGAATAAGGTCTCATCGAGTTTCGTATTTTTAACAGAGTCTTGAGTCTTCTTGTTAAGACTGTTTATAATCGCGTAGCGTCTTGATTGCGACTCTCTGTAATGACTGTCACAGAGTAGTCTTCCAGCGTCACTCAAAGGTTTTATGATTGATTGAGCATGGGGTAACGCGTCCTTGGGCGATGTCAAGGCCCAATTAAGTGCAATTCCAATCGCTGATAGACAGCTAGATAACTGCGTTTGTTTACTCTGACTAAAGATGTCCTTCTTGACATTTAAAGGTGATAATGCCGCTTCGATCTCTAAATTGAGCTTGGGTGCCTTCATATTAGCACAGTTTTCAGCCGGCAAGTACTGTTTCAAAAGATCCAACTTAACCTCTTTGGACAAGCCATTTGTCAAAATGTTAGACCACCGGGCCGCAATGTCTTTATGCAAGTTATTTCCATGTTCTTTCTGTGCTGAAGGATCTTCACCTAATATCATTAAGATTTCTGGATCAAGAATTTCTTCTACTTTTTCTTGATTGTGCGATAGTTCCTGAGTAGTTTCTGACGATATTAAAGGTTCTAATACTGGTACATCAGTTTCTACTAGCTCGCTTTCTTCGAGAGGTACATCTTCATCTGTAAGGATTTAAAAATATAGTAGGTACCTAGATACCCACTGACGTGATGCCGAGAATTTTGTTGCGATGATATCATCAACGCGAAGTTCATGGATAGATTATTCGCAGTACGATTATTTTGTATCGACAGATACGCTCAACACGATATACGTGAAGAAAATAATCCGTACACTCGACATGGTAAACACGCGAGGTTATATAGATAGATATTTATTTACACTCTACGCGTTATACGCGGAGTTATCTGGAAGGAACGATTATTTTGTATCAAGGGATACACTCAACACGATATACGTGGAGAAAATAATACGTACTCTCGACATGATATACATGCGAGGGTATACCAGATGGTTATATCGATAGATATTTCGTTACATTCGACACGATTTACGTGGAAAAAGACATTCATCTAACACAATACCTGAATTTTATCAGATATTTTTAAAATGTGGGTAGGATGGAATATGACCGCGAAGAAGTTAGATTATGTACCATACCTTGGTCGTTCCGGTACTCCTCATTACAACCATCACTATAATTGGCGTGATATGAGGAACCTTCATGAGTAGGGTCCGTATCCGAAGAAGATGGACTACTCGATCTGTATTTTTTGAGTTTACGCTCAAGTTTTTTCACTTTTTTTCTTATATTTCGATAATCACTTTCATTTAGCGAACGTTTTCGCTTTCCCATTGTACTATATTGCTAAAAAAAAACAAATTAACGAAGAAAATATTAATTTTTGTGTGACTTCGATAACACAAAAACAAGTAATGACCAGTTGCAGGCACGATCTGAGCCGACCGGAGCCGAAGCCTGTGCGGGCGCACGAGTGAGACAGGAGATGAAGTGTTATTGTATTTTAGCAATTTGGATCTAAAGTGTGATGGAGATAGCACCATAACTCGTAATGCTGCAAGTAAAAATGGTCTTCGGACGAGACCCGAAGTATAATAGCCTACAGGCGGCAAATGTGTAAGTCCGCCACTGACTGTGATACATTATTTTCTCGGATTCTCGCACGTATTTTGATTCTACCATTTTGTGTGCAGGTTTCCCTGGACGTGCATACCTGGTTGCCCTAGTTGGGGGACGCGTAAATACGGACCACCTCTAGTAGACATGCCAATAAAAAAAAACTACAAACGAGAAAGGAGGAATTGCATGGATTCAGAGTATTTTTTAATCAACGAGCCCGTTGGAAACTCTTTGATTTGTAATATCCCCTCAAGTTACAACCAGATGAAGCTGAAGCATTTTAATTAGTGAAGGTACCTACTACCTAGGTCTAAAAATAACAACCGATTTTTTTTTAGATTAGACTAGCTTTTGTGGAGATTTATGATATACCTACCTATCTATAACTTTATCGACTACGAAGGTATTCGTTTAAAATATTTCAAATTTCGAAGATAAGAATGGAATGGTGTTTGTTTATTTTTTTTTCTTAATGTGAGTAGTCAAAAACTATGGAGAATAAAAAAAACTAAAAAAACGAAGGGTTCCTTACCATTATCTATAAAAAAGGACGGACAGACGAATAGACAGACAGCGAAGTCTTCTTCAGAAGAAGTAATAGGGTTCCGTTTTTACCCTTTAGGTCCGGAATCCTAATAAAAAGACAATACCTCACTTTGAAATGTTGACTTCTCTGGACTTCCGCTTGACACAAATTATTGAGAAAAAATATATATTAGATCTTTTAGGTTGGTGTAGACGGGCAATATGAAAGCTCTCTACCATAATTATGGGTATAATATTATAAATATTATTTATTGCTAAGGCCTAACCCATTATTTATGTATTGAAAGCTATTAGGCAATAGATACCTAAGTATTTATATCCATTTAGAAATATTGTTTAAATAACGGTATCTATATTTCGCATAGATAGTATTTACGATTACAGACTGAGAAAATGAAATTCATTATACGAATGAAATGTTGTCTGACCAGCTCTAATTGGATTTGCGCATACGACTTGACATTTTTATCCCTGTTAATCTAAATCCAGCTTAGCGTACCTATGCAAAGGTTTTGCTTAACCCCAAGTAGACAGCCGAAGCAAGGATCCTTCGTGTCTATATACAAGTGTAAACTTAGTTATAGCGAGGAGTCAATGTTATTGACTCTACAAGGCTTGATGCAAAGTATAGTATCTACGCCATATGTAGTCGATGATCTACGCCATTCAAAAGTTAGTCCTACGAGTGCTACTTTTAATAATTTCTTCGGTTGATAATAACAGAACAAAACTATTATTCTTCATTCGAGCAACGGAATTTTAAATAAAACCGGCCAAGTGCCAGTCGGACTCGCGCACGAAGGGTTCCGTATCTATAAAAAACCGGCCAAGTGCGAGTCGGACTCGCACACGAAGGGTTCCGTACTATCTTAAATATTAGGAGGAATTAAATATTACGGAACCCTAAAACGCAAAAAAACTCGTTTGTTGTATAAACTTTAAACCCCACTTAAATATTTATTTTATTCTGTTTTTAGTATTAGTTGTTATAACAGCAAAAGAAATACATCATCTGTGAAAATTTCAACTGTCTAACAATCACAGTTCATGAGATACAGCCCTGCGACTGCGACAGACAGACGGACGGACAGACTGACGACACTATGTTATATTTTATTGTTTAAGGTCCTCCAGACAGACCAACCTTTGTTGTAGTTATTTCCAAATTAATGTAATTAAATTACCTATCGTGTAAACTAGGTAGGTAATTAAATTAGGTAATTTATTCAATCGATGATTAATAAAAAAATCGTATGATTTACCTATATAGATAAATAGGTCCTAATTATAATAGGTAGGTATATAAAAAACGTTTAGGTAGGTACTTAAAGATCAGCATAATTGCGAATAAAACGCTTCTGACTCAGGGCGAACACGAACGGACAGACGGACTTTGCGAAACTATACTTATATATCTAAAGGTTCCTAGTAGGACTTCGGAAATCAAGTTAAAAAAAAAATGTCTAAACCATAAATACTGTGCGTGTTCCGTGAACATCTGAAAGTGACATAACACATCGAAAGTATCACTACAAAGGAATATAGGCCGTATGTAAATTCGATGCGAGATCGGCGCGTGCGCACTCAGTCCGAATCTAGTGGAGCAAGCGAACGCTGCGGCCGTTTCAGTTACCATCGAAGTGAACAACGATGAATAAACATCTGTCCGTCTGAGGTAAGTCTTGTTTAATTATTTTACTAACTAAAACATAATCACAAGCATAAACAAAACGTTCTATTACATAAAACATAGGCTTAATATATTATTGTACAGATTTAAAATTATATATACAACACTAGTTTTTAATTACCAAAAAAAATAATAACGTATTGTCAGTGTCTGTTACTAATTCAATTTAAGTAGTTAAAACTTAAATTAAAAAATTAAAAAGAATATCTTTAAAAAAAAAATTTAGTTAACCGTTTATTCATACGCACCTACCACATATTTACTCATATTTTCACGATTCTATCCATTCATAAATAGCTCGCCGTCTCCGTTGTAATTTGTGTAGTATTTTCTAGTACTGAGACCATAAATTAGTGCCAATTTTCGGTTAAAAAGAAACCTCGATAACTTTGTGATAGTGCAATAATAAATCATGCTGACAGTGCTCAGATCATAAGAAGCTTCTGCTGCAACGGTCAATTTTTTTTTTTCGGTATTTTAAAACTATTATTGTATATATTATATAAATTTGGGTAATTGCTGCATAATTATATAAATAAATTAAATATTATTATTAAGAGCAGAGATGGGCTTGCAACCTGTCACGTTTGGAATGCTAACAACTGCAAAATGTGGGCATGTGCCAAATATAATGTTTGGACGTGCATCTGGCTACCCACCAGACATCTTCAAAGGATCTAAGCGTCTGGAGATCTGAGAGGATGTCAATTTTTTTATATTATTAATAAGAATACACAATAAAATCGTATGTAGGTTGGTAAACATAATTATGCCAATATATTATCTATACTACCTAACAAATAAGTTCGTACTTATCAATTTATTCGTTGACTGAAGCCAGCATAAAATAAACTCTCGCTTACAGATTGAATTCTAGAAATTTTCATTTCTTAGTTCTTAGTTTATCAAACAGTTGACAGACTTTCGGTATAGGTAGGTACCTACCAAAGTTGTTTGTTAACAACTAGATACGAATGAGTTAGCAATTCAAGTTCTCTTGACTTGTGTATCCGATCTGTTTCTCTAGTCTAGACATTTTAATATTCTAAAAGTGGGCTTTTAGAATATTAAAATATAGAAATAAAGTTTATGTTCTAACATAAATTTTATTTCGGTACTTTGGTTTATGATGATATTGACATTTAAGTCTTCGTAGACCCTTAAGTACCTATAGGTATTTTATAAACGACTAAGTGTCGTTCGCAGCCTTAATAGAGAGTCGTAGAGTAGTCGGAGTCGTTTGGTAGTCGTAGCTACATGACTGGCCTCACAGCTCACTTGGTAGTAACTCTGCCTTCTGAAGTTTGTGGGTTTGATTCCCAACAAGGACAAATATTTGTGTGATGAACATAGATGTTTCTTCTGTGTCTAGGTGTTATAATGAAAAGTATGTATTGTATGCATTTGCATAAAAAAATACCATAAAAGTAATTCTAACAGTAACCTGGTTCATTAAGTACAAACTTAGCTTAGTTTGGGATAAATGGCGCTGTGAAATGTCAACCAATATTATATTATTCAAATGTCGTAACGGTTCTTAGAAAACAGGAAGAGTGTATTTTATCAGTTACCGAAATTTACCGATTAACTTAGTACGGAGAAACAGGGAATCACATCTTCTCAGTGATTATACAAAAATTTATATTAGAAACGGAAGACAGTAGATAATAATATAATAATAAATATTGGTGGACATTTTACACAGCGCCAACTAAGAAAAGCTTGTAGGTACTATGGGAATTAGATAACTGTTAAAATACTTACTTTTTTTTGTAAATACATACATTATGATAAATACTAACACCCAGATACAGAACAAACATCTATGTTCATCACACAAAATTATTTGCCCTGGGTGGGGATCGAACCCACAACCTACAGCGCTGAAGGCAGAGTTACTAACAACTGAGCTGTGAGGCCGTCAAGATGGCTCATAATAATCGATTCATTGGTACAAATATCGTTATGGTAATTTTTTTGTGATGGGAATTAATCCCAATAAAGCGCAGAAGGCAAAGTTATATCTCTACCTAGCTCTCTAGCTGTATGACTGTGAGGCCAGTAGGTTAGTATGTATAAGCAAAATTATCAAATTAAAATAAATTAGGTCCAAAAATACCTTGTATGTATTTACCTAAGTACCTACTTTTTTAGATTTAAATGCGTTTCGCAGTGGCGGATTTACACATTTGCTGCTAGTAGGCTATTATAATTATAATGTTGTTGGACCTAATAACAGTTAATAAAAATGTTTTGTTTTTTAATTCCTGTAAGACATTTGGCAAAATCAAGGTAAAGCCAAATTTAGCTAGAGATCAAGGATGGAAGGAAGGGAGGGAGGCATATGTCCTGCAGTGGGACGATAAAGGCTAAAATAAATAAGATGTTTACAAAAATTTGCTGCCCCCAAAATCTGCCGCCTTAGGCTTCTGCCTACTCAGCCTGGTGGTAAATCCGCCACTGGCTTTGCGTATTCGCTACTTCTAATCTAAATCTAAAATTATGTTTTAATCTTACCCTCGTATTCAAGAACGACACTATGAGAACACGCACCCAAAGTGGACGAAATCTTTTTTCAAAAAAATCACTTTATGTGTTGTGCGACACTGCATAGTGTGACTAGAGGCACATTGTCGTGTACCTCTAGCCAAAGTTGAGCTCTAAAGGCACACGGTAGCGTGTGCCATAGTGCCGCTCAATACATAAAGTGATGTTTATGAAAAAAGAATTCGTCCACTGTGGGTGCGTGTTCTCATAGTGTCGTTCTTGAATACGAGGGTAAGACCACCAAGACCGGGAATAAGTGGTTACTTACGATAAAATTACGAAGGTTATTATTTATCTCCACATAATATATATATCTAAATTAGATAGGTACTACTTGGCAAACTTTGTTATCTAATTTTTTTTTTGTTTTTTTACCTCAGTAGGTATCTTTATATTTTACTTGCTGTCCCGACGGACGTTGTCCTCTCAAATTTCAATAATTCCAAAGATAAAAGCACTTCCAGTTTTTCCTGAAGTTTACGCTGGATTTTCCAAAAAACTAAACAAAAAATTTCATAAAAATTGAAGCCGTTTCGAAGGAGTTTAGGTACAAACACTGTGCCACGAGAATTTTATATATTAGGAGATTTTTTACTTATAAATAATCTCGACATTCTAGTGCTCTTTAGTAATCGTTAATTCTGAATCGAATTAGTTGTAACAGTGTCTAAAGTGCTGTTGGATTCGCTTATATCTAAGCCGTGTTCTGAAATATTCAAATTCAAATTCAAAAATCATTTATTTCAATAAAATCACAAGGATCACTTTGAAACGTCTTAGGAACTATGTGAAGCTACGCCGATTCCACGCGACCAAGCCTAGAAGAATCAGGCAACACGGCTTGGGGTCTACCTTTTTATAAATGATCCTATCCTTAATGCTATGTAGAGCTCCAGTGTGGTGCCGATCGAATAAGGTTTCACGGCTGAACACGTAATTTAACTACGAAAACGAGAAGGCGTGCTATCCACACCACACTCTCGTGTGATCTTGAGTGTTCTCGCCGCGGATGGTTTTTAGGTGAAATTGTGCCTTATTTTCGACTAAACAAATACGAGTAATGTAGGTAAACACTTCCACATCAAATAAATAGCGCTACCGCTACATATGAAACCCGGGCCTTAGTATTCAGTTAATTCAATAAGACAGGGTTCACGATGCGGCCTCAGTCAAGGCCGTTTTGCGTACCTATCTTGGATTGTGGGCGCAACATGATGGCTTTTAGAGGAGCACGTCACTTCCTTAACGGCTATGGGGCGTCACGTCGGGCTAGGCATATATATGGAATTGTAGAATGCCGTTTTCACTTTAGATTAGTCTTAAGCCACGGATACACTAATATGTCGCTCAAAAACTACGTAAATGTTTTGGGGACAATGTTGTGGAACTTTTTACACACACACACTAGGTACCTACTCATTCTATCCAGGTCACGTCGAATGTTGCGGGACAAAATGTCCCTTAGTGTATCCGTCCTTTATGGTTACTTATGGTTATTGACTGCTAAGTATCCCGTTGACTGAGAAATTAAAGAGAAATTGAATCCGAAAGAATGAGTTGAAATCATAGTAACTGCCAGCTAGAACGAAAAGATGATAGGCCACAGAAAATCACTTTTGTCATAACATTGTAAATATACAAATCGTGGTGTTCTTATTATCAGGCTGTTCAACCAGTTTTTATTCACTTTGGCATAATTACTTAGGAATATTTTTTTATCCCAATTGCTGTCTTTGATTCTTATTTCAAAAGTCTCTTCACAACTCTTTTCTTCTTCTTCTCATCTCTCATTCTCTTTCTATTTTATTTCTATTTATTATTTTAAAATAGGCCGATAGATCTTGTGCGGCCTGCACCCAACGACTCCCAATGCAGCCGGTGGCAAACCGAAAACTAAAATACAGTTATATAGGTACAATACCAATACCATAGTTATCTAAAAACAAACAAGAGTCATACTCTTTGTATCGATGAAAAAAGTGTAAAATCATAACTTTACTTCAGGGATTTATATTTTTAGAAATATTTAAAGTATTATTGAAATAATAACTATGTTTTTCCTTTTTTTTGTGGTAATCGATCAAGATAGTCTGAACATTCAGTTTAGGTTCTCGGAAAAAGTCTATATAAACCCCATATAAAACAGTATCCTTACAAAAGTGTCAGTTTTGACATTTGGACGATACGTTGTCGATACGATAGTTGTTCGTGCTCAGGCCACAGGAAATTTATTTCTTTCGACTTTATCATCATAAAACATTGAAATCCGTGAAAATCAAAAGAAAATTTTGGGAAAAACTGTAGCCTATGTCCGTTCCAAGGCTATAATCTATCTCTATGTAAAATTTCATGACAAACGGCCCAACAGTTAGTTATGATAACTACAAATGGAGGTGTCAACTAGTTAGTTATACAAAGCAAGCCGTTAATGTAGGTACAACTATGTACGTCCAATGGCCTGAGCAAATTAACTGAGTTATGTACTTACCTATAACGGCATAAATGATGACGATATACCATTATTTAATGGTGCATAAATTAATTTTGGGCTGTTATCGCCTATACGAACGTTTTGCGGCGATTAATTTAAGTAATGTATACAATGGGCAGTTATTGTTGAGATTCAAGGTCTATTTTAAGGCCGCATTTACGTAGAACGCAGGTTTCCAGTGCTAACCAGCGCCAGCCGAACACCGATTTCAGCACAGATTTTAAGCTCAAGTTTACAACTTACAACCTACAGCGCTGAAGACTACTACCAACTGATATGCGAGGCTAAACCAAAAACATACTACTTTTTATCCGAGTACTTACCACGCGAGCTAAGCCGCGGGAGGAAGATAACTAAATCCTAAATAGGTAACTTATTTCCATAACCTATGGGTATTAAAAACCGGCCAAGTGAGAGTCGGACTGTTTCCGAAAGTTTCCGAACCATTATTTATAAAAAACGGCAAAAAACATGTTTGTTGCATGGGAGACCCACTTAAATATTTATTTTATTCTGTTTTTAGTATTTGTAGTCATAGCGGCAACAGAAATACATCATCTGTGAAAATTTCAACTGTCGCTATAGGTTCATGAGATACAGCCCTGTGACAGACAGACGGACAAGCGGACAGCAAAGTCTTAGTAATAGGGGCCCGTTTTTACCCTTTGGGTACGGAATCCTAAAAAATGAGCCTGAAAGATGATTTTAATGCATAGAGACAGTTTGAGTTAGGTGGTTTTGGTATTGAAAAGACACGATGCGCATGTGGCTTAGGGCTTCCACACAAAACCGCGATGCAATGCGATACGACATCCGTACATAGGAATATAGCTCTTATTCCTTAGAGGAATTGAAAGACAGTTCGCAGATATTTGCGATGCGTTGCGAATTCTCAGTTATGAAAACCGTTACTGCTGGTAAACCTGCTCCGGCTACCTGATTTCTTCCTGAATACTGCCCGAGTCAAAGATCTGTATCATTGCGTAATCTAGCAATAACGGGGTCGTAAAGTTTGGCGTAATTGGAATAAGTATTCTTTATTTTATATAACATCTCAAAGTGATGTCTTTTATTTATGCACATACTGTCTGGTAAAATGTAATTGTAGGCTAGAGTTGTAGATCATAACTATGATTTATGAGAGAACAATATTTTTTAAGAGATTGTACGGTCGGTACAACCTTTGAGACAAGTTTTATCTTATTTAATATAATTAAAAGTAACACAAAAACAATTAAGTAAGCAGGTATTAAATATACATACCTAACATAGCTTTAGCTTACCTAAATCGTATCTTCGCAAAATATTGCAATAAGCAAATCCCTTTCTAAAATGATGTCAGAGTTTTTAAAACTGAGCATTTTTCAGTCTTCATAACTTAAATTCACTAAGAAATACTTTGCCTAAATAAAATGTATCTAGGTACCAATAATAATTCCAATTAATGAAGCTCTACAATTTGTCATACGAGTAGTTAGTTTTGTGTTCAATGAGCCACGGCGAAGGGCACAGTGTGTAACTCCGTTTAGGTAGATACACTCCATGTACCTAAATAGTGTATATTTCCGGCAAGTGTACGTTATTTATTGATATTACGAACTGTTGTAATGGTCTGGTCTGGTGCATTCAACATGGACTGAATGACTGAAATTCCACGGCAAACAAACTACGGTATGGATCGCGCTCCGTGATCAGAAAAAACATTACAGATTATATTTACCACTAGCAGACCTGCGGCAGACGTTGTCCTGTCCAAATTTCAATAACCGCATAGAGTAACGCACTTTGCTATGACGACTGAAGTTAACATTGATGTCGGATTTTTTGCACACCAGCACCATCTATACCAAAATCATCCCTTTTGCGTTTTTTATTATTATTTTGGGGATGGTTTTCGGGCATTATGTCTACATCTACAGCAAATTTCATAATAACCCGTTGTGTCGTTTAGACCTGATTGAGGCACAAATATACAAACAAACTCACTTTCAACTTTTTCATTTATAAAATTATTATTATAATCCAAAAAAGGAGTTTTTGAAATTGGTTTAATAAAGCGTTAATTTAAAAATACATATCAGATACTGTTATATTATTATATTGTTAAATTAAATTCTCAAAAGTCGCATACAACAATCATTTACACACTTATTTGATACAAGCTTTTACCCGAGACTTTGAATTCGACGACAATTTTTAACGACTTTATCGAAAATCAAAAACAAATTTGTGTAACCTATATCCGTCCCAAGATTTTAAACTTATCACAATCGGTTGAAAATCCCAGCGGCTTGACAGTTGTTTCGTCACAGACAGACAGACAGAGTTACTTTCGCATTTATAATATTATTATATATATTTAAGTAGTTTTGGAAAGGTTTTAATTATGATACAGTTATTAGTTTATTACAGATAATAATGTAATGGGATGTTGGCGCTTGTCGGTCGTAAAGACTATTGTTTTCAATTTATGTCTCACGTCCCATTATTCCAAGTCCCTAAATTATCTAACAATTTCAAAGTTATAGGTACCTAAATTTTCACGCACAAATTGATCCATTAGCAAACAGAACAGTTTTATCGACATCGTGTCATGAATTCTTATTTATCAAAAACTCTTTACTAATACCGAAGGGTACCTACCTGTTAAAAGTCTGTAGAAATTACTGGAATTTACCATGTACGGTATACACCCTCTCAGATCTCCAAGCGCTCAGATCCATGAAAATTAAACATTACATTTTGCACATGCCCATATATTTGCGTAAGTGTGTAAAACTATTATAATAGTAGGTAAAACTGTTCAATAGTGGGCTATCTCTCACTTATAAACTGATCAATTGAAGAAATCAGGCATCAGTCACAGTTCTTTCCGACTTTTATTTGGCAAATTGATAGTCCCATTAGGGTACAAGTGGCTACCCGTAATAGAGATAGATCCACGTCGCTGGCAGGCTCATAATATAAACGAAGATACGAGCTACCTAGTTCCGAGGAATCTCGTAAATTAGTGAGCAGCATTTCCAATGAAAGGGTTTATATAATTATGAGGTCAGCATCATCATCTTCCTTAAGTGGGGTCGGCACAACATTTGGTAGATTAGGTAGATATATAGTTTGGTAGAATTGAAAATTAAGTATGACAGTGTTATAAACTTACTTGGCTATTCAAGACTGAATATTGAGGTAGTTGTAGAATCAGTTGATAGGACATTTTCTGCAGGTACCCACACATTCACTCAACACTTTATTGTCATTGTTACTGTCACCAGCTACCCATACTTAAGTATATGTAATACACCACAGACAGGATATTTGAAATGAATGTTTTAGTAGATATTTACTTACCTTTCAAAGTTTAGAAAAACTAACTTATACCTAAAAGTGGACATGTGTTAATATTTTATTCATGTTATTTTAGTTTCATTGACCTATAATTTATTTTGAATGCAACGATTCTTTATAAGGTGTGTGTAGATAGAAGGTATTAGAGATATGGTGTTGGTTCTCGCAGTTGAGTGTTAAGTGCATTGTTCTTTAACTATTGTTCATGCAGACATACCTTCTATGCCACATTTAATTGACCATGCAGTGAAATTTGTCCATACCAAATTTGATACGTTCTAGGTTGACAGTGTTATACCACCATCTGGATTCATGAAAATACTAGTAGAAACCGTCGCGACTTAGTTCACGTGAAGTAATTTTCAAACACTCAAAATTACAAGTTTCTAGGACCAGTAGTTTAGGTTGTGCTTTGATTTTATATCACACTAGCCGACCCGTGACAGACATTGTCCTGCCTAAATTTTAGTACTCGCATAGAAAAAAAACCCTTTCAGGAACTTTCAATTTTTTCCCTATAAACCTTGTCCTGATAAAATAAATTACGAATTTTGGTAGAATACGTATCATTCAGTAGTCAAAACTAATGTCAGTTTCTTTTGATAAAATTATAAATGTAAGAAAAAAAACCAATACCGACCTTAGTAGGATTCAACCTTTTTGGTAGAATGCGTTGCTATGACAACTCAATGTTATCGGTCTGAGATGTCTAATTTTTTGCACATTAGCGCCATCTGTACCAAAATCATCCTTTTTGTATTATTTTATCATTTAGGGATTGTTTCTCGGATTATAAGTTCCTCCTTTATTTATTCTGATTTTTTATTTACATACTACAGCAAATTTCATCTTAATCCGTTTTGTCATTTATTTTTGATTAGGAAACAAATATAGCAGTCTTATTACAAACTTTCGCATTTATAATATTATTAGGATTTACTTTTCAGATGCCGAGTTCTGATGAAATTTTATCGCTGAGGCTTGAAGAATATGAAGTGGCTATGCTTTTTGATTATTTGTGTTTTCATCATATCAAAATGTCTTCCCGATAATGTAAGTAATGTACTTACCTAATTTTAAGTACTTCGCTTTAAATAGGGCCCTTGTAAAATGCCTACAACTTTAAATGAGGTCGAAACCTGAAATAAAAAAATTAAATGCTAAAATTAATTTGACACACAACATGACAGAAAGAAGAATGATAGGTAGTTACATAAAAACACAGACTAACTACTATCAACTGAGTGGGTCAAACAGGTCCCATCTCAGCAACATTTAACATAGTCATTAAGCATTTTCATAGAATAGAGATTGCTCTGGTTGAATGATCAGAACAGAAATCAAAGCCTTTTTTCGGTAGCATCCATTTGCAGTTGCAACAATGCATCGATCACAAAAACGTCTGGCTTTCGTCCAAATTGAAAAATGTCTTGCTATATCAAATGAATGCAGCCATTGTGGTAGAAGCAAAGCGATACCCTTTGAAAAGATTCGGCCTAGTTTTCTCAATGGTCAATTTATTGCCGCTGTCTGTTCTATTATACGCTAACAATATTGAGCCTTTATTATTCCGATTTCAGATTCATTACGAGCCGTTGTCCGCATCTCATGCAAACACGAGTCAAAATAATATGATTGTTGTCGAAAAACATGAGATTTATGACAGCTCTAACAAAGGTACCTAATTGTGTTGCTAACTGGCTTGTGCTTTTGATCTTGCGAACTTCTTAATAACTCCCGACTTTTTTAGAAGGAAAAAAAAGTTCAGCTTTCTCCAAATGGAGTTCGTGGAGTGATTGTGAAGGAGGGCGGAGGACGCGGCGACGGCACTGCTTGCGCCGAAGCATCTGCGGTGACTCGCTTCGAGTGGAAGTGGCTAGGTAAAGTTTAGATATAATCTGTTTTTAAACGCTTTTGTTAGTAAACATTTTTCAGCACCTACGAGTAGGTAAAGGTATACATACAGGGTGTATACTACTACTCCCAGAAACGAATAGTGGATGTTCAGATGATCATCTGATTATTATTAGATGATATCTTGATTATTATCAGATCACCGAAAAAAACTAAAATAAAAGTGTTTTTTTTTATCAATTTCAGTTAATTAGTAGTCATTTGTACCTACCTGTAACATTGCCGTTGTCATAGAATTTCTAAAAAATATATTTTCATATTTTCTCATCGATACAAAGATCGCTCTTTCTGAATGATGCAATTTTGTTTTCCTAGGAGTATTGGTAGGTGTTCTTTGACTTTAGTTTTTTAGGAGTCTACTTAATACACCCTATTTATTACCTATTAGCTACCATAAAAATATAAATTATCTATACAGCTCATCGGATATAAGTGTTCTGTGCAGCTCATCATTCATTTAGTTCATAGTAAAACATCAAAAACATGAAAGCATAATTTTAGCAAAAGACATTACATTTAGGACTTAATTGGACTCCTAAAATTAACATGCATAAACACATTATACATTTTATTTACAGTTGTAAAAATAACAGTCCAAAAAGATTGAAAGCGTCAAAGAAGACTGGGAAAGAAATTATTTTAGTTTCGGTAAGTACTTACTCGTAACAAACCATAATCAATTTATCATCGTTACCTAGGTCATAACCTAATAACCTAATAACCTTCTATTGCGTAACCCTTTACTGATAAATCTCGTAAATTAGGTGGTTTTACCTAGGTACCTATCTAACTACATATCAAAGCGTTTTCTTAATTATAGTTATATGGGTTCTTTTTTGATTCAAAGTCGGTATGTATTTTGTTTGTTGGAAGACCGTAAAGGTGAAAAGGTATTAATCAATTACCTAACTATTCACGGTTCATACGAGGTAGGTAGGTACATGAGTTAGCTCGCTCGTAGCAGCAAGGAGTTAGGCATTTATGTTTGCCCAGCTGAAAAGTTGAGTGAATGGCCTCACAGTTCAGTTGATAGTAACTCTGTCTTCTGCTTTGTAGATTAAGGGTTCGATTGCCATTCAGAACAAACATTTGTGTAAAGAATATGATGTTTGTTTTGTGCCTTACTATTAACAATGCGAAAGTGCTTTTTATTTGTTGGTTTGTTCTTCTTTAACACAGCAACGAAGTAATGTTTTTCTGTAATAGCCAGAGAGTCATAGGCATAGGATACATTTTACCTAAATCGTGGCTTGCTACGATGTCTCGCCAAGATTTATCGCGTAAGTGTGAATGGAATATAAAAGGTCATGGCTCTGTTACCTATGCCATGGCAACTGTTAGGGCGGGTTTCCACAGACGCGGAGCTCTGCGGAGCGGACAGTGAATTGCGAGCGCTGTGATTGGTCAATTCACTGTCCGCTCCGCACAGCTCCGCATCAATGAAAACGCACCCTTCTACCCAGGGAAAACAGTCGATTATTCTCTACAATACATCATCGGGTATGCCTCCAGTAAATAAGTACTTAATTGATTTCAATTTACGCCGAACCAAACCTTTGCTGTACCTACTTATAATATGCAGTCAGTACTAAGACGGTGTTTACACAACGCCTGCTCACAATATAAACATGTGTCGATGTTTCGCAAATTATACTTATACGAATACGACTAGGTTGGTAATAAGAGTTATTTACCAGAAGAACTCAGCCTGTCCAATTATATTCACTAGGTGAGAATTGACGATTAGCGAGTGTAGATGATATTTGAATGTGAGTATTTTTGCGGATATAAAAAGATCAAGGCATCTGAGCGTACCTAGATAATGATGCGCGATATTTAAATATATAGTTAGACCAAATCGCTCACAAAATTGACTATCTTCAGAGAACTTTGAGATCACATCGATAGTAGGTATAAAATTATTGCTAATATTATCATCAATATTTATTATTTACTGGCTGTTGCCCGTGGCATCTTCGTGCAAGTCCTTCCACATGATGCAATATATCTCCTTGCTATATTTTATCTATATCTGTTCAGCTGTTTAGGCGTAAAAAGGTAACAGACTAAGAAATTCAAATTCAAAAATCATTTATTTCAATAAAATCACAAGAATCACTTTGAAACGTCTTAGGAACTAGGTGAAGCTACGCCGATCATCGCGCCTATCGCGACCAAGCCTAGAAGAATCAGGCAACAAACACAGCTTGGGGTCTACCTTTTTTTTAATGATCCTTTCCCTAATGCTTTGTAGAGCTCCAGTGTGGTGCCAATCGAACAAGGTGAAGGCTTAAACCAGAATAATAAAGTTACTTTCGCATTTTTATGCTATTAAAAAAAGAAAACAAAAGTGAACTTTATAATTTGGCACTATTCCTAAATTATTAACTTTTCATTTTAAATTCAGTTTATTATCGGCCATTATTGCCTTTATTATGCATGTACTTGTACTCGTAGCATTACCATTATCATAGGATTTCTGAAAAATCTAGTTTTCAATACAAAACCTGTCTCAAATTGGACATCTTTTAGGATTAAGCAATTTGGTTTTCATTAGGGTATTGGTAGGAGTGTGCTTGTGCTTTCAGTATTCGGGAGTCATCTTAATTCACCCTGTATATTTTGTTTACATACTAAATTAACATTTAATTTTATGCCAGTGACGTAAAAGATGAGCTCACTTGATCCCCTAGCTTAGTTAACCGATTGCGAGCTATGCGTGTGATTAACTTTTTTATTTAGCGCAACTCTCTAGTGTTTACAATTTACATACCCGGTTTTACAAGCCACAACCACGCAACATGTCAATTCCATGGAACAGGCTTGGAACCTGGCATACCTATATCACTATCACTACATAGTATAAAGCAAAGTCGCTTTCCGCTTCCCGCGTCTGTATGTAATATGTATGTAATGTATGTATGTTTGCTTATATCTTTAAAACTACACAACGGATTTTGATGCGGTTTTTTTTAAATAAATAGAGTGATTCAAGAGGAAGGTTTATATGTATAATACATGCATAATATAGTAGAGAAACACTGATAATTTTAGAGGTTTCTAATGTGATGTCGTAAATAAACACATTTTTTTGCGCTTACATTGCAAATGCTGGCTGAACCCCACGAGATATATCAAAATAATGTACTACAGTATTGTACACCTTAAAAACGTCTACAAAAAAGACAACGATGGTATTAGAAATGTCTTACGCACAGCGAAGTGGGCACGGGTCAGCTAGTACCTATATATAATACTTTATAATACTAGCTTCTGACAGCGGATTGACTGGCGTGGGCGAGAAAAGACAGCCTTAATGCTATTATTCCATGGCCTAGACTATGTTTGTTCCAAGCTCTACTATGTTTGTGGCTCAATCACGCCCAAATGACTAAACAGATTGAGACGAACTCAATCTGTTTAGTCATTTGGGCGTGATTGAGCCACAAACATTTTATTTCATCAGGAAAACTAACAGTTTTTTTCAGTCTGATAAAAAAACCCTTTATAAATTGATAACCAATAAAATAATGTATTCGTTTTTGCATACAATCCAAACACACAAACATCCTCACAAACCTTCGGATTTATAATACTAGTAGGATTTATTTAACCATTTTTCAGCCGGAAACACGTCAATTAGAATCTGAAGAAGTGCAGAAAAGGTTTCGAGGGTTTTCCCCGTGGGGTGCCTGGAGCGACTGTTCGCGAAAATGTTCTACAGTACGAGGGCGGTAAGTGGCAAAATACCTAAGTACCAAATAACGAATGGCCGTTGAAAAGCCTAATAATGGTTTTACTCGCACCTCATTTAAATAATTTCGGACCTACCTTCTTAGCTATTTTTAGTAATTACCTAGTACCTAAGTACTGGCTTGATAAAGAGTTTTCTAATGCCATGCCAAATAATTACGTTTCAAAAACTAAAAACCTAATAATGGTTTTACTCGCACCTCATTTAAATAATTTCGGACCTACCTTCTTAGCTATTTTTAGTAATTACCTAGTACCTAAGTACTGGCTTGATAAAGAGTTTTCTAATGCCATGCCAAATAATTACGTTTCAAAAACTAAAAACAAAACCGACTTCATGTTAATAAATAAAAATTGTAGTGCTTTAAAATACATAATGAAAAAACCTAGGGGCCCTGTTATCTGCGCCTTATAGGTGGTTCAAATTCGTGACGTCAACTCGAGGTGTTCATGATTTCTATTTCGAAAGTATCTTGCGGGGGGGGGATTAAGGAGGGGATTTTTTTTGGAAATCCATCCACACATGCAGGAGAAGTCGAGGAATGTTACTAGTAGTACATTTTGTTGTCAAATACTAAATAAATATATCTAGGTTGACTCTTTTTGTCTGTCAACGTAACCGACGGTTATAACCGGTGATTATGTGTTGGAGAACTGGGGTTGTCATATTGATATTATACGAGTACATCGACTACATGGCCTAATAGACGCCTAATGGCTTCATTTCTTCAAACAAACAAATCTGTCAAGTCAGTGAGGTATGAAGTACGGGGGAAGTGGGAAAAAATGCATTCTGATTGGCCGATTCAAGATGACGTGATTCACTAGGGATGGGAAGTGTTGTCATGAGTTGTCGATAGCAGTCAGAGGCACGGTGTATGTGCCAAATATAATATTTGGAATATTATATTTGGCACATACCAACATTTTGCAGTAGTTAGCAGTCTATACGTGACAGGTTGCAAGCCCATCGCCGCTTATAAAAATACTAACTACTGGTTTCCTCACGATGCGATGTTTTCCTTCACCGTTTTAAACACGTGTTTTTGATCTATATATATGTATATATGTATGTATGTATAAAAATCAATTGCTGTTCGTTAGTCTCGCTAAAACTCGAGAACGGCTGAACGGATTTATTTTATCTTGGTGTTGAAATGTTCGTGGAGAGAGAGAGTGGAACCCTAAAAACAGTTTTGATAATACGGGAACGGGAACGGGAACGGGAACGGGAACGGGAACGGGAACGGGAACGGGAACGGGAACGGGAACGGGAACGGGAACGGGAACGGGAACGGGAACGGGAACGGGAACGGGAACGGGAACGGGAACGGGAACGGGAACGGGAACGGGAACGGGAACGGGAACGGGAACGGGAACGGGAACGGGAACGGGAACGGGAACGGGAACGGGAACGGGAACGGGAACGGGAACGGGAACGGGAACGGGAACGGGAACGGGAACGGGAACGGGAACGGGAACGGGAACGGGAACGGGAACGGGAACGGGAACGGGAACGGGAACGGGAACGGGAACGGGAACGGGAACGGGAACGGGAACGGGAACGGGAACGGGAACGGGAACGGGAACGGGAACGGGAACGGGAACGGGAACGGGAACGGGAACGGGAACGGGAACGCGAACGCGAACGCGAACGCGAATATTATAAATGCGAATTGCAAATAGGTTACTTCATATCCATGTAGGTACAACGCGAGCGAAGCCGCGGACGGAAGCTAGTTGGCAATAAGTAGTTTTACTAGTTAGGTCCAACTGTTGTTGTTACTACTATGTAGGTTTATCGATCATCAATTAATGAGTAGTGGTACAACACTATCGACTTTCGACAAGGAAAATAACCAGTGTAACTTGAGCTTGCGGTAATGGTTTTTTAGCATAAACAGACGAGATGTGCACGGGTCAAGGAAGTGGTCGGTACTACTGCAGGTTTGACGCGCGGTATTTTTATCGGCCGTATAAGCCTGATGTTTTGGATGACAGTATTCGCCTTGCATGCGGTGTCTTCTGGGCTGTGTAGTCGATGTACGAGTATGATGCTTTGATCAACATCATTATTGGGCTTTTAATAAGGTAATGGTAGGCCAGGTTTTTCACGGTAATGTTAACAGATATAATGTTGTAGGTAGATTCAGATGTTATTTGTATCTCATTATTTTATTATTTCACTAGCAGACCCGGCCAGGCGTTGCTGTGTCAACAGATATCGCCATCTATTAGAATCTTTTGGAGCTAACAGATAATTGTGACTGTCAGATAATAAACAAATAATTTGCAATAAAATAATATTGCGACTATAAATTGAGATGTAAGCTATCGTATCTTTCAAGTTGGATCAAAATGCACACGGTGTGCAAAGTTTGATTAAAATCGGTTAAGTAGTTTAGGAGTCCATCGCGGACAAACAACGTGACGCGTAATTTATATATAGAAGAAAGAAGATTATCTTCATTATTATTTGTATCCAGCATAAACCTATCAAACTCACATACGAGTTTGATAGGTTTATGCTGGAATAATACATAATCTGGATGATAACTTAAGATATATTTAGCAAGATAAAATGTATACGTCCTGCCATTAGGAGCAAACAGGGAAGAGAGCCAGTCAGATATTGACAGATAAGAATGTCACCGGTCACCTTAGGTAGGTTAACTATACAATAGCAAACCAGCTTAGCTTAATTACACACAAACATAGTGTTTTAACAGAGTCTTATCATGCTTTCCTAGTGGGAAGTACCTACTCGACTTTAATTCCGAAAGCGGTTTTGATTGTTCTATTTGAAAAAATATTCTGAATGAATTGACTAAATATTACTTTCTTGTGAATCGCTTCGGGTCCAAGAAAATCTCAATTTAACACCGTGATTTATAGCTTATGTAACGCCTATCATCGGTCCCATGATATACAGTTTATGCCTTTAGGCAGTACGCAGTCTCATAAAGAATGTTATTGAAGATTGCCAATTTGATGGATAGGCTGCCCACATATGCCCATATAATATGCCCTACACCCGTGCGAAGCCGGAATGTAATAATGAAGATTTTAAAAGATTTTTTGATACCTTATGTTACATTATTGCAATTTTCGAGGAAATCTCTATATTTTTGTTTGGCCTATTTTACTTTCTGTACTTGCTGTAATAATGTAGCTAATATAGTAATATTAGTCCATTACTTTTTTAGTTTATTCAATAAAAACAAACATACAAAAATAAAATTGTTTTCTCTTTATAATATTAATGTAGATCTGTAGATGAAGCTTTGAAGTGGTAGTTTTAATTATTTAGAATATTTTTAGGGTTCCGTACCCAAAGGGTAAAAACGGGACCCTATTACTAAGACTTCGCTGCCCGTCTGTCCGTCTGTCTGTCACAGGGCTGTATCTCATAAACCTTGATGAAAGTTGAAATTTTCACAGATGATGTATTTCTGTTGCTGCTATAACAACAAATACTTAAAACAGAATAAAATAAATAGGTTAACTCCCATACAAAAAATGTTTTTTTTTTGTCATTTTTTAAAGATAATGGTACGGAGCCCTTCGTGCGCGAGCTCGACTCGCACTTGGCCGGTTTTTAGATGTTTCCGAGATTCGACTGAACCGTTAGGTATAAGAATGCATTGCATAGCCTTCATGAAATGTGTATAATGTAGTAAATAAAACATACATAATCCTTATTTGAACTTTACTTGTAAAGCTACTTAGCATTACATTACTACATTACATAACCTACTCATAGTAGTTGGGTGTGTAAACAGTTCATAAAAGCTTTATACTGAGGTCTAAACCTACTTTCAGTTTAATGAGCTCATAAGGGAGATCTCACCAAATACATATCATTCGAAATCAGGGCAAGTACTGAGGCTCAGTATTAGGGTAGAGACAGTAATTCAAAACGCACTAAAAAGTGCTGTCAAGGAAAAAATGCTTATGCCGAGACTCACGTGCGAAGTCTCGAGACTTTCACGAGAACACGACAAGTAGGTACGAGAATGAGAAGGCATGCTAATATCCACACACGCTTTTCGGGTGTTCTCGTCGTGAGAATTGATGGCCTACAACAATATTCCACGTATAATACCACGAAAATCTGACAAGTAAGGTAATTCCACAACATTTATTCACAGGCGATGCGTGAGGCGGAACATATGCGGGCACCAGGTGGTACGGCAGTCCGCCTACTGCTATATGAAGGGCACGTACTGCCAGCTGTGGATTCGCAGCAAAATGCAACGACGCAAGGATCCAGGTGAACTTGCACATAGGTACATCACTAACGATGCGTTTCAAATCCTATTAATATTGTAAATAGGAAGGTTTGAAGTATTTTTAGGGTTCCGTATGCAAAGGGTAAAAACGGGACCCTATTACTAAGACTCCGTTGTCCGTCTGTCTGTATTGTCACCAGGCTGTATCTCATGAACCGTGATAGCAAGACAGTTGAAATTTTCACAGATGATGTAGTGTAGGTACATATTTCTGTTACCGCTAAACTAAAAAGAAAATAAAAAATATTTTATCCCCACTTAAACACTCTCATACAAAAACGTGTTTTTTTGCCGTTTTTTATAGATAATGGTACGGAACCCTGCGTGCGCGAGTCCGACTCGCACTTGGCCGGTTTTTTGTATGTTTGTGGCTCAATCACGCCCAAACGACCGAACAGACTTGGATGAGACTTGGAATATACGTAGCATATGCCCTGGAATAGCATAAAGGCTACTTTATACAGGTATACGAGTATTGCTAGCGAAGCCGCTGACAAAAGCTAGAAGAGTCATATTTACACAACTTTGGCTAGGGTTGAAGTCTGTTTGAAAATAACTTTACGTGAAAGAAATCGCGGGGGCTCACGTATAAAAAAAATACTTGTTCTGAGCAAGAAACATAGGTACCGTTAACGTTGTAACAAGTATAAGTAGGTACCTAGGTACAATGTTTATTTTAGGACCTAGTTTAGGTACATATTCTTACAGACAAAATATTCTCAATTGCTTCACGAACACATTTCACACAACACATTTACATTTCCCATTCGAGTTTCGGTTATGAGTTGGCTTGGCCATGACAAGCGCCGCGTCACATCTCATCTTCTAAAAAGTTAAAGTCATGTAGCACTTCAAGCACTTCAAGCGCAATTATCAAGACGAACGCATCGAACATTCACGCGCTCGACTGGCTCTCCATACAATAACAGATTTTTGTATGGGTAGGATGCGATGGTAGCCTTGGCGTAACCTTACTACGTTTTTCCACTTACTGGCGACGCGACCGACGGCACGGCCGATTACCCTCACTGGACCGGCCGTCGGTCGCCGGGAAAGCAAGCTTCCTGCTATTCGTCGGCATACACTTGTGGAAGTCATTTTTATGTGCAGACTGCACGTAGCCCGTTCCAGTAGTGTCTACCCAAAAAGCCGGGCTCAGTGGAAAAACGCTGACCCGGCGCCGTGTCGCAGCGGCTAATGGAAAAACGCCCGTTGTGTGGATAGGATGTATTAAAATGAGTTTATGTGTTTCGTCTTAAGATTGAAATTCATTTTCTTTGAATAACAAAGTTCTTTTATTCCTCTGCTTATTATAGCAGGCAATCATTCCGTTATGAACTTTTTCTTATAAATGCCAACATTTTGCCAACCAGCATCAGCTGTTTGCAATGTTATATTGGCACAAGCCACATTTTTACAGAAGTTAGCATTTCAGTGACAGGTTGCAAGCCAATCGTCGCTTATAAGAATACTAACTGGTTCCTCATGATGTTTTCGAGTAGAAAAAATCTTTGATACACGGCCAGGTATTAAGTATTAGGCTTAGGATTACAAGTTGAGGTATCTCCCACTCAACCAACATTACCTTCTGCTTAATATTAGGCCGACTATCAACCAACTTTATTTCCAAGATCTTTTTTTTATGCAGCAGGTAACACGGTTCAGGAGACCATGAAGACACCGGCGCCTGCAATCCACCACGAAGACACGCAAACTGTATCAACCAAGACGGTATCTAACATGATGACATCATGTGGCAAGCTGGGCAGGTATCGAGGATCGGCTACAGCACGGCTGCGCGGACGCATGCATGAAATGATCAGAATCATTGGAGGCAGGCCAGCACCACCGGGAAAGTGGCCCTGGCAAGTAGCTGTCTTGAATCGATATAAGGTAAGGTAACTGCCAAATAAATAAATCAAAAAATCCTACTTTCTAGGTACTTTTCTACTTTCCTACATATTATAAACTAGCGACCCGCCCCGGCTTCGCACGGGTTTAATACATATAAACCTTCCTCCTGAATCACTCTATCTATTAAAAAAACCCGCATCAAAATCCGTTGTGTAGTTTTAAAGATATAAGCAAACATACATACAGACATACAGACGCGGGAAGCGGAAAGCGACTTTGCTTTATACTATGTAGTGATGTGAAAGTTTGTTACCTACTCAATCACGCTATAACGGTTGAACCGGTTTGGATGAGACTTGGAATAAATATAGTGATAATGTCAGTAACACACGCGTGACTAGCTCACGTGCGCTAGCATGATAAGCATTCCCGTTACACACGTATGAAACCAGTCAAAATAATTTAGTTTTCGGCCTCGGTTTTCAAAGTAAAAACGACAATCGGCGATTTGAAAAGCAATAAGGATCGAATCTTTCGTCGAATTGACCATTGAACAGACAGAGAGGTAGTAGAAGTGTGGCTAGTAACTCCGACCCAAACTTTGATTCCCTAAGATAGTGGCAGTCTTACAGACATTTTTTTTTATTTATTTAAAGGAGGCTTTCTGTGGCGGGACCCTTGTCTCCGTACGCTGGGTGGTGACAGCAGCACACTGTGTCCGCCGTCGTCTTTACGTGCGACTTGGCGAACACGACCTTCTACTTCGCAACCAAGGGGAGGTTGAGATGCGTGTCACCGAGGCTGTCGTCCACCCCAGATACGACCCTGACACTGTAGTCAACGACGTTGCTATGCTGAGGTGAATTCATGAAATAAAAATAAAAATAAAAAAATAAACAGGATCACGACTGTAATCCCCAAGTACGGTAGACATCCTCTCAGATCTCCAGGCGCTTAGCAGTCAGGGGCACGTCTAAACATTATATTTGGCACATGCCCACATTTTGCAATAGTTAGCATTCCATACGTGATAGGCAAGCCCATCGCCGCTTACAAGAATACTAACTGGTTTCTTCACGATATTTCCTTCACCGTTTAAGCACGTGTTTTATTACTCATATACATTTTTCAAATAGTAAAATCCATTGATGCACGCCGGGTTTCGTACCTCCCACTCGGCCAGCACGGCTTTTTTCAGGTAACTTAATAAATTTATTATTAGGATACAATAAATGAACACTTAATTTAGGCTGCAGAATTTGGTAGCTTAGGATTTACTAGCCCCACTAGGATACCCTGTGTATCTAGTCACCTACAGACTAGTTTGTCTAGTGACTTGTGGTGAATATTATGGAATCTACCCTTACTATTACAATAAAGTATATTATTTGTATGTACCTAATGATGCGGATCATTCGTGGCCGTCGTATCGTATCACCCCAGGTACCTACGATCCCAAAACAATTTTGTTTCCTTTGGAACACACTTAATACTCGTAATTCTAACTTATAAAGATGTTACAATCTCATTCATGTGGTGTAGTGAAGATATCTTTTTATTACGCAACTACAGCTAGGTTGAGTTCTAGGTCGCACGTATTTTAAGGTTTTCGTATATCCCTAATACGATCTCGATATCATATTCAACGACGTTGTCATGCTGAGGTAGGAAAATATACCACGCTATCGATACGATATCATGATGTGTCATTTAGGCCATACTCTGCTACATAAGTTTTAGGTTTAGATCATTTCAGACATTATCTTCAACAAACAGATTAATTTCCATGAGAAACACGAATTAGTTTTTATTCAGTGTTTCTTAGGTTATGTTATGTTTTTGACTACCTCATTTAGACAGATTCGACGATCTGAGAGCCCGGAGATCTGAGAAGATGTTTATAATAGTTGGATTACAGTCCTATTTTATTAAGTTATTTTTATTTTAGTAAGTCCTAATTCTTATGAATTTTATTTAGATTGCCATTCGCTGCTCGGGCCGACCTAGGTCATGGTGTTGCCTGTCTTCCACAGCCACACCAAGTCCTGGCTCCTCATACGTCTTGCGTCATCCTCGGATGGGGAAAGAAACGCCCCACTGATGTCCACGGCACCCGTATATTGCACGAAGCACAGGTAAGGGCACTTAGACACGTGCCAGACGTGACCGGTGCCTACTTAAGTTCAGCCTCAACTATTTTTCATACATTTTAATGCTAGGATAGTATATCCTCACGGGGCCAGCAGCGGGACAACTTGCGTATATTTCGCGGATACCCATCTCCATTTAAGCCATACCTATTCAAAATAATCACATTTAGTTAAGTCTGTCGCCCAGCGAAGCGGGACGGGTCAGCTAGTTTATTTATATGGCTTCAACATTTATGTATTTGACGAGCGTCTGTGGTTTCGCTGTCGCAAATGTTCTTTGTAGCCTTATAGGCTTCCTGGGTAGCCTTAGCTCAAATAACTTGAGTAGGTAGGGCTCGTGAGTCTTGCGTTATCCAATTTTGCAGTTCACCGCTCTACTTCGGAAGTTCGGACTAAAATATAATTTCTGTGAGGCAAGTAATTATGTAATGTATATTAATGTTAAGCTTTTGAAATCCAAGAAGTTACACTGAAAAGTCTAATTTTGTTTTATCAGACATTAATTATTATTAATTTCATTTGAAAACCTAAAAAATCATTAGGTTTCCTAACCAAAATTATATAGAACTAACCTTGGGGGAATGTATGGACGTAATAATAAAAGTAATACGATTAACTTCTATGAATAATAATAATAAAAACTTTTGAATAAAATAAACACTAAAAGTTACACGAAAAATGTTTCGATAGATTGTAAAATTAGCAAAGATGTGGTTTTTAACGTTTATGAGAAAACTTTTAGGTAACTTTATATGGGATCACCCCAAAGTCAAACTCTACAAGAGAAAAAAGATAAAACATTATTTATTTAGGAACAAAAACACTTAGGGTAACTTAGGGTACCTACTACCTATAGCAAAACAGTCGTTACAAAGTTATCGGCGTACCTACATACATGAAAAATAAGTCACCAAATTGAGAACAACCATTTATTTTGAAACTAGGCTAAAAATAAAGAAAATGTTTTATCTGAAAATTCCCCATTGATTTTTATAGATGGCGTTTTATTATACATTTGTGTAGATACAGGTGCGTAAAATATTACGTTTTACTTATTTTAACATGAACGAGGGAAAAGATTACCTTAGGTAATAATGTCGCATCTACCTTTCATTTACTCGTAAGCTGATAAAGAAAACACAAGGTAGGTATTAAATCTATTTCGGTTGTTCGCTTCGTTGCCAAATGTTGATATCCATCAATGTGGAAAAAATAAGTGCCATACGTTCTATTGAACATAAAGGCCTAGACTAGAGTATGCTATACTGGCATGTTTGCGTTGTACGTATCTTTTTCGGATACTGCTATAAATAAAGTAATAAAATATATTGTTCTGATATTCTTTATGTAGGAAGATACTAGTAAAAAAAAACTACTAGTCATATGGAGAAATGTTTTTAAAATAATTGAACGAAGAATGAATAAAGATTCATTCTTCGTTCAATTATTTTAATAACCAAATTTTTAAACCCAATAGGGTCTAACTCTATAATATGAGGTAAAAGACTGAGACAGGTTTGTAGGGCGGTAGGGAGGTACTAAGACTATTATAGGTACCATCCTATTTCTGCCTCTAAGCTACATTGTACAGGAGTGTCTCAAGTTGGCAGATGAAAGGTATCAGTAGCGCGTTTTGGATGTTCGTAACCTGCAAAATGGTATTTTATTACAGGCAATGCTTTATGATTAGCAGCAACATGATTTTGATCTTTTTGTACTTAACTATAGTTGTTGATTGTTCTTTTGTCACTTGAAGTAGACCAAGTAGATGCCATGCTGTACTTATGTCTCTATCATCACAAGACACTGCAAAACTCGTATATTATGAATACACAAATCGCGTTCTACGCTGCTTTGTCGTGTCGTGACGTTGCAGTGTCTTGACGCGGAACAAAATGTCCCCTAGTGTATCCATGGCTTTACTCTTTCTGATTCTGCCAGTTCGGGAGCGAGCGCTTGTATGCTGTTTCTGTCACCTGTCGCGGTCACTCGTCTCTCCCTCGTATTCAAGAACAACACTATGAGAACACGCACCCACAGTGGACGAAATCTTTTTTCATAAAAATCACTTTATGTGTTGTGCGACACTGCATAGTCTCATTGTCGTGTGCCTCTAGCCAAAGTTGAGCTCTAAAGGCACACGGTAGCGAGCGCCATAGTGCCGCTCAACACATAAAGTGATATTTATGAAAAAAGATTTCGTCCACTGTGGGTGTGTGTTCTCATAGTGTCGTTCCTGAATACGAGGGTCTGTCTCGTGCTCCAAAATGTTCGGCGTACAATTGTGTACCTACAATGCGTGTCGCAGTTTCCTATCTTTTTTCGTACTATGAATTAAAACTAGTACCTACTCGTACCAATCACAATTTATTTTCAATTGAATTTAACTATAAATGTGCCATAAAACACAATAGTACAAGATAGGTAGGTCATTGTAATCTAAGTAGATAGATAGATAGAAGATAGAAAATACTTTATTGCACACCATAAAAAGAAATAAAACATATATAATAAGAATACACAACAAAAAAACTATGCTGAACAATGGGCGGTCTTATCGCTAATCAGCGATCTACCTACCCCTTGAGGTGTTCTACATAAAGATTTCCGCTTCCTATTTATTGGGACATCCTTGGATGAATTGCCTGTAGACCTTTAATATATTTTCTTGTGCAGTATCTTTTGGTGTCCAGCTCACAGTCCTGTGTAGGGCAGATCATAAAACATTCTTGTCATAATTACGTTTTACCTAAATAATACAAGATAGTATGGGACAGCGACTAAGATTCACTGGGTTATAAAACTAGTATTTTCGTGAGAACTACATCTTAGTCTAAATTAGAATTTGTAAGCTAGGCTTTATAGCTCGCAGGCCCAAGATAGAGTAATTTGTTCTACCACAAATAAGATTAGATCGTCTCTTTGGTACATTGATTGCAATGGTCAAGTGTATATTTATTTAGGTACTTAAACAGGTAAGATAAGTTATGTCAGGTACTTGTCAGTAAAGGGTCATTCAATAAGGACGCTCGATGTTTAAAAATGTACCTAACTAAAACAAGTTTAGTCCACTAGATATACATATATATTTTTAATTTAAAAATAATATTTTCTGCCGTTAGGCATTCAAATGTTGGGGACCCTTTTCAAATGGCCTAGTTCGAACTCTCATTCATATTGAGTGACAAAGGTTATCTTTTGCCCACTCGTTTGCTTTTGTAAAAGGATTGAATCTCAGACACAAGCTATCTACTCGTAAATATAATTCACTATAAAACATTTTCTTAATAAAAAACCATTTGGATTTTACAAAAAAAAATGGATGCTGTAGGTACCTTACATTTATTTTTACGTAAGAAATTATATTCGTTAATCATAATAGGCACGATTTTGTTAGGCTTCGATTCATTAAATCGTAAAATATGGAAGGCCATATTTTGATGAGTTTTAGGTAAGAGGTCGTTCATTTTGTAACCCTCTTCGACATTGACATTGTGTCGCCTGTCATGTCCACCGCGACGTCCGCGTCGCCCGAGACGTACGAAACGAACGTCTCGGGCGACAATGTCGCGGGACAAAATGTCCCCTAGTGCAATTGCGGTTCATCAAGCTCACATAGGTATACTACACGCCGCTTTTTGATTAAGAAATTGCGCGTTCAACGAAAAAATAAATACTGATATCTACATTCCCCCCCCGTATGATATTCCCTTTCGAGCCTCACGTGATTAATTGACGATCCCTAACCTGAGTAATACTGCGGCGCCGCACCGTTTCACAGTGGAAGAGCGGTACTGAATCATAACTGAATCCTTCAGCCAAAATTGTATTTTTAATATAATTGGATTTACTTGAGGAAGTAAATAATTTGTTTACGTTGTCAGGTGTCGACAATACAACAAGGCGTGTGCCGTCGTTCGTACTGGCAGTACGCGATTACGGACGACATGGTGTGCGCCGGCCGTGGTCGCAGAGACTCCTGCGCAGGTGACTCCGGTGGGCCCCTGCTCTGCCGGGACCGGAACATGCGGTATTACTTGCAGGTAATTTTATTACAAAGTTGTGTTGTTTTAGTTACTAAGACAACATAACTTTGTCACAACCGTCCAACTAAGACTTAGTGGGACAGCTCTCAACAGCTTTTTAATTTACAATGCCTGCACTGTTTTCCCTTGCTTTGTTGAATATTAGCTTGCTTTCACCAAATACTGCATTGACATCAAAGTTACAATAGGTATGCTAAATTACAGCATAATCAGTTGGATGAACTGTGATAAAGTTAAGTTGCAGTAAAGTTTTGCCGAACACAAACCAATAAATAGACAGACAAGACCAAAAACGTAGTAAATTAATATACCGGCGTAGTGATACGGCGCGTATTTATTTAGGTACTTACTTTGTAAAGTCAAGAAAATCATCGAACCGTTTCTCAAAGCAAATGATTATCGGCATTCAAATTCAAATTCAAAAATCATTTATTTCAATAAAATCACAAGGATCACTTAGGAACACACACACACAAACGTCTTAGGAACCAGGTGAAGCTACGCCGATTCCACGCGACCAAGCCTAGAAGAATCAGGCAACAAACACGGCTTGGGGTCTACCTTTTTTTTAATGATCCTTTTCTTAAAGCTATGTAGAGCTCCAGTGTGATGCCAATCGAACAAGGTGAAGGCTCAAACAAGAAAGTTAAAAGTACTACTCAAGTACGTAAACAATAAAAAAAATAATAATAATAATAATAACTAAAGAGCCTCAGCACAAATTCAAAAAGCAGCACATTCTGTTACAAAATGCAGTCAAGCAAAAGCGTTGGTTTTCAAGAGCTTATTATACTTGACCCAGCTATGCAAAACTATCTAAAGCTTGCCACTAGCGTAGAATAAAGATTTTGGCGTACCTAGGAATATTTAATTTTACTACACAGAATGTACTGGATGGAGTAGGTACCAACGCGTACGATACCTGAAAACGAAAGTAGGTCACTCTACCAATAAAAACTGCCGCCGGTGTCCCACGATTATATTCGCAAAACTACTTTTTATCAGAATAAAAAATCACAAACAAACTTAGTAATATTAAGTATAGATAGATAATAAAGTAGGCACCTATTGAAGTAAACAACACATATTAGGCAAAAAGTTGAAGTAGGTTTAAAATTACTATATTTAACGAAATGTTTTCAATCAGATGTTTTACATACCTGCTGATATACCTAGTTATTTATAAGGTACATAGTCAAATTATTTATATTAAAAAAAAAACAGCCAACTGCAAACCGGGCTCGCAAAATCAGAATTCTGCACGAAAACTTGTTTTTTTTAAAGAATGCATTACAATGAGAATTGCAAGTTTTCACATACTTCTTTAGCTTTCTTTAGTTGTCAGTCCTTTTGAGATGAAAAAACGTGCCCCGAGCTACGCACACGCACGCTTTCGAAAAGGCCGTAAAGGGGGCCGTTTTCTATTATCACTTTGAACACGGACCAGGGAGAAAGGGCCACATATCCCAGGTGCATTAAAGTAATACGGTTACCTACGATGTGTTTTTCCAAAGATTTCCCTTGCCCAATGTAAATAGCCCGAAAAGCCGTGTTGGCCGAGTGGGAGGCCTCGACTTTCAAATCTTTCAATCTGAAGGTCGTTGGTTCGAATCCCGGCGTGCATCAATGGATTTTTCTGTTCGAAAATTTATATGCGCATCAAAAACACGTGCTCAAAATGGTTAAGGAAAACATCGTGAGGAAACCAGTTAGTATTCTTATAAGCGGCGATGGGCTTGCAAACTGTCACGTATGGAATGCTGACTACTGCAAAATGTGGGCATGTGCCAAACATAATGTTTGGACGTGCCTCTGACTACCCCCACTAGACATCTTCAAAGGATCTAAGCGTCTGGAGATCTGATAGGATGTCTACAGTACTTGGGGATTACAGTCGTGATTCTATTTTTTTTTATAATGTAAATAGAATGTAATCGGTTTTGAAAATTATTTTCCACGTGTGTTCAGCTCTACAACCGAGTTTTTTTTCAGTCAATTGAGAAGTCCACTTACACTATACAATCAACGCACGGCGGATAAAAAATTTGTAAATAATAGACGCTAAGGAACTGTAATTGGTAGGTTCTATCTTGGCAATCATGCGAGATTGAAGGCCCTATTCTGAAACGCCCCTGTATACTAAAACACAATTTATATCTGCACCAAAATCATACTTCAACATATTGCTTGACCACACGTGGTGGCCCTGAGTGGGGATCGAACCCACAATCTACTGCTCAGAAGGCAAAGTTATTACCAATTTAGCTGTGTTGCCAGTCAATTGGTCTGTATTATCAAAGTGGATTTTTGTATTATGAGTTTTTATTAGGGTACCACAATATAGGTAAAGCCACCAGCAGAAGCTAGTTATTTGAAATCTTCTAATTACAAAAACGAATAAAATTTGCGCATAAAAAGTATTTATAACGTACAGTCAACATCGAAAGATATCATGGGTTTTATGAATTAAATAATGGTTTATGTTCTGTTGAGGCTTTGGTCAACTCATCCCGCTGAAAACTTATCCCGCGGGATAAGTTGTCCACATTAATATTTTAATTATTTTTCTTTGGTCAACTCATCCCGCTTTAAAGAAAAGGTAAAATGTATTGTATTATTTGAAATATTTGTACATTCGTGAACAAAAGTGTTTGGGGAAAAAATGATACACCCATAGCTTGGTTAGACTGATATAATCAAAAATCACAGTCGTTTCATTTATAGAACTAAAAAAAAACAATAACTATTAAAATTACCCTTGATATTACACTGTAAAGTATTTAAACAATCAGAAATCACAGATTTAACTGTCAAAATCAAAAAATAAAACTTAAAGAATCAACAATCAGTCTTTGGATTAATAAGGATTTTCTTAAAACTAGTCATCAAATCTCAATCTTTTCATTAAAAGTTACGTACAAAAAATCTAAATATTCTAAAAAGAATATTTTAAATCAAGCTAAATAATTAACAACTAGTTTTTGGATTATAAATGATTTACTTAAAATTAGTTAAAATCACAGTCGTTTTATTTAGAAATCACGTATAAAAATGTAAATAGCCTAAAAAATTGTCTTAAAATTTCAAATAAAACTAAAAAGTTAACAATTAGTGTTTGGATTCATAAAGATTTACTTAAAACTAGTTAAAATCACACACTATGATTATAAGTGCCAAATAAAAAAATGCACGAATGTAAAAAAACTAACAATTAAAATCGAATAAATAATAATTAAAATCAACAAGATTACATATTTGGTATATATAAATTAAATAATAGATACTTAATTTCTTAGTTTTTCTAAACAATGTCCTACTGTGATTTGACCGGTGATTAATTGGTTTATGACATAGTCAATTTTTTTCTTGCTCTCTATAGTTTCAGGCAGTCTCTTCGAAATTTTGAAGCCGCTTGTAGATTTTCTTATAATGGAGGCGTAGAAATGTATATCTTTGCTTAAGCCCTCCAAAAATTGAGCAATATTCGGTTTTGATTTAATATATTTTTTGATGTGCCCGTTCCATATTTCTACAACATTATTTGTCTTATTCATTTGCTGGAATGTACACCAAGTGTCTGCGAGTGCCGAATTTTCGAGCCAAGTTTTCACGAAGTAGTCATTAAATTGTATGACGCAGTTGCTGTTGGGAGCTTCCTCCATCACATAGAGCCATCCTTCATCAATTAACTCGGGTGGGAGATGAGACAAAGCAGCACAGAGTTTTATATGGACTTTGCCTAACTGTGTTTTGCATACACCTAGCGCCTTAGCTTTACGCCAGAGACTGCGATAGAAGTGGAAATAGCAGCCCGTTATTTTCACACTCGGGAAGTTGCTTCGAATTTCCAGTATAGCTGGAACTTCAAAATCGACTGTGATGCCTCTCGGGTCCCACTCAGGTATTTGACTTTTTATTAGTTGAAATAACAGCTCGTACGTGGACATTTTCTTATCAGGTAACAGGGCGTATATAACTGGAATGACATTAAGATATTCTTGACTGCTTTCGAGTTCAGCGTGAATAGTGTACAATTGATAGAATGGCTTTGGGCAAACTTTGAATGTACCATCCATGTAAAATTTCTTACAAATTGCCATGTATTTTTTCAATTCATTATCAGCAAATATCAGGATACGGTTTTTCCCGTGTGCGTAATCAGCAAATAACATCTTTTCAAATTTTTTTGGCACTTCAACATCTTTAACTTTTGCAAAAGTTAATTTTCTTGCTCCTATTGATTTATTTCTTTTTCTATACAGCATTTTTTGTACACTATTTAGAGCCGGCAACTTCTTTATTAGATCCAAACCACGATCTTCCAAAGAAGCCATATTTTCCTCAAATATTTTTGAGACAGGATCGGACAAATTCTCCTGTACAGCCTTTGAGCACTTCTCCATTTGCATTTTTATCTCAACTTCTGCTATAGTTAAGGGTTCATGACTATGATTTGTTTCATTCATTATCACATTAAAATCGGAGTTAGTTTTTATCGTCGCAGAGCATGTTTTCATTTTCGCACACCGCCACAAGATTGATTTGTCATTATTTTGTCTTTTAATAACATATTCGTAACCATGTCTTGTTATTAACTTTTTGGAACCTCTTTGAGTAGTACTTATATTCAGAGATAGATTGCCACGTGAAGTTGAAGGGCTATCTTCATACATTTTGATGGTTGATTCTAAGGGGAAAATAATAAGCATTAAAAATTATTACTACATTTAAAATTCAGTACTTAAATAATTTACTGGGAGAGAATGCTTTAAGGTATTCAGTTCAAAAGGCCAATGCCAACTATTGGCATGATTTACTTTTTTTTCTTTCGCCAGTAATGAAACTTAGGTTATATGTTAGAGAATAATACGAGAAATCAATAGCAAAAAGAATCAGGCCGATCAACCGTAACCGAACGAAAATTGTATAGGAAAGTATTGCTAGTATCTTTTTGTCAGGCGTTAACTATTTTTCTTATATTATAATTAAATACGTGATATTTTGAGGTTTGCATTGATAAAATAGATTAAGTTGGTTGTGACTGTTATATTTTTTTTCTCATAGGCAGTTTTTTATTACTAAAACTAGTAAAAAAAATTGATAAACGGATCGAATGCATAGGTACGTGTTAGTGGGTACGCGTTAGTGTTGCGATAACGATCATTGACCCGACTGCTACTGCGAACCGAAACATACATGTTAACCATGGTAACAATAGGTATGATACGCTAAGCGACAGCAATTTGGAACGTTGCACGTAATAAGTACGAAGCACGAGCGTACACTGGTTGACAGTAGTCCATGACCGCTATTGCAACATTATTTTACACACATATGTTTTAGTACTTAATTAATACAAAACCAGCAAAGGAAAAATATAACAGTAACAACCTACTTAATCTGTAACCCAACCACTAAAACGAGTCGACGAGGCGACGTATGCGGAAGCGGGGTACGCGGAATGACTCATTAGAGTTGCCGAGTAGTATTTAACAATGGAAAACTTAAAATATCACACACGGAGTATTTTTATTTAAGAAAAATAACGCCTGATAAAAAACAATAGCAATCTACTAAACACTCTCTAACTCGGTTCGGTTACGGTTAGTAGACCTAGTTCCTTTTGCTATTGATTTCTCATACAGCCCTCAAACATATGGCCTAAGTTTCACTTTTGGTGAAAAGAAAAAAAAATATGCCAGCAAAAACAAAGAAAAGTTAATAAAAAATAAGTACAAAAACTAAAACTATCTAAAAAACATCTTAAATATTAAATTTACTCACCCAAGGAACGAACGAATTGAAAGCACTTATAACTTCTATCAATATGTATTTAACTGTCCACAAAAAAATATAAGACATTCAATCACTTTAACACCTAGACACGGGCAATGCAACTACGAAAAAATAGAAAGATGCGCTCAACCCTTCCTATTGTGATAAATTTCTTGTCTGTGATTGGCTGGAGGCAGGTAGTCGTATTCGCATAACCCGATAACTTGACCTTGAACTGTCCTTTACTCAAGCAATAGATAAAATACAATTTGTACGTTTGTGGTTGCGTTGTTGTGTTTGTAAATGTAACACATAAATTATATGCACCAGGAAATCATTGTATTTAATCATTAGTTCTAGATACACGAGAATAATAATTGTCATTATTTTTGAATTTGAAGTTAAAGCCCTAATGCGCCTAAACCACTTTTTATCATGTCTGTACAAGACGTAAAATATATCAGCGGGATGAGTTGTCCAATTCAAAAATTGCACTAGGACAACTCATCCCGCGGGATGAGATCGAGCGGGATGAGTTGACCAAAGCCTCTTCTGTTACGCACGTTTACTTCTCTTGCTGTTCTCTTAACAAAATGTTTCTTACTCTATCTAAAGTTACCTCGTATATCTCTAATTTCAATTAAATCAACTCAGGTGTTTTTAGTTCTATTACTAAGACTTCGCTGTCCGTCTGTCTGTCACAGGGCTGTATCTCATGAACCGTGACAGACCGTAGACAGTCGAAATTTTCACAGATGATGTATTTCTAACAAATACTAAAAACAGAATAAAATAAATATGTAAGTGGGGCAAACAAACTTGTTTTTTTACCGTTTTTTTTAAGATAATGGTACGGAACCCTTAGTGCGCGAGTCCGACTCGCACTTGGCCGGGTTTTTATTTCTGGCATATTTAACATTCGCTACGATACATTCATGTAACTAACACTTCTCTAACAAGTAAATTAATGGATTCAAAACTATTATAAGCACCTTTAATAAATAATTTCAACAAAATTGCAATTTCTGATGCTGACTTTTCATATCATCAGATTTGAGTGGCAAGACATAATTAGAGATGCAGCGTAGGTATGCCTTTGAGATTAAATTAACGAACAACCAACGAGCCACCACAAAGTAGATACCTTTTATTATTTATATAGACAAAATGTTAATTTGTTGTTGTTAATTAATTAAAAAAAAAGCCGTGTTGGCCGAGTGGGAGGTACCTCGACTTTCAATCTGAAGGTCGTGGGTTCGAATCCCGGCGTGCATCAATGGATTTTTCTGTTCGAAAAATTTATATGCGCATCAAAAACACGTGCTCAAAACGGTGAAGGAAAACATCGTGAGGAAACTAGTTAGTATTTTTATAAGCGGCGATGGGCTTGCAACCTGTCACGTATGGAATGATAATTACTGCAAAATGTGGGCATGTGCCAAATGTAATGCTTGGACGTGCCTCTGACTACCCCCACTAGACATCTTCAAAGGATCTAAGCGTCTGGAGATTAAAGAGGATGTCTACCGTACTTGGGGATTACAGTCGTGATCCTATTTTTTTTTTCTTTTTTATTAATTAAATAAAAACGTCTGTTCGTCCAGTCTTCAACTTTGTTAATTTTATGGCCAATTTATAGAATGACGCCATCCGATTCTTTATTTGCAAAAAGTGCTACACCATCCTCGTATTTTCGTATTTAAATAGCTACAATTATATACAGGTCCCATAAATTATGTCAAGTCCACTCCGAATCAGCCCTACATATTTTTTTTTTTTTTTTTTTTTTTTTTTTTTTTTTCTCCGTGCTTCCTGCCTACTCGAGAAGGCGCTTACATACTAGGGTTTCTCCGTATGGGGACAAAGGCATTGTTTTCCTATTTCTGATTTAATTTCTGTTTTCTATTTTATCTTGGTTCGAGTCTTCCGTTTTTCCTATTCTATTTTTATATTCATACTGTTTATCATACATACTTATTTCCTAATCTTGTCTACTTATTTTCCTCTCATTATCTCGTTCCTTCTATCTAGTTTCCCACTTTTATTCCTTTCTTTTTGTTCTACTTTTTCCTACTTGGGATCTATCGAAGGGGGTAAGTCGGCTTTATTTAATTTTTCTTCTTCTTACTTTCTAACATTGTTAATCTTATTTGCTAGTTAATTTTTATACACTTTGCTGTTCTTATTTACTAATTCATTTCTTATCTCTATAAACTTTCTTTCTTTTTTCTCAAACTTATTTTCTAGACAATCTTTATTACTAAACTCTATTGTATTATCTAAAGTTACTTATTTCTATTTTACATATATGCTGTTATAATATATCATCATAATATACATACATCATATTTTTATTTATCCTGGTTTCTTATAATTACTTTGCTAGCTATTTCCATACAATATTCTATTAGTATGCTCCTTTTTGTTTTATCTATTATAAGCGAGCTTATGTTGTCTAAATCAAGTTTTGATTTGAGCTTTTGCTCCGCCTCATATCTCCTTAAACCGTCTACAGGGCATTTAAACAGAATGTGCGGTACGGTCTCGTCTAAGCCCTACATATTATTATAAAAAGTATATTCAGGGTTTCAAATTTTCAATGGTTTATTTAATTACTATTATCAAAATTTTTATTCATTGGATAGGTTTATAATACGCTATTTCAGAATAAAATAAAATTTATCAGTTATCATAGTTTTTTATTTTATTTTTATTGCAATAATTATTATGTTTTTGTTCTAAATGAAAATGTAACTTCAATAAAAATCGCGGATCATATCCCATAGGGGAGACTCTGGTACCTCTAAGGGTCTATATGTCTAAGGGTATATTCATGTTCAATATTCAGGGATTCAAATTTTCAATGGTTTATTTAATTACATTACAACAATATTATCAAAATGTTTATTCATTGGATAGGTTTATAATACGCTATTTCAGAATAAAATTACGTTTAAATTTATCAGATATCATAGTTTTTTATTTTATTTTTATTGTAATAATTATTATGTTTTTGTTCTAAATGAAAATGTAACTTCAATAAAAATCGCGGATCTAAGGGTCGTACCTCTAAAGGTCTACATGTCTAAGGGTATATTCATGTTCACCTTAGTGAGAATTTTTATAACTTTATTCCCATAAATCCGGTCACGTAAGCATTGATTTACGGTTACTTTGTTGCAGGGTATCACGAGTTTTGGGGACGGCTGCGGCAAGCGTGGCAAGTACGGTATCTACACGAGGACCGCGGGGTACGTGGCTTGGATGAGAAGTGCCATGAACAATCATTACTTTGATTGAAAAAAACTCTGAGATGTAATGTTTCTTGCAACTGTCTCTATTAAACCACGGATACACTGAGATACACGCAGATACGGATACACGCAACATGACTTGAATCAACCTACGTCACGCTGCAACGTTGCACAGTGTCCCGCAACAATTTATGTGACACAGGACACTTCCTCGGGCGACATTTATATAACCACTGAGTAGTATGACCTGTAAAAAGTTCAACAAGTTGCGGAATATGTCAATTAATTTGTCCCCTAGTGTATCATGGCGTTAGGCCATTCACACTCACGGCGAGAATTCCCGAGAACTACGAGAAGCGTGAGTGTGGTTAGTGGCTCGCCTTCCCGTTCTCTCTAGAAATCTCGCCGTGATTTCTTGCGTGAATATGGATTGGCTACAGAACAGCTAGAGAAGAGTTGGGCTAGTAGCAAAAAAAATATTGACTGATGCATTCACAAAACCAATTCTGTCGTCACATTATTTTGTAGTCGGTGGAAGTGGCCCTAAATTGTATTACAGTAAGTTACACCACCTTCATTAAATATAGTGTAGTAGTAAATAATTCATTGTAGTGTAACGTTTTCTTAGAACTTGTACGGTCAACATCAAAAGTGGATAACTAGACAGAGTTTTTAAAGTGTAATTAAGAGTTTTTAAGATATATTTCTAACTGTAGTAGTGTTGTAAATACAATAAATATTATTTATCAAATCTATCCAAAAAAGTCGTCAATTTCTATTGTTACTGTATCTACATTGATAGGTAGGAGCACTTAAAGCGGTAAGAGGATGGTGCCTATTGCCTAACATAATTTTAAACTTGCTAGGTATTTTCTTTGCCGATTTTTCCAATTTATCTCCGGGAAATGAAGTTCATGTTTACAGTTGTCGGTGAAAGGGACTCGTCGCTAAAGTAATTTACTCAAAACGGACGTCGTTTGATTGTCTTTGCGCTTGGTGGGATGGAACAAGGTTTATATTTTCCTATGTAGTTTTTTTTTCTGTATTAGTATGTAAATTATGCCGTGCCAGTTTTTTTAAGGGTATGAATAACTCAGAAGGGTTTCCAGTTAAAACTTTTCTCTTCTTCAGCCTCTAGTTATCTCAACCCAAGTCTTCTAAAGGAATATAAATATTAAATTGTATGAAACGCCATGTCAAGGCCATTGATGTGATTGATGATTCATACTACTATGTCATAAAACAAATAAAAGCTATCAAGAGCAACATAACTTAGTTGTGACTAATACCACGGCTTTATCCAACTATGAGAAACAGGATGCAATCTCAAGTTTCTGCAAACAACAAACCTCTCTATCGCAAAATGAGCCATGTTCATACACAAACTAACTAACTGTAGGTGGATATACAATCAATTCATAAGTCGGCCGAGACACGGGCGCCGTACGGTATAGCATGAACTCCTTCACTTAAGAAAAATTCACCTATAAAAAAAAGTGTAATAGAATCACGACTATTTATGAGGATTTAAGATTTAAGAGGATGTCTACCGTACTTTTAGAGATTTCAAGTACGGTAGATATCCTCTTGAATCTTTGAAGATATCTACGGTATTCAGAAGCTCGTCCAAATATTACAATTGACATCCCCACATTTTGCAATAGCTCACTTGTATAAAACTAGCTTCCACCCGCTTTGCTCGCGTAGTACCTAGATAAAAACTAGGCTATTAGCGAGTCTATGTATATAATATATACAAATCCGTTTAGTCGTTCGGTCGCGATTGAGGCAAATATCCTCACACACTTTCGGATGTATAACACTAGTCGGATGTTCGTAAGTAATTAAAAGCTTTTATTTAACTTGCAATGTATGTAAACTTGTGACTATGTTTGTAAAGGTAGAATTTTGCAACTCAATTTTGAAGCAGTTATCCTCAACCGATTGAGCTGAAATTTGGCATACTTATGTAACTTCGGTGACAATGCAATAATATGACAATAATGTGACAGCGAGCTGATCTGATGATGGTGTCAGGAGCTGTTCAATGGAACTCCTCAGTAAATAGTTGAATTGAGGTAAAACTTTGCATACTTATCAATATCCAATGACAATATAAAATTATGGTATTAGCGAGCTGGTCTGATGGTGTAGCTCGAATGCAGTCATAGGAACTCCCTAACTACACAACATAACCACGTCGTGTTTGGGCTCGATAGATTTGTATTGACGAGTAATAGAGCCCTAGAATTTATAAAAGCTTGATTTTAAAAGCATATTAAAAAAAACCTTATTTTTAATTCCGTGCCTGGCCTGCTTTGTACTCAGCACAGTCCGCCTCGGCATGACTTGAATAATCGTTTATCAGTTTATGTACTACAGATACTTATGTTACGATCACCCTTGACGTAGAGCATTAGGGGTGATTAGTGAAGGTACAATTTTTTTCGTAACGAGGATTTCCAATTCTTTACATTAGTACTAGCTGACCCGTGCCCGCTTCGCTGTGCGTAAGACATTTCTAATACCATCGTGGACTTTTTTATAGACGTTTTTAAGGTATACAATACTGTAGTACATTATTTTGATATATCTCGTGGGGTTCAGCCAGCATTTGCAATCTAAGCGCAAAAAAATGTGTTTATTTACGACATCACATTAGAAACCTCTAAAATTATCAGTGTTTCTCTACTATATTATGCATGTATTATACATATAAAATTTATAAAAAAAAACTGCATCAAAATCCGTTGTGTAGTTTTAAAGATATAAGCAAACGTATGTATGTTTGCTTATATCTTACAATACTTATATCTTAATACATATTACATACAGACGCGGGAAGCGGAATGCGACTTTGCTTTATACTATGTAGTGATTAACCTATTTTGAGCATGATTTTGTCTTAGAATAAATTATAAATTCCACGAAGATAGATAAAGTGTGGGCGTGAAAAATGGAAGATATTTATTTTCTCAACAACAAACGTCCGTAAACAAGTAAAGTGATACACACATACACAGTGGCTTTTCTTAAATCTATATATATAAAAATCAATGCCATTTTTCGTTGTAATTTTATAACTCAAGAACGGGCTCACCTATCCAAACCAAATGTTTAGGCTTTGTTCGGGCTATTTAGTAGATGGTTTATGTGAAGTTTGCACAAAATCGGTAGACTTTTTATCCAGGTACCACCCGTGCGAAGCCGGGGCAAGCAGCTAGTTAAAATCACTACATAGTATAAAGCAAAGTCGCTTTCCGCTTCCCGCGTCTGTATGTAGTATATATGTATGTATGTATGTATGTTTGCTTATATCTTTAAAACTACACAACGGATTTTGATGCGGTTTTTTTAATAAACAGAGTGATTCAAGAGGAAGGTTTATATGTATAATACATGCATAATATAGTAGAAAAACACTGATAATTTTAGAGGTTTCTAATGTGATGTCGTAAATAAACACATTTTTTTGCGCTTAGATTGCAAATGCTGGCTGAACCCCACGAGATATATCAAAATAATGTACTACAGTATTGTACACCTTAAAAACGTCTACAAAAAAGTCAACAATGGTATTAGAAATATCTTACGCACAGCGAAGCGGGCACGGGTCAGCTAGTATATTTATAAGTAGCATCTACGGAATCTGACATGACTGTGGAAAGACTTTATCAATCCGCTGATACATATTTTTTAACCGACGAAAAACGGAGGAGGTTCTCAAGTCGACGCGTATATATATATATATACGCCTCACAGCTCAGTTGGTAGTAGCTCTGACTTCTGCGCTGTAGGTTGTGGGTTCGATCCCCACCCGGGATAAACATTTGTGTGATGAACATAGATGTTTGTTCTGTGTCTTTACAACAAAAAAACGTATATAAGTATTCTATCAGTTATCTTGGTTCCCATAGTACAAGCTTTGTTGAGTTTGGGGCTAGATGGCGCTGTGTGAAATGACCAATAATTTATAATATATGTTTTGTTATGTATACGCATATCTTTTTACCTGGTGTACCGATTTGAATTATTTTTTATTGTGTATAGACTATTCCCAAGTTGGTCCCATTTAAATTATATTAATGTAGGACTAATAGTTACTTCATAAAACTTAAAAACTAATATTGTCCTTTGACTATTCGATTGGTCGAAACATTTTCGTTTCGATTTTCTTTTTAGTTATTTGAAACGTAATTATTTAAATGTGGTTTCACTAGTCCCTTATAGACACATATTTATGTGGGTTAGTAATTTCTCTACAGAACAAAAAAAGAAATATCACTACTCGACTGAGATTTGCAGAAGCATTTATTCGATTTATTTTGGTGCATATTTGTGCATATTTTATAAGTTACCAGCTAACCCGGCGAACTTCGTATCGCTTTTGAATTAACTCCCGTTCGCGTTCCCGTTAAAAAGTATCCTATGTTCGTCTCCCGGTTCTAAGCTACCTCCCCACTAATTTTAATTACCAAATCGGTTCAGCCGTTCTTGAGTTATAAGTGCTGTAACAAACCCGACTTTATTTTAGTAGATTATAATAATTATTAATTCTTTGGTGAGAATCTAATAAGATTTTCGTAAGGACATGATATTCATCAAAATAAACGCATGATAATATTAGTTAAGCGCTCGCACTGACCAACTTCGATCACAAAGGTTGGTCGGTGTTACCTGCGGGTCTACTCGCGAACTGAAAACGAAATATTTTCTTTCATATTCGCGAGACCCCTGCATGTTACACCGCATGCAAAAAGTACACAGCAAACTAAGCAATTACCAGCCTAACAACCCGTATATGGTAACATTTTCAATCACCAAAGAGACTTTCCACAGACCTATACGTGAACTAACTCTAATTGCTTTTGTTTTATTTGCATACCTGGGGAGTTTAGATTGTTTCGAGTTAAAAGTTTGCAGTTGAAGGTGATACTCCTAATAAAGTATCTCTATACAAATTGTTATTTTTCTTAGTGACTGCATCCCATTAAGAAATAGTCAGACTAGTACATCGACTATATAGCCCAATAGACGCGTAATGGCTTCATTTCTCTAAACAATCAATTCTGTCAATTCGTTCAGGTGTGCGGCGGCGGTAAAAAATGCATTCTGATTGGCCGGTTCAATGTCACACTCCGGTCGTGAATCGCGCTCGGTGTCTTTTATCAGCAGTATAAGCCTAATGTGTTGTTTGAAAGTGTTTGCCTTTGAACGAGGAGTCTATAGGCTATGTGGTCGATGGACTAGTAGATTCAATTAAGCTGACGTTTTGTTTTAACACTAAAGCTGTAGGTATTTGCACTGGGGGACATGTCGGGCGACTATGTCGCGAGACAAATGTCTCCTAGTGTTGCGGCATTACGAGTAGGTATTATAGCGTAATATGGATGTCTACCATCCACTACCATATGGATGTGACCATGTTCCATATTCGTTTATCCGGCTATATTATAAAGTGGTTATGTGACCGTTCGCTGCCAAGCTTCGGTGGATAGGATACGTTGTGATGTCACTTTAGACCTGGCTATGAAATAAGCCAGTCGGCCTAAAAACTACGCAACTTAATTTGGACACTAGCTTATACGAACCAAAGACAATGTTACTCACTTGAATAACCACTATGAAATTTAAAATAGAATGCGATACTTTGCTATTTTATAAATAAATAAAAAATGGTTGATATTTCAGACAGCGCCATCTAGCTCCAAACTTAGATAAGCTTGCACTATGGGAATTAGATAACTGATAGAATACTTACACTTTTTTGTTGTGGTAAATACTTACATTCCATATTACATTTGTCTTGGGTCCCAAATATTTGTGTGAATCGAACCCACAACCGACGGCTTAGAAATCAGAGATACTACCAAATTAAGCTGAGAGGCATGTTTGATCCTGTTTTCTATCTGAAGTGCAAATGAAACAAAAAAGAGATAAACTGATGATAGGTATCTATTTAATAAATAAACAAAACAAAACCAATAGCCAAAACTGCCCTTCACAAAGCAATTTAACTTTTTAATAAAAAATAAGCGTTAAATTTCCACGGTGAATAACTCCAATTCCTCGGGCTCTCTTGCCACTTCCATTACCCAAGGGATCAAGTGCCAAATGCCGGTGTACTGAGCAGATTGTTCGCCCCAAGAACGGCGCTCCTCCTGTATAAATTGGAATAAAACTGTGGGGCTATTTCGTAAAAACATGATTATCATGTCATGATATTCATACCAATATTTATTGGTACTGCATGCCATAATACCTCGTTTTTAGGGTTCCGTACCCAAAGGGTAAACGGGACCCTATTACTAAGACTTCGCTGTCCGTCTGTCTGTCTGTCTGTCTGTCTGTCTGTCTGTCCGTCCGTCCGTCCGTTTGTCTGTCACAGGGCTGTATCTCATGAACCGTGAGAGCTAGACAGTTGAAATTTTCACAGATTATGTATTTCTGTTGCTGCTATAACAACAAATACTAAAAACAGAATAAAATAAATATTTAAGGAAGGCTCCCATACAACAAACGTGTTTTAGCCGTTTTTATAGATAATGGTACGGAACCCTTTGTGCGCGAGTCCGACTCGCACTTGGCCGGTTTTTTATGCTGTGTATACCTACGGCACCTATACCTACGCTTCCAACACAATACCTACGCAGCGTAAGTATAGGTGCAAAAACAGAGAATACTTAATCTTAACTTAATAAAATCTTTAAAAAAGGAATACTATAGAGAGCAACTACAAAAGCATAACGGTAATACAAAAGAAACTTGGAAAATTATCAAAGAAATTTGCAATCTTAAAAAGGACAAAACCATTCCTATAGATCTACTAAAAATCAATGATTCTCCCAATAAATCACTTAATGAGGTAAACAATTATTTTACCTCCATAGGCCGTGAACTCGCAGAAAATACTACTAACAAGATAGGAGAAAGTGAAATTAGCCTTGCAGATAAAATTAATACTCTCGACGGTCCTCTTCACTCTATGTCCTTCCTTCCAACTGATCCAGTCGAAATATCTTCAATAATCTTATCGTTACAATCACACAGCACTGCTGGCTGGGATATGATTCCAGGTCGCGTGCTTAAACTATTTAATAATATTTTGTCAGAACCGCTTGCTCACTTGTGCAACTTAAGCCTAGCTTCGGGCGAGTTCCCTTCTATTTTTAAAAAAGCATTGGTTATACCTATTCACAAATCTGGTGACAAATTGCTACCAACCAATTACAGACCCATTTCACTTTTGAGTACACTATCCAAAGTATTGGAAAAAATTGTAAACAAGAGACTGGTGGCTTTTCTGGAATCCAACAAACTTCTCTCTGAAAACCAATTTGGCTTTCGCAAGGGACGCTCCACTGAAGATGCAACTCTTAAACTTACTGCCCATATTACAGAGCAACTTGACAAGAGCAAGAAGTGCATTGGAGTCTTTTTGGATCTCCAGAAGGCCTTTGACACAGTTTCTCCTTATTTGCTATTGCAAAGGCTAAATAGTGTTGGTATAAGAGGAGTACCTCATTCCTGGTTTAAGAGCTACTTAACCGGTAGGAGTCAATGTGTAAAAGTTGGTGGTGATAACAGTGAAGATGCTGACTGTACATATGGAGTACCGCAAGGCAGCACGCTTGGCCCAACACTGTTTCTGATATACATTGATCAAATGAATAAAATTAAAATTAACAACGCCCATATCACCATGTTTGCGGATGATACTGTTTTATTATTTTATGAGGATAGTTGGGAGCAACTAAAAACTACGGTTGAAGAGGGGCTTCGTAAGGTGACTAGTTGGCTTGAAAACAATTTACTAACACTGAACACTTCTAAAACAAAATATCTATGCTTCAGCCATAACAAACGAGGAAGCCCGACTAGCTCTTTCTCAATAATCATACACACTTTCCCCTGTAATAGATCACTTCATAATCTCAATGCAAACTGTAACTGCTCACTCCTCAAAAGAGAAAACAACATTAAATACCTGGGGTTAATCATTGACGAAAATTTGACTTGGACCGCTCAATTGACTTCCGTCACTAATAGGATACGTAGATTAATTTATGCATTTAAAACCCTCCGGCATCTGGCAAACTCCAAGCAACTCATACAGACATATAATTCCCTTTGCCAATGTATTATTAACTATGGCATCTGTGTTTGGGGAGGTGCAGGTAAGAGTTGCATGATTGAGGTTGAAAGGGCTCAGCGAGTGGTTTTGAAGGTACTTATGTTTTTACCATTTAGATTTCCCACTTCAGAGGTCTACCGTGTGACCCAGGTACTGAGTGTGCGCAAACTATTTATTTACCAATGTGTTAGACGTTATCACAGACACACAGTACCCACTCTTCCAAGTCTAGCTAAGAGGGTAGATCGTTGTCCTGTTCCGCAAATTCGAACACAACTAGCTAGAAAACACTACAATTACATTGCTCCATTTATTTACAATAAAATTAACCTAACTATAAAGATTAAATGTTCAAATAACTATCAAATTAAAAACAAGGTTGCAGGTTGGCTTTTAAAACTTAACTATGAAGTTGAAGACTTGTTTGCTGTATTAAAATGACATGTATACCTACTCTCACAAACTCACATACACACACTAATCTATCTATCTAAATTAGTACTTTTGTTGTGATTTTAAATTTAAATTTTTCTAAAAACTTTTCGATTTATATACCTACATTTTTTTACCATTTAAACCATTATTTTAGTACTTATACTGGGAAGAACTGACTCCTGACATACAGGTAGCCCTAGTTTAGGAGTCAGGGCTCCATCTGTTTATTGACACATTGGTTTTTTCAATAAAGAATTTTATTATTATTATTATTATTATTATTATTACTTACTATGAAAAGTGTATAGATTAGGTATTCTCTAACATTAGGTATTGCATTCAACATCATAACATGATATTCATGTTTTTTACAATATATCCCTGCTGAAGTGGTTATTGGATAAAAAACCTAAACGAAAATAAAATTTATAACGTGCACTGTATCTTCGCCCTAACTTCGTTGCCCTGACAAACGAGGCTTTTCAGTATAAGCCTGATATATAATATGGAACTTTTTTATACTCAATAGAGAACAAAGGATATTAGGATAATTTTTAAACGTTTTCAATTAACTGTTAGTTCGTGTATACCTAACTTAATATTTAACATAAGGCAGTTTGACATCAGAAGTTGATTTAATTCGAGAGGATGTCTACCGTACTTGGGGATTACAGTCGTGATCCTATTTTTTATTTTTTTTTAACCGATTTACAAAGATTTGCTCTAAAAAGGTGATTGATGCTTTTACTTAACGCCGTAAGGTCTAATATAATTTTATAACATTTAGCAGTATGTAACTAGAGTAGCAACAGTTTTATTCGGGTACACCAAGGTGAAGCCGCGGTCGTAACCTATAGGTACTTATATAGTAACTCTGTAATCATAATATGGAGTGCTTACCCGTTCAACCCACAATTTTTCATCCCAATAGGTATTTTGATCCGTTCAACCCAAAACATTTGATTCGAGTTACCCTTTCAACCCACACCTACTTATTCCTAATTTCCTAATTTCGGGTTGAACGGGTAAGCACTCATAATATGCGGTGACGAGCATAGTTTTCTATGGAACCAAGGCTATCATTTTATGAAACAAATTAATATAGGTACCTAGGCTATGTATATTCTTTAGAAAGCTGAGTAAATCCATTTTTCTGAATAGAACCCAGCTCGTTTGTAAAGAGGATCTAAAGAGGAAGACTCTACTAAAGATAATCTGATAATACGATTGAACTAAGTGCCACCAAGTTAATTTATTTCAATGCGTCAAGAGCAGAACAATTTATCATGATAGTGAAATCGATTTGTAAATCAAAAGTACAGTTTTCCATTGAAACGGGGCGTAAAAAAGGCGTCAAATCCTCGTGTGAATTTCAAACTGCAATATGCTCTGTCCTTCATGAGTTAGATATTTAGGTTTATCGTTTGCATAGTCAGAGGTTAGTAAACTGTTTTTGTTCTTGGCGCATTGAAATTGACAAATCTAATAAATAAAAAAACTTGAGAGGTGTCAAGGGACACCCGGATGGAACGAAGTTCTCACAAAATAACGTGGGACAAGGGAAGGGGAATCAACTTTGACCTCGACCTCGACCTCGACCTCGACCTCGACCTCGACCTCGACCTCGACCTCGACCTCGACCTCGACCTCGACCTCGACCTCGACCTCGACCTCGACCTCGACCTCGACCTCGACCTCGACCTCCACCTCCACCTCCACCTCCACCTCCAACTCCACCTCGACCTCCACCTCGACCTCCACCTCGACCTCCACCTCGACCTCCACCTCGACCTCCACCTCGACTTCCACCTCGACCTCCACCTCGACCTCCACCTCGACCTCCACCTCGACCTCCACCTCGACCTCCACCTCCACCTCCACCTCCACCTCCACCTCCACCTCCACCTCCACCTCCACCTCCACCTCCACCTCCACCTCCACCTCCACCTCCACCTCCACCTCCACCTCCACCTCCACTTCCACCTCCACCTCCACCTCCACCTCCACCTCCACCTCCACCTCCACCTCCACCTCCACCTCCACCTCCACCTCCACCTCCACCTCCACCTCCACCTCCACCTCCACCTCCACCTCCACCTCCACCTCCACCTCCACCTCCACCTCCACCTCCACCTCCACCTCCACCTCCACCTCCACCTCCACCTCCACCTCCACCTCCACCTCCACCTCCACCTCCACCTCCACCTCCACCTCCACCTCCACCTCCACCTCCACCTCCACCTCCACCTCGACCACCTTTTATTTTCGATTAAATTTAGATTTAAAATAAAAGTATTTTTTTAACAGCTACCCTAGGCAGCGGCCTACGTATTTATATTTACTGTTTACCTAAATAAAAGATGCTTAAAAAAAAAACCTAAAATTTGTCAGTAACTTTTTTTCAGATTTATTTACTTAGTTAACTTTTACGGTGACAGGCCATGGCGAGAGATTTGCTCCGAGTTTTACTGCGGGCTACAACTCGCTACGTGGAAATCTGTAAAAGAACTAAGGTCGCTTAAAAAAAAAAACCTAAAATTTGTCAGTAACTTTTTTTCAGATTTATTTACTTAGTTAACTTTTACGGTGACAGGCCATGGCGAGAGATTTGCTCCGAGTTTTACTGCGGGCTACAACTCGCTACGTGGAAATCTGTAAAAGAACTAAGGTCGCTTTTGAGCTTGAAGAAACGACCACTGGTATGTAAAAGTATCTAGCATTGTGACCTCAGACCGAAAGGCAGAGTTATATCCTTACCGAAATGAACCATGAAATTGTAACGGCAGACATTAGCGACAGGTTATGGCTGTGGCAAAAATTGTACAGTTTTCGTCTAACAGTAACAGTGATGATGAATAATAAATAATAATAAATATTAAATACAGTCTACAGTCTACAGTTTACAGTCAGTTAGGCATTAATTTAATCTCCAAAGCCCGAACCATTCGCAACGTTTCAATTTATTAGCAGATTCGAAGTCTCCGGGGCTTACTGTCTTACTGTACTGTTACTGGCTTACTGTAATTATTTCTCATAGTCGAAATTGTTTTAGTTCGAAAATTTTGCTAAGTTTTTAATAAATTTTGATATTCGTATAAACAATACAAAGATTATAATATATCCCAATATAATATTGGGATAAGCTGTCCCAAAAGGTATCCACTAAATGGGACCCAACTTAAAAAAAACCGGCCGCTTAAATAAAAGAGCGAGTCGGACTCGCGCACGAAGGGTTCCGTACCATCAATAAAAAACGCCAAAAAAACACGTTTGTTGTATGCTGTATGGGACATGAATATTTATTGGAACGAAGTTCCTTATCGCGCGTTGTGAAAGGGGGCTAGACGGAAAAAATTCTTACGAAAAGTTGTCACGACACTTTTTGTTTTTTTTTTTATATTTTGTATTGTAAGCTGTGCGGCTTACTATAGTTCCTTGTTTTGTATGTGTAGGTCGAGGTCGAGGTCAAGGTCGAGGTCGAGGTCGAGGTCGAGGTCGAGGTCGAGGTCGAGGTCGAGGTCGAGGTCGAGGTCGAGGTCGAGGTCGAGGTCGAGGTCGAGGTCGAGGTCGAGGTCGAGGTCGAGGTCGAGGTCGAGGTCGAGGTCGAGGTCGAGGTCGAGGTCGAGGTCGAGGTCGAGGTCGAGGTCGAGGTCGAGGTCGAGGTCGAGGTCGAGGTCGAGGTCGAGGTCGAGGTCGACGTCGAGGTCGAGGTCGAGGTCGAAGTCGAAGTCGAAGTCGAAGTCGAAGTCGAAGTCGAAGTCGAAGTCGAAGTCGAAGTCGAAGTCGAAGTCGAAGTCGAAGTCGAAGTCGAAGTCGAAGTCGAAGTCGAAGTCGAAGTCGAAGTCGAAGTCGAAGTCGAAGTCGAAGTCGAAGTCGAAGTCGAAGTCGAAGTCGAAGTCGAAGTCGAAGTCGAAGTCGAAGTCGAAGTCGAAGTCGAAGTCGAAGTCGAAGTCGAAGTCGAAGTCGAAGTCGAAGTCAAAGTCAAAGTTGATTCCCCTTCCCTTGTCCCACGTTATTTTGTGTTCAGTACAACATAACTGTAAACTAATAAACGACTTATTGTGCAAGTAGGAGATTACCAAAACATCATTAGTTGGTAGGTGGTATCTACTTAGGAAGGTAGGTACTTACCTATTTATTTGCTTTGCGTTTGTTTCTCATCTAACTAGCTAGATTGACAAAAATTGAGCCTACTGATTAAGTTTATATTACATTATATTTGATAATTGTTATAGCGGCAACAGAAATAATTGTGCATCTGTAAAAATGACAACTGTCACAACTATCACGGTTCATGAGATACAGCCCTGTGACAGACGATACGGTCGGTGATACGGCCCCGTTATTACCCTTTGGGTACGGAACACTAAAAAATTATACGTTCTGTTCTTCTGACGTTGTGTCTCGTCACTGTTAATCTATCAATCTTTGTAATTATCTATCTAAGGACACTTTATAAAAAAAGGTATATTTGAATTACATTATAGGTATAGACCATCGACTACACAGCCCAAAAAGACACCGCATGCAAGGCGAACATTGACATCCAAAAGGTCAGTCTTATAAGGCCGATAAAAAATACCGCGCGTCAAACCTGCAGTAGTACCGACCACTTCCTTGACCCGTGCACATCTCGTCTGTTTATGCTAAAAAACCATTACCACAAGCTCAAGTTAGACTGGTTATTTTCCTTGTCGAAAGTCAATAGTGTTGTATCACTACTCAATAATTGATGATCGATAAACCTACATAGTAGTAACAACAACAGTTGGACCTAACTAGTAAAACTACTTATTGCCAACTAGCTTCCGTCCGCGGCTTCGCTCGCGTTGTACCTACATGGATATTAAGTAACCTATTTGCTATTCGCATTTATCATAATATCGCTTTAGAATTAGTTCGCGTTCGCGTTCGCGTTCGCGTTCGCGTTCGCGTTCGCGTTCGCGTTCGCGTTCGCGTTCGCGTTCGCGTTCGCGTTCGCGTTCGCGTTCCCGATCCCGATCCCGATCCCGATCCCGATCCCGATCCCGATCCCGATCCCGATCCCGATCCCGATCCCGATCCCGATCCCGATCCCGATCCCGATCCCGATCCCGATCCCGATCCCGATCCCGATCCCGATCCCGTTCCCGTTCCCGTACTATCAAACCTAATAAAGCTCAAATGGACTCTACGTTTTTTTAACTTTTGTATGGGAAAAAGAAAAGGGCTGTTTTTAGGTTTTCCCGGCAATTATTCGATTTTTTTTTCACCTTTTAAACCTTCATAGACCTCCACGAATATTTAAAGACCAAGATAAAATAAATCCGTTCAGCTGTTCTCGAGTTTTAGCGAGACTAACGAACAGCAATTGATATTTATACATTCACCATTTTAAACACGTGTTTAAAATGGTGAAGGAAAACATCGCATCGTGAGGAAACCAGTACCTAGTAAGTATTTTTATAAGCGGCGATGGGCTTGCAACCTGTCACGTATGGACTGCTAACTACTGCAAAATGTGGGTATGTGCCAAATATAATATTTGGACGTGCCTCTGACTGCTATCGACAACTCATGTCAACACTTCCCATCCCTAGTGAATCACGTCATTTTGAAATTAGAATGCTTTTTCCGGCTCCCCCCGTACCTCATACCTCACTGACTTGACAGAGTTGTTTGTTTGAAGAAATGAAGCCATTAGGCGTCTATTAGGCTATGTAGTCGATGGTATAGACAATAGTACAAATTAGTCCGTGATAATATTATACTGGATGACGATCGATGATATAACACAAAAGAGGTAGGTATAACTAGGTGATGTTACAACTTTATAATTGCTTACAATCAAACGTAACTCCCAAGTTATATTTAGATGGTAGGTACCATGTTTTCAGTATGATTTTACAGGCAATTCTGGTAGACTTTGATATTTAATTAGAAGTAATAAGCTGTCTCCCGCAAAGGGTTCAAAAAAACAGGGATCATTAAGGTGATAAGTGAATTTTTTGAAGTTTTGTATGTGCTGAGTCTACCCGGATAAGACGGAAAAAGTGATAAAACTGCATTATCTTGAAAACCATCAAATTAAAAAAAAAATAGTCTTTCATTTAGGTAGCTAGTATGATTATCTAACGAATTATATATGGACTATTTAGCTATTCATAGCTTTGATTAAAAAAGAAACTAGTGTTTTTGAAGAGCCAACTTTGGAAAATAAATCTATCGAGAAAAGTTTCACTAATCTTGTTTCTGTCTTTAAGTTATCTTTGTCATAAAAACAAAACCGAATGTTTTGCGATTATTGAGAAAAAACGACTCTGCATTCATCAAAAACATTTATTACTCGTCTTAACGATCTAAATCCTCTTTGATCTTTGTATGGATGACATTAGGTACGAGTATAATTCAGGAAATAACCCAGTAATGCGTGATCTTTTGGCCATTCAGATGTGCATGTGCCATATGTAATGTTCGACGTGCCTCTGACTACCCTTTTAGATATATTCAAGGATCTGGGCTCCTAGAATGAGAGTGTGTCTATGTCTTCTGTACTTGGGGATAACAATCGTGAATTTTTAAATAGATGTGAAATAAAATGATAATGAGACGAGCCACTATGTGCGAAAGTAAGGAACAAAAAAAAGCGACGAAAATGTTACCATGAAAATAATATTTTTATTACGTATGTAATATAAAAACCCCTTAATGAATAAAAAAAATAAATATGATCACGACTGTAATCCCCAAGTACGGTAGACATCCTTTCAGATCTCCAGACGCTTAGATCCTTTGAAGATGTCTAGTGGGGGTTACTCAGAGACACGTCCAAACATTATATTTGCCACATGCCCACATTTTGCAGTAGTTAGCATTCCATACGTGACCTGCAACCTGCTAGCCCATCGCCGCTTATAAGAATAAAAATATTAAAAAAAAAAAAAAAAAAAATTAAAAATATAATGGTTTCCTCACGATGTTTTCCTTCACCGTTTTGAGCACGTGTTTTTGATGCGCATATACATTTTTTGAACAGAAAAATCCATTCATGCACGCCGGCATTCGAACCCACGACCTTCAGATTGAAAGTCGAGGTACCTCCCACTCGGCCAAAAACCCCTTATTCAATGACCCAAAAACAAAATAAAATTTGGGAACTACCTACCGAGTTAAATTGGCGTACCTAATGGAAGGTAGCTGTAAAGGCGTTTACAGAAGCTCTGGATTTTGTAAAGCAAACAAGCACGTACGCATTAGAACAAAATTTATTCGTTTTGAAAACAAATTTTGCAATTAAGAGGCTGCCAGTCGCTGATTGCTCTTTTTCGAAACGAAAAAAGAAATACTTCTGAACAAGCCACATCTCCTATTTTTATAAGTATATTACTTCAGGTTCCTACCTAGATTTCTATTAAGCTGAAAACATAATAACAGAAACTTTTCACGATAAAAATATTATTTCTAAATGATACGTTTTAGAATTTATGATCGAAATATTTTATATACCTACTATTAAAATCAACTTGTGATTTATTGTTAAAGATTACATATTACCTATATGTAGATCTAGATTTCTATTAGGATAGATTTTTGATAAGTAATTATACATAATTTATATCATTAATTTAATAATAATAGTTCCATGATAAAACGTAAAAAAACCAATAACGATCCTTGATTTTTCGATTGTTCGAAACATTTTCGTCAGTTTTTTAGATTTTTAAACGTATTAAAGCTAATTTATACTTAGTAATAATTTATTTACCTGAGTGTTTATGTTTATATTGTTAAATCTCGTACTCACAAGCATTTGTCGTAGGTTGTAGATTTGTAGATAAGGATTATTATTACTATCCCTACTTTTTTCTTATTTAAAGCATATCGCAAAACAAAGAAGAAAAAACCGGCAGAGTGCGAGTAGGACTCGCGCACAAAGGATCCCGTACTATTATCTATACAAAACGGCAAAAAAATCACGTTTGTTGTATGGGAGACCCACTTAAATATTTATTTTATGCTGTTTTTAGTATTTGTTGTTATAGCGGCAACAGAAATACATAATCTATGAAAATGTCAACTGTCTAGCTATCACGGTTCATGAGATACAAACCTGTGACAGACAGACGGACAGCGAAGTCTTATAAATAGGGTCCCGTTTTTACCCTTTGGGTACGGAACTCTAAAAATGGAACTAATCGAACAGGTACCTGTAAATACAGAGCAAGTAATTTTCCGCCAACTAAAAGTAAACTGCCGTGCACGGGGTCGCGATGCTCTCCGGAGTAGGGTGGCAACGATAGGCAATAAACATTCTTCAAGCCACCCCCTTCGTTAAACCGCTTCACTTTGCTTGGAAGGGAGAAAAAGATAAATAGTATAATTTATGCAAATAAATTGTGGAGCAAAACAATATTCTGAACAGGAAGCAATTTTGGATAACATTCTTTTCATTTCATTAATTTATTTCAGAGACAAAATAATAATTTGTTGAAATATGTAAGGAAATTACAAAAAACAATAAAATACAATGGCGAAAATAAAATGATATTAGGTTAATTGTAATAAAATTGACAATAAAGATAAATTTGATTTAATATGATTTCGAATACCTACTGTTCAAATTTCAAAGTTGTATCTATTATCTTTAGTAGTAAGATTTATGTCATAGCAGTTATAACATACCCATTTCCGTTGTATCCTGGGCAAGAATCTGAGAACACTAATCCTTTGTAGATCATCAAAGAAGCTCTTGGCAGATCCATAGCTGCGTATCTTGTATCGTATCTGTAGTAATGCTGATATTAGCATAAAGAACTTAGGAAAGTTGACAATGTAGGAGTAGTAACACCTATGTATGTAGAATATTAATAATTTTATGGTTTAGAGCAAAATATATTACGTCAAGTAGGATTAAATTGATTGATTATTTTTATTTTTTAAATCTATTATATAATATGAATCGCTGAATGTGTGCTAAGCGCAAATCTCGAGAGCAGCTGAACTGATTTCGTTAATTCTATTTTGTTGTATTCGTTATTATCAGAAGGTTCTTATGGAAAAAAAAAATTGACAGGACAACGTCTGTCGGGACAGCTAGTTATGAATTAAAATATATTGAATACTATGTTACAAGTTATACGAAAGAATTTCCGGACCATAATCTGCTATAGGTACACATGTATTTGATGTTTCTACATTATTTGCTTAAATAAAACTTAATGTGTAATGGATGCTATAGGTAAGGCCTCTTTTATGTTATTTCATTATTTTTGTTAAATGGACCCTTTTTCGTAATAAGCCTTTTTAATTATCCATGTAATGTGCCTTTGCGTAACACGGTAGGTACAAATAGGTCTACTCGCGAACAGAAAACGAAATATCGTAACAATATTCTTATTAACGTTACATCATTTCGACTTTCGACTATAGTTTGAACTGATTTGTAAGTAGGATTATGAACATCGATGATTGTCAAAAGTAATTATGGTCGTTTCATCGTCGAAACGATATAACTTTGATACAAATATTGTTGCGATATTTAGTCTTCGGTTTGCGAGTAGACCCCATTTCAGTGTCAATCTGAGAACCTTTTTCTTTGTTAAAATATAATTCATCCCAAAGGTCTCTGAAGTAGGCGTTGGTTGTAAAACCCCTCAAGCCAAATTCTTCTACAGCAACTTAATTCTACTTGTTGTGCCGTATAAAATGAGATAAGGACAAAAATATAATGATGGGATACATAAATGAGTATCTATGAATGTAAATGATAGGTTAGTATTTTATATCGTACCTATCCAAGCCCCATCCCAAAGCTATTGCCTCTGATCCACCTTGAGTGGCAGCGAACTGATGAGACATGAGCGACACTGGTGCCCAATCGCTGCAAGCCGACATCATGGAAGTGACCACTTGAATGACACCTGAACGACGTGAATGGATTTATAGGTTTCACATCATACGTCTTCCGAAAACCGATGATGAATAAACAGCTAAGTAGGTACTTACTAATTAACTACTTAGTAGCCATGTTGGTCGAGTGGGAGGTACCTCGACTTTCAATCTGAAGGTTGTGGGTTCGAATCCTGGCGTGCATCGATAAATTTTACTGTTCGAAAAATTATATGCGCGTGCACGGGCATTATGTAGGTATTTACTACATCGCAGGACCACAAAATAAAACCTTTGCCGTTGAACAAAATATTACTTTTACTTCTGACATCAAAAATCTAAAAGAGTGGTTTAAGTTAATGATCAAATTATTTAGTAATAATTGTTTTTACTAACTACACAACCCCAAGGACGGTAGATATCCTCTCAGATCTCAATGCGCTTAGATCCTTTGAAAATGTCTAGTGGGGGTAGTCAGAGGCACGTCCAAACATTATATTTGGCACGTGCCCACATTTTGCATTAGTTAGCATTCCATACGTGACAGGTTGCAAGCCTATCGCCGCTTATAAGACCGTTGTAAGCACGTGTTTTTGATGTGCATATAAATTTTCGAACAGAAAAATCCATTGATGCACGCCGGGATTCGAACCCACGACCTATAGATTGAAAGTCGAGGTATATCCCACTCGGCCAACACGGCTTACCATTAGAATTCTACATTATCCTTGTTGAATATAGGCGATAGAATATTTTCAAAAACGTTAGGGATCCGTATGAAAACTTCGATAAAGTAACCCAAGGTGTAAAAAAAATTGCCATAAAATCATTAGACGCTGGGGCGCCCTGCCAGTCTCTTACCTATGTTGTAAAGGTGTCGCCTTGTTCGGTCTCTGGGATGGTACCACGGATGAACAACACTATATTTGACATAAGATACCCGTTCGGGTTGCCACCAAGTGTCTCCGCAGTAGGCCACAAACGCAGAGCGAGCATCGCCTAGCACAGGACTTTGGTTCATACGCGATAGGCAAGACCCCGATGCTACCAACCAATGAGCACTGATACTTGCAGCATCACAATGAACCTAAAAGAAAAGAAAAAAAAATGCATTTTTCTCTATACTTATAAATTGACTAGCTTCCGCCATCCGCTTCGCCCACGTGATACCTGGATAAAAAGTAGCCTATGTGTTATTCTGATGTATAAGCTATATTAATGTAAAGTTTAATTTTAATCCGTTCTATAGTTTTGCGTGAAAGAGTAACAAAGTAAACACACACAACCACTCTCAAACTTTTGCATTTATAATATTAAGTAGGATTATGTCAAGTCGTAAGAAAAATAAATTTTACTGAACATCTTTGTGGAGCACTACAATATTAACGAGTATAACTTTTCTATCTATGATTTTTTAAGATGTTTAAAAGGGCTCGTCCATACAATACATTTGACACATGCCCATACTTTAAAACTCAAGTTATGAACTCGAAAGTCGCGTCTCCTCCACTGTTTATTCAAATCCTTCGGAAAGTTTCCTGATTTGTAATTCAACAAGTTATATGATCGTGGAAAGTTATCGGCTGCTTTGTAAATGAAGTTCGTACCTAAGTTATAACGAGTAGGCATTTGTGTTAGCTGGGTTAATAGTTTATAATAACCCTTAATCGTTATCTACCTAATTAATTATTTATTTACTAGAAAAACTTTTATGTCTGTTTAGTTGTCGCACATACCTGCGAAGGTTCATAAACGTAGACAGCTGCAAAAGGGTATTTAGACCACGAAATCGACTTGTTTATATATGAATAGACACTCTTAGATTCCTTTGTCTCCGCTTTAACAATACTACCATTAGAAATATGAGAGCTCGTAGTTTGCCATTCTGTTGTTACGTTTAATAAATAAGGTATTGATTTATTATTCCCCCCAGTTGTGTTAAAACATGACTGATTCCAGTTTTTGTAATTTTCTACTGTGTGTTTCTTTGAATGTTTGACTTCGTCGTGCTCGTGACCGCTTTGATCTACATGCTCCAAAAGTATCTTATCAACATTATTAATTTCTTTAGCAGTCTTCGCATTATAATCAAATTTCAACATGTTATTTGCTTTCTTTGCAAATGGGACTTGCGTATGTTTGTCGTGAAGCTCAAAGAACTTTATTTTGTCGTACACAGTTGTTGACTCCGTTTGATATTCTCTTACTGTGTAATCAGAAATACTTGATTTTGTTAATAGAGTTTTAATCGAATTATTTGTATGGTTATTTTTATGAGTTGTTTCTCTAATTCTTGTTATCGGTAAAACTAAATGCGTTTTAGTTTCTGAAATACGGTTTTTTGCATTTATAATTGGTTTGTTTATAGATTCATTAGAATATTGAGGAATATTGAAAGGTGAATATGCAGTTGAAAAGTAGTTTCTCGTTGTTCTTGCTAACAACGGACCTTTTATGTGAAATACCCAAAATGATGAATTCGGTGTGCTTATTACATTCGTATTGAATTTTTCACTATTTTTCAGTTGGCATTCAGAATTCACGCAATTTTTTTCTCCGACACGGTCAACAGACTCATCCGAATAATAAAATTCGATGTAACTAGGTGTAAAAGGTTGTGAAATCGGAGGGCGAGCTGTAAAAATAATTGGGTTTCCTCCTTGGACAAACTCGAATATTTTTTTTGTTATATTAACATGCTTGCTTGAACGTGGATTGGAAGTAGTATGCTCAAAGTTCACGAAAATTTTAGTTTTCCTCCAGAGTAAATTGATGATTTCATATTGTTTTCTGGTCACTCTTCCCACTTGCCACTTCTTTGGTTGTCTGGCATATGTTGATGTGATATTGGTTGTATGAGTAGATTTGCGTTTTATGGAAGTGACATTACGCTTGAAAAGAAAACTGGGCGGATCAGCCTTTTGTTTCTGAAGGTCTGTGATCTCCTCATCATCACTAGGGAGGAGACGAGCGCTGTAACAGCTCACTATTGTTATAAAAGTGAGAACTGAAAGAAGCATGGTTGCAAAGTTTTTTTGCACGCATGCTTAAATAAATTCACTGAACCATTTCAATTAAATTTCAATAAATTTAATTATTAATTAGAAAAATTAAAATAATATACAAATGAAAAATCAATGACAATGACAAAACTTTGACTCGAAAATATCATAGAGCATTTTGATCGATGTAATGTTGTCTTTCTGATTTATTTTTTTCTTCCTCTAAAGTAAAATATCGAAGCAAAATTCTATGTTCATCACACAACTGTTTGTCCTGGGTGGGGATTGAACCCATAACCTACAACACAGAAGGTGTGAGGCCACGCATAAGTGATTATAATTACCTTGTCCGTTAAAAGTATATTTTCCTCTTTGGATAGCTTTTCCAACCTATTTTTTAAATTAAAAATAATAATAGCAAGTGACGTAAAAAGCCCCGAAAATATCAGTGGCAATTGACATTAGATACGTGATTAATGTTGATTGATGGACTATCAATCAATGCGTCAATCTTGAGTTCACCACTATTTCTGTTATTTTTATAGACATGACAGTTTTGTGATCAATTGCATCAATGCCCCTGATTGTAATTTTTTATTATTGCCTTTAATTACGTGTGATCGAAATGTGTTAAGAAATAGGCTGTGTCAATGTGCATCATTTACGTAAACATTGTCAATTGCCATTGATCGTTTCAGGGTAGTTGACAAAATATGTTTGGTTCAAATTACATGATTACAAATTACTGTCATATTTTAACGTCAATATTGTTTTACCACTTTACGTCAAACAAGCGGTAATGGAAAAACTGATAATTAAATAAATTTTATAGTGTTTTTTTTTCTATTCTGATCAAGAAAATTACAATTTTGGTAAGTATTTTATCTTTATAATAGGTACACAATTATATAAATTATCTTCATCATAACCACAAAGTATTTATTACTAAACTTCTTTTAGATGTGTTGTTTTTGATCTACCTACCTCTTTAGAATATCTACTTAGCCAAACAACTTACTAGCCAAAGGATTAGGAGGTATACTGGTATAATGTATGCTGGCTTAACACATAAAAAATAGTTTATAATCTGAGGTTTTACAGAGAGCCATCGAGATAATTATAGTCATCTTATCTTGCCTTGTACCTATATAATACCAACCGGTATCGGTAACAAAGTCTATTCTGTTTAAAAATATAAATGCATTATGCGGCTACGTGTACCTAGGAACAATCTATGAGTAACAGTAAATTATACATAATCATAAAGATCCATCGGTAACCATTATTTGACAGTAAATTGCATGTTTTATACAAAAACACTTCGTTAGGTACCAAGTAACTCAAGTTTTTCAACCTTTTCATCCCACTGCTGGGTATAGGCTCCACTTGCATTTATTTTGTACGAATCTCTACCCTGATTGAAGACCCCTTTTTCCGTCTCTGGGTCACTATTCGGTTAGAACTAAGTAGGTATTTAATTATCACTACTACGGATATTGAATAAAGAAACATCTATCAACTATTTATGAAATAGGAGTCTCCTACTTACCTACTTTAAGAAAATATCCATCCTGCAGGGAAGTCGAACTAAATTAATTTCATAAATAACTTTCAAAAGAACATTTAGCCTAAACTAGTTTAAATAATGTCGAAATAATAACTACTGTTGTTCGATACAGTTTTCACTTATTGGCTCAGAATATAGTATAATGGTAGAAAGTTTCAGTTAATGCGTCAGCTGTTTTACTAACTGCCCTGTAAATCTCTTTGCCCTGGAATTGGAATATGTCTCGAATCATACCTAATAGGTACACCGGATTTTATACCCTTTTAAGGTATATAGGGTTAAGGCTTTTAGGTATATTATACTAACTCGTACATACATACCTACTTTAAAATTCATAATCTATCTTATTACATGAAAAAGTTTAGAGTGTAGTTAAAAGGGTCGAACAGTTTCCTTTTTGAGGTATAATTGATTTAATGAATAATGAAATACTGTGTATAGGTACGGTCGGCGGATCTAGGTATTCGTAAAGTTAGCCGTTTGGTTGCGTGGTAGACAATTTTCGACCTTATGCAGTGAGACAAAATATTCGTTTTCACTCACGCTTACTTCACAAAAGTCTAGATCCGTCGACCGAACTTTACTTTTATATATTAATCTCTAAACATGTATTCAGGACTAACAATGAATTCCACACCGATTGCGCTGAATAAGGCGGCTATGCGCAAATATGAGGATTTGGAGGTGCCATGTGACGCCATACTCGCCAGCTACGTGTGGGTGGACGGAACCGGAATTAATTTGCGATCGAAAGATCGGACTTTTGATTTCGTTCCCAAATCTCATAAAGGTAATAGTAGTTTTTTTTTCAGAATGAAATTTCATGCACACTCTATTTAAGCTACCATCCAAACAATCATTCACGCATAATTTATAAGTATTCCATATGACAAATACTATATTAACAAAACGATGCTTTTTGATTTTATTTCCTGAAATGTGATTCAGTTTTCACTGTAACTACCTTAATTTTGATATATTCCTATCTGTCATACTTATTACATTTGTATTTTTTATAGGTACCTATAAAAATGTAAAATTACTTTTTAATCACTTTTTGATTTTATTTTCTGGAATATGTGATATATTTTTCACTATAACCTTAATTTTAATATATTATCATATCTGTAATACTTAATACATTTATATTTTTTTATAATTTATTTAGATACCTATGAAATGGTAATAGTATTAACCCGCAATTCATGGAATATGAAAGTTTATAAATCACCTCTTGATATCTTTTCACGATAATCAATCTTAGTTTGTGACTTTAGTTGTTTGTGAGAATGTAACATTACCATTATATAAAAATAAAAACGTATGTATGTATGCATACTATAATGTATGTATGTATGCATACTATAATGTATGTATACAAACAGTTTTTTTTTTGCAAAAACGTGTCAAGTGATTACTTTTCAGTGGAACTAATCAGTGATTCACGATTTGAGGCCGTTCCGCGATTTACTGTAAAACTACTATACATAATTTGATGGGAACATAAAAATGTAATAGAATTTTGAGTCCCAAGGATTGCCTTGGGACCTCAAAATTCTATTAATTCATTAAAAGTATGATAAATATATGTCACATTTTAGGTGATATATATTTTTATTTTTTTATTTCAGAGAACATAAATACATGTGAATAAAAACTATAATTATGAACATTGGAGAATGTATTAATATTAAACCTTGCCGTGTTCTCTAGTGCTCGCCCTTAGGATTAATTGAAGAGTCAGACGTTTCTGAAAATATAACTTTAATTAGAGAATCGTAAACTAAAATGTGTGAAACTTGTGTGTGTGTGTGTGTTTTTTTTAAAGTTTATTTTTTTATTTAAAGTGCAATTCGATCTGTTTGATCATAGTTACGTCATCGGGTTATTCTTCCATTAAACTTCAAAGTCTGTAGTAAACAGTCTCAGATATCTTTTATCTTTAGTTCGCAGCTTGATTGTTGTTTTATCGTTTTAGATTTGCCGATTTGGTACTTTGACGGCAGTAACACGGCGCAGGCGAACCCCGACAATTCCGACACATTTATATTCCCGCAAGTGATTTACCATGATCCATTTCGACGAAGCAACCATATATTAGTGCTGGCGGACACATACCAACATAATTACCAGCCAACTGGTGAGTTATCTTCTGGATTAATTGACTTTCGGCGTCGGAATCATGTAACACGTGAACCGCTCTGTTAAAAGCATTCGTGGGCAGGCGTTTTTCTATACAAACGTGTTCAGCTGTTTCCTCCCTGAATGATGATTCTTAGTAAATATTTTTCTACCATACAAATCTATGAGAATCACTGCGCTGCACTCATTTTTTCCCATAAATTAGTAATTATAAGAATTAGGAACCGTTAAAACCACAAACATTTTACGAATATTGTTTATATTCATCAAATGAAAGAAAGACTTACAGGCATCCCCATCTTTTTTTAATTTTTTTTTTAATTTTAAAAGCGATCCAGTTTTGAAGGAGTAAACAGGTGAATACGAAATAGCGATTACGTCTTTTTTAAATAAAAATATTGGGTCCTCGCTGTTGTTGTCTCTATCGCCACGTTTATGTCTGGAAAGCAATAGATTTTTTAAATAACTATTTTTCAATTTTGTCGCTGCTAGGATTACCTCTTAAGCAATTATATTCCTGTCCCGACTCGCTGCGATTTAGTAATATAATTCTAATCATACAAAATGTATGGATAAGATATACTTATGGCACATCACCACACGCCCCGACATAAAAATATAATTGCGACTATAGTTAGGTTGCGATTTTGGTAGTACTTCCTTTTCCTGTTTATTTAGCAGATGTTCGTGAAATAAATAGCAGTAAAGTTTTATATTTTTAGTAGTTGTAGGTATATATTGTACATTAATGTCATTAGAAAACGTTGCTTTATTTATTAAAAGAAGTAGAAGAAATTTATGTTTTATTCTGTAATAGGTATACATCAAAGTATAGATGAAAGTGAGTGAGTTCATATAAGCTAGTGGCCAACTTGGGTAACGAGGTTTTTAGGGCGCTTTATGGAACAAAATCTTCCATCAATATAAAGTAAATATTAGAAAGAAAGGAAGAAAAACAGCGTATTTTTGTGTTCAACATTTTTAGAAAAATAGCGATTATTTCTTCTTGATTTTTAGAAAAATAGCGAGTCTTGAAAAGGTATTATTTTCGAACGAGGCCTATTTTCACATCAATGGGCACGTCAACAAGCAAAATTGACATCATTAAATAACAGTCGAATTTTCAAAATTAAATTAGGAGCTGCCATACCAGCAAAGGGTATAATTGGTCCGTATTTCTTTGAAAATAATTGAGGAAATTACTTTACTATTGTGATTATAATGAACTAGCTGACCCGTGCCCGCTTTGCTGTGCGTAAGACATTTCTAATACCATCGTGGACTTTTTTGTAGACGTTTTTAAGGTGTACAATACTGTAGTACATTATTTTGATATATCTCGTGGGGTTCAGCCAGCATTTGCAATGTAAGCGCAAAAAAATGTGTTTATTTACGACATCACATTAGAAACCTCTAAAATTATCAGTGTTTCTCTACTATATTATGCATGTATTATACATATAAACCTTCCTCCTGAATTACTCTATCTATTAAAAAAAACCGCATCAAAATCCGTTGTGTAGTTTTAAAGATATAAGCAAACGTACATACATACATACATACATATTACATACAGACGCGGGAAGCGGAAAGCGACTATGCTTTATACTATGTAGTGATAATGTAAAATATTGCGGGAGTTTTCGACTTAACAGTAACATGAACAATATGGAGCAACATGCTACACGCTTGATATGTAACTTAACCGGTACTCAACGAAATATTTTCGAAAATAGGAACTTCTCACATATTTATATGTTTTTTTGTGGAATGCTAACTACTACAAAATGTGGGCATGTGCCTAACATAATGTATGAACGTGCTTCTGACTACTCCCACTAGACATCTTTAGGGGGTCTAACCGTCTGAAGATCTGAGAAGATGTCTACTGTACTTGGGGATTACCGTCGTAATACTTTTTAGGGTTCCGTACCCAAAGGGTAAAACGGGACCCTATTACTAAGACTTCGCTGTCCGTCTATCTGTCACAGGGCTGTATCTCATGAACTGTGATAGCTAGACAGTTGAAATTTTCACAGATTATGTATTTCTGTTGCTGCTATAACAACAAATACTAAAAACAAAATAAAATAAATATTTAAGTGGGGCTCCCATACAACAAACGTGTTTTTTTTTGTCGTTTTTTATAGATAAGTATACGGAACCCTTCGTGCGCAAGTCCGACTCGCATTTGGCCGATTTTTTTTGCTGAAGATACAAAAATGCTTTGATATACGGTTATTCTAACTCATTTACGATTATTTTTGTTCGAAACGAAAAAAGAAATACTTGTGAACAAGCCACATCTCCTATTTTATAATGTATAGTACCGTAGATGTAGACCGCTGCAATGATGACAAACACACGTCCGCGCGTGGTCCGCCTTAGCTTTTCGAATTAATTAATGATATAAATTATGTATAATTACTTACTTATCAAAAATCTATCCTAATAGAAATCTAGATCTACATATTACCTATCTTTAACAATAAATCACAAGTTGATTTTAATAGTAGGTATATAAAATATTTCGATCATAAATTCTAAAACGTATCATTTTGAAATAATATTTTTATCGTGAAAAGTTTCTGCTATTATGTTTTCAGCTTAATAGAAATCTAGGTAGGAACCTGAAGTAATATACTTATAAAAATAGGAGATGTGGCTTGTTCAGAAGTATTTCTTTTTTCGTTCCGAAAAAGAGCAATCAGCGACTGGCAGCCTCTTAAGGCGGGTTGGTACTAATTGTGTGTGTAACGCTCTGTGTTGTCCAATCCGCAATTATGCCAATAAATGCGCGTGTCCATCTATAGTTTACTCATCACAACTACAAGTAAAGTAATATGTATAATAAGTATGTATTTACAAAAAAGTATATAAGTATTCTATCAGTTATCTGGTTCCCATAGTACAAGCTTTGCTTAGTTTGGGGCTAGATGGCGCTGTGTGTCAAGTCACCCGTGCTCGTTCGTGAGATAGAACAACTGTACCATAAAACACCGACGACGATACTCCATACTCAAATTAAAGCAAAACATACGCGAGGAGATAGCAGCATGTTGCCAATGAGTTATTTTTTGCGCAGTGTATTGCAGGAGTTCCTACGTAGTTATATTTATTTTCATGTTGCAGAAGTGTAAAAACTTCTATGTAGGTACTACTTTTAGTATAGAATAACGAACCTCCTCTTTTTAAAAAATATATAGGATCACGACTGTAATCCCCAAATACGGTAGACTTCCTCTCGGATCTCCAGACGCTTAGATCCTTAGAAGATGCCTAGTGGGGGTAGTCAGAGGCACGTCCAAACATTATATTTGGCACATGCCCACACTTTGCAGTAGTTAACATTCCATACGTGACAGGTTGCAAGCCCATCGCCGCTTATAAGAATACTAACTGATTTCCTTCACCGTCCTTTTTTCGAACAGAAGAATCCATTGATGCACGGGCGGATTCGAACACACGACCTTCAGATTGAAAGTTAACTTAAAGTTCTCGAAGACTAAAAATAGAAGCTCTGGGTTTCCTACTGTCTGTTCAATTATCTTGTTACCTTTTCGATTACTTGACTAACTCCGTGAAGAAAACCAAATGAAAGTCGTGGATCATCCATTACAATTTGAAGAATCGTGGTTTCAAGCGTCTATAAATTACTCGGTGCTTGTGCGCGCATACGGAAAATTTTATATCCGGCACTGTCTGACGGAGCCCCAAATAATGACAAATTGTCTCCAGTCCATTACATGTCAGTTTTTTTACGTTGCTTTAATAATATTTCCAAGCGCCGGAAAATTTGTGGTACATATTTATAAAAATAAGATTGGATTTGTGACAGATTTGGACTTATTTTTGGTCGAACTAAAAATTATTATTTAAAACTAGCTAACCCGGTGAATTTCGTATCGCTTTAGAATGTTAATTTCCCGTTCCCGTTCCCGTTCTCGTTCCCGTTTCCGTTATAAAAAGTATCCTATGTCCGTCTCCTGGTTCTAAGCTAGCCCCACCAATTTTCAGCCAAATCGGTTCTGCCGTTCTTGAGTTATAAATAGTGTAACTAACACGACTTGCTTTTATAATAGTTATGGATAAAATGAAGCTAATTTTTCAATGCAATTATCAAATACGAATACTTACGAGCATAAAGGTCTTATAATTATATTCTTCTATACTCTATACCTAGCGAAGACGGGCTTGCAACCTGAACTAAGCGAAGGTATTATGAAACATCTTTACATCTAATTTGTTGGTACAGTTATGTTATGTATGACTTTGTATTATAATTTGAATATCTACTAAGTTTAGATTACATCACGTTCAAATCGAGTACCTGTACATATTTATTATATTACTAGCTGACCCGTGCCCGCTTTGCTGGGGGACAGATAGTTTCACATTTGGTATTACAATCTTCAAAATAAACTAAAGCCTATATGTTGCCGAAGACTAATAACTACATAACAAAAAAAGTTTCATCAAAATCCGTCCAGTAGTTTTTGCGTGACAACAGACAGACAGACAGACAAAAATTTAAAAATGTTTTTTTTTTGTTTGTGTTACTTGTATTCATATTCATTTATTGCTCCAGTTGGTAATGGTCTTAACATATTTGTACAGAGTTTCTCAACATGGGCCCCGCTAGGGCACTACAATAATATATTATTCTAATTACATACTAATTAAAATAATAATAATAATAATAATAATATATATTTATATAACTAAATATATATAATTAAAATAGAAATCTTTGTTTATTAATGTTTAACCATAAATTATTTTATATTTATAGAAACATTTAGACACTAAATAGGTTTTAAGGTTTTTCAAAAATATTGAGTTTTTTCTATTGATTTTAATTTTGAAGGGAGCATGTTATATATTTGAATGGACATGTGATATGTTCTAGTTCTGACTATCTGTAGTTTTGTGTAAGGAAGGTTTAATTTATCTTTATTTCTTAAGTTGTGTTGTTTTGTGTATGTGTTTTTAGATAATGTAAAAAATAGTTGGGTTGTTCTTACAAGGATAAAGTATAAAGGCCCCTAGGAGTATTTTTTTTAGTTTTTATTCAATGTACAGAATTGAACTCTTCTACAGTTTTATTATATTGTATATTTATATGTATAGATGTATAGATGACACTTATCTTCTTTATTCGGGTCAGAGTCAAATTACCGCAAAAACTGCGTGATGTTATGCGAAAAGGGGGAAGTGGAAGAACCATGGTTTGGTTTCAATCAAGAGTTTTTCTTGACGACAACTGACGGCCGTCCTCTCGGCTGGCCGACTGGTGGATTTCCCGCCCCTCCGGGCCCCTACTACTGCGCTACGGGGGCAAACAAGATTGTCGCTCGAGATCTTATGGAAGCATTTTATAGGTAAAAATCTATGAGTATTTTTGACTGTGGGAATTTACAGGAGAGGAGAAAAGAGCGTACAAAAGAAGCCTCACTACGAGGTGCACTGAAAATCCTTTCACCGCAATATTTTTTGTCAAAAATCACTAGGACTTGTTCTCTTTTTAAAAATATAGGTGCAGAAAGAAACTCGCAAAATATCGGTGAAATTCGGTGCAAAGCTATATTAGTTTCGAAATGCTTTGCAGGTGTTGCCTTTTTGCCGGTATTCAATTGAACGGAATCAATCCCGGAACCACTCCATCTCAATGGAACTTTCAGGTAACCTTATTAATCTTTAGCAAGTTTCTTTCAAATTCAAATTCAAATTGAAAAATCATTTATTTCAATAAAATCACAAGGGTGATCCTTTGAAACGTCTTAGGAACTAGGTGAAGCTACGCCGATTCCACGCGACCAAGCCTAGAAGAATCAGGCAACAAACACGGCTTGGGGTCTACCTTTTTTTTAATGATCCTTTCCTTAATGCTATGTAGAGCTCCAGTGTGATGCTAATCGAACAAGGTGGAGGCTCAAACAAGAATAATAATTAAACCTTAAAAGCAAAGGCATAATATAGGTACACTAAATGTATGTTATTCCAATTTTCTGAATTGCTTGTAAATAATTCAGCAAATAAAATATTCTAAAATATTCTGTGAAATAAGTTTGACAAATATTTTTATTGTTCAATATCAACCAATTCGACCCTAGATATTGGGGCATGAATAACCGGATTGTGTATTTTTGGCGCTGTCAAAGGTCGGGCCGAGCCCGGGCATAAGGTCAGCGGATGATCTATGGATGGCGCGATACATACTGGCCCGCTTGGCTGAAGAGTATGGCACCGTGGCCAGCTTCGAGCCGCAACCCATCTCAGATTGGCCAGGCAACGGCACTTTTTGCTACTTTTCTTCGAAGGACATGAGGGAGGACGATGGCATTCTGTAAGTTTATGCAAATCACTTTAGGCAAAACAAAAAAAAATCACAAAACGCTTCGCTGATCTGACTGATAGACTGTTTTTAAAACTATTTTCAATCATTTCGTGGAATATTATACTTAGATGAAGAGGATATTAGTAGATGTTTGTTGGTGACACATTCGTTATTTCGGTTTATAAATCATTTTATGTTTGTAAGTGTTTTTTTACATCCGTTTTAGATTGTTTTTGAGATACAAATAATGGATAAGTCAATGAAAGTCTGATATTCGTTAATGCTCATGTTTCCGTTCTCGGATAAAACGGTGCTTAGGTATATTCCAATCTAAAGTATCGTTTATGTTAACATCGTAAATGGGGTATGCTTGCATACAACGTAATTCTGAAGCTTACACGATTCACGCCCACCTGAGGCTCGATTATACTCGTACCTTCAAGTGCAATTGCAATTGATAGCCATTTGTGTTGCGCCGGCGAACGATTAATGGGGTGTATCAATGGCCAATACCAATGAAATTTTTTGTCAATTAATTTCACTCACGTAGCTACCCACATTTAAAAATCCCTATACTCAACTAAATTTATTTGGGTCACTTAATTACCTCAAAACTCGAACCCTGATCTATATAATGAGCTGTGTCATCTCTATGTGCCAAATAATAATAATCGGGGCCGAAGACAGTCGTGCTTTATGTTGTACTCTCTAGTCTATAAGACGCACGTGCTGCCCTGCACCCTAACTGCCCTTAGCACCTTCGCCAGCCTTAGCACTACACTTCACAGCGAAACTCTACCAGAAATTATTGCGGATAAATGAAGGCGTTTATGTTTATGTCAGTATGTGTACTGCGAAAATGATTCTTGTCCAATTTGGATTTTTAATTCTTAACTAAATAATGTGTTTGAAATGAAGAAGAGAAACTGAATTGCCAGGTAAAGTTTCTCATTTCATATCACAGAACCCATCCCATCTCCATCACTAACCAAAAACTCTAGACCATTTTCATTCTTATAGAATTTCAAATAGTCGTCATCACCTGTTTTCCATTCAATCAGTTTGCATGTTTTTTTATAATTTTCTTTACAAAGGGCTTCTTCCTGCTGGTTGCGGCCCAGGCATAGACCTTGAGAAAAAATAATAATAATAAAAATAATAATAATAATGTTTATTGTCATGAAAGTAGGACATATTTATCCAAAATATTAATATGACTTTTATGGTTAGTTATGAAATAAAATACCTACCTTTAATTTATTGTGGGTATCCATATTATATCGTACGTCTTTTTCTCGTAAGTCTTATTGTATGAAAACATGCGTTTATTGACACAGCAATAAAATGCTAAAAGTTTTACGAACTGACAATATATTTCTCAAGTTTATTTATTATTTTCGAAGCAAACCGTATTCCATCTGATGTGAAATATTATTATATTTTTCGGTCCCAAAAATGTGTAGTGTCATGATAGACAAGTAAACTGAAAACCACATTAAATATACCTACCGGAACAATGGAGAGGAGAAACCTTTTCACGAACCCAAAAGCGGTTTACGCAAATCTGGAATGTAATCTGTGTTAGGCGACAAGCGTCAGGCCTTCTGAATGACCACCCTTAACTGCCTACAGAGTGATTGAACGGGCCATAGATAAGCTGGCGCGCAGACACGGCGCTCACATCAACGAGTATGACGCTAACAATGGTGCTGACAACGCGCGGCGCCTCACGGGGAAAAATGCGATGCCTCACATCAGAGATTTCACTGCAGGTACTATATTATACCTCGCCATACTGTAAACACAGTCTAGCCATCCTGTGTAAAAGCATAGATACGATAGATTTCTTAAAGTTGAGTAGGTACATACAGAGTGGCCTCACAGCACAGTTGGTGGGAGCTCTGCCTTCTGCGCTGTAGATTGTACGTTTGATTTCCTCCGGGACAAAAATTGTGTGATGAAAATAGATAATTATTTTGGACTGAGAGTTATAACTGTACTTGTATTATAAACAAGTATATAATACATTTTTATTATTTATACATGTACAAGCTTCCGCCAGCGGCTTCGCCCGCGTGTTAGTTACCTGGATAAAAAGTAGCCTATGTGTTATTCTGATATATAAGCTATATCACTGTAAAGTTTCATCTAAATCCATTCAGTAGTTTTTGCGTGAAAGAGTAACACACACTCACTCGCTCACAAACTTTCGCATTTATAATATTAGTAGGATTATGTGTAGTACGAGTATAGTACCTTGGCTAGATGGCACTCTGTGAAATGTCTACCAATATTTATCAAAATGACCCTCATCTTTACTGAGTAAAGACAATAAGTGAATACTACAAAGTTTATTGAGTCATATAACTCAAGAGAGATACGAGTATATGACTCAATAATATAAGATATTTCGTTTTTATAAAAATATCACCATAAGTAGGTACTTCGTTAACCATAGCAGCGTTTATTAAAGTATCTTTATGCTTAAAGATGTCATATCACTGCGCGTAAAAAACATAATGCGGTGAATGGAGGCAGGTTTTGGTAATTTTATATCATTTCAAGTGATTTTAATATCAGAAATGAGCTTCGACATGTCACGCGCTTCAATTTTTGCTTCAAAAGGTTTGGTAATATACCTAATATTGTTTGTTTAGCTGAATTACATTACAACACTCTACACCTGCAGGGCTATTTTGTAAAAAACATGAATATCATGTTATGATGTTGAATGCAATACCTAATGTTAGAGAATACGTAATCTGTACACTTTTCATAGTAACTATTTACTGTTTATGCACCTATACCTACGCTTCTGCGTAGGTATTGTATTGGAAGCGTAGGTATAGGTGCATAAACAGCATAAAAAGCGTAGGTATTATGGCGTTCAGTACCAATAAATATTGGTATGAATATCATAACATGATAATCATGTTTTTACAAAATAACCCCACTGGTTTGCTATCGTCTATCTCGTCCTATGTTATAATTCTATAGCATCATAATGCTGATATCACAACCGAAGCTTTCAATAATATTATAAACTAGCGACCCGCCCCGGCTTCGCACGGATGCAAAGCTGATTCCTATAAACCTTCCTCCTGAATAACTCTATCTATTAAAAAAAACCGCATCAAAATCCGTTGTGTAGTTTTAAAGATAGTTGTGTAGACATACAGACGCGGGAAGCGGGAAGCGACTTTGCTTTATACTATGTAGTGATAGTGATGTTGTTTAATGTAGCTTTGTAAAGCTTGGCTTAATACCGTAACCTGGTAAAGACCCAGGTAACATTTTATGCCATCAATCATGAACTCTGTAAAGACTGTTTACGAGCCTCAATGAGTCCATTTATCCGTAAAAGACTTACCCTCTTATTCAAGAACGACACTATGAGAGCACGCACCCACAGTGGACGAAATCTTTTTTCATAAACATCACTTTATGTGTTGCGCGACACTGCATAGTGTGACTAGAGGCACATTGTCGTGTGCCTCCAGCCAAAGTTGAGCTCTAAAGGCACACGGTAGCGTGCGCCATAGTGCCGCTCAACACATAAAGTGATGTTTATGAAAAAAGATTTCGTCCACTGTGGGTGCGTGTTCTCATAGTGTCGTTCTTGAATACGAGGGTTATACTCTCATAGTAGTTTTGAGCTCATTTTGGTCGTACATTTTTAATTACTCTCTAATATTTTGGCCTACAGCGTGATTTATATCAAGATAATAAGTTTAGCGTCTGTAATTACTTGAGAAGTCTTTCGTATTAGCCTAGATTTTCATTTTCAAACATTATTAAAATAATTATAATTTATGTTTACCCAAATAATGTTTTCTGTCTTATAATTAATGGATATAAAGTACAAAAGTATCGTGAATATTTATTCACTAAGAAATATTTACGTACTAGCCGACCCGTGAAAGACGTTGTCCTGTCAAATTTCAATAATCGAATGGAAAAGACTGAATGTTTTTAGTCTGTGATGTCAGATTTGATGCACACCAGCACCATCTATACAGAAATCATCCCTTTTGCGTTTTTTTATCGTTTTGGGGATATTTTTCATATTTCAAAGTAGTCTATTATTTATTGGGGCATTATATCTACATCTACAGCAAATTTCAACTTAATCCGTTTTGTCGTTTAGGATTGATTGAGGAACAAACATACATACAAACTCACAAACTTTCACATTTATAATATTATTAGGATGTATATTTTATGAAAAATGTAAATTCAGGACCTAATTGCTTTCTATTTATCTGTTTTACTTTTCGCATAGACTATTTTGTAGCAATTCTTAGACGAATAAAGACCACCCACTCACTTACAGCAAGGAGCCTGTCGTTTATTGTCGGTAATTACGTGGGCTGTTCTACAAATCTACATAACATTAACAAAACTAATAAACCATCAGGTACTATATAACGATAAGCTCTGTTACCCTCAGAATCCATACAAATTTCAGAGTTGTCGGAGCGGTAGTGATTGATGAACTTAATCTGCAATGGGCGTATATGCGTATAAGGTAATCCATTATTAACTATGTTAAAAAAACCGATTCTACAAACAATAGTTATTTGTTATACAAGAGTGCAAAGTTGCTTTTTAACCGCGTGTTCAATTTTGATGACCGAGCAAGCGAAGAATTCTAAAATTGAATCACGAGCGCAGCGAGTGATTCAAAATTAGAATCTTGAGCGTTAGCGAGGGAATCAAAAGAGCACGAGGTGAAAAATCTTTGCACTCGAGTGCAACACGTAACTTTTCATTCCACCTCAGCGAGGAAATGACTAAATGCAAAAAAAAAAACGTTTACAATCACAAGATAGGTACTTTTATTTCAGTTTAGGTATTAACTACTATATGCTCTATTGTTAATAATTTTTGCAGCGTACGCGATATAAGGATTTTTTTTGCTTTTGATTCACACGTTGGGTTACGTTATCGAAGTTTTCATACGGATCCCTAATAGTTAGACATATGGTATTATTGACTTATTTGTAGATATTCATGTCTTCTTTAAAACTGTAGTACATCACTTTGCTCTATTGTCAATAATTCCCGCAGCATACGCGATATAAAGCTTTTTTTGGATTTTTTATCACACGTTGGGTTACATTATCGAAGTTTTCATACGGATCCCTAATAGTTAGACATATGGTATTGTTGATTATTTGTAGATATTGAAGTTTTCTTTAAAACTGTAGTACATCACTTTGCTCTATTGTCAACAATTTCCGCAGCGTACGCATTTAAGGTTTTTTTTTGGATTCTTTTTCACACCTTGGGTTACATTATCGAAGTTTTCATACGGATCCCTAAAATTTTTGAAAATATTCTTTAGCCTATGTTCATCAGGGATAATGTAGAATTCTAATGGTAAAAGAGTTTTTCAAATCGGTCCAGTAGTTTCGGAGCCTATTCGTTACAAACAAACAATCAAATCTTTCCTCTTTGTAATATTAGTATAGATATAGATAATCTTAATAATGACGTGAAAAAATGCCGCGTAAAGAACCTACGCGGTTCTTTACAAAGTTCAAAAGTTACAAAGTTCTTTCTTTTAAAGCAAATTGGAAAAAGAACACCAAGAAGGTTTCAAGTCTGAGTTTTTAACAAATTAAAAAAAGTTGTATGGTATATTCGGCACCATAGAGGTAGCAGTAAATAGGTTTAATGATTTTTTTAATTCACAAACTTAGTGCACACGATGTTCTAAATTCAATTTACTTTATCCTCTAGAGAATAAAAACGGCTTTTGCACTCAGATATTGAAGAGTAAAAATACTCTTTCCGAGATGGTGGGATGAAAAATATTTTACATATGTTTTTTCATGCGTTACATTGGAATTTCGGTAAAAATTGAAAATGTTGTTTCATTTTTGCAATGAAAAGGGAAGGCGCAAGTCAAACTCGAAATAGGTAAATATGGTGATAACTTGATCAATAATTGGCAATAGAATACTGAAACTGAAAATAATGAAAATAAAACTCTTTTAGTAATATCATCAAATAAAAATAAATAGGATCACGACTGTAATCCCCAAGTACGGTAAACATCCTCTCAGATCTCCAGACGCTTAGATCATTTGAAGATGTCTAGTGGGGGTAGTCAGAGGCACGTCCAAACATTACATTTGGCACTTTTGCAGTAGTTAGCATTCCATACGTGGCAGGTTGCAAGCCCATCGCCGCTTATAAGAATACTAACTGGTTTCCTCACGATGTTTTCCTACACCGTTTTGAGTGCGTGTTTTTGATGCGCATATAATTTTTTTATTTTTTTTTGTTTTATCAAAATTAGGATATTTTACAAAAAATATTACTTCACTAACTCATTGTTTACGACTCGTAAATATTGACTTGATTAACTCAATGTTTACGACCACAGACTAACCCTGAGAGTTTGTGCAGTTATTATGAAAGCCCTATAAATGGCGCACAAGTCACAATCTGTCAGTTTAGATTATAGATGACGCTCGACTTTAGTAATGTTTACTCGCTATTAATATGCAAGCAAACCGCGCTTAATAGAACCGTTTTGTCTTACAAACAACCGTGTGTCTGAATAGACACATCTGTAAATTACGTTCGATTTACATCCACATTCGAGTTGGTATATTGAATAATTTTAAATACTATTACTAGAATAACATATGAAGGAACTAGCCCGTGAAAAACGTTGTTCTGTCAAATTTCAATAATCGAATAGAAAAGACTGAATGTTTTTAGTCTGTGATGTCAGATTTGTTGCACACCAGCGCCATCTATACAGAAATCATCCCTTTTGCGTTTTTTTATCGTTTTGGGGATGTTTTTCATATTTTAAAGTAGTCTATTATTTATTCAGGCATTATATCTACATCTACAGCAAATTTCAACTTAATCCGTTTTGTCGTTTAGGCCTGATTGAGGATCAAACATACATACAAACTCACAAACTTTCACATTTATAATATTATTAGGAATTAGGATTGTAGAAGTAAATCTCGTAGACCTTCCGTAGATCCTTCGTAGACCATCCTTCGTAGATCCTTCGTAGACAATCTACGAGGTGAAATCAAATGTGATTTTACATTCACTGGTCCCACAGTGAAGCAATAGGTTCTATTTTTGGCACCTACGAGGGTTTACCGAAGGGTAAAGTGCTAAAGATACAGATCAAAATTCAATTTCCAAGTCTCTTAGAAGCTTTGATTCTGTAGCTTTGATTTCAATGTAGTATTGTTAAGTGTTTCCTTTTTAGACAGGAAAAATGCATCAGTATTTTACTAGGGTTTTGAAGTCTTGAAACTTAACTATCACACAGCAGGACTTCTGAAGCCTGATTTTGAATGATTCCTGATTATATGCCTGATCTGATACATTTTATCTGTCGACTGAGGCCAATATTTACATATTTACTATTTACTGTCAACCGTATCCAGGTCCCCACGATACAGGCTCTGCCTAGTGTGGGAATTGTTAGATAGTTCAAATGTTTTAAACCATCTCTGCATTACTCTCGAATTGTAAATTAATATCTAAGTACCTAGTATCTAAGTTGTTTATGTAGTAATAAATTATTTTTCTTTTTTTTTTCAATGTTGGTCAAATTATTAATCATTAAAACAGAATGAACGAGACTACAACATGTGTGAATATGACCATTATATACACAGTTTAATTACGTGAGAGTTTTCACCTTTATTCACGAGCTTGAAGCAGGAAACTAAATGTTGAGCAAAAGTATCTGATCTAAAGCAAAATAGTTAGGTTCATATCAGTCTAGATTGGACTTCCCCCTTAAGATGAGTAATAAATGTTTATGATGAATGCAGAATCGTTTTTTCTCAATAACTGCAAAACAAACAGTTTTGTTTTTTATGACAAAGACAACTTAAGGATATAATCTAGATAAATTACAGATAGAAACACGATTGGTGTAACTTTTCTCGATAGATTTATTTTCCAAAGTTGGCTCTTCAAAAACACTAGTTTCGTTTTTAATCATAACTATGAATAGCTAAACAGTTCATTTTTATATAATTCGTTAGATAATCATACTAGCTAAGTAAATTACAGGCAGTTTCTTTTTAAATTTGATGGTTTTCAAGATAATGCAGTTTTATTTGGGGGCACGGCAGTGCCCCCGCCAAGTCGAGCGCGAAGCAAACACTGCCGTACCATCCTTTACTGGAACCATTTCGCCGCATTTTCAGGCCCCTATTTGAGAACCTCTGGATAAGACCAGAACGCTGAAATTTTCGTCATCCAGTAAGCCATAATCACATACTTAAAATCCAAAATTTCAAGTCTGTAGGTCATTTAGTTACGAAGTTAAGCGAAAGCAAAGTTTCGCATTTTAGACAGACACTCACTCACTCACTCACTCACTCACTCACTCACTCACTCACTCATGATCATCAGAATAGAACTAGTACTTCCCATAAACTCAGAGAGCTGAAATTTGGCACAGAGTTAGGGTTTAATGGCCACATAAAGGGAAAACCATAAAAACTAGGATAATCGAAGATCTGGAGTACCTGGTGACCCTGATAAGAAAACACAAAAGCCTAACCAAACTATTAGAGATCGACATACCGCCTTTACAAAAAATATTCAACTACTGGACCGATTTTAAAAATTCTTTCACCATTAGAATCCTACATTATCCCTGATGAACATAGGCTATAGTATATTTTCAAAAATATTAGGGATCCGTATGAAAACATCGATAATGTAATCCAAAGTGTGTTTTTTTTTTTTTTAAATCCTTATATTACGTTTGCTGCGGAAATTATTGACAATAGAGCAAAGTAATGTACTACAGTTTTAAAGAGGACATCAATATCTACAAAAAAGTATGCAATACTATATGTCTAACTATTAGGGACCGTATGAAAACTTCGATAATGTAACCCAACGTGTGAAAAAAACCCAAAAAAATCCTTATATCGCGTACTCTGCGGAAATTGTTGACAATAGAGCAAAGTAATGTACTACAGTTTTAAAGAGGACATCAATATCTACAAAAAAGTATGCAATACTATATGTCTAACTATTAGGGATCCGTATGAAAAATTCGATAATGTAACCCAAGGTGTAAAAAAATTACCTATAATATCATTATTACATCCGTGCGACGCCGGGGCGGACTGCTAGTACGCAATAAAATTAAAGGAAAACTCTGGATAAGACTAGACTGGCTTTTATACTTACTTATACTTACAAGTTTACAAGAAGAAATAGTCGAACGATTAACTTTATTCTACTCGAACATTACACAAATTGAATAAACAAATTAACAAATTAAATAAACTAAAATATTAATTTCGCTCAAAATTAAGAGTGGCGGTGATACACACGTCGCTAGATGGCGCTGACTGTATTTTAAACGCGCTTACGATTTGTTTTTATAATAAAAAAACTACTCATAAAAAGAAAAAAAACTGTGTCAAATAAGAAAATCTAATAAAATAAATCAATAAGCCCACGTTTCTACAAAAAGAAGTGAAATCCCACCAAAAACATTCTGTAAAAAACTAGCCAAGTCTCGATGGAGCTGCTTGTTTATCTCTAAAAAGTAATGAAATCTAGACAAAGTCGTGTCAAGTCTGAGGTTCTTTACTGCGATTTCTTTATTATTATAGAATGTTATGTGACTTGGCCGTTGAAGAGTACACAAGGGTACAAAACCAGGTGCTCCATGACACCATTGCACCAATCTGTCGCCAGAACCGCTACCCATTAACGATGGAAAATTGCCACTTAGAAAACGTTGATTCAATAACCAGTCAATTGTAGGCTTAATAATACTTATGTAAAGGCGAGCCTGAAACAAACAGTACAAAAAATACGTCGATTTTATGTTAGATCGGTGGTCGATTTGACGCTCCAAAAAGAAGACAGCAGAAGTCAGCATTGTCAATGCTGAATGCATGTGTTGCACGATCAACAACAGCCTAAAATAAGACACTAGCGTCCAATTACCAATACCTGTATTGGCTATTATCTCGCTTAACAAACATAGGTAGTTACAACAGATATAACATTACGTGTAAACAAAATTGACTTGTACCCACTAACGTATAAAGAATGTTCAACGGCCAAGTCACACAACATTCTATAATAATAAAGAAATCGCAGTAAAGAACCTCAGTCTTGACACGACTTTGTCTAGATTTCATTACTTTTTAGAGATAAACAAGCAGCTCCATCGAGACTTGGCTAGTTTTTTACAGAATGTTTTTGGTGGGATCACTTTTTCCGTCTTATCCGGGTAGGCTCAGCCCATACAAAAAGTCAATAATTTCAATTTTCACCTTAAATCATAAGCGTATCTTAACCAAGAGCATAATCTGTGTAAGCTTTTAGCATATTACACACAAGCAATTAGAGTGAGCCACGACCAACAAAATTAGCAGCGAATGCCGCAAGGTATATTTTAATAATAACCTACATTAAGGCTAACTTGTGGCGATTATGTAAAGTTGGAAGCTTCGTAATTTGCAAAAGACAGAATATCAAGACAGTTTGAACTTTAGATTACTTCCTTTATTCGGTTCTTGCATGTTATTTATAACCGACAACCATCGCCACATCAAAATTCTAATCACTACATAGTATAAAGCAAAGTCGCTTTCCGCTTCCCGCGTCTGTATGTAATATGTATGTATGTTTGCTTATATCTTTAAAACTACACAACGGATTTTGATGCGGTTTTTATAGATAGAGTGATTCAGGAGGAAGGTTTATATGTATAATACATGCATAATATAGTAGAGAAACACTGATAATTTTAGAGGTTTCTAATGCGATGTCGTAAATAAACACATTTTTATTTCTACAATAAAGTCCGCGATGGTATTAGAAATGTCTTACGCACAGCGAAGCAGGCACGGGTCAGCTAGTAATATTATAAATGCGAAAGTTTGTGAGTTTGTTTGTATGTTTGTGCCTCGATGAGGCCTAAACGACAAAACGGATTAAGTTGAAATTTGCTGTAGATGTAGATATACTGCCCAAATAAATAATAGACTACTTTGAAATACAAAAAAAACATTCCCAAAATGATAAAAAATACGCAAAGGGATGATATTAGTATAGATCTAAAAAATCTGATATCCGTGTTGACATCAGTCGTCATAGCAACGTGCGTTACTCTATGCGATTATCGAAATTTGGACAGGACAACGTCTGTCGCGGGTATGCTAGTACCTTATCAATACATTTTATGATGATGACAGACATTACGCGGGCGGATCCTAAATTCAAATAATTATACTTAGAAATCTGCCTACATTATTTAATTTTTCAGTTATTTCTTGATTCTCATTTTGGTATACTTCTTCGTGGTAATCTTTTTTTATCGTTTGCATAGACATTGCTTGTCATCCCCTTTACTGAAATACGTCGTTAAGGTAATAAGTGAAATTTTTGACTTTTTGAATGGACCGAGTCTATCCGGATATGATAGAAAAAGTGATAAAACTGCATTATCTTGAAAACCATCAAATTTAAAAAGAAACTTTCTGTAATAGACTTAGCTAGTATGATTATCTAACAAATTATATAAAAATGAACTGTTTAGATATTCATAGTTTTGATTAAAAACGAAACTAGTGTTTTTGAAGAGCATACCTTGGAAAATAAATCTATCGAGAAAAGTTTCACCAATCGTGTTTCTGTCTGTAATTTATCTAGATTAAATCCTTATGTTATCTTTGTCATGAAAAAGAAAACTGTATGATTTGCGGTTATTGAGAAAAAACGATTCTGCATTCATCAAAAACATTTATTATTCGCCTTAAGAGCATTTATGAACATTGATAATTCAATTTGAAGAAATCATTGGTTGGAATATAATCGCTTTTATAACAATTTGCAGGTGTGGCCAATAGAAGTTGCTGCGTGAGGATACCTCGTCAAGTTTCTGAAGATAAGAAGGGATATCTTGAAGATCGTCGCCCAGCCGCCAATGCTGATCCGTACCGAGTTATATGTATCATGCTGAGAACCTGCATATTTGATGAATAACCTTCTAAATCTTACTGATAAAATTGTTCACTTTAACAGCTTGTCTAGAATGTATAGCATGCTACTCTTAATAGTTCATTGATTTTGTACCTAACTATTTCATGTTAAATTTCAGTAGGTAAATGTACAGAATAAACAAAGCAATTTATGAATATTGTTTGATTCAGAATGTTTAGGAGTGCTTCATTTCGATAGTAAAAGTTTATGACCGTTTTTTGGGTATTTTGCGGAGTGTTTACACCTTGCCCCTTTAACAAAATAATATAAAAGATATTAATATCGCTACTAAAAAATGGGTTGGTAGTAGAAGGTGAAAGTTAAGGTTAAATAATATAAGCCTTAATTTTCACCTTTATAGTATTTTTAGTGCCAAATCATAAAAAAATAAAAAATGGGGTGGGCCACCCTTATCACTTAGGGGTATAAAAAATAGTTTACGACCTATTCTCAGACCTACCGAATTTGTATGGGCAGAGTCTACGAGAACAAGACGGAAAAAGTCATAAAACTGCATTATCTTGAGAACCATCAAAATTAAAAAGAAACTGTCCATATTTTACTTAGCTAGTATGATTATCTAACGAATTATATAAAAATGAACGGTTTGGCTATTCATAGTTTTGATTAAAAACGAAACTAGTGTTGTTGAAAGGTCAACTTTAAAAAATAAATCTATCAAGAAAAGTTTCACCATCGTTTCTGTCTATAATTTACTAGATTACCATAGTTATCTTTGACATAAAAATTATTGACAAAAAAACGATTCAGCCTTTATCAAAACATTTATTACTCGTCTTAACTCCTAGGGGTGTGAAGTCTGTTTGAAAATAATTTCAAGTGGACGAAGTCGCGAGAGTTTCTACTAGTTCAAAATATAAATGCAGTATTTGCTATGGTAGCATTAATAATAGCGCAAGTCAATGTATCATATTTACTTATTTGATATCTGAGAAGGTATAATATTATCCGATATAAGTAATAATTATGGTAACAGGGCATTCGTCGGTACATGTATATAATTATTTCCACCTCAAAAAATATTATCTTTTCGTAAACGAGCGTGCTTAGAGATGCGTATGTTTTTAATTATTCCTTTGAAGTCTGAAGTAAGCTGCTGTTATGGAGATATGTTTGAGAGGGTGTTTTCAGTAGGTCACTGTTGGCCCTGTAACGAATCATACTTTGATTTCGTTACGTTCACAAAAACAAATGTTATACTCGAGCCGAAAACAATATACCAAATAATATACAGGGTGTCCAAGAACCTGGCGTCCAACTGGATTCCCACGATGCCCCAAGTTCTAACAGTACTCAGAAAAATATTTTAAAAAATCCACCCCATGTACTTACAGAATTATACTGATTTCAAAAAAAAGGGGGAAATGAGCACCCTGTGACATACTTTTGAATGCTGTGACTGCTAATGCTGATAATTTCGATATTTCTTGGAGGTTTTGTAATCTAGGGTATTGCTGTGTCTAAATAGAATGTAAAAATAAAGTACTTATTGTACCATTTTAAAATAAAATATTATTTTAACTAAAGGTGATATGGAAAATTATTGAATTTCGCAACTTTGACCGACTGTAGTGTAAAAAAAATGTACCAAAATAGTATGGCAAGTGACGTCAAATTTTGACGCGTTTATTCCTCTTTTTAAAAAGGTATAATACTTACACATTAATTTGAAAAAAAAAAATTTGATAATATTTTTACTCAACAACCCAATTTTTACGAAGTGCCTACCTACTAACGGTAACTGTCGGACCCTTTCTTATCTTAGAAACTGTTATGTTACTACTATTATTTACTTCGGTTCCAAGAGTGAGCAAGAAGGAAATACACACAGGTAGATGGGTTCCCAGTAGAATAAAAGCAAAGAATGTTAGTTTAAAGATATTTTATTACAATAAATGTTCAAAATGTTGACCACCCGCGGCAATACAAGCTCTCACTCTCCTTAAAAAGGACCGCTTTATGTTTCGCGAGTAACTTTTTTGACGTATCACCTGCACTGCTTGTGTTATCTTCTCACGAAGGTCAGCGATGTCATTAATGGGCTTCGCATAAACGAGCTCCTTCATAGTTCCCCAGAAAAAAAAATCCAGCGGATTTAAGTCAGGTGAGCGGGCTGGCCACGGGATTGTTCCTGATCGCCCAATCCACCTGTTCGGGTATTGCTCGTCCAAAAACTCTCTATAAAACGCTCACCTGACTTAAATCCGCTGGATTTTTTTTTCTGGGGAACTATGAAGGAGCTCGTTTATGCGAAGCCCATTAATGACATCGCTGACCTTCGTGAGAAGATAACACAAGCAGTGCAGGTGATACGTCAAAAAAGTTACTCGCGAAACATAAAGCGGTCCTTTTTAAGGAGAGTGAGAGCTTGTATTGCCGCGGGTGGTCAACATTTTGAACATTTATTGTAATAAAATATCTTTAAACTAACATTCTTTGCTTTTATTCTACTGGGAACCCATCTACCTGTGTGTATTTCCTTCTTGCTCACTCTTGGAACCGAAGTAAATAATAGTAGTAACATAACAGTTTCTAAGATAAGAAAGGGTCCGACAGTTACCGTTAGTAGGTAGGCACTTCGTAAAAATTGGGTTGTTGAGTAAAAATATTATCAAAATTTTTTTTTTCAAATTAATGTGTAAGTATTATACCTTTTTAAAAAGAGGAATAAACGCGTCAAAATTTGACGTCACTTGCCATACTATTTTGGTACATTTTTTTTACACTACAGTCGGTCAAAGTTGCGAAATTCAATAATTTTCCATATCACCTTTAGTTAAAATAATATTTTATTTTAAAATGGTACAATAAGTACTTTATTTTTACATTCTATTTAGACACAGCAATACCCTAGATTACAAAACCTCCAAGAAATATCGAAATTATCAGCATTAGCAGTCACAGCATTCAAAAGTATGTCACAGGGTGCTCATTTCCCCCTTTTTTTTGAAATCAGTATAATTCTGTAAGTACATGGGGTGGATTTTTTAAAATATTTTTCTGAGTACTGTTAGAACTTGGGGCATCGTGGGAATCCAGTTGGACGCCAGGTTCTTGGACACCCTGTATATTCAGTCGTCAACATATTAAGTATCTACTTCCCATGGAATAGAATGGAATCATCAAATTCATTTCCATATGATATGAGCGCCTTATGACTCTGCAGTTTGTGATGGAGAAACTGTTCGCTACTCTATTCGACTGAATGCTATTGATTGAATAAACATTAACAGTAGGTGAGTACTTATTCACTTTATTAACCAATTAACCAAGTTAATTAACAATTGGTTTAACTTTATTAGACATTAAACTCGCTTTGGGCTCTACCTAAGGACACTCAGTCAAAATAAAAGATACCTAAGTAAAATGAATTCATGGACAATCTAAGCATCTTTAGACTCACAGCTCAGTTGGTAGTAAACATACAAACATTTTGCGTGTTCAACATAGATGTTTGTTTTATGTCTTGGTATTTGTAATGTATTTTATGTATAAAACAAATAATTACATAACAAAAATTAAAAAGAAAACCGACGAAAATGTTTCGACCAATCGAAAAGTCAAGGGACAATATTAGTTTTTAAGTTTTATTTAGTTTCTATTAGTCCTACATTAATATAATATTAATGGGACTACTACTATTCTTTACACAATAGAAAAAAAACATTCAAATCGGATCACCAGATAAAAAGATATGCGTGGTAAATAAAAATATAAATAAAAAATATACGCATCGACTTCAGAACCTCCTCCGTTTTTCGTCACTTAAAAAAGTATCTATTCTATCGGCTTTCTAGTTTCCATAGTAAAAGTTAATTAATTTGGGGCTAGATGGAGCTGCGTGAAATATCTACCAATATTTATTTACGAGTGTGTACCTACGTCTATTCCGTTCTGTTTAACTGTTAGTTCAAGGTCCTAATACAAACCGACTAATGCTATTATAATTCCATGTTGTTCATATTTGTTTGTAAAATAAGATAACATGTTTCATTACCATCCATCAATTTCTGAATGAGATTGATCGGGTGTTAGGATTTTGAAATAAAACCGGCCAAGTGCGAGTCGGACTCGCGCTCGAAGGGTCCCGTATCATTATCTATAAAAAACGGCAAAAAACACGTTTGTTGTAACTGTCTAGCTATCACGGTTTTTGAGATAAATTCAAATTCAAAAATCATTTATTTCAATAAAATCACAAGGATCACTTTGAAACGTCTTAGGAACTAGGTAAAGCTACGCCGATTCCACGCGACAGATACAGTCCTGTAACAGACAGACGGACAGACGGACAGACGGACAGACGGACAGACGGACAGACGGACAGACGGACAGACGGACAGACGGACAGACGGACAGACGGACAGACGGACAGACGGACAGACGGACAGACGGACAGACGGACAGACGGACAGACGGACAGACGGACAGACGGACAGACGGACAGACGGACAGACGGACAGACGGACAGACGGACAGACGGACAGACGGACAGACGGACAGACGGACAGACGGACAGACGGACAGACGGACAGACGGACAGACGGACAGACGGACAGACGGACAGACGGACAGACGGACAGACGGACAGACGGACAGACGGACAGACGGACAGACGGACAGACGGACAGACGGACAGACGGACAGACGGACAGACGGACAGACGGACAGACGGACAGACGGACAGACGGACAGACGGACAGACGGACAGACGGACAGACGGACAGACGGACAGACGGACAGACGGACAGACGGACAGACGGACAGACGGACAGACGGACAGACGGACAGACGGACAGACGGACAGACGGACAGACGGAGAGACGGACAGCGAAGTCTTAGTAATAGGGTCCCGTTTTTACCCTTTGGGTACGGAACCCTAAAAAGAAACGACAGTATTGGTCATATTAGATATCTTTTTATTCTTATTATTTGAATTATTTAAATACTCGTAAAATGTAACATGACATCACAATACATTACTTACAATAATTACAGTTGTTAAAGAACAATTACAGCAACTATAGAACCGTTCTTAACCCAATAGTTATTTCGCCGGGTGGAATTTATGGCCAACGCATCCTGGAATCTAAGGAAATAACCCACTCGTCCACTTTTGGGATTTGATAAAAGTCTTTTTAATAATTAGCGATTATTTATAAGTTTTTCTCTAATTAAACTTTGTCATCATAGGATATGTCTGTGAATTCTACAATGTTACTGTTTGGAAAAATATATAACTCGCTAACTCTTTCGTCCCCTATTGGCATTTCGTCCTCGTATCTGGACGTGGTTTTCTTGTTACCCCTAGTTCTGTTGTCGATCTTCACATTAATTTGTCGTTTGCTATGACGGGTGTCTATATCTCTGGCTTTTACGCAGTCAAATCCATTTTCCTTATTCTGTGTCGCCACACAATGACACGGAGCCCTATTCCCGAGCTTCACGCCTTCGGCAGACTTCCTGACTGAGTTGGTCGATCTAAATGAGAAATTTCTGGTGCGGTACGACTGGCCATCCTGCAACAATTACTTAAATCAATATGGCTGTGATATCCATTCTAAAAGTGGGCTAATAAAAAAAAGAGGAAAAAAAAGCACGGTGGCATACTTTTCAGGCGATCAGACTTTTGAATATGTCTAAAGAAGGTCGTCAGAGGCACGTCCAAACATTGCATAGTTATAATTCCATACGCCACAGTTTGCCAGCTCATCGCTGCTTAAAATGTAAACCGAATCCGTACTGTTTACTCACGCTGTTTTCCCTTACTGTTTTAATTATCCATCGTAATTATATACAATGTCGTTAAATTAAATTATGTTTTTTACTTACCTCGTAGCTATCGTTGGCGAATCGGCTTGGTTTTTTCCCGAAACTGAATCGCTGTTTGAATTCCTTCTTGAACTTTTCCTGCGGCAATAAAAGTTTATGACTTTACTAAACCAAAAATAAATTAAACTTACAGGCGGCGGACTATAATTTTGGCATACGTGCCAATACGCATTACGTCGTTAGGACGGCCCTTGTGGCCGATAATTTACTCCCTAGACTGGTTTAGAACTCATTCGAGCCTTCATCTGGACCCTCTATTGAGGCATTTCGAATTCCTGAAAGTATCGTGTGACTGATTGTAATGTCACTTAGGTGATAATGTGAAATGTTTGGTTTTTTGTATTGGCTGAGTCTACCCAGATAAGACGGAAAAAGTGATAAAACTGCATTGTGTTGAAAACCATCTAACTTAAAAAGAAACGTCTATAATTTACCTAGCTAGTATGATTATCTAACGAATTATATGAAAACCGGCCAAGTGCGAGTCGAACTCGCGCACGAAGGGTTCCGCAAAAAATTGCAAAAAAACACGTTTGTTGTATGGGAGCCACTCTTATATATTTATTTTATTCTGTTTTTAGTATTTGTTGTTATAGCGGCAACAGAAATACATAATCTGCAAAAATTTCAACAGTCTAGCTATCACGGTTCATGAGATACAGCCCTGTGACAGACAGACGAACATACAGACAGACGGACAGCGAAGTCTTAATAATAAGGTCCCGTTTTTACCCTTTGGGTACGGAACCCTAAAAAAACCGCATAAAAACGCCTCACATATTTTCTTAAGAGATTGTTTATACTTATCCTTTAGCTTTGCCGAGGGTTGCGGTTTCTTCTGGTTTAAATGTAAGTGAAATCGAATCAAAATCACAATATTTAGTTACTTACGTTATATATCGCGTAGATAAAAGGATTGTAGCAGGAGTTACTCATAGCCAGCCAGTCGAAGCAGAAGAACAGAATATTTATGTACCTGTACCTGAAAACAAGAAGAAAGTCTATATCCCAATGTAATATAATTATTTTGAGCAAAAAATATCATTCATGTACAACACAAATCACTACATAGTATAAAGCAGTCGCTTTCCGCTTCCCGCGTCTGTATGTATGTATGTTTGCTTATATCTTTAAAACTACACAACGGATTTTGATGCGGTTTTTTTTAATAGATAGAGTGATTCAAGAGGAAGGTTCATATGTATAATACATGCATAATATAGTAGAGAAACATTGATAATTTTAGAGGTTTCTAATGTGATGTCGTAAATAAACACACTTTTTTTTCTACAATAAAGTCCGCGATGGTATTAGAAATGTCTTACGCACAGCGAAGCGGGCACGGGTCAGCTAGTAAATCATAAAGGGTCTTTTAATACGGACGTTCGATTTATAAATGTAAATTAAGCAACTTAGTTTGTAAGATATGTATCTACTCGATTTGAATTTGATTAACATAGTAAGATTTGGTCGCACGCACTAGCTTTAACGATGATAATCCTAATCCTAATAATATTATAAATGTGAAAGTTTGTGAGTTTGTATGTATGTTTGTTCCTCAATCAGCAGCAAAAACGATAAAACGGATTAAGTTGAAATTTGCTGTAGATAATGCCCTGATAAATAATAGACTACTTTAAAATATGAAAAACATCCCCAAAACGATAAAAAACGCAAAAGGGATGATTTCTGTATAGATAGCGCTGGTGTACAACAAATCTGATATCACATACTAAAAACGTTGAGTCTTTTCTATTCGATTATTGAAATTTGACAGGACAACGTCTGTCACGAGTTGGCTAGTACCTATCACTACATAGTATAAAGCAAAGTCGCTTTCCGCTTCCCGCGTATGTATGTTTGCTTATATCTTTAAAACTACACAACGGATTTTGTTGCGGTTTTTTTTAATAGATAGAGTGATTCAGGAGGAAGGTTTATATGTATAATAACATGCTACACGTGCGAAGCCGGGGCGGGTCGCTAGTCTAATATAATATTTATCTATGCAAAACTTTTTGACGTTTACAGCTGATATACGAGTATGTCAACTTCAAAGCGGGGGCGGCCTTCACCAGTCTTGAAGTTGGCGTTTGAAGTCACGATAATTTAAAATACAAAAGAAAGAAAGAAATAGGCTCACGATTGAATTTCCCAAGCATGATGTAATACACCTCAGATTTTCTGGCACTCAGATACTTGAAGAGCCTCTCCCTCGTATTCAAGAACGACACTATGAGAACACGCACCCACAGTGGACGAAATCTTTTTTCATAAAAATCACTTTATGTGTTGTGCGACACTGCATAGTGTGACTAGAGGCACATTGTCGTGTGCCTCTAGCCAAAGTTGAGCTCTAGAGGCACACGGTAGTGTGCGCCATAGTGCCGCTCAACACATAAAGTGATGTTTATGAAAATTTTGTCCACTGTGGGTGCGTGTTCTCATAGTGTCGTTCTTGAATAAGAGGGTCTGACTACTTTCCTTAGGGACTAAGTTGTTGCTCGATTTGCTAGATCATCGCCGCCTATAAGAATACTAATTGGTTTCCTAACGATGTTGTCCTTCACCTATTTGAGCATGTTTTAGGGGGTTGGGTGATTGCCTCACTGTACCTACTTGTGATATCATTTAAGCATCGAATTTTATATTCAACTTTTATATGCAACGACACGACTAAATCCAAGATTATTAAATAGGTTTCTTTTTGATTTTAAATTATATCGCAAACAGGTAGGTTACATCTGGCCTCACATTTCAGTTGAAGTTTTACAACAATCATAATATCAAGAAGACTTTTAATAAACTAGTGGACTACCACGACTCGTTCATGTGGTTTTATAAACAGACTTTTTTGTCTCATTTCAATCTATTAGAGTTTATTTTTCGGAATAAAACTTACATCAAATATCATTAAAACCAGTCCTTACGACGTGATTAAGTAACAAAGAAATACCCAAAACTTCGCATTTATAATAATTTGAGTGTGATAAAAGAGGGCAGCTGTCAGTTAAAGTTTGCAAGAAAATAACTTTACGCGAATAATGCCACAGATATTCTATTCAGCTAATACAGTCAAACGAATGTAGCTGTATACAAATTAATTTTAAAACCATCTTTGGGGCTAGCACGAACCACTATCGCACGTCATCGTGTCATTGAAACTTCAAAACTGACACTTATACAATACAAAAAATGACAGTTATGACGTCTACCTGAACGACCATACTTTCTTTATCTGACCAAAGTAACCCTCGTATTCAAGAACGACACTATGAGAACACGCACCCACAGTGGACGAAAACTTTTTTCATAAAAATCACTTTATATTTAACAAAACAATATTGACAGCTTTAAATTACAAAAGTCAGCGTCTTTCCAATCACAACTTTTATTAATTACTAATTCCCAAGTTAATTGATTTCAATTACTTCCGGTTATTTGAATTAAAAATATTCGTAGGGTCTCTTTGACCTTCAGGCAAGTTTGAAAGAAGCGATCTTACGTGAAAAGTAAGGGCTAAACGACTTCGACCTCCTCCAAATTCTATTAACAGGAGAAACTCTGTATGAACTTGTTAGTTGAGTTGCAAGATGATCGGTCATGTGTGATCCTAATAATATTATAAATCCGAAAGTTAATTATAAGGCTGCTATGTTTGTTCCCTAAACAAAAATAAACGACAAAACGGATTAAGATGAAATTTGCTGTAGTATGTAGATAAAAAATCAGAATAAATAAAGGGGGAACTTATAATCCGAAAAACAACCCTTAAATGATAAAAAAAACGCAAAAAGGATGATTTTGGTATAGATAGCTTTGGTGCGCAACAAATCTGACATCACAGACTAAAAACATTAAGTCGTCATAGCAACGCATTTTTGACTAATCAATGATACGCATTCTACCAAAATTTGTAATTTATTTTATCAGTACTAGGTTTGTAGGGAAAAAATTGGAAGCTGCCTAAAACTTTTGACCTAAAGCTTTTTCCTGTGATTATTAAAAAAAAAAAATTGACTGAACAACGTTTGTCACGGGTCGGCTAGTCTTACATAAAGGTTTTGAAACCACTGAATTGATACGAGTTAAGGCGGAAACACATTATCGTGTCGTGGCGTGTCGTGATGCTTACTGTCGTGACGGTGAGTGCGCACACTAACGTGTCGTGTCGTGTCGTGCTCTGGCGTTTTTTCTGAACAGAACATAACGAACTTTTGCAGTGTTCAAACATACATAATGTTTTTTTTTGGATAGTGATTTTGATGAAGACCTTCAATTTCTCTTAGCAATAAAACTTCTAGAGGGCAAAAAAAAATTCGTTGTCGTTCAGGTTGAATAAGGTCGTCAGGCATTTTGCTGCAAATTAAATTAAAAATGTCCGCTAGGTGTTCACGCCACGAGGCACGCGCCGGTATAGAAACACATTTGCTTGTTGTGTCGTGTCGCGTCATAACCCCCACCACCGCTCTGGCGCAATCGGTGGCGAGCAGTCGGCGTCACGACAGAACGCGTTGCGACACAACACGACATGCAAATATGTCCCTAACCATACTAAATGTATGAAAGCGATTAGCTAGTGGCGTGTCGTGCCATGCCACGACACGTAAGTATGTTTCCAGCTTTATTTCAACTTCCACCGCAGAGCAAGGTAGTTCAAGCTAGTGGGACCCTTGTCAAATTTCTCTACACATGAATCTGAAGGCTAGGTTTACGCTTGAGTTGTATTTGGGCTTATCTCTACATCAGTGCATAATAATGTAAGTAGTTTCGATACGTCTAAAGTTTTTATCTGACTTTTTATAATATACCTTATATAAACGAAATAGTCAGATGGCTTATCTAAAATCCACAGCAAGTGGCCAGTTAGATACTGCATGGAATAACCTAGGTTGCAATGGGTTATTTGATAAGATTTTGAAGATTTTATGTCATCCTCGATTCGACCAATCCTGACCGTTTTGTGTCACGTGACTGGCGTTTAAAAATAGATAATTTTAATTATGGGTTTTTTAATAAATCATTGTTTATTTTCGAGTTATTTTACTCCAAAACGCTTTACGAAGGAATAATAAACATAGATTATTATCAACAACACTTTATTTTTTATCAAATAGCCTATTAGGTTTTAACATGCTGTTACGATTTTGTTCACATACAAGCACTAACAACTTAAAGGAAACACCGTAACATCTTGAGTCATCTTACATGTATTTTTGTTCTCGGTTGAGGGCACGCTTGGCGAAAGGCGCGCCAAGAATTTTCTCCTTACATTATCGTATTTTCAATATCGTTTCACCATGAAATTGGATTAGATGATTTAGAGGAGCATATTCCCCTATGTTTACTTTTTAACCGAGTTATTTTTTAACTGAGGTGATTTGATGATTTCAATTCGAGGGCTAAGTACGGTTTTTTTAATGTATTTTTCTTAATATTAAACGTATTCAACCTGTTTGTCCGAGTTTTAAAATGATAAATGCAGACTACGGTCGTTGGACTTTAGCAATATAGGGTAGCTTTCAATAATACAATTGACAAAAAAACTTGAGTGGAAGATGACAGCACGGTTTGTAGACACGATATTTGTAAGAAAAAATATAGTTCTCAAAGTGACGCCATAATTCTTTACACAAAAGTATCACCAAGTCACTATCTACCGCCACTGGTGACAATCTATACTTACATATTGTCATTCTCCCAGCCAAGAAATGAATAATCATATTTCGTACTTGCGTAACTATCAATCACTTTTCTTACAGCTACGTAAATTACGTGATGAAGAGCTTATAAATTGTCTCGGAACGTCAGCAATTCAAGAAAAAACGTGATTAAATTAAAATGTATATGTAAAAAATGAAATGTATAACAATAACCATGATAGTTTTAATTCTAAAACTACAAAGTTTCTGCTCATAATCGTATAGACGTTCGTTCTATGCCCGAATCAATCTGCCTCATGAAACTTGTACAAATATATGATTGTATAGATTAGAAACACAATACTATCTCATATAAATATTGTACCACACGGGTTCAAGAGTTATTCCAGGAAAACTAAGTACACTTGATCTTGGTCCTCAGGGAGTGGGGTTAAGGCGATACTTGAAATTGTTGAATTTTTGTATGGGCTGAATCTACCCTGAAAAAGTAATAAAACGGCATAATCTTGAAAACCATCAAATTTAAAAAGAAACCGTCTGTAATTTACTTAGCTAGTATGATTATCTAACGAATTATATAAAAATAAAGTATTTAGCTATTCATAATTTTGATTAAAAACGAAACTAATGTTTTTGAAGAGCCAACTTTGGAAAATAAATCTATCGAAAAAAAAAAACACCAATCGTGTTTCTGTCTGTAATTTATCTAGATTAAATCCTTGTCGTAAAAAAACAAAACTGTATGTTTTGCGGTTATTGAGAAAAAACGATTCTACATTCTTCAAAAACATTTATTACTTATAAGTTCTTATGTGGTATGCCACGTGTATAGACACATCGGCATATCCTTTCACTTTAGTGGGACATCGTAGGAGGTAGGAGCTGAGGTGGAAGCAGTTGGAAAACCAAGCTGCGAAAATATTCCTGTTCTCTAGTAACTTTACATTAGTGCCGCTTGGTGTAAAAACGTGAGGCCCATTGGGAATTGTTTTAATTGGCAGTTTGAGTTTCGTATCGGGTGACAAAAGACAAACTGGCTCATGTTTTGAGCAAAGTATTTCTTAAGACATTTTTAAATATTAAGTTGGTTTATCTTTATTATAATTTTATTAAACTAAGGGCTGATTTCAATTATCAGATAAAAGTTAACCGTGGAATAAAATTGATCTTATCCGATACTAGCGACCCGCCCCGGCTTCGCACGGGTAGCATGTTATTATACATATAAACCTTCCTCCTGAATCACTCTATCTATTAAAAAAAACCGCATCAAAATCCGTTGTGTAGTTTTAAAGATATAAGCAAACATACATACATACATACATACAGACGCGGGAAGCGGAAAGCGACTTTGCTTTATACTATGTAGTGATGATGTCAAAATTTTATTTAATAGTTGTCCCATATCTGATGATTGAAAAATCACCGTAAAAATATATATCTATAATATAAAAATGAATCGCTAAATGTGTTGCTAATGGTAAGCGCAAATCTCGAGAGCAGCTGAACCGATTTTGCTATTTTTTTGTTGTATTCGTTATTATCAGAAGGTTCAGAGAAAAATTGAAATTGACAGGACAACGTCTGTCGGTACAGTTAGACAATTATATAAATAAATACCACTCTAATATTTGATAAAAAATACTTACTTTTTATTTAATCGCAAGTTTTAAAAGAATATAGAGGCCATTTCACTCTCGAAAATTTACAAGTAAATTTATCAAAGCATTTTGTTAGAAATAGTACCTACACCTACAGGCATCATTTATATTCTTAATATTATTTTTAAATAGTTTGTATATTAACTTATGTCTAAAAACACATTCTTATTTTTCTAGCCCTTATCCCATTTCATTGGGTTGGCATCACCTTTGTAGAAAAAACATTTAAAAAGGGCTAAAAACACATTAGTAACTAAAAACAGGACTCGATTTGAAAGTTACCAAGTCACGACTCTACGAGACAGCTTGTGGAGATTTTCGAATGATTAATAGTCTTTTCATTTGCGTAAGTAACTAATTCTTAGGTATGGTTTAACAAAAATTAACGAGGAAAATTCACCTCGCTCGATGCACTTGCCTTCCAACACGCAAAAAAAAATTATCACGACTGTAATCCTCAAGTACGGTAGACATCCTCTCAGATCTCCAGGCGCTTAGATCCTTTGAAGATGTCTAGTGGGGGTAGTCAGAGGCATGGCCAAACATTATATTTGGAACATGCCTACATTTTGCAGTAGTAAGCATTTCATACGTGACAGGTTGCAAGCATAACAATACTAACTGGTTTCCTACATCTTTATAACCACGTGCACGCGCATATAATTTTTTCGAACAGTAAAATCTATCGATGCACGTCCAGGATTGAAACCCAAGACCTTCAGATTCGAAGTCGAGGTACCTCCCACTCGGCCAATACGCAAAAAGCTAGCTGATAATTAAATTACTTACTCGTTGATAGAAGGTAAGAAGGATTGCAGTAGTAAATAGCTCTGTAGTGGCAGCCAGCAGATTGCGAATAGTGCGACTACCAGCACCAGCATTTTTATTACCTTAAACAAAAACATTATTAAACATATTCCTCGAAGTATGATGAGAAAATAGTGACTATTTTTATTTCATAAAACGTTAAGGGGAAAATCGTGAGAGATGTCCCAAATTGCATTGCGACAGACTGACGGGCCGCTTCCGTCCGTATTGATTTGTGTCAGTTGGGCTTACATGTAAAAGTACATACTAGAAATTAAAATAGGGATATTAAATTCAATACTGAACACATTTATGACACAAAATCACTAAAAGTATGCAAGTTTATTACTCGCCATCTAATGTTTAACATATTTAGTAGAATGCCCTTCTACACAGTATCTAAACTATCTCACTAGATTTTTAAATTCATATGTTTATGTTCCGAGAGTTGTTTCTATTTGGCAGAACAAATTGCCTGTCGTGGCAATGCCCTAGCTTCATGGGCACGTTTACGAGTGGTAGTTATCTGGAGCAGTTAAGGCGCTCCCAGTCGACGATTGTTTTTGTTCGAAACGAAAAAAGAAATACTTGTGAACAAGCCACATCTCCTATTTTATAATGTATAGTATATGTGAATAAAGATGTACCCATCTCTAATCACTTCGATAAATAATCCTACCGACCGCTGCAATGATGACAAACACACGTCGGCGCGTGGTCCGCTCTTTGCTTTTCGAATAAATCAATGATATAAATTATGTATAATTACTTATCAAAAATCTATTCTAATAGAAATCTAGATCTACATATTACCTATCTTTAACAATAAATCACAAGTTGATTTTAATAGTAGGTATATAAAATATTTCTAATAAATTCTAAAACGTATCATTTTGAAATAATATCTTTATCGTGAAAAGTTTCTGCTATTATGTTTTCAGCTTAATATAAATCTAGGTAGGAACCTGAAGTAATATACTTAAAAAAATAGAAGATGTGGCTTGTTCAGAAGTATTTCTTTTTTCGTTTCGAAAAAGAGCAATCAGCGACTGGGAGCCCCTTAAGATAACTATAGACTAAATTGTGACTAGACTAACCCTCGTATTCAAGAACGACACTATGAGAACACGCACCCACAGTGGACGAAATATTTTTTCATAATAATCACTTTATGTGTTTTGCGACACTGCATAGTGTGATTAGAGGCACATTTTGTCGTGTGCCTCTAGCCAAAGTTGAGGTCTAAAGGCACACGGTAGTGTGCGCCATAGTGCCGCTCAACACATAATTTTTATGAAAAAATATTTCGTCCACTGTGGGTGCGTGTTCTCATAGTGTCGTTCTTGAATACGAGGGTAGATGTAACTTGCTAAAACTGTGGTAAGGAAAAGATAACCGATTTCAAAAAATAGGGTAGGTTATCAATTCAGCGACTACCGACGTATTTTTAGCAGCTAGTAGAATAGCCGATAACCTAGCCTAGCCGAGCACCCGATCGGGTGCTAAACCCGATCGTTATAAATTAATGTAGTTCAGATAATCATATGATCAGATTTGATAAAGGCAATCCACCCGCGCTGTTTTACTATGTACTACTTTATCAGTTTACGCCTACAAATTAATACTATCCGGTCGGCGTATTACTAACTGATAGTGAATCCACTTCTATCGTTAGTTTATCGTAGAAAACTGTCTAAAAAAATATTTTATTATTTTTTAGAGATATTATTGTTTCGTTACGAATCGTATGTCTCCTATTTTATGTAACTTAAATATAAATTCGCTTTTAGAAAATATAATAAAAAAAAAAAATTATTATGTGTCAACATTATTATCTTTTATAGCTTAATAACAGTGATGTAATAACAACATTAACCGCAAAATTGTCCACCACTCAGCTATATGCTGCTACAGCATCTGTGCTGATTCAGCGCTGATTTTCAGTGGCGCTGCGATGCGTGTGGGGTCACAAACCGTATACCCTACAATGAAAACATTGACATACTAATGATCTCTAGTGGAAACAGAATAAAATCCTAATAATATTATATATGCGAAAATTTGTGAGTTTGTATGTATGTTTGTGCCTCAATCTGACCTATACAACAAAACAGATTAAGATGAAATTTGCTGTAGATATAGATATAAAGTCCTAATAAAACATAGACTACTTTAAAATACGACAAGCACCCCCAAAATGATAAAACCACATAAGGGATGATTTTGGTATAGATGGCGCTGGTGTACAAAAAAACTGACATCAGTGTTGACATCGGTCGTCATATCAATGTGCGTTACTCTATGAGATTATCGAAATTTGGACAGGACAACGTCTGTTGCGGGTCTGCTAGTAATAATATAATTTTAGTAATACAGGTATCTTACCTTCTTCTTGTTTCTCATGTGATTGGCATCCCTGGCTTCTAGAGCGTTGCCCGGCGCCCTAGCTCCCCAAAGCTTCATAGACATGTGTACGTACGCGAAAGTTATAACGCACAAAGGAATCACATACTGAAACAGAGAAAAGGAATCAAATCCTTTGAAAGGTACATATAGAACTAAGCTTCCGGGCTTAGCTTAAATTTCTCCCGCGCAACAAAGCCTGCTTACAATGCCGTCGAATTAACCGAACGCCAGGGGATAACGTAAAATATGGAAAAAATAAGACATTCCCTGTATGAACTGTTAAACTGTTTTCCCCGTGCAAACAGTTTTCTCAAGGAAAACTGGCATAGAACGACATTTCTAACTTTTGTTTGTCATAAGGTGGCCTTCCGCGGGTCGCGTCGGCTGTATTGTAAAGGATTTGTACGGCCTAGCGACGGGTTGTGGTTGATGCAACAATAAAAATTGATGACGTTACAGTCGTGTTAGTGCTTGGTAGCGACAACATACATATTCGTAGTATTTAGTATTGACTGTCGCACGCATTAGTTGCGACAAAAGATGGCCCGCAGCATGCTACTCATAAAAATCGCGTGACTCGAGGAAAACACTCTATGGAGGAAATCAAACAAGGCTTTATTGGAAGGTTCACGAATTGAGAGTTACTCGCGTTGTTAGACCGCAAAATGGAAGTGGTATTAGGGTTGGTTTGTAACATTAGCTGAACTTTGCTGAGTTTGGAAGAAAGTTGCTGGGTATAGTGTGGAGTTATGAACAACACATTTTTTATAATGAACTCACAAGATTGGTAAACCTCACCTCAAAAATTAGGATAGGAGGTTGTATAGTAAGGTTAAGCAGTTCAGAGAAAATTTTAAAGTCAGTATTGATGAAGCATATTGATTTAAAATGTATTTATTCTTTGATCTATGCAAGATAAAGAAGAGTATGTAATTTATCAATAATATAACAGTTTTTAAATAATACCAAAAAATATTCAAATTAAATATTGATGGACTAAGTGACCAAAGTTTGTACTAGAAGAACCAGACTACTGATAGAATATCTACATAAATACTTTTTTTTGTAAAGTCAGTAAAGTCAGTCATCAAAAGTTATTCAAGGGTATTATCTTTATTCTAGTTTTTATTAAGCTGTTTCGTACTTGCCGTATAAATACGAATGGATTTCTAATAGGCTAGTTCGTAAAGCAATTTTTATCAGGAAAGTAATAGTAATTTCTTGGGTAAAGTTTTATGGTGTAGTTACAATGTTTTTATTAGCAACCATTTCGTGAAAGCTTTTACGTGAATAGAAAGCGAAAATAGATCCAAGTCGGTTGATACTTCAGTACTATGATATTTTACAAAATAAAGAAAACCTAAGATTGTTAAAATGTGTAATTTTTGTGTGACTCTTCCTAACTTTACTACTTTTTGGCTTGGCTTTCGGGTTAAGAGAATAATTTATACGACTTGTACGCCAAAAACCAGAGTTTGTTCTTCAAAGGTGTTCTCGAGATAATCGCATTTGAAAGGATCAAGCTAGAAAGTGAATAAATTTTCAGCACCTTCGTTATTAATTAACATGAAACAACGTTAATAACTTCATGCTCAAAACAATCTAAAAACGAATAAATATTTTTAGTTATTATTATGATACATTAGAATAAAGGTCTGACTAGACATAGCGCGGCAATCGAGCGTGGTAGCCGCTCGCAGCATGTATGCCGTGCGAACGAACAATAACACCGTTTGAGCGCGGCAGGTAGCTTGCGGCTGCCGCGCGGCTGTCTTCCAAACATAACGCGGTTGCCGCGCTCGATTGCCGCGCAATGTCTGGTCACACCTAATACGAGTAGTCACAAATACCTCCATTAGCTTGTACCTAGAACTCCTTGTAAACAGGGGCTCGTCTGGGAAAGTACCTATTTATCTATGTCTGCTGGCAAACATTATTGCTAGGTTTCAGCTTGAAGGGTACTTATGGTTGTTAGTAAATCTATAGGCATATGTGGTGGTAGTGTTGGATTGTAGGTAGCTTTCTAGGTATTTGTTGGTAACCACAAAGCTATGTTAAAGGCGATGTTTTGATGTAGTTGCCTTTTATCAGTATGGCCATCTTCTTACTTTGCTTCCGAGCGGGATAAAAAAACAGCAATTTTAAAATAGGCAAATACCTGAAATATGTACAGAAGCAGTCTGTAAATAGCCAGGGAATGGTTTCCAAAATTGCTCGCAGCACAAAATGGTTTTTTGTAAAAGTGCTTGGTCACTGCAAACAAAGAAAATATATTGGATACAAGCAGTATACAAATCAAACTTATTAATGATTTGATCTACGAATTTTCCGTTTCTGAACCCTTTACACTATATATTGTACGCATCGTAAAGCTGTAAGGCTGTCGTTTTTTCAATAAATAAATATTTATTGACTATTGCAGTCGTTAACCTTTAGTAAAAGCTCCAAAGTTCAAAACTGCGTTTATTTACATCAAGCTATTTATAATATATTATTTTATGATTTTTATAGCGGTCAGTTATGAGTAATAAAGAAAGATGTGTGTATGTTGCGGCAAAACAGGTTTTTCCCTTCGATGTGAAAACACGCTTGATTTATTACCCACTAACCAGAAGGCAACATTCGAGGAAAATAGAAGCTACGGTTGTATTGATTTAAACTAAGACTTTACTACAGGTAAATCCACAAAACACGTGAAAGCGCAAACAAGTCTAATTTCACTCTTAATAAATTCAACCCCATTTACCCTCGTATTCAAGAACGACACTATGAGAACACGCACCCACAGTGGACGAAATCTTTTTTCATAAACATTACTTTATGTGTTGAGCGGCACTATGGCGCACGCTACCGTGTGCCTTTAGAGCTCAACTTTGGCTAGAGTACACGACGGTGTGCCTCTAGTCACACTATGCAGTGTCGCACAACACATAAAGTGATTTTTATGAAAAAAGATTTCATCCACTGTAGGTGCCTGTTCTCATAGTGTCGTTCTTGAATACGAGGTTCAGGCGATAGGCGTCAATGTGGGTGGGCAACGGTACGTGTTCTTTATTACCTGGTAAAAAAATTGACTTGCCAAGGGTAAAATCACGTAGCGATGATTTATGTCAGTTAAATATTGGCTGGCCTCAGCACCAAGCGTAATAATTATTTTTCATTTCAATAAACAATTTTATAGCAGGATAAATCCACAAACATTGAATAGATATTGCTTATTTATAGTATCTATCCTCGTTCGTTTATAAACTCATATCACCTTAATTTTGGAAATAGATTAAACTTTAGTGTTCGCTGCGTTGTTTGTGAATAGTTATAATGCTGCCTGCGCTACTGCGTGACTTTAAAACTTTTGTTGAGGCTCATTATTTCTATTCATTTTTCTTTGTTATTATTTTTCGTGTCTCACCATGTTCGATCGGTATCAGACTGGAGCTCTTCATAGCATTTACGAAAAGGATTGTCGAAATTAAGCCATGTGTGAAGCTTGATTATTTTAGGCTTTTTCGCGAGACAGGCGTAGCTTCAATTAGATCCTGAGACGTTTTATAGGGATCCTTGATATTTTATTGATTACAGTAATATAACTTGACTAATAGAATTATAATAGAATTACCTATATTATATTGCATAAAAATCAAATTACCTGGATCCTGTTCATCCTCCATGACCACTTCCCAGGACATAGCCATGGGCGCCGCTAGCGTGAGCGCTAGCACCCATATACATACAATTATAACCTTCGCTACCCGTTTTGAAGTGTGAGCACTGAAATAGAAAAATATTATAAAAACATGTAAGTAGCTACCTCAAATACGTTATTCACGAAAATCTTACTAATTTTATCAAAGCCTTTACCTGTTTGAAATCGGGATTATGCTAAGTAAATATTTGCGAAACACAGGGTTCGTTGGATGTTGATGGGGATAAGTAGAACTATGTTTAGGTATAAAAACCGGCCAAGTGCGAGTCAGACTCGCGCACGAAGAGTTCCGTACCATTATCTATAAAAACGGCAATAAAATCATGTTTGTTCTGTGGGAGCCCCCCTTAAATATTTATTTTATTCTATTTTTAGTATTTGTTGTTAGAGCAGCAGCAGAAATACATAATCTGTGAAAATTTCAACTGTCTAGCTATCATGGTTCATGAGATACAGCCCTGTGACAGACAGACGGACAGACAGACGGACAGCGAAGTCTTAGTAATAGGGTCCCGTTTTTACCCTTTGGGTACGGAACCCTAAAAACGGTAAGCTTCACCCGATTACATAAATCTTTTCCCTTGAGTAGACTTTACTTCACAAAAAGGCAGATATTAACTTTTTTACGAACGATTTGAAAAGACGATGGAAAAATAAACAAAACACGCCTATAAATAAATAAATATTAAATACTTATTGGTGGACTTTACACACAATGTTATCTAGCCCCAAACTAAGCAAAGCTTGTACTATGGGAACCAGATAACTGATAGAATACTTATATCCTTTTTTTTAGACACAGAACAAACATCTAAGATGTTCATCACACAAATATTTGGTCTGGGTGGGGATCGAACCCACAACCTACAGCGCAGAAGGCAGAGTTACTACCAACTGAGCTGTGAGACCAGTATATTTTAAAGTAATTAATATTCCTTACGTGACATATGCGTTTCATATACATGCACATCGCCGCATATAAGAATACTAACTGGTTTCCTTAAGATGTTTTCCTTCACCGTTCTGTGCACGTGACGTGCTTGAAAAGCTTGCGCAGCGCGGGTTAATGCGCATATATTTTTTTTTAATTAGAAAAATCCATTGTGCATAGCCTGGATTCGAACCCACGACCTTTGTATTTAAAGGACTGGCATCTTCCATTCGATCAACACGCTCTAATCAGAATAGACATTAGTAGATAAGAGTATATCAAAGTGAAACACTCTAGATATAGGTATTGTTACGGTTCATAAGTACCAATCATGAAATTACTCGTACATAGATCAGTACATCAATTACCTAATTATCTATCTACCTACTTATCGGTCTGATACCAATCTCATTTCAAACAGGTAATAGGAATATCAGATTGATTGCTATTGAGCTATTGAGCCTTCAATTCCCGCGTCTTAGATGTCGATGTCGGTTCAACTACACAGGTTTCGATTCATGTAATTCTACCGAGTATATTATATGTCTCACTGTTTTCGATATTACCCATCACTTTAATTTTTAGTCGAAAATGACTATTAGACGGATTGACTTTTCATTAGAATCAGATACAAAAATGCGGTGCCAGCTACTTGCGCGAATTTGCACTGCGCTCCAATACTAACTCAAATACCTTTAGGTACTGTAATGAAATATCGCGTGGGCCAAGACGTTGTAAAATGGGACTGTTATAAAAGTCTCGTAGGTAAGAATAATAGTCACCGCATACCATTCTTTGGGACCAGCTGACAAGGACAGACTAACGGTTTGGACCAAAGAACCAAGCATCAGTTCAGAATTTTTTCAAGGATGTAATTTGTTTAATAAAATGTTTCCTGTTACAAATAGGAAGGAAGTGTAAGTTGTAAGGGTTCTTTTCTACTTTCAAATAACATTAATCACTTTAGAGGTAAATAACAGAAATCAGATAATTTTAGAACTATTAATCAAAAATGTTTAACAACAGAGATTGAAGAATAGATTTAATTGTTTACATTGAAATACCTGAGAGGTGTAATAATAGCTCTGTGCCTGTCCACGGCTATGGCTGTGAGTGTGAACACACTAACGTTCACACTGAGCGCTTGTACGAACGGACAGAAGGCGCACATGAAGTGCGGCAGCAGCCACCTCTGGAGCAATGCTGCTTGGAACTGAAAGAAAACACATTGTTCATACATGTGCGGAACCTATAGACATATTAGAGAGCTAAGAGACAAGATAAGGCACAACGTCATCTAGAACTACTAGTGGAAATGGTTGGAAATGTTAATTGATGCTAGAAAGGGTTCGAAATTTTCGATTTCAATAAAAACCATACGAACAGTAAGCTTTATTTTGTGTGTTTATAGACACAATGAAATATTTTATGAATTAAGAAATGGTTAATCTATCTTCTTTAGGTTTGCATTTGTCTGTGGAGAGTTAGCCTTATAATAATTAGCATCTGTGGTAACCAATAAGTGATGCTTACTATTCTTACAGATTTTTGACAACTGCTTTGCTCGCGGTTGCGAAACGTTGTTACTCTTTGCAAATTCATAACTTAACACTTAGTGAAATTACTTTCAGCCCGGTAACTCTTCGCCAACCAAGTAGCTATCGATAATACAGTTAAGAAGTTGATTATTAAAAAACTTTTAATTGTTATTACAAAAGATAGTTGAAAAGTTGAAGGCTGATTAAATTCTCAGGTTTTTACAGAAATCAGAATACAGAAATTACAATAATTACGTTTTTAAAAATTAAAAAGAAAACCGACGTAAATGTTTCTACCAATCGAATCACCCATTACTTTTTTATTAATCCTACAATTTAAATGGGACCAACTTTGGACTATTATTTACACAATAGAAAAAAATAATCATCTAAATGGGTCAAGAGATATGCGAGGCCATACAAACAAAAGCAACAACAAAAATATATAGCTTTGAATCGAGAACCTCCTTTTTGGTCGGCTAATAAAAGCTCGTTAAATTTATGTTTTTACCGTTTCTAGGGCATGAGATTAGCTTATCTTTCTGGGATCTTTTTTATCTAATTGTATTTTAGTTGTAAAATGTAATCAGCCGTAAAGATTTCCATATTAATATTATAAATGAATGAATTGTGTGTTTTCTTGGTTTGTCCATCTTTCACGCAGCAATGAAACAACGGATCGACATGTCTTTTTTTTTTGCATACTTTTTATGGGCCATATAGTATCATGCTATTATTTTATCCGAGTATCAGGCATTTAAATCCGCTGCCAAAAACCAGTCCATTAATAAAGTTGTGTTGTCTGTCCATCTAGTCTCAAATAAAAGAAGCCAATTTCCCTCTTGCTTTCTTAAATTTCTTTAACCTAATCATATAATTGAATCTAAAGCTACTGAGTAAGTCCCGCCAAGTGCATGTCCTATTCTTATGGTCTAGAATTTATCTTCCTTACCAAATAAAAAATAAATAAAGATTGTTTTACAATGAATGATATCAACGAAGAATTTCCGAAAATCGAACCCTAACTGCACCATGAAGGTTGAAGTTTTTATGATAATTATAATTATCTTCTCTTGTTTATCTATAACAAAATTTCATTTAGAATAGCCATTGATGTAACATCAATGAGAATAGCTCAAAGCTTAAAAATAAGCTTTACAGACTAGAAAAAAAACCGGCCAAGTGCGAGTCGGACTCGCGCACGAAGGGTTCCGTACTATTATCAAAACGGCAAAAAAATCACGTTTGTTGTACGGGAGTCTCACTTAAATATTTATTTTATGCTGATTTTAGAGAAATACATCATCTTTTACTTTCAAAACTTTCGTGAGACTTCTTTTATCTGACCTCTTTACATAAAAATTCAACAAGAGGGTCAAAATAAGCTGAGTTGGTAAACCTAAAATGATTTGAACACTTTATATTTTGAGCACCTTGCTCTTCTTGTTAAAACAATTCAAAACTTCAAAAGAAGCACGAAATAAGTATAAATCACTATTTACAAGCAGTGAAACGGTTACCGATTGACTATTTATTGCATCTGGATAATATCTTATCGTTTATATGAACGTTCGGAATTCTGTTCCAACCTGACATTTATGACGCTGTTCATATGATTTATGAATTGGTTTCATTCAAAAACAAGCAAACAGTCCAGTATCGGTTGAAACCAACAACACTGATACTGATACAAATGAATTTGAGTATTTTTGTATCGTGTCTAATTGATTTCAGATGTTCTGTGACGTCACTAACAAATGTGAGCCGCTAATCGCCGGGAAATGATTCCGCCTTACCAATAGCCACGCGACAATTGGTTCTATGTTGTCTGAGATAAGTCACACAATAGCCTGTATGTTCATGTTTACAGATGGTATCAGCGAGCTAACGCTAAAACCGAAGCCATTTCAGGTAGTAAGTAGGTGCTGTATATGAAGTACAAATACTGGTACATAGGCTGGTAGGTACACTTTTATTGGCAGAGTAGCTGACCTGACAGATGTTGTCTTTTTTGCACGTTTTTTGCCAAATTTTACTTTTTTCTCTATAAACTTAGTCATTACGAACACAACTAAAATAACAAATCAGCCAAATCGGTCGAGCAATTTGAGAGTTTTATGAGAAAACCCTACGGTAATTGATTTTTTATGTATTTATACGAGTTAGGAATGAAAATTGATGTGTAATTTGGCATTGCCTGGCCAAATCGATAAAACTAAACTAACTCCAATTAGCTTTTAACCTAGCTACGTATAAGCTTATTTTTTCAGTAACTTATTTATAAAAAGGGGTATTTGCAGGGTACGTCGTAGTTCCTGGAAATTATTTTCCCTCGTTTATAATACAAAGGATGATTTCGTAAACAGTTTCATTCATTTTCGTTGTTAGCTTAAAAGTTCTTGACTTCGGAAATATTGAGATCATTTTATTTTAATGAATAACAGACACAACAGACACGATGAACGTTTTAACTTAAACAAAGATTTTCAAGTTCTATTCTAAAATTCTTTAGACAGATTTTCTTAAAATCTTGGTACAAAATACTAAACACAATGTCATGTTTACACTAGCAAGGATCACTAAAGCTTTGTGCTAACTCATAAATTACGCAGATTTCCTTTTTGCGAGCACTTGGCAACAAAAGAAACAACACTCATTGTTGGTGTGAAAAAAATTTAAGCTCTATGATTTAGAATAAACAAAAACTTCTAGAATTAAAATCAGACGCAGTATCAAATAATTATGTCAATGAAAACTACGTACACTAATATTATAAACGCGAAAGTTTGAAGGTTTATTTGTTATCAATCACGTCGTAACAGCTGAACCGATTTCGATGAAATTTATTAGTTTACTCGAACAGATCCACGCTATAGATAGGCATTATTTTTTGCATGCAACTAACCTGGAATGGTATTGCGAATAAACCTATGACTATATCAGCTAAAGCTAAGTTGGCTATGTAACAGTTTGTGACACTTTGCATCCGACGCGAAGTGGCCACTATCCACATAACGAGGAAATTTCCTACGACGGCCAGCACAGATATCGAGCCGTATAGTACAGAAAGAAGTACTATCATCCCTGTAGGCACGTCGTATAATGTATCTGAAACAATTGAAAGAGTGATATAAAAAAAAAGAATAGGATCACGACTGTAATCCCCAAGTACGGTAGACATCCTCTCAGGTCTCCAGACGCTTAGATCCTATGAAGATGTCTAGTGGGGGTAGTCAGAGGCGCGTCCAAACATTATATTTGGCACATATCCACATTTTGCAGTAGTTAGCATTCCATACGTGACAGGTTGCAAGCCCATCGCCGCTTATAAGAACACTATCGATCGGCACCACACTGGAGCTCTATATAGCACACACGAAAAGTATCATCGGACAAAATGATAGGCACCAAGCCGTGTTTGTTGCCCGATTCTTTTAGGCTAGATCGCAGGGAACAGGCGTAGCTCTTCACCTATGATGTTTTAAAGCGGTCCTTATGATTTTATTGTAATAAATATCTTTGGACTTTGACTTTAAATCTTGTCAAAATCTTTATGAACACATTTCCGACAGTGACGGAGACAAAAGTAGCTAGTTAAATAGGTCACGCCTAAGGACATCTTCCATGAACGTGGGATGTTTTCAAGCAATTCGCTTAATGCTCTGATAAACGATATCTCTTTAAAGGCCTATAATATTCATGGGAAATGTACCTATTCATTATTCACAAGCACTGCTATGCCGGTACTTACATTGATATAGGTTATCCATTTTACTAATACGGGTTGCCTCTTAATAAAATTAAGGGAAAGAGCTACCTATCTTCGGTACGTGACGCAACTATTGAAACTTATCGTAACTTTATCGGTTCATTTTTAGGGTTCCGTACCCTAAGGGTAAAAACGGGACCCTATTACTAAGACTTCGCTGTCCGTCTGTCTGTCTGTCTGTCTGTCTGTACCCTATATTTTCATTTTTATAGCTTTTCCTCTAAAAAACTCTAAAACACATGGGTATGTTTCTTCCAGTAATAAAGTAAATAAGTCAGGGCGGACACTACAGTAAATAAATCGTAAAATATGGGATGACAAGAGGCAGATACTATAAAACCCTGCCGGACTATAAAGGCTTTGTCACGGTGATAAATAGGGTAACAGTTTATCTTGAGAGTGCGTTTTTTACATTTCTAAGAAATAATAGAATAAACAAAATATCAGGCAAGATCCACTCAGATAAAATGATCATCACTGCCAGTTCCACCAATTAGGTAAAATATGTATTTTTTTTTGTAATGGAATACTGACTAATTTAAAAAAATATTTCTATCAAAATTATCAGCATAAGCTCATTTTATTTTCAAACAAATTTAAGAACTTATGTATCAAAAATTTGCCTATAATCTTCATTAGTCCACGCGTGCGAAGCCTGCTGGTTTTTAGGGTTCTGTACCCAAAGGATAAAAACGGGACCCTATTACTAAGACTTCGCTGTCTGTCCGTCTGTCTATCCGTCTGTCACAGGGCTGTATCTCATGAACCGTGATAGCTAGACAGTTGAAATTTCCAGATTATGTATTTCTGTTGCTGCTATAGCAACAAATACTAAAAACAGAATAAAATCAATGTTTAAGGGAGGCTCCCATACAACAAACGTGATTTTTTTGCCGTTTTTATAGATAACGGTACGGAACCCTTCATGCGCGACTCCGACTCGTACTTGGCCGGTTTTTTTGTTTTAAATAAACATTATGTTACAGTTCAAACTGTGAACCTGGAAAACTTAATTTGTACAGAGATATCTCTGATTACTTGAATGTGTGGTTGAATCTGTGAGCTCATAAACAGACGGATCACCCGCTGTGTGTTAAAGCCCTATTTACGTTCTATTTTGAAGCTTCGTCTGAACAAATATGCATGAATGTTTGTACTCATTAGGTTTGTACGCACAGGCGCATCTCTACGGCTATTGAAGATAACAAAAATAGAAAAAAACCTTGTAACTTGATTTATAAAAAAAAAAATGTATTACAGGAAAACTATTTGAACCCGCAACGCCAAACATCGTAACCGTCACAGTGGGTGTGGGCAGCATTATACTACTTGTAGTAAAAGCTTCTTTGCGAAATTGATGAAACGAAATAGGATCACGACTGAAAATCCCCAAGTGCGGTAGACATACTCCCAAATCTCAAGGCGGTCATTTAATAAGCCTAATTAAAGGAGGTAGTCAAAGATACGTCGAAACATATTCCATAAGTTGCAAGCCCATCGCCGCTTATAAGAATTCCAACTATTAGTATAATTAAAAATTAAAGCGTACATCTGCTTGTAATAAATTACAAACATCGTGTTAGAAATATTTAATAAAGTACCTACCTAAGGTAATTTTTAACATGAATAAAGAAAAGTCGAAACTCGAAATAAATTGCACCAATTTTTTTCAACTTTTTCGGCGCCCATTTTTTTGAATCATGGTCAGATTGCATTGTTTTAGTTTTCGGGAGTAGTCTCAACTCAAGGCCAATTTGATAGTACTTAATAAGGTTACATTTTAATTGGCAGTGCTGCTGTCTTTTACAAGTGCTATAGACCTTCAGCGACCAGTGGAAAACATGAGCATGAAAATATGACGAATTTTGGAAGAAACATTTCCCTAGCTTCATAGTTTTCTAAGACGGATCAACGGATCGAACCAATCAGAATTATTGTTATAAAATGGTTGAGCTTGAAGGTAAAGCATGGCTGTAGAATATAGATTGTCTTTTTTATAGGTGAATGGGTTCGTCTGGGTAGCATTATACTTCTGCCGTCAAGCAGCATTGCTGTGTTCCGATTTGATGGGTATGGTTGCCGCTGGTTTATGAAATTACTCATTCACACTGACTTACACAGATATCCACAGGAAGCTTAACCTGTACCTATGTTCTGGGGGCACAGCAGTGCCCCCGCCAAGTCAAGCAATAAAGCGGCACGGCTGTACCATCCTTTTCTCGAAGCAGTTCAGGCCATTTTCGACCCCCTATAACTTCGTTGTGGATAAAACTAGAAGCCTGAATTTTCAGTAACCAAGCAGTCTCTATATAAACACGGTATATTTCAAATTTCATTTAATTTGAACCAGTAGTTTAAGAATTATAACTAGTCAAAGTTTCCTATTTTGTCACTCACTCACTGACTGACTGACTGACCGATCATCAAAAGTTTAAGGCACTTCTAGCAGACATAGAAGCTTCAAATTTGAAACACAATTAGTGTTTAGTGTAAAAATCCTAAAAAAACCTGCCAAGTGCGAGTCGGACTCGCGCACGTCGAGTTCCGTACCATTATCTATAAATCACGTTTTTTGTTGTATCGGAGCCCCACTTAAATATTTATTTTATTCTGTTTTTAGTATTTGTTGTTATAGTGGCAACAGAAATACATCATCTGTGAAAATTTCAACTTTCTAGCTATCATGGTTCATGAGATACAGCCCTGTGATAGACAGATGGACTGACAGACCGATAGACCGACAGACAGACAGACGGACAGACGGACAGACGTACAGATGGACAGACGGACGAACGGACAATGGAGTATTAGTAACAGGGTTCCGTTTTTACTCTTTAGGTACGGAACCCTAAAAAGTAGGGCTATCTACAAAAATAAATGAGATGCCATCAAAAAACATAACATGTAAAAAAAGCCAAGTCTCGCAACGCAACTCAGTTCTTCTACCGTAAAAAGTTGTGAGACCCATGTAATACCAAGTCGGTTAATTTATTCAGTCCCTACTTTAAGGGTCCTTCTGACTTATGTTATTACGTAATTAGCTAACCTTTACGTAATAACTTAAGACAGAAGGGCCCTTAAAGTAGGGACTGAATAAATTAACCGACTTGGTATTACATGGATCTCACTACTTTTTACGGTAGAAGAATTGAGTTGCGTTGCGAGACTTGGCTTTTTTTACAAGTTATGTTTTTGATGGCATTTAAATTGACGGACGCAAGGCAGTTCGTTGGCAGTTCGTGATCTACAAATTACGAGTAGTATTTTGTTATACATGCCACATTCAGTAATGACATCGGCGTGTTCTGCATTCAAGTGGTAAAAAATAATGAGATATTACACAGACAATAGAATATTTGAAAGTCATACCTAATGTGTCAGTTGTGACATTTTGTGTCATGTATTCATCCATCGATGTGTTCCTCGACCAATCCGCGTCGTCATCTTGTGACGCACTTGTTGTACTGCAACAAAGAAAACTTTCTATGAATACTCCCGGCATAGCTTGCATAGTTAAAAAAAATAAGTATTAGTCGACGTTTAACACATTGCAAGCTCTAAAGTAATGGGAATCAGATAACTGATACGATACTTTTTAGAATATTTTTTTTGTAAATACAAACTTACAATACATTATATCAGCCAGACACAAAACAAACATCAATGCTCATCACACAAATATCTGTCCTGTGGGGCTAGAACGAATCGGCATCGTATCGTTAAAACGTCAAAACTGACACTTGAGTGTCAATATGACGTTTTAATGATACTATAGTGATTCGTGCTAGCCTCCCTGAGTGGGAAACATACCTATAACTTACAGCGCAGAAGGCAGAGTTAAGAGTACTACCAACTGAGATGTGAGGTAGTTAGGTCGACCAGCTAAGCAACTTTCAATAAGTCGAAGCGCAAACTAGTGCACTTTAGTTTGCGGCCAAGTAGGAATAGTAACAGCAAAAGCAACTTTAGATTGCATCAATGTACCTAAATTAGCCAATAGTAGTACGTAGGTATCTTGTTTGTACATACTTTGAAAGATGAACACTAAGTAAAATGTTGGTTAATGCGCTTATTGTTTATGATGGGTGCACTCTATAATTGGGACGGGAGTTGAAACTGTTCCAAATTGAGCGCGTTTCTCTTTCGGATGTTGTTTTCGAATGAAAAAGTTCATGTTTAGGGTTCCGTACCCAAAGGGTAAAAACGGGACCTTATCTCATGAACCGTGAGATAGCTAGACAGTTGATATTTTCACAGATTTGGTCTCAAAAGTAAAAAATAAAATTCTGTAGAACTCTAACCAACGAAACTCGAGTTTTCACAAAATAAAGAAACATATGATTTAAAAAAAAAACTGTATTTTCCTTGTAAGGAAAGAAGCATGCAAATGAATCACAAAACTTTCAAATAATTAGTAGAAATAAATAAGGATTACGACTGTTATCCCCAAGTACGGGTAGCAAACCCGCTCTCCGCTCTAAAGGGAGTAGTCAGAGACATGTCCAATTACATTTGGCACATGCCCACATTTTGCAGTAATTTATTTGTGTAGGTACATACGAGGGTCCTAAATATAGCTTGTGTATGTGCATTAATTAATGATATATCTTACTAGGGCTAATGAACACTGTTCGACATAACAACAGGTCCTTAGAGACCAACATTACGCAGATTTATATGAGGAAGCTCGGCTTACGTGAAGCAGCTACGTCATCCTACTCCGCGTTGTAAAGTTCTAGTCATCTAGTCACGTATATTATACTAGTGGAAACTTTCGCGACTTCGTTTTAGTAAAGTTATTTTCAAACAGACTTCAAACCACACTTAGGGGTTTAATTTTGGGAATTTATTTTTTAGTTCCTTTCAAGTTTCTATGGCCAGTGGTTTTGGCTGTGCGTTGATAAATCAGTCAGTCAGACAGTCAGTAACTCAAGAGTTTTATAATAGAAGATATTATCTATGAAACATGATCCTCGTTATATAATGAAATATTAGCCATGTTGGCGAGTGGTAGGTATCTCGACTATCAATCATATTGCTGAAACACTAAAAATACTTATATTTAAGTGAAAATTGATAAGCTTTAGGCCGTGGACCCATGTCTGCGGTGCGGCGCCGGCCACCATGAAAAGGCGCGGCGCCAGCCACCATGGAAAAGCGCGGCGCCGCACCGCACCGGCACACGGCACACCGCTCGGTAGTTTTTACAAACTTTTATTTAACTTTCAATGTATGTGTATTATTGTGTATATATGCATGAATGTATGTAACTATGTTTGTTAAGGTGGAATCTTGCAACTTAATTTTGAAGCAGTTATCCCCAACCGATTTAGCTGAAATTTTACATAAACCTTTAGTTCTGGTGACAGCGAGTTGATCCGATGATGGAGTCAGAAGCTGTTCAACGTAACTCCTCAGTGAATAGTCAGATTGAGATAAAACCTTTCATACCTATCAATCTCCAATGACAATATAAAATTATGATACTAGCGACCTGGTCTGATGATGGAGCTCGCATGTAGCTCGCATAGGAACTCCTCAACTGCACAACAAAACCACGTCGCGTTTGGACTCATTGGATTTGTCTTGACAAGTACTAGAGCCTTAGAATTTATAAAAGCTTGATTTTAAAAATATATTTTTAGTAAAAATAACTTATTTGTACATACAAAAACAAGATGGTGGCTTAAACTCTCTAAACGACTGTAACGACGAAGTCGCGGTAATATATAATACATAGTCCTGACTCCGCACTAGAATTCCGCGTTGATATCAGAAACTACAAGTAACATCGTACTACTACACTCAGACAGTCAGGACTTTGATTCTTGTATATTAGACGAACTTATCCCACGATTAATCGATACAAAAAGTTATGATATGATTATGTTAGTTTGTATACAAGCGCTCCTGATAACTGAGCAATATTATGCCTCTCATCACTCATTTCAGCTTGAAGCTGTATCAAAGCCACAGAACAAACTGTAGTAGCTAGTTGGGGGCTGAAATATACGAACACTCATTAGTTATTATTCACGGGACAAATTCATTAATTACTTTGATGTCGCTTGTGGTGATGGGTACGCTGAATATTCAACATCGAGAATTTATAATGTACCCAAAATTGCAGACCGGACGGGGATCTAACCCACCACTAACTGGAATTGGGAACTAGACTAACCCTCGTATTCAGGAACGCATAAAGTGATGTTTATGAAAATAGATTTCGTCCACTGTGGGTGCGTGTTCTCACAGTGTCGTTCCTGAATACGGGGGTTAGTTATCGATCTGAATATATAAAATTTTGCGTTACTATCTAATCTATCTATCAGCGCATAGCCTAAACCACTGGTTTTAGAAACTTGAAAGGACATTGTTCAGGTTTTATCTAAAAGTGTCTACAAATCAATTTTGCCGGCCATTCATTCAAAAACCGTGTTGGCCGAGTGGGAGGTACTTCGACTTTCAATCTGAAGGTCGTAGGTTCGGTCGTGGAATGAGACAAAACAAAAGACCGATCCTGCATTGTGGGAAAGTAGAGAAACGTGAAATAATCTTTTTAATTACTTACGAAATGTTTTCTTAGGATTTTTCAAACTCCAATAGGAGCTCGTAAATTGATCGTATAGAACCTTTTCTGATCGTAGATTGTTTTAGTAAAATATGTGCTAAACATTATTTCCCACGTGAAAGTTTTTATTTCTGGCCGGCACTTTTATTTTTGAGTAGGTTTTGACTGATGTCATATGGAGCTTGTGTTCCTTTTAGGGTAGATTTATATTAGACCGAGCCGTGTCCAAGCCGCCCGGCTTTTACACAGCACGCCTTTAAAAACTTTCGTGAGTTGTACTACACATTATTACAACAACGGGAAATTACTCACGTAAATGATAAATTGTCAATGAGGACACCGACAATGTTTCGATTCATCTAGAGTATCTTCTTCAGGGTGAGTGGACCATAACGCGCGCGCTACCCTGAAGAAGATTCTCTAGATGAATCGAAACATTGTCGGTGTCCTCATTGACAATTTATCATTTACGTGAGTAATTTCCCGTTGTTGTAATAATGTGTAGCACGCCTTTAGTTAGTAGACGGGCCCGGACGGGACACCTGCTTCATACAAAATGTATGTAACGTTTCAAATCCGTGCCCCGTCCGGGCCACGTACACGGCACGCCCCGTGCACGGCTCGGTCTAATATAAATCTACCCTAGCCGTCTCATTAATAAACGTAGACTAGCGCAGGGTTAAATTTAGTCCACCGCTTACGTTTAGACTAGTCGAATTCAATATTAATAAACGAGGATTAGAAATGGAGTTGCTTACATTAAGCTGGTATTAACAAGTCTTGGTGTAACCTCAGATGATCTTTGGATAAGTAAATTTTTATTAATAGCACCGTTAGTGTCTAGAAGTGCCCTAAAGGTATTTCCGAAATTCATCCCCTAATAGGGTGCAAAAGTCTGTTTAAAAATAACTTCACGTGAACGAAGTCGCGAGGGTTACCACTAGTTCTGAAATAAAATACCAGTAACGAGGAAACTTATTACTGGCGAGTTAACACGAAACCTTGGAATGTTGTCCATTTATTTGTACCTACCTTGTTAATTGAAACCACAAATGATGTACGACAATACAGTGTGTATTTAGGCAACTGAAAGTGGTTTATCACCAAAAAATAATAAAAACCAGCCAAGTGTGAGTCGGACTCGCATACTAAAGGTTCCGTACTATCTATAAAAAACGGTAAATAATCACGTTTGTTGTATGGGAGCCCCACTTAAATATTTATTTTATTCTGTTTTTAGTCATAGCGGCAACTGAAATGCATCATCTGTGAATTCTTTTACTGTCTAGTTATCACATATATGAGATACAGCCATGTGACAGACAGACAGACAGACGAATAGAGGAGTCTTAGTAATAGGGTCTTGTTTTTACTCTTTGGGTACGGAACCCTAAAAAACTAAAACATCAGTGGTTTTCAACTTCATAATTTAGATATCTTTCAAAATTGATGCTTCAATGACTTTTATAACAAAGATTATTTAAAGATTTAATCTAGATAAAGAAGAAGCACAGAAACACGGTTGTAAAAACTTTTCTCGATAGATTTATTTTTAAAAGTTGGCTTATCACAAGACTATTTACGTTTTCACTCAAAACTATGAATAGCTGAACAGTTCATTCTTATATGACGTATATCTTTTTACCTGGAGAGATCCGATTTCGATGTTTTTTTTTTCTATTGTGTAGAGAATAGTCCCAAGTTTGTCCTATTTAAATTATACTAATGTAGGACAGACAGTTCCTTCAAAATTTAAAAAACGAATGCCGTCCCTTGGTGGCGATTGGTTTATACATTTTCGTCGGTTTTCTTTAGTTTTTTTAACGTAATTATGTTTCACAGACACGGCCTATCTAGGAGTAAAAGTGCTTCTGACTTCTGTTTTCGGTAGTAGTCAAAATACATTCTGTAGGTGCTACTGATAACATTTTCCTCTACCAAATCCTTTGTTAGTCGTGTTAATCTTGGCTAAGGTAAATAGAATTAGTATTCGATTATACCTACCTACATTCTATAAATAATACCGGCCAAGTGCGAGTCGGACTCGCACACGAAGGGTTCCGTACCATTATCTATAAAAAACGACAAAAAAACATGTTTGTTGTATGAGTATGGTAGCCCCACTTAAATATAAATTTTATTCTGTTTTTAGTATTCCAATCCTGTGACAGATAGACGGACAGACGGACAGACGGCTCAAATACAACTAACGTGTTTTTTTGCCGTTTTTTATAGATGGAACCCTACGTGCGAGAATCCGACTCGCACTTGGCCAGTTTTATTTGTGTATCGTAGTTCATTTGTTACAGAACAGGTTACAGAGGAATACAAATAATGTACGCGTCACCAGAGATGGGCACTTACCCGGTAAAAATCATTTTTACCCATTCATTCCTATTTATACCCATTTATACCGGGTAAAAATGATTACATCTTTTTTTTTTACTTTTTTGACACTCAACTAATTATGGATCACGATTTTCATATTTTCATTAGTTTAGATCTTTCGAAGATGTCTAGTGGGGGTAGTCAGAGGCACGTCCAAACATTATATTTGGTACATGCCCATATTTTGCAGTAGTTAGCATTCCAAACGTGACAGGTTGCAAGCCCATCGCCGCTTATAAGAATACTAACTGGTTAATACTAATTAGTTATGGTGTTTTCTTGTTATTATTTTTTACTTTGGATTACAATTATTCAGACTTTAGCGTAAAGAAATACGAGCGGTCGTTTTCAGGAATTTTAGGTTTAGCGTGTATACCAGGTTTGCAAACCTGGTCGAGTAAATTGCGCGTTCCCACGCACCCTTTACGTGTACTTCGATGATCTTCAGTGAAAAATAATTTATCAGTAAATAATATCAGAATAAAATAAATATTTAAGACAACAAACGTGATTTTCGCATTCTAACGCCATCTAGTTTCATTTGATGTTACTAAGTTATTATAGGTAGTTTTCGCGATCTCATGCGACCGCTCGGGGTTTGAGAGGTAAGGTAAACCAATGATTCGCAATTCCGCTGGCAGGTGGCGCTATTTTAGCACTATCGGTAAAGTAAGTCGGTAAATAGGTGGTACTTCACATGATCGACTAAAAAGTTTGAAATTGAATTATTGAATTCATGTAGTTAGAAATAGGTATTTAGGTAGATATTATTAATTTCAAATTAATTTCGAGTTCGAATCCTGGCCATGCATCAATGGATATTTCTGTTTGAAAAATGTATATGCGCGTTACACGTGTTTATAACTGTGAAGGAAAACATCGTGAGGAAACCTGTTAGTATTCTTGAAAGTGTCAAAAAAGTAAAAAAAAGATGCAATCATTTTTTCCCGATATAAATTGGGTATAAATAGGAATGAATGGGTAAGAATGACGTCATTCTTACCCATTCATTCCTATTTATACCCAATCATTCTTACCCATTCATTCCTGTTTATACCCAATTTATATCGGGTAAAAATGACGTCATTCTTACCCATTCATTCCTATTTATACCCAATTTATATCGGGTAAAAATGATTGCATCTTTTTTTTTTACTTTTTTGACACTTAACTAATTATGGATCACGATTTTCATATTTTCATTAGTTTAGATCTTTCGAAAATGTCTAGTGGGGGTAGTCAGAGGCACGTCCAAACATTATATTTGGTACATGTCCACATTTTGCAGTAGTTAGCATTCCAAACGTGACAGGTTGCAAGCCCATCGCCCATCTGTCCGTCCGTCTGTCTGTCCGTCTGTCTGTCTGCAGGTCTGTCTGTCCGTCTGCAGGTCTGTCTGTCCGTCTGTCTGTCCGACTGTCTATCCGTCTGTCTGTCCGTCTGTCTGTCTGTCCGTCTGTCTGTCCGTCTCTCTCTCCGTCTGTCTGTCCGTCTGTCTGTCACAGGGCTGTATCTCATGAACCGTGATAGCTAGACTGTTGAAATTTTCACAGATGATGTATTTCTCTAAAAACAGCATAAAATAAATATTTAAGTGGGACTTCCGTACAACAAACGTGATTTTTTGCCGTTTTGATAATAGTACGGAACCCTTCGTGCGTGAGTCCGACTCGCACTTGGCCGGTTTTTTATAGATTACACGTCAAAGAGGCAGGGCAAACAATCTACACAACCATGCATAATATGAATAATCAAAATAGATAGAATTTCGGTAATATTTTATGGAATTTGTATTAAGTTTAATTTTATTACATTGGTGGAGATTCTGTTGTCTCCACGCTAAACTTGAAATTCCTAAAAACGACCGCTCTTATTTCTTTACTAAAGTCTGAATAATTATAATCCAAATTAAAAAATTACAAGAAAACACCATAATTAATTAGTATTAACCAGTTAGTATTCTTATAAGCGGCGATGGGCTTGCAACCTGTCACGTTTGGAATGCTAACTACTGCAAAATGTGGGCATGTACCAAATATAATGTTTGGACGTGCCTCTGACTACCCCCACTAGACATCTTCGAAAGATCTAAACTAATGAAAATATGAAAATCGTGATCCATAATTAGATAAGTGTCAAAAAAGTAAAAAAAAAAGATGTAATCATTTTTACCCGGTATAAATGGGTATAAATAGGAATGAATGGGTAAAAATTATTTTTACCGGGTAAGTGCCCATCTCTGCGCGTCACTAATAAAATACGCTAAAACAAAAGACAGTGTGGGCGAGCTATCTTTTAAATTAAACGAGAGAATAACACAATACTGAGTTGACTGTTCTAAAGAGTAACTGTTAAAATATATGAGCGATTACCCTCATAACAAAGATACGAACAAAATCATTAAATGTTACGTGCTCTTGAGAAGAATCCAAGATAAATAAGTGTATTGCACGCTAGGCGAAGCCAACTTTTTCCAGAAACATAAAAAGTTTGTTTGCTCCCAGAGTTCCAACGAAATATAATATTATACAATTTTCCGCCTACGACTTCTCTCTCATGGCCTCAGTTTCAAATTACGTAATACATGCCAAACTTATATATCAAGTATCATCGAAATCGGTTCAGCCGTTACGATGTGATTGATTAGCAAAGAACAAACATCCAAATCTTCGTATTTGTAATATTAGTGTGATTATTTATCGCAAATCTCAAGGGTACAATAATAATACAATGCTGCTTCCGAATATGTTTTTTGAACGAATTTCTCGCGAATGTTTACTCGTAATATCGCGGTTAGCATGATTTAGCGAAAATATTCTGTTTGTTGTGTTTTGAACGTAAGCTTTCCAGGAAATATTACGTTATAAGTTTTTCGTTTAATATTTTTTGGGGCTTAGGCTAAAAATAAGATGTGATGAATTCTACTGGCCTCCGCGTTATGTTCTAAAGTTGTTCTATCTCACGAAAGCGGGTTGTTATTATGTATAGTGCTCTGTATCATTCGAGCCGCGGTCACGCACACATAAACGCGTGTCTATACACATCACAACTACAAGTACCTACTGCTCACCCACCTTCGTGAGATAGGACAACTATACCTAAGTATATTATATCACGCGCACACCATAATACACTGGTATTTAAACCCTTGACATTCATAAGCTCACCATCATACATCTTTAAATAGTAACAGTAATCCGCAACTGTATCCACATTATACGCAAGTTCATATTCCTGAACCAATAAAATCAAGGATTTTTCTTTTGGCTATAAAAATACGCCAACAATATAAACTGCTCGGATTTTCTAGTGAGTTATACAAATATAAGAACGATTAATAAAGTAAAGTAAACGTTTATTCATAAAACATAACATTCGAAGAATAACACAATTACAGAATAACATTCGAAGTCGGTCTATCTATATACCCAGACTAAGAAAATATAACTAAAATAAATATTAATAGACTTTATACACAGAGCCAAACTAAACATAAGCTTTTATGGTAACTAGATATCTGATAGAATACTTAAATACCCTTTTTAAGGTTTTGTTGTCTACAAGAAACCATTATAGTTTCGCCATGTCCGTCCATCATTCTGTCCGTCTGTCCACAGCCTAGCTCAGAGAATATTAGAAAGCTGTAATTTTGCATGAATATGTTTAAGAGTCAATCCAACAAAATGGTAGAATAAAGTCTTAAAAAACAATTTTTTAAAGTTACCTCCCCTACACCTAATGGGTGATGTTATTTTTTTTCTCGCGTACCCCATGGTGTGGTGTCTTGTTGGATAGGTCTTTAAAAAAATTGTGGGTTTGTAAAAACAACTTTTTGATTAAGGGATCCGTTTGTGAAATATTAAGCTTTCAAGTGCTATTTTTTGTAAGAGTCGAGTATCACCCCACCTACCCTCTAAAAGCTAAACTATTCGGTTTGGGGGCGTGAAAAAATTCACAGTAGTTATAAATTCACAGCATTAAAAGCAAAATTATTACGGCAAAGTAGCCTACTTACTAGTACTACTTACAAGTTTATGAGTAATCGTCTACCAACTTAGAAAATTCAAATTTATTATGCCCAAATATCATTGAAAATTACTTATATCACGTTTTTAGCTGTGTAAATTACGCGTGGTCAGACACGCACTTGGCCGGTTCTTTTTTTGTAAATAAATTGATACATTATAACATCCAGACACACAACAAACATCTATATTCATCGCAGAGAGGGTGGACCTGGGTGGATCGAACCCACAACCTACAGCATAGAAGGCAGAGCTAGTACCAACCTAGCTATAAGGCTAGTCAATGATAAATACCAACTTCAGATTATGCAAAATTCTGTCTCTTCGCATGAATCGAAAGCTAGAAATCAGACGGATAAAAACCTGACAAAAGTGAGTTAGACTCGCGTGGTTACGTACAATAAACGTGAGAATTTTTCGTTTTAGAATGTTAAAAACTTAGTATTTTCGTATATTTTCGTAAAATACTAGGTGAAGTAACATTAATTAGTAGTGAACAAAGCATTATCATGAAACCGTGGATATAAAACTGTTAAATAAACACCATTAGTGTTTAACGACCACGTAAAAACGAATGAGCTGAATGATGTTATTTATAAAAAGAACAATACGAAATCATGCTACGTATCAGAACTATCCATTTCATTATTAGTAAGTAGGCAGGTCACATGACTCACAAAGACCGAAACTGATCTTCTTTCAGATGATATAAAATGAAATTATAATGGCAATCGAAGATACTTAAAAAAACCGGCCAAGTGCGTGTCGGACTTGCGCACAAGAGTTCCGTACCATTATCTATAAAAAAACGGCAAAAAAATTACGTTTGTTGCATAAATTAAATATTTATTTTATTTTGTTTTTAATGTTTGTTGTTATAGCGGCAACAGAAATACATAATCAGTGAAAATTTTAACTGCCTAGCTATCACGGTTCATGAGATACAGCCTTGTAACGGACAGACGGACAGACGGACAGCGAAGTCTAAGTAATAGGGTCCCGTTTTTACCCTTTGGATAGGAACCCTAAAAAGTAGTGATATCTGGTGTATTTAGACTACTCCGGAAACAGGATAAAAGACTGGTTTCCACACTGGTTTCCACACGATGTTTCTCTTCACCGTTTTGAGCACGTGTTTCGATGCACATATCAATTTTTCGAACAGAATAATCCATTGATACACGCCGGGATTCGAATCCACAACCTTCGAAATGAAAGTCTTTGGTTTGATTTTGATTTTATGATCCTATTTATTTTATTTTTGGTTATGAAGTACATAGATATTTTTTTTTATTTATACAATTGTTGGTTTAAGCTGTGCGTTGTCTGTCAGTCAATTATAAGTTTCATTCCTATTAGTAGGTCTGATTCTATTAGTATCTGATTAGGACATAAGCTATTTATATTCCAAGCTTCACCAAATCCGTTTGGTCGTTTAATCGTGATTGAGGCTCAAACATCAAACAAACGTATGAATTTATAATATTAGTAGGATTCAAATGAATAACAGAGTTTGCTCAATCTAAGCTAAATTGAAGGATTTCATCCCAATTCAATCAAAGCTTACGAATACTTTAGACATGAAACTAGAGTAAGTTCTCAACGGGATTATCTTGCGATCAGATCAATTTCTATAAGACGTTAGCAAATTAATTACAAATGGGAATTCTCCAGTGAAATCCTACTATTCTACTTCCTGATAGTAATACAATTCTACTAATAGTATAACTAGTGAAACCTCGCGACTTCGTCCTGGCTTTTGTTGTTTTTCGGCTTAGGTTAATTATTTAGGTCGTTATCTATATATAGGTATGATACATTTAATTAAAATTAGTACCAACCCAAGAAACATCACATTTTTCGCATTTATAATCTAACTAGCGACCCGCCCCGGCTTTGCACGGGTTAAATACATATAAACCTTCCTCCTGAATCACTCTATCTATTAAAAAAAACCCGCATCAAAATCCGTTGTGTAGTTTTAAAGATTTAAGCATATATACAGACGCGGGAAGCGGGAAGCGACTTTGCTTTATGCTATGTAGTGACTAGCAGATCCGCGGCAGACGTTGTTCTGTCCAAATTTCAATTTGCATAGAGTAACTCATGTTGCTATGATGACTGATGTCAACACTGATGTCAGATTTTTTGCACACCTGCGCCATCTATACCCAATTCATCGCTTGTACGTTTTTTTATCATTTTAAGTATGTTTTTCGTTTTTTAAAGTAGTCTATGTTTGTCGACTCTACAGCAAATTTCTTCATAATCCGTTATATCGTTTAGGGCTGATTGAGGCACAAACATACAAACAAACTCACAAACTTTCGCATTTATAATATTAGTAGGATATTACTACCTAGTGGAAACCCTCGTGACATATTTCGCGTGAAGTTTCAAACAAACATCAACCCTCTTGGCATCCCCCCACTCCCCATCTTCAACCTTTAAGGGTAAAGGTTGATTTTGAAGGTTCCTATCACTCAATCTCATTTACGTGATTAGATTCACCTATACAAACTACACGATATAATATGTAGTTTTAAAAATCACTACTTACCTATAATATTTTTAAATTATTTTGCTTTTGAGGTATTTTTAGTTGCTTGAAGTTAATAAGTCAAGAGATATTAAGATATTTTTACATATAAAAATGACCTACATATTTCACCCCATATTCACCTCCATATTTCTTTATACTTACGCAACAAAAAAATAATATAAAAAAATTAAGAAAATAAATAGGATCACGACTGTAATCTCTAAGTACGGTAGACATCCTCTCACAGATCTCCAGACGCCTAGATCCTCTGAAGATGTCTAGTGGGGGTAGTCAAAGGCACGTCCAAACATTATATTTGACACATGCCCACATTTTGCAGTAGTTAGCATTCCATACGTGACAGGTTGCAAGCCCATCGCCGCTTATGAGAACACTAACTGGTTTCCTCACGATGTTTTCCCTCACCGTTGTAAGCACGTGTTTTTGATGCGCATATAAATTTTCGAACAGAAAAATGTATTGATGCACGCCGGGATTCGAGCCCACGACCTTCAGATTGAAAGTCGAGGTACATCCCACTCGGCCAACACGGCCAACAATATAAATATTAAATGTTGAAGCCTCTACGACCATTGGTTTTGTTTGCGCGTTGTCTCTACGTCAGTCAGTCAGAACTTTGATTCCTTTAATAATATAAATACCTACTCGTAAATACTCGTAGATAGAGATTAATGTGATAAGTATGTTAAGATGTTTATGCTTCAATTGCGCTTTATCAGCCTAACCAATTTGGATTAAACTTGCAATAAACATGTTCATAATATGTGATAAGTAGCATACAGGATGTCCCAAATAGTTATGCGGAAGTCCAGAGGTACCATCTTTAAATTGACTGGCCTTACAGCTCAGATGGTTAGTCCCCTCTGCGCTGTAGGTTGTGGGTTCGATTCCCACCCGAGGCAAACATTTGTGTGATGAACATAGATATTTTTCTGATTCTGGGTGCTATATGCATCATATGTATGTATTTACAAAAAAGTATATAAGTATTCGATTAGTAATCTGGTTCCCATTGTACAAGCTTTTCTTAGTTTAGGGCTAGATGGCGATGTGTGAAATGTCCACTTATATTTATTTAAAGGTACTTACTCAACCCCATGTACTCGTATGTTCGCAATTTATTGTAAGGTTCGAGGTATGGTACACGATGTGGTTTAAATTAAAAAATAACCATGAAAAAAGAATGCTTGATAGAAATGAATCGTTAAAAAGTTGAAATTCTGAATCTTTTCTAAAGAGGTGGATTAGAAACAAAACTTATAAAACTATTATACCTGGCGGAGATTTACTTTCCTCAAAAAGGTGCTTATTTGCACTTCCGCTTGACAATATTTTTTGACACATCCTGTACAAGATCGTTTAAAAACCTGTAGCCTGAGCACGAACTACCATCGTATCTACAACGTCGTATATTATTGTCAAAGTTTCAAATTAACCCGATGTTTTGAAGTAGGTCAAAATCACGTTCAAAGATTCCGTTACATACCCATACCCAAGCTTACAAAAGCGTGTTAAAAAAAGTGTCAGTTTTTACATTTCGACTATAAGTTTTTGATACGATAGTGGTTCATACTAACCCCCCTGGTGTTATTCCAATCTGGTATTTTGGATTGGTCGTTTTATGTCAAAGTATTAATTATGTCACCTTTATATCGGAAATGAACTTAATAAATCATTTATGCGAAGGCCTTCCGACTAAAAGAACATGATTGCCAATCGTTTTAGTCTGGTTTCCTTTTGTCACGAAGAGTAGATCAATTTGTACGTATCAATTCATCCTTTTTTAGGGTTCCGTACCTAAAGGGTAAAAACGGGACCCATTACTAAGACTGTCTGTCCGTCTGTCTGTCACAAGGCTGTATCTCATGAACCGTGACAGTTGAAATTTTCACGCTATAACAACAAATACTAAAAACAGAAAAAAATATATTTAAGTGGGCTCCTATACAACAGGCGTGATTTTTTTGCCGTTTTTTTATTAGAATGGTACGGAACCCTTCGTGCGTGAGTCCTACTCGCACTTGGCCGGTTTTTTTGTACACTTTAGATCAGTAATTTCAACATTACACGCTGTTGGTTACGTGGAACATGAAAAGTATAAATAAAAATAGTGCCACGTATATACCTAATCCTCATGTACGGCAGACATCCACTCAGATCTCCAGGCGCTTAGATCCTTGTGGTTACGTGGCTTGTTTACAAATATGTATAATAACAACATGTTTCCACACACTCGGTGACAAACATGTTCATGATAGATCGATTTCATCTTTTTCATGAGTGTTATTTTATATGCACAACTAGCAGACCCGCTGAATGTTTTTAGTCTGTGATGTCAGATTTGTTGCACACCATCGCCATATACCAAAATTCAATTCAAATTTCAAAACAAAATCATTGATTGGCCTCACAGCTAGTAACTCTGCCTTCTACGCTGTAGGTTGTGGGTTCGATCCCCACCCATGGCAAACATTTGTGTGATGAACATAGATGTTTGTTTTGTGTCTGGGTGTTACTATGTATATTATGTACTTATGTATGTACAAAAAAAAAAGTAAAAGTAAATAAGTATTCTATCAGTTATCTGGTTCCCATAGTACAAGCTTTGCTTAGTTTGGGGCCTGAATGAGTTACAAACATACTTACAAACTCACAAACTTTCACATTTATAATATTATTAGGATAAGAGTTGAATTAAAATCGTAGACCGATACCGACACTTTATTAGAGAAACATTTGATTTAAAAAGATAATCAAAACTTTCAAAATTATTAATTTTACAGCACCCAACCGGGGTGAACAAACTTTTAATAAATTCTATGAGTTTGACAGTAACGATGAATTCAATAAAATTAGCTTATCTAAGAGGTGTTTTAGTTTATGATAGTTTTAACGACTTGCCTGGTATCCATTATGAAGAAAGCCGTGTTGCGCGGCAGGGTGACGGGTTTTGATAACAATATCCTTTGTTCTTTATTTAACAAGGTCTTCTTAGCTCACTGTGCTAACACAAACGGTATACAACGAGAACACTATTCCATGCCGACTTACAGCATGCTTACAGCGTGTTTGTCCAGCGATTAGCACGCCTGTTCCCGCCACTAAAGTGGACATTGCGCATTTAGCCACCAATTTTTAACCTTCACATAGAAATTACTTTTGTCAACTATTTGGATATTTTTCAACAAATCACATATCAAACGCTTGCTCATCGATCCGATCACGTCATAGATATCACCCACATCACTTTTATATTTGTTAATGTCTACAACAATCTATTTTTAAAACCACAAAAACAATACCTATTTAGGTTTTTATATTCAGTTTTACTTAAAGTATTTCTTTAAGAAAGTTTCAGTTACCTAATTATGAGTAGCGAATTTTTTGACTACACTTTCAAAGCGACAAAAAAGATAAACTGATTATTTACATTGTTTCAATAGTTTATATGTTTCGGGTAATGCCACGAGAGTATTTTCAGGAAGGCGGCCGATGGGAGGCCTTGCGTCGCTACGAGACTTCGCAAGCGAATGGCCGCGCCGCTCCAACTCCACCGTTCTACGCGACTGTACAACACCGCTCTACGGCACAACCCTCGACTACGCACCTCATGAAAACATTTGTCTCTTGCCTCTGTAGACATATTAATTAACTAGTGTAAACTCAGATAGCACTGGCAATGTCCATAATGACCGTGAAGTGTGCGAAGCTAATAAAAACCGTCCAAGTGCGGGTCGGACTCGCGCACGAGGGGTTCCGTACCATCATCAATAAACAACGGCAAAAACACGTTTGTTGTATGGGAGCTCCACTTAAATATTTATTTCATTCTGTTTTTAGTATTTATTGTTATAGCGACAACATAAATGCATCATCTGTGAAAATTTCAACTGTCTAGTTATCACGGTTTATGAGATACAGCCCTGTGACAGACAGACGGACAGACGGACGTACGGACGGTTATACAACAAACGTGTTTTTTTTTGCCGTTTTTAGGGTTACCCAAAGGGTAAAAATGGGACCCTATTACTAAGACTTCGCTGTCTGTCTGTCCGTCTGTCCGTCTGTCCGATTAAATAAAAAATGAAATGGCGAACAGACGGACAGCGAAGTCTTAGTAATGGGGTCCCATTTTTACCCTTTGGGTACGGAACCCTAAGAAACGACAGCAATAAACATTGGCTCAACGAATGTCAATGCTCTGTGGGCTGTAAACCAACAAACCATTTTCCTGATACAAGCACTTATTATTGATAGAAAATTTAGGATCACAAGTAAATATACATGTTTATCTAACTAGTGAAACCATCGTAACTTCGTTCTTGTGAAGTTATTTTCAAACAGACTTTAATCTTTATTAGTGCAGCCCTGGACGCTACAAAGAATATACCATACAAATGTCAAGTTTAAGGGATCATTGGTTTAGGCTGTGGGTTAATAGATCTGTTAGTCCGTCACTAACGCAAGAGTTATATATATTTAGACTAGCGACCCGCCCCGGCTTCGCACGGGTTTAATACATATAAACCTTCCTCCTGAATCACTCTATCTATTAAAAAAAAACCGCATCAAAATCCGTTGTGTAGTTTTAAAGATATAAGCAAACATACATACATACATACAGACGCGGGAAGCGGAAAGCGACTTTGCTTTATACTATGTAGTGATAAGAAAAAACATCTATGTCGAGATACTGAAATATTAAACAAAATAGTGATGTACAATGTACTTGTTTGTTTTAAATTAATACTAGTAACACATTGTTCTTAAAAAATAATATCTTGGTTGACTAATATTTGTTTTAAGAGATCTGAAATCAGACCAGGATTTTTTATAAGAATGCAAACAGAGTATGAAAACACAATCTAAGTGTGACAATTGGACGTTTGATCGTAGGCTACTGAAATTGTAAGTCCATGGGGACTGGAAATGGTTCGACATTTAGTTTTGACTTCGTGTTCAAATAAATTTGTCGAAACAGCCTTTCTAAGCATAAAATATGTTAGAAATCGACCGCACTATGACACGTGTTTAATATGTATAATAAGTATGTGTTTACAACAAAAAAAAGGTATTTAAGTATTCGATCAGTTATCTGGTTCCCATAGTACAAGATTTGCTTAGTTTGGGGCTAGACGGCGCTGTGTAAAATGTCCACCAATATTTATTTATTTATTTATTTAAAACGAGTATAATTGCAAAATCTTCCATTTCATAACAGGATTTACTTAGTAATTAGAGCGAAATCTAGCGGAACTCTAGGCCGAATGTTATGCTGAAGATAAGCATACTAGCTAAGCCGAGGTCTTTAGAGCTTTGTTATTTAAAGCCACAAAGCTCTGGTCTTACTAGTACGTTGCGTCGTTAATCTTCAAGAATCTTTTCATAATAGAACTTTAAAGTTCAAACTTTTAGAAAGTTTTTTTTGTAAATAATCCTAATCACTACATAGTATAAAGCAAAGTCGCTTTCCGCTTCCCGCGTCTGTATGTATGTATGTATGTTTGCTTATATCTTTAAAACTACACAACGGATTTTGATGCGGTTTTTTTTAATAGATAGAGTGATTCAGGAGGAAGGTTTATATGTATAATAACATGCTACCCGTGCGAAGCCGGGGCGGGTCGCTAGTAATATTATAAATGCGAATGTTTGTGATAAGGCTCCTATGTTTGTTGATGATGAAAGTTGCTGTAGTTAAAAAATCAGAACAAATAAAGGGGTCCGAAAAACCACCCTTAAATGATAAAAAAACGCAAAAAGGTTGATTTTAGTATAGATGGCGCTGGTGTGCAACAAATCTGACATCACAGACTAAATATATTTAGCCGTCATAGCAACGCAGTTTTGACTAATGAATGATACGCATTCTACCAACATTCGTAATTTATTTTATCAGTACAAGGTTTGTAGGGAAAAAAATTGGAAGTTGTCTGAAATTGCTCTTTCCTATGCGATTATTAAAATTTGACAGAACAACAGAGTCTGTCACGGGTCGGCTAGTGTAACATAAAATAAATAAAATGTAGTGTCTGTGCCGTTTATTCGTAAATAAACCTTATATATGAACAACTGTTTTAGACCATAATTAGATTGGAAAGATTTAACTATAGATTTTGACACGGGTCTTTATCACGTTAGCCCGCGACCATGGTTATTGTAACATAGCCGAAACGTCGGGAAAGTAAATTAAAGGTAATTACCTGATAAAGACCCGTGTCAAAATCTATAGTTATGTCTACTAATCACGATAGTTTGAAAAATAATATGGAAGATTTAACCAATTAATATACCTTAAGCCTTTCCCAGCGGTTTAGCTATACAATTCGAAAGGTTCCGTCGGTTTTGCAACCCTTCGAACATTATTAAACTGATAGAAGATCTAATTAAAAATTGGCTCAGAGCCACGACCCACTTCACAACACTGGTGAGAATCCACGCTTCCCATTTTGACATAAAAATCGATTATTGTGGACACGTTTCAGACTTTGATAAATCGAAAATTGTAAGGTTTTTGTGTGTCACTCACAACAATGAGGAAGTAATCATCTGATACGTCATATTTTCGTCTGTTATATCTTAAAATGATATTATAGTCAAATCAAATTCAAAAGGTTTTTATTTTCAGTAAAATCACAATGATCACTCGAAACTAAAGGAAATCTTTAGCTCTTGAAACTACATTAACCAGAGAAGCTGTAAGTAATATTGTTTATTAAAGTTTAAAGATACAGAACCCTAAAAAGATTGCAACATCAATGCAACATTATTTTCTTAAGGTATGGCGACGCAGAATGGTTTATTAATCACCTAATTAGCCTTGTTTAGCCGTATTGTTCTTCGGATAATACTAACTTACTTTCATTGTGCCTTTATTGGTATGAATAGGATGTACATGACGTTGTAACTTGAGCTAATTTTCTTGACCAAATTGAACCGTCTTACTACTCAATGGTGGCAATTCTGTTGTGTCCAAGCTAAACCAAAAGTTTCGTAAAATGTCGATCGATCTTATTCCTTTTACGTTAAAGTCTAAATTGCGTAACATCAAAATGACAGTCCTAAAACTTGAGATATTTTAGTCATTTCTCTATTTTATTTCGCATCTAAGTTTAATCTTAGTCAACACCAATTTACATGTTGATTTTTAGCTTGACGTTTTCTATTCACTTACGAAAATCGTAAATTTATTTATAACTAATCTAAGTTTTGGAACTATCACTTTGAGGTGAAGCTTAATTAAATAAAATAGAGAAATTACTTTTACGAAGTTACATTTACATTTACGAAGTTTTAGGACTGTAATTTTGATGTTACGCTAATTCAGACATTAACGTAAAAGGAATAGAGGGTTTGTATTTTTACGAATTTTTTATTTTGCTTTAGGCGGACACAACAGAATTGCCACCAATATAATTCTATATTATTTAGTAGGTACCCAAGTGATTTGGAGGGAATATTGTTGCAGAAATTATGCAGCATAAATTATTGAATTGGGCTCAGCTTTGGTATCTACTGAAATTCCCGCTGGAGTTTATAGCTTTGCTCCAAACTGTTGCCAAGACTTGAGTGTATATAGCAACATTTCTATTTTAGACTAGTATTCGTCGGCAGTTTTGCGAGCGTGGTGCCTGATTAAAAAGTAACTTATATGCTACTAGCTGAGCCGCATAGAGCAACACTGATGTCCGTTTTTTTGCACACCAGCGCCATCTATACCAAAATCATCCCTTTTCCTTTTTTTATAATTTTGGGGATGTTTCTCGTATTTTATATAGTCAATTTTTTATTCGGGTTCGGGTATTTGGGGGCATGGCAGTGCCCCCGCCAAGTCGAGCGCGAAGCAAACAAACACTGCCGTACCATCCTTTACAGGAACCATTTCGCCGCATTTTCAGGTCCCTATTTGAGAACCTCTAGATAATACCAGTACGCAGAAATTTTCGTCATCCAGTAAGCTATAATCACATACTTAAAATCCAAAATTTCAAGTCTGTAGGTCATTTAGTTTCGAAGTTAAGCGAAAGCAAAGTTTCGCATTTTAGACACTCACTCACTCATGATCATCAGAATAGAACTAGTACTTCCCATAAACTCAGAGAGCTGAAATTTGGTACAGAGTTAGAATTTAATTGCCACATTAAGGGAAAACTATAAAAACCGGCCAAGTGCGAGTCGGACCATTATCTATAAAAACGGCAAAAAAATCACGTTTTTGGTATGGGAACCCCCCTTAAATATTTATTTTATTCTGTTTTTAGTATTTGTTGTTATAGCAGCAACCGAAATACATAATCTGTGAAATTTTCAACTGTCTAGCTATCACGGTTCATGAGATACAGCCCTGTGACAGACAGACGGACGGACGGACGGACGGACGGACGGACAGACAGACAAATAGACGGACAGCGAAGTCTTAGTATTACTAATCCGGGTTCCAATTTTACCCTTTGGGTACGGAACCCTAAAAACTAGGATAATCGAAGATCTGGAGTACCTTGTGACCCTGATTAGAAAACACAAGAGCTTAACCAAACTATTAAAGATCGACATACCGCCTTTACAAAAAATATTCAACTTGATGGGCCGCTTCATTTGATGTCAAAAGTCGAAGGTCTGAAGTATCTGATGAAGAACCCTCAGCTGGTCTCAGCTGTATTAGAAATATGGTAATGCCCCCTTCTACTATTGGTACATAAAAATATCGACTGTCATGGCAAAAAACTATGTCAAAAAAACTGTATCAAATTATAAAATCTATTAAAATAAATCAATAAGCCCACGTTTCTACAAAAAGAAGTGAAATCCCACCAAAAACATTCTGTAAAAAACTAGCCAAGTCTCGATGAAGCTGCTTGTTTATTTCTAAAAAGTAATGAAATCTAGACAAAGTCGTGCCAAGTCTGAGGTTCCTTACTGCGATTTCTTTATTATTATAGTCACACTTAACTAAAGAAATCGCAGTAAGGAACCTCAGACTTGGCACGACTTTGTCTAGATTTCATTACTTTTTAGAAATAAACAAGCAGCTCCATCGAGACTTGGCTAGTTTTTTACAGAATGTTTTTGGTGGGATTATATTCTACATCTACAGAAAGTTTCATCTTAATCCGGTCTGTCGTTTAGGCCTGATTTATTTTCAAACATACAAACATATTCACAAACTTTCGCATTAATAATATTATTAGGAGTTCCAGAGTGTTTAGGAAAGTGATGTTACAGTAGGTAGGTTTCTACCGCCTACGGGACAATAACCTAACTGAATTGGTGATCCTAATTGACATCAACTATCAAAATGTACATTGTATAGTTTCACACTGGAGCCACCGAGATTATCAATTGTCATTTGGTTATATTATTAAATTTCTTTCCTGAAATCGGAACGGAAAAAGACGTAAGTTGTCTGAAGGCATTGAAGTCTTATCATAAAGCGTCTATTTTAACCTTTTGGTAATGGAACCCTAAAAGAAACAGTTTAGGTACACTGTAGTAAGTAATGCAATGATACTAAATTCACATAAACGTGCAAGAAATACACATGAGTTTTTTTAACAGAAAAAACGTAAATTAACCTGAAGCGTAGCGGAATTTAAAGCTTGCAATAATACGTGCGGTTGGTGATACTTAATCAACCGACGAAAAAAAGAGATTTTTAATTCGACGCGTATATATTTATTTTATGTTTCTTTTTAGGGTTCCTTTATGTATGACCGCGCTTTTAAATTGTGATCCAATGTGGATGATTTTTTCTAGATAGATGATTAATGCAGTTTTATCACTTTTTCCGTCTTATCCGGGTAGACCATACAAAACGTCAAAAATTTCACTTATCACCATAAATAAAAATGAAATGCTGTTCGTAAGCACATCACTTGAGCGGCTGAACCGATTTGGCAAAAAGGGGAAATTAGGGAAAGAAAAATTGCTCGGAAAATTGAAAAATTCATAGAGAACTAAAAGTGTTTTTAATGGGGTCATTGAAATAGGCACGACGTCTGTCGAGTCATCTTGTTGGGTTCAAATAGGTAGAATAGGTAATCCAACTTTATCTTTTTAACATTCAGAGCCTTAAAGGTTAGTAGTTAAGTCCGGTCATTCATTCTCTAAAAAGAAAAATTGTGCTTCGATAAGTTTCACAGCTATCGTTGGATTATGTAAAGCTTTAAATCCTCCCCTCATCGTTTTCTGTAATGTGTTTGTCCTCAAGACCAGAGTTTAGTAGCTTTTGACTGTTTTTTTATACACAATTTTATACGTTTACAGAATGCAATATTGGTTTTTTATACTTGAAAGCCGTGTTGGCCGAGTGGGATGTACCTCGACTATCAATCTGAAGGTCGTGGGTTCGAATCCCGGCGTGCATCAATGGATTTTTCTGTTCGTAAATTTATATGCGCATCATAAACACGTGCTTACAACGGTGAAGGAAAACATAGTGAGGAAACCAGTTAGTGTTCTTATAAGTGTTCTTAAAAGTGGGCATGTGTCAAATATAATGTTTGGACGTGCTTCTGACTACCCCCACTAGACCTCTTCTTCTTAAGAGATCTTTAAGGATCTAAGCGTCTGGAGATCTGAGAGGATGTCTACCGTACTAGGGGATTACAGTCGTGATCCTATTTTTTTTTTTTTTTTTTTTTTTTTTTATTTACATTTGAAAACAAATGTACCTTCTCTTATCACGACTGTAATACCCAAGTGTTCTCTAAAATCTGTAGGTCTAAAAGGATAGATAGAAGATAGAAAATACTTTATTGCACACCATAAACAGAACAAAGAAATATCAATGCATAAAACAAAAACAAAAAAAATATGCTGAACAATTAGCGGCCTTATCGCTAATCAGCGATAAAATGAGTAGTCAGGGGTCGTTACAAATGATTACATTTTGTAGTGGGTGTTAGCACTAGTATTCCATACACAGGTTCTTCGTATAAATAATCTTATGAACATGTATCACCTACTGGTATTACCCCCTTACCTTGCATTTGCACCCTGTGTTCTAGTTACCTAAGTATCGAAAACAAACGGAATTATGAATCTAACTTAACATGTTCGACCCCTCGAGTTCGTCAAAGCCTTCAAAATACACGTACCTTCAACGTTGAATACGTGTGTCCGTTTGGATATTTACAATTTGTGAATACCAAAGGTTAATTAAAATGTAATCCTGCTAAATAACACTTTCGAGCCTTTCCTTTCAGCCTACGTGTTACAACTTTTTATACTGTTTTTCTTTTGTAAAGTAGATGAATAAATCGAGCCTCGTCAATATTTGCATTTAATGCTATCCTTCGGGACCCAGGCACGGGCAGCGGACGTAATCAATTTAGTTAACTGGTTAATTGTCTAGTAAAATATTGGGTCGACCAATACAAGATGGAAACATGAAAATAATGAACAGACAATTCACAGACAATAAACAAAATATCCAACGATATTAAATATCATTATTTCTTAGCTTTCACAGAATTTTAAGTATTGAGAGGGAGAAAGACAAGGATAAACCATTGTCTCTATGTAGACCGGTGCCATTTTGACAAATTACGGGTAGAATCGTGGGTGTGTTTTCTCCGTATGTCAGCTTTGTTACTAAATTTATATAAAGTATTTTTCTATAATGTTGTTATATGCATCATTGTCACCCAGGCCGAGATCACTGAGTGGTCTTTGGTAAACCCTTTTTACTGGTAGAATGGTAATATGATGAGGGTGGTGTAATATGAAGATGTAAGACAGAGGAGATAAAAAGGCATCAACTCGGAGAGAAAGGATTGTGGATTTTTGGGAAAACGATTGTAAAATACCATTAAATAATAACAAATAGTAAGTTTTTACATTGTTTTAATTTATTAATATATAATAACTAAAAAAAAATACTCCTAGGGGCCTTTATACAAGTAACACAAGCAAAAAAAAAACATTTTGAAATTTTTGTCTGTCTGTCTGTCTGTCTGTCTGTCTGTTATCCGGCTTTCACGCAAAAACTACTGGACGGATTTTAATGAAACTTTTTTTGTTATATAGCTATTAGTCCTCGGCAACATATAGGCTATAATTTATTTTGAAGATTGGAATACCAGATGTGAAACTATCTGTCCCCCAGCGAAGCGGGCACAGGTCAGCTATTAATTATTATAAGTTAACTAAAGATTACTATTCTATGCCGAGAAGAAAATTAAATTAAATTAAATAGGATTAAGAATCTAATCCCTTAGTACGCTAGACATCTTTTCAAATGTTCAGGCGCATCCTTAAATACATGCTATGTCTAAACTGACTATTCAGAGGCACTTCCAAACATTATATGTGGCGCATGACCAAAGAATAAAGAATGAAATAACCAGGTAAAACTGTAACACATAAATTCCGTTTATTTAGACATCACATTAATGGAGCCATTAATACTAGTATTAGCAAAGTGAATAGCTCACTGTTATATAGCATTGACGCTGCGTATTTGATAGGCAACTAAAACAAAAGCAGTAAAGATTTATTCGTGAGCATCGACAGGCATCACAACAATTTGGCGAATAATGAATTTATTCATCACAATTCTGATCATAGCAACTGTCAAAATCAGAGGTAATAATTATTTTATTAACGCGTTAATCTATTACATTTAATAAAACATTATATAATAACAAAGTATACCTATTTTGAGAAAACGTGTGATCCCAAATTAAATGCATGTTTGTAAAGTAATTTGATGACTTTATCTATATCTTTTTGTATGACTGTAATTTAAAGAAATAACAAAATTTTGAAACTGTAACATCTAATAGCTCAGGGTTCATTAATAGTCACCAGATGTATAATCTATTCCTATAAGTTATCTTGATATCAAATCTATATATTATATATATAATATATATATATATAAATGAATCCCTATTTCCCTTGGTCACGACGCGTGAACGGCTGGACCGATTTTGCTAATTCTTTTTTTTGTTGTATTCGTTAGTGTCAGGAGAAGGTTCATAAGAAAGACAATTTTGGAAAGTCCACACGTAAAATTGCAAAATTCGGGAAAAAACAAAAAGTGCTGTTTACTATGGGATTATTAAAATTTGACAGGACAACGTCTGTCAGGCGGACAGGTAGTTATTAATTAAAACGTAGGTAAACGAAATCGCGCGCTGGCTATTTTACTAAATAAATGAGAAATCAAACCTGTCAGGAGCCTGTTCTTCAGATCTCCTGTAACTTAATTTTCGTTGTAATTATAAAGTTTTCATGTTAAGGCCCTGAATGTCGACGATTGCTCTTTTTCGAAACGAAAAAAGAAATACTTCTGAACAAGCCACATCTCCTATTTTATAATGTACTAGCGACCCGCCCCGGCTTCGCACGGGTAGCATGTTATTATACATATAAACCTTCCTCCTGAATCACTCTATCTATTAAAAAAAAACCGCATCAAAATCCGTTGCGTAGTTTTAAAGATATAAGCAAACATACATACAGACATACAGACGCGGGAAGCGGAAAGCGACTTTGCTTTATACTATGTAGTGATAGTATATGTGAATAAAGATGTACCCATCTTTAGTCACTTCGATAAATAATCCTACCGACCGCTGCAATGACGACAAACACACGTCGGCGCGTGGTCCGCCTTTGCTTTTATAATTACTTATCAAAAACTTATAAATTATGTATAATTACTTATCAAAAACCTATTCTAATAGAAATCTAGATCTACATATTACCTATCTTTAACAATAAATCACAAGTTGATCTTAATAGTAGGTATCAAAATATTTCGATCATAAATTCTAAAACGTATCATTTTGAAATAATATCTTTATCGTGAAAAGTTTCTGCTATTATGTTTCCAGCTTAATAGAAATCTAGGTAGGAACCTGAAGTAATATATTTATAAAAATAGGAGATGTGGCTTGTTTAGAAGTATTTCTTTTTTCGTTTCGAAAAATAGCAATCGTCGACATACAGCCCCTTAAGGTCGAATCCAATCAGTCTAATCAGTGCCTAATATTTAGTATGCCTGCCAAATCTAAAACAATATTGAAAGAGTTAATCATGTTTTCCCAAATAACTATGAATAGTAAAATTGATGATGCATTGTATTACTATATTTTGATAGGAATTTCACGTTCGTTGAATCGATTTCGACATTTATTTACCTATTAATAAAAACATTGATGACAACTTCTTGAACTGTTCTCAACTATTGCAGTTCTATTTCGTTTCTGTGTTTTTTCTTAGGTTTGTTGAACAATACAAATATTCGTTCAACCAAAGTGATTCAACTGACCGACTTCACCTAACTAAATTGATCAAAATGTTATATTATTGTGGTGACTTGGGTTGTTTTTTGGACACTGTTTGAAGTTATAGTTTTGTTTTGTTTTTACCGTAGTTTGCCTACTTAAGACACTATTAATGCAGTTTATTTACACATAAAAAGGTGCCACTCCACTTAGGTAAGTAGTTTGATTGGTCATTCGTTTTATTTGTACTTTTATGTACTTGTATATTTTAATATTTTTTTTATTATTTGTGTTAAATTTTATTAGTAGTTTACTCTGTAGAATATTGGGGGGATAGCATGAAACACTATCGACAACGTAATGTCCACTGTCTTGACGATAAGTAGTCGAAACGATCATGCTGGTTCATGCTAACCCCCCTGGCCATTTTCTTCCGTGACGCACCTGCCTGGTTCTTAGTTGAATATCAGCGTTATGTAAACAAAACGTTGACCTAACCAAACACATCATGCTAAGTCGGATATCATTTTGCGACGTTGATACGTGCATGGCAATGAGGAACACACCCCTAGGCATTAGTTCGTTAGGTTTGTTGTAGTGTAAAATTGTATCTAAGTGGTGTGTACATCGTAGTTACTTAGAAGAAAGAAAAAAGAAACAAAACGTATTTATTTTTGACGGCATATTATGGGACAGAAATGAGAGACGATTTAGAGGAAAAGGTACAAAGATAGAAGATTAAAAGTTATATTTGGAGGTTATACTGTAACATTATATGACACAGTAGACCTACTTCCTACCTCCAATAGTAACTTTACTTACTGTATCGTATACTGTTACTGTAGACCTACTAACTACCTCCTCCTATCACCAAAAAATAATTTTCTTCCATCTTTATTGAAAAAATAGAGATCGATAATTGTTAACTTACTCGTAACATTTGAGCCCAATCCCTTTCTATTTACTTACCATAGGTATATTTCAAACCTTTCTTTATGGCAATGCAAGCTATAGGCAAAAATGGCGGCTAATGAACTGAATCAAAGTGAAAAATCTTCATTCAGGATTTTGGAAAAAGGCCAAATTGTAAAATTTACTACTTTTGTTTTTATCTTTTTTGGTATAATGTCAAAAGTGTCAAAGTAATGTCGGTCGTGCCATCTTTCAAAATATAGCCGGAAACGATGTCACGTTTGTTCGGATACATTGTTTATCGTTTTTAAGAGTAGACCCCTTGAAAAAGAGTCAGTGCTTTCTCATAAAATCGTGACTGTCATTTGATAGGATTTCATTTTTTAATCTCTCTAGAGTGCTTTTATATGCTAATATTTGTTCTAATAAAAAATAATATCTTCGGGCGAAACCGCAGGGCGTAGCTTAATTATAATTTTCTATTGAAATCAACAAGAGCCCTTTCTGGAAAGTACTCACGACTAACACACGATTTATTCGGCCAGTGGGCACCTGATTTTTTCCTTCGAAACAGTAAGGAGTAGGGCGATATTATAATCCTAACACACAATGACAGCAATTTCATTCCATTCAAGCGCGGCGCGAGACGTGTATTTTCGGAGAGAGATTTATCGTGCGAATATTTTCATTTTTTGCTATTTCTCTGTGTCTGTGTCACCGGTCACACCACGCTCTGTGCTATGACAGGCGATGGATACATTCTGCGAGACTACTATGAGTTACCTAGCAAGACTAGTCAAAACTTTAAAGAACAAACTAACAAAAACTCTAGTAAACGAATTAGCAGAGTGAGTTAATATAAATTGTCTGCAATGGCCAATTTGGAAGTCGTTAACAGACTCCGTCCCCAAGTTGGCCGCTCTAACTGGAAGGACTTTTGGAACGAAGTTCCTTATCGCGCGTTGTGAAAGGGGGCTAGACGGAAAAAATTCTTACGAAAAGTTGTCACGAAAAGTTGTCACGACACTTTTTTGCTATAGTATATCTATTAATATATACATATGTATATCTATTAATTGTGTCGAGGTCGAGGTCGAGGTGGAAGTGGAGGTCGAGATGGAGGTGGAGGTCGAGGTCGAGGTCGAGGTCGAGGTCGAGGTCGAGGTCGAGGTCGAGGTCGAGGTCGAGGTCGACGTCGAGTTCGAGGTGGAGGTCGAGGTCGAGGTCGAGGTCGAGGTCGAGGTCGAGGTCGAGGTCGAGGTCGAGGTCGAGGTCGAGGTCGAGGTCGAGGTCGAGGTCGAGGTCGAGGTCGAGGTCGGGGTCGAGGTCGAGGTCGAGGTCGAGGTCGAGGTCGAGGTCGAGGTCGAGGTCGAGGTCGAGGTCGAGGTCGAGGTCGAGGTCGAGGTCGAGGTCGAGGTCGAGGTCGAGGTCGAGGTCGAGGTCGAGGTCGAGGTCGAGGTCGAGGTCGAGGTCGAGGTCGAGGTCGAAGTCGAAGTCGAAGTTGATTCCCCTTCCCTTGTCCCACGTTATTTTGTGAGAACTTCGTTCCATCCGGGTGTCCCTTGACACCTCTCAAGTTTTTTTTTAATGAGTTTTATGAATTGTCAAGTTCATTCTGAATGAATTCTGACTTTTTTGTGTTTATCTAATTAATTATTAGTTTGACATTAGTCGAGCTGTATATTTATAGTAGATTACGACAACATGAAAAGATGGTAGGTAATTTTTTCGTGACGCTAACATTATATAATGTTAATTTAAGTCAGGTAACGGTTTATCGGAACTGGTGGTAGTGGTTTACGAGTACGTGTATACGTACCGATCGCATAAAAAGTTTACGTCACAGCGAACGGCAAAGGCCAGCTTTAAAAATCGTTGCAAACTGGCATCGAGACGATAAATGGGTTCGAAACATGCAGGTGAAAATCGGGCAACAAATTAAAAAAATAAAGTCGTGTAAAAGGCTTCACACACGGCAGCTATAATGTATATTAATGTACATTACATCCTGGGATATATAAATTTAAATTATCTTAATGTATCACATACACAACAGGTAATGTAATGTATCTTTCCCTTTATTCCATTATACGGAAATGTATTAAGATGTATAAAAAAAAACATATCGCTCTGTATCACAAGATGTGAAAATGTATATTATAACTATCGTGTGTGGTCTCCTGACAATTTCAATGAAAAGATGTAATAAGATGTATCGTGCTATAATGTACATCTTTACATTATAGCTGCTGTGTATGAAGCCCCAAAAGTCAAGCTGAAAAATGGTAAAGTGAACGCATCCATTTGATTCCCATCTGAAGGTTTTTTTTAACTTAACCGAGCAACGAACACAACGAAAAGCTAATCGACTTTTTATTAGTTTTCACGATAATGTTGAGACCGACACTTGTTCGGGAGTAAGAAAGGTATACCTCCCTAATAAAATCATAACCACTCACTGGGTCAAACAAGGTTTTGTGTATGAATATTTTATAACTATGAAACAATAGAAAGCGTTCTACACTGTCTGAATTTTTACAAGTTCTAGATTGCGTAAAAAATCCTTATATCGCGTACGCTGCGGAAATTGTTGACAATAGAGCAAAGTGATTTATTACAGTTCTAAAAAAGACATCAATATCTACAAAAAAGTCTGCAATATCATATGTCTAACTATTAGGGATCTGTATGGAAACTTCAATAATGTCGGACTGCTAGTTTGCGAATAAACCACGCGCGGCAAAATGATGTCCATTCTCACAAATGCCGCACGTAAGCTAATTTAAATCGCTTGTTTGTTTATGAGTCAATTGTCGCATGTGCCAAATGTAATGTGTGAGCGTGCCTCGGACTACCCCTTTTAGACACATCTTCAATGATATGAGCGCCTGGGGGCTGTCTACCGTACTTAGGGATTACAGTGGTGATCCTATTTCATTTATATGTATTTCAATAAAACTTTTATTTGGAAATAAAATGTTTTTATAGGTAGCGTATTTTAGTTATGTTTGTTACGTTACGTTTGGTTTCCATTAGAACAAGTAAGAGTTAAAGACAGAAATAACAAACGTTCTGGATTGATAATAACTACAACAAAAACAAAATCAGATCCTAATATAATTTTATTATTAGACAGTTTATTGAAAACGTAGAACTTTTTATGCTTACCTTATTTTACCGATAGCTTCTCTCTATAAAAATAGAAGCTAGATTATGGCGGTGGGTAATAGAATCCGTATTTACCGACTCAAGCCTAGATCACCCATAAATTACGAGTAGAAACCCCCGCGACTTCACGTGAAGTTATATTCAAGTAGATTTCTACCTCCATTGCACCTCACAGCTCAGTTGGTAGTAACTCTGCCTTCTGCGCTGTAGGTTATGGGTACGTTTCTCACCCGGGACAAAAATTTGTGAGATTAACTAGAACTAGATGTTTGTTCTGTGTTGGGTATTATCACTACATAGTATAAAGCAAAGTCGCTTTCCGCTTCCCGCGTCTGTATGTCTGTATGTATGTTTGCTTATATCTTTAAAACTACACAACGGATTTTGATGCGGTTTTTTTAAATAGATAGAGTGATTCAGGAGGAAGGTTTATATGTATAATAACATGCTACCCGTGCGAAGCCGGGGCGGGTCGCTAGTTATGTATAAAATGTATGTATTTACAAAAAAAAGTATATTAAGTCTCAGTTATCTAGGTCCAATAATACAGGCTTTGCTTAGTTTGGGGCAAGATGGCGATATGTCTGATGTGAATGTCCACCAATATTTATTTATTTTATTTAATAACCAGGTTAATTACGTGGATTTGTTTCTAGTGCTCCTTTACTACCTACTCAAAAGAAAATAGCCTCAAAATTAAACTTGTAAAACTTCTTCTAGTTGCTTCTTGTATTGTTGCTGCTACTTTAATTAATAAATTTGAGTATATTATTTCAGATATGCGTTGATTGTTAGTCATTCAGTCAGACAGTAGCTTATGAATTATATACAGAGTGTCTCAAAGGTAGGAGTATACCTGTATTACCCTCCGAAACCGCTTGACACTTACGTAGGGCAACTTGTATATTTAGATAAGAGGGTGTACCTACGGTTCTACGCATTATCACAATATCCAAGCACATACAGAAGGCATTCTCAAATTTACCTAGTTTAAGATGTTATAAATCACCTAATATATTTCATGAAATAAAATATATTATAATAGTACTAGCTGACCCGTGCCCGCTTCGCTGTGCGTAAGACATTATTTTCTAATACCATCGTAAGGTATACAATACTGTAGTACATTATTTTGATATATCTCGTGGGGTTCAGCCAGCATTTGCAATGTAAGCGCAAAAAAATGTGTTTATTTACGACATCACATTAGAAACCTCTAAAATTATCAGTGTTTTTCTACTATATTATGCATGTATTATACATATAAAACTTCCTCTTGAATCACTCTATTTATAAAAAAAACCGCATCAAAATCCGTTGTATAGTTTTAAAGATATAAGCAAACATACATACATACATATTACATATTACATACAGACGCGGGAAGCGGAAAACGACTGCTTTATACTATGTAGTGATAGGCCAACCACACTCACGGCGAGAACCCCCGAACACCCGAGAATCGCCATCTTGTTCTCGTTAGTTTCTTGAGCTGGCGAGATCTCCCACCGAGACTTCTCTCGTGAGTGTGAATGGGCATTCAGCATCAGCATTTTGTAATGCAAAGAAAATAAAAGATAATCTTTTGCCAAATAAGTATATAATTAAACGAGTTTCTCCGTCGGACTGTTACGGGTGGTAATAGCTTCCTAAACTATGTCGATTTGGGAAGACAGTCTGTAATGAAGCGAGGGTAAGTGAGGGTAAAGCTTAACTCGGCTAAGATAGGACTCTGCTCAACTAATACATGTCAGGGAAAACTGCAAAGTAATGATAATTTGTCTTACACCACAATACAATGCAAAAAAAAACTTGATGTACAACGTATTTCTAAACTTATGTAAATCGTATACCAATTTATTTAGTGTGGGAACCATTGTTAACATGTCTCCAGATATTTCTTTTATAGACAATTTTTTTTTTTCATTAAACAAAGGCTGCGAAGCTCTAGAACACGGAAAGTTATTTTTATTGTTGTGAGTTACGAGCGGGCATCATTTCGTATTTGCGTTTCCATTCATCGACTACTATGTAGTCGATGTTTCCATTTTCAATCATTCTGGCATCAATCAAAACTCGAATCGAATGATGGATTGAACTGACGCCAGATTTAGCGTGTAACCGATGTCTTACGATGTTTAATTATTATCAGATCTGACTGCGGAAAATTATCGATTTTTAATATTTTAAGGTTCGATGTTTGTTATCAAATCAAATTAAACGTTCTTCGGATTTTGTCTTTGCCTACTATATAGAGGGACCCTGAAATAATTTAAATCCCCGAATTGAATGCTTCTCTGAAACAGTTTGAAGCCTAATATTGTAGTAATTGTGTAATACACAAGTGAACACACAAACGAGACACGTCACACGCACTCGTAATAGGTACGCGTACCTACTTACTAAATTAAACAATAATATTCCCGTAACTCGATAGTATGATTATTATTCAGCGCTGAATGAGTTGTAGAGCAGACATAGTTGGATCGTTTATGTGATTTTGGAAATGTTATCTTATAGTTAACATTTCTTCATAAATGTTATACCCGTTCATTATATCTTATAGTTATAATGAACGGGTATTGTTTTGTAATTCGAGATTGTAGTACAAAATTATGCTGTGACATGTTGTATGCGCTATACTGCCGTCCGATCACTAAAAGGCCGTTAAGTAACATTTGATTTTGACACGGGTCTTTATCACGTAATTACCTTTAATTTACTTTCCCTACGTTTCGGCTATGTTAATTAACATAGCCGAAACGTCGTCAAAATCAAATGTTACTTAACGGCCTTTTAGTGATCGGACGGCAGTATATATGTAGTATTGTATATATTTGTAGTTTGTGCTCTATATTTAGCTTTGGAGCTTTGTTGGTCCAGAGAGACTAACACTGCGAAATGAGAGGTGAGAATCGACTTTCGATCAGAATATGAATTAATGAAAAAAATATGTACAAAAACGTGCTCGTAGTGTATCCTTATAAGCGGTGATGGGCCACTAGTCACATAACGATATGCAAATCACTACCAAAAAGTGGGAAAGTGTTAGTGTTTAGACAAGCTTCTGACAAGCCCCCTTAAACGTCTGCAAGAATCTGAGGAATTTATCTTGCTCGAGGATGATAGTCAATTTTACAAGTTTAACGAGATGTTACTGATTCATGAGTTTTTGAAGTGAAAAAGACATTCTTATCAATACGATTCCTTACAGGCACTAGAACTACAGAATCGCAATGTACCATCAATGCCTGTGAAGTGTTTGAGATGCTAGTACACGGGCAAAAGAATGGAGACTCCTCTGCCCCTGTTTCCTGTACATCAGATCTGCATTGGAGGCAGCTGGACCGCCGACTACGAGCTATTGAGCAGCCAAGTAAGTTTACATATTAGTCAGTTGATAGTAACTCTGCCTTCTACGCTTTTGGTTCGATACTCGTGGCAGGGCAACCGTTCAGCAACTGTACCCAAGGCAAATATTCGTGTGATCAACATAGATGTTTGTTCTGTGTATTGGTGTAATAACGTATCATATATGTACTATGTATTGAATAAACAAGTGCGAGTCGGACTCGCGCACGAAGGGTTCCGTACCATCATCTATAAATAACGGCAAACAAATCAATTTGTTGTATGGGAGCCCCCCTTAAATATTGATTTTATTCTGTTTTTAGTATTTGTTGTTATAGCAGCAACAGAAATACATAATCTGTGAAAATTTCAACTATCTAGCTATCACGGTTCATGAGATACAGCTCTGTGACAGACAGACGGACGGACAGACAGACAGTCAGACAGACAGACAGACAGACGGACAGCGAAGTATTAGTAATAGGGTCCCGTTTTTACCCTTTGGGTACGGAACCCTAAAAAAGGATATAAGTATTCTATCAGTTCGGGGCTAGATGGCGCTGTTTGATAATGTTTACCAATATTTATTTATTATTTATTTATTTATTCTCACACATAGGATTCGCTTTAAGTACACAAATAGTAGACAAAAGCGCTCAAAGCGTAGCTTTTTTGGTCGTTTAGAATCGACTTTCTCATGTTCAGCTTAGAGACAAACAACTAAGTGACAACGCAAACTTTCAACTCTATCACTAAAGAGCCTTTTACACTCAAACAAATGTACTATAAAGGATTGCGATCTAACAAAACTTCTAACTTCTGTCAAAACTGGCACCTAGAGCAGGGTCCAGTGACAGAAAAACATTGTTTTTTTTTCAACCGATTAAAATATACGCGCATACTTTTTACCTGGGGTTTACTCTTGAAAACGATAAACGATATTATATGGGGACAAACGTAACATCGTTTCCCACTATATTTAAACGATGGATAACTTGACAATAAATTAACATCTACTACGGCAGTAGAAGATTTCTAAGAGTGCGATTTGGCCGAATATATCGGAGCACAGTCGTATCGTTTTGATAATAATAAAAAAGACGTGTGGCACTCGGAGACTGCCGCGGTAAAGCTATTGCATAACATTTTTTATCAACTTATGTATTTATAATTATTTATTTATTTATTTTATTTATCCTTTTTTCCTTTTTTTTTACATCCCTGGATTGCGGGGGAAGAGGGGGATTAGGCATGCGCAGTAACGCCGATACAACCAATGCCACCTATTGGCGAGTTGCTAAACTAAAGAGACAAGCGTGATATTTCAAAAAGTCATTAAAAGTTCTGCTATTCATCGATAGATGTCAAAATCTTTAACCTACCTATTTACCTAACTACGTAGTTAGCATTCCACACGTAACAGGTTGCAAGCCCGTCGTCGCTTTCAAGAATACTAACAGGTTTCCTCACGATGTTTTCCTTCACCGTTATAAGCACGTGTAACGCGCATATACATTTTTCGAACAGAAATATCCATTGATGCACGGCCAGGATTCGATATTTACCTAACTACATGAATTCAATAATTCAATTTCAAAATTTTTAGTCGATCATGTCTGTGAAGTACCACCTATTTACCGATAGTGGTAAAATAGCGCCACCTGCCAGCGGAATTGCGAACCTCTCAAACCCCGAGCTTTCGCATGAGACCGCGAAAAGCACCTATAATAACGTAGTATCATCAAATGAAACTAGATGGCGCTGGAATGCGAAAATCACTCTAGAGTCCGCGCCACCACTCAAGTCCGCTAGACGCGGCGTCGCAATCGCCTATTATAATGATGCCAGTAAGATAGCCATAATTTACCCCTTACACTAAAAGGGAGAGCGAACTAATGTTTACATTTTAAAACTATTTACTACTAACAGTTCACAGTTCATAATGAAGAATAAAGGCAATTTTTTTATTTTTTTGGTTACATTATTGCTATTTTCGTGGGATCTCTATTTATTTTTATTTATTGTACTTACATTAATTTTAGACAGACAACGGAAGAGACTTTGTTTTATACTATGTAGTGATGTTATTCGCTCCTAATAAAGCTTTTGATAGATTAAATATTTTTTTAAATTGGTCCTATATTTTTTCAGTTTATCCGGTACAAACAAAAATATAAAACTAGAAATTTTATCTCTTTGTAATAGTAGTGTAGTTATGTAGGAAAACAATGAAATCAACCTAGTTTCACGATATAGGTAAATTTTATTAAATTATTTTTATACAATAATTATGGTCTTCATCATTTATTACTTGCATTCCAGACATATCGCTGTCACTTGTCTCTTGAAATTCACTGCCATGATCAGAATCAGTGTCGCTATCACTGGCTGTTGATATTATGAATTATGAATCTTTCTATTTCTTCATCTACCAGTCCATCATTTTTGAAATATTACAATTCTTTTTGAAGTGCTTGCTGCCACTCTTCCTTCTTTCGTAATTCGAGATACCATTTTCTCTGAAACACCTAAAATACAAAATAATTTAATTAGTGTTTTAATTTAGTCATATTTTACCTATTGTTAGACAAAAACTTATACTCTGGTATCCCTAAAATTTACCTGTCATGGCAGCGACTCTTTTTTGTATATTATTTAAAGGGATCAAAACGTCTTTATTCCTCTGCTCTAACTCACAAAACTCTTTTACTTTATGAATCATTTCACGAGCTGCACTTTTCACCAGTTTACGCGACATATTCACGCACATTTCAAGAAAATATTGGGAAAAACCATGGACGCTAATTTCATCGAGCACTCTGACATGAGATAAAATGGCGTTGCTGTCAAATTTAGTTTTGGTTTTCGTCGCAGGACATGAGTGGTGGCGAGGACTCTAAAGTGGGTGATAGACGTACGAGCAAGTACGCGTACTTATGGCTCGCCGACCTTTTTCGCTTGTGTGTCACCGTAAGTACGCGTACTTTAAAACCGCCGCGCAAAATCGTCGGCGATCCAACCGGTCTGAAATCTTGCTCGTAGCTCGTCATGGCTCGAACGTGTGGCAGCATTGCGAGCCGCGAGCCGCCATTTTCAGGCCTCACAGCTCAGTTGGTAGTAACTCTGCCTTCTGCGCTGTAGGTTGTGGGTTCGATCCCCACCCAGGGCAAACATTTGTGTGATGAACATAGATGTTTGTTCTGTGTCTGGGTGTTAATATGTATAATATGTATGTATTTACAAAAAAAAAAAGTATATAAGTATTCTATCAGTTATCTGGTTCCCATAGTACAAGCTTTGCTTAGTTTGGGGCTAGATGGCGCTGTGTGCAAAGTCCGCCAATATTTATTTATTTATATATTTTTTTATATTTATTTTGTTTCGACTTCGTTTCTTTTTTTTAGTTTTTAAAATGTAATACGATATTATTCCTAAATAACACAAAGCTTCTTCAGTCGACGACATCGCAATACAGAGTGAGTAAGCTTCACGTGTGTCACTAACGTCGAGCCGAGCAAGTTCGCGATCTTAAAAACCGCGTACTATAAGTTCGTACGTCTATCACCCACTTAAGCAGGCATGACATGAGTCATGGGGATGTAATATTGATTGAAAAAAATCTATTAATTAATAATCGATTTTTTGTCCCTACAAATAAATCGATTTTCCAAAAAATCGAATTATTGGTTCGGATCGCTTTCGGAGAGACGATCGATGGGTCGGTTCCCGTTTGTGAAGCGACTTTTGGTCGGATCACGTTCGGAAAAACGATCAATGGTTCGGTTTGCGTTCGGAGACAAGACCGATGAGTCGGTTTCCGTTTGGGAGGCGACTATATGTAGGTTCACGTCCGGGAAAATGGCCAACGAACGATTCGGTTCGCGTTCGGAAAACTTAGTTTACAAAAATCGATTTATATGTGTAATTTACATAATCTATTTTTTAAAAATCGATTTTTTGAAATCCAAAAAGAGAAATCTCTAACACTCACACTCACGCATATTGCGTGAGTGTGAGTGTCTCGTAAAATTTCGTTACGAAATTTCTGGATTCGGTCTCCACGCTCAAGGCCCGCGATAGAAGCTATGCAATAGCTTAATAAAATCGTTTAAAGAGAATTATGTAGAGATTAGTCACAAGTTGATCCTATATAAATTGTATCTTTAAAGGACTAATAGTTCCATCATAAAAAAACAAAATATCTGCTGACTTTTTGATTGGTTGAAATATTTCTGTTGGTTTTGTTTTTAGTTTTTAAAACTAATATTGTGTTGCAGCATGGACGATAAGTTTCAGCCAATCGCGATGGCGTCAGTGCGCAAAGAGTATGTGCAGATGCGACTCAGTTCGCCGTTCTCTGAAATGCTGGAGAGCTGGGCTATCTACCCTATCTACTGATCTGGTAGCACCGGCGGATCTTGTCACTATGTGAGTCAAAAATGTATAAAGAAAAAAAACTTATGGAGCAGGTTGTTTTAAACTAATATTCATCATGCACTCCAAGACTTAACCTCAAAATACATTTTGTCGTCAAAACCAGGTCTATATTATAACAAGTAAGACCAAAATTTATTACGGAATTTAAAATACACGCTGCATACAGTGTGATAAGTTCCCGGAAAAATCGACAATCGTTAAAAATAGATGTCTACCTATATTTTTCCGCTCCTAACTCACGTCAAGTTTAGCTGTTCGTAAGTATTTTTATTTTATCAATCGACTTCTGACAATAGGAGGAAGCCCTTACTCGTAAGTAGGCTGTAATTCTTATTTTTCTTTTGCCAATGTAACGCGATATTTCTGCCAACGGGAACGGGAACGGGAACGGGAACGGGAACGGGAACGGGAACGGGAACGGGAACGGGAACGGGAACGGGAACGGGAACGGGAACGGGAACGGGAACGGGAACGGGAACGGGAACGGGAACGGGAACGGGAACGGGAACGGGAACGGGAACGGGAACGGGAACGGGAACGGGAACGGGAACGGGAACGGGAACGGGAACGGGAACGGGAACGGGAACGGGAACGGGAACGGGAACGGGAACGGGAACGGGAACGGGAACGGGAACGGGAACGGGAACGGGAACGGGAACGGGAACGGGAACGGGAACGGGAACGGGAACGGGAACGGGAAATTAACAATCTAAGGCGGTACGAGGTTCGCCGAGTTATTAGCTAGTTTTTTATATTTATGTTATCTTACCTTTAAGTATTACTAGCAGTCCGCTCCGGTGTTGCAGGGGTGTACTAATGATTTTATGGTTATTATTTGAAGTTTTATATATGTATATATATATATATATATTTATAGGACAAATAGGTTCTGTAGTAATTGTTTGTCTAAACATGGTACTAGTGGAAACCTCTTACGACTTCCCTATATGAAATTATTTTCAAAGAGACTTACCCTCGTATTCAAGAACGACACTATGAGAACACGCACCCACAGTGGACAAAATCTTTTTTCATAAACATCACTTTACACACCGTTGCTCTTTGACACTTATATACCTACATTACCTACTACCGTTGAATATTTAATCTTCTTTTTAATTTGTTCGGCATAGATATAACTGAAATATAATTTTTCGCAAGACCCAAAGCGCGAATTCCCATTTCATTTCCATTTGTTGGCCTTACCGCCGGTTTTGCGGGCCAAATAGCTAGATACTTTAAGGGCTCTTTAGATAATACCTAACCTTAGAGTAGCTTTGATGTTCTCGCTATTATATGTAAGGTAATATACTTGTAGTCTACACAACACATGCTATTCAATTTAGGTAATATTTAGGTATTCACTGCTAAGATACAAAATGAAAATGACAATGAAATAGGATCACGACTGTAATCCCCAAGTACTTACGGTAGACATCCTCTCAGATCTCCAGGCACGCAGATCCTTGAACATATATAAAGGGGTAGTCAGACGGTTTATCATCGCATTACTTTAGAGTCTGCTATCTTATTTTCATAAAGCAGAGAACGAGACTGTAAAATTGATCTATAAGTGTTTTGCGATTGTTTATATAGTAGTAGTGAACTATTCATCAAACACATTCCTATGTTATACGCAAATAAAAACTTTGCTCATCAACTTTGTAAAAACTTAATTTTCAGTGACTTGGGTACGAATAAACTGCGAACTCTGCACAAGGCCACTTTCAAAGGCATGCGCTCGTTGGCTGAACTGGACATGTTTGATAATCACTTGGAGTTCTTACCCGCTGGTATATTTGATTCTCTGGTCAATTTGAGGATACTGTGAGTATAACAATAATTTAATCACCTCAATTTATATACAAAATTCTCGTTCAGTGTTTGTAACAGAACTTCTCTGAAAAAGCATGAACGATTTTTATGATTTCTTTTGTGTATATTCGGTAGGTATGAAAATTGGTCGTAGGGTATTTTTTAAACCCCTAGTTGATAAGCGTAGCGTAAAGGCGGGAAAAACTGAAAGTGATTTTTTTGTGAGATTATTGAAATTTGACAGGACAGCGTCTGTCGGGACAGCTAGTGGAATAATGTAATTTATAACAATAACGGCAAATATCGGGCGAAAAGAAATACCTAGATTTTAATTGTATCATCTAAAGATCGACTGAGGTTAGCCAATAGGTATTTTATTTTGTTTAGTTTAATTTGCAAAGCTTTTCATTCACATACAATACAGGATGTAATAAGACTGCTCTCAAAAACTGAAACTGGTTATTAAACCTGGTGTCTTAATAGTTTAATCGCCGAAAAAACGTAGACAATCTTCATATTATTGCCATATTCAAAAATCCATATGCCTGAATGAACATTATAATTTTTCAATTTATTAGTGGCCAATGTTGCCTCCAATGCCAATGATTGTAACATTGACATTACCATGGGATTACTAAAACTATTTTTTAGTTTTTGACGACGTGATTAACAAACTAATATCCGAACCTTTCTATTTATAAAAATAAAAAATAAAGTATTGTTTGTTCAGTTTTGTGGTAAATAATTAGTTGCCTATGAAGCTTTATTAACCTTGACGTGACATAAATTCAAAACCATAGATTTTGACATGGGTCTTTATCACGTAATTACCTTTAATTTACTATCCTGACGTTTCGACCCGTGTCAAAATCTATAGTTATGTCTACTAATCACAATAGTTTGAAAAATAAAATAAATTCAAAAATTGCATTAATAATTTATCATATAATTTTTGGTATTCAATTTTGTACAATAAAATAAATAAATAAATATTGGCGGACTTTACACACAGCGCCATCTAGCCCCAAACTAAGCAAAGCTTGTACTATGGGAACCAGATTACTGATAGAATACTTAATATACTTTTTTTTGTAAATACAAGGTGTCTCAAAAGTAAGTTCACATTTGCTTATCTTATTACGCGAAAGCAACTATTCTGAGGGGCGCGGGGGGTATGTCAGTCGATAGTCTGGCTCTTGGGAATTTAGTCGCTATGGAGCATTTCTCTGGTGCGATCATACTTATTATACATAGTAACACCCAGACGCAGAACAAACATCTATATTCATCACACAAATATTTGCCCTGGGTGGGGATCGAACCCATGACCTACAGCGCAGAAGGCAGAGTTACTACCAACTGAGCTGTGAGGCCAGTCATAACTTTTTAACGGATCTTAAAAACCATTGTTTGATAAAGTGGTTGGCATGCAACGAAGATGGTAAGACTAGTACACCTTACAAGTAACACCTACAAGGTATTAGTCATGTTTGGGCTCTTATGAATCGTATTTGTTTTGTTGTAAGTTAAAAATCTGTCAGCCAGCACCTGCAATAACATAATATATGCAAATCTATAGGCTTTGTTTGGGCACTTACTAGAGTAAAGCCGCGTGCTTAAGCTGGTTTAATATAAACGAGTTTTTCCTTTTTATTTTTCCGCTTGACCATGCCGCAATAACCATTTCAGGCGCCTCCAAAGAAATTACTTGGAAGAAATTGATGGCGAAGCTTTTAGACTGACGAAGAATCTTTTTCACGTAGACCTGTCCAATAACTTCCTTTACACGCTTCCGGAAAGGTTATTCTGGAATAATTCCTTTTTGGAAACCATTGATATCTCAAACAACAATGTGATGTACGTACCTTCGGACAGCTTCGTCGGACTGGAATCACTGCTCATATTGGATATGTGCAAAAATAAAATACAGCGAATAGAAAACGGGACATTCTCTATTAAAACACTCCAAATATTAAAACTGGCAGATAATAAAATATTAAATATTAGCGAGAAGGCTTTTCAAGGCTTAGCTTCGTTGGAAACTTTATTATTGGACAGAAATAAATTACAAAATTTACCAAATAAATTATTTTACAATCTCAATTGTTTGACGTTTTTGGACCTGTCAAATAACAATTTGATAAGCGTGAGTATGGTTTATTACTTTTTTTATTTACTATTCTTTAAATATTAATCTGATAAGTTATAACATTACATTATTTTTCAGCTTTCAGGCGTTGAATTTGAACGACTTAAATTACTTCGCACGTTGGACCTAAAAGATAATGCCTTATCGGAACTACCAGACACCATTTTTTCTAATTGCTCAAGCCTAGAAAAACTGGATTTATCAAGGAATAATTTACGGTTTATAAACGTCACTGCATTTTATAAACTCTATAACTTGACATCATTACTGTTGTCGGAAAATAAACTCTATGAAGTTCATTTCAAGGCGTTCTCTACTTTAAAAAATCTTACAACATTGTGGGTAAAGTTTGGATATTGTAAAAAATAAATCAACAAATTGCTATTTTATGATAGATGATATTTTGTTTTTTAGATATTTGGATGGCAATATGTTCCCTTCATTGCCGTCCCGCACATTGGACTACATGCCAAAATTGGCCATTGTGAAGCTATCAGGCAACCCTTGGCACTGCGATTGTCATGGTCTCTATATTTCTGCGTAAGTTATATAAATTGTTATTCTTAGAATAATAATAATACAAGATTCAAAAGCTTAAAAATATCAAGGACTTTGTTCTATCTATCTACAAATTTTTTATCAGTTTCATATCAGAATTATAATTCCAGTCAATATTATATCTAATAAAAAACTATAATATAAAAAAACTTACAAATTGTGGTAAGGTGATTTATGTCCTTTTTAAGATTTCAAGAAAAATATACTTCAATATACTCGTATATGAAACTTATCATTTTGTATACAACTAGCGACCCGCCCCGGCTTCGCACGGGTAGCATGTTATTATACATATAAACCTTCCTCCTGAATCACTCTATCTATTAAAAAAAACCGCATCAAAATCCGTTGTGTAGTTTTAAAGATATAAGCAAACATACATACATACATACATACAGACGCGGGAAGCGGAAAGCGACTTTGCTTTATACTATGTAGTGATATAGAAAAACATTGAAATATAAAAAAAAACAAAAAGTAATCGGTTTTCCGCCATTGTACGCCATTAAACAATTATTTGATTTACTTTTTTTCTTTTTGTTGTACAATTAAAGCACTATCTATCCATTTATCTAATCGGTGTACATTAGTTATTTTCATACAAGTTTTTTTTATAATTGTCTTCCAAAAAAGATAACATACCTACTCAATAATATAAAACCACAAACATATTGATGTCCATAACTTCTGACTATGATAACTGATAACAAATCTTATAAGTAGCAAAAATAGAAACCAAGATGAATACTTTTTAAACCTTTGGTATTTGTAGAGGTCATCAAACTTTCCACCCTTATGTAATTTACTTTCAAATAAAACTAGTTAAAATCCTCCCGACTTTGTAGTCACGTGAAGTTATTTTCCTCCTTAAGGCCCTGTATGTCGACGATTGCTCTTTTTCAGCTTAGCATATTCGCACTGCAATCTGATTTTGGCCAGTATGTATCATTTGCCAAATTTATTATATGCACAATGTTATATCATGTTGCTTAAGGTGATAAGTGGAATTTTTGACTTTTTGTCTACCCGAATACGACGAAAAAAAAAAGACGTGTGGCACTCGGAGACTGCCGCGGTAAAGCTATTGCATAACATTTTTTATCAACTTATGTATTTATAATTATTTATTTATTTATTTTATTTATCCTTTTTTCCTTTGTTTTTCTTTGATATTCAACTTTTTGAGCGTGGTGACCGATAAGAAAAGAAAAAGAAAAAAAAAAAATTTTTTTTTTTTTTTACATCCCTAGATTGCGGGGGAAGAGGGGGATTAGGCATGCGCAGTAACGCCGATACAACCAATGCCACCTATTGGCGAGTTGCTAAACTAAAGAGACAAGCGTGATATTTCAAAAAGTCATTAAAAGTTCTGCTATTCATCGATAGATGTCAAAATCTTTAACCTACCTATTTACCTAACTACGTAGTTAGCATTCCACACGTAACAGGTTGCAAGCCCGTCGTCGCTTTCAAGAATACTAACAGGTTTCCTCACGATGTTTTCCTTCACCGTTATAAGCACGTGTAACGCGCATATACATTTTTCGAACAGAAATATCCTTTGATGCACGGCCAGGATTCGATATTTACCTAACTACATGAATTCAATAATTCAATTTCAAACTTTTTAGTCGATCATGTCTGTGAAGTACCACCTATTTACCGATAGTGGTAAAATAGCGCCACCTGCCAGCGGAATTGCGAACCTCTCAAACCCCGAGCTTTCGCATGAGACCGCGAAAAGCACCTATAATAACGTAGTATCATCAAATGAAACTAGATGGCGATTTTGGCAATTTTTTTATTTCTTTGGTTATATTATTGCTATTTTCGTGGGATCTCTATTAATTTTTATTTATTGTACTTACGATTATAATTTTAGACAGACAACGGAAGATACTTTGTGTTATACTATGTAGTGATGTTATTCGCTCCTAATGAAGCTTTTGATAGATTAAATATTTTTTTAAATTGGTCCTATATTTTTTCAGTTTATCCGGTACAAAAAAAATATAAAACTAGAAATTTTATCTCTTTGTAATAGTAGTGTAGTTATGTAGGAAAACAATGAAATCAACCTAGTTTCACGATATAGGTAAATTTTATTAAATTATTTTTATACAATAATTATGGTCTTCATCATTTATTACTTGCATTCCAGACATATCGCTGTCACTTGTCTCTTGAAATTCACTGCCATGATCAGAATCAGTGTCGCTATCACTGGCTGTTGATATTATGAATTATGAATCTTTCTATTTCTTCATCTACCAGTCCATCATTTTTGAAATATTACAATTCTTTTTGAAGTGCTTGCTGCCACTCTTCCTTCTTTCGTAATTCGAGATACCGTTTTCTCTGAAACACCTAAAATACAAAATAATTTAATTAGTGTTTTAATTTAGTCATATTTTACCTATTGTTAGAAAAAAACTTATACTCTGGTATCCCTAAAATTTACCTGTCATGGCAGCGACTCTTTTTTGTATATTATATAAAGGGATCAAAACGTCTTTATTCCTCTGCTCTAACTCACAAAACTCTTTTACTTTATGAATCATTTCACGAGCTGCACTTTTCACCACTTTACGCGACATATTCACGCAGATTTCAAGAAAATATTGGGAAAAACCATGGACGCTAATTTCATCGAGCACTCTGACATGAGATAAAATGGCGTTGCTGTCAAATTTAGTTTTGGTTTTCGTCGCAGGACATGAGTGGTGGCGAGGACTCTAAGCAGGCATGACATGAGTCATAGGGATGTAATATTGATTGAAAAAAATCTATTAATTAATAATCGATTTTTTGTCCCTACAAATAAATCGATTTTCCAAAAAATCGAATTATATGGTTCGGATCGCTTTCGGAGAGACGATCGATGGGTCGGTTCCCGTTTGTGAAGCGACTATTGGTCGGATCACGTTCGGAAAAACGATCAATGGTTCGGTTTGCGTTCGGAGACAAGACCGATGAGTCGGTTTCCGTTTGGGAGGCGACTATATGTAGGGTTCACGTCCGGGAAAATGGCCAACGAACGATTCGGTTCGCGTTCGGAAAACTTAGTTTACAAAAATCGATTTATATGTGTAATTTACATAATCGATTTTTTAAAAATCGATTTTTTGAAATCCAAAAAGAGAAATCTCTAACACTCACACTCACGCATATTGCGTGAGTGTGAGTGTCTCGTAAAATTTTGTGTAAATTTTCGTTACGAAATTTCTGGATTCGGTCTCCACGCTCAAGGCCCGCGATAGAAGCTATGCAATAGCTTAAAAGAATTGTCTAGCTATTCATAGTTTTGATTAAAAACGAAACTAGTGTTTTTGAAAAGCCAACTTTAGAAAATAAATATATCGAGAAAAGTTTCACCAATCGTGTTTCTATCTGTAATTTACCTAGATAATATCCTTAAGTTATCTTTGTCACTAAAAACAAAACTGTATATTTTGCGGCTATTGAGAAAAAACGATTCTGCATTCATCTAAAACATTTATTACTCGTCTTAACTTGCCTAAAAATATTTCATTTCAGGTGGGTACGCCTAAACGAGATGAAAATATGGGATTATTCTCCCACATGTGTGTCACCATGGTTTCTAGAAGGTCATTTCCTGAAGAAGCTAAAGTTTCCGGAACTATGCTCCGGCCAATGGGCCAGTATGGTGAATCTATCACCTCGTCTGCCCATACAACAACTCTTGGCTCTCAATGTTTCTGTGAATCGGAAACCTCAGGACAGCATGGAACAGAATCATGATGTTACAACCATCGATGCATGGCATTGATAATTCTAAAACTAAAAGTAAAAAATGATGTCGTGTAATAAGTAAAAAAGCAAAATGGCTACTTACAATTTTTAATAATACAATTTATAGGTTAATAATCCAAGATAGAATTTAATTAAGTAAATGAAGGGTGTGATATTGCCAGATTTCCTCAGTGCAAAATAAAATTAGGTAATACAATAACTTTCTTAATATAATCCTTTAGGGTCCTTACTGGTGGCAATTCCGTTGTGTCCACTTAAAGCTGAAATTTTGTAAAAAAATTATCGTTCATATTCCTTTTACGTTAAAGTCTAAATTAGAGTAACCTCAAAGCGTCAGTTCTAAAACGAAGGGTATTTTTGGATAAATTTAGGTTTTTTTTTTAGTAATTTAGAAACGTCAAGCTAAATTTAATCAACATGTAAATTGGTGTTGACTATTATGACACTTGGATGTGTAAAACAGAAAAATAAAATAGAGAAATAATTAAAATACCCTAAGTTTTAGTACTGTCATTTAGATGTTACGCTGATTTAGACTTTATCGGAAAAATAATAAGACCGATCGTGTTTACGAAATTTTAGCTTTAGTTCGGACACACCAGAATCGCTACCCTAATAGTGGTAGGATGATGGTTATTAAAAATACGAAAGTTGTTTCAAGATTATCACAAGAATATTTTTTTAATAGATAAATTTCTTGGGTCTAACAGTGATAAAGGCTACATTATATCCTGGTACCACGCAAGCAAATCCGCGGGCAGAAGGTAGTAGTCTCTTATGCTCGTCGATAAACGAAAATCTCTTTTCTTTGATGTGAAAGTAACAATGACAATACATTGAAGAGGGCTTTGATAAAATGACAGGCATTTGATAAATGATGCCATTAAATCTATACAAAAGATACATTTTTTTCAACTCGTCAATGTGTTCAATATATATTTTATGCTACACAAATTTATGGAAGCGCGGGTTTATATCTCACATGTTTGCTTAGAATCGGACATTAATTACCAACATTCACTGAAATCAAATATGGGGCAAATGTGTTGCGATTCCCTACTACCACATTATTCCATCTGGAGAGATTAATCGAAAACATTATTCCATTGTAATGTCCATACCATTTTCTACTCTGTGGTGGCTAACCCAACCTTACCCAACCTAAACCTACATTTTCGTAAAAAAATATTGCTCCTTGAATATTAAAGGACATTAATTGTTCGATAAGGAATTTAATCGTATGATAAAGTTAGTAAGCTACAGCGTCACCTTTTAAAATTAGCGATTCATGTTAGTGATTTCTGGCTGAGTTTACCCGGATACGACGGAAAAAGTGATAAAACTGCATTGTCTAGAAAACCATAAAACTTAAAAAGAAACTGTCTATAATTTACTTAGCTAGTATGATTACCTAACGAATTATATAAAAAAGGACTGGTTAGCTATTCATAGTTTTGATTAAAAACGAAACATTTTTGAAGAGCCAACTTTGGAAAATAAATTTATACAGAAAAGTTTCACCAATCGTATTTCTGTCTATAATTTATCATATCCTTAAGTTATCTTTGTTATAAACAACGTTTTGTAGTTGTTGAGAAAAAACGATTCTGCATTCATCGAAAACATTTATTACTCGTCTTAACTGTGATAAGTAAAAATAATGTAATAAACATTCAATAGTCACATACTTACGTTGTCTGGAGCTCACACTGAGATTCCATTTGTCGTGGGTATCAGAAACTACAATTTACCATGGTACCAAAGTAAATATGGTACCGAAGTGATCATGGTACTACAACACAGAAAGCATGCAAATATTTAACCCGCCGCGGGTATCAAGCCCGCACTCCATCAAGGTCATAGTACCATGGTAACTCGTAGTATCTGATGGTGTAGATTTTTAGATAATCTAAAATTAAAAAGAATCAAAACTGTAATTCTGTTCGGTAGACGTACTTTCAGATCAAATCCTTAAGGCGCTCCCAGTCAACGATTGTTTTTGTTCGAAACGAAAAAATAAATACTTGTGAACAAGCCACATCTCCTATTTTATAATGTATAGTATATGTGAATAAAGATATACCCATCTTTAATCACTTCGATAAATAATCCTACCGACCGCTGCAATGACGACAAACACGTCGGCGCGTAGTCCGCCTTAGCTCTTCGAATAAATTAATGATATAAATTATGTATTACTTATCAAAAATCATAAATTCTAATACGTATCATTTTGAAATAATATCTTTATCGTGAAAAGTTTCTGCTATTATGTTTTCAGCTTAATAGAAATCTAGGTAGGAACCTGAAGTAATATACTTATAAAAATAGGAGATGTGGCTTGTTCAGAAGTATTTCTTTTTTCGTTTCGAAAAAGAGCAATCAGCGACTGGGAGCCCCTTAAAGATGTCTAAAATTGGTAGTTAGAGGCACGTTCAAACATTATATTTGACACATGCCCAAATTTTGCTGAGTTAGAATTCCAGACGTGACAGGTTGCAAGTCTATTGCCGCAACACATGATGTGTCTGTGTAAAACACCCTTCAATTCACAAACACTCGCAACTTTTCATCTAATCAAGACTCGATTCATACAAACCGAGTCTCAAATCAAGTCTATTCAAACGTTTTCACACTAAAAAGTAAATTTAAATATATATTCTATTAGTTATCTGGTAACCATAGTTTCACCTTAGCTTAGTTTAGTTCTAAATGGTGCTGCTTAATTATGTCGACCAATCTATAATATAAAAATAAGTCGGGTTTTCCTTCCTGACGCTATAACTCCAGAACGCACGAACCGATTTCCACGGTTTTGCATTCGTTGAAAGGTCTCGGGCTCCGTGAGGTTTATAGCAAAGAAAATTCAGGAAAAATTTCAAGAGTAAAGCAGTAAAACAGGAACGGGAACGGGAACGGGAAGAAAAATTTCAAGAGAAAAGCAGGAAAACAGGAACGGGAACGGGAACGGGAACTTAACACAGCATTTGTTAATTCTAAAGCGATACGAAGTTCGCCGGGTCAGCTTGTATTTATTTAAAATACAATAAATCATTCACCTTGAATTTCTAAAACATGGAAGTACTTTAATCTGAATTCCAGAATATAATACTAACTTCTGCCCGCACCTTAGCTCGCATGTTAGTAGTGTCCATATCTACATAATACCAAATTTTATGGAAATCGGTTCAGCCGTGTGATTGAGTAACAACAGACTTTTACATAATAAAGGCAATCTTTTTGAGCAGGAAAACTAATGGTACATACTCGTAAGTTTGATTTGTAAAGCGCCCCTGCGTTACTTTTGTTAGAAGTACTTATTTTAGGGTTCCGTACTCAAAGGTAAAAAACGAGACCCTATTACTAAGACTCCGCTATCCGTCTGTCTGTCAAAAGCTTAGAGCAACACGGAAGCCCGTGTTGCTCTATGGTCAAAAGTCTGTATCTCATGAACCGTGCTAGACAATTGAAATTTTCACAGATGATGTGTTTCTGTTGCCGCTATAACAACAAATACTAAAAACAGAATAAAATAAATATTTAAGTTGGGCAAGGCATATAGCAAACTTTAGATTATTTTGACTAATATAACTTAGATTTATTTTGATTTTTACCTTCGTGGGAAAGTCCGACTCGCACTTGAACGGTTTTAAAAACATAAATGGCTTAATAATTAAATGTTGAGGGTTTAATTTCTTTCAAAATTTACGCAATAATTATTAACTTTTGTTTTTCTTCTCGAATAATTAGTATAAATAGGTATAAATTATTATCTTATCATATCACCAAACGATTATATTCATATCGTATTATTTCCTCGCAAAGATAGCAATCGATAGATATGGTAATCGTCATAATGGTATTTATTTTTATTCACTTATGCGTTCATATTTTGGATAATCTGACGTGCTAAGAACTTCTCGAAAGACTGTGCAAACGTGGAAAGTGTAGATACAATATTTTGGTTTGAATTGTAGCAAAAAAACTTTCGGTAAGTACTTTTATCACGTATCTGTAATTTTTCGCTGAAATTTCCGTTACCGTTCGTTCGTCGCCGAAAATATTGACCGTGTTTTTCTTATTATTTTTTTAGGGATGTTATTCTATAGACGAGATACAATCTAGAAAATATGGGGAATAAAAGGTTCCTGTTAGTTTTCATATGTTTTGCCAGTTTTTTACAAAACAGCAATGGTAAGTTTTATAAATAAAATGTTTTATTAATTTGTTATTATACATGAAGTACGAACTCATACAATTAAAAATCCTAATTAATGCGTAAGTTTGTGAGTTTGTTTGTATGTTTGTGCCTCGATCAGGCCTAAACGACAAAACGGATTAAGTTGAAATTTGCTGTAGATGTAGATATAATGCCCGAATAAAACATAGACTACTTTATAATACGAAAAACTTCCCCAAAATGATAAAAAAACGCAAAAGGGATGGTTTTGGTATAGATGGCGCTCGTGTGCAAATAATCTGACATCAGTTTTGACTACACATACACAGGACAGGACAAAGTTTGTCACGATTCAGCTAGTATGACATAAACTTTGTCCTTTGGTACATCATCAAAGAATGACGCTGGTGTGTAAAAACTTGACTTCAGTCGCCAAAGACGTGCTTTACCCTATAACGATTATTGAAATTTTAACAGGACGTCTGTCGCGGATCTGCTAGTTATAAATAAATGTTTACAGGTCAGTGTCTAATAAGTGGTGGTATCTCGGTGGGGCCAGTGCCGCATCATGAGTTTATCCAAGATGTATTTAGAGGCATTATAAGAAATGAGACTACAACGAACATTGAAAGTATGTATTTCAAACACATTTTGACTAGCCTCACAGCTCAGTTGGTAACTCTGCTTTCTGAGCTGTAAGTTGTGGGTTCGATCCCCACCCAGGGCAAATATATGTGTAATAAACATAGATGTTTGTTCTGTGTCTGGGTGTTAATATGTATTGTATAATAAGTATGTATTTACAAAAAAAAGTATAGCCATAGTACAAGCTTTGCTTAGTTTGAGGCTAGATAGGGTTGTGTGTAAAGTCCGCCAATATTTATTATATATATTTATTTTATTTTAAATCTACTTTATCTAACATACCTAGTTCCTTCTTCTTGTTACCAACTCTTGAGAAACAAACTTCCTCCTGATCCTGACTCCTTAAAATGTGTAATAGAGTAGCCAGAGGCACGTTCTTACCCACATTTTGCAAGCCTATCGCCGGCGCCGCTCAAAATAATACTAGCCGATTTTCTCGAGATGTTTTCCCCGTTTAAAGAACGTGTTAAAGCACATACACAATACACATTTGGGATCTAACGCACGACCTTCAGATTGAAGTCGAGGTACCTTCCACTCGGTCAACATGGCTTTAAACCGAAAAGACCGTTTTGAAACGTTTTAAATCAACGTTTAATTATTATTAACGCTGGTAATTATTTGACGACCCTTTTTAGGGTTTCAAAGTCTACAAGAAACCCTTATAATTTCCAAGTTATAAATAAAATGAGGATTTACCTCAATGTTTGTTTTTCTAAGTAAACATCATCAAGATGATGTTATTTTTTCAAATCAGGTATAGCAAGTATCAACTTTGGAGGAGCTCTAGTAGGATTACAGCCATACTTGGATATTACACTTGAGGACTCACAGTTCGTGGTGCAAACAACTAACGCATTTACTCAATATGAGGAAATTGAGACCGCTGAGTCAATATCCGTGACTATAACTTTTAGTTGCACTGGAGGAAACACGTCCCCGTTGGTAAGTGCCTTGTCCTTTATATTTTCAACGGACGAAAAGAGGAGGAGGGTATACTTATATATTTTTTTGCATGTTTTTTAGAGTTCCATACGCAAAGGGTAAAAACGGGACCCTATTACTTCGGTGTCCGTCTGTCAGTCCAGGGCTGTATCTCATGAACCGTGATAGCTAGACAATCGAAATTTTTACAGATTATGTATTTCTGTTGCCGCTATAACAACAAATACTAAAAACAGAATAAAATAAATATTTAAGTGGGGCTCCTATACAACAAACGTGTTTTTTTGCCGCTTTTTATAGATAATGGTACGGAACCCTTCGTGCGCAAGTCCAACTCGCACTTGGCCGTTTTTTTATGTATCGCATTTTACCTGATTATTCGATTCAGGTGTTTTTTTGTTTGTATTGTGTAGGTAGAGAATAGTCTAAAGTTGGTCCCATTTGATTAATAGTTCCTTCATAAAGCGTAAAAAATCGTCTCTCGATGTCAATTGGTAGATACATTTTTATCGGTATTCTTCATACGAGTACACGAGCAATGATTATGTACTTAATCTAAAATGAATATCAGGTAGAATGTTTTTTTTTCAATGTTGTGCTACATTTAGACTGTTTTCGAAATTGCTTTCTACCTTATGTAAACCTGTTCGCTATTGTGTGTGTAGTTATTGAAAGGCAATTCATCTTTATCTTTTCTTTGTAAAGCGTACATTATCGAAAATGAATGTTATCAGTTTGGGGGTTCCCCTGGTTTCACAAAGCAATTCGCTAAATCATATAATGAACCTTAAAAGTATAATCTTAGCTACCAAACAATAATTTTATTGACTAGATAACATCCTTTTCGAGGTTCCGTACCCAAAGAGTAAAAACGGGACCCTATTACTAAGACTTCGCTGTCCGTCTGTCCGTCTGTCCGTCTGTCTGTCACAGGACATGAACCGTGATAGCTAGACAGTTGAAATTTTCACAGATGATGTATTTATGTTGCTGTTATAACAACAAATACTAAAAACAGAATAAAGCCGGTTTTTATTTATAGATATTAGTGATAAACATCGAAGACACCAACAACAATTATCCTCAATTTATGCCAACGAATGAATTTGAATTTGTCCTCGCACCGCCCCTACCACCAGGCTATCTCATAACTGGTTGCTTACACGAAATCACAGTAAGGGACATAGATCTCACAACGCGAAGTATAATCTTTGAGATTGAGGACAACCCATATTTTGAAATTGAATATGATGAGGAGGCATCTGATGCAGCTGGACCCAAATATTTTAAGGCTCTATTGAAGACTTCAACGTTCATAAGAACTCTGAGAGAGCCTATCACTCTGGGAATTACAGCCACGGCAAGTATAAAGTACCTACCTGCATGAATTCTAAATGTATTAGAGAACTTTATTACAAAGTGAAAGTCACTAAATAAATAAATAATTGATTTGACAATCCTAATTTATTCACTACATAGTATAAAGCAAAGTCGCTTTCCGCTTCCCGCGTCTGTATGTATGTTTGCTTTTTAGATTTGCTTTTTAGTGATAAGGTCGCCCATTGTACGTAATTCTAAAATTATTTTTTAATGTTTTGCTTGTTTATTTCTGGTGTACAATAAAGTATTATCTATCTATCTATCTATCTTTGCTTATATCTTTAAAACTACACAACGGATTTTGATGCGGGTTTTTTTAATAGATAGAGTGATTCAGGAGGAAGGTTTATATGTATAATAACATGCTACCCGTGCGTTGCCGGGGCGGGTCGCTAGTAATATTATAAATGTGAAAGTTTGTGAGTTTGTATGTATGTTTGTTCTCAATCAGGCCTAAACGACAAAACGGATTAAGTTGAAATTTGCTGTAGACGTAGATATAATGCACGAATAAATAATAGACTACTTTAAAATATGAAAAACATCCCCAAAACGAAAAAAAAACGCAAAAGGCATGATTTCTGTATGGCGCTGGTGTGCAACAAATCTGACATCACCGACTAAAAACATTCAGTCTTTTCTATTCGTTTATTTAAATTTGACAGGACAACGTCTGTCACGGGTCGGTTAGTTTAAATATATTTTCTAGTCAGTTCTTGATGTTTTTATTCTGTAACAATATTATGTTTCAAACTATCGTGATAAGTAGACATAACTATAGATTGTGTTAATCACGTAATTACTTTTAATTTAATTTCCCGACGTTTCGGCTATGTTACAATAGCCATGGTCGCGGGCCCGCTGAATGATGTCTGCCCAATTACGTGATAAACACCCGTGTTAAAATCTATTGTTAACAATATCAAAGTTTTACAGAAACCGTTTCATGTTAATGAACATTAAATTGTATTATTCTTTGGTCATATTTTAGGATGTAGATGCAACAGGTGATCCTCCCCTTACAACATCTGGCACAATTCGTATATCAGGCGACACAGAGTTTGAATTTCCCGAAGAGCCAGTTTTCAGCCAAACATTCTACTTTGCGACGTACACTGACGAACACCAATTAATTCAGCATGATACCATCTTTCTGCAGCAGGGTTTTGACGAACAAGTTTATTTCTCTTTGGATGGGGGTAATGTATTAAACATTTTAGAATTCCGCATTAAGGTGATATGTTTGGTTTTTTTGTATGGACTGAGTCTACACGGATAAGACGGAAAAAGTGATAAAACGGCATTATCTTGAAAACCATCAAACTTAAAAATAAATTATCATTTAATTATGTAGGTAGTATGATATCTAACGAATTATATAAAAATTAACTGTTTAGAGCTATTCATAGTTTTGATTAAAAACGAAACTAGTGTTTTTGAAGAGCCAACTTTCGAAGATAAATCTATCGAGAAAAGTTTCACCAATCGTGTTTCTGTCTATAATTTATCTAGATTATATCCTTAAGTTATTTTTGTCATAAAAACAAAACGGTATGTTTTGCGGTTATAGAGAAAAAATGATTCTGCGTTCATCAAAAACATTTATTACTCGTCTGAAACTAATACAATTATATTGCAAATTAAGGTAACTTTTATTACATCCTTCATTCTGTTTCTCCTACAGATGTATTTCTTCACAACACGTACTTTTTTTTACAGACTATAAAGATTATTTTACTGTAAATGTGGATGGCAATCATCAAGTGTCTCTTGTTGTACACACGCCTTTGCCTATTGACGTGTGGCTGGAAAAACAAATTTATATAATAGTGAGAGCTGATAGAGAATATACAAGTGGCGATTCCGCCACTATAGTGATTCACTTACCTGAAGGTACTACACACTACTCATACATACTTAACGTTTATTATTTCTGCACATTTGTTATCCATAATCAATTTATAATCACAAGCTTCATTAGTTTACCGCCACATAATCATACTACCTGATACTAATTTGTTTACAGAGATGCCGCTGATGTTTGAAAACGCATTTTACGAAGGATCGATCATAGACAATGCTTTACAACTATCGCCTCTTGTTTTGAGTCAGGGATACGATGGTGCTACGGTTTCTGCAAGGATCGACGGAGGTAGGTATCTGGGGGCGGGGCAGTGCCCAGTACGGCAGTGCAGTATATACACTGTATATTTAAGTTATTACGTAATTAGCTTATCTTTACGTAATAACTTAAGACAAAAGGACCCTTATGTAGGGACTGAATTAACCGACTTGGTATGACATGGATCTCACAACTTTTTACGATAGAAGAGCTAAGTGGCGAGATTTGTTTTTTTTTTACAAGTTATGTTTTTGCTAGCATTCTACTTTATTAGAGATATAACAATAGACTCAAATTCAAATTCAATTCAAATTCAAAAATCATTTATTTCAATAAAATCACAAGGATCACTTTGAAACGTCTTAGGAACTAGGTGAAGCTACGCCGATTCCACGCGACCAAGCCTAGAAGAATCAGGCAACAAACACGGCTTGGGGTCTACCTTTTTTTTAATGATCCTTTTTTTAAAACTATGTAGAGCTCAGCACAAATTCAAAAAGCAGCACACGCTACACTTGATTTAGAAATAAAACTTAAAGATAAAATAACTATTTGCTTCAAAATAATTAAAGTAGACAAATGTTACACAAAATAAAATAGTGCAGATTAAGTAAATTAATATTTAGCTGTCGAGTGGCAGAGCGACATCAGGCCACGAGGATTTATCATTTATATAATCATCTACAGTATAATACGCTTTGTTTATAAGATTATTCTTTATGTAGGCTTTAAATCTTCTAACGGGAAGTTTTGTTGACTCTCCTGTATCTTGCAAACAAACGATAAAGATTACCACGATTTGCGTGTCATGTTGGTACTTTGGGATGTCTATAACCGTAAAATTACAAGATACCTATTCGTATGACTCCTTAATTCGGACGTGCTGATTGCGTCCAAAATTAGAGGCGACCGACGGAGAAATATGTGTATTTCTCCGTCGGTCGCCTCTAATTTTACTAGTATCTTTTACACAGCGAAGGCGATATTTATACGACTACTTTAGTACGCAATGCTGATAACGAAAATGAAATAAATTAAAAAGGAACTTGAAATCTGTTTGTTTTCCATTCAATTTTCATTTTGTTAAAGTGCTTTTGCTTCGGTACTCTACCTTAACTTTTTAGAAGTTATAACGATAGCCAGTTTAATGACGTCTGCTTTTCTTTATTTAGTTAAAAATTAAATACGATCACGACTTTATAATATGATTTTCTATTCTCTAAACTTTCATTCATAACGCGAACAAAAAATATAGTTACATAAAGTATTATTATTTTTGTTTGTAGAATTCGTATAGTTATTAAGAAATACTCTAGAGTAGAAAGTCTCTATGTAGGTAGATTTGTACTTCCAAAAGACATTGCATATTATTTCTTGTGACAGTTTATAATTTGATAAGTACCTACCAATGAATAGAACGATCATCATGCAGCTCGGAAAGCACGTCTTATATTTGTATTAAAATACACTGATTTTTTTCAGAATATTTGTCGAGCTTCACAGCTACTGTTCATGGGAATCTAGTTATTATAACGATGGACCCGCTAACTGATGATATTATTAGAAATAATAGTTTCATACCGTTACCAGTAGTGGCTTCAACTGATCGCAATGAGGCGACTACAATAGTCAGCCTAGAAATAATAAAGGACGATACTGTGACTCCAATGTTTGATGAGCCCATATACATCGGATCGTACGACCCTGTCAATGGTTTGGCTATTGATCAAATCAACTTCGTTCAGGGTCTTGATGATACCGTAACTGTTGAGCTACTTGGAGGTAAATTGTCTATCTTTATGTTAACTATACACTCGTATTATTAAGTTTTTATTTGGTTTTGTTATTATTAAGTGAGTACACGTATACCGTTTATTTATTTTTCGAGTAGAAAATATCTTTTTTTTAAACAATTAATAACTATGAAATGTATTTTTGATACAATTATTAGGTGTTATTCACGAAAATAAATAGCTGTAAAGTATGCATGTAGGTACGAAGTTACAAAATAATCACTTGTTTTCAACTTATTTTATTAAAAATACCATATAAAATACATAATGCTACGCACTGTAGCACCTAGCCACAGCACAAATGCGCGATGTCGGAGCCGGCTATCGTCGTTTCTAGAAAAAAAAAACTGCCACTAGGTCCTATACTGAACATTAGACCAAAACTTGGCACTGGCCGGGCTCTTATACAGCTCAACATTATAAAAAAAGGAATCGTGATAAATGCTTTTTTTAAACTAATACTCTTTTTATACAAAATTATTATTTTTTAACTAAAAGGTATAATGGATTAACTAATGACTTAGTAATTAAACAAGCGCGTTTATTTTCAGAATTTAAAGATCTTTTCCAAACGAATCATCTTGAATCCACGATCTACCTTACATCAACGGCTATCCCACCTGAATTATATGAGGAACAACAAATTACGCTTTTAATAAAGGCCACTAAACCAAGGACAGTCGGAGCCAGTGCTGCTATTATCATCACCTTGCCAGCTGGTCAGTAATGTCTTAGTCAAAATATTTTATTATCATGTACCTACTGTTTGTTATCCAAAACTAATCATTTATGATAAGCGTGCTGCATTCCTTAACTGTCATAAATCGCTGAAGTCAAAATATTAGGCGAAGTAGATTTGTTAGTCCATGAAACGTATTTTCAACTACATATATTATCTATATTACTTAATGTTGATCAAAAATATTGATCCAACTTTCTACTCTATCTATTCGACCTTAGTGGCGTTTTGGGCGAGAGCCCGACTGAGACGCAATAGGTGCAGGTTTGATCCCTGCGGCGGGACAAATGTTTGCATACACGAATTCTTCTGTGGGGTTAGGACTATGCGTATGTGACTGTTGTTTATTTATTTATGCTGCTGAAATAAAAATTCTAACGTTCGTCTGCACCAAATTTTAAGTTCATGCTTGTCTCACGGAAGCACTTAATAATGTCAGTTTTTATGCTGTATCTTAAGCTGTTAGGAATGAACATAAAGCTGTAAACAAAATATAATTTACATAAGAGTTCATTGCTTCCCGGAACGGCTTATTGTTAGCAAATTATGCTGAGTTACTCGTAGATTTACGTCATCAGGATTTACTCTGCTGTTAGGATGTTTTTTTTATGCTTTTATGGATTTTCTCTTTATTACCCATTAATCTTTGTACAATCTACTGTTTCAAACTTATTTATATTCTTTGTCGCAGTAAATCTGCAGTTGCCCTGTTTTATCCTACCGAAGCCTGTAAATACAACTTAAGGAGGCAATATTACATTTTTTAATAACACTCTATATTACAGCTAGAGAATTGGATTTTGAAGAGCCGATTTACAGGGGAACCATTCAAGATAGCGAGTTGTTGCTCCAAACAATATTGTTGAGTGATGGTTTCGATGAGAACGTGCGATTTACCCACAGCGGTGGTAAGTGCTCTTTTCATAGAATAGATTGCGAATATCAAGTCAGCTTGTCTTACAGGGAAAATAAAATAAGAAAACCTTTTCTTAATATTCAATGAGTTTACAGCTACAACGTCCCGAAATAGATTTATTTAATCGTCAGTCATCCAAAGATATCTGGCGTTGATATAGTAAAATTTGAATAACAAGAATGATACCTATCACCCTTAAATTTTACAATAGATATAGATCTTGTATCGTTATAAGTTGTTATCTATTTCACGAAGGCGGGTTGGTCTGAATTGTGCCTTAATTGTGTGAGTAGGTAGTTGCACGTGGCACATTGTTTCTGTGTGCGTAAGCTCGGGAGCGCTCAGTATCAGTCACGCACATAAAAGCGCGTGTAGTACAATTGCTGCTCACCCGCTTTCGTGAGATAGAATAACTCTAGGTACCTACTACGAAGCCTACGTAAGTAGGATGGGTGGTACAAGTACCAGTAAATTATGTACTTAGCAATTTACGGGAAATGTTCGGTATTGACATAGCTTTCACCGGTTGCAAACCTAATTTCTCTATTTGTTATTTCCAGACTATTCGACCTATTTCAACGTTACAAACGTACAGAACCAAGTGGACATAACTTTGTTAGAGCCACTTCCCGATATTGCTATTGCACAAAACACTGTCATTGCGCTGACCATAACTGCATCTGGACTAAACGCCATAAGTACAACCACAAGTGTACTTTTGCATATAATAAAAGAAGACACTACCACCCCAGTTCTCAGCCAGAGAATTTATCACGGAACGTACCATGGACCAGACAACTTTGAAATTGAAAACATTTATTTGACACAGGGGTATAGTGATGATGTACAGTTCGCGCTTGATGATTCGGGTAAATTTTCTTAATTTATTTAAGTCTTAAGATGATGCTTGAAATTTTGTTTTTAGTATTGGCTGAGTCCACCAGGATAAGACAGAAAAAGTGATAAAACCGCATTATCTTGAAAACCATCAAACTTAAAAATAATCTGTTTTTCATTTATGTAGCTACTAACACTATCTAACAAATTATATAAAAATGAAATGTTAAGCTATTCATAGTTTTGAGCAAAAACGAAATTAGTGTTTTGGAAGTGCCGACTTTGGAAAATAAATCTATAGAGAAAAGTTTCACCAATCGTGTTTCTGTCTATAATTTATCTAGATCCTTAGATCTAAAAATTCTTAAGTTATCTTCGTAAAAAAAAACAAAACTGTATGTTTGAAAAAACGATCTCTGTATTACTCGTCTTAATAGAAATTTACATAAGAATAATCGATGTAATAAAATGTTACTTTTAGCCCATTCCCAGTACTTTGAGATCATCAGCACAGGGAACTTTGCGACAATACGATTAAGATCCAGTATTCCAGAGGACGTGATTTTCAATGAAAAGTTTCTGCTATTCAACGTTTTAGCTGACAAAGTGTTGACTGTGGGAGCAAATGCTGCCGTTTTAATCAGATTCCCTACAGGTAAGGTTTTTAGGGTTCCGTACCCAAAGGGTAAAAACGGAACCCTATTACTAAGACTTCGCTGTCCGTCTGTCTGTCCGTCTGTCTGTCTGTCACAGGGCTGTATCTCATGAACCGTGATAGCTAGACAGTTGAAATTTTCACAGATTATGTATTTCTGTGGCTGCTCTAACAACAAATACTAAAAACAGAATAAAACAAATATTTAAGGGGGGCTCCCATACAACAAACATGATTTTTTTGCCATTTTTATAGATAATGGTACGGAACGCTTCGTGCGCGAATCCGACTCGCACTTGGCCGGTTTTTTCAATTTGCTTTGTACGCGGTTCTTTACGCGGCATTTTTTCACGTCATTATTAAGATTATTATTTATGCCACTAGTATTCATCATCCTAATCCTAATAATATTGTAAATGCGAAAGTTTGTGAGTTTGTATGTATGTTTGTTCCTCAATCAGGCCTAAACGACAAAACGGATTAAGTTGAAATTTGCTGTAGATATAGATATAATTACAATTATACCTTTTTAAGCTTAAGTAAAAGTAGAAATACCTCATAGAATTGGAACTTAGATATACAACGCAGGATGTTAAAAAAAATACGATCACGACTGTAATTCTAAATTACGGTAATCATCCTTTCAAATCTTAAGGCACTCAGATATTTGAAGATGGCTAAAGGGGGTAGTCAGAGCCAAGGCAGATATTGTACTTGGCATATCCCCACATTTTAGCTGTAGTTGGCACTCCATTCGTGGTTAGCAACAAACTGGTTTCCTCACGATGTTTTCTTCCCCGTTTTGAGCACGTGTTAACCGATTCATTGCCCATGACGCACATGGTGCGTCATGAGAAAACCTTCAGTGAGGCCAATGACGCGACAGGTGCGTCATTAGAAAAATGTTGAAATCTCGATTTTATAAGTAAACATGTACACATTATAGACACTATAATCAGTGGCCACTAGATTTTTTTGAAAAATTAAATTATCAGGGGTCGTCAACCACAGGTTTAATTGTTTATTAATCCACCATTCATGGCCTATGACGCATCTAGCGCGTCATAAGGAAACCTGTCCAAATAAAAATCTAGTAGATTATGGTCTATTTTTGAATAAAATGATCACACACTCATCTTCGTCTTAGTACAAACAAATGGCCGCGCGGACCTAGAAAGTACCCTATATTAATGGACATAAGGTTTATATTTTGCAAAATATTAATAATCGCATAAAACAAGTACCGTCTATTGTTTTCTGGCCGGTCGGATGTGCCGGTTCATGAATGGGGAGAGTATTTTGCTAATTAGCACCGTATGATCTTCTGTATAGGGTTTATTTTGGCGTAAAAAGAACTTGCGCTCTGTTGTAACTATAGATTTTAACACGGGTGTTTATCACGTAAGTACCTTTAATTTATTTTCCCGACGTTTCGGCTATGTAATAATAGCCATGATCGCGGGCAGATTAGAGAACACGGTGCTACCGTCGAGAAGCGGAGACAGTTGACGAAACTACCCTCACTTCTGTTGTGCTTAGGATGCTTGTGTTCTGTTCTTAGGAACCATGATATCGATTTTCATAGCTGTATTAAAAGATTTTTGAAAAATCGCTTACTAGAGCCGGCACTCGAACCTTTTTTGATTTGCGATTAAATGCGACCCTAAGGTTTACAACACCTGGTGGAAATCTGTAACTTACCTACCATCTCCTATAAAACACGTAGATAGTCACTTTAAAACATTCTTAGCTAATTAATAAAACAAAACACACAGTATCAGGTCTCGCCTTGAATTATTATAGCTGAAATTGCTTAAAATAGCGTAATAACATTACCGGGGGCCAACGACGCGCTAGGAGCGTCATCATTCAGGAGGGCCCATGACGCGACATGTGCGTCATTGAATGTTGTATGGGGCCGGGGTGGAAAGGCTCGAAAAATGAAGGTGGCAAGGAATCGGTTAATGTGCACATAAATTTTATTATTCAAACCGAAAAATCCATTGATGCATGGCTGGAATTCGAGCCCACGCCTTCTAGGCTCTCTACTTTCCTCTAAGTCAACACAGCTTTTGAATGCTGTTCATTAGAGTTAGCAGCCATTGAATGTTGAATCATCTTTGACTCATGCTGAAGTACCTACAAGTACCATGAGGCGGACCATTTATTTTACTACAAGCGGTTTTTATTACGCTCTTAAATTACCGTAAAACTTAAATGTCTTCTTTATGGTTGGTAAACTTTACAGCAGAATTATAAGGAAGTGCAGAGTTTAACATGTTACTATGTAATCAAACATATTTAGGTAGGAGTATTTAAAAAAAATAGTACCAAAATACCGTAGACATCCAGATCTTCAGGCATTCTGGTCCTCAGATGTATAAAGGGCTGTCTAATTATTACGTTTATTTAAGAAAACCGTCGAAAATGTATCGAACAATCGCAAAGTCAAGGGCAATTTCTTTTTTAAGTTGTTGAAGGAACTTTCAGTCCTACATAAATATAATTTCAATGGGACCAACTTGGGAATATTCTCAACACAATAAAAAAAAACATCGAATTTGGATCACCATGTAAAAAGATATGCGTGGTCATACATAAAAACAAATAAAAAATATACGCGTCGACTTGAGAGCCTCCTCTGTTTTTCGTCGGTTAAAAAGTCAAAAGCTTATCCAAACAACATTTGACGCAGCCACATTTTGCAGTAGTTAGCTTTCCATACGTGACAGGTTGCCCTTTGCCACATAATATATTTCACTTGTTATAAAATACTTGACAACTTTAATACCTTTTTTGCAGAACTTACAGAACCTACGGTTATGAGATTTACGGAAAGCTATTACACCGGAGTTTTTGATCAAAATGAAATAACATTATCTCAAAACATTGTCTTGGATACAGGCTTCGAGATCGGAACCGACTTTGAGTTATATGGAGGTACAGTATAGAAAATTATAATGTTCTACATTGCTCAAATATTTCAAAATACAAGTATCATGGTTATCTTTATCGTCTCGTGGATTTTACTCCGTGGTCGTGCATGTTGCTGTTAAGAATTGAAACAACTAGAAATAATCATACTCAGAAATAATTATGTCTTTGTGCATTATTTTTGATCATAAGCGTCTTCAAGGAACTGCAAATGAAATGACACAATATTTTTAGGACATAGTTTCTTTGTGTTTTTATAAGCGCAATTTAGTTAAAAACAACTGAACAGGTTTTAATGGGTACTGAAACATCTAAAAGTAAATTAAAGTTCAAGAATTACAACGATAGATGTAACTAATATTTCTACGATATCTAGACATCAAATTATGAAACATTGTTCGTTCTACAGAAACTAGATCGTGCACGCATGCTGTAGGAACCTACAGCTAGTACTTGGATATAATGTTTTAATGAGTAATATAAATACCAGCAATTTTTAATTACAGATTATGGTGATCATTTTGAAATATCAAGCATAAATAACACCGTGCAAATAACAAGTAATATAACAAACATACTGCCGTCTGAAGTCATCGAAGACAATGATTTTATAATCCTCACAGTCGAAGCTCGCAGAGAAAGGGCAGTTTCAGTGAAAACGACTGTAATTATAGATATTGTAAAGGAAGAAGTACTGAATCCAGTTTTTAATCAAGCATATTACAGGGGCTTGTACACTGAAAACAATGAGTTGGAATTTGAAGAAAACATAAATCTTTCTTATGGTTATGACGAAACTGTAAGCTTTGATTTGGATGGAGGTAGGTCATGACCGTTTATTAATTGATTGAAAGAGAATCCTAATAATATTATAAATGCGAAAGTTTGTGATAAGGCTGCTATGTTTGTTTCCTAATCAAAAATAAACGACAAAACGGATTAAGATGAAATTTGAGATAAAAAATAGAATAAATAAAGGGGGAACTTATAATCCGAAAAACAACCCCTAAATGATAAAAAACGCAAAAAGGATGATTTTGGTATATATGACGTTGGTATGCAACAAATTTGACATCACAGACTAAAAACATTTAGTCGTCATAGCAACGCAGTTTTGAATGATACGCATTCTACCAAAATTCGTAATTTATTTTATCAGTACAAGGTTTGTAGGGAAAAAATTGGAAGCTGCCTGAAATTGCTGATTATTGACTATTATTGACTATTATTATTATTATTGCTTTTTTCTATGTGATTATTACAAACAAAAATTGAGAGAACAACATTTGTCACGGGTCGACTAGTTTACTATAGTTTACTAATAATTTTACTTCGTTAATTTTTCAGAACAGGCCATATGGTTTTCTGTCTCCTACATCGGTAATTCAGCTACCTTAGTTTTGGCATCTCAGATTCCAAATGCAGTATTAGAGGATAATAACCAATTACTATTCACAATTGTTGCCCTCAAAACAAATGGAGCGAGTGGACGTGCAGTCATATCAATCGATTTGTCAAGAGGTAAAAACATATTTTAATATCACTTTTTAGATTACTTTACTAATTTTAAATATAATTAAATGGCATAGTGTAGAAAAATCAATATAAAAAAAAATTATCGGCAATATAACTTTTAACTTTTTTTGTTATTCTTGCATTATGAAGTGGTGTACGGATCATTTTTTTCAAGGGCTTAAATTTATTTCGCACTAACTTACTTATTTTACATTGAATTAATTTCAGAAAATATCGAGTTTCCTGAGGACTCCTACAAAGGATATATTGAAGATGGCATACCAATATTAGAAACTATAAGTATACAAGACTTATATATACCGAATGATATAAATTCTACACTATCGGGAGGTAAGGCGATTGATATACTCGTAACACTAATATATGAACATTGTGGTTACACTCATATACATTTGTAGTTTCTTTAAGATCATTCGGAATATTTTCAGGTCAGAAATGAAGACGGCAACTTAATACTGGATTTAAGAACTCCAATACCAGATCAAATATTGTTTGAAAATAATGTACTGATATTTACGCTGGCAATTCAAATCGGAAATAACAACATAAGCACTGTATTGGTACTAGAAGTTATCCGCACAGAAACCGTCATAGCTTTCGAAGAACCGTACTATGTTGGCATATACGACGAACTTTTAGGACTTGAGTTTGATGATGAGATCAAAGTTAACAATGTCAGTTTTGAAACGGTTTCATTAAGTTTACAAGGCGATGACGCTCAATGGTTTGATTTGGTCAGAGGAGAAAATTCGGTAGAACTGATTGTAAAAGACTCTATTCCACAAGATGTGCTCATAAATACGCACCTGTTGATATTTGAAGTCATAGCGGACATACCTGATAGTAGGCCAGTCAGATCAACGATAGTTATATCTCTACCTAAACGTAAGTCTGACAATACTATAAAAACATCCAAAATATTTCAGTTTTGCAATGTATTAGATGCACCCAAGTTTAAATACTTAAATATAAAAAGGCTAACGCCAATAATCTCCAAGCGTAATATAAAATAACTGAGATGATTCCACATGTTCAGATCCTTGAAATAGCATACTTATATCCATTAAATTGGGCAATTTTAAAGAAATTAATCTTACATACGAGTATTTTCAAGCTGTAACATATAAATATGTATAAAAAATCATTAATGCGATTTGAAATCAAGAAATTAATATGTTTATTTTTTAATTTCTATATTTTGATATATTGCTGCTAATATAAATTAAATGATGCTAAATATAATGCTACTATAAAGATTAATAAAATGCGTGTTTATATCTAAAAAATCTATCAGTTCTCAATATGCTTTAAAATTCGGCAAAATATTTATCTAACAGATTTATCTTTTATTAGAAATTCCGGAATCAGTCATCCTTGCATTCGACCAAATCAATTACAGCGGATCAGTCGAAAACAATGAGACCACTATTGCGCCAATAACACTCAGCGAAGGATACGTGCCAGGCGTGCAGATCTCACTGCATGGAGGTAAGCTGCTTGTTTGTTAAGCTACTCGAGTTGCACTGGCCTCACGTAAGTTTTACCTTAAACATCGACACTGAACTGAGATCTTATTCCATATTTCACATTTCAGAATTAAGAGATTACTTCGAAATATCTTCCCAAGGAGCAGCTGTTAGTATTACGCTTCGTATTCCTATCTCAGAGGAATCTATTCCTGCCAACCGAATCATTATACTCGAAATGCAAGCATCAGCCCCAGAGACAATACCCGCGTTTGCCACTTTGGTGCTTGAATACGTTGTAAACCATGAAATCGCGCCAGTCGTGGAACTCATCTTTGCCCAGACATACTACACCGGGTCATACGAAGACCCCGCTGGGCTCACGTTCACTACGCCGATATCGTTGGCCTATGGATTCGACGAAGAAGTTCTGTTTTCTCTCGACGGAGGTAAGTAATTCAAATGTTGAGTCGTTTGACATATTACAGACAATCCGATGAACAATTCATCATGTAGATCTGATTGATGAGTGATATATTTTGATAATTCTGAATCTTTCAGATAATTCACAATGGTTCACTTTGGATGGACCTGCAAACTCACTGACCCTGGTCCTGTCAAGTCCCATACCAGCAGCGGTGCTAGCGAACAACCGAGAGTTGATCCTCATCGTCGTGGCACAGAGACCAGGCAGCACAACAGCTAGAGCAACCATAGTAATCTCTCTAACAGCCGGTGAGTTCAATAGTTTTGGCACTATGCTTCAAAGAACGCTTGAAAAATAACTTTTCAGATATCAATCCATCGCAAATCAGTTTTTCAATGTTAATTACAGATTTATTTATCTAGCATTCTCACATTTCAGAGTACACTGAAGGTTTGGTCCTTGGATTTGACCAGGTCACTTACCGCGGATCAGTCGAAAACAATGAGACCACTATTGCGCCAATAACACTCAGCGAAGGATACGTGCCAGGCGTGCAGTTCTCACTGCATGGAGGTAAGCTGCTTGTTTGTTAAGCTACTCGAGTTGCACTGGCCTCACGTAAGTTTTACCTTAAACATCGACACTGAACTGGGATCTTATTCCATATTTCACATTTCAGAATTAAGAGATTACTTCGAAATATCTTCCCAAGGAGCAGCTGTTAGTATTACGCTTCGTATTCCTATCTCAGAGGAATCTATTCCTGCCAACCGAATCATTATACTCGAAATGCAAGCATCAGCCCCAGAGACAATACCCGCGTTTGCCACTTTGGTGCTTGAATACGTTGTAAACCATGAAATCGCGCCAGTCGTGGAACTCATCTTTGCCCAGACATACTACACCGGGTCATACGAAGACCCCGCTGGGCTCACGTTCACTACGCCGATATCGTTGGCCTATGGATTCGACGAAGAAGTTCTGTTTTCTCTTGACGGAGGTAAGTAATTTAAATGTTGAGTCGTTTGACATATTACAGACAATCCGATGAACAATTCATCATGTAGATCTGATTGATGAGTGATATATTTTGATATTCTGAATCTTTCAGATAATTCACAATGGTTCACTTTGGATGGACCTGCAAACTCACTGACCCTGGTCCTGTCAAGTCCCATACCAGCAGCGGTGCTAGCGAACAACCGAGAGTTGATCCTCATCGTCGTGGCACAGAGACCAGGCAGCACAACAACTAGAGCAACCATAGTAATCTCTCTAACAGCCGGTGAGTTCAATAGTTTTGGCACTATGGTTCAAAGAACGCTTGAAAAATAACTTTTCAGATATCAATCCATCGCAAATCAGTTTTTCAATGTTAATTACAGATTTATTTATCTAGCATTCTCACATTTCAGAGTACACTGAAGGTTTGGTCCTTGGATTTGACCAGGTCACTTACCGCGGATCAGTCGAAAACAATGAGACCACTATTGCGCCAATAACACTCAGCGAAGGATACGTGCCAGGCGTGCAGTTCTCACTGCATGGAGGTAAGCTGCTTGTTTGTTAAGCTACTCGAGTTGCACTGGCCTCACGTAAGTTTTACCTTAAACATCGACACTGAACTGAGATCTTATTCCATATTTCACATTTCAGAATTAAGAGATTACTTCGAAATATCTTCCCAAGGAGCAGCTGTTAGTATTACGCTTCGTATTCCTATCTCAGAGGAATCTATTCCTGCCAACCGAATCATTATACTCGAAATGCAAGCATCAGCCCCAGAGACAATACCCGCGTTTGCCACTTTGGTGCTTGAATACGTTGTAAACCATGAAATCGCGCCAGTCGTGGAACTCATCTTTGCCCAGACATACTACACCGGGTCATACGAAGACCCCGCTGGGCTCACGTTCACTACGCCGATATCGTTAGCCTATGGATTCGACGAAGAAGTCCTGTTTTCTCTCGACGGAGGTAAGTAATTCAAATGTTGAGTCGTTTGTCATATTACAGACAATCCGATGAACAATTCATCATGTAGATCTGATTGATGAGTGATATATTTTGATAATTCTGAATCTTTCAGATAATTCACAATGGTTCACTTTGGATGGACCTGCAAACTCACTGACCCTGGTCCTGTCAAGTCCCATACCAGCAGCGGTGCTAGCGAACAACCGAGAGTTGATCCTCATCGTCGTGGCACAGAGACCAGGCAACACAACAGCTAGAGCAACCATAGTAATCTCTCTAACAGCCGGTGAGTTCAATAGTTTTGGCACTATGCTTCAAAGAACGCTTGAAAAATAACTTTTCAGATATCAATCCATCGCAAATCAGTTTTTCAATGTTAATTACAGATTTATTTATCTAGCATTCTCACATTTCAGAGTACACTGAAGGTTTGGTCCTTGGATTTGACCAGGTCACTTACCGCGGATCAGTCGATAACAATGAGACCACTATTGCGCCAATAACACTCAGCGAAGGATACGTGCCAGGCGTGCAGTTCTCACTGCATGGAGGTAAGCTGCTTGTTTGTTAAGCTACTCGAGTTGCACTGGCCTCACGTAAGTTTTACCTTAAACATCGACACTGAACTGAGATCTTATTCCATATTTCACATTTCAGAATTAAGAGATTACTTCGAAATATCTTCCCAAGGAGCAGCTGTTAGTATTACGCTTCGTATTCCTATCTCAGAGGAATCTATTCCTGCCAACCGAATCATTATACTCGAAATGCAAGCATCAGCCCCAGAGACAATACCCGCGTTTGCCACTTTGGTGCTTGAATACGTTGTAAACCATGAAATCGCGCCAGTCGTGGAACTCATCTTTGCCCAGACATACTACACCGGGTCATACGAAGACCCCGCTGGGCTCACGTTCACTACGCCGATATCGTTGGCCTATGGATTCGACGAAGAAGTCCTGTTTTCTCTCGACGGAGGTAAGTAATTCAAATTTTGAGTCGTTTGTCATATTACAGACAATCCGATGAACAATTCATCATGTAGATCTGATTGATGAGTGATATATTTTGATAATTCTGAATCTTTCAGATAATTCACAATGGTTCACTTTGGATGGACCTGCAAACTCACTGACCCTGGTCCTGTCAAGTCCCATACCAGCAGCGGTGCTAGCGAACAACCGAGAGTTGATCCTCATCGTCGTGGCACAGAGACCAGGCAGCACAACAGCTAGAGCAACCATAGTAATCTCTCTAACAGCCGGTGAGTTCAATAGTTTTGGCACTATGCTTCAAAGAACGCTTGAAAAATAACTTTTCAGATATCAATCCATCGCAAATCAGTTTTTCAATGTTAATTACAGATTTATTTATCTAGCATTCTCACATTTCAGAGTACACTGAAGGTTTGGTCCTTGGATTTGACCAGGTCACTTACCGCGGATCAGTCGAAAACAATGAGACCACTATTGCGCCAATAACACTCAGCGAAGGATACGTGCCAGGCGTGCAGTTCTCACTGCATGGAGGTAAGCTGCTTGTTTGTTAAGCTACTCGAGTTGCACTGGCCTCACGTAAGTTTTACCTTAAACATCGACACTGAACTGGGATCTTATTCCATATTTCACATTTCAGAATTAAGAGATTACTTCGAAATATCTTCCCAAGGAGCAGCTGTTAGTATTACGCTTCGTATTCCTATCTCAGAGGAATCTATTCCTGCCAACCGAATCATTATACTCGAAATGCAAGCATCAGCCCCAGAGACAATACCCGCGTTTGCCACTTTGGTGCTTGAATACGTTGTAAACCATGAAATCGCGCCAGTCGTGGAACTCATCTTTGCCCAGACATACTACACCGGGTCATACGAAGACCCCGCTGGGCTCACGTTCACTACGCCGATATCGTTGGCCTATGGATTCGACGAAGAAGTTCTGTTTTCTCTTGACGGAGGTAAGTAATTTAAATGTTGAGTCGTTTGACATATTACAGACAATCCGATGAACAATTCATCATGTAGATCTGATTGATGAGTGATATATTTTGATAATTCTGAATCTTTCAGATAATTCACAATGGTTCACTTTGGATGGACCTGCAAACTCACTGACCCTGGTCCTGTCAAGTCCCATACCAGCAGCGGTGCTAGCGAACAACCGAGAGTTGATCCTCATCGTCGTGGCACAGAGACCAGGCAGCACAACAACTAGAGCAACCATAGTAATCTCTCTAACAGCCGGTGAGTTCAATAGTTTTGGCACTATGGTTCAAAGAACGCTTGAAAAATAACTTTTCAGATATCAATCCATCGCAAATCAGTTTTTCAATGTTAATTACAGATTTATTTATCTAGCATTCTCACATTTCAGAGTACACTGAAGGTTTGGTCCTTGGATTTGACCAGGTCACTTACCGCGGATCAGTCGAAAACAATGAGACCACTATTGCGCCAATAACACTCAGCGAAGGATACGTGCCAGGCGTGCAGTTCTCACTACATGGAGGTAAGCTGCTTGTTTGTTAAGCTACTCGAGTTGCACTGGCCTCACGTAAGTTTTACCTTAAACATCGACACTGAACTGAGATCTTATTCCATATTTCACATTTCAGAATTAAGAGATTACTTCGAAATATCTTCCCAAGGAGCAGCTGTTAGTATTACGCTTCGTATTCCTATCTCAGAGGAATCTATTCCTGCCAACCGAATCATTATACTCGAAATGCAAGCATCAGCCCCAGAGACAATACCCGCGTTTGCCACTTTGGTGCTTGAATACGTTGTAAACCATGAAATCGCGCCAGTCGTGGAACTCATCTTTGCCCAGACATACTACACCGGGTCATACGAAGACCCCGCTGGGCTTACGTTCACTACGCCGATATCGTTGGCCTATGGATTCGACGAAGAAGTTCTGTTTTCTCTTGACGGAGGTAAGTAATTCAAATGTTGAGTCGTTTGACATATTACAGACAATCCGATGAACAATTCATCATGTAGATCTGATTGATGAGTGATATATTTTGATAATTCTGAATCTTTCAGATAATTCACAATGGTTCACTTTGGATGGACCTGCAAACTCACTGACCCTGGTCCTGTCAAGTCCCATACCAGCAGCGGTGCTAGCGAACAACCGAGAGTTGATCCTCATCGTCGTGGCACAGAGACCAGGCAGCACAACAACTAGAGCAACCATAGTAATCTCTCTAACAGCCGGTGAGTTCAATAGTTTTGGCACTATGGTTCAAAGAACGCTTGAAAAATAACTTTTCAGATATCAATCCATCGCAAATCAGTTTTTCAATGTTAATTACAGATTTATTTATCTAGCATTCTCACATTTCAGAGTACACTGAAGGTTTGGTCCTTGGATTTGACCAGGTCACTTACCGCGGATCAGTCGAAAACAATGAGACCACTATTGCGCCAATAACACTCAGCGAAGGATACGTGCCAGGCGTGCAGTTCTCACTGCATGGAGGTAAGCTGCTTGTTTGTTAAGCTACTCGAGTTGCACTGGCCTCACGTAAGTTTTACCTTAAACATCGACACTGAACTGAGATCTTATTCCATATTTCACATTTCAGAATTAAGAGATTACTTCGAAATATCTTCCCAAGGAGCAGCTGTTAGTATTACGCTTCGTATTCCTATCTCAGAGGAATCTATTCCTGCCAACCGAATCATTATACTCGAAATGCAAGCATCAGCCCCAGAGACAATACCCGCGTTTGCCACTTTGGTGCTTGAATACGTTGTAAACCATGAAATCGCGCCAGTCGTGGAACTCATCTTTGCCCAGACATACTACACCGGGTCATACGAAGACCCCGCTGGGCTCACGTTCACTACGCCGATATCGTTGGCCTATGGATTCGACGAAGAAGTTCTGTTTTCTCTTGACGGAGGTAAGTAATTCAAATGTTGAGTCGTTTGACATATTACAGACAATCCGATGAACAATTCATCATGTAGATCTGATTGATGAGTGATATATTTTGATAATTCTGAATCTTTCAGATAATTCACAATGGTTCACTTTGGATGGACCTGCAAACTCACTGACCCTGGTCCTGTCAAGTCCCATACCAGCAGCGGTGCTAGCGAACAACCGAGAGTTGATCCTCATCGTCGTGGCACAGAGACCAGGCAGCACAACAACTAGAGCAACCATAGTAATCTCTCTAACAGCCGGTGAGTTCAATAGTTTTGGCACTATGATTCAAAGAACGCTTGAAAAATAACTTTTCAGATATCAATCCATCGCAAATCAGTTTTTCAATGTTAATTACAGATTTATTTATCTAGCATTCTCACATTTCAGAGTACACTGAAGGTTTGGTCCTTGGATTTGACCAGGTCACTTACCGCGGATCAGTCGAAAACAATGAGACCACTATTGCGCCAATAACACTCAGCGAAGGATACGTGCCAGGCGTGCAGTTCTCACTGCATGGAGGTAAGCTGCTTGTTTGTTAAGCTACTCGAGTTGCACTGGCCTCACGTAAGTTTTACCTTAAACATCGACACTGAACTGAGATCTTATTCCATATTTCACATTTCAGAATTAAGAGATTACTTCGAAATATCTTCCCAAGGAGCAGCTGTTAGTATTACGCTTCGTATTCCTATCTCAGAGGAATCTATTCCTGCCAACCGAATCATTATACTCGAAATGCAAGCATCAGCCCCAGAGACAATACCCGCGTTTGCCACTTTGGTGCTTGAATACGTTGTAAACCATGAAATCGCGCCAGTCGTGGAACTCATCTTTGCCCAGACATACTACACCGGGTCATACGAAGACCCCGCTGGGCTCACGTTCACTACGCCGATATCGTTGGCCTATGGATTCGACGAAGAAGTCCTGTTTTCTCTCGACGGAGGTAAGTAATTCAAATTTTGAGTCGTTTGTCATATTACAGACAATCCGATGAACAATTCATCATGTAGATCTGATTGATGAGTGATATATTTTGATAATTCTGAATCTTTCAGATAATTCACAATGGTTCACTTTGGATGGACCTGCAAACTCACTGACCCTGGTCCTGTCAAGTCCCATACCAGCAGCGGTGCTAGCGAACAACCGAGAGTTGATCCTCATCGTCGTGGCACAGAGACCAGGCAGCACAACAGCTAGAGCAACCATAGTAATCTCTCTAACAGCCGGTGAGTTCAATAGTTTTGGCACTATGCTTCAAAGAACGCTTGAAAAATAACTTTTCAGATATCAATCCATCGCAAATCAGTTTTTCAATGTTAATTACAGATTTATTTATCTAGCATTCTCACATTTCAGAGTACACTGAAGGTTTGGTCCTTGGATTTGACCAGGTCACTTACCGCGGATCAGTCGAAAACAATGAGACCACTATTGCGCCAATAACACTCAGCGAAGGATACGTGCCAGGCGTGCAGTTCTCACTGCATGGAGGTAAGCTGCTTGTTTGTTAAGCTACTCGAGTTGCACTGGCCTCACGTAAGTTTTACCTTAAACATCGACACTGAACTGGGATCTTATTCCATATTTCACATTTCAGAATTAAGAGATTACTTCGAAATATCTTCCCAAGGAGCAGCTGTTAGTATTACGCTTCGTATTCCTATCTCAGAGGAATCTATTCCTGCCAACCGAATCATTATACTCGAAATGCAAGCATCAGCCCCAGAGACAATACCCGCGTTTGCCACTTTGGTGCTTGAATACGTTGTAAACCATGAAATCGCGCCAGTCGTGGAACTCATCTTTGCCCAGACATACTACACCGGGTCATACGAAGACCCCGCTGGGCTCACGTTCACTACGCCGATATCGTTGGCCTATGGATTCGACGAAGAAGTTCTGTTTTCTCTTGACGGAGGTAAGTAATTCAAATGTTGAGTCGTTTGACATATTACAGACAATCCGATGAACAATTCATCATGTAGATCTGATTGATGAGTGATATATTTTGATAATTCTGAATCTTTCAGATAATTCACAATGGTTCACTTTGGATGGACCTGCAAACTCACTGACCCTGGTCCTGTCAAGTCCCATACCAGCAGCGGTGCTAGCGAACAACCGAGAGTTGATCCTCATCGTCATGGCACAGAGACCAGGCAGCACAACAGCTAGAGCAACCATAGTAATCTCTCTAACAGCCGGTGAGTTCAATAGTTTTGGCACTATGCTTCAAAGAACGCTTGAAAAATAACTTTTCAGATATCAATCCATCGCAAATCAGTTTTTCAATGTTAATTACAGATTTATTTATCTAGCATTCTCACATTTCAGAGTACACTGAAGGTTTGGTCCTTGGATTTGACCAGGTCACTTACCGCGGATCAGTCGAAAACAATGAGACCACTATTGCGCCAATAACACTCAGCGAAGGATACGTGCCAGGCGTGCAGTTCTCACTGCATGGAGGTAAGCTGCTTGTTTGTTAAGCTACTCGAGTTGGACTGGCCTCACGTAAGTTTTACCTTAAACATCGACACTGAACTGGGATCTTATTCCATATTTCACATTTCAGAATTAAGAGATTACTTCGAAATATCTTCCCAAGGAGCAGCTGTTAGTATTACGCTTCGTATTCCTATCTCAGAGGAATCTATTCCTGCCAACCGAATCATTATACTCGAAATGCAAGCATCAGCCCCAGAGACAATACCCGCGTTTGCCACTTTGGTGCTTGAATACGTTGTAAACCATGAAATCGCGCCAGTCGTGGAACTCATCTTTGCCCAGACATACTACACCGGGTCATACGAAGACCCCGCTGGGCTCACGTTCACTACGCCGATATCGTTGGCCTATGGATTCGACGAAGAAGTTCTGTTTTCTCTCGACGGAGGTAAGTAATTCAAATGTTGAGTCGTTTGTCATATTACAGACAATCCGATGAACAATTCATCATGTAGATCTGATTGATGAGTGATATATTTTGATAATTCTGAATCTTTCAGATAATTCACAATGGTTCACTTTGGATGGACCTGCAAACTCACTGACCCTGGTCCTGTCAAGTCCCATACCAGCAGCGGTGCTAGCGAACAACCGAGAGTTGATCCTCATCGTCATGGCACAGAGACCAGGCAGCACAACAGCTAGAGCAACCATAGTAATCTCTCTAACAGCCGGTGAGTTCAATAGTTTTGGCACTATGCTTCAAAGAACGCTTGAAAAATAACTTTTCAGATATCAATCCATCGCAAATCAGTTTTTCAATGTTAATTACAGATTTATTTATCTAGCATTCTCACATTTCAGAGTACACTGAAGGTTTGGTCCTTGGATTTGACCAGGTCACTTACCGCGGATCAGTCGAAAACAATGAGACCACTATTGCGCCAATAACACTCAGCGAAGGATACGTGCCAGGCGTGCAGTTCTCACTGCATGGAGGTAAGCTGCTTGTTTGTTAAGCTACTCGAGTTGCACTGGCCTCACGTAAGTTTTACCTTATACATCGACACTGAACTGAGATCTTATTCCATATTTCACATTTCAGAATTAAGAGATTACTTCGAAATATCTTCCCAAGGAGCAGCTGTTAGTATTACGCTTCGTATTCCTATCTCAGAGGAATCTATTCCTGCCAACCGAATCATTATACTCGAAATGCAAGCATCAGCCCCAGAGACAATACCCGCGTTTGCCACTTTGGTGCTTGAATACGTTGTAAACCATGAAATCGCGCCAGTCGTGGAACTCATCTTTGCCCAGACATACTACACCGGATCATACGAAGACCCCGCTGGGCTCACGTTCACTACGCCGATATCGTTGGCCTATGGATTCGACGAAGAAGTTCTGTTTTCCCTCGACGGAGGTAAGTAATTCAAATGTTGAGTCGTTTGACATATTACAGACAATCCGATGAACAATTCATCATGTAGATCTGATTGATGAGTGGTATATTTTGATAATTCTGAATCTTTCAGATAATTCACAATGGTTCACTTTGGATGGACCTGCAAACTCACTGACCCTGGTCCTGTCAAGTCCCATACCAGCAGCGGTGCTAGCGAACAACCGAGAGTTGATCCTCATCGTCATGGCACAGAGACCAGGCAGCACAACAGCTAGAGCAACCATAGTAATCTCTCTAACAGCCGGTGAGTTCAATAGTTTTGGCACTATGCTTCAAAGAACGCTTGAAAAATAACTTTTCAGATATCAATCCATCGCAAATCAGTTTTTCAATGTTAATTACAGATTTATTTATCTAGCATTCTCACATTTCAGAGTACACTGAAGGTTTGGTCCTTGGATTTGACCAGGTCACTTACCGCGGATCAGTCGAAAACAATGAGACCACTATTGCGCCAATAACACTCAGCGAAGGATACGTGCCAGGCGTGCAGTTCTCACTGCATGGAGGTAAGCTGCTTGTTTGTTAAGCTACTCGAGTTGCACTGGCCTCACGTAAGTTTTACCTTAAACATCGACACTGAACTGAGATCTTATTCCATATTTCACATTTCAGAATTAAGAGATTACTTCGAAATATCTTCCCAAGGAGCAGCTGTTAGTATTACGCTTCGTATTCCTATCTCAGAGGAATCTATTCCTGCCAACCGAATCATTATACTCGAAATGCAAGCATCAGCCCCAGAGACAATACCCGCGTTTGCCACTTTGGTGCTTGAATACGTTGTAAACCATGAAATCGCGCCAGTCGTGGAACTCATCTTTGCCCAGACATACTACACCGGGTCATACGAAGACCCCGCTGGGCTCACGTTCACTACGCCGATATCGTTGGCCTATGGATTCGACGAAGAAGTTCTGTTTTCTCTCGACGGAGGTAAGTAATTCAAATGTTGAGTCGTTTGTCATATTACAGACAATCCGATGAACAATTCATCATGTAGATCTGATTGATGAGTGATATATTTTGATAATTCTGAATCTTTCAGATAATTCACAATGGTTCACTTTGGATGGACCTGCAAACTCACTGACCCTGGTCCTGTCAAGTCCCATACCAGCAGCGGTGCTAGCGAACAACCGAGAGTTGATCCTCATCGTCATGGCACAGAGACCAGGCAGCACAACAGCTAGAGCAACCATAGTAATCTCTCTAACAGCCGGTGAGTTCAATAGTTTTGGCACTATGCTTCAAAGAACGCTTGAAAAATAACTTTTCAGATATCAATCCATCGCAAATCAGTTTTTCAATGTTAATTACAGATTTATTTATCTAGCATTCTCACATTTCAGAGTACACTGAAGGTTTGGTCCTTGGATTTGACCAGGTCACTTACCGCGGATCAGTCGAAAACAATGAGACCACTATTGCGCCAATAACACTCAGCGAAGGATACGTGCCAGGCGTGCAGTTCTCACTGCATGGAGGTAAGCTGCTTGTTTGTTAAGCTACTCGAGTTGCACTGGCCTCACGTAAGTTTTACCTTAAACATCGACACTGAACTGGGATCTTATTCCATATTTCACATTTCAGAATTAAGAGATTACTTCGAAATATCTTCCCAAGGAGCAGCTGTTAGTATTACGCTTCGTATTCCTATCTCAGAGGAATCTATTCCTGCCAACCGAATCATTATACTCGAAATGCAAGCATCAGCCCCAGAGACAATACCCGCGTTTGCCACTTTGGTGCTTGAATACGTTGTAAACCATGAAATCGCGCCAGTCGTGGAACTCATCTTTGCCCAGACATACTACACCGGGTCATACGAAGACCCCGCTGGGCTCACGTTCACTACGCCGATATCGTTGGCCTATGGATTCGACGAAGAAGTTCTGTTTTCTCTCGACGGAGGTAAGTAATTCAAATGTTGAGTCGTTTGTCATATTACAGACAATCCGATGAACAATTCATCATGTAGATCTGATTGATGAGTGATATATTTTGATAATTCTGAATCTTTCAGATAATTCACAATGGTTCACTTTGGATGGACCTGCAAACTCACTGACCCTGGTCCTGTCAAGTCCCATACCAGCAGCGGTGCTAGCGAACAACCGAGAGTTGATCCTCATCGTCATGGCACAGAGACCAGGCAGCACAACAGCTAGAGCAACCATAGTAATCTCTCTAACAGCCGGTGAGTTCAATAGTTTTGGCACTATGCTTCAAAGAACGCTTGAAAAATAACTTTTCAGATATCAATCCATCGCAAATCAGTTTTTCAATGTTAATTACAGATTTATTTATCTATCATTCTCACATTTCAGAGTACACTGAAGGTTTGGTCCTTGGATTTGACCAGGTCACTTACCGCGGATCAGTCGAAAACAATGAGACCACTATTGCGCCAATAACACTCAGCGAAGGATACGTGCCAGGCGTGCAGTTCTCACTGCATGGAGGTAAGCTGCTTGTTTGTTAAGCTACTCGAGTTGCACTGGCCTCACGTAAGTTTTACCTTATACATCGACACTGAACTGAGATCTTATTCCATATTTCACATTTCAGAATTAAGAGATTACTTCGAAATATCTTCCCAAGGAGCAGCTGTTAGTATTACGCTTCGTATTCCTATCTCAGAGGAATCTATTCCTGCCAACCGAATCATTATACTCGAAATGCAAGCATCAGCCCCAGAGACAATACCCGCGTTTGCCACTTTGGTGCTTGAATACGTTGTAAACCATGAAATCGCGCCAGTCGTGGAACTCATCTTTGCCCAGACATACTACACCGGATCATACGAAGACCCCGCTGGGCTCACGTTCACTACGCCGATATCGTTGGCCTATGGATTCGACGAAGAAGTTCTGTTTTCTCTCGACGGAGGTAAGTAATTCAAATGTTGAGTCGTTTGACATATTACAGACAATCCGATGAACAATTCATCATGTAGATCTGATTGATGAGTGGTATATTTTGATAATTCTGAATCTTTCAGATAATTCACAATGGTTCACTTTGGATGGACCTGCAAACTCACTGACCCTGGTCCTGTCAAGTCCCATACCAGCAGCGGTGCTAGCGAACAACCGAGAGTTGATCCTCATCGTCATGGCACAGAGACCAGGCAGCACAACAGCTAGAGCAACCATAGTAATCTCTCTAACAGCCGGTGAGTTCAATAGTTTTGGCACTATGCTTCAAAGAACGCTTGAAAAATAACTTTTCAGATATCAATCCATCGCAAATCAGTTTTTCAATGTTAATTACAGATTTATTTATCTAGCATTCTCACATTTCAGAGTACACTGAAGGTTTGGTCCTTGGATTTGACCAGGTCACTTACCGCGGATCAGTCGAAAACAATGAGACCACTATTGCGCCAATAACACTCAGCGAAGGATACGTGCCAGGCGTGCAGTTCTCACTGCATGGAGGTAAGCTGCTTGTTTGTTAAGCTACTCGAGTTGCACTGGCCTCACGTAAGTTTTACCTTAAACATCGACACTGAACTGAGATCTTATTCCATATTTCACATTTCAGAATTAAGAGATTACTTCGAAATATCTTCCCAAGGAGCAGCTGTTAGTATTACGCTTCGTATTCCTATCTCAGAGGAATCTATTCCTGCCAACCGAATCATTATACTCGAAATGCAAGCATCAGCCCCAGAGACAATACCCGCGTTTGCCACTTTGGTGCTTGAATACGTTGTAAACCATGAAATCGCGCCAGTCGTGGAACTCATCTTTGCCCAGACATACTACACCGGGTCATACGAAGACCCCGCTGGGCTCACGTTCACTACGCCGATATCGTTGGCCTATGGATTCGACGAAGAAGTTCTGTTTTCTCTCGACGGAGGTAAGTAATTCAAATGTTGAGTCGTTTGTCATATTACAGACAATCCGATGAACAATTCATCATGTAGATCTGATTGATGAGTGATATATTTTGATAATTCTGAATCTTTCAGATAATTCACAATGGTTCACTTTGGATGGACCTGCAAACTCACTGACCCTGGTCCTGTCAAGTCCCATACCAGCAGCGGTGCTAGCGAACAACCGAGAGTTGATCCTCATCGTCATGGCACAGAGACCAGGCAGCACAACAGCTAGAGCAACCATAGTAATCTCTCTAACAGCCGGTGAGTTCAATAGTTTTGGCACTATGCTTCAAAGAACGCTTGAAAAATAACTTTTCAGATATCAATCCATCGCAAATCAGTTTTTCAATGTTAATTACAGATTTATTTATCTAGCATTCTCACATTTCAGAGTACACTGAAGGTTTGGTCCTTGGATTTGACCAGGTCACTTACCGCGGATCAGTCGAAAACAATGAGACCACTATTGCGCCAATAACACTCAGCGAAGGATACGTGCCAGGCGTGCAGTTCTCACTGCATGGAGGTAAGCTGCTTGTTTGTTAAGCTACTCGAGTTGCACTGGCCTCACGTAAGTTTTACCTTAAACATCGACACTGAACTGAGATCTTATTCCATATTTCACATTTCAGAATTAAGAGATTACTTCGAAATATCTTCCCAAGGAGCAGCTGTTAGTATTACGCTTCGTATTCCTATCTCAGAGGAATCTATTCCTGCCAACCGAATCATTATACTCGAAATGCAAGCATCAGCCCCAGAGACAATACCCGCGTTTGCCACTTTGGTGCTTGAATACGTTGTAAACCATGAAATCGCGCCAGTCGTGGAACTCATCTTTGCCCAGACATACTACACCGGGTCATACGAAGACCCCGCTGGGCTCACGTTCACTACGCCGATATCGTTGGCCTATGGATTCGACGAAGAAGTTCTGTTTTCTCTCGACGGAGGTAAGTAATTCAAATGTTGAGTCGTTTGTCATATTACAGACAATCCGATGAACAATTCATCATGTAGATCTGATTGATGAGTGATATATTTTGATAATTCTGAATCTTTCAGATAATTCACAATGGTTCACTTTGGATGGACCTGCAAACTCACTGACCCTGGTCCTGTCAAGTCCCATACCAGCAGCGGTGCTAGCGAACAACCGAGAGTTGATCCTCATCGTCATGGCACAGAGACCAGGCAGCACAACAGCTAGAGCAACCATAGTAATCTCTCTAACAGCCGGTGAGTTCAATAGTTTTGGCACTATGCTTCAAAGAACGCTTGAAAAATAACTTTTCAGATATCAATCCATCGCAAATCAGTTTTTCAATGTTAATTACAGATTTATTTATCTAGCATTCTCACATTTCAGAGTACACTGAAGGTTTGGTCCTTGGATTTGACCAGGTCACTTACCGCGGATCAGTCGAAAACAATGAGACCACTATTGCGCCAATAACACTCAGCGAAGGATACGTGCCAGGCGTGCAGTTCTCACTGCATGGAGGTAAGCTGCTTGTTTGTTAAGCTACTCGAGTTGCACTGGCCTCACGTAAGTTTTACCTTATACATCGACACTGAACTGAGATCTTATTCCATATTTCACATTTCAGAATTAAGAGATTACTTCGAAATATCTTCCCAAGGAGCAGCTGTTAGTATTACGCTTCGTATTCCTATCTCAGAGGAATCTATTCCTGCCAACCGAATCATTATACTCGAAATGCAAGCATCAGCCCCAGAGACAATACCCGCGTTTGCCACTTTGGTGCTTGAATACGTTGTAAACCATGAAATCGCGCCAGTCGTGGAACTCATCTTTGCCCAGACATACTACACCGGATCATACGAAGACCCCGCTGGGCTCACGTTCACTACGCCGATATCGTTGGCCTATGGATTCGACGAAGAAGTTCTGTTTTCTCTCGACGGAGGTAAGTAATTCAAATGTTGAGTCGTTTGACATATTACAGACAATCCGATGAACAATTCATCATGTAGATCTGATTGATGAGTGGTATATTTTGATAATTCTGAATCTTTCAGATAATTCACAATGGTTCACTTTGGATGGACCTGCAAACTCACTGACCCTGGTCCTGTCAAGTCCCATACCAGCAGCGGTGCTAGCGAACAACCGAGAGTTGATCCTCATCGTCATGGCACAGAGACCAGGCAGCACAACAGCTAGAGCAACCATAGTAATCTCTCTAACAGCCGGTGAGTTCAATAGTTTTGGCACTATGCTTCAAAGAACGCTTGAAAAATAACTTTTCAGATATCAATCCATCGCAAATCAGTTTTTCAATGTTAATTACAGATTTATTTATCTAGCATTCTCACATTTCAGAGTACACTGAAGGTTTGGTCCTTGGATTTGACCAGGTCACTTACCGCGGATCAGTCGAAAACAATGAGACCACTATTGCGCCAATAACACTCAGCGAAGGATACGTGCCAGGCGTGCAGTTCTCACTGCATGGAGGTAAGCTGCTTGTTTGTTAAGCTACTCGAGTTGCACTGGCCTCACGTAAGTTTTACCTTAAACATCGACACTGAACTGAGATCTTATTCCATATTTCACATTTCAGAATTAAGAGATTACTTCGAAATATCTTCCCAAGGAGCAGCTGTTAGTATTACGCTTCGTATTCCTATCTCAGAGGAATCTATTCCTGCCAACCGAATCATTATACTCGAAATGCAAGCATCAGCCCCAGAGACAATACCCGCGTTTGCCACTTTGGTGCTTGAATACGTTGTAAACCATGAAATCGCGCCAGTCGTGGAACTCATCTTTGCCCAGACATACTACACCGGGTCATACGAAGACCCCGCTGGGCTCACGTTCACTACGCCGATATCGTTGGCCTATGGATTCGACGAAGAAGTTCTGTTTTCTCTCGACGGAGGTAAGTAATTCAAATGTTGAGTCGTTTGTCATATTACAGACAATCCGATGAACAATTCATCATGTAGATCTGATTGATGAGTGATATATTTTGATAATTCTGAATCTTTCAGATAATTCACAATGGTTCACTTTGGATGGACCTGCAAACTCACTGACCCTGGTCCTGTCAAGTCCCATACCAGCAGCGGTGCTAGCGAACAACCGAGAGTTGATCCTCATCGTCATGGCACAGAGACCAGGCAGCACAACAGCTAGAGCAACCATAGTAATCTCTCTAACAGCCGGTGAGTTCAATAGTTTTGGCACTATGCTTCAAAGAACGCTTGAAAAATAACTTTTCAGATATCAATCCATCGCAAATCAGTTTTTCAATGTTAATTACAGATTTATTTATCTAGCATTCTCACATTTCAGAGTACACTGAAGGTTTGGTCCTTGGATTTGACCAGGTCACTTACCGCGGATCAGTCGAAAACAATGAGACCACTATTGCGCCAATAACACTCAGCGAAGGATACGTGCCAGGCGTGCAGTTCTCACTGCATGGAGGTAAGCTGCTTGTTTGTTAAGCTACTCGAGTTGCACTGGCCTCACGTAAGTTTTACCTTAAACATCGACACTGAACTGAGATCATTTCAGATTTATGATCATTTCATTCATTTCACATTTCAGAATTAAGAGATTACTTCGAAATATCTTCCCAAGGAGCAGCTGTTAGTATTACGCTTCGTATTCCTATCTCAGAGGAATCTATTCCTGCCAACCGAATCATTATACTCGAAATGCAAGCATCAGCCCCAGAGACAATACCCGCGTTTGCCACTTTGGTGCTTGAATACGTTGTAAACCATGAAATCGCGCCAGTCGTGGAACTCATCTTTGCCCAGACATACTACACCGGATCATACGAAGACCCCGCTGGGCTCACGTTCACAACGCCTATATCGTTGGCCTATGGATTCGACGAAGAAGTTCTGTTTTCTCTCGACGGAGGTAAGTAATTCAGTTGTTGAGTCGTTTGACATATATTACAGACAATCCGATGAACTATTCATCATGTAGATCTGATTGATGAGTGATATATTTTGATAATTCTGAATCTTTCAGATAATTCACAATGGTTCACTTTGGATGGACCTGCAAACTCACTGACCCTGGTCCTGTCAAGTCCCATACCAGCAGCGGTGCTAGGTGTCAACCAACAGTTGATCTTCGTCGTCCGGGCACAGAGACCCGGCAGCACAACAACTGAAGCAACCATAGTAATCTCTCTAACAGCCGGTGAGTTCAAAAGGATTGTTCACACCACGAGTTGCGCCAATTTTTTTGTTTGGTTTTTCTGATATTATGATTCAAATAAGTAGGTACAGACCTATTTATAAGAAGGTATGATTATAAACGTTGGTCCTTTTTTAGGTATTTTAACAAAACAAAAACAGTTAACATCATACTTATCTATAATAATGAAGCCATGTTTATATTTATTTTTTACAGCAGTATTATTTATACAGTTGTTGCTTATACCTACCTATTGTAATTCATAGTGTTTCTTGAATGGGCAAAGACCTGCCTCCGTTCTACTAGACCACGATTCGCATAAGGGCACAATTTTATTGTGTCATGTTTTCCTATAAGTAGCAAATAAAAACTATGTTTTGTAATTACTTTTGGGTTTTATCCGTAGATGTGCCAACGCCAGTACCAGTGGTGACCTTTAGTTCAGCATCATACGCTGTCCGCATGGAGATCACAGACACCGGCATCGTAGGACAGGTGCAAGCATCTGCAGACAATGGAGAGGAAGTGCGTTACTCGCTTCAAGGGGTCAATGGTATGAATCAATGCTGCAAATACATCTGTCTATTTATAACGATAAATGAATGCGTTACTGACTAACTGAATCGTAGTCAATGGGCGGATTAAATCCTGTGTTCGTAAAATAGTTCTTATAATGTGTGGAAATAAGTTACAAATTTTTGGAATTCAGGTAAAAGCTCTTTGTGTTGTGTATTCATAGTTTAATCATATTTATATCAAGTTATTTATGTAGTTACATACCTACAAACTGATAAACAGTCTCATAATTCACAGGTGTCAAAAATCTTCGATGTAGAATCGCGTTCGTTTGGGCTATGTACATAGTCGTAACTCTCACAGTTATGTTTGCCCGCAGCTTTTGTTCATATTTGCTCATGTCCAAACAAAGATAAAACCAGCTAACGCTCCTAGGCCCGCGCCTAGACTTCTCTGTGAGCAAATTTGCACATCGGCAACTTTGTTGTTGTAATGAGATATGGGTAGGTACCTACTTGATTTATAATATCGATAATAATTCCCTTGTGTCTTTAACTTTAACTAGGTCACTGAGTCAGTACCTAGTAGAGAAAAAATTAAGACAACATTCTCAGTTGATAAAAAAACAACAAACAGTCTGATATATTGATCTGCAATCTATATCAAAGTTCTCATGATTCCCTATGATTGTTTTAGTATGTGACGGTATTGGCATAATTGAAGGTTCACATTACGCTAAACAACACCCTTTGCCTATTCCAACGGCTTATCTGAATCAAAACAATACCCACTTGAGACACGTTCACGTCGTTCACCCAAAACAAAATTGTAGTAGAGCTGCGGCCTGAGCCTACAGCCTACAGGCCTACAGCTGAGACATAAAAACGAGAAAGTTTACTTATATCCTTTAAGTGAAACCACAAGCAAAAAGACTACTAAAGTATTTTTTCCCTTTGAGTGAAATCACAAGCAATAAGGCTTCTAAAGTATTTTCTCCGGGTTCAATACCTAATCGGAACACAAAAATACGTGGATCAGGTATTTCTTGCTAACATGGACCTAGTTGTCTGCAATAAAGAGATTTGAATTTGAAGAATCCTACTAATATTTTTAGTACTTACCTATATAATATTGTTCGAAGTAGGAATCCTATTCCTAATAATATTATAAATGCGAAAGTATATGATAAGGCTGCTATGTTTGATCCCTAATCAAACAACAAGGCCCTAATAACGCCAAAAAATCAGAATAAATAAAAGGGGAACTTATACCTAATCCGAAAAATAACCCCTTTAAGATAAAAAAACGCAAAAAGAATGATTTTGGTATAGATGGCGCTGAATGTTAAATACATCACTGAATGTATTTAACATTCAGTCTTTTTTATTCAATTATTGAAATTTGACAGGACAACGTCTGTCACGGGTCGGCTAGTTTACAATAATTTTCAAGGAGTATTTATGCTCAGCAATTAACAAAAAGTACCTATCTATGAAAAGAGATTTATAGAGATTGAGATTTATAAATAGGAATATTTGAGGATGTTTGGATGTCTGTGCCTCACGCTCAAACGGATTCGGATGAAACTTCTAATACAAATAGCTTGATTCCTGATATGTCATAAAATATACTTTTAGGTAGGTACCTAATAATTTAATAAAAAAGACTGAATGTGTTCAGTCTGTGATGTCAGATTGGTTGCACCCCAGCGCCATCTATACCAAAATCATACCTTTATTATTTTGGGGATGTTTTTCATATTTCATTATATCTAAATCTACAGCAAATTTCAATTAAACCCGTTTTGTCGTTTAGGCCTGGTTGAACATACATGCAAACTCACAAAATTTCGCAAGCGAAGCCGCGGGAGAAGCTACATATCAGTCGAGGTCGAGTGTAGTAATGTCAAACCTAACATCCTATTAATCCTATATTACTATTGTTCATGAAACACCGAGCTATGATTTAGGTACCTACCACCTAGTTGCCTTAGGTGATAAGTGAAATTTTTGACGTTTTGTATGGGCTGAGTCTACCTAGATAAGACGGAAAAAGTGATAAAACTGTAATATCTTGAAAACCATCATATTTAAAAAAAAAATGTCTTTAATTTCGCTAGCTAGTATGATTATCTAACGAATTATATAAAAAATGAACTGTTTAGCTATGCATAGTTTTGATTAAAAACTAAACTAGTGTTGAAGAGCCAACTTTGGAAAATAAATATATCGAGAAAAGTTTCACCAATCGTGATTCTGTCTTTAATTTATCTAGATTATATCCTTAAGTTAATGTCATAAAAAACAAAACTGTATGTTTTGCGATTATTGAGAAAAAACGATTCTGCATTCATCAAAAACATTTATTACTCGCCTGTGTAGCTACATATTTCGTTCATATTTTAGTGCACCTCGGGGAAAGACTCAGCATTAACGATGTCGGAGAGCTCTATTTGTCTGCTCCTGTCATCAGTGGCCTCTACACATTCCAAGTAGTGGCAACTACTATTTTTACGCAAGAAACAGCTGCTGCCACGGTAAGATTATTATATTTACAAGCTTGTGTTTAAGGTGATAATTGAAATTTTTGACATTTTGTATGGGCTGAATCTACCCGGATAAGACGGAAAAAGTAATAAAACTGCATTATCTCGAAAACCATCAAATTTAAAAAGAAACTGCATGTAATTTATTTAGCTAGTATGATTATCTAACGAATTATATAAAAATTAACTGTTTAGCTATTCATAGTTTTGATTAAAAACGAAACTAGCGTTTTTGAAGAGCCAACTTTGTAAAATAAATCTATTGAGAAAAGTTTCACCAATCGTGATTCTGCCTGTAATTTATCTAGATTATATCCATAAGTTATCTTTGTCATAAAAAACAAAACCGTATGTTTTACGGTTATTGAGAAAAAACGATTCTGCATTCATCAAACACATTAATTACTCGCCTTAACTTGCACTGTCCGTAGGTATGTTTGTTTGTAAGTTGTCCGTCCAAATTTTCAAACTATTTTTCGACCATTTGTTAGTATCCGATTGAGCTGAAATTATGCATTAGTTTCCTAGGTAGTTACCTACTTATGCAAAATTTCAACACTATAATAAGGTGATAGCGAGCTGATCTGATGATGTAGTCAGGAGCTGTTCTGCGCACACTCCCAACGGAACTCCTTAGTTAATATTATTTTTCAAACTATCGTGATTAGTAGACATAACTATAGATTTTGACACGGGTCTTTATCACGTAATTACCTTTAATTTACTCTCCCGACGTTTCGGCTATGTTATAATAACCATGGTCGCGGGCAGACATCTGCCCGCGACCAAACTTCGGGAAAGTAAATTAAAGGTAATTACGTGATAAAGACCCGTGTCAAAATCTATAGTTATGTCCTTAGTTAATAGTTGGATTGAGTAAAAACTTTCATAACAAGTTCCAATGACAATATAATTGTTATGTGCCAGGGTGATAGCTCGCGACTGTGATTTCTAGCTCGAAGGTTGATTTTTCAGGTCTTTAAAAAATATTTTTAATAGAAAACTTATTATTAGTCCAGATGGTAGTAGCTTAGCTGCTGCTGCACTGTAAGTTTGTTTCCCACATAGATAGGACAAACATTTGTTTGATGCATTAAGACGCTGCCAGTCGACGATTATTTTTGTTCGAAACGAAAAAAGAAATACTTGTTAACAAGCCACATCTCCTATTTTATAATGTATAGTATATGTGAATAAAGATGTACCCATCTTTAATCACTTCGATAAATAATCCTACCGACCGCTGCAATGATGACAAACACACGTCCGCGCGTGGTCCGCCTTAGCTTTTCGAATAAATTAATGATATAAATTATATATAATTACTTATCAAAAATCTATTCTAATAGAAATCTAGATCTACATATTACCTATCTTTAACAATAAATCACAAGTTGATTTTAATAGTAGGTATATAAAATATTTCGATCATAAATTCTAAAACGTATCATTTTGAAATAATATTTTTATCGTGAAAAGTTTCTGCTATTATGTTTTCAGCTTAATAAAAATCTAGGTAGGAACCTGAAGTAATATACTTATAAAAATAGGAGATGTGGCTTGTTCAGAAGTATTTCTTTTTTCGTTTCGAAAAAGAGCAATCAGCGACTGGGAGCCTCTTAATGATGTTCTCTAAGTTTTATTACAGTCAGTTGTGGAAGTTTATGACTTTTTCTGAATTTTAAAACTAATTATGTTTCTTCAATAGCTGATGACAAGCTTTAAAAGAATTCAATTCTAAATCTATAACGTATTTACAACATTTCGTTGATATCCTTACACTCTTGACTTATAAAACCCACTAGCGACCCGCCCCGGCTTCGCACGGGTAGCATGTTATTATACATATAAACCTTCCTCCTAAATCACTCTATCTATTAAAAAAAACCGCATCAAAATCCGTTGTGTAGTTTTAAAGATATAAGCAAACATACATACATACAGACGCGGGAAGCGGAAAGCGACTTTGCTTTATACTATGTAGTGATATGAAACTAAGTTCAGTGACCAGTGCCGTAAGGGAACATACCCATACTACGTGATCTGTTTAGGGGGGTCTTCAAAAATACTACGGGTGGTCACCGAGGGGGGGGAGCGGGGTAAAAAAATGAAAAAAATGGGTTACGTAGTATGGGTACGTTTACGTTCCCTATCTAGCTTTGACGCGCCCGGTGCGAGCTTCGGTAACTGGACCCAACCAGTGGGGCTATTTTGTAAACACATAATTATCATGTTATAGTACTGAATGTCATAATACCTACGCTTTTTATGCAGTTTAAGCACCTATACCTACGCTTCCAATACAATACCTACGCAGAAGCGTAGGTATAGGTGCATAAATAGTGAATAGTTACTATGAAAAGTGTACAGATTAGGTATTCTCTAATATTAGGTATTGCATTCAACATCATAACATGATATTCATGTTTTTTTACAAAATAGCCCTGCAGCTCATCACCCCAGTTGGCGCTTAATCTTCTAGGCGCACCACACTCCTGTTAAAACTTCGGAGCCTCCCAATTTTGTGGGCGCCTTGCCCCCCCTAACTACCATCCACTTTTGATGTTGACTGTACCCATAGTACAAGCTTTACTTAGTTTGGGGCTAGATGTTGCAGTGGTAAAATATTTTCACAAATATAAATATTACCAACTCCTGCGGTTTTTACAATCGGTTACCTATCAACAGTAATCAAAATGTTTGTTAGATATTCGTATTTCTCAGATTACTTTTTTGTTGGTCATAAATCAAATTTACACACACATACAATTTGACACACCTTTAGTTTATTAGTTGTATAAGGAATCTATTTTTTTTTTATTGTATATTGTCATGTTACCATTTTGTTACCATTCTCGTTTTGTTTGTCTCTTTGTTCTGCTTTGTAATGTCACAAATAAAAACGTTTTCTTTCTTTCTTTCTTTCTTTCAAATAGCTTCTAGTTTATTAGAACCTGTAAATAAAACGTTCATTGGTGTCGATTCTGTTGGCACCGAGCTAAGCCTAAAATTTCCTAATATTAAATTAAAACAATTTCGCTCTTATTCCTTTATGTTAAAGTCTAAATTAGAGTAACCTATAAATGGACGAATTCTTAAATTTAGAATATTTTTAAAATTACGTTTTTTTTTTCGAATATTAGTTGACAAAGTCCTGTTCGACTGGCCTCACAGCTCAGTTGGTAGTAACTCTGCCTTCTGCGCTGTAGGTTGCGGGTTCAATCCCCACCCAGGGCACATATTTGTGTGATGAACATAAATGTTTGTTCTGTGTCTGGGTGTTAATATGTATAATAAGTATGTACTTACAAAAAAATAAAAAACAATAATGTATTTAAGTATTCTATCAGTTATCTGGTTCCCATAGTACCAAGCTTTGCTTATTTTGGGGCTAGATGGTGCTGTGTGTAAAGTCCGCCAATAATTATTTATATTTATTTTTATTTAATCAGAAAACTTACTCTAGTTCGCTAACAGATTTCTTACACCTTTAGGTAAAACTACTAAGGTTAAGTTATGTTCTTACTATTGACAGTGGACATTGCATCATCGTTAACTTTGCGCTTACGCTGATTTCACAAGTGTTTATTGCTTAGCCCTACAGTGGGGCTATTTTGTAAAAACAATGATAGTTATCCCGACAGACGTTATCTTGTCAAATTCATTTTTTTCCATATGAACCTTCTACTGACACTAACGATTACAACAAAAAAAAGAACTAGCAAAATCGGTCCAGTCCTTTACGCGTGATGCTATGACCAAGGAAAATAGGGACTCATTTCTATATAATAGACTAGCTGACCCGTGCCCGCTTCGCTGGTCGATAGATAGTTTCACATCTGGTATTCCAATCTTCAAAATAAATTATAGTCTATATGTTGCCGATGACTAATAGCTATATAACAAAAGAATTTTCATCAAAATCCGTCCAGTAGTTTTTGCGTGAAAGCCAGATAACAGACAGACAGACAGACAACAATTTCAAAATATATTTTTTTGGTGTGTGTTACTTGTATGAAGACCCCTAGGAGTATTTTTTTTAGTTTTTATTCAATGTACAGAATTGAACTCTTCTACAGTTTTATTATATGTATAGATTATTGGTATTGAATCAGTTTAGACACCTATAATAATACCAATATTATTGGTATTGAATATGATGATCATAGTTTACAAAATAGTCCTACTGTACTGCCGTTGATGAGCATATTTGGCATTGACTTTTAAACAAGTGCTTACTAAAAACGCTTAGGTTACAGAATGTAATATAATAGTTAAGTTTTCTGTTAAAAAATATTTTTCAATGACTAGCTTTTGTAAAATCATTAATTTAAACCATCAAGCACCAGCGCGCTATCACCTGTACAATGCAATAATATGGTGACAGCGAGCTGAACTAAGGATGGAGTCAGGAGCTGTTCAACAGACACTCACAACGGAACTCCTTAGTAAATACACTGATTAAGTAAAAACTTGACATTCTGGACAAGTTCCAATGAAAATGTTATATTATGTGAGAGGTACTTGATGGTAATGATTATGAGAGGTGATGTGATGTGGTGATGTGAGAGGTAATGATTATACAAAATCTTGTCATTAAAAAATAATTTTCAACAGAAAAAATATTTGTAATTTAGTAGACGATTATTTAAACTTAATCAAAGTAGTAGAATTGTATTGTAGCTAATGCAAAGGGATCATTCACTCTGTCTATCTTGATTGATTTACTGCAAATAAAATTATTTGATTACTGATATTGAATTAAAGATGTCAGTACGACAATATAAACTATTAAGGTGCTAACATTTATCTTAACCTTGTACAAGTTAAGAAGTATAAAACATGGTACTAACGCAACATCATTTCTTTAGAACTGTCTTGTATCATTACAAAATAGTTTCATAACTCTATATGACCGCATCCTAGGTATCTAGGTACCTAAGTTTTCATTGAATAAGTTAAACCTATTGCTTACAGGTACATCTTTCAGTGGATGCCAAAATGCCACCATTGATCGTCATAGATCGCGATGAAGAGGAGCCTCATTATAATTTAATAGACACATACGAAGGTTGTCATTTCGAGCTTGTTAACCGTTGGCCTTTAGACCAAGAGTGGGTATACGTAAACGAGACTGGACTACACACCACAGCTATCGATAGAGAGCATGAGTCGATAGCTTTCATGACTCTATCTCAAGTACAGGTGGAAATCACCCTGCATTGCGAAGCCGATGAAACTCGCGTTAAACGTTCCCTGAGGTCAGAATCAGACCCTTACGATTATGGCGCCAGCAAATGGGTATTGACTGATACAATTCTGTACAACTCTAAGCGAAGTATGATAAATCTGATTGTGAACGACATCAACGATAACGCGCCGGTGTTTGTGGGGAAGGAGCAGGAGCCGATCGCGGTAGGCTATCCTACGGCTGAACTGGAGGGGAAAGTTCTACCACGATCTTTGGCTGAGTTACATGTAAGTTTAAGTAACTAGTTGTTTTGTTGAAGTTTGAATGTAAAATAAGTAGTAGAATGAAAATAATTCACTTGCAATAATTCAATATGCGAATTATTTTTATAGAATAAAAAATAAAAAGATCGCAAATTTTACAACAAACATGAAATCAGAATTAGACGTTGTCTCTCGCGATTTCTCTCGCTCTTAGATTAGTCTAACATGTTACCTACTAGGTAGGTACATTGAAATAAAACGAGTCATTAAAATAAAAAATAAATAATTAGGGTTCACGACTGTAATCCGCAAGTACGGTAGACATTCTCTCCAGGCGCTTAGATCCTTTGAAGATGTCTAGTGGGGTTAGTCAGAGGCGCGACCAAACATTATATTTGGCTCATACCCACATTTTGCGCATATTAAAATACTAACTCGATAAAATAAAATGTCCATTCCCAACAGAGACAGGAGTCTCGCGGCTTGAATCGGGGAACAGCTAAATCAAATCAGTATCGATTTCATTGGTGGCATTCCGAGAAATCATATTTGGTTTCAACCTTCCTTTCTAAGTTCCCGAGTTATCAAATTGTTCTATTATGGAGCTTTAAATTTACCTAATCCATATAAATCTTACGATTTATATTCGTAATAACATACTGGATTAGTTCTGACATGTTAGTTTCAGAAATGTTAATGCCTAAGTATTTTTTAAATTCATAAATTATGTATACCTACCTACGTATTTAATAAAATAAATAATAAAGTAAGATTATATTCAAATAATAAATTGAAAACGTGACAGCACATATGATAATAGTTAATTTAGACTTCCATTTGTTCCCTATATTGTATTTAACTGTAAAAGCACTATGGTCCACCCACTTTTAGAAATGTCATCTGTTTGCTCAACAAATATGAGACAGAGACTAGAAAATGACTCAGACTTGGGAACATACCATTTCATGCTAAGTTATATTGTTTTAGGCAACTGACGCAGATATAGGAGAAAATGCAGCTCTGATGTACTGGAGCTCCGAGCCGGGGCTGGCAGTGGCTCCTTCAACTGGGTTCGTCCACATTCGAGACGGAACCCAACTGGAAAATGAAGCTCGACTGACGGTGCATGCTACAGACCAAAATGGACAGGGATTGACAGGCTCTATCGATATTCTTGTAAGTACCCACATTTCGTCTTCGTTATTCTACGAATTCGTCTTATTTCACCAACAGTTTTGTATTGTTCAAGTAATCTTTTATTATTTTTCAAACTATCGTGATTAGTAGACATAACTATAGACCGTAACATATAGTCGAAACGTCGGGAAAATATATTAAAGGTAGCTACGTGATAAAGACACGTGTCAAAATCTTCAATTTTATAATGATGAGTGATGAAAGAAACGTACTTCAAAATGATATAGACGTTTTGGTTAGTACACATGATTTAGTATCAATAGATAGACAGTTTTAAAGAGCAAAATTAGCTTATCTTTATAGATTTAAAACTATCGTGATTGTTAAGCTCATCTTTATCAGACGTTTACTATTGAAATTATAAAGGTAAGTAGGTAAAGGTAGGTTTTAGTTTGACAACACGTACTTTAGTGAGGAAATTCCTTATCACCTTGAGGTTTGTGGGAAAATCTAGTCATTCGAACTGGCCGTGGTTGGAGTAATTCGCATTATGAGAAAAGAAAATTACTCACAGTTATTTACAAATTATTTGTGACGTGAACTGAAATAAAGCAATCTCTCTAAGGAGTCCTGATAATAGAGCACGTGACGCTACTTAACCGCGGCCATCTTAAGAAAGAACTCAATGTACCGAAAATAATATAGAAACGAATGTTGTCATTATTTATAATAATTATAAAGCTTTGTATAATTTACGAAATGAAATAAAGAGATAACAGTGGATACCACAATTCCAGGTACTAAATTCAATTTGCAGACCCGAGATAAACTCGATTCGGAGAAATGGAGACAATTTTTACGAACGATTGATCGTTTGGTTTTCAAGGAAAACCAAACGATCAATCGAACTAAAAAAGTAACAGAAAGAAAAAAATAGCCTGTGTCCGTCCCAAGACTTTAAACTAGCTCCATATGAAATGTCAATCGGCCCAGCCAGCGGTTTGGCCGTGATAACATCACAAACAGACAGACAGAGTTACTGTCGCATTTATAATGTTAGTATAGATAATGCCTAACCGACAATTGATCAATGATAATAAGAGATCAATTTATTAACTTATAAGCTAACCCGGCGAACTTCGTATCGCTTTAGAATTAACAAATGTTGTGTTAAGTTCCCGTTATAAAAATCCTATGTCCTCCTGGTTCTAAGCTCCTCGCCAATTTTCAGTCAAATCGGTTCAGCCGTTCTTGAGCTAAAAATAGTGTAACTAACATGACTTTATTTTATATTTATATATATTTAGAAGATTTAAAATAAATCGGTTATATTATTTTATTAAACCTATAAATCGTGAGAAACTATTTATTTATTACATTGGTAATAAGTATAAAATGAACATTATGTATTCATTATTATTATTTGATCACAATACTTAATTACGATAATATCAGTGAAAAAAAGTAATTCCAGAAGCATTAAAAACAAAAAACACGCACTCAATCTGTCGTCGAGTCGTTTTAAACTTTTCATGGTTTTAACGCCAAAAAGGTATTTTGTTTACATCGACATAAATACATAGGTTTGGCTTTTATGACCACTGAGAATAACCACTAACACATACTTATGAGTTATTCATTATTTATTAATATTAGAACGTGTAATATCTAAATGCATTATATCATTTTTATGGAGGTTTCAAACCAACCAGTTGATTTGGAAATAAAAAAAGCTGACAATTGCAAGTCACATTCGTGTCCGAGAGTTCCGTACAAACTTATTATAGGTTTTCCTGTAATCTACATATATATAGGTAAAGAATTATTTTTTGTATATTTAAAAAAAAATTAGTTCCAGTAGTTAGATAAAGGTGAGGGGAATGGAGGGACGAACGGACAGACAGAAACACGATTGATAATATAAGGGTTCCGCTTTTGACTACATATACATAACCTTAAAATTTTTCATTTAAAAATTAGGTAATAAATTAGATTTATCTGAAATAACATTCAACATCTATTTTATAGTTTACTAGCGACCCGCCCCGGCTTCGCACGGGTAGCATGTTATTATACATATAAACCTTCCTCCTGAATCACTCTATCTATTAAAAAAAACCGCATCAGAATCCGTTGCGTAGTTTTAAAGATATAAGCAAACATACATACATACGCGGGAAGCGGAAAGCGACTTTGCTTTATACTATGTAGTGATATAGAAGTTTTTTTAAAATTAATAAATAAGAATCTCAACATTTTCAAACATAGTCCCTGACCCCACAATTTTTTTATTGTCTTGTCCTGTGTCGTGGGTCATCAAAAACTACAGATTTGCCTTAAATATTTACTTATCGTGATCTAAAGCTTCAAACTTTACGAGTACTTCGTTTAATGCTAACTTTAATCAGTTAAGAGTACCGGATGGGACAGCATCCTGTTAATAAAACGCTGCTAACTCTACATACAATTTCAACCTAATTATTTAACAAAACTTTAAATTTAAAAATAATAATATATGCAAATCACGAATAAGGCAACAACGCTACTAATCCTTCGTTATTTACATAAATAACTAACTGTTTAGCGTAGGCACCTATTATAAAAAAACTTTTATGTATTGATCTACTTATAAGTTAGATATAGACCACGGAGCAATAACCTATAAACTTATTTATTGCGCCTATTTGGTTGTAACATTTTTGTTTTATTTGTAGGTGCGACTTTTAGACGAGAGCAACATAATCGTGGTGACGATCAGAGATGCGTTCTTGGACAGCGAAACTAATGTTCTGGCTAGTCTGAGTGAAGCGGTCGGTTATGAAATCAAAGTACTGAGGTCTGTTGTTATTTCTGACGATGAAACAAACGAGGAAGATGCAAGAAAGAAACGCGATGTCACCAGCGCTACGGGTGCAACACTTCAACTATATGTTTACGGACTGATTGATCGGGAACCAGTTTCGATTGAACGACTTATTACGTAAATATTCCCTATCATATTATAAGTTTTTTTTTTTTTTTTTTTTTTTTTTTTTTTTTAATTTATTAAACTTAATAAAAAAAAGGGATTTTATAAGTTTGGAAATTGTTTGCGTAGAGCGTTTCATCAAACAAATATGTGTTTATATTTCAGAGATATAGCAAGCGCTGAAGTGGCTGCGATCAACATAGCTAGCACAGTATCACTAGACGATCATCTAGCTGGACAAGAGATATGCGTCGTTTCGGGACGTGATACAGGCTTGTTAGCCGCTACGATTGTTCTAAGTGTCCTCCTCTTCATAGTAATGGTGCTGATAGCTGTATATTTTTTCCTTAGATGGTAAGAAAACCGTTATTCGACATTCCTGTTATTTTATCACGCTATTAGCATCCGCCCGCGGCTTCGTTTGCGTGGTATCCACCATAAAACCATAGAATCATAACAATACAAACTCACAAAAGCTCGCATTTATAGTATTAATAGGATTGTTATGATGTTTTAATATATATTTTAAATTTGTCAACAGGCGAAGGAAGCAAAAATATGACGAGTTCACTGACACAAATAGCTTAACGTCACAGAATGAGCCGGATCCGAAGCCCATGGATGTTATGTCGAAACCTAGACTCAATATCGAGGAGTTAAGGAAGAGTGAAAAACGACTGCAAGAAATGTTAGATGCGCCCATTCAAGAAGTCACTGTGACCCCCACGTCATCGCGGCAAGATGCTGTCTTAGACATGCCTCCTTCTGACCCAAACGCTCTTATTGTTATCCAGACAACAGATAAGCTGAATGATGCTAATGACGAAGATGAGTTTGGCGAAATAAAAACACCGAAGAGAAAATCAGTTGTCACTTTTAACGAAAACGTTAAAAAGATAATCCACGTAGAAGACCCTAGTGATACCGCAGAAGCGTTCAGAACTGCAGACTTTGAGATTTATAAGTTGTAATTAGCAATATCATCGGGTTGCTCCAATACATGTGAATAAAATACTCGTATCGTAAATAAATTATTCGACAATAATACTAGCATTATTTAGTATGTATTAGACATACGAGCATGTATATAAACAAAAACATCATTAGGTTTCTATAGAAAAACATATTTTTGCAGAGCAAAGAAAAATACTAAAAAATATTGCGTTGAAATTGGAATCAGTTACGGTATTTTCGCTTTTTGATTGAAGTCTGGTATCGTATTTAATTGGTTTAGCAAAAAAATGGTAGAGAAGCAAAAAAATCGCATATTATGTAGTAGAAAGATAAAGATACGAATAAATATCTATAGTTTTCTTTTTACGTGACCATAAAGTGGAGGAATTATGGTAGTTGAAATGTATGTTTGTTGTTCGACGAATGTGTTCATAGAGTGCAAATGATGTGCCCAAAGGTTAACTGCCCTTTTTTAGGGTTCCGTACCTAAAGGGTAAAAACGGGACCCTATTACTAAGACTTCGCTGTCCGTCTGTCTGTCACAGGGCTGTATCTCATAAACCGTGATAGGTAGACAATTGAAATTTTCACAGATAATGTATTTCTGTTGCTGCTTTAACAACAAATACTAAAAACAGAATAAATTAAATATTCAAGTGGAGCTTCCATACAACAAACGAGCTTTTTTTTGCCATTTTTTATAGATAATGGTAAGGAGCCCTTCGTGCGCGAATCCGACTCACACTTGGCCGGTTTTTTATTAACAATCAAATTATGTGTTTTTTTGCAGGAATCCGCATTCCGAAGTTTTTCGAAATTTATGTCGAAGCGATCAATTAGCACTGTCTCTGACAAGATATGTTTTTAAACAAGTTATTATAATTATCGGTTCAGCGCATTTTAATGATTTTCGAGATTAGGTTAGGAAAGAAAGAAAGAAAATACATTTATTCAACAAACACAAAAAAATCTTGAACAATACAGTAAGTACTGGCCTCACAGCTCAGTTGGTAGTAGCCTTCTGCGCTGTAGATTGTGGGTTCGATCCCCACCCAGGGCAAACATTTGTGTAATGTACATAGATGTTTGTTCTATCTGGGCATTTGTATGTATTTACAAAAAAAAGTATATAATTATTCTATCAAATTCAAATTCAAATTTATTTATTAATATTGACATAATATACAGTGAACATAATTAAATGAATCCATAGGCTCCCGAACTAGTGAAAACTGTGTTTCAGGAGCCAGATAGATATCAGTTATCTGGTTCCCATAGTACAAGCTTTGCTTAGTGTGGACTAAATGGCGCTGTGTAAAGTCCGCCATTATTATATTTATCACTACATAGTATAAAGCAAAGTCGCTTTCCGCTTCCCGCGTCTGTATGTATGTATGTATGTTTGCTTATATCTTTAAAACTACACAACGAATTTTGATGCGGTTTTTTTTAATAGATAGAGTGATTCAGAAGGAAGGTTTATATGTATAATAACATGCTACCCGTGCGAAGCCGGGGCGGGTCGCTAGTTATATATATAGTAAGTAAATAATTAGAGGTAAAAAAACATAAACATAATAAAATTTAATATAAAATTAGGTATTCGTTTAAAATGCAGACTAGGCTATAAAACAACTATCTAAGTATTTACGAATATTTTAATAATTCAGTAAGCCCCTTTTTGTCAAATATTCGGAGATTGTGACTAAGTGAGATATTTAACAATTTGGGTTTGGACTTCAATGCAAAACTTACATGCTACAAGTACCTACTCGTAAGTATTAGGTATGTATGCCTTGTAGGTTATTTATGTATTTTATAAAACAGGTAAATATCATAATGATTGCTGCAAAATCTTAGATCACTCTTCCAAAGTAGCGCAGCACCAAACCCAGTAGCACAGATTACCAGCAGAATTTTAAAATGTCAAGAACTGCATTTTAAAATTGAGTTTCCCTGTACTTTCACACAATTTATTACGAAATGTGTAGGTATCTAAGGATATACTTTATATGGAATTTTTAAACTCAAACAAGCGTCTCCGTCTGCATAAAATTAAATGAGTTTTAAAACCGATTCAGTTAGTTCAATTTAAGCGAAAGCGAGTTACCTTCACTGGAAATTAGTGTTAGTGCATAAGGATGGAAGAGGAACTTGATTTCTGAATCACAGGTTATATAATACCTAGCTCAGAGATCAAGGGCTTTAAGGGGCTCCCAGTCGACGATTGCTCTTTTTCGAAACGAAAAAAGAAATACTTCTGAACAAGCCACATCTCCTATTTTTATAAGTATACTAGCTGACCCGGCGAACTTCGTATCGCTTTAGAATAAGTTCCTGTCCCGTTCCCGTTCCCGTTCCCGTTCCCGTTCCCGTTCCCGTTCCCGTTCCCGTTCCCGTTCCCGTTCCCGTTCTCGTTCCCGTTCCCGTTCTACGACTCTACGTTTTTAGCTAGAAAACTTTTGTATGGGAAAAATGAAAAGGGCTGTTTTTAGGGTTTTCCTAGACCTTCTCAAACATTTCAAGACCAAGATAAGATAAATCCGTTCAGCCGTTCTCGAGTTTTAGCGAGACTAACGAACAGCAATTGATTGTTATTTAAAGATTATAAATGAGAAGGTAACTTTGTCTGTGACGTTATCACGGCCAAACCGCTGTACCGATTGTGATGAAATTTCATATAGAGATAGTTTAAAGTCTTGGGACGGATATAGACTACTATTTTCACAAAATTTTCTTATGTTTTTTAGGATTTTTTTGTATTTTTTTAGGAAAAATCCGTCAACATTTGATTTTCTGAATCTAGTCGGGCTATAAAAAAAGGGTTTAACTTTATTGATATTTTGATCGTGTTTTTCAACTTACGAAAAAAAGAAAGAGGTTTTCAATTTGATGTATATCTGGGGGCACAGCACTGCCCCCGCCAATTCAAGCGAAAATGGGGCACGACCGTACCATCCTTTTCTCGAAGCAGTTCAGGCCATTTTCGACCCCCTATAACCTTGTTGTGGATAAAATGACACCTGTAGACAACTGGCGGGGATAACTAATTAAATGACGATTGATCAGTTATCGACCGGGGATGAAAAATGATTAAATTACTAAAATGGCTATTAAAAAATAGGGGTTGGTGATAAAAGGGTAAAAATTTAGGGTTGTATTTATTTTTTAATGCGACATAATAAAAAAATAAAAAAAAATGTTAAGGGTGGACAACCCTTATACCCGTAGGTCATGTTTGTTTCATGATAGGTATAAATAAGGATAAATAAATATTGATGGACATTATCACACAGCGCCATCTAGCCCCAAACTAAGCAAAGCTTGTACTATGAGAACTAGATAATTGATAGAATACTTATATGCCATCAAAAACATAACTTGTAAAAAAAGCCAAGTCTCGCAACGCAACTCGGTTCTTCTACCGTAAAAAGTTGTGAGATCCATGTAATACCAAATCGGTTAATTTATTCAGTCCCTACTTTAAGGGTCCTTCTGTCTTAAGTTATTACGTAAAGGTTAGCTAATTACGTATTAACATAAGTCAGAAGGACCCTTAAAGTAGGGACTGAATAAATTAACCGACTTGGTATTACATGGATCTCACAACTTTTTACGGTAGAAGAACTGAGTAAACGGTAACCGGTACCAGGATACAGATGAGTTTTGGGACACCCTGTATGGAAGCTTGGTGAAGCTATACCAGTTCTTCGCGAGCAAACCTAAAATAATCAGGCAACAAACACGGCTTGGTGCCTGATTTTATTTAGATGAATTGTTCGTAAATAATTTAGGGAAATAATCACTACTGGAACTCCAGTATGGGTGTACAAGGTGAAGGCTCAAACAAGAAAAATAATGAAAAATATTAGTATAAGTAGTACACAATACAAATTAAATAGAACCATCGAGCCCTGAGATCTTTGTTTCAAGTCTAGTGTATGATGCAGCCTTTAACAGACATTCACCAAATTTTACCTAGGAATTGTCGAAAACGTGATAATTCAATTGTCATACTGTAAAAACCCAAGGTTACGTAAAATCGGGTAAATATTACATAATAGTATCTACTTATCTACTTCTAGTTCCGTTTGAAATTTTTGATGTTTCTTATTAGTACGTGTGTGTTATCAAATTGTTATGGTTTAATTTATTGCTTTATGTATCTCAATCAGTTTTTCTTTTTCTTGCCCAGAGCTCTGAGGCTATTGGCAAATGCAACCAAACATACAAATTTGCGACCATGTTGAATGAAAATAGTGATGATATGATGATCTTAACAAAACATAACTAGCAGGTCACTCCGAAATGAAATCTCGCGATGCTATTTTGTAGTGTAATCTCCAATCCTAACTGAACTTAGAAGTCATTGAAACTAACAAATGAAAGATGTGTTATACCTTCAGGTTTTTTTTTCAATAAGTAATTAGGTATGTAAATCATTTGAAAATTAATACAGCGTGTCCCAAAAATAGTATCAAAGGAAGTTCTGAGGTACGTTAGAGATATCTAATCAAACCATTTGTATAAAAAAATACGAAAATAAATATTACCTCGAAACGCGAACTGTTGTAAGGCCGTGTCCCCATGTATGTGGTGCGGCGCCTTTCACCATGAAAAGTTGTGATGCCGCAACATGAAAAGACACGGCGGCATGCCACGGAAAGATGCCATGCAAGGCGTAAGGCACCTTTTGATGGCGTAAAAGGCGCCATTTTAAGTCACGGCGACCATGAGAAAGTTCGATGCTGCGCCGCGGAAAATCACTGTGCGCGGCGTACCGCTGCAAATTTTTTAGGGTTTCGTAGTCTGCAAAAAACCCTTATGGTTTTGCCATGTCCGTCCATCCATCCGTCTGTCCGCAACTTAATATATGAATATAATATACATAATGAATGAATATGAATATACATACTCGTATTAGTCACGCCGACAAAGTGATAGAACAAAATCTTAAAAATTATTTTTTAAGGGTACATGTAAAGTGTAAAATGTTTTTTTATTTCTCGTGTTCACCAAGGGAGCCGTTTGTTAAATATTATGCTTTAAAATGCAAATTTTTGTTGGAGTCGAGTGTCCTCCCCCCCCTCGAAAAGTTAAACTATAAGGCTACTACTGGCACTGATAGCCTCTGGGCTAAGCTGTGGACAGACGGACATGGTGAAACTATAAGGGTTTCTTGTGGACTACGAAACCCTACATTGCACGTGGCCCGACACGCACTTGGCCGGTTTTTCGTTGTTTTTCATTGATTTGAATAAAAAAATCGCTCGCTTAATGTAAAGCGGAGTAACTCAAAAAATGGATTTTTTGAGTTTTTTTAATAAAACGCATTATTTAGATGCAAATAATAAGTTGCGTTGCGTTCAACAGGCGCTTCAAAGCAAGTCAATTGAACAAATATGTCACTAATATTGTTTTAAGTCTTGTATAAAAAATCTATTCATAATAATAATTATTTTATGAAATGATATTAACAGAAATTTCATTGACTATACCTTTATAACATTAAAATTGCCCAAACAAATGTATATTTTTGTATTTATCCTATAATATAGTGTACGGCGAATTCGCAAAACTTTAAACTTGAATTACCAAAAAGTTGAAATTTTGGATTACTTCACTTTATTTATAAGCGTGCGAACATTCTTTTGTTTCTTACCTTATAGTTAAACCTAGCATTTTCATGGCGCGCCATCGTGCCTTGAAAAGACGTCTTTTACGCCATCAAATGGTGCCTTTTACGCCTCGCATGGCATCTCTCCGTGGCAGGTCGCCATGTCTTTTCAAGTTGCGGCGACGCGTCTTCTGATGGCGTGGCGTCACACCTTTTTATGATGAATGGCGCCGCACCACACACATGGGGCCACAGCCTAACACAGTCGAAAACGACAGAAATAGTTTTATGATAATACATGATAAAGATCCGAGTTAATGATAGTTATAATTCAGAGATTTTCATTCGCTTGAGCAAATATAAGCCAAACTTTGCTCAACAAAAAAATGCGAGGAGTATTTTTATTTATCTTGCATAGAGTATAGACTTCCTACTAAGGAACTCATATGATTGTGAGCTATGAAATAATCAACGTACGCATCTATTTAACACCTTAATACTAGAATTTAGCATCAGGGCTTTAATATTATGTTTACCTGGTCAAATAGGATCATAGGAAAACTTGTTAATAATCAATTTTGGAGTCACACATTCTAATATAGGGTCAGAATAAAATTGGACCATTTTAGAGTTCCGTACCCAAAGGGTAGAACGGGACCCTATTACTAAGACTTCGCTGTCCGTCTGTCTGTCTGTCTGTCTGTCTGTCTGTACGTCCGTCTGTCTGTCTGTCTGTCTGTCTGTCTGTCCGTCCGTCCGTCTGTCACAGGGATATATCTCATGAACCGTTATAGCTAGACAGTTGAAATTTTCACAGATTATGTATTTTTGTTGCTGCTCTAACAACAAATACTAAAAACAGAATAAAATAAATATTTAAGGGGGGCTCACATATAGCAAACATGATTTTGGCGTTTTTATAGATAATGGTACGGGACCCTTCATGCGCGAGGCGTTGTACTCGTAGTAATGTACCTAAACTTTACTTGGGCCCTTATTAGCGTAATGCTGAGTGACGACCTAGGTGCTGGCAGGCGATTACCCGGCAGAGACGCAAAACCTAGGTACTGGTTTAATCCCCGCGGCATTAGATCAATGCTTGCGTGATCTGTATAATAGTTGTTTTTAGTTTGGGTATTTTGATGCCATAATACTTACTCGTAGTTTTTGATGACCCCTCGACTCAGGGAATCCTAGTGTGTGTCCTAGTGAATCACTTTATGTGTCGCACAACACATAAAGTGATGTTTATGAAAAAAGATTTCGTCCACTGTGGGTGCGTGTTCTCACAGTGTCGTTCCTGAATACGAGGGCTAGTGTGACTGCTTGGGGTTTTTGTGCCTTCAAAAGGTTGTGTTACGAGTACAATTTAGTTACCAGTAAGTTTTGGAATTACTATCAGTCACTAAAAAGCATGTAGGTGAAAAAATTAAAAAAATATATTTATTACAAGTATCTAAAAGATTTAACTAGGTACATACTATCTTATCTAAATTTACAAAATTTTGTAGAATCATTGAGCACAAGGGATTTCTTTCAGTCCCTCACTAGGCTAGGCCTGTATCGAGGAGACTTGATTAGGGTTACTTTAGCGATTTGCCACAGGAGACAAATACATAATAATAAACTAATTTGGGTACCTATGTTGTTCCTATATTTGAATTGTGATTTAATATAAGAAATACTTTTGTTTATCTATGTATTTAAGGACTATGTATTTGTTGAGAAATAAATAATAAAATAAATAAATAAATAATAAAATCTTCACAAAAACTAACAAATATTATAAATGTAAGTACATAATATAATAAGTATATATTTATATTATAAATGTAAATATTAAATAAATAAAGGCAAATCTTATTATTTATGATCGTTTTAATTTTAAACTAGATGCAAAAACTTAATTAACTTATTTTAACTTATTGTGTCCCGTTAAACTTGATATACATATTTTTGCCAAAACAAGCGATAACCTGAAATTCTAATCTTATGCGTGGACTTTCATAGCGGTTTGAGGTTGCAACCTCAGAAGATATAACGGTAGGTATCGTTTCTTTTTAAATTCAAATAATAACCATTAACCCAAAAAATCACAGTTTAGATAAACAAATATTTCGAAGAATGACTTTCGTATCCTGTTGTTTCTGGGTGTAGGTGTCGTCGACCCAGCTACAGAAAAGACGTTCTACACTACCTGCATGTTCAATGCTCTTGTTTACCTACTGCACAATATTATGTGAATACCATTATCCAGAATATACTGCCAAGTCTTTTTTTTAGCACAAAAATAATTTCATTTACAGAAATAAATAACATCTAATATAATAATAATAATTTTATTTATTTGGAATCAAAACAACAGTATCACATTCAAAGTAGAAAACGATGACATTTGCAGAAGTATAAATACTGTGTCGCAGACATCAACGCCCTCCTCCGAAGGCAGGGCACAGCACAGTTCCAGTTATACAACACTAGTTTTTAATTACCAAAAAAAATAATAACGTATTGTCAGTGTCTGTTACTAATTAAATTTAAGTAGTTAAAACTTAAATTAAAAAATTAAAAATAATATCCTTAAAAAAACACAATATTTAGTTAACCGTTTATTCATACGCACCTACCACATAGCTACTCATATTATCACGATTCTATCCATTCATAAATAGCTCGCCGTCTCCGTTGTAATTTGTGTAGTATTTTCTAGTACTGAGACCATAAATTAGTGCCAATTTTCGGTTAAAAAGAAACCTCGATAACTTTGTGATAGTGCAATAATAAATCATGCTGACAGTGCTCAGATCATAAGAAGCTTCTGCTGCAACGGTCAATTTTTTTTTTCGGTATATTAAAACTATTATTGTAGAAACGATATACCTACGGCCAACTGCCTTATAACATTACTAATTTATCTTTGAACAAAGTCCCATGAAATAGGCCTCCGTACTATCTCCAGCTTCGTCGGCCTTATCCACAGAAAAGGCATGATGATGTACGAAACTAAAATGATGTACGAAAGTTATGATGTTTGCTTGTTCTCAATTGCGGATTTAAATTTAGAAGGTATACCGATCATGATTTAAACAATAAGATAGGTAAGTAATTTTTATTTAGGTACCGCTAATTAATTCTTCGAATTTTGCGGTTTTTGTAGATATAGGTATGAGAGACGGAAAATATGATAAAAACTCAACTGGATGGATATTATGACTGTCAACATTAAGTAAATATCATTTTAATAAAAATAAATTATGCGTAATTGTTTTTATTAAAAATGTCGCGGATTTTAAATATCCATTTAACGATGTTTATTTTGAAATCCGCGACATTTTATTTTGATTCTACCTAATGTACTTTGCCTCTAATACCTACAAGAATCTGACAAAAAACCTAAATTCAAACACGAGAATACATTTTCCTTCTTGAGATATAATCTTTTCAACGGATGACAACTTGCATCCCGGAAATTGCAGGCTTGGGAGTTTATATTCTCATAGAATTAATAAAGTTTAGAGCTGTTTGTAAATGATTCATGCATAGGGTCAAAGACCCGGTTGTGGTGCCTACCCTGGTTTTGGGCATTTTCCACTTTGGCTGTCAACAACTAAGCATAGCGAACTAACTTGTTTGAAATCTATAGTTAATACAAATCTTTGTCTATGGTCCGTTTTGATTAGTGACAGTTGTGATGCGTTATACCTCTAGATTTGATTGACCACACATCTATAAACTACCTACATAATATTTTCGATCGATTAATAAACTAAGTAGGTCCTTATCACGGGGTAGGTACCTACCCGGTAACCTAATACCTTGTATACAAACTACCTGTTATTCTACATTGGTGTTGTATAGCAATTTAAATAATACATTGGAATACTTAAGTTCCATAGATAGACATACCTACCTAATGCTAATCTACCACCTTGCGAACGAAGTCGCGCACGGGTCAGCTAGTGATTAATAAATAAATTTCGCCTATTACTCTCTACTCTCTCTACTCCTAAATACTCTATTGTATGATGTTTAAAAATCGTCTTTTTAATAAAAAACCTTTTTTGAAAAATATGTTGTTAAAATTCCCACAACCAGCGCTCTCACTTTACATGCATGCATCGAGTGTATTTAGACTACAGTGGACCTCCGGTAATCCGACAAACATTATGCAGGGATAACATTACATATCCAATGATAAGATTCTATATGTTATAATTAAACAAAGTCATGTCGGATTACAGGGGGCGCCGGATTAGACAGGGGCCCGATTATCGGGGGTCCACTGTACTTCTAAAGCCGGGGTCCCACGGCGCGTAAAACGACGGGCCGAGCCGGATGACGCTCCGCCTGTGTGCGTCCGGCGCGTCGCGTACAGAGCGTTCCGAGCACGGGCCACCACGGATGCATCGTTCCCACGGCGCGTCCGTCCGCCTTGGCGCGGTCTGGCGCGTGAAAATGCGGGCCGTGGGACCCCGGCATTAAAATTAAAAGTTGACAACTTGTCGGATGTTCAACTTCTTTTTGTTTTTGTGATAATGAATCATAAAAGTTCCATGGTCTGAAAATTCAGTTGGTTTTCGGGAGTAGTCTTAGCAGGTACATCCTGTATATCGAGTTAATTCATAAGCCTGTTTCAATAATTTTGTATCATATCCTAACAATCCTAATAATATTATAAATGCGAATGTTTGTGAGGATGTTTGTATGTTTGAAAATCAATCAGGCCTAAACGACAAAACGGCTTAGTATGAAGTTTACTGTAGATGTAGAATGTTACATAAATTAAAAAATAGGGTTGTTTATAATCCAAAAACGGGGATAAAAAGACGCAAAAGGGATGATGTGCGCTGGTATGCAAAAAATCTAACATCAGTCGTTATAGCAACGTGCATTTCTCTATGCGATTATTGAAATTGACAGGACAACGTCTGTCACTAGTTTTGTATATAAATATGTAGAACAAACGTCAAAATAAAACGAGTTTATAACACCCACCATTATTTATCAAATCGGTTAAAAAGCGTTTCTGGTTGTTGGTTTGTCATAATACATTTAAAGGGCGTTCACCTCAGTTTTGACTGATACCTACAAATTCTTAATGTAGCATTAAACCGCTAAAAGTCGATCGACTAGGAATTAATACCTGTTTGCATTACGTACACTATAATATGGTAGTTAAGTTAGCCAGGTATATAATGTTCGAAATAATATTCTTTTTAACCGATTTCATTCCATTTTGTTCCCTTAGAACTTAGTCATTAATTAATCGATTTTTGAAATTATTTGATTGTTTGTAAGGATATACTTTCTGTTTGCCCATTTAAATTTGACGAAAAAATACCACTTTAAAGGATGAAAAAATAGAGGATGAATGAATTTGTATTGGACTTATAAATGGGTAATATATTTGCGAGGAATATATTAATATAGACTAACAAACATGCAGTCGGTTTTTTATTAGTTTTTGAAACGTTAAGGTGTGACCAAACATCACGCGGAATTCGAGCGCGGCATTCGCAGGACACAAATTTGGCGTGCGAACGAACAATAACACCGTTTGAGCGCGGCAGGTATCTCGCGGCTATCGTCCAAACATAGAGCGTCTTGCGGCGCGCGGCTGCCGCGCTCGATTGCCGCGCAATGTCTGGTCGCACCAATCGTAGTGGTGATTATAATATGCTCTTTGGTCACACCTTCATAATGAGAATATCCTTACTCGGTGATATCATGTGTGCTCTCAGACGTTGATATAAACTTTCAAAAGGTTTCTGTTCACAAAGTTTGAAGTCGGCTTCAACAAAAAAGGTTTTCAACATAAGGTGATGCTTGAAATTTAAGTTTTTTGAATAAGCTAACCCTCGTATTCAAGAACGACACTATGAGAACACGCACCCACAGTGGAAAAAATCTTTTTTCATAAAAATCACTTTATGTGTTGTGCGACACTGCATAGTGTGACTAGAGGCACATTGTCGTGTGCCTCTAGCCAAAGTTGAGCTCTAAAGGCACACGGTAGCGTGTGCCATAGTGCCGCTCAACACAAAAAGTGATGTTTATGAAAAATGATTTCGTCCACTGTGGGTGCGTGTTCTCATAGTGTCGTTCTTGAATACGAGGGTGAGTCTTCCCGGATAAGACGGAACGCATTATCTTGAAAACCATCAAACTTAAAAAGAAATGCTTTTTATATATGTCGCTAGTATGATTACTAACAAATTATAGAAAAAGAACTGTTTAGCTATTCATAGTTTTGATTAAAAATGAAATTAGTGTTTTGGAAGGGCCAACTTTGGAAAATAAATCTATCGAGAAAAAATTCACTAATCGTGTTTCTGTCTATAATTTATCTAGATTTTAAATCCTTTGCCATCAAAAACAAACAAACATACAAAACCTGTATGTTTTGCGTTTATTGAGAAAAAACTAATTTGCATTCATCAAAAAAATGTATTTATTTTATTTATTTATTTAATTGTATCATTGTATTACACACTGAGAAGCTCATTATTTGATGTGCCTTTTATCTTTGAAACAACCTACATTACATACAATGTTATTATATGTATTTATAATTTTTCTTATTTTTTATAAATCAACCATTTTCTGTAGATACACACGTAGGTATTATTCCTATTATTATTATTATCATATTTATAAGTATTATCAATCTTTCAAGGATTTGTCGCGCTTTTGATAAATATATTGGTTGATATTTCGTCACAGTACAATCTAGCCCCAAACTAAGTAAAGCATGTACCATCTATGGAAATCAGAAATTACTGCTAGAATATATTAGGTACTTTACTCGAACGAACTCAAAACCTACAGTGCACAAGGCCGAGTTAATACCAAATGAGCAAGAAATAATCTATATTAACAATAATTATAATAATTTAATTTACTTAATGGATTTGTAGGCGTCAAACTTTAGAAAGTAATCCCCAAGTCCGGTAGACATCCTCTCAGATCTCCAGACGCTTAAATCCTTTGAAGATGTCTAGTGGGGGTAGTCAGAGACACGTCCAAACATTATATTTGGGACATGCCCACATTTTGCAGTAGTTAGCATTAATGGATACGAATGCATTATACGATTGGACGAAGGCGTCATTAAATTCCTTCTCGAGATTAAGATAAACCGTTTGAAAAAATCATGGATCATTCTCTCCATGACAGGAAGATTGATTAAATTAATCGCGAGCTTCTCATGATGTTTGCACGTTCTCAAAAGTATTTTTTTCAAAGTGGATATCTTAATAAACATCACTGTTATAATCCGATTTAGCTTCAAAACCATACACGCAGCATAATTTTTAAAAACCGATTCCTGTTTTTTATTTCCATCCGCAAAGAATGTATGTTAATTCCATAAAAAGAAAGAAAAACATTCAATTCTTCACCTCTATATCGGTATTCGAAGTTCTGTTGAGTCACCCAAACCTTTTTATCCGCATCCACTTCAGGTGCTATAAATTGGCATAAAATTATCATTCTGAACATGCAAATATACTTGAGTTGTGATTGCCAAAGGGGCTCAAAGAAAGTATTTCGGGATACGTTCCTCAAAAAACCCACGCGATATCCAAGTTAATGAATTGATCTTCGATAGATTAGTTTTAAATGTGAATCATCAACCATATCAGTTTTATTCCTTTGAAACACGAGATTATAAATCACTCGAACAGACGGATTTTATTGGGAGGATAATGTATGATATGCACTGAAAGTGTTCTCGATCCGTGAGCGAAGCGAGCCAAGATCTGAGAGGCAGCTATAAATAATAATAATAAATATTGGCGGACTTTAGACACAACGCCATCTAGCCCCAAACTAAGCAAAGCTTGTACTATGGGAACCAGATAACTGATAGAATACTTATATACTTTTATTTTGGAAAATAAATACTTATTAGGTATACCTACATATTAACACCCAGACATAGGACAAACATCTATGTTCATCACACAAATATTTGCCCTGGGTGGGGATCGGTGGGGATCGAACCCACAACCTACAGCGCAGAAGGCAGAGTTACTACCCAACTGAGCTGTGAGGCCAGTCAAATTCTATGATTCGAACGAAGCAGGATTTCAGTGTCGACTGCAGCGCAAATCGGCAGTAAAATATAATTATAAGCTAAATTCCTACTAAGTCCTACGGGAACGGGAACGGTAACGAAAAAGTGAACGGGAACGGGAAAGGGAACGGGATCGGGCACTTAACACAACATTTAATAAAGAATATCTGAATATACCTACTTAATCACTTTTCGCTGACACTACATACCATTTTATTAACTAGAAGTAAAAAATAGTTATCTTGTTCGTCCACCTACACAAAAAAAAGTAATATTTTGTCTCGTGTATTAATTAGAATAAATATAAATAGCAGTTATGTAGTTACGGTACCAAAATCTTGATTGGGATTCGAATCGCCAAAACCGGTTAGACAATTTTATAAAGACTCCTGCGCTGCTGTATTATTGCCGGAACCAATTGATTCTATAGCTTGTTTTTATATTAATTTAATAGCCTTTCACTACCTTAAAACAATGGCTTTTATTTTACGTTATAGATACCTAAACCTCTACGCCTACTATAACATAAAAGAACCATGAGCCAATCAATTTCATCTGTGAAAATTATTCGGCTAATTCGATAGAATTTGTTTGTGATACTAAGAAACTTAAACTTTTTGATTTAGTCAGTTTTTTGAAGATAAAATGCAAATGCTTTTGTGTATATAAGAATAAACAAATACAGCTTGAGATAATTATCGTTAGGTACCGCTGAAGTAACGGACCAAGTCTACGTGACCACAGAGTATGACGTGACCATCTAGATACCCCAGCCCTAGGTGTGACAGGCATCTGGAGACAGTAGAGGGGAGAGGTTACTTCTGGACGTCTACGATTGGTATCTTGTCGACAGTGTAATGCATACTCACTATAATTTAGGAGGTTTTATAACATAGTAACTACCTACCAAGTATCTCACATTACGTTTTAACTTTAAAGAACATTGATTTACTCGTAGTTCATACATCTCATATCAAATAGACATACATATCGAACAATAGACTAAAGAGTTATACTTATCTTCATTTTATAATACTAGCTACACCACGTGATTTCAATCAATAAAACAATTTTTATCAGAATAAAAAATTACACATCGAATTTTTGCTTTTTGTATTTCTTTTATCAAATCAAGCGGTCCTATAATTATTGAGTTTTATTTTGTATCTTATCGTTATTTTTCTACTTGGTACTAATAGTTTTCTTCACTTCTTTTTATATTACGCAAATTGCGATACATTTGTTGCCTATAAATCTGTCGCAAACATTGTATCAGAGTGCCCCATATTATTTTGGGTTGTTTATTTATTTATACGAACGAAAGCCAACTCCCTGATTTCATTTGCATTCCAAAAGGTCGAATGATCGTGGGTGGCCTACAATCCCTTAATCTGTGTCACTTCTTCGGAAGTCACTGCTTGCACGAAGAAAATAAGGAAAACAAGGATTCAGAAACTTTTAAATTTTGTAACTCACTTGAATAAGTTTGGTAAAAGTCGTCGGACATAATATTGCACATAATATAAATACTTTAACACTTCTCCAATAAAATAAACGACTTTTATTTATTTACCTACTACAAATAAATCGCACGAAACCGCATAGTTTACCACCGACTTTGCACGATTCCATGTCACTATAGATTGGGAAATCATTAGGGTACCCAAATGGTAAAAACGGAACCCTATTAGGTACTAAGACTTCGCTGTCCGTATGTCCGTCTGTCCGTCACAGGGCTGTATCTCATGAACCGTGATAGCTAGACAGTTGAAATTTTCACTATAATTATGTATTTCAAACTAACACAAAATTAACAAAAAATACTAAAAACAGAATAAAATAAATATTTAAGTGGGCTCCCATACAACAAACGTGACTGTTTGCTGTTTTTAGGGTTCTTTATAGATAATGGTACGGAACCCTTCGTGCGCGAGTCCGATTCGCACTTGGCCGGTTTATTAAACATTACTACATAAACTTTTCATACTATAGAAGATAACGAATCAAAAAAATCCTACTAATACACGCAAAAACTACTGAACGGATTTAGATGAAAATTTACAGTAATATAGCTTATACATCATAATGACACATAGGCTACATTTTATCCAAGTACCACGCGGGCGAAGCCGGGGCGAGCAGCTAGTATTTTTATAATTGCAAATTGTTGCAGATTTTATAATATAAAACAAAATACTTCAACGCGCTCTATCCCTTGTTTAAACACATTATTTTAAACAGTTTTAAAAACCATTTTTGACAGAGTTAATTGTTACTGCGTTCATGTTTACTGATAAAAATATAAACAGGTTTGGGCAAACAAGAGATCTGTGTTTTATAACGGGTTTGGGTGTTGTGGTACGACGTGATACCCACGAACAGGGAAACTGGGGTCAGGATTATATTTATTTACTAGCTGTAACCCGCGGTTTCACTCGCGTATAACTTGAAGAAATAAGAACTTTTTAGCGTATTGCCTATAGCAGACCCGCGACAGAAAAAAATAATCCTGTCAAAATTTTAATAATTTATAGAGCGCCTTATGGGGCTCCCATACAACAAACGTGATTTTTGCATTCTAGCGCCATCTAGTTTCATTTGATGTTACTGCGTTATTATAGGTACTTTTCACGGTCTCATGCGACCGCTCGGGGTTTGAGAGGTAAACCAATGATGAAAGATGTTTGCAATTCCGCTGGCAGGTGGCGCTATTTTATCACTATCGGTAAAGTATGTCGGTAAATAGGTGGTAGGTACTTTACTAAAAAGTAAAAAAAAGTTTAAAATTGAATTATTGAATTCATGGAGTTAGGTAAATAGGTATATATTATTAATTTCGAGTTCGAATACCGGCCGTGCATCAATGGATATTTCAGTTCGAAAAATGTACCTACTCCATCAACAATATCCGGAACTTGTGCAGAATTTTGTATTATTATTTATTATGTACAAAAAACCTGTATAAACTTAACAAAAAAAAATAATCGTCGCGACAGTATACTGTTCAAAGCAAAATAGAAAGACGAAACGAAAATAATTGGCTTGCTTTCTATGAGAGAGAGAAAGACAGACAGAGAAACATGCGCACGCCGCACGGCTTACTACACTATAGCAAACGGTGTCGTGACTCGTGACAACTTTTCGTCTGATTTTTTTCCGTCTAGCCTCCTTCGCAACGCGCCATAAGGAACTTCGTTCCAAAAATGATATTTTTTGGATTGATTGTAGCAATCACACTTCGTACAAACTCTGAGGTCTACAGCGAAGTCAATGGAAGTAATGGTTTTGTTACACAGAACGATACTGTCATCTGTCAGCTTCGTAACAGTCAAAACCCGGAAGCGATAGCTCTTCGGGTTACCAAATAATAAATTTTTCAAAAAATGTAATGTGTAAGAGTAGACAAATATAATCAGAAAGCTTCGAACTGCTAAGCTATCGGGAGTTACACGTGTTATTGTGAGTCAACCATAAAAGATAAACATATGCTGTCGTGGGATATTTTTTATATAATTTTAAGGAGAACATTTCCGTCATACATGATTTCTGTGTAGCTTTAACCATTAAGGTTGCACACGCGACGGAAGCTTAAGAAATGCAGTAACTACTCCCGTTTTCCCAACATTTCACTTCACTGCTCTGCTCCTATTGATTGTAGCGTGATGAAAAGTATACTATAACCAGCTCAGGAGTATGAAAAATAAGTGTACCAAGTTTCATTAAAATCCGTCCAGTAGTTTTTGTTTCTATAACGGTTATACAGACAGACAGACAGACAGACAGACAGACAGACAGACAGACAGACAGACAGACAGACAGACAGACAGACAGACAGACAGACAAAAATTTTACTGATTGCATTTTTGGCATCAGTATCGATCCCTAATCATCCCCTGATAGTTATTTTGGAAATATATTTCATGTACAGAATTGACCTCTCTACAGATTTATTATAAGTATATAGATGAAAATTGTATTACGAAAACAAATAATTGCCTTTAGCACTCAAGGATAATGTAGCTTCCTCGTAGTGAATTTATTTTAGAATCGGGCATGTTATTCCGAACATTACCTAGCTCCTACAGCTAAACTTACAAACTCACAAAGCCGTAAACAAACATTACCTGTTTAAATTATTGGTAAAAATATAAGTTTAAGTATAGACTACGCAAGACATTGACTATGCTAAGTATTATCGAGGTGCAAATGGAAATAATATGGTAAAAAACCTGCGCATACTACACCTACTTGTTGATTTACTAATGGAAACCCCCGCAACTTTTTTTGCTGGGTTTCCTTCCAAACTTTGGCGTCCTATTCCAATCCTTTAGGGTAATTTTCCGGGATAAAAATCCTACAGGTCTTGATTTATCTATATCCCAAGCCAAGTTTCGTCTAAAACGGATAAACTGTTATGAAGTAATTCAGAACCTAACAATTAACTTCAAACATTCGCATTGTTAATGTAAAGGTGTGATCAGACATCGCGTGGGATTCGAGCGCGGTATTCGCAGGACACAAGTTTGCCGTGCAAACGAACAATAACACCGTTTGAGCGCGGCAGGTAGCTCGCGGCTGTCGTCCAAACATATCGCGGCTGCCGCGCTCGATTGCCGCGCAATGTCAGTGGCCTGCGATTTGGACGATACGTTGTCGATACGATAGCGGTTCATGCTAACCCCCCAGGTCACGCCTTAAATGACCTTTTACCTAATCATTATTGGCATTAATTGAAATAAGAACTCGAAATAAAATAATTGGGAACGTCCGTAATGTATGCACCACATAATGATATAGCGAATATGTATAGCCAGTAAAAAACAATCTTATGCAACGTTCAACACGCGGTGGCCTTGATCATCTAGATAATGGTAACGACTTGATGCACTTAACGCTGCAATTTCTTTGAACATCCAAGAAGAAAGCAATTGTCCGATAAGGTTTTAATTTTTCACTGGGACCGAGGTGTTGTTCGAATTATGCCTTCGCTGCACATAATGTAAATGTTTGTGGTGTCAGCCGCAAGTTAAACAATATGTGTTGGCCGAGTGGGAGGTACCTCGACTTTCAATCTGAAGATCGTGGGTTCGAATCCCGGCGTGCACAATGGATTTTTCTGTTCGAAAAATTTATATACGCATCAAAAACACGTGCTCAAAACGGTGAAGGAAAACATCGTGATGAAACCAGTTAGTATTCTTATAAGCGGCGATGGGCTTGTCACGTATGGAATGCTAGCTACTGCAAAATGTGGGCATGTGCCAAATATAATGTTTGGACGTGCCTCTGACTACCCCCACTAGACATCTTGAAAGGATCTAAGCGTCTGGATCTGAGAGGATGTCTACCGTACTTGGGGATTACAGTCGTGATCCTATTTATTTTATTTTTACTTAGTAATAAATCGGTCTTTAGTTTGTCGTTTGGTTAATTTATTTACTGTGGAGAGTACCTTTCTCAAGATTAACTAAGCCGATCTCACAACACATCTAAAATCTCCCATACAAACAATGAAACCTCATGGCACCCTCTTTAAGAAGTAAATTAAAAACTGCTCAGCCTTTTAGGAGTTTCCTCCGGCCGAAACGCTTTATTTGGATAGAGCTTTAAATTGCAAGTTTGGGTATGTCAGAACAAGTTCACTGAACTGTGCTGAATTTTTTCTCAGCTTGATCGTCAAGACGGAAAAACTCCGCCGTTTATTCGATCTTGCGATCCTTGTCCTCGAATACCTGCAAGAATGTCTGTAGAGCTAAATTTAGTGCGTGTTTTTCACACAGAAGTACCGCTACTTTGATATCCAAAAATAAATGTTATGCTAAATCACACACCATTTTATGTGAGGGCTTATAGTCTTCGCACATTATAGAAATACTAAGAATTAAAGCGGTATGTTTCCATTATCATCTGATGTTAAATCACAATCATTACTTACTATATGGCGCATGAAATGCGGAAGGGCAAACGCAATCTTTTTTGCCCTACTACTTTAGTGAGATATAAAACCCTTCCTTCGTTTATGAATTCTTGTGTCTCCAAGGAAAATATAAGCTTTTTCGGTGGGACGCCACGTACGTAGATTGATACCCTCGCGCCATCTTATTTGTCTTGTCACACACAAAAAGTTAATACTTTTTACCTATCAAGGGCTTGGATAACATTATAGCGCTTTATCCGATTTGTTTAAGGATATATGCATTATTTGGTAGATACGTAGATATAGCTACCTTAGATCACTGGAAAGCATGGCTTATAAAACATATCAGTAGCACTATTAGTCATCATTGTATTCTAAAAAGAAAGTAAGTTAAGCTTTTAGTAAGGAAAATACCTAAAAAATATCCATCACCAAACTCACATTCACAGGCTAAACAGTGTTTATGGATTTTACGAGGTCCGACATCTCATAAACATGACGTGTATAATATTAAAATATCAGCTTCGACAAGGAAATTGAATCCATGAAACGTTTCGCAGCTTAGTTCGAGCCGCCCGGGAGTTGATTTCAATAAAATAATATAAAAACATGAATTGATTTTCATTCGGTGTTCAAATATTTTGAATGGAAGGCTTTTCTCTCAATTAACTCGTAAGAAGACTTTGATACATTTTACATTTATCTTGTAAAAAATACCTAAGTGATTCGATTATAGCATGTTGAATTAGCAGCTTCCAAATAAATAGTGTCACCCGGAAGTCCAGAGGTACAGCATCCTTAGAGTTACCACTAGAGTTAACACTATTTTTAGAGACACCCCGCGTTTTTTATATAAATTAGTCCCGAGTGAAGCCGAAACGAAACAGCTAGTATACCGAACTAAGCAAAACATACCTCTTTGTTGATGATGTTCCAAGACATAAATCAGTTTGCATGACCTGGATGCTATCCCTGGTGACAGGATTTACAGGTATTGGACTATGTTCAGCTACCGACACAGCTAGGACTAACAGGATGACGTGACTTTGATATTATACGAAGCACGGCGGCGCTTCGTATCAGTAATATGTTAGATTAGTGGAAAACCTTATGACTTTGTTTAAGTTATTTTTAAACTTCAATCCCCGTTACACCTTATTCAAAAAAAGTCCTACTGTAAAAAAGATACCCTCCAAATTTCAAGCTTTTATAGCATCCATATTATGTCCTATAGGACAATCAACCCCAGCCTAAACTAATAAATAGAAGCATCCATATGTCCTATGGGACTATCAACCGGGTTAGTTCCGCTATGCTCGATTCCCGCCCCCAGCCTAAACAATAAGTAGGTTGGTGTTGATTGTCAATCAGTCAGTAACGTAAGAGTGATTTAGAATCTCTGCATAAACTCTCGACTTGTAAATTCATTATTTCTGTGTATCTAGTATCTAAGTTGTTTATGTAGCAATGAATTATTTTTCATTTTTCATTTTCATTTTTTCAAATAAGAAACTTGTTAGTATACGCATGTTCGAGTTGAAATAATAAAAAACTAAATCGAGGTGACCCCGTAAAGGGTACACAGTTCGATCCCAATGTAAGTATGGTTTACAAATGCTTTTATACTTTATATTTAGTATACTTATTCATTTTCGCTGCCTCGACAAGTCCGCTCTTAATATCGTCCGTTAGTCTAGGTTCAATATACCTATAAACTACTTCACACTTTAGTCAATAAATATTCTAAACGATCGATTTTGTTGTAGATAGTAGGTTGTATGTAGGTAGAGGTTTCGTTAGGTACTAGTTTGTACTAGTAGTTGATTAAATAAATTAATCATTAAGCTTTTTTTAGAAAAAAATGTGCATATAGATTTTTCTATTTTATTGTGTACCTGGGAAAATAATTTCAACAATGTGTAATGTGTACCGATCCGAGGCACACACATTACATTTTAGACATTTTCCACACCCATTTTCAAGGATCTAAGTGCCTGGAAATCTATGAAGATGTATTTTTGTATGTGTAGATTCCTTTTCCGCATTTGGACTCAGGGTTTGTCCGTTATGCGTGCGTATACCGCACTTGGGGAATACAATCGTGATCCTATTTCATTTAATTTGTATGATAATACTCGCAATAACATACGGCGGCGTCGCCGCCCGCCTTGGCACAAAGGGCAAAATAGCCATCGTAGATTTACTTATTTTTAATTTTACATACATTTTTTCCGTCTTCGCACAACAAAAACAAATTTATTCTTATCTTAAATTTAATTTAAAAAATAGAAATAAATATTTTTAAATTGTTTTATATATTTTTTTTTATTCTAATCAGACGAGTTGGTACGAAAGGATATGTCAGAATAATCTTAATCATCATCTTTCTATGCTTTATCACGGTCTTTAAAATGTAAATAACATCCAGGTAGATGTTTCGTATGATGCATACCTATGTCCTCTGAATATTAAGTATGGTATTCTAACATACGGATATTATTTTCAATTTAGATTTGTAATATGGTGTCTATGGATATTAAAAAGTACTTTCACGGGTAATTTTGTTTTATATAACCAAAATTCTTTGAATTCAATTTCAACTCAATCAATTTCAACTTTTCGAATTAAATAAAAACACAAAACAATAACAATTTATCCGATAAATGTTTATACAGATTGTAAAATAAAATGAAGATGTAGCTTATAGAAAAACTACTACCTAATGTCCTCATAAAATGTTTAAGAGAGAGAGCTCAAATAAACCCTATTGGTTAAAAAAATATCAATAAAAATCAGTTAACAATTTGCACAGTACAATTGAGACAATGCGTAACAGAAAAACAAAAAAAATAAACAGTGTGAGAAACAAGCTTGTCTAGTTATTTCAATCGATTTTGGTTGTATGTGTAGTTCAAAACTCAGACAAGACAATAGCGAACTGAACTTATGATTGAGACGTAAGACGATCTCCATAAGAAATATAAACTTAGTTACTCGTTCGGGCTCCTTTGTGATCAGCTAGCTCACTGTATCCCCAATATTAATTTTATATAAAGTTTTTAAAACAATACTTTTTTTATTAAATAAAACAAAATCATATTATCCCCTATAAAAAGTGCAAAGGCATAAAATGTTATCCAGGGAAAACAAAAAAAATTGCTAATCGAAAAGTGATCCCGAATTTAAATATAAAAACCCTTGAGTGTATCCTCCTCCAGAGTGTATTGCTTTTAGATTGTAAAACCAGCCAGTTCACTAATGGAGAACAAATTTAGAGAACCTATTAAAAATTAATCAGTCAAAGGATTTGGAGTTAACTCAACGTAATATATGGTAAAAGGACAACACAACACACACACAAGGCGTGTCTGTTTAATGTGTCGCGGAGACACATACTCGAACCGCGAAAAGAGGCTTCGCCGCCAAAATACACGCACACACGCGAATCCTACACGTATATGCGAAATACGTTGCGGTATTCGCCTTAAACGTAAGAAGTAATATAAGAGGCGCATCTTCGAGTTTGCACATTTTAGTTTTAAAAGCCGGTCGTGCGGGCGGGTCATGTTAGCGGATTTTTGCGAAAATCGAGCTTAATCGGCCTTTTAGGCTTTGTGTTGTCAAGAACCGGCGCTGCCGTAACCCCATCGAGCAAGAGTCCCGAGGGACGACACCCATGCCATGGGGCCAGGGATATTCTTTTACTTTTTGGTAAGTTACAATTTGAATTTCAGAATTCATGATTGAAATTATACGATGCGGACATTAAATAAATGTTTTACAAACAAACAATCTACCTACTAGATACCCAACATAGCTACTGGATCACCTTGGTTTATCTCCAAATTGTTTTACAAATTTACCTAAGCAAAGAGTAGGTACTGATTGATTTAAATAATATGCCGACTTATTTATGTATATAAAGAAAAATAGTAGAATAGAAAACTTAACTTACTCGTAGTTTTAATAATATAACTACCAAATATTAAGCTGATTTTGAATAACAAATTATTTATCAGATGTTAAAAGCATAGTGCTACGAGTACAATATTAAAAATTCTGTTACCTCGATACTTATTAAAATTTAGTAAAATACGAACGTTCCTATTTTGTTCATACTAAAGATTAAATTAGCGTAAATTTAAAGTGACAGTTAGTAATTTTTTCTATTTTATTTCGCATATTTTATACATTTTATTAGTTAACACCAATTCACATGTTGGCATATTGGCATATTTAGGTTAACGTTATACTAAATCATATTACGTAAATTTATTAATATCCCAATTTTAAGACTGAACGTGAAATGAATACAAGATCAATCGTAATTAACTAAATTTTAGAAAGATTGTAGTTACAACAGATTTGCCATCGTTTTCAGCTTCCTAGTATCCTAATAATATTATAAACGCGAAAGTTTGTGAGTTTGTATGTATGTTTGTTCCTCAATCAGGCCTAAACGACAAAACGGTTTAAGTTGAACTTTGTAAATGTAGATATAATGCCCGAATAAATAATAGACTACTTTAAAATATGAAAAACATCCCAAAAATGATAAAAAAACGCAAAAGGGATGATTTCTGTATAGATGGCGCTGGTGTGCAACAAATCTGACATCACAGACTATTAAAATTTGACAGGACAACGTCTGTCACGGGTCGGCTAGTATTTAATATAAATACGAAAGATGTTTAACTGCTTCGCATAAATACTTTATTATTCGTGATGACGATATTTTGAACCATGAACTTTGCATAATCAATTCATAGGCACGAGTAAGTATCAAATTTTCATATATAAGTATTTGTTTTATTATGTTATTGGTTATAATTTAAAAACAAGTTAAGATCCCTAGTGCGAGTCGAACTCGCGCACGAAGGGTTCCGTACCATTATCTATAAATTAGTATTTGTTGTTAGAGCAGCCACAGAAATACATAATCTGTGAAAATTTCTACTGTCTAACTATCACGGTTCATGAGATACAGCCCTGTGACAGACAGACGGACAGACAGACAGACAGACAGACGGACAGCGAAGTCTTAGTAATAGGGTTCCGTTTTTACCCTTTGGGTACGGAACCCTAAAAAAGGCAAAAAAATACGTTTGTTCTATGGGAGCCCACTTAAATATTTATTTGATTTTGTTTTTGTATTTGTAGTTATAGCGGTAACAGATTACATCATCTGTGAAAATTTCAACTTTCTGGCAATCACGATTCATGAAATATAGACCTGTGACAGACAGACGGACAGACAGACAGCGATGTCTTAGTAATAAGGTCCCGTTTTTACGACTATAATCCCCAAGTACGGTATATATCCTCCCAGATTTCCAGACGCTTGGATCCTTTGAAGATATCTAGTGGGGGTAGTCAGAGGAACGTTCAAACATTATATTTGGCACATGCCCACACTTTGCAGTAGTTAGCATTCCATACGTGTTATGTAATAAATGCATAGGTACCTACAATTATATTTGAATAGATAATATGCATATAGGTAGGTATAGGTAAAATCAAGGGTACCTTAAAGACACGGATTGTGGACTTTATATTAATGTTTTTATTTATTTATATTTATACAATCAAATTACTGTGGCACATGGATAGATACTAAATCCGATTCCTTGTGTACATTTAGGTAAGTTTTTGTAAAAATAGTCAGAGTCAAAGGAAAAATAATTGTGATCCCTCTAACATACCTACGTTCCTCTGACTACCCCTTTTAAACATATTCAAGGATGTAGGCGCCTTGAGATCTGAGAGTATGTCTATCGTACTTGGGGATTATAGTCGTGATACTATTATTTTTTACTTATCTAAACTACATAGTACTAAATAATCATAATTCCCTTACAATTTTTGAGAACGATTTCATAATGATAACGATAACCACTCAACAAAAATTGAATGGGTACCTAAATAAATATTGGATTATGTTATATTGAAGCCTACAATTAATAAAACGTATATCGATATCTTTACTTATCTATGCTTTACCCACACTGTTGTTTTCAATATAATAATATGGTTCCTTGACTCTGGAACTAAACTTGTCTCTGGCTACCACTTATAAAACGTTCTCTAAGGAGTCGTGAAACTGCAATGCAATTTTTTTTGTAATATTCCTTTATGTACCACAACCGATCCGTGACAGACGTTGTTCTGTCAAATTTCAATAATCGAATAGATTTGACTAAATATTTTTAGTCTGTGATGTCAGATTTGTTGCACACCAGCGCCATCTATACCAAATATCTTTTGCGTTTTTTTGTAATTTTGGGGATGTTTTTCATATTTTAAAGTAGTCTATGTTTTATTCTGGCATTATATCTACATCTACAGTAAATTTCAACCTAATCCGTTTTGTCGTTTATGGCTGATTGAGGCACAAACATACGTTTGGTTAAACGTGAGATTTGATACCTAAGCTTATGGTACAGACTTGAATGGTAGGATGATTTAACGTTAAGTATTCTAAAAATCCGCAAAATGCTTGGGTACAAGTAGGTACAATCTTTCAATTTAAATAAAACAAAAATTCTAAATGTCTTTATTTGGAACAAAAACGGTACAGAAAAACGATAACAGACGCAGTAGCTATGACAACTGTGTCGCGAATATTAACGCCCTCCTCCGAATATTAATTTAAGTACCTCTAATAAGAGATGCATAGTAAATCGCACACGGAATGCATGTATGAAAACTGCTCCGGGATGTGCCAATTTAAACTTGTCTCTGCCTACCACTTATAAAACGTTCTCTAAGGAAAACAGTCGTGAAATTTAAATGTATTTTTTTTTAAATATTCCTTTATGTACCATTTTTAGTTAATAATTGAATTTTGTATACATAACTACCTACTTTAGAAATCTTTTTAAGAGGCTCCCAGTCGCTGATTGCTCTTTTTCGAAACGAAAAAAGAAATACTTCTGAACAAGCCACATCTCCTATTTTTATAAGTATATTACTTCAGGTTCCTACCTAGATTTCTATTAAGCTGAAAACATAATATCAGTAACTTTTCACGATAAAGATATTATTTCAAAATGATACGTTTTAGAATTTATGATCGAAATATTTTATATACCTACTATTAAAATCAACTTGTGATTTATTGTTAAAGATAGGTAATATGTAGATCTAGATTTCTATTAGAATAGATTTTTGATAAGTAATTATACATAATTTATAACATAAATTTATTCGAAAAGCTAAGGCGGACCACGCTCCGACGTGTGTTTGTCGTCATTGCAGCGGTCGGTAGGATTATTTATCGAAGTGATTAAAGATGGGTACATCTTTATTCACATATACTATACATTATAAAATAGGAGATGTGGCTTGTTCACAAGTATTTCTTTTTTCGTTTCGAACAAAAACAATCGTCGACTGGGAGCGCCTTAAGTGTGAGTCAGACCACGAATAGCTCAGGATTTCGTACTCCCTTATTTTAGCGTAGGTGTTTATACAAACAAAAAATACATCTCTGATAAATGTTTATAAAGAAACACTCAAAAATGGCTCTGCGTTGCGTGGCCTAATGTATTTCGTATGTATTTCAACTGCAAGATAAAAAGATACGGTATTTTTATATGAATTCAAACTGCAGAACCTTAGAAAAGTAAGTCTAAGTTGCTCTACCACGCCCACTTATGATGCTATCAGTGATATATTATGGGAGCAATGATCTTTCCAATTATTGTGGTATCAAACATCTCTGTCGTGCAAAGCTAGTACTTAAAGTATTAGAATTGGTCCGCAATCAATCAAAAAGCTAGGTAGAGTTGAATGTCCTGCATTTAAATATTCAGATCTGACGTAATGATTATGCACAAATTCAGTCATTAGCTACCCACAAGTTTTTTATTCTTATTTTAAAACTAGCGACCCGCCCCGGCTTCGCACGGGTTTAATACATATAAACCTTCCTCCTGAATCACTCTATCTATTAAAAAAAACCGCATCAAATCCGTTGTGTAGTTTTAAAGATATAAGCAAACATACATACAGACGCGGGAAGCGGAAAGCGACTTTGCTTTATACTGTGTAGTGATGAACCAGCTTTACAGCTACCATCCAATATTTGATAAATTTATTTTACGTTTATAAGAACGAAATAACTAATTACCTACATTTTATTAAAGGATACGAGTACCTACGATACAAAAAGATTTAAAAAAAACAGGCCATGTGCGAGTTGGACTCTCGCACGAAGGGTTCCATACCATTACCTATAAAAAACGGCAAAAAAAAAAAAACACGTTTGTTGTATGGGATCCCCACTTAAATATTTATTTTATTCTGTTTTTAGTATTTGTTGTTATAGCGGCATCAGAAATACATTATCTATGAAAATATCAACTGTCTAGCTATCACAGTTTCATGGTACATGAGATACAGCCTTGTGACAGACAGACGGACAGACGGACAGAAGACAGCGAAGTCTTAGTAATAGGGTCCCGATTTTACCCTCTGGGTACGAAACCCTAAAAATACACACAATGGCACAGTAATATAAAAATACAACGAACAAAAGATATCCTTATAAATAAAAAATAATAAAATAGACTCAAATGAGCGATGATGCTGTTTGGATTGGACCATTGATATGATCGCGTGGTACTGGCATATTATAAATAATTCATATTATTATAATATATAAAAAAACATTCAACAGTTATACATAGTTTTGACCCCACGCTTGGATTGCCTGGGTCGTGGAAGCTTCGGTGGCATGGTGGGCGAGTGCCTGACGCAAGAACGGATTCGATTCCCGCCAGTAGGACAAATGTTTGCATAATCGACATGACCCGTAACATTATTTATATGTCATGATTTAAAATATATATATATATATATAGGATCACGACTGCACTCCCCAAGTTCGGTAGACATCCTCTCAGATCTTCAGACGCTTAGATCCTTTAAGAATGTCTAGTGGGGATAGCCATAGGCACGTCCAAACATTATATTTCGCACATTCCCACATTTTGCAGTACTTAGTTAGCATTCTATACGTGACAGGTTGCAAGCCCGTCGCCGCTTATAAGAATACTAACTGGTTTCCTCACGATGATTTCCTTCACCGTTTTGAGCACGTGTTTTTGATGAGCATATAATTTTATTTTGTTAGGACTATGTATAATCACTACATAGTATAAAGCAAAGTCGCTTTCCGCTTCCCGCGTCTGTATGTAATATGTAATATGTATGTATGTATGTTTGCTTATATCTTTAAAACTACACAACGGATTTTGATGCGGTTTTTTTTAATAGATAGAGTGATTCAGGAGGAAGGTTTATATGTATAATACATGCATAATATAGTAGAGAAACACTGATAATTTTAGAGGTTTCTAATGTGATGTCGTAAATAAACACATTTTTTTGCGCTTACATTGCAAATGCTGGCTGATGAACCCCACGAGATATATCAGAATAATGTACTACAGTATTGTATACCTTAAAAACGTCTACAAAAAAGTCCACGATGGTATTAGAAATGTCTTACGCACAGCGAAGCGGGCACGGGTCAGCTAGTATGTAAATATATAATGGGTTGAGTATCGTGATATCACATAATGAGTATCATATATATCATATAATGAGTATCGTGAAACAAGATATGTGGTACCCCAGGGGAGTGTTTTGGGGCCACTTCTTTTTATCATTTATATAAATGATCTCCCCAAAGCTATTTCCGAGCAGATGGTATTATTTGCAGATGACAGCACCGTGATGTTTTCTGACGCATGTAAGTCTCAGTTAGAGGCGAAAATTACCTTGACCCTTGAAATAATTATAAAATGGTTAAAACAAAATAATCTAGTAATAAATCTTGACAAAACCCAGCTTATGACATTCTCTAATAATTATAACACGCACAATATTGACATTAATATCAAATATTTGGGACATCAAATTAAAAATGTTGTCAGTACTAAATTTCTAGGTTTGAATCTTGACCGTAACTTAAATTGGAAAGCTCACGCTGACACTATATGTAAGAAATTTAACCAATTTTCATACGCATTGTACATGCTTATTAAAATTGTTAATGAGTCTGCCGTAATTACAGCTTATCATGGGTATGCCGAATCTGTTCTAAGGTACGGCATAATATTTTGGGGTAATTCTACCTTAAAGGAACGAATATTTGTTGGTCAAAAGAGATGTATTAGAGCAATATGTAAAATCCAGAAAACTGATAGCTGCAGGCCGTTCTTTGTTGACCTTAAAATATTGACACTACCTAGTCTCTATATTTATGAACTTGCGTCTTTTATAAAATCAAATATGGACCTTTTTAGGAAGCGTAACAGTAAACGCCACAATGTAAAAATTTGTTTTCCTCGCAATAAAACCGCCCTTTATAACAAAAGTGTTGTCTGTATGGCTGCCCGTATTTATAATAAACTCCCTAAGTCTATCATAGATATTTCCAGTCTGATTGTGTTTAAGGCAAAACTAAAACAAATGCTACTTGAAAGAGCATACTACAGCACTCAAGAATTTTTAAATGATAAGTTACAGTTAGATGAATAATTTTAATTTCAAGTAGACTAAATTTAATCAATATTCTTATGACATGTAATCAATATTTTTATGACTTGTAACACAATTTCTATTCCTTTATATTTTTTTTTTATATTTGTCATTTTTTCTTTATTATTAGTTATATTAAATACAATGTTCCCCATAAAAACAATGTTTGTACGCCGCCAGGCAAAATGCAGAGACTCTTGATTTTTTTTTACCATCTTATATTATTATTATTATACATGTGTTTACAAATGAATAAATGAATTATGAATTATGAATTATGAGCGTTATTTAATAAATAGACACCTGAGTGCACATACGCATTATACAGTTATCCGTGATGAGATCAGCGTAGATCGTTTGAACTTCTATGAACACATAAATACCGGGTACACCAATGAAGTAAATGCCTACTAACGTTTTTTTCACAAAATATTAACACATTTGAGTAGGTAAACATAATTATATGTCGGAGTGGGCAGAGCAAACACAATACAACTTGAAGTAAGGTTTGCGGAAGTCGGCACTGCAAATGCTCTCGACTTTTTCTCGCAAAACCCAGTTCTCTCCCTCGCTTAACTGGATTTGTTGCTTAATTATGGGCGGTCGAGCGATGTACTTTTTGCGAGAGGTTTGACCTCAAAGAAAAACGATGCCACTTCACCCTTCGCAATGAAAGCATTCACGTATTCTTTTGATTTATCTGGACCAACGCACATTTACAACTTACCTAGGTACCTGCCATGAATTATGTAACCTTATAACGTTTCATGTAATCAAACACATCAATAGTTTGTGGGTACTGTAAAGATGATAATTCGAAATTCATTGTATTTGTCTAGACAAAAAAAGTTGTCACTTAATCATGACAGAGAAATTATTTCGAAGAACTTCATTCACCATTCCGTAAGACAATAGTAAGAACCGGGTCGGTTAGTCTCTTCACTATAATCGGCCAGACATGAAACATTGAGCACATTGTTGGTTTACATAACAAAGAGTTAGATTCAAGTGGAAAACCCGCCTGCCTGCACCTGTTTTATTTACCGGCGCGTAACCATAGACTTTTAAAATCTGATGGGCGGAGCTAAGTTGGTAATGAATGCTTATTATATCATAACTAGCTGTCCTGTCAAATTTTAATAAACCTACAGAAAAAATAATTTTAGTTTTTTCCGAACTTTATGCCACCTTTATCACTTAGGGGTATAAAAAATACCCTACGCCCTATTCTCATACTTAACAAATATACATAAAAAAATTAACAAAAATCGGTCTAGCCGTTTCGGAGGAGTTTGGTTACAAACACTGTGACACGAGAATTTTATATATTAGATGAAGAAAAAATCGACGTAGATAACAATTGTTTGCGACATGCCCTTGTTGACCGTCACTTAAGTACTAGCAAATAAATGCAAGCTAGCTTGCGTGTCACTTGTTTTCTTTGAACCGGGAAAACCAGTTTTTGCAAACGCTCGTAAACGCATACGTGTACGGGAGCTCGTACCGGTAAACCGGTATCCTGGTTTACAAATAATTGCATCCAAACTACGACAGTGTACCGTGCGGCGGAAAGACGGCGACGGGCTACAAAAGCGGTCCGTTAATGGATCATTGAGCACTAGGAACACGTGACGTACTGTGACTCAGTTGAGTGCTACATAATGTACTGATTGACAGAGATTGTTCCTATATGTAGCAACTAATTACTCGGATTACGACACGGTCCTAACGAACAGGAGTTCCCACTTTAAGTAGGTACTTGGTTATAACGCATCTTAAACCAAAACCCAAAATTAATTCTACGTTATATTTAGCTCTATTTTAAAGGAAAACATTATGAGGAAACTAGTTAGTATTCTTATACCTAAGCGATGTCAGGTTTACAATAGGACAATAAATCAAAAAAGTGGTCAGGTGCTGCATGTAATGTTTAGATGTGTCTTCTGACTACCCCTTTTAGATATTATATTAAAACGAAGCTAGAGATTTAAGGGTATGTATCATTCATAGAATCCATTCAAGTCGTGAACTATTTTTTTTTTATTTATCTAAATAATATATTAGTTAACCTCATACAGCAATATACTCGTATTTGTTATACATAATGTGTAAAGCAAGCATAAGCAAAAGTTCAAAGACCCGAAATAATTGCATGTAAGGTACTTGTCCCTGGGCGTGAATTTTGGACAAACGGGATTTGTTTTGCCCATTGTACTGTCAATCAAATCAATAATATTTGACAACCTTAGGCTTGCCATCAAACATTGAGTAATATGTCAGTGATCGAGATGATCCTAAAAATAGCCTCCTCTAAATTACTAACATTAGAAGAAAAGTTGGCCGATTGGGAGGTACTTCGACTATCAATCCGAAGGTGGTGAGTTTTAATCCCGGCTATGAATCAATGGATTTTTTTTAACGTGTTTGCAACGGTATAGGAAAACATCGTGAGGAAACTAGTTAGCATTATTGTAAGCGGCGGCGTGCTTTCAACCTGTCCAATGTGGAAAATAAAATCTTTGGACGTGCCTCTGAATAACCCTTTTAGATATCTTCAAGGATATGAGCGCCAGGAAATCTGAGTGAATGTCTACTTAGGGATAACTTAAGTCGTGATCCCATTTCATTAAATTTTTCGAGAATTTGTAAAAATAAATAATAAAGCAAGAACAGTATTAACAACGGTTGATGTAACGCAAAAAGAATCCCTAATAAAACAAAACTTAACTTTTTACAAAATGACCTTCTTTGTGAATGCGTAATGAGTCATCTCTACATTTGAACATTATATATCAATGTGTTCATTTATAGTCGGTACCTATATCTAATCATACCGGTTGTTTAAGCAGAATGTAGGACTAGGAATTAAAAGTTTAAAGGTTGTTGCTCAGTTCCACACTAACTTCGGGTCATCATGATGTAATAATGACCTTTTCAAAGTACTTGATTAAAAAGTTTAGGTTTTTTAGAAGCTCGGTGACCTTTTAATAGATACTAGCAGTCCACCCCGGCGTAGTACGGGTGTAATAATGATTTTATGGGCAATTTTTTGACACCTCGGGTTACATTATTTAAGTTTTAGTACGGATCCCTATGTTGCTCAGGTCCAGTTTAAGTTTTTTTTTCCAATCTAAGTTTCGGCGCCTATTCAATGCAAACAAACAAACAATTAAATCTTTCCTTTTTTATAATATTAGTATATACTAGCTTCCGCCCGCGGCCTGATGCGTGATATCTGGATAAAAGTAGCCTATGTGTTATTCTGATGTATAAGCTATATTACTATAAAGTTTCATCTAAATCCGTTCAGTAGCTTTTGCGTGAAAGAGTAACAAACATACATTCATCAATTATTATATCCGACATTATAGCCTATGTCCGTTCCAAGGCTTTAAACTATCTCTATAATGAAGTTTCATCACAATCGGCACAGTGGTTTGGCCGTGATATCGTCACAGACAGACAGACAGTTACTTTTAATTTTTAACATTAGTATAGAAGTATAGACAGATATTGTAGTAGGCACGTAAAGTTGCAGTAAAACAGGATGCAATATACAGCAATATATGGCTTAGGTAAACAAAGATTTTCTTAATGGTACTTATACAAATGGAAATACCGTCTTGCAGTCACGTTTTACCAACGTTATAGATCTTGGCTTTGAGCTGCCTTTTTAATTTTCTACTAAAATTTCTAATACAAACAAGTTAACTTAGCAAATTTAGCTTAGTTAATTTAGCAAACAAAATAAAATTTCTTGGTGGTCTCTAATACTTATTATAGAAAAAAATAATGTTTATTTGTAATGGATAAACTAAAAAAAATATAGAACAATAAAAAAAATATCTATCAAAAGCTGCATTATCTAAAAGAAAAATAATGTACCTAACCTAAGGTGTCAAAAACTTGCCCATAATCTTCATTAGGTAGTACCTACCTAGGTAGGTACGAAGCCAAAGTGAGAACCTATTATTCAATAACGAATGATATTCAAATAAACAATCTTAGACAAGTTTTACTTTATGTATTTATAGGTACTCTTTACTCAGAAGGCAGGAAGTGGCAATTGATTTAATACAAATTTATTCACTTCGCCTAAAACTTGGATGTTTCGAGAAAAAAGATCAAAAAATAATAATAATCATTTCCACATTCCCGCAATACAGGTTTTTACTTATTGTGTTGTGGGAAGGTAATAATATATTTCGTCCTGATTATTTTGAATGTAGCTCTTTCCTTTGGAATGTAACAAGGACTTTATTGGGGTCGAAGCAAATGGATTAAATATTTCAGGGATAATAGGACAGTTAGCCAATTTGTTCTCGCATTCTCACGGAATGTCGGGTCTCGATTTCTTTACCCCATTCACCTTCTATTTGTTCTGGACAATGTTAGGCAAAGACTAATCAAAGTGAGGTGTGCTCTTTGCTCGCAATGTTATCGTGATCCGACAGATTAGGCAATAGCCTATTTCCCACGATAGGACTTACTCATTCACTAAATTTGATTTTAGTTCAATATTCTTTCAAGAAATTACACAGCGCGGCGGTTCGTTCGCGTGGAATGAATTTATGTCGTAATTTGATATCTGAACAACGTTAAAATATTATCCTTTCGATCTCTCTATGGACCCTAAACAATTCGAATTTGTAATTCTTATCAGTATCTGTTCAGTAAATTTGGAGTAAAATAAGAAGATAGAAGAGAGATGGAAAAATATATTTTGGTTCAATTCATTTAGAACTTTTTTATTATTATCTAATTAGTTACTGATACATATTAGATAAAAAAAACTTGCTATTTTCAAAAATTTAAAATCAGAATAAAACACGCGATCCGTATGAACTCCGAATATCTGACTCATAATTTACATAAATCATTATTAACAAACGAGTGATTAAACTTCTAACCTATGATGCTAACTAAAGATAATTATTCTTTATTATTTAAACCTAACCTAAACAGAAACCAAAGATCTAACAAGATTACTCAATATATAGAAATATGCCACTAGGTATCGCAAAACAGCTAAATAACAAAAATCAATGAACCGACACAAAAATTAAATCATTTGAAAGTTTTCTTGTTAGTAATACTGGTTCCGAGAACGTTTGAAAAATGTGTTTTATTACCTAAATTATTAGTATATGACCGCAAGGACCATCTGTTAAAACTATTTTACAAGCTTTTTATTATTATTTAACTTGCAATGTAACTATGCTTGTTAAGGTGGAATCTTGCAACTCAATTTTGAAGCATTTATCTTCAACCGATTTAGCTGAAATTTGGCATACCTACTTATGTAACTTCGGTGACAATGCAATAATATGGTGACAGCGAGCTGATTTGATGATGGAGTCAGAAGCTGTCCAACAGTCACTCACAAGTAAAAAGTTTTTATTCTTGTCAAATTTCGATGACAAATATTATATGATGTGACAGGTTATAGCGCGCTGGTGCTCGATGGTTGATTTTACAAAAGCTTGTCATTGAAAAATATTTTTCAACAGAAAACTTATTTTATGTTATCTTGTGTGACACAGTAGCAATATAAAAAACATTTTATGATTCTATAATGCAAGAATAAGGGCCGGAAAGTTTCCGATCACTTTCGCTATCACCAATGTCGGGTTCGTTCCAATACCTCCATCGCGGATATGTGTGACCTTCAATAGTATGCGATGCTACTTATCGCCTAGACTAGACGTCGGAGAGTGTGACACAAACTAGTGGCGTCATGCGACCGCACCTTGACATACCTTAATAGCCAGTACAAAGTATAAAAACAAAACATGTTTGATCTTTAGAGATTGGTCTGGCAATCTGGAAAGATCAGATTTATCGGGACTAAAATACCGAATATCCGTAAATCTCAGATTAGATTTTTATACTCTTGAAAGATAGGCAATCAACTTCCTTAAATTAAAAAAAATTGTACCCACCATTTCCGCCTTAAGACTCAAAAATCTGAAATTCGTAGGGTGTTTTCTATTACCAGTTTATTGAAAGGGGTCATTGAGGAAATCTGATATAATACGTAAATGTGTAGTGTTGCATTATTATCTAACACAATTATGTAGTAATAATCCTATATTGGCATCAAAATATATATATAATCATTATACTATTAAGTGCGTCACATTATATGTAGGTACCTAATTGTATATTTAAATGCAATAAAAACATTTGGTTTTTATATTTTTGGAAGATGAATCAATATGAATATATAAACGACACTAATATCAATGTTATTTTTTTACAAAACCAGTCAATGAATGTTTAAAATCAAGGCTGTTTGGAGATCATTTATTATATTTTTCTGAAACAAAAATTACTAAAATTTAAAAATGATGTCATCACAATCGTCTAGTGTCACAAGTATTAGCTAATAAGTTAATTTAGTTTAGATGGTTTAAGGTTCCATAATACCGGCATAGACGCTCAAGTAATTAATCAAACAGACTGGTTAAGCTGAATTGGCATGAATGTCTGTAGGAAATTGTTATCAAAAATTAGTTGTCAAATGCCACGAAGAAGTATAATTTTCGCAATTCTAAGAAACTAGCCGATCCGTGACAGTCTTTGTCATGCCCAAATTTCATGTTGCATGTTTTTAGTCTGTGATGTCAGATTTTATACACACCAGCGCCATCTATGCCCAAATCATCCCTTTTCCGTTTTTCTTACATTTTGGGGTTGTTTTTCGGATTATAAATATCTCTATATTTTAGTCCGGCTTTATATCTACATCTACAGCAAGTTTCATCTTAATTCCTTTTTTCGTTTATTATTGATTAGGGAACAAACATAGCAGCCTTATCACAAACTTTCGTATTTATAATATTATTAGGATATACGAAAATTTGAACTAATAGCCCGCTTTATTGAATGTATTAAATGACAACCATTGCCTTATTATAATAGTAAAGATCCGCTTGGATGGAAAACAAGAATGTTAAGTGATGAGTAAGATTTGCGCCATAGAGATGCAAGATGGTTGCAGACTATGCATAATTATTTTTAGAATAATAATATTATAAACAGGAAACATTTGTGTTTCTGTATGTTTGTAACGAATAAACTTAAAAACTACTGGACCCATTTCAAAAATTCTTTCATATTTAGAATGCTACATTATCTTTGAGTAACAACAGCTATAAGTATTTATTACATGAAAAAATTAGGAATTACTAAAACTTTAATAAAATAAGCCAAGGTGTAAAAATAAAAGTCATAAAATTATTAATGCACTGCTAGTTATTTATATAGATAGACATGCTCTGTGCATGAATTTAGTTCTAGTCTCTAGTTTAGAAAGTAGCTAACAATAATTGTTCATGTATTTATAAGTTTCGTAATAAATTAAATAATTGGCGTAGTTTAGGTATCGAGGTGGAGACTTTTTCCAAAACGCAAAATGTATGTAAATAAATTAATATTATTATTAAATGTCAGTTGTGAGTAAGCAATATAGATATAATACCAACCACTTGTTTTTCATTCGCTCATAGAATATTTACTTCGTTCGTATAATTGGCGTACAAACCTAACTGTAGCCAATATTTTGGTAGCTTGTGCACGTCGACTTTAGCGAAAGTTATTGCTCGCAACTCTGTTCCAGTCTATCTAGTTCAAGATTGTCGAACTTTGTGCAGCTAAGGGACCGTATATTAAATCAGTAGAGACCGCAGCTTAACTTTGTTTCGTTTTAAAATTGGAAAATTAAGTTATTCCGCACCATGTCCGAAGCGACGGGGGATCAATAGCTTAGGTTTCTATGCCGGAGGCATAGTTCGCGAATTTTTGCCGTTTTAAAATGCGACCTGACTTTTTATAAACACCTTCATGTTTATAACCCAGATCAAAATACAATTTAGTTTTGATGCTTGTCTGTTGTACGTGAGACTGTAACATAAGCCGGCAGCTTTGCGGGTTACGGTCACAGACGTTGTCAAACTTCGCCAAAGTTTCAACTGTACGCGAACTGCATATTGATTTCCATCAAATTTGGATTAGGCCGTAACACTTTTGCTGAATTTCCTTTTACTTTGACCGAGTTGATCTTTATCTGTTTTTGCAAATACTTAATGCTTCTGAATCACCTATTCACCATAACAATAATACCTGCTAACTTTACCGTAAGTATTTGAAACTTTTTGTGAAAGTGCTGTAAGCATCGAGATACCTAGCGGCAGCCCCGGATCTAGGGGGGGCAAGCAGGGGCCCATGCCCCGGGCGGCATGTTCAGGGGGCGGCCAAATTCACACTTTACAGATGAATGGACAACTCATAATTTAAGTAAATTTTAAAGACTGACCTAAAAATAAATAGGCTTAGCACAGAAAGAACAGAGATGGATGCATTATTTCCGGAAGGCCTGAAATTATAAAGATGATAAAGGTAAAAATAAATACATATAAGTGTATTTATTATTATGTATAGTAATTTTCAGTTTTTGCCCCTACTAAAAAAATTAAGGGGGCTAATCCGGGGCTGCCTAGTGGGTAGTTCGCAATCGCTGTAATGGCTGTCGAATGACACAACTTTGAAACAAAAGCGATGCAGTAAGTCCAACAACCAAAGTATTTTTATCTAAAATAACTTTGATCATTAGGTTTTATTTCTATGCGAAATGTCAGAAACATTCTGCTAGGAAGACACCTAGGTACCTTACCTACTTAGTATGAAATGAACAGGCACACTTTATCAGAGACTGATAAGTATTATATAAATATAACAAGAATGATTGGGAGTAACAATATAATATTAGAAATAAAACTTATTACCCTTTCGCTATTTAGTGTTCATGTTCGCATAAAAATTATGAATATTAGAAACAATTTTTTTAGGGTTCCGTACTCAAAGGGTACAAACGGGACCCTATTACTAAGACTGCTGTCCGTCTGTCCGTCGGTCGCGTCGGTACGTCCGTCTGTCACAAGGCTCGCACTCGCAGCGACTCGCACAATGACATGGCCGGTTTTTCACACATACAAATACTTAGGTGCATTGCATGATTACATCGATGTAAAAAGTTATTTTTACGTGTGTCAAAACTTGTGCGTTACTTGAAGTTGGCAAACAAGGAGACGTCATTGTCAGTTTATTATTTCAAAAAAAATTGTGAATACTATTTGTAAGATAGGTACTTATGTCCGTCTACATCAAACATTAGGTTCATGCCTAACCTTTATTAACACACTTAGCCATGACATTTTCATAAGAACTGACATTGCAGTGCGTCTAAGAGAGATAAATCAGAATTTAGTACAAAGACAAACGTGCATTAGGTATCTATTAAAATTGTGTTTAGAGTCTAAACTAATTTTAGTAGGTACCTAATGAAAGAAACTTTAAAAAACTTAGAAACTTTAAACATGGTAGGTATACCTAGGCAAGGGCGACCCCCCCCCCCCCTGGGCTAAGACCAGGTCCACGTAAAACTCTTGGAAAATGACTTTAAAGTGTTGCCATAGTTAACAAAATCCTGAAAATCTCTGGAGTCTTTGGACACACAGATTTAAATTTTTGGCTCAATAAGCACACACAAATAATAAGCTACCCATTAGTTCGTTTTTGGCTACTTCCATTATTTCAATAATATTTTGTCAAAATAACGTTACCGCAGCAAAATTTGTATTTAATGTCTTTGGACACGAGAATTTTAAAATTCAGTCACAATCACACGAAACCATGGTCTACATTACTTCAAATCCTGATTAAAGCCAACATTTTGCCCTAGTAATGTTCACGTGACCCTCCCCCCTGGCGCCAAAGCAATAGAAATAAATAAATAGAACAGAACCACGACGGCATAATCCCCAAATACGGTAGACACCCTCTCAGATCTCCAGTACCTATCCATCTCCACCTAAGTACATAATAATGTCCAAAAGCTTTTATCGATATGACTAATATCAAATTTATCTATCTAAGTAGAAATATTCATATGTTAATTAGTAAATACGTAAGTTCATAAGGTTTTGATTGAATTTACTTTGTATTATAAGCCTTGGAAGTTTTGCAAGAAACCGTTTGCTTAAGAAGGTAGGCCTCTTGCGTCGCAAAGCAAGGTGCAAACATAACACTAGCAAACCTAGATGGTCACATTCACACCTTCGTTTTATCACTTATTCGTAAATTGATAAAATCTATAAAATTACTAGCATTTAAATTACTACTATTACTATTTAATAAATTGCTAATGTCATGCATGCAGGCAGCATTTTCCAAATTACCTGCGTTATTTTTATTTATTTATTTATTTTAGGGAAGACCAACAGCTTAAATTAGAAATAAACTAAGTTAACTTAAAGTAGGTAACGGATAATTACTGGTCCTCACGGATAAATAAACAATGTAGGTAATAAACGCGAAAGCAAACATAAGTATTATTTTTTTAAGTCAAATCGGTAAATTAGCATGAAAATAAAATGTAGGTACCTACCTAACTATTTATAACTCAAGAACGGCTGAACCGATTTGGCTGAAAATTGGTGGGAAGGTAGCTTAGAACCAGGAGACGGACATAGGATACTTTTTAATGGGAACTGGTACGGGAACTGGAACGGGAATGGGAACGGGAAATGAACACAACATTTTTTAGAGCGATACGAAGTTCGCCGGGTTAGCTTATATATATAAAAGAAAGTCGTGTTAGTTACACTATTTATAACACAAGGACGGCTGTCGGTAAATCGGTCCAGTAAGTTTTGAGTTTATATTCATTTCAAACGTACAAAAATACAAATCTTTCGTCTTTATAATATTAGTATAGACTGAGAACTAGTCTCTGGTATAGATGAACCGCATTGGCCTTTTGGGAGGTGGTAAAATGTCCTTGGTTATATTTTTATTGTGATCTTATGTACCTTACTTACCTACTTATTGTATCCGCGTTTGATGGATTTTAATATTATAATTATGTATTTAGTAAAGAGCTAGCACAAAAGTGACATCATAAGGTGTGTCTAGCCAATAGGTAATATTTAGTAACACAAGCCGGTGCATTTATGAAGCAATCCCTCCTCAATCATTGAAGACTCATGATGACTATGCGAAACCATAAAAAAACCTTAATAAAAATAATAAGGAGCTTACCCAAGTTATGTTCCAGGAAATCCATAAGAATGTTAACCAAAGTTTTCCGTAGGAAGTTCAGTTTCCCAGCTTTCTATAAAAAGAAAATAAATAACATATTGCCATTACTCACGTACCTAAAAAAAACTTGAATAATTTTGAAAATGATAAAATATATCGTATATTTTCATTTCACATAGTGTTACGGTCTGTTCGCTATTTACCCACTTCTGCTGGCTTATTTCGTAAAAACTAAAAAACTATGAACAACAAACCAGGTTAGGTAGTTACTATGAAATTGGTATTTTTATAAATTTTAGAGAATAACTATTTTATAGTAACTATGTAGAATCTATGTAGGTATAGGTACCTAAACTGCATTGAACGCCATAATATGATCATGGGCGTAGCGAGATACGGGCAAGAGGGGGCAGCTGCCCTCCTCTAGAGCGATCGATCACTGATAAAAAAGATTTTTCCATCTTTTTTTACTGTAAGCAATGTCACTAGGGTCCTAGGGGCGCCCTCTAAAATTCGGAGGCTCAGGAGCTTATATTCAGCTACAAACTTACTATCTAAGCGTCTACTAGCGCATATACAAAACACACAAAACTCACTCATCAGCATCACTCGTGTGAATTTTGTTTGATTTGCCGCGGGTCAGGGGTGTGCAGTTACTTCGGAGGCGCAAAAGGTAAGTACCTATGCAACTGTGCACCCCAGCGGCGCAAGATAGGCTACAGACGGCCCTGCTAATAACGATAAGACTTCACTATTGTAATAAGCGTGTAAATATAACCTTACATTTTGTTTTGTTACAGGCATCGCTAGTATTAATAAAAGCTAGCGAAACTGTTCCAAAGAAGGACACGAAACCCATAGAACTAAGCAGTAAGATACCGAAACTCGCAAATGCTCCAACGCTAAGCGCCAAAGCCGAAACTGCAAAAGCGCCTATAGGTCCATTACAGAAGACCTTTGAAGCACGAAGAGGCCGTCAACAAAACCCTTACTATTTGAATGATGATAACAAAGAAGTCGTAGTGGAAATCAGAGACGACGAGAAGTCACAGTACTACGCAACCAACTATGACACAAGTGAGTATCGTCTTTATTTATTCAGCATACGAAGCAAAGCTTGCTAAGAGCATAAACGTAGGGGCATTGTGAAATTCGATAACTAAAAACAATTTAGACGTCTCTAAACTTATTGTTGTCTCTTTTACTCTATACGAAACTGACACCGTTTTAAGGTACCTACTTTCAAATTCGAATTCAACTTCAAAAATCATTTATTTCAATAAAATCACAAGGATCACTTTGAAACGTCTTAGGAACTAGGTGAAGCTAAGCCTATTCCAGCGACCAAGCCTAGAAGAATCAGGCAACAAACACGGCTTGGGGTCTACCTTTTTTTTAATCCTATGTAGAGCTCCAGTGTGACCAGTGAACAAGAAGGCTCAAACAAGAATGATAATTAAAAGTACTACTCAAGTACGTACAACAATAAAAAAATAACTAGAGCTTCAGCACAAATTCAAAAAGCAACTGAGATTATTAGCTCTAATATATTTTTTTAAGTCACGAAAATTTACTTTCAATGAATTTAAAAGCATAAGTATAAGTAGTAAGTAGGTAGGTACACGAAGGAGCATCAGGTAGGTAGATATAGGTAGGTTAGGTACTATATTTTTGAGTTATTATTATTGACATAGTTCAATAACTAAACACTTACCTACCTACCGCCTAACTAAATTTGTTTTAAAATAATGCTGTATTGGTGTTGACGTGAAAATAAACTATCGATGAGACAAGTCAATAACAAAATTGGATTATATGCCGGGGCCCCACGGCCCGCGTTTTCACGCGCCAGACCGAGCCGAGGCGGACGGACGCGCCGCCGCCGTGGTAACGATGCATCCGTGGTGGCCCGTGCTCGGAACGTTCTGTGCACTTACACTCACTCGCTCTCACAAAAGCGGAGCGTCATCCGGCGCGGCCCGTCGTTAACGCGTCGTGGGACCCGGCTTTATACGGCGGCAGATTTTTAGTTCTGCCATCATAAACTGACGTTGATCGGATGCGTTTGTGTTATTTTCAGGCTCATACGATTTCGGATACGATGTCGGTCCGCACGGTCAGTTTCACCACGAGAACAGAGGTCCGGATGGAGTGACGTATGGTTGCTATGGTTATGTTGACACCCAAAACTACCTTCGTGCTACGCACTATGTCGCCGACAGTCACGGCTACAGAGTAATCGAGCCCGGGAAATCGATCGAAGTCTATCCTGACGAAAAATACGAGTATGATGAAATGTAAGTCATAGGGTCATAGTTTTGTACTTAGTACTGTATGGTCGGTGGATCTTGGCTTACCTACATGAAGTTAGCAGTTGGGCTGCGTAGCAGACAATTGTCGACCTTATGCAGTGACACAAAACCATTGTTGCGGTTGCGTGATCACGTCTAGTACGTAAAAGTTATCATAGTTTCTGTCTGATACAAAAAATGCGCTAGGTACTTACCCACATTTTCTCAGATCTCTACACTCTTAAAGATGTCTAGTAGGAATTATGTAGATAGGTTGTTCAGTGTGGATTTATGATTGATGATATAATATTTTAAAACTTTCAGCTCGGACAAACAGCCTCAAACTCCGAAACCCGGTGTGATTGTCCCATGGGACAAGCTCTTCTTCCCCAAAGGATGCGGCAGGACTCCTGGTGGAGTTCAACCGAACCCGCATCCAAGACCCCCGCACCCCACTGTCCCCGACAGCACTGGACAACATACAAATCCGAAACCTATAGTAAATCCAGGTATGCATAGTTGTTTCCCCCTAATTTGGTACATACATATAAAACAATGATTAATATGAAACATTAAGGTAATGTTTGTAAAGGGTGTCCCGTGGCAGATTTATAACTCGAGCTGGTGTCATTTTGCGTTATGCTGATACTTATATCAGCATAACTTGGTTTGCACGGAGTCATCATGGGTTGGCTCCCGTACAATAAACGTAATTTTATTGCCGTTTTTTATGGATAATGGTACGGGACCCTTCGTGCTAGATTCCGACTCAAGTAGGATACAATTGACTAATATTGGTGTTTGTATAAGCGTTGAGTAATTGCGTACTATTGATCGTTAAAACGATCAACATTTTCTAAACTTTATAAAAACCTAGTTTTTTTTTGCTATTTTCTATGTTTTACTATGTATATGCATCAAGGTCAATGTATCAAAATTACGGTGATACGAGACAAAAAATAGTTTCACTAACAACTGGGTTAACAGTCGAAGTGGAAACACTACATACTGCACTTTACATAATTATTAAAGCAGTGTTTTGAACGGATGAATAGAATGCACTAATTAATCAAATAGTCAAATCTTAGTATCTCTCTAATTGTACAGTCAATTTAAGAATTGAAATACTATTTTAATAATTTTAGCAATACAAGTCTGTCTGCGTCTATAGTATGCTATTAATTTACATGAGTGATGATTATCACACCTGTTTCGTGTTTCAGGTGACCACTATCACCCAGGCTCTCCAAGCACTCCCGGAAATTACATCCCCGGAACACCCGGTACACCCGGTTTAGACGGCACTCCTGGCTATCCCGGCCGTCCCGGCTCTCCGGGAAAACCCGGATATTACGTCCCCGGAACACCCGGTAAACCCGGATTAGACGGCACTCCTGGCTATCCCGGCCGTCCCGGCTCTCCGGGCGAACCCGGATATTACGTCCCCGGAACACCCGGTACACCCGGTTTAGACGGCACTCCTGGCTATCCCGGCCGTCCTGGCTCTCCAGGCTATCCCGGACAGTACATCCCCGGAACAGACGCCACTCCTGGCTCTCCAGGCCGTCCCGGCTCTCCGGGCACTTCAGGCACTCCAGGCACTCCCGGAACTTACATCCCCGGAACACCCGGCACACCCGGCTCAGACGGCACTCCTGGCTATCCCGGCCGTCCCGGATCTCCGGGCTATCCCGGACAGTACATTCCCGGAACAGACGCCACTCCTGGCTCACCAGGCCGTCCCGGCTCTCCGGGCACTCCAGGCACTCCAGGCGCTCCCGGAACTTACATCCCCGGAACACCCGGCACACCCGGTTTAGATGGCACTCCTGGCTATCCCGGCCGTCCCGGATCTCCAGGCTATCCCGGACAGTACATCCCCGGAACAGACGCCACTCCTGGCTCTCCAGGCCGTCCCGGCTCTCCGGGCACTTCAGGCACTCCAGGCACTCCCGGAACTTACATCCCCGGAACACCCGGCACACCCGGTTTAGACGGCACTCCTGGCTATCCCGGCCGTCCCGGATCTCCGGGCTATCCCGGACAGTACATCCCCGGAACAGACGCCACTCCTGGCTCTCCAGGCCGTCCCGGCTCTCCGGGCACTCCAGGCACTCCAGGCACTCCCGGAACTTACATCCCCGGAACACCCGGCACACCCGGTTCAGACGGTGCTCCTGGCTATCCCGGCCGTCCCGGATCTCCGGGCTATCCCGGACAGTACATCCCCGGAACAAACGCCACTCCTGGCTCTCCAGGCCGTCCTGGCTCTCCGGGCACTTCAGGCACTCCAGGCACTCCCGGAACTTACATCCCCGGAACACCCGGCACACCCGGTTCAGACGGTGCTCCTGGCTATCCCGGCCGTCCCGGATCTCCGGGCTATCCCGGACAGTACATCCCCGGAACAGACGCCACTCCTGGCTCTCCAGGCCGTCCCGGCTCTCCGGGCACTCCAGGCACTCCAGGCACTCCCGGAACTTACATCCCCGGAACACCCGGCACACCCGGTTTAGACGGCACTCCTGGCTATCCCGGCCGTCCCGGATCTCCGGGCACTCCAGGCACTTCCGGTCGCCCCGAAGGTCCCAACGGACCTGGTAGCTATCCCGGAAATTACATCCCAGGAACACCCGGCAAACCCGGTTTAGACGGCACTCCAGGCTATCCCGGCCGTCCCGGATCTCCGGGCTATCCCGGACAGTACATCCCCGGAACAAACGCCACTCCTGGCTCTCCAGGCAGTCCCGGCTCTCCGGGCACTCCAGGCACTCCAGGCACTCCCGGAACTTACATACCCGGAACACCCGGCACACCCGGTTCAGACGGTGCTCCTGGCTATCCCGGCCGTCCCGGATCTCCGGCTACTCCAGGCACTTCCGGTCGCCCCGAAGGTCCCAACGGACCTGGTAGCTATCCCGGAAATTACATCCCAGGAACACCCGGCAAACCCGGTTTAGACGGCACTCCAGGCTATCCCGGCCGTCCCGGATCTCCGGGCTATCCCGGACAGTACATCCCCGGAACAGACGCCACACCTGGCTTTCCAGGCAGTCCCGGCTCTCCGGGCACTCCAGGCATTCCAGGCACTCCCGGAACTTACATACCCGGAACACCCGGCACACCCGGTTTAGACGGTGCTCCTGGCTATCCCAGCCGTCCTGGATCTCCGGGTACTCCAGGCACTTCCGGTCGCCCCGAAGGTCCCAACGGACCTGGTAGCTATCCCGGAAATTACATCCCAGGAACACCCGGCAAACCCGGTTTAGACGGCACTCCAGGCTATCCCGGCCGTCCCGGATCTCCGGGCTATCCCGGACAGTACATCCCCGGAACAAACGCCACTCCTGGCTCTCCAGGCAGTCCTGGCTCTCCGGGCACTCCAGGTACTCCAGGCACTCCCGGAACTTACATCCCCGGAACACCCGGCACACCCGGTTCAGACGGTGCTCCTGGCTATCCCGGCCGTCCCGGATCTCCGGCTACTCCAGGCACTTCCGGTCGCCCCGAAGGTCCCAACGGACCTGGTAGCTATCCCGGAAATTACATCCCAGGAACACCCGGCAAACCCGGTTTAGACGGCACTCCAGGCTATCCCGGCCGTCCCGGATCTCCGGGCTATCCCGGACAGTACATCCCCGGAACAGACGCCACTCCTGGCTCTCCAGGCAGTCCCGGATCTCCGGGCACTCAAGGCACTCCAGGCACTCCCGGAACTTACATCCCCGGAACACCCGGCACACCCGGTTCAGACGGTGCTCCTGGCTATCCCAGCCGTCCTGGATCTCCGGGTACTCCAGGCACTTCCGGTCGCCCCGAAGGTCCCAACGGACCTGGTAGCTATCCCGGAAATTACATCCCAGGAACACCCGGCAAACCCGGTTTAGACGGCACTCCAGGCTATCCCGGCCGTCCCGGATCTCCGGGCTATCCCGGACAGTACATCCCCGGAACAGACGCCACTCCTGGCTCTCCAGGCAGTCCCGGCTCTCCGGGCACTCCAGGCACTCCAGGCACTCCCGGAACTTACATCCCCGGAACACCCGGCACACCCGGTTCAGACGGTGCTCCTGGCTATCCCGGCCGTCCCGGATCTCCGGCTACTCCAGGCACTTCCGGTCGCCCCGAAGGTCCCAACGGACCTGGTAGCTATCCCGGAAATTACATCCCAGGAACACCCGGCAAACCCGGTTTAGACGGCACTCCAGGCTATCCCGGCCGTCCCGGATCTCCGGGCTATCCCGGACAGTACATCCCCGGAACAGACGCCACTCCTGGCTCTCCAGGCAGTCCCGGCTCTCCGGGCACTCCAGGCACTCCAGGCACTCCCGGAACTTACATCCCCGGAACACCCGGCACACCCGGTTCAGACGGTGCTCCTGGCTATCCCGGCCGTCCCGGTTCTCCGGCTACTCCAGGCACTTCCGGTCGCCCCGAAGGTCCCAACGGACCTGGTAGCTATCCCGGAAATTACATCCCAGGAACACCCGGCAAACCCGGTTTAGACGGCCCTCCTGGCTATCCCGGCCGTCCCGGATCTCCGGGCTATCCCGGACAGTACATACCCGGAACAAACGCCACTCCTGGCTCTCCAGGCAGTCCCGGCTCTCCGGGCACTCCAGGCACTCCAGGCACTCCCGGAACTTACATCCCCGGAACACCCGGCACACCCGGTTCAGACGGTGCTCCTGGCTATCCCAGCCGTCCCGGATCTCCGGCTACTCCAGGCACTTCCGGTCGCCCCGAAGGTCCCAACGGACCTGGTAGCTATCCCGGAAATTACATCCCAGGAACAACCGGCAAACCCGGTTTAGACGGCACTCCAGGCTATCCCGGCCGTCCCGGATCTCCGGGCTATCCCGGACAGTACATCCCCGGAACAGACGCCACTCCTGGCTCTCCAGGCAGTCCCGGCTCTCCGGGCACTCCAGGCACTCCAGGCACTCCCGGAACTTACATCCCCGGAACACCCGGCACACCCGGTTCAGACGGTGCTCCTGGCTATCCCGGCCGTCCCGGATCTCCGGCTACTCCAGGCACTTCCGGTCGCCCCGAAGGTCCCAACGGACCTGGTAGCTATCCTGGAAATTACATCCCAGGAACACCCGGCAAACCCGGTTTAGACGGCACTCCAGGCTATCCCGGCCGTCCCGGATCTCCGGGCTATCCCGGACAGTACATCCCCGGAACAGACGCCACTCCTGGCTCTCCAGGCAGTCCCGGCTCTCCGGGCACTCCAGGCACTCCAGGCACTCCCGGAACTTACATCCCCGGAACACCCGGCACACCCGGTTCAGACGGTGCTCCTGGCTATCCCGGCCGTCCCGGATCTCCGGCTACTCCAGGCACTTCCGGTCGCCCCGAAGGTCCCAACGGACCTGGTAGCTATCCCGGAAATTACATCCCAGGAACACCCGGCAAACCCGGTTTAGACGGCACTCCAGGCTATCCCGGCCGTCCCGGATCTCCGGGCTATCCCGGACAGTACATCCCCGGAACAGACGCCACTCCTGGCTCTCCAGGCAGTCCCGGCTCTCCGGGCACTCCAGGCACTCCAGGCACTCCCGGAACTTACATCCCCGGAACACCCGGCACACCCGGTTCAGACGGTGCTCCTGGCTATCCCGGCCGTCCCGGATCTCCGGCTACTCCAGGCACTTCCGGTCGCCCCGAAGGTCCCAACGGACCTGGTAGCTATCCCGGAAATTACATCCCAGGAACAACCGGCAAACCCGGTTTAGACGGCACTCCAGGCTATCCCGGCCGTCCCGGATCTCCGGGCTATCCCGGACAGTACATCCCAGGAACACCCGGCAAACCCGGTTTAGACGGCACTCCAGGCTATCCCGGCCGTCCCGGATCTCCGGGCTATCCCGGACAGTACATCCCCGGAACAGACGCCACTCCTGGCTCTCCAGGCAGTCCCGGCTCTCCGGGCACTCCAGGCACTCCAGGCACTCCCGGAACTTACATCCCCGGAACACCCGGCACACCCGGTTCAGACGGTGCTCCTGGCTATCCCGGCCGTCCCGGATCTCCAGCTACTCCAGGCACTTCCGGTCGCCCCGAAGGTCCCAACGGACCTGGTAGCTATCCCGGAAATTACATCCCAGGAACACCCGGCAAACCCGGTTTAGACGGCACTCCTGGCTATCCCGGCCGTCCCGGATCTCCGGCTACTCCAGGCACTTCCGGTCGCCCCGAAGGTCCCAACGGACCTGGTAGCTATCCCGGAAATTACATCCCAGGAACACCCGGCAAACCCGGTTTAGACGGCACTCCAGGCTATCCCGGCCGTCCCGGATCTCCGGGCTATCCCGGACAGTACATCCCCGGAACAGACGCCACTGCTGGCTCTCCAGGCAGTCCCGGCTCTCCGGGCACTCCAGGCACTCCAGGCACTCCCGGAACTTACATCCCCGGAACACCCGGCACACCCGGTTCAGACGGTGCTCCTGGCTATCCCGGCCGTCCCGGATCTCCGGCTACTCCAGGCACTTCCGGTCGCCCCGAAGGTCCCAACGGACCTGGTAGCTATCCCGGAAATTACATCCCAGGAACACCCGGCAAACCCGGTTTAGACGGCACTCCTGGCTTACCAGGGCATCAAGGTACGATTTCCACAAAATAATAATAACCAATAATTAAATTAATATTTATTACTAGTTACTCTCATTGTTATTTTCCAGTAACTAGGTATAACTAGGTTTAAGAATCAGCAGAATCTCCTCCTGTTTAGGGTTTCGTAGTCTACAAGAAACCCATAGTTTCGCCATGTCCGTCCATTCGTCCCTCCGCAGCTTAGCTCAGAGACTTAATGCTAGAAAGCTGAAATTTGGTACCCCGTAAGGTGGGTTGTCGTTGGATAGGTCTTTAAAAAATATTGTGGGTTTTGAAAACCACTTTTCGAATAAGAGATTTTTTGTGAAATATTTAGCTTTAAGGTGGCAATTTTTGTTAGTCAAATATCTATAAATATTATGTTATATCATGTATCTACTCTACATGATGGCTTTGAAAATTTCCAAGCAAAATATCCTCAAACAGAATACCTACCTAATCGAATACGGATTTCAGAGATTTTTAATTTTCCTTTAAATATTTGCATTCCCAAAAATATAATCAAACTGGCTTCCGCTTGCGGCTTCGCTCGCGCATACCTAGTTAAAAAGTAACCTATATGTTATTTCCAGGACATAAATGATGTACCTACCGATTTATAAATTTTGAATAAGCCGTTCAAATCCGTTAGGTTATTTGGGCGTGATTGAGGCATAGACAATGAGACATCCAAACATCCTCAGCCCTAAACTTTCGCATTTATTATTAACTAGCGACCCGCCCCGGCTTCGCACGGGTAGCATGTTATTATACATATAAACCTTCCTCCTGAATCACTCTATCTATTAAAAAAAACCGCATCAAAATCCGTTGTGTAGTTTTAAAGATATAAACAAACATACATACAGACATACAGACGCGGGAAGCGGAAAGCGACTTTGCTTTATACTATGTAGTGATAGGATGTTTTAGCTAGATTTCAGACTATTTCAAGTAAAAGTAAAAATTCTTAAAAATATTTTTAGAGGTTGATTGTATTGATGAGGTGATTTCAAATAAAAAAATCCCGCCAAGTGCGTGTCGGGCCACGCGCAGTGTAGGGTTTCATGGTTTACATAGCTGTAATACCGTGATATGTTCTACTACCGTGATTTTTTTTACAAAACTCCTAAACCAATAGTATAGCTTTTAGGGGTGGGGGGACACTCCACTCTAACAAAAATTGGCACCTTAAAGCTTAATATTTCTTCTTAAATGTTGTTTAAATGCCCACAACCAGCGCTCTCACCCTACATTGTGACACGAGAATTTTATATATTAGAAAGAAGAAGTTTTATTCTAACCCCAATTTTAGACCGCTTTCAAGGCCAATTTCCAAAATGCCTTTCTTAGTGTGCGCTTACGTACTAAAATTACCTAATGCGCTTCAAATTTCACGTTTCTATGGCCTGTGGTTAAGGGTGCGGTTCCACTTACGCGTCGATGGGCGGTGTTCAGCGGAGCGGACCATAAATTGACCAAGCAGTGCTATATATATACTATACTATACTCCACTCCGCACAGCTTTGCGTCAGTAGAAACGCACCCTGGACAATTCTGTCGCGGATCAGCTAGTAATAAGTATAATTAAGGTGATAAGTGAAATTTTTGACATTATGTATGGGCTGAGTCTACTCGGATAAGACGGAAAAAGTGATAAAACTGCATTATCTCGAAAACCATCAAATTTAAAAAGAAACTGTCTGTAATTAATTTAGCTAGTATGATTATCTAACGAATTATATAAAAATTAACTGTTTAGCTATTCATAGTTTTGATTAAAAACGAAAATAGTGTTTTTGAAGAGCCAACTTTGGAAAATAAATCTATTGAGAAAAGTTTCACCAATCGTGATTCTGTCTGTAATTTATCGAGATTATATCCTTAAGTTATCTTTGTCATAAAAAAACAAAACATACATGTTTTACGGTTATTGAGAAAAAACGATTCTGCATCCATCTAACACATTAATTACTCGCCTTAACAAAAGTGTATATATTATAGGATCAGGCCCTAGCGGAACCCCCGGCCCTGAAGCAGGCGGCAGCAACTTCCCAGGACGACCAGGCTTCCCAGGTATATTTAAACGCCATTACATACGTACCTTCTTTAAAAAATAGAAAGGAAGAATTATTGAAGTGACCTTATACAGGGTGTATGAAGACATCTCCAGAATATTGAAAACACAGGTAGAGCTACCTATAACATAACTATATAAAAAAGCTTTTGTCTGATAATTGATTCACTCGAGAAAAAAAATATGTTTACAATACAATAGCGATCTTGTCCGGGCTCGGTCGGATCGTTGAACGCAACACACCGATCAGTTGATCTTCGCCGAGCGCCAGTATTTATTTGTTACGTTGTTTTTTTTTATATATTATACACCTTGGTGTTTTTAACAAAACAACTAGGTGTTTGTGTTTTTTATGATGTACCATGGTTTTTACGTAGAATACATAAAAAAAACGCCCTAAAATTGTTTATTTTTTAAATATTTTTTTTCATAATTAGAACTATGGTCTGAATACCCTATTTCAGTTTTCGGGAGTAGTCTTATTACACCTGTATATATACAGTCGTGGTCAACTAATTAGGGACATGCAAGATAGTGAAGAACAATAACCGGTTATGTACATACAAATATAAAACCCTATTGATTTCTCAGTAACTATTATTTGCATAATTTGGTCCGATTATTATGCTTTAAATGGCTGTAAATAAAAGAATAAATAAATAGAAAAAAGTATTTAATATCAAAGGTTGAACATGTATTCAATTTTAAGGTATAATTCTGTAGCTGGACATTTAATGAAGGACAGTAAACTATAATGAAAAATAGAGTTAAGCAAAACTAATAATCTGCAGTATTATAATATCTTTAACAGCTCCATTTTATTACGTATAAAATCAGTACCCAGTAACAAAACCTTTGTTAGTAATTACCGCTTGACACCGATATGGCATAGACATTATCAGTTTCTGGCATGTTTCGACAGGAATGTTTGCCCATGCCTCACAAAAAGCTTCATTAAGTTCATCTAAAGTTGTGGTACGATAAGTGGCTACTTTTTTCTTGATTTCGTGCCAAAGGTGCTCGATTGGGTTAAGGTCCGGGCTATTTGCTGGCCAATCTAGCACCGATACTGACTGACTGGTAAGAAACGACTTGACTGAACGGGCGGTATGTTTCGGGTCGTTATCATGCTGAAACGTCCATATAATAGGGAGATGCTCCTCAGCATAGGGAAGCATCGTTTCCTCCAATATTGCCTTGTATTGATGTTGGTCTAAGTTACCCTGAACTTTCCTCACAGGTCCCACTCCACGTCCAGAAAATGAACCCCACATTTTAATGTTTCCACCGCCATGTTTCACCTGCTTTTTTGTGAATCTTGGATTCATTTCCGTTTTTACTGGACGCCGTACGTATTGCCTTCCATCTGAAGAAATCAAATTAACCTTGGTCTCGTCAGAGAATAATACATGTTGCCATTGGGCGTAGGTCCAATGTCCATATTTACGTGCAAACGCCAAACGAGCATTTCTATGTTCTTTCTTCAACAACGGTACTTTGCGAGCCACTCTTCCGAACAACCCTGCTTCTACCAGACGTCGTCGAACGGTCCTCGCTGAGACACCAGCTCTTTCGTCTGTCCCAAACACTTCGTGTTTAATTAAAATAGAACCTAGAAACGGATCTTTCTTAGCTAACCTGGTTATCATTCTATCTTCTTGCGGAGTTGTTTTTCTCGATCTTTTTGTTCTGGGCACATTGAAATCTGTGTTATTGCGTCTGACATGTTGCACTGCATTGTATACCATAGTTTTTGAACAATTTAAATTTTCTGCTATCCTTCGGTATGGCCAACCATGCTCGACAACAAACTTCATGATAATTTTTCGTAGTGTTGGATCGCAACTTTTATTTTTACCCATTTTTCTTCAAAATATTTTTCAAAACTTAAAATAAATATCGGGATTGCCGCCAAAACTACCACGAAACAATAAGAGAAGAAGTAAAAAAGTATTGAGATTCAAATTTTGAAAATAGAACGCAATATCTCAGTGTCCCTAATTAAATGGCCAGCCAGCATTATTTGAACAAATAGCACTACGATAATCTATCAGCTATACTGTAAAGAGGTTTAATGTTTAAGAAGTTGTTATTGTTTGTATAATCGGGCACATAAATGACTAATTATACTTACATGTAAGAGATATGGAATATGGTTTAGACTCGTTGGAAAATAAAAAATAAATTCACAATTCGGTTTAACCAAAGAGTGTCCCTAATTAGTTGACCACGACTGTATATATTTTAAATTTAAAAATGAGGACATCAGTGGCCTGATCACGAACCACTATCGTATCGACAACGTATTGTCCAAATGTCAAAACTGACACTTTTTGTATAGTAAAAGTATCAGTAATAACGATACGTTGTCGATACGATAGTGGTTCATGCTAACCCCCCTTTTTAACGAGTTTTTTTTTCCGTGAAAGTAAAAATCGCCTGTAACTCTTGATTATTATTTCTTTAGGTGGTCCAGGTGGTCCTGGCGGGCCAGGCGGTCCAGGCGGTCCAGGCGGTCCAGGCGGTCCAGATCCGATTAGACCACCCTCGGGCACTGGTGTTCAACCACCTGCCTACTATCCATCGTACCAAATGCCACAATTCCCAATCTTTATCATACCTTACCCTCTTCCAATTGTGCCGAGTCCCGGATCGTGTCCGTGCTATCTAGTTAATCCTGGAAACGAAACAACAAATCAAGGACAAACACCTAATCAGCAAACTGTCCACGGTCAAGCTCCCCAGGGACAATATCAAGGGCAATCTCCATATGCCCCAAACAATGGCCAAGCATATGCACCATACGGTATCATCGGGTTCGTCCCCGTTCTGTTTGTCCCACAATGCCCCGGAAAACCCAGCGATATGAATACCGCTCAAGTAAACTTCCCCAACGCTGTCTCAGTGCCATATAACTGTAATCAATGCCAGCATAGTGGTGTAGGAAGAGACTTTAACAACTACCTCGGTAGACTTAACCATGGACGTAGCGTGGACTTCGGAGAATTGAAAAAGATCAACTCTGCAGGAGAGCTCGAACACTTCCTAAAGAACGCAGTGAAACCTTCGAGGAAAGGCATGCGTAAACTATCCGCCGGAGAAGCAAGCTTACGTAGTGATTCTAAAGATAAGAACAAGAAAACAACAGCGTAGTGTAAAAATGTATGAAGAAGTTACTGCCAGTGAGATTTATTTATGGATAAGTAGGTGCGATGCACAAAATGATGAGTTGATAATTTTGAGACTGTCTGATTCTTTTTCTTAGACGATCTCAAAATTTGATTTATGACGTATTTTTAATAGCTAATTATTATTCTTATCGTCATTAGTTTAATTTATGTTGTATTTTTAAGCATTAACGAGTAGGTAGACCAGGTACCTACGCGTACTAATATTTTTTGGTTGCATTGGCAAATTATGTACGAGTCAGTCAATATATATGTGCGCATTCAACAAATTTCGAAAATGAATTGAATAAAATAATTATTATAAATAGTTAAATTTGTTTTTTTTATCAGTCTTCAAAAATAAGTACCTACATAGGACGGTACACGTATGTAGATACTGTATTACGATCGATAGATACCTAATATAAGTTTGTTTTTTTTTATATATTTCTAAAATCAAGCTTTTATAAATTCTAGGGCTCTAGTACTCGTCAAGACAAATCCACGAGCCCAAACAAGATGTGGTTATGTTGTGTAGTTAGGGAGTTCATATGGCTACATTCGAGCTCCATCATCAGACCAGCTCGCTAATACCATAATTTTATATTGTCATCGGAGATGGATAAGATTGCAAAGTTTTACCTCAATCCGACTGAGGAGTTCCATTGAACAGCTCCTGACTCCATCGTCAGACCAGCTCGCTAGCACTATAATTTTCTATTGTCATTAGAAAAAAGTTTCATCTCAATCAGGCTAATTACTGAGGAGTTCCGTTGAACAACTCCATAATCAGATCAGCTCGCTGCCACTGACAATTGCATTGTCACCTAACTTACATAAGTACCTATGCCAAATTTCAGCTCAATCGGTTGAAGATAACTGCTTCAAAATTGAGTTGCAAGATTCCACCTTAACAAAAATAGTTACATACTAGCAAATTAAATAAAAGCTTTTAGTAAAATGCAAACATTTTGACATTGCCGGTCAAATAGCTATAACCTAGGTTAGGATCCTAATTATTCGGGTAGTTACACACAGAACATAGAAGATTTCCCTGAAACGTGGGATAACACAATGTTCCATGACTTTTATATAAATACAAATTATAAAAGTATTCGAGACACAGACAGACAACCACGAATCCAACCAAGAGCCTAAAACAATGGTCCTAGAAACTTGAAATTTGCAGGGTTTAACTGTAAGTACCTACCTTTCTAAGGGAATTCACAGGAAAGAAGTTTGTTTAAAACTAACTTAAAATATCAAAGGCGCAGGGGCTTCCACTACTAATATAATACGAGTACATAGGTAAAGTCGGAAACACACTTACGTGTCGTGTCGTGGCGCGACACGCCACTAGCTAATCGCTTTCATACATTTAGTATGGTTAGAGACATATTTGGGTGTCGTGTCGTGTCGCAAACGCTATCTTGCGATTGGCTAGTGGCGCGACACGCCACGCCACAACACGTAAGTGTGTTTCCGGCATAAGTATTCAAGTATGTCGTTTAAGTCAATGCAACAGCACTTAGGGTCATAGACCCGGTTGTGGTGCCTACCCCGGCTTAGGGCATTTTAAATTTTAGCAGTCAATAACTAAGCATAGCAAACAAACTTGTTTAAAATCTAAAGTTAATACAATTTTTTGGCCTATGATCCGTTTTGATTAGGTAGTGACAGTTGTGATGCGTTACACATCTAGATTTGATTGACGACAACAATTGATTTCCCGTTTTGTCTATTTACAATATGAATAATTAATAAGTTAATATCGCAAAAAATCAGCGTTTTAATCATTTTTTATATATAAACCGTTTATTTGAAAATTAAATTGTTGGTAAAGTGCCCACAACCAGCGCTCTCACCCTATTTACAATCGTAAATTGAGCACAGGTAGGTGTGTTCAAGACATTGTCGTGTTGTAAGTACCTACATAGGTATTCTATACTTGCATGGCCGTGACTCACATGCATCGTCTCGGGTCACCGCCGAACCTCTACACACCTAGGTGGTTCTGTGTGCAAGTTTCTTATTTTATGTAAGTACGAGTATATAGTTACGAAAGATTTAACGTGCAGTTAGGAAAACATCACAATATATTTTAAACCGACGAAAAACGGAGTAGGTTCTCAAGTCGACGCGTACCTATAATATACTAAATATATTATTTATGATGATTTTTTTTTCTATTGTATACTTAGTTCTATTTTTTGTTCTATTAGACTCTATTAGAGAATAGTCCCAAGTTGGTCCCATCTAAATTATATTTATGTAGGACTGATAGTTCCTTTAAAAACTTAAAAAAACCGGCCATGTGCTAGTCGGTCTCGCGCACGAAGGGTTCCGTGCCATTATTATCATTATTTGACTGACATTAATTGACCTCACAGCTCAGTTGGTAGTAGCTCTGCCTTCTGCGCTGTAGGTTGTGGGTTCGATCCCTACCCAGGATAAACATTTGTGTGATGAACATAGATGTTTGTTCTGTGTCTGGGTGTTATGTATAATAAGTATGTATTTACAACAAAAAAAAATATAAGTATTCTATCAGTTATCTGGTTCCCATAGTACAAGCTTTGCTTAGTTTGGGGCTAGATGGCGCTGTGTGAAATGTCCACCAATATTTATTTATTTACTTATTTATCTATAAAAAACGGCAAAAAAACACGGAATAGTACGGAACCCTTCGTGCGCGAGTCCGATTCGCACTTGGCCGGTTTTTTTTTGAATACCTACGTACTATAATAAATATTCTAAGGTTTAGTAAGTAGCCTGCCTTAATGGAGATCATAAACCATGATAATGACTCATGAGACGTTACACGCCTTATGGAACCTTAGCGTACATATACATACTCACGCGGAGTCATTTAGTTGTTTCAGACAAACCCGTTTGCGACCGCTTAAAAGGGGCTAAAATATTCGTAAATTAGCAAAGGTGGCAAAGAAGCTTCACGAAAAAAACTAATCACATACTCTAAATTTGTGATGTAAAAATTAAATCTTCTATACTTATAATAAATCTGTAGAGAGGTCAATTCTGTACATGAAATATATTTCCAAAATAACTATCAGGGGGTGATTAGGGATCGATACTGATGCCAAAAATGCAATCAGTAAAAATTTTGTCTGTCTGTCTGTCTGTCTGTTTGTATAACCGTTATAGAAACAAAAACTACTCGACGGATTTTAACGAAACTTGGTACAATTATTTTTCATACTCCTGAGCTGGTTATAGTATACTTTTCATCACGCTACAATCAAAAGGAACAGAGCAGTGAAGGGAAATGTTGGGAAAACGGGAGAAGTTACTCCATTTTTTAAGCTTCCGTCGCGTGTGCATCTTTAATGGTTAAAGCTACACAAAAATCATGTATGACGGAAATGTTCTCCTTAAAATTATATAAAAAATATCCCACGACAGCATATGTTTATCTTTTATGGTTGACTTACAATAACACGTGTAACTCCCGATAGCTGAGCAGTTCGAAGCTTTCTGATTATATTTGTCTACTCTTACGTTTATAACACTCTCAGTCATCCCTCATTAAAAAAGTTAACTATTCCATAAAAAAAGAATCATAGAAATCGTGTGATACTACGCAGCCGGACCCACCGTGGATAAGGATTAATTTTAATGCAGTTACAAATCTATGGAATTGTACGAATTGTACTCCAAAAATCAGCAATTGTACTAGAAGGGGTCAAAAAAAGCTGTAAAAAAAAACGTTTTTTAAAAAGACATTCTGTAGTATATTTAGTATCAGCATTGCACCCGTGCGAAGCCCGGGCGGGTCGCTAGTAAAAAATAAATAGGATCACGACTGTAATCCCCAAGTACGGTAGACATCCTCTCAGATCTCCAGACGCTTAGATCCTATGAAAATGTCTAGTGGGGGTGTCAGAGGCACGTCCAAACATTATATTTGGCACATGCCCACATTTTACAGTAGTTAGCATTCCATACGTGACAAGTTGCAAGCCCATCGCCGCTTATAAGAATACTAACTGGTTTCCGCACGATGTTTTCCTTCACCGTTTTGAGCATGTGTTTTTGATGCGCATATACATTTTTCGAACAGAAAAATCCATTGATGCACGCCGGTATTCGAACCCACGACCTTCAGATTGAAAGTTGAGATACCTCCCACTCGGCCAACACGACCGATGTGATGTAAGGATGTAAATAGGTACATTACTTATGTACCTACCCAGTGGCAGATTTACCACCAGGCTTAGTATTTTTGCAAACATCTTATTTTAGCCCCTATCGTCCCACTGAAAGACAGATGCCTCCCCCCAAATTTGGCCAATCACTTAATTTTGCCAAATGTCTTACAAGAATTGAAAAAAAAAAACAAAAGCCTACTGGCAAATGTGTAAATCCGCCATTGTTCCTACCCAATATCCCCCTATCTCGCTCTTGCTTATGTCTATTTTAGAGTTATTTGAGGGGTGGTAGAACTAATAAAACATTGAAAATTCTATGGGTAGAAACAATAAATAAAAATGTGCAGAAGTGTGTGTGTATGTGTATGATGATGATGATGATGATGATGTTACTATTAGCGCTTCTAATCTCCTCCTGGCTAGTTCATCGCGGTACAATTTCCAGGTACCCATCTCTCGCCTCCTGATTTATGTAACGTTTTATATTATACTTACTAGCTAACCCGGCGAACTTCGTATCGCTTTAGAATTAACAAATGTTGTGTTAAGTTCCTGTTCCCGTTCCCGTTAAAAAGTATCCTATGTTCGTCTCCTGGTTCTAAGCTACCTCCCCACCAATGTTCAGCCAAATCGGTTCAGCCGTTCTTGAGTTAGGTAAGTGTTGTAACAAACCCGACTTTCTATAGTAGATAGCTGACCAGGCGAACTTTGTACCGCTTATATATTAAGAGTACAATAAATCAAATTTAGTGACATGCCAACAGCAGTGCCACCTACCGGGTTTTCAAACCATCCAGCAGGAACCCATTGAAATATACATACGAAATTTCAACCAAATCGGTCCAGCCGTTCAGGAAGAGTTTAGTGACAAACACACGTTAGAAGAATTATATTTAAAACTAGCGACCCGCCCCGGCTTCGCACGGGTAGCATGTTATTATACATATAAACCTTCCTCCTGAATCACTCTATCTATTAAAAAAAACCGCATCAAAATCCGTTGTGTAGTTTTAAAGATATAAGCAAACATACATACATACATACAGACGCGGGAAGCGGAAAGCGACTTTGCTTTATACTATGTAGTGATTCGACTGGCCTCTCAGCTCAGTTGGTTGTAATTGTAACTCTGCCTTCTGAGGTGTAGTTTTTGGGTTCGATCCCCATACAGGATAAATTATGTGTGTGATGAACATAGAATAGATGTTTGTTCTGTGTCTGGGTGTTATAATGTATCTTGTGTATTTATTTACAAAAAAAGTATATATTTAAATATTTTATCGGTTATCTAGCTCCCATAGTACAAGCTTTGCTTATTTGGGCTAGACAGCGCTGTATGAAATGTCCACCAATATTTATTATATTTATTATAGAATAATCCCAGTAAATAACTCATTTGCCTTGAACCCATTGAGTTGAAAAACCGCAACTCGGACCGCCACATACCTTGGACAACCACAGAATGCTGATGGAACAAACATACATACATACATATTACATACAGACGCGGGAAGCGGAAAGCGACTTTGCTTTATACTATGTAGTGATGACAAGCTGACCCCGCGAACTTCGTATCGCTTTAGAATTAACAAATGTTGTCTTATGTTCCCGTCCCCGTTCCCGTTCCCGTTGCCGTATTATCAAACCTAATAAAGCTCAAATTGACTCTACGTTTTAGTTAGAAAACTTTTGTATGGGAAAAAGAAAAGGGCTGTTTTTAGGGTTTTCCCGGCAATTATTCAAATTTTTCTCACCTTTTAAACCTTCCCCAGACCTCCACGAACATTTCAAGACCAAGATAAGATAAATCCGTTCAGCCGTTCTCGAGTTTTAGCGAGACTAACGAACAGTAATTGATTTTTATATTATATAGATGAAAAAAATTAAATGTTTTAAAGTCGCAAATTTTGAGATGTCTTGCCATGAATATGTAAGCACCACTGTGCTTCGACCTTGCTTTTAGAGTCAAAAACCAACTAAATTGTCGCATTATTACGAATTCAGATGATTTTGTGAACTCCGTCTGTATTAATCCGAAACAAAAACAATAATTTAGCATAAAGTAGGTATTGTCATACGTGTAATTTTATTTTATTTCAAGGAGAGGTCAAACTAAGAATTGTCTTCCGAGTGTTTATTTAGGTACAAACGTAGGTAATAAATCACACGTCAGGTTATGAATATATGAATATACCTATTTTATTTTTTATTTATTTATTAAAAAGGATACCCAACACAGGTGTACGTACCTACACATTCACATTCAAGAAAAAGTAATACAAAAAGTTAAAGCAAAGTTATAGGGTACTACAAAATGCGAAGTTTTTAACAACTTAAAAAATATATATCTATAAATCACTACATAGTATAAAGCAGTCGCTTTCCGCTTCCCGCGTCTGAATGTATGTATGTATGTTTGCTTATATCTTTAAAACTACACAACGGATTTTGATGCGGTTTTTTTTAATAGATAGAGTGATTCAGGAGGAAGGTTTATAGATATAATAACATGCTACCCGTGCGAAGCCGGGGCGGGTCGCTAGTATAATATATAAAAGGTAACTTAATAATCTAAAGTAACAATAAGAGAAAGAAGATGTTCAATATAAAAGATTATAAAACGGAATAAAAAACCTATTAAAATTTTGTTGAGAATTATAAAAAAATACGTGTACTTGATCGTTTACATTATCTAATCGAGACATGAAGCAAGACAAAGCACTTTTAATTGTGCTCTAATAGACTCACCAATGTGATTTCCATAGGCGCTATCTCTAGTAGATTTGACCTTTTTGAAACGGTCTGAAAGAAGTCTAACCGACAAATAAAGATTATAAGTAGAGAAAAAGGTATCAGTAGCCGGATACCAGTATTCACTTAACAAAGTTTAACTTCACTTTTTAGGATTTCGTAGTCTACAAGAAACGTCCGTCCGTCCGTCTGTCCGCAGCTTAGCTCAGCTGTAATTTGGCATGAATATACATATTAGTCGCGCCGACATAGTGGTAGAATAAAATCTTAAAAATCTTTTTTTTAAGGATACCTCCCCTGCATGTAAAGTGAGAATGTTTTTTTTATTTCTCTCGTACCCCATGGTGTGGAGTGTCGTTGGATAGGTCTTTAAAATATATTAGCAAAACTATCACAGCTAAGTATGATTTACAAGTTTACGAGTAATAGACAATAATAGTCGATCGAATTATAAAATGTACTTCAAGAAGAAATTATCAACTTTTTTAGCACAAACACAATTGAAAATTACTTAGTATAACGTTGTTAGCTGTGTAAACTACGAAACCTACATTGCGCGTGGCCCGATACGCACTTGCCCGGTTTTTTATTTCATATCTTATCCATCGATCACCAATGATTACATAGTAAACGCCCGTTTATATGCTGGTGAAAAGAGGCCTAAAAACGTAAATTATGATATAATTAAAAAAGGGTTTATTTATGTCGGTCCTTCCTACATGACAAACAAGGTTGTCAAAAAACCCCATGACTTGACCTTGCGAAGATGACCTCGAGCCTCGAGCGGATCAGCGAAGCGTTTAAGTTTTGAGACCACATTACACTAATTTCACCAAAATTATCCACACATCATGCTTCCGATTCCGTCTTTGATTTTTACAAACGAATGGATGTCCCAAGGTTCTTTTACCAAATACCGAAATACAGTTAATCTTTTATTTTCTACTGAATCTTTAGTTGCTACTGCTACGTATGAAACTATGCTAGAAAAGCCCAATAGGTACTACATGAAGAATAAAGCTATGTAGGTAAGTGTACATTGTTTAGCTGCATTAATTAAGTTTTGATCACACTTACCTACTCCCTGTTTATGCAAATTACGGAACACTTCTGAAACAAAGTCTGATAAAGGTAAAAAATGTAATAGGCGCACTGTTGGTTAATCCTGAAGCCAGCTCCGGATCTTCAATTTTTTTTAGGGGGGGGCAAAAACTGAAAAATGCCGCCCCCGCCCACTTGTATTTATTTTTACCTTCACTTTTTAAATGCACACTTTAAAGCGAAGTGTGAATTTGCCGCCTGTGCATGGGCCCCAGCTTGCCCCCCCCCCCCCTAGATCCGGAGCTGCCTGAAGTATATGAGACATCGATCACAAAACAGATGACTTCTATAATTTTTGATCTATTACAAGAGGGTTACCCATATTCCTATCTCGATTCGAAGCCACTGTATCAGTTCTATCAAAGTTAACACATCAGTTAATGTCTTAGACAATGAGCTTCTAACAGAGCATTATTATTCTTGCTTCCGGAAATCAAAGGCATCTCTGACAACAATACCATACCGCTCCTGGGAGGTTCTATTATTGGTAAAGTGATAACCATTGCATCGTACGAGCAAATGCGTCATAGTCTTCACAGAAGGACGCATTGACTACAAACGGACTCATTACCTCCCCAGTGACCATTGTCAATTATAAGACAAAAACTCCCACGGTTTATAAAGGTTTGTCGGTACGAGCACTCACGCAGAGCGCATCTCCACTCATATCGTACAAGCGGCTGGACGACCTGTGACAGTGTTTTACTGGAACCGCGGAAATATTTCAGAACTTGGTTTTGATCTCGTCAACTGTAAGTAAAAAATATATTAAAAATTAAAACGTAAAAGCACCAAAATAATACCATTTTATAAACAATTTATTACCAGTCAAGACAAAGATCTTTCTTCTTTTTTTCGTCCCCAAATCGTAGAATGTAACAAAGAGAATATAATACTACGTTTTAGTATGCTAATAAAAATACTTTTTTTACACGGTTCTCTAACGACAAGTTTTACGTCTGTAGGTAGGTACTTACCAATAATTATAAGATGTAAATTTCTTTATTTCAACTTCGGTGTCGAAGGTGGATCAGTTCGGATAATAATTATTAGTTCGGTTCTAGATTGCGTATTTTTTTTTTATTATTAGTATACATTTCTTTACCTGGTGATACAATTTTGATGATTTTGGCCCCATTTAAATAATATTATGTAGGGCTAATGTTTTCTTCGAGAAAAAGAAAGCAAGGAAGACCAAAAAGGAGATGGAGGGATATTTTTGTACAACGATGCGGACCGGAATGGATGAGGAAGGCAAGGGAAAGGGATGAATGGAGGGACTTAGGGGAGGCATACGCCGCCGATGCGACTATTGTGGAGGAATAGTGACTAGTTTTAAGTTAGTTAAATTATGTTTTAAATAATTGTGATTGGCAATAGAATAAAGGCTTTTTTTATTTTATTTTTATTTTTTTTATTTTATGTTTTCTTCACAAAACTTAGAAAAATAATAATCGTTTCTTGACTTTCCGATTGGTCAAAACATTTTCTTTTTAGTTTTTTAAACGTAATTAGGTATATTATACCTAGCTGTCCGCCTCGTCTTCGCATTTTTCAGCAAGTTTTTGATTCTATAGGTTACATTATTGCAGTTTTAGTGGAGATCAGTTTTAACAATAAATGATAAATGGATTTTTTAAATAAAATATGTTGCTAACTGATAATGTAACTTTTATCAGGAATAAAAAAATTTAAAATTACTTAATAGTTTTTGAGTTTATCCATTAGGTACATACATTCAATAATACAAAAATAATTATTTTTTCTTTTTCTAATATTATTGTAAGTAGATTAATGTCATGAGAGTATAAATAAATATTGTCATGTCTGTCTTACCTCGTTCTTGAAACATCGTAAGTAGCGTGAGAACAACGTTTGGTTTAACAACAGAACAGTCAACCTATTAAAGTTTGACGGTCATAGGCTACCGTATCGCTGACTATTAATGCCTTCATTATGAAGTCTATGTGCTTTATTAATGCTAACTTCTATTACATTGTGCATCAATTATTATTATTTCCTTGAAATATAGCCACTCGTAAACTTGATACTCGTGTACCCAAAAATAGGAATGAATGTTGAAGTGAATATTTAAGTTCCATGTAATAACAGCTAGGCAATATTATTTTTCAAACTATCGAGATGAGTCGGGAAAATAAATTAAAGGTAATTACGTGATAAACACCCGTGTTAAATCTATGGCTATAGCCTTATAGCTAGGCAATAAACGTCTTTAGTTTATTCATTATTTTACATTAAAAATAAACTAATCATCATTTTGAATCATCCCAAGACTAGTTGAATAAATCAAGAACAAAAACATATTTTTTAAATAGTTTTTTTTTTACTCTGATATTTCTGAAACGTTATAAAGAGATTCCTGTGCTTTTAATTTCAGATGGCAATATTACTGACAATTCTGATTATTGGCTACGCATGTGCAGCCCCTGCAGCAAATGTAGAAGTAGCAAAAGCTGCAGCTGCCAATACACCTCAAGAGACCGATCTCGAAACAGACGCTAGTACATGTATGTTAACCAATCTTTGTACTTCCAACTCTTGAAGTGGCGCCAAAACTTTGTATGTTGAAGTTCATTGCAGGTGCACTTGGTAGAAAAGACTCAAAATATTGTATTGTTTCCAGATTATGACCGTTACTCTAATACCGGAGCCCGAGGCTATTCCGGTGGGTACAGCGGAGGAGTTACAGGATACGGAATAATAGATGATAGATACAGCAGCTACGGTGGATATGATACTAATGGATACGGCGGCGGATACGCTGGAGTTGGTGGATACGGCAACTCGGGATACGATGGGTACCGGGGCGGATATGGCGGCGCAGGCTATGGCGGCTCAGGCTACGGCAATAGTGGCTACGGAAGCGCAGGATACGGCGCTGGCGGCTATGGCAATGGATACGGCGCCGGCAGCGCAGGCTACGGGGGTTATGGCGGCAATGGGGGACTGAACTCCTACAGCGGATACAATAATCCAAGCTACCAAGGCTATGGCCATGTAGGGTATGGCTACTACAATAAGAGACCCGGTTATGGCAACATTTACAACAGTGGCATCACTCCCAGCTTAGTCACTGGGTACAGAGGTTATTCGAGAAAATAAGTGTTCTTTTATTATCTTTTAAAGAACTATGTACGTACTTAAATACCTAATTAAGTTTTACCTTTAAATGTTATTGTAATATAAGCTACCAAAGTACTTCCAAAGCTCTACTGTTTTTGAAACTATAATTTATTTGCCTATTTTTTATCACAAGATAGATGCAGTTTAAATATAAATAAAACATTAAGTTATGCATAGTTTAAAACTTTTATTTCTAACGTGACAGACACACATAGTAGCTAAATCATACACATACCTATCTCATTTTATAATCAAATATTATTGTGAAAAACTGACGAAAAAAGTTAAAATGGCTAGCACAGTCAGGTCTAGAGTGCGGTGGACAAATGCTGGTGCTAGATTAATCCGAACCAGAAACGCTAGTCTGCTTTTTCATAGATTTTAGCGCTCTTTCGCGGAGTTTCTTTTCTAAATCTTCATTGTTGACTTTACCTTCCTCCTCTTCTTCTTCTTCTGGCTCGTCACTATCTGAGGAATCATCCTTCTTCTTAGACACTTTCTTATGTTTCTTGTGTTTCTTATGCTTTTTGGAGTGCTTCTTATGTTTTTTAGCCTTCTTTGACTTCTTGGGCTCATCACTCTCTGATTCAGATTCCGACTCGGAAACCTTCTTTCTGGCCTTCTTTTTCAACACTTGGTCACTATCGGATGAGGATTCATCTTTCTCTCGCTTTTTAGCTTTTTTCTCTCCATCTTCCCGAGTTTTCGGCTTCGCTTCATCATTGTGTTTTGGTTTAACTGCTTTGTCATCCACTTTCTTCGATTTAGGATCAGGCGATGGCGCCTTTTCTTTCGGATCCACTTTTTTACCTCGTCTTACATCTTTTTCAGAGCTAGAGGAATCTCGTTTTGCTGCCTTCTTCTTAGAAGATTTTTCGTCGGAGTCTGAACTATCATCGTGAGAATCGTCAGTATTTCCAGTTTTGTCAGTTTTCTTTAATTTAATCTTTTTATCATCTACCTTCTCAGACCTCGAGCGTTCGCTGCTAACGTCTTTGTTTCGTTTTTTCTTTTTATCGGCATCAGACTCCTCTGGAATGTTTTTTTGTTTAGACTTCGAGCTCTTATGTTTAACCTCTTCTTCTGAGCTGGAGTCGGAGCTGGATGAACGGACCCTCTTCTTGCGAGACTTCTTAGCCAGCTTCTTCTTGGAGGTCTTTTTGCTCTTCTTCTTTCTGTCGTCTTCAGAGTCACTGGATGAAGAGTCCTCAGACTCACTGTCGGATGACGAGCTTTCCTTTTTGGGTTTCTTGCTCTTCTTTGAGCTTGATTTATCTTTGCGTTTTGGTTTCGATTTGCTTTTCGATTTAGCAACTTCTTCGTTGCTTTCACTCTCGGATTCGGAGCGATGTACTTTACGCTTACCTTTCTTGGGTTCCTTGGCTTTGCCGGCTTCCTCAACCTGCTCTTTTCCGGAGGCATCATCGCCGGATCGATCCGCCTTCTTGGTTTTTTCGAGCTCATGTTTCCTAAGGAAAGGTGATGGTGTACGAGATAAACTCTTTGAGTACTCACGTAAGGTCGGTATAGCTATGAAATCTGCACGTTCCTCGTCATCCGAAGTGCTGACCTTCTTTTCATTGTCCTTCTCCTTTTGTGACGCGGGCTTCTCTTTTGCGACAGATGACTCCCTACTGGTGCTGGAGATTATGCGCTCTTTTGATTGGACTCGAGGGATGGATACGCGCTCGACAGACTTCTTGCGCAGCTTCTCCAAATTCTCTATAATAACAAATTGGTTTTTAATATTACTATTACTCATTATGCTATAGATAAAAAAAAACTGATTTATACTGTGTAATAATTAAATAAATCAAAAAAGATTCAAGTAATTTATAAAATTAACCTTTTCTCGGTATGGAAACAGACTTTTCCAAACGTTCCTTGATCAGGTCACTGGACCTCCTGTCGCGGGACTTCCTGTCCTTGGATCTTCGGTTATCCCTGGTAGAGCGGTCCCTCGATTTTCTATCCCTGTTATAAAATAAGATAGCAAGTTTAGACGATGGCCTTTTCATTCTCAGTCATAATAAGCACATTAAAATGTATGTCTTGAAATTCTCAAAACTGCAGACCCATCGCAATATGTATCGTGAGAATTGGTAACTACGAGTACAATGTTACCACAACACCCAGTACTGGGACATATAAACTGTAAGATTAGCGATCAAGCTATAGTTATTACCTGGATCTGGATCGCCTGTCCCTGGAGCGTCGGTCCTTGGAGCGACGCACCGAAGAGACGCGGCCCGATCGGCGTCGGGAGCCCGATCGCCTACGGGAACGAGAACGACGGCGGTCGCGTGACCTACACACAAACAAAGGCTATGGCTTACACGATATCTAAGTAAAGGCGACAACAATAAAAGCACAAAGATGCAGATTAGCGCTCGAAAGTAATATTTCTCCACAATGTTGTCGAATTAGTGTAATCTAATTAATATAAATTCCCAACACAAACATAGACATAAATTTAATGAACCACAAAAACGGAATTGTGCAAGTAGATGTTATTAATCTTATCAGCGTGAAATAAGCCTAAAAATGTGAATGAGCCACCTAGAACTATTTACATACAGTATAGAGCGAAGTTTAAACTATGTTAGCAGCGTTGACAGTTTACACGTAGTTACATGATACGACGTGAAGCCATGCAGACAACATAAAAACCAGTAAAAGACGAATTACCTGTCCCTCGAACGTCTACGAGAGCGTGAAACCGAGCGAGTCCGTCGGCGCCTTTCAAGCGATCGGCGACGTTCGCGCGACCTAGTAATCATGTTAACTAATGCAATCTCGATAAATATTATGTTACTTGATAGTTGAAATTACGAGTGTATCGTACAGGCTTGATTGTCCAGCCAGGCAACCAAAATAATATCTGCGGTTATTCCAACAGCATTTATTTCAGTGAAGCATTGCGTTCTTTTGGTTATCGCACAAGCCTTTTTTTTTAAATATCGAATTTATAAATATTTTTGTAAAAAAAAAATGGTTAGGATATTTATTGTTCTCAGTCAGACGACTTGTATTTAGCTGAATTTACTATATTTGTGATAGTGGATCTAAGGATAGTAATAGCTTTTAGACTCACCTTTCTCTTCTTTCATTCCTTTCCCGTTCACGGCGTCGTCTTTCCCGTTCGCGTTCTCTCTCCCGCTCGCGTTCCCTCTCTCTTTCCCTTTCACGACGATCAACCGATCTGCGTCGGCTGTTGCGACGACGTGACTTGCTTCTGCAAGCATACAGCCAGTGAAAGTACTAAACTAGCTTGAGTAGTTCAATAACAGCAGCTAATATTGTTGCAAGCGATATACTCAGGACTCAATATGAATATTATAAAACACTGAAAAATAGCTTAGTATTTAGTTCTAGAAACTTTAACAAGTTTGTTTCATACCTTTCTCTGCGAGAACTGCGTCTAGGGCTGACACTGTTAGACGAATCGCGGTTGGAACGGTAATGACGTTTCTTATGTGAAGCTGATGACTCCCGTTTTTTCAGACTGCCACCTAAAGAACAAAATTCAATATTTAGGTACCTACATGAAGTTATTCATAGTAGACAATGAGCGGTGGCCGAGAAAAATGCGGCCGCCTCAAATTAGACCACCTGCTATATACTTTGAAGCTGTGAAAACAAATTGGCAATTTGCAAAAAGACCTTCCAGTATGCTTCATAGATTAATATTAGAAGTGATTACTTGCAATATGTATGATCTACTATAATCGCAACAATAATTTCATTAACGATATGATTGCAAAATATTTTTAACGAGTTCGTTTTTACTTACGAGAAGACGCAGATGAAGACCGCCTTGCGCTGGAGGACCGACGAGATTTCTCCACCTTTTTGTCGTCGCCACTTTTGCCTTTGACTGACCTAATAACCAACGTCAAAAAATTACAATTACAGTAAGAAATAGCTTTACATGTTCATTCTTGACGGAGGGCATAGATTTAGAGAAATGGTAAAAACTTAGCTTTTACTCGATAGTTTTATTTATAGCCAAAACAACATGGCCTAGCATTCAGCCTAACTTGGTTTACTTACTTGGCAGGCGAAGCTGATCTTGACTTTGGTTTCTTATCTTCAACATCTTCTTTGACAGTATCATCCTTGGTGTCATCTTTGATGGATTCAATGGTGGTGTCAATTACTTCGTCCTTCGCATTCTCCTCCGCCTCGGTTGTTTTCTCAGGAGACTTGCCATTTTCTGTGACTACTGTAGATTAGAAACAATTAGAACATTTTAATAAAAAAAACAGTGTTGGGCGGTACCTCGAATTTAAATCTGAGGGTCGTGGGTACGCATCCCGGACGTGCATCAATGAATTGTGCCAAACATAATGTTTTTGAACGTGCTTCTGACTACCCCCTTTAGACATCTTCAAGGATCCAAGCGCTTCGCGATCTGAGAATATGTCTACCGTACTTGGGGATTACAGTCGTTATCATATTTCAATTTATAATAAAAAAATAGTTATGGCGGTGTAATAAATTCGACTGGGAAAAATAATCGGGAATTTGTTTATAATTGATCACCTTTAGGTTCTGCTTTGACCTCATCTTGAGAAGGCTTCGCCGGGCTGCTCTTGTCGCGACTGCGCCTCCGCGACTCGCGACGCCGAGGACTACCGCCGTTGCGGTGCCTAGAAGAATATCTTACTAATATTGTAAATCCGAAAGTTTGTGAGCATGTTTGGATGTTTCAGAGCCAATCGCGCCCAAACGACAACGAATTTGGATAAAACTTAAAATATACACAGCTTTGTCCTGGAATAGTATATAGAATACTTTTATTTAAATAACACGCGAGTGAAATAAAATATTCTAATCAATCAGGCCATATTCATGATCACACTTGTGTATGTATGAACTAAGTTCGTATAAGATAGTGGCCAACTAGACGGCATTAAAGTAACTAACTTATTAGGCCTCCATCGTGGCTTGAATAAGCGGTATGTCAGTATATAACCTATGTCATATCATGAAGATGATCATCACATCCTAGTATCGTCTGACTGAGAATGCGACTTTTGCCAACCCTCAGTATTAATTTTGAATTTGACATGTCTCTATGCAGGTTTTGCTGAGAAAACTCACGATTTCTTCAGCTCACATGTGTATTTGTGATGATATGTAACCAAATTATTGGCATGTTGTCTTTTAATAGAAGTAATTGTTTGATTATTATGAAGATTACTTACTTCCTATCGCCGGACCTTTCGCGTGACCTTGAACGCGAGCGACGCCTCTCCCGGGAGCGCCTCCGCGACCGCGAACGAGACCGCGTCCTGCGACGTTCCTTGTCCTTATCTTTGCTGTTTTGCTGTTCTTCCTACAAAGACACCAAATTATTTAATATTACATATTTATTTTTGCACATATGTGCTAATAATTAACTATGAAAAGAAAAAAGTGAATTTGGATAGAATTAAACATACCATCCGCTTCTTTATTTCTTCTTTCTTCTGCTGCGTAAAGGACTCCGGTATTCCATTCTCACTAGCCTGAGCGCTCAGCAGCAGCTCCCAAAGCTCACCCATGAAAAGACGCGCGTTCTTGCCGTTCAGGAATCCAGTCAGATTGATCTGCATTTTCTTGGGGCAAGGAAACTAGGATTCGAGACAGGATCGGGAAGAAAACAATCTCTGGTCATTAATCTGCATCATTCTCTACACTAACACCCTAACTTTACTTGCAGGGAAAGTTTTTGTTATTTGAAAATCAACTTTTTAGTGAAAGTCGTCAAGGGCGCTCTAGTTTACTTTGAAAACGGTGTTTGTGAAAACAAAGCATAGAGATGACTCGGGTAGGGAAGTGAACAACATCAAAAGAGAGTTTGTACATCAAATGATTAGTGTTCTTGATGTGGAAGCGTGTTGAGCGATGGGGTGGCGACAGCGACGGCGGTGGAGCAGAGGCGCGCGGCGGCGGCGGTGACGCTCGGCTCGCGACGACACGCGGAAAAGCAGCAAACCTCTTCTTTCTTCATTCTCTTGCATCTGTAAGGGTGTTGCCAACACAACCATTATGCTGAACGAAAATCCTACGAGAGGGAACTTCCCTACCTCAAGTCAATTCAAACCCCTTAACGACTTCCGATTGTTTATAAATTTGAAGAAAAAACTATTAATTTGTTTCATGAACTTAGAGAACTCCATTTCTCGCATTGTTCTTTAGAAAGTTAGCATTGTTTAATTATTTAATTTTCCCTGTAAATACCGATTGAAATGCTAAGGGCCTCCATAGAGCAGAGCCGGAGTGGGCTGCGTCAGGTCACGGGGCGCGGCAGGCAGGCAGCATCGACGGCGCTCTAACCGGTGGAGACCATAGAAATATCCATACGCAATCAAAATACATTTATGACACATCTTCATTTGCAGTTTCTTATGCAGAGATTCAAACTAATAACTAATTCTCTAAATTATTATTTTTTGCAATCCACTGCAAAGAAACTGCAATGATTACATCTGTTCTTAAATAATGTGATAAATTTATTTGAAAAAATTAGTCACCTTTTCCTCAAGTTGATTGTTGACGTAGTCGATGACCACATCATCTTCCATCTTCAGGATTTCAGTGATCTTCTGGGTGATCCATGGCTTCAGTACATCAAGTTTCACCTTGGACATGTCCACCTAGCAGATAAACAAAGCTTCATATTATACTAGACATCATATACTCACTGATCTTGTTTGATTTTAAGTTTATTTTCTATGATAATCTACACTACCTCCTAGGTGAACTCTTCAACATAGACAATAAACTTCTTATATACAAAATAGCATTAAAATCTATCTGGACATTATGGCATACTGGAACTGTACACATTTAGCAATAAAACAAAGAGATTATTTTATACCATACCTACTTTAAAAAGCTTATTTTATTCACGCAAAACAGTGAATAAAAAGGCCTTTTATTTACTGTTTTGTTTTTATTCACTATTTTGGTGTTTGAATTTGGAACACAAAATATATCCGGTCTCTATTTCAATGCTTACACAAACTCCTTGCGCTGAGATTCGAAATTCAAAACTCTTTGGTGCAAATAAATTCTCGAGATTTGATTGGTCGATATTTGCAACAAGGAGTTTGGCATTAGATTAAATAAATATTCTCGTAGTCATGGTATAAAGTATAGTATGCAACTCCTGAATAAAGTACGAATTTATATCGAGGGCCATGAATCACTCGCGTCGTTCAGGATTCTAACAGTTGAATCACTCGCTGCGCTCGTGATTCAATCATTGGAGACCTTCACTTGCTCGTGACTCATCTACGGCCCTCGCTTTAAATCCGTTCTTTATTCACTAGTTGCATAATATACTATTACACTGATCCAAATACAAGGAATGCCAAAATAAATTATGACATACTTGTATTTGGACGAGTATAACTTTTTGATTCATTGCTAAATGAGTTCTACCAGTTATAGTATGCCATATGTCCAGTACTTATTTACTCAAATCACTTAGTTAAACAGCTTTACACCATCAGCTACCCAAAAGTCTATGCAGACAACACATCATAGAACTAGATGTAACATGATGCATAGAGAAAAGTAGACATCAAGAAAAGTAGAAGGCAGCTAGTTTGGTAGAGCTTTTCATATACAATCCTGAATACCTAAACCAAACCTGCTTTAATTCTGGAGCACAGACTCTAGCTAGAATGTTTTTAGACAATAAAAAAGCTTATTGGATCGGATGCTGGTTATAATTATGAACTAGTTATGGCGCGAAACCTTGATTTAGAGAGCCCGGTTCGCATTTCGCACTTGGATTATTATCTGATCAAACCTGTCGAGTCAAGCAGTCACCAAACTTCATTTGCTTCATCAGTTTCTTCTCTTTGTCGCTGAAGCGGGTGTCCTGCTCCGTACTCGTGCCCTGTAGCGGACAAATCATACTTAGCAATCAAATTGAACATTGAAAATCAATAGGTAGGTACTCTGGTAACCTTCCTCACTATGTCGTAGCAGAAGCAGACTAGCAGGTTCGACAAGCTAGTAGGTATATACCTACAATATAAATAAGATTAAAGATTACATTTAGTTGAAAGTCTTTACCGTATACATCATCATCATGATTGCGTCCTTTAGAATCAATACTCTGTTGTGGGCGAAGGCTTAGAGACCTCCGAAACAGGCGTGAGGACGCCTACCGAAGCAAACTTCGAAATATCAGTGTATTTGTTAACTCTTACACAATTTGAACGAACAATGAGATACACTGGTATTAGAACGCCATAGTTTTAAGTTTTTTAAACCATTTCATAACAAAATATCCACAATTACACAAAAACAAAATGTGGCCTCCTAACTAAGCAGAACCGCCATTTTGCATTTGTTTTTTTTTTTGTCGATGTAATTCGATGGCCGGCCAAAGGCCGGCCGTGCCGTGGTTAATTTAAATATTGCCAGAAGCTTGCTTCTAATTGCACGATGTTTGAACGTTTTTTAGCACGAACCACTGCACAAGCGTGTAGGTATGTAAATGACTGATTAGTAGTTTTTATTGTGCTGAGCTAGTAATTTGTAGTAAGTATTACGCATTATCTAAACCAAAGGTCAAAAACAGAAACAAGCACGATCGTGAATTAATTACTAATTATAATTAGATTGGTAATTTAAATACCGTAATTTATAATAATTTTTTACTTAACCGACTGTCGCCTTATCACCTTTTTTTTCACTCTACTTTTCATTCTTCTTCTACCAATTCTGCCATTTATTAAGGTACATAACTACATTAGAGTTAGCCTTAATACTCCGTAGCCGGGCCCTAGCACCACTTATTGTGTCTTTTTGGACACGTCCGGGCTCCAGCGGCTTGTGGCGCCTAATTATCTCGTTTTTGAGAAGGTATTTACTCTTCTTTTAAATATAACCCCCATACTTAATTAATTGCTTTAATTTCAACCAGAATAAACAAGCCTTACTTGTGTTTGATCTATGCGTTTTCGGATTTACTTAATTTTTTGGTTATTTATCATCTTCTGTAGCTCCTTTGCTTGAGTTGGCTGGTACTTACAAATTCTTAATTAGCTTCAATGACAACGTTCTATTATTTTTAAACTTTACATTACACAATTATTGACCCATAAAGTCGATGACAATCACCTATTCTAACAAGCAAAGCCACCATTGCCTTGGTTATACAATTCATTTATTTTAATTTGAATTATGATTTTTGAAATTTGGTGCTAAGCCTGTATTTATATGTATCTTTGTTTATCTACCCGACTACTGTTTGTTGTTTAGGATACAGTTAGAATAAAATTATTGACATCAATTATTGAATTTTGTTTATCTGGTATATTTCAAACCCAAGTTCAGGGGGTTCAAAACAACGACGAAGGGTTTCGCCAAAAGGTTGGTAGTGCCCTTGCTTGACTCATCTTGGTAGAGGCACTACCGTGCTCCCAGATCATAAAACGCACGTTGTACCGTGCTACAACAAAATAAATGGCAAGTGGCAACCCTATCTCTAATTGACCAACCATAGACAAATAAAGTACCCTCGCGTACCAAAATGTTTAGAGCTGGGACTCCAACCAAAATCTTTTAGTGTGGGTGGGTCGCACTCGTGTTTTAAAGTATCAGGTTTCACAAATACCACCCTCAATATTATGTACAAGGTTGATAAACCAGGTTTTCAATATTTTTGAGATTGCGCCCCGAATCAACTCAGCCAGCACCGAGGCGGTGAATTTTTGTGGATAAGAATTTTAGTTTATTTTATGATTTTTAAAAGTACTACATAGCTGTCTCGGCTGACGTTGTTCTGTCAAATTTCAATAATTCTATAGTAAAAATCACTTTCAGTTTCTTTCAAATTTTCCAAAAAAACAGTTCAAAATACGTACTCATACTCATACGTACCGAATATACACAACAAAATCTTTTTTTTTTTTAATAAAAATCGGTCAATCAGTTCGAATATGTTTGGTTACAAACATTGTGACACGACAATTTTATATATGCATATTAAATACGCGTAAGAAACGTGACGTCACATGTACATATTTTTTTACGCCTAAACTTGGTTTTGAAACCAAGTCGAGTAAATACGCACTCGCACCACCTCTAATCATTAGATAACCAAAGACTAGAAAGAAATCATAGAGTGCTAATAAGCATAAGCAAAGCATTAATTTTCTATATTTTATACAGACTGTCCGACTGTACTAAAATAGTAAATCAAATGATTTGCACTCGAAAGACTCTTTTAAAATTTTACAATAAAAAAAATGCAGCATTATGTAATATATAATAGTTGTTACCATAGGTGGGCACAGTTAATCTAAAAGTTAATTTCGTTAAATTCGTTACTTATAAAGTTAACTTCGAGAGTTAAATTCAACTCTCGAAATCTAATCGTTAACCAAAAGTTAACCAAAAGAAAAAAAAATACACAAATGTAGCTTACAAAAAAGTTAGGTTATAATTTGTCGTATTCACTGACAGTAGCACTGACACTTCAAACACCGCCTACTTCTCAATATTTCATCAACATTTTGTGAAGTTAACTTCAAAGTTAATCCGTTCAGCAGATTGTTAACTTCGTTAACTATCGATTAACGGATTATTGAGTTGATACTCAACTTTGGTAGTTACCTATAGGTACCTATCTGACTGATGTACATAGTTTGGATAGGACGCAGAAATTAAATTATACTACTAGCTCAGTCAGATCTTTAATAAAAGCCATATAGCAAACAAATATTTTGTTTTCAAGTATCCCATCTAAACAAATATAATAACTTATTATTATTGCAAATTGTACGTAATGTAATTAACATTATTTTATTGTTGTTGACATTGCATAAGCTCATGTTGTTTGTTCTTATTTATTTCAGATAGTGCTCTGAGAGTTCATAACTGATTGTGTTTGATCTTTGACATTGACGTAATGGAACTGTCTATCACCATTTATTAATTTTATTGTTTAGTTTTAGTTCAGTCAGTTTGTCCGTGGAGTAAAGTGCGAGAAAAATGACGCTAATACGATTTTTTTCGTCCGAAGCATTTAGTGCAAATAAAACAAAAGAAATACTAAATAAACTTAAGAAGCTTGATTCTGATGTTTCTCATCTAACCACCGAACATTGCTACCACGTTGAGCTCAGTGAAGGAAATGATTATCTCAACATAAATCAAATAAAAATTCTAAAATGGCTGCTCAGCTCTCCACTTCAGCCATATGCTTTGAGGAATGAAACTAACTACAAGAGCGTCCAAGGCAATCAAATTTTAATTGAAATTGGCCCCAGGTAAAAGTGTGTTTTAAGTAGGTACCTAGAATACTTACATGTTAAAGATAAGTATATAGTGTTAAACAATTTTTTTATTTTGTTTACAGGTTTAATTTCTCTACAGCAGATTCTAGTAACTCTATTCAGATATGTGCAAGTGTGGGATTGCATGATGTGGTACGTCTGGAAGTGTCGACCCGGTACCTTGTCACCTTCAATAGATCTAAGAATGTTTCAAATGATCAGTTCAAAGCATTGGCTGCTCCACTGCATGATCGAATGACACAATGTATCTATACAAAGGCAAATCTACCTCGCCATAGCTTCAATGAACGCTTGCCAAAGGATCTGGAGCCTTGGTATGTGGTTCCTCTGCAGAATGAGGGTAGGGCAGCAATGGAAAGTGTCAATAAAAAACTAGGTAAGCTGCAAAGATGAATAAGTCTGGATATTGATAATATTTTCATAAAAATCAATCTCTTGGATTGCGAGTTTAACACTACCAGAGTACCTACAAATCTTTGAAATAAAATAAAATATTTTTTTTTGCATTAAGTTGGTATAAGCAGAACAGAAATACAATTGAGGAGTCTCACAAAAAAATAATATAATAAAATTTTGTTTAGTAGTTTATTATTTAATAAGAAGGCCTATTATGGGAGAATACAGTTGTGAGTAAGCCCAAACTAAGCCTTACACTATGTCACATAGGTACTCAAAAATGTTTGAGTAAACAAACACATTCTCATGTATGTTAGAGAATCAACATTTCTAAAACATTCTCAGGTCTGGCTTTTGATTCCTGGGATATGGACTTTTATATGGATCTGTTTGTGAATAAACTAAAACGAGACCCAACAAGTGTTGAGTTATTTGACCTAGCTCAAAGTAACAGTGAGCATTCTCGCCATTGGTTTTTCAAGGTAATCATTATCTAAACTCGGAATTATACACCCATTTGAATTAATGTGTATGAATAATTATAATATGATTTGTTTCTAGGGCAAGATAATATTAGATGGTAAAGAAATTGATGAATCTCTTATTGATATGGTTGCGTCTACACAGAATTCTTCAAATAAAAACAATGTCATCAAGTTTGGAGATAACAGCAGGTATTTTTATCTAAAAAAAATTTTACATAAACACCTATCAGCATCGACTACATAGCCTAGTCGATGCCTATCAGTCATAATACAATGTCTAGTCCGGACCACACTAGAATTCCCCCTGTCTGAGTATCAGAAACTGACAGTATCTTAATTGTCTCTTACTAGATAAGATACATCCATGACCTATAAGGCCAGCTGGCCCTCAGAACAAAATATTATTTGATAGACATGTATTTATTATGATACCTTACTTTACTCACCTTCTGAAAAACACTTTTTTTTCATGCTGCATTTCTAAAAGATTTCGGGTGGGTACTTAAAGTTAGTTACTATTTACTATGTAATTACAATATGTGCAGGAATCATCATTATCATCACATTCAGCCTTTCCGATCCCACTGCTGGGCATAAGCCTCTCTTCGTTTGCGCCATTTGTCTCTATCTTGCGTTGCGCCAATCTCTCGTGCAGAAATATTATCAATAAATTCGTTTGTACATATTTCCAGTGCCATAATAGGATTCAAGCATAAAAAGCTACGTCCAAGCAATGTGCGCAACCCGTCTCAAATTGTTGAGGAAGAAATTGATTCTGATATTATATTCACGGCTGAGACTCATAACATGCCGACTGCAGTAGCTCCATTCAGTGGTGCGACTACAGGGACTGGCGGGAGGATCAGAGATGTTCAGGGGGTCGGGAGAGGAGGGCATACAGTGGCTGGCACAGCGGGTTACAGCGTTGGAAACTTGCATATACCCGGTAAGTTTTTCATGTTTTATTTCTATGCTGAGACCACTTCTCAATGTACACACAAGATAGAGTCGAGGCGGCGTCGAGACGCAGGCTTACAATTTCTACGAAATTCTAGAAATTAATGGCAGCACGAAATCGCGGCTCAGGCGAGGTGAAAAAGCGCCGCTTATGCGCCCACGCCTCGACTTATGCTCGTGTGGGCGACGCGACTTAGGGTTTGAGAGAGGGGAGTACATACAGTGAATGGTACGGCGGGATATAGGAACTTCATATATCCAATGTTGCTTTGATGATATCACAACACAACAGGGACTTTCGTAAGGCATACGTACAAAAGTCATAAAAAAAATTACCTCTTAACATATCTGCGCCATCATCACTACATAGTATAAAGCAAAGTCGCTTTCCGCTTCCCGCGTCTGTATGTATGTATGTATGTTTGCTTATATCTTTAAAACTACACAACGGATTTTGATGCGGTTTTTTTTAATAAATAGAGTGATTCAAGAGGAAGGTTTATATGTATAATACATGCATAATATAGTAGAGAAACACTGATAATTTTAGAGGTTTCTAATGTGATGTCGTAAATAAACACATTTTTTTGCGCTTACATTGCAAATGCTGGCTGAACCCCACGAGATATATCAAAATAATGTACTTACTACAGTATTGTACACCTTAAAAACGTCTACAAAAAAGTCAACGATGGTATTAGAAATGTCTTACGCACAGCGAAGCGGGCACGGGTCAGCGTATAATGATATTCATATATGACCAAGGCATTGATTATAATGTTTATTGCAGGCTACGACTTACCTTGGGAGGAAAAGGGATGGGAGTATCCTAACAACTTCGCATCGCCTCTTCAAATAATTATTGAAGCTAGTAACGGCGCTTCTGACTACGGAAATAAGTTCGGTGAACCCGTGGTAACAGGTACGTCATCATCTACTTATGACTTATCCCCATATTCTTAGTTGTTACCTCGACTCTACCTTGACTCAAACTCTTTCGAGGTCCCTCGAAAAGTACCTCATAGGCGCATATATATTCTTACACAAACTTTCGGATTTATAATATTGGCTAGGATTGTTGTTATTGAAAACGCGTCGATCACCTGATTTGTCTAAGTCTAAAGTCTAAGACCATGTCTTTCTCCTAACGTTATCCATGTTTTATTTCATTAGCTTGTAACAGCTTATTCGTACGATCGTACTCAATTTATAGCAATCTTACGTCATGCCAGTCGGTATATTAAGGTAAATAATCAATTTCAACTTGCTTATCAATTGTTTGGTATCTTTCCATAGTAAAAATAACCAAGTTTGTAATAATAAGTGCGAGTCGGACTCGCGCACGAAGGGTTCCGTAGTTATCTATAAAAACGGCAAAAAAATCACGTTTGTTGTATGGGAGCCCCCCTTAAATATTTATTTTATTCTGTTTTTAGTATTTGTTGCTATAACAGCAACATAAATACATAATCTGTAAAAATTTCAACTGACTAGCTATCACGGTTCATGAGATACAGCCCTGTGACAGACAGACGGACAGCGAAGTCTTTGTAATAGGGTCCCGTTTTTACCCTTTGGGTACGGAACCCTAAAAAAAACGGCCAATTTGAATGCTGGTTGTTTTAAGAGTTTTGTATGACTCAAGACAACAAGAGTATGTTTAACTCGAGAGAAACTCAAGGCTATATATCTTAAATCATCTGAAGGGGTTCTTTAGGTATAATATTTATCATTAGGTTTATTATGTTTCAGTGAATTCCATTAAACTTTATATAAATAGTAACTTTGAACAGTCCGGAAATGCTATAGGAGAATGTAAAATGCCATAAAACTAACTATAAAATAAATAAATAAATATTGGTGAACATTATCACACAGCGCTATCTAGCCCCAAATTAAGTACTATGAGAACTAGATAACTGATAGAATATTTATATACTTTTTGTTTGTAGATACATACTTATGATACATTATAACACCCACAAACAGAAGAAACATCTATGTTCATCACACAAATATTTGTCCTGGGTGGGATCGAACCCACAACTACTTATTTATTATGTTTGTATAGGATTTGTACAATCATACGGTTTGAAGAATGCTGATAACGCGAGGGAGGAGTTTGTGAAACCGATCATGTTCAGTGGCGGCATCGGATACATGCCCCACACAATGATCAAGAAGAACAAGCCCGAGAAAGGTAAGAAATTTTATATATAACTAGCTGTCAGACAGACGCTGTCCTGTCAAATTATATTTTTTTCATAAGAACCTTCTCCTAATAATAACGAATACAACAAAAAGAATTAGCGAATTCGGTTCAGCTGCTCTCGAGATTTGCGCTTAGCAACACATTTAGCGATACATTTTATATTATAGACTAACCCTTCAGGTCATGTCACAGTCAAAGCAGATAATTTGATAAAAAAACATGTTCCTTTGTCAAACATGTTGTACGTGAAGGAGACCTGATAGGATTTCCATCTTGTTAGCAGATAATAGTTGTGACTCGTGAGCCAGATGTTTAAATTTTATCTATCTGACAATAACACTTACAAGTATGTCATCATTCATCATCTCATCGGCACAGCATGTACAAAAAACATGTTGTACATGGAATTTGGCTTATGTTGATTTACAAGCCCCCTGCCTGACTTCAATCCTTTTTTTGGAATACTTGCTGGCTATGTTTAGCTAGCACAATAACACTAATGTATAAAGTAAAAATTATGTAGGTTCAGATTCTATATTGCCAAGTTCTAAGTGCCAAGTTTTATTTCAACCTCTAGAACACACTTCTAGAGGTTGAAATAAAAATATATTTTTTTATGCAAGTACGTTCAAGAACAAAGATAAATTCATTGATACCTAACAGTAGTTGATTTCGTAACGATTTGTGGAAATGAGTGGTCTATCGAATGTACAGTGTCGAAAATGGTTTAAATAATAATATTGTTTATAAAAATAATAATAAAAATGTATTTATTTGAGCACAAATAATTAAAAAACACTGCATTTATACATTATTAAAACTAATAATTATGCACTGATTTTAAATGCAAATAATAAATAATTAATAAAATTAATGTATTAAAGCCGTCAGGTGCCTAAACTAGACTGAGATAGCCTGTACGATAGGCACCTGCGCTCCAATTTGAATTCACAAAAAAAAACATATTATTTTAATTCATGATTAATGAATAATCATATAAGTGCACACTGACCAATCTTACATGCATCTTTATATTCACTCCATGCTAAGTTTTTCTGGAAGAGATCGCTTTTTAGCAATAAGACCGCCCATTCTGCAGTGTTTGCTCTAGTTTAAATTTCTGTTGATTTTCATTCATGTTTGGTGTGTTTTCAGGTTTGCTCATGGTGAAGATTGGTGGGCCCGTGTATAGGATCGGAGTGGGCGGTGGCGCGGCGTCATCTGTCGCGGTACAGGGCGGGGATTCCCGCGACCATGCACTTGATTTTGGAGCTGTGCAAAGAGGTGTGTTTTGAATAATTTCTCTTTCTTTTCTTTGTTAACTATTGATTTTGACAAGGGTTTTTGCGTGCGTATATTATGCTGTTGTAACATAGTAGAAACGTCGAGAAATTAAAATACCGCGATGCAGACATTTGCATACATTTGCAATATTATGAATTTATGAATAACCAGCCGACCCGTGAAAGACGTTGTCATGTCAAATTTCAATAATCGAATGGAAATGACTGAATTTTTTTAGTCTGTGATTTGTTGCACACCAGCGCCATCTATAGATAAATCTTCCTTTTTGCGTTTTTATATAGTTTTTGGGATGTTTTTCGTATTTTAAAGTAGTCTATTATTTAATCAGGCATTATAATATAATTATTTGCTATAGATGTAGATATTATCTACATCTACAAATTCCTAATATCTTATCTGTTCTTAGGTGATGCTGAAATGGGAAATCGCCTAAACCGCGTTGTAAGAGGATGCCTAGAAGCTGACATAAATCCAGTTGAATGTAAGTAACTCTTGACTTTATTAGTACCTAAAACTACTCCAGTTGCACTCTCAAAGAGGTTGAGTTTCGGAAATTCCTTCCTTATTGCTCTTCTAAACTACAAAAGTAATCTTCACTCCAAATCTTATGGAGGAAATGGAACGAAATATAAATATTACATCTTAAGTTTTGTGGTTTTGTGTGTTGATTGTCAGTCAGTCACGCAACTGTATTATATAATATTTAGATTTATAACCTCTATATGCGATTTTCACCTTCTTGAATTAGCAATAAAACATTGTTTCAAATTTATATAATCTAGCTAGAATTTATATATTCTAGCTATCCACGACCAAGGCGCGGGCGGAAACGGAAACGTCCTAAAGGAGTTAGTAGAACCAGAAGGTGGGGTCGTGTTCACTGAGGAGTTCCAACTAGGCGACCCAACTATCACCACACTGGAGCTGTGGGGCGCTGAGTACCAGGAGAATAATGCCTTACTATGTTCCAAGGATAATAGAGCTACACTTGAAGGTATGATTAAGTTGTATTAGCTGGTGGCCAATTCTAGTGTTGTTTAAATGTTTACTTATAACGACTGGGAGGCTAGCACGAATCACTATGTGGCTCGTGTGGGCGATGCGTCTATCTTATCAACATCGTATCGTCCAAATGTCAAAACTGACACTTATACAATACAATATAGTGCTCAGGGCCTGGTTTCGTCATTATCGACGGCAGTAACTGTGCTCCTATATATTTTGCCAAATCGCACTTTTAGAAATAGTCGTCTGTTGTAGTAGAATAGTCGGAAACGATGTGATGTTTGTCCCGATACATCTTTTTTAAGAGTAGACCCCCAGGCCAATGGTATGTAAATTGTATCAAACCTACATCCGTATTGTATCTGAAAACTCTTTTGTTTTAGAAATATGCAAGCGAGAAAGATGCCCAGTTTCATTTGTGGGCGAAGTGACCGGGGACGGCTACATGAGTCTGGTCGAAGACTCTTACACTGACAAGGTTCTAGACAGGACAGAAAGACTGAAGCCGGAAATGAAGTCTAAACTGCCTTATGACTTGCATTTGGAAGCCGTACTAGGTAAGCTGTAAGCAATGATTGTCAATGCCAGTATACATTAAAATGTGTAGTAAGACAACGGTGTTCCTCTTTATAGGGCTAGGTAGAGGCAAATAAGAAGATATCTAAAGTGAGTAATCAGAGGCACGTCCAAAGATTACAATTGGCACATGCACACTTTTTGTCGTTTACTTTTACACTGCAACGTGCAACGTGCAACGTGTGGACTTACCACACAGTGCAGTTGCAGTAAGTAAATATTGGTAGCTTCAATAAGACCAGCAGGGCTATTTTGTAAAAACATGATTATCATGTTATGATGTTGAATGCAATAACCTAATGTTAGAGAATACCTAATCTGTACACTTTTTATAGTAACTATTCACAGTATTCACTGTTTGTTTATGCACCTATACCTACGCTTCTGCGTAGGTATTGTATTGGAAGCGTAGGTATTATGGCATTCAGTACCATAACATGATAATCATGTTTTTACAAAATAGCGCCACAGTAATACAAGCAAAATAACAAAATTATTATTCGGTTTCAGGTAACATGCCGAGAAAGACTTTCGACTTGAAGCGTGAAAAAAGGACGAAACTACCGCTATCGCTTCCTAAAGATTTGACAGTGATGTCCGCTCTAGACAGGGTTTTGAGATTGGTCAACGTAGCTAGCAAGAGATATCTCACTAACAAGGTACAGTTCTTACAATATAAATTAGTAAACAATAGAATAGAATAAACTTTATTTGTAACAATAAAAAATACATAAAGTGTTTACATGCATAAAGCCAGTAAAGTTTATTGTTCGGGGTCAGCATATCAGGTGGTCTGACCTAAAAAATAATTGATTTGATTTAAATTTATTTCTTTTACAATATTCTCATTTACATCTCATCTCTTCTCTCTTATCATCTCTCATTTATTTCTCATTTACTTCCCAGGATAAATATTTGTGTGATGAATAATAATAAAGATGTTTGTTTTATGCATACAAACAGTACTACAGTATTCTTTTAGTTATCTGGTTCCTATAGTGCAAGCTTTGTCTAGTTTAGGGCTAGATGTGCTTTGTGAAATGCCCTCCAATATTTAACCTCAAACTAGTGGTAATAATATACTCCGTCTCTTAGTTCTAAAGCAAATAAATAGATGAGATCGTTGTGAGATTGAGTCGTCATTATTTTAGGTGGATCGCTGTGTCACTGGATTGGTCGCCCAACAACAATGTGTAGGCCCTCTACACACGCCGTTAGCTGATTGCGCAGTCATAGCGCTAGGTTACAACGATCTCGTGGGGTCCGCCACGTCTATTGGCACTCAGAACATCAAGGGTCTGTTGGACCCCGCGGCCGGCGCTCGCTTGTCTCTCGGCGAGGCTTTGACTAACTTGGTGAGTTGTCTTAATTATTAGAGCGAGTGAAGTGAGCCAAGATCTTTGAATCAACGTTTGTAGGTATGTTTGTCTAAGCATATCTGTCGAACTTTTGTATGATCTGATCTGCATGAAATTTAGGATAATGAATAGGTGGCATTTATGAATTAAATCGGTCAAGGAGTTTTTAGATATCGAGGTACTAAAGAGGGAGTCAAATATGGTGTCATTTTAAAAGGCTTTTTAAATAATTTCCATTTCTGTTCTAGGCTTTATAGTCTCTGACAATTATCTAAACATATAATAAAACTGTAGAAGAGTTCAATTCTGTACATAAATAAAAACAAAACTACTCCTAGGGCCCTTTATACAAGTAACAAAAGCAAAAAAAAAAAATTTTGTCTGTCTGTTGTCCGGCTTTCACGCAAAAACTACTGGACGGATTTTGATGAAACTTTTTTTGTTATGTAGCTATTAGTCCTCGGCAACATATAAGCTATAATTTATTTTGAAAATTGGAAATCAGATGTGAAACTATCTGTCGCCCAGCGAAGCGGGCACGGGTCAGCTAGTGACAAATAAACCTAATGTTTCCTCATAGGTATTCGCCGGTATCTCAGCCCTCGAAGATGTGAAATGCTCCGGCAACTGGATGTGGGGCGGGAAGACTGATGTAGAAGGAGGTTCGCTGGTGGTAGCGTGCGAAGGACTTTGCGCCGCAATGCGAACGCTCGGCGTGGCTGTTGATGGCGGGAAAGACTCGCTGTCTATGTGCGCGCAGGTTGCGGGAGAGAGAGGTAGATATATAATTGTGTCTGGGTAGAAAGAAGAGAGAGAGACCCACTGAGTGAAGCATGTATGGTGCATTGAGCAAATTTTTAGGATTCCGTACTAAAGGGTAAAAACTTTGATAGCTAGACAGTAGAAAAGAAAGTACTAGAAAGTAGTTTTTTTATGTTTGTTACCTCATAACTCCCGACATTTATTGTCATATACCCATTTGGAAATTTATTTTATTGGTTGGGAGAATATACTTGGTCCCATTTTAATTTGAAGAAAAAATACCACCTCTAAGGGTGAAAAAATAGGGGATGACATTTTTATGGGACTTTAACATCAAGAAATCGTTTATGATTTTATTTATTTTAAACGTTATTATTCTTTAGATATAATCTTATTTTATAATTTGCTTGCAGTGAAATCACCCGGCACCCTAGTTGTTTCCACGTACGCTCCTTGTCCCGATATTACAGTGAAGATAGATCCCACACTCAAAGAAGAAAAATCAGCTCTTGTTTATCTGCGCGTTTCTCCAGGAAAATACAGGTATTTATCACTTGATTTTAAACTCTATAGAATAACAACTACATACCTATAATAAATAAATAAATTAATATTGGCGGACTTTACACACAACTAGCCCCAAACTAAGCAAAGCTTGTACTATGAGAACCAGATAACTCATAGAATATTCATATACTTTTTTTTTTGTATATACGAGTACATACTTATTATACATATTAATGATGATTCTTGTTTGAGATTTACATAGCATTTAAGAAAAGGATCATCGGAAAAAAATGATAGGCGCCAAACCAAGTTTGTTGCCCGATTCTTCTATGCTTCACCTAGTTCCTAAGACGTTTCAAAGTGATTTTATTCATTTTTTTTTGACTTTGCAATGATTTAGAACAATATTTTGAAAGGTACGCTTTTGTTTGCAGACTCGGTGGATCTGCTTTGGCTCAGTGCTACAAACAACTAGGCGATACTCCTCCAGATTTAGACAATCCTGAGGAACTCAAGGCCCTGTTCAAGATTACACAGAAATTGTTAAAAGGTGACTAAAATATGCAGTTTTATAAGCGACAAAGGGGCTTGCAACCTGCAATGTATGCTATGCAACTGCAAATTAATGTGGGCATGTGCCAAATGTAATATTTGGACGTACCTCTAACTATCACTTTAGACATACTCAAATATATGAGTGCTTGAAGATCTATGAGGTTATTTACCGGTCATAATTTTCATAAACTTCCGCTTTCACGCTGTAGTTGCGTAAAATTCTTAACAGTAAACTGTTTTTTTACAATATACGAAATATACGAATATAGTAAAACAATATTATTCAACAAGTTATACAAACTTCATACAGTTATACAAGTTATGACAACTTCAAGGGTCTAAGCGCCTTGCGATCTGAGTATGTCTACCGTAGTTGGGGATTACAGTCGTGATCCTATTACATAAGCTCTTATGGTATAGCATATAATTTTAACGTTTTGAATATTGTCTGTAAACAGAAAGGAAGCTACTATCCGGGCACGACATAAGTGAAGGTGGATTCATTACCACGCTCCTAGAAATGGGCATCGCCGGCATTCGAGGCATGAACCTCGACATTCACCTTCCCAACACTTCACCTATCGAAGCACTATTCAATGAGGAACTAGGTATCGTGCTCGAAGTAGCAACGGCCAACTTGGAATATATTCTTGGAGAGTATAAGGCGAATGGTGTATTTGCGATGAATATCGGCCTTACGGGCAAATATGGAATGGATGCGCCGGTTGGTATATTAAAATTAACTAGCAGTCTAGGGATTCAGTTGTCTGGCACCCGGACAAAAAGAACACTCAATTCTTTGTCGAGTGGCAACCATAACATACACAAGTTCCTAAAGTAATATTGTTTTGATATTATTTTTGAGCTTGTGGTACGAACCCTGAGCCTTGAGCATGAGATGACGACTTGAGTAACGACATGATTTTGGTATGAAGAATTCTAGTTCTCACATTAACCACCAGAGGCGTTTAATCGTGATTTCATGCAAAAATCGTGTCATCAAATTATTTTAAACTAGCTGACCCGTGCCCGCTTCGCTGTGCGTAAGACATTTCTAATACCATCGCGGACTTTATTGTAGAAAAAAAAAATGTGTTTATTTACGACATCACATTAGAAACCTCTAAAATTATCAGTGTTTCTCTACTATATTATGCATGTATTATACATATAAACCTTCCTCTTGAATCAATCTATCTATTAAAACCGCATCAAAATCCGTTGTGTAGTTTTAAAGATATAAGCAAACATACATACATACAGACGCGGGAAGCGGAAAGCGACTTTGCTTTATACTATGTAGTGATGAACATATACTATATAGATAAGTATTCCATCAGTGTTCTGGTTGCCATAGTACAAGCTTTGCTAAGTTAAGGGCTAGATGTGTATAATGTTCTCAATTTTTTTTTTATTTCTCAAATGTACACAGGTTGTGCCAAATAATAGCAATAATTAAAAACGCATTCTATTTGCAGATCATCATACATCTGAATGGCCAGAAAGTACTAGACACGAAAGTGATTGATGTGTTCAGAATGTGGGAAGAAACAAGTTACAGGCTTGAGGGTCTTCAAGCTAACACGGAATGCGTCGAACAGGAATGGAAAGGTACCTACTATTTCGACTTGACGCATAACACAATATTCGCCAAGCTAACTAAAAGCGTCGATATTGTTAGAATACGTTCATGCTTTATTTCCATTGCTCAAAGCGGCGATGGGCTTGCAATCTGTCGCGTATGGCATACTAACTATTGGAAAATGTGATGTGGGTGTGCCTCTGATTACCCTTTAGCCATTTTTGTGATCTAAGTGACTAAAGATCTGAGAAAATGTCTCGTACTGGATGATTACCCTCGTGATTCTATTTCAGTTTATGTAAAGTTTTAATTTCCATATTTTGTTGACAGGACTGGCAAAGCGAAAGGGCGTGACGTACAGCGTTTCATTCGACCCTTCAGCAGCGATTGTGAAAACGAAGTCTATCAAAGTGGCTGTACTTCGTGAAGAAGGTCAATATCAATCAATCAATCTTTGGGATCAATAGCTGTATTATGAGATTTAAAAAGATAGATAATAATTTATTGTACACCAGAAATAAACAACAAATACAATAATTTCTAATTACGTAAAATGGGCGGCCTTATCGCTAAAAAGCGAATTCCTACAGGCAACCTGACAACAGTCTCTATCAAGTATGGCAAGCTATTTGTATGGAAAATTTTAGCTCAGTGTAGTTACCGCTAGATGCGCTGAATTTCCTACAAATATAGTTAACGACGAGTTTGGAAATCTTATAATAGGGCACAAAGATCTATTCTAAAATATTTTGTACGTGGTTCTTAAATTCTGGCATCATCATGTTCTATCTCGAATTTTTTTTACATATGAGTGCGCGGAGTGTTCTATTGGTTAATTTAATATCATTGTTCTTACAGGAACCAATGGCGACAGAGAAATGATCGCGTCACTAATGAAGGCGAACTTCGATGTGTTCGACGTGACAATGAGCGATCTGCAGAAAAAGAAGATCACGCTTGACGCTTTCCAGGGATTGGTGTTTCCCGGCGGCTTCAGTTACGCAGGTTTGACAACTAAACTTATGTAATTACTAGCTGTCCCGACAGACGTTGTCCTGTCAAATGTCAATAATCCCACAGAAAAAAACACCTAGGGGTATGAAAAATAGATGTTGGCCGATTCTCAGACCTACTCAATATGCTCACAAAATTTCATGAGAATCGGTCAAGCCGTTTCGGAGGAGTACGGTAACTAACATTGTGACATGGAAATTTTATATATTAGAGAAGATAATGTGTGTAATTTTGTGGTAGAATAGGGATTACGACCGCTGGCTTTCAACTTAGGTAACAGTTTTACAATAAGTAATTACTGCAATACGTGGGAATGTGCTAAAAGTAATGTTTGGACGTGCCCCTACCTATTTAGGCATATTCAAAGATCTGAAAGGATCTCTACCATACTTAAGGAATACAGCCGTGATCCTATTTCTAAGATAAGTTTCCATATATCTAAACTAGGATGTCCAAGAGAGAACCAGTGATACAACAAAAGCAAAAAAACAATAAAGTTAATTCATGTATGTTCCAATAAAAAAAATAATTTCAGACACACTGGGCTCTGCCAAAGGTTGGGCCGCAGGCATTCTCTTCTCTGATTTGCTGATGTCACAGTTTGCGCACTTCAAGAGCCGCGCTGATACATTCTCTCTGGGTGTGTGTAACGGATGCCAGCTAATGGCTCTGCTTGGATGGGTTGACCCGGCCCCAAATGCTAAGGGGGCTAACAGGACCCAGGTGTTTTTGGACCAAAATCAGTCGGAAAGGTACATTTTTTTACTTTATACTCTATTGATCATCATGAGGGCATATATTTTTTTGGTGTCACACAAAAACCGTACAAAACTATTTTACACAGCTGACAAATCAGTCAAGTGCAGTTGGGCGCTATGAGTTTCATACCAGAACAACAACGCAGGTTCCTATTTTATCCTAAACATTTGAGAATGATCTCATAGCTCAGTTGGTAGAAACACATTAAGTTGTGGTTTCGTAGTTTTATTATGTACAAGCTGACCCGGCGAACTTCGTATCGCTTTAGAATTAACAAATGCTGTGTTAAGTTCCCGTTCCCGTTCCTGTTTTCCTGCTTTTCTCTTGAAATTATTGCTGAATTTTCTTTGCTATAAACCTCACGGAGCCCGAGACCTTTCCAACGAATGCAAAACCGTGGAAATCGGTTCTGGAGTTATAGCATCAGGAAGGAAAACCCGACTTATTTTTATATTATAGACTAGCCGATCCGTGACAGACGTTGTCCTGAAAAATTTCAATAATCGAATAGAAAAGACTGAATGTTTTTAGTCTTTGATGTCAGATTCGTTCGCGCCATCTATACCAAAATCATCCCTTGTGCGTTTTTTGTCATTAAGGGGGATGTTTTTCATATTTTAAAGTAGTCTATGTTTTATTAGGGCATTAAATATACACCTACAGCAAATTTCAACTTAATCTGTTTTGTCGTTTAAGCCTGATTGAGGCACAAACACATACTTTCACATTTATAATATTATTAGGATTATAAGTACCTATATATTCATAAGAAAAGTACGTAATTAAAGTACGTAAGTAATTCTATGAGTAATCTGGATATCATACTGCAAGATTTACTTAGTTTGGGGCTAGATACCGCTATGTAGAATGGCAATTAATATTTATTTATTTGTTATCTGTCTTTGTCTAGATTTGAATGCCGCTGGAGCGCAGTGAAGATCTCGGAACGCGCATCGCCGGTCTGGTTTAACGGCATGTCGGGCTCAGTGCTTGGCGTATGGGTAGCGCATGGAGAAGGTCGCTTCACTGTCGCTGAGCCACACCTTTCGCAACAACTAAAGAAGAATAACCAAGTTGCTATGCAGTATGTGGACGACGACGGCGTACCGACGGAAGCCTACCCAATGAACCCTAACGGCAGTCCAGGTAGCCTATTAGAAACTTCCGCCCTAAAGTTAGGAAGTTGGGTGGAGTAGTTTAGGACTCACCACAATATAGTCGATCTCTTCAGTTTTGCTCGACTATGACATTTCCTAACATTTATCAGTTAGTTCATCTGGTCCCTCTGATTGTAGTGTGCAAGAGATAGGCTTGATCTTGGGCGCTCATTCGATAGATATTGATATTTTAATTATAATTGTTTTCCATCAGATGGTCTAGCGGGAGTGACCTCCCCCGACGGACGGCACGTCGCCATGATGCCACACCCCGAGCGCTGCGTGCTTCAATGGCAGTGTCCCGTCCCCGCCCCCTCTACCCCACGCCCTGCCAACCCCAAGAGTCAAGCCTCACCATGGCAAAGACTCTTCCAAAACGCATACTCTTGGGCCTCTAAACAATAGGATAATATTATATTACAGTATAGTATATTATATAACTAGCTTTTACCCGCAACTTCGTCCGTGTAGATTCAGCAAATAGATTTTTGACGTCTTTATCCTAAAACATTGAAATCGGCCCAGTGGTTTAGCTGTGATAAAGTAAAATTCAAAAATCATTTATTTCAATAAAATCACAAAGATCACTTTGAAACGTCTTAGGAACTAGGTGAAGCTACGCCGATTCCACGCGACCAAGCCTAGAAGAATCAGGCAACAAACACGGTCTACCTTTTTTTAATGATCCTTTCCTTAATGCTATGTAGAGCTCCAGTGTGGTGCCAATCGAATAAGGTGAAGGCTCAAACAAGAATAATAATTATAAGTACCTACTACTCAAGTACATACAACAATAAAAAAAATAACTAAAGAGCTTCAGCATAAATTCAAAAAGCAGCACATGTTACACTTTATTTAGAAATAAAACGAGAAAAAGATAAAAGAACTATGTCACAGACAGACCGAGTTACTTTCGCATTTTTAGTATAGCAATAGATATTAAATTTGGCGGTATTTAAATATATTAGACTGACTTCAATAAACAATACCCAAATGATGCATATTTCATTGGCATTGCCAAGTATTAAATTTTAAGGTAGTTTTTTAGTGAGTGAAATTGTACTTGCATTCCATTCCATTCCAGTGGTGTCTAGAGTCTAAGATAATCTTTTATAAAATTATGCAATAAAAATATATTAAATCTTTACAAATGGTGGCCTTCTCAAATGTTTCTCGAATATTCCATAATTATATTGTGATAAAAAAAAGGTGCCATCATATTGTTTGTATAGTTTATTTTGCATTTTCTTATTAATAAGTTACTTCTGTGTAACTTATCTAAATCTATAATTATGTGTATTACTTATTATGTGTATTTTATAAAGATGTATTTTTTAGCTTACAAATACAGAATTACAAATAAATTGTTAGTTCAAAAAAATATGTTTTAGTTTAATGATCATACAAAAATCTAAAATATTATCCTTAACTCTTTACATGTTCATCATCATGATTTCCTGTAAAGTTTTGGTAAGTTGTCTTCTGTGAATTTTGTCCAAGGAATCACATAGAACAAGAAACCATTTCTTTCTGTCAGCCAGGCTATCATATCTTTCCATTATTTTCAATGCCTTTGTGGCGAATGTTCTGTGGTTATGATCAATATCATCAATCACATGTTCACGGATATTTAAGTTTCTTGCAAGATCTTTCCAAGAACTGCCAATTTCTGCAACCACAGTTCCTATGATTCTGTCTTTTCTGTTTTTTATCATATTCAACTCAAATGTGTTGGTGTTTATAAAAGTTTCTGATGGTGACTTGTTGACTTCTTCACAGTCTGTGAACAAAATCAATGATTAAAAGATGAAATGCAATAAAAATGAATGAGATGAAATGAATAAGGGAAGTATGGTTAAGTATGATTGGGGAAACTGAACTGTACACTTATGACTACACTAAACTTTTCCATAATATATCAAACTATTATATCAGACCAAATACTTTAAAAAAATATACTAAGTATAGGTACTGATGAAATCCTCCGTTGAAATACATGACCGTTGATAAAGTTGTTTGTGGGAAAAACACATTCAAGCTATACCAGAATTTATATTTTTAATTAATTTAATTAACAACTAGCGACCCGCCCCGGCTTCGCACGGGTAGCATGTTATTATACATATAAACCTTCCTCCTGAATCACTCTATCTATTAAAAAAAACCGCATCAAAATCCGTTGTGTAGTTTTAAAGATATAAGCAAACATACATACATATTACATACAGACGCGGGAAGCGACTTTGCTTTATACTATGTAGTGATGATTTGAGATCAAATAACATCGTGATATTTCTGTAGGTCCTAACACCTCTTCATTTGAACTAAATAATCCCACTGTTTTCCTGACTACTGTCAATCCACAAACTACTCTTAATTTTTGATGCTTTCTTTTGTACAGAGAAAATACATTTTTATTTTTCACAGACAGCTTAAACTGTCTAGCTATCATGGTTCCTGAGATACAGCCCTGTGACAGACAGACGGACAGCGAAGTCTTAGTAATTGGGTCCCGTTTTTACCCTTTGGGTACGGAACCCTAAAAACCAAAACATGCTTGTGATCTGCGATGTCTGGTGAATGTAAGCCCAAGGTTTTAATTTATAGATAACTAACTAACCCGTCGAACTTCATATTGCTTTAGAATGTTAATTTCCTGTTACTGTTCCCATTCCCATTCCGTCCGTCTCCTGGTTCTAAGCTACCTCACCACCAATTTCCAGCCAAATCAGTTCCGCCATTCATGAGTTATAAATAGTGTAACTAACACAACTTTCTTTTTTAAATATAGATTTGAGTGCCTTATAAATAATAAGTTGTTTGTCAATGTTTAAGTCAGTAATGCATAAAGATGTAATTGCATGTATAGTTGCAAACTTACAATCACACTGGTAGTCTATTTAGAGGATCAATGAAATCTAGAGGACAAATTTTATTACCCAAAAGGCTCACAAAAAGAAGTACCTAGGTACTAGAACTAAGCTAGTATAAAAATTATAAACTCACCATAGTAGTTCCCATATTCTCTTGGAATATGAGAAGATTCATACTCGTTAACTTTTGCAAGCAACTCACTGCTGTGGACTTTTTTTGCAATAATCCTCAGAGGTTCAACAGCGTCTTCGGATAGCAGACCCCTTAGTTCTAAAATATTCAGCAACTTCCCAATTGAGTTGATTTTTTCAAACCTCCGAATGGAGTTTATGTCTTCCCTAAATAGTTCCTTCAGTGAGTGTAAGAGATCACTGTGGCTATCACTGTTAACAATGGTTCGCACAACTTGTTGTTTTAGCATAGAAAAATCCGATAGAGTCATTTTGCCTAATATTATCGCACTTCTAAGAAAATACTTGACAAAACAAAGATATTCTCTGCGTGGGCAAAGAGCATATAAGCATGTGCGTGGGCACTGATCCAATATTCTACAATAAATATATATTGCATGCAAATGCAAGCCGTCACTTCTTCACTCACTAGCTCACTACACCACTTCAAAGAGCATATAAGTCAGAGTCGGCACTCCCTAACTAGCTGTTGTCAAGGTTTTGTATGGACTTTGCTACACCTTACGAAAAGGAAAAAGCGTACTACCAACATGTTATCATGAAATAACAAATTAATAGTGAGGTGCCTTACTATCGTAAATATATCGATAAATTAAATTTAAAAAAAAAAAATTGGGTTACTTCATAATTTTAAAAAATATTCTATTTTATTTGGAAATCAAAAGCAAGCGGTAATCTAAACTTAGTATGTCACCAAAATGTATAGTTATTAGCGAAATTTAAACAAAATTATCAATCCACAAAAAACTTTGTGGATTGATGAACGATGACAGTACATGCAGATTACAGCTTACTTTTTTTAAATAAAATGCTTGTTTTTTTTCTGTTTTTGGGACGAGATAAAACCGATTTTATTAAAAAAAAAATCTGTTGTGAGACATTTTTACATGTGATTGAGCACAATTCATTCAAAACTGGAAGACCCAGTCAACAACCCAATTCCAGTACTTTGGAGGCTGCAACAAAGAAATAAACTTTTATAAAATAATTCATAGTCTAAAAAATAGTACTGCAATAATATCAAAGAAAATGTTACTGACAATTTAATGAATTTGCTGTACTTTGTACTAGTGAAATTTTACATGTGATTGAGCACAATTCATTCAAAACTGGAAGACCCAGTCAACAACCCAATTCCAGTACTTTGGAGGCTGCAACAAAGAAATAAACTTTTATAAAATAATTAATAGTCTAAAAAATAGTACTGCAATAATATCAAAGACAATGTTACTGACAATTTAATGATTTTGCTGTACTTTGTGCTTGTGCAATTTTACATGTGATTGAGCACAATTCATTCAAAACTGGAAGACCCAATTGAAATTGTACATTTGTGATTGAGCAAAATTCATTTAAAACTGGAAGACCCAATTCCAGTACTTTGGTGGCTGCAACAAAGAAATAAACTTTTATAAAATAATTCAGTCTAATAACTAATACCCTTTTTATAGAAGTTTCACTTCAAAAAATATAACATAAAAAAACAAAATCATGCAAAACCATTCAAATTTACTCGTTCTATGTAAGTACCTAGTATTTAGAATGGTTATTACGGTTAACGGTGAACCAGCTGATTCATCGACAAAAATATCGATATAAATTTACCACACTATTACCGGCATTTACTGCAATAATAAAATGCAGTTTTCAGAAACAAACAAGTTGTTTTGAACAACTGCAATAATCAAACATAATTATCCATGCATTTTATAAGATAATAGGTCAACTTTTTACCTTTCAGGCTCCAATGGGAATTTGGCTAGAAATATTCCCGATGTGCTCTTCCTAAACCTTTCACTCCACAAACTTTGCACTTCCTCAAAGTTTTGCCTCCCATATCTTTTATATTACGCAACACTTTCTTACGCAAACGTTTATTTACGCTATTTGTATTATGTACACCTAAATATGACGAAATCATAACCTCTAAAGAATTGCAAGGCCCAGAATCTCTCTCGTACCGCCCGGAGCGGGCCTCGTAATTCTTTACGAGGCCCGCGCACTCTAGCCAATTGAATAACATATTCTGTTCACTTCACTGTATTTCTGTGTTTTTTTAATAAAAACACATTAATTATAAAAATATTTAGAAACCTTCGGCAAAACTTGATCAAAACAAAAAACTGACATTTATTACCAACATTACAAAGATATTGGTTTGACGTAAAATACGACTAAAATAAAATTATTATTGTAGTTAGGTACTTCGGTGCTACGTTAATACTTTTTATTTTTGTAGTATTATGTTTTTTATCTGAGTGTTGGCAGAAAGATAGTATAAAACTTTATTTGTTCCTAGTGACGACAGCTGCACCACTTATATGCTCTTTCTGTGTGGTCGATGCTCTTTGCACTACACTACTTTACATTACATACCTTTACAGGTAAATACCCTGGAAGAAATCATCACCATAAATAAACGTCACTAACGTCAAGAGAGAGATCGTTTTTGTAAACAAAGTAATGTCAAGAAAAGTCAATGTCAAAGTGAATTCCAGTGATTCTCAAACATGAAAAATCGCCGACCTGTAGGTATGTAATATAAATAAGTATTACTAACTGTGCTTCGCGGTTTCACTCGCGTAAAACTTAAAGAAATCACTAATAACTAACCATTACCCCAGCGCACTTGGATACAACAGTTCGACAGCGCTTTTACTTCCGACTTACTTTACAAATATCAATATTTTGAGGGTAACCAAGAACTTTAGCGTAATGCTAGCCTATACATACCCTTTCAAACAAACAAACAAACTCTTCACTGTAATGTAGAATTCTAGCGATACCACTTTTACCTACAACCAATTCCAATTCGCCGATTGTACAAAATGTTTGTAGTCACTGACTTGTTGCCAGTTGTAAAAAAATAATTGCACGAAAAAATCTTTTGCTTTGTTTTTTTTGTTGTAAATAACAATCATGCAAAAGCTTCATTAAATATTAACTATTCGTGGAAGTTCAAGGAAGGTTTAAACGATGAGAAAATACGAAATAATTCTAGGAAAATAGTAAAAACAACATTTTTCTTTTTCCATACAAACTTCCTATCTGTCAAAACGTCGACATTATTTTGTTGGATGACAATTAAATCCTGTGTACGCTAAGTAACTTACAAAGGATCGATGAATAAAAATAATAAAATAATTTAGGAACGGGAACATTAACGGGAATGGGGGCGGGAACTTAACGCAAAATTTGTTAATTCTAATTCTAAAGCGGTACGATGCAATGTTCGCTAGGTCGGCTAAATAAAAATGAATTGCTTATTACGTTTCGCTAAAACTCAAAAACGGCATACATAACCGATTGTTTTTTTTGTTTTGTTCGCTTTAATACAGGAGTGGTTTAAAAATATAGAAAAATGGGAAAAGTTGCCTGGAAATTGTAAAATTCGGGAAAAACTAAAAGTGCTTTTTTCTATGTAATCTATATATATATATATATATATAAAAATCAACTGCTGTTCGTTAGTCTCGCTAAAACTCGAGAACGGCTGAACGGATTTATCTTATCTTGGTCTTGAAATGTTCGTGGAGGTCTAGGGAAGGTTTAAAAGGTGAGAAAAATTCGAATAGTTGCCGGGAAAACCCTAAAAACAGCCCTTTTCTTTTTCACATACAAAAGTTTTCTAACTAAAACGAAGAGTCAATTTGAGCTTTATTAGGTTTGATAATACGGGAACGGGAACGGGAACGGAACTTATTCTAAAGCGATACGAAGTTCGCGGGGTCAGCATGTTATTTTAAAAATTTGACAGAACAACGTCTGTTGGGACAGCTAGACTGTAAGATAGATCCAAAGAGCATAAAATAAAACTAGACTAGCGACCCGCCCCAGCTTCGCACGGGTGCAAAGCTGATTCCTATAAACCTTCCTCCTGAATCACTCTATCTATTAAAAAAAACCGCATCAAAATCCGTTGTGTAGTTTTAAAGATATTAGCATACATACAGACGCGGGAAGCGGGAAGCGACTTTGCTATAAACTATGTAGTGATAGTGATAGATCTACCATGTTCGCTTTGAGTTTGTACGTTACTTTTGTAGGTATTTTTAAGCTCAATTATTTTAACGCAAGCTACGGTATTCTATAATTAGTGATACGCATAAATCTAAGTTATCCAAGTTACATATTTTTTTTAAATAGCACGGTGTTATAACTATTGAATACCTACCCATAATCAATAAATAAATTAATAGGTAGGTAGGTAGGAAATACACAACTCCAAACTTTCCATGACCAAAAACTAGCTAGGTTAGGTAGATTAAGTAGGTTAGGTACATTAAAATATAGGTAGAATTCAGATGGGATACTTATATCATATTTAGGTATTAAGTATACCTAAATTATAAACATAACGGCCCTAGTAGGTATTGATCCTTGTGGTACACCTCCTATATACCAGTGATCCCGGTAAATGCTTTCCAATTAGGTAGGTACCTACTTTAACTTTCTAAGCAGCACCTAGTTACTACCTACAGGTAATATTTTATACTGTAAATACTTAGGTATTTCAAATAGAAATACGGCTACTTACCACGTTTTTACGTGACGTTTCGAGATAATTCAGTTGCACATCATCATGAGCGAGCATAGCCCGCGACCCCGATCAACAATTTCTATTTAATTTTCAATTCTATAAATACTTAGTCTAACATTCACCTCACCTCACCTAAACCTAAACCATGAGAAGGTGAGGTGATGTACTCCAATAATTACCAAACCTACTTACCTAATCATTAATGGGTCATTGTGTAAATCCTAAAATAAGGCAAATAAGTACCTAAGTACATTCTTATAACATATTGTAATCTTTATAGTTATTTGCTCAGTAATAATACTTATACTCATTATCTTATAATGATAATTTGACGCTTGACCTCAGTATCAGTAGTTTGGTTGGACCATTCCTTACTTAGGGCGTGCAGTATAATGATCAAATAATTTAATAAACTGCAACAATAATGTATAGAGTAATAAATCGCGGTTTACTGAACAACAAAGCTCTTAATAGTTTCACAATATGTGTTTCAAGGGATTTAAAAGGGGCAAGATGTGTGACTTCTCACAATTCAAAATCAAACAGTTTGTTTCCCGAAACGGTGGATTTTCCAAGTAGGCATATTGGACCCAGAGATCAGGACATAGTGACAATGTTAGATTCTCTGGGATATAAGGTAGGTCATGGATGATGCGATTTTGCAAAAATATTGTGCTTTAATAAAACTATTATTCAGAAATAATTCGTTTACATACCTAGCACTTAAGAGGGGGCTATTAGCTAGAAAAAAATCGGATTTCACCCGCGCCCTTGCGTCCCCCGAATCGCGTAGTACCACGAGCTGCCGCCGGCCGCCACGGCGCGCCGCGGCCCGCTCGCGCTGTACGCGGCTCTACCACAAAATAAATAAAGTAGCTTGACGCACTATTTGTAGGTACCTAATAAATATTCTGTTGACCATATTTATATTAGTACACCTATTTGTCTGTTTATCTGCCTACAACGAAAACAGAGAAAATGTATACCTAAATAAAATTTTATTATTACCACAGAATACTAAAGGACCATAAAAAGTTATAATACTAATAAAATAAATAGGATCACAACTGTAATCCCAAAGAACGGTATTCAAACTCTCAGATCTCAAGACGCTTAGATCCTTGAAGATGTCTAAAAGGGGTAGTCAGAGACACGTCCAAACATTATTTGGCACGATACCCATATTTTGCAGTATTTAGCATTCAATACGTCACAGGTTGCAAGCCTATCGCCGCTTATAAGAATACCTACTAAATGGTTTCCGCACGATGTTTTCCTTCACCGTTTTGAGTAGGTACGTGTATGCGCTATAACTTTTTCGAACAGTTGAACAATTAATTGATGCACGGCCTAGATTCGAACTCACTACCTTCCGATGAAAATTCGAGGCACCTCCCACTCGACCAACATGGCCAACTATAAATTTATCAAAATCAAAATTTTCGAACAAACAATAATTACCTTACTGTTTTATAAATGTTTCATCGAATATTTATTTGGCAGTTTCACCATTTACCCTTTATCAAAATAGCACATAATGCTCAAAAACGGTAATATCCGAACTTATTATTTTGACGAATAGCATATTATTTTATGTACTATTCGAATAAAAAAAACCATTGGCCACTCACGATCTTCAGATGGAAAGTTGAGGTACCTTTCACTCCGCCAACACAGCCAACTACAAATTTACCAAAATCAAATTTTCGAACAAACAATCATTTTATTATTCTGCTGTTGCTTGGCCGATAAATATTTCATCGAATATTTATTTGGCAGTTTCACTATTTACCCTATATCAAAATAGCACATAATGCTCAAAAACGGTAATATCCAAACTTATTATTTTGATGAATAGCATATTATGTACCTACTATTCGAATAAATAAAAATCATTGGCCACTACTCACAACCTTCAGATGGGAAGTCGAGGTACCTCTCACTCCGCCAACACAGCCAACTCAAATTTACCAAAATCAAAATTTTCGAACAAACAATAATTTTATTATTCTGCTGTTGCTTGGCCGATAAATATTTCATTGAATATTTTATTTGGCAGTTTCACCATTTACCCTATATCAAAATACCACATAATGCTCAAAAACGGTAATATCCGAACTTATTATTTTGACAAAAACCATATTATGTACTATTCGAATAAAAAAAACCATTGGCCACTCACAACCTTCAGATGGAAAGTCGAGGTACCTCTCACTCCGCCAACACAGCCAACTTCAAATTTACCAATATCAAAATTTTCTAACAAACAATAATTTTATTATTCTGCTGTTGCTTGGCCGATAAATATTTCATCGAATATTTTTTTGGCAGTTCAACCATTTGCCCTATATGAATATAACACATATATGCTCAAAAACGGTATGCAATATCCGAAATAAATAAATCAAAATCGTGAGAAAGGACTTTTCGATATTCGAATGAAGAAATACAAAAAAAAACTTAAATATGCGTTTCTTTAATTGTATCGAAAAGCATAAATATTAAATGTCAAGTAATTATGAAAATGATAATTTATTTTTCATACAAACTTTAGCACCCCTTTCATAATGCAGTTCCCAGTTTTAGGGACCAGTGGCTTGACTGTGCGGTGCGTTGATATTCAGTCAGTCAGTCAGTCAGTAACGTAAGAGTTTTATAAAAGGTGGTGAGGTTCAATTATTGAAAACCCGTGCCTGATTTTTTTTTATTAGTTATAGCGTCGTCGTTTTATAGATAGTTATAATCACGACAGTAACTGTTTATAATCATAGTTTTCCCTTACCTTCTACTAGTTTGAATCAATTGGGATTCATTTTCATTTGTTTTCTTCTTTGATCTAACAATAAACCAGTAATATGATATTTGTGAATTTTTAATTGTCTAATAAAATAACTTTTGTACCAATTGTAATGAATATTTTCGACGAAATGAAAATCCTACAAAATTATTTTCGGTCAAACGTGAAAATAATCACAACTATGTGAAATAATCACAACTGTAATTTGTTATGAAAGTTTTCTCTTACCTTTCATTTGTTTCGAAATCGAGGATCGATAGGTATTCATTTTCATATATTTTCTACTTTGATCTAAAAATAAACACAATATCGACCGAGAGGATGCTTTATAAACAAGTAGGTAGGTACAATATAATCTTGGTAGGTACGCTCGTTTTCTAAAATTTTGCATAGCTAATAATTAGTGATCGGACATTTGGGTGCATATTTACCTAAAGTTCATTTCGTCTATTTCCGGCAAAAGCTAAGAAAGTATGAAAGCGGCTTCAAATTTGTAATTTATGTATATTTTTCTGTCTCACTCACTCACAGTAACTTCACACTCGTTTGGATATACATAAGCTGTTTGTCCGGTCGCTAACTACCCCTTTCAATAAAATAATACTATTTCTACAAAGCGCCATCTATATTAGCCAATAAATAACTTGAGGTAAGTAAATCCAATTATTACAGTTTTTGCATACTAATTACAAACTAGTAACTACTATCCATTGATCCCGGAAACGCGGGATTTTTTTAAAGAAGTGCTCTCCATACTAGTATAGCCAATCCGCAAAGTTTAGATAAATAAACATCAGAATATCCGACCACTAGCAATAATATCAGTAGAAACTCCCGCGACTTTGTTCGCGTGAAGTTATAATCTAGCAAGCTTCGCTGCACTGCACTGCTGGTTGTATTTGGAGAATTTATTTCTTAGTGCGTAAGGTAGGTAGGTACCTACCTACCTACTGAAAAGGAATACACCCTCAAAATTTAAAGTTTTTGGAATCAGTCGCTTAGACTGCGCGGTGCGTTGATATGTCAGTCAGTCAGTCAGTAGGTAACGTAAGAGTTATATATAAGTACTAGCAGACCCGCGATTGACGAAAGACGAAGTTCTGACAAAACAGTTCAGAAATGCGTTGCTATGAAAACTAAATGTTTTCAGTCTGAGATGATTTAGATGAAGCCGTGTTGGCCGAGTGGGAGGTACCTACCTCGACTTTTTCGGTCGTGGGTTCGAACCCCGGCGTGCATCAATGGATTTTCTCTGTTGGTGAAGGATAAGCTCTGAACATCAGTCGTATTTAAAGAATACCTACCTTTTTCATAGTACCTACTCACCTACCTAATATTATAGAATGTATGTAGGTATCCTATTCTCTAAATTAGAATGGTGTTCAGAGCTCTGGCAATGAAAGCCAACGGATGAATAGGATTATTACGAAATAAGCCTGCAGGTTGGTAGGTACCTATAGGTACCTAAATGAAATTATCCGTGTGTCGCTCGCGAATGAATCTTTCAAATACACAAAGTACCTACCTACCTACCTACTTTAGTTATGTTTGACATTTGGTAGATTGGTAGGTAGGTACCTACCTAGATTAGGTAGGTACCAACACTAAACCACAACTAGACATAAAAACGACATACCTACTATTACCTACTTACTATACTATATATACCTATACCTATATATACTATATACCTCATACTATAACTACCTACCTAGGTCTATCTATCTATCTGATACCAATAATTCAATTTTCATACAATTGTGCGAGATGTTTTTATTGTTGTACCTACCTACCTACCTAGGTTCTTACCTAAACCTAAGTCACATCACGTTCTCGTTGCTAGTAAAAAATATGAGGCGTAGATTAGGTTCAATGCGTTTCCCACGGCTTTTGTAATTTTTTTTTTGTTTGATTTTTTACCCATGGTTAAGTTTAAAATTACGAAACCGCTCTGGAGAAAAGTAGCACAGGTCCGTCTAGCAACGCGGATCGCCGCGGAATGAGTATGACTGCGAAGCAAAATACGCGAATAGAAAGCAAAAAGAGTGCGGCATGAAGTTACCGATGCTCGGAATTAAATAGCGTAAGCGACATTTAGAAAAAAATTAATTATGTAAAAGAAATGGCTTTAAAAAAAAAACTGCTAGACTATTCAATTTATAATTTATTTAGCAATATTTATGATAAATATCATATTGAATTGCCTTATGGTTTGGGATATTTTTGGGCAATTCTTGATTTTCAGAGATGTGTTTGGCATTTTTTCTTAACAAGGTTTTTATTAAATTTTTATTTTTGATAAAATAATTTTGACGCTTATATACCTGAGAATCTTCCATATAAATTTCAATTCCATACATCATTCACGATAAAAATTATTTGGGCTTCAACCATTGCAAATTTGGTTGTTGCTCAGCCTTAAAAATAAGTTGGCATTTAACAATATAGGCTGTGAGTTCGAATGCTGTGTGTGATTTTTCTAAATCCTTCACGTTTTTATTTCAGAGTTTAGATCAATTGACTAATGATGCAGTTCCCAAACAGATTCAGTTTCAAGGTCTCATGAATATCAACGAGCCTGTCAGTAAGTAGTTCATTTCTTGTATCTTTATTACTTATGGTATTTAGATACCTACCTAGTTACACGATTGAATTCATTATTTTATTCAGGTGAATACGACCTTATAAAAAGGATTCGTATGTTGTCTGAGAAGAATCAAATATGGCGATCGTATATTGGAATGGGCTACCACAACTGCTGTGTTCCTCATTCGATAATGAGAAATATGTTCGAGAATCCTGGATGGTATGTTAGAAACAAAGCATTCTATTCCTCGTAAAAAGACTGGCTATTTGTATTTGGTATTTTGAGCTTAATTCTTTACTCAGGACAACACAATACACACCATACCAGCCAGAAATAGCCCAAGGAAGGTTGGAGAGTCTCCTCAACTACCAGACTATGGTCAGTGACTTAACTGGCTTGGACGTTGCCAATGCTTCTTTATTGGACGAAGGAACAGCTGCTGCTGAAGCCTTGTCGCTTTGTCATCGGTAATTATACCCACCTACTATAAAAATAGTACTATAGGTAAACCATTTAAAACATACCACTTCCGCAATGTTTAATGTTTTCGTTTTGTCTTTTATTGGTTGACTTACTAGAGTGTAAATGTTTGTGCACTTTCATTAGCCATTATGTTTCAGACACAATAAAAGGACAAAGTTCGTTGTATCGGAACGGACCCATCCACAAACACTGGCCGTAGTACAGACGCGTCTGGATGCTCTCGGTCTGGATGTGGACATAGTGAAGGATGCGCGTCAGGTCGACTTCGCGCAACGGGACATATCAGCGGTCCTGCTGCAGTGTCCCGACACCAGAGGCCTGATTTACGATTATTCGGAGTTGGCTGCCACTGCGCAGGAACATGGTGTACGTGAACTTGATTTTTGTTTCGAAGCAATGTCAAAAGAATAATTTGAATATTTTTTTTTGTTATCGTTGTCTACAGACACTAGTGGTTGTAGCAACCGATCTTCTAGCGATGGCTCTACTTCGTCCACCAGCGGAATGCGGGGCTGCGCTTGCTGTGGGCACCTCCCAACGATTGGGTGTCCCTCTTGGCTACGGCGGACCTCACGCAGGATTCTTCGCTTCTAAGCATCAGCTCGTCAGACTCATGCCAGGCCGTATGGTCGGCGTGACGAGAGACGCCGCTGGAAGAGATGCTTACAGGTATCGTCACGAAATTCTCTAAGGAACTCCATAGCAAGAATGTAACTATAACTTTACAAAATACCTACAACACATGCATAATGCAAACACATTTTATATTTTAATAATTTCCATATTTTATCCATGTGATATGATACCTACCTAAAGCTGAGATATATGGTACGAATATATTTTTATTCAGCATCATCATAATCATGATTATGATATGATAGATCTAAGATATGTCCGTTTGTTTTCTGTAGGTTGGCTCTACAAACGAGAGAGCAGCATATTCGACGAGACAAAGCGACTTCTAACATCTGCACCGCTCAAGCCTTGCTAGCCAATATGTCAGCGATGTTTGCAGTGTACCACGGCCCTCAAGGTCTAAAGGACATCGCTACTAGGGTTCATAATGCCACGCTTGTGCTCGATTATGGTGAGTGCCTAGGCTACCCCATAACTTGGTACTTTACTTTGTAGAATAGAAACCTATTTGAAGTTCTTACCTAAGTAAGTAATGATCCGAACTCACTCAAGAATTTTTGTTGCTTACGGTTTCAGGAATCAGACAGCGTGGTCACAAACAGTCAAATGATGTCTATTTCGATACTCTTCACGTGGTGCCATTATCCGAACACGATGCCACTGCCATTAAATCGCGAGCTGAACAAAGAAAGATCAATTTAAGATACTTCGACGATGGGGCTATTGGAGTGGCTCTCGATGAGACTACAACTTTAGAGGACGTGGATGACTTGCTTTGGATATTTGACGCACAAAAAGTTGACGAGGTAAACTTAACTGTTCGTTCTATCAAAATTACTCGTATGTCGTTATTTTAGTCTATTAAACTTTCCAACTACTAAGTATTATTTAATACTAGAAGTTTATTTGCACTTGATTAATCTAACATTACGTACACTCGTAACTTATTTACAGGTGATTAAAACTGGCGATATCAAGTCTCGCAGCATTCTACAAGGTTCATACCGGCGTACATCACCTTACCTCACACACCCCGTGTTCAACATGCACCACTCGGAGACTAGGCTCGTTCGCTACATGAAACGACTCGAAAACAAGGACATCTCGCTTGTGCACTCGATGATACCACTGGTAAATACGATGTCGTTGTTTTGTTTCCTGGGACATGCATTTTGCAGCTCATATTCTCATCGATTGTATGCGTTATCGATATAGCAAAACTGTGAATATTATACCTACTTTTTATTCTCAGGGCTCATGCACAATGAAACTCAACTCTACCACTGAGATGATGCCGTGTTCCTACAAACACTTCACCGACATTCACCCTTTCGCACCGCTTGACCAGTGCCAGGGTTACCACACTTTGTTCGAGGAATTGGCGAACGATCTTTGTGCGGTCACTGGCTACGATCGTGTCTCTTTCCAACCAAACAGGTGACATGCTGTAGCTGTTTAAGTTCTAGAAATCAGGGACTTTTATAGGTGTAACCTACTGAACATTTGGTCAAAAAAGGTCTAAGTAATAATTGAGCTCAACCTAGAGCCACAGATTACTAATAAGTTACTGCAGCAGAGCTGAAATTTGAATTCGAGCTGACAACATATAGCGCCTTAAACATTTGTCAGTAACCTAAATTCAATTGTGAATGTTGTATCTGTAAATTCCCAGTGGAGCCCAAGGCGAGTACGCTGGACTTCGTACAATCAAGCGTTACCACGAGTTCCGAGGCGATATGAAGCGCAACATTTGCCTCATCCCTGTTTCTGCACACGGAACTAACCCTGCGTCCGCGCATATGGCCGGTATGCTCGTGTGTGCGATACGCGTTACTCCTTCTGGGGAGATTGATATGGAGCATCTCAAGGACAAGGTAGAGTAAACTCTACTCTAGTTAATATAAGGTGCATATTCGCAGCAATATACAACGGCTCTGTGCCTGCACTGAAGTTAAAACATCAGGCCGATGGGCTTACATCCGTACGAAATGCTAACTACCTTAAAATGTAGACGTGTATCAACGTGCTTCTGACTACTCCGTAGACATATTCAAGGACCAGAGCGCCTGGAGATCTGAGAGCACTTGATGATACTTGGAGATTACAGTCGTAATCCTATTTCTTTCTGAAAGCTCCGCCACCTGAATGAACTTACCCCGTATTCAGCACAACACAACACATAAAGTGATGTTTATGAAAAAAGATTTCGTCAACTGTGGGTGCGTGTTCTCATAGTGTCGTTCCTGAATACGGGGGTTAGTGAAATTCCATTTGTATTTGTTCTTCAAGGTGGAAGAGCACAGCGAGAACATATCCTGCCTGATGTTGACGTACCCGAGCACGTTCGGCGTGTTCGAGGAACGCGCAGCGGACGTCTGCGCGTTGGTACATGCACATGGAGGACAGGTTTATTTGGACGGGGCCAATATGAACGCTCAGGTATACTTCCATGAACTCTTAATAGGATAATCATTTTTTTTCTTAATCACTGTAAATAAAACAGTGTTTGAGGCCTTCATTTAAAATACCTGAGTTAGAAACCTCGCTCTTCCGTAACATGATATGAAATACCAACTTAGAACTTTTATAAACAATATAATACAACACTAAGTAGTTAACCTATCGAAACCTAGTATTATAACGAAATATTTAACAATAATTATTACATTCTGACAAGATAAAACATTATTTAAAATTTAATATATTAGGCTAAAAAAATATTATAAAAATGTCCCCTTTTTTTGGGGAAGGGGGCGCCATATTTAAAAAATATATGTCATGCCTATATTCACTGACAAACGACACCTCACATGTTATAATTCGCCTGGTAGTTTGGGCTGTAGAGCGTGCCAAAAAAATAGAGTACATACAAGTACATACATCCATACGCTCTAAAAACATCAAAAATTACTGCTATTCAATGAAAAGTACATATTTTAATTAAACTGAGTTCGTTTGAAAAGTTGAAAATTCATTACAAATAACTTTGACAGGTGGGTTTGTGCCGCCCTGGAGACTACGGCAGTGACGTTTCGCATCTCAACTTACACAAGACTTTCTGCATTCCACACGGAGGTGGTGGACCCGGTATGGGGCCTATTGGAGTGTAAGTATTCACAACTGGATAATACTTACAATACATACTGGTTTCTTCATGATGTTTTTACCCGTTTAGAAAGATCCATTGACACATCTATGTACGAGTATATGAGCACCTCTGTGGAGTGGTGAGCGAGCGCTCGACTGATTGGTGCGTTCAATTCAAACACCGAGGCGGGACAATAAATGTTTGTCTCCAAATTTGCAGATACTTGGTACTGGTCTAGGTGTTGTGGTATCATGGTGCTCGTAGTATCTGATTCCCATTATACGAAATCCTAGTGAAGGGACATCCTAGTCTCACATACCTACTTGTATGTGACTGTTGGTTATTTTTATTGTTTTAGTAAAGCACATTTAGCACCGTTCCTGCCTTCTCATCCAGTTGTAGACCCGCTGGCTGATTTGGGAGACGCCGCGCATAGTTTCGGATCAGTAAGCGCCGCGCCGTATGGATCATCCGCGATTCTCCCTATCTCTTGGGCTTATATCAAGGTTTGTAGAAAGCCAAAAATTTAAACTAATTATAGATTGGTTACACGCTTCTTTATTTTTCTTAAGGCGCTGCCAGTTCCTAAAACCGCGGCAGAAACGACTAAGACAGTTAACAACGGCAAGCTCTAGATGGCGTATGCGTATCGTAAATATTATCGACAGTTTTTATGAGATCGCGTTGCTGGTACCTACGTAGGCAAGTAATAGGGGTAGCTTTACCCACCCCTCAATAACCATTTTCTCTTTGTCCGCCTTTGCTTTTCGAATAAATTAATGATATAAATTATGTATAATTACTTATCAAAAACCTATTCTAATAGAAATCTAGATCTACATATTACCTATCTTTAACAATAAATCACAAGTTGCTCTTAATAGTAGGTATCATAAAAATCATTGCCAATTTCATATATATGCTGATGGTATACAGGTATATATTTCATTTAAACCATCAGATATCAACAGTGCCATTGATAAACTCAACGCTGATTTGTCGAATATTGCTCTATGGTCTAAAAATAATAGTCTACTCCTTAACCCCAACAAAACTAAATATATGATCTTTGGTAGCTCACATCAACTGGCAAGTATCAGCCAAAGAGCAAGTGTTATGATCATGAATGAACCTATTGAGCGAGTTCATAAAGCACGTAATTTGGGCTTGGAAATGGACTGCGACCTTCGGTTTGAAGAGCATGTAGCTCACACAGTCAAGTCTTGTTTCTATAAACTGAAAGTTTTGTATAGAATGAGGCCATATTTATCAGAAGAGTTACGCATCCAACTGGTAGAGTCGCTTGTACTCTCTAAACTTAATGATACGGATGTGGTTTTTGGCCCTCGTCTATTGGGAAGAACGGCAAGACTTGTACAACGAGTCCAGAACGCGTGTGCTCGTTTTTGTTTTAATATCCCACGACGAGGATATGTTTCTCCCTTTTTAAATGAAAATTCGTTGCTGAAGATGAGACATAGGCGTAAGCTCCATTTAGCTTGTCTGCTTTTTGGCGTTCTGAAACACAATGCCCCTGATTACTTATATTGTAAGCTTAAAGGGTTGTTTAGTTTGAGATCCTGCAATCACCGACAGTGTTCGAGGCAGCTTTCGACGCAGCGACATAGAACAGTAGCCTTCAGAGGCAGTTTTCGATATGCTGCGTCGAAATGCTGGAACAATATTCCACCGCCGATAAGGAATCTGCAAAGTATCGATAGTTTTAGGTTCAAATTAAAAATATATTTACTCAACTGGCAGAAGGAGCAGGAACTTTTAAGACATGATACAAGTGCTATTTAACCTAATTCATTATTATTCACATTCATATGACTACTATTATTATGTATTATGGATATATATGTATAGATATTCAAATTATAGACTTATTAATTCACATAATATACATATTTATACTATTTATTTTATGACATATTAATTTAGGTACTTATTTTATAAACTCGTTAAAAATACTTTTTTGTGATTATTGTTTTCTTTTATGTTCTTTTACTGGAGTGTAGGTTTTCTTTAGGATTATATTTTAGAACTATATTTAGTATTTTTTTATTTTTTTACGTACCATTTTTGTTGTTAATTTTAGTTTAACTTCATAACTAGTGTAAACACGTCCACTCTTATCTATTATTTCTTTTTTTAACCATGGTTCTCAAGGCCCCAACGGAAGATCAGCGTAGGTTATTATAACCTGCATATGCTGAGTTGGGACCATTTTGCAACTTGCTTAATTAAGTACCTGCCCAAACCCGTTTACATCAATTAGTTAGTACTCTTCTATGTTGTATCTAATTACTTAGGTACATCATAATTAATTGTAGGTACCTATGAATAAATAGTTATAGTTGTACCTTTATAGTTGCAAATAAATGATTTTGATTTGATTTGATTTGATTTGTATCAAAATATTTCGATCATAAATTCTAAAACGTATCATTTTAAAATAACATCTTTATCGTGAAAAGTTTCTGCTATTATGTTTTCAGCTTAATAGAAATCTAGGTAGGAACCTGAAGTAATATATTTTAAAAATAGGAGATGTGGCTTGTTCAGAAGTATTTCTTTTTTCGTTTCGAAAAAGAGCAATCGTCGACATACAGCCCCTTAAAACCGTAGCAATCACGTAGCAATTGCGTAGCATTCGTAGCACATGTAGCTCTCGTAGCACACGTAGCACCATAGATTTAGAAGCTTAGGAGTAAATATTGTTTTGAATGCACGGTTCTATGCATATTATTTTTAAATGGTTTTTTACTGATTGCAGATGATGGGCCCCAAAGGTCTAAGACGCGCTACTCAAGTTGCTATTTTAAACGCGAACTACATGTCGAAACAGCTAGAAGGCCACTACAAGACTTTGTATAAAGGAGACCGAGGTCTGGTAGCTCATGAGTTCATCATTGATGTCCGCGATCTGAAGAAGACAGCTAATATTGAGCCTGGGGATATCGCAAAACGGCTTATGGACTTTGGTAAGTAGCGATAACTCAATTATACCATAATTTATTAGATGTTGTCGATAAGCAAAGGAAAGATGATGAGGATGACTATAATCCCCAAGTACGGTAGACATACTTTCATATAAAATAAGTGTATAAAAAATGTGTGTATATAAAATAAGGATGTTATTGATGTTTATGATAATGCTTTTCTAATTTTTAATTCTTATAACTACTCTATTGTATTAGGTTACCTGTAATAATAGATGTATTGTGTAATAAATAAATAAATGTTTAAACATGTAATAAATAAATGTTTAAACATGTTTAATGTTTAAACATATCTCTGCGCGCTTATATCTTTGAAGATGTCTGAATGAAGTCGTCAGAGGCACGTCCAAACAATATAATTTGGCACAAAAGTCGAGGTACCTTCCACTCACCAATGAATTTTAAATATTTTTTTTCTAGGTTTTCATGCCCCGACAATGTCATGGCCCGTAGCAGGCACCCTTATGATTGAGCCGACCGAGTCTGAAGACCTTCAGGAGATGGATAGATTCTGCGAAGCACTAATCACCATTAGGAAGGAAATCAAGGACATTGAAGATGGACTTATTGATATAAGATTAAACCCCCTAAAGGTAATTAAATTAAATCGCTAGAAGATGATTATTTTATTAGGCTCTTAGCAATACGCTTTGGGTTCGCATGGGTGTGCCTACTATTGCAATTATTATTTTCGTGCCTCACAGCTCAGTTGGTAGTAACTCTGCCTTCTGCGCTGTAGGTTGTGGATTCGATCCCCACCCAAGGCAAATATTTGTGTGATGAACATAGATGTTTGTTCTGTGTCTGGGTGTATGTATAATAAGTATGTATTTACAAAAAAAAAAAAAAAAAAAGTAGGTATATAAGTATTCTATCAGTTATCTGGTTTCCATAGTACAAGCTTTGCTTAGTTTGGGGCTAGATGGCGCTGTGTGTAAAGTCCGCTAATATTTATTTATTTATTTATTTAAATGAAATATTATGTCCTATGTTACTGGTAATGTAGCTTTTGATAGGTGAAATATTATTTTAAACTGATCTAGTAGTTTTTTTAGTTAATCCATTACAAACAAAAATATAGACTTTACCTCTCTTTAGTAGTGTACATAGAAGTTTGGCTTCACGATAACAAAGTTATGGATACTTAACCGTAACATAATATTACGATATGGAAAAAAGTGTTATAAGCTAAATTTATAGTAAAACAATACTTAGATGAATTTTATGTGTTTAGATGGCACCTCACCCACAAGAAGAAGTAATTTCTGAGGATTGGAACAGACCCTACACTCGAGAACAGGCAGCTTTCCCTGCAGTAAGCTTGAACATTTACTTTCTTGAAAAGTTATTTTCTAATCTTTACATTTCGACTAACAGCCAACCGCGACCATTGTAACTTAACATACAGGGTGTCCAAGAACCTGGCGTCCAACTGGATTCCCACGATGCCCCAAGTTCTAACAGTACTCAGAAAAATATTTTAAAAAATCCACCCCATGTACTTACAGAATTATACTGATTTCAAAAAAAAAGGGGAAATGAGCACCCTGTGACATACTTTTGAATGCTGTGACTGCTAATGCTGATAATTTCGATATTTCTTGGAGGTTTTGTAATCTAGGGTATTGCTGTGTCTAAATAGAATGTAAAAATAAAGTACTTATTGTACCATTTTAAAATAAAATATTATTTTAACTAAAGGTGATATGGAAAACTATTGAATTTAGCAACTTTGACCGACTGTAGTGTAAAAAAAATGTACCAAAATAGTATGGCAAGTGACGTCAAATTTTGACGCGTTTATTCCTCTTTTTAAAAAGGTATAATACTTACACATTAATTTGAAAAAAAAAAAAATTTGATAATATTTTTACTCAACAACCCAATTTTTACGAAGTGCCTACCTACTAACGGTAACTGTCGGACCCTTTCTTATCTTAGAAACTGTTATGTTACTACTATTATTTACTTCGGTTCCAAGAGTGAGCAAGAAGGAAATACACACAGGTAGATGGGTTCCCAGTAGAATAAAAGCAAAGAATGTTAGTTTAAAGATATTTTATTACAATAAATGTTCAAAATGTTGACCACCCGCGGCAATACAAGCTCTCACTCTCCTTAAAAAGGACCGCTTTATGTTTCGCGAGTAACTTTTTTGACGTATCACCTGCACTGCTTGTGTTATCTTCTCACGAAGGTCAGCGATGTCATTAATGGGCTTCGCATAAACGAGCTCCTTCATAGTTCCCCAGAAAAAAAAATCCAGCGGATTTAAGTCAGGTGAGCGGGCTGGCCACGGGATTGTTCCTGATCGCCCAATCCACCTGTTCGGGTATTGCTCGTCCAAAAACTCTCTAACGGATACGCGAAAATGTGCTGGACAGCCGTCGTGTTGGAACCACATATCTGGTGGGGTCTCTTCTAGTAAGTTTGGCAAATCATTTTGAAGAAAATTTAAATATGATTCGCCAGTCAAATTCTCGGGCATCTCAAATGGACCAATAATATTCCCACAGAGAATACCGGTCCACATGTTCACTTTGAACCGGTACTGGGATCTATCTTCTCGCATCAAGTGCGGATTTTCCACATGCCACTCGTGCAAGTTGTGTAGGTTCATGTAGCCATCCTTCTTAAATGTTGATTCATCTGACCACAAAATTTTGTCGATAAAGTTTTCGTCTTCTCGATGTTTTTGCAGGATTGTTTCACAAAACGCGACTCGGCTCGGATAGTCTCGAGGTAAAAGACTTTGCACTCGCTGTACGTGGTACGGATGATATTCTTCTTTTTGGAGAATACTGTGTGCTGTGCTCTTCGGTATCCCCGTATCAGCTTCTATTCCTCGCACAGAGATGCTTGGATTTGCCGACACCGCCTCTAAAACTTCATCGCGTATGAAGTCATTTACGGGTCGTCCTTCACCAGCTACTTGATTGGGGAACCGCCCGTCACATAGTGATCTGTGCACATTAATGAAAACTCGATGGTCGGGATATCGCGTAGCCCTCGGATACCTTTCTCTGTAAAGTCTCGCTGCAGCTCGTCCATTACCTCTACATTCTCCATAAATGTAGTGCATATTTGCGTATTCTTGCGGAGTGTAGGTCGCCATGGTAGCACACACAAAACACAAACTGTCCAAACACAGGCAAAGGTCGTCGTAAAGAGTTCGTTTCAAAGTCCAGAGCACAAAGAGTAATCGAGTCCAATAAACAAAGCTTTAAATCGTAGTACGTGATCAATGGTAACAATAAGAGAGAGGTGCGTAGTAACGGCAGGAGGCAGTGACGCGTACTGACCGTACTGTTATCCTAAACCTTTTTCTCCCTCACTCTTACCTGAATAATGGGGTACCATAAAGAAGAACCAGCAAATCGCAAAGATAGTTTCTGTCTTGCTCCCTCCTGTTGTAATAACGAATCACTATGGTGAGATGCATGCACATACCGTCCCTTACGGTCTAACCTGTTTTTTGAGAGGCCTGTTGTTATTTTTATGAGCATACAATAGTAATTCTTTAGAGGTTAGATTCAATTCGTCGTAAATTTTTCTTTCTAAGAATTCTGTAAGACATCGTAAAAATTGGGTTGTTGAGTAAAAATATTATCAAAATTTTTTTTTTCAAATTAATGTGTAAGTATTATACCTTTTTAAAAAGAGGAATAAACGCGTCAAAATTTGACGTCACTTGCCATACTATTTTGGTACATTTTTTTTACACTACAGTCGGTCAAAGTTGCGAAATTCAATAGTTTTCCATATCACCTTTAGTTAAAATAATATTTTATTTTAAAATGGTACAATAAGTACTTTATTTTTACATTCTATTTAGACACAGCAATACCCTAGATTACAAAACCTCCAAGAAATATCGAAATTATCAGCATTAGCAGTCACAGCATTCAAAAGTATGTCACAGGGTGCTCATTTCCCCTTTTTTTTTGAAATCAGTATAATTCTGTAAGTACATGGGGTGGATTTTTTAAAATATTTTTCTGAGTACTGTTAGAACTTGGGGCATCGTGGGAATCCAGTTGGACGCCAGGTTCTTGGACACCCTGTATATAGCTTCCGCCTACGGCTTCTTTCGCGTAGTAACTGGATAAAAAGAAAAATTTTATATGCTATTGTAGGACATAAGCTATGTATATTCCAAATCCGTTTGAGCGATTGGACCGAAACATACAAGCATCCTCACAAACTTTCAGATTTATAATAAGTAAGATTCAGTCTATGCAGGGGTTCCCAATTATTTACCAGATACGCCTCAATTTTTTTGCCAAAATCATCTCCATGACTGATACAAACTTAATGCAGATTGGAGTAAGTTATCTATATATATAAAAATCAATAGCTGTTCGTTAGTCTCGCTAAAACTCGAGAACGGCTGAACGGATTTATCTTATCTTGGTCTTGAAATGTTCGTGGAGGTCTAGGGAAGGTTTAAAGGTGAGAACATTTGTCAAATGCGATACGAAGTTCGCTGGGTCAGCTTGTTGGGAGATAAAGTATACAAAGGTTGGTATTTATGACTCAAATTGGTTTACAGCCATTCGTGAAAGGAGAGACGAAGATCTGGCCAACGGTTAGCCGAATCGACGACATGTACGGCGACAAACATCTCGTTTGTACTTGCCCACCTGTGCTGGATGACTTCTAGAAATACTAATTGATTTTAGACATAATAATTATTACATTTTATAATACCTGCATGATTTTTTTGACTTTATTATTTGTTTGAAAATTACTGTAAAATCAAAGATTAAAATAAACACCGAAAGTTATCCGTAAAACGTTTCGACTTAGAACAGATTAAATGAATGTAGAAAACAGCGAAAAAACCATTGAAAATCAATATTATTCAACAAAATCATTTTATTTCGCAGAAATAGACTCACATAGCATTATTATTTATTTAGTTACAATTTCATTGCCATTTCAAAGATACAACATTTCCTATGTACTCATATTGACTTTATATAGTAACCTACACATTGAAATCGTACAAACTAAATATTTTCATAATGCGATAGGTTACGCTTATAACACTTTTGGATTCAAGGCAACTCGTTTATTTGTATTTGCTAAAGTTACGGAAATACAACAGATTCGTATTTCACAACAATGATGTAAATAGTTACCTACTCCTAAATTTTACTACCTAAATATTTTTTCATGGAACGATTTGTGTTCCAAAATAGTCAAGGTCATTTTAATTCAAAGCAGTTTCATATTGACAGCATTAGTAACTAACATAATAGGTTAGTAGTAGTAGAATAAAAAAACTTTCGCATAAAAACAGTCGTATCTACCCAGCCAGGTAGACAAAAAAGATGCAATATATAACGCTAATAAACAATAAGAATTAAGTAAGTAGTGTATTAACATTTCTCTCTAATAAATTAGTTCATTTTTATTACAGTTGCTCCCTAAAGCATAAAATCTTAGGTATAAAAATACTAATAATAGCTTACAGCAATATAGTTTGATAATAAATCAAATTATGTAAGTATATCGTAAAAATAGTGAATCAAACTGGATTTATTTATTGCACAGACCTCTTTTATTTTGGAGCGGAATTGATTGCATCTTTCGGGTACAAGCCCAATTTTACACCTATTTCTTTTGGCATTCGCATCACAGGACGAGTTGGGAAGGGGTGGTAGGAACCCGTGGAGGGGCTGCGCGGGTACGACAGAGAGGACAGCGTGTCTGTCTCCAGCAGTGACGTGATAGCGCTGCATGTGTCATCCGACTCAAACCTCATCTTGTCACTCCGCTCAACAAAATCCTTGGGAAACGTAGGAGTGTCTTTCACGGGAAACATCTTCGGAGATATCGGTGTAGATACCTGATCGAGTGATGTTATTTGACAGAGTGTGTCGCTAGAGTTACTCTTCGCACCTGTCAGCAAGTCATCATCATCCACAGATGGCTCATAAGTGAAACTGATAGACGAAGTCACATTTTGCGAAAACTCACTAGCTTGGCTTTCATCAGTCTTTTGTGTGTTATCGACTTTCGATCCTTCAAATGATTTCCGGCATATGTCGCTAGCTGCCGACAAAACGTAGTCGCTATACTTATTGGAAAGTGGGTGATGACAATCGTCTGATGTGAACCGCCTTCCATACGTTGGTGTGTCTGTAGGATCCGTCGCAGACAAAGTAACTGAAGTCCTTGATTCACCTGAAAAAGAGTGTCTTCCCCATTCCGACGCTGGTTTCAACTCGGAGGTTATGTGCTCTTCGCTTGGAGGAACACTGCTCTGCTTTTTAAAATCAAAGTTAAATTGTTTTTCTTTTTTGTCTAACAATAGCGGACGATCACATTTAGCCAGAAATGCCCTGTTTACCCATCCGTATGTATCTGTTTTATTACCTAAACAGTCTGCACTTGGACTTTTGGTAGTTCTAAGAAATTCTTCATTCCGTTGAAAGGCGTTTCTTGATTCTAAAGAAAATGGATCATCAATGGATATTGGTCGTATCCTGACAAAATCGTGATTTTCAGCTGTGCCGTCACTAACGTTTCGTTTTCTATACCCAATCAAAGAGTCAGACGTCGATTCTTTTAGTAGTGGTGACTCTACTGTCTTACTCTCTGATGATTTTTCACTAATTGTAGAGCAAAACTTTGATTTTTCTATTTGAATATCTTTTGTGACTACAAAATCACTAGGAACATTAGGTATTTCACCAGTGTTTTGTTTTGTTAGTATTCTGCTCAGTATTTTAGAATTTTCTTGAATAATTTGCAAAGCTCTTTCACTGTTTTTTCGCCCTGATCTTAGAATAAAATCTTTCGGAGATATTGGTTCACTTTCTTTCGTGTATTCTGGCGTATTTGGCTTTACAGGTTTAAAAACATCATTACTTTCAAACTCATCATCGTCACTAAAAAGTTTTTTTGTGAAACTATGGCTCTGTGGTAGTGATGATGCTCTTTCAACTTCTTCTTTCAATATTTTGTCGCTGTGATTACATTGTAACGTTAAAGACTCTGGCTTTTTGGGAAGTCGCGAAAGTCTTTTTGTTGATCGGCGGTTAGGTATATCAGTGTTGTTTGCATCTGTTACACGGGCGCCGAAAAATTCAGGACTATGCTCAAAGTATTTGTCAATTTTTAGTTGTATCGGAGGTTCATCTTCACTTACAGTTATGCTTTCATTCCCGGGACTCCTTGGCGGGCTTCCATGGTCTGAGGAGGTGTTGTCTGATAAATCTATATCAGGGACAAAATTAGCATACATGGTTAGACTGTCGATTATATCCGGGGGTCTTGAACGCGTGAAATGTGTTTCGTGAGAAGGAATCTCGAAATTGGATAGAAAGTCACAGCTACTAGGAGTTATATCAACAGGGCTTATGTATACAGAGCTTTTCATGATCTCATTGTCAGTGTTGTTACTTAGGTTCAGTCTGCACAATACTTCTGATGTGTTGTGTGATGTAGGAGTATAGGAAGACGATAGTGTTACTTGAGGCATTCTGGGAACGATGCGAGACATTTCATTTGGAGTGGGTAACCTGGCTTCATATGGCAATATTCTTGTTTCAGTCGTTGCTAGGCCTTGTATTCTGGAAATGTGTTCGATATCTATGGGTGATGGAGTTGACCTTGTTAGACGAGAATTGCCAAGGGATAAGGTTGTTCTGTTAGTAGGAGATTTTGACAGTGATAACATACCGATGCTATGAGAATCCAAAACTAATGCAGGAGCGGAAGGAGACACCAACAAATCTCGCGGACTACTGGTCAATCTACTCGTATTTCTGTATACAGTTTTCTTACCTTTATGAAGAGGCGATGTTAAAGTTGGGTTGATATCGTAACTGTTTTCAACTGCTTCGTTTGCAACGGTACTGCTTAGCTTCGTATCAAATTCATCAATATATGCACGGAGTGGCTCACCAGCTGCAGAGTCCAGATAATCTGTTATATCTTTGACAACACTAAGAGTTGATTCAAATGTTTCACTTGTTGTAGTGTTCATTGACGGGAAATCTTTGGACACAGGTGAATAAGACACTGATTTTTCTTTGGGCATGGGTGAAACTGGTAACTTATCAGCTTTGGTTTTCAAATTCTTATTTTTCGTGTCATCTTCCAGTAAATCTACGTCAGAGTCACTGCCTTTTTCATTCTCATCGCAGAGACTGGTATCCGTACTTGAATCGGAATGTGAAGAATAAGACGATGTTTCACTGGAGCTTCTAGATCTTAAGGCAGCAAGCATCTGATTTGCTTCTATTTCCGATACAATGGTGCCATCGCCTGCTTCATCTAAGTCGATTGAGTCTTTTCTGAGGTTTCCTATAGACTTATCGTTTTTAATATCTTTCCATTTGACTGAATTGCGTCTGCTGAGTGATTTACGGCTCTTCTCTTCTTGCCAGCTGATTGTATCACTAGAGCGAATTCGTGATCGGGAGCTTGTTTTGTCGTGGCTCCTTGACTGTCTTGATGGAGGGACGGCTCCCGGAGGGGGGCCAAGTCTTCTCCCACGCGAGCTTACGATGGCGCTTTTTCCTAGGAGCAGGTTGTTGACTGTCAGTGAAGTAGGAGACGTAGGCACCCCAACTGGAACCAAAATTTAAGAGTTTGTATCTCAAAGCATTCAAGATTAAAAGTAAATCCTGTAAATTAATAGGATCTAGTTAAGATTACCTGCGGCATGTCTTGCGCAAGCCGCTGCTAGGATGACATGTGCCTGTCTCTGCCGCTCCCGCAGCCTTGCATATTGACGTTTCAGTGCGCCTATGTCCAATGACAGTCTGTCTCCGGTCCCGGTTCGATTTTCTCTTCTAGGTATTACCTGCAAATACATTCAGACAGCGATGAGCAGTAGAAAATTAAAAAAAAAAATACTAACATGTTTGTTATGGCATGGTCGTATGTATTGACTATTGATATGGCTTTTTGATACAAATCGTAAATAACTCTTAGAATCCTAATTGTACGGATTATTTACAAACTGTTTAAAATAATAAAGATTACATAATTTTAGTTATATTTTATCAGTTTCAATAATGTTGTAAATGACCATACCTATAGCACCAGTTTTACATTATTAGTATAACTTTCACAGTTGATCTGATATTTACCGTTGCTAAGGCCATTTTGTTGCCATCGTCACTTGAGTCTCCCTCATCCTCAGAGTAAAATAATCGCAGACCTCGTTTTGTCATCGATTGCACCTGAAATAGTTAAAAAGAAGCTACAACTATAGAACAAGTTTCATGCTGATGAGTTGCATGATGAATGGCGTGGAAAGTGTTCATGCAATATTACAGAAGTAAGGTAAATGCCAACATATCCGCCAAAACTAAGATCTGAAGAAGGTTAAGTTAGAATTAGTCAGTTCATACCGCAGAGTGTAAAGGTGGTTGAAAGACAGGTGCAGTGATAGGCGGTGCGGGCGGTGCGACCCGGTACCGATGGAAGCTGCGCAGCTTAGGCAACTCTGGCGCAGAACCAAAGGCCACAACGCGCGCCACCAAAGAGTCCCCCGCCTCCCACACCGCGCCCACCCCACCGCCCATGCAGCTGTAGAACTCGTCAGCTGAACGTGCTGATAGGATACGGCTGAAACATTTTACGTTGCATTGATTTGATTTTGATACTACACGTACACAAAAATCTAATAGGCAGATGCAAAGACTACGCAATAAATGAAGAATGTGCGAATTAAACATTGCGTTTTAGTGATCTTGGAATATATCTCGAAATTCTTGAAATAAATATAAAAACGTTTAAAAATGCCACGTATTGTACACTTACTCTTGAAGCAAGTCCCAAATAGCAAGCGCAGTGAGCAACAGAACTTCGTTTCCATCGAGCAGCACCAGGTCCCAGATTCTGAGGAGGGAGTCGCGCGGCAGCCACGTCGCGTACAGCGTTAGGAACCATTGCATTGTGAAAACGTCAGGCAGTGGGGGTTCTACGCCGCCGCCTGAAAGGCCAAACGCTCTTAATACCCAAGCAATCAATAGAAGGAAGTTGGGCCTGGGGCCATACCACAAGGTCCTAATGTATATTACTTTTGTGCTTGTGATACGGCCCCTGGTCATTGGCCTTAAGTACGATGACCACAAAAGAACCATGGAAAATGTTTTGATAGATAGGCAAGGACCAGTTGAATAATTCATTAGAATGATTTAATCGTTCATAACTTTGTCTCCTACGTTCATAACTTTGTCTCTGATTCTAATAATATCGTTTTTTTATTACTATTAACTACTATCCATACTCGAATCTATGATTACCTCGATTATTATTCAAAGAGTTATTATTCAATATGGTGTTTACCATCAGAGATTTTCTGCAAATAATCCATGTGTTGAGCAAGGCGGGGCAAGCGCAATTTAAGCAGATCCCTGAAGGCAGCCATGTCAGCTGATAGGCCGCGAAGGTCATCGGCGAAATACCCCTCGGGTAGAACAGCTTCTACCAGGTAAATCATCACCTGAAAGAACAAGAGTATGCCTCATCCAATTGCAAGGTAGAAAAGTCAATAAAAAAATCAACTACTTCTCTCTCAAAACTAAATTGCTTGTTGAATGTTAAATACTAATCAAAAAATAGGCATAAGTATTAAGTTTCTACGTGCCTTTGACCACCTCCTTATCTTGACTAAATATGTATAATAATAGTAATGTATATTTTAATAGGGAAATTTAGGGGAACACATTCAATTCCTACTATAAATGCAAAATTGTGTTTGATGGTTGGTTTGTCCTTCTTTTAAGCAACAATAGACCGACAGATCGACATGACTTTTTGCATAGAGATAGTTCATGGTCCGTAAAGTAATATAGACAATATTTTATCCGGTTAAAACTCGTGCGAAACCGCGGGCAGAGACTAGTTAAATCACTAAGAGAGATTAGCCAGCCAAGGCACTGCGCTACCATGCCTAGCTGTTACCGGGGTGCGCCAGGAGGAGGCTATTTCCATACAGTGATAATAAAAAGGGATATTTACTTTCAGTTTTTATTTACCTTCAAAGAGTCAGCTTCAGATTTATCCATAACTTCCAAAATAATAGCAGCCAACATATTAAAACCTTGACAATAACCCACATCTTTGTTCCATCTGAAATAATAACACTACGAACATGAGTCATTTCTTTCATATTGTAGCAACAAATTAACTACATATTATTTACTACAACTAAGTACAACATGCCTTTCGATAGGTCGTTAGTGGCTGTAAAGTACACAATGAAAACGCCCAAGGCTCCTAAGCTCCGGCGATATTGTTAGTCGATTCTAGTATTTGTTTTGTGGTATCTAAATTGTGCTTGGATGGAAGCCAATTTGACTTAATTATAGTGTCAAAGGAAATGTCAAAGGTGGTGGGAGTCTTACCTAGCGTATGCTAACAGGACACGGCGCAACATCCCTTGATTTTCCCGACCCTCGGCGCCACAGAAGAGAGAACAACCGGTGCGGTGTAGATCCTATAAAATAACAGTGACCTAATTTAATGAGCTACTATCCTGGTAGTTCGGTTTAAAACAGTAACGAAAAATATCGTGAAGAAACCAGTTAGTATGTTCTTATAAGCGGCGACGGGCTTGCAACCTGTATGCTAACTACTGCAAAATGTGGGAGTTATAATGTTTGAACGTAACATACTTTATTTTTTTACTGATTTCTCTCTCGCATACCTACCTTTTAGAATAATTAGGTGACCTACTTACTCTGCAAAAGTTGCTAAGCAACCAAGCTACGTATTTAAACAATGAATTATTTCTCCTCAGCTCGACATAAATACTTACATCGCATCGAAAATGGCTATTATGATGTATTAAAACCATAATTAACGACTTCGTGTGATTTATATTCAAGTTCTAGGTATAATTATTACTAAACTACTTGCGTTTAAAACGGTTTTATAACAGTTTTTTACTTAACTGCCAATTTACTTGTAAATTGGTAGTTACTCAGTTAGTAGTCACCTACATTATATACTTAAGATGTGAGAAATCCTCAATTATATTGGTGCGTTTTGATATATATAGTCTAGCTAGTCTTACATATATTTAGGAGTGGTCGAGACCGACCTAGATATTTGGGTTGTTACAAATAAATGTTGGAGACTCAATACACTTACGTCTAGACAGTGGGGTAGACTGGAATAGCATATTTCACAAACGTTAGTGGCGCCGTTCATGCTATCAGCATAGTAAATTTATCCTCATAAAAGGACGAACAAAACTAAATTGTAAGACATTTTACTTATTATTAATTTGACTGTGTACTGTGTAGTTTAAAAATAAAAACCTAATAATAATATAAATATTATAAAACGAAAGTTTTTAAGGATGTTTATATGTTTGATAGTCAATCAGGCCTAAACATCAAAACGAAATAAGATGAAATTAGCTATTTTCACAGACTAAAAACATTCAGTCGACATAGCAATGCAATTTTGACCAATAAATGGTACGCATTCTACCAAAATTCGTAATTTATTTTATCAGTAAAAGGTTTATAGGGAAAAAATTGGAAGTTGCTGAAATTGCTCTTTTTTAATGCCATTATTGACATTTGAACAGAAAAAAGTCTATCACGGGTCGGCTAGTTCAAAATAAAATCTTTATCTAACGGGGATTTTTATTCCATAATTTTGTAGTCAGTTGCTGTCAATTGATGACACTTTGAAAATTTTGAAACTATTTATTTCTGGTCCTGACGTCAGTTTTGAATCAATTCGATTGCTAAACTCTAAATTATTCACAACGCTTTGATTGTTAGTACTTGTTATACACAAAAGATGTACATTTTTAATTCATTGCACCATTTTGACTTTGTTCAGTCATCATCTTAAAGTAGATAAATATAAATTAACGTTACTTATAACATATGATATAGGTAGGGACACATATGTTAGGTATTATGTTAAAGTTGGTTTCACGTTTCTTGAAGGTTGATTATATTACTTAGAAGCATAGTGGATGGAACACCGCTAAGTTCTAAGTTACTTGTTACTAGAACCATAGAGCGAATACTTTGAAAGTAACAAGTTTGGCTAAACTCAAACTCTGCTTGAATTACCTACGCACGTATACTTTATACTTAACTAGCGACCCGCCCCGGCTTCGCACGGGTAGCATGTTATTATACATATAAACCTTCCTCCTGAATCACTCTATCTATTAAAAAAACCGCATCAAAATCCGTTGTGTAGTTTTAAAGATATAAGCAAACATACATTACATATTACATACATATTACATACAGACGCGGGAAGCGGAAAGCGACTTTGCTTTATACTATGTAGTGATAAACTGAGGTAACACTATATATAATTTAATGAATGTAGGGTCATAGACCTGGTTGTGGTGCCTTGGGAATTTTAAATTTTTGCAGTCAATAACTATAAGCATAGGAAACAAACTTGTTTATGGTCTACTAGCAGTCCACCCCAGCTCCGCACGGGAGTAACGTATTATAACGATTTTATGGGTATTTTTTACCCAGGTTACATTATCGAAGTTTTAATAGGAATCTATATTTTTTTTCAAACAATAAATATGGCCTATGTTACTCAGAGATAATGTAGCATTCTAAAAGTAAACGATTTTTTGAAATATATCCAGTAGTTTTTGTATTTATTCCATACAAATATACAAAACATCTTTCCTCATAATAATATTAGTACCTATAGATTATTACACTCATAATAACTTTTGAATGGTATGGAATTTGGGAATGGTATAATTAAAAAAGTAATTTACAGGTACTGATATGGCCTTGAAAATGAAGTGATTTTTTTGGATAAGGATTAATACCCAGGTACGAATAATGTGGTCTAGTTTGTACAGGCGGCGTTACCATAGCATATTTTAACATAAAAAAGTAGTTATTGTGACATAACTGTAATAGTTGGACATAATTATGGTATTGCTGACTTATTTGTTAATATTAATGTAATCTTTAAAACTGCAGTTCATCACTTTGCTCTATTGTCAATAATTTTTGCAGCGTACGCGATATAAGGATTTTTTTGCTTTTGATTCACACGTTGGGTTACGTTATCGAAGTTTTCATACGGATCCCTAATAGTTAGACATATGGTATTGTTGACTTATTTGTAGATATTGATGTCCTCTTTAAAACTGTAGTACATCACTTTGCTCTATTGTCAATAATTTCCGCAGCATATGCGATATAAAGATTTTTTTGGATTTTTTATCACACGTTGGGTTACATTATCAATGTTTTCATACGGATCCCTAATAGTTAGACAAATAGTATTGTTGATTTATTTGTAGATATTGATGTTCTCTCTAAAACTGTAGTACATCACTTTGCTCTATTGTCAATAATTTTTGCAGCGTACGCGTTATAAGGAATTTTTTTATATTTTTTTTTCACACCTTGGGTTACATGATCGAAGTTTTCATACGGATCCCTACCGTTTTTGAAAATATTCTATAGCCTATGTTCATCAGGGATAATGTAGGATTCTAATGGTAAAAGAATTTTTCAAATCGGTCCAGTAGTTTCGGAGCCTATTCATTACAAACAAACAAACAAACAAACAATCAAATCTTTCCTCTTTATAATATTAGTATAGATTAGTATAGATATAGATTAGTTAAGGCGCTCCGAGCCCCTAAAACCACGGCAGAAACGACTAAGAAAGCTACAACGACAACGGCAAGCTCTAGATGGCGTATGCGTATCGTAAATATTATCGACAGTTTTTATTAAATCGCGTTGCTGGTACCTACTACCTACGTAGGCGAGGAATAGGCTTTACTATAGGTAGCTTTATCCACCCCTCATAACCATTTTATCTTTTTCAATATTTTTTTAGAGTTATTACCCTTCTTTAGGCACTTCGAAAATAACTCTTGCTACTATTCTTTATGGTTTTGTCTAAATATGAATAATTAATAAATAAATATCACCTGTTGCAAAACCTTTGCTTAACCTAAGATATAGATAAATACTCTATTCTATAATGTTTTAAATTCGTCGTTTTAATATTTTTTTCAATAAAAATAGTTTATTTGAAAATTAAAATGTTGTTGTAGTGTAGTGCCCACAACCAGCGCTCTTGCCCTATATGGTATAATATAACTTATATTCGAATCCCACTCTGTAGGTACGCCAATTCATAGTGAGTTAACATTAATAAACAAGGCATACCAACTTATACTTTATGAAAGAACAAAACTTCGCCAATATTCCATAGTAGGCATGTAGGTATGAACTATTTCTAACACATCAGACAACCATATTTAGAATCATATTAAATTACAGCTTTCTTTTGCAACTATCCTATTATGATAAATTCGATAAGCATAATAATTAGCTATTTTCGATGTTACAATGTCTCTGTAGACGAACTGATTCATTGTGTTGCAATAACTACAATTTTTTCTTTGTTTTGCTAGCGAGCAATTGACAAAAAGCTTGTCAAATGCAGCAATCAATTGATTGCAATAATGGCTAATAATTAAATTTTCATTTAATTGTCAACTGATATTGATTGCCCCTTAAGGCCCTGTATGTCGACGATTGCTCTTTTTCGAAACGAAAAAAGAAATACTTCTGAACAAGCCACATCTCCTATTTTTATAAATATATTACTTCAGGTTCCTACCTAGATTTCTATTAAGCTGAAAACATAATAGCAGAAACTTTTCACGATAAAGATATTATTTCAAAATGATACGTTTTAGAATTTATGATCGAAATACTTTGATACCTACTATTAAGATCAACTTGTGATTTATTGTTAAAGATAGGTAATATGTAGATCTAGATTTCTACTAGAATAGGTTTTTGAAAAGTAATTATACATTAATTTATTCGAAAAGCAAAGGCGGACCACGCGCCGCCCATGGTGCCCCGTGTGTTTGTCGTCATTGCAGTGGTCGGTAGGATTATTTATCGAAGTGATTAAAGATGGGTACATCTTTATTCACATATACTATACATTATAAAATAGGAGATGTGGCTTGTTCAGAAGTATTTCTTTTTTAGTTTCGAAAAAGAGCAATCGTCGACATACAGGGCCTTAACTTTTATATTTCTGTTTCTTAGTAGAGCTATACGAGAATATTTTTTTTGTACTTAAGTCATGGTTTTCCAGGTTTGAGGTACTTGGTCTACTTACCTTGATGATTTGAGCGCCGAGTTCGGTGTCGTCGGGCTGAGCAGTCCCCCTGAAGCAAGCGCGTTCTGCTATGGGCCAGTCTACCCCTCTTGCGGTGAGATGGCGTTCGGACAGCGTAAGCCATAGCTATGAGAAGAAGGGATAAATAATAATGCCAAATTACAGCTTTCTAGTACTATGAGTCTCTGAGCTAAGCTGCGGACGGACGGACAGACGGACATGGCGAAACTATAAGAGTTCCTTGTAGACTAAGGAACTCTAAAAATTTGTCATGGTTAAAGAGACTGACTTATAAATACTAGTTACTCCTAAGGTATAAAAGCGTGACCAAAATAAAAAATAACAGGAAAGTACCTACCTAAGAAAAAAAACCGAGAGTACTTACAATACTCGCGGTTTTTCGTGGTAGGTACTCATAAACAAGCTCTTTATTAGGATTATCTGTTTTGTGGTTTTCCGGCAAATTACCGGTATATTTAGGTAAAGTAGGGACTATTCAACTCTTGAGTCAGCATCAGTAAACAATGTTTGTCATTTTAATTCGATTCTTTTAATATTGCCCATCTTTTCTGAAACATTCAGAAAATTGTAAGAAGGTATCAACAAAATTGGTTGTTCAAAATGAAAACACGCGACGCAAGTTTCTTTACGAGAAGTTTCGTTTCAATTGTCATGTACTCGTTTTTAAGTACCTTATTCTTGGCATCGAGCTCGACACACAATTTAGTACTAAATTTTTGTCCTAAACTCTTAGACTTATGTAGCTTAAAAGTTAGGCATGAACTTGTATATGCGAGTGAACTGTGCGCGGGTATTTGACTCAAGGCACGGAAATTCCGTATTTCTAAGCGGCGATGGGCTTGCAACCTGTCACGAATGGAATGCTAACTACTGCAAAATGTGGGTACTGTGCCAAACGTAATTTTTGAATCTGCCCCTTTAGACAATAGACATACTTAAGGATCTAAGCGCTGAGAGGATGACGACCGTACTTTGGGATTACAGTCGTGATCTAATTTTTTAGGGTTCTGTACCTAAAGGGTAAAAACGGGACCCTATTATTAAGACTCTACTGTCTGTCTGTCACAGGGCTGTATCTCTTAAACAGTGATAGCTAGATAGTTGATTTTTTTACAGATGATGTATTTCTGATGCCGCTATAACAACAAATATTAAAAACAGAATAAAATAAATACTTAAGGCGCTCCCAGTCGACGATTGTTTTTGTTCGAAACGAAAAAATAAATACTTGTGAACAAGCCACATCTCCTATTTTATAATGTATAGTATATGTGAATAAAGATGTACCCATCTTTAATCACTTCGATAAATAATCCTCGTCGACTGGGAGCCCCTTAAGTGGGGCTTCCATACAACAAACGTGATTTTTTTGTCGTTTTTTCTTCTCACCATCGTGCGCGAATGCGACTCGCACTTGGTCGGTTTTTTATTTTTCTTACCTTTCTGCGGAAGTGTTGTGGTACACCAGCGGGAAGGCGCGCGACTAGGCGCATCGCCTGGTGCCACTCGGCGTAGCCACCCTCGCCGGGACCTTCGCCCCCGCTGGGCGTCACGCCAAAACGGGCTCCGCTTACCCCGGCTAAAGAAGAAACTTACATTGAGTGGGTGTGTGTGTGTGTGTGTGTGTTTGTTACTTTTTCACGCAAAAACTACTGAACGGATTAAAATGAAACTTTACAGTTATTTAACTTATAGCTCAGAATAACACATAGGCTACATTTTACCCAGGTACCACCCGTGCGAAGCCAGGGCGAGCAGCTAGTATACTAATATATTAAATACCTACAAGCTAACCCGGTGAACTTCTATAGCTTTAGAATTAACAAATGTTGTTTTAAAAACCGTTCCCGTTATTCCCGTTATAAAAAGTATCTTATGTACCTCTCCTGGTTCTAAGCTAGCTTCCCTATCGATTTGCAGCCAAATCGGTTCAGCCGTTCTTGAGTTATAAATAGTGTAACTAATACGACTTTCTTTTACATATCAGTTGAGCTAAAGCTAAAAACCGTTGCAAACAGTCTATAGGTTTTAACTCTCATACAATGAATTATCGCTTTTTTTCTTGTATTGCTGACATTTCGAGACAATTCGTATTATTTCGTATAAATTCTTAAAAATTCTCATACATTTTAGAGAATACCTAAATCATAGTAACTATTATAGAATCTGGTATAAGTATCAAAACTGCATTGAAAGCCATAACATGATAAACATAGTTATTACGAAATAAGCTAGCGGGTAGGTACTCTTCATCATAAGCATCGGCTGCGAGTCTATTGGTCTTCAAGTTTCTTGTAACATATTTCATTCAAATTAAATTAATTTAATAATATAATTAATATAATTTATTCAAAAAAAATAGTTTATTATGAAGCAAATTGATGGGTCAAATAAACAATACATAGTATGTATATTACGATAGACTTCACTACATAGTATAAAGCAAAGTCGCTTTCCGCTTCCCGCGTATGTATGTATGTTTGCTTATATCTTTAAAACTACACAACGGATTTTGATGCGGTTTTTTTTAATAGATAGAGTGATTCAGGAGGAAGGTTTATATGTATAATAACATGCTACCCGTGCGAAGCCGGGGCGGGTCGCTAGTATATCATAAATGCAAAAATTTGGAAACTTGTTTGTTAATCAATAACGTCGTAATAGCTGAACCGAACAAACTATAGGTAGGCAAGTGCCTACTAAGCTTCTGTTAGTTGTCTTGAAAATGTAGTAGGTATGAACAATATTTATTCATAATCGTTTTGTTATTGCTAAGCATAAAAGCAAGTAGATCGTAGTCAAAGGAGCGTCGGCTAATATTAATTCTTTATAAATATAATTTGATAGTTTTTAGGGTTCCGTACCCAAAGGGTAAAATCGGAACCCTATTACTAAGACTTCGCTGTCCGTCTGTCTGTCCGTCTGTCCGTCTGTCTGTCTGTCACAGGGCTGTATCTCATGAACCATGATAGCTAGACAGTTGAAATTTTCACAGATTATGTATTTCTATTGCTGCTCAAACAACAAATACTAAAAACAGAATAAAATAAATATTTAAGGGGGGCTCCCATACAACAAACTTGATTTTTGCATTCCAGCGCCATCTAGTTTCATTTGATGTTACTACGTATTATAGGTACTTTTCGCGGTCTCATGCGACCGCTCGGGGTTTGAGAGGTAAGATGAAAGAGGTTTGCGATTCCGCTGGCATGTGGCGCTATTTTACCACTATCGGTAAAGTAAGTCGGTAAATAGGTGGTACTTCACATGATCGAATAAAAAGTTTGAAATTAAATTATTGAATTCATGTAGTTAGGTAAATAGGTACCTAGGTAGATATTATTAATTTCCAATTCATTTCGAGTTCGAATCCTGGCCGTGCATCAATGGATATTTCTGTTCGAAAAATGTACCTATATGCGCGTTACACGTGTTTATAACAGTGAAGGAAAACATCGTGAGGAAACCTGTTAGTATTCTTGAAAGCGGCGACGGGATTGCAACCTGTCACGTGTGGAATGCTAACTACGTAGTTAGGTAAATAGGTAGGTTACGAGATATTATGAATTATTTTTTATGTTTCTAGGGTTCCGTATCTAAAGGGTAAAAAACGGGACTACTAAGACACCGTTGTCCGTCTGTCTGTTACCAGGCTGTATCTCGTGAACCGTGATAGCTAGACAGTTGAAATTTTCACAGATGATGTATTTCTCTAAAATCAGCATAAAATAAATATTTAAGTGAGACTCCCGTACAACAAACGTGATTTTTTTGCCGTTTTGATAATAGTACGGAACCCTTCGTGCGCGAGTCCGACTCGCACTTGGCGGTTTTTTTTATTTAGTTGGGTTTAAATTATATGTAGTTTTATATGATATCTAACTTGTCTGTTGCAAGAAAAACTTTGCAAAACGCCACTACAGTGTTTGTACTCGTGTTAAAAATGTATAGGCAAAAAGTACCAAACTTGACAAAATACTAAGTTTTGATGGCTTGAAAGCTTTCCGTCGTACTACTTGTATATGGGGTGTATTTCAACTCCTTCTGAAAACACAAAACTCAAGTATACCGCTACCCTTACCGATGCCTTAGGTAAAAGATAAATTGCTTTACCCTTTTTAATTAAATGATTAAAGACTTATGACTGTTCTTGTATCGATCCGAAACGAAGATAAATCGTTTTTCATACGAATTCATAATAATGGAAATGCTACAGGCCATAGCGGAGGAAATAATGACCCTAAATGAACTAAAACAAAAGTGAAAAATTATTATTTTAATTCAGTAATAGGCAGTTTGTAAAATATCCAAATGATGTAGATGAAAATTTTACCATAAAAAAAAAAACATATTCGGTGATAAGTTGTCTTAATACACCCTTTAACTATACCTAGATGTATACCTACTCTGGATATAAAACTTCGAGGTCTTAGCTACGTATATTTAAGTAGGAGCTACACTGGCGCTGGCGTGACGTAGCAACGTTGCAAGTTTTCCCACACAAATACGACTGATGAATAATAAATAACATACTACATCGATAAAACTCATGGTTCTATTTACAGAATTTACCTGTTTTTATTTATTATGGGTTCATTTTATAGTAACTAGATCGTGCCGATAAAATATTTATTATCTACATATTCTCTAAAAACAACATACATTATTTTGATTTTGATCGGCCTTACAGCTCAGTTGGTAGTAGCACCCACCCGGGGTAAACATTTGTGTGATGAACATAGATGTTTATTCTGTATCTGCGTGTTAATATTCTCTAGAAAAAGAAATTCAGTTCATACTCACAGTATGTGAGTATGAACTGTAACTGTGAGTGTACACAGTACACCATAAACAAAAGAAATGAATTTCACATCAACTCATTTTGTTTAAATCAATCACATAAAATAATACTGATAAATAATTTAATATGACAGCTTAATATTTTAACAAAAGCTCTTTGATTTGCGAAAATACATAACGGTGGTGAGGTTGGCCTAACCTCCAAACAAAGAAGTAATTTAATTAGGCTTTGATTTCCTGATTTTTCAGTAGCTACAAGACTTACCTGTTGTGTTCTTCGACGAAGAACTCGCCAAGCTCCTGAGAGAGTTTAAAAGTGCACTCATCTGTCTTGTAATCGGCAAGCATTTCACAACAAAATCATATCCTTATTGCACTAAGCACTGAGTTAACGACCTGCCAGCCTAAAGCGATGCAGTGACGCTGCAGGCGCGTGAGGAACACACATCCTTAAGCCATTATTACTATACGCAACTGACGACACTCCAAAAATAAAGAAATATTGAAAAGCGTCTAATAAACGCACGAATTTAAAGGCCATATCACGCGAGCATTTGTGATTGCGTAGTCGACCAGCTGATGTGATGTTTACTAGGTAAGTCATGAAACGAATCGGCGAGGCACCGAGCCCTGTACTACCGTACTGCATAGGAATTCCACGGACAAGTTACGGCTTTGGCAAAGAGAGAGAAAGCGGTCTCTTGTCAAGATAAAGTGGCAGCAAATATCGTGGTAGATGCCAGGAGCATGCGCAGTGGGCCAAAGGCAGGATGTCTGTGTGCGACGCGTATCGATTGGACGCGGCTGTGTACGTCAGTGTCGGAAACAGATAGACAGGAAGGTACCCTCGCGTGCTTTGATGTGCGTATTTCTGTATTAAACCCCTATGAATGAAGACGCTCCTACTTGGAAAGATAAAAATAGTTTGATTGAACGCATGACAAAGCGTTTATTCAGAGGTCTGGTATATAACAGTTAGAGTTGTAATATAGATGTTTGTAATATAGATTTTAAATGATAAATTATTAGAAGTAATGTAAAATAGAATAACCTTGTGGCCGAGAATAAAAAAAATTAAGGAATGGCTGAATTGACTTGCTGTTGCAGTCGTGTCAGTCCAAGTGAATTGATCGCATTGGATGTGGTCAAGGCCATGAGTCATAAATTGAAATATTGATATAAATATGAGACACTTATTTTATTTTAAAAAGCTTAGTGTTCATTCGTACCTATGCATTCAATGGAACGGGAAAAAGCTCAGTCTACAATTTTGCTCTATATTATTCGAAGCACTTCTTCGTTAAATCAACAGAAAAATTCTTACATGTGCAAAAATAAATAAATATTGGTCGACATTTCACTATGCGCCAAACTAAACAAAGTACTTACTATGGGAACCTTTTTTGTAAAATTATCCAGGCAAAAATAATCACTAAATAGTATAAAGCAAAGTCGCTTTCCGCTTCCCGCGTCTGTATGTATGTATGTTTGATTATATCTTTAAAACTACACAACGGATTTTGATGCGGTTTTTTTTAATAGATAGAGTGATTCAGGAGGAAGGTTTATATGTATAATAACATGCTACCCGTGCAAAGCCGGGGCGGGTCGCTAGTAATATATAAAAATAGTAATTCATTTGATAAAAAAATAATATAAATAAAATAGGATCACTACTGTAATCCCCTAGTACGGTAGACATCCTCTCAGATCTCCAGACGCTCAGATCCTTTGAAGATGTCTAGTGGGGGTAGTCAGAGGCACATCCAAACATTATATTTGGCACATGCTCACATTCTGCAGTAGTTAGCATTCCATACGTGACAGGTTGCAAGCCCATCGCCGCTTATAAGAACACTAACTGGTTTCCTCACGATGTTTTCCTTCACCGTTGTAAGCACGTGTTTTTGATGATAGGTTATATGATTTGTTTATCTTACTTATATGCCGAAGCAGAACTGAAAAAGCTCCACAAAGCCGCTTCTGCTGCCTACGCATGCGATCGCGCGTCCTCACGCACTTGGCCAGCCGCTCGCCCGTATGCATTAAACGGTTCTCCCATTCTGATGCTTGTTCTTGAAGTTCACTCAAATCTAAATTTTAAAAAGACAGTTAGTGGGAAATGATGGTTGATGAATTTTAGGACTTTTGAGGTTTAAAAAATAATTAAATCTATGGTCTAAATCATTGTATACATTAGAGTTTGCTAGCTCAGCAGGGAAACTATAACCAGTAGGTACATCAATTTGCAGAGGTTTTTTGAAAAACCGAGCTTACCTAAAGATTCCAAATAACTTCGTTCGATAGCTTCAGTTTGTTCTCCATAACTCAAATGCGACGATGCTATCGATGCTGCTGATGTAGACCTTACAGTTAGAAAAAACATTGTTTTTAGTTGATTTAGGGAATTAAATTAGGTTACTAATTAGATACGAGATGAAGGTGCCACGTAAAAGCTTTTACTCAGCATTGGGATAAAAACTAAAAACTTGAGAGGTGTCAAGGGACACCCGGATGGAACGAAGTTCTCACAAAATAACGTGGGACAAGGGAAGGGGAATCAACTTTGACTTCGACTTCGACTTCGACTTCGACCTCGACCTCGACCTCGACCTCGACCTCGACCTCGACCTCGACCTCCACCTCCATCTCGACCTCCACTTCCACCTCGACCTCGTCCTCGACCTCGACCTCGACCTCGACCTCGACCTCGACCTCGACCTCGACCTCGACCTCGACCTCGACCTCGACCTCGACCTCGACCTCGACCTCGACCTCCACCTCGACCTCGACCTCGACCTCGACCTCGACCTCCACCTCCATCTCGACCTCGACCTCGACACAATTAATAGATATATATATTAATAGATATACTATAGCAAAAAAGTGTCGTGACAACTTTTCGTGACAACTTTTCGTAAGATTTTTTTCCGTCTAGCCCCCTTTCACAACGCGCGATAAGGAACTTCGTTCCAAAAACAATATTAGGAGAAGGAGTTTGAACGTCTTATCACCTATTTTGTTGCAGCTCATGTTAATTCTTTGAAATTAAACTTTATTTTTTAAACCTTTAGATAAAGAGAACAGTGACTTACTGCAAATAACATTTTTGTATAAATACCCTCGACTATAGTCTGCGCCGCTGTTTCCACTCCAGTCACGTTGGTCTGCGTAGAGCTCATCCAGTAGTTCTTCTATAAGATCTTTTGTATCCCTCTTCTGTGAATAACAAATAATTACTTGCTTCTTTATGATTTATCATTTGGCATTTTATTAAGCTTTTGTCTCGTCATATAAATATTTTTTATTTTCTCTGATTTCAAAGTAAAAACGATGATATTGCTTCGCTGATCCAAGGCAAAGATGCGGGTTCGAATGACACTCATCTAAACATTTTGGATAGCATTTAAACTTCATTTTACCTGGTCATTTAAAACTGTTGGTGGTGGAGGCACTTTTTTCCTTTTGTTGCTAAAATTGATTCTTGGAACTTTTATTTTCTTGCTTTTTTTAACTGGTGCTGGGTCTGGAGCTGTTAGTGAGCTAAAGTCCAGCTCAAATCGCACAACTTTTAAATTAAATGGTTGCTGAATACTAATAGTTTTCATAGTAAGTTAATTTAAATCTTTCAGGTAAATTAAATCAAAACATGCCGGTTAACCATAGATAAACCAAAAAATAAGCTATTTTTGACATTACAGATTCAATTTCACACATTTCCTTTTTTTCCACTTAAAGTATTTTTAAACCGTCAAAACCGCAATCAAACCTTCTTTAAAATTCAGGGTTGGTTCGTTCGAGAAAAACCCAAGTAAATAACGTTTGTTTTATTTAGGCGTAACTTTAAACAACTAATTTTAAAGGACGGCTATCGTTGACTAAGCACTATGGGGAGGTCGGGAGGCGATAGGCACCCACTCGTACAGATAATACTGATAACAGCTAATATATTCATGACAAGTAGGTAACAATGCATGCCCAATGAGCTAAAGGTTAACGGACATTGGGTTTTTATATAAATAAAAATAGGATCAAAACTGTAATCCCCAAGTACGGTAGACATCCTCTCAGATGTCCAGGTGTGCTCAGATCCAGTAATAAAAACGTAAACGGTAGGTTTACGTTTTTATTGAGGTTCTGTAAGAAAACAAAAATATCTCGGTGAAAGTTTCTGTTTTACTGATAATTGAAGCAAAACTGAGATAAATTTTCACATCAATAGCGCGATTAGGCTTTTTCAAGTTGTTTCAGGAATTTTTGCTCGCTGCACTCGTTTGATCAATTAACTATTTTTCTTTGAAAATTATAACTTTCTTAAAGTTTAACATCGAACAGACCAACGTGATCGGAATACAAAAAAAAAACTAAATATGTTTAACAAGGTGAAACGGTTAGATTCCAAAGTGCGTTTCTTTGTACGTCTACCCTAAAGTTGTAAAGTGCTTAGCACCGATAAAGCTACTGTATTTTGAGAATTCAATTTAAGAATGAAGACATAGGTAGGTAAAAGCCATGTCGGTTGAGTAAGAGATACGTTGACTTTCAATGCGAAGGTCGTGAATTCAAAACTTAGCCGTGCTTTAATGGATTAGATAGAAAAAAATATATGGGCATTTAATACGTGCTCAAAACCGTGAAGGAAAACATCGTAAAGAACCCAGTTAGTATTATTATGAGCTTGCAACCTATAGCTGATAGCAACGTGGCAACTTGAAACAGTCTTACCAATAAGCCTACGTACCTACATAATAGATTGGATGTGTACTCAGTTAAAAAGCAGAACCTCCTCGTTTATTATCGAACTGTGTGGTTGTCATAGCAACAAAAACATTTCTGTCATAAATGCATACATAAAGCTGGAGAATTGAATTGATTTCTTTGATATTTCTTTAAAAAATCTACATTGTTTTTTAATTTTATTTACGTAACTTTTTAAGTATGTCGGGAAGTCCAAAACCACAAGAGCCTGGTTTCTGTTCAGCCACTTGTACGGACAGAGCTAGTCTCCAAAAAGAGATTCAGAAGCCTGAGCTGAAGACTTCGGATGTGTTCACTACTTGCAATTTGCCAAAACGTTTCGACCATCCACGTAAGTAAACTTGTTTTTATTCCCCGACACAAAAGGGTGGTGTTATAAATTTGATGTGCCTGTGACACATACACAATGTGTGTCTATGTGTCTGTGACATCGTAGCTCCTAACGAATGGACTGATTAATGTGGTTTTTTTTTGTGATAACAAGCTGACGTGATCGAGGTGGGTTTTAGCTACAGTTGTCAAAGGGAGTTGAAGCAGTTTCTAATAGTCTGATCGATTCAAAATGTATCCTGTGACATAGAGGCGGGGATTTTTACATTTTAAATTTTATGTTTTAATACTCTAGACTTAGTCTCTATATACATATAGATACACACTCATGGAAGTATGATTCTTACCACAAGAAAAATCCCGCGGCTATTGGCGGAACTAAATACCTACTGTAATTTAACATTAATTGACTGGTAGCGCGGCGGGCGATAGATCGGTTCGATGCGGTTCGAGCCTTGCAAATGTTTGTTGTTTGGATCTGTGTGTTATGGTACCATGATAAGTCGTTTTTGCTACGGTAAGGTGTTTATTACTTTATTGTTAGTATTTCTTGACGCTAATGTTTGTGAGGCTTACGTGACGCGGAATCGTAAGGACAAGATAAATAACTCGACGATGACTTAGTTCGAGTATGTGCTCGCCTAGATTTATCAACCAATCACGTTTATGTTAAGCCGGGTTCCCACGGCCCGCGTTTTCACGCGCCAGACCGCGCCAAGGCGGAGGGACGCGCCGTGGGAACGATGCATCCGTGGTGGCCCGTGCTCGGAACGCTCTGTACGCGACGCGCCGGACGCACGCATTCAGAGCGTCATCCGGCGCGGCCCGTCGTTTTACGCGCCGTGGGACCCCGGCTTTAGAAGTTGACATGATTAATCCGTCTTGGATGATCGGACAATAAGTTTAGCCAAGCAACGTACTGTAAATTTTATTTATAAGGACCACAAAACTATCAAACAAATAATACCTACCTACTCAAAATCACATTATCAAGCCTCACATTAGTTTCTTTAAACTATAAACAATTTTCCAGTTCATAATGATAAAAGCTTCTATTTCTCGTTTCCACATTCATTATTTATAATACCTACATCTTGTATAGTGAAAGTTCGTTGATCTTGGTACTTAGCTAAAGTTATGCGGGCCTTACTCAGTCCTGATCAATAATTCAGAACTTTGTTCGTATGGAAAATACTTACTATTTTTCTTTCCTGTCTATTCTAGTTTCTGATTATGTTGGTTGACATTGTAGAGTTGTGCAATTTCTAGAATAAACAAAAAAATATGCTAGAAGACAGTACCTATGCGACAATCAGATTTGCCAACTATGTTATACCAAATTATTAAAATGGTACTAAAAATGGTACTACCGGCGTACATCAATAGTTTTTTCTTTTCTGAAAATTTATTTGCTCATCAAAACACGTGCTCTAAAGGGTGAAGGAAAAAATCGTGAGGAACTAGTTAGTATTCCTCTAAGCGGCGATGGGCTTGCAATCTGTCACGTATGGAATGCTAACTACTGCTTAATGTGCCAAATATAATGTATGGACGTGCCTCTGACTACCCCCTCTAGGGCCCTGGGGATCTGAGAGCATATCTACTTGGGTATTACAGCCGTGATCCTATTTTTTGTTTATTTCTTATTTTTACATAAATTGTAAGTGATCTCCCAGTATTTTTCTTTGTTATAGATTGGTTTAACGGTTACGGATCGCAAGTAAGCAAACAACATCCCTTCTATAGGACTTCTGCCAGTGAATATGGATGGTATGCACCAGGTAAATTTGATTTTCATAGATTTATACTTATTTTAAAGATACAAATCAAAGTCAAATTCAAAAGTATTTATTTCAATAAAATCACAAGGATCACTTTAAAACATCTTACGAGTTAGGTGAAGCTACGCCTGATCCTATTAACTAAGCCTAGAAGAATCAGACAACAAACACGGATTCTCTGATGATCCCTTTTGTAAATGCTATGTAAAGCTCCAGAATGGTGTCGATCGAACAAGGCGAAGTCACAAACAACGTGTAAAGAGTACGTGATGCTAGATTTACACTCTCGCCTCGTGCTTCGTCTCGTGTCTCGGCCCGCACCTCGCGTGATCGATAGTAAAGGAGAGAGGCGCGAGGCGAGCTACGAGCGTCTATTCACACTCTCGTCTCGTGGTTCGCCTCGCACCTCGTCTCGCGACTCGTACGCGAGTGTAAATCTAGTATGAGAATTTCATAAAAAGCACCGATTTGTTTTTATCTTTTCTATTTGATAAAATCAATCCACCTAACAGACTCGAAGCTGGGAGCCGTTCAATTAAAGTTCAGCAATATTTTTTTATGCACAAAACTGCGTTTTTGTATCTCTTTTTAGGGTTCCGTGCCCAAAGGATAAAAAAGGGATCCTATTACTAAGACTTCGCTGTCCGTCTATCTGTCCGTCTGCCTGTCCGTCTGTCTGTCCTTCTGTCTGTCACAGAGCTGTATCTCATGAACCGTGATAGCTTAGACAGTGGAAATTTTCACAGATTATGTATATTTGTTGCTGCTATAACAACAAATACTAAAAGCAGAATTAAATCCCATACAACAAACGTGATTTTTTTTGCTGTTTTGATAGATAATGGTACGGAACCCTTCGTGCGTGCGTATATCTACTGCAAGTTAAGACATAAATTCATTCAAAACCTGTGGCTAATCATTTTAGGTTTGCATACGGTTCCATCGTCGTTTTTTCCGAAGAGTCAGAGCTTCTCAAACGCATCGGCGCAAGCTGGAATGTACCGGAACTACTCTCTCAACACGGGTTTGGACCCACAGCCAATAAAGTAGACACATAAAGATACCTCCAAGAAGAATTTAGAAAACATTTGGGCGTATACAACAAGGCAACAGACAACGGCTTCGAAAACACAAGACTATTGTGACACATTTTTTTTCTTCGTTGTGAGGAATGCGGCTAGTTTTGTTTTAAGTTTATTTTTAATTTTGTTAAGTGAATAGTGAAGGAAATATATTTAAGTTTTATTTGTTAAGTTTGGTAAATAAAGGTCTGTTAATTTATCTATAGGTTATTTCATTTATTAACTTCTTTCTAGTAACTTTTTCATTCATAAATTGGAATACTTACTTGGATGACATACAGGTAGAGCCCCTAAAAATGCCTTGTCATTAAAACATACGGATATTATGAGCGTAGATCAATAATGCATGCGTGTTGTAAATGTTGTGTAAAGGTCAGTAGATTACAGGCATAAAACTTGATGATTGATGAACGTTTTCTTATTGAAGAATGGTTTTATTTCGATTGTCTGCCAATCTTTGAAAAAAACATTCTGAATGGGTTCTAAATCCTTCAGGGTGATTTTAAAAACCACTGTTCGTAACCCAAAGGGTATAAACGGGACCCTATTACTAAGACTTCGCTGTCCGTCTGTCTGTCACAAGGCTGTATCTCATGAATCGTGATAGCTAGACAGTTGAAATTTTCACAGATGATGTATTTCTGTTGCCGCTATAACAACAAATACTAAAAACATCATAAAATTAATATTTAAGTGGGGCTCCCGTACAACAAACGTTATTTTTCCGTTTTGTATATATAATATGGAACCCTTCGAGCGCAAGTCCGACTCGCACTTGGCCGGTTTTTTATATAAATGGGAGTGGTTCTAAAAACTCGGAGGGTGCTCTGCCTCTGAACATGCGTTTGATACGATTTTTTTCTGTGTATCTGTATAATTTATTCATGGGTATCCTACCTAATATAGAGTAGGCACAAAACAGTAGGTATTGTTTCAGCATTCAACTTGCAGTTTGGTTGCAGGTATCCATTCTGTGCCGTCGGTGTTCTTTCCAGCAGGCCAAACGTTTACCAACAGACTGTCTGCCGCCGGCATGTATAGGAACTATAGCCTCAATACTGGCATGGACCCTGCTGGATACTCTTGATTTAATTTATTTTTTTGCGTTTCAACACTAGATGTTATGCTTCGTCTTTTGCACCTAAAATTTTACAAGCTTGTGTAGCTAGGTAGCTACGTTGTTGTTATGACTTTTTTTCTTTCCTTTGTATTATGTGTGTTCAAAATTTCAAATAGGCACCCACATTTGGCTACCTAATTTTATTTATATTATTTTTAATAGTAATTATTTAAATAATTTCTTTATTAATGTTGTAAATTTTAGGAAAAATAAAAATCCGTTTCGGTAATAACTTACCAAAAGAGGTATTTATTTATATCATATAGATTTAACATGCATTCAAATTCCATTAACATATTTCACCTGAACCATTGCATGGAAATCACACGTTTGCTTTACCGAGGATAGTTTCTTTCGAGAAGTTATAACATGAACATTCTGAACACGTTGACAACTCAAATAGGTATGCTTTATTCCTTTGTGTCATTCCATGCAGTCCTTACACTACAACAGATTATGCCTCAATAAAAAACACGTAGAACCAAATCTCCATTGAAAGGTCACGATTCATCATCATTGTGTTTTTCATCGCGACAAATCTTATAAAAAGATTATTCATCATTTTCATATTGAGTACTATAATATTGTATAACTCGTCAGCAACAACAACAACAGCATTTATATTTATTTTAGTGTTTTTAACAATCATAACAAACGTTCAAATGTATAAACAAATTCATATTTTCGACTAGTTATTCGAGATCATCAATGAATACATCGCATATAAAATTATACTATGGTAACTTAGTTCACTATTGTAAATAATGAGCTGTAATTTATCTAATTGCGCATAATTATATAATTACGAGTCAAACGTTCTACACTTTGGCTATATTTCACTACCGCCTGTGTCAAAATCTACCTACAGGTGCATTATTAAAATGTTCCTCAAATATACCTTTCTTATGAAATAAACGAATATACCGAACAATACGAAAACCACATAAACAAAATAAATATTTACTTAATTTATCAATGCACTAAACCAAACTATTGCTTTTTTCCAAACAATCGTATGTGATTTGTTTGTCTTAACTTAATGAGTATAAATTACGTTTGTATACATTTAACTATTTATTTCGTTGTAAAATCTACGATAACAACGCGGGTTTCAAATATAACCATTTTCTATTAAAGATAATATACCCATAAATATTTATTTAATAAAAATCTTCTACTAAAATCTCCATTACATAAATCAAATATTGACTACACACTAAAGTTTATTCTACTCTTGATTAGCATTAGCTATAAATACGTGTAAGTATAGTTCGTTCGTAGCTCAATTCAAAGTTTAAAGCTAACAGTATAAAAGCAATGAAATTTTGGATGAAAATCCTTCCAACATTCTCGATATGACAAAACATCACACTTTAACCAAATAACTCTTACATTTACTCTCCATTCCAAGATTTGATAATGTAATGCGTAACATTATATATATACGAAGGTATCGTCGGAGTTAAAACAATAATGTAAGTATTAAAAACAAATGATGCGTGATACCTTACATATCAGGTAAGAAGGTATGAATATTTTATTAGAATAGATAAGATAATTATATCAAAGGATGGGGAAGAGAAATCTTATGCTACTCGTAATCTTCTATAAAAACGAAACGCTGAATGTGTTGCTAAGCGCAAATCTCGAGAGCAGCTTTTTTTTTGTTGTATTCGTTATTGTAGGATGGTTCTTAGGGAAAAAAAATGAATTTGACAGGACAACGTCTGTCGGGACAGCTAGTTTTACATAAGATTTCGCTTCCCAGAGCCAGCCTCTGAACCGTAATCCAATAAATATAATGTATAGAAAGGCATATCAGATTATAACAAGATAGTCTTAAAATCTAAGTGATAACTATCAAATAGGGTAAGTATACAATATATTAATATAAAATGCGGATTCAACTTTTGCGTTTAATATTGTCTTCAATAGCATTGCTTTTCATGTTTTTTTTTTAACTTTTTTAGTATCAAAAGATTAGTTTAAATAATAGGATCTTTAATTCGAATCTAGTCAGATGCTTTTCTTTGGACTGTCAAATTTTTCGTACTGATATTTTCGATTTATTGCCGTTTACGTTTTATCGCCAGTTTCTTCAGCCAGAGTTTTTAGATTATTTTTATCTTTAGCGTCATTACAAAGATCCTTACTAAACTCTTCAAGTCAAGTTTGGAATCGATTCGATTTAAAACGCTATAATTTAATTTTAATTATTTAAGATCCGTGTTTATCAAGTATGTCCTAATTATGCCATGACAATTGTATTTACGAAGGCGCGCCGAGTGTAGAAGGAGATGCAGACATTTGAAAGTAACTACTTGCTACGCGTTTGCCGCGAGCCTTAACGGGTTCCATCACAATGCAGCTCATTTGAGTCGTATATTTATAACTTATTGTAAAAAATCTATATTTACCGTACATTTAAAACTATGCTAAAAGCCATATTCCGAAATCACATTGAAGTGCAAATGTGCGTAGTTCGTGCGACGCATGTTCTTTTACTTATGGTAAGTAGCCTCAAAACTACAGACTTCAGAATACAGCTGTCAATTTGTAAACGGCTGCCTTTTACACTCGCTTTCATTCATATTAAGCTACCGAAGAAGATTGTTTTGGAATATTAAGTCCTTCTAATGAGTATTGTATGTTTATATCAAGAACTCAACTTAAACTAACGTTTTACCATTTATGAATCTTATGTTATCAAATTGACCTGTACTTATTGAGGAAAAGAGTTTTATGATCCAGTTAATAATGGTAAGGCATTTTCCTTCTATTGTTTTGAAAGAATTACATATCGCCAAAGATACCGGCGAAAGTTTTCCTGAGGTTCTTCATGGTGTCTTCCGCGTCCTCGGTGAGGGTGGCGCTGAGGGAGCCCTGGCGCGCGAAGCCCCCGCGGCCGCCTGACGAGCCCGGCGCAGCGGGGTCCTTGCTGCTGGCCGTGCTGGGAGCCGCCGACGCTGACGACACCGTGGACGACTGGGACACTAAAAAAGGACATACTTTTATTAGTTGATCTTGCGACGTAAAAACTGAATTCGCAGTTTTGGGAAGTTAAAATGACTCATGCTGTTTAGGTATTTTAATATACTTCGTTTATTCCTGAATCAGAAAGTAAGTTTGCAACATAGTTTTACGCGTGTAAGTTACAAAGAGTTTACTACCAATCCCAATTCTAATATATCTATCGCGTTCTAGACCTCTAAAGCTTGAGATTACTAAAGAAATCTTATTGGGAAAACTATATGTATTGTGATTTGTGCTCCTTTACAGCAGATGGCGCTGCGTGGTGCAGATAGTCGAACTCTGACAACATCGAGCTCTGAAATTACAGAGCTTTGTGTTGAGGTTGACCACTCACACCAAATATTGTTCTAGAACCGAATTTGAAACGTGTTGGTATGGTAATGAGTTGCTGGTTGCACTAGGACGGTTGCAATCTGTCGCTGTGCTAGTAACTATGAGATTCTAGCACTCCTGTTGAATTACAAAGTTTCTAATGTATCGGTTACCTTGCGAGTCGCGACGGGTCAGCGGCGGCGGCGCTGCAGTAGCGGGTTCCGCTGGGATCGGCGGCAGCGGACGATCGATGCTGGCTGCAGCGGACAAAGGCGGCGGTGGGGGCGCCGACGGAGGCCCGGCGCCCGGCAGAGGCATAGCGCGCTCCTCGGGTGATCCACCCACTGAGCTACCGGAGACTGAGCTCCGGGACGTTGCCTTTGTTAGTCCCGGGCGGCAGACTGACTGGAGTAATAAATGGCAATTCGTTAGGGTTTACTTTTTAAGCTTATATTTAAGTTTCAACGTATAATATTTTGTACGTTCAACAGTATGTATATTTCTGTATATTTAGAACGTATTGAGACTCTTTTAAAATGTACTCGTACCTACCTGCATACGTTGCAGCACCAGCTCTGCAAGATGACGTCGGTCCTCCTCCTGCGTATCTCCCATGAACGAGGTAGCCGAGTCGTTTAGCTCGATGATGTGTTCGCGCCCGTCCTTGCCCACCACCAACTCTAGGGCACATACTTCTAGGCCTCCGAAGATTTCGCTCACCTAAAAAAGTACATCGAAATGAGTATTTCATTTTAATTATTTGAAGGTATATCTTGGAAAGGAGGGCTCGGGGCATATGAGATCCTGTGATATCCAAAAATATAGGAAAAAAACTGGACACCATTGATGAAGAACCATCATGTTGTGCAGCAAACTATACTAGAAAGTAAGTACCTATATTGTTCTAAGATGAACTCTTTCAAAAATACATGCCTTAGAACAATTTTAGTTTAGTTTGTAATAAAAAAAAAATTTAATTAACGAATTTGCAGTTTCTGAGTAAAACATTAGAATCTTTTACCTCGTCGATCCACATCTTGTATCTGTCATTCATTCCGATAGCTTCAAGCATCGCAGACCCCTGATTGGTTTTCCAGTTACCAGAAATAGATTTGCGCCTGAAAAATATTCTTGCGTTAAATACCTAGCTAGACTAATAGAAATGGTAGGTCTAGAATTCCCAAATAAGAAAAAAGCCAATATTTAAAAAAAAAAAGATAGTATGGTGAAATAGTTACATGAAAGCTTTGTAGTTTGTTCCGATCTTCTGTATATGTATGTCGTATTTAGCATCAATGTAGGGCTCTACGGTGCAATAGGTACCCAGCATCGATACCACTCCAGCAATATCCTAAAACAGGGCACAAATATTATTTAAATTAATTATGTATGGTTGGTCATTTTATGACGAGTCTATCCCAGCTCGATATCTTGACAGCTATATTATGAACCTATGTAGAGTTAAGCGTCACAGTTATTTGTAGCATATTCACCTTCATAAATTCAAGTTATCCCTTTTATCTACCCCAAGGTGGATACTTGATGGCAAGAGCAAATTTATTTAACGGTAGATACCTAGGGCGAAAAAGCGGAATAACGTTGTAAAATAAATTTCGTTCACACCCTGACCCTGGTTTCTCGGTTTCGCGTATCCACCTTAATAGGCGAAAAAGCGGAATAACGTTGTAAAATAAATTTCGTTCACACCCTGACCCTGGTTTCTCGGTTTCGCGTATCCACCTTAATAGGCGAAAAAGCGGAATAACGTTGTAAAATAAATTTCGTTCACACCCTGACCCTGGTTTCTCGGTTTCGCGTATCCACCTTAATAGATAAAGGGAATAACTGTGTAATCCTAATCCTAATAATATTATAAATGTGAAAGTTTGTGAGTTTTTATGTATGTTTGTGCCACAATCAGGCCTAAACGAAAAAATAAATTAAATTGAAATTTTATGCCTCGGAGACTATGACACTGGCGGTGAGTCCTTTTGTCTCGAAATTGCGGTCGTTAGAGCGTGTTGCAAAGGCATATTAAAGCCCCTAGGCCTAGATAATTCCTCGAAATGAGAGCTTCTTTGGTGTGTCTCGGGATATATTAACTATACAGCCCAGATTTATACCTACAATACTAAATTAACTAGTAGTTTACCGCGAGATTGCGAGTGGTAGGCTAACTAGCTAGTTCTTTTTACCTACTGCCTAAACCAAAACTTATTGCATCTGGCAAAGCATGGATGTTAACACGTATAAACAACTCCTTCACTGATTTAGTTAATCGACTTCCCAGCAAATAATAGTAGGTACAACCTATTCACATGAACAAATAAAAACGCGAATAATGCTCAGGGTTGAGTACAGATAAAAGCTTTATAGCACTTAGCCCATATTTCCTTGTATACAATGTTGTATATGTTTTTGTATACAAAATGATCAAAATTAAATTTATAAAAATGCACAATGTGTACCTACATACTTAAGTATATATTTTTATAAACACTGTTGTGTGTATTATGATCCTTTACACAAGAATTAAAAAAAAAATATTAAGCTTATCACGCCCATGCTTATTATGTCCCTCCAAAATTCACAATCCGTAGCAAACACTTCTAGTTTCTAAAATAGTTAATACCTATACCAAAATATTGAGCAGCAAGCATGATGTACGAGTAAGTTAGAAGCTCTGGGTCCTTTCAGTGGGGTTTACTGCTCAAGATAAAACTGTAGTGCACTCCATTCCTGATCATAAAAAGAAGATTCGACACAACTTTGTTACGGGGCCGTAGAGATGCATAAATGTAATAACCGGTTATGAAAATCTATAACCGATTTTGAAAAATGTTGACGCGCAATCTTTATAACAAGTTTTTATGATATTCCAAAATTTTATACCACACTAAACATTAGAAAGGTTCATTGCCTTTGGCTGTCAAAAAATGTTAAGGTGATATATGAAATGTTTGGTTTTTTGTATGGGCTGTCTACCCGGATAAGACGATAAAAGTGATAAAACTGCATTATCTTGAAAACCATCAAACTTAAAAAGAAACTGTCTATAATTTACTTAGCTAGATTATCTAACGAATTATATAAAATTGAACTGTTTAGCTATTCATAGTTTGGATTAAAAACGAAACTAGCGTTTTTGAAGAGCCAACTTTGGAAAATAAATCTATCGAGAAAAGTTTCACCAATCGTGTTTCTGTCTGTAATTTATCTAGATTATATCCATAAGTTATTTTTGGCTTTATAAACAAAACTGTATGTTTTGCGGTTATTGAGAAAAAACGATTCTGTATTCATCAAAAACATTTATAACTCGTCTTAAGTGAGCAAGCGACATTGGGTCTTTAGACAAGTTTGGTACAAAAGTGGCATTTTGTAAAATCCATCAACTAAGTACCAACACAGCACCTAACAGCAAGTCGTTCTAAATTGATTTGTGCGGTTTGTTGACTCTTTCTTTCCAGGTTTTACAGATTATTTAAATAAAACCGGACAAGTGCGAGTCTGACCGACGCATGAAGGGTTCCGTACTATTATCTATCAAAAACACGTTTGTTGTATGGGGGGCTTCCATTAAATATCTATTTTATTCTGTTTTTCGTATTTGTTGTTATAGCGGAAACAGAAATACATCATCTGTGAAAAAACTGTGTAGCTATCACAGTTCATGAGATACAGCCCTGTTACAGACAGACGGACAGACGGACAGCGACGTCTTAGTAATAGGGTCCCGTTTTTACCCTTTGGATACGGAACCCTAAAAAGAAGTTTAGGATTCTTAACAATAAGAAAAAAGTACACAACACGAACACTATTAGTGGGAGAGGTTGCTGCATTAGCATATAAATCGAGCCAGCAGCGGTTACCTGGAAGTCGGTCGCGGTGTCCACTTTCACCTTGGCCACGCCGCTGTGCGCGTGCCCTATCTTGATCACCACCGGGAACTTCGAGGCGGTCACCTGCGGCAATAGAAACGGGATTATGTCATCATTTCACACCTGATAGTTGAAAAAATAACCTAACCCAAATAACGATGATTAAAAGCCCGCTGAGACAAAACTAATCCCAAGTTTACTAAAAATAACTAAGTTTTCAGATGTACAAATGCAACGCAGACCGATTATCACGATAATTGGTATGCCAGAATCATCGGCTATTTATTTATAATGGATGTATTGTTTAAGCTCGTGTAATTATGGGTTTGTTGTTGGTAAATCATAAGCAAACATGTGTGGCGTTAGTGGTTCATGGCGTTCGGTTAATTCTATAATGTGATAACATCTAAATGGCGTGGAACACGGCATGAGCGTCCCTGTAGGTAATTATCACTTGAAGCATGTTTTGTTTATTGAATTAGGAGCTTTACTTTAACCAAAGCTCTAGTAGCTAGTACCTATCATTTATTCATTACAATCCAGGAGAAAATACATAACTAGCTAACCCGGCGAACTTCATATCGCTTTAGTATGTTCCCGTTCCCGTTAAAAAGTATCCTATGTCAAATAAAATTCCCATTTACAAAATGATCCGCCATTTATTGAATTCATTTGTTACAAAAAATGTGATAAAGAAGAAACGCTCTACCGATTTTGTGCAAACTTCACATAAACCATCTACTAAATAGGCCGAACAAAGCTTAAACATTTGGTCTGGATAGGTGAGCCCGTTCTTGAGTTATAAAATTACAACGAAAAGTGGCATTGATTTTTATATATAGACTAGCTGACCCGTGCCCGCTTCGCTGTGCGTAAGACATTTCTAATACCATCGTGGACTTTTTTGTAGACGTTTTTAAGGTATACAATACTGTAGTTCATTATTTTGATATATCTCGTGGGGTTCAGCCAGCATTTGCAATGTAAGCGCAAAAAAATGTGTTTATTTACGACATCACATTAGAAACCTCTAAAATTATCAGTGTTTCTCTACTATATTATGCATGTATTATAAATATAAACCTTCCTCCTGAATCACTCTATCTATTAAAAAAACCGCATCAAAATCCGTTGTGTAGTTTTAAAGATATACGCAAACATACATACGCGGGAAGCGGAAAGCGACTTTGCTTTATACTATGTAGTGATAGATAATACTAGTTTCCACCCACATATTCGCCACCATAAAAAGTATTTTATATGCTATCACAGGACGTAAGCTATGTATATTTCAAGTTTCATCCAAATCCGTTTTATTTATTAGGCGAGTTTGAGGCACTAACATCCTCGCAATCTTTCGGATTTATAACATTAGTAAGATAGTTTCAGACTGTAATCGAAGTCACTGTACGGTAGACATCTCAAGGCACTCGAATCCTTGAAGATGTCAGAGAGAAATACCCTTGTATTCAAGAACGACACTATGAGAACACGCACCCACGAGTGGACGAAATCTTTTTTTATAAACATCACTTCATGTGTTGAGCGGCACTATGGTGCACGGTACCGTGTGCCTTTAGAGCTCAACTTTGGCTAGAGGCACACGACAATGTGCCTCTTGTCACACTATGCAGTGTCGCACAACACATAAAGTGATTTATATGAAAAAAGATTTCGTCCACTGTGGGTGCGTGTTCTCATAGTGTCGTTCTTGAATACGAGGGTTAGTCAGTTACACGCAAACATTAAATTACAAAACATTACCTACGTTTGGCACATGCCCACATTTTGCATTAGCAAGCAGTTCCGTACGATGCCGATGTTTCGATATTTTCCTCGCGATGTTTTCCTTCACCGTGTTGATGCGCAAATAAGGATTCAAGCTCATGGCCTTCAGAATTAAACTAGAAGTAGCACTAGACCAGGGATTCTCAAACTTATTGATCCACGTACTCCTATACCATTAAGATCGTGGCGAACCCCTTTAAAAAAGAATTACTGCCTATAGATAGCCAAATATAAAGGACCATACAAATAAAATCATTATGCTAAGCCGCCGTTAATACGTTGATTTCATCGCATACCCCCTATGACCCAATAGTGTACCCCCAGTGGTACTCGTACCCCATTTTGAGAAACCATGCACTAGACCAACACTAACTGTATTTAATTAAAAACTTTCAATAAATACGGTGGTTTCTGGAAAGTTACTGGATCTAATTGGAGCATTATGATGGTATTGATGATAATAATACCTTCACCACGGTTATTATATGTCATTGTACATATATAGGAAAATGTTACAATTTAAATATGATGCAAGATGTCGAGTGCAGTTTTATTCAACAATCGTCAGATAATAATTGCAGGCTATTATTAACTCATGATGCATTTATACGACGGGTAGTCATAACGTATCTTTCACAACAATAGTTCTCTGGTAATTGCATTATTTAGTATTAACATTTATTCAGGTATCTAATACATCACTACATAGTATAAAGCAAAGTCGCTTTCCGCTTCCCGCGTATGTTTGCTTATATCTTTAAAACTACACAACGGATTTTGATGCGGTTTTTTTTAATAGATAGAGTGATTCAGGAGGAAGGTTTATATGTATAATAACATGCTACCCGTGCGAAGCCGGGGCGGGTCGCTAGTGTACTTATATAATTCGAAACACAGACGAAATGCCTGACGAAAGTAGCATTAAATTCACCTGTCTGCCTCAAGAAAAGTTTTCCCTATAGTAGTATTTTCAAAATATGTTTTAATTATAACAGTTATTTTTACTGCTTTTTGGTATTATAAACGACAATAACGACAATACAATTTGGTATTAAATCTTTCAACTAAACAACGAAAAGTTTTTTGCTTCTTGTCCATGAGTAGGTACGTTCTTGGAATTCATAATATCTTTGTAAATTCCAAGATTACAATCCTCATTCAGGAAATGCTCACAATGTACCTACATTGATTACTGGATTTAGTATCTACCGCTGGACAAGAATACGGAAAATATTGTTAAACCCGGAGACAAGTGGATGTGGCAGTTTTATATAACCATTAATATTAATAACAATATTCGTTGCCATCAGTTAGTTAATAAGTGAGTATTCCTGCAGAGTATCTTGTGTTATCATTTGATGTGGTATCCGTCATATGACGTCACAGCATATACGTAACAGCTAGTGGCAGGATTTTTAGGCCGTTCGAAGTCCCTCGTTGTGATTTCATGAATATTAAAGTCGACCACGACCACACGACCACATTTCATTTGTTATGTTACGCATCTATTGAGCGTATGATACTCGTAATTTCCATTTCTCAATACCGTTTTTTGCAATGTCATTGATTGCGGCGTTAGCGTTACTGTTGAATCATGACGTCACGGGACATGACAGCAATGAACAGCACTTTTAAAAATTAAAATTTAAAATGGTTCTCAATTTGGCTGTATTTTTTGGGAAGTGTATTATAAGATTTTGGTTTTGTATTCCAAAGGATATGTACGACGTTACGACTGTAATCCCAAATATGGTAAACATCAGCTTGGTAGTTTTCTCAGATCACCAGGCGCATCAAATTTCAACGCACATTGCAGTTAGTTATCATTTCATATGGTTGTAAGGCCATCTTCTTTTCTTTCATATGTATTTTTGTATAAAAATTTCGGAGTCTGTTGTCAGTCTGTTGCGCAGTTTTAAATGCGTTTTCAGGTCAGAATTTTCATATTTATTATGTAACGATATTATAGTTTATCGTAAAAAGTTACGATCACGACTGTTATCCCCAAATACATACGGTAGACATCGTCTCAATTTGAATGAATGCATAGAAATACTTTTTCTACCAGAATGACGTCACGGGTCGGCGCCTTCGTAGGCAAGATGCGTAGGCACCAGTGCCTCAGCTGACCACACATCCTTTACGGCGATATGACGCATTAGACGTAAGAAAATATCTTATTACTATTTAAGGCGCGTCGTCTTCACGTCGCCTGTTTGTGACGTAGCATTCAGCTCCGGAAGTTTATTGATAACTGACCTGCACGTATTCATGGAACACATTCCTGTGGTCGGGACGTGTGAGTTAGTAAACAGCAATGTGCTATAACGATTAATTATTTGCAGAATGCTAGCATGATATGAAAAGACTTTACATACTCATACTCAAACACATACTCAAACGTATAAGCATTTCAAAGAACGTCTAAAGATTGACGAGACTGGCACGATCATACGCTTCCTCAATAACGATGACGATCATTTAACTCACATCATTATAAACTATAGCTATCTACAGATCGATCTAAGATAACTTTGAAGCACTCATGGAGCATTCAATTCAAATATCAGTGCAGTTGCTGACAATAGTTCTTAATGATCACAAACGGGCGAGGAATAATATTGCACAGACTCGATGGTATATTTATTGTCCTCGGAGGACAAGACAATTGTCATTTATCACTATAATAGCCGCCTTTGAAGTCCGATATTATCTTACAGCTTAAAGTCTTACATGAATACTATCGTAAATCAGCGCTTTGATAGGTGCTACATCAACAAAATTGAATGGACAGCTATATCGCCTAAGCCCGTAACCGACCTACCGAATTGAATAGAGCCCAGTAAATGACATGACATTATGTTAGTGGTAATGTTATTGACCTCCGTCAAGGTGATATGTGCTCATCGACGAGATTGCGTCCGCAATAATTAGCACTTGCTGCATCTTACATGTTTGCGGTTCGAGCACGCTCAGAGAGTTAATAAGACAAATATTAATATGGCGCCAGTCTATGCTTTGTACTTTTTATGATTATAAGTTTTTTAATCCAGGACATGAGCTCATCCTCTCTGACATATCAACTCTAAAATCTTTGTAAAAAAGCATAGTTAGACATAATAGTCGTAATAGACCTATCTGAAGACCCAAGTAGCAAAATATAAGCTAAGATTTTGAGGATATAACAAAAAGGGTCTTCCTTTTACATCAATGGATGTCGAAAATATTCTCGAAGGCATACAGTACATAGTATAAGGAAACATTACATCAACATCTCGACCTACATTGATAAGGGCAGCTACCGCTAGTTTCTTCAAACAAACGTGTGAGCTCAGGGAATTCATACAGATTACAGATTAATAGGAATCTACAACTGCGAAGTTACAGTTTGTTAAAAAGTTCGGTGAGGGATTTTTTTTCTGTCACTTTGAACGTGTTATTTTCAATATTTATATTTATATAATAATGATATTATGGCATAGATAACTTACTGGTTTTATTATTAGTACCTGGATGACCTGGTATTTCATTGCATGAAAACACGGATAAAACGACGCTTTCTAAAAATGGCAAAAAAAACTAGCTAGATCGATTAATCGCCCCGAAACTAAAATACTAAATTTCATGAAATTGGAGCCGTTTGACTCCAACGATTTTCATGAAATTCAGAGAATTCAGATAATATAGAATAGGTATTAGATTTATAGTTAATAAAAACATTGTTTTGCAGTAAGGTAACACAATTTCGTATAATTTGTTTGATTATTAGTGTCTTACATAATTTTGGCAATTGGTTCTCGCTTTGTAAAGATTCACGGTATTTTTGAATGTCATGGATATTTTGGGCGTATTTGTCGCGGAACATTGGTTGGAAAGTACCACGAAATAAATCTGTATTTGGCTGACGTAACGCTTATAATATTTTTTTCTGTAGAAATGAAAAACTCAGCTACGTTACAAAATAAATAATTATGGAATATAAAATGTGTTTGTAAAAATGATTTGACTTGCCTAGCTACGAGAAAAGATTTTGAAAATTCTAATTCAATATACGAACTTTATTATACTGTCTTTGGCTAGCAATCGCAATTCAAAATACCCGATATTGATATTTTAGTTTATTTTGTTATTTTTTAGGGTTCCGTACCCGAAGGGTAAAAACGGAACCCTATTACTAAGACTTCGCTGTCCGTCTGTCCGTCTGTCTGTCACAGGGCTGTATCTCATGAACGGTGATAGCTAGACAGTTGAAATTTTTACAGATGATGTATTTCTGTTGCCACTATAACAACAAATACTAAAAACAGAATAAAATAAATATTTAAGTGGGGCTCCCATACAACAGAAATGGTTTTTTTGGCGTTTTTTATAGATAATGGTACGGAACCCTTTGTGCGCGAGTCCAACTCGCACTTTGCCGGGTTTTTTTTTATTTCAATACCACTTGGAGACAGAGCGAGCAAATAGCCATGTTGTGAAGTGTCAACCATCGCCTACCTATATTAAAACATCAACTTGCGGGTCATGAAACACCAAGAACGCGTCCTATGATGTACTGCTTTACATCCGTCAACTTGAGGCATACATGTGTTAAACCTTTGTGCCTGTTATTTCACCGGCAACCATACCCTTCAAACCGGAACATAGAAATGCTGTTTTGCGGCAGAAATAGGTATATTACATTCTATATTGCCTGTTAAGTTACACTTGTGGTAAAATTCAAGAGAAACTTACGTAACAGTGTCCCAGCGGGTACATGGCACCGTCTCATTGCAAACCGCACTAGTAATCCGTCTTTTCTTTAGAATTCTGCTTTTACATTATCTTTTTTATGCATCATGCAAAATCAATATTGATATAAGTCGCATTGTTATAGGCATTATGTTTTATGATAGTTTCCCAGACTAGCATTAGATTTAAACTGATTAAGGTGCCTGTTAAATTTATGACAGCTCGCATTTTTTGTACTCGGTCGTATTCTGTGGCCGCACACTAAGAATAGTGCAAACGCACACATTGAAGCTACTTCACACTTCATTTACCAAGACTAAATAACTAGTCTTGATACTTGAAAATATTTGGTGCAATAGGTATGTCATATTTGTATAGGTAGGTATGTGCTTAATAATTTTATAGGTTGCACTTGACAAAAAGAAAATAAATATAGAAAAAAATAATATATATTATAAGACAGGTTACAAATTGTAAAGTGCTACTACACAGTTACTAATATTTGACTGTGCAAAAAATATTTGTTAGGTACCTACTAATAAAATACATTATGACAAAACGGTAAGTATAATTTTTTATTATTTAATTCTTATTTAACTTGCAGTTTATGTACATATTTATGTATCTATGTTTGATAAGGTGGAATATTGCAACTTAATTTTAAGCAGTTATCCCCAATCGATTGAGCTGAAATTTTGCATACATAATATGGTGACAGCGAGTTGATCTGATGATGGAGTCAGGAGCTGTTCAACGGAACCCTTCACTAAATAGTCGAATTGAGGCAAAACTTTGCATACCTATCAATCTCAATGACAATGTAAAATTATGGTACTAGCGAGCTGGTCTGATGATGGAGGTCGGATGTAGCCATCGGAACTCCTCAACTACACAACATAACCACGTCGCGTTTGGGCTCGTTATTTTTATCTTGACGAGAACTAGAGCACTAGACATTACAAAAGCTTGATTTAAAAAATATATTTTTAATAAAAAAACTTATTGTCATCTAAAATCGATGACGGCACCGTCAACGTTTCGAGTACCACTCACAGAAAGTTTGAAAGTGAAATACTGATAAAATATGTAGGTATGCTTTTGAATATTGTGTGCGAGCTATGATCTCGAAGATCCATAGACCGCGCGTAGCGAGGGTCAACAAGTTCTGGAATTAAACAGTTATTGTAAAACTTTACTAAATAACCCTCCATAATATTTTCTTTCCAGAAAAATCAAATATGAATTTGTAAAAAGAGATGACCAGCTCTTTTTAAAAATTCATATTTTCCATTGTATTTGTACTAAATGACATCACAAACCTGCAATACTTTTTAAGACCTATCCAAAGACATGGAGAGTATGCGAGAAAAAAAAACATCTGAAAATATGTATTTATTTCTACCACATTGTCGGCGTGACTAATGTATATTCATGCCAAATTACAGCTTTCTAGTACTAAGAGTATCTGAGCTAAGCTGCGGACGAATGGACGAAAATGGCAAAACTATAAGGGTTTTTTGTAAACTACGAAACACTAAAGAGCAGTTTCAGTATTTAGAATTAAACAATTTTTCAGGACACTTTATTTTTCTTAAGTATATGCCATCAAAAACAACTTGTAAAAATAAAAATAAAAAGCCAATTCTCGCAACGCAACTCAGTTTATTTTTTTGTCTTTTTTTTGTTGGAACTATGCTCGTGTGTAGTAAACTTAACTTGTGAGATATTGTATAAGTAGCCTAAGATGACCAGAGATAATCTGTCGATGTCAGTCTCTCTTCCCTGTTCGCTTGTTACGGCTGGTCGTGTTCTATATCTCTACAATAAAGAATCCATATATCACCCAGATCGTGTATAATTTAACCAAAAACCCATCAGTTCTCTCTCTCTATCGTAAAAAGTTGTGAGATTTCAATGTCTGTCTGTCTGTCTAAAAAATGGCCTGAACTGCTTCGAGAAAAGGATGGTACGACTGTGCCGCTTTTTTGCTTGACTTGGCGGGGGCACTACCGTGCCCCAAGATAAACCTATGACGGCCTCACAGCTCAGTTGGTAGTAACTCTGCCTTCAGCGCTGTAGGTTGTGGGTTCGATCCCCACCCAGAGCAAATATTTGTGTGATGAACATAGATCTTTGTTCTGTGTCTGGGTGTGTAGTATGAAAATGTAAAATGTAAATGTAGTATAAAAAAAAAAAAAAAAAAAAAAAAAAAAAAAACATATATAAGTATTCTATCAGTTATCTAGTTCCCATAGTACAAGCTTTGCTTAGTTTGGGACTTGATGGCGATGTGTAAAATGTCCACCAGTATTTATTTATTTATTATTTATTTACCTTGCTTTGATAATAACAAATACCGACCTTTTTAGAAGGTTCAACATTTTTGGTTCAATGCGTATCGTATCATTCGTCAGTCATTCATCAGTCGTCAAAATTGATTAATGCTAGATTTGTTGCACACCAGCACTCGGAGTCTTTTTATAGTTTTGAGGGTGTTTTTTAATTAAAAATAGCCTATTTATAAGCTAGAGGTATATTTACATCGACAGCAAATTTCAATTTCATCCGTTTAGTCGTTTAGGTCTGATTGAGGTACAAACATCCAAACATACTTAACATCCGCACAAACTTTAAGATTTATAATATTAAAGGTAGATAAATAATAATTATAAATTATATTCATAATCTGAAATTTATGTAATTTTTCTAAATCCAATTATAGATAAAGTATCATTTTTTTCCATCCATGTATAAAAAAACACGCTTGGTAATATAGGGTAGATCGGGTCTAAACGATACTGGTAAGGATCATGGTACCTTAGAACTTTCATTTCAAAACAGAAATGTATCAAATCAACATTTATATTTATTTAATAGGACTAATTAGGGACACTTCAAAAACCACAGCAAAAGACGTTGTCCAGAAAGTATTATCACTAAAATGGAAATAGGCCGGGCACATCCAAAGATTACAAAATGAGAGGTGATCTAAAACAATTATGAATTTGGACCCAATACATAAAAAACGAAGAAGAGGAAGGCCTGCTATGCGATGGGATGATGACATCGTGAAAGTAGCAGGCAAAACATGGAGCAGAGCCGCTAGAGATCGGGAAAAATGGATAGAGCTGGCGGAGGCTTTTACCGCTGAAAGCGGTCCTTACACATAATTTTATATACCTATGCATAGATACATATTTAAGTTAATTTTATATTGTGCAAGGAAATAAAAGCTTTTATTATTTATTATTAATTAGGGACACAACCAGGTTCACATTTTCCTGAAATTTAATATTTTTATTAAAATAACAATCAAATACGAAACATCGGCTTATTTCGATTTTGCTCCGACGCGACGTATGCAAAAAGGTAAAACCGTATACTATTATCATATTGTTTCGAAACCAAACTCGATGAAACGCATCTTCTACAAAAAAAACCATCCAACTCTTTCAACAAATCATGCATTGTACCTAACCTTCATCTGTGTGGCTTGCACTAAATTCTTCAAGGCAATATATTATACAAATGTTATCATTAGTTTTGCATGTCCAGTATTTTACCCCGGTATTCCATTATGTAAGACCTCCTCTAAATTCGAAGAAAAATGTGACGTGGAAGTGCTTCCCCGAGCGCGTCTGAGCGCTAACTGACGTGCCGACTTGAGGTGAATGTGAGTTTTGTATGGAAAAAATGTATGGAGAAGTTTTATTGCATTTTATATTGTTCATAAATGAAAAAGTAAATTATTTGAAAACAAGATAATGCCACGCGGTATAGAGAAATATAAAATCTACAATTTCGTATTATTTTCAAATAAAAATATGCTGTGGGTCTAAAGATATTGGTACCTAACCAGACCCCATTTTTCGACATTTTCAGCGGTTCTTGCGAAGGTAAAAACGTATTTTTTTGAAAATATTGTATAGAACTGGCCAGTTTTTATTATCTACTATTAAAGATAAATATATTATCAGTAATTTTGTATCATTATATCCTCACAATTGTGATTCCTGGTTTTTAAATCGGTACCTGAAAATCATTGAAATACGTGTGTAAGTGTGAGGTTACTCTATGAAATTCCAACTATAATGATTACTGTAGTTTTTAAACGTGAAGCATACAAACTTTAATTTTTCGGATTTTATAGAGAGTAATGGTTCTTCTTTTCATATAAATTGTTAGCTGATAAATATTTTTTGTTGTAAATAAACTTATAAAAAAAATATGTTAATATAAAAAGTTAGTTTGACCACTCGCTGGCTATTCATGTGTGATTATTTTTATGCATTATTTATTTTTATTATTTTTTAATTTTCAGCAGTTGGACAGTTATAAATATTTCAAATCGAGCCTCATACACAATACCGGTTTCTTATTAAAAACATATCGCTTGATACTTACTGAAAGTGGTCAGTTATTCTAATTTATGATACTTTATAGCTCAAAGTGCCAGACTATATACAATATCTAGGTACTTGTTTACATTCCACTGCATTCTTAGGTGATGTCACGTCACGCGAAACCCAATTCTGATGAATCATGAGCTTTTACAGCGATGCAACGATAAGCGTACCTAGCTATCTTACATGTGTGATACTGGCTGCCGAAGTGCCGACACACGGCGAGATCCACGTGTTAGTGAAGTTATTGATGGCATCAGTGGGCGCATAATAATAACTGGTCCGACTCGGCCGAACGTTCAGTCACTGATAGTCCGCTACGGGGAGCGCGTGTCGTACAAGACCCGAGTTGCGCGAGAGCATACACGATCGACTTTATTGACATTTAGTTTTCTGTTACTACTAGTGCAACGCCGGCTGTTCATGTGCTCTACTTTGGATGAGAGTACCATCCCTGAAAAGCAGTATAGTCAACGAGTGCAGGTGCAGTTGTTTACATATTTTTTATGCGTTTATACATAAGGATATTTGAGACATACTCGTCCCTATCTTAATATGCAAGTCCTTTATCAGGTAGGTACTCAGTTTACTGCGAAATTATGAATGAGCACTTTTTGAATAGCGATGCTTATTTATCAAACAAACACCGAATAATTTGAAATACAAAGATATTTGCGATATTAATGTACGGGTAACGTGCGTGCGTTTCGAATTTGCGTGTAACGACTAATGTGCACGATGACGTCAACTGGTGCAACTGAAGGTATTTTTGCACTTGAGATTTCTTATGCTTTACTCATGTTTAGTAGCATTAATGTAGGTCATGTATATTAGGTATCTATTAAAAGTCTTGCAAAAATAATTATTATTCGTACTATATTGAAAGTACCTACTGATTGGTTTAGTGAGAGCGCTATGAGTTTGGCACAGTTTCATGGCTTTATGATGCGTTTTATGTGAGAAATTCGTTGATTCAGAATTATGTTTTTAATCAAAATCTAATCTTCTTTTATAATCTTTTCAATTATTTTTATTAGCTGTAGGTATACGTTTATAGTAGATTAAATTACAGTTTAACGCTGTGTTTCTTTTTAGAACGGATTTATAAGCTGTTCATCTCTGAACACTATGTCAGAAATGCCAGTTGTTATCTTCAGACTCCAAACCCATATGAGGTCATCAAAAAGCAGGAAAATCGCCGTCATTGAATTGAAATAACTGAAAAAAAAACCACGTTACCTAATTGCAAACAATGTGATAAGGTTCCTAATTTCCGTTTTCGCAGAACAGGAAAAATATTTTTTTGTTATCGCGTCGCTATACGAATTCTAATATACTTCCGAATCTAATTGGTATTTTTCTCAACAACAATGTAATAATGGCAAAAAGTGGAAGCGAGTAAGAACGTTTTATTTGTCTGTAGCTACTTGTACAAGTGCGTAATAAAAAAAAACAAAGTTTTAGATTTTTTTGTACCTATCTGTTTAGCAATTGCGTTGAAGAATGAAATACGAAATGTAATGTTAGTAAGTACGAGGAATATGATTTTTTATAAAACATATTTTGACCACTTTCCCCATAGGAGTATTGTTTTTTAAGAATGTAATTCGAAGGTTATTGCTATTTTGCTTATTAATCCAATGGTACGAGGATGCCAAGTTTCATAGTAAGTACAATTAAATACATGCGCAATTTAAAACGTAAGTTTCAAACTTTTAAAGTTAATTCCGTTTTCCTTGATGATAAAAAAACTTCAAAGCGCCAATTGCGGTTTAAGCACTAATAATTTCAGGTAATCGAAAACCGAAATCATTAATAGCTGCACGGTCATACACACATTACGAGATCTCAGTTCAGTCGAGTCACACCATTCAATAACATGCAGTTCGCTTCCTCCGAACCTGATTAAATCCTATTTCAAGAATAGAAACTAAATCATCGTGAGAATTGGACGACCGACGTTCTATTAAAGGAGCAACCATTGAATCGACACAATGGCCGGTCAGGGTGCAAAACCCAGGATGTTTTGCGCAGAGTGAAGAAGAAGGAAGTGCGTCGTTAGCGCTCAGCGTTGCAGGACCCAGGACCCGCTTGCTCTATTGATTAATTCAATGATTTTATTGCATAATGGCCTGTTTGTTGGTTACTAGGCACATATATCATTGGTGCTTGCGTTTGCGGTGATAGATCAGTCTATCAGTCAGTTAGTCAGTAACGCAAGAGCTTTATATATATTTAGATAGGAAAGTCTACTTTCTACCAATAACTACATGTCGAGTCAAACTTGTGTAATAAATTTACGTTACCTATTTGTGAAGGAATAATTATTCGATAGTGCTGAGGAGTATATTTATAATATTGGTTAGCAGTCTGTTAGAAAGGGCTGCTGTCAAATCCTGACCCTGGGTCTTGACCCTCACGCGGAAGGAATTAGTCACCACAGATTATGACATAGTTTCTCCAGCGGCGTGGTGCGGGTACTTTTTATTAGATCTTACTATTGCCACTTGACTTATGGTGACATCTATTGAAGGTTACAGCCGGTATTTTATGAGAATTGGTTAGAAAAGTTATTGCTTCGTATCTTTTTCCACAAAATAATGACGTATTGCATTCGTAAGAATTTAAATATTTCAAACATATTTTTACCTGAAACTAATGTCTGTAACTCTATTTAAATTTAATTTAAACAGCTGCGTTCTATTTAGTTTCCAAGAACACAAACAATCTCTAGATCAAGCTGAATAGACAAGCGCATACAACAAATTCTCCAATAATAGCGAGCCGTGCGTGATTATTGCACTTTATTAATAATTGTCTGAATGCAGTCGTTGGAATGTCGCCGGCGGACTCCGTCTGCGTCTATTTGACCCAATGTCGACGAGCCAAGTTCAAGCTCAACTCGTGATACAAAACCAACCGTCGATTCTTGTCTGAGCAATGTTGCAACGTGAAAGCACCAAACAGTAATGCCTTACGAAGAAGATAACAAAATGGTCTACGAATTGAATTAGAAGCCAATAAAATTGTTATCTTAATTTAAAACGCGAGCCGCGGCCGCTATCGATCGAGTTCACTAACGTAAAGAAACTCGTAGAATTGAATAAGCCAGAGAATTTGTAAAGTTATTTTATTAGCTTGTTTCATTTTGTGGTGATACGATTATGGTAGGTTCGTAGGTGTGCACTTTGATCGCATAGAATGCTGAAGCCGCAAGTGTCGAGCTCGGGTTTCATCACTCACTGGAATGAAAACAATGAGTCCACCTTTCGCAGGTGACAATGGATGTTACTCGCTTTTCATCGCCACACAATACAATCCGAGGTAAAATGCGTTGTGTCGGATTGAAAGCGCTCAGCCACGGTGCGAGGATAATCAATGTAGGTAGAGTCTATTAAAGAAGGAAAGATTAATAGCGCTTGAAAACAAAGATTCCGCTCAAGATAAATTGTAGGAATTCCTATAAAGTTAAGATTGTTGTTTAATTTGATTTGTTGTACAATTACCGCGTGGTATGAGTAATGGATAATTAAATAAAGTAATAAAACATGCTTTAAATTATTTAAGTGTTTGATAAAAAATATCTGATACGATACTTTGTAACAATTGCATTTATATAATTTCGATACTTTTTATTTTTTTATATTTGAGTCTTCTATAGGTCTAACCCCGGGATTTATAGGGAAACGGGCCCTCTGGGGTTTCAAAATTATATCCGAGAGCTGGTTATTTTTTGGCACAAAGGTTCAGCATTGCTATCCAGCGCGGCAATTACACCAGATCTATTTGTAAAGATTCTGTAATTTATGTATTAGATGTTATTTATTTCTTTAAATATAGAGTACACGGATTTCATAAAATAATTGACATGTAAATCTGAACGAATCTGTGTCAGTTTACGGGGCTTTCTCACGATAATCTCTCCCTAAGGGCACAACTCATCTTCGCAGTTTATCAGTGAATGTGTCCACCCACGCGAACGGCGATTTATGTGGAAACCTGGACATGTGGCGCCTTAAATGTGCCAGACGGGATTTCCACATTGCATCACTCTAGAACATATCTCTTTTTGTCATCTTTTTCTTTTTATTATGCTGATTTTGCGAACAAATATCGAACATAGCTGCACCCGGCTTGCCCTTTACCATGAATCGTATATCGATAATAGCTCAGTAGTCCCAAGTTAATAAATAATAACAATGTTATTAATGTAGGTAGTAAAGCGCCGCGGGCAAATTAAACTGTCAGGCATGATTATATAATTGTAACCGACAAGCGTCGAACAATTAATTACAAACGTAAAGGTAGTATTTCTGTATCGACAGGCAAATATAGAAAAAAACATCTATAGACAACAAGGTATGTTATTGAAATATAATCGTAAGCATAAGCATGGTGCTTATCACGAGGTAGGGAGTTGGCGCCTAGTTGCTCGTAACGGTAATACGAGATGCCTGGCTTAAGCCTTAAGCTCACTTCAGACTATCACCCCTAGCAGTCATCTCAAGGGATAAACTGACAGATCAAAAGCTACGTATAAAAGAAGAACGATATAAAGAAGCGGCCCATTATTGGATCTATCCAGGAATTCACATAGTGACGTAATCGTCGTGCGCGGCTGTTCCAGACCTTAGGAATGTCTTTGTAAACAATCGATCGACCCAGATATTGAGACCGGGAACTACGCGCGGGTTTAAATATAACAACTTTAGGTCGCCGTATAAATTACGAGGTGATTGTTTTTATAAGGTAGCAAAAAGGTGTACTGGCGCCGCCCGCGGCTTCACGCACGATCAACTGCACACATTATGAAGAGATGAACGAGTGCGATTAACAATCAACTGTAAAATCATTTATCATGGCCCGCAAATTAGCTCGTATAATTCACACAACCTTTACCGACTCTGAGGTATTGAAGTGTGAATTAAAGCTACAACCAAACCGACACGATCCAAAATATTGCATTTTAGTTGCTACCTATTATCTAGGTACTTAAAGTAAATGATGTAGAATGTAATAGATTGCAGAACTGTAAGTTAGAACTGATGTTAGAACGATGCTTAAAAATTATGATCGCGTCTTCAAAAACATCGTGCGTAATTTTAAAGTTTTACAATGTACCTAGTTGATTAACGGACCATAAGTAAGTGGAAATTACAAAAGAAAAATTTAGCGATGAGAATAATAATATCAACGTGCCCAAGTTGGCTCTGAATGTTGTAATCAAAATAAATTCAGGCCAATGAAACGGTCGCTCGAAACAAAAGTCGTAATAATAAGTTATTTTTATGATTTCCTCGAATCTAAAGACTCTTGTACCACGTTAAAATTTCATTACCTCGATAAGGTAATTGAACAAGTATAGAAAATATTTACTTTCATTGTAGCAAAGCCGCCAGCGTCTTGGGGTGGTGCTACGTAATATGGTGCTGGTCCCGATCTGGATCAGTTAAGCTACATATAGACTGTAGATAGATAAGGAACGATCTTCCTCTAAATATATAAAACTCTTGCGTTACTGACTGACTGTTTTTAACCCACGAAAAACGGAGGAGGTGCTCAAGTCGACGCGTATTTTTTTCTTTATATTATTTATGTATGACAACTCATATCTTTTTACCTGGTGATCTGATTTGACTGATTTTTCTATTAAGTAGATAATAGTCCCAAGTTGGTTCCATGTAAATTATATTAATGTTGGACTAATAGTCACTACATAGTATAAAGCAAAGTTGCTTTCCGCTTCCCGCGTCTGTATGTATGTATGTTTGCTTATATCTCTACACAACGGATTTTGATGCGGTTTTTTTTAATAGATAGAGTGATTCAGTAGGAAGGTTTATATTTATAATAACATGCTACCCGTGCGAAGCCGGGGTGGGTCGCTAGTTACTTTATAAAACTTAAAAACTAATATTGTCCCTTTACTTTTCGATTGGTCGAAACATTTTCGACGGTTTTAAGAAACCGTCTGTAATTTACTTAGCTATTATGATTATCTAACGAATTATATAAAATTGAACTGTTTAGCTATTCATAGTTTTGATTAAAAACGAAAGTAGGGTTTTTGAAGAGCCAACTTTGGAAAATAAATCTATCGAGAAAAGTTTCACCAATCGTGTTTCTGTCTGTAATTTATCTAGATTAAATCCTTAAGGGGCTGCCAGTCGACGATTGCTCTTTTTCGAAACGAAAAAAGTAATACTTCTGAACAAGCCACATCTCCTATTTTTATAAGTATATTACTTCAGGTTCCTACCTAGATTTCTATTAAGCTGAAAACATAATAGCAGAAACTTTTCACGATAAAAATATTATTTCAAAATGATACGTTTTAGAATTTATGATCGAAATATTTTATATACCTACTATTTAAATCAACTTGTGATTTATTGTTAAAGATAGGTAATATGTAGATCTAGATTTCTATTAGGATAGATTTTTGATAAGTAATTATACATAATTTATATCATTAATTTATTCGAAAAGCTAAGGCGGATCACGCGCGGACGTGTGTTTGTCATCATTGCAACGGTCGGTAGGATTATTTATCGAAGTGATTAAAGATGGGTACATCTTTATTCACATATACTATACATTATAAAATAGGAGATGTGGCTTGTTCACAAGTATTTCCTTTTTCGTTTCGAACAAAAATAATCGTCGACTGGCAGCGTCTTAAGTTATCTTTGTCGTAAAAAACAAAAGTGTATGTTATGCGGTTATTGAGAAAAAACGATTCTGCATTCTTCAAAAACATTTATAACTCCTCTTAAGTCTATTTGAAAATAAATTCACGTGAACGAAGTCACGAGGTTTACCAGTTAATAGATAAATTGTTTCTTATTTATTTTGTGAAATACATGTCTAATGAATTTAAGAAACAATTTATTATCTTTTAGGTACTTTTTATATTTTACATTTCAAATTCAGATTTCATTATGCAGATGTTTATAAATTATTTTATTCTTTTTATAAAGTGTTTTTTTTTATACAAGTTGCGAGGATTTAGTATTTAGATACCATTGTTGAAATGTTAAATTCTAAAGTATTCTAGACCTAATATCGTGATTAGTCGACTGTATACAATTCAACAATACGATGTTTTTGAATCTAATTGACGGCTGTCCAGATGTACGTACCTACTTGTGGCACAGAGAACAGACAATATTTCAATATATCAGTAGGCGTAATATGATCTAGTCTGCCTATTGTTTATACTACTCTACTGTTCCCTTGACGTTTCAATAAACTTGTTAACGTTGTTACCTACACCAAGGATGTAATAGGATTGACTAGCGGTTGCTTACAACTTTGTTCACGTGATAAAAGTTAACTTCAATCTTTCGAGAATGCGAGATATTTTGTCAAACTTTGGCGGTAATGAGGGTTAAAAAGTTGTTGTTCAGACACTTTTACCTTATTTGTCTTTGTTTTTGGATGTTTATATAGTTAGACCGAACCGATTAGGATGAAACTTCGAATATAACATAGCTTTTGATCGGGAATAGGATATAGGATACTTTTTATCTAGGTACAAAGCGAGTGAAGCCGAGGGCGGAAGTGTGAGATATTTTTTCGGCGCTTACCTATGATTTCTTTTTACAAGCTAATCTGTACGCGTTATGGTGAGACCTGTCTCCTCGACGGTCTGTAATATCGTTTAACATAGGAATAATATATAAAAGCCGTGTTGGCCGAGTGGGATATACCTCGACTTTCAATCTGAAGGTCGTGGGTTCGAATCCCGGCGTGCATCAATGGAATTTTCTGTTCGAAAATTTATATGTGCATCAAAAACACGTGCTTACAACGGTGAAGGAAAACATCGTGAGGAAACCAGTTAGTGTTCTTATAAGCGGCGAGGGGCTTGCAACCTGTCACGTATGGAATGCTAACTACTGCAAAATGTGGGCATGTGCCAAATATAATGTTTGGGCGTGCCTCTGGCTATCCCCACTAGACATCTTCAAAGGATCTAAGCGTCTGAACATCTGAGAGGATGTCTACCATCATACTTGGGGATTACAGTCGTGATCCTATTTTTTTATAATATATCATTTTAAACGATAAAATGCCGTGCAGCATGCATTATTCTGTGACCTGGTTCTGAATAATCCATAAGGTTGTCCAGTTCAGTTCAAGTGTCGCTGAAACCAGTTACTGGTTGTAGTACTCGTATAAACAAGACATTATTTTTAAATGTGTCTATGAAATAGAACTTCGGTGTTTGTATATAGGTTATAAATATATCTGATCTATTTGATAAAATACTCTATTCAGCTTATGTTTTTTGTAAAATTTGTTGACAAATTGATATGTATAAAGAATACAAATATTATTGGCATATTTCATACTAGCGACCCGCCCCGGCTTCGCACGGGTAGCATGTTATTATACATATAAACCTTCCTCCTGAATCACTCTATCTATTAAAAAAAACCGCATCAAAATCCGTTGTGTAGTTTTAAAGATATAAGCAAACATACATACATACATACATACATACGCGGGAAGCGGAAAGCGACTTTGCTTTATACTATGTAGTGATGATTATAAATTATCTTTATGTTATCTATTGCGATTAAATAGGTACCTAGGTACACACAACCTTTCAAACCAGTATTGTTGATGCGTAGAAAGATTGCAAAAACAATAATTTCCGATTACTTCAGTAGGTACAAGTATGATTGATATCGCATTTAATTTTGATGTAAAAGCCATATTTTTCATCAATGTTTACATCAAAGGACCACATTTAGCACTTTTATACTCAATGGAATAACATTAATATTGATCCGTAAAATCTGCGCGAGGACTCTTTTTCGTAGCAGTCTTTCACTTTTCAGTCACGTAGTGCTCAGCTGAAGAAAACACGTTTTCGTCACGGGAAGTTCCCAGTGCTAAAGATTTGTTGCGCTCGAAATAAACGTGACCAGTGATTTCTTGAAAGGCGTCATACCAACTGATTAAAAGACGATTAAACTGACGCGACGCCACTGAAGTCACTATACCAAGTGACTTCAAACGCATACATAGATTCATCGACTACATTTCGGCTGTGTAGTCGATGCATAGATTGCACGTCGTCGGGTGGATTTACGTAAAGTTTGTCAATATTGACAGTCGCTGCTCACATCTTTCTCGTTTCGCAATCATTTGGTTGCGTCGGTTTCAACGGTGCATCACATTCCAGGATTAAATGGTCAACTTTTTACAGATATGCGTTTATACGAAGATTACTTATTCCACTCTACGATTTTAGTAAGTTAAGTTAGTTTAGTAGGTAGATACATATTATAAGCGTAAGCGAAGCGGAGTTTTGTAAAATTATAGATACAATTTGCGTACAAGACGTGATGCACAGGCGAGATAGATAAATAGATAACTCTTTATTGATTAACACACGTCCACACGGATACAATAGATACAGAACAATTTGACACTTATTGGTAGTACAATAGGTGACATTATTGCTTAAGGCAATCTCTACTAGCGATTTTCAACTATGATTAGCCTTTTAGTTGAATGTCACTGAATGTATTGGAGCGTAAAGTAGGTATTACCTTGCACTTTGACAAACGTTTTCGGTAAATAACGATAACGTGAACTGACAAGCTTGCAAGCATAGAAAAACCATGTGAAAGAAAATATGTAAAAGAAACCGAATGTGAAATCGTAATTAACTATAAGATGCCTGCTATGTTTTTTTGCGAAATGCGGTCAGAGTCATCACCTAGTTTCTTGTTTTTCACTTAAATTTGCTCGATGTAAACAGAACTATGAATAACACTATCCAGGTCTACTCGGCCAAGGTTGAGAGCTGTTAGCGAGTAGGATGTTTACAGAACTCCGCGTACCCACACACATCCTGAACACCTGAAGCATTCATCAGATAAGAAATGTAAACATTCCATGAAATGTTACTTAAAAATTATGATTGAACGAAATTCCTTTGTATTTTTACATCATAATGTTTAGGTACTCAGTCAGGTAAGCAAAACACAATGTACAAACGTTGTTATGTTTTGTTGTGGTATGACTGTGTGATGTCGTCATCGCATGTCATTGTACATTTGCGGTCAGTCTCGATCACAATTGAAGATGTGTAGATTATTACGAAATGTTGGGAGGTTCAGGACGCCTTGCGATACGTTATCGTAATGGATAGTTCCGACGCAACTATTAATCATCCATTAATAATAAGTCAGTTGGATGAAGCCCAGATTTGAAGTCTTATGCCGGGGTCCCACGGCCCGCGTTTTCACGCGCTAGACCGCGCCAAGGCGGACGGACGCGGCCCACTGTGGATCGAAAACCGACTTTCAAAGACATAGGCGAAAAAAAAAATTTTGGTCGGTTTTTTGCTTGAAACGGCTTCCATTAATCATTAATATGCCTAAATATATCATGATATACAATTTGGTGGGAAAATTGTCGAGTTATAATTTTTTATACGAAAAAAATGTATGAAAAGCATATAAAAAATCCAGATATCTCCGGAAGTGCAAAGATAACCGTTATATCCTTGCATACAGTTATAGTACCAACTATTATTGATTTTTTGGCATACAACATATATCTCGAACAACTGCACATTTTGAAAAAAAAAATATCAAAAAATTTAATTTATTTTTGATCTCTCTCAAGTGAAGACTTAAGGAAATCGGTTAAAAAAGGTCCCCATCGGCAAATTGTATGCTATAAATAATAACAGACACGTGTTTTTTTGTTTGGCTGACGTTGAAATACCAAAAAACAAAGCTCAATAGCAAATTCAATCTAGGAACTATTTTTAATGTTATTTACCTACCTAATTAGGCAAGATTAGGTTTTGTCAGGTCTTTTAGTCATCGTTCCAACTGATGATGACGATGAAGGTTCCGCGGTGGTAAAGTCTTCGGTAATCGATCTTTCTTCACTTGGTCCCTGGGTGAGAAGACTAGTTTAACTAAAAAAAATTTAGGTCGGTTTTTTGCTTGAAACGGCTTCCATTAATCATTAATATGCCTAAATATATCATGATATACAATTTGGTGGGAAAATTGTCGAGTTATAATTTTTTTTACGAAAAAAATGTATGAAAAGCATATAAAAAATCCAGATATCTCCGGAAGTGCAAAGATAACCGTTATATCCTTGCATACAGTTATAGTACCAACTATTATTGATTTTTTAGCATACAACATATATCTCGAACTACTGCACATTTTGAAAAAAAAAATATCAAAAAATTTAATTTATTTTTGATCTCTCTCAAGTGAAGACTTAAGGAAATCGGTTAAAAAAGGTCCCCATCGGCAAATTGTATGCTATAAATAATAACAGACACGTGTTTTCTTGTTTGGCTGACGTTGAAATACCAAAAAACAAAGCTCAATAGCAAATTCAATCTAGGAACTATTTTTAATGTTATTTACCTACCTAATTAGGCAAGATTAGGTTTTGTCAGGTCTTTTAGTCATCGTTCCAACTGATGATGACGATGAAGGTTCCGCGGTGGTAAAGTCTTCGGTAATCGATCTTTCTTCACTTGGTCCCTGGGTGAGAAGACTAGTTTGAACGCAGCTTGGCCAATCAACATTTGCTTGATGCCAATCTTCATAATCTTTTCTGAATGCTCTTGTGTTTCTGCCGCAATTTTTCCATCTCTGTGAAGCAGCTCGTGAAAATCTATCCTTGCAACATCACATAACTGAAGTCAGTAGGAAAATGTATGGTGCTATGCATGCCTTGAAGTGTATGCAAAACTTTCTGCCTTTTTCCGCTAAATCCATCCTTGTCAACTCCATTCTACTCCCCATTCTAGATTACGCTGATGTGTGTTATCCCGACGCCACTGAAAGAGCAACTTAACAAGCTGGAACGGTTGTTGAATCTCTGTATTAGGTACATGTACGGTCTGCGTAAGTACGACCACATCTCACACTATCGGACACAACTGAAGTGGCTTAACATCCGCCATCGTCGGAACACCCATATTCTCTGCCTCCTTTACAACATCCTCCATCATCCCCTCTCACCTCACTATCTTAAAGAACGTTTCACTCCCCTCATCCCTCCAGACCGTCCTTCTCGCTCCTCTCAACACCTTCTTCTCATGACGCCTCAACATAACACAAACTTTTACACCGACTCTTTCACGGTTACTGCGATCCGCCTATGGAACTCTCTCCCTGTAGACATACGCAAAGCCTCATCCATGGGAATCTTCAAGTCCAAATTATACCAAGATTATCTCTCTCTGCAAAATACTCATCCAATTTGAGCACCTATATATTTTTTTTTGTAGATACTAGGTATTATGGTATGGTATATATGTAAGTTTATGTATTTTTTAGTAAGTACTAGTACTAAATATAATAAATTCAATGATTTCTCTCTTACAAAGCACTACCATTTCCCTTTCCAAATTACACAAAGGTTAGCTGGAAGAAAATGCTAACTAGCATTAAGTTCGCCTATGTACATGTTCTTGTATTGTGCAATAAAGAATTTTCTATCTATCTATCTATCTATCATCATTAGAAAGGTGATCACCTAGACGAGATAATACTGCCTCGTACAGAACTTCATGATTTTGTAGCGAACCTGCACCTTGAAGAACAACAACCAAATCTAATTTTAATGATTAAAAAACTGAGAGATGTTCACTAGTAATTAGTTCAGAATAAACTGAAGTAAAAAATATTTCCGGTGCAGTTTTATGCACTTAATTAGGTAATAAATAACCTAAGTAAGGTATTTTTGTACCTAAGCTACCTGTCTTTTGTTAACTACAGCTCATTGTTAAATATTTCCGGTGCAGGTTTATGCATTTAGGTAGGTAATAAATAATCTAAGTAAGGTATGTTTTTAACTTTGTACATAAGCTACCTGTCTTTTGCTAACTACCGATCATTGTTAATACATTCCTTGAAATTTGAACAATAAGCGGTCTGAAAAAACCTAATCTTGCCTAATTAGGTAGTTAAATAACATTAAAAATAGTTCCTAAATTAAATTTGCTATTGAGCTTTGTTTTTTGGTATTTCAACGTCAGCCAAACAAGAAAACACGTGTCTGTTATTATTTATAGCATACAATTTGCCAATGGGGACCTTTTTTTAACCGATTTCCTTAAGTCTTCACTTGAGAGAGATCAAAAATAAATAAAAAATGTTGATATTTTTTTTTTCAAAATGTGCTGCAGTTCGAGTTATATGTTGTATGCTAAAAAATCAATAATAGTTGGTACTATAACTGTATGCAAGGATATAACGGTTATCTTTGCACTTCCGGAGATATCTGGATTTTTTATATGCTTTTCATACATTTTTTTCGTAAAAAAAATTATAACTCGACAATTTTCCCACCAAATTGTATATCATGATATATTTAGGCATATTAATGATTAATGGAAGCCGTTTCAAGCAAAAAACCGACCTAAATTTTTTTTAGTTAAACTAGTCTTCTCACCCAGGGACCAAGTGAAGAAAGATCGATTACCGAAGACTTTACCACCGCGGAACCTTCATCGTCATCATCAGTTGGAACGATGACTAAAAGACCTGACAAAACCTAATCTTGCCTAATTAGGTAGGTAAATAACATTAAAAATAGTTCCTAGATTGAATTTGCTATTGAGCTTTGTTTTTTGGTATTTCAACGTCAGCCAAACAAGAAAACACGTGTCTGTTATTATTTATAGCATACAATTTGCCGATGGGGACCTTTTTTAACCGATTTCCTTAAGTCTTCACTTGAGAGAGATCAAAAATAAATTAAATTTTTTGATATTTTTTTTTTCAAAATGTGCAGTAGTTCGAGATATATGTTGTATGCCAAAAAATCAATAATAGTTGGTACTATAACTGTATGCAAGGATATAACGGTTATCTTTGCACTTCCGGAGATATCTGGATTTTTTATATGCTTTTCATACATTTTTTTCGTAAAAAAAATGATAACTCGACAATTTTCCCACCAAATTGTATATCATGATATATTTAGGCATATTAATGATTAATGGAAGCCGTTTCAAGCAAAAAACCGTCCAAAATTTTTTTTTTCGCCTATGTCTTTGAAAGTCGATTTTCGATCCACAGTCGGCCCGTCGTTTTACGCGCCGTGGGACCCCGGCTTTACAGACTCACGCCGAGTATTCAGCTCCCATTTTCGATTAATGCGAGTGATAGCTAGCACATTTATGGTGATCCAATTTGGATGATTTATACTGTGTAGAAAATAGTCCTAAGTTGGTCACATTCATATTACAATTATATATTATTCTAAAGGACTAATCGTAACTTAAAAAACGAATATCGTCTCGTGTCTTTTCGATTGGTTGAAACATTTTCGGTCGGTTGTCTTTTTAGAAGCTTTTATGTAACTATGTTTGTTAATGTGGAATCTTGAAACTCAATTTTGAAGCAGTATTTTCCAACCGATTGAGCTGAAATTTTGCATAATTATGTAACTTCGGTGACAATGCAATAATATGGTGACAGCGACTTGATCTGATGATAGAGTCAGGAGCTGTTCAACGGAACTCCTCAGTAAATAAACTGATTGAGTTAAATCTTCGCATACCTATCTTTTTATTTTTTGACATTAATTTGACATTTGGTCCAAATTAAATTAATCAATTTATTAGCTTACTATCAGTACCTACATCGTATACATCGGTGAATGTTTGTCCACAATTAGTAGGTACCTAACCCTGACCTCTATAATGACCCAAAAATCCGAGAAATACTTGATGCAAAACAGCTGTTGGCACTCGCCCAAAACTTTCTAAAAACAAGTTGCAACGTTTCAATTAAGATCATGCACGATGCGATGAATAATTGCTAAATGCGATACGAACGCTAAAAAGCGCATTTTATTTTTAAGTGCGATAAAGTTGTTTTGACGATAAACTTTATTACTTTCAAAATGAAAATCCGTTTAAAAATGCTTTTTTACGCAGTAGAAAAGTCATAAGAACTATATTAAGGTTCCTTTGAAGTCTCTGTTCCACTTTTTGATGATCTATGCAACAAGATCACGTTTTGCATCAAGCTTATTGCATCGCTGTCATATAAGTGGATATGAACTTTGGTTTGTTGCATAAGCATAAGTGCGGTGGAGCTCAGAAAAATAAATGGTTTAATGGGAACAACAACAATTATATTAGATCATTCATGTCTAAAGGCGTCTAAATTACGTATGTATATTATGATGACATATATATGACATGTCTTTGGCAAGCTTTTAAATATATAAAGAAAAATCTATAGGTAGTTCTTTGGTTTATATTTCATTTCAAATAGAACGTTGAATCCATTGATAATAATCGGTATAGGGAGTGCGTTGTCTTATGTCAGTCTGTCAGTACGATAGGACTTTGTTTATTAGTCATATATAAATATTTTACAAAAAGAAAAACTTAAATACCTAGGTATACCGGAGGTGAGAGTTAATCCATTTTCACGTTTTCATTCATTTTACGGTTAATATCTGGTGGATATGGGCCTGAATCATCCAAAATGTAGGTATATTCATTTATATTACAATAAATATGTTCGAATGAAACAATCCGATTTGGCACAGATGGCATAACATATCACTTTCCTTGCCAAGCGTTCTGATTCCGGGTTCAACTCACAATGATCATTGAGTCGACACATTTTATATACATTTTATACCTTCCCTACCTTTTATATTATGTTCTTCTACAATCATGAACGTAGTAAAAAGTTTGCTATGATATTTTTTACAATTTAAAATATATTATTAAGACGAGTAATTTTTTTTTGCATGAATGCAGAATCATTTTTTCTAATTAACCACAAAACATACAGTTTTGTCTTTATGACAAAGATAACTTAAGGATTTAATCTAGATAAATTATTGACAGAAACACGATAGGTGAAACTTTTCTTGATAGATTTATTTTCCAAAGTTGGCTTTCCCAAAACACTAATTTCGTTTTGAATCTAAACTATAAATAGCTAAACAGTTCATTTTTTATAATTCGTTACATAATCATTCTACTAGCTACACAAATTAAAGACAATTTCTTTTTAGGTTTGATGGTTTTCGAGGTTATATCACTTTTTACTTTTTATCCGGGTCAGACGAAGTCAGACAAATCTCATACAAAAAAGCAAAAATTTCAAGCATCACTTTAAGGTTTCTTCTTCAATAGCTTTTAACCTATCACCTGGATATGGTTAAGGATAAGATTTATAGTATGTACCTACATTCACTAAAAAATACCCCAAATTACAGGTACAATACAAATCAGGCCGATTAAAAAGGTTTGGCTGGTAGAAAATTACAGTAATTACGAAACATGTAATGTTAGCCACCAACCACGTTCCGAGATAAGCGCTGTAATTGCCATTCCCTTCAAAAGTGGGGTTCAAAAGCATTTGAAACTCTTAAACTGGTGATTATAGCCTTTCTTCTTCACTTGCTGATAAACAACTTTAAAATTTACCTTTAAATACAGATCAAACTATTTAGTTTATTTAAAAAAGCCAGTCATGTATATGGAATGTCCGCAAATGTGGTTATGTGCCCAATATAATTTTTGGAGGTGCTTCTAACTACTATAGTTGTCTTCAAGGATCTGAGCTTCTAGAAATTTGAGTAGATATCTACTGTACTTAAGGATTACAGTCGTGATCCTATTTAATTTCAAAAATAGCAATTTTGGCTAAGTACCTACCTTGACTTTGGGAGGTACCTTCAGTGGATTTTTCAATAATACGTGGTCTAAACGGTGAAGGAAACATCGTGAAAAAACCAGTTAGTATAATTATAAGCAGCGATAGGTTTGCAACCTGTCACGTATGGAATGCAAACTTGTAGATTACAGTTGACCCTAGTTCAGTTAAAAAAACTACAAACAAAACCTTATAAATTTACCTGCATTCCAACACCAATTACGTTATCCTATTTGAATGTGGTTATCATTTCTGTTTAAGTTCTAGGTAGAATTATCATTATTGTAAATCTATATATGTAAAAGAAAGTCGTGTTAGTTACACTATTTATAACTCGAGAACGGCTGAACCGATTTGGCTGAAAATTGGTGGCGAGGTAGCTTAGAACCAGGAGACAAACATAGAATTTAGAACTTTTTAACGGGAACGGGAGTTAATTCTAAAGCGATACGAAGTTCGCCGGGTTAGCTGTAATATCATAACAGAAACTAAAGTGTAGGTAATAATAACACTTTCTGTGAATAAACGTTACTTGCACCCAAATGCGCAGAAGGAATATGACTCGACATTCAATTATAGACTTTATTTACACTCACACGTAGGCGTATTTTTATTTATGTATTTCAGGTTTGTAGTAGGTATTTAGTTTTTTTTTCAACTACATATACGGAAATAGATGATATTAGCTATATTTATTTGTGCAATACTACATTTGTGTATTACAAACGGTTGTATAAAACCTCAAGCTAATTCCTTCAACTACATGTTTTTACGAAAAAAGTAGGTGAAAAAGAAAAACATTGTATCGACCCCACATGGAGTAGAAAATGCCCAGATGATGACGATGGTTTGAGTAATATTTAACTATATTTGTATACTAGCGACCCGCCCCGGCTTCGCACGGGTAGCATGTTATTATTATACATATAAACCTTCCTCCTGAATCACTCTATCTATTAAAAAAAACCGCATCAAAATCCGTTGTGTAGTTTTAAAGATATAAGCAAACATACATACATACATACATACAGACGCGGGAAGCAGAAAGCGACTTTGCTTTATACTATGTAGTGAAAACGCAATTTTCTTTCTATGTATAAACTTATGCCTATAGCATTACACATTCCTAAAATATTACCTATACTAAAACAAAATTCAAGTCCCAGCTAAAAATAGTGTGATCATTTAATCAATAGACGTACGTAATAGTCTCCCAGTTTTCATAGTGTCTCATAACTCATTAGCGCTTTCCACGCCATGCGGAAATGATCGTTAGCAGCGTAAATTGAAACTTGATGAAGTAGGTACCTAGTGTAGGCAAAATGTCGACTACGCTAGTAGAGTTCTGAAATATGATGTAATATCAAACCTACTAATTAAAAGCATCACACACGGTGAAGATAATATATATTATAGCATCGAGTCTAAAAGCCATGTTATGATAAGTGAGCACAAACTTCGAAAATGCTATCTGTAATAATGATAATTTATTACTTACAATTATTACCTATATTACCAGGTTTGTATTTGTGCATAAAATTTTAATAAACATTATCGCGGTCTTATCTATTTTATTGCAAACCACCCTTTATTTTATCTGAAGATCATTAAGTATATCGCACATTATCTTTTGTTTATATTTTGTTATCGGAAGTATTTTAAGTCCTACTGAAATATAAAAAAATATAATTTATTTACCGTATGATACCATAATATGATGCACCATCATAAAATTATATCTTAAGCGTTTAAAATGCTAGATATTTTATATTATCTTCACTGTGTGTGATGCCCTTTATTACAGTTAGACAGTGAAAACCAAGAAAAAGCTTTCTGCATAGAGACTTGATTTATTTGGTTTATTATCACTTTAGTTATTGCTATATATATACTGATGAATTTTAAGAATTGAATTTAGTCGTAAGACCTTCCTGTCAAAATGTTTTCACCAGCGAAAATTATGAATAAGGAGAAATTCCTGTTTATTGCGGGCAATGATGAATAAATTAAAAATAAAAATTCATAACAAACTTCGTTTATGAAGCAGAAAAACGTACCTAATTGACGGACAGACGAGGAGATGTGCCGTGACTAATAAGATTTTCCGCTTAGGCCTGGTATGTGAGCATGGTGTTTACTGTTTTGTTCTAACTCATGAAATAGTTTTAAGTCTTTTAGTCACTGATTTTTACGTAATAACCGACTTGTGTGGTGCAAAACGATGTCAAATATTGCGATTAGACTCGTATTACATATACGGAAACTACTTTTTTAACCGACTTCAAAATAAGGAGGTGGTACCTAATTTTATTATTATTAACCAATTTGTAAAATATTTTTTTGATTGGAAGGATATACCTCCCGCTTGGTTCCATTTAAATTTGAATAATACCAATACTAAGGTTAAAAAAAATAGGGGATGAAATTTCGTATTGGAATTAGTCAGTTTTGTTTATAGTTTTTTTTCAACGTAATTGTTTGTATGACCGCTTGGTGGGTGATGGATTTCTAAGCGTAGGTACACTTAGTCAACGATAAATGCAACAATTTATTCCAGGAACGACCTTGCCGTGGCTTAGCATAATGATAAGAGAGGAACCCACTTATCTTATCTATGCTATGCTATGTGTCACACTCGCGGTGCATAAGATCAACAAGATAGCGAACACATGATAAACTAATCACACATAACAAAATAAGCTAATTAGAATGCAATAAATCGCAAACCTACTATGTAATAAGTTTTCTGTTTATTTTATTTTTTTCAATAACACTCCTTTGTAAAATCGTTCAAATTATCGAGCACTAGCGCGCTATCACCTGTCACATAATATAACATTGTCATGGAACTTGACAAGAATGCAAAGTTATACTCAATCGAAGTATTTACTAAGGAGTTCCGTTGTGAGTGTCTGTTGAACAGCTCCTGACCTCAACATCAGTTGGATCAGCTCGCTGTCATCATATTATTGCATTGTCATCGAAGTTAAAAAAGTATGCAAAATTTCAGCTCAATCAGTTGAGGATAGTTGCTTCAAATTGAGTTGCAAGATTCCACCCACAAACATAGTTACTTACAATACATACATACCATACATTGTAAGTTAAAGAAAAGCTTGTTAAAGTTTTTTTTTTTTTTTAATTTACCTTCATTAGTATCTAAGAATCATTGTGACGCAATATTTTGCATATTATTAGTATGCATCAAGGCAAATTCGACAAAAAAATATTCAAGGAAAAATTGTGAGTGTTTTATCTGTTTCTGACTTTGACGTGTTGACAATTAGCATAATGCTTAGGCAAGGATAATAAATAAAATAAATATAATCTATGTAGATAAATACAATATCGACTAGATATGCAATATGACTAACCTAACCTATACAAAGTTATAAGAAACTAGCTGTCCCGCCAGACGTTGTCCTGTCAAATGTCAATAATCCCACAGAAAAAAGCACTTTCCGTTTTTCCCGATCTTTACGCCATCCTTATCACTTAGGGGTATGAAAAATAGATGTTGGCCGATTCTCAGACCTACTCAATATGCTCACAAAATTTCATGAGAATCGGTCAAGCCGTTTCGGAGGAGTACGGGAACTAACATTGTGACACGAGAATTTTATATTATAAGACTAGCTGTCCCGACAGACGTTGTCCTGTCAAATGTCAAAAATCCTACAGAAAAAAAGCACTTTCCGTTTTTTCCGATCTTTACGCCATCCTTATCACTAAGGGGTATGAAAAATAGATGTTGGCCGATTCTCAGACCTACTCAATATGCTTACAAAATTTCATGAGAATCGGTCAAGCCGTTTCGGAGGAGTACGGGAACAAACATTGTGACACGAGAATTTTATATATAAGATTACTCTTTATTCAAATATGGTTCGAAGCCAGTATCTGACGCTATCTAACGATGAAGCATTATTTTACGGCATTGTTTTTTTTGTAGAGCGGATGTTTAGCAGACTTCAATGAATGATTTATTTGACGTTTTCTTGATAATCACGGTCAACTTTATAATTTTAAGGCCAACATTATGAATATAAATCTGATTTGTTAGCCTAATTATGACGTCATATTGTGATTTATAAGAAGGCCTAAATATCAAGTCAAAACTAACACAATTTTGAACCAATTGTTTCGATAATAAGTATGTATTTTTACCAAAAAAAGTATGTAGGTATTCTATCAGTTATCTGGTTCCCTTAGTACAAGCTTTGCTTATTTTGGGCCTAGATGACGCTGCGTGTGAAGTCCACCAATATTTATTATTATTATTACTCGTTTCTACCAAAACAAAACCTAAAAGTTTGAAATTTAGGTGCGTCCCAAACTAACGATTGACCTGCAGCCTTTCGAGGACGTACCCAATGATGCTGTAAATTGAATTGCATTATCAATCGGCTAATCTAGGAGCTACAAACGACTTATTGTGCGCTGCAATCGTGCAGTAAACAGTTGCTATTGCAATGAATAGGTACACCATTTATAATTGAGCTACTTGTGTATTGAAAAGGTACATAACTACCTAGCTCTAGCTACCCACACGATAATCTGGTCAGATCAATGAATATCAAGTGAATTGAACCAAGCAAGCCTATCGCCGCTTATAAGAATACTAACTGGTTTCCTCACGATGTTTTCCTTCACTGTTTTAAGCACATGTTTTGATGTTTTAAGTTTAGTTTGTTTCTATAATAAATTTGTATTAAGAACACTTATTATTCCGAAAGTGTTATTTACCTTGTATATAATATCTAATACAAAAGGCTTTGTTAATTAAATAATGGCAAAATATCCAAAAACCTGGATTTACCTTAAACTTAGTTAAAACTATCTAACGTAATAAGACAGATTCAGTTTGGATAATGAGTAACAAGATTGTATTAATAGACACGACATACGAGTAACGTTGGCACGGATTCCTTGCTGACAGCAAATGCGATATGATACGACCTAGTCAAAGCTGTCACAATAATGTTGCTTGTATCGTCTTTCATTACACGCCAAAATGTTTTATTATTACCATTATTTTACAAGCTTTTAGCTTGCAATCTATGTAACTATGTTTGTTAAGGTCTTGCAACTCAATTTTGAAGCAGTTATCCCCAACCGATTGAGCTGAAATTCCGCATACATATGTAACTACGGTGAGAATGGAATAATATGGTGACAGTGAGCTGATCTGATAATGGAGTCAGGAGCTGTTCAACAGACGCTCACAATGAAATTTCTTAGTAAATACTACGATTGAGTAAAAACTTTAATATCTTAGATTTAACATACAAATACATTACAAGTCTTTTTTTTTCGTTTTTTAAAACGTATATTAATCATTCTAGATGGATTATCCGTCATAAGACACCACGAAGTTGGACTGGTGATAAACATCTAAATCTACATCGTGTTGTTGCTCATTAAGACGCTGCCAGTCGACGATTATTTCTGTTCGAAACGAAAAAAGAAATACTTGTGAACAAGCCACATCTCCTATTTTATAATGTATAGTATATGTGAATAAAGATGTACCCATCTTTAATCACTTCGATAAATAATCCTACCGACCGTTGCAATGATGACAAACACACGTCCGCGCGTGATCCGCCTTAGCTTTTCGAATAAATTAATGATATAAATTATGTATAATTACTTATCAAAAATCTATCCTAATAGAAATCTAGATCTACATATTACCTATCTTTAACAATAAATCACAAGTTGATTTTAATAGTAGGTATATAAAATATTTCGATCATAAATTCTAAAACGTATCATTTTGAAATAATATTTTTATCGTGAAAAGTTTCTGCTATTATGTTTTCAGCTTAATAGAAATCTAGGTAGGAACCTGAAGTAATATACTTATAAAAATAGGAGATGTGGCTTGTTCAGAAGTATTACTTTTTTCGTTCCGAAAAAGAGCAATCGTCGACTGGCAGCCCCTTAAAATTAATATAAAGATTACCTATGCTTTTTAACCACCGTCTTTTTTATGTTAAGTAGAGATAGATAGGACAGGATAGATCCTGTCCATCCAAAGGTTGCCTGGAAGAGATCGCTATTAACGATAAGGACGCCCATTGTATACACTGTTTTTATATCATATTTTGTTGTGTATTTTTGTTATGGTGAGCAATAAAGTTATAATCTATCTATCTATCTATCAACTTTTTATGACTTCGATTGACAGCAATATTTTTAGTAACAGTAACGAAATAATATGTAGGTAGGGATGAATAAAAAGCAATAATCCCGCAGCACCTGCATATGTAAATGATACACAAATTGGATGGAAAACACTGGGAGGTTGTCCTTGGCAATGCAACCTTTAAAACCAGTCCCAATAACTCATTTGGTATTGAGTTAATGTAAAAAGTGGATCATTGCTATTTATTGCTCGTGAGTTAAAAAGAAGAGTTTTTCAGAGACTAGCTTATAAAGAATTTAGTCTCTTGTGAATTTAATAAGAGGCCATATGTGGTTTTTCCCTGGGGCCTATGGTATTCACATCTGTATGATAATATATCAGGTATTCGTAGGTATTGTGTGATTATTTTGCCGCAATAGAGAACTGAGAGGATGTCTACCGTACTTGGGGATTACATCGTGATCCTATTTATTTACTATTTTACTTTTCTTTTAGGTTGTTACTTTAAAATTGTTTTCAATAAAAACTAATACAAAATGCTCAGGGAATATTCATTTGCCACACACATCTATTAAATAACGAACTAACCAACATATAAACTTATTATATATTTTTTACTATGATAATAATAATAATTTTAATTTTAGATTTTATTTTGTTATGTCCTAACAGGACCCATGTACTAATACCAATACTACTTACCCTATTCATAAGACCTATACCTACTATGTATTGTACATGATGCAAATAAATAAATAAATAAAATAAACATTCTCATTTATATTATTAGTGTGATTAATATTCCGTTACTACCTATACAACAAAAATCTGTTCATAAGTACCCTTAAATTAATTAGTTCATCATTTATTTATTATACCATTTTCCTTCTATTTTTCGTGCCTGGAAAGTTTATAGTTGTCCATAACCCATTGCTGTAAATTTTATGATTCACAATTTTGAGCAACCATTATTTCTTAGAACAACAGTAAAATATCGCAATGGAACACAAAGACCCTGATTACTTTTTAGAATCGCGAACTACTCTGTGGATTTATTACTCGGCGTAACTAATCTAGGTACCTACGAGTTCGTACAGTAGATCATGTACCATTGTATAGGTAGCGGATAACATTAGGCAGACCATCGATCAACTTGACACCCAGGTAATCCTACAAAAAATATGGACGTTATATTTGGTTGAACTATTTTTACAAGATACTTTTTCTGTAGTAAAAAATATACAGGTTTTGCAGAAATAAACTGAGTGATAAATAAACTCCCATCTCTTTTGTGAAAATGATGGCAATTATTGATGTTTGAATTTACTATCTATTTTTAACATATTTTATCAGTATCTGATACAATTATTCATTTACATTGAACCTACTTAACCTATTTAATTAAATTCCAATTCATGTTGATTGCGTCGGTTTTATATATAGGTGAGTTACCTCATAGATTGCTCAAATTACTCTCAATAGGTATCTGAATCAGCGTGATTTGTCTCCGAAATGGGTCGAGGCAGCTTCCATTGCTCTACAGATGAAACGTGTTATGTAGTAATTAGCACAATTTACTTTTAAAATACTTTATTAGATTTAGAACTTAGTATTTACACTTTTACTAGATTTAGAACTTAGTATTACGAACTTAGTACAATGAGATGTGTCGAATTTGGATGTTGGAAGTGAAGTGACTTGCTTATTCTAATGCCACTTATTTATACTAAGAAAGGTGTGGGAATATTTAGACATATGTTGGGGATTTACATGGTCGGGAATGTAAAGTATCCATAAACTATCAGTTGTAGACAACTGAGCCACTTATCCTAATAATTTATTTAAACAAAAGTATTGTAAGAACTTAAACAGTTTTGAAAGTTAAGTACCTATAAAGAATACAAAGGTCCTTAAGATACAATACTACTTGAGAATCACGTAATGGTTTGCAGGTTAAGTCAAGTACCAAAAAGGTCCTTAAGATTAATAAATTGTATAACGTAATGGTTTGCAGGTTAAGTCAAGTACCAAAAAGGTCCATAAGATTATAAATTGTTCACAGAACTACAAACCACTTATCGTAGTGCAACTTATTTAAACAAAAAATGGTCATGTGAACTAAAAGCATTTTTAAGGGTTTTGAAAGTTAAATACTTATAAATAATACAAAGGTCCTTAAGATACAATATTACTCGAGAATAACATATTGAAGGTATAAGAAATACGTGGGAATCACCTAGAATTAGTATTATGTAACAAACGCAATGCAAATTATGCTTCTCAATTTGGCACATATGTTCTATCTATTATTAGAACATTACATTAAATGGTTCAAAGTAAAAAGCTTAGTAACATTATCGTCGAGCTATTAGGTATGCATAAAACAGAATAAGGTAAACGTTGTACCTTCCAGGAAATGAAACAGTGTCAGCAATGATTTCACTTCTCATTTATTATGACTTACAAGCTTGCTACTGATATCCTGTTTTAGGTTTAGAGAAAGTTAGGAATCGATAATACCAGAAGCAACTATACCCGGCTGACTCATTGTTTACGATTCTTACCTAATGTTTTGTATATTGTGCAGGAAGTGTAATCTTAGCCGTTCCTATTTGTGAATTCTATCCTGCGTACAATGAAACAAAGTGGTACCTCGTTCAGGTATGCAGTGAAAATCGTGTGAAGTATGTCGTTAGTGCGGCTGCAATGGGCGCGACTCGGCGACAACGCGACTGACACGCGACATCTCCATATGAAGGGCCGCTAACTGCACCCGTGTCGAAACCAGCACTTCGCTTGTTTAGCACGCAACTAAACAAACCACGTGTTGCAATGCCTAAGTGTACGCCGTGTGTGCCTAAACCGTCGCAAATTGGTGAAACTATGCTAATGGTCTTAGTAGATATTAGAAACAAATGAAAACTGTCACGTTTTCCCTTTGAAAGTACTGTTGGCACAAGCTGTAGACGGTTCGAATTTTATATTCAGAAGAAAGTTGCATTAAGTCAATGTTGTTATAAAAACCGCGAACACCACACAGGCAGGTCCGCGAACAAAGGGTAATTCATCTTCGAATTGGCTTTTCGAGAACAGGTGAGGCTGCGTCAATCCTGTGCCAGACGTTATTCACTTTCCTTCACAACAGCCACAAGAATAACAAACGAAGGCCGCTCTTTTTTTTACAAGCCCACCTGGTTTTGCCCACGTCTGCATTTCAGATTGTTTTGAGCATTTTTTCATAACCTAAACTTTGTTTTATAGACGCGAACGATCGTAAATCTCGGTTTATGTTTGCACATTCGAAAACTATTCGTTTTAATTTTAGAACTTATGCAACATCAATTTTATTGCTGATTTGCCAAACTTACCTTTTAGTTTCATACATAAAGGTGTTGATATGATTTTATCAAAGAAAATTTAAATATCTTGTAGGTATTCATTGAAAAAATGCAACATTTTAAAAGAAACTTTTTCGAAGTATTGACATTAATGAGGGTTTTTAAATATCATGCACGTCAATTAGTGTCAATGCTCATAAAATTTTATCACGCAGTCATCACTTGCCTTCGAGATATGTATCGACGGTCCTTTAATAAATGAAGGTGTATTATATATTCTGCTTATAACACGACATCTACTTGCTTTGTAACTCTAGGGAAATAAGCTTAAGTAAAAATTACTACGTATTTATACAATTCTTACATTGCAAGCTTGTGTGACGCACATAAATTATTATGGCATTTAGATGTCAATGTAATAGATTACGATGATTAACAAATGAAATAGAGATTTGAGGGAATAGATCTTTTGAGAAGTCAAGATCTGCAGATCAATTTAATTCTAAAGTGATAAAACTACTAACTCGTAGGAAACTATTATTCTGTTATTCAAGACGTAGGTAGGACCTATAGTTTAGGGTTACTGACCAAGATGGAGAATTATTTGAACCAAGCAAAGATTTATTCAAAAAGTTCGATTACGGTTAAGAAACACCAGAGTTATTGCTTGCTCTGATGGACTTTTTTATACTTCAGTAGTAAAATCTAAGAGATATTCGTTCCACAACTTTCACGTACGGAAGAAAGAATCTCGTAAAACGAGTAAGTACGCGGTATTACCGATGAGGTGTAGATAAGTTCTGCTCCGTTGTAGCTAGGTGTCGATACAGTTTGTATTGTAAACTAGAAAACCACAAAACCATAAACCCATGAAATGTTATGTGATGTTTGAAATTTCTAAAACACATGCCCTTTATAATAATAACAAATACTAATGTTTACAAAGAAAAGGTCACTTTTTTGTCATTTTTTCTGCGTGCGTGAGTGCGACTCGCACTTGGCTGGTTTTACCCAACACGGTCCAAGTAATCAGTATTCAAAGCTACTCACACTAATTTAATTTGCTGTCGGACTATAATTTGTCGATGTCTCTCGTTTGTCACAAAGACTCTACCCAAGACTGGATCGTTAAAGACCCTCACTCTATCAATCAGTGCGTTCCTTTATGTCTGTAAGTACCAACTTGCTATTTCTATATCCTTTTCTATGCTTTGATTAAGGCATCTTCAAGCATCCTATTTATTCTCAATGACTGTGAATGGTTCATTTGCAAGCAATTTCTTCGTAGAAATTGTTATATTTTTTTAAAATGTCGTTGAACCTCTATACAGAGATACCGTGAGGTTCCTATTACTTCTTTAAGTCATAAATACCAACTTCTCGTAAACACCTGCATAATATTATGTAAACTCAAAGTAAAAGGCCTGTGTGTTTTTTGCATATTGCACTTGTTTGTTCTGGTAAAGACAGAGCGCGGTCGGTAATCAATTTTGACGATCGTGCATGACATAACTCGCTGTTCTCCGAAGCAGTGCACGCGCATTCGAGCTAACCCAGTTTCACTAACGGCAGGGCGACGATAATATGAGCCAGTTGGGCACCGACATCCTAAAATGGTTTATTGGTTGGACAGCTCTTGCGAGTTAAATGTTTGATTTACGGCTCAGACAAGATGACTCCTAACTTGGATCTTTACGGCCCGCATAAACAAAAACAACACATTGTATTGCATCTTCTTAGGATTATGTTTGTTTATTCCGATTGGGTAATCATAATAAATTATCTGTATATATATGGTAGTCTAATACATAAAAATACAATGTTGGCTACCAATACCTTTTTTACACTGAAAAGGGCAAAAGTGACAGATTAATTGGGAAATTAATTACATCATCCGAATCTCGAATATTCTAACATATTTTAGGCCCAAAACACAAATTAGAGTGAAGAAATTAAAGAAATCCACCAACAATACTGTCAAAATTATATCAGCATCACGTCAGATACGAGTCGAATGTTATAGTTTATTTTTCATTACACGTCTGCATTTTTACAAAGTAGTATTGGGAGATAATCGAGGTTTAATTTATAGATCAATCAATTGCAGCGAATTATGCAGTTATTAATTAGTTAGTGGTTGAGTTTAATAATGCTTTACGTCTTAACCTACCTTTTCCCAGACACACATCGATCAACTTGGATATATGTCCGATAAATCAGCATCATTCAGGTGCAGGAGTGGACAACCTCGATTATACTTCGACAGTGACTCAGACTCAGACCCGCCATTAATGTTTCTGCCTAAAGGCTTCACGCATAAATTTCATAATTGCAGACGCGTAGACAATACAGGAACAAGTGAGGCAGTCGTCCCATGAATAAAACATGAAGGTAGGGTATCTACCACAAAAAGAGGGCGATACCTTCACCAGATAAAGGGCACAAAGCCACGATAGGCCACGACTTATTTTATTTAAACGTTACATTTCAGGGTTCCCAGACGATAAGGAATAAAATGAAAACTCTCTCATTGTTCGTGGCCATCTTCTTATGGTAATTCGTTTATTTACCATTTTTAAATTGTTTTACCTACGGATAGGTGCGGCGCGATCTAAAAGTAAAATACCATAACAAAAATGAAGTCACGTTTATAACGCACCAAGAAATAAAAGCTGTAGATACTGAACTTTATGATCGAGATTGACGCAATTTTAAACTTTAGAATTTTGCAAAATACGCTGCAGAAAGATTCACCTCAGTAGTATTTGATTCGGTAATTAAAAATACATGCCACTGAGAATGATCGTAGTTCGTAGTAAAGTATTTGAACATATGATGGCTAAATATAATTGAGTGTGAATCACTGTTCTGTTCATTCAGTTTCTCTATGTGACGCAGCTTTTATCATCGTGATAAAATTGTTTCTACGAAATATTTGTTTCAGCTCAAGTTCAATGATGTAATGTTATGTAAACATATTTGAAATTTTATAGTAACTTTTGATGATGATAATAACCCTCGTATTCAAGAACGACACTATGAGAACACGCACCCACTGTGGACGAAATCTTTTTTCATAAAAAATCACTTTATGTGTTGTGCGACACTGCATTGTCGTGTGCCTCTAGCCAAAGTTGAGCTCTAGAGGCACACGGTAGTGTGCGCCATAGTGCCGCTCAACACATAAAGTGATGTTTATGAAAAAAGATTTCGTCCACTGTGGGTGCGTGTTCTCATAGTGTCGTTCTTGAATACGAGGGTAAGCCATGTGACTTCTTATACAATAATGTAGAGACCGTTCTACAATTACTGTTTTATTATTTCTTATAATAATAGTTATTTTGCTAGCGTGTAGGGAATGCTCCCGAGATGGTGTCATTATGAAGTTATCCATGACATTGTTTTTCGTCATCAATGTTATAGGTACAAGACTTACAAATATTACTATTATACATATCGGCAGATGCATAGTTACTCAAAACTGATTCCTGTCTGGTTTTATTGATTGATACTGTACTTGTCATAATAAATTCAACCTAACAAGCAGTCCTGTTAAGGTTCCGTAGCCACAAAATTACTTGCTTTTCCATTTAAAGTATGTAAATGGAACTAAATTTTGCACAAGTGATCAGTATTAATGCTATTAGAGTGGAAGGTACTAGTACAAACAATGAGCAAATTACATTTCGCCAAGTCGTTAGGAATTTAAGCGGTTTTCTGTGTTTTGTGAAGTAGTAGGCTTATAGCTAGCATAAAACGGGGAGTTTGAAATTGTATTTTCCTAGAAATAAAACGATTATCTACATATTTATAAACTAGCTGCCCGCTCCGGCTTCAATCGGGTGTACTAATGAAAATTATGGGCAAAATTTTGATACCTTAGGTTACATTATTGATATTTTCGTGGAGATTTTAAATTTTTGTAAAAATAAAATATAGTTTCATAATGCAGCTTTTGTTAGGTAAAAATTACCATGAATATGACGATACCCAATTATTTATCAATAGCTTCTTCAATTTATTCAATAGCACCTTCGCTTGGATAAAATGAAGCAAACTCTCCAGCCCATGAACTATCTTTATTGTAAATCCGTTGCTCTCAAGAAAAACAAACTAGCAAGCACATTCTGGCATTTAAAATACCAATTATTTTTACTAAATACAATACATATTGATCATTCAACAATGAACATCTGCTGATTCTACTGTTATAACACCGTTTATAAGGAACTAAAGCTCATTGTTTTACTCGGAAACATTTTCTTAGTTAGGTACCTACCACATTCAAAGAAACAGTTTTGTAATTTTTTGAAATTTTCTTTTTTGTAATAAAAACATATTTGTATAGAATGAATGACACAGAGAGTGCAGGGGAACGGCAGCTAGTCGAGAAAGTTAACCTTGACTTTAGTGCAGCGAGATTAACGGTGCGCAGACGCCTTGCTTTCGCCTGCAGTATGCACCTACATTGCCTACAGCTACAAGCTAAAGCAACAACTCCGGGGCTCCGGCGACTAAATAAAACAATACATACACAAATATCAGCTACTTCACAGTTGGCACATCACATCGTTATTAGGGTTCCGTACCCAAAGGGTAAAAACGGGACCCTATTACTAAGACTTCGCTGTCCGTCTGTCCGTCTGTCTGTCCGTCTGTCTGTCCGTCTGTCTGTCCGTCTGTCTGTCCGTCTGTCTGTCCGTCTGTATGTCCGTCTGTCTGTCCGTCTGTCTGTCCATCTGTCTGTCCGTCTATCTGTCCGTCTGTCTGTCCGTCTGTCTGTCCGTCTGTCTGTCTGTCACAGGGCTGTATCTCATGAACCAAGATAGCTAGACAGTTGAAATTTTCACAGATTATGTATTTATGTTCCTGCTCCAACAACAAATACTAAAAACAGAATAAAATAAATATTTAAGGGGGGCTCCCATAGCTCCACATGTTTTTTTTGCCGTTTTTTTAGATAATATACGGAACCCTTCGTGCGTGAGTCTGACTCGCACTTGTCCGGTTTTTTTTATTTCCTAAACAAGAACTCTTATTGTAAAAGTACCTACTAATGATACCCAAAACCGGGTAATGATTAAAACCATTGTCAATAAAAAAAACTAAATTGAGTTGTAAAACGATTTCTGTTGGGTTTAAGCAAATTAGATTGCACGCACATAAAACGTCCACTTCAAAATGAAACGTGAACATAACATCACAATATGACTCACGTACCTGTCATAAATATTTTTAGAACATTACTAAGTAGGCATGAATGAACTTCAATGGCAACGTTTACGTGTTGTTACTTTACCATAGATCATGCAGGCTTTAGATTTAAAAATAAAAATTTTACGTTTTATAACCAAAAAGAAAACCGACGAAAATGTTTCGACGAATCGAAAAGTCAAAAGACGATTATTTGTTTTTTTTTTAAGTTTTATGAAGAAACTGTTAATCCTTCATCAATAAACCAACTTTGGGCTATTCTCTACATAATAGAAAAAAAACATCCAAATCGGATCAACAGGTAAAAAGATGCGCGGTCATAAATAAAAAAAAAAACACAAACATTAAATTAAAAATACGCATTGCATAGATAATTTTTCATCAGTTGAAGTGTAGCGCATTATTGTCAACTAGGTGATAAAGCATGAGATCAAAAAAATGCTCAAATAAAATAACTACGCTTCATCTGACAATTTGATACTGTTGATCGGTGTCGATTTACAAAATAACGGTACACGAACAAAAGTTCGAGATACACACTAATTCCTCGGTGTATTGTGAGCAAAATTGAGAAGATTTATTGTGTGTCGCCAACATGAGGGCTCTCGTAAATTGATGTAATGCTCCGATATACGATAGGGCGCTATCGGTGCCGAGGAACCGCTATCGACCGCCGATAATGGTTGTGAAAGCTGGTAGAAGAAATCATCAAACTGAGTCAACATTCACCGTGAAAAGAATGACAATGATTGATCTTTACTGATGTATGCAGCTGCGCCTGATCGTGCAGATGGTTACGTAGATCAATTGATCGTAGAAACAGATGCGGTGTAAGTATAATATTATGGTGCATGCGGCGCCATCGCTCAGGGCTATATTATCTCGTGCTGGTTCGGGGTTCGTGGAAGCGTTTTCGCGTGTGGGCGGTCAAGTTCGCTGTTGTAATCATCGTAAGGGCTTCCACGGGGTCAGGCGGTTCAACATGTATAGAATAGAAGAGCGCTGATTCACGCAGAAGAAATAATTATATTAAAATATTATAGTTTCTAAAAACAGGATGTTTATTCACATTTCTAGGTAACTCCCTATTGTTTTAGAATGTGGTTAAAATGAAGATAGACTCAATGAACGCGGTATAAAGTGGTTAAATAAACGAGCTATGAGTAATTATAAACTGAAACAGCTGAGAACGCGGACGGTTACCGTGTAAATATTTGTAACGGACTGCTAATAAATAATAGGCAGATTATCTTTGAAGAGTTCAAACATTCAGTGGCTGTGTGTTACAAGAATTACATTTTATTGCTTCACAACAATTTACCGAATTGTTTCGTAACATCCATATCGCGAGAGCTTTTATTGTTTTTTGTTTCATTATTGTGTCTATTTGTGTCATTATTGTGAGTTACAATAGACGTCGCAAACTAGTCGAGGACATTGCTGGAAGTTTTGGAGAGCGACCTACATCTCGTGAACGTGAGTTGGCCCTTTACCAAATACCGATTTTCCTTCTACGTGCCTCGTAAAGACTGTATATAAACAGCGAACTTCAAAACAAGGTTTAGAAAGGTCTCTAATCAGTACTGAACGATTCGAATGTTTAACAGTTAAATGGTAACTGTTATCGACTGCAGTCTAAACAGAAACACCGGATCAAATGTAATCAAAGTTATTCAAAACTAGCGTCAACACGTGGTATCCGGATAAAAAAAGCTTGTATGCTATTTAAACAACATGGTATCCAAATCGATTCAAACAAAGCGACGATGGGCTTACAGCCTGTCAAGTATAAAATGCAAACTACCTACTACAAATCGTGGGCATATACCAAATTTTTTTTAGAGTCGTTTACCTTTCTTGGGGATTACAGTCAGTCGTAATCCGATTTTTATTTTTAATTCCAACATATTCGGTCAAGCTGTGGCGTGGTTGAATGATAAAAACTCCAATAACCAAACCTCTTCACCAACTTTCGATAAAATGTCAACAAAACTACGTAAACCTAGGTAAGAGCAAATTTATAATAAAAAAAACAATCGAAGTTATGAATATAAAATCTTCTCTCTCTCCCTTACCCCCAGTTACGTCAACTGGTGTTAGCATGTAATAAACTCTAGTTAAAACATTCTTGTATAGGAAATGGCACGTCAACTCGGAGTTGTGTTAACCGTGTTAAGCGCCAGTCTACCTACGCGTTCATACTCGCAGTCTAAACACAAACTATGAGAAATGATTAGGTACTCTGTAATAGCGATACCTCAAAAGGCCATAAAAAATAAAAACCGGCTAAGTGCGAATTGGACTCGCGCACGAAGGATTCCATACCACTATCTATAAAAAACGGCAAAAAAACACGTTTAATGTATGGGAGCCCGCCTTAAAAAATTATTTTACTCTGTTTTTAGTATTTGCAACAGAAATACATAAACTGTGAAAATGTCAACTGTCTAGCTATCACGATTCATAAGGTACAGCCCTATGAAAGACAGACGGACAGACGGACAGCGAAGTTTTAGTAATAGGGTCCCGTTTTTACCCTTTAGCTACGGATCCCTAATAATGATTGAACCATCAGCACTCCCACGCAACAATTACAAATCACTTACGGGTAAACCAACAGTGCATTTGAACATAAACGTGCTTTTGTAGTATTGCGGCAGCAACACCTAATATGATATGATCTCTTTTACTGGTGTGATGATTCAGATAAAGGATATACATTTTGTAATGGATATACTTAGAGATACAACAAGTAAACCAGACATAGACGTGGGTGGTCGTACAGGGCTAACTTTATTTTAGTTACACAAGTGATTTTTCTGTAGGACGACCTAAATAAATAAATAAAGATTCTCGAAAACATAGGTAATCGTATATTTCATTACGACCTAGTTGGCGAGGTGAACGACTGCTCAGCTAAGACGCAGAGATGCAGGTTCGATCCCGCAGCGGGATAAATATTTTAATAGTCTGCGGGTATTTTTTTCCTGGTTTGGGTATTGTAGCACCATGGTACTCGTAATTTCTGATACCCAAGACATTGGGAATCCTGGTGTGGGGTCAGAACTATGTGTGTAACCGTAGAGTGTTATTTATTTATTTTATCTTTCGTAGAAAGCTTGCCCAAAGACGTCTTATCTCAAAACCAAAACTTATGAAGGTACTTTATCTAATACAATGTAGACAGCCCTATTATGTAAGGCTGATCATAAATAAGCTAAATAAAAATAGGATCACGTCTGTGATCCCCAAGTACGGTAGACATCTTCTCAGATCGCCAGACCCTTAGATCCTTTGAAGATGTCTAGTGGGTAGTCAGAGGCAAGTCCAAACAGACAGGTTGCAAGCCCATCTCACCTCTAGCATAAACACTCATAAAAATACATGATATTTGCTTTATACGTCGAATAAATATCTTGATTATCTATTACCAACTAGCTGTTCTACTAAAATTAAATGTATAGTAACTATCAATCTAACCAAAAGATTGTCTATCAAGATGTAACCCAAAACATTTTAAGTCTTAAATGGAAATGGGCGGGCCATCTACAAAGATTAAATGTAAACCGATGGTGTCAAATAGTGACAAATTGGACACCTCGAGACACTAAGCGCAAAAGAGGGAGACCGTCAAGAAGGTGGTGTGACGATATTGTAAAAACGGCTGGGAAGCATTGGCTTAGAGCAGCGAGAGACAGGGATACCTGGAATAGATTGGAGGAGGCTTTCACCGCGATAAGCGGTCCATGCACTACATAGATTATTAGTATTATTATTATTAGCAATAAGTTTTATTTAAATCTTTTTTTTTGTATCTTTTGTAAGACACTTGAGTTAGTATTATATGTTAGGTTATAGTGCATAGGAAAAATAAAGCTCTTTTTATTTTATTTTATTTTATAACTATCAATCTACGAGTAAGCTGAGGATCCTGCATTTAAATATCTGTTTAACTATCACTACATAGTATAAAGCAAAGTCGCTTTCCGCTTATTCCCGCGTCTGTATGTATGTATGTATGTTTGCTTATATCTTTAAAACTACACAACGGATTTTGATGCGGTTTTTTTTAATAGATAGAGTGATTCAGGAGGAAGGTTTATATGTATAATAACATGCTACCCGTGCGAAGCCGGGGCGGGTCGCTAGTTATTAATATTTCCCAGTTTTATAAACTGTTTTTTTTTTTGTCAAAATCAGAGCATTTCAGAAGGATTTTTTTAAATTATCATTATTATAAACATTTTAAACTGTAAGTATAATATTAAAAACCAATAAATATTACAAAGTCAAAGATAAATATCACTTTATCCTTGTTTATATTCTTTTAAATAACTTTAAAAGAAAAATGGACGATTCAATTCACGTCGACACATAATACAGACAAATGAAACACTTCATTATTATAAATTATTTGCTTTTCAACTTGTTTTTTGTAAAAGTAAATTTATGTTTTGTCATAAATAAAGCTTAAAAAAGATTCAAAACATAATATTAAGATCTTATTAGGTACATGAGCTTCTGAAAAAGAGTATTAAGTAGCATAATTACCACGTATTATGCAAATAACTTGTTTGTGGGAAAATTATATATTATTGTGCGTTTCGTGAGAACTTATTCATAGAAATTACGAGTACTTTACACTACGTAAGTAGGCTCGTAACCTTTCAATTCAATGGCTCTTTTAAGCTGAGATTAAAGATTTGTGTTAAGATCGTGTAGACGTGTAGGTACTATCTCCATGAGAATGTGTCGTCGCGTCGCATTGAAAACATTTCATGGCATTATTAAAAAGTATAATAACAATTTATTTATTATATTTTTAAATAATGCTATAATTCTGAAGTTGAATTCTCTCTAAGTTGAATGTGTCTAGGTGAATTTTTTTCGAAACTTCGTTTTATTTTTTTGTTGCTAGCTTGGTAGTAAAATAACTGACAGGTTCCAAATATTATTAATTATATGTTTTTATACTAGCAGACCTGCGACAGACGTTGTCCTGTCCAAATTTCACTATCCCATAGAATAACGCACGTTGCGACAACTGACGTCAACACTGATGTCAGATTTTTTGCACAACAGCGCTATACCAAAATTTGCGTTTTTTTATCATTTTGGGGATGTTTTTCGTATTTTAAAATAGTATATGTTTTATTCGGGCATTATATCTACATCTACATTAAATTTCATCTTAATCCGTTTTGTCGTTTAGGCCTGATTGAGGTACAAACAAAGTCACAAACTTTCACATTTATAATATTATTAGGATGTTAACGTAAATACAGGCATCTTGAAATTCTAAAACTGGAATAGAGAAAACACTGCATTTTTGAACAATAGGTGATTACTACCTACTTAGTAGAAAATGTTATTTTCTCTCTGTTGATTAGTTATTAAACTTTATAGGCGATGATATCATACTAGACAATATTATTATACGATTATTAATAATAAATTGTTTAGGTATATGAGGTAAAGTTAAACATGACGATACACTCATTATTCAGGTTACCAAAGCTTTACCTACCAAGTTAAGAGTTAAACGTACAGACTGTGAAAGCCATTGGGAAAACCTGCAGCTAAGCAATCGACAAATACGTAATATTGATGTAAAGATCAAAGTGAAGATTGATTGCTTTATGCCAGCATGTTGACTTGTTTAATGGATATGTCACGAATGTGCTAAGGAGGGGTATATTTATGTGTTTTGTCTGTTTTTGTGACAATTGGCGTCGTCAGGTGGTCGTTAGTGGAAAACAGCCGGTGATCAGCAACGATTGATAGTAAAGACAATAGTTGCGCAGTTGCTTAATAAAATGGTAAAAACACTGTGGTGTATTATGATCTAATGTATTTGACAAACTTAAAATTAATTAACCGACCCGTGACAGATGTTGTCCTGTCAAATTTCATAGAAAAGACATTCATATAGAAAAAACTGAATATTTTTAGTTAGTCATGTCAGATTTGTTGCCCACCAGCGCCATCTATACAGAAATTTATTATTTATTTGGGCATTATATCTACATTTACAGCAAATTTTAATTTAACCCGTTTTGTCGTTTAGGCCTGATTGAGGAACATACACACAAACTAACAAACTTTCGCATTTATAATATTATTAGGATTTCATAGTACTAATTCGAGTACAAAGTACGAATAAATTCAATTCTATTGTAACATAGCCGAAACGTCGGGAAAATAAATTAAAGGTAATTACGTGATAAATACCCGTGTTAAAATCTATAGTTATGAATAAATTCAATATCTATAGGTCTGTCTGTCTGTAACGTTATCACGGCCAAACCGCTGGACTAATTATAATGAAATTCCATATAGAGATAGTTTAAGAGGCTGTATGTCGACGATTGCTCTTTTTCGAAACGAAAAAAGAAATACTTCTGAACAAGCCACATCTCCTATTTTTATAAGTATATTACTTCAGGTTCCTACCTAGATTTCTATTAAGCTGAAAACATTTCACGATAAAGATATTATTTCAAAATGATACGTTTTAGAATTTATGATCGAAATATTTTATATACCTACTATTAAAATCAACTTGTGATTTATTGTTAAAGATAGGTAATATGTAGATCTAGATTTCTATTAGAATAGATTTTTGCTAAGTAATTATACATAATTTGTATCATTAATTTATTCGAAAAGCTAAGGCGGACCACGCGCCGACGTGTGTTTGTCGTCATTGCAGCGGTCGGTAGGATTATTTATCGAAGTGCTTAAAGATGGGTACATCTTTATTCACATATACTATACATTATAAAATAGGAGATGTGGCTTGTTCAGAAGTATTTCTTTTTTCGTTTCGAACAAAAACAATCGTCGACAGGGAGCGCCTTAAGGTCTTGAGATAGACATAGGCTACTTTTTACCCGAAATTTTCATTTGATTTTCAGAAATTTCAATGTCTTATGATAAAGTCAAATATCGATTTCCTGAATCCACGCGGACGAAATCGCGGGTAAAGGCTAGTATATATAATCCATTGAATAAACAAGAATATAGATTGCTTAAGTCGAAATAAATAAACATAAGGAAGACAATTAAAATTGGCCTGTTCGATGTTCTAGATCTAGTTTATGAAATTACAAAACTGAACACTGTATACAAATGATACTTTAATACGATCAGCACAATTTATATTATATTCCATAAACAAAAATAAACTAGGGTACGGATTTTACGCTTTATTATAAACTAGCGACCCGCCCCGGCTTCGCACGGGTGCAAAGCTGATTCCTATAAACCTTCCTCCTGAATCACTCTATCTATTAAAAAAACCGCATCAAAATCCGTTGTGTAGTTTTAAAGATATAAGCATACATACAGACGCGGGAAGCGGGAAGCGACTTTGCTTTATACTATGTAGTGATTTATAACAAAACAATCGTCATCGTATTGTCTAAACTGTCGTTTGTGTTTTCTTTTCAACCCGTCATATATTCTTACTAGCGACCCGCCCCGGCTTCGCACGGGTTTAATACATATAAACCTTCCTCCTGAATCACTCTATCTATTAAAAAAAACCGCATCAAAATCCGTTGTGTAGTTTTAAAGATATAAGCAAACATACATACATACATACAGACGCGGGAAGCGGAAAGCGACTTTGCTTTATACTATGTAGTGATTCGACTGGCCTCTCAGCTCAGTTGGTTGTAATTGTAACTCTGCCTTCTGAGGTGTAGTTTTTGGGTTCGATCCCCATACAGGATAAATTATGTGTGTGATGAACATAGAATAGATGTTTGTTCTGTGTCTGTGTGTTATAATGTATCTTGTGTATTTATTTACAAAAAAAGTATATATTTAAATATTTTATCAAGCTTTGCTTACTTGGGCTAGACAGCGCTGTATGAAATGTCCACCAATATTTATTATATTTATTATAGAATAATCCCAGTAAATAACTCATTTGCCTTGAACCCATTGAGTTGAAAAACCGCAACTCGGACCGCCACATACCTTGGACAACCACAGAATGCTGATGGAACCGTTATATATAAACTTGCCTTAAACTTTTGCGCAAACAATACCCGCCCTGTTCTTCTCACTAATCAATAGTATGTAGATACGAGTACGTATATTTCTCCCTTTAGTCTCTGTATACTTAATACGCAGTGCGCCTAATTCCGACAATGCCTAGACCAAACGCGAGGTTGGCGTAGTGAGAATTAGACCGTGTTTTAGTTCGCGAACGTACTAGACGCAGTGACATGAGAGTTTCGATCTTATTTATTATTAAACATAAAATCCCAACGGATATCTGATTACATTCCTTAGATTTATGGGTCGAATGTATTATGGAGATCTTAGTTTTAGTTCGCAAACGATCTAGTCGAAGTGACACGGAAATTTCGATCTTATTTATTATTCATATAAAATACCTGCTATGTATTGATGGATATCTGATGATATACATATAAGGGTCGATTGTATGGAGATCTAAGATGATATCTACTCGTTCTTGGGGTCAAAGTTGTGTGCCTATTTCATTTGTTTTCCTAAATTCATAAAAAGGGTGATGACGAGAAAAAACATTTGCGAGATAAAATTAATTGGACGTGTTCTTATCAAAACTTTCCGTGAGTCTGTCACATTTTAATAAGTTTAGTCAGAAAGTTATTTGCAAAACTCTCTTTAGCGGACGTGACTGATTTCAGTAAACAGATTTTGTTGAATTTTAACAAGTTTGAAAATGGTTTTGCATTTGACCGCAGAGAGGATAATAATATCGTGAAACAGTTGGGACATTAAGTTGCTTATTTTTTAAACTTTCCAGTAACATACCTTGCAGTTAAAGCACCCTTGTTGGTTTTTATTAGCTATTCAGCTGAATGTTACATTACCGAACGTGATCACAGCATACGAACGCATAATAAATACTCGTAAACAGAGTATAAAAGTATTATGAGCGTCAATATTTCCGTCGAACCCTGACGAACGAGGTATTGTTGGTGGCTGCACCGCCGACACCGAGGCACCGAGGTCGGCTTATGGGAATGCACTCATAAAGTTTCCGCATTGTGATTTTTATCCGAAAACTCCTAGTTCCATGGGCGCAGCGCCCATTCCATAGTCATGCTTTGGTACAAAAGGAGAGCGGATCACCCGCCGCTATGTACTTGTGTGGTGGCTTCGTGAATCGCGTGATGTGATTTTGCAATAACGTGAATTTTGTAAGTTATTTCAATATCCGTTTTCTTCTTGGACAATATTTACAAACAATGTTATTTGTTTTGAGTTTTCGTAGGTATTAGTAAATATTGTCATAACAATACGACTTTATTTAGGGTTAGTCCAGAAATGCACATTGACTGTCCTCCTAAATGGGGATTTCTGGACAAAAAAATCCAGAAATCCCCATTGGTGGCTCATTGAGTTCATTGATGTATCTCCTACTATAGGCTAGCACATCTAAAAGTGTTAAGCGTGCTAAACACATTTGGAAGTTGTCAAGTCATACACTGTGAGGTTGATAAGGTGGTTAAATTAAATTGACGTTATTTCGGTAACGGAGGTGCAATAGCCCTCCTATATAATATAGTAGATAAAGTAGGTACATGACGGTGATCGTTTTTCGGTAAACACACATTCAAAAATAAAACCACTGTATAATTAAATAATTTAAATACGAATCCTTCCTATTAATGTTGTTATATCTTTAGAATCAAATTAATAAGTCGTTATGAACTAGGAAATTATATCCCAGATTTTAATATTAATACAGCGTGTAAAACATTTTCTAAAGAAAACTACTATTTTCTAATTATCGGACTGTCACATAAAATGCACATAATTTATTTTATTTAACGTCTTGAAGTTATTTACATAAAAAACTGGCCAAGTGCGAGTTGGACTCGCGCACGAAGGGTTCCGTACCATTATCTACAAACGGCAAAAAAGCCCTTTTGTTTTATGGGAGGCCCCACTTAAATATTTATTTTATTATGTTTTTAGTATTTGTTATTATAGCGTCAACAGAAATACATAATCGAGAAATGGATGGTACAGCCGTGCCGCTTTATTGCTTGACTTGGCGGGGGCACTGCCGTGCCCCCAGATCTGTGAAAATTTTAACTGTCTAGCTATCACGGTTCATGAGATACAGCCCTGTGACAGACAGACGGACAGCGAAGTCTTAGTAATAGGGTCCCGTTTTTACCCTTTGGGTACGGAACCCTAAAAATGACCTCAGCAGTATTATGATTACATAAATAAATCAGCATGTTTGATTCTTGTAAAACCTTTTTAACTACTTTAGTTTTATAAGAACGCGAATACCTATTATATCGGTGTATATAATTTATTCATTATAACCTAGTGTATAATGAAGTCATTTTTGTAGTTAAGTTTCTCGTATAGGTACCTCCCACACACCTCGTAACCGACTTGGTTATTGTTTGCAAACTAAATTACAGAACATTGTTATGCTAATCCAATTTTATTAAATACTACGTATAATAACTCCCACATTTTTAGTAGAGTATATAATAGCTGTCCCGACAGTCGTTGTCCTGTCAAATTTCAATAATCCCACGGAAAAAACACTTAGTTTTTTCCGAATTTTATGCCACCCTTATCACTGTGGTATAAAACCCTTCGATTTATTATCATACCTCCCAAATATACACAAAATCGGTCAAGCCGGAGGAGTTTGGTTACAAATATTGTGACACGAGAGTTTTATTTATTAGATTTCACTGCGCTCGTTCTAACTTCAGACTAACATTGTTTTCATCGCCCTCAAAATTCCTCTCACGACGAAGAATACCAGCTTTAGTCTAAAAATCTCAAAACATAGAACAATAATCCAATCGCATATCCTTTTACGATCAAATTTACAGGAATCCATTATATTTATCTCTTATAATGCGGCCTAAAGGACGCGACGACAAGATAAAATATAATGGAAAGTCGTGGGATTATAGGTAATCGGATTAACGCCAACACTAACAAAAGAACAGTTACTTTTTACCATAGATTTGGTACTTATTCTTTTTACAGTTAGATTGACAGGATGTCACTTAAAATTCCCTTTAAAAGATCAAATTGTTGGTAGACTATTTTTTGTGAGCACAGATTAAATAAATGGGTAAATAAATTCGTATGGCGAGTTTTCTCACATGCATTAACCTCTTTATATATATCAAAGAAAAACCTTAAGCCTTATTAATTTTGTAGTACTCAGTCTTGACTAGAAGCTAGCCCGTCGTTCTGAGAAATACCATAGCATTATTTGTTTCTTTTTAGATTCCATCTATTATTTGATTGTTTCGATTTATTCCCTTCCTAAACCCTTCTTATGCTCCTTAAAGAGAATAAGAATATTATGATAACTCTAAACATGATTTGCGACAAGCTTAAGCTTAAACCTTGCGATTTGGGTAAGGTCGGCACCCAAAGGAGTCCTTACATAGACCTTTGCTTGTAGATCAAAAGGTTGTATTGTGTAAAAGGTTACTTTTGTTATTTAGTATGAAAATTGGTTGCGGGTCAATACCATCTTGTTGGCATTAATAGGGGTGTAAACTTCTACAAGATGAAAATATAAAAACGTAAGGACCAAATTCAATAGTGAACATGAGAGCTAGAAAATAAGAATATGAAGAAGTAAAAGAAAATATGCTAAAATAAATTGATACAGAGATAAAATCGCGTATTTGTCGAGATACCCAAGAAAGGGATAGATACTCGTATTTATCTTTTAGCTTTACGAAAAGTCGCCCTGTATCGCACCTTTGCTTAGTAGAACCTCAATATTAACGTTTTCGTTTAGCTGTGTGTTATATATTACAAAAAGGCTAGACAAAGAAAAAATGTTTACGGAATTTAAATAATCTACGGTAAAACATGCTGAAATAGCTAAATAGTATTTATATGTATATTATAGTGTAATAAAAACCGGCCAAGTGCGAGTCAGACTCGCGCACGAAGGGTTCCGTACCATTATTTATAAAAACGGCAAAAAAATCATGTTTGTTGTATGGGAATATTAAATATTTATTTTAGTCTGTTTTTAGTATTTGTTGTTAGAGCAGCAATAGAAATACATAATCTTTGAAAATTTCAACTGTCTAGCTATCACGGTTCATGAGATACAGCCCTGTGACAGACAGACGGACAGACAGACGGACAGACGGACAGCGAAGTCTTAGTAATAGGGTTCCGATTTTACCCTTTGGGTACGGAACCCTAAAAAAGGAAATTAAGAAAGGAGTGAGTGATGAGATGACGGCTGATAGATGGAAATTGAAGAAGTACACATGTTGTGACTACCCCATTTAAGTAGGATAAGGGCAGGAAGATGATGATGATGAGTGTAAGATAAGTAAGATGATTTGAGAGTGAATACAATTTTGATACTTGCATAATATTCATAACGTTTATGGATTTATAAAGTGACAATTAAATAGATTTAGTGTCCAGTAGGAACTATAATGGAAACAAAGTTACCGCTATATAAATAATAATATATCATACGAGTAGGTTATTAAGACCAAATAAATAATAAATAAATATTGATGGACATTATCACACAGCGCCATCTAGCCATAAACTAAGCAAAGCTTGTACCATGGGAACTAGATAACTGATAGAATACTTATATACTTTTTTTGTAAATACATATTTATGACATAATAACACTCAGATACAGAACAAACATCTATGTTCATCACACAAATATTTGTCCTGAGTGGGGTTCGAACCCACAACCTACAGCGCAGAAGGCAGAGCTACTACCAGCTGAGCTGTGAGGCTAGTCAAAATTACTACCATCACCATCTTGTGGTTACTCGGAGGTTGATAGTTAATTAATTATTCGTGACACGTTCCCCACTTCAGTTAGGGTAGGTTTATATTAGACCGGGCCGTGCCCTGGGCGTGCCGTGTAGGTACGTGGTCAGAACGGGGCACGGATTTGAATCGTTAAGCCGGGGTCCCACGGCGCGTAAAACGACGGGCCGCGCCGGTTGACGCTCCGCCTGTGTGCGTCCGGCGCGTCGCGTTCAGAGCGTTCCGAGCACAGGCCACCACGGATGCATCGTTCCCACGGCGCGTCCGTCCGCCTTGGCGCGGTCTGGCGCGTGAAAACGCGGGCCGTGGGACCCCGGCATTACAAAAATTTTGTATGAAGCAGTTTATATTAAACAGTGTGCCTGATCCGTGTTCCGTCCGGGCCGGCTACTAACTAAAGGCTCCGGCCCGCTCTAATATAAATCTAATCTTAGTCTGATAATTAATGGGTTTAGTGGTGAAATAATTAATTTTAAGGGTGTGCCACCATATTAAGTATTCTTGGACACTGATTATGTTGTTTTGTTATCTTAACTAACAAATCCATACTGATTTATAGACATGAAAGCAATGACTGAAACGATTTATTCGTGAGTGATCCTTTATATAATGAAGTACCTAATTAAAGTAAATAATCATTGGTCAGGTTTCCAAGTTAATCACTTCTATGAATAACTTATTTTTATTTCCGGTAATTTACGGCCTTAACTTATGTCTCATATCATTTAGGTTGGTTTTAAGTTATAATTTTCAAGTTATTATTACACAAAATGATCTTGTTCCCGAGCCTCAAATATTAAATAGTTATTTCCTTTGGTTACAGATTTGAACTATAGCATGCTGACGAGGTGGCTGGCGCTAGCGCTGGTGGCGGCGAGCTGCCGCGTCGCCGTTGCCTGCTCATGCAGTCTCCAACACCCACAGACACACTATTGCAACAGTGATTTTGGTAAAGATCTTCATTTTTTAAGTCGCAATATTCTCAATTGCACCTGAGGACATCTGTCTCGTGAAATTGTCGCCAGACACGTACTCTAAGTGTCGGGCGACGTCGCGCGGGATATCGCATTGAAGTTTACCCGCTAGCAAAACTTGAAGAGTAGACGATAAAACACCTGGGGCCTTACCACAAGCTCTGCGAGTTCGTATAACGTTGTCATTTTCGAACCGCGAGTTACTATTTTAATATTACTTTAATATTACTTGTGGTAAGATGTCTCTGATAGAGATATCTAAACAATCTATATTGTTCTCCCTATGACATAATAATGCCACGACAGCGTCAATTTATAAAGACAAATGTCAATGCGTTAAATTTATTATGCTACTTAATTTTTTATTCTTCAGAATATTTGCTATATGGCCATGCTCTTTAGCTTAGCATTACCAGTGCAAGGCTTTAGAAGTTTTTGTTCAAAACGCCTTCTCGTCAAATCTTTCGTGTTTGCCATAAAAGTATATTTTTTCACTGGAATATTTCTCAATCTAGTAAACTTAAATCTATCTTTCTTTAAACTTTTCAGTAATCGTGGGGAGAGTACAAAAAACTTTCAGAGGAAAGGACAACTCCAACAACGCATACAAAGTGAAAATTCGAAACATTTTCAAAGTAAGTCAGTTTTTTACACATATACTATATAATATTATTTATGTCGTATTTCGTATAACAATATGCAATATAAATCGGAATGCACAAACAACAGACGTAAAAGATTTTGGTCGTTAAAATACATTTATAAGTTTTAAGACACTATAAACAAACAGAGTTTCAACCCAAGGTCGTTACTTTTATCGGTTCTACTTTGGTATAATAATTTCACAAAACAATAAACAAAGTTTTATTCTTTTATTTTACTTTCAGTCAACGCCGAAAGCTGCGGTTGCGCTAAAATCAGGTCGAATTCTGACGCCCTCCGAAGACAGTATGTGCGGAATAACCCTTAAACCACGAGAGACTTATGTTATAACTGGTATGTACCTCTTGTTTTGTCAGATATTTCCAAAAATAACTAGACAAACAACGAATGAACAAGTTGAGCCAACAGTGATTTGGTTTATTTTAATTATCACCTCCAATGCAAATACACATGCTGTAAGGCCAGTCGGGTCGTAAAATCCTAGTCGATTGTACTATGCTAACTACAAAATATTTACATACATATTTATACCTCATTTTATGTGAGTTATAATGAGTCAAGATTTTCCATTAGATATGAAAGATATTTAATAAACAGGCGGATAATCATTAAATAGTTAAAATATAGTCGTATTCTCTGTTTCAATGAAATATCATGTTATCTAATCTTTTTATAGAAATGAAACAGTTATATTGTTTAGCTCTTTTTTAGATCCTTTTAATGTATTTACAGTAATGGACAATAGAAAAGCTAGTCTATTTATGCTTGATAGTCCTTTCTTAGTCATCCTGCATTAAACCAGTGAAAATGTTACTGTTTGGTGGCTCGGAAAAGAGCTGCTGACTATGATTAGATATGAATATGACCAGTGTGATGTAAGGACAGAAGGATAAAGTTTATGTTAATCTATGATTATTACTTTCAGGTCGGATAGTACATCTGGAGGCACATATAAACCTTTGCGGATTTGTCAGCCGATGGAGGGACGTGACGCCTCGTCAGAGGAAAGGGTTCCGGCTGCTGTATAAAAAGGGTTGCACTTGCAAGGTTAGTACCATTATTTGACAACTTTTGTTCCACTTGTATTATCTTATAACTCAGCTTACCTCCAACCCCATTTATTCAACGAGATTTAATGTTTTAAAGCATTGCACCAGAAGGTGTAATTTAAATAAATTAACAACTCACCAAGCTCTTAACCCTTACTGAAACTTTAACACTTCAAGTTTCAAGGAGAATGTGCTCTTGCGGACGAGGTTTAGTTCAAGAGGCTACTTTTAAATACAGCTTGTACCAACTTGCAAACAAAATTTGCGTAATCAGCTTTTTCTTGTAATCTTTTTTACGAACAATCTTGGGTTTTGCTGCATCACCAAACCGAAACCGTAAATGTATTAGACAGATGTGTCTATGTCACTGTGACTGGAGTTGAAAATACGGAGGTAAGAAAAGAGTAGCTACGTATTCGCAATAGCCGTCAATACGTGCTACGATGTAGCACTTCTACTCGCCCGCCACAACTTTAACATCGAGTGTAAAACTGTGTACTTTTAAATACAGCTTGTACCAACTTGCAAACAAAATTTGCGTAATCAGCTTTTTCTTGTAATCTTTTTTACGAACAATCTTGGGTTTTGCTGCATCACCAAACCGAAACCGTAAATGTATTAGACAGATGTGTCTATGTCACTGTGACTGGAGTTGAAAATACGGAGGTAAGAAAAGAGTAGCTACGTATTCGCAATAGCCGTCAATACGTGCTACGATGTAGCACTTCTACTCGCCCGCCACAACTTTAACATCGAGTGTAAAATTAATAAATAAATAAATATAATGAATATTGCAATAATAAATTTAAATTAATAGATTTTCCTAATGAATTCCAAGAATGTAGTTTCAATATTTGTAATGTTAATGGACATAAAAATAGATTGGATAAAATATATAATGATATAATTAAAATTTTAAGTGACGCAGCTATTTATAGCAGTGAATGTAAAATAGATAACAAGTTCCGAAAAGCACGGGTAATAGGATGGAATGCACATGTAAGTGAAGCGCACCGGAAGGCTAGGCTTAGTTTTCAAAATTGGGTTTACCATAATAAACCTAAATCGGGTAATATTTATAGTGAAATGTGTCTGAATAGAAAAATATTTAAAAGTAAGCTAAAATGGTGTCAAAATAATGAAGATCAAATTAAAATGGACATTATTGCAGAACAACGCGCATCAAATAATTTCAGTGAGTTTTGGAAATCAACGAATAAGTTGAATATTAGGCCTAGTCTACCAGTGAGCGTTGGGGGAGTAAATAATGCTGGCCAAATAGCTGATATGTTTGAGGAACACTTCAAGGTGAGCTCCTCGTTAGGCCCGTCGACTTCTGTGATCAGTGCTGAGCCTGTCGAGACTGGTGGACTGTACAGTATTACAGCCAAACAAGTAGCGGCAATTATCAAAACAATGGTAAGAGGCAAGTCACCAGGCCACGATGGTCTCAGCATCGAGCACCTAAAGTTTGCGGGAATCCATTTGCCCCGTGTTCTGTCAATGTTTCTCAATTTATGCCTGAACCATTCATACTTACCCCAAGATCTTATGAAAACTATCGTGGTACCTATTGTTAAAAATAAAACAGGTGACTTATCGGATAAAGGCAATTATAGACCAATATCGCTAGCCACCGTAGTTGCCAAGGTGCTGGACAGTGTGCTTGACTCTGAATTGGATAGACATCTAAACATTCATGATGCTCAATTTGGTTTCAGAAAACAACTTTCAACTGAAACTGCAATTCTGAGTTTAAAGCATACTGTACAGTACTATACAAAGAGACGTACACCTGTGTATGCATGCTTTCTCGACCTGTCTAAAGCATTTGACCTTGTGTCCTATGACAAGCTCTGGGAAAAGTTGGCGAGAACAGGTGTGCATACACAGGTGCTGCGTCTCTTCCAATTCTGGTATGCCAATCAGGAAAACTTTGTAAGATGGGCAGGCAGTTTGTCTGGCGCGTATAGGTTGGAATGTGGTGTGCGGCAGGGGGGGTTGAGTTCACCAAAACTTTTCAACCTGTACGTCAATGACCTGATTGCTGGGCTCAGCAGTGAGCGTGTTGGCTGCTCGGTTGATGATGTTTGTATTAACAATGTCAGCTATGCAGACGACATGGTGCTGCTGTGCCCATCAATCAGTGCCCTCAGAAGACTGCTGGGAATCTGTGAGGAGTATGCTCATAAATTTGGCCTGCTCTATAATGGTAGAAAGAGTGAGTACTTGGTCTTCAAGGCTGCCGGTAAAGTCCCTGATTCAGTTCCAGTTATTAAACTTAATGGAGCTGAATTAAAACGAGTGTACAAGTTTAAATACTTAGGGCATTACGTTACCGATGACCTTGACGACCAAGAGGATATAGAGAGGGAGCGTAGGGCATTGGCGGTCAGATGTAATATGCTGGCACGCAGGTTTGCTCGATGCAGTAGGCAAGTGAAAGTTACTCTATTCAAAGCCTACTGCCAATCTTTTTATACGAGCAGCCTGTGGTTCAGCTATACTAAGAGATCGCTTAGTGCTCTGCGCGTCCAATATAATAATGGTTTTAGAATGCTGATGGGACTGCCTCGCTTCTGCAGTGCTTCTACTATGTTTGCGGAGGCACGGGTTGATGGTTTTCATGCCATCATCCGTAAGAAAACTGCCTCATTGCTCAGCAGATTGCGAGGCAGTTCCAACAGCATCCTGCAGGTCATTCCTGATCGGTACGACTTGCCAGTAATGAAGGCTTTTATTCGGGTCCTGACCTGGTAGATTCTCCCGCCAGAATATGCTTGATTGGGATACGAGTGAAAGCTTTCAATTACACTACCTACCTATTGTACCTATATTATGCTTACATTAATTATTAACATAGTTTTTAAGACAATAATACTAACAAAAAATGGACCACTGTATGTCTGATTTAATAAATGAATTTAATTTAATTTAATTTAAAAAATACGAGTTGAAAATTACAAAGCCATTTATCATGTTGCAGGTTCACGTGACCCGCCGCCGCACCAAGTCACCGAACACTTGCGTGACGAACTACGACGAATGCTACGAGCGACACGGCATCTGCCTGAACGACCGTGAGCGACGCTGCCGTTGGACTAGGTAATACTATTTATACCTACAACCCGGTCAGAATATCTGTGCACCTCGCTGGAATGCGGCGCCTCTCCCGCTTCCGCTTCTTCGTTGCCGATATGAGAGAGACCGCCGATATGACATCACGAGGTCAGGTACACAGATATTGTGACCGGGTTGTATTAATAAATCTGAAAGTTTGTAAGGACTTTTGTATGTTTGTGGATGAAACTTGGCTTATGTCCTGGAATATCATACAGGTTACTTTTTATCCAAGTTCAACGCAAGCGATGCCTCTGGCAAAAGCTGGTACTTTCATAATAGCTTCTGTACACTCCATCTTTCATCATAAAATAGGGTAATATGGGAATTCAAATAACACCTTGTGTCTTTCTTTCAAGACTTTTAATACTCAACTTTGTGCCTGTCTCTACCTAAAGTTAAATATAAATGATGACATACAGAGAAGTAATCCCACAATTTCTTGTGTTAACAAAACAAAAGCGTAAAATAAATAAATTCGGGCCCTTATTTCAAAAGGAGTTACGCGCTTCAAATAAAGCACCACCCACGAGATCTTTAATCTGGCAGAAATCCACGAAGCATTCGCATTCGTAATGCAAACAAGCAACAAACCTTTGATGTATTTATTTTACCTACTGTTTATTATCAATAAACGCGGTCAAAATCAAAGCTAAACAATAACAGCTAACACAGGATTGTCCATGTTTTGAAAGTAAATTAGGAACCTCTTTTATGTCATTTGATCAGGTTTGTCATATTATTTTGGGACCATACCAGCCGATGTCATAAATTATTCGTAGAAAGATGTGCGTTTTTACTGTTTACAACCGTCTATCTAATCGGTCGATCTGAAACATGAATACAGATACTTAAGCTTTTATATTTTTATTTTCAGAGCCCCAGCTTTGACGAGATGCCTTCAAGCGACAGAACACCACAACAGCACGATGACTTGATTCACAAACTACTCGACGCATACTTTAGTGTACCTATATCATGTTGCGTCCAAGAGAAATTACAATACCATTATTCCATTAATTACTTAATCAATGCAGCTGTGTCACACTTAGCCAAATGTTACTTTTTAGCCGACTTCAAAAAAGGAGGAGGTTCTCAATTCAGTTGTATTTTTTTCACGAAAAAAATAACTGTATTCGGTAGAGATATTCATTTATTTAGATTTGTAATTGTTTCGTTGGACAGTTCGAAATTGTTGTTTTGTCATCGGTGATAAAATTAATTTTAACGTTATTTTTGTATTATTTATTTGTAAGTTAACATGTTATAGTGATATTTAGATTAAATTAATAAAAATTAAGTAAACTAAAGAAGTTTTTTCACTCTAGCTTCACTTCGTCGGCTATTATAGTGCACCAGAATAATGGTTCTGGTGCACTGTAAATGCTAATACCTAAGTGCGAAACATTTCAGTTTTTGTACAAACGCCTGCGAAAATAATAACGGCAACATTTCTCTGAATAAAACATCGTCACACTTTGTAACTTTCTGCGACACGAAAGAAAGTCATTGTATTCCACAAAGCAAAATAACCAAGTTAGTTCCTTGCCCTGTATATTCTAGGCTTGTCGTAAATTCAAATAGAATTTATTGTTCATTTGTCCTCTAAGCTTCACATATTTGTAAACAAATACGAATACAATAACATAATTTTTAAGGTGGAAAAAAAAGAAAAAATAAACACAACAAAAGTGACGGTTTCTTTTAGATATCCAGAGAAAAGAGTACTTAGGTAGTTACATGAGGTTACCAGCTCCATTTTAAAACCGTTTTATCATGTTTTAACCTCAAGGCACATATCAAAAAAATAAACGAGTATTTTATTAAATACGTAGGTAACAAAAATCAGCAGGCATGGTCGTTGTAATTGAATTAAAGCTAGTTACTTACCATATCGGTGTGGTTATGGTAGTAGGTCTGCTCGATGAGCGGGAAATTCTCCCTGCCAAGACGACGCTGCAGTTGCAGAAGATGACCAAACACCCAGGGCCGATCCTGTTTGAGCAAATCCAAAGTATTTATATAATGCGAAATAATGAAAAAAAATCCAATGAATTTTTATAAGTATTTATTTGCTGTTGCACGGTCAATGCATATCGATATTTGCATCTTTAGAACTATTGTAAACTAGGTTAGTACATAGTGCTAGTCTAGTTCTGGATCAAAGTAACTGCGTGGTAACTGCTTGCATTCCTCAAAACTGATTCAACCACAACGACGGTTCCAAGTAGAACATAAGTTATATAGGTAGAACGTACCGTGGTACCTACCTAAAAAGAACAACTGTAATCAAAGTTAATGCTATCGTAAACCATGTTATATATATAAAATGGGAAACTAGGTACTCCTAATTAAATTTAGAACTATTTCGTTTCACAGTGAATTAAGTTTTATGTTGTTTTTACCTGGAAATGATAGATGGAATTGAGGCTGTTGATGGAAGGCACTCCACCAAACTTGAGGCCCAGAAGTAGCGCGCGATTGTCAGAGCCCGCGTCGCGGACGTTTTGTCGAACCAACACGAAGTCCGGCCTTTGCGAAAGAAAGGTTTTGGTGAAAACTACTTTATTATTTTTCAAATTATCGTGATTAGTGTGGTCGTAGGTATAGGTTCTCCTAATTATTGTTACAGAGTTGAAACCGCAGGAAAATAAAAATAAAAGTAATACGTGATAAAGACTCGTGTAAAAATCAATAGTTATGAAAACTACAAGTCTAGATTTAAATCATTAGGTACCTTAATAAAAAAATCACAGATATCTAGTATAAATTATTGAGAGTAATTAATAAATCCACTGTCTTAATTAATCATCAGATTAACTCATTCATCGTATAACCGAGCCTAATCAGTACTGCGTCAAAAATAATTACAGTACGGTAGACGAAACTTGGCATCCGTGGAGCTAGCCGTGTGACCGCAAAATTGGTTTTGTGACACTGCATAAGGTCGAAAATTGTTGGCAGCTGAATCCACGCAAGCCAAGATCCGCCGACCGTACTGTTGCATGATTTAAAAAGCCTAAATATACATGAAATAATACGTGTACTGAAAAATAAACGCTTACTTGAAGCATCGAGTGACTTTGGTTCCCCCGCGATACACAGCCATCGATACATTAGATCCATCCGAATTCGCCGTCACCGATATCTCCTGTTAAAATATAATAAAGCTCATTTTAAAATAAAAGCTCGATTAATAGCACTTATTTTTATCACTCTCACATCGATTGTCGACCGATCGACCGACGATTAGCTAATCGGCAATGATACGCCATATCATTTACATTTCATATTATGTCATCTGTTATATGGGGCTGAAAATTTTCATATGTACTAATAATATTATGGCTAAGTAACTGGTTGTGACGGCTCATGACGGTCGACGCTTTTATGATTTCAAAGCATTATTGGTATATCCATTAAATGTTAATGTCCCAAGGGTCGTAAAGTAAACTTGACACTGCCAGGTGCTGATTATGGGAATAGTTGACACCTAGTTCGTAGAAGGCTGTAATAAATTATGGAAGATTGCTTTAGCTTTCATTGACCTCTCCGTGATTTGATTTACGTCGGGCGAATTAAAAATTTACTATGTTTTGAGAACAAATCTAGAATATTTGAAACTGATGTAAAGGTATATTTCACATTGGTCACAAATCATTCAATCTGAATTGCTTTTACTATCCTAACGGAAGAACTAGAGTGCAAGTACATTGGACTAAACAACCGCAAAACAAAGGCACTCAGCGTTCGTCGCTTTTTCAGATCATAATCAAAGCCAAAAGTAAGCAGTAAATATTTGAGTTACTAGGTACTCATAAATCTGTAGAAAACTCGTTAAGCTGTCAGTCTTAACCATAAAAGCTAATAGAGGTCTCCGGACCGCCTTCAACTCCGTCACCAGAACGTTACGACATTTTTACCGCAAATAATACACTTACCCTAAACTCAGCTTGCTCAACGCGAATGTCCCACTCGCCCGGAAGTCGTTTTCCACGGAAGTACTTAGACCAGTCGGTGTTCTGGTCGTCTACCACGAGGAGGGTCACGCAGCGATCGCGATTGTAGCCACGGCCCACTGATGCCACTGACGTTACACTCCCTGTTTTAAAGGAGATACTGTAGGATTTGTCACCTCAACCATGGAGGATTTTTTTACTGAAGAAATAATTTTGCATACATCATGGTCATGCCAAAAAGTGTTCTGTATTTTTAACACAAAATGTTTCGCTAAACGATTTTCTATCATCACCCTTATCAACATTATAGCAGTCTACTGTTGGATATAGCATAGGTCTCCCAAGTCAACCACTGAGCTAAGCTGAATTTTTAATCTAATTTCTCCATAACAGGGGTAAACCTCGATCTCGTAACCGAGAAGTGTTTTTTTAGCATAAAGGTAGCTTTTGTCAAAAAATGTAGGGTGCTAGTAGTAACGAGCGTTTTTAGGTACTCTTATGACTGCGGCAAGAGGATTAATGATGCATTTTGTAGTTAGTATTTACATAACGGATAGCAATTTTTTTTAAGCTTGCTTGTTATTAAATTAACTTCATAATCACAGTCGTATTTACAGAACATGATGGAACAGATACATTTCAAAGTGTCGTATTAGACTTTCTTTCAACAACACACTTTCTGTTTGTTCCTTAATCCAGCCAGTTAGTTACTTGGTCACGTCCAATGGGTGACCCTTTCTTGCAGCGTATTTTGTTTATTTATTCACTACTAAATTGTTTAAATATTTTAATATAAATATATTGTACCCTGAAAATCACCCAGGGTTGATCTGGGTACTACATTACGACATACATTTCCAATGGTAACATCCATTAGAGCGCTATCGGGAGGTAAACTCTTTTAACATTCGAAAACTATCTATCTTCCAAAAGTGCTATCGAGAGATAAGCATGGTTCAACATCTAAAAGTAATGCTGACGGATTTACCTAGAAGATTGGCGCCTTGATCCCTGGCAGCACCGGTAAGCGATTGCACGCGCTGAAGTAACGACTCGCGAGACTTGGCCGGAGATGACGGTGCCGAGGTTCCACGCGAGCCACCGCGCAGGTTGAGGGACAAATCCCCTCCTCCTGAGGTGGAGGCAGTTGCCGATGGCGCTGGCGGAGGGCCAGAGGCACTGCTCACACTGGTGATGCTGCCTCCAGTCGCTGGATTTATATCAGGATATTAAGTAAAAATTATAAAATGCAAGATTTGAGTAGAGCTAAAAGAACATCGGACGTATTCTACAAGCATGATACAATTTTTTTAATATGTAAGAGACAGTTAAATAGAAAGAACTCCAGTAAAAGACTCACCCTGGGAGGTCGGCCTCTGGTTCTGCGGCTTCGGCTGGCTGGTGGTTGCCGGCTTGCCGGTGTAAGGATCCACCTCGCCTTCATCGCACTCCGACTGCAGGTCCCCGGAGCTGAATCTGCGCAACGCCTCCGCTGAACTACTCGAGCCGCGAGCGCCACCACCAACCGCACCCGCAAGGGACACAGGGACAAAATCGATACTATGTAGCCACTCAACTCTAACCCCTATCTATAGCCATATCTGCATTTCTCTTTTTACTTATAATAATAATAGGAACTAGAACCTTATCATCGATGTATTTCATCTCCTCTATAACATTCTATTTGTAGTTGGGTTCCGAGTAACTCATGTTATTGGAATCCTAAACTCATAGGTAAATTCGATATAAAAAAATCCCTCGAAACGTTATTAGGAAAGGGTTATAACGACGTGCAATAGTTAAACTGGCTCAGATAAGCGACAACATCGAATCACGGCGATAAAATCGAATAAGCGCCATGCATAAAATGAACGATGGCCGCAATTGTTATTCGGCGATAGGGTAACTACTTCGTCAAACAACAACGCTTTTGCGATCGTGGACATAACGATATTTGAGCTGATGAGTGGTTGTACACGGTATGCGATGTGGAGGAGCCAGGGAGTCAGGCGGGAGTGGGCTTTGGGAGGGGCAGGCGAGGCAGGCGGTCGGCAGACACAGTGCGGGCACGGGTGGAAGCAGCGCGGTGTAGCGGCCTTTTTACAGTGCCATAATTTATTTTCAAATCCAAGCTTAAAATAATACTTTACGTCATAATTAGATGCTTGGAACCTTTGCCCTATCGTGTTCAGAATTTGTGGAGAGCTTTTCTAAAATCAGATTAAGTACCGTAATACACAGTTTTTTTTATTTAAATGCAAAATGCAAAATGTTACCAATGGTAAAATCTGGTAAAATGGTAGGTACTTGTAAAACAGACAGAGTGGAAACTTTTAGGAAGGAATAAAGAGTAACATTGAGATTTATTGAAAAGAAGAAAGCAAGAAACAGTTCATGCAATTGTAAATAAGACAGATAATATATCAAGCAATAGTCACACTTACGAATACCTTCGTTTCAGGTAATTGACATTGCTGGTGAAAGAGGTTCGGAAGCTTGAGAAAGACAGGGTTGATGTGGTCGCGGCCTGCGGGCCACAGATCCCAGGACACCCTGACCGGTCTATTTTGACGTCCCTATATTTATACAATAAAAAAGGTAAGCATATTTTGTTTTTAAGCCGCTTTTTGGTCTTTTTTGTTTATGCAACATTATAACTAAAAAGAAAAATTTGAGAAAGAACTCAAGAAAATATTTCTTGAGTTAACTTAACTAAAGAAATCACATAACTGATTCAATAAAAGTTTATGGAATTTTATGTGGCTTACAGTAAGTAAGCAGAAATCATCTATCTAAACTCAATCTAAATAAAACGGACAGGTTATATATAAGATAAGAGTTATATGTAAATATTTTTTTTTAATAAAGTTTTGTGCGGAAAACTTTTAAAGTCGCCGTCGTGTTTCATTTTTGCACATAATTTGCATAAGATACGGTTATCACAAAATCTCTTTATCTCTGGAATACGACCCTGCCTCTCACGCTTCTCTATAACTTTATTTTCATGAATTTACCTTGGAAAATCTAGACGCAAGAGGGGCAGAAGTCAGCTTTTTTGGGAGCTTGGCACGCGCTAGTTTCGGGACAGGTTATCTGCAAACAAAGAAGTAGATATGAGTGGTGAGATGGTGATTATCTTAGAACTTAAAAGCAAAGCCATAAAGCTCTCATTATTGTAGAATATAATATAAAAAACAATAAGTACACAATAATTATAAAAATAACACCAGGTATCTAAAAATATAAGGAATTACGAGTACGGTTCATAAAAATACATGGGCACTATCAGTAGGTATTCGATTTCTTACCTACGATTTAACCTGAGAAAGTCATTATACTTGAAAATGATTGCTTATTTATATTTATCAGGCGATACTTCTCATGGTTTTTTCTTAGAAATGGTTAACTTTCGCTCTAGAACATTATGGTCTTATTTAACGGAAATAACTTCCCCTACAACCTATTAGCAGGAATAGATCGAATAACCAATAAAGCTGTATATCGCTATGAGGGTTTCGCAGAATTTGTCTGTATTTGTCTATACACAGATGACAAATGACGCCCCTAATTCCAGCTTTAAAGTACACGATGACATCTGATGTTCGTAAGGGTGACCTATCTGTATTCCGGTCAGAATCTTAAGCGAGGACGTGACAAGAATATTTATTGTGTGGCCCTCGGAAACGTTGATCTGGCCCCAACACTTATGGTTAATTTGCTAACACCTTTCTTCTTTCAAAGTCCCTACGCCATTGAGCTTTAGAGCGCAACATTTTACAAACTACAAAATATGGGTTGGTAATTTTATCATTTTGATGTAGACTAGTATTAACTAAAGCAGGCATAGCCTTTGTACATCATTCATTTCGTTCTGCAGAATCTACTTAGTATAATATTGCTCGTTCAACATTTCCTGTAGGTGCAAAATATTGATTATGATTTTGTTTGTTTGTGGTATCCGTCGCGTCGTCGTCGCTTTGTAATCATACAATAGAACAAGGTAAAAATGTACATTTCATTTGTACTCAGCGACACAAAACCCATAAAAATCTTTAACTTTTTTTGTGTGTACGAGTTTATGTGATATAATGCCGCGGTGTAGCATGTTAGATCATTTAATTTCCTGCCTATGATTTACGAGACCGTGAGTTTTACCTACTCTGGCAGTGAATCCAAAACAGGAGCTGTTTAAAAATAAAATAAGGTCAACTTCATAATTTGCCTGTCACAAATTTATTACACAACCCGAAAAAGGTAGCTAAAAGATACAAATGGAAAATTCACTCGCATGTAGCTAATGAAAATGTCCTCCGAATGATTAAAAAATATTTTTGTTTGAACACGGGAATACTTACTTATATAAATACATAAATTCAATTATAAACCATCAAAGGGAGCACGGAGTGGTTAAGTAAATTATTTTGGTTTGTAAAGAGCTCATTAAAGGTCATAATATAATACTAATTTGAACTGGTTAAATTTTAATCCATTACTCCCACAGAATATGGGATAACTTATCACATACCTACCTCGAAAAATATTCATAACAGATCAGATGTTATCTTTTCATAACATTGCCGTGTTGGCACCGAATGAGAGGTATCTCGACTTTCAATCGAAATTCGTGGTTTTGAATGCTTGGATTAGATAGAGTTATGTTCTAATATACAGTATACAACGCACAATTTATTAAATTAATTCTTTGGAGATAAGTTAAAGAGATATTTTGAAAAGATTATATAAATATGTAACTTTTTAAAACTATTGTTAAAAGAAAACCGACGAAAAAGTTTCAACCAATCGAAAAGTCAAGAGATTAATGTTTTTTTTTTAAGTTTTATCAGGGTACTATTAGTCCTACAGTCCTACATTAATGCAATTTAAATGGGACTAATTTCTTAGGTAACTGACCCTCGTATTCAAGAACGACACTATGAGAACACGCACCCACACACATAAAGTGACGCAACACATAAAGTGATTTTTATGAAAAAAGATATCGTCCACTGTGGGTGCGTGTTCTCATAGTGTCGTTCTTGATTACGAAGGTTAGTCATTTAAGTCAAAGGACTTTATATAAACCACCTAACAGATCGAAAACTGCGTGGGAATTGGTCCACAAACAGTTTCTGGCTAATAGCCAGGTTAGTGACGTTGGTATCACACAAAATAGACCCTAGGGGATGAACACCGGATGTAAACACATTAATACGACAGTTTGTATGTGTGTGTAAAGGATTTCAATAAAATAGATTAGGCATTAGTTAAATTGACAGTTTTCAAAAATAAGGATAAAGTATTTTATTCTACAAAAATAGTTTTACATCTAATAAATAAAAATATATAATTTTAGCAAATACACAAAAACAGGTGAGCTCTTTTGAGACATCAAATTGAAGAGTTGTCGTAAGCGTCTCCAAGGATAAAATATATTTTTTTAAACAATCCAAGTAGATACCTGAAAAATAAATAAATAGCAATCAAACTAAATCTGATAAAATACTTTTCATGTAAACATGAATATTTTGTCCGTAACCTTCATGTTTCGTGCAAATTGAAAGGTGTAAGTATACCTATAAAAATGTTTTCATCAAATTAATGGAATGCTAGCGTGTACTACACACTCTCGTTCTTCTTTACATTCAATCGGTGTTTACCGTTATCTGATTATATTTTTGTATGATCTAATGTACCATAATAATAAAAGCTTCTATTTTTTATTTTGTCACACCCTACTATGTCATAATTGTTCATTCCTATTTAACATCCTAGGCTCCCTAACTATACTGTCTTAGTGTAAGCCTTCATTATCAAAGATATGAATGACGAAGACTAACTCGCCGACGAAGACATTTTTTTTTTAATATTGCGCACTTTAAACTACTTACCTACAAAATGTGCCTGAAGATCCTATTTCTTGTTTTGCCAAACGTGTTCGCAAGATTCTTGTGTGTAACTTGTAGAAAAAACATATCTGCTAGCTTTAGATTACCTCTATTTGCGTTTGTTCTTTCAGTAGGAAGGAATGCAAACATTCTGGTACATTCTTGAGCTCCGAGCTCTTTCTTGAGTGTTTGGTTTAATTCTGAATCCCTCTTGAACTTCTTGTTCCTATTCTCGAGAACCTATTCTATAATTTCTTTGTTAAAGTTGTGAGCCATGTTTTACTAGTGGTAAGTTCTTTCGAGAATTCTCCGACGGCAGTGGGTCCGAATCCTATTTGTGGAACAAAGGATTTTTCTATTCGTAAAAATCAAGTGCTCAAAAAGGGGAAGGAAAACATCTTGAGGAAACTAATTTGTATTTTTATAAGTGGCGATATTCTTGCAACCTATTAAGTATGGCTTATCACAGCAAAAAGTGAGCATGCTCCAAAGCCTAGGGATTATAATTAGCCTTTGACTTCCCGCCTACACATCTTCATAGATATGAAAGGATGTCTACCATGTTGGGATTTACGGTCGTAAGCATTTTTTTTATTCCATACAATTTTTTACACGTGTTTTATAAGTAGACACAACCTACTACGAGTATTTTCTTTTTGTTCTGAAACCTCATTACTTCGCTAATACCACACTCATATTATGCCGGGGTCCCACGGCCCGCGTTTTCACGCGCCAGACCGCGCCAAGGCGGACGAACGCGCCGTGGGAACGATGCATCCGTGGTGGCCCGTGCTCGGAACGCTCTGAACGCGACGCACCGGACGCACACAGGCGGAGCGTCATCCGGCGCGGCCCGTCGTATTACGCGCCGTGGGACCCCGGCTTTACAGAATAGGCTATTTTGACAGTATGAAAAATAAAGTGTTGTTGATAGTAATCTATGTAAATTATGCCTTCTTATAGAGTTACGGAGTAAAATAACTTGAAAATAAACAATGATTTATTAAAAAAACCCATAATTAAAATGATCCATTTTTAAACGCCAGTCACGTGACACAAAACGGTCGGGATTGGTAAAATCGACGATGACGTAACATGCTTGTCAATATGTCACAGAATCTAGTGCGACGCCATTTGCATAAGAAGCGTTTTTGCGGGTTATTTAAATTGTCGATATTTAATTTACATTTTTAGGGCCAATACTTAACAGAATTGAAAATAATATTTTTTATGGATTCCACAGTCACTACTGAATAATCTAGAATGGTTTTCAAAATCTTGTCAAATAGCCCATTCAATTTTTTTATTGAATGATTGTTACATAATCACGTCGAAATATTTAAAACTTGGTATACTTCTCGTAGATAGGTCATGACCTGGATTCAAACATGGTACCATGCGCATGTTACCATGCGTGTAAAGCCGCGCAGAAGCTAGTATTTAATAAACTAAAATGTTCTAAACCATTTATTGTTTTCCGATACGGCAATAAATCGAGGATATGTCCTAAAAGCCATCATCGGGCACTAATAAAACGTTACAGCCGATCAGGTCACCGGGTAATTGCTCAGTAAACACTGAACCAACAATATAAAAACCCAAATGGAAACTTGTTTATTTTCGGTTGTTTTTGTACGCTGATGATAATTGGAACATTAGTCGACTAGGGACTATCACACTTTTTGAACCATTTTCACTTTTTGATTTGTAATTAACACAGACTAATAAGCGGTTATTTATGAGTTGTAAAGAAGTAAATTTCCTTTTCTGAGTTATTCTATTAATCGCAATAAGATTTATTTTCAGTGGTCTACTGCTTTGTCAAAGCTACGAGTATCATTATATTTGCTTATTCTGCGCTTCATTAGCTTTATCTTTTATACCGAGTTCAAAAATAAGGTTCTTAATTTAGAGGCAGCGGTTTTTTTCTTACGAGTAGATTATAATACATGTACTTATATTACGGAGTCGCACCGACTGGACCGACTTCAGTTCTTTTCACACAATAACTTTAAAGTGTAGATGAAAGTTCAGATGTATATCCATATTCGTAATGTTATTGAATGTTAAGTTATTCAAATAAAAAACTTTAAAATAATATGATAATCCTACTAATATTATATATGCGATAGTTTTTCAGTGGCTTGAGCACGAACCCCTAACGTATCGACAAATATCAAAACTGACACTTTTTGTAAAGTAAAAGTGACAGTTATTGGCGTTTGGACGATACTTTGTCGATACGATAGTGGTTCATGCTAACCCCCCACATAAAAACCTAGGTATAAAAACCGGCCAAGTGCGAGTCGGACTCGCGCACGAAGGGTTCCGTACCATTATCTATAAAAACGGCAAAAATACATGTTTGTTGTATGGGAGACCCCCTTAAATATTTATTTTATTCTGTTTTTAGTATTTGTTGTTAGAGCAGCTACAGAAATACATAATCTGTGAAAATTTCAACTGTCTAGCTATCACGGTTCATGAGATACAGCCCTGTGACAAACAGACGGACAGACAGACAGACAGACAGACGGACAGATGGACAGCGAAGTCTTAGTAATAGGGTTCCGTTTTTACCCTTTGGGTACGGAACCCTAAAAATGAATCATCTATGATGGCTCTTTTTAGCAATTAATCTGTACCTAATTTTCCATAACTAAAAGTACCTACTGATTTCACTTGATAGTAAGCAAAAAGGTGACTTCAATGACATTATAATAAAGACTCGCTCGACCAAGCACAATCCCATGCGGGTATATGAAATAACTTTTACTCTATAAATTGCCATATTCCCTGGAGCAATAAATACGTGGTCCGTTTTTCTAAGAACTCGACGTGAAAATATAGGGGTAAAAAGCAATTTCCATTCCATTCACGGACAAAATGTTCCCAAAAGTTATTCTGAAGTTGTATTTGAATTGATTCGATACTAACGACTCAGCCACGTTTCAATCTGATTGTCCTTTAAAAATAAATTGATTTGCTTATATTAATCACTAGCCGTTTGGACGGATGTTCTAATAAAGATTATAGGTATTTTTTTAAACCATTAGATTACGTTATTGAAATTTTCATGGAAATCCTTTTTTTCTTGACTCGCTGATATTGTAGCTTTTGATAGGATTTTTTTTTAAATTGGTCCAACGTTATTACATACATGATACATGCCGATACCGGTTGCATCAGGAAGTTTTCCTTTAATGCATGAGAACAAGACTTTCTCAAATTATATTAAAACTAATCAATAGAGATAGGGTGTAACAGTAAAAAGAAAAAAAAATGTATCTTACAAATACTATAAATCCGAAACTACTTGAGGATTTTTTCACTTTTTAAAACTTTGTGCGAGACGGCAATGCGAGCAGGGTAGCGCGCGCGTTATGGTCCACTCACCCTGAAGAAGATTCTCTAGATGAATCGAAACATTGTCGGTGTCCTCATTGACAATTTATCATTTACGTGAGTAATTTCCCGTTGTTGTAATAATGTGTACTTGAGGATGTTAGGATGTGCCTCAATCACACCCAAACGACAAAACGGATTTGGATAAAATTTGGAATAGGTAGACAAAGACTATGTCCTGGAATAACATATTATGTAATACTTTTATCCAGGTACCATGTGAACGAAGTCGTGGGTGAAAGCTAGTAAGTTCTAAATGAAATAGTGTAGGTACGAAGTTACCTTACCATTATTTATATCTCATTATTTTGATATAGAAACATCAAGTGCTATTTAGGTTCAGTACAACAAAAGCGAAACTACTATATTTTATTAGCTATTATGATTTTTTTTCGTCTGTTGATCAACAGACGAAAAAAAATTGAAAAGATAACCAATATTTACGTTTCAATAAACTAAAAAGAAAACCGACGATAATGTTTCGACCAATCAAAAAGTCAAGGGACAATATTAGGTCTTATGAAGTAACCATTAATCCTACATTATTATAATTTAAATGGGACTAACTTGAGACTATTCTCTACACAATAAAAAAAACATTCAAATCTAAAAAAAGATATGCGTTGTCTTACGCAAAAATATACGCGTCGACTTCCTTTGTTTTTCATCGGTTAAAAAGAGTCATAAGATCAATAGGTAATGTTTCATTGAAGATCGGAGACATGCAAAAATATGTCATATAACGATAATTACCTACAGTCATAAATCAAATCAACTGTAACGAAAGCGGTGTCGCTACTGCTCTTGACAACAATGTTTTTTAAAAAAAGGTATTATTATCCCGTTTACAGCTGTAAATTAATTATACGACTACCTACTTCAGTAATTCAAATCAAAAACCTTTATAATCGGAACACGCAGCAATGTAGAAGTTGAATGCTGGTAGTACCGCCCTGGACGAGCTCTTACACAAGGAAAACGTACCTACAACGTAATAAGTAAAGTATAACGTTAATAATTTCATAAAATACTTAAAAAAAAACTATTTCGATGTCATAAGCCTTTATAATAAAGCCAGACAAATTTAACATAGACCGTGACTTTCTTTAACAAAACCGCTCAACCTAACAAAACTATTAAAGAATTTTCATTCATAGTAAAGTTTTTTAGCGGCTGTTCATGTTTACAGAAGGATAAAAGATTGATTAATTCTTACATAAGTTTCTAGTAAATGAACTAATTAAATAAGTTTTATTACCATCTAAAGCGGAAATTACAAAAGCAATTTGTTTAGTGTTTGTTAATTAAAAATACAATCAATTCTTAGGATAGTCAAATCCGCCCTCCGAGGTCATTCCCCGCCCCATATTCCCCTTACTTAACCTGCGATATTTCGGGTTATTTGAGGTTAAAACTGTTCATAATAACCATGAGATTTGTAAATTATCCATAATTTTTTTTTTAAATATTCCTATTGCTTTTTAATTTATCAAAAACGGTAGGTGTGACTTACTTTGATTTAGCGAGGTTTACTGCGTCTAAGAATCCTTTTGGGCACTGGTAGCGCGACCGAGTAAGGAAAAGGGCAGTAATGCAGGGTGTCAACTGAAACACTGAATTGGAATTGGCGATACCGCGCACACTGCCCGGGTATCGATTTTGGGCGGCAACGAGTCGTGGCGACGGCAGCGCCAACGGCAAAAACAGAAAACTTTACACCTCTACCAAGCTATATAGCTATTTTATTGTACTTGTTAGTTGCAGGCAGATGGCGTAGTAGGTAATATCTCTTTGTGACGTGTTGAAGAAGGATAGGTACTTTTTCGTACCTAATGGGTTTTTCAGCATACCCGGGCTTCGTGTGTGGCCCGCTATAAAACGGCAGGATAAATTGGTTTCAGGAGAGATTACTGATTCCATATAAACTTAGGTACTTACTATTCTAACTACTAACTACTACCTACTACTGACTTACCTTAGAATATATTTAAAACCTACAGTGCATCTTTATAGGATACCTACCTACAAGTAACTACACATATCAGGTAACCTATTTCTTACATACGACTCCTTTACTACTTATTTACTATGTTCTACTTAATTTTTTATTTTGTATAAACTCAAGTGTTTGTTAACGACCACAGAAAAGAGGGGACTCTTCTAACACAGGTTATTATAACTTAACAGAAGAGATCCCAACCCTAATGATTGTACAACTTGTTTTATTGAATAAAATATTTTTGATTTTTTGATTTTGATGTATAATTCCCAATCAAAAGACCCTGCATTCGATTTCACGCTCTGTGATGGTTAATGCAATACGTTTGTTCCCACAACTCAATCAGTCCCAACTTAGTGGGAATAAAAGCTCCCCACGTATATTAACGCAAAATGACTGACTAGTGGGACTTTTTATTTATTTCTACGATAGGTCCTTTGCCTTATACGATCAGTCTATGTTCTATGGTTGTCAGCATTTTTTTTTTGAGCGTGCCTAAATTATTGTAAATTATAGACGCAGAGGACAGACGTTTCTTGCTTTTTTAGTTTCCACAAACAGTTTTTTTTGCAGACATTATTAGGTAGACATTTAGAAACATTATATTTGGCACATTCCTACATTTCATACGTGGCAGGGTGCAAGCCCATCGCCGCAACCATTATTGTATTCAATTTATCCTAAAAACTTCATAAACTTGTATAAAACTTACTTATATAGCCGTGTTGGCCGAGTGGTAGGTACCTCGACTTTAATTTCGAAGGCCGTGGGTTCAAAACCGGCGTGCATCAATGGATTTTTCGGTTTGATAAATGTATATGCCCACCAAAACACGTCAAAACGTCGTGAGAAAACCAGTTAGTACTCTTATAAGCGGCGATGGGCTTGCAACCTGTCACGTATGGAATGCTAACTACTGCAAAATGTGGGCATGTGCCAAATTTAATGTTTGGACGTGCCTCTGACTACCCTCACTAGACAACTTCAAAGGATCTAAGCGCCTGGAGATCTGAGAGGATGTTTACCGTACTTGGGATCCTATTTTTTTGATTTAAATACTCTTCTAAACGTTTCTAACCAAATAACCAGAATATTGTTAAGCAAAGACAAATAGAGAGAAAAATTGAGGTAAGACCCTCTTCAAACTTTGAAGTTGAAGCCACAAAGGACATCTTAACCAAAGGATCGTGGTCTCGCGTCTCCCTGTGGGCTGTGGCATACCTTTACCTGCTCTATCGTGTGAACTTGTGTGCGTGTGTGTAGCAAAGGTGGTCTGTTGTGGGCGTGTGGCGTAACGAATGCGACTCTACATTGCGTAGGGATAGAGCAGCGGTTGTACTAGAGTCCAAGAACTTTAAGTTATAAAAGAGTTTTCTGTAATACATAAGGACCTATTAGACACTTTTTCTGTCGTGGCAATGTTTCTTATTTGGTAACCTTGTCTGAGAAACACTGGTCCAGAAAAGGGTCGATAATTATTACACAGTTACTACCAAAAAAGTGAAAATAAGGTTTATACAGCAAAAAAATATTTGAACGCCTTCCCTTCGATATGAATGCAAAATGATGCAAGTTCAATATAAGTATCGAGCCGCTAACCATATGATTCCAATGGGTTACTGATTCTCTAACTGCCACATAAAAAACAAACCAAGCATATCCAAACCGCCGGTGTGAACACGACCGGTCGCGGAAAGTAAAGTTTGCCTGCTCAGTGTTGCTCCGAACCGCGCTCAGACCGGTACGCCATGCGCTAACATCCCGCGCTTAGTCCCGTCAAATTTGACAGTTTTGTGACAGACAAACATAAAGAAAAGCAATAATATGTGGCCGGTGTGGTGCCTCCTCCTCAGCTCGCTGCTGGCAGCGGCGCAGGCACAGGTAAGGTCAAAAGCTATTACATTCAGATCTATCTGAACTTGTTTTGCCTCCTGCGTTTGTTGTTTCTTGCTAATCAATTTCGTCATCGGCAGACACCTTCACCTCAAACTGACGTAGGTAGGTGGAAGGCTTTTTGGACTTCCAACCTATTAAATACTGCCAGTCATTTCTACTTTGTGTAGATAATAATAGCCAGTTTAGCGCTAGTTTCTTTGATGTTTTACCAGTTGATTCTTATACGTACCTCTGGCACGAGTACCTATGATTTCTAGCAACCATTATTACTAAAGGAATTGTTTATTTCGTTTTTGAATATCTAAGTATAGGCATATTCTCGTATATGTTATTTTTAGAAGGTCAAAACCCAATCATCGTTACGAGTACCTGTCTTTTAATTTGACTTAATGATTGGTACACCTACACTAAGGACACAAAATTTATCCAAAATTTAAAAATTGCTGGACATCCTCTCAGGTCTCCAGGCATTTAGATCCTGATCTTTGAATATTGTTGAAGTGGGTACCTATGTTATCATCAACTTGTCATTTTAATGTTGCTGTATATTCTTACAAAATGTAATACTACATTGGTGATATGTAGCATCGTTAGTACCTACCAGCCCAGAACCATAATTTGCATCTTGTATACATTTATTATGACTCAGGTATCGAACTAGCACTCTTGCAAGATCTGAGAACATCTCTTCATGCTTAGGGAGACAAAGTAAGATTTTAAGTACTTTTTTAAAAAATTAAACAGGATCACGACTTAAATCTCCAAGTACGGTAGATCTTCAGACGCTTAGATGTTTGAAGATGTCTAAAAAGGGTAGGCAGACGCACGTCCAACATTACGTTTGGCATATGCTCACACTTTGCAGTAGCTAGCATTCCATTCGTGATAGACAAGCCCGTCGCCGGTGCCGTACCTTTTATGTACCTAAAGGTATAAAATAATGTATGCACTGTACTTAAATAATCACAGTTGCATACATAGTAATGAATAAAAACACAGTTCGGTCTTACGTATAATAAACTGTTGTAATACAAATGTTACGAGTATATATGAACGCGTAACTAAGCGTAACCTAGTTTTGCCGCATCAGATAGTTCTCACCACACTATGGTTTGAATCTGAACCTTGGAATGATAATAAGCAGAGCATTGATCACATCTATGAGCTCTGAAATAGTCGTAACTGAACAAAAAGACTACCTATTGTATAATCTATACTAATATTATAAAGAGGAAAGATTTGATTGTTTGTTTGTTTGCATCGAATAGGCTCCGAAACTACTGGACCGATTTGAAAAATTCTTTCACCATTAGAATCCTACATTATCACTGATGGATATAGGCTATAGAATATTTTTTTAAATGTTAGGGATCCGTATGAAAACTTTGATAATGTAACCCAAGGTGTAAAAAAATTACCTATAAAATCAATAATTTTTTCTTTGGACCTCTGAAAATAATTAGTACCTTACCAAAATTATATTATGGAATTAACCAGCCGTAACTAATAAAAATATATTCAATTATACACCAAAAGTAAGTAATTCGCAAAATAAATTGACCGAAATTGGATTACTGTGGTGAAGATGTAGTTTTTTTAGTTTACTGGAAAATAAAAAAACCTCTCATCACTACATAGTATAAAGCTAAGTCGCTTTCCGCTTCCCGCGTCTGTATGTCTGTATGTATGTTTGCTTATATCTTTAAAACTACACAACGGATTTTGATGCGGTTTTTTTTAATAGATAGAGTGATTTAGGAGGAAGGTTTATATGTATAATAACATGCTACCCGTGCGAAGCCGGGGCGGGTCGCTAGTAATATATATGAACATAAATAATATCTGCGTCAGAGTTGTCATTTACAAGTTAAAGAAAAAACCATCAAAATGCGCAGATAAATGAAAAAAATATACATAGCCGCCAAACTGAAACCTACTTTTGATTTCGTTTAAAAAAACACCTATTATAGTATTGTTTACTGGAACCAAAAGTTTATTTTCTGTGAAGCGTTTGTAGGGTAGCTACTATACCTACTAATACTAACATGCTACGCCACGTCCTTACCTGATCATCAATTTAAGGAACTTTCAGGGTAAAAAGTTATAAAATGGATCCGTGCTGAGGACGTTATAATGTCGGTCCGGGATTTAAGAAAAGTTGTTAAGATACAACGGAGGGCTAAAATACCTTTAATATAGCCTAAAAACTTCGTCGTCAGAGTTGGCCATGGCGATCTTACTTAGCTATAGGTTTTTTTACTTTAGACTTATACTCGTAGGGTTACCATAAATCGTCACTAAAATCACATAAGAAAGTATGAAAAACACAACGTTAATAAATTTTGCTTATTTTAGAAAACAATAGACAAATAGACTCTATAATTTACTTTTCAATACTCTAAAGTTACATAACGCTATGTGCTTATTTCCTTTAGGTATATAACATACATGTTCTATTTGAGTTATTCAATTTGAATATTGTAAGGATTTTATGTAAATGCGCGAGGAAGGTTGATCAGACGCACAGCTGTATAAATAGAGTTTTAATTCTATACGCCTTCGCCAAGGCATTGTTGTACCTACATGCAACTTATATTTATACTGTGTAGGTACGAGTAATACTTTTATGGGTATCCTGACCTTTACGCATGTCTGGAGTGACTAGGCTGTCCTCTAGCAAGATCTTTTACTGCTTTATCTAAGTTGATCAGTTGAGCAAGCGTTATCTTGAACTAAACAAGACTGCTTTTGTATCCACTGCAAGAAACCTGAAGTTGTTATAAGTACCAGCTGTTGTGGCCTATTATATGACTGTAAAGAACCTAGTTCTAAGTCCTAATTTGAAAGTTGTACGACCAGACCAGCTGGCAATCCAAACTCAAAGGAACCTAATAGGTATCAACTTGCACACACAAAACAAATGAAAACTACTAATGAATGATAAATACTAAGTACCTACTTCATAAACAAAAAATAAAACGCTTAACCAATGAGCGATATCTATTAAATGTAGCTATTCACTCACTAGTTGCACTACTTCAACATTTCCCTCTGCCCTAAGGTCGAAATAATAAAAAAATGAATCCAACATAAGCCATAAAAGGCACGCGAGTTCGGAATGGCAATGGCAACATGATTGCGCGGGCGCAAGGCTATACGGCACCTAAGGCACCTACGCATCTTGCACGTTACTTGTGCTTAAGCTGAAATCGCTTATGTTTGATTCATTGATAAGTAATTGCAAAGCTTATTATATAACGATGTCGTTTGTACTAACTTCCGCCCGCAACGACGTTCGTGTGTACCTGGATAAAAAGTAGCCTATTTGATAATCCAGGACCATAGGGCCTCACGGCTCAATTGGTAGTAGCTCTGCCTTCTGCACAGTAGGTTGTGGGTTCGATCCCCATCCCCACGCAGGACAAATATTTGCGCGATGAACATATAACGGATTTTATAACGTACCATTACGTACTTATGTATCTACATCTAAAAAAAGGTATATAAAGTATTGTATTAGATATCTAGGTATCATAGTAGTAGTTGCTTATTTTAGAGATGTCTCTGTGTGAAATGTCCATCAATATTTATCTTATATATAAAATTCTCACAATGTTAGTTACCTTACTACCCTTACTCCTCCGAAACGGCTTTACCGATTTTTACCAAATTTTATATGCATATTCAGTAGGTCTGAGAATCGGCTACTATCTATTTTTCATACCCCTAAGTGATAAGGATGGCGTAAAGATCGGAATAAACGGAAAGTGCTTTTTTCTGTGGGATTATTGACATTTGACAGGACAACGTCTGTCGGGACAGCTAGTATTTATATATATATTAGTTTCATCCCATTCACATCCCCACAAACTTTTGTATTTATAATATTAGTAGGACATGATTGTAACATGTATTTAGAGCTAGGTATGATAAGTCGGCACCAACCGAGCATACTTATAGAACGTATAGTACATTTTTATTACGTGAAATATTCTGAACTAAAATAAAATAAATAAGGATTTATATATTGTATAAATGTTTTCCAATCGTTTCTTCCAAGGACTCAGTCATTCATTCATTCACAGAAAAATGTAGGTACACGCTGACTCAATAAAACCATATTGAGTCATACGTACATCCACTGTATATTAAATGTTACTGCGTTGTACTACTCGTACCATAGCTTTACACAACTGTTTGACAGTGAATCAGTATTCAATGAGTGGAATAATAACATATTGTTAGATGAATTGTTTAATTTTTTTCGTGTCAGCCATCCTAAAGAAATCGTTCTGCGCCTTGCCTTTTTAAATCACTGAAAGTCAGCATTGATGGAACCATTATTTTAAATTTATCACCCCTATTAGTCCAAAAGTCGGCTCAAAGTATATTTTATTTGGTTAAAGCAAATGTTCGGGTAAAAAAACTGGATTCTTTATCGGGCTTAATTATTTACATTGCTTAACTAGCATTCCCGACTGACTTGGTCCTGTCAAATTCATTCAAAATTTTAAGAACCTACTTATGACACTAACAAATATACAACAAAAAAAATATTATTAAAAACGGTTCAGCTGTTCACGCGTGTTGTCGTGACCAAGGGAAATAGGGTTTCATTTTTAGGGTTCCGTACCGTTTTTGTTGGATGTCTACAACCACAAGCACAATCAACTGCATCAATTTGAGGAGTAATCAATTTGTCTAAACTAAACTAGTTTTTATTCGAATTTCTACATAAACCGCGTACTGTAAACCAAGGCTGATAAAATACACCGATACTACCTACAACATAAAAAAATAAATGCTAACTGAACAACCCAATAACTTCATGGGCGACACGACATCACAAGCGTGTGGAGTATGCAACATGCCTTACTGCCTCGTGCATCGCATAAATATGAGGCATTCAAGGCGAACCCGAACACAAAAATACCCCACTGTGAACAAAGGTGTCTGGACGTTATATACGTGCTCAATTCAGAAAAATCCGGAATACAAAATCTTTGAAATGTTGTCGTCACGAGTCAACACATAACAGTAGCCAAGAGACTTACATACATTTGCCAGTTGTATGAATTAATTAATTAATTTATTTATTTAGGGAGTCCTACAGAAAAATCTCTTACTACATCTAATTAAAAACAATTCTACTTAAATCTACGTGTTTTCCCAGTTACAGGATGCCACAGCATGCACTTAGATGACTCAACTTAACAACTAGGTTTAACAACATGAGCAACTTAAAAAAATAAAAAGAGAAAGAGAAACATGAGTTCAAAAAATTGAGTGAGAGAGAAACATGAGATCAAGTTATAAAAACTTCTATATACAGTACATAAATTAGATTATAAAATATAACTACTTAAAATCAATATCACAAATATATATCTATGTAAAGAGATAAATTCATCGGTGTTTTTAGAACACCTAAAGGCCTCCATCATAGCGTACCCTCCGAATGTTAATATCACTAGCCATTCATCACTTATCTATTCGGTACCTACCGACTCTATTCTGCCGCGCACAACTTAGCTGATTTATTACAAACTAATAATAAGTGAAATAGACACTTAATAGAAACAAAGGAGAATGTGGACAAAAAAAACTATTTTTTTTACTGTTTCCACAGAAATGCATTATCGAGAAAGTAAAGAAATGTCCGTAATGACATATTCGTTAGCACTTCAAAAGGCATTAAGTTTGCGTGATTGAGCTAAGTGATTCGGCCTGCGCGGGAGCACGCGGCCTTGCCTGCCAGAGGCCACATCTTCCTCCCTCATTACCTTGTTATTCTTATAATTGGGTTAACTTAATAGCTGGTTTTAGATAAACATCTTGAATATTAAATAAGAGATGATACGTAAACGTAATATTTCATATACTTTACATACTCGTACCAGGTAAAACGGTTACAAACTTACCTTGAAAAATAGTTTTAACGTCTACGTAATATGTGTTTGTTTGTTACAAAGTTATAGGTAAATAATAAATATATTTTATGCCCCTTGTAACACTGGGCAAAACTGTGTGGCAACACATTTTCTGGTTAAGCACGTAGCAAGTCAGTAACAACTTGGGACAGCCTTGAAGGGCGCGTTTTCACTATGCTGTGTATCAACTCTTTAATTCCGCTGAATATTTCATTGTTCCTACATTTCAAGATGTAGAGTGATGAACGAAAGCAACATCTTGTGTCGACTCGTCCTAAGGACGGTATAGGAAAATGATGATGATTCCCAGTGCAATGTGAAAGGCACGTAGCCTTTTATTAATGACACAAGGTTCTGCTCCCCCTTGTCACTTTGACATTTCTTTGGTAACCTTTTTGGCTATACGTTAAAATACCATTCGTTTCAGGGCCATACCACAAGCTCAACGTAATACGAGTTCGTATTACGTTGTCACTTTCACACGTCGGCGTCGCACCGTGTGTAATATTGTTTTGATATTACTTTCGAACTTGTGGTATGGCGCCTGGTAGGTTTATTTGGTGATATTGAAACAACATTCGCGATTAAGTAAAATAGATTAATTTATACTGGCCGCGTAAAAGAAGAATAAACATTATGTACTTGGGTGTTTAGATATTCGCCACACATGCGCGTTGCATGCAACGCTCTGATTGCCCTGGGTCGATCGTGCTGATAGCGTTTGCGGAAATGTCCATTACCTACTCCTCGGCAACCTTCTGTAACGTTTGCTTTATGAACTCCATCACCTTATAGACAAATCTCAACACCAATCTTGTTACAGACAATAATTCCTCATTCGATAACTATTCGCTACGTAATATTGGTCAGGAAACATGACATATCTTGCCTAATGTATGTTTAAATAGATATAACTATAGTTTACACATATTTAGTCACGATTGGATTCTTACGTCATGCGGTACAAGTCAGACTTGTTTTGAACGACAACCTTCCTTAGCTGATTTGCGAGCGTGTCTGTAACACATTGTCTTAGTTTGTCAAAGTTATTTGAAAAGCCTTGTCGAATCATCCAGGTGTACAGTCAGATAAAGACACTCCAATATACGTATTGCTTTTCATTATCTTCGAATTTAAAATGGATGTGAAAGAATGTTGAAATCACAATTGATTGTTTCAAACCCATTTTATGTTCCGCAAAAACTGCGCAACTCGATGATTTCTAGGTATTTATTTAGATACCTTCATAGGCGGGCAACGACAAATAAATTACTTGTCATTATTTATGCTGATCCGTTGGTCCCTGTAATCATCATTGACCACTTCCCACTCGCCAAATGTGTTCCGGGGCTTACAATGCTGTACTGTTTTCCGTGGGAAATAAAATTGATAGAAAACACAAAATAACGGTTATCGGGTGTTAAATGCTTGAGATTGTAGATACTTTTGTTTGCGACAGAGCTTTATAAAGGTGCAAAGAGGAACCTTGCGTGATTTCGACATTTTTATGGAGATAGCTAGCAGATGCTCCGTGGTATTCCATTGTGTTGGCTCTGGCCCTTCGACGTTGATATTAAACTATTAAGTACTATTATTTACAGATATTACTATTATATAATAATAATAGAATGACAAAATGATACCCTTTACTTCATGCCTACGGTTACCAATCTAGTAGTATAAATAGCATAGTCCATTATAAAAGCTCGCCCACAACAAGTGGTGACGAAGTTAGCAGAAATATTGGGGCCGGCCAAACCGGTTCGCTCGCTCGTTGCATCAAAGTCGATACATATGGGAATGAGGTTCACTATGGTATCTCTTACATAACATCTTATCTGTTCCGCCGATTCTGGGTAACTTATCGAATAACTTATAAAAAATTTCAAGCTTGAAGACCAAAGCTGTCTTTTATGGCGGAATTTTACCATGACTTTCAACTTTGCACGTGTTGATACGCTAATTTTTTCGAATAGAAACATGAATTGATGCATAGATTCATTAACCACTCACTACCTTTAAATTGCAAGCGAAGGTATCTCACACCAGCGTCGCACCGCGCTTCGCCTATTCCATAGGTTCGGTGCTGTGCGGCTCAATGCTGAGACGGGGACCTATTTGCCCCCACATGGCACAATTTGCTGTTCATTGTTTTTTGTTCTCTTTATTCATTAATTGTGTTGTGCTTTTGGAGCAAATAAATGTTTTTTCTTTCTTTCTTTCTTTCTTTCTTTCTTTCTTTCACTCGGTCAACATGGCTGATTGTAAATAGAGCAACAATAATAAACCATTTTTATAGTTCCACCTAAACGTTAGATTTAATCAGCCCCTAAACTTGAATCGACGGAACAGAACATTCCGGTAGGCATAATTGCGTAAGACTCTATCTATACGGGTGAAGGATGCAGATTATGCAGATAATGGTTGCAACTTGCAACATACGCGGTAGCTCCTATCGCAGCGGTAAGTAGCGCTACTTTCCAAGCATTCTTGAAAGGATTTAGCTCTTGAAATAATTGACATAGGTTCATAGTAGGATTATATTCACCTTTTTCGATCGGCACCACACAGGAGCTCTACATAGCATTTTCGAAAATGATAATTGAAAAAAGATAATGAAGATTTAGGTTTTTGGTTTTCAGTAGACTCTGATTGAAGTTGATGCAACAAAACTTACATTATCGAGCGGCTGGGGCGAAATAACTTGCACCGTATTTATTGTGGAGTGTATTTATTCACTGACAACAGACTGACATTATTTTCAACGCAATAGTCTCCTCCTTCACGTAAAGACACGTCTACGAGTATGCGACGATTAACAAAGTACTTAGATCCACCTGTTTGAAGTGCTATTTAATTAGCTATTCATTTGATTACTACCATTACTGTGGTAAAATCAAGTCATGCGACAGCCCGATGCCCATCATGGAAGCCATAAATTTAAAAAACAAACGGTTCAACATTACCGTTCCATGGGTTAGTTAAAATCGTATTCTAAATGATTATATATGTATGTATAGTATTACATTATAAGTGATTTTGGATTATAGTTATATTAGAAGTGATTATGCCAATTTACTGTTGATCATAATTCGTTAAGTAGATGGTCCGATATCCGCTTTCTTTTATTTAGATCTCTTTATAGCCATGTTGACGGAGTGGAAGGTACCTCGACTTTAAATCTGATGGGGTGTCGAATGCCGGCCAAGGATCAAGAGCTTTTTCCATTTGGAAATAAAAGATCCTATTTATTTTAACATGTTTTCTTTTCCAAAGGATCTAAAATAGGTCTAGAATCTTAAATAAGGTAATGAATGCAAAGGCTCGATTAAAACACGAGAGAATACGCCTCAGTTTATATTTATGTTGCATAAATTTTTTTTGAAACACAAATTGCACTTAAACAGACCTGGTTTTTTTAGGAATACATTTACATCAAATTATTTAAAACAGACTTTTACCATTTACTTGCTTATGTATTGAAAAGAACCATGCGAAGAATAAAAGTATTCGCATATTACGCTTATTATTTTACAGACAATCCAAGTGAATAAATATGTTTTCACTTCACGCGAAGGTCACTTCTATGAGTAAATGGCAAACCATTTAAAAATTCTTACATTTTACCGAAGAAACTATTACTTCGTACAAAAACTAACAAAACAAAAGACCAGTTAACACCATACCTACTTTAGATAAGACAAGAAATTCGTTTACCGTTCATGGCTCAATTGTTTTATTTAGATTTAGCTTCGACTACGTTTCCTTTCATTATCTATGGATACCAGGTAAGTATACATTGTCTTTGTCCATGCATGTATACATATAACCAAAAAATCTGTAGGTATTTTGTTTCCAAATTCGTGTTTGGAAACTTCGAACAGAATGATCTTTTAATTTTTTCAAGTCGCGGCTATCATTTTTAAAGGACAGCTTAGCGGTGCGTGTTTTAATCGCTAAAGCTTACCATATCAGTAGACATAAAATCGAGTGCTTCATATAATCATTATTCCTAATCCTAGTAATATTATAAATGCGAAAGTTTGTGATAAGGCTGCTATGTTTGTAGCCTAATCAAAAATGAACGATAACACGGATTAAGATGAAACTTGCTGTAGTATGTAGATAAAAAATCAGAATATATAAATGGGGAACTTATAATCAGAAAAACAACCCTTAATGATAAAAAAACGCAAAAAGGATGATTTTGGTATAGATGGTGTTGGTGTGCACAAAATCTGACATCACAGACTAAAAACATTTAGTCGTCATAGCAACGCTGTTTTGACTAATGGATGATACACATTCTACCAAAATTCGTACCTTGGAATTGGAAGTTGCCTAAAATTGCTTTTTCCTATGCGATTATTATAAATTGACAGGACAACGTCTGTCATCGACTGCCAAAACGACTATTCATTATAAGCAACAAAATCGCTGATCTGCTCCGAAAACACAGGTAATTTGGTGAAGATGGTGAAGCTACAAATATCACTGAACACCAACTTGTCTGTTAAGTATTCTGCGACCTCTGTCGCTGACTGTTCGATTGCTAGTAGCATAGCATTGGTTTCAACAACAGACTATTGTGTCCATAACGGGTTCCATTAGTCCAAATATCAGAATCGAAGTGGAATATCGTGTCTTTTAATTTTAATGCATTCCACGGGAACGATAACGAATCAACGTTGTTATAATGCAAACAAGATAATATAATCCTAATATAATATCATATATGTGAAAGTTTGTGAGTTTGTATGTATGTTTGTTCCTCAATCAGGCCTAAACTTACTGTAGATAAGTGTTGAAATTTACTGTAGATGTATATATAATGCCCGAATAAATAATAGACTACTTTAAAATATGAAAAACATCCTCAAAATGATAATAAAACGCAAAAGGAATGATTTTATTATAGATGGCGCTGGTGTGCAAAAAATATGACTTACGTGTTGATATCAGTCGTCATAGCAACGTATACTATGCGATTATCTAAATTTAGACAGAACAACGTCTGTCGCAGGTTTGCTAGTCATTTTTATATATCTACTCATATTGGAAAAGCAAAAGCATAGAGCATTAAGAATGCTAACTACTGTAAAATATTTGTGCTATTGTTTGGACGTGCCTCTGACTACCCCCTTGAAGGATCCGGGTGCCTGGATATCTGAGAGGATGTTAACCATACTTGGGGATTACAGCCGTGATCCTATTTCTTTTTTCCAATTGAATAGGTATTGTAAATAATTCACACTCGTAAAACATAACTTTAAAGTTGCATACAATCTTTTTATTGTTCTTCAACTTGAAAATTACGACGTAGAGAAGAAGCTAGCGTCCCGGCGGTCAGTCGTACGATGACCTCAGCCAGAGGGCATCATCCACATTGACAATAGCCCACGACTAAGCCACCACCACGGCAAGTGCATACCCAATTTCAAAATGGTCGTAAACTTACCCTCGTATTCAAGAACGACACTATGAGAAAACGCACGCACAGTGGACGAAATTTTTTTTTTAAATCACTTTATGTGTTGTGCGACACTGCATAGTGTGACTAGAGGCACATTGTCGTGTGCCTCTAGCCAAAGTTGAGCTCTAAAGGCACACGGTAGCGTGCGCCATAGTGCCGCTCAACACATAAAGTGATGTTTATGAAAAAAGATTTCGTCCACTGTGGGTGCGTGTTCTCATAGTGTCGTTCTTGAATACAAGGGTAAGTTTACGACCATTTTGACATTGGGTATGCACTTGCCTTTCTTTTAATGCCCCTTCAAGAATGTTTTGCATAGTGAGAATGAGTTTTTTCCTGATCCACCAAGAAAGGTGTTAGAATTTAGTATCCCTATACGGTAATTTTTTAGGGTTCCGTGACCAAAGGGTAAAAACGGGACCCTATTACTAAGACTTCGCTGTCCGTCTGTCTGTCCGTCTGTCTGTCGCAGGGCTGTATCTCATTAACCGTGGTAGCTAGACAGTTGAAATTTTCACAGATTATGTATTTATGTTGCTGCTATAAACAAATACTAAAAACAAAATAAAATAAATATTTAAGGGGGGCTCCCATACCTACAACAAACGTGATTTTTTTGCCGTTTTTATAGATAATGGTACGGAACCCTTCGTGCGCGAGTCCGACTCGCACTTGACCGGTTTTTTTTCATAAAGATTAGTTAAGCCCATTTTAGTCCTTTAGTCTTTGTATATCTTAGCCGATATACGAGCATCTTTTTAAATCAGAATAAATTATTGTAACTAGGAATAAGTCCAGTGGCCTTCGCACGAACCACTATCGTATCGAGAACGTATCGTCCAAAAGTCAAAACTGACACGTTTTGTATAGTAAAAGTGTTAGTTTTGGCATTTGGACGATACGTTGTCTATACGATACTGGTTCATGCTAACCCCCCAGAACTTTTAGTCGTTCTGCACTGAAATAATCAATTTAGTTACAAATAAGCTCTTTCATAGCTTTAGCTTTATACGACTTGATTGTCATACTTTACATTTTTAACCACCTCATAGCCTATTTGGCTCATAAACTAACTCAGTTTTATTAGTAGGAACCTATCATCAACGTAGCTACCAAACATGAAAGTTATCGTCTAACAAGCATACTCACATAATCAAATACAAACGTCAATCTTTCTAGGTAAACACTGAGACCTCACCTAACGATCACGACGTCAGAGGCACGTCCAAACATTATATTTGGCACATGCCCACATTAAGCATTAGTTAGCAATCCATACGTGACAGATTGCAAGCCCATCGCCGCTTATAAGAACACTAACTGATTTCCTCACGATGTTTTCCTTCACCGTTTTGAGCACGTGTTTATTTATTATTTTAGTATTATTATTTATTATTATTATTATTATTTTGATGCGCATATAATTTTTTCGAACAGAAAAATCCATTGATGCACGTCGGGATTCGAACTTACGACCTTTAGATTGAAAGTCGAGGTACATCCCACTCGGTCAACACGGTGTGTACGTTAAAATTATAGTAATGCAAGTCACCCTCCACTCCCTAATATGTTAGAAGTTACTCTACGAGAAGTCAGATAACTAGTGTGGGTTCTCGGCTTCATTTGCGTGGTTTTTCAATCAAACAATGACATCCCATTTCAATATTTTATGAATAAATTTTCAAGATTATAAGTATTTTTATATTTGGATCCAGTTCATAATCTATCTATCTATATTATCAAATTTTATTTAAAATCGGTACAACCGTGACGTCATTATTGAGTATCAAACAAACATCTCAATTGTCGCATTCATGATATATGTTAACAGCAAAAATATATAGAAGTCGTAAATAATCCATCATCTAGTCTACTACGTAGTTAATATCAGAAAAAACTCTGTTCAACTCAACAACTACGAGTAATATAAACTCTGGTTCAACCAACCGAACCAATTTGCTTAATAATGCAAAGATAAATCGCGGACTGTTTTTCAAACTACTTAATAACATAACTAACACTCGCAAAAAACACAACGATTTCAGGGTAATTTTACGGCTGTTCCTCATAATTGACTTGCAAGACAGACAAGTAATGTTATTTTTAAGTTTTTGACCTTCACAAACGGTGTTTTCGATAATGACTGTACCAAGAAACTTTTCTTAAAAAATGAAATGAAATAAAGTTTATGTTGACACAAGGAAAACAGAAGATGTATTTTTATGAGTGTTGCATGATCAAAATATACTCGTAGATTAATTTGCTTACTACGACAATTTATTTGTCTGTTTTAAACGAATTATTATGTATTGTGTCAATCCGTATTTTCCGAAATGTGGGTATGTGCCTAACCTAATGTTTGCACGTGCCTTTAGAGGTACCTGGAGATCTGAAAAGCTGTCTACTGTTTTATGAGATTTATTTTTTTAGTCGTGATTCTTTGTATTTTTATTTTACCCGTAAAACTAATTCACATAACTTCAAAATAATCCGTCCGAATGTAGAGTAATATTCTCGTGAAAACAAATGATGGCATTAAACCTATCGGCTACGGTAAACCACAATGTGTAAAGGAAACCGACAACCATTTCGAGAAAACAAAGAACAATTTTGCCCAGTTTACCTGCCTCCTCGGAACCGCCGATGTACGGGTAGATTGTAACAGATAATACTAGGAAACCATCAGTCGGGTCGTGTGGATCGTGAGCTCTCGTCGCCCTCAGGGCTCGACCCTGCATTATGCAGCCCTGGACTAGTACCTAAATTATACATAATACTTACGTAATGTTCTTCTATTCCTCTTAAATGAAAGATATAGATACCTTCAAATGGCAAATACTATCCCATAACAATCGTAGGTGAGCTCGTTATGAGATTTGCCGTAGCTCAATCAAAGAGATCGCAAAAAGTTCCAACTGCTATTTACTTAGCAGTTTTTTGCTGTCCAGTTACTCCTTTTAACCGTTATCAATAGAAAGAGAAACGTGATAATAAAAATATTTTTACATTTATTTTATCGGAAGACATATCACTGCATATTTTAGTTACGTAGTAGCTACTGCATATCTGGTAGTATCTATGTACCTACTTGTGATGTAATTGAGTACATATTAAAAAATAAATGAAGTCTCATAGGGCCAGCCCTACACCTAACGAACTGTCTGCGATACAAAGAGCAGTGATTTGCTCCGAGATTTGTGCATTGTGGTCTCCTACTCGTATCGTAACGGTCCGATTGTATGTAGGGAAAATGTGAAATGGATGCGCGAAGACTTCTCTCAGACTGATTTTATCTTTTAACTTATTTTTAAATTACACAACAGCTACGAATAGCGTATAATGAGGAATAGGTGCTAGTTACTAAGCTTCATATTGGTGCGAGTATTGATGAGCTGATTGTGTACGTGTGAAGTGAAGATTGTGATGATAATTATTATTGCTGTAAGGTCAAATGGAAAATCAATAGCGTTTAGGACCAAAACAATAGAAGCGGCTCGCGACCGTGATTGCCGAATATACCTTTATCCGCTACATCCCATCTGATTTCCAGGCGTTCAGCTTTAAGGTCAAGTTTTGAACCATTTGTTTGGACCCAATTTTAAACCTAATATATACATTATTGACATATATCGTATTTTCTACATCAGATACCAACACATTCAAAGAATAATTGGCCATAGTATCTTTCTTGTTTCTTTATTGGTTATAGTAGTGTAATAAAAATTGGCTAAAGTATAGATAGGTACTATAGCCAATTGTTATTCTAACAAACAAGTCAAATCTACATATTATGCATATTGCTAATGTACAATCGTACCGCGCGCAGTCACCGTAGAAGGAAAACTATTGACAACACCGGAAGTCCTCGTATACCGTTCCTTATGCGTAGACCGAACAAATTGCAATGACTAATAATGCTGCTTTAATTGTTTGTAATGTTACAAAAAGCTAATGGATACTCACTTTCCTTTTTGGTAACCATGCAATCAAATATATTGAATAAAATCTAGTCTACTTGTGCTCATGAACTCTTGATGCTTTAGTAGTTACGTCTCGGTCTTGGTAACATGAAAAGGCTGATGTAAATTACCAACTTAACATGCTTAAGTCTGAACTCTGGATCGTCGATATCTATCTGATTAACTATTATTTTTTCACGATCACGAGTCACGTTAAAACATAGGTGTAAAATGAATAGTAAAGTTTTATAAGTCACAAAAGTTTGAATAATAACTATTTGATACGAATCTAATTTCAAGAAATAATACGGTTTGTCTGAGATTGTCTGAATTTTGTTGTTCATTTTCTTTTTGATGTACATTAAAGTGCTTAAGTGATGGAGAGAACCATTTTTAAAAATATTTTTTCTTAATTTTACAGACGGACGGTACGGGCGACTTCTCGCCAGTAGTGACTGCAACATGCAAGACAGGAGTAATGTCGATCAAAATCAACTTCGACCAGCCCTTCAATGGCGTCGTACACGCCAGGGAATTCCGGTAAGGCCATATAAAGTTTAATGAATATAGAAGAAAACTGTTTATTTTTACCAAATTCCTAGGCATAAAATGCACTAAAGTGGTGTATAAAGACTACGGTGTATTAAGACTAATCCCGAAAACTAAAACTAGATAGATGTTTATAACATTTACCTTAAACGATTATGACCAAAAAACTAAAACAAGGATGGTGTAAGGTGGTAAAGATGCCGGTACATCAAAGGCGAGAGGAAATGACTTTTATCTAGTGGAGAAAGTGCCTGATTGTGGTACAAAGTTGAATCAAGTTGGTTTAATTCCTCACTGTATATTTCAGGACCCCAGCTTGCATGGCTTTGGGTAACGGTACAGAAGCCCTCACATACGACATCAATCTAGTAGCACCGCATGGCTCTCCAGATTACTGCGGTGTGTTTTGGAATAACGTAAGTTTGAAGTGAAGATTGCCACAATTATTATAATGGGTCTAGTATGGTCTAACTGTCAAGTATTTTTGTAGTACCTTAATCTAAACTCATCGTGTTTACATTCAAACATTCAATAAACACGACTAGCAAATGTGTTCTGTGTACGTCAAAATCTGAATGGTTAGCTGGCATGCGATAATCTACAGAATGAAAACTTATTAGTGCACACTTGAAAAAACTCTACTTTACTGTCTTTCGTGTAATTCTTGCTGTAATCCCCAAATTCGGTAGACATCACAGATCCCTAGGAATTTAGATCTTTGTCGTTGTACGTCAACCCTGATCCTATCTCTAATTAACCCAGCGCAAAGTGGAGATAACAGATCGGGTTTGAAACAAACTCGAACTGACTCAGAAGGGTTGGTGGCAAATATAATCAGTTGAACAATCATTTAATTATACTTCAGAGCTACAACTACTCAAACCCAAAACGATATGTACATTAACTACATTAAAACTTGCAAACTACATTAATCCATGCCAAAACAACTAATAACTATAATTATTTAAAGGAATGAGTATATCAAAGGATGTCTGAAAGTAGTGCTAGTGACAGATAAAATAAGGAGTAATAGGTTAGCGTGGTATGGGCATGATATGCAGAGGGAATAAAGCCGTTAAAAGAAGATTGATGAGTAAAAATGTGGATCGATACAAGTAGAGGCAGGCTTAAGAAGAGATGGATTGCCTGTGTGAAAGATGACATGAGTAAGAAAGGTATGAATACTACGATGACGAGTGATAGGGTAGTGTGGAAGAAAGAAACTTGTTATCGACCTCACTTGAGTGTAATAAGGACAGTGAAACGATGATGAAAATAACTATTTCAGCGTACCGATGAGAGATCGCTCCCATTAGCGGTTCGTGTGCACCGGACCCTGGAGCTGGCAGAGGACAAGTTCTACGTCATCACGTGTGGCAAGGCCGGCTTCAGGAATGCAAGGTTACCCTTACACCTCTTATATCAAGAACGTATAGGTACCTTATTTATATAATAGCTAGCAACATTGGTCACGCCTCGGTAAGCGCAAAGTGGTTGTCAGTTTATCGAAATAATACGCATGGAGGATCTTTGTAAGAGCTGGCTTAGTTGGAAATTAAGGACAGTTCTAGATCGAAGCTATTGTGACACCGAACATAATATTTTCAGGACAGATCGGCTTTGTTATATCTGTAGTAGGTTATGTTATATTATATCGCTTTCAACGTGTGCTATAACATACTAGTGAGAACCTTCACGAGAAGTTATTTTCAATCAGACTCCAACCCGTTCTGTTAGAAATTCCTTTCTTAGTGCACCCCTACACACCAAAAGTAATAAACACCCTTCAAATTTCAAGTTTATGGCTATGCGTTGATATATCAGTCAGTCAGTCAGTCAGTAGAGTTTTATATATTTAGATGTTGTATTGTGTACATGTTAGGAAGGAACTGCCTAAAGCTACAGGAGACAGAGCTCAACCAATATTTATTTATTGCGCCTTCTACCTACTTCAAGAAATAAATAATTTGTATTTGTATTTGTACTTTTTCATAATTTATATTCTTTTCAGAAACGAAACTTCACTCGTATCTCTACGAATGTTGAACGACCAAGGACGAAAGGTACTGAACGCAGCGTTTGGATTACCCTACACGCTGAAGGCGGAAATGAGCAAACCTGACGGAACACACGGAATCAGGATGAAGAACTGCTTCGCTTTTAACATGCGTAACAATACTGTAGAACTTTTAGATAACAGAGGGTAAGCAAACTTAATTAGGAGTACGTTCTACGGTCTGGCAGTTTTAGATTTATATTCTTGGTTGGGACTCGTTAAGGCAGTACTACAATGCTGTGTACCAGTTTGAAGGGTAGGTATGTGTTGTCTATGAAATTACAGGCACATGAAGCAAAACATTGCGTCAGGTCGGCGGAAGCCTATTAGATACTTGTTGACAGATACTTGTAGTTCTTTGAAAGCTAAAAAACGATTGACTTAGGCAGCTGACTCTATAATAAAACCTTATTGCTCCTTTCAAGCAATTATAATGACTTTCTGCTTGATTCTCCTAGTTTTTTCAACTTCTTTAACTAACCTAAAAAAGAGGAGGTTCTTAATTTGCGGGATATACATATATATTGTATCTAGCTAATCTGTGTAATGGGTCCCCGAGACGATCAAGTGCGCTTGACAAGTCTACGTGCTTGAAGTGAATATTGATCGTTTACAGCGTTGACTTGACAAGTCCCGTCAAGTGATCTACGGGCTTGACCCACTTGATAGAAATTTTGATTGACGGCACTTGAAGCACCTTGCGCTTGATGCGAATTGACGTGACTTGACAAGTTTTTATTCATTTGCGGCCGGAACATCGAAGATGGCGGACGACGAACCGGACCGAGACGTAGCCTTGGCGGCAAGCGCCGACCTATTTACCGAGCGTGATTTTGTGTTAATACTAATATCTCTCTACAGAGATTATCCTGCTCTGTGGAAGATAAAAAGTAAGGACTATGCGGATAAGAACAAAAGGTCGGTTGCTTTATCCACTATAGTCAAAGCACTTCGAGTACATAAGCCCACCTACACCGAAGATTTGTTGAAGAAAAAAATAAATGCACTGCGAACCAACTTCAACAAAGAACGAAAAAAAATTGAACAAGCAAAACGGTCTGGCGCCTCTTCCGATGATATACCAAAACCGTCGCTCTATTATTACAATGAACTGCCATATCTGCGTTGGAAACCATTATTAATTTTTGAGACGACTACTTTTCTGGGCACAGGGCGAACGACTGTGTCATGTGAACTTGATGGCACCTTCAAGTCGCGTCAAGTCCCTCGTCAAGTGAAATTCTCAAGCACGTAGACTTGTCAAGCGCACTTGATCGTCTCGGGGACCCATAATACATATACTATGGTATATGTTTAAACAAATGTGTATTGGGTCCCCGAGACGATCAAGTGCGCTTGACAAGTCTACGTGCTTGAGAATTTCACTTGACGAGGGACTTGACGCGACTTGAAGGTGCCATCAAGTTCACATGACACAGTCGTTCGCCCTGTGCCCAGAAAAGTAGTCGTCTCAAAAATTAATAATGGTTTCCAACGCAGATATGGCAGTTCATTGTAATAATAGAGCGACGGTTTTGGTATATCATCGGAAGAGGCGCCAGACCGTTTTGCTTGTTCAATTTTTTTTCGTTCTTTGTTGAAGTTGGTTCGCAGTGCATTTATTTTTTTCTTCAACAAATCTTCGGTGTAGGTGGGCTTATGTACTCGAAGTGCTTTGACTATAGTGGATAAAGCAACCGACCTTTTGTTCTTATCCGCATAGTCCTTACTTTTTATCTTCCACAGAGCAGGATAATCTCTGTAGAGAGATATTAGTATTAACACAAAATCACGCTCGGTAAATAGGTCGGCGCTTGCCGCCAAGGCTACGTCTCGGTCCGGTTCGTCGTCCGCCATATTCGATGTTCCGGCCGCAAATGAATAAAAACTTGTCAAGTCACGTCAATTCGCATCAAGCGCAAGGTGCTTCAAGTGCCGTCAATCAAAATTTCTATCAAGTGGGTCAAGCCCGTAGATCACTTGACGGGACTTGTCAAGTCAACGCTGTAAACGATCAATATTCACTTCAAGCACGTAGACTTGTCAAGCGCACTTGATCGTCTCGGGGACCCATAAGAGTACAGCTTGCTTGCAAGTAAATTTGTTACCATTGTCACGATTCGCAATTTTTTATTACTCCGTATAAATACCGTAAACAAACCATTATCTAGGTAATTATTTTACCGTCCGGCCTCTACAAATAACTATTATATTTCCAGATGTCCGGTAAAACAGCAGAGCGTTGTGGTTCGATCCGGAAGCGGCTCCGCAGAGTTAGCTATAGCGTCTCTCTTCCGGTTTCCGGACTCGTCGCAAGTCAACTTTCAGTGCGATATCGCTATTTGCAAATGTGAGATTTATACTTTATTTCTGTTTTATTCGATCGTTTCATAACAATTATATCGGTGTGCGGTAAAAAGCACCTACTCGTACCTACAAGTGCATGAAGAACATATTTAAATAAAACTTTTTTCACTTAAATAAATATTTTACGTGCTTGGATTTCTCAGCGCAACTATTGACCTTCATAATCATAAAATAATCGTGTTTGCTCTTGATCTTTAAATTTCAAATAGCAGATTACAACACCTAATTAATTAAATAATGTTTAAATAATCGTGAGAATTTGGACATCTTAGGTTATAAACATGATATCAGACCAATACGTTTGTTGTTTACAGCAAGCTCATGTTTGGAGGTTGACTGCTCAGAAGACGGTAAACCTGAAACCGGGGATGAGGAAGGGACTGTCACCGCGTCTACTGGCATTTTCGTCTTGGATCCAAACGACGCTACAGGTAATTGTGATATTTGGACAAGTAAATTAAAGGTTTCCTTATTTGGTTGAAAAATAGTCACTTACTAAGAAATTACTGAGGCCTTTGTTTTGTCTTTGACTAACTTCTAAGTATTTATAATACGTTTCTGAAGAGATCTATGACAAAGCACGAAATGCTAATAAGTGTGGGTTAAACTCTCGCAACGTTTCAAAAAATATCTCACCTATAATTTTACTATCCAGAGAATAGACAAATCCATTGATGCTCGGCTGGGATTCGACTCCACGACCTTCATTTTTAAAGTCGAAGTACCTCTCCTCCTCTCCTCTCTTCAAAAATATTTAAGAAACTAATTTCGATTAATTCAACGTTTATTCCAGTGGTAGCACTATCTTGTATGGAAGGCAACATCCGTCCATTGTGGCTACTTTATTTAGCTATTGCACTCGGAGTCATGTTCCTGGTGATGCTGCTCATCAACTGCTTCCTCTGCACAGCTATGACTTGCTCCTGTGCTAGAACTGACGTGAGTAAACCAAGGAGCCATAAAATTATGACGTAGTGTAGATTAAATGTTTTAGTTGCAGTAAAAGTTAAAATTACGAGTAGATATGATTTTATTTTAGTTGTGACAGGATCTGAATGTTGGTTGTGTACCATGATACTCTTTGAACATATGTGGCGATCGATGGATCGCCATATTAGCAGATGTAATATGGCGTATCTATTAGCCAGATAGGAATCTAGATATAAATAGAAATGAGATTTGGTAGTCAAAATATCATAAATCATTTTGATACTTCGAAGGCAGGCAAAAGTTCTAGAGATTTCCAGTTGTTTACGAGTGTTTTGTTTTGCAGGTGATCGAGAAGGACCCGTCGGTGGTAGAAGACTACGATCCGTATCGCAGCTGGCACGGAAGCCAGTACGGTAGCAGGTACCCATCTTCTACAATACATTCAGCGAGGTAATATGTCTCTTCACACCCAGTAGTTAGCATGCTATTTTATAGTATGCATGGCATGGTATATGCATGATGCATTCATATGTAACTATACATAGGATTGCCTTACTCGTAATAAGTTTCAACTTTATTTCATTCTTGTAAGAGATATATTTTTATTTACCTCTTAGTACTTACTTACCTCGTGTGAAATGTTATTGCAAATAGTACGTCTAATGTCTATAGTACAATTTTCTACTATACAGTTACAATGCAGACCCTAAATAATGTACTTGGTCAATTCGTTTAGATATTTTTATGATGATTCAATTCAGAAAGTTAAAATTAACGTATTTACAGGTCAGTGTCGGACAACAGCGACCACTACGCAATTGTGCAGTCGAGGCCGGGCAGTCGGCATTCGGGTGTACACCGCAGCAGACACTAAGCAGGTAAATACAGCTCTAAATACTAGTAGTAGCTAAATACAAGTAGACCAATCATAATACTTAATTACCTATACTTAGATTTCAAATAAGTTATCACGTAATCAAATTTGGAATGCAATTGCTGTGAAAATTAATTAAATTATTATCTACTACTAATAAATAACACAAAGGTAATTTTTTTGTAAAATAAGTTATTATTTTTTGCCGTAGTTTGAGTTGGTGAGTATATCTCATGCTTAGTAGCTAGTTTGATTTTTTTTGGTGATTTGTAATGTTTTTTAACTACAACCAATTCTTAAACAATTTATCAATTTTTATTTTTCAGGAATGATGTCTGATAAGTGTATGTGAACTGTGATTAAATTATTATGGAAGAAAAACAAAATGTATCAGAGTAGAAGGAACATTTTAAAGACGTTATGAAATCATTACGAAACGGTGCTTTTATTAAGTTCAATCGATTTTAAAGTAATTTACACACCGCACTGTCTATCGTGTGGCGGGAAAGGGGATTCAACGTTGTTTTGACAACAAATATGTATAACATTATATATTATACAAGTATGTTGTCCTCTGACACATAACGCCGCAATTATATTGTTATGTCGGGTTGTGTCGTGACGCGCCATAAGTATTATATCCATACATTCAACAGAACGCGTCCCGAGACGCTGCGCTTTAGTAATATAATTCTAATCATACTAAATGTATGGATACGATTTACTTAAGGCGCATCACGACTCGCCCCGACATAACAATATACTCACGTCAACATCAACTGTTCAATGTGTAAGTCGCCTAAGGCCTTAAATCTATATGAGATGAGCGGAGAAAACAATCACAACTGGAGCCGTACCATAAGCTCAAAAATAATATCAACAAAATCATTCTCACAACAATGCGTACAAACGCAATACAAACTCGTATAGCGTTATCACTTACGCACCGTAAGTAATATTGATAATGTCTGGAATTCAAATTACACAAAGTATTATCATAAACTCGGGTAAAGTAGCAACACGTTCTAACGTTTGATTTACAAACCTCTTCAATCATCTTAGAAGTATCATGGGCGTAACCCTTAACTAGTTAGCAATAAGTACTAAACATGATTATCGTTCGTTACCTTTAAAATAAAATACCTAATGTTTGAATTCTTCATCAACATCACCTTAGTGCCATTATTTGCAAGTACCTTTACGAAATTTTAGTTAAGGTACCTATAACTGTATTTACTTATCTTTATTTGTATGTTATAAATAAACCGAAGGCAACGAATCCGTCCAGTTTTATAGACATAATATTAATACCTACTTATAGTTTTAAACAATAATAATTACACACAAGCCCTGTAAAAAAAAATATTTCCAAAAAAAACATATTGTTAAAAGAGGGTCAAAGTTGAATCTCATGGATTAAATAAAATTGGCTTAATTACTCGTAGGTATTTTAAAAATTAAAATAAAAGGTATTGGAAAACTACTACAACAGTACTATTTGTATTTTCACAGCTACTATCTCCTATTGAATTTTATTGTATTTACAAATAATTTAGTTTTAATTAAAGTAATAAAAAATTATATACCACATCATCACTGTGAGTTTTTATGAATTAAATAGGTAAATGTATTTTATAGTTATAATAAGTAGGACATGCAATTGATACAGATGAAAATAAAAGTAGATTTATTATTCAGGTTCTGTATGCTCAAAATAAATAAGATTTTTTTGTAAATAAATAACGTAGCAGTGACAATAAATAAAAGTTTTGATAGATGTGAAACAGAATCTTTATTATATTCTGTGAGTGATTCAATAAAATGTAACACATACTACATACCGTGTTTTATTTTCTTGTCCATATTCTAATATTATTTATTATAATTTCTAAATCAAGTGTAGCGTGTGCTGATTTTTGAATTTCTGCTGAAGCCCTTTAGTTATTTTTTTTATTGTTGTACGTACTTGGTTAGTACTTTTGGTTATTATTCTTGTTTGAGCCTTCGTGGCATTAAGGAAAGGATAATTGTTGCTTGATTCTTCAAGCCTCTAGGCTTGGTCGCGAGAAACAGGCGTAGCTTCACCTAGTTCCCAAGACGTTTCAAAGTGATCCTTGTGATTTTATTGAAATAAATGATTTTTGAATTAGAATTACACTGCTGCAAAATAAACTATAGCCAAAAAGATATAACTTTGTTATTGTTATTATAGATATATTGTATTCGGTTCGCGAGTAGATCTGGTACTTAAGGTAAATGTGAAATGTCAACTTAAAATTTAAAAAAAATATATAGATTCACTATTTTTCAAAGGGCTTGCAACCTGTCACGTATGGAATGCTGACTACTGCAAAATGTGGGCATGTGCCAAATATAATGTTTGGACGTGCCTCTGACTACCCCCACTAGACATCTTCAAAGGATCTAAGCGTCTGGAGATCTGAGAGGATGTCTACCGTACTTGGGGATTACAGTCGTGTTCATATTTATTTTATTTTTTATTTTTTAGTTTCACCATACAAAAGACATCAACGCGCGCGTTTGCTACGCTTTCGTAGCACATGCGATAGACATGCGTTGGAAACATCTTTGTTTTGATTGATATAATTATTATTCTGGTTGTTGACCCTATTTATTTATTATATCTTGGTAAATGGCAAATAAGGTTCAGTTCTGATATAGATAGGTATAAGAGCCTATAACAGTAATTGACAACATTCTTAAAATTAAAAAAAAATTTAAAGTTTGTGTCTTTGTGTATTCTTTTGGAGGTTAAAATGTTTTAGCTTAGGTACTTAACGGCCGTACTTTGAATTCAGATTCTATGAGAACAAAGCCATAAGCGGGAGAAGTTAGTTGACTATAAATTATTAGCCTCGTAAAATCAATGTTAAGTGATAGTGGAGTTTATAACTAAAATATTATTGAGGTACTAATTATCTACTGTAAAATAAAATTTACATGTACGATTTTAAATGTTAAAGATCAAATCATAAAAGAAGTAAATAAAAGTTCCGAATTTAATTTTGCACACCAACTATAATATTATTTTATTTAAGTGTTTAACACTGCTTTGAATACAATAAGAAATACAGAATATTTATATAATAAGAGTTTTCAAAGAGAAAAAATACAATGTGTTACAAATACATGATTGTCTTATATTTTAGGCTCTAAGTGGCAAGATGCTTATATTCTTTCTAGTAACACTAACTACTATATATATATGTAAATTATATACAAAGAATAATTATATACTTTATAACCACGCTACAATTATCTACACAAAATTAGTAACTTATAGAAATGGTAAAATTTCAGGTTACATTTTTTTTAATTGGACTAGAAAAGGTATTCTTTACAACGACTACAACAAAATTAAGTCTAAAACAATTTAAAAGGAAGAAATTATAGATATTTATTATTTGAATTGCGCTCATTAAACATCCTATGGCACTTATCGCATTGCATTTCCTCTGATATTTCATTATCACTATGTTCTCGAAGATAATGAATATACTTTCTGTAAATATATTCTCAGTAATTGCATAATACATACAAAAGTTGGTTCTTTTAAAAGTGTGTAATAAATATCAGTCAAAGATTAACCGATTTAGGTAATAAATGTAATACTAAACCGCTTTAGGAGGACTTTCTTATAAAAAAATACAATTTAAACCTTTTCAACGTGTTACAAGCCAACCGTGAATAGAAATGTATGTATTAAAATAGATTAAGAAGAGCCAACAGAATACGAGGACTTACCTACTTATTATTTGACGGATAAAATTGAACATGTGCTCGAAATATAATAAAAACATGTGAATTACCCACAAATTATTGTTCAGGGTGTCAAGTTTGCAATGCACGAATCCTTACAAAAATATTAAAATGAATAAAATTATAGTTCCGCCTGACAGTTTTTTTTACAAACAACTTTAGCATAGGTATTTTACCGAGATCAAAAACCAGCCTACAACCAGATCAAGACGTATTTTCCAATTTAAATAACGGATGTAACATTCAGGTATTTGGACATCATAATTCGTAATCTAAAAGAATGTGTTTGGAATACCTTCAAGACTTACTTATTATTCTTTAGTGGGTTCCTTCAATTCCAGCATGTGATTTGCGACTTTTTCGTAGATGGATCGCTTGTAGATCCGTGGCTGGCTTCCAGGCACCCTATCCAGGCCGTAGTTGTTGTCATCGTCGAACCAGTTTGAAGCGCGCTGAAAATATTTTTATATTATTTTTATTATCATAGGTAGTATATTATTATATTCATTTAGTAGATACAGTTTTTAATGCTACTCATAGATAGATCACCTATTCTATTCTTACAAAGGTTTGAGCAAAATATTAAAGTAAAGTAAAATTTTAAGGTATTTTTTTAATAGAAAATATACCTTTCATGGTTTATAAACGCTACAGCCAATCAAGTTTTTAATTATTGTTCCTATGACTAATTTAAATAGTTATTATAATATAATATGCAAAACGATATCATATTTTGGATCTGTCTTGACACCTAAAGGTCAATAAAAAACTTTTTTTACATTTTACCTCTTATTTTTTTATGATGAGTAGATTCTGAGTTTGTTCACAGCAAAAATAATTTCTTACATCCTTACAATAAAGCAACAATACATGTTTATTGAGTGAAGAAGTCTACTACAATTTTGAGATTTTATTTTATGTTATTTTCCACGTTTAACAAAAGCGCTGCGACCTTGAAACAGTATAAATGTACGTTGACTTCTGATAATAACTTTCAATAGCAAGCAGAAAAAATAAGACTACCTACTACGTATCAGGAAGTTTCTGAATAATCATATCAATTGTCCTAGTAGGTTAACTCCAACACGATGCAAAAACAACAACAAATAAAACCTCAGTTAAAGGTAAAACCGTAGAAGTAGAAAATTACGTTTGACATTTAAATGCTATTTAGTAACACGTTTTTATGCTATTAAATATCGCAAAGTCAATATCAATAAATACATATTAACGTGCAATCTAGATCAGCCCATCCAACTTGATAAGAACGCCCACGTATCAATTTCTTACGTCACTACTTTCAACAATATTATTTACTGACGTGTGGGAGTTCGTTTTGACGTCAGTTCAATAGGTTCACTTGTATAAAAGCTAATCGACGAAAATAGAACTTATAATTCAGTAGCTATTTCAGCTTAGCTTTTCTGCAATAACGTACAAAGTATTAAATTATCCTCTTAATATGATAATCCTTTAGTAACAGAAAGCAATTAATTTTATATGTGCTTTTTAGGTCTCTAATGATGTTACGATATTTATGATGACAGAAGACGAAAGTTTACAAATTAACACGTTTACGTAATATTAATGACTTATTTAGCTCAGAGATGTGAAATATTTTATGTTATTTTCATATAAGACGCAGCCATCGTGATTAATGGTTTTGTCTAGATATATTCAGTTCACTTGAGTATGAAAATGAATAAGAAAATGTGTAACACAATGAATTTATTTGATCCGTTCATATAAATTGTAAACATTTTGGCCCTCTTCGCTGCTCGCTACTACTATCCTATATCTAATGTCAATGTATACCTAGAACCTACATACCTCAAGTCTGAAATTGATGACGACAGCAGAAGTCTGGTGGTAGGGCACGGACACGACGCGAGACGATGGGAAGTATCCGGGGAAGTTGGCGGTCACCTCGTAGTGTCCAGGAGTCAACAGTCTGAAGAAGTCACCGAAGGGACCTGTGACAAAATAAATAATCTCCTATTATGACCTGAACTTCGGCGTCTAGAAATCTAAAAAAATATTTATCTATTATGCTTGAGAATTGCAGTTGCGAGGCATATTTTTACATAAGTACATACTACATAATCACTACATAGTATAAAGCAAAGTCGCTTTCCGCTTCCCGCGTCTGTAGGTATGTATGTATGTTTGCTTATATCTTTAAAACTACACAACGGATTTTGATGCGGTTTTTTTTAATAGATAGAGTGATTCAGGAGGAAGGTTTAATAATGTATAATAACATGCTACCCGTGCGAAGCCGGGCGGGTCGCTAGTGTATATAAAAAAAAGAAAAGTGTAAATGAAGAGCTTCTAAATTGTCTCGAAACGTTAGCAATACAAGTAAAACGTGGTAATTAGCCTTATTTTCATTTAAAATGATTAACAACGGTCTATACCTAGATAGTTTAATTATTTTTGTGTTTTTTAATACCTACTTTGTAATATATATTATAATTTATATTTATTATTTATTAGATGTTATTTCATTCTGTAAATAAAATAAACGGCTTAGGTACACTATTAAATTAATATATGTATTCGTAGGTAGTATTAGTCTTTTTGCTAGTGAACCAGTATAAAACTAATAGATTAACAACAAATTCTTCCTACGCAATCACAACATGACATTTAAGACTGCTTGTCTATGTCTAGATGATTTCAAAAAAATGTGGTTACAACATCGATGATAAAAAAAATCATGAAACACTAGCATCATCCTGCAGCTTCTATTGCGTGTTACCCGGATAAAGTATTAATGCTATTCCGTTATACTATGTTACTATAGGTATCTATCAGTCCAGCCGTTAGGTACCGCGTGATTGAAACACAAAAAATCCTAATATAATATTATAAATGCGAAAGTTTGTGAGTTTGTATACATATATGTGTGTACCCTAATCAATCCTCAACGACCAAACTGATTAAGATGAAATTTGGTGTAGTATGTATGTATGATGGACAAATCAGATAAACAGAAGAGGTAACTTATAATACGAAAAACAACCCCAAAAAAATATGACATGGTGGTGGTGTGCAAAAAATATGACATCTCAGACCGAATTTGACCGAAAACATTGATTTGTCATAGCAACGCATTCTATCAAAAAGGTTGAATCCTACTAAAAAATCTGACATCAATTTGACTACCGAATGATACGCATTCTACCAAAAGTCGTAATAAAATGTATTTTATCAAAAAAAATCTGATATTTATTTTGGTTACTGAATGATACGCATTTTACCATAATTCGTAATTTATGATTTATATGTCAAGGTTTATAGCAAGTAAATAGTCTATGCAATTACTGAAATTTGGGCAGGACAAGTCTGTCGGGTCGGCTAGTAGGAAATAAACTTAACCATTTGATATAGTTAAGAAAAAAACATTACGAATGAAGTGCAACAGTTGGACCTTATTCAACATCATCATGTTAAGAGGCTCCCAGTCGCTGATTGCTCTTTTTCGAAACGAAAAAAGAAATACTTCTGAACAAGCCACATCTCCTATTTTTATAAGTATATTACTTCAGGTTCCTACCTAGATTTCTATTAAGCTGAAAACATAATAGCAGAAACTTTTCACGATAAAGATATTATTTCAAAATGATACGTTTTAGAATTTATGATCGAAATATTTTATATACCTACTATTAAAATCAACTTGTGATTTATTGTTAAAGATAGGTAATATGTAGATCTAGATTTCTATTAGAATAGATTTTTGATAAGTAGTTATACATAATTTATATCATTAATTTATTCGAAAAGCTAAGGCGGACCACGCTCCGACGTGTGTTTGTCATCATTGCAGCGGTCGGTAGGATTATTTATCGAAGTGATTAAAGATGGATACATCTTTATTCACATATACTAAGGAGATGTGGCTTGTTCACAAGTATTTATTTTTTCGTTTCGAACAAAAACAATCGTCGACTGGGAGCGTAATCGACTGGGAGCGTAATAAAGATCCAGACGACAAATGATACATACTAATTGAGTCGCACCGACTCGATCCCAAGCTGTTAGGAAACACTTAAAGCAGCCATCATTCTCAATGTACTGAACTGAATGCAAACAATGTTTATTAATTCAATGCAGAGGACAATAGGACGTTTACATTGCATCACAGTTGTTATGGGGTAATAACTCGTAACAAAGGTAGTAGATTTCATCGATTTGCGATCAAATTCACCACTCATCGCACTATATGGTATAGCCTATACCATATAGTGCGATGAGTGCGATGAGATTCAGTACCTACCTGTATATGTAGGTACTGAGTATGAGTAATATGAGTATGCGACTTTTCACCGTGGTTTGGTATCTGCCAAGATAAATCTCAACTCAACTAAGAAATTTGATTATTCTATTATAAAATGGAAGCTAGGTACAAGTTTCTTTTAGGGTTAAGCTCGCCTTTATACATATTCTTTGTAATGTCATAATTGTTAATGTTTTCTGTGTACAATCAAGTATTCAAGTAAAGTTTTTTTTTTAAGAAATGATTGGCTACAGCGGAAGTCCAGCGCTGCATAGCAACACGCAGTAGCTTCATACTGAGTTATACCAATTTACCACCACTTAGTCATAGAAGTTCTAAATCTGTTTCAGTTTAAATTCCGTAGGTGCGAGTCTATTATTTATAAGCTTATTTTTAGTTTTCAAATACCCTATTATTGTGGTTTGAATAAATGGTTTTCTTTTTTTTTTTTAATTTACTTGTAGATATTTTATAAAGTCTCACCATAGGTACCTAAACATTATCGATATCCTTTGTAAAAACTCTTGCTTTGTTATATTATATAAATAAATTTTAAAGAAAATTGAAAAGGCCTTGCAAATAACAAAACGTTCGTATTCACTTTACATGAAAATACAGTGAACTACACCAACCTTGTCCACTGAAAAATCCAGCTATTGAGAGCTTAGCAACCGCTGTTTGTGATTCAAATGCAAAAGGACATAGATCACATGAATACTAATCATTGTTGGCATCACTTGAATAACCATGATAAATAACATTATGTACTTATTTGTTTGGCAACAACAAAGACAGTTAATCACTATAATTTACAAGGCTACTATAGTGGAAACCCCTGCGACTTTCCGCGTGGTTTTTCATATTATTATATTAACTTTGACGTCACACACTCGTATAAATCCTTTAGGGGTAGTTTTTCGAGATAAAAAGTATTCTATGTATAATATTCAATCCAGTTCGTAATCTACTAGATGATTATAATTACCTGCAGTAGTGACGTCGTGGCGAATAGGTCTAGGTACATTCCCAGTGATATTGACGACTGATATGATAGCATTTTCTAGATAGTTCGCTTCATCGCAGACAGTTCCTTTGATGCCGATGTGAGCCGACCAGAGATAAGCCAATAGTGCTTCTCTGTTCCTTTCCCACTCATACTCCAACTTGTTCGCTGGGGTGTACTTGTCGCAGCCTAGTTCCAGGGTGATCTCGAAGGCATTGGTGGCCAGGTAGTTGAAGTCTTGCATGCCTAGAATAAATGTAATTTTAAGTTAAAAATCACAAGATCTAATACAAAAGCATAGATGGTAAATTTTGATATATAAAACTGCGTAGTTAGAAAACTTAGATAATATTGCATTGAAACTGGCTGCTCCTTAATAAGTTTATTTTATCATGTTTAACTAACTACTAATCAATTCCTTTGCTATTATTTAAGGCGATGGCCTTGCAACTTGTCTAGTATGGAATTGTAACTACCTACAGGAAAATGTGGGTAGATATGTGCCAAATGTAGCATTCCACGTGACAATGTTGTAAGCCTGGGTTTTTCATGATGTTTTCATTTACCGTTTTGAGTACGTGCTAATGCCATTGAGCTTAATGTACTACGTACTAGAGGAGCTATCCAAGCCAATTAAATTGCTCAATTTTCAATTATTAAAGCCAAAGTCCGCTTGCAGCGTAAAATAAATATTTATATGGCTAAACGAAACATTGAAACGTAAAGCGCTGACCGCTGAATGGCTTAAGTTACTTTCAATCAAAAAGGTCGTAAGCGCCACGAAAAACACGTTCGCGCGTCACAGGCGTTAGACTCGGACTGAGTCCACTGTGGTCCAGGGACCGCAAGGCGCACCGCAAATTATTACTTTGTGGTGTCATCTCTAGTACGTAGTACATTAAGCTCAATGGCTAATGCACATATTTTAACACTCAAACAGATAATAGAACCTACCATTAATATCATACATACGAGTAAGTTATAGATATAACAACACAATTTGAAACATCTATGATATTTGACACGAGAATCAAACCAGTACCTTTTTTTGGCATCTCAGCTGGCTTAGCTCATAAAATCACTATGGCAAACTCTCATAAAAACAATGAACAATGCGAATCGCGTCGTAAGTAGGTATCGCTTACTTTTTAGTAGCACAACCAGTCCAAACTTCACGGTCAACTCCGGGTAGGCAGGTACGTAAGTAAATGTCAGTAGATATATTAGTACCTACAGATAGATCAATCGCTAGTCTTCCTGCTTCACACACTTCCTATCTCATTCCTCAGTAGGTATTAAAGGGTAAGAAAGAACCAACAATAGCTCGTTATAATTGCTAAATTACTTTCCTGCCATTCAACTACCGTACGATATAGGTTGATTCCTTATGCAACGAGGTTGACATCTTTATCGGTTTCGTTTTCGTGTTTCGTATTCATAAATATTAATAAAATCTAACATCTATACGATAAAAAAGCCTGGTATCCATCTTATTACGAAAACTTGATACAATATTAGGTATATCTCGGTTCGTCCTCGACCCGGTCAATACTCGTACTTATAATAGGAGTATCTATTTGGATCGTGATGAGATAATGTCATAATGCTTATGCAAAAACTAAAAACGAGCAGGTAGATTACGAGAATGCATACGAATATTTCATATAGTAATAATAATATGATATCACTTATATGTTTGCCCACCTTCGTCTTTAGAAGATAAAAGCACTTTATATATATCTACAATTATGTTTTTATTATAAAATAACTTTTTGCTACCCTATAAATTAGCTTTTTAGGATTCCGTACCCAAAGGGTAAAAACGGAACCCTATTACTAAGACTTCGCTGTCCGTCTGTCTGTCACAGGGCTGTATCTCATAAACCATGATAGCTAGACACTTGAAATTTTCACAGATTATGTATTTCTGTAGCTGCTCTAACAACAAATACTAAAAACAGAATAAAATAAATATTTAAGGGGGGCTCTCATACAACAAACATGTTTTTTTGCCGTTTTTATAGATAATGGTACGGAACCCTTTGTGCGCGAGTCCGACTCGCACTTGGCCGGTTTTATTTCTGCCCCGCTACGTTATATCCAATTTATTACCCCCCAGAAGTGATTGTACGAGTAGGTACGATATCGCATGACGATATAATTATTTTAATAATTTTATATTCTGTTGCCGTTGCCGGTTTTTATTTTATACCGGTAGCGGTAGGATAACGATGTCGATTTATTGTATTCACAAATTTATGTTTACAGCTACATCTATGAGTAAATCCATGAATGATAAAGATCCATCGGTAACCATTGATGGTAAATATCAACTAACTAAATGGGCTTTTTATTCGAAATACCAACCTTCGAATGTGACAGCTTATTTATTGCCATTTCATAATGCTGGTGTTTATTTTGAGATCAGAAGCTTCGCAACTCATCTTCGTCAAATCATCGACCTGTAGGTATTCTACATTCTAACCGTTCTTCGAAAGCGAAATGTACGAATAAGACCGATGACATAACGGTTCTGCAATAAGAATTTTCTAGACGAGACGTATTCTAGTTTAAACCTTAGTTTCCGGAAGCGCTAATAGTAAAACAACGGCTGTAATGTAGCGGTGACCAATGTGCCGTTTGCCACTTTTAAGTCCGGACTTCATTTCTAGCCTCAGCGGAGCACGGCAGGTCTTAGAAAACCAGAAACACTTTACCTAATGTAATGTTATGTATAATCTATTGTAATTATTATAAGCATATTTGGATTAGTATCTATTTGAAACCAGTAAACTATCGATAGAAACAATGATGTCAAAAATGGTTCTAGTAGCAATCAAGTATTGTTTGCAACTGCTTGAGTTTGATTGCAACACAACTTATGTGCCTAATGGGGCCAAATCCAAATAAAGCCAAATAATACCATACATATCCGATACATACTTATTATTATAATGGTTGGTATTTAAACTGTCTAGTTAGCCAAATAAATCTAACGAATAAGCTAGTTTTTCCATATTTTTGTTTAAATTCAGATGTATTGTGGATATACCTAATGTCTTATAAACGCCTACAACAAATTCCACATCAAATTTTGCATAATTTACAAGTAATAATGTCAAGTTATTTTTCGTAGCAAGATTATAAACAAAACGTAACTAAAACATTATTCCCGACTCCACACTGCGACTCCGTGCTATACTTATCAAAACCTATGATAGATAGGATTTTTAGCTATAAGCACTTATGACTCCATATTCATTTTCATTCGCACTGAAGTACAATAGTAGCTTCGACTAACCTCCCTTCAAGCTGTACCAAGCTGCCCCATTGGTTACCCCTCCTTGCTTGCCGAAGTTGTAAGTACTAGTCTCATCCGGGTTGATGGCGTTACATCCTCTACGGGTTGTAGACGCCATATCGGCGTGGTTTGACGCGTAGGCCATAGCCAACTCCCTAGAAAAAAAACTAATATATAACACAAAAACAACATGAAGTCTCCAAACAATTGAAATTGTTACAAGTATTCACAAAGCATAACAGATGTGACCATATGATTTGTCACACACACCATAAATAGATAAACAATCAGTGCCGGATTTAAGCATAGGCAACATAGGCAATTGCCTATGGGCCGCCAAAACAAGGAGGAAAAATTAAAAAAAAAAAAACTTCGAGATCAAGCAGCACGAAATATGAGCCCAAATTTTTAGGAACAATATGTACGATTCGAGGGCCTCCACCACATGCTTTGCTTATGGGCCGCCGAAGTCTAAATCCGGCGCTGTAAACACGGCGTGTAATGTCGTAGACCATGTGTTTGTGTAGAGCATAAAAATGTATGTAAATTAAGAGTAGGCAGGTATGTACCTGAAAGTGTCATCATCAGGGCTAGCAGAGTATTCAGAGACTGGAGCTCCACTGCGGCTTTCGTCGTAAGGGTAGTTAGCTACGAGATCTCCTCCATGCATCGCTGCGCTCAGAACGAAGGGAATGGACATGATCCATCTCATAACCGCCCTGGTCTCTGGCTCGAGCTAAAAAAATATTGTGTTGGGAAAAATCGCTATGACATACACAACAAAAAAAACGAATATGCAGATAAGTAACTAAAATACCTAACGTAAAAACTTTTTTTCAAATGCTTCGACAAAATTTTGGCTTTGAAATGTCCTTCAATATATTTATATATTTAAATCACAATCCGTTTTTGCTACGGATGGTAACAAAAATGATCTAGATTAAGTAAGTATTCATATTTATACAACTTTGTACAAATTTATCGACAGGTAATAAATACTTACGGGTGCAGCAAGTCTAGTCAGATCCTTCAGCAAATGATTATTGTGGTTGATCCCTTGGCGTTCATACTCGAACGTGATCGCGTCCAAGTCAGGGAAATTTCGATTCAAATCAACCGTGTGATTATTGGTGCGACCAATCAGGTAATCTAAACCTCCCTATAAAATAATATCAATGGATCAGCTGTGTTTATATAAGGAATCAGTTGGAACAAATATTTTTCAGGGTTCCAATAATCCATCAGTCTGCTGGTCCGTTTTAAGTTGTTGCAATCAATTTCTATTTGAAACAGGTAAGCTAACGAAAACCATAATGTCAAAATTGGTTCTGGTTGCGATCAAGTTTTGTTAGCAAATGCAGCTACCTAATCTCAAAGCTGCTGTATTTACCGGTTTTAAATAGAAACTGATTAAAATGTACAGCAACAAAGCTTACGTAAGCAGTTTTATTCGCAGACCCGTGACACGTATGGATAAACGTAGTAAACCAACGCTTACAAACTACACAAAGAACAATGCCCAAAAATGTATGGACACCGTCCCCACCCTTGTAGCACTTTAAAACCTATGTTAACCGAAGGGCCATGGTCATTTTATCATTTTATTGTATGACAGCGAAACAGAAATGTGCATCCGAAAAAAGTTATATCGACATGAAGAAACCGGAATCAGTCACAATAATAATTATGTTTCCGATCACGATGCTTTTCTTTTTACTGTGGGATGGTTTCGTTCGGAGTTTTCAAACAACTCTTTAGAATTAAATGCTGACTCCCGCTCGGGAACAACTCACGGAGCAGAAAAAAGTTCATAAATAATTCTGCTGAATATTGGTTTTGTAAGGTTACCATTGACGTTTTTTTTAGGAGATTTCAAATAAAATACCTTATTAATTACAAATAAAACCTTTATTCGGTATTTTGAGTATCTATTACAATATTGTCCCAGGCACTGGCTGGCCCAACGAAATTCTCTAAACGCCTTCCAATCCCAAAGTACCAAACGATGCTGACGACATGCGCGCAGGCACCAACTGTCCTCATACCCGTCAAACATGAGCAGTAATATGCCTGAATAGCGTTTATTCCCTGTGCGTTATTCAGTATTAAATACGTATAATAGGTCGCATTAGACCTATGTCTTGATAAAATTCGACCCCTTAGAAGAGTGCAATCTTCCGTGTCTATACCGTATTGATTCATAATTGGGCTTGGAGTTGCACAAACCTCTATGTTATAGACGCCGCCACGTAAATGTTCGCTGACATAGGAAGCTGCCAGTTTTAGATGATATGTCCCCAAGCTAAACAAAATAATATCTTCGTTTGACAATTCAGGGAACGGCATATTTATGGACTCGTCAGTCAATGTCCTGAACGCAACCCGCTGCCTGTTAACATTTTCTGCAACAACGTAGTTGCCCAAGTCATTGTTGATATGAATTCTGTGACTGATTCGTTCTACGAACTCTGTGGCGTAGACACTATCATGAAAAGGCTCCCTGAAGGTGTTGATAAGCGCTCCAGCAATCCGGAAGTCAGTGAAGAAGTGAGGAAGTGATTTATTGAATACCACGTTCCTGAACATTTTAAAGTGAACATTTTAAACTAGCAATCAAAGTGGGAGACAAATACGCGTACGCTCAAGGAAGTTCCGAAAGGTACTTAGGAACAATTACAATAACCAATAAAACCGGCAGCGGTAGACAGGCAAGCGATAAGGGAACAAAGACATACTTCCCTTCTCCCCGCCCTTCCACCACCTCCTGCTCTGCGTCGTGTGGCGCTGCGCGTGCGGCTCTTATTATAACCATTCTATACTGCTCTCAAAAACTTACCAAAATGTAATTATATTGTAGTAGGTATGGTTACATCATGTCGAAAAAGTATAATAAACGGCACAATAAATTGTTACTGATTCCGTATTCTTCATGTCGATATAACTTTTTTCGGAAGCATATTTCAGTTTCGCCGTCGTACAATAAAATGATAAGATGGTTATGGCCCTTCGATTAACATAGGTTTTAAAGTGCTACAAGGGTGGGGACGTTTTGAACATTGTTCTTTATATTTATATTTATAATAAACTTAGAGAGTAAACATTTTTTCGATCCAGTTGTAAAGATGAGTTGATTTAATTTGCATGATATATTTTAGAGTAGATCTTTCAAAAGTATCAGGAAGATTCGTACACATTTAATATTCAATTCTGATTCATAAAATGAAGCTAGACGAAGTAATTTTTACTTCCTAGCAGTTGACTGCTGTTAAGAAATACCAGTCAAGTATTCAAAATAGTAACATTGGTGAAAAAAACATATATAAGTAAGTAGACTTTTCTAGTTTACGAGTCGGGTTTGTAATTGGTTCGTAAAAGCTCCATACTAAATTCATTTTGTTCTTGCAATCACCTACACTACAATTATTAGGTAAAATTTGTATTTTCGTATTTTTCTTTGTACCTAATAAAATAAAAACTACTTGACCAAAATTAATTCACTTATCAGCAAGTAACATACAGATATTTTTTTTTTCATTAGATATTCCCACAAAAATTGCAATAATGTAATCTAAGGTACTTATAAAACTTTGCCTATAATCTTCTTAAGTACCTACACTCGTACGAAGACGGGCCGAAAATCTAGTAACTAATAAAGATATATTAATAAGGAAATACCTAAGGATATAAGTAAGCCGTATTGATTTCGGAATCCTTTATGTGTGTAGTTGAATTATTTAACGATTTAATTAAATTACTTACGGTCTCGCGGGATAGTTGCCAGCCATCAGGGTTCATGGATGGTAACAAATGGATCCTGGAACCCTTGATAAGATCCCTGATGTTCTGATCATTGTTCAAATACTGGTCGCACAAATAATGGGCCAAAGCCAGCAGCATCACGCGGCCAAGAACTTCGTTTCCGTGAATATTACCGATATATTTTACTTCGGGTTTGTCTGGACAGGAAATATTTTTTTTTATAACCTGAATATAAAAATACCTACAAGAAAAATTAATATGCAATTTTTACTTACATGCCTGATGAAAACCTGGTGTCTCCGAGAATTCGATCACATACAACGGTACGCCCCGAACAGATGGCTCACTCAAAGTATACACTCTGGTTATCGAAGGACATTTTTGATGCACCTCTTCCAAAACAAGGGGTAGTTCCTCATTATTGTGATGCTTCCACTCGAACGCTGACGACGCTGCTACAGTCAGAGCCAGGCACAACACCAGATACGAAGACATTGTATATATTTTAATTATTTTTATCTTAGCATTTTATCGTGAGCAGAAACAAACCACTAAACTATACCCGCGCGTTGCTCTCCTCTTCTCAAAGTATTGATCGATTTTTCCCGCCCGCGCAACTCGCAGTGGCCTCGTACGTCAATGTACCACTCCCTTTCGCACATACTCTCACTCTTTCCCTCTCCCCGTTTGACACACCCTTGCTTGTTAGTAGTGATGGGATCATGCACACATGTTCAATCGATTATGTAAGCATTCGATAATCTGCACGCATTTTAAATTCGTTCAGTTAGTCATGATGTTACAAATACTTACCAATAGTAGCTGATTTCTGTCGTAATACCTAGCAGAAAGTTATTATTTATTCCATGTTAGGATCAATCGTGGTTATTGAGTCTATTTTTTTTTACATCTGTAAGTATGACCAACGTTTTGCACTAGTTAATGTTTGTTAAAAAAGTAGGTAGGTACTATGAAAACTAGGTATATCTAAAAAGTTTTAATATTCGTTTTCGTAATTTATTGATTTCTGTAGTAAGTATAATTAAATCTATTCAATCAAATTATTTCACAGCACTAGCTATGATGTCTACAAACATGCATGTTGTTTCCTTCAAACTTTGATGGAGAAGGGCGCCAGCTTTGTAGTTCGTTTAGTACCTATGTAACTACTTACAAGTAAAATGAAAAATCTTTACAGGTTTGATCATATAGGTTTAATTAAATAAATCTACTAAACTGTTTTATAAGTCAATAATAGTCTAAAAACTACAAATTAATTAAGTAAGCAATAAAACAATCGGGCAATTTAACTGTTCAATATTGTCATTCTTTTAGCTATTTTTCTTGTGAAGCATTCTCCTAAGAAGACTAGTGTAGCAAAGACGATGCCTAAAAAATATAAAATGAAAACTCCCTGAAAGAAATACAAAATTATCTAAGTAGAAGTTTAAGTAAAAGTATTGTACCTACTCGTACTATTTCAAGTAATGTGATGTCTGTGATTTAATTTTCCTAGGTAAGTACGAGTAGGTATTAAGGTAACAGATTAAAAAAATAAGAATTGATAACTTACGCCCACGTGGTGTAAACCTAATATGGTGTACGATCCTGAACTAGAAGATGTTGAACGTGAAAACATTACCGCTTGTTGAACTTCAAAATTCAGGTATTTTAATGCCACCTAAAAAAACGAAAAAAAATTTAAAACAAACCTCCTTGTCATCGGTACTTGTCCACTTTATTTTGTGGACAAGCATGTCAAAGAGCTAGATTAAAAAAATAAAATCGAATAAAGAACCTCTTCTTTTTTTTAATAATCTGTAAAAAATCAAGCAAAGATAAAAAGAAGGCTAAGGAAAAAAATATTTTATATGTCTATCAATAAATATAATAGCAATAGTATTTAATTTTACAAGTTTAATTTTTTTTTTATAGCAAAAACATAAAAAAAAATCCTGAAACGAATGTTTGATCTGGGGTCAGTAATTAGCTAACCTTTACGTAATAGACAGAAGGACCCTTAAAGTAGGGACTGAATAAATTAACCGACTTGGTATTACATGGATCTCACAACTTTTTACGGAAGAAGAACTGAGTTGCGCTGCGAGATTTGGCTTTAGTTACAAGTTATGTTTTTGATGGCATTATTTATACACAAACAAGCATGTTTCTCTATGGCTTTTAAATCTGGCTGGCTTTTTACGCTGACCTGTGTTTCCCATGCTAATAAAAGGCCTGATGCGTGGAGTCTTCCTATAAGCGCGCTCATTTTCTCCGTATAAACTGAGCTTTTCCTCATCATCACCACACATTGTTCATAGTAGAAATCCTCTAACATCATAGTGAGATCTGACAGGGCATCTTTTGTTATATAATCACCGATCGCAAAGTAACCTGCGAATATAACCGTTCTCTAAACTTGTAATTTGAAGCACACACGTAGTACATACCAAAAGGCGTGTATTCCACACGCCTTTTGGTGTGTACTACGAAAGGAGGGAATCCCTTTCGTAGTACATATCAAAAGGTCGCATCATATTAAACTTCTAAGAGGGTGCCTTGTAACAGGAGTCGGAAGTATATTTGAAAATAGCATTTGAACGAAGTCACTAGTTATAGGTACTTAACATCATTAAGTTATAAAAACTAAAAAGAAAACCGAAATTTTTTCGACCACTCGAAAAGTCAAGAAGCTATAGGTATTAGTTTTAAGTTTGATGCCTCAAACTTAAAAAACGAATCCTCTTGACTTTTCTCGTTTGGTCCTTAACCGTTACGAGTAAATTTATAGGACCAACTTTGGACTATTCAAAACATCCGAATCACACGCAAGGCCCTGTATGTCAACGATTGCTCTTTTTCGAAACGAAAAAAGAAATACTTCTGAACAAGCCACATCTCCTATTTTATAATGTATAGTATATGTGAATAAAGATGTACCCATCTTTAATCACTTCGATAAATAATCCTACCAACCGCTGCAATGACGACAAACACACGGGGCACCAGTGGCGGCGCGTGGTCCTCCTTTGCTTTTCGAATAAATTAATGATATAAATTATGTATAATTACTTATCAAAAAAAATTCTAGTAGAAATCTAGATATACATATTACCTATCTTTAACAATAAATTTCAAGTTGATCTTAAAATAGTAGGTATCAAAGTATTTAAATCATAAATTCTAAAACGTATCATTTTTAAATAATATCTTTATCGTAAAAAGTCTCTGCTATTATGTTTTCAGCTTAATAGAAATCTAGGTAGGAACCTAAAGTAATATATTTATAAAAATAGCAGATGTTGCTTTGTTCAGAAGTATTTGTTTTTTCGTTTCGAAAAAGAGCAATCGTCGACATACAGGGCCTTAAGTAACATAAAAAAGCAAACAAAAAATAAATACGCTTCGAGTTTAGAACCTCCTTTCTTCTTTGGTTGTAAAACATTTATTATCCGAAAATGGTTGTTATTATCTACCTGCTGGAAGCTTTTCAATGCTAAAAGACATGTTTCTTGTAAAACTTCTCTCCTTTAGCTCCTCAGCTGGAATAGGGCGGAATTGACTTACAAGTTGCTTTACCAAGGGCTGTAATAAATAAAAAAAAAGTCCCTTTCACAACTTCTAAACGCCTGGAAATTTTAGAACATATCTTGAAGATTACGGTCATAAACTAATTTTTCACGCTTTTATTCGTTTCACCTTTATCAAACAATGTACAATATTGATATTCTTCACCAACTTCTTATTATTAGATCATTATCATATTTGGCAGTTGTGTGTAGGTAGTTCTAATAATAATACAATAATTAAAATATCAATATGATGATGCAGCCAGGATCAGCTCTTCACGAGGAAACTCTTTACGGCTAATAGCACGAACACCAAACTTTGTACCTATATGCATTCAATTGCTTTTTAGTGCAGTACCGGATTACGGATTTAAATGTATCAATATAAAATGCCTACACTCTGGAATAATAAATAAGCTACTTTTTATCCAGGTACTAGTACCTAAGCTACTACTAGGAAGCTACTCGTGTCAGCTAATATTTTAGGGAATGTAGGTACAATTATTCCTTTTGGTTTGTAATAATTAGCCTCGTAGTTATTGTCGGCGATATAGTGCAGCCTCCTTGTATGAGGTAGAATAAAAACTCCTTAGTATACAGAGTTCGAATTTTAAAAAGGTTGTGAGTTGGTGGGTATGGAAAAACAGTATGGTGACATGGTGAGTGATGAATTGTTGTTAAAAAGAGATTATTATTGTATTTTACGAAATAAATGTGATGTGAGTATATTTGTGTTTTTAATTATACTAGAATCTGGTAAGTAGTTTACACTCGTAGTACCTATATAAATTTAAACATAACTTTCAGCTCAAAGTAGGTATTACCTCATTTGAATGCGTAAGAGAAAAAATCCAGGCATCGCTTGTTGCCCCCCACTCCATTTCCCTGTTGACCAAGTCCTGCACAGTATCTATAGAAGGCTCGTACTTGGGTACTGTGAATGTTGAAGCCAGGCCAGCGCCGTATGCACTGACTAGGATCAAACTAGCCCCTAATATCCAACCTGTGATGCTTCGGTTCCGCCATGACTTTCCATCGTTGCTCTGAGACTAAGAAATTAAAATATTAGACTTAGTTACTTAGATAGAATAGAAAAACAATTTTATTTATATAAAGATATAAATATATAGGTAGTACAGATAGTTGCTATTCGTACTAATAAATCTGTAAGTTTATAAGGATGTTTGGATGTTTGTGCCTCAATAACGCTTATACGATCAAACGGATTTGGATGAAACTTGAACATACGTAGCCGATGTCCTGGAATAGCATAGGTAGGCATAGGATTCTTATTATAAAGATACCACGAGAGCTAGTTCTTCTATAGGAATATGGTAAAGTTTATGAAGGTGTGTACTCGTATTTATCACGTATATATACCTCTAATCCATGCTACTTACTTGTGAAATCATCATGCCTAAAACAGTTAAAAAAGCTTTATCCGTTGAACCACTTGCAATCATGAGACTGATGGACGCAAATATTAAGGTTATAACCACGGCCAACCACATGAACGAACTAAAGGGCATCAAGGGCATCTCCCAACTTGCTAAAAGCCTAAACAGAGAACAAAGTACACCTTATTGGATGGCTAAGGGATGTATGAAAGAAAAGTGCACACGGCGGAGATGCGAATGTTCTGATAGATGTGTGGAATGATGAGAATGGATTAGATTTGGAAGTAGTATGTCAGAGGAAGTTTTAAAGTAGCACCCAATGATATTTTGTTTGAGAAACATAACTTATAATAAAACAAACCCCAAACACAGCACAAACATTATATAATATAGGTAACCTTATCATTTGTTAAGATTTTTATAATGTCTCAACGTTTGGGGTATAACCCACAACACAACTTCCTCTAGGTTAGGGGGCTCCGTTATCCAATTTCGCTATAGATTCTCAGTTTCGCTCAAAGAAATTACAATTTAGATCATGAAAAATGATCTAAATGCCTTATTATTTTGGAACTGGCCAGCAAATAATGTTCGTAAACGCCATATTCTGCGACTGCCTTGTATACCTTTTGATGCAGGAGCAGAAGCCGGATTACTAGATACTGAGGAGATCAGTCTGGCCTCAGATAGACAAGATTAATTAATTCACGAGTACTTGCTTAGGTGAAGGTGCTACGCATGTCACAGCTGATCTTATGGCTGCTGCGGAGAAATCCAAGAACAAATACTCATCAAACCAAGAGTATAATGCAGCTTAAACAGAAAATAAACACTCATAGGTTAATTCTAATTCATTATACCACGTAGGTACAGTCATTACTACGGTTAAAGTTATGCTACGCTGATCCGATATAAATTCTAGAGCTTTTACAATATTTTATAAGCCCGTTAGTAGCTGACGAGGCCTTCGGAAACACGAAAATTACCGAGGTGCATAGCTGTAATCATAGTACTGCAGGCATAGCCATATTCACCCGAGAAATTAATTTAGCTACGAAATAATATACAATAATCACATTTGAACGTAGAATATAGCGCCGTAGACGTGAAATTTTGGTCGAAGCGAGTTTAGAAAAATACTTTTTTGTTTAATCTTGCATACCTACTCTCTCTATTTTTATACAAATCGTATGCCTTTGTCGATATTTCTGTAAAGTCAATTTTCTCGAGTGTTTAATGGCGTGCTTTAGGTAAATCGTTCCTACCTATACGCAAGTGCAATATCAACCAGACTACTATTGTTGGGACAGAACTTTTTAGTCTTTAGAGGAAATACTTACAGATTCCCATATCTGCCCGGTCTTCAACAACATCACCTATAATACCAATACCAGATCCGTTTGCATATATTTCTCCCCATGTATCTTTGTCCTCGTTCACTATTTCAATAGTGCAATTCGCCCATCTGATGGTAAAATAATATAGTTTATATTTTAATAAGGCTACAGTAGTTTTATTTTAAAACTATCGTAATTAGTAGGGACACATGACTATTTAAATTGTTTTACTTTGGCTATCATTAATGGTCGCGGGTGTTAGATTATAAAATTAATCCACCATAAGTAATTTGGTTTTGTCATGCAATGATTGATAAAAATAATGCTCAGTCTACATCACTACATAGTATAAAGCAAAGTCGCTTTCCGCTTCCCGCGTCTGTATGTAATATGTATGTATGTATGTTTGCTTATATCTTTAAAACTACACAACGGATTTCGATGCGGTTTTTTTTAATAGATAGAGTGATTCAGGAGGAAGGTTTATATGTATAAAAACATGCTACCCGTGCGAAGCCGGGGCGGGTCGCTAGTTAATAATAATAACGTTTAAAAAACCAAAACCGACTATATGTTATAATAAATCCAATGTAAATTTCACACTTAGTAGTAATATTTTTTCTCAAATTTAAATGAGACCAAACGAGATGTAGGTACCTATATCCTCACAACAAAAAAAAATTGCTAATTGGTTACTAAACGAAAGAGATCTGCAGTAACAAACATTAAAAAAAAAACCAACTTATGAACCTCTTCTCTCTCGTATAAAATAATAGTCACATTAATTTTATTCAAAACTGACCTGCAAAATTCATCAACCATCCTAATTTCCAAGCCATCTCTTCGAGAAGACACAAGAGCCGTATCCAACTCGATCAAACTATATGGCTTGTAATTAAAACAGGCTACTCTCACCACTCTGCCATTAAGGTCCTTCATATCATGGGGAAGTAAATTTACGTTTTTGATAAACTTTTGAGTGCACGAATCCCATTGATCCAAATACAATGGTCGGTCGTCGTTTAAGCTCACAAACTCGTGAGTGATCAAATCGTAAAGCTCGCAATTCGTTTCGGCTTCATCGTTGGGTAAAATTAGCAACATATTTGCTACGAAAGTACTTTCTTTCATAGAAAATATTTCCAAAGATTTTTCGACATAATCTGCATCCGAAGAAAATGGTAGAACTATGATCTTTCTGTTGCTTCTTCGAGCATTTCCTCGGTGAGTGATTTGCTCAAAAGCTGCCATGAACTTTTGCGGGTCACTCATATACACTATGTAGTCTGAACATCCTCTTTCAGATACCTCAAGCAACTGAATTATTATATCTTCCAATGTGCCATTATCAGGTTTAACGTATGTGTAGCTTATATTGATATTAAAATCGATGGGCTTGTCCAGAACGAAGGTTATGCAGTAGGCATCTGATAAGTACTGATTGATTAAAGCTTGCAATAGTATGCTTATTGGCGGCAAACCTAGCAGTTGTGGAAATATTTGAAAGACCGTCATTTCTGTTGACACTAGAGCAGTAATGATAGACTACTGGTAGCAGTTATTTCTTTACTGTAGTTCAAACAGTATAAACAAACATAAAAGACCTTATTATCAAGCCTAGAATAGCGTCGGTATAGCCGCAGGGTACAGCGTTATTTTTTCACATGTTTCAAATTACTGAAAAACAAAACCTATTTTATTTATAACTGCAGAACAAAAGTACTCGTATCTAATAAAAAAAACAATGGGAAGTTAAGAAATCGGATAATAGCTAAAATTACACGATTGCAATCAGCTTCAATGGGTAAATTATCATAGTATAACTTTCAAAAGACTATGGAATATTTAAAGCCGATTACGATTATCAGTGAGCTTAGGTTATAGGGCTGCGGGTATGTGACTGTGTTCCTCTTATTTATTATTATAAATATTTTTAAATTTTAGAATGTTTTCGGCATAAACCGGCTGAGAGTTATATGGCGCTCCGTGCGACGGCTTGGTGTAACTTCGAAACTAATGACGATCACGTTATTTTTTTTTTGGGGGGAAATAATAATATATTTAAAGCTTTAATTTGAAGTTAAAATAATAAAAAAATATATGTTGAAGTTTCTGAAAATCTGATTTGAAATGTTTACTTCCTGTTTTCTGTACCAAAAAATAAAAAAAAAACAAATTCGACTTAAAATTTAAAAAAAACATCCTTTATACTATTCAAAACCATTGTAATTTAATTTATTTATAAATTCACTAATGCCAATATCAACGGTCTAAAACGACTCTATTCAAAATTTTTCAATTCTTTAGAAGCCCATAACTCAGCAAATAGGAATCACACGAAAAAAAAATTGTGTGAATATATTTATGTATGTCTACTAGAAGTACACTTCATTGACCGGAATATAAACAAAATCCACGACTTCACTTTTTTTTGCTTGTCCGCTTCACGTGGAATGCTCCATATATTATGTATTTAACATCTATTTACGAGTATTTCTGTAAACATTTTCAACAGCTAAATAAAATGAAATGATACGGAACCAGAATTCAGTATTCCTATCGTCGTACTGCATTACGTATTCAAAAAGGCATTTCATGAAATTGTTGTCATATACATGTTTACAGTTATTACCTGTATTTATTTCAAAGAACTTATTGGCTGTAGCTAATGACACTAAGCTCATTATTCCTCTTTGATAGATGTGAACTGGGTTTACTTTTGCCGCTATAGTAACATGTAGCAAGTAGTACCGCAACTCTATTATAAAAAAAACGTCGTATAATCGTAAATCTCTTATGAAATTACTTACTTTTTATCTCTAATAATATGTTACGTGTAATTATAAGAATCCATTCCGCTATTCTGCTACCTAATTCGCCATTTGCAAACATTGTAAATGAGTGGAATACATAATGTGTATTCGATTTTTGTAAATTGCGATATGTTTAACATTATTTAGGCAGGGTATACTAAATAAATTGTTAGAAAATTGTGATTTCTAGATTATCTAAATAAATAAGTAATAGCTATTTAATTCGTAGCGATTCGTAGCACCTGCTACGTGTGTGCGTGCAAGGTGGTTCGCATCTTTGTCATTGCATTTGCTTACACCTGTGTGTGTCACTCAAAACTGGGCCTATTAGATGATTCAGAATCACTGTAATAAGCGATACACTGACGCTTCTGTGTTCAGTTCAGACATAGGTATAAGGTATACCGCTTATTAAATAAACAAAAGATAAAAATCATTTGATGTTTTGAATACTCAACTGCAAACGGAATCCACTAAAGCTAATGGATATTTTGTTATTGTTAGTGACAAGACACACGCGGTTAGCGCCACCGTACAATATTATGAATTTTATTAATCTTGAGTCTTTCGAAGAATACTTTCCAAAATGTCTCACTATTAAAACGTGGGTTGGAATATAATTTGACCTAGGATTTTCGGCCTGCATTATTTTTAATGTCTAAGTAAAGTGTGCTAATTCGATCTCAATAAAATATTTCCGCGAAAGATAAATTTGACCATATTTAACTCTCTTGTCTGTACCTTAAAAGCTTAATTGAAAGAGTTTCTATGCTTATGATAATACTACTCCATTCTATTGTCTCTACTGTTATTGCAGTAGGATATAACAAAGCTAAAATTTGATATTGACATACAGCAAAACGGGTATATCTATAACGACCGAGTATTTAGTAAGCAGTGTTTCTTTTTCTAATAACGGGATCAAGACTGATTTGTCCAAATATTTGGAAGATGTGTGTGGTCGGCAGTTCGGGAGGCGGCAGTCACTACAAACGGCTAATTAAGGAGCTCACAAAAAAAAAACTATTTACATTCACAGGAATATGACACAACATATGTGACACGTTACTTTGGAAACGTTGCACAAGTACTTAGGTACACTCTAGCTTTTATTATGATTAAGTAGAACTTTGTAGCTTGCATGTAGTAAGGAATGAAAGGACCAAAAAAGTTATGAATGTGACCGGCGGCTATGACTTTGTACTTTTGCCGCTGTAGTTAGCCGCTTTTCAGACAAACAGTGGCGGATTTACATTTGCCAATAGGTAAATAACACCCTAGATCATTTTTTCAATCCAACGATTTTGTTACAAAATTTAAGTGGTGATTCCTGTAAGACATTTGGCAAAATCAAGTGATTAGTCAAATTTAGTAAGAGATCGAGATGTGTGGAATGAAGGGAGGGAGGCATATGTCCTGCAGTGGGACGATAAAGGCTAAAATAAATTAAATGTTTTTAATTTGCCGCACCTAAAATCTGCCGCCCTAGGCTCCAGCCTCCTCAGCCTAATGGTAAATCCGCCACTGCAAAAAGCATATCAAGCGCTCACAAATCAATGATACCATAGATAAATAACTTTTTAACCACCGTCTTTTTTATGTTAAGTTGTATCCTGTCCATCCAAAGGTTGCCTGGAAAAGATCGCTATTAGAAATATAGCCCATTGTTACACTGTTTTTATGTCCTGTTTTTTTATGGTGAACAATACAGCTATAATCTATCTACATCTATCTATAAATAAGTTTATATCATACTAATTGCCTACTACTTCAAAATAAAATGTTATAAATCTTCGACGGACCTAATCGACTTCATTGTAAGTATATAACTTTTGAAAATTAATCGAAGAAAATACATCACAACTGTCGCGGTCGGATCATTGGTGAAGTCAACCTATTCAATTTTGAAACTTGGTACGTTTAAAATAGGATACAAATTAGCTTGTTCCGAACAAAAGTCCCTAAACCAATGTTCATAATGCGCAGGTTGTGTAAACAGTAACATTAGTCGGTGCGGGGACAAGCGCCAGAGTGCCGCCCGATGCGTAACACGATACTGTGGTTTGTTGTATTTTTTACATTTCATAAAACGGATCAGGAATTCAATGCGTGTTTTGCTTTGGGTAGGGTAAATCATGCAGTAACTAGCCAATCTAATAGTATACTCGTAAATGCGAAATTTTGCGAGTATGTTTGGATATTGAAACTTTCTGTTTCATTCACGCTGTAAGGGCTAAACGGATAGGCAACTGGTTCGCGCAATAGATGAACGTATGTGTTACTTTTATCTGTGTACAAAGTGAGAAAAGTCGCAGGCGGAAGCTTTTAAAACATTTCAAATAAGAATATACGCATCGATAGAGATTTGTTACGTTTTTTTCAAATTTTCCACACATTTTGCTCTAAATTGCGTTAAGCTAATACCCACTAATATATTAAAATAATTTAGCTAGCTGGCATTTAATAGTCAAAATAACTTTATCATATTATTATTTCATAGTAGGTAATATGCTAACCATTTGAAATCCTAAATGTTAATTCACAGTTGTATTTTATCGAATGACACAAAATTATTTAAAATCTAGACATGTTTTATTCGAATGACGAATTTAAAAGCTGCAGTATTAGCATCTCGATTTGACCCACGCTCTTAGGTGGGCAGTTAATGCATGGCTTATCCTAGTTAGAAGCTTTTCTTTTTAAAACAATCTTTTTATTTAACACTTCTTTTCCATTTTGAAATACCAGCACTGCTTAGGAATTCATAACTAAAAAAACCTACTTTAGGTATAGAATGAATTGAGAAATAATAATTTCATAATTTTATTTACCTACACATACAGATAACCCTTACCTACCGTTTAGAAATAACAAAAACCAAAAGAAAACATAAAAAAGAAACTAACAGTCAAGCTACCTGTAGTTCTATCTCATGAAGGCAGGTGAGCAGTACTTGTTGTGATATGTATAGTGTATAGACCCGCTTTTGTACGCGTCACTAATACTTAGAGATCCCGAGCTTACGCACATAGAAACAATGTGTCAGGAGCGTCTACACACATAAATTAAAACCAATCCGCCTTCGTAAGATTGAACAACTGTAGTAGTATGTACTCGCTATACGAGTAATACTTCTAACACTAATCCTTCTTCCTTAGCTTAGCACTAGAAACTTCGATAGCCTGTAGCCAATGCTTTATTTCCTCAGGACATTCTGGCTTGGTATCAGCTCCAGGGATGCCCTGGAAGAGCCTCGCAGCATCAACGTTGATGAGGTTCTGGCGAGATAGTACGATAGCCCGGACGAACCCATCTCTGAGGGTAATGAACTTTTGCTCGATAAAAAGTGTCTTGTCTTCCCAGTACGCCAACTGAAAGTATAAGATTTCGATATTTTATATTTAGTAGACACAAGTAATAAGTAAAACTTTTATTGCTACCTAATAAGTACTTGTTTACTTATCCCCATATTCCCCATAGTTGTAACCTCGAAATATCTCCACCTCGACTCGACATCGAAACCATGTTTTGGTAGTTTTAGTTGATAAATTTACCTCGAGTTTGCCTCGATATAGTCGAGGATTCCTCCCGAACTGTCATATCTAGTTTACTACATAAATGTTACTTATTGTAATGTTAGGTACCTACATTTCAATGTCAAGTTATTTTAAACTAAGTAAAGTAACTTTAAGTCAAACAAAGGTCAATTATTCAAAGCTAAAATATTCACAAATACCTTTAATAATGTACTTGGTAATTTATTCTAACCCCACCCAGGACAAACATTTGTGTGATTTCATGGATGTTTGTTCTGTATCTGGTTGTTATAATGTATCTTAAGTATGCACTTACAAAAAAAAAAGTATATTATTCTATCAGTTATCTGGCTCCCATACTACAAGATTTGCTTAGTTTGGGGCTAGATCGCGATGTGTGCAGAGTCCACCAATATATTAGTGTACCTGTGTACCTGGATTTTAAGTATCCGGTCATCCAAATCCAGTCATTTGGTCGTGATTAAATCAGAAACATCCTCACAAAATTTCGGATTTTCAGCAAAAAGTAAGATTATTGTTAGGAACGGTCTACATGTGCGCGGTCGCATATTGTCTGCACAATGCAATTAACAGATAGCACTAGATTACCTTGAATTCTTAATTTCTTACCTTAGTCTCAACTTTGTACGCCGAGAAGATAGGGATAGTTCTCCTGTACCGAATGCTGGAGGCTCCCTGTAACGCGTGTCCATCAACTGCTTTTATATTGGTGTATATGCCAGTGCGGTCGTAGAAGTGGAACCGTGCGAAATCCAACTCTCTGACGTAGCGAGCGTTGTTCATGTGGCGGAGGAAGATGTCCACATCCTGGGTTGTACAGAGACCTGGAACATAGAACAGTTGGAGGTACATATTGTCAACCTATCTAGATGAGGAGAAGGTGTGGCGGAGGAAGATTCAATATCTTGTACAGAACTTGGAATATATTAGAACAGTTATTTATTATATCTACTAGCAGTCCGCCCCGGCTCCGCAAGGGAGTAACGTATTATAACGATTTTATGGGTATTTTTTTACCCAAGGTGGTTACATTATCGAAGTTTTAATAGGGATCCCTATTTTTTTCAAACAATAAATATAGCCTATGTTACTCAGAAATAATGTAGCATTCTAATGGTAAATGATTTTTTGAAATCGATCCAGCTGTTTTTGGATTTATTCCATACAAATATACAAAACATCTTTCCTCATAATAACATTAGTACCTATAAGCTTATTACACTCATATTATTTTGCTTTTTATTCACATGTTGGGTTATATTATGGAAGTTTTCATATGGATCCCTAATAGTTAGACATATGGTATTGCTGACTTATTTGTAGATATTGATGTCCTCTTTAAAACTGTAGTACATTACTTTGCTCTATTGTCTATAATTTTTGCAGCGTACGCGATATAAGGATTTTTTTTGCTTTTGATTCACACGTTGGGTTACGTTATTGAAGTTTTCATACGGATCCCTAATAGTTAGACATATGATATTGTTGACTTATTTGTAGATATTGATGCCTTCTTTAAAATTGTAGTACATCACTTTGTTCTATTGTCAATAATTTCCGCAGCATACGCGATATAAAGATTTTTTTGGATTTTTTATCACACGTTGGGTTACATTATCGAAGTTTTCATACGGATCCCTAACGTTTTTGAAAATATTCTATAGCCTATGTTCATCAGGGATAACGTAGGATTCTAATGGTAAAAGAATTTTTCAAATCGGTCCAGTAGTTTCGGAGCCTATTCGATGCAAACAAACAATCAAATCTTTCCTCTTTATAATATTATAGTATTATAGTATAGATATCTCTTTCTCTACTATATAAAAGAAAGTCGGGTTTGTTACAACACTTGTAACTCAAGAATGGCTGAACCGATTTGGCTGAAAATTGGTGGGGAGGTAGCTTAAAACCAGGAGACGAACATAGGATACTTTTTAACGGGAACAGGAACGGGAACGGGAGTTATTCTAAAGCGATACGAAGTTTGCCGGGTTAGCTTGTTATATTATAAAGCGACTAGATGGGGAGACGTTGTGTGAAATATCCATCAATATTTACTTATATATTTGGTTCAGAACTTTACGGAAAAAAAAATAAAAAAAAACTACTTCTGAAGAGGATTACGAAGAATAGGCAATATTAGGCACCATTTTTTTTATTTTAGATAGGTACCTACTCATAGGATTGGTCTCTTTGGGAGCATATTGATGGGATTTGTTGCTACATAATCTTTGTCTGTTTAGTACATATTTATTAGACATTTTTATATTTATTGATGCTGTTGCATCAATAAATATTTAAAAGTTGTTCTTGTTCAGTTAATTACGGATAAGTAGGTAGTTACTATCATGGGTACTTTATTCCAATAGTACTGCACAATCATAAAGACTAATAAAAATCTTAGCATCTACCCATTTACTTGTTTATAATTTAGCAGCTATATTGGATCTTGACAAACTTGAAGTTAGCCGTTTGGCTGTGGCAGACAATTTTCAACCTTATGCAGTGACACAAAACCATTAACACAGCTAACTTCACGAATATACTCGTATGCCTAGATCCGCCGACCGTTTTATATATGTTTATAAAAAAAAGTATATGGAAACTTACCATAAATAGTGGTTGTATCATTGACCCCACATTTCTTCTGGAAAAGCCGTCCAATTCCTATCGTGAAAGCGATCCGAAGAAAGTAGTTAACATCCCAAAACACATACGCAAGCGCTATCACTGTTGCAACAATGCAATACATTTTTGAAATACCAAAGAATATAATATGAGCAGACTTGCACGTTTGAAGGTTAATAGAACACTAGCTGATGTTAAACACGAATTTTAATTAGATTTTTTATGCAAGACAAGGTGAGGAATACAACCTTTTTCTCTATCTACCGTGCTATGTTTAATGTCACGTTAATGTTTAGAGACTAACAAAGGTTAGTGGGGCCAGTGCGCATACGCACGCTCTTGTAAAGTCATTGACCACAGTCGGACCGTAGCGGGGAGACAATGTTGCCCGCGAATTCGACCGCGCAACATTGAAGCAATAGTGACTGTCTTTTTCCCAGACTTCGTTGTTTGTACTACGATTTTCTAACATATTGCATGATATATGAAACGTATGACACCCTATTGCATTCTCTGTTTTATAGGTACTTACTTACCTAGTTCTAAAAACACATAATATTTTAATTAATATTTATTTAAATATTTCATTGCTCACAAATTGAACTAGCTAGAACGAACCAGCTTCTACATACTCCATAGAAAAGACTTCAACGCGCTCCTTTAAATTGTACAAAATCTCATGATCTCAACTTCGTACTTAATACCTCCATGCTTTTCAACCACTCCTTGATATACTCTGGGCAAACTGGATCATTTTCATAGCTGGGCAATCCTTCAAGAAGGGTCTTTGAGCACTGGCCGTGAGGTCCGATAGCGTGCTGTCTGGAAACTAGGAAGCAACGACTTTTCCCATCGTGAATAGTCACCACTTCATGTTCCAAGAAGAGAGAACGGTCGTCCCAGTACACGAGCTGTAATAAGTTTATGTACCTACAGTAACTATATCGACAAAATATATATATGTCTATCTGGCAGACCCGGCCACGCGTTGCTGTGTCAACAGATATCGCCATGTTAGAATCTTTTGGAGCTAACAGATAATTGTGACTGTCAGATAATAAACAAATAATTTTCAATAATTTAATATTACGACTATAAATTGAGATGTAAGCTATCCTATCTTTCAAGTTGGATCAAAGTGCACACGGTGTGCAAAGTTTGATTAAAATCGGTTAATGTAGTTTAGAAGTCTATCAAACCAAACAACGTCCAAACAACGTGACGCGTAATTTATATGTAGAATAAGATATAAATTTGACAATCGTCCTTATTTGGATATTTCTGCCAGAACATAATATTATAAACTGTACCATTTTACTACTATAAAAATTATTATGCGCCCCGTGTTTCCGAATGTGCAACCAATATCCGGCCGTTCTGCGTCTCGTCAGTTACTTTAATAATTTCATACCACCTAGAGATTTGTAAAAAACTAGTGGAATTCTTCGTGACTTCGTTCACTTGAAGTTATTTTCGAACAGACTTGAACTACCGCTGCACTCACTTCCTTAGAGATTGAATTTCGAGAATTCCAATATTAATGCTTCGCTACACACCATAAGAAATACACCATAAGAAACTTGAAGTATGGACTTCAAGTTTCTAGGACCCGTGGTTTAGTCAGTCAGTCAATCAGTAACGCAAGACTTATTATAGTTTTAAAGCAAGTTATATTAAGATTACCTTAGTATTTATTTTGTAAAATCGAAATATGGGCACGGGTTCCTTAACCACAGTCAGAGTGCAGCCTTGTAAAGAGCTGATGTTGCGATCAAGACTTCGCTGATACACGCCAGTGGTGTCGTAGAAGTGGTACCGAGCCATGTCCAGCTCACGGATCAATCTTGCTTCTCTGACGTGTTTCAGATAAATGTCACAATCTTGAAACGTACCGATACCTGAAGAACATAGCTAATAATTTCCAAGAATACTGACAATCAACCTTACTGCTTAAAATTGCGGTTTGGTACAAAATATTCTAAATAAATAATATACAGGTGTCCCAGAAGACGGCGTCAAGCCAGAAACGCCTATATATTATTTATTAGGACACTTTGTATATCTTTTGTATATAAAACTTACCATATATTGTAGTAACATCGTGCAAAGAGCGTCTCTTCTGATTGAAGCGACCAGTTACAAGTGTAAAAAGTGTTCTAACAAAATAGTTGATATCACAAACAACGTTTACAAAGATAAATAACAATACAAAACTGAGGTAGATCATACTTTCAAGTTTTAATTATTTATAAATTGTTTGATAGAGACACCGACTACCCGAACGGACAAACCAGCACGAACCATTGTATGGAAATTTCATCGTTTTTAATTATCTCACCTCTGCTGGACAACTTCACGCTCAAACAATATTCAAAGTCAAAGTCAAAGTTAAAAGATATTTATTAACACTTTGAAACGTCTTCGGAGCTAGGTAAAGCTGCAAACACAGTTTGGTGGCTATAATTTTTTTCTATGATTCTTTTGATTGGTGTTGATCGAACAAGGTGAAGGTTCGGAAAATAATCATACTCGGAAAATATTAATAAAGCGCACATATTTTTTCAGAAAGCGATTTCCATTAGGTAGGTAAGTTCAAGGCTACCTTAGCAGAATGTGGGATAACTAAATCGTACCATCCTATCATTTTATTCGCTCAAAATATAGCGGTCGGATTGTCCTGTCTCTATTTGCGGAAAGTATTAGGGTTGTCACGGATTTGTTACTGTCAGGGATAATAGCCGAAGGTGCTGAAGACAGTAAGGGGATCTGTATTTACTTTGCTCATTTAATTAGGTAAATATACTATCAACTGTGTTTAGTCTATTATTATCTCTTAGTTCGGTTAGTAAAGTGCCTTTTCTGACAACAGATTCATAATCATTCGACCTACAATGGAAAAATAGACAGACCTTCTTTCCTATTCGTTTTAGAATTCATAAAATAAAACAACCCAGTAAGTTTAAAATTAAGGTTTATTAAGATAAATAACACTGCAAGAAGTAAAATAATTCTTTGGCGCATATATCACGAAGCGAACACTGAAACACTAGAATCATAACTTCAATGGCGGTTACATTGCCGGCAATCTGGCGCGCATGGATGCTGAGGTGCGTGAGGATGTTGGAATGGGAGTAGCAGAGGACCAGACAGAGTGGGCAATGCGGGTAATGGAACCAGCCAATCAGAGCCACAGACCCTGCCCATCACGAGAGCTGGCAACAGCGGTCGGGGCCCGACAGGTCGGAAAGCAGACCATCTTGTTTCCACATCTTCCGAACTAGAGATAGAGGCTTCGAAGTTCAAACTTGTGCTTGGCATTTTGTCTCTTTGATCCTGAAAGGAAATTTAACATGAAAATCATAATAACGTTTTAAAAACTAAAAAAAAAATCAACTACTATTTTCTTTTTGGTCGAAACATACTAATTGTAAAGTCAAGAGATGATATACATTTTATGGAGGACTATATAGTCCTAAGTAAATACAATTTAAATAGATAACTTTGAACTATTCTCATATCAATAGAAAAAAAAACATCCAAATCAGATCGCCAGGTAAAAGATGTAAGCTAAAAAAAATAATAATATTTATAATTGAGACCTATTTTTAAGAAAATATCAAAATACTAAGTCAAATAGTAGGTAATACGAGTAAGTAATGTATAGGAAGGTACTCCAGTACCAAATCAAAAGCTAGGTCCACATAGCGCCTCTAAATCACTACATAGTATAAAGCAAAGTCGCTTTCCGCTTCCCGCGTCTGTCTGTATGTATGTATGTATGTATGTTTGCTTATATCTTTAAAACTACACAACGGATTTTGATGCGGTTTTTTTTAATAGATAGTCTAATCACTATATAGTGATCTATTCAGGAGGAAGGTTTATATGTATAATACATGCATAATATAGTAGAGAAACAATGATAATTTTAGAGGTTTCTGATGTGATGTCGTAAATAAACACATTTTTTTGCGCTTACATTGCAAATGCTGGCTGAACCCCACGAGATATATCAAAATAATGTACCACAGTATTATACTTCCTTAAAAACGTCTACAAAAAAGTCCACGATGGTATTAGATTCTTACGCACAGCGAAGCGGGCACGGGTCAGCTAGTCATGAATATAACATGAAACCTGTAGAATTGTAAATATACAAAACATAATAATCCTACTCACTCGTGTAGCATTAAAGTGTTCGACAGCGCGTAGCAAGTCGTGGTTGCAACGTCGCAGCACCAACTCGAGGACTGAGCGCTTCTTGCCGGGAAACAGCTTCCGAAGCATCTCTAATCCTGCTGTGCTGACGGTACCTTCGCTGTCCATCGCCATGTCGGTACTCGCCCTGTTAGGAGATAATTACGTTTTAAAAACTAATAAAAAAAAACCGTAAAAATGTTTCCAACAATCGAAAAGTTAAAAGACGATTGTTTTTTTTTAAGTTTTATGAAGGAACTTTTAGTCCTTATATACAATTTAAATGGGACCCACTTTTGACTATTCTCTACACAACAGACAAAAATCCATCAACATTTTTCCACCAGGTAAAAAGAAATGCGTGTTCATATATCACTACATAGTATAAAGCAAAGTCGCTTCCCGCTTCCCGCGTCTGTATGTATGTTTATATCTTTAAAACTACACAACGGATTAACGTAACGAATTAAGAAAGAACCTCCTTTTTCGTCTGTTGAAAATACATGTTTATTAGTAGGTACTCACCGTAAAGCTGACGCAGAATTCCCTGCTGAGTCGGGAGAAGTGCTGCAGCAGTCAGGCATAGAATCGCTTGTCTCGCTGTCGATATGGATCGGCTGATTAAAAATACAGACAACTCATATGAATACACTTGTATCAGGGGCTCTTAATAGGCACTTTGATATGATTCATGCAATAAAGTGGTATTTTTAAGAGTTTGTTTGTTTTTATTTATTTTATTTATTTGGAAAACAAACAGTACAATTAAACTTAAAATATTTCAAACTGGTAGGTTAAACTTAAACCAATTAAGTTTTCACTATTAATTGAAACATACACGTGAAGAAAAGGTGGACAATTACAATAAATATATAGTTTAGTTTTATAAAGTATAGCTTAGTTTTTGAAAATAATTATATTCAAAAACCAAGAAAAAAGAACGTTAGTAAAAAAATAGAGACAAAAGCAATAAAAAACAGCAAAATTACAAAAATGAAAACAAAATCTATAAAACTATTACAAAGATTATTTAAAGATATCATAATAATTACGAAGATCCTCGCTGATGGCTAATTTAAATTTGGAAAGAGAGAGGTCAAAAATATCAAGCTTAGAAAATATATTATTGTTTGAATTCATGGAACGGTTGATGAAAGAATTGGATGCATAATTTGTACGAACTGTAAGAGGCTGGAATAATTGTTTTTTTCTAGAACTAACTCTAGGACATCTAAACCTAATTTTACTAAGTAAATAAGGGCAACATTTACTATGAACGTCGTAACAACGGAACCGATTTCGTTGAAATTTAGTTAAATTATCCGGTTTAACACGCAAGCGAAGTCACCACAATCCAATTCAAAGACCGATAAGCTGCAAAAATATTTAAAAAAAATCTACGTATCATTCCTTCTGTCACTTTGCTTCGAAATACTTAGAAAGCTTACAAGTAAGCACATATTTACAGTGTGATCATCAGCAGCGGAGTCGGGTTCTGGTCCAGGACTGGGACAGGGCTCCGTGACCCTCATACCGTAGATTCGCCCTGGGGGCAAAGCCTCCAAGGCCGCACCACTCTCTACTGACGCGAGGTGTAGAGCTATCTTGTCTTCAGCTGCTTGCTGACGCTTTAGAGCCACCTGTGAAAAAATACAATTAAATGCTGCACGTCTAAGATATGCAGTGTAAGATATAATGTCTGTCTGTTTGCACAAGTACTAAACTGTCAAAAATTCTACGTTGGTATCGCCAGCGACAGGTTTGCATTTGGTCATGTATGGAATGCTAACTACTGCAAAACGTGGGTAGGTATGTGCCAATTGTGATGTTTGGACGTCCTTCTGACTAGCCTCTTTAGTCGTCTTTCAAGATTTGGGCGCCTGGAGTTCTAAGTACCTAAATGTCTACCGCACTAAGACTTGGGGATTACAGTCGTGATTCTATTCATTCATGCATTCCTAAGGCATCCAACTAAAATCACTTTAGGCATATAGGTATAGTCCGAAACGTGTTTATGTGTTTTTTTTTTAATTATATCCATAACTAAGACTTAGTTTTGTGCAGTACGGCGTCCGCAGCATTTTAAAATATATTTACTAAAACTCTGCGGGCACGTAACATAATCTTGACAAATTAATTTAGCGGAAAATCAATGACAAACAGTCAATGTTTGTTTGCAGTGGTCACCCTCGGGACGGAGCGACGAACCGTAGCTCTCGTAGCCCTGGGCCGCTTCATTGGAAAACTAAACAGAACTCAATCTCGGTAAATCAAATTACAGCTGACCCGGCAAGAATACACATTAGAGGGATTCAATTTCATGGCTCTAGCCATACCCACTGCGTCGAGGTCTGTTCTAGGTGTAGTTTCGTAGGTGTTTTTAACCGACACCAATTAATATGAAGAGGTTATCTCAAGTATATTTTTATTAAATTACTTTACTTCATAACATCTAGTCCTATTAAATGGTTTTTTCGTAAAAAAATATTTAAATTTATTGGCATCGAATTATTTTTATTTATAAATCTTGAAAACCAAATCATTATAGTCAACAAAACCCCTCTTAAAGCCTGTTTTTGGGGTTCCGAACCAAAATAGTCAAACGGATATAGATACCTATAGTACCTGCGAAGTTGTTCGTCCGTCCGTCTATCACGGCTTATTATAACTTTACAGATAAAACTTTAGATGGGAATATCTATTTGGATATGTGAGTGATATGCTAATAATCATGAAAATACCAAATCGTCCGGGATTCAAATACGCAACCTTCGGATTGCAAATCGTGGCACCTCCCACTTTACTAACACGCTATATGCGGGCGAATAACGCTTACGCCAATAACGCTAGTAGATATCCCTCGTAAATAAATTACCAGTAGATCAGCTGCAAGTGGCGGGACATCGACAGATGCATTACTTTGTAAACCGATCGATGGTTCATCCGGCGTCTCCGTAAACACGTGCCACTTGTCTAAATAAACTTAGACTGCATTAGCTGATCTCGATTTCACTACATTAAAACACATTAACGCTTCTGATTTGGGTGTTATTTCTGTCTCGATAAGATTTTACGTTTACCTTGTTCTTTGTTTGATGTTGAAGTGAATACCTGGATTGACACCGATGTTTGTTAGCCAGCGTATTTTTCATAATCCAATACCGAGATCTAATTGAAAATTTCTGGCTTATACTCCTCAAAGATTCCTCAGCAAAAAGCACCTAAGCTCAGTGTACCTACTAATTTCAAATTTCTGTTGAATAAAGTCAGAATTGGCGCGTGGCGTTCATCGTATTTATCATCATGGTCGTAATGTAGGTACAAAAATAATTAAATCATTAAAACATATTTCATGATTATTTTTCAAACTATCTTGATTAGTACCTAGTCATAACTGTAGATTTTAACACGGGTGTTTATCACGTAATTACCTTTAATTTATAGGTAATTACATGATAAACACCCGTGTTAAAATCTATAGTTAATTTTTCATGATGTAGGTAAATCATCCAAAACCTGAAAACCCCGTCACCGAAATGTCACTACGTTGTTAGTTAGGTTTTACCCACTTAATTTACGGTAAATACTATTTTATAAAGATTTGTAATTCTTGGATTTTTCAGATCTACCTTTACCTACTCGTACCTGGACCATGTTCAGCATTTTTTTTCTAACTAAGTAGGGTAATACTACCTATGAATGAAAATAGTAAAATTTTTGGCAATGTTAATAATTTATCACTTAGATCCTTGAATTAGGTACCTATCACCTAACATTTTAGCATCATAGGTACATTTCGAAGGACAAGATTGAAAATATTTGGAAAAACTCAAAAGTGTTTCAGGATATACTGGGGTAAATGCTGCAGGGCACCCCCGGGGTCAGCATAAAGGAACATATTTACGACTTTAACAAAAGATATCGAAGTTTCCTAACATGAAGTGGTGAGAAGAAGGTAATTTAAGTTCACGTCCATGTCAAAGACAATTCTAGTCTAAGTAATACTTACGTATCTTTCCACTAGTCACGGTCAGTATAATAATACTTTTTGTATCCTCAGTGAGAGATCAGGCCATAAGTAGGCAGTTCTTATTCAAAGAAAGAATACGCTTATCACCATATTTCAAAGGAAGGTAACTTGAGCTGATCTTACTGATCAATTGTGACGACCATAAGTTCAGCCATAATTTACTGTCGTTCCTTGGTGAGGCTGTTTTTGACAGTGCCGGCATGTCATGTCCTAAACCTACCCTAAAAAGCTTATCAGGTCGTGGTTGGCAGACATAATCAGATAAACCAATGTTCAAAGCTCAACATAATATTTCCGTGGCAATTCTTTTGAGATTACAGCTATTTTACACAGTCTATTAAGATTATGTAATTTTATATTCAAACAATTTTTTTTCACACTTTGAGGTTGGCAGGTAGAATAAGCTCGGGGTTTAAATCCACCTTTTTATTCCACAGTTTTGTATATTTTTGTGCGATAAAGTAGGTACCTACCTATTAAATAAATAAATACCTAAAGGTCTACAAAGGTGGCTTAAAGTAGGAAGATTCGACACCCACCTGCGCAGCCATAATCCGCTGTCTTTCCTTGATGAGGCCGCATTTAGGGCATTGGCAGTGCCGATAAGCACATGCCTTCTTGTGCCCTCGAAGGCTGGAGATCAGGCCGTGGTTCCGACAACGCGCACATTTTGGCACCCTTGCTCTACCGACGCTGTTCATGATTCCAGACGGCTTTTTTCTTGAGAACTCCAGTATTACCGACTGATATTTTATTCCTGGGAAGCGTTTCGTTATCAGGTATCTATTATCTGCGCACCAATATCTGATATTTTCTTACCTAAATACTGTAGGATTTATAGGCACAAGTACCTACTAAGTGTGAACATACCTACATGAAAACTAGATCAGTTGGTACCAAAGAAGGTACCTACTTGGTACCTAACTCATGTAAAAAAGGAGCATTGGGTTCTAAAGAATACAAACACCTAATTTATAGATTGATAAGTAAATGTACGATTCCACAAAATCACTTAGGTAGTTTTATATTTGTGGATTTAGTTACTCACCATTGACCGAACCACCAATTAAAATAATTAACGATACAATGTATCTACCTACTTAGTAACACAAAAAAAACTTGTCACAATTTTCACATATTTTTCATAATGAAACACTCGAGAAAATTGACACTGTTGCACTCCACACCGATTACACGAATTTGAGACTGCGGAGCTTATCCTGAAACCAATAGCGCTAAGACTGAAAGATGGATAAGAGGCGTTACATTTTCCAAAGGAGTAACAAACGAACATAAACTCCATTAACTAAGAAACAAATGTCATGTTGGATGCGAGTAGCAGACCCGCATCCCAGCTATCCCTGCCCGCCCACATCGAGATCAGCCAATGGAAACGGACTTCATCCCGGATTGGTTACAATCCTAAGAAAACAGCGGAAAGTGATCCTTTGTTATTGTGTTTCATTTGAACAAGCAACAATAAGTATTTTATGTACAAATTGTAATGTAGTTACCTACCTACTTGTTTTTTATACTAGCTAACTAGTTAGTTAGATGGAGCTTTTAGATTAGAGCTTTTATTAGTCTATTCTATTCTATAGGTAGGTAGGTACTATAGTAGCTATAAACTATTACCTAATTACCGCAGTCTATGTTATTATACTTGTGCTTCTAACTTAAAAGTTAATACATAATTAACTATATTTATATATAGTTATCTGTTTGTTTAACTACGTAGGTACGTCGTGTAGGTGTAGGTACCTAGTGTATGCCCTCATTGAAATACTTACTTCGCGATTTTCGCGGAAATACTTACGCGACCGAATATATTTTTTTACGCTAAGCAGGTAGTAGGTACCTAGCTATCTACCTAAAACAAAATAATAATGCAATTTTGTATAATATCAAAGTGGTTAGCGTAGAGAATTTAGCCTCACAGTACCTTTGAGAAAAACTCACCAGGTAGGTTGTACCTATAATACCTACCTATCTAAGTAAATAATAATAAAATAGGATAGCAAAGTACAGTACACTTATGGTTGCCAGATGGTCGGGATTCGTTGAGATTATCCCGGCATTTCACATGATACCCAGAGTCCCGACAAAATGGAAATTGTCCTGACAAATTGAATAATCACTTCGATCAACGTTGCTATTGGTTGAACGAAGAATAATCATTATTTGTCCCGACTATATTCCCTTAATCACGACTTTGTGAAAATTTTGTAAATATATTTTGGTCATCCCATCTGATATCATTATGGAAGTAGTCAAGGGTACGTCCAAGTATTACATTCATTGTCCGTTTATTTAGGTTATTAGGAATATAATAAAACAATTCCTGTCATTACAGATGTTATCCTACATTTATTTTACTCTATTTAAAATATAATTTTTCTTCTGAAGTAATTAATAATAGTTACATACACTATTTTGATTTTCATTTTGAATTCATTGCTGTTTTTTACAACCAATATATTATGAAATTGTAAACTGCTTTGAAAAAAAAATACAGTATTGTGGTATGATTAATCTTTATATTGTAGACTTATTTTGTTATAGATACAGACATACAGAAAAATTATACTTAGGCACACCACGTTTTTTTAAACGCGCCGCGCATTTCTAAAACTTGTGTCGAAGGCACGCTTTTATCATATAGAACAATTTGTTGTTGTTTATATTGATACACACGAACGTCTGTATCACTACACACGCACGTCTGTATCGATTCTAACGCGCGTCGACGGCGCATTTCAAGAACGTAGTGTGCACAGGCACCAAGTGCCTTTAATAAAATGAGGTCTTATCGCTAAAAAATATTATATTAATAAGTGAGAAATGTTCATGCAACATTATTTTGAACTTTTTCTTCCTTTCTCATGCTGTTTAGCAGCCTTCTTTTTCATTATCTGTAACCTTTTATCTGGAGTTATTATATTAATACTAGGAGTTATAACTTTAGATGGTGATGAGGATGCTGAACTACTTGACGATATCTTCACAGGTGTAGTAGATCCAGAGACGTGAGAAGGTGATTTTGATGATGAAGATGATGCTTTGCTGGAGAAAGTGGAGGAGTATCCTTGAGTTGGTAGACATGAAGCACAGTGCCAACCGGACATCTCGCTATCGCTTATTACTGGTTTGTGGCAATCCTGCAATAAGAAAATTGTAAGTATTAGGGGTGTTTTTATTGTTTAACGTTTTTTTTTAAGAAATGAAATAGGATCAGGACTGTAATCCCCAAGTAGGGTAGACATCCTCTCAGATCCTTCAAGATGTCTAAAGGGGTTAGTCAGAGGCATGCCCGATCCGAACATTATACTTAACACATGCCCACATTTTGCAGTAGTATAGCATTCCACAATAGGTTACTTACAAGAATACTAACTGCTTTCCTCACTATGTTTTCCTTTACCATTGTAAGAATTTTTTTAAGAATAGTCTTGAGTATAACCTGATGAAAGAGTGCACGGCATCCAACACACTCCACCAAGCGGTTCCCAGCTTGCACAGCAATCTGCCTGCAGACAGTACAAGTTAAATCCTCCTCCAGGAGATCAAACGCTAACTCTCCATCCATCACCAAACCATCATCGTCGTCCCTCTCGGGGATCTGAATCTGCTGTGGGCTCGGCTGAGACACCGGAACGGTTTTACTAGACTTCTCGATTTTGTGTTTGGATCGAGAAGATTCCATCTTTTCCTCGTTTAAATACTTCTTCGGTAACACATTGCCGAGGGTCTTAGAGCTCCCGTAGGCCTGCCGTATGTGTTCATCGAGGGTCAAACGCAGCTGTTCGGTGGAGTCCGATGCGCCTGAGTGCAAATACTTCAAACAGAGCTTTATAGACGGATCAAAATCTATAGAAGACATGGCTAAGTAGTGACACAGATTAGCGAGTAGATTACTTTCTTCTATTCAAATGGACAAAACTTATAATTTCTATCGAGATCAGCCCAGCGCAACGAATCTTTATTTCTTTTACACCAATACAAAAACATGAAGTGAATACAAGTGCTGAACTAAAGTGCTTTTTCTTAGAAGACATGTGTCGGCTATAGCCAAACGTAACTGATATCCGTTGGCATGCTCGTAGCGTAGCGTACCGGTGGAATCAAGTCCAACCACCGTTGTCGAATATCTGTAGAAAACGCGCGAGCGAACTGCGCAAGTCACGAACAAATATCTGTCACCCAACTTACCAACTTAGTGGTCTGACTAGCTGACATGGCTGTTGGTTGTTTCAGTTGATCAGTTGGCACCTATAATAATTATGGTATCCCTCTCTACCGCGCTAACTTTCAAGCGCGTAAGCGAGATGAAGATATGACTAGCGAATAGCTGAAATATTGTTCATTATACTTTGATCTACGAAAGCATGTTTCGAACACCTTAATGTTAGAGAAATAAGGTTGAGTTTCGCCTGCACAATTTAAGAAATGTATTAAGTTACGCTGGTTGTTGGTGTGATTGATTGATAGCCAAAATCATACATTTTGGCTATCGCTACCAAGAGTTTCAAATAGACCTTATTCGTAGGCTAATGAGGTCGAGTTTTGATGAGAAGCTTTATAAGATATTAAACTGACGCGCTGGCGCCCGTTTGGCTCATGGTGGCGTGTGCAACTATGCAAACCTACTTGTTGTTGTTTGTATTTTTGAGTTCGAATTGTACCTACTTGTAGTGGTTGAGTGATTGCGCGCAATATAGGTAGGTTCCTAATTTGAATATTAAATTTAACGCAGACGTTTGTAGTTAAATTTTTTGGTGATTTTTTAAGCGCCACTTTTTATTTATGCAAATCGAAATAGGTACCTACCACTTGCGAATATAAAATGTGCTAGTCCTAAACTCCTAAGCCTAGTAAAGCATGAAGGAAGCTGGTTTCCTCACAATGTTTTCCTTCACCGTTTTGAGCACGTGTTTTTGATGCGCATATAAATTATTATGAAAAAAATCTATTGATGCACGCCCGGATTTTAACCCACAACCTTCAGATTGAAAGTCGAGGTACCTTCCACTCGGCATAAAAACATATTCTAACAACAAATATATTCAATATTATAAAGCTCAGTTTTTATCGCATCACTGATACTACCTGTGTAATTCATCAGTCTAATACAAATAGCTCTTTGTGTTAGCAACCAACCAACACAATGGAAACGGATAAGGTATCAATATAGTTAGAACTGTCAGAAGTAGGTAACATGGCTTTCGTTCATACTTAAGTACCGATATTGAGTAATGGTTGACGATACCGGTAAAGAAACTAAATATCGGATACCCAACCGTTAGCCAAAATAGTCAATATCACCCATGCTTATAAATACATGAAGTTGTTGTCGCAGTCAGCTGTCAGAGTTATCTGACTGTCACTGTCAGATAAAAAGCAAAGTTAGTTTTTTTTTGGTAAATAGTTCTATGAATGACTATAACGTTTCTGAATTTTGTTCCAACTGGATGATAACTACTAACTAAGCAACTGGATGTGGCGTGAAATAGTGTCAGTGTCACTGTCACTCAAAGAGCGAAGAGCGTCACCAGTCACTGCCTTGCCTTGCCTACTGGTAACTTGCCTCTAGCTAGCCATGCTCTTTGTAGCTAGCCGCTAGCCCAAAGAGCATATAAGTACGCTAGCCTAGCTATTTTTATGTACTTTTTTGCTTATTTTGAAATCAGTCAGCTGTTAGCCTGTTTCTTGATTTATCTTGATGACCCTAAAGTCCGAGAGATACGTTAGATAGGACTAAAGTTTTACTTTAATTCATTGATGAGAGTGCCTTGTATCCTAAATTTTATTTATGATTTGGCTTGCATTCAATAGGCCTCCATTTCGAACTTTATTTTCAAAGTTTTCAATCATTTAATTCATCTATTCAAACTCAGTATCATGCTTTTCTACAAATTGATTCTTTTAATAATTTACATAAACATCTTGCAAACCAAAACCCAAGTCGGGCCAGACCCTTGGCATTATGAAAGTAAATCGGCGAGAACAGTGGATGAGTATAACACTCCTCCAGATATTAGAATGCCGCTAAAAAAAAAATCGCAAACGGAAAACAAACTTGGCATAGGCGAGTGGTTTCTCAAAAGGACCCTCGCTATAGTTCTAAATGGAGGTAACACAAAGGTAAGAACAGCAATAATTATATTTATCTTACATTTTAACTGTGATTTTTAAATTTATATATATTTTTTTAACTACAGAAAAATGAAGATGGAAGTGTGGATATTTCATTACAAATGAAGTTTAACCCCAAGCAATGGAAAACAATAGACGAGGCTTTAAAATCTGATAGTCCTCTATCAGAGGACATGCTCCGGAGATCTGTGGGTTATGTTGAAGAATCCATCTATAAACCCTCAATAGCTGAAAGAATTGTGCTGACATGGAGTGAATATATACAAGTTAACCTTGCTGAAAATAAAGTTTGTACCTTTTCACACATCATAAGTAATTTTTATTGTTATCTATACTAATATTACAAATGCAAAAGCAACTTTGTCTGTCTTTATAATGGCCAAACCGCTGCTGAGCCGATTGTCATGAAATTTCGTATAGAGATAGTTTAAAGTCTTGGAAGATACTTAGGCTAGTTTTTATTACATTTTCAAAAATTTCAATGTTTTACGATAAAGCGGAATAAAATTTGGGTCATTAATAATAATTATAAACACTCTAAATCTATGTGGACAATGTTGCGGGTAAAAGTAAGTATCTATTAAATGTTTTTTTCAGCACTACATCACATGGACTCTATACTTCCTTGTCGCTGCTGGTGTTATTATGTGGCTATGGAATCATATGTCTCAAAAACATGCCATTGTGGCGTTGTTTGTATTATTCTATGCATATGAAGTGGTGATATCATACAAGGTGAGGCCTCTCTCTTATAATCTACCGCCATTACGCTATTGTGCGCCATATTGCGAGTGTGTACCTACCTACATAGCGGGTGGATAAGACGGTTGGCATGGGTGTTTGGAGCCACACTAAAAAGTCATTACAACATGCATGCATTATATTGACAGTATCTCCTCAAGTGTGCAAAACCTACTATGTTCTACCACAGAGGTAGAACCTTAACAAACCTTAGAATGGAAGGTTTTTTTTCTTTTTTGCCGCTTTGGTGAGTTAGTGCGTACCTACCTGCTTACCCACATAGGACCTTAATCTAACTTCATGCTCCATTTACTACTCTGATAATTAGTTGAATGGCTAAAAAGCCATCACTTCATCCTGTACCTAAGTAAAGGCAAAAAGCTGAGCTGTGTTGGTCAAGTGGAAGTTAACTAGCCCCTTTGGACTTTATTGACTACCCCCTTTAGACATCAATAAGGATCTCAGTGGTGATCCTATTTCATTTTTCATTACAGGAAGCTGAGCAAATGGAATTGGACAAGTTTTATTCTGCTTTAAACAAATGCCAGTGGTACTTTTGGACCTCAAGCTGCGAAGTTCCACCGCCAGACCCACTTGTGTTCATGAAGCACATGAATCCTATGAAAATAGGCATTAGAATGTTCACCACTGCACTAGCTGAACCATTTGTCGTCATCAGTGGTACTGTTGAAACCATACTTCATAGTGTCACAGGCAAGTCAAAAATTATCCTACTAATATTATAAATCCGAAAGTTTGTGAGGATGTTTGGATGTTTGTATCTCAATCACACTCAAGTGACCAATCGGATTTGGATGTAACTTGCAATATACCATAGCCCTGGAATAATAAATAGGCTACTTTTTAACCAGGTTCGACGCAAGCGAATCTGCGGACGGAAGCTAGTATATCATATAATTATTTAATTAAGTCATACATAGTTTTGACCTACTGTACCATGGTACCATAACACTCAGACCAGAATCAAAATATTTGGAGATTATGTAAAAATGTGTCCCGCCTAGGAATTCGAACCCGCATCTCATGCGTCACAGTCGGGCTCTCGCCCACACCGTAACCGAGGTCGTCGTCCAAACTTCATAATATTACTTACTCTGATATGAAATGATTTTTCTGAATAAAAATTAAACAATTTTTTTATTTTCAGCTGGATTATGGTATCCATTCAACAAAATAATGTTTGCAATACTAGTAGTAATTATAAATATCTCATTAATCTTTCTACTTGTTATGATATTATTCAATTGGGTTCTCAACATTCCATTCAGTTTGAATGTATGGGGAGTCGGAGTCAACATAAAAAATAGAAGATCACAATCCATAAACAACACAACACAAATGCATCCATCATATCGAATTCAACAGAACGAAGGAATAAGCCCAGATACACTGAATAAAATTTTAAATGTTTGTTCACTGGCTCTATCTAATACACCAAATAGATCAAATAATCATCCAGTATTAACACCAAAACGTGCAGATGTACCGAAAATGCGCAGATCGGCCAGTACAGGCAGGTTACCAAACTCATCCTTTGATTTAGAACATTTGGCTTTGGAAAATACTATAAGACGTAGGAATGTCGGCCCATTCGATGGTAGTGGAGATGCAAGGTGAAAAAGGAAACTATCTCATAAGGTGGATTATTTATAAATAAGTGAAGGAATAACAATTACACGATTTAGCTGCTGCAGGAAACCAGTATGAACTTCCTGACGACACGTCATAGAACTTGTGTTATTTTAGAAAGGCAAATTTTTATACTAGGTATTTTGTAAGATGGCTGTGATATTAAATAAAATCATGTTTTTATTACCTAGTTGTTTTTATTTTCCTACAAATATTGTGAATATCAAGGAATAAATAATACCAAGTTGTTTCGGTTTTTGTTTTTATTTTCGTGATGCTTTAGTGAGAAGTGTCACAAGATAATAAATAAATTGAATTATTTAATCCAATCAACGATATAACTCAATAAAATTATACAATACGTATGTACATGTAATAGTTAGTATTATTGTGCCAATCATAGGTAAATAGAGGAATGTTTAATTAATTTTAGAATGTTTAACTAAGCCCTACTGATGCTAATTCGTTACTGGTCGATGGACGAAACTACTACTCTAAATTCATTCGCCTATATTATTTATTACATAGGTGTTTGATAAATCACTCCCTCTACTTGGTTTACATAAAAGTATAGTAGGTTTATACCTAACTTACTCGTACTATAATGTATGACAGTATTTAAAAATTTGATCTATAATTCCTTAAAACTAGGTAAAATATTATTGCCGTAGAGTAGGTATGTGTTGTAAATTGTACATTATTTAGTTAGAGAGCTTGAAAGCTAAAAAAGAGATGTTGAAAGATGCAAAAAGCCCATAGTGGATCCACTGTAGTCGGAATATGAGGTATATTCTATAGATAAAGATTTAAAATTGAAATAAATAAATGAATATGCTATTTTAACTATAAATACGGCTAATTTTCACGTTTTTTGCTTGTATAGCTGACGTTTCGAGATAATTCAGATGATGTCGCGGGCGATGCTCATGATGAGCATCTGAATTGTCTCGAAACGTCAGCAATATAGGCAAAAAAATGGTAATTAGCCGTATTTATAGTTAAAATGAGTAACAACCACGATAGTTTTAATTCTATACAATTATGCCAATCTTGAAAATGGATTTAAACTGAAATTTTATAGAAATGTAATTCAGTGATTTCCTAAAGCCACTTTTTCACTAAATGTCCTGTGATGACGGAGGCAAACAACATATTCAACTAGCAAATAGTGTGGTTTGGTTACATTACACGAGATTCAGAGAGAGAGAGAGAGGCAGCGATCTTAACCATTTTTTCGAAAAGTTACATTGTAACAAAGATAAATATCCATAAAGGTAGGTACTTGTTTTAATAAAATGCTACCGTGGATCCTAAATTATAAGCAGTTAGCAGTTACCTGTCATTGAAATAGCACTTAAATATACTTAGGTAACATGAAAATGAGCACAAGTGATCACAATATAAGTTTTTTTAAATTACAAATTGAGATAAAGAATTACGATAACAAGAGAAAATGTCTTGAGACAATAGGTTCTAATGCCGATGAAGTTTGGCAAAGATTATTGAAAAGACAAAGGAATGAAATACTACAGTAACTTACATCAATCAACACGAAACAACTTTGGTCCAGCTATAACAATTCAGTATTCAACAATCACTATATCATAATATACAATTCTGCCAATAAGCAAAAACAGTGCAAATACAAACGCGTCAATATATTCGTCGTGCACTTTAATTAATAAGTTAATTATTGTAATAATTGGAAATTTAAATATTTTAATAAGACTTCTAAATATTCGATCAAGTGCTTCAGTAAGAGTTGTAACTTAGGCTTGTAATATTTATCGTTACTCTATTTATGCACTTATTATCACGAAAACTTATGTTAATTAAGCAGCAAAACTTGTAGTTTACAATATATTTTTTTTTAATTAAGTTATTAATGTCTTAAACTGGCAACACATCTGACGAAGGATCAGTTGTAAAATAAGGAAGCGATCAAACCAAAAAGATATTTATGGTACAAACCTCGTAAATATCTAGTTGGGCTTAAAACTTCATATCTTCAGTCGTAACCTTCGTTAGATGTATCGCTAAATGAAACCTTACACCGCTTTAAAAATTTAATGACTAATTTATGAAATAACTTTACAGATAAAACTTTAAATGGGAAAATCTAATTGGATATGTGAGTGATATCAAATAAAGTGCATTATAAACTAGCGCCAGCTACATTTTATAATAAATGACTAGAGTTTTTAATATAATGATTAACAATCCACAACTGACTAGATATTTCAATGGTATAATTATCATAAATTACACTAATTTGACCTGTTAAATAAAATTGATAATGCCATTGCGAGATTTTCTAAATGCATAATGTTTGTATTGTCTAACAATAATAGGTAATTGGCTTAAGTATCACACTAGTGAACGCATTATATTAAATCCATTATAATTAAGTAGCAATTTATCAACAAGGCCTAGGCCACAATTTATAGTTTCTCTCCATTATTACCAAGTCAACTTCCACAAGTGAGTAAAATCCCATCTGTTCATGAATTGAATAAATTACTGAACAAGTGGGATGTTTTTTTATTTTTTAGCTGGTTTTAGCAGTTCCTACGTTTTGGCACTGATGTTTTTTCCCACTATGACAGTACCTACTTTAAATCCAATCCATTATTTTTAGACTCAGCACTATCCTCCTACACACTATCATTTGATGTTCCATGATATCATTATAATTATTAACAATAGCTTCATGACAGTGAACATTGGTTTGTTTTCCTTGTTATTAAGTTTTTAAAGTAAAGTATGTGTGGAGATTACTCCTTGCTCAAACATCAGACCCTGATATCTTAGAGATAACAAAATATCACATTATTGTACTTACTGAACAAACTAATCACTATTGTTTAATATTATCGACACACACAGTTGATTAACAGTATGTCCTAAAAAGACTTTATTTCGTTGTACTTTTTCTAACAATATGGAATATTTCTTCAAGTTTATGTCACATCAGTCATTGTGAATTTATCAATAACTTACTATTAGCAAAATATTTATTAGATGACTTCTAAGCTCCATCACAATAAAATTAATATTATCCAAAAGGCATTACATTACTATACTACTTTGCTTTAAATGCGATATAATTCTTATACCAAGTCCGTGCTTCACTCGTTCAGGACATGGAGTTTAATGACTAGGAGGATTAAAATGACTATGAATCATTGTAAATTTGTAAACAAATCGGTGGTTTAATTCTAAGCGGAATGTTTACCGTATTTACATGACGAGACATTTCTCTCTACCACTAGCGGAGCCACCTTCGCCAGCATCTTTTACAACCTTATCTTTCTTTTTCTTGCTTTTCCCGTCAATTTGTAGCGATACATTTCGGTTCTTTTCCATGTTTAACAGCTCCTGAAATAACAAATATTTCCAATATTGAATGAAGCCACACATAGTTCTTTTACATAAGAGTGAATTTTTTTTCAGGTAAGTGCTGTGGAAATAAATTGTCAATTCCCATGCAATAAGTCACATGCATCAAATTTAATTCACATTTAGCCATAACCTCATAACATGCAATAAATTATTTTGGCAAAATCTTATATTGTAAGTTTTTTACTTGAAAGATTAAACAGATTCCTATTTGTTCATATTAAAATAAAGATAGTGATTATTTTGTGATACTACAAAATAACAATGAAAACAAACACATACCTGAAAAAGTTCTGTGACATTATGGTTAGTTTTAGCAGATGTCTCCATGAACGAGACACCCCATGCCTGAGCTTGCGCCTGTCCTTCAGATGCGGATACCTCACGGATCTCAGGGGTCTCATCACATTTGTTGCCTGCCAGCATCACAGGAATGGTTGGGATTTCTGTGCCCTTAATCTCTTTTATTGTCTGCCATATTGGTTTGAGTTCTTCTAGAGACTGTCTACTGCTCACTGAGTAGACCAGAATAAAGGCATGTCCCTAAAAAAAAAAATAGGATGTCATGAAATATTCTGCTTGCATGCAGTGATGTTTACTCTGAATTCTTCTGAACTAGGTCTTAGAATTTTATTGAAATTACTCAGACAGGACATTATGCATAAAGTTTAATTTAAAATAAATAAAAATAAATAAATATTGGCGGACTTTACACACAACACCATCTAGCCCCAAACTAAGCAAAGCTTGTACTATGGGAACCAGATAACTGATAGAATACTTATATACTTTTGTAAATACATACATAATATACATAGTAACACCCAGACACAGAACAAACATCTATGTTTATACATATGTTCAATATAGTCTATTTGTTTGTTCCATTGTTAATTTCACTGATCCTATTTTGTTTGGCTGCCCAGGGATAATTAATTTAATGAACTAAATTATACATAGAAATTTTCACAGAATGGTAAGATGAGTCAATATAGCCATAAAAATATTTAAATGTATGAAGTGGAGCTACCTTGCTTATTGACAATCGCTGCATGGCTGGAAACTGATGAGACCCTGTTGTATCCGTTATTTGTAGGGTACATATTGTTTTATTGCTGCTTATTACCTGAAAATAGTTAAAATCATAGATAGCTTTGCTCCTGTGGTAAAAATGTGTCATCCAAGATCCAAACATCCAAAATTTTATACTAGGTACCTGCTTAATTTTGGTTGTTAGTAGAAAGTGAGACTAAAACTTTTTTGGCACATAACTAAAAAGATATGGAAAGGATACAATTAGGAAACATTTTTATTGGCACATCCCCAAACTGTTTAGCCAGGGTTTTGGCAAGAACTCAAGGTTTTCTTTTCATACTAGGATAATTTATTATCTGCAGTAAACTTACACTTTCATAATAGATCGTTATAATCACTTTTTGAAACCACAACAACAGAATCTTCGAAATCTTACCTGTCTGTAAGTGTCCTCAATAGTAGGTATGTAAGATTCTCTGAATGTGCCTTTTACGAATCGTAATACGAGAGAGCTTTTACCAACACCACCCGCACCAAAAACAACAACACGATAATCATTACTTTGCTCCGGCATATCTAATAAATCCTGCAGGACAGGTTTCTATCGAGTCAAGATGATGAGAACAACTGCAACTAAGGACAAGACGAGAGCGCGACTTTTTACAACATTTTAGTCACGCGTGTGTGACTGGTATTTCTTCAATTAAATTCACATGTAATAAAAATAATAATAAATCCCGTATATTTAAAATGGAAACTAAAAATATTTATTAAAATATTACAACGCCCTTGTTGAAATAAACCAAAACAGCGCTGCGCAGCTAGCACAGACTTATTATATGCTCTTTGGCACAGACTAAAAATTCAGGTCAACACAGCATAAAGAAGCAGAAGCATAGCATAGCACCTCACTCATTCACACGGACAGTTGAAGTTTTGGTTGAAGTGACTGACAGGCAGGACGGACAGCCAAAACAATTTTTAAAAGTTGTCTTCATACAAACCCATGGGTCTCATGGCCTCATGGCTCATGGTGGCTATACAATTTACATACGCCCCGAGATATCGCTGTGATCGAGACAGTCGACGGTCGATCGAGTCACGAGTCCTATGTATCGTATCGTCGTCGTACCGTATGTATGAAGAAATCGATTACGATTTCATCGTCGAAGGATTGCAACTTTTCCTTATCATAAATTAATATGCTAAACAAGTAACTACTGCAACCAAATTAGTAATATTATTTTTCTGTTTCACTAGCCTCGTAAGACCCGAAACTTTCATAAAACTAAGATCTGCCCACAGAATAACTATTATTATTATTCTCATGATTCCTTGCCTTGCCTGACGTTAAATTCATAACGATTGGTAGGTTTGTCGTTTGATGATATGCTCTGTGGTTTGATCGTCTAATGCCAAACGATGAAATCAAACCAAAACCAATAAAAAAAAAGAAATTTACAAATGGCTTCCGTTTTCGTCTTCTTACGGCTTTAATTTTCTGCTGGCATGGTTTTTTACTAAAGGTTTGTGTACTTACAATTAGATTTTCATTTACTTTATTGCGTCGATTACAATGTAAAAACATTTTCATACGTTTATTGGCTACCATATTGGAATGATCTCGATATTCATCCTACGTACCGGCAAATTTTATTGCGGTTTTGTGCATGGATTTGTCAATAGATTGTTTTCATACCTACCAGCTGATACCTAATCGATGTTGGACCGTTTCTTGTATAAATTTAGTAGTACCTTTTCGGTAAGTACAAACTATATATATTAGCAACTATATGTACGTATCCAAACCTACGATCAACCTACTACCGATCGACAAATATTTTTGTATATTTTTACTTGCCGACTCGAGTTACTGTACATAAATAGTTGCAATTTTTCATTGAAGTAGGTACGTATTTAACTCATGTTAAATTTATGTTCCAGAACTTAGCATTGTCACTACAAACGTATTTGTACTGCATGAGAAAATAATTGCAGAACCATGGGTATTCAAGACATACAAACATTTTTAGAAAATGAGGGTGTGAGTGTTGATCTGTTCCGAATTGCAAAGAACCAACCCGGCGGTTTCCGTCTTGTCCTAGACGCTGAAGGTTGCTTAGACCGCCTCTATGGAGGCTATTTTTCAGGTAATTCAAAAGTAAAATAGCCTTTATTTCTATTACTGTTTTAAAAAAAACTTCAAATTAATATAATGTATTAGGTGTGTGTGCATAATTTGTATGTGTGTATATATTTAATTATTATTAGTAGTAGTCACCTCTTCGGCATACGCCTCTCCTAAACCTTCCCTTGTATCTCGTTCTTGTGCCTCTTGCATCTGTAGGGGTCCACATAATCTGGTTGATCTCTCCACCTTTTAGGTAATCATAAACACCATAATCATATCAGTGAAGTACATGTTCTGAAAAATGTTAATAAACAATATTTCTCCAGATTGGGCTTGTGGAGGGCAGTGGGCACGCTGTGTCCAGTTCTTGACCACCTTATCTCAAGCACTTACAGAGCACCAAGTGACTCTCTGTGTCTGTTTCAATGGAGCTCATCCGACCCCACCTGCCATGCCACAACATTGGTTGCAAACCCAGGCCACATATAGACAGAGAGTTAACTCTGTAAGTCAATGTAATTCTCCGTACTATTGTGTCTATTATTTAGGATAAACTGTTTAGGAAAACACTCAAGATAGATTTAGTTGATAAGAAAAAAAAATTCTTTCTGAACTGAATACAAATGATTACTTCTAGTAGTGCTAACTTTGTATGTATTAGAATTTTCTGATATTATGTATTTGTATAAGTATTATAAAAAAAATCATATTTTATGTAAATCTAAATAACATTCTACATTTCTTATTCCTATTTATCTAAGTGGTTTCCACTACTTCGTTAAAATACCTATTCAATTTACTTTACCAGGTTTTGCGCCATATTCAATCTAAAGGCACTCCTCCACCTAAAGTATGGTGGGTACCACCAACTGGACTGCATTCCTGTTTGAGAACAGCTCTCAGACATCTGAATATCCAAATTGTAAGTATCTTTGCTCCTGAATATAGAGTATTTGCAGTAAAAAAAAGCTCATAAACCAACCCCGGGATTCAAAGTTATTACATAATTTATTCTGACATTAAACTAGCGAATAGTGAATTTTAATTTTAGATTTTATTTTGCTATGTCCTAACAGGACCCATGTACTAATACTACTTACCCTATTCATATGACCTATACCTACCTACTATGTATTGTACATGATGCAAATAAATAAATAAATTAATTCAATGTCTGCTGTTAAATTTCAACTTTGATTGTTCTTTGAATAGCATTTTTTCATTTCATTCAGATGGTTTCATCAGATGACCACTGCCAGGAGGTAGTTGGGTTGTGTCGTGAGAAAAACTATGCTGGTCTGGTTGGGTGCTCTGGGGAGTATTTAGTATTTCAGCCCCCAAAATATTACAGCTCTTCGCAGCTAAAGCTCACATACAGGGTAAGTTGTTTACTATTGTGTATTTGTGTTGGTTTGTGGTTTGATGAGCTATAGAATAGATTTACATTGGATTTACATTTACTGCTGCAGTTGTAAACTATTATAAACTTTTTTACTTTTTTAAAATAATAATTATTCCTTATTTTGCTTTACAAATTTAAGGGGTCTGTTAGTTGCTATAACCTGTATTAGAGTACTCCTTCTCATTGTTAACGATGGTCTATAATATCTATTGAAGATACATAAAGACTTTATATAAGAATAATAGGATTGGTCCTATTTGTTCTGTAAATAATGACATCATAGAACAAAAAAAAACAGTTTTATCCCAATTTAAACACTTGTGTTCTATGACGCCACAATAAGTAGATTCGGGTAAAAAGCTTTGTATGTTCTAATTGAGATAAACCGTTGTTTTGTTCTAAGATGTCATGTTCTGTAGAACAAATGGGACCTACCCAAATAAATAGATACAATATAAATATATTACCTTTTCTACATAGACTTTATTACCTGTCCTGGATATATAAAAAAGAACTTTATTGATTTTCAGTCATCCCTGGAGACAAAGGAGTACATGGTACATGAGCTGCCAAATCTCCTAGAAGTGCCGCAAGACCGTCTATGTCTTGCCGCCGCTTTACTGGGAGGAACCATACTCTCGGAGCAGAGCCTAACCGATTTCTACAAACGCATAGGGATAAATCATAAGAAGGTAACCTTTCAAACCTTAAAATAAATTTGATTTTTTGATTTGAAGTAAGAATATAATCTAAGGTTTACGCTAGTTTAGACTTTAAAATGAACAGAATAAGACTGATCACATTTTTTAATATCTGGAGGGCTAGCACTTATTATTGTCAAATACTATGTGATAGTGGTTGAAATTTGGGAAATGCTTGCCATACTCTGTTTTTAACTTTCACCATACAAAGTATAGGCATAAGTATAGTTTAGTATACAAGGTATAGTAATACAAAGGTTATAAATTTCAGGCACCAGTAGCCCCAGAGGCAGTAGTGAAAATAGTGTGCCAATTCGTTAGCCAGCTGCCGTCGTCGGACGTTGACGCAGCATGCATTGAAGTTTTTGGAGACCTCAATGATCTCCGAGCTGCGAAGTTGAAACAAGCCGTACAGTATTATTTGAACGGAACTAAGGATGGATTTCTCAAGTACAGAACTGCTTCTGGTAAGGGAATTTATAGAAACTTACAAACTTTACAAGTGAGCTTCCTTACTAATTAACTTTAAAATATATATTTTGTGTATTTTTTTTTTATATAAATACATTTTTAGTGATTGACTGACTGACTTACAATCAGCACAGCCTAAACCATCAGTTTTAGAAACATATTTAGAGGTGTGAAGAGAAGACATCTTCTCTTTGATATATTTATGTTGCCTCTTTTTTAATTAAAAACTGTATAAAAAATAAGGTCATAGCTGTTAAACTCGGAAGTACCGTAGAACTCTTAGATCTCCAGACTCTCGGATCTTTGAAGATGTCTAAAGGAGGTAGTTAGAAATACGTCTAAACACATTCGGCACATGTTCTCATTTCGCAGTTGGCATCCGTTAGGTTGCAAGCCCATCACTGCTTTGTATATTAATTTAATTGCTAACCAATATTGTATTCAACAGGCCGTCGCCCCAAGAATAACAAAAGAGGCCACAAATCGGACCAAATGCCTGGTCAATCAAGCCCGCCAACCCAGTCAATCCAGTCATCATCTCAGTCATCGCCCGTGGACATGGACACTTCCAAGCTAGCCACTGAATCATCGGAGAATGAGGTTCTTGTACTAACAAAATACTATACAGTCACAGTCGTCCTCGCCTTTTGCATTATCAAAACTACCATTGGCATAATTGGCATACCACGCATGATAACAAAATTGATGTCTAAGTGCAAAGTGATCCTTCCCTGTGTTTACCTAATTTAATACTTTCTCTTCCTAACTTATGAGTTCTGTTTAATGTAAGGGAGCGTCCTTTAATTACGAGAGGCGCTTAGGGTCGAGAGGAATCTCACCCAATCTCACGTAGGAGGTCTCGGCAAATATCACGTATTTTTTTTCCACAAGAAACCGTGCAGGTAAAATTACGGGGAAACTGGGTTATGTAGAACATAATTATTTTTCTAAGATAAAAACGAATGCAATCAAGCACTTGTTAACGTATTTACATTAAAAATAATCATTTTGAAAAATTCGCGTAAGATTATAAGGGGGGTTTAGCCAAATCTCACGACATCTCACCGGTGGAGTCGAAAAATTGCCAAAATGACCTCACGTAATTAATGGACGCCCCCTTACTAGACGGCCTAAATTTAGTGTTTTGATGATGTTATTTTATGAAAAAAAAAAAGTATTTGAAATGATAATTTTTGATTGTCTATACATTTTTGGTAATTATTTTTAAAGTCCTTGCATATATTCACATAAGCTAAATTCAGGAAGAACTATCTGTAACCTTTACCTACCACAGAACTGTATTCACTTACGTTTCCCCTCTGTTTAAAGCGACTTCAGACGCGTGGTCCGTTTTCGTCTTGTAAGTATGAATGTGTGTGTGTTGTTTATGCGTGTATGTATTTTTCATCTTCTAGTTTATTTGGTTTGAGTTATAAAATATCTGAGGGTGGTGGTGGTACGGTTTCACTTTATGTTTTGTTTACTACAAAAGCTACGCGCCTGCGCCCTTACTCTGCAAAACGATTTCGACAAATCAAAACGATTTGACAGTGCTCCGATTTATCGATGCTGAACTCCCAATACCTATACGAAAAAAAACGTCTCATTATTTTATTGTTTGAAATATTCTGGTTTTAACTATTTAAATAACTGATCGGAATATAACTATGGTGTGCAATAAATTTTTACTCCAAAACTGCTACTTATCAAGTTATCTAAAGATAGAAGGTATTGACAATTAGTAATGTCGATCGTTCCATCTTTCAAAATATAGTCGATGTGACCTTTGTCCAGATATATCGGTATCGTTTTCAAGAGTAGATCCCCTGTTTGAAGCTGCTACGTGCATTGTGAGAACGCCTCTGAAGAATGCTTTGATGAATGATTTATAATAACTGAAGTCGCATGCAATATACATATTTGAAACCTATTTATTTACACAAAGCACTTAGATAGTTCTAAATTATTGCAGCAAAAAGGCTTGGAAGATTACAAATTGGCAACAGCGAATGCGTCTATGAACGCTGACTTTATGGATGCTAGCAGTGCGGAGATTCACCGCGGACTAGCGGCATTGTCTCTCGATTCGGGAGACGCGTCGGCGCCCAATCAACAAGTCAGTCCCGTAGATAAATCTGACAAACCGAAATCACAGAAATCGTCTTACAATGAGGTGTGCTTCCAAATTTTGTATTGATGTTACACAAATATTCAGCATTTTTGTGTCTATTGGCTTTTAGTGTGAATTTGATGTTCAATGTTGGTTTTTATTAACCGTGGTGTGCGGCGAGTACCCGACTGCGATGTAAGATGCGGGTTCAATTCTCGCAACGGTAAATCATTTGTTTCTAGTTGGTGGGGTCAGCAAAACTGTGTATATCTTTTGAGAGTTATTTATTTACTGTAGGTACCTAAAGGTACCGAAGGTCTCGATTGACGAGCATGGAACTACAATTTGTGGATCATGTGTAGGCGTCGATTTATGGTAATTCCATGACACTACAAACCAGAGTTCCTTCCTGAAACTTTTCGTTTCAAGAGCTAACGGACCAGCGCAAATTACTCTGACGTTCGTACCGTAGTCATTACGAACGTTGCGAGCACGAACCGCATTCTACCACGAAATTATCGTAGAAGCTAATGTCAAAACAAGTTGCATTAACTTTCTTTATGTATTAATAAGCTGAACTGATGGTTGCTGTCGTCAGCCAATTAGAAGATAATAATAATTCTCAATGATAATGTCTATAGACATTCTAAATTTCAACCCTCCAACTGTACAATGTATTCTAGGGTCGCCAAACCAAAATAGCGGTCGACGACAACTGCCCTCCCGCGCCGGCCGAAGTCCTTCGAACCTGCGCCGAGCGCCACACTCGCGGTCTCATGCACCCCGCTACGCTGTCTATTCTCACACACCGTCAGATCACACTTGGCGTTGTCATGGAGGATGACAACCATCGCGAGATACCCTCAATCCATCACTTCTTCAGACCTATCAGGCAGAATGTGTACGCTATACTGTACAACATGCATCACCATCGGTTCATGGCGCAGAAGGCTAAAGGTATGGAACTAATATCCTTCGCTTAGTCATTGTCAAGGCAATGCAGATTCTACTGATATTCTAAATCCGAAAGTTTTTGAGAATGTTTGTGCCTCAATCACGCCAAAATAGATTATATATATAGCTGGGAATATATAAAGCTTATGTCTTGGAATCGCATATACTTTTTATCCTGGTACCGCGGGTGGAAGCTAGTATGTCATAGAAGTTAAGTTTACTTCTTAGAGTAGATAATGTCAATCCCTTGAAGCTTCGTAAACTTCTTATGACTAGAATTTGTTCATAACTATGTTCTAATCGATAAAAAAATCGATTATTACAGAAGAGGGCGCTCCCAGCACATCGTCGGCATCCAACGATCGCGTGTGCACTGTGCAGATCGCTGAGTGGATTTACTCCCGCGTGAATCCCGGAAAGAGTCCCGAGCTGGTCCCTGGACAAGTGCTGGACTGGCCCGTGCCTACCGTGCAGAGGCTTTGGTTCGGGTGAGCCCTACTAATATACTAAATGCGAGAGTTAATGTGATTTTGGTTAAATCATGGCTGAACCGACTTAGATGTTTAATAAATAAATAATGACCCACACTACTATTAATTTTATTAAGATTTCGAATTTGTATTTGTTTGTAATGGATAAATTAAAAAACTGGACCAATTTTTTATAAATAATTCACCCTCAAAATCTACAGTATAACCGAGGAACATGGGCATTTTTTTTTTTTTGAGATTTACGAATATTGCTATAAAGTAACGTAAGATGTAAAGAAATGGCCTATTGTCTTTTTAGGGTTCCGTACCCAAAGGGTAAAAACGGGACCCTATTACTAAGACTTCGCTGTCCGTCTGTCCGTCTGTCCGTCTGTCTGTCACAGGGCTGTATCTCATGAACCATGATAGATAGACAGTTGAAATTTTCACAGATTATGTATTTCCGTTGACGCTATAACAACAAATACTAAAAACAGAATAAAATAAATATTTAAGTGGGGCTCCCATACAAAAAACGTGTTTTTTGGTCGTTTTTCATAGATAATGGTACGGAACGCTTCGTGCGCGAGTCCGACTCGCACTTGGCCGGTTTTTTTATTACACGTGCGAAGTTGGGGTGGACTTGCTAGTAATAAAAAGATATGATTATGGCCCATTTAGTAAAGTACAACTCTTTTTCTTAACATTCACAGAACTGCCCAAGATGATAAGTGCCGGCGGATGAGGGCGTTCCTCACTTGCATGCGATCAGATACCCCGCTCATGCTGAACACATCCTACGTCCCTCAGCATCTGCTCATCTTAGCTACTGTGTTACGGTTAATATTTTTTTTTTACATTGATAAATATGCTATATAAATATTGGTGAACGTTTCACACAGCGCCATCTAGCCCCAAACTAATCAAAGCTTGTACTAGCAAGCCAGATAACTCGTAGAATACTTTTTTTTTTTTGTAAATATATATAACACCCAGACACAAGACAAACATCTATGTTCATCACACAAATGTTTGCCCTGGGTGTGAATCGAACCCACAACCTCCAGCGCAGGAGGTAGAGTTACTACCAACTGAGCTGTGAGGCCAGTCACCAATTCATATTGAACATGCAGCTCGAATGTTCTGCGCGAGCCAAGTCTAAATTACTAAAGGTCTAAAGTCCGCTTGCGGAGCAGGAAGAATTTCAGAGGAGAGTTAGTAGTTCAGAGTAAGGTTGGAATTATTCGTACAGGCGCGATATTACTTTTGTCATAGTTCATGTCCATCTGAGAATTTCATAATAGTAGTAATTTATTCTCAGGTACATCATGACGTCCCAAATACAAATTTTGAGGCGCCAAGAGTTAGATGCTTTTTTGGCAACTGCATTTTCTGGTGATCTCATGAACGCGCTCCATTTGCAGGAAATGAACGTAAGTTTCTATAAAAAATAAATTAAATACTTTTATTTTTAACCTGATATCCAAATGTCTGGAATAGACCGCTATTAGACGATGAGACTTGAGATTGTCAAAATGTAAAGGTTATTCATTACCCTAACCAATAATTTTTTTTTATTTTTTAAAATATAATTTACCGACGATCCCATCCTTGTGAATTTACCCTCCACTTTTTGGTTTTGTTTATTTTTATTTATCGTCCTGCCTCAGCTTGTACCAGGACATTTTTGTGAATAAGATGTGCAGTTCTCTAATTCCCAGGTGAATGGGGTGAGCTCCCGTGGCATACAGCTCGCGGCACTTGTGATGGCAGGCGCTGAGACCGCGGCATTGGCTAACGACGCCTGCGGCGCCCCGGTGCCTTGGTTGGTTGGCGCTCCGTGGTTGTACTTTGATGGGAAGTTGCTGCAACGCAACTTGCAACGCGCCGCGCACTGCAAGCATCTCGCTATGCTGTGTGACAACCATGTCGATACCGTCGTCAAGGTAACAAAACTAGTTTCCGCCCTCAGTACACTTACTTCGTGTGGTACACGGATAAAAAGTATTCCATTTGATATTATATATATTTCAAGTTTCATCCAAATCCGTTTTTTTTTAAATGGACGTTTCCTACAGCGCCAACTAATAAAGCTTGTATTATGGAACCAGATTACTGATAAAATTAGAAATATAATTTTGTTAGTTTGGTCGTTTAGGCGTGTTGAGGCAGAAACATACAAATATTCTCAAACTTTTGGATTTATAATATAGTAAGATAAGCTGGGTCCAGACTGACCCAGCACGGTCGAGGATGAGCACCTCAACCTCGGCACGCACAATTTCCAGGCAGAGTAATAAAAGAAAGCTTGATACTTTCAGGTTGAGCGTATGCGCAAGGCTATTCTCGAGTGTCTCGAAGTTGAGTTCGCGATGAATCCCATCCCGCTCGTCGCGGGCGTGGTGGGTGGCGCTCTGGGTGGGTGGGGGGCGCGTGGGGGCCGCGGTCGTGGAGCGAGGCTTGAGATCGCAGGGGTCGTGGTGGGCCAGTGGGGCGGTGGCAGCTATCCGGCAGCACGCGCACAGCGTTTCCCTCAGGTATGTACTAGAACCTTCTATGTAATCTCAGTGCAGTAATCCTAATCGCAGTTTACAGTATGAGATTGCACTGAACAAAAAAACTTATACAACAATATGTGTCATTATAAATAGGTACTACCCATTTTACGCAGTGTTGAACTTCAATCCGGCAGCACGCAAAACAGCTGGTAAAACCTTCTAACAATGCAATAATCCTTTTAAATTATCCTGTGAAACAAAGGTTACTACCCATTTTACGCAGTATTCCACGTCAACCGCAGAGGGTACTGCTAAAAAAAAACCGAATAAAAATGATATCTCTAAACTTTTTTCTCAACCAAAATTTCATGACTCGTTTTCTCTGATGAATGTGCTAGACCTGCTAATTTAAAACGATCCCTTCTAACGACCAATGAAATAAAGCCTTTACAGCAGGTGAGCTACGTCGGCTACACGCCGCCCACTCGCAACTCGTACAGCACCCGCGGCGGGTACCGCGGGGGGAGAGGTGGGCGGGGTGTACGCGGTGGTCGCGGCCGCGGAAACGCCTTAACGGCGGGACTGCGTCTTCCGCGACGCCCGCGACGCGACAACGACGATCAAATCGCCAAACCGACCACGCTCACTGTGAACGGGTAAGATAATACAACTAACATACATCCTAATCCTAATAATATTATAAATGCGAAAGTTTGTGAGTTTGTATGTATGTTTGTTCGTCAATCAGGCCTAAACGACAGAACGGATTATGATGAAACAGATTATGATGCTATAGATGTAGATAAAATGCCCGAATGAATAATAGACTACTTTAAAATATGAAAAAAATCCTCAAAACGATAAAAAACGCAAAAGGGATGATTTCTGTATAGATGGCGCTGGTGTGCAACAAATCTGACATCACAGAGTAAAAGCATTCCGTCTTTTCTATTCGATTATTGAAATTTGACAGGACAACCACTAGCCGACCCGTGACAGATCACGGGTCGGCTAGTACATACATAAATACATAATTTAGTAAGTACTAGCTGTACCCTGCGCGCGTTGCTACGCCATCAATTCGGAAACCTTCGTGAACTCATGCAAAACAACTTTGCTAAAGAACATCACATGATCAAATGCATAGTTTACGATTCTATAAAGGATCTATAGACAAACTAATTTTTTTATAAAAGATTGTATAAATATAATAATTCAATTATTTCTCTCTTACAAAGCACTACAATTTCCTTTACCAAATTACACAAAGGTGAGGTGGAAAGAAAATGCTAACTAGTAGCATAAGTTCGTCTATGTACATGTTCTTGTATTGGGCAATAAAGAATTTTCTATCTATCTTATACATGTTTACTAGAGGGGTAAGCAGAGACCACGGCTTTCCACTTGCTACGATCCGAACATACCTCTCTTTTGCTTCATTAACTCTCATCACACTATTCATGCATGCTACAAATACTAAGTGGAAGATTATTCAGTATCGGCCGAGTGGGAGGTGCCTTGACTTCCAATCCGAAGATTGTGGGTTCGGATCCCGGACCCACTGGATTTGATTTTTTTTATGCGTTTTAGCACAAGCTCAGAATGGTTGAATGAAAACAGTGGGAAAACCAGTTAGTATTCATAAAAGCGTGGACGGGCTTGCAAGCTGTCCATATGTGACGCAGACTATCTCCAACTTATTTTAGAGTGTTCATCAGTTGCCAATGATTTTGCCATGATTATAGACAGAGAGGTTTATTATTTGTTTTTCTTATTACAGTAAAACCGTGAGGTCCGATGAAATTGGATCTCATCAAGATGAGGGAAGCCCGCATGAAGAGAATGCGACAGCTGAGCCCGATGTAGAAGGTATGTTGTCAAAGAAAATAATTGCATGCTAGGAAAATTGGTTGATAAGATGAATTGGGTAGATCGCTTGGGAGGAGCAATTTTTGTTCGAAATGGAATTGTTTGTCTAACTATACTTGACCAACCTCACAACTTAGCACTCAGTTATCTAGTACCCATAATACAAGCTTTACTGAGTTTGGGGTTAGATCACCAATATTTACTTCATGTTCCACAGGAGCGCAACCTCAAAAGAGATCATCCAAGGGCACCAAGAAGAACATTGGTAAAGGCAAGAAGAAGAGTTCTGCACCAAAATCCGACGTCGCACAGTCGTTGGACAACGGCCCGCTCGACAAAAACAAGGTTACCGCCGAATAAATAACAATAACCCAAGACAGACAGCACACAATACAAGACAACATTAAGCTTTCCTTTATTTTACTTTTTGCATGCTTTTAATTTTACTGTAATTATTTTAGGCGGCGGATGAATGTCTGAGTTCAGAACAGGAACACGGTCAAGGTGATGCGCCTGTTTAATTATGGGTTTATAGTTTAAAGGTACATTTCATGTTTATTTTATTAACTTATATTGTTTTATGAATTTGATGTAGTTAGTTACATGCTTTGTATGTATATGTTGATTATTAGATTTGTCAGATTTATTTTTATTTCAAGGAAAGCTTACCCATAAACTAACAAGGAAATACAGTCGCTAGTGAAGATCACAAAATTGTTATCTGTTTTGATAGATTAATTTGCTCATAGATCGGTAGTTGCGTTTAGTTTTAGTTGATTTCGAAGTCATAATAAAATACATTGAGTATTCTTATTTTATTGGGACTCTGCTTTGCAGTGCCTTATTATGGAAGATGACAAGAAAATTACCTACTTTCCATTTTTCGAACTATTTTTATGATTTTTTCTGACGCGAACTTATATACCTAGTAAAAAATATTATATTGTATGATCTTCACTAGTGTCCATTCACATTTACAGTGATAATATTGTAACTGAATAATACTTTGCGGGAATCCCATAACATCATGGTAACATTATAAGCACATACTTTAAGGTTACATTATATTGTATTCGTAAACTCGTAAGCAATGTGATGTACGTTATAATGTATACGTGCCTGAAGATCTAAAAGACTTCCCTATTGTGAGACTGATTTTGTATTACTGTAATTGAAGCACTTGGTGTTCAATTATTAATAATATAATAAAGACGTGACTTTTTGTTGAGGCTCATTTTAAGCTTCAATTATCCCTGATAAGACGAATATACGCCTCTCTGGTAATAGTTATGTGCTACTAACATTTACGAGTTGTCTCTACGAATAGAGAATTTATGATAACCAAAGTTTAGGTTCTTTGAGGTAGCACAGTATCTTAGAAGAGACCCAAAAGCACCCGTTTCTGACAAGTGATAAATTAAAATATATATTACAAAATTTTTATGTGTTGATTGTTAAGTCACGTTTTATTGTGAAGTTAAATGAGACTTAATAATACATAAACAGTGTTTGGTTTTAAGCATATGAAGAACTGAGTCGGCATTATTTATTTACACATAGTATATTTACAATTTACCAAATCATTATTTTATTTAAGATGGTTTATTCTATGTAATCTTAAAATGTTGTAGTCGCATTTATCATGCTTCCATTGTAGATGAGATATTCCTAGCGCGATAAAAAATGGTTGCCATGTTTTACTTTTGGATCGTCTAACATAAATTATAATGCGCGATTACATGGATTAAACCAGGTCGTTTTCAGACTTGTTTTTGGGACTTCTTGACACGTTAGGTATTTAGGTGTTATTGATTCGAGTTGTGTGTGTGAGAGAATATTTGGAGCATGTTAATTAAAATTTAAGGTAAATAGTGTCGTCTATGGAAACGTCGACGAATACCTTGTACCGCACTCCAGGTTTGGCAACAAGGGGTGAGGGCTATCGTCCTGTGATCGTGATAATATTTTATATTGATTGTTAAAATGTTCTCGTAAACTCTTTGTAAGACAAACTTATTATAAGAGGTTTGATAATATTAGGATAGAACTTTTGGATGAATGTGGTGCTTCAAAATTAGTAGGACTGCCTGAAACGAGTCTGAAACTAATAGATTTAAGTCTAACGATAAACGTTTATTGAAACTGAATGAACATTCGCGTTTTGATATTCCGCACCTATAGGGTATTATTTCGTTAGTGAAATCTTAGATTTGTTAGTGATATATTTATATGCATTTTTAAGGGATTCAAGACTGCGAATGTTTTTCAATTTATATGTATTTTTGTAAATTTGTTATATTGTTATACTTAAATTTAGCTGGAATGACTAACAAGAATGTTGAGACAGTCTTGGTGCTCGGTCGGAATAGAACCTTCTATCTGCGTATAGTAACATTCCACTTCTGATAAACAATCTAGAAATATACGCAGGCGACACTGACTGAGAATGGAACATAATGAAGACTTTACAATTTTGAATGCTTGTACCTTTGCCGGAACAAACACGAGATATTTTGCTGAAAACAATGTTACAAGTTATTGATTTCTGTAATCGAATGTGAACAGAACTCAAGTGCGATGCACACAAACAAACACAGCAGCCACAACGCTGTTCCAAGTGAGTTATTGCAAATCAAAGTATAATGCATCTGACTTCATGACGTGGACACCACGTCTCGTCAAGGCGAACAGGCAAAGCGCCTCGCCAAAGCATCGGAAGCGTCCACTTTGCGTAGGGACCTCCAATTGCTGAGTAAATAAACGTATACGCGGGCTGTCGACTTGCACGACATGCATTTTAATATTATACATTTAAACATATATTATATGCTTGCTAATAAACACAAGTTAGCGTTTAGAATTTTAAACTTCATTGTATTGATTTCTAAGACTTATATGTGCCTCTATTAAAGAGCATGTGAAAATAATATTATCTTTCATAGCATGAAGTGTTTATTCTCTCAATGTATCGAAGAGTTTCGTATATTATAAAAGCACATTTGAAAAATATTGTTACATCTAATGCAGGCGGTGGCGGTGCATAGAATCGTAGCAATCGACCTACGATTCTATGCTCAATGCCCCATGTTATGTTGAGTAATTTAATTACAGTTGGGCATGAGTTTTGTGTTGTATACCTACTTGATGTGGCGCTAGACTGTAATTTACAATGTTCTATAGGCGCGTGGTATAACAAAGTCCCTAACTTTATTATAGGTTTGGGAGCAGTAAAACATTTTTTAAGCAAAATAACACTATAATATTTTTAGGGAACATGCTCCCCTAACTTTGGATGGAGACTCAACATTACATGTGAAAGTCACCAAGCTCTATTTTTGTCTGTGAAATTCATGCTATTACACATTTAAATATTAACTTAGATTTGAGAAAGAAGTAGATTTTAATTTTCTCTTTTTAAATCCAATACATTATTCGCTATAGTTTTAGATTATTCAACAATATAATACTTTTACTACATTTAAACTTGTTTGCTGACCAAGGTCATTTACATACTATTATCAACATATATGGTAATCAAAATATTTAGATTCTTGTCATAATGTAATACTTACATAACTTTTTTCGTAATTGAAGTAGCGACGTGGAACTGTGGCTTTTTGAAAACACTTATAACTTAGAATACCTATGTAAACCCGCATTGTGAAAATTTTGAACTGTTCATTATTTCTCAATTAGTTATTTAACACAGAAATATTTGATGAAAATTAAATTTGTAAAGAGTTGTACTTGTCTTCAAATAAAACGTTCCAATAGAAAATATTGTTTTATTTCATGTCTGCAGCTTCAATCGCCGGTGAATTTTGGTGACTGTCGTACCTTCTATGTTCGCGATGTGGTTTATAACAATTTGTGTAGCATCTTTTATATCGTTATACTGGTGTAAAAGTTGAACCTGTAGATACTTTTCCTTGTCATCAAGATATTTATCTAACTCCATTTCTACTTCTAAAAGTTTATCATAAGTTTCTCGTTTACTGTTAGACATCTGTAACAAAATTATTAAAGATGCAGGTAACAGATGGAATGTAGGTACAGTAGGAAGGTACTACGACCTGGAATAATCAGATTGGTAAAATTGATAGTTTTCAATGAATAACAATTGCAACCTTGTTGTCACAAAAAAAAATTATTTAATGTTTTACTATTTTAGACGGGTTAAAAACATAACAAATGGGTTCAAACTCCCTGAACCTAAATATACTAACAGTAGGTATGGGACCTACATACCTATATATTTTTTAATTTCGGTAGCATGGAACCATGTTTTTTTTTGTAGTAAGTACCTACCTATTCTCCTACAATGACTTCTATTATATCCATAGGCTTACATAGATGTCAAATATCCTTAAATCTGTTTTAGTACCTACCTACCTCAGTTTAGATATTGAGATTGCAAATAAGTCAGTTAGCCAGGTAGGACTTTGATTGGATAGGTATAAAAATTACAATTAAAACACATTTTTCTATTCATGATGTTCATTTTATTTTTACAAATCTGATTCAAGGTCAACTGGATCTCCCACACCCATAGCACAAGCTAACATACTATTAATGTGTCTTCCTTCATCGGCTTTGAACACATAACCATTTGTTTTATCAATCATATTTTTCACATTAATAAGACTTTTCTCTTTAAACATGTCCACTAATTGAAACGAAACCAAGCTGTAGTCTTCTATTATGGACACAAATGCACTGTTCAGTTTCATATATTTATTTGTAAACTTGTCAGTATTGAGGCAATCTAACAAGTAGTTCAAATCCAGAACTTCGGTGTAAAATTCAATTCCAAATTGCAGCTTGTCCATGTGCTTTTTCAGCAAATCAACTTTGGTCAAGAGGTTTATGTGTGGCAGTCCAATTTTCAGCATTGCACTGAGGGATAGCATCAAAGCAGATATGAATTTGCCTGCGTCAGAGCAGTGATGTGAATCCACCAGATGTATGACACACAGCTGCATATTACAATTTGTCAACTGAGAGAAAATGTTGCTCAAGCTCTGATGATGGCAATACAACTCAACCTGTCCTGGAAGATCAAATATGAAATTTGTGTTATTTTCACCTTTGATTTGATTCAAAAGCCAATCAATATTCTTCTCTAAGTACTCCATGCAATACAGTAGAGCACCGTTAGGGCCAAGATTATATTGTTCCATGACTTCTTCAAGTACAATCAGTTGTTTTATATCAATATCAGGTTTGTATGACATCAAATCATTGGCAGGGTCCAAATTCACTAGAATTACATCTCTGCCTAGCTTCTTCAAAAGCTCTGACATTTGGGTGCAGTATGTTGTTTTCCCTGCACCAGGTGGGCCAATAACCAGTTGACCATAGTATCTATGTACAGGTTTAAAATGTTTAGCAGTCGTAAGAGCCATTTAGTCGCTTCTGTCACTTTTCAGCAAGTCCAAGACTATGTCTTTGCAAGCTTTCACTGTTTCTGCGTCATATGATTTCAGATTTAAAAATATGACAAGCGGCTTAGTGATTTTGATTGCTTCTGCCAAGTACCGCGCCGCCACTTGCTGCTCTTCTCCTGAAGCACCAAAAATTACTTTTGTGGTATAAATGTCTTCAGTACCCAGAGGGTTTTGGATCTGGTCTTTTTGTACCATAAGCATGCTACCAATCTTTTGATACTGACACACTATTAACATAGTTTTGTTTGTGAATTCAGCCAATACTATCTCCGTGGAGATATCATCAATATCAGCAGCTATGGACTTTAACAAGTTAGGCTGATGGTCATTCTCTTTCAGAGTTAAATTTTGCATAACGCTTAGTAGCTCCATGATCAGAGTAGTTCACTAAAAATTATTAAATGCTTTAGTCACTCACAGAGCAGCGTAATTTAGTTTCAAGATGGATGGATGCAACATAAGGATTATAAAAACGCATTGTTTACCCAGGTGATTTATGGTAGGTATCTACTAAACACATCGACTACATAGCCCAGAAGACACCGCATGCAAGGCGAACACTGTCATCCAAAACATCAGGCTTATACGGCCGATAAAAAATATCGCGCGTCAAACCTGCAGTAGTACCGACCACTTCCTTGACCCGTGCACATCTCGTCTGTTTATGCTAAAAAACCATTACCACAAGCTCAAGTTACACTGGTTATTTTCCTTGTCGATAGTCAATAGTGTTGTACCACTACTCAATAATTGATGATCGATAAACCTACATAGTAGTAACAACAACAGTTGGACCTAACTAGTAAAACTACTTATTGCCAACTAGCTTCCGTCCGCGGCTTCGCTCGCGTTGTTCCTACATGGAAGTAACCTATTTGCTATTCGCATTTATAATATTATCGCTTTAGAATTAACAAATGTTGTCTTAAGTTCCCGTTCTCGTTCGCGTTCGCGTTCCCGATCCCGATCCCGATCCCGATCCCGATCCCGATCCCGATCCCGATCCCGATCCCGATCCCGATCCCGATCCCGATCCCGATCCCGATCCCGATCCCGATCCCGATCCCGATCCCGATCCCGATCCCGATCCCGATCCCGATCCCGATCCCGATCCCGATCCCGATCCCGATCCCGATCCCGATCCCGATCCCGATCCCGATCCCGATCCCGATCCCGATCCCGATCCCGATCCCGATCCCGATCCCGATCCCGATCCCGATCCCGATCCCGATCCCGATCCCGATCCCGACCCCGATCCCGATCCCGTGTTTAAAACGGTGGAAACCAGTCGCATCGCATCGCATCGCGAGGAAACCAGTAGTTAGTATTGTTATAAGCGGCGATGGGCTTGCAACCTGTCACGTATGGACTGCTAACTACTGCAAAATGTGGGTATGTGCCGAATATAATATTTGGACGTGCCTCTGACTGCTATCGACAACTCATGACAACACTTCCCATCCCTAGTGAATCACGTCATCTTGAACCGGCCAATCAGAATGCATTTTTTCCCACTCCCCCCGTACCTCATACCTCACTGACTTGACAGAGTTGTTTGTTTGAAGAAATGCAGCCATTAGGCGTCTATTAGGCTATGTAGTCGATGACTAAACACTATCAAAAACACACATTCACATCCCTCAGTCAAATAAATATTGCAAAAAATAATAAATTTGGTAGCTAATCATTTAGGTTCCTACTTGTTGGGATAGAGCTCAAGCAGGAGGTACAGGGAAGGACTGATGTACAAAGAATGTTCTGTCTGATTGTTCCAGGATGTAATACTTTTTGGTTAGACAAGTCTTACCTTTAATATGTGTCGGTAATGACTATTGGATGAATGCTTCGCTTTAACAAAGCAAAGCAAGACAGAATCAATAACGATATATTTTTATTAGATATATATCTTGCTTGAAAGAAGAAAAAACTACATCACGTTTACTGAAAGAGAAACTGACTGACTCGAACTGTTGCTGTCAAAGTGTCAGTCAATGAGTTTGAGTTGAGAATGAAATAGCAACATTTTAAAATTTTGACATTGACATTTTGTAGCAATAACCATGTATCATAGATTTAAAATTGACAGTGGTATGAAACTATTAGGATCTCGATAATTAAATCGATGTTATTGACAGGGAGTTTTGAACATTTTGCAGTAATACTGGTATCTAGAATTGATTATATTATTTTATTTATTTATTTATTTATTTTATTTATTTATTTATTTGCATCATGTACAATACATAGTAGGTATAGGTCTTATGATAGGGTAAGTAATATTGGTATTAGTACATGGGTCCTGTTAGGACATAGCAAAATAAAATCTAAAATTAAAATTATTCTAATAGTAAAAATATTAGTATTAATATATTTATATATCTATATATTTAAAAATATTATTATATATTTAAATATTATTTAATTTATTTTTATATTTGTTTATTTAATTGTGTATTTACTAAGTATCATTTTTTTAGTTTTATAAATCGTTTTCCATAAATTCTGCTATTGAATAACAGCTTTTTTTAATAAGGAGATTTTTTAATTTGTTTTTAAATGATAAATTTTTGGTTTCATTTTTGATAATGTCAGGTATTTGGTTGTATATTAAAATTGCTCTATAATAAGGACTATTTCTAAACATTTCTAATTTAGGAGCTGGTAAGACTAGTTTGTTATTTCGTCGTGGATTTTTATTAAATTCAAAATATGTTAAATGTTTTCGTACAAATTGAGCAATTTCTAAGATATATATTATAAGACTAGTTTTCGATTACAACAACTCGCAATATAAAAATCGATACCTACCTAGATTTTAAGTAAGTTAAAGAACATGAAAATTAAAAAAAAAACTACCACAAAATATTTTTCTAAAAATAGGGTTGAGATAAATCGATTAAATAATTTGATATTTCCATGCTTGCTTGAGTTGCTTGGCGGGCTGGATGGGTACCCCTACTCTAGTCCTCGGTGCGAATGTAATTTTTCCTCCTTTTCTCTTTGATTGTCAAAATCTGACAAGATGGTAGCGTATTTTATTTTTCTATGTTTTATCCAAAATAATCGTAATATTTGACTGTTTAGTTGTTATTAAATCAGTGTTTTAAGTTTGTCTATAATGTCTCAAAATCAAATCTAAGTGTATTTAGTGAATTCCGTTCAGATGTCTGTTTATAACCTCCCAATGTTTATTACAGACGAAGGGTACGTCCAGCTTTGGTAAACGGCGGAATAAGACCCACACCCTTTGTAGAAGGTGTGGTAGATCATCATACCACATCCAGAAATCACAGTGTGCCCAATGTGGATACCCTGCAGCTAAGCTGCGTTCGTGTGAGTAAAATTGTTTTATTTCGTTGCGTTTTGTAGGCTGCTGCCTGCCGGTCAGAGAAAACCTAAGCAAAGACTTTATTCTAGTGAGTGTGCTTATGCACGCATTGCTCTTTTCATTGAACTTGTCCCAAGAGTAAGTACTAAGTAGTGGAATTATATTTTCAAAATAAACAATCATAACCTAACTTTTAACTTTGCACTAGGCAGTGAGTAGGTGCCGTCGTGAAGATCGATTGCAATTGATCATAGTTACCTTATGAGGCACATTGACACGACCATGAAAATGGGTGGACACGAAAGTTATTGAAGTGATGGTCGATACTAATTGCAGTGAATTGACAAAGCAGGAATAGTGAACCAATGTCAATTGCAATACCTAAGACCTTATAGTCATTCCTTCTCCTGCAACTTCGCGTTGAACAATGTTAAACTAGAGAAACATGCTTGCTTGAGAACGACATGGTTTAGATACTAAGAATTGTAGATTTATTTGGAAACAATAGAAACAAAAATTACTCCATGCAAGACCATACTTACTTACAGTAGGTACTGTACCTTCCCGATATATCAATGATAAAAGTTTGTTGGTCATAATCTTCCCAAAAAATATTGTATGTCCGTAATCATAATGTAAAGTTTCATCAAGATCGGTCCCCTCTTTAGTTGTGAAAATGTAACAAACAAAGGCACAGTTACTAATTTAACTTTTTAGGAGTGAGTGAGTGATTAGAGAGTAGTGTTTTGTAACTTGGATAGGGATTTCAAATAGCTCTTGTTAAATTAGCAGATATTAAAAAAAAAGGTCAAATGCATGTCGGACGTGCATGAAGAGTTCCGTACAATAATATATAAAAAAAACTGCAATAAAAAAAAAACAAATATGTTGTATGGTAGCCCCATTATATCTGTTTTTAGTATTTGTTGTTTTAGCAACAACAGAACATACACATCTGTGAAAATTTCAATTGTCTAGCTATTACAGTTCTTGAGATACAACCCTGTGTCAGACAGATGGACGGACGGACAGCAAAGTCTTAGTAATAGGGTCCCATTTTTACCCTTTGGGTACAGAACCCTAAAAACTACATGGTGAATTTATGTTATTCTAAACAAAAATTAGTTGTCTGCTGTGGCAAACATTATGTAGGCTTCATTTTTGCAGCATCCCTTCACATATTTCAGGATACTATTCAAATTCAAATTCAAAAATCATTTATTTCAATAAAATCACAAGGATCACTTTGAAACGTCTTAGGAACTAGGTGAAGCTACGCCGATTCCACGCGACCAAGCCTAGAAGAATCAGGCAACAAACACGGCTTGGGGTCTACCTTTTTTTTTATGATCCTTTCCTTAATGCTATGTAGAGCTCCAGTGTGGTGCCAATCGAACAAGGTGAAGGCTCAAACAAGAATAATAATGTCGCAAGACAATACAGGCATCAGTATATAACTGTGAATGCATTATAACCACCAACCTTTATTTGTAAACATTTATGCCTCTAAGTCTCTAAGTAAATTAGTTACTATTTTGTCTGTCTAAGCCTCATCCAAAGTTGGGGCTAACAAGGTGGTGAAGATGTGTGTTTATCTATACTAATATTATAAAGAGAAAAGTTTTGATTTTTTGTTTATATTGTATGTTTGTAATGGATAAACTCAAAAACTACTGAACCGATTTCAAAAATTCTTTCACCATTACCAAGCTACATTATCCCTGAGTAACATAGGCTATTTTTTATTTTGAAAAAGTAATAAATTCTTTATAAGAATGACGATAGTTTGAAGCAAGGTGTAAAAAATTGCTAAACATTTTGCTTTATTCGTGTGCGCTACAAAAAATATTGAACGGGAATTGTAACGGGAACGGGAACGGAAGACAACATTTGTTAATTCTAAAGCGATACGAAGTTCGCAGGGTCAGCTTGTGTATAATATGGAAATCAGGAGAACTGGCTAGCTTTATCTAGTTCTAATGTTATCAAAATTCAAAATTTAATTTAATATTTGTTTTATTTTTATTTTAGACCACTGGTCAGTGAAGGCCAAGCGCAGGAAGACCACCGGAACTGGCCGCATGCGTCACCTTAAGATTGTGAGGAGGCGATTCCGCAATGGCTTCAAGGAAGGCAAACCTACCCCCAAGAAAGCTGTCGCCTCTTCGTAGATTTAACGCGTAAAACAATACAAAAAAATTAAAAGCTAAAACTGTGTTTTCTTATGTAATAGCCGAAAATAATAACACTGCACTAATTAGGTACCTAGTCATAGTTACACCACCTTTGAAATAAGTGTAGTTTTTGTACCTAGGTATCAGAGTTACCTCTGAGATCACTAGAATGTGCAGGCATGTCTAGGTTTAGGTGTGTTAGGTAGGTTAATCTATACTAATATTATAAGGAGAAAAGTTTTGTTTTTTGTTTTTTTTGTATGTTTGTAATGGATAAACTCAAAAACTACTGAACTGATTTCAAAAATTCTTTCACCATTACCAAGCTACATTATCCCTGAGTAACATAGGATTATTTATTTTGAAAAACTAATAAATTCTTTATAACAATGACGATAGTTTGAAGCAAGGTGTAAAAAATTGCTAAAAATTTTGCTTTCTTCGTGTGCGCTACAAAAACTATTAAGGGGCTGTATGTCGACGATTGCTCTTTTTCGAAACGAAAAAATAAATACTTCTGAACAAGCCACATCTCCTATTTTTATAAATATATTACTTCAGGTTCCTACCTAGGTTTCTATTAAGCTGAAAACTTAATAGCAGAAACTTTTCACGATAAAGATATTATTTCAAAATGATACGTTTTAGAATTTATGATCGAAATATTTTGATACCTACTATTTAAAATCAACTTGTGATTTATTGTTAAAGATAGGTAATATGTAGATCTAGATTTCTATTAGAATAGATTTTTGATAAGTAATTATACATAATTTATATCATTAATTTATTCGAAAAGCAAAGGCGGACCACGCGCCGACGTGTGTTTGTCGTCATTGCAGCGGTCGGTAGGATTATTTATCGAAGTAATTAAAGATGGGTACATCTTTATTCACATATACTATACATTATAAAATAGGAGATGTGGCTTGTTCAGAAGTATTTCTTTTTTCGTTTCGAACAAAAACAATCGTCGACAGGGAGCGCCTTAAACGGGAACAGGAACGGAAGACAACATTTGTTAATTCTAAAGCGATACGAAGTTCGCGGCGTCAGCTTGTCTATACATAATAAAACTGTAGAAGAGTTCAATTCTGTACATTGAATGAAAACTAAAAAAAATACTCCTAGGAGTCATCATACAACTAACACAAGCCAAAAAAAATCATTTTGAAATTTTTGTCTGTCTGTTGTCCGGCTTTCACGCAAAAACTACTGGACGGATTTTGATGAAACTTTTTTTGTTATGTAGCTATTAGTCCTCGGCAACATATTGGCTATCATTTATTTTGAGAATTGGAATACCAGATGTAAAAAAAAATGTCGCTCAGCGAAGCGGGCACGGTCCAGCTAGTAGTAAAATAAAGAGGCATCTATTATACCGGATCAGCTCGCGGGGCGGGCCTGACCTGACCTGATGTCAATTTTGGATTTGCTAAGATATAATTTATAGGTTGAGTTTCCAACTACGCGGCGTGGACCGAACACAGCGCTCGACATTTTTGAACGCTGTCATTGGACCGCCTCCATACAGCTAAACTCACCCGTATTCGAGGGGTTGTTAAGAGCGAAGACAGTGTCGTGCGTAAGTACACATAACTCTTTACAATTATTATTATGGCTCGCTAGTGAGTACCAGGCTTAGGGTTTCGTTCTCTTTTACTTTATACAAAACGGAACGAGATAGATGCTGTTATGCTTAGTTTAGTTTGGCGAATCGGCACCTATGAATTAAGGTGGCTGTTTCAAATATGACAGCTCGCATTTTTTGTACTTTTCCGTATTCTGTGGCCGCACACTACGAATAGTGCAAACGCACACATTGAAGCTACTTCACACTTCATTTACCAAGACTAAATAACTAGTCTTGATACTTGAAAATATTTGGTGCAATAGGTATGTCATATTTGTATAGGTAGGTATGTACTTAATAATTTTATAGGTTGCACTTGACAAAAAGAAAATAAATATAGAAAAAAATAATATATATTATAAGACAGGTTACAAATCGTAAAGTGCTACTACACAGTTACTAATATTTGACTGTGCAAAAAATATTTGTTAGGTACCTACTAATAAAATACATTATGACAAAACGGTAAGTATCGTTTTTTTATAAGCTCTTATTTAACTTGCAGTTTATGTACATATTTATGTATCTATGTTTGATAAGGTGTAATCTTGCAACTTAATTTTAACAGTTATCCCCAATCGATTGAGCTGAAATTTTGCATACATAATATGGTGACAGCGAGCTGATCTGATGATGGAGTCAGGAGCTGTTCAACGGAACTCTTCACTAAATAGTCGAATTGAGGCAAAACTTTGCATATCTATATACCTGGTCTGATGATGGAGGTCGGATGTAGCCATCGGAACTCCTCAACTACACAACATAACCACGTCGCGTTTGGGCTCGTTATTTTTATCTTGACGAGAACTAGAGCACAAGAATTTACAAAAGCTTGATTTAAAAAATATATTTTTAATAAAAAAACTTATTGTCATCTAAAATCGATGACGGCACCGTCAATGTTTCGAGTACCACTCACAGAAAGTTTTGAAAGTGAAATACTGATAAAATATGTAGGTATGCTTTTGAATATTGTGTGCGAGCTATATGATCTCGAAGATCCATAGACAGCGCGTAGCGAGGGACAACAAGTTCTGGAATTAAACAGTTATTGTAAAATTTTACTAAATAATCTTCCATAATATTTTCTTTCCAGAAAAAGAGATGACCAGCTCTTTTTACAAATTCATATTTTCCATTGTATTTATACTAAATGACATCACAAACCCGCAATACTTTTTAAGACCTATCCAAAGACATGGAGAGTATGCGAGAAAAAAAAAACATCTGAAAATATATATTTATTTCTACCACATTGTCGGCGTGACTAGTATATTCATGCCAAATTACAGCTTTCTAGTATTAAGAGTATCTGAGCTAAGCTGCGGACGAATGGACGGAAATGGCAAAACTATAAGGGTTTTTTGTAAACTACGAAACACTAAAGAGCACTTTCAGTATTTCGAATTAAACAATTTTTCAGGACACTTTATTATTTTTTTAATATTTAATTATTTGCATCATGTACAACTTAAGTACATGCCATCAAAAACAACTTGTAAAAATTAAAATAAAAAGCCAATTCTCGCAACGCAACTCAGTTCTTCTATCGTAAAAAGTTGTGAGATTTCAATGTCTGTCTGTCTGTCCAAAAAATGACCTGAACTGTTTCGAGAAAAGGATAGTACGACTGTGCCGCTTTTTTGCTTAACTTGGCGAGGGCACTACCGTGCCCCCAGATAAACCTTGCCTTGATAATAACAAATACCGACCTTTTTAGAAGGTTCAACATTTTTGGTTCAATGCGTATCGTATCATTCGTCAGTCATTCATCAGTCGTCAAAATTGATTAATGCTAGATTTGTTGCACACCAGCACTCGGAGTCTTTTTATAGTTTTGGGGATGTTTTTAAATTAAAAATAGCATATTTATAAGCTAGGGGTATATTTACATCGACAGCAAATTTCAATTTCATCCGTTTAGTCGTTTAAGTCTGATTGAGGTACAAACATCCAAACATACCTAACATCCGCACAAACAAATCAGATTTATAATATTAAATGTAGATAGATAATAAATATAAATTATATTCGTAATCGAAAATTCAGGTAATTTTTCTAAATCCAATGATGATAATAAGTATGGAGATACTTTCTCGCATTTTGTTCAGATAAAGTATCAATTTTTTCCATCCATGTATAAAAAAACACGCTTGGTAATATAGGGGAGGCCGGGTTAAAACCGTACTAAGGGTCATGGTACCTTTTTAGAACTTTCATTTCAAAACAGAAATGTATCAAATCATTATTTATATTTATTTAGTAGGACTAATTAGGGACACAAACAGGTTCACATTTTTCTGAAATTTAATATTTTTATTAAAATAACAATCAAATACGAAACATCTGCTTATTTCGATTTTGCTCCAACGCGACGTATGCAAAAAGGTAAAACCGTAAACTATTATCATACTGTTTCGAAACGTAACTCGATGTAACGCATCTTCTACAAAAAAATCATCCAACTCTTTCATAGTCTGTACAGTGTACATGAGCCCAGCCCTTACAACTCATGCATTGTACCTAACCTTCCTCTGTGTGGCTTGCACCAAATTCGTCAAGGCAATATATTATACAAATGTTATCATTAGTTTTGCATGTCCACTATTTTACCCCAGTATCCGGTTATGTCAGACTTCCCCTAAATTCGAAGAAAAATGTGACGTGGACGTGCTTCCCCGAGCGCGTCTGAGCGCTGACTGACGTGCCGACTTGAGGTGAATGTGAGTTTTGTATGGAAAAAATGTATGGATAAGTTTTATTGCATTTTATATTGTTCATAAATGAAAAAGTAAATTATTTGAAAACAAGATAATGCCACGCGGTATAGAGAAATATAAAATCTACAATTTCGTATTATTTTCAAATAAAAATATGCTGTGGGTCTAAAGATATTGGTACCTAACCAGACCCCATTTTTCGACATTTTCAGCGGTTCTTGCGACGGTAAAAACGTATTTTTTTGAAAATGTTGTATAGAACTGGCCAGTTTTTATTATTTACTATTAAAGATGAATATATTATCAGTAATTTTGTATTATTATATCCTCACAATTGTGATTCCTGGTTTTTAAATCGGTACCTGAAAATCATTGAAATACGTGTGTGAGTGTGAGCCGGGCCTTAACATTCAATAAAGGATCACGACTGTAATCCCCAAGAACGGTAGACGCTTAGATCCTATAAAGATGTCTAGTGGGGGTAGTGAGAGGCACGTCCAATCATTATATTTGGTACATGCGCTCATTTTGCTGAAGTTAGCATTCTATACGTGAAAGGTTGCAATCAACAACATTATTAATTACCTACTAAGTTTCGCCTACGGCTTCGCTCTCGTACCAGGAAAAACAGAGCCTAAGTAGGTATATATTTGTTCTTCGAGAAAGAAGGTTTGTCCTTCTTTCGCACACATTTTTTCCTATTTTCATTTGTTAAGAAGGTACAAATTTAAATAAGGATACCTACTACGAATAATATAGGTACGAGTAGTTCCAAACTATTCTAATCGTACCGTAAGTCTGTCTGCCCAGCCTAATGACGTGCTGGGCGAAAACCAGCTCAACTGCAAATCATCGGAATGCAACCGCAATTTTATCGCTGACTGGACCGGCTGCGGCTGATGGAGATGTGCAATGATGACGCGCAGAGCGGTAAGTAGGCGAGAGGCGCGCGGGCACGCCGGGCATCGCTCGTCGCGGCCACCGCGGCAGTCCGACGTCGGTCGTCCCCGCGCCGCCCGCCGACCACACTTCGAACCCATGCCATTTCACGCCTTCCACTCTACAATCTCGACCAATATCGCCATTGGGCGATAACCTTATCGTGTGCTATGACGTGAAGATATTTTAAAGTTTTCACAAGATAAGGGACTGTGTGGTGATTTAAGTCGTGTAGTGAATTAAGAATGTGCGCGCGCTGACGTTCTTTGGAAAACTTTTATACCGTTACGTAGGTAGTGCAACCATGTCATTATTCAAGAAGAAAGCGCCGAAATACGCGCCTCCTCCGGCGCCGTCTGCGCCGCCTTTGGACGAGATGCAGAATTCCAATGGTGTGGACAACAACAACGGGGCCCAGAAGTCGCAGCTGGTGTTCCATTGCCAGCAAGCGCACGGGAGTCCCCTCGGACTTATTTCCGGATTCTCTAATGTCAAGGAGCTTTATCAGAAGATAGCGGAATGCTATGATTTTCCACCTGAAGATGTAAGTCTGTTTTTCTCTTTGAACCCTAGATAAAATCCGTATCGCTAATAGCAACCCACTAGCTACCATTTACCTTTAAATATATTCCTACATGGTAGGTAGGTACCTAGGTACTTAGTGCACCTAGGTAGGTAGCTACCTAAGTACCTACTTACCACGGATCAACTAATAAATATAGATAAAGGTAAGTACCTACCTAGGTAGGTAGGTAGGTAGGTACCTACTTACTTAACTTGACTATAGACTAAAGGCGAACTTATTTATCGCTATTTATTAGGTGCGAGTCCATTCTGATTTTCCGATGACGAATAGCGGTTAAGGTGAGGTGAATAAGGTAAAAGTTTATCAATCTTTGTCCTCGATATCAATTACCACCACCACCTACCTACCAGATATTTTTAGAGTTCACTAGCCCTACATCTACGGTAGGTACCTACCAAATTATGATCAATTAGCCTATTGATCACCAGATTCACCAGTCAGTCACTCAATGGCAAGTAAGTTCACTTTCCCTGTCTCATAGATGCAACGTAAAGTAGGATATTTTTGGCGAGATAGGTAGGTAAGTACCTACTAACCATAGGTAGGTGATATGATGCGTGAGTTAGTGTTTAGTTAGTAGGTTGACCATATATTTTACTTAACCACAGGATAATTTAATGATCCGTTATTTTTGATCGGGGTGATTTGCATTACGTTCACCCTAGGTAGATTTTGAATTTTTAAATTAAATTTTGTAGGTATAGGTAGGTACTTACCTATTTAAATTATTTTTATAATAAGTATAGTTATATGTAATTAGTAAATTTTTAGGTTCCTAGGTAGGTACTCGTAGGAGCTTATTGAAAAGGGTTTTATGTAATAAAAAGAGTCGGAAATTATTAGAATTACAAGACTTAGAAGAAATACATCAAAAATTTATAAGATTGATGCCATAGGCATTTTAAACATAGGCACAGGCACGCTAGGATTAAGTGTTCTGTGCATAGGCACCTCGTTGAGGCCACGGTATTGTGTGACTGATAATGATAATATGCTAAATGGATGGGATGCTCTGTAGATAATATTTTGTTTTCAAGGACGCTGTTGTTTAAATTAAGTAGGTAGGTAGCTACTTATGAGATAAGAATCAAACAATATCAATTTAGGCACTTACCCACTGTCTGACATGTTAGTTTTAATTAAAAATTACAATAAAATAACATAGAATAATGTGGCCAAGGTAGGTAACGTAGAGGCACCAGTGTTGGACTGAGACCCAATGATGCAAAGAATGACAAACAAATGACATGAATAAGTTTAATAATTGATTTTTGCGCGTTATTAACAATTGATCCTAAACTGCAATTATCTGACTTTCATAATACGAATTTTCATTTCATTCGGCCTTTTTGTTTGCAAATGGTGAAGAAAACAAGAAACTCGGGCGGGGGCCATCTTTAAAAATCTGTTTTTATTGCATTCATCGCTAAGAAAGTAGGTACCTACCGAATGTTTGAATTTGCTCGTAATTGATATGCTCATATGAAAAATACGTTATTACATGCTATTGTAGGTGAGTTTACGGTATGTTTAGTGTGTTAGATTAAATTCTAAGTTCGAAATTTTACGTGTGGGAGTAGATTTTTATTACTGGATCTTGTATTTTCTCATTTTCCAATAATGGACAAAATATAGAAACTTATTTTTTTCTATTGTCTAACTACGACGTTTGCAGAAATGGCACTAGCAAAGAGCTATAACCCCAGAACAAATGGAAAACGCCGTAAAAACCGGCAATAATTAAGTAAAAGTGGCAACTGCTGTCACGAAATTTGAATTTCCCCGGATAACATAAAGCTATCATATTGAAACACTTAAATGACGTATGATTCAGACATACAAAAAACGCAAAGCTGATAACGTGTGTAAATGGAGCTCAATGAGAAATCGAAATCGTCTGTCCGTCTGTCCGTCTGTCCAAATTTAAATCTTCTATGTCTGCTAGAAGTGCCTTAAACTTTTGATGATCGGTCAGTCAGTCAGTGAGTGAGTGAGTTAGTGACAAAATAAGAAACTTTGACTAGTTATAATTCTCAAACGACTGGTTCAAACTGAATGAAATTTGAAATATACCGTGTTTATATAACGCCTGCATGGTTACTGAAAATTCAGGCTTCTAGTTTTACCCACAACGAAGTTATAGGAGGTCGAAAATGGCCTGAACTGCTTCGAGAAAATGCCGTTTTATTGCTTGACTTGGCGGGGGCACTGCCGTGCCCCCAGATTATTTTCATTAATTATTATGTAAAACTGTCGTCCTTATGTAGGATATACTTTAGAATCAAGCTTCATATCAAAATATTGGTTGTCCATAACTGGTGGTCCATAACAGGATCATGTACATCACTGGGTGTCCATTACTAGATTTTGCTCATCCATTACTGGATCAAAAAAGCACCTTTTTATTTTGATCATATTTAATTTGTTTATTAATTAACCAATATTTTTTAAACATAATGATATAAAAAAATGTAGGACCTAAACTTATTCCATGCTATTCATAATAATGTCCAATACATAAAGAGAAACAGCCAAAATGATCAGTTTAGTGTCCAAGATTGGTGCCATTACGTTATCTAATCTATCCACTTAAACTTCGATTCTGCTTTAGCTTAGTTTCGAACTGGGCCTTATTACTTACATGTTTACCTATTTATATGTAAGTAGTTAAGTAGATACCTAGATTGAATAAATAAAATAAACAGATGCTATCACTTTCCGTTTTATAATCATTTACTTACACGATTAATATCGGTCGCTGATTGATTTCAAATTTAACTAATTTGACATTTAAGTCACCTTAGTGGTACCTACTAGTAGTATACTAGTTAGTCACCACGTTTATATTCTAACTAGCTGCCTCCCGCGGCTTCACTCGCCAGGTAGGTACATGGATAGAAAATAGGACATAATTAAGCTATGTGTATTCCAAATTTCATACAAATCCGTATGGTCATTCGGGCGTAAAGCACAAATATCCTCATAAATTTTCGGATTTTTGGAACGAAGTTCCTTATCGCGCGTTGTGAAAGGGGGCTAGACGGAAAAAATTCTTACGAAAAGTTGTCACGACACTTTTTTGCTATAGTATATCTATTAATATATAAATAATAATAATAATAATAAATAATAAATATTGGTGGACATTTTACACATCGCCATCTAGCCCCAAACTAAGCAAAGCTTGTACTATGGGAACTAGATAACTGATAGAATACTTAAATACTTTTTTTTTGTAAATAAATACTTAAGATACATACTAACACCCAGACACAGAACAAACATCTATGTTCATCACATAAATATTTGCTTTGGGTGGGGATCGAACCCACAACCTACAGCGCAGAGTTACTACCAACTGAGCTGTGAGGCTGTCATATAATTAATAATTATTATCTATTAAGTCATATATTAATTGTGTCGAGGTCGAGGTGGAAGTGGAGGTCGAGGTCGAGGTCGAGGTCGAGGTGGAGGTGGAGGTCGAGGTGGAGGTGGAGGTCAAAGTTGATTCCCCTTCCCTTGTCCCACGTTATTTTGTGAGAACTTCGTTCCATCCGGGTGTCCCTTGACACCTCTCAAGTTTTTTATACACCACCTTATCATCTAAAGCGGGGCTAACTCTGCAATCTAAACAATTTTTCATTGTCACAGTGATACCTAAATATAATACATATACACTACACTATGTACTTGTAGGTACTAGTTTTATATCATACATTGGTAGTTACCAAATTTAAAAACTGCCCTAACTCTTTCTTACTTTAGATCTACCTATATCCAACTAACTAAGTAGGTACCTACCTACTTATTTAGCTGTAAGTACTTTTTATTTTACCTAAGTATTTTACGGAACTCTGTTCAAACATCTTCGCATTTCGTACTTCGCACTAACTGTGGATCGATAGTCAGTCAGCATGGCAATAGCGACAGCCAGGTAAAGGTCATTGCCAAAAATATTTCACGCCTTTTGAGTTGGTAATTTAGTAGGTAGGTAGGTAGGTACCTAGAAGGCAGAACGTTAGCAATCTAGGGTAAGTTGGTAAAATACAAAATGACAATTATTATTAATGAGGTAGGTATAAATAGGTTCCGACTTACCTAGTTAAAGTATCACATAGATTCAATTCAATAGAGTGATACTTACCTATACCTACTTAAGTAAGTACCTAACTATATAGGTACCTAAATTGCGTAGTACCTACCTAACTAGGTACTTACTTAAGAGTACCTATGTAAAATGCATTAGGTAAGTACCTACCTACCTAGCTAGTTAATTTAATTACATAAGAATCTTTATTGAACGTAGGTATTAGGTTTAAATAATGGTTATATATTTTTAAAACGATCCATTACGGTAAGTAACAAAACACATCACAAAACTTGGTGACTCAAGTGAGGATGTGTCGGCAAAAGTTATTCATATCCGTGTAGGCCCAACCTAGGTACTTACAGCCCACAGCTAGGCTTGCTGATTTTATATTTTTTTACCTACCTATACCTACCAATGCTAGAGAAAATATCATACATAGGTGGTACCTTTTTGTACACCAAGCATTCAATTTAATTCGAACATTACCTGCCTATGCCTATATGATGTAGGTACATATACATACCTTCTAGCCAGATATATTCTCGAATGACTAACAAACAATAATACACGATGACGAAGTTTTAAAAGGTTAACACATAAACGATGACGTCTTAACCAATAGGAAAACAACTAGATTTTCTATGACTAGGTACTATGACAACAAAATGCATCAATACAAAAAAAAATAATAGAATTATATGAAAAGTGTCGTGTGCGCGGAAGCACGCACTAGTGCGCAAGTGCGGGCCAGGAAGTGGATCAGCCCAGGGGCGCAGTCTCGCTCACGTGTTATAAGTACAAACGAACGAGGCAAATTACTGGGACTTGCTAAATTAATATATTTTGTTCATATGCAAATTGAAATGAAATGAAATTATTTATTTGACACAAACACACACAGAAGACAGAGGGATACATTAGATAAAAAGAATACCAAAAACATCCAAAACAAAAAATAACTAAGGTAAAACAAAAAAATAGGAAGGAGTCTACTGTGCTGCGTGGGCCAAAAGGGTGCAGTCTCAATTGGGCAGTAACAAGCATTAAAATATAGTTATTTAAGTATAAATCTAGTTTATACTTTGGTCTACCTACTACCTGTCTGCTTTCCAACTAGACAAAAACTGTTTTAGCTAGTAACTAGTTAGGTATAGATTGTTGTAGGTATTTAAACAGGTAGGTACCTACTTGTACTTAGGTACAATCTATTAGTGTACGTATGTACGATTATATCACGCTAAGTGACTGATGGTGAGAAGGATGACTGCTAAATGACATATACGCCTGGGTCAAGGACCGGATGACACGCGAGTTCCGGATAGATAACCCTCTAATACAGTTTGCAGCAGTTTGTTAAAGCACAATGATCGAACGATTACTCTACTCTTGTAACTAGCGTAAAACAAAATCTCTTGCAAACATTTTGTGTAATACTTCTCGTCCTCAAAGTGACACTGCAATAGCCGGTAACTGTATTCCTGTCAGCTGTCACTTATTTTGAATGTACTTCGGGGGTCTATCAATAATAATCTAAGCAAGGAAGATTATCGACACCTCTGTGGAATAATTAGCTAACCCAATTTTATAGAAATTTAGCGCATAATGGAATTAACATTAGTAATCTACTAATTCTATATGTTGCAACATTCCTGTTACAAAATAAAAAGAAATTGTTGGCTAAATGAAAATACCGAAGACCTAGAGGTAATTTAGACTAGGTGTATTAAAAATACTTACAAAACATTACTTGATTGGTTGATAGTTGATAGATTGGATTGATGAATGGGAAACAGCTCATTTTATACTGATTCATTGGAGTAGGTACCTACATATTATATACTAAATATAATGACGTAGATACTTAGGGTAATCAGGGTTATTCGCATTTCGTACACTCGACCTTTTATTAGGTACTAAGTAGAAAATTTAGTAAATAAACAATGGTACCTACACATTTTCACATAATATATTTATTTTTACTGGAACTTGGTGTATTGTAGGTATTTATGCAATTTGATTAAGTTCGAAGCGTTTCATTTCTAAAGCTTGAATAACAAACGTCTTACAAAACAAGAACATTCCAAAGTAATAAGTAGGAAAAGCATTAATTTTGCTTATAGGAGCTCGCCCAAATAAACCAATGGTAGAGAGTCACGAACTGAATTATAAAAATAGGTTAATGGTAGGTATCTATCAATGTGTATTGGCAGATAGCGCATTGTTATTCTAATTCAAAATAGAATATAAATCTGTGTAAGTTAGACAGTAATATAGAGCACAGAGTGAATGCGAATAAAACGATGAAGTAACAGAAAATAACACGATGTTTTATTTTCAGATTCTATTTTGCACATTGAACACCCACAAAGTTGACATGAAGAAACTACTTGGTGGACAAATTGGATTAGAAGACTTTATATTTGCACATAGAAAAGGACGCCCAAAAGAAATTGAAATAGTAAAAACCGAGGATGCCTTGGGTTTAACTATCACAGATAATGGAGCTGGTTACGCATTTGTTAAAAGAATAAAAGAAGGTTCAATTGTTTCAAGAATACCACACATAGAGGTAATTATTGTGCTGTGCATTATACTCATCATTGTTGTTTGAAGTCAGCATACAATCTTTTCTAAGTAAATAGGTACTCTACAGCTACATAATGGGGTCACACAAGCGACGAGTCATACACAGCAACGTTAACTAAATTGAAATGTAAAAATATATTGGTGTAAATTGGTGGACCTACTAAACAACTCAAAGAAAATGATATCAATCAATGATGTTTAGTGTCACGAATGTTTTTAGTTAGGTACTCCATCTATCCACTCAGCCTCGCTCATTGAAGTTATGAACGTTGAGACGAAAGCGGTGTGCTCATTTCCCTTGTTAAGAAATTAACAGGAAGTAAGTTGTTATGGCATTTAACTCATTCATTGGACAATATTTCAGGTTGGAGACCATATTGAAAAGTTAAACGGGGAGAATATGATTGGCAAAAGACATTATGAAGTAGCTAAAACACTTAAAGACATTCCAAAAGGAACAACTTTTATAATACGGCTCGTGGAACCTTTGAAAAGTGGGTTTGGAAGTATCGGCCCTAAGACTAGTGGTGCCAAATCAGGAAGGACAAAACAAAATTATGGGTCAGGAAAAGAAACGTTACGGTTTAAATCCAATGGCCAAGCAACTATAGAAAACGAGGTAAACAATTTTGTATTTTTGTGTTGTATGTAGTTTTATGTAAATGTATGTAGTAACTAACTAATATCTAAATTATGAACAAAAAAATATTGGTGTAAAAAATATTTTTTAACAAAAGATAATGATTACTCTTCTATTTGATTAGCTTAGGGTACAGTCTCGTCTAATTTTGTCATTTGCTAAGTAATGTGGTGACTATTTGTAATCAATATATTCCCTGTATTGTAATAACGTGATTTCAACCCCAATAACATATATATTAACCTAACCTTATCTTGTATCATTTTCAGCCTGACGAGAAATCCAAAAATGGCATCGAAAAAATCAATGGTTTACTGGAGTCCTTCATGGGGATTAATGATTCCGAGCTCGCCACTCAAATGTGGGATCTTTCCGAAGGCAAAACAAACTCTATGCAACTAGCTGATGCTATTGACAACAGTGATTTACAAGAATTTGGTTTCACGGATGAGTTCATCATAGAGCTATGGGGAGTAATAACTGACGCAAGATCTGGAAGACTCAGCTAAAATAGGTTTTAAGTACCAATTTCCTCAATTAGAAGTAGGTGATTGTGTGAAAATACTTTAATAATTCCTCGGTTACTATGTGTTTGAACATCATTTCGATGATGGTGAATAAACTGACTTAAAGGGATTTCGAAGAGAATCACGTTCCAGCAAGGTTCAAAATTATAGTGTGCACGCTATAACATAATTATTATTTTCCCCTGTGTTGATGGTACAAGTATTGGTATTTAATTTGTGATAATATTCTGCCGTACAATGACATGATCTAATGATTGAGAACAATGAAATTGTAGATAATTAGATCATAATTAACCACATGCCTATCTATTTAATAATTTAATAAAAAGGAAGTAGAAATAATGAGTAAGTACAATATTATTATGTAGCAAACGTTATTATATTTATTTATTAAGAAACATACTCAAATATAATGGTTTGTATCTAGTATTGTTGTTTCAAAACATTGGTAGGTACGTTGTTATTTTTAAAGTATCCGTTATCGATACAATAAAATATATACATATATATATTGAAGTGTGTCTACTTGTTTTGCTATAGATGGAAATGATTAAATTTATAGTATTAAGGAATTCGTGGAAAGATATTGTACAAGGATAGAACAGGTTAATCTAATAGCCACATCGCTAATAAAGCTATCGTGGTAATTATTTGACTCATGGCATCAGTGGCATTAACTATGAGATACAAAAACGTTAGCCTTATTGTTTTTAAGTAGATACTAGGTAATATTGAAATGACTATTGTATTAATAGCTATATCTAATTTATTTAATTAGTATTTTGCAGCAAAACAAGAGGGTACAACATAAATGATTGTGCCTCATCTAGTCTTTTTGAATATTCACGGATATTAAAAATACTTATAGTTACAACACAAAGTTTTTCCTCAGGTGAAGAGTCCTTACTATTGGGGTTTCGAACCGAACTTATCAAAAGTGTCTAGTTTTGTGAGTGTCTGGTCCACTTTACGGAATTGGTTGATGATTTGATTAATGTTTAATGTTATATCCATTTTGCACATGGAAAAATGAATGTATCTACTATCTACCTAACTATAACTAGTTCACCTTTACTTGCTAGCGTGAGTTTGTAGGTATCTTAGATAGCCTTGAAGAATGTTATTTGTAATATTCATAACATACCTACCTACTTAATCATTTGGTTAGTTATGTAGAGATTGATTTGGAAGTTAAAATCAAAATATAGGTACTTTTTCCTTTAGAAGCATTTTTAAATAAGCATAATTTTAGTATCGTGTGAATAACAAGTATTAGGTATGCGCTTAATCTATGAAAACGCATAATATATTTGGAAACTGAATCAATCAGTAGTACCTACCTACAGTTAAAAACTTGGAAAAATGTCTGCTTTGTCGGTGCAACTTTGCAGCGTAACTGGCGTCTATAATGAGCTGTCTTCAGTGCTACAGAAATCAACGCAAATCTATGATCCTCGCAGTCAAAAATAATGAAAAAACATCTCAATTTTCAACATACACTCGTTAGATTGTTTCAAAATTATCAAAGACACTAAGCGTATGAAAATGTCAATTAAATCTTAGTTTTAATAGACTATTTAATATTTTACTAAATAAATTTATTATGAATGAAGTACAAAATTTGTTTTAATTTAATTGTGTAAAAATTATTAGGTTAAGTATACAATATTTGATTCTACTTGCTATAGGTAATAATATACATACATGTTCCCTTGCAAATTTGTTGCAATGAAAACATTGTTAGGAACTAGATGCGTAGGTAGTTAACAAATTAGTTTTTACCTTTAGGTAAAGCGAAAGCTGCATTGAATAAATAAACATTGTTGTAATGTAAGTGACATTACACTGTGTTATCTTGACCCAAACTAAGCAAATATTAACCTAGAGCTACTAGAATAGAGCTAATTCCAGCTGAGCTGTGGAGCCAGATAAATTATCTATAACTAGAACAAGTAGGTACCTATGCTAATCCTGTAAATAGGTACATGATCAACAATAATGTAGCCAATTTTGATTCACCTCTAATTTTAAGATTCTTCCTAGGTAGGTACAACAAAATTAGTAATAGATTCCCGCGGCGCGCGTTGGAAAGCATCCTCAACTCAATTCCTTACGTCCGCCTACAGAAGTTAGTCTGCAGGAGATCCGGATTTTGGCTGTTATTTTAAATAAGTACCGGTTTATCGTACGCAATGTTTGATTCTCAGCCTAAGGCTTTTCATCCATTTTGTTTTTCAATTATTATGAGATACAGGCTAATATCCCGGATCAAACTTTGCCACAGAAAACCGGCTTTAAAAAATAAAACAGGGCTAGGGCTTATCTGGGTAAGTAGATAATAATTCGTTAAGTAAGATTTCATTGGTTTTGAACATCAACAGATCATATTTTGACCTTCAATCTGCAACAAAAACAACTTAGTTCTCCGCTATCTTTCTGTTATCGCGGGCGCGTGAGTGGTTTCGTAATAATTGTGAGGTGGGTTTATTTTAAATTTGATATTTTCTAAGAGTTAAAGAATCTTTTAGAAAATATCAAAAATTTTATACTTACACACATTGATAAAGTCGGCTGTCGATTTTTTCATGGTTTTTTTTTGTGCGAGTGTAGCTGTTGAATTAAAATAGACAAGTAAACAGCTGATACTCCGCACCGCAGCGTTGAGCGTATTCCAAATTTCCAAAGGAAATTCCAAAAGTGGCTCTGTCGGTGGACTGGACAGTCCGCGTCGGGTGTCACTCGAAAAAAACAGGTAGAAAACAACTTTTATCTTTGTATTTTCTACCATAACCCTTGTAGTATAAAAACATTAAGTTTATGTCACGAACAGACACAAACTTAGTGTAGGTATAGACTACATTCCTACAATAAAGCCGCGCCCGCGCGCGCCGCGGTTGAGTTGCGATTTGACTTCGTACTTCGTTCAAATTTGCATGACATGTGAACCTACCTACCATAATATGTAAATCACAGTATCAAATCAAGTAAAGTAGGTAGGTACCTACCTACTTTGTTAAACTGGAATCGTTGTTTTAATGTAAATCGTGGTAAAACTTTGTGATATAAAAACAACTTGTTTCTAGAGTTAGATCTGTGAACGCACTTCATACAATGGCTACATTATCACTGAGAAGAATATTTATTGACACACGCACCTATTCCAGCCCGAAGAAAAGTTACAAGGTAGGTTTCGTTTTCATTACACTAAATAATAAATACAAATAATGCAATTGTACAAACATGTTGCTGCATACAATCAAAGTTAACTTGGATGATGTTCTAAACAGATATTAGCATGCGCAAACTACAGCACAGTGAAGCAAAACAAGATTTATAAGAACATAGATGAGGCAGTGAAAGATGTTCCTGATGGGGCCAAACTTTTGGTTGGTGGTTTTGGGCTTTGCGGCATCCCTGAAAACCTGATTCAGGCATTGCACAGTAAAAAGACTTCAGGACTTACCGTTGTTTCAAATAATGCAGGTCAGTATACTTGAAGTTACATATTACCTACTCAGTTAATACTTTTAATAATTATTTTGTTTGAGTCTTTGACTTGTTAGATCAGCATCAAAATAGAACTCTTCGTAACAATTACATAGCTCTACATAGGAAAGGATCATTGAAAAAAATAATAGGTCCCAAACCGTGTTTGTTGCCTGATTCTTCCTTTCGGTTTATTTTTTCTTTTCCTAGATGGTCGCAAGGAACTGGTGTAGCTTCACCTAGTTCCTAAGACATTTCAAAGTGATCCTGGTATTTTATTTGTCTATAAAACAGGTGTGGACGACTTTGGTCTTGGCATTTTGTTGAAGAACAAACAAATAAAGAGGATGATTGCATCTTATGTTGGTGAAAATGCTGAATTTGAGAGACAGTATCTCAGTGGGGAGTTAGAGGTAAAATAAATAATTATTTTTGGACATTTCACACAGCGGCATATAGATCCCATAATACACAAAGCTTGTATATTTTGGGAATCATAGAATACATAGGTACTTATAATACATTTTAAGTTAAGACACAGAACAAATATCTATGTTTATCACACAAATGTTTGTCCTGTGTTAAACCCACAACCTACAACGAAAAAGGGCAAAGCTACTAACAACTGTGCTGTGAAGTAGGAGGTACTACTAAATTGTCATTATTCAAACCATTTGTCAATAATTTTAATCCTTTTTATATCAACTTTGTTTTTAAAAAGTTTCTAGTTTAAAAACAATATCTATCCAAATTTAAAATTGGAATGGATTATATTACCCGACTGCGCCAGAAGGAGGGTAATGTTTTTTGAGTGTATGTTCATTTATTTTAACACAGATTACAACATAATGAGGTATTGTTGTATTCGTCTCAATTGTGGAAGTGATATCAAGCTACCTATATACTTTTTAAACATGGCGCCCCCCTCCCCAAAAAGGGGGCATACATTTTTTTTGTTTATTATTTTTTAGAAGGTTTTATGTTATTATAATGATTTTATTTTGTTTATTTGTAATAGGTTGAGCTGACCCCACAAGGTACTTTAGCAGAGAGGATCCGGGCTGGTGGTGCAGGGATCCCAGCATTTTTTACACCCACAGGCTACGGCACCCTCGTACATGAAGGGGGATCTCCTATAAAGTACTCTAAAGATGGAAAGGTACTAAAACATAAATAAAAACTAACCCAGCTTTTCACAGGTGTAAAGCTAGCTATACATGTTGGCCCAACGTTGCCGAGCGAGGGATAATACCAACGTGTAGACGGCATGTTTGCCTTGCCTTGCCATCGCTCGGTGTCGCTCGCCTAGCTGGCCGAGTGAATACAAGCGCCAACGTGTATAGAGGCCATTTGCAATGACTTGTCACCACTCGCGGTCGCTCGCGGCCACTCGCCTCACTTCGGAGCCGTGTCGGTTTTTTTGCACAAATCAAAGGCGCTTGTCTACGCTCGGCCAATCGTGTCCACATGTTTGTCAGCCCGCCATTACGCGTTTGGTGTCGGTCATTGCAATAGTTTGCGTAAACTTGCCGAACGTCTAGACGGTAGCACTTGCCTTGCATCGATTTGCCTACGCTCGCGTTGGCCATAGCTCGGCCAACATGTATAGCTAGCTTTATAATGAAGATTAAAGATTTTTTTATTTTAAATAAAATCTGGCCCATGTCACTGGTTGATAATGTAGCTTTTGATATTTGAAAGAGTTTTTATAATTCGTCCAGTATTTTTTTGTTTACAAACATACAAATAACAAAAAAATATTATTATATTAGTGTATAAGTGTAAATGTAGATAGAGGGACTGTGACTAAATCCTATAATCTAGCATACCTATAGATTACTATCTAGTACTATCTACTATCTATCTAGGTTGACCCTGATTTTTGTCTACAGATTGTAATACCAAGCACACCTCGCACTGTCCAGAAATTCAATGGAAAAAACTACATAATGGAGGAGGCCATCACCGGTGACTTTGCATTAATAAAAGCTTGGAAAGCTGATCGACATGGCAACCTTATCTTCAGAAAGAGTGCTAGGAACTTTAACCCCGCTATGGCCCGAGCAGCCAAGATAACTATAGCTGAGGTATTTATAATAATGAATGTAACTCTGTCTGTTTGTCTGTGACGTTATCACGGCCAAACCGGCTGGGCCCATTATGATGACGGTTTAGAGAGATAATTTAAAGTCTTGGGACGAACAAAGGCTACTTTTTTCCCAACGATTTTGATATTCAAGATATTCAATGTTTTACAATAAAGTCGTTATAAATCGATTTCCATAATCTAAAGTTCCATAATTATAAGTCGCGTGTAAAAGCTAGTTATTAATAATTGAGGAGCATATTAACAAAATCCAGTTTCGCAATTTTTTGTCAAAATAAAAAGAACCCTGTAGTTTGTTTGGTCATTGAGTTTTAGTAAATTATTAAATTTCATTTTTTTGATGGATCTGAGGTGCGGAAAATTAGGTCGATGTGCGAAAACGATGTAATCCAGCATTTGGAGTTTGATAAGAAAAAAAAACGTAGGTACAATGGATTTGTCCCTTTTTGTTCAATCTGCTGTCTATTGTTCTCTTTTATGGTGCAAATATTTATGGTAAAGGTTGTCTGGAAGAGATCGCTTTTAGCGATAAGACCGCCCATTGTACATTTATGTTTGTTGTTATTTACCATTTGTTTTCTTTGTGTGCAATAAAGAGTTCATCTATCTATTTCTAGGTAGAGGAGATAGTAGATGAGATTGAACCTGATAATGTGCATGTACCTTCAGTATTTGTGCATAGAGTTATCAAGGGTGATAGTTATGAGAAGCGAATTGAACGAGTGACGATTACCAAGCCGGTGAAAGATACAAAGTCATCAAATTCGACTCGCGAGAGAATTATCAGAAGAGCGGCTATGGAATTTAAGGATGGAATGCATGCTAACCTTGGAATAGGTATGTATATTTTACATCTATACTTTATACTACCACTATAATAATACTAACCTACATTATTAGGCGATGGGTTTGCAACTTGTCACGTATGGAATGCTAACTACTGCAAAATGTGGGCATGTGCCAAATATATACACGTGCCTCTGACTACCCCACTAGATATCTTCAAACGATCTAAGCGCCTGAATATCTGAGATGTCTACCGTACTTGGAGATTACAGTCGTGATCCTATTTATTTTATATATTTATATGCATTTATGTTTTTTTGTTGGATAAACTTAAATAATAATGAACCAATTTTAAAAATTATTTCACGTATCAAAAACTACATTATCACCGTCAAAATTAGAGATCCTCAAAAAAACAAACAAAATTTGCCTAAAATCATAAGGACCACCGTGCGATGCCGGGGCGGGTTGTTCAGTGAATATAAATTTGTTTATACCTTAGCCTCATAGCTTATCGGTCGAAGTCAGTGTTTACACTAGTTATATTGATAACTAAGTCTTCCCAGTAGGTAATAATTACATAGTGAAATGTTTCATCAAGTTTTTGCTTCCAGGCATGCCCATGTTGGCGAGCAACTACATTCCCAAGAACATTAAGGTGCTTCTTCAGTCAGAGAACGGTATCCTCGGCCTCGGACCATTCCCCACTCAGGATCAAGTCGACGCTGATCTTATTAACGCTGGGAAGGAAACCGTTACAGTGCTTCCAGGTATCCTCATTGCAATTTCAACTTTAGCTCAGTACAAATACTGCACAAAACTGATTAAATTCTTCCTGATCGGTTTTTGTCGCGTGCGGTCAAATCTGCATCCGATTGTCGACTTTGTTTGTATGTACTTAAAGTGCAATGTTGCTTACATTTTCATGACATTGCATTTTTAACTTCAACTTGGTAGAAACACAGCACAAAGTTGATTGCAGGTTCAATTCGATTAGCATTCTTCAGGTTTTTGTCGCGTCAAACCTGCATACGAGTGTCACCTCTGTTGGTGGGTAGTTAAAGTGCAATATTGCATAACTAGTGTTTGTTTTGTTTAGGTGCGTCGTACTTCTCATCGGATGATAGTTTTGCGATGATCCGAGGTGGACACATCGATCTGACTATACTGGGAGGTATGCAAGTCTCCCGATATGGAGATTTGGCTAATTGGATGATTCCTGTAAGTTATACACATGTGAATTTACCTTATACGATCCGTTCTACTATCCTACTAGCTATCCGCCCAGGCTTCGCATGAGTGTAGGTACTAATGCAGATTATTTGCTGATATCTTAGATTATTGCCGTTTTTGTGAGGATCTTTTTTGTTGAAAATAAAATATGGCCTACATAGTTCATGGGCCTAAGCTTATTTAAGTCTCCGGTTAGACTCCGGTCTCCGGTTAGGCTACATAGACGGTAAGTCCGGTCCTAAACTTATTGTAAAACAATCGAATTAAAAAAAATATATATTAGGTACCTACCTAGATGTTTTTTCTTAAATTTTATTTAATTCCTTTTTTTCACATTTTCATGCTGTGTCATCCACATCTGAGCTACGGTCTAAATTTCAAGTGTCTAGCTCATCTTGAATGTAGTTTAAAATCAATCACAAAATTCTACCCAGACAGACATACAAGAAAGTGAGTTAATAAAAACATGGTAAAAATAAATAAACTATCATAACTAGGAAAATAGAATAGAATAGAAAAAAATGAATTTGGACCACAAAATACAGACAATAACATTTAGGATAAGACAATATATTATACAGGTGATAGAAATAAGGCTACCCCTCAGCATTTGCTATAGCAGCGCAAGGTTTCAGTGGCGCCGCAAAAATGTTATAGTATATTTCTATTCTCAGGGTAAGATGGTGAAAGGAATGGGCGGTGCCATGGACCTGGTATCAGCACCTCGTACCAAAGTCGTTGTGACCATGGAGCACACTTCTAAGGGAGGCGCTCACAGAATAGTGCCTGAGTGTGCGTTCCCGCTCACAGGCAAGAACTGTGTCGACATGATTATTACGGAGAAGGTCAGTTGTTTTTGGTACCTGCTTTCGACAAGAAAGCTTCTTTATTATGATTTAGTTGTTCCAAAGGTCAGTAAAATCTTGTAAGTAATTACTTTACCTTACTGCCCCATTATCATTACTATTAGTACTACTGTACCGACAACTACATGTACCTATATTGGATATGCCCCTACATTTTTAGGGTTCCGTACCCAAAGGGTAAAAACGGGACCCTATTACTAAGACTTCGCTGTCTGTCTGTCTGTCACAGGGCTGTATCTCATGAACCGTGATAGCTAGACAGTTGAAATTTACACAGATGATTTATTTATGTTGTCTCTATAACAACAAATACTGAAAACAAAAGAAAATAAATCTTTAAGGGAGGGTCCCATACAACAAAATTGTTTTTTTGGCGTTTCTTACAGATGTTATTATAGAATGGTACGGAACCATTAGTGCGCGAGTCCGACTCGCACTTGGCCGTTCTTTTTAACCTCGGGTGCGAATCTCGTGGCATGGCGTGGGGCTAATGTTTGATTTAAAATATTAGTTCTGTCGTCTGGGTATTGTAGTACTATGGTACTCGTAGTTTTCTGATACTCATCCACAACAGAGGGACACACTCCTATGAAGTTATTTCATCCCTATGTTCATGTTCGTTTATTTATTGTAAGCGACTGTTGGGTGTTATTTATTAATAATAGCACATTTTAGCACATTACATACATTTGTAATTTTACATTAATTTGATAAGAATTCCAGCGATTTTGATAAGATAAGATTAAGTAATTAAACAAAGGCTTTTAACTATACTACGGAGCATTCGATAAAATGTTAGATCACAAAACTGTTGTAGGTACATACAAGTACATTTGCATACATACATAAAATCACGCCTGTTTCCAAGTACATTTGCATTTCATTGAATAGAAACGTTATGATGTGGCTTCCGATAAGCAGTCAATGATCATGTAAAAGTTATTTTTGTATTGATAAAATACCAGTATTGTTATAACAATATCATCTTAGTTAATTAAACAAACAAATCATGCCCAGATCTACTTATTCAACTACTAGCGACCCGCCCCGGCTTCGCACGGGTAGCATGTTATTATACATATAAACCTTCCTCCTGAATCACTCTATCTATTAAAAAAAACCGCATCAAAATCCGTTGAGTAGTTTTAAAGATATAAGCAAACATACATACATACATACATACGCGGGAAGCGGAAAGTGACTTTGCTTTATAATATGTAGTGAATAAGCATATGCATTCGAATTTATTATAAGGTGAATTGAGACTACTCCCGATAACTAAAACTTAGGGTTACCAGATGGAATGACCAAAATATCTGATCAATATTTAAAATGTCATGATTATGGAATTATATTCGGGACAAATAATTCTCCCCCCCTCACCCCTCTGCAGCGCATGAGTCCATTCAGTGATTTATGAACAGCGTAATTTCTTTAATTAAATTTATCGGGAATCATGTGAAATATCGGGACAATCCCAACGAATCCCGACCATCTGGCAACTCTTATGAAACTGGATGTTCAGTCAGACCATGCATTCTTGATCGATTATGAATGATCGAAACAAAAGCGGTACATTTTCAATTTCGTATTGGGCTAAAACATTTGATAATTTCCGATATCAGATAGAAGAATGTAGTCAATGTAGATAGTAATGTTTAAATTCATTAGCAACCGTTCTAATGCGTTTTGAATTGCCATTAACATATTCATTTTGCAACGATACAAAAACTGTCATACGTTGAAGTATCTAATAAGATGAAGCGATTTTGTTTGCCTAGTAAAAATTTGCATTGGTAGGGGTAGGTGTACTTGTGCCTTCAGTTTTCAAGAGAATACCACTTTTTAAATACAAGAACTTATTTCACTACTTCTAAGGATGTCTTAAGGTTGTCTGGAAGAAGTCACTTTTTTGCTATAAGACCGCCTATCTGTATCCTATCCTACAGTTTTTGCTCTAGTTTAAGTTTCCGTCATTTTTAGGGTTCCGTACCCAAAGGGTAAAATCGGAACCCTATTACTAAGACTTCGCTGTCCGTCTGTCTGTCCGTCTGTCCGTCTGTCCGTCTGTCTGTCTGTCACAGGGCTGTATCTCATGAACCATGATAGCTAGACAGTTGAAATTTTCACAGATTATGTATTTCTATTGCTGCTCGAACAACAAATACTAAAAACAGAATAAAATAAATATCTAAGGGGGGCTCCCATACAACAAACTTGATTTTTGCATTCCAGCGCCATCTAGTTTCATTTGATGTTACTACGTATTATAGGTACTTTTCGCGGTCTCATGCGACCGCTCGGGGTTTGAGAGGTAAGATGAAAGAGGTTTGCGATTCCGCTGGCAGGTGGCGCTATTTTACCACTATCGGTAAAGTAAGTCGGTAAATATAGGTACCTAGGTAGATATTATTAATTTCCAATTAATTTCGAGTTCGAATCCTGGCCGTGCATCAATGGATATTTCTGTTCGAAAAATGTACCTATATGCGCGTTACACGTGTTTATAACAGTGAAGGAAAACATCGTGAGGAAACCTGTTAGTATTCTTGAAAGCGGCGACGGGATTGCAACCTGTCACGTGTGGAATGCTAACTACGTAGTTAGGTAAATAGGTATGTTACGAGATATTATGAATTATTTTTTATGTTTCTAGGGTTCCGTATCTAAAGGGTAAAAAACCGGGACAACTAAGACACCGCTGTCCGTCTGTCTGTTACCAGGCTGTATCTCGTGAACCGTGATAGCTAGACAGTTGAAATTTTCACAGATGATGTATTTCTCTAAAATCAGCATAAAATAAATATTTAAGTGAGACTCCCGTACAACAAACGTGATTTTTTTGCCGTTTTGATAATAGTACGGAACCCTTCGTGCGCGAGTCCGACTCGCACTTGGCCGGTTTTTTTTTTTTGTTCTTTAACAAAAACTAGCTATAAAACGCCTGTACACCTATGTGTACAATAAAGCGTTTTTATTCAATCATTCACTTAATGCGTTTTTTTGAAATGATCATGATATAAGAACGAGATATATTAGAACATTGAGAACGCAGTTTACATTTCAAAAAATATTGTTTCAGTGCGTCTTTGAAGTGAACAAAGAGAAAGGTCTGACTCTCACCGAGTTGGCTGACGGGGTCACCATTGAAGAAATCGTAGTCAGCACCGGCTGTGACTTTGCAGTCGCTACTGAAGTCAAGAAGATGGGTGACGTCACTCAATCAGGATAGAATATCATTCCGATGTGATGACGTAACGCGTACAGGGTTATAATTGATATTTATCACAATATTGATAACTTGCTGATTGCTAGTCTTCCGCATTCGAATTCGTAATTAGTCTTTATACTTACCATTTTATTGTTGTTTTTACAGCTAATGTTATAAAAATCCATGCACAGCGGGCTAATTTCGTAAAAATCTATGATTAATGATTATCTTATTATGACTTTTAATGCAGTTATGGTACATAAACCTACATAGATACTGTAATAGTTACCTACTATGAAATAAGTACCAGATTCTTCAAAATTTATGAGACCGATACCTATACCTAATACTGTAGTAGCTCGGTAGTAGTCAGTAGTAGCACTGCCTTCTGCGCTGTAGGTTGTAGGTTCGATCCCCACCTTGGACAAATATTTGTGTGATGAACATAGATGTTGGTTCTGTGTCTGGGTGTAAAAAAAAGTATTTAAGTATTCAATCAGTGATAATGTCCAATATTTATTTATTTATTTTAAACCTAATAAATAAAATAGGTACCTAAACTGCATTAAAAACCATAATATGATAATCATAATTGATTTTTACGAAATAGGCCAGCATCTAGTGATAGCTGGTCATGTCAAACTATACAAAATGTAACCTATTTACTGTTTAAAAAGTCTATTTACGTACATGGGTTTACCCAGCTTCAGCAAATCAGGAATATCCTGTTGGTTAATAACTCGTATCGTGACTCAAATAATATTAGGTAAATGAGCTCTAAATATTTAAATAAATACAACATACTATGGCATAGGCACATAATTAACTTACAAAATAAATATAAATGTTGGTGGAAATTTTACATAGCTCCATCTAAAACTAAGTAAAGCTTGTACTATAGGAACCGGAATACTAAATGCTTTTATACTTTTTTACATAAAATATATTAAAGGCACAAAGGACTTAGGTGTGGTAGTCCAGTGGCCGTACCACAAGCTCAAAAGTAATATCAAAACATTATTACTTTAGGGCCTTGTGTTATAGCTCCAGGTTACACTCCTTTACTCTCGGTATGTTCACAGCGCAAACCTCTTTTGGAACTAGGCTTGTAAATGTATGTTTATGGGGAAATAGCGTTATGGGGTCATAGCCTAGCTATTCCATTGTGCCAAGCACACCTGTTTACTACGCGTTACTCATCGTGAATAACGCATTGAATAATTATGTTTTACGCATAAAATGTTTGAAATAGTTGTAGGTACTTGTTTTGTTATTGAATAACCAGATGTTTACGATAGATCATGTTTTATGGACTACACAGTTAGGTAATACGGCCTTTATATACTCAACTGTTTCTTGTGTAGTTGTTCATATTCTGTAATTGTGTATATTGACCTATATACTTGTTCTTTTTGTTTCTTTCTGTAAATAAAGTATCATTATGTAAAATGAGACAGTTGTCCTATCAAGGCGGGTGAGATGAGTAGCTGGCTTATTTCGTAAAAAAACATCCATATGGGCTGTGATACATACATTTTAGAAAATACCAATTTCACAGTAACTATTATAGAATCTATGTACCTAAACTGCATTGAAAGCATGATAATCAATCATCACTATCACTACATAGTATAAAGCAAAGTCGCTTTCCGCTTCCCGCGTCTGTATGTAATATGTATGTATGTATGTTTGCTTATATCTTTAAAACTACACAACGGATTTTGATGCGGTTTTTTTTAATAGATAGAGTAATTCAGGAGGAAGGTTTATATGTACATGTATAATACATGCATAATATAGTAGAGAAACACTGATAATTTTAGAGGTTTCTAATGTGATGTCATAAATAAACACATTTTTTTTTCTACAATAAAGTCCGCGATGGTATTAGAAATATCTTACGCACAGCGAAGCGGGCACGGGTCAGCTAGTAGTTTTATACGAAATAAGCCAGCAGTTGGTACCTACGTGTAGTTGTGATTGTAATGTGTATAGACACGCGCTTTTGTGTGCGTGACAGCGGCTCGGTCCATACTGAGCCCTACACACAAAATCAACGCTTTGGGAGATAGAACAACTGTATGTATAGGTACTTTACATAATTATTTTGCACAGTAGGTACGTATAGTACAGACTGATTATGTTTTTGTTTTGGGACCATGGATTTGTAAAATAAAGTGTTGATTTAAGTTTTTACAATTGTTGATCGCTTTTATATAGTTAATACTTAAACACTCATTTTATAATATTGTTATTTTGTTCACTTAAACGTATTATAATAAACGTTTTGTATATTATTGTAATTTACCTTATTTTACTCTTTGCTAAGGATCAATTTCAATTCTTGTTTTTGGCATGATTTTATCACAACACTGCCAGTGTCTGTTTTATGATATATTTTAGCTAAGGGCCTGTTTCATCATCTGCAAGTAAAGTGTTGGTTAGCCTCCCCGCGGCGCATCTCGGTAACAGCTAGGACACGGTAACGCAGTGTTCTAGGCTGGCTAATTCTTCCACCACAATGGCTCATTCACATATTGACTCGAGGAATGAATGAATTTCCAGTTAGCGCTAAATTAATGTATGAAAGTGTCAAAAATATGAAATGTCTAATGGTACGTTCATTTTGGTAATCGCCGAGTAGTTACTTATGACTTTACTTGATGATGGTGAAACAGGCCCTAAGGCTACTAAGGTCTACCTGACTGTGGTCATGATTTGTCATAGTCAATGTCACGTGTTGTCAACATTTATGAAATTTCCGTATTTATTGTTTTAAGTAATAATTCAGAATTATTACAGAGATGAGCCGTTTGAATCATCCATTTGTTGTATGGGCTGCGTGCTTTCTATGGCTTACATCAATGTTCGCTATAACTTGGTCACTTGTGCTGTTTTTCTGTAAGAACTTTTACACTTATTTATTCTATGTACAAATGGTATCCAAAAGGTGGCTTCTATCAAGCAACTTAGGTGGCTTAATGGTGGTTTAGCAAGCTACATGAAAAACACAAAACTAACTATTTGAACAAGGAAAAAAATTAAACATAGTAGTAGGTAAATTTTATCTATGAATATATTATATCTAGTATTATAATCTTTAGTTGTTGATATTACTATCTATCATGCAATGTTGTGAGTGCCTACATAGTATACCTTGAATAATACATTGTCTAAGTAAACTGGTGATCGTTTAGCGGCTTTATACTGACAAGTTCCTCTATATATGGTAAAACAATGCTATTTTACAGAGATTACTCGGTATCGATATCGACGTTGTCGATATCGATACCAAATGATAGTGATTCGCGCTAACCCCCCTGAAGTTACTGTGTATTCAATTACGAGGGCAGAATGGCTGATGTATCCATTTGTTCCGTTTTCGCGCTGCTTATTTTAACACTATCTGCAGCGGGAGTACGCTCCAAATCAGACATAAAATGTTTGTTGCTAATGTAAAAATAGCCAATGTTGGATGGATAAGCCGATAAAATATTATAATCGTTTAAAAACCCGGATTAGCCAAGACTTATTGAATCAATCGCGTTCAAAGTAGGTACCTACATGCCTAGATAGCTTACGTGAAATCCTTACTGTAAAGTGATTGTTCATAAATATACCTACAGGGTGTAAAAAGAATGCCCGCAAAAACTAAATCTGGATGTTCAGAGCAAGCATCTTAGGTACTAACTGTCATACTGTTCTTTCAGGCGTTGGCGATATGTTACTAATAACTGGCACTGATTTGGTGAATGCATTAGTTTTGCTGTTGGGCATAATTATGCTGCCTACTAACGTCCACATGTTGTACACCATCGCTAACGGGCACAAAATTGAGTAAATATCTACCTTTATCAATTGATACCAGCCAATGCCAATTAACTGGCCTTACAGCTCATTCAGTAACTCTGCCACCTGCCCTATAAGTTGTGGGTTCGTTTACTCAAAAACAAACATTTACTCTTAACTATAGATTTTGACACGGGTCTTTATCACGTAATTACCTTTAATTTACTTTCCCGACGTTTCGGCTATGTTACAATAACCAGACTCCGCCCATGCCCGCGACCATGGTTATTGTAATTACGTGATAAAGACCCGTGTCAAAATCTATAGTTATGTCTACTAATCACGATAGTTTGAAAAATAAAACATTTACTCTGTTTTTTTTTCCAGCCACAAAGCCAAGGTCATGTTCTGCCCCCTCTGGCTTTGCATCCTGTGGATAATAATCATCAATTGTGTGGGCGTTGCTCTCAGCATACAAAGAATACATTTGTGTGATCAGACTTCGACCAAATCTTTATCGTACAGTATGAAGAATTACCGCAGTGTCCCCAAATATAAACACTTCATTGATAACCTACAGTGGTCTTTGAAATGTTGTGGGGTAAATACTATATCAGATAATATTATGTTACTTACTTAGCCTACCTGTACTACAAGTTACATATTTTACAAACAAAGTCAAAGTCAAAAACCCTTGTGATTTTATTTAAATAAATACTATTTAAATAAAATCACAAGGGTAAATTTGAAACGTTTTAGCTGCTTGTAATAGTTGATGCTAGACTTATCAACTCCATATATAAAACTAAAAAATAAACACAATAGGTGAAGTTAGTGGTACCCGTTCATTTTACCGACAAACGTTTCAAAACTCTTCATTACAAAACCAACGTTTCGGAACCCTTTCGATTCAAATCTCAACTTTCCGCAACTACATCACTACATAAATAATTCACTTGGCAAACGTATTATTACAAAACTATTAATTTCATAACTCATCACATCATAAATAATTCATATCGCATAGTATTCATTACGCAAATGTTCAGTTCAAAACATATTATTTCAAAAACAATTAATATCATAATTATATCAATTCATAAACCAACACTTCGCTAACCAACGTTTCCCAAAAGCAATGTTTCGAAAACATATTTTACTAAAAAAAATACTTAATTTACGTGCTAATTTACTAGTACTAAGATGTAATATGCATTGCATGGTTTAATATTGAGGTAAAATAAAATAAATTGCACAATATTTCGAATCAACTAGTTTTTATTAATGTAGTGCCTATTCAAAAAACATCACCACCAAGACGACACTGTCGGTTAGGTTAGGTTAGAACTGTGACCCGCCGCACGAGCCGAGCGAGCGAAGCGAGCGTGCCGCGGCAGCGGCCGGCGAGTGCCAGAACCGAAATGCTGTTATTTTACTAGTTTAATGCTACTAGTTTAATTAACTTTAGAGGCCATTTATTCATTTACCATTACCTCTTAATATTTATTAAGATTATAAAATGTATTGAATTAAAACTTACCTGTAAATTATATGTCCAAGATGGAAATTACAGCCGTGCTGGATTACATTCTCAAAATTTGACTTCAAGCTATTTATGGCAGCTTTTTCAAAATCTAATATGCAAACTTTTGGCTTGATTTCAATGTTATTTTCTGCTCCGTATTCCACCATCATTTCAAACATTGTATCGTACGTCTTTTTATACGTTTGTTTATTACTAAATGATATATTTGTAAAAAAACACATTTGTGAAAAAATATATTTGTAGAATAAACTATATGCGAAGTAAAATGTTGTGATGTTATACGTTTGCGTAATAAAATGTTTGCTAAATAAAATGAATCGAAGCGTTGAGTTATGAAACGATGCATTTGCGGAACGATACATTTTTGAAATAAATAGTATACGACCCGTTGAGTTGCGAAATTATACATTTGCGGAATGATATATTTGTGGAATTAATAGTGTACGAATCTTTGGTTTTGAAATGAAGATTTGCGTAACGTTTGTCGGTGAAACATTAGTGAACCGAAGTTAGTATCTAATTAAAATGCGTAATCCAGTTCGTGCTTCGTGCATATTAACATTTATAAATTTGTGTTATTTATTATGACACATTAAGTTTATGAAGCTGAACAACAGATGAGTAGCATACCTACTGTTCGGAAAAAGATTACTGAAGCTATTTAGGTCCAGCCATAAGTTCACTGTTAATCGTAATCGGCTTCAACTGTCAAAACGCCATTGTCTTTTGACAGTTGAAGCAGATTACGATAACCTGTGAGCTTTCGCAATAAGGCTGCTGTTCCTATCTTTTAGCTGAACTCTTACAAAGACTGGTTCAAGCAGGATTGGTTTGATAAGATACGCGATTATGAATGGGATCCATCTAACAAACATAAAAGGGATACGAAAAAGCTGGACTCTGTAGCTGATAGTGTCCCTTTGAGGTAAGAGATTATTAAATAGGTAAGTACCTACCTATATACATATTACAAATTTAGTAACTACCTTACCTGTTTTTATTATGTACTTTACTTAATAATTTCGATTGTACGAAGCTTACATAAACTTACTTTATTTAAATAGTTTCTCTATAAGTGAAATGTACATTTCTTTGAGAAAATAAATATCTTTAACCATATATATATATACATAATACGTAGGTAGATACATAAGCAGGCGTGTTCTTTTTTTTGCGACTTCGACAAACTAAAAAATAAACAAATTTCAGTTGTTGCAAAAGCGGTTCCTGTGTATCAAACTTTCTCATGGAACTAGGGACTAATTCAATCCACACAAAAGGTTGCAGTCCTTCGATGTATCGTATTATAATGATTTCTATGAACGCCCATCTTATCGTCTTCACTTTGATTATAATTACAGAGGTATCTAAAACCTACTTTATTAATTAACTACTTAGCTAAAGTAGGTTTATAGTACATATTATACAGATGTCCCAAAAATTGTGTCAAGTTAAATAATAGAAAATAAGTCAAGTTATAGAATAGAAATCAATTTAATAGAATTTTTAAAATAACCTAAGCTAAGATAATTTTTTGGGACACCCTGTATTATGTGTTTTTGTTTTAGGTAGTCCGAAATAAGTAATTTATTATCTTAGATTTGTTATCTACCTAGGTAGTAAGTAAGTAGGTATTACCTACCCACTGATTTCAACAAATTGTGCCTTTGGTGTGTTTTATTTCAGTAGATAGGTAGGTACCTTTCTTTGAAGTCGTTATCTATGTAGGTGCAATAGGCATTAATTAGCAAAGTGCATTGTTTGATAATCTTCGCCATATTTTGATAAATAAAAAGTACCTGTATGGGTAGGTATCTATATCTACCTACTTGCATGACTGACCTTTAGACCTCGGCTTGGCCTTCTGTACTGTAGGTATGATGTGGGTTCGACACCCCCACCCAGGAAAAATATTTGTGTGATGAACTGTGAAGTCTGGATGTTACTGTAATGTATGTAAGAACCAACAATTTATTTACTTACCAACCAGCAGGTCTATTTTGTAAAAACATGAATATCATGTTATGATGTTGAATGCAATAGGTACCTAATGTTAGAGAATACCTAATCTGTACACTTTTCATAGTAACCAGCGTAGGTATTGTATTGGAAGCGTAGGTATGGGCAATGACGTATGGTATGGGTGCCTAAACTATTAACCTAGGTAGGTATTATGGCATTCAACATCATAATTGGACTTCCTTTAGATACATTTTTTTGATAGGATGTGCTTAAGTAGGTACCTATTTAAGTGTATAAATAGGATAGGTACAAAGTATGATTTCCACCCACAGGTCATTCTTCTGAAATGTATAACTAATGAAGATGATGAGGTATCATGCAAAGAAAAGAAACACCCTATTCACGTTAGGCACCTGATGCCGGTCAACAACGTATTTGACATTTCTAGTGGTTCTAGCACATGCAACCCTGAAGACAGCGACGATTTAGAGGCAGTCACGATGAACTGCACAAACCAAAAAATTGATGGTGGCACTTATTAGGTGAGATGGGGATGAAGAACGTAATTGTATGAGGTATGAAGGTAGTTTCATTAAGCACAAAGTTTTACAGAGCGTAAAGTGGTGGCTTTTCGAAGCTATTGGATGATAATGATAAGTGATGTATTGAATGTGACCATCGACTACATAGCCCAGAAGACACCGCATGCAAGGCGAACACTGTCATCCAAAACATCAGGCTTATACGGCCGATAAAAAATACCGCGCGTCAAACCTGCAGTAGTACCGACCACTTCCTTGACCCGTGCACATCTCGTCTGTTTATGCTAAAAAACCATTACCACAAGCTCAAGTTACACTGGTTATTTTCCTTGTCGATAGTCAATAGTGTTGTACCACTACTCAATAATTGATAAACCTACATAGTAGTAACAACAACAGTTGGACCTAACTAGTAAAACTACTTATTGCCAACTAGCTTCCGTCCGCGGCTTCGCTCGCGTTGTTCCTACATGGAAGTAACCTATTTGCTATTCGCATTTATAATATTATCGCTTTAGAATTAACAAATGTTGTCTTAAGTTCCCGTTCTCGTTCGCGTTCCCGTTCCCGATCCCGATCCCGATCCCGATCCCGATCCCGATCCCGATCCCGATCCCGATCCCGATCCCGATCCCGATCCCGATCCCGATCCCGATCCCGATCCCGATCCCGATCCCGATCCCGATCCCGATCCCGATCCCGATCCCGATCCCGATCCCGATCCCGATCCCGATCCCGATCCCGATCCCGATCCCGATCCCGATCCCGATCCCGATCCCGATCCCGATCCCGATCCCGATCCCGATCCCGATCCCGATCCCGATCCCGATCCCGATCCCGATCCCGATCCCGATCCCGATCCCGATCCCGATCCCGATCCCGATCCCGATCCCGATCCCGATCCCGATCCCGATCCCGATCCCGATCCCGATCCCGATCCCGATCCCGATCCCGATCCCGATCCCGATCCCGATCCCGATCCCGACCCCGATCCCGATCCCGACCCCGATCCCGATCCCGTGTTTAAAACGGTGGAAACCAGTCGCATCGCATCGCATCGCGAGGAAACCAGTAGTTAGTATTGTTATAAGCGGCGATGGGCTTGCAACCTGTCACGTATGGACTGCTAACTACTGCAAAATGTGGGTATGTGCCGAATATAATATTTGGACGTGCCTCTGACTGCTATCGACAACTCATGACAACACTTCCCATCCCTAGTGAATCACGTCATCTTGAACCGGCCAATCAGAATGCATTTTTTCCCACTCCCCCCGTACCTCATACCTCACTGACTTGACAGAGTTGTTTGTTTGAAGAAATGAAGCCATTAGGCGTCTATTAGGCTATGTAGTCGATGAATGTGACCTATCATCGATCATGCCTTATAACCTTCCTGCATTTTAACGTACGACTTAAAGTGTTCTGTGATTCTAACTAACCAAGCCTCTATGCTCTTTCGATCTAAGATCTAACCAAGTCTCTATGCTTTCTCTCTTGTCAATGTCAACTTCAATTTATTTATAACTTCACTATGTCATCTGTCACTGTCATGCATGTTGTGACTGATTTTGTCACAATCTGTGTGAATTTGGAGGTTAGAGATTAGATTCATTTTCATAGAAATAAAGCTAAATAATTCCGAATTTAAAAACAACAAAGAGGGTAACTACTGTGCATAAATTAATGAACATGTTCAGATAGTGATTAAAATAAATGTAACCGTATTCGTTTTATGTTCCTCAGAAAATGGTTTTCCTTTCCTTGGTCAACTTTATACGTGTTCGTGGTCCAGACGAAATTTGGCGAAAAAGGAGGGTGTTCAGACTAGCTGCACACTTTCTCGGTCGTCGCAGAAATTGCTATTCTGTAGCTGTGCGCAATGTCCATCGAGCCTTAGTGTACGCAACAAAAGCCAGACATCTCAAGAAGGATGACATGAAAATGTTGTGGACCACTCGCATTACAGCAGCTTGTGAACAACACAATATATCTCACTTTACACTGAAAGAGGGATTAGAAAGAGCAAATATCATGCTGGACCGTAAAACTTTGTCAGATTTGGCCTGTTGGGAGCCACGCACTTTTGAATCTTTAGCAGCCATCGCCAAACAAAAGCTTGAACTTGATGGTTTTATCGACAGTGTGGATAAGAAGCACCCCACCGGAATCAACTTGAACCTAAAGGATGTTATGTTAGAAGCATGGTTGAAGGAAAAAAAACAATAAAGTGCAGTTTTTAGATTTATTTAATTTTTTAGATTAGACTAGTTATTAAATATTTTATTGCTACTTGTTTTAGACTCATTTTAGACTATGTATTTCCCAATTCTTTCTTCATTTGTTTTGTAAGTTCATTTTGCTTTTCTAACACATAGATATTCTCAATTTTTCGTCGCTGTTGTCTTTCAATATCCTTGAGTACACCTTCATGCATTTTATCTCTATAACAGAAAAAATAAAAATAAATAAGCACTAAAATTAGTAATTCATAATATATCTAAATATATAAAACTCTTGCACTACTGACTGACAGGCACGGCTTAGACCACTGATACTTGAAACTTGCAATTTGGAGGGAGTTTTTTTTTTGGTGTGTAGAGGTGCACTAAGAATGGAATTCCGGAAATTCAAGAAGCAGCGGGAGTCTGTTAGAAAATTACAAGTCGAGGTTTCCATTAGTAATAATTAATAAATTTTGTATTTACCTATCTGATTGCTGCTTTATGTGTACGTAACTTACGATGCCAATAGTTATGGCACTTGATAAACCTAAAACTAACTTTGAAGTATGCGAAGACATTTTCAGTGTTTCTGAGACTATTTCACATGACGTCTTCAACTTCAAGATTTTATTTATTTATTGCAAAGAAAACTATGAAATAGCTAGCTGTATCTGTCAATGAAAACAGCTGTTTTGCTTGAATGACACTCAGGCAGGCATGTCTTTGTCAATTGGACAATTATTTTACATTAGGTACTGTCACTGTCTAATTTTGTGGCTTGTACTCCGATCTTTTCGATCTTTTTAAGACGCTGCCAGTCGACGATTATTTTTGTTCGAAACGAAAAAAGAAATACTTGTGAACAAGCCACATCTCCTATTTTATAATGTATAGTATATGTGAATAAAGATGTAACCATCTTTAATCACTTCGATAAATAATCCTACCGACCGCTGCAATGATGACAAACACACGTCCGCGCGTGGTCCGCCTTAGCTTTTCGAATAAATTAATGATATAAATTATGTATAATTACTTATCAAAAATCTATCCTAATAGAAATCTAGATCTACATATTACCTATCTTTAACAATAAATCACAAGTTGATTTTAATAGTAGGTATATAAAATATTTCGATCATAAATTCTAAAACGTATCATTTTGAAATAATATCTTTATCGTGAAAAGTTTCTGCTATTATGTTTCAGCTTAATAGAAATCTAGGTAGGAACCTGAAGTAATATACTTATATACTTATAATATACATATAGATGTGGCTTGTTCAGAAGCATTACTTTTTTCGTTCCGAAAAAGAGCAATCGTCGACTGGCAGCCCCTTAAAACGATTTTTAGTTGTAATGTAATTTTTAAGGGGCTCCCATTCGCTGATTGCTCTTTTTCGAAACGAAAAAAGAAATACTTCTGAACAAGCCACATCTCCTATTTTTATAAGTATATTACTTCAGGTTCCTACCTAGATTTCTATTATAAAGTAGGAGATGTGGCTTGTTCACAAGTATTTATTTTTTCGTTTCGAACAAAAACAATCGTCGACTGGGAGCGCCTTAAACAGATGAAATATATCAAAAATTGCGCCATAGAAAAAAAAAGCCTAACTTTATCTATTCAAAATTTCCAAGCCAAGGGTTGTGGTTCGACCCACTTCGAGCTTTGTTGTGTTTTCATAATATGTACTAAGTAGTAGGTACCTATGTAATACTGCAGAGGTAGGTACGTGAATATACGGGACCATTAAAAAAAAAGATAAGGACACAGTTGAGTATTTTATTCATGAAAGAAACACATCAGTCGTAAACCTTTGCAGGTACCTACCTACCTACATATTTATTCATATTCAGCATTCCCAGTAAATATTTTTATACCTTACAAAGACACAAGCTACATCATACTTGTACATAAATAATTTAGTCACATTCTCCCTGTAAAGACATCACTGAACGAATTTCACTTCAAAACGCATTACTACTTTCGTCTCTATCGAAACCCATTTCACTCACAAGTAGAACACACTGACGACGTTAGACACACGAAGGGATTTGTTCCCGCCATTTTGTTTTGCTTAGTTCTTGGTCTTGAGATCCAAACACATTTCAGATTTTTAATCTTCTATTGAATGCAGTTTGAAATGCTTTGGTTTGGCGTTGTCTGCTTATGTCGTGGCGGTCCCTTCTGGTCCTTTTTCATAACAAAATCACGATTGGCGAATTATATGGCACGGCTACCTGCCGCAGGTGTCGTAAAAACTGGCTGAGCCTCGGTTCGGAATCTCGGCGAATTCGCGTTTTGGTGTGCATAGTTTTGTACTGAAGTCAACGTTGCGCTTCCTGTAAAAAAAAGTTTAATTTTGTTAGGTGAACAGAAAATAACGAAAACAAAAATGGTGAAAAATCCATTTTGTGTTTTTCGAATCGATAGGTACCTACTTACAAAAGATTCACAAATCACATCTTTCAGTATTAAGCAATGTTAAGTTCTTGTGCCTTCAGTATTCAGAAGTCATCTTTATACACTCTGTGGGTAGGTAGTACCTATAATAATGGATTTTATATACCTAGGTAGGTAGGTCGGTACCTTCTTATTTTTATAACGCAAACACGAGTAAACCCTCTCTTTTGCTTCTAACTTATAAATGTCTCTCTTACCCTCTACTCGGCAGTTCCATCTGGTCGACGACGACAGATTTGACGTACAGCCGGTCGTTGCACCATAGGATGCATAGAGATCGCGGCTCCAGTACATTCATATCGTACTCCCACGATAACTCCACCTTTCGAGCAAAACAAAAATCCTTGAGTTAGTTCTTAGCATTCTTATCATCTTTCGATACAGACCAATTAATTATTAGAATACATTTCAGAGATATGCATAGACTTAAAGTTTAGTAAATTACGTTAGCTGTTTCTAAGCAAAGGCATGATTTTGGTACGAGATCGAACCAACCAACGGAAGGTCATGAATATTTGTAATGTACATGTACGTACATACCTACATAAAAAAAATATTAGTATTTAAATGGGATATTCGGGGGCACGTTATCGTAGACTGTCTACGTCGTAGACCGTCTACGACCAACGACGTAGGACCGTAATAATGTTTATTTAAAAGTCACTGGCCGAAATAGCTTCGATTTTATTCTACCTACCTATATAGAAATAAGCCTGCCACTTACAAGAACGGTTAAATGCCTATGCGAGATTTTTTATCAAAATATTTTCAAGCGAAAACTTTTGTATCAAAAAATATAAGTAAAAATAATAGGTAAATTAATAAATACCTTCCTAACTTTCCCTCCCATATCCATCGGATGCGTAACTACGATCGTGTAAGAAGTCCCGTGTTCCAACCTGCAACAAAGATCATCGTCAGTTTTCGCGCTTCTTTAAAAGTAGCAATACCTCACACTAGGATTCCGGGTCGTGGCTATTAAAAACTACGAGATACCAATGGTACAAACAATCGAAACAAAGTTTTGCAGATCATGCAAACATTTGTCTCAAAAGTAATACCTATTCCTGAAGACGGGTTCGTCTGGCTGGCGGTCGGTTGTAAAACATTCTAAGCCAAATCCTCCTAGAACGACTTAAGGCGCTCCCAGTCGACGATTGTTTTTGTTCGAAACGAAAAAAGAAATACTTCTGAACAAGCCACATCTCCTATTTTATAATGTATAGTATATGTGAATAAATGTACCCATCTTTAATCACTTCGATAAATAATCCTACCGACCGCTGCAATGACGACAAACACACGTCGACGCGTGGTCCGCCTTAGCTTTTCGAATAAATTAATGATATAAATTATGTATAATTACTTATCAAAAATCTATTCTAATAGAAATCTAGATCTACATATTACCTATCTTTAACAATAAATCACAAGTTGATTTTAATAGTAGGTATATAAAATATTTCGATCATAAATTCTAAAACGTATCATTTTGAAATAATATCTTTATCGTGAAAAGTTTCTGCTATTATGTTTTCAGCTTAATAGAAATCTAGGTAGGAACCTGAAGTAATATACTTATAAAAATAGAAGATGAGGCTTGTTCAGAAGTATTTCTTTTTTCGTTTCGAAAAAGAGCAATCGTCGACTGGGAGCCCCTTAAATGAGTCTTTATGAGCTAGTGGCCAACCTAGCTCATAGCTACAAAGTCTGGTAACGAAATTTTCGAATACCGTTCGTTCAAAGGCCTCCGTCATGGCTTAGCTCAATTGCGGCCACCAGGAAGCGCGGAAGTTGATTGTATTTATATTGTCTATTTATCCAAAGATCTTTACTTGACATAGTTGGCTGGTGTTAGGTCCATGCCTCGAATCACTCCTCTGTCTGACATCAATGTTACTTTTAGGAAACCCTGTTAGAATGAAAACGGAATAATAATTATAATTATTCTTATAAGAAATTTTATAAATTTATAATATATTAGTAAATATATACCTGGACCCATGATTCTGCACCTTTTGGATTTGCCAACTGAATAGAAACTTTGTAATGTCGTTCTGAAATAATAAAATGTTACAAAAGAAAATGCTACAATAAAAAATCGCAAAGCGCTAACGTATGGAGAGTTATTAAAATTGGCAGTTGCGGCGCATCGAGTAGGTATCATATCGAGTTAAGTTCATAGCAATAATGCCTTGTGGAAACGAGCACTTTTCATACCCTTACATACTAGCTTTCGCCACGCAACTTCACTCGTGTGATACCCTGATATTAAGCAGCCTATATACCACTCCAGGTCATGAACTATATCTATACCAAGTTCAAACCAAATTCTTTTGTATTAATAATATAAGTAAGATTTCATTTAAAGTAAAAGATACGTACGGCAAAAGGGATTTTCTTTCCCAGTACTTAAATAGTATTTTGCACCGATAGTGTCGTGTTCCTCGGAAGGATAAACTTCGTTTTCAGTCTGGTTGTTTTTGTTTGTGATAAGTCCCGGGGAACTGTCTGAATGGAATCTGAAATAATTTGTCATTATTAGATAATAGCATTATATTATAAACTATTGAGGGTATAGGCAAATTTTTGATACGTAAGGTTATTTTATTACAATTTTCGTGACCATACATATAGGTTCTCGTTGATAACGTAACATTTTGGATAGGTGAAATAATTTTTAAAATTAGTCCGATTTTTTTGTAAAGAAATAAATGAAATCCTAACAAACAAAAATACAAATTTTACCTCTTTATAATAACAGTAGTGTAGATACATATATATAGGAAGTTATTTTTAATGGTTTTATGATTAAAAACTAGATGACTGCTTTCTAACTTACCTATGCGTCTTAGAACAAATAAATAAAAGTAAATGTATTACTTACCCCATGACGGCGCACCCATGTCCACAATGGAAACATTTTCCAGATAAAAAGTGCTGGTACGATGGACATTGGTGTCCTGAAAAATTACAAAACGTACTAATTACACAAAAATAAAATATACATAAACTAGCTTCATGATATTCCAGGCTATATGATATTCCAGGATATAAGCTATGATATTCTAAGTGTCATCTAAATCCGTTTGGTGGTTTGGACGTGAATGAGGCTCAAACATCCTCACAAACTTTCGGATTTATAATATCAGTAAGACTATGAGTATACCTACTAGATAAGTAATTTAATTATATTTATGCAATAAATGTTTGTTTTACCTCACAAGTGTGTTGAAAAAGTGCGTATGAAACTCGTGAGCAACTTGCTCATTAGACACACGGCTGATTTACGCCCTCGCCTAAGGCTCGGGTAGCAATCCTCAGCCACGTGTGTAATGAGGAACTTAGCTCACTTGTATCGTAATATACTATTATCTGTGTCATGCAGTAAACAAATTGAATAGCTTACCAATGTATGGACACTTCCCATTAATAGACTCCGTGAACAGTTTGATAGCTCTGACATGGTTACAGGCCACTAGGACCCTGGAGGCCTCTTCTAGGCCCTGCTTCACAAGGGTGAGGGGGACTAGTGGCCCTTCAGTAAGGTCACAGCCTGGCTGTTCCTTCCCATTGTTCGGGTAAAAGTCTAGATGCCCTACAGGCTGTGACATCCCATATCCTGCCATAAACACAAAATCTGTCGCACGTGAAATAAACACGTCGTTCATTAGTCCAAATGCGATATATATTATAAAAAATATATAGTTTTTACATGAAATGGAACTAGAAGCTTTAAGCGTTCATATTTACAGTATAGATATATAAAATACATATAGAAGATGTGGGTTAGTAGTAAGTTATGATTTATAGCGAGGAAGCATTTCAAAAAATAACATATATTTGTTATTCGGGTCAAAAACGAAGGTGCAGGATGGATTATATATAAAAGCTTACTAGGTACGTGCAACATAGAATTTTTTGCATTATTACCTAAGAGGAAAATGCTCTTTCCATCTGTATGTATGACATCTACGAATTGAGCGTCTGAGGGGTCAAGCCTCACTTGCGTCGACATACCTTGGAAATAGGGTTCCGCCGGGTCTAGACCTGTAATTCTCCCTAAACCCTATGAAAAGAGAAGCTAAATCAAAGACAATATGATTAATTACTGCTTTCATATTTCGAGAGCAAATGGTGATAGTAAATTTACAAAATATGCCAGAATCTTTTCATAATTCATCAGACATTTCGAAACAATTCAGATGCTCTTCATCATGAGCATCGCTCGCGACTGCGCTCAACGATAGATCGGCGAATACTAAATCAATTATATCATCTAAGACTAATTTATGATCGATATTGCCTATCACCCTAGTTTTAATTATTTGGGTTTTATCTGTTTAGTCTGCACGCACCTGTATTCTTTCGCCTGCGTAGCCGGCTGTATGAGCTCCCAATGAGTGACCGATAATGTGAACATCTTGAGGATTTAAGCCGTGATCTTTCTGTAAAGAGAAATAAGTATGTATAAGCGATTATCCGGATATTGCATCTTCTTAGAGCCGTGTTGGCTAGATGAGTACAGAAGAAATATACCTCGATTTTCAATCCCAAAGGCGTAGGTAAAGTGTATTTTTCTTTCAGAAAAAAAATTGTGAGCTAGTTTGTAAACCATGAAATACACAAAATTTGCATGATCAAAAACGCGACAAAAGTTTACGTTTTTTTTAATTTTATTTCGGCGATGCATAGGTACTAGTATTACTAAGACTGATTAATAAAACATCATACTACTTCTAATATTGAGTCAGGATGTCATCGTTATTATGTAGGTACTCGTATGTTTAGGTACTTTACCTGAAGAGTGTTGATAAAATGGGCCACTTCGAGGCCCACCAACCTAGTGTTGGCCGTGGCCTGCGTGTATAGTGGCAAGCTGCCTCCCGCCCAGTCCACGATCACAACGTTAAAATCGTCTGCCTTTACAAGCTCGTCTTTCATCTCGCTGACCTGAAAAGATAATACTTTTAACAAACTAAAAACAAAGCTGATTTCATGTTTGTGGAGGTTTTTTAGCCCTGAATGCCTGAATTTGAAGGCAGCGTTTATTGTCATAAATGAGTTATAAGTATCGGTGCACAACTGTGGTCTTCTTCATAAGTTCCACTTCACCAATGATACTTTCTGATCGAGTTGTGGCTATACCATGTACCTATAATTTTCCAAATCGGTTTGTAAAATTCGCAGCTAAAAGTCTTATTTAAGCGGCGGCGATGGGTTTGTGATTAGGGATGGGCTGTATGGTGTGCTCACTAGGTAATGTAAAAATTGGACATGTACCAAATGTAATTTTTGACTAGAGACCTAGGAGGAGGGGATTGAAAACTGACCCAATTAGATAGTGGTGTGTCAATAAAGCCGTGTATGATCATCTTGGTCAACTTCTGTGGGCTGAAGTTCGACTTGACGATAGTTTTATTGACGTTCACGTTCAGTATCTGTCCGTCTGTCGGATTCTTCTTCGTGTATAGGATGAACCTGAAAGATAACTTAGTACATACAGACACGTTCAATGAAGTTTTTTTTAGTTTTGTTTATTTTTTAGATCATCTACAATAATTATACAGAATTAGGTACTGATCGAAATCACAGCTTTTGTATATTAGTCAGGCACGTGCCTACCACGCTACCGAAGTGAATACCGTGAAACTATGAATCTCACCTAGTGTTGATAACAATCCGTGGCAACGGGAAGACATTGAAGGGTCTGTGGATCAGGTGGTACCAGCTCCTCGTGATGTTCAGGCAGCCCAGCTCATCGTAGCATCTTGTTTCATTCTCAACTGGAATATAGTCTTTATTTTACAAACGTGGCGCCTCTATCTTAATGTTCAAAAAGTCAAAGTTACGGGTCTTTAAACAATTTCAGTAAAGTCCAGCCGGTAGGTACACCTAAAACTGACACTTATATGTACAATACAATATGTGTCAGTTTTGACGTTTTGACAATACGATAACGATACGATAGTGATTCGAGCTAGCCCCCCAGTTCATCAAAGAGAATGCATGGATATTTTATATGTGACCTTAGCCGTAATATTTCTGCCCGATTTGCATTTAGTACGGCACCGTAGAAAGTAGGAACTGTTTTAATTCTATTGCTCATGTAGGAAGGGAAGTTTTACTCGTAAATACCATAGTATTTGCGTGAAGCATTTCCATTACCATACAAATAATATTAAGTGCTAAAACTTAGTAAAAAAAACTAAATTATATGCTGCATAATGCAGGTACATTATGCAATATGCATTATGTACCTAATTATGGTTTGAATACAAAAGTGATGAGCTCATCATAACTTTCATATAGATAAACGTATAGGTACACCACACAAACCTTACTATATATACGAAAGTTTTTAAAGATGTGAATAACTGGGGCTTACCACAAGATTTTAAAATAATATTAATTCGCACCGCAAGTAGAGCTGTTTTAATATTACATTAAAATCTTGTGGTATGGCCTCTGTATTGAATCGCGCCGACGCCAATTACTTGGAATATATTATACCTAGGTACCTACTTATAGTTCGTGACCTGAACTAGCATAAGCTACTTTTTATCCGGGTATTACGCGAGCAATACCGCGGTCGGAAGCTAGTAAATGCATAAATTGTACATTCTCAGAATGAATTAATGGTAGTAATGGTAACGTTTTTGTATAAAGTGACTCTCTAAAAGACAGTAAGTACCTATTTAATAAACCTGTATTTAAAAGGCTCCGTTTATATTGGAAATCGTATTGTGCCTGCAAAACAATAGCACTTGGGAACTTGAGAACAAGCTTTCACGTTGATACTTGATATGTTATCTCATGGGCCAGGGTATGTTGAACTTGACCTGCTTTGAGTTCACGTAACTTATTTTGTGAGTACAGCCCTATGTTGAAATTTCCATGTCCCTCGACTTAAGACGAGTAATAAATGTTTCGTTTTTTTCTCAATAGCCGCAAAACATACTGTTTTGTTTTTTATGAAAAAGATAACATAAGGATATAATCTAGATAAACAGACAAAAACACGATTAGTGAAACTTTTCTCGATAGATTTATTTTCCAAAGTTGGCTCTTCAAAAACACTAGTTTCGTTTTTAATCAAAACTATGAATAGCTAAAGAGTTCATTTTGATATAATTCGTTAGATAATCATACTAGCTAAATAAATTACAGACAGTTTCTTTTTAAGTTAGATGGTTTTCAAGATAATGCCGTTTTATCACTTTTTACGTCTTATCCGGGTAGACTCAGCCCATACAAAAAGTCAATAATTTCACTTATCACCTTAAGGCGCTCCCAGTCGACGATTGTTTTTGTTCGAAACGAAAAAATAAATACTTGTGAACAAGCCACATCTCCTATTTTATAATGTATAGTATATGTGAATAAAGATGTACCCATCTTTAATCACTTCGATAAATATTCCTACCGACCGCTGCAATGACGACAAACACACGTCGGAGCGTGGTCCGCCTTAGCTTTTCGAATAAATTAATGATATAAATTATGTATAATTACTTATCAAAAATCTATTCTAATAGAAATCTAGATCTACATATTACCTATCTTTAACAATAAATCACAAGTTGATTTTAATAGTAGGTATATAAAATATTTCGATCATAAATTCTAAAACGTATCATTTTGAAATAATATCTTTATCGTGAAAAGTTTCTACTATTATGTTTTCAGCTTAATAGAAATCTAGGTAGGAACCTGAAGTAATATACTTATAAAAATGGGAGATGTGGCTTGTTCAGAAGTATTTCTTTTTTCGTTTCGAAAAAGAGCAATCAGCGACTGGGAGCCTCTTAAACGATCTATCTATATTCATTGTGTTAAGAGATCGGAGGGCGACTCTTAGCTCTGGTATTCCTAAGTCCATTATCATTAACTAACTGAACGCTGACAAAACCCTTGCCCTGTTCAAATTATAATAAAGTCACGTATCCATCGTTCGAATTGTAATTTGTGGTCTCTGGGGTCATATAAAAATCTCATAGAAAAAAGCACTTTATGTTCTTGCCGAATTTTACAATTTCCCGGGCAACTTTTCCAATTTTTCTTTCCTAAAAACCTTATTTGAAATACAACAATGACAATGACTTATGGCTACACGGCACGTCATCGTGATTCGGCGAATGTTTATATTTATCCCGTGTCGATTCTGGTGATAGGTATCACCAGAATTAGAATAGTATGCGATAGCCCGATAATGTGGCCACAGCATTATGAGTGCGTAGAATGAGTAGTGTAGTGAGCTATGATGGTTATTCCAGAAATGCCCTTTGCCCGTCTCCAACTCCCCATCAATGGGCATTTCTGAAAAAAAAACTAAACTTATGCCCATTGACGGGCCCATTGAGTGTATAATAGGCATTGACACTGATGATAGGTCGTATACATACACGGGAGCCAAGGGATGTTGACCTCGATGCGGTCTGAACGCGCCCAGTTGAACGGATCGAGGATGCCTGCGAACGCGGGCTGCAGGCTGAGTAGGATGCACCATAACATAATGCGGAGGTTGCAGTCTGTCAGGTGGAGACGCCACATCCCCTGAAACGAAAAATAGCAATAAGATACATGAAGCTATGTCTGTATTTTCCAGGCAATACACTTTATATTATCCGTTTGGTTGGTATCTACACTAATAATATATCCTATAGATGATGTTTGTATATTTGGAAGTTTGTATCTCAATTACGTCTAAACGACCAATTGGATTTGAATGACTTTTGGAATATACAATTATACATATCATATGACATCTAGGTAATAGCTTAATATATACTAGCGACCCGCCCCGGCTTCGCACGGGTAGCATGTTATTATACATATAAACCTTCCTCCTGAATCACTCTATCTATTAAAAAAAACCGCATCAAAATCCGTTGTGTAGTTTTAAAGATATAAGCAAACATACATACAGACATACAGACGAGGGAAGCGGAAAGCGACTTAGCTTTATACTATGTAGTGATATTGGATACATTTCATTCTAGTACCATGTGAGAAAGAAGGAGGAAAGAGGGAGGCTTATTTTCTGAAGTCCTCCTAAAGTAAACAAGCCTTTGTCTCTGACGGAACAAAGATGCCATTTAAGTAATCTGTTGCTTACGGAAGATTTCGATAATGTGTGTATTTAACGACTTTATAAGAAGAAGGATGTAGATATGGCATTTTAAAGGTCATCAGTTTTACGTAGGAATATGAATACTTTCAAAACTTTCGTGAGTGGTAAGTACATTAAAAGAAAATACGGGAATTACTCACGTAAAAATATATTGTCTATGATAATAGAGACATAAGATAACATCAGCCTCATGACATAAGACATAGAAGAGACCCGTAAGCATCTAAAAAAAAAGAAGACATAAGACAACATCAACTATATAACCATTCATGAAAGGGCTTTTGTCTAACTAAAGTGGAACCAAAACACAGTGGAATTTTGACAGTTAAAGCTGACTATGATTACTTACCATTGAATTTACGCAATAGGGCTGCTGGATCTTAAGGCAACGGTCAAGGTTCGGTTCGTTTTAGTCTGTAAGGTCCATTACGAAAGTAACCACGGATTCACAACACGTGTTGTTGTCTATACATTGTTATTCTACTCATAGGTTAGATTATTTACTGCAATCTTTTTTGCCACTAGTATGCTAGGTACCTACCCTATTAGCTTTATCAAAAATTTACTTCGTACTTCATCATCATCATCATTTTCCTGCCCTTATCCCACTTAAATTTCATTCCCCTCTTTCAGCCGTCATCTCATCATTCACTCCTCTCTTACTCATGTAATTAATCTTCGAGTAGGTACAGTAGACATCCTATCAGAATTTCATGCGCTCAGATACTTTAAGATGTCTAATGGGTAATCAAGGCACGTCTAAACGTAAAAATGTATCACATGCATTCATTTTGCATTCAATTCGTGACAAGTTGTATGCCCATCGCTGCTTATAGATTAGATACTATTTGGTTTCCTCACGATGTTTTTCTTTAGTATGTCTAACACGGATAGAAAAATCCTTTTATTAGGATGAGATTCGAACCTTTCAGGACCTTTCAGTCAGAACAAAACAAAATAAAAAATAAATTCATAAAATAAAATAAATATAGGTACATTTCACTCAGCACCATCTAGCCCCAAACGAAACAAAGCTACTATGGGAACCGGATACTAGTTAAATACCTATATACTTTTCTTTTGTACCCACAATCTACAACATAGAAGAAAGAGCTTAAAAAATGTGAAGCGAAATGGGTTGATTTCATCATACCCATACAAAATTAGAATACAGAAAAAAAGTAATAAAATTGATAAGTGAGTGAACAAATGCGATGAGACAGTTTCACTTTCACTCGTCGTCGAAAATACATTCATTGATTGCAATCATAAATAAAGTCATAGTTATAATATACTAGCTGCCTGCACTGGCTTAGCGCGGGTGTTCCAATGAAGATTATAGGCAAAGTTTTGTTATCTTGGGTTTGTTTATTTAAATTTTCGTAAAAATCTTAATTTTTTAAGAATAAAATATAGCCTATGTTACTTTCTGATAATGTAGCTTTTGATAGGTGCAAGAATTATTGAAATTAGTTTAGTCGTTTTTAGGGTTCCGAACCTTTTGGGTAGAAACGAGACCCTATTACTAAGACTTCGCTGTCCGACTGTCCGTCTGTCTGTCACAGAGCTGTATCTCATGAACCGTGATAGCTAGATAGTTTAAATTTTCACAGATTATGTATTTTTGTTGCTGCTATAACAACAAATACTAAAAACAGAATAAAAACAATATTTAAGGGGGCTCCCATACAACAAATTGATTTTTTTGCCGTTTTTTATAGATAATGGTACGGAGCCCTTCGTGCGCGAGTCCGACTAGCACTTGGCCGGTTTTTTATTTTATCTATTACAAACAAATATACACATTTTCTTCTCTATATAGTGTATATAAATGTGCACGTCATCTAGTTACTGTCAGTAAAAATAATACTTCGGGAAGTGCAAACGGTAGCACGGAAACCCGTCCGATGATGCAATGGCCATTGTACAATCAACATCAAAAGTAAAATGATGATTGGACAAAGTTTCAAAAGGTTTTTATCTATATCTATACATATAATAAAACTGTAGAAGAGTTCAATTCTGTACATTGAATAAAAACTAAAAAAATAACACAAACAAGTAACACAAACAAAAAAAAAACAATTTGAAATTTTTGTCTGTCTGTCTGTTGTCCGGTTTTCACGCAAAAACTACTGGACGGATTTTGATGAAACTTTTTTTTTATGTAGCTATTAGTCTTCGGCAACATATAGGCTATAATTTATTTTGAAGATTGTAATACCAGATGTGAAACTATCTGTCCCCCAGCGAAGCGGGCACGGGTCAGCCAGTGAATAAATAAAAAGATGCATTTTTACTTTTTGTTGCTGAGACTTTGGTACTCTGCACGACAATCGCTAAATGTGTTTAGCGCGCTAAACACATTTAAGAATTGTTATACAAACCACCCTAAGTAACTATACGCAAAGTTTTAAATTGATAAATATAATAAAATAAATATTTAAGACCACATTTCCCGAGTGCGACATCCTCTTGGATTTCCAGTCGCTAAGATCCTAAGTCAAAGGCAAACATTACATTTGGCACATGCCCTGCCCATAGTATAGCTCACAGTTTCCTCGTTGCATTCTATACGTGTATACTTATGTACGTGTGTATATTAGCAATAAAATTCACTCACTTGAAATAAACAAAATCGAAATTCAGAAAAATCATTAGCTTCTATAGCCGACTGTATTTTAACCCGCTTACCATGATTAATACTATTAGATGTTCTGTGCTGTGATATAACTTGATTTCAGTGCTAAATTATGGGAATTTGTAACTAAAATAATGTGTTGTTATGAAAAGTTTACAAAATTGAGGAGCCTTTTTGCCATCGATCTATGGCTTTTGCTCGTAATTTCAAACGTCAGAAATGTAGGTACCTAATCTTCCGGTTCTACAGTAGCCAATTAATTTTTAGGTTTTAATGAAATATTTGATTTAAAATGCGACGAATTAGGAGGGTAGGGCCTTTTGGGGTAGGGCACAGTATAGGTGGTATAGGCACTAAGAAAGAAAAAATAATAATAAGGATCACGACTGTAATCCCCCAGTACGGTAGACATCCTCTCAGATCTCCAGACGCTTAGATCCTTTGAAGATGTCTAGTGGGGGTAGTCAGAGGCACGCCCAAACATTATATTTGGCACATGCCCACATTTTGCAGTAGCTAGCTTTCCATACGTGACAAGTTACAAGCCCATCGCCGCTTATAAGAACACTAACTGGTTTCCTCACGATGTTTTCCTTCACCGTTGTAAGCACGTCTTTTTGATGCGCATATAAATTTTCGAACAGAAAAATCCATTGATGCACGCCGGGATTCGAACCCACGACCTTCAGATTGAAAGTCGAGGTACATCCTACTCGGCCAACACGGCTTATGATGCACTAAGAAGACCTTTCCCAAAATGCAACCCCGGGTACAGTAGAGGTTAAAGTCTACTTGAAAATAATTTCACGTGAAAGAAGTTGCGTGAGTTTACAGTTCATTATATTTGTAGATCCAATAAAAAAGCTAACAGCTCGTCTGTCCTGAGTAACTGGTCGGTAATTTTGATCGTTTAACTCGAAACGTTTCGTAACGCTTTGTTTGACGGCCTTTACGTAACCGATCGTAATACTTAATCATACATTTCGAACTTTGCAAGATGGCTCTACTTTTCACATTTTAGACACAATAATCAGCATTTATTAATAGCTTATGCTCTGCGGAAGTGGTCTGCTTTTTAATGGCAGGTATTAAAAGTGTCTGACTATTTTTTGATTGACTTAAAATTTAATTATTATCATCGGTTATTGATTCAAGCGTGACTTTGCGAAAGTCCATTTGATCTACATCTACATCTATATTATAAAAATAGTTATTTGTTATACAAGAGTGCAAAGTTGCTTTTTAACCGCGTGTTCAATTTTGATGACCGAGCAAGCGAAGGATTCTAAAATTTTAATTTAAAAATTAGAATCCTGAGCGTTAGCGAGGGAATCAAAAGAGCACGAGGTGAAAAATCTTTGCACTCGAGTGCAACACGTAACTTTTCATTCCACCTCAGCGAGGAAATGACTAAATGCAAAAAAAAAAACGTTTACAATCACAAGATACTTTTATTTCAGTTTAGGTATTAACTACTACATTATGACAAGTAAGTATTACAGAATAATCTTAATAGTGACGTGAAAAAATGCCGCGTAAAGAACCGCGTACAAAGCAAATTGAAAAAAGAACACCAAGAAGGTTCCGAGTCTGAGTTTTTAACAAATTAAAAAAAAGTTGTATGATATATTCGGCACCATAGAGGTAGCAGTAAATAGGTTTAATGGTTTTTTTAATTCACAAACTTAGTGCACATGCACACGATGTTCTAAATTCAATTTACTTTATCCTCTAGAGAATAAAAACGGCTTTTGCACTCAGATATTGAAGAGCAAAAATACTCTTTCCGAGATGGTGGGATGAAAAATATATTTTTATTTGTTTGCTTGTAATAGATAAACTAAAAACCGGCCAAGTGCGAGGCGGACTCGCGCACGAAGGGTTCTAAAAATGTATTTATTAAATTAAAATAATCTATAAAAAACGCCAAAAAACACGTTTGTTATATGGGAGCGCAACTGAAATATTTATTTTATTGTTTTTATTTGTTTTTATAGCGGCCACAGAAATACATCATAATGTGAAAATTTTAACTGTCTAGCTCGGTTCATGAGATACAGCTCTGTCTCTGACAGACAGACGGACAGACGGACAGCAAAGTCTTAGTAATAAGGTCCCGTTTTTACCCTTTCGGTACGGAATCCAAAAAACTCCTGAAATAATTTTAAAAATTATTTAACCTATCGAATGCTACATTATCAGCAAGTAACAAAAGGTATAATTATTAAAATAAAAATTGAGATTCCAACGATAGGTTTGCAATAATGTAAGTAACTAAGGTATACAATTTTGGCCTTTATCTTCATTAGTACAATAGATAGTATCTAAAAATGCTTAAGACGCTGCCAGTAAACGATTATTTTTGTTCGAAACGAAAAAAGAAATACTTGTGAACAAGCCACATCTCCTATTTTATAATGTATAGTTTAAGTGAATAAAGATGTACCCATCTTTAATCACTTCGATAAATAATCCTACCGACCGCTGCAATGATGACAAACACACGTCCGCGCGTGGTCCGCCTTAGCTTTTCGAATAAATTAATGATATAAATTATGTATAATTTACTTATCAAAAATCTATCCTAATAGAAATCTAGATCTACATATTACCTATCTTTAACAATAAATCACAAGCTGATTTTAATAGTAGGTATATTAAATATTTCGATCATAAATTCTAAAACGTATCATTTTGAAATAATATTTTTATCGTGAAAAGTTTCTGCTATTATGTTTTCAGCTTAATAGAAATGTAGGTAGGAACCTGAAGTAATATACTTATAAAAATAGGAGATGTGGCTTGTTCATAAGTATTTCTTTTTTCGTTTCGAAAAAGAGCAATCAGCGACTGGCAGCCTCTTAAGGGGTAATCAGTGGAGCGTTAAATATAACTATATGGTGGCATATAATCAGGTATGCAAGTAGGTACGATTCGTCAGTTAATCGATAAATAGCTTGCGCCCAGAACGGATCTTTTAAAGATTGTGTCAAACTCGCTAATGTTTGGACGTGCCTTGACTACCTCCTTTAGACATCTTCAAGGAACTAAGCGCCTTGAGATTTGATAGTATGTCTACTTGGAGATTCCAGTCGTGATCCTATTTATTTTTAATTATTTTAAACTCGCTAACCCACCGATTTGTGTAATATCGTTTTACATGGAATTAAGAATGCAACACAATAATGGTAATTTTATAATTTTCTATTTAATATTTTGTAACATTATTAAAATAATATTAAAGATTTCGGTTCAAGGCCTATCAATACATCATTTACGTAAAATTATTATGTTGCGCGGTGTACAAGGTGTATTAAGAGCACTCTCGAAAATTTAAACTGGATGTTCAGATCATGCATCTAGAAAGATGGCCACCGAAAATTATGTACAAATTTTTCAACTTCATAATCACTTTCCAAAATAATTTTGCCTGAATGAAAATAAAAAATAGTAACAATGAATTTTGTTAATTAGCAGCCATGATTGCCTCCTTTATTATCTGTAGCATTGCCATTGTGATAGGATATCCGAAAAAACATATTGATTCTATTTTTGAATTGATAAAAAACAGCCACAAGTTGAATATTCTTCAGGATGATAAGCAATTTAGTTTTTAGGGCATTGCTGGAGGTAGGTGTGCTTGTGCCTTCAGTTTTTAGGAGTAAGAGACCTCTATATGATAAGAGACATTATTAAAGTATGTAGGTACATATTCGATGAAGTACCTACGTCCCAAACAGACCCTATCGAACACATTAACTAACCAATTTGTGAAACATCGTTTTAAGTTAAAAGGCAACGCAACACCTTATTGGTAATATTTTGTAATAATTGAAGTATTTTGTATTTTTTTTATGGATTTTGGTTCAAGGTTTTTCAACACATAAAGCACCTAGAATATTATGTTGCGTGTTCGAGTAGATATATAGTATTATAGGTTACATTACATAATACATGTTAACATGCTATTACAAATTTTAGCTGTTTAAAAACTTTTTAAGGTGAACAGAATATTACGAGTATTTTAATAAATGCGCGTTCTTTATTGAATTCCTTTCCAAAATTAGTTACAAGGTCAAATCGAGGCCACAAAATAGCAGTTTTTGGATTAAGAAATGAATGCACTTTGTTTTATTTCTTGCTGCGCCAATGGCTGAGTATTTGGGACAAAACTCCGTTCGTTTCATTTCTCGTACCTATCGAGAATTCGCCAAACAAATGCTGTGTGCTAAGCTTGGGTAAATACGACATTCTTCACTTATACATCCATTACTCAGAAGTATGACAATGATGATTTGAAAATTTTACGTGTCGCAAGGGTATAAGATGAATGTCAACGAAATATCTGAGAAGATAATAAGTAAATAGTGGGGAGATTCTATGTTTACGTTTTTTTTAAATGGTAATGACAAAACAAGTTATATGTGTTGATTAGACCTACAGGGGTTGCATAGTAAAAACCTACATTGAAAAAAAAATGTCATTAAGTTAAAATCAAAAGGTTTCAACTGATATAAAAACACGTAGTCGTAACCTATGTTTCAATGCCAAAAACACATGACTGCAATATTTTTGCCTCTTATATAACCGCAACGGTATATCTAGTCGAATAACATATTACTTAACAATAAAATTGCCATTTCATATAGAAATAACCTTGACACCGCGTAGTTCCAACATTATGTAAATTCCAACAAGCAAATTCAATAGTTTGACGGTCACCTAAAATCAATACTTTGCGAATATCCAGTAAAAATTCAAGTAACTACGAATTTTGTAGTTTTGCTTGAAAAAAATAGATGCCTAACATTTTTTTTAGTTAGTTTAGGTAGATAGTACCCAAAATAACGTTCATTGGTTGACTAGCTTCTAGTACATGAGTAGTAGGTACCTACTTAGGTATATAACTCTCTGTTTGTGGCCTAGGTCCTAGTTTACTAAAGAATTTAGTTAAATCTTCATAAAAAGGACACTGCGCTCTAACGTTTGAATTGTTACCTATATTGTTGTAATTGAGATTTCTACTATCTATCATAAATACTCGAAGCAAAACTAGAATCGAATAAGTGAAGTTGAAGTAACAACTCATTGGTTACGAGTTCAGTAAATAAAACCTGTAACAGTTAAACCTGCAGGTACCTACTCGTAACTAAGCACGGCACAGGTAACGTGCGTGCCATGTCGAAACTAAGCATTCAAAACTAAATGTATTCCGTACATTGAGCGATCGTACTCAATCTATTTACATAACACTTGTATCCTGTACATAGTGCTTACATTGTTTACATTAATCATTAAACTTGACGTCATCCGTATCGAAAATGCGGGTTTTGTGCATATTTATCATTACGTAACCAAAGAAATATACCTATTCCTCATCCGAAGGTGATGAAGAAAAAAAAATATGTCACTGTAAAAAGAATAACGTCTACCTAAGAAAGTAGCTACAGATGTAAAGGGGTTATCTTTAGTTAAACTACTCAGTACTCATGTAAAGTAGTAAGGTACCTACAAATTACGTAAAGTTTATTAAGAAGTGAGAAGAAATTCATCGTTTGAAGTTCTTTGAAGAATTACTTTGGGTCTGCTCTATATTCATAAATGTATTCGTAAATGTATATTTATGAGAAATACGATAGGTAGGTGTACATTATTCGCTGAGTAATTACCAAAACAAACATTTCCATTGTGTTTTATCATCGCATAATGGAGTCATATCAATTTTATTTAACCTTCAAATATTCCAACTTTTTTATTAGCTAACGATTGTCACCATTACGTACAAAAACTGTTCTTACATTTAGACCGTAAACAATGAGGTAAGTATCTCTTTTTGTTGTAATATACTTTTAACAAAAACTGTATAAAAAGAGTGTAATTTGTGCCAATCAAAATAATGTTGCTCACAACACTATAACAACTATGGATTTAGAGTATTTTATGCAGCTAACCGTAGTATTTTTGGTTTATTTCAAGTAGAAGTCGGACCTCTTTTCATACCTAGGATCTAAGTCTTTTCTAAGGATTAGACAATGCAAGTGATCTTTTATCGAATACGGAACCCACGTGCAAGCACACTCAGCGGTCATAAATCGTGGAATATGTTCAATTATGCAGCTAATGACATGCATTGAGGAAACGCTGTGTTCGGAATCGTAATAGATCAATGATTTGATTTAAATCCAGAGGCAGAGGATACAAACATTGATATTGCGGTCAATGAGTTCACTGTTATAGACATGTTGATTTATGTTTGTTTACTACCATATAAAAGTACTGGCTAGATAGGGAAGGGACTCTAAATAAATATGTGCGGTCATTTCACACGGCGACAACTAGCTCTAAATTAAGCAAAGCCTTTAGTAATTAACCAGATAACTGATAGAATTTATTAAGACATGCTCGATTTTATTATAGGTCAAAGGCATGTTTTGTACAGTATTAAGCAAATAGAAACAAGTGCGAAAAGAATCGCTCATACAAAAGACTTCAACGCGCTCTTTTTAGCGTTTATACTTCTTTTTTCATGAGTACCTTATCTATCCTGTAATGGTAGGTCCGAATTATATTTTTTTTCTATTGTGTAGGTAAACGGGGAGAGGGGGGATTTTTAGTGTTTTTTTATATTTGAATTTAAGAAAATAATTGTTATCTGCCTAGAAATTCATTTAACAGCTAAAAACTAAAATCAAACAAACTTTTATTATATTTTTATGAACTGCATTGAATTATGATACATATAAAATGCTAAAAAAAAGTCAGTTTTATTTCCAGTTATTTTTTAAACAGGTTCACCTTTCTCTTCGTTTTGATTACATTAAATTATCATTATAACGATTTGATTATGACTCAAAATGAGATGTTGTGTAGTAAATATTGAATTTATAAATATTTTACAACCTTATAATTTAAAATTGTACGTTTAGAAAGCTAAAATGATTGAACAGTTGAATATAAAAAAATCACTTAATATTCATAAAACTTACAAGAAATCTATATCTATACTAATATTATAAAGAGGAAAGATTTGATTGTTTGTTTGTATCGAATAGGCTCCGAAACTACTGGACCGATTTCAAAAATTCTTTTACCATTAGAATCCTACATTATTCGTGATGAACATAGGCTATAGATTATTTTCAAAAACGTTAGGGATCCGTATGAAAACTTCGATAATGAAACCCAAAGTGAGAAAAAAAATCCAAATAAAATCCTTATATTGCGTTTGCTCCGGAAATTATTGACAATACAGCAAAGTGATGTACTACAGTTGTATAGAGGACTTTAATATCTACAAAAAAGTCCGTGATACTATATGTCTAACTATTAGGGATCTCTATGAAAACTTCGATAATGTAACCCAAGGTGTAAAAAAATTGCCATAAAATCATTATTACACCCGTGCGACGCCGGGGCGGACTGCTAGTAATATATATTTTATCAAAATGTCAGTGAGCGAAAATTTAGGCTTATCGATAAATGTGTAAGTTCAATGAGCTTTCTTTCTTCAAACAAAAATTATAATGAGTCATCTATTATTAGGCAACGCATCATCAATGCTCTTGGTATTAAAAAGTCTATATAATATTGTATAAAATATTGTTTTTTTCTGTTTTTAGTATTTGTTGTTAAAGCAACAACAGAAATACATAATCTGTGAAAATGTCAACTGTCTAGCTACCGCGGTTTATGAGATACAGCCCTGTGACAGACAGACGGACAGCGAAGTCTTAGTAATAGGGTCCCGTGTTTACCCTTTGGGTACGGAACCCTAAAAATATCGGCTTAAATATGTCTTATGAAATTATTGTAGAACATTGGCATTCTGTCTACACAATCAATGTTGAATCTATATTTACACTTTAATTTTACAAATGTGAAAGAAACTCTATCTGTCTGTGACGTTATCACGGTCAAATCGCTGCGCCGGTTATGATAAAATTTCATATACTTAGAGTTTAAAATCTTGGGACTTGCTATTTTTTTGCCAATTTTTTTAGGAAATTCATTGTTTTACGAAAGAGTCGTCAAAAAGATTTCCAGAATCGCGGACGAATTCGCGGGTAAAAGATAAAAAAATAAAAAATAAAATATGATCACGCCTGTAATCCCCTAGTACGGTAGACATCCTCTCAGATCTTGGCACATGCCTACATTTTGCAGTAGTTAGCATTCCATACGTGACAGGTTGCAAGCCCATCGCCGCTTATTAGAACACTAACTGGTTTCCTCACGATGTTTTCCTTCACCGTTGCAAGCACGTGTTTATTATGCGCATATAAATTTTCGAACAGAAAAATCCATTGATGCACGCCGGGATTCGAACCCACGATACACTCGGCCAACACGGCTTCGGTAAATGTTAGTTCACCATAAAATTATGGTGAATATTTGAACGTATCTGAAGTGCAACTATGTAGCTGCATTCAACGAGATACTTTCTCCTACACTTGTCGTTGCAGCCACTGCACTGTCGCTTTTCGACGCTTTAACTATAACACACATACAGTTAAACCGGTACCTACATTCTGATAATCAGCAAGTAAGTTAAAAAAGTGGTTTAAATGAATTCTCTACAACTTGACCTAGCTGTTATAACTTTCTTTTAACAAATTATAATTTATTAAAAAAATAAATTATAAAAGGGTCAGCCTTTTTAAAATAAATACGGCTAATTCATTGTTCTCATTGTACAAGCTTTGCCCAGTTTGGGGCTAGATGGCGCTGTGTGATAATGACCACCAATATTTATTATTGTTATTATTATTAATTTAATTACCCTCTAATAATCTGAATTGTCTCGAAACGCTTTTTTGTTCATTTTTTTCTTTGTAAAATAAAGTATTAAGTTAAAGTAACGTCAGAAATATTAAAGAAACGTTGTAATTAGCCGCAATTCTATTTAAAATGATTTAACATGATAATTTTAATTTCAGAGTCAATCTTATTAGGAGATAAAGAATAGTTGTAGGTAATTGATCTAAATTGCTGATTTACGATGTAAAATAAAATAAAAATAAATAGATGTATCGTTTGTTAACCGATAACAGAACATGCATGTCAGGCATCGATAAATCTAAACTAACTAAAAACTCTAAAAAACAACCAGGTTCAAAAAGGTTCGCATTTTAGTGTGTGCCTAAATCCGGCAGATGTCCTTACTTGGAAGTTGATCTAGTACGACATAATTGCATTGCATTTGGCGATTGCATATTGCGTGTTAGCATATTTTTTTCAAGCCGTGTTGGCCGAGTTTGATTCCTTTAAATCTGAAGGTTAGTTCGAATCCTGGCCGTGCAATGGAATCAATGACTGGCCTCACAGCTCAGTTGGTAGTAACTCTGCCTTCTGCGCTGTAGGTTGTGGGTTAGACCCAGGCCAAATATTTGTGTGATAAACGTAGATGTTTGTTCTGTGGCTGGGTGTTCTTTATAATAAGTATGTATTTACAAAAAAAACAAGTATATAAGTATTCTATTAGTTATCTGGTCCCCATAGTACAAGCTTTGCTTAGTTTGGTAATGATAATAAAATAGAGAAAGTTCATGATACCAAATTTTTAGGATTAAATATTGACGAAAAATTAAATTGGAAATCACATATAGAGCACCTATGTAAGAAAATAAATAGTTCTGTATATATTCTATATAAACTATCTTCTATAGTAAATATAGAAACTATAATAATAGCATACCATGGCCTGATAGCATCACAAATCAGATACGGTGTAATATTTTGGGGAAACTCTACAGACACAGATAAAGTATTTAAAAGCCAAAAACGATGCATTCGTGCGATGTTTAAACTTAAGGCTACAGACTCCTGTAAAAATTTCTTCAATAAGCATAACATCTTAACACTTCCCTCACTGTATATTTTTGAAACAGCTATGTTTGTAAAAAATAACCCACATCTGTTTTGTCGGCTGTCTGATGTTGTTGTTCGAAATAGACGAGACAATAGTAAAGTCTGTGTCCGCAACTCTAAAACTACTTTTATGCGCAGGAGTATATTCTGTATGGCTCCTTTCATTTATAATAAACTCCCGCAGTTAATGAGAGATATGCCATGTTCGTTGTTTCGGGGGAAGCTTAGGAAATTATTAGTAAGCAAATGTTACTATTCCATAGACGATTTCATGAATGATAAAAATCTCAATTAATTAATTCACAATTTATTTTCATTTATTATTTCTTTTATTTATTTTTAATGTAAGTACTTAATTATTTCCGTGTTTGACTGTATTTTGACATTATTACTATTATTATTATTATTATTATTTTTTTAATGACATCAAGAATTTATCATGACAAATTACAATTATTACAATTTTTATTATTATTATTGTTATTTTTTTGATATTATGTTGTAAATTTGATATTGCATGCCTTCATAGGCAGAGTACATTGGTAATATATTTATAAATGAACATCTTCTGTACATGTATTTCAAGCAATAAAGAAACTTTGACTTTGACTTTGACTTTGACTTTGGGGGTAGATGGCGCTGTGTGTAAAGTCCGCCAATACATATATTTTTTTAATGGTTTTTTAGTTTAAAATATGTATATAAACGGTGAAGGCAAATGTTACTAGATCAAGCGAACATTTGTGCCGGCCCCGGCGCGGTAATCGCATCTTTTGCATCATAGCTGGGCACTGGAAGACAACGTCGCAAAAAATGATTTACGAGCGTACTTATTAAAAAGTTACACACTATTTACAAAATACATAGCTATTTATAAATTATCTACCATATTTTATTCAATAAAACAAATCATCTGTCATCTGTCAAATTATAAAATGATAAGTTATTTAAATTAGTACTTCGTTTCATCAAACTCATCAAAACATGTTGTTCAAAGATTTCGCTTTCTATATAAATAATAAATAAATCAATATTGGTGGACACAGTGCTATCTAGTTATGGGAACTACATAACTCATAAAATACTTATAATATACTTTTTTTTACTTATATTATGCGCCGTCATAAAGTGGGATAAGGACAAGGAGATGGATATAAAAATAGTTGTATGGAAATAGAAAGTCAAGGCATCCATCAATCATTTTCAAGGTTTTCTCATGGGAGCAAAACCTGTACCTTGAGTTGAATAGGGTCACAGGCAAAGGAGAAAGCTCCATAAACTGGATACTCAAAAATGCCTGGCCAAGTCATTATGATAATTCGATTTTACGTCAATCGTATCTTCACTTTAAATAATATGACTTTAGTATTACTATTTATCATTGATTGTATTTATTTTAATATATTATTTTTTATAACTAAAATTTATAAATAAAAAAATTGGATCACGACTGTAATTCCCAATCACGACAGATACTCAGATTTCCAGGCGCTCAGATCCTTGAAGATGACCGAAAATGGTAGTCAGAGGCATGTCCTAATATGAAAAATTACTTACATGGATAACACGCTGATGCCAAGACCCTTCCGGTCCGGGACTGCGTTTTGGTGGCGTAGAAATCTGAAACAACAATATTGCCTTTAATAAAGAACTTCCGGAGTAGATAGGTAAGTAGGTACTTACAAGTTTGTAAGACTGACCACATATATATCATCATCACTACATAGTATAAAGCAAAGTCGCTTTCCGCTTCCCGCGTATGTATGTATGTATGTTTGCTTATATCCTTAAAAATACACAACGGATTTTGATGCGGTTTTTTTTAATAGATAGACTGATTCAGGAGAAAGGTTTATATGTATAATACATGCATAATATAGTAGAGAAACACTGATAATTTTAGAGGTTTCTAATGTGATGTCGTAAATAAACACATTTTTTTGCGCTTACATTGCAAATGCTGGCTGAACCCCACGAGATATATCAAAATAATGTACTATAGTATTGTACACCTTAAAAACGTCTACAAAAAAGTCCACGATGGTATTAGAAATGTCTTACCCACAGCGAAGCTGGCACGGGTCAGCTAGTAATATATAAAACACTAGTTCTCGAAACTACTAGTTCTAGAAATTTGACGTATTCAAGTCTGTATTTCTTTTGGTGTTTAGGGATGGAGTGCACTAAGAATGGTATTTTCGAAATTAAACTAAGGGGTGTGGCGGGTGTCAAAGTCTCATTGAAAATAACTTCACGTGAACGTTGTCGTGAGGGTTTCCACTAGTATTCTATTTTACAGTAAATAAAATAAATACATATGTTGTCGCCGCGGAAATGAGATCATGATTTAGCATAAGTGATTATGATTTATATTCCATATTTATATTGTTCGAAGTGTCAGTGTCGGAATCTTCATGATAAAAAGATAGGAAAAAATTAGGTAGTTAAGAATATACGACGAAATCGAGAAGTGCAGTGAGGTTATACGTAATAAAAAGTTGGCTGAGGATTAGAGAGGTGTTTTGGTACAAATGTAATGATTAAAAATAAGTACACAATATATTTATTTCTGTTTCATTGTAGTGGAGAAGTTTACACATATTGAAATAGTGTACATTTTACACATCGCCATCTCGTTCCAAACTAAGCAAAGCTTGTACTAGGAACTAGATAACTGATATAATACTTATAACCTTTTTTTTGTACATAGGTACATATGATACGTACTAAAACCCAGACACAGAACAAACATCTATGTTTTCAACACTACGAGCAAGTCGTAAAGTGAGCTTTATTACATTGTTCTTAGGGCCATAAACCGAGCTATAACACACCCGCGCATAATAATATTACACACTAGTGCATAATAGAATTATCCCTACAACATTAAGTTAATACCTAAGTTCAAATTATATGCGAGTAAACAGAGCATTTTCAATTTAACCGGGTAATACAGTTTTTTTTGTAAGAACAAAAAGGATTTATGCCGCTGAAAGTCCATTTAAATTTTATATATAGAATAAATAAGTGTGTCCCTAATTAAACCCAAAATAACATTTATTATTATCAAATTATTTTTAGTTCCGAATAATTTGTTATAAAATATTTGCATTTTATCACTAAAATTATAATTTTCAAGTAGGCTGTATAATGTATATGGCTATAATAAATAAATCACCTTACATTTGGCTAGAAACTTGCGCGCCATTTCCCATAATTTTCCTATTTTGTTTGTATTGCATTTGATGCTGAGTGGCAAAATAATTCAACGATTTATGCAATACATGTTTGTTTTTTCCTCAAAAGTGTGTTGAAAGTACGTATGAAGCTCGTGAGCAACTTGCACATTAGACACTCGGCTGATTTACGCACTCGCTTACGGCTCGAGCTGCAATACGCGGCCTCGTGTGTAATGAGCAACTTAGCTCACTTGTATGATATACTATTATCACACAAATATTTTCCCTAGGTGGCGATCGAACCCACAACCTACAGCGCTAAAGGCAGAGTTACAGTGATCTAACATCCAACTCCTTCCCATAATTTTCTCTGCCCCCGACTCTACTGCATTTATCCACGTCCACCACGTCCACATCAGATAATATTTGTTCCGTACTCTGTGACGCAACCGATAAAAGTCTAAATGACTCCAGAAATAGGCAATCAAGATTTTGTCAACGGCTATAAATATTATAAAAGCTTAGTAAGAGTTCTTATTAGGTTGCATAAGTTAAAACGAACCTTTCGAAAACTGGAACATATAGTTACTGGGCTTTAAAGTTTTACAAAAGAAATAGGATTATGACTGTAATACAATATCGAAAGCTAGAACATAGTTACTGGGCTATACGATTTCACAAAATAAAAGAAATACGGCAGTAATCCGAAGATGAAATGCAATGTTTGTACATACTTCTGACTTAGGCGTTTACATAACGTGTTTGACGTTAGATATCCTCTCAGATCCTCAGGCGCTCAGATTTATTCCATTTATTTTTTCTATGTAAATTTCTTAGTCTGAAATGATGGCATTGCTAAAAACTCTTCAAATGCTACAAACGAGGGTTTGTGGATAGAGTTGGTGTTCAATATACATATTCAATGTACATGTTTGCGTTCACATTCAGAGAAAATTGTTTCTCTATTGTTACCTCGAGATAATGTAATAGACAGCACTCTGAATAGTTTGTTTGTACACATGTTGATTGAATATTTAAAAAACGGCCAAGTGCAAGTCGGACTCGCGCACGAAGGGTTCGGTACCATTACCTATCTGTAGAACACGACAAAAAAACATGTTTGTTGTATGGTAATAAAATAAATTAAATATTTATTTTATTCTGTTTTTAGTATTTGTTGTCATAGCGGCAACAGAAATAAATCATCTGTGAAAATTTCAACTGTCTAGTCACACAGCTTTGTGGCAGACAGATAGACGGACAGCGAAGTCTTGGTTATAGGGTCCCGTTTTTACCCTTTGGGTACGGAACCCTAAAAAAACAAGGCGCTGACAGTATATTACTTCCTCGTCGTGGGTGGTAGATATCAACTGCCTATTGTCGGATCTCTAAATGTAATCTCCGGTAGTCGATAGGTACAACTAAGGCGCCGACTGGTTGTTTATTTGCTTCCTGTGAAAGTTCCGATTAACTAATTTTGTGACTAGCTGTACCGCTTGAGAAGTAGAAGATTGAATAACACTTATACCACCTTGGACAAGTACTTAGTCTTAACTAAAGTAGGTACATAAACTACTAAAAGTTCTATGGCGTTACGTAGGTACAGTGAACGGCAGAAGTTATTCCGTCCGGGGCAGTACTAGGGGTTGTAGGGCAGTTCTTCTGCCGCCAAGTGAAATGACAGCACATGAAGCTTAAGGTGATAAGTGAAATGTTTGGCGTTTTGTATGGGCTGAGTCTACCCGGATAAGACGGAAAAAGTGCTAAAACTGCATTATCTTGAAAACCATCAAACTTAAAAAGAAAATGTCTTTAATTTGATTAGCTAGTATGATTATCTAACGAAATATATCAAAATAAATTGTTTAGCTAGTTTTAATTAAAAACGAAACTAGTGTTTTTGAAGAGTTTTTGTTTTGGAAAATAAATTTCTCTAATCGTATTTCTGTCTATAATTTATCTAGATTATATCCTTAAGTTAAATTTGTCATAAAAAAACAAAGCTGTATGTTTTGCGGTTATTGAGAAAAACGATTCTGCATTCATCAAAAACATTTATTACTCGTCTTAACACCTGTACGTATGACTCTACATGGTAGATGCAAGACTAGTGTTCATGACTTGGGTGATAGTGTTTTGTTGTAGGCGATAGTAATGCCTAGCAGTATGCTCATTTGCTTAATCAGCCTCAAAGTGCATTAAGGCGCTCCCAGTCGACGATTATTTTTGTTCGAAACGAAAAAAGAAATACTTCTGAACAAACCACATCTCCTATTTTTATAAGTATATTACTTCAGGTTCCTACCTAGATTTCTATTAAGCTGAAAACATAATAGCAGAAACTTTTCACGATAAAGATATTATTTCAAAATGATACGTTTTAGAATTTATGATCGTCGACGTCAACGTCGACTGGGAGCCCCTTAAAATAAAAAATAAAAATAATAACTTTTTGGGTCATTTTAAAATTATTTATTTTAATGCTAGGAGTAGGTTTAGTTTCACAATTTTTTTTGCTTATTTATGGATGAACATTATTTATTCGTGTATTTGATACGTTTTAAAACTTATTTAGACATCATCATCTTTTGATGTTCACTGTACCTAAAGGCTTTAAGACACTGTTTATATTAGAAATCATGCATTTTACGGCATTAAATTGTGCAAGTGTAAATTACAGAAAGTTGGTTTTGCAATATTAACGATGCAACATCGTGAGAAGTTGCATCTGCAACTATTTCGTCGCGGCCTTACCACAAGCTCTTAAAGTAATATTAAAACAGTAATACTTGCGGTGTAAAAGTGACCACGTATCTCGTTTAGCTTGTGGTAGAGATGACACGACCGACGCATTATAGGTAAACCTTACCTGATTATGATTGGGCAATATTACAATCTGTGTCGTGCGAGTTGACGTTGAAGTGTAACATTTGCAGATTAGGGTTACCACATCGGGATTTTCTACGATTCAGCTAGAAGAATTGAAAACTGGCAATCATTTGGATGCCATATCTGTTACTATGGAATATTTTTTTATGTAAAGTATTTTTTCCCTACAAACAGTTCGCAAAGCAAACAACCATTAAAAATTAGGACTACAACTGTAATCTACACGTATGGTAGACATCCTCTTAGATCTCCAAGTGCACAGATCCTTGAAGCTGTTGGTAATACATGTTCCAGTGGTATGATATGCTATACCTACAGGTTGACAGATTATGACAGGTTGCAAGCCTATTGCTGCTCCATGTATAATATTCTTCACAAATTCTTTGATTGGTAACCCTAGTTAAGTCCTTGAACAGACACTGGCATATAGAATTGTGAGTCAAGAGGTCAACAAATTTATGGAAAAGAGACGTATCGCATTATTGAGCTTTCATTGTATAAAGTAAGTTTTCTTTGTTTTTAGAAACGAAAACTACCAAAGATCCAGACACTAAAAAAACATACGAGGATTGAGTAAAGTTTGTTGTTTTAAATTTCACACTAGAAAAAAACCATTGTATTTCGTAGTTACTCGAAAAACTAAAGTTATCAGGTATCCATAGTAATAGTACAAGATTTCCTCACCTTGGGGCTAGATGGCGTGAAATATCCAACAATATAAAATAAATAGAAACATAAGCGAAGCATAGGCTTTTCCTCTGGACTTCCGCTTACTGTATTTTTTGGGATTTTCTGTAGTAATTTTTAGGGTTCCGTACCGAAAGGATAAAAACGGGACCCTATTACTAAGACTTCGCTGCCCATCTGTCTGTCTATCTGTCCGTCTGTCTGTCACAAAGCTGTATCTCGTGAACCGTGATAACTAGACAGCTAAACTTTCACAGATGATGTATTTCTGTTGCCGCTATAACAACAAATACTAAAAACAGAATAAAATAAATACGAGTATTTAAGTGAGGCTCTCATACAACAAATGTGATTTTTCTGTCGTTTTTTATACATAATGGTATGGAATCCTTCGTGCGCGAGTCCGACTCGCACTTGGCCGGTTTTTATATTCTAGAAATTAGTTTTTACACTTTCCTTCCTGTTAAAATGCTCAGTCGAAGTTACTACATGTGTGTACATTATGCGAGTGTGCAATAACCGTATTATGTACCTACGACTACGAGTACGTTATACACAGGAGCGGGTCAGTAGTTAGTAGTCAGCGAAAGTATTGTTTTCTCTTGAGAGTTGGTCTGGTTTGCTTCTCCAATGTCGTATAGAATTTATTCATTGGCATTGAAAGTTATTAGAAAATTACGATAAAGATATTATTTCAAAATGATACGTTTTAGAATTTATGATCGAAATATTTTATATGAAATAGTTTAGAAAATAGAAATAGTTTATTTTTCAAATAAAGTGGTACAAATTATAAATAACTTAACTACTAAAAAAAAATATCACTAAATGCCTACTATTAAAATCAATTTGTGATTTATTGTTAAAGATAGGTAATATGTAGATCTAGATTTCTATTAGAATAGATTTTTGATAAGTTATTATACATAATTCATATAGTTTTTCGAATAAATCATTAATTTATTCGAAAAACTAAGGCGGACCACGCGCCGACGTGTGTTTGTCGTAATTGCAGCCGTCGGTAGGATTATTTATCGAAGTGATTAAAGATGGGTACATTTTTATTCACATATACTATACATTATAAAATAGGAGATGTGGCTTGTTCACAAGTATTTCTTTTTCGTTTCGAACAAAAACAATCGTCGACTGGGAGCGCCTTAAAGCCAGAAGGTGACTTAGCATAAACTGATAAATTATGAGGGACATAATGACCATGGAATTGATAAATTGATTATTTATGTTAATACATTTTTAGTTATGACTAGCCGACCCGTGGCAGACTTTGTCCTGTCCAATTTTGATAATCGCATAGAGTAACGCATGTTGCTATGACGATTGATGTCAACACGGATGTCAGATATTTTGCGCACCAGCGCCATCTATACAGAAATCATCCATTTTGCGTTTTTCATATTTTAAAGTAGTCTATTATTTATTCGGGTATTATATCTACATCTACAGCAAATTTCAACTTATTCCGTTTAGTCGTTTAGGCCTGTTTGAGGAACAAACATACATACAAACTCACAAAATTTCGCGTTTATAATATTATTATGATACCTACTGTATTACCATGACCATGGAAATGTTACTTGTTGATGTAAATAAATTTTAAGTGTGACCTGTGGTACCTATCAATATTGTTGGAGTCAGAAATTTTTGGTAAAACGTACCGGTACCTATAGTTGTTCGGTAAATATAATAATTAAATAGTTTATTCAATACAAATTCTAGTAGCATTTTTTTATCTCTAAACATCTACTATATGGTTCTCTCTGCAGAAAATAAATATATTCGTCACATTATTTCGTTTCAAAAAAATAAAATAAAACGGGTCTCAGAAAATCTTAACCTCATTAAATCCTTATCAAATTTTTGCAACCCTCTTACTAATTAAAAACACTAAAAGTTTGTCGAATATTATTTAACTGATACTAAATTTAGTGTGATATAAATATAGTTTTCAAATTTTCTGAAAAAAATCGGAATTTATATTTATCTAAGGCAGGAAGTCTGGAATAATTTTCTTTAAGATAACAAAAAAAAAACATTAATATTGGGCACAGCGTTACGTAATAATCGGTTTTTAGGGTTCCGTACCCAAAGGGTAAAAACGGGACCCTATTACTAAGACTTCGCTGTCCGTCTGTTCGTCTGTCAGACTGTTGAAATTTTTATAGATAACGGTAGTGATAACCTTAGTGCGCGAGTCCAACTCGCACTTGGCCGGTTTTTTAAATACATAAAAGACAAATTACGAGTTTTCTTTTTTCTATGTCTGTTAAAAAACAAGGCTCTACGGCAATTTTATAACAGAAACACCTAGATTGGACATAGTGTTAGAAGTCAATTACTCAGCAAAATAAAAACAGTCGTTACGTAAGTCGGTGTCCGAGTAGGAAGCGATTACCATGCGAAGTGCGTTGAAGCTGAAACGATCATTGCTATGCCTACCGCGCTCTGTTTATCAATTTAATCAATCTGATGCGTCAATACATCAGTGTTGCCAACCCTACGAAACTGAAAAGCAGCAGCAACTAGTGGAAACCCTCGCGATTTCGTTCTTATAAAGTGATTTTTAAACAGACTCCGTCGCACCTCTTTATGGTTGAATTTCGAAAATGCCATTCTTAGTGCATCTCTACACATCAAAAGTAACATCCTCCAAATTTCAAGGGTAATATACCAGTCAGTCAGGCAGTAACGCAAGAGTTTAATCTATTTAGATAGATAAATACAGTAAAAAACCGGCCAAGTGCGAGTCAGACTCGCGCACGAAGGGTTCCGTACCATTATCTATAAAAACGGCAAAAAAATCATGTTTGTTGTTCCCATACAACAAACATGATTTTTTTGCCCCCTTAAATATTGATTTTATTCTGTTTTTAGTATTTGTTGTTAGAGCAGCAACAGAAATACATAATCTGTGAAAATTTCAACTGTCTAGCCATCACGGTTCATGAGATACAGCCCTATGACAGACAGACAGACGGACAGACAGACAGACAGACGGACAGCGAAGTCTTAGTAATAGGGTTCCGATTTTACCCTTTGGGTACGGAACCCTAAAAAGTAGCCATGTTGGCCGAGTGGAAGGTACTTTGACTTTCAATGTGAAGGTCGTGGGTTCGAATCCCGGCGTGAATCAATGGACGGACACGTGCTCAAAACGGTGAAGGAAAACATCTTGAGGCAACCAGTTAATATTCTTATAAGCAGCGATGGGCTTGCAACCAGTCACGTATGGAATACTAACTACTGCAAAATGTGGGCATGTGCCAAATATAATGTTTGGATGTGCCTCTGACTACCACTAGACATCTTCTAAGGATCTAATCATCTGCAGAATCGCAGTACGGATTCAGAAATAATAGATCTACTGAAGACGCTGTCACAGAACTCACTACTTATATTGTTGAACAAGTGGATCATGGTAATAAGTGCCTGGCTGTATATCTTGATCTAAAAAAAGCCTTTGACACCGTTTATGTCCCCACTCATCCAAACATTGGAATCAGAGATAAAGCATTGTCCTTACTCGAAGACTATCTTAATAACAGGACACAAAGGGTTAAAATCGGTCAGTTTGTAAGTGGAGACTTAAATGTTACGTATGGTGTCCCACAGGGTAGCGTTTTGGGGCCGACTTTATTCTTAGTTTATATTAATAACCTCTGTAAGTTGCAAATAGGTAATGCCAAAATCATCTCGTATGCTGACGATACTGCGATCGTATTCTCTAGCACAACATGGAGCAGGGTTCGCTCTGAAACCGAAACAGGACTATCTATTGTTGCTAAATGGCTAAAAGATAACCTTCTCACCCTTAATGCCCAAAAGACGTTCTTTATGTGTTACGCTATCCAAAATCGTACCCAACCAGCAAGTGACTACAGTATTCGTATCCATAACTTCGAAAACCCCCACCATAGTCATGATTGTGACTGCCCAGCTATCCATAAAGTGCCCTATATTAAGTACCTAGGAGTTACAATAGATCAAAGAATGTCTTGGTTTCAGCAAATTGAAGCGGTTAGCATAAGAGTAAGAAAAATGATGTGGATTTTTAAAATCTTAAGACACATTGCATCAAATGATATATTAAATAGAATTTACACATCTCTTGTTCAATCGATTCTTACCTACTGCCTGCCAATATGGGGCGGAGCTGGTAAAACTAAATTCATGGAACTTGAAAGGGCTCAGCGGGCACTAATAAAAGTTATTTACTTTAAATCCTATAGATACCCTACGATAGAATTATATAAAACATGCAAATTATTAACTGTTAGAAAACTATACATTGTAAATGTCATTTTAAAACTTCACAAAACCTTAACCTACAACCATGCAATGTTTGAAAAAAGAAGAAAAGACAAGGTTGTTAAAATTCATGTTACCAAAACTACTTTTGGCAGTAATCAATATGTTAAAAAATCAACTCATTTATATAATGTCATAAATAAAAGCCTAAATATCTACCCTAAACAATGTTACGAATGTAAAAAGATACTAAATAATTGGATAATCGATAAAAGCTACGATGAAATTGAAGCACTTTTCCTAGTTCTAATATAATAAGTTCATTTATGTATATTTATATATATACATATATTATATATATATAAAACAATAAGCAATCATATTATGTCAATCACACATTCGAGATGTCCCCCCTTTCCCAGACTCTTAGAGACTGGTATCTTGGAGACTTAATACACAACGTCCATCTTAAAACTCACACACATGAGAGATTTGTAAATGTTTAAATATAAAAAAAAAAAAAACACAAAAGAAATAATAATATTAATAATTGTAATAGTTCGACTTTGTAACCATTAATATGGCTATGGAAGAGCGGAACTTTCTGGCACAAGTACTCTGTACTTAAAAGAAGGTTCCAACTTTGTTTATGTATCTGTAATATTTGGCTACTGAAATAAACTATTTTTATTTTTTTATTTTTTTTATCTAAGCGTCTGGAGATCTGAAAGGATGTTTACCGTACTTGGGGATTACAGTCGAGATCCTATTTATTTGTTTATTTTTTTTTTGTAAAAACATTATATCGGTTAATTCAATTTAAATTTAATTACTAACAACTTAACTTAATTACTAAAACTTATTATTATTTAACCTAATCTGCAAGAACCCCTTTGTGGGCGAAGGCCTTCCCCAAAGATCTCCATTTGTCTCAACTACAACTACTGGTATTTACTAGCTGGTATTTAGTGACTTTAAAAAAATCCAATAATTTCACAAGTTACTGGTTTAACATAATTTAATTAAATGGGATCTTGAATGGTCAACCTTCTATAAATTTCAGAGGTTTTGTAATTTGAATAGGTGATTGTCAGATGGCCTTTGATTAGTCTCTGATGCCCACTAATACTAGCACCTATGAAATCACTACTGCGTGGCTAAGTTGCAACAATCTAACTAAATTATAAATGTATGCTTTAGCTATAACAAATTACGAAGCTAATTAATAAACCCGAGGGAGGCTATGCTCGCATGGTAACCAGAAAAGAAGCTTTTATATTATCTCTGCAGTATTGCATAAGATCACTGATAAATCGTGATCAGATTCAACTGTCTAAAACCCATTGCCTTTTGACAGTTTCATAATGGGAATTTGACAGTTAAAGCTAGTGAGCTCACGCAATAAGGCTGTCTCGAACTATATTGGGTACTAGCGACCCGCCCGGGCCGCACGGGTGCAATCCTGGTACTAAATATACTACAGAATGTCTTTATATAAAACGTTTTTTTTTCACAGCTTTTTTGTCATTAGACAATTTTGATGATTTATTTTTTTCTCGAACGTTCGCGACCGGCTGAACTGCGCGTTTGACGCCTAGCTGCTAGGCCGGTCGCGAACGTTCGAGAATGTTCGTTTTACGAAGCTACTCGCTAGGTGACTCGCTAGCTTCTAGGTACCAAGCAAGCCGCCTGTCTGTGCGTTCGCGTTTTTATTAGGGATGACTGAGAGTGTTATAAACGTAAGAGTAGACAAATATAATCAGAAAGCTTCGAACTGCTAAGCTATCGGGAGTTACACGTGTTATTGTGAGTCAACCATAAAAGATAGACATATGCTGTCGTAGGATATTTTTTATATAATTTTAAGGAGAACATTTCCGTCATACATGATTTCTGTGTAGCTTTAACCATTAAGGTTGCACACGCGACGGAAGCTTAAAAAATGGAGTAACTTCTCCCGTTTTCCCAACATTTCCCTTTACTGCTCTGCTCCTATTGATTGTAGCGTGATAAAAAGTATACAATAACCAGCTCAGGAGTATGAAAAATAATTGTACAAAGTTTCGTTAAAATCCGTCGAGTAGTTTTTGTTTATATAACGGTTATACAGACAGACAGACAGACAGACAGACAAAAATTTTACTGATTGCATTTTTGGCATCAGTATCGATCCCTAATCACCCCCTGATAGTTATTTTGGAAATATATTTCATGTACAGAATTGACCTCTCTACAGATTTATTATAAGTATAGAAGATTTCATTATTGACTAATAATATTGAAAATATAGATTCTGCAATCAAATATACCTACCTAAATTCGTATCTAATGCCGGCCACATACGTAGCGGTATACCTGAACGGTATACCGGAGCTTAAGGCTTGTGCAAGTATACCGAAGCGTGTGTGTGACAAAACTTGCACAAGTTTCCTGACTTGCACATGTCTGGTAGGCAGATCAAAACTACGAACTGCATACCGGCGCAAACAAGTTTGTGCATGTATGCATGAGCGTGTGTGTCGGAACGCTTCAGTCGCACGCGCGCCAGTGCTTCGGTCGGTTGTGTTGTGTGACTTGTGTGTGTTTATTTATTATTATTTATTTTATTTATATTTATTTATTTATTTATTTTTATTTTTATAAATTTTTTTTTTAATTTTTTTTAATTTTTTTTATTTGTTTATTTATTTAGGTTGAATACTTATTTCTCTTCAGTAACCATTCTTTACACCATACAGAACGTTTCTTCTTACACTTCTCTTTTTTCTTAATAGCTAGCACCAAACCAACAATAGCCAAAACGTCATCATTTGTGGGTGTCACTTTAGATAGAACCGGTGGCATATTTCACAAAATACTTAGTGCACAACACGACTTCTTCGGTTTGTCACAGGCGCAGAACTGAGACCGCACAGGCATACTTGAATCGTGTGTGGTCACTATGGACGTTAGGTATACTTGCACAAGTTTTAAGCTCCGGTATACCGTTCAGGTATACCGCTACGTATGTGGCCGCCATAAGTATGAATTTTTGTATTTTATTATGAAAGAAAATTGACAAGATTCAAGCAATGCCAGAGTTGCTTAACTCTAATCTTTCAGTCCTTGTATATTGTGTTAGGCAGAAACCCATTTGCGTGTAAGTTTACATTACTTTTACTTGGTTTGGAAATAAATTATTGTTCGGTTGTAAATTCGTTTGCCAACGCTTGTCTACATAACTATTAACTATGTGTAACGAATGAAAAATCGTAATATTATCTTTATTGTGGATCTATATCTGTATAAGTAGAAAAATACCTGTCCTGGCTATTTTGAAAGTCAAAGTCAAAGTTAATAGATAGATTTCATAAAATACTACTCGTAGCTAACCCGGCGAACTTCGTATCGCTTTAGTATGTTAATTTCCCGTTCCCGTTCCCATTCCAGTTCCCGTTCCCGTTCCAGTTCCCGTTCCCGTTCCCGTTCCCGTTCCCGTTCCCGTTCCCGTTCCCGTTCCCGTTCCCGTTCCCGTTCCCGTTCCCGTTCCCGTTCCCGTTCCCGTTCCCGTTCCCGTTCCCGTTTCCGTTTTTGACATCTTTATTGTATGTCGGTACGGCAATATGTATATATACATATTTACAAAAAATAAGCAAAAAAATATAATTACTCGTAATCTAGCTCTACGTATAGCTCTCTATATTATAGTAATATAATGCAATTAACTACAGTAAAGTCAGTGATCTTGGCTTACGTGAAATTAGCCGTCTGACCGTAAAAATGGTTTTATGTCACTAAATATAAGTTCGAAAATAGCCTGTCACACAGCCAAACGGCTAACTTAACATAAGCCAAGATCCGCCGACCATACAATACCTTTAAGTAGTTACAAAAAACAATCACAACACCGACGCCAGAGTGGAAACAATCTGCGTGCAGTGTATCATTAGAAAATTGTCTTTGATGCAATACCAAGTACGGAAACTGCTGCAATACTTCACTTTACTGGCATAGGTATTATGAGACGACACAAGGAGCATCGGACTAGAACTAGCACGTAACTGTTATGAGTTATGTCATACACATACCGATTGAGGTCGCCGGCGCTTGCAACGGTCATTAGGCCACGAATTTGAGGTCCAACAATGACAGTGTCAAATGACAGATAATGCGTAAAAGTACAATAATAATGCAGGCCAGGTATGAACAACAATATACGAGTAAGTACCGTTGTTACTTAACCTGTTGAAGAACGCACGCGCATTCGAAAGCCAGTAATTAATTGCAGTTTTGTTAGTGAATTTAAATGCGATTTAGGACTTGTTGATAGATGTTCAAAAAACACGACACGTAGATCAAAGAAAGATGAGGAAGCAACGCAACTAGGCTTGTACTTATTCATCAACTTCACTGAGAGTTCAACAGTTGTTAACACCTAATTACAGTAATTTAATCTGTTTATGAACACATTCTTGGTATCTGAAGATGAGAAGCTGTTGGGAAAGCTCGGATACATAGTAGCGCTATTTTTGGGAATACCTTTTTAGAGTTCCGTACCCAAAGGGTAAAAACGGGACCCTATTGCTAAGACTTCGCTATCCGTCTGTCTGTCACAGGGCTGTATCTCATGAACCGTGTTAGCTAGACAGTTGAAATTTTCACAGCTTATGTATTTTTGTTGCTGCTATAACAAAAGATACTAAAAACAGAATAAAATGAATATTTAAGGGGGGCTCCTAAACAACAAACGTTTGTCCCCCGTTTTTTATAAATAATGGTACGGAACCCTTCGTGCACGAGTCCGCCTCACACAGATGGCAGATTTTCTTTTAGTATACCTTTACACACTAAAAGGAATATACCCTCAAAGTTCTAGGACAAGTGGATTAGATTGTGTGTTGATAGATCCGTCCACCCTAAAAAAATAAAGTTTCGAAGACCAATAGTTTAGGTTTTGAGTTGATAGACCAGACACTCAGTAATGCAAGAGTTTTTATACTCTTACTAGCCAACCCGTGAAAGACGTTGTCCTGACAACTTTCAATAATCGAATAGAAAAAAAATAATGTTTTTTAGTCTGTGATGTCAGATTTGTTGCACACCAGTGCCATCTATACAGAAATCATCCCTTTTGCGTTTTTTTATCGTTTTTGGGATGTTTTTCATATGTTAAAGTAGTCTATTATTTATTCGGGCATTATATCTACATTTACAGCAAATTTCAACTTAATCCGTTTTGTGGATTAGGCCTGATTGAGGATCAAACATACAAACTCAAAAACTTTCACATTTTTAATATTATTAGGATAGGATATTTACGCATTAAATAGAAACTCATTTTGGCAATATTGGCAATGAATAATTTAATAAAGTGCGTTTGTTGACCACAGTATTTTTAGTACTTACATACTATTGACTACTACGTTCCGTTATTTAGGAGTATATGTATAAGTATAAACGAAAGACAGAGGGTAATTCAAGGTAGTTAAAATTAATATCACATTGTTCTCATTGCGATTCCGATTGGCAAGTTGCTATTATTGCAAATACACTAGAGTTTGGGTACTTCTAAATCGAGGCCATCGCATGTCTAGGTACTTTTTAAGTCTAAGCTTGTAATAGCTGCAAATTGCGTTTGAAATGATCATTTTCTGAATGAAATCTGTGAACGTTTATCAGTTGTATCTAATTGACAAGGACAATCGACTGTTGACCTCAGTTGTTGTAACTCAGTGCTCTAGAATTGTATAACTAATTGAGGGAAGAATGAAAGAGGTAGACCGTGGACATTTTTAAAGTTTTACGCAATGAGATAGTAATGAGTTGGTATACCTATTCAACTTTATGTCTTGTAGTTAACTTAGAACCTAAATAAAGTATTAATAGCACTACTAAATCTAAAATAACTGTAGATTTTGACACGGGTCTTTATCACGTAATTACCTTTATTTTTTCTTCTTTATTTAGACCCGTGTCAAAATCTATAGTTATGTCTACTAATCACGATAGTTTGAAAAATAAATCTAAAATGTATTTATGAATTTATTTCGGTATAAGTGATCTCAGTTTCCAAAATTTATGTAAAATATTATTGTACCTCAACCAATTCAAATAAAAATTAGCTATATTCCACTTACCTACTCACGGAAATGATAATTATTAAATAGTACCTACAGTACTCTTTAATTTTATTTACACGGAAAAGATAATTTTCATTGATAGATAGAATTTCATTGATTTCAATAATAGAAGGAAACAATTGTATGTGGAGTGTTAGTGTTACAAATTTTAATGGTGCGCGATTAAAGTGCCGATGTCCTTGATATCTATCGTTTAGGTGTGATATAAAAAAAACCGGCCAAGTGCGATTCGGACTCGCGCACGAATGGTTCCGTACTATTATCTATACAAAACGGCAAAAAATCACGTTTGTTGTAGGTACGGGACTCACTTAAATATTAATTTTATGCTGTTTTTAGTATTTGTTGTTATAGCAGCAACAGAAATACATAATCTGTGAAAATTTAAACTGTCTAGCTATCATGGTTCATGAGATACAGCCAGACAGACGGACAGCTAAGTCTTAGTAATAACCCGTTTTTACCCTTTGGGTACGGACCCCTAAAAACTATGCATGCGATATTCAAAATTCAAATTCAAAAATCATTTATTTCAATAAAATCACAAGGATCACTTTGAAACGTCTTAGGAACTAGGTGAAGCTACGCCGATTCCACGCGACCAAGCCTAGAAGAATCAGGCAACAAACACGGCTTGGGGTCTACCTTTTTTTTTATGATCCTTTTCTTAAAGCTATTGTGTGGAAATCCAGATACGTCATCGACTACCTCACTGCGTAGTATTATTTAACTCCTAGGAACTAAGATAAGAGCTGTTGTATCATAGTAAACGTTCGTGGAAGGTTGTTCAAATCCCTTTCGTTGGGTAACTTTTGAGTTACCTACTAATTAAACATTTTTGTTGCTATCTCGCTCATGTGTTCTGTCCAGCTATTTTTGTGTTCTGTCCAGCTATTTTTGTCTTTCGATCTTCCACTAAGAAACAACTCGGTGTAAAAACTGCGAGCTCAGGTCAGCTCAACTGTAAAATCTGAATTAGATAATTAAATGTTTTCAACGTGCCTTATCAATGTATAGTTTGGTGTTTACAACAGGAAAGTGGTCAGCCATTATTTATTCAACTATACTCACCATCTAAAATATTTTATTTATGGAATTGTTACGAGTTCTACATAACGTTTCAAATTGTTATGTAGGTACATAATTATTATATTATGTAGGTACCTATTATATTTTCACGCCAAAAAAACATGAAAGTCAACTTATAATAACTATAAAACCGGCCAAGTGCGAGTCAGACTCGTGCACGAAGGGTTCCGTACCATTATCTATAAAAACGGCAAAAAAATCATGTCTGTTGTATGGGAGCCCCCTTAAATATTTATTTTATTGTTTTTAGTATTTGTTGTTAGAGCAGCTACAGAAATACATAATCTGTGAAAATTTCAACTGTCTAGCTATCACGGTTCATGAGTTACAGCCCTGTGACAGACAGACAGACGGACAGACAGACAGACGGACAGCGAAGTCTTAGTAATAGGGTTCCGTTTTTACCCTTTGGGTACGGAACCCTAAAAAAGTAATTAGGTACGTAAGGATTTATAAATTAAAATAAAAGAAAAAATATTTGCTTAGTGTCTTAGATTTTTCATTTTTTTGTGGCCTATATTCCTGCTATGCTACCGATGTCAAAAGAGATTTCGATGTCATTATGTATGATAGATACAAAAGTGTTGCTAAGAAAAAACTTTGCTTTTCTGTGTATCAATCCGAATTCACAATCATTCGTTTTGTTTACCTACATTCAGATGCAGTACTACGCAATCAAGAGCATAAGAGACAATGTTCTGCAACAGTTGTGCAATCAACTTTACATATTACCTACTGCACTAGTATGTACCTAATCACATGGTTACAGTATCAAATCAAATGATACTCATACTTGTGTAATTCGCGTTGAACTTTCACACGCCACTGACTCTTCCTGGAGACGTACCTACGTATGTCGGTCGGTACTGTGTGATTAAAATTGCATTAGTCTTTATTGGATAACACTGATTGGTGTAATAAAGGGCTGTAGTTCTGATGAATATGTAGACATTACTAATATTATATATCCGAAAGTTTGTGAGGATTGTATGATTAACCTCAATTACGCCGAAACGACCAAACAGATTTGGATAAAACTTGGATTTACTACATTTTATCCAAGTACTACACGAGTGAAACCGCGGGCGGAAGTTAATGTATGAATGTAATTCGATGCACAGCTGATAATTGGGTATCTAGTATTTTTAACTGATTTTCCTTCTAGATTCATTAAAAGTGAGCTTACGAAACAAAAATAATCTACGAAAAAATATGTTACCTACTATTTTGACTACCTATATACTATTTTTACTACAAATACAGCTAATTACCACGTTTCTTGTTGTATTGCTGATTAGAGTATTCGCCGATCTGCCGTTGATCGCGGTCGCGGGCGATGCTCATGATGAATCGCATCTGAATTGTCTCGAGACGCCAGCAATACAACAAGTAACGTGGTAATTAGCCGTATTTGTAGTTAAAATGAATAACAACCATGATAGTTTTAATTCAAAATACTATTTGTTTTAGAAACTAAATAAATTAACATTACTATCAGCCAGTAGTTCACAAGAGTTCAGGTTTTAGCAGTTAATAAGTATAAAAAGGTAAAGAGGGTAATATTTTCGCGTGGATGTGTATGTTTTTTGGCTCAAATGATCCAAACGGTTTGATGCATTTCTAAGTAGTATAAGAAAAATAAACAAAGCTAGTTTCTTTTACAGAAACAAATAGTTTGTTGTCGGCCACTGAAAATAAGATGTGTCACGCTTCAAAATGCTTAGGTAATCATGAGGTCATAACGGTTCAGTAATCGTATAATTTTAAAGCACGCGGAACAGTATTAAAACAATTCATAAAATTACATCACCAGTTAAATAATTTATTCAGTAAGACTTGCTGGGATAATATATTTGATTACTGCTTAGTTTGATATAAACACTGCGTTTAAACTGCAATATTAATGTAGATATTACGTAGTTATCTCTATTGATCTGTTTACTGAGCCTATACTAAAGTGTGATTTGTACGACCGCATTTAGACTTCATAACATACGAATCACGTTTTCAAATATCAATATTAATGTAGATATTACGTAGTTATCTCTATTGATCTGTTTACTGAGCCTATACTAAAGTGTGATTTGTACGACCGCATTTAGACTTCATAACATACAAATCACGTTTTCAAATATCAATATTAATGTAGATATTACGTAGTTATCTCTATTGATCTGTTTACTGAGCCTATACTAAAGTGTGATTTGTACGACCGCATTTAGACTTCATAACATACAAATCACGTTTTCAAATATCAATATTAATGTAGATATTACGTAGTTATCTCTATTGATCTGTTTACTGAGCCTATACTAAAGTGTGATTTGTACGACCGCATTTAGACTTCATAACATACAAATCACGTTTTCAAATATCAATATTAATGTAGATATTACGTAGTTATCTCTATTGATCTGTTTACTGAGCCTATACTAAAGTGTGATTTGTACGACCGCATTTAGACTTCATAACATACAAATCACGTTTTCAAATATCAATATTAATGTAGATATTACGTAGTTATCTCTATTGATCTGTTTACTGAGCCTATACTAAAGTGTGATTTGTACGACCGCATTTAGACTTCATAACATACAAATCACGTTTTCAAATATCAATATTAATGTAGATATTACGTAGTTATCTCTATTGATCTGTTTACTGAGCCTATACTAAAGTGTGATTTGTACGACCGCATTTAGACTTCATAACATACAAATCACGTTTTCAAATATCAATATTAATGTAGATATTACGTAGTTATCTCTATTGATCTGTTTACTGAGCCTATACTAAAGTGTGATTTGTACGACCGCATTTAGACTTCATAACATACAAATCACGTTTTCAAATATCAATATCTTCTCGCCCTTATCTCATTTCATTTTAAGTCGGCACGATGCAGCGTGTAGAAAAAACCAACCACGTGCGAGTCGGACTCGCGCACGAAGGGTTCCGTACCATTATCTATGAAAAAACGCCAAAATTACACGTTTGTTGTGTGGGAGCCACACTTAAATATTTATTTTATTCTGTTTTTAGTTTTTTTTGTCATAGCGGCAACAGAAATACATAATCTGTGAAAATTTCAACTATCTAGCTTTCACGGTTCATGAGATACAGCCTTGTGATAGACAGACGGACAGACAGACGGACAGCTAAGTCTTAGTAATAACCCGTTTTTACCCTTAAAAACATGTTGTAAAAGAATTTGACTGGCCTATCGTCAACCCTCTTCGGGTATACTATCTGGTTATATAACGTCGTTGTCAGTGGCTGGACAGTGGACACGGCAAAGCTGACATACCGGGCGACATTTCTAAATATCAGATGCATTATCTTTGTCTATTTTGCTCAACATTATTTTTTTACTGCGGCTGCAGAAGTGGTATAATAGCTTTCATTTAATTTTGTATAATCAAAATTCTAAGCTTTCTAATAACAGGTTCTCAGTCGCATCAATAGGCGTTAGCTCTAAATAACTAATGCACAACTTCCTGACATTGAACAGATAACCGTTTAGAAAAATCATGTTTCATAATCACAGAGTGTCTTCCGCGTATACTGTGATATTATCTAGTCAAGTAGATAAATTAGAAGCAGTCGCTTCGTACTAAAAAGCGAGTTTGTTTTTACTTACGATGACATAGAAAGGAGGCAATAATGTTTTTACATGTGACACAGACATGAAGCTAACTGAACTAAATGAAACAGCGTCGAATGTATAATTATTATTCTCCCTTTTCACACACGAAGTAGGTATATATATACACTCGCGCCATATATTTAGATTTATATTTGTGGTACTAACCCTAAAACAGCTTAATATTTTTTTATAATAATATTCAAAATAGTTACAGGGTTTTTTTAGGCCGCGTGGGACTAAAATCTGATCGTTAAGGCGCTGCCAGTTCCTAAAACCGCGACAGAAACGACTAAGACAGTTAACAACGGCAAGCTCTAGATGGCGTATGCGTATCGTAAATATTATCGACAGTTTTTATGAGATCGCGTTGCTGGTACCTACGTAGGCAAGTAATAGGGGTAGCTTTACCCACCCCTCATAACCATTTTCCGTGATCCGCCTTTGCTTTTCGAATAAATTAATGATATAAATTATGTATAATTACTTATCCAAAACCTATTCTAGTAGAAATCTAGATCTACATATTACCTATCTTTAACAATAAATCACAAGTTGATCTTAATAGTAGGTAATCTTAATCATAGTATTTCGATCATAAATTCTAAAACGTATCATTTTGAAATAATATCTTTATCGTGAAAAGTTTCTACATACAGGGCCTTAAGGTTATAACATAATCTTCTTATATTTAAAAATGAATCACTATTTCCCTTGGTCAAGCATCACGCGTAAACGGCTGGACCGATTTTGCTTATTATTTATTTTATTTTATTCGTTATTTTCAGGAGAATGTACGAAAGAAAATTTTGGTAAATCCGACATAAAGTTGTAAAATTGGGTCAAAATTAAACGTGCTTTTTTCTATGGGATTATTGTTATTTGACAGGACAACGTCTGTCGAGGCAGCTAGTTTTAAAATAAAAGTTCTTAGTGGAAAACTTCACTTTCCAACACTGGAAAAGGAAATAGTTTATCAAGTGAGGTATTGTTCCACACTGAGTTTCTCAGTTTGTGGAGAAAGCAAAATAACGATCGTTAGTTGAAGATAACATAAAACTAAGCCTAAGAAAATTTAGTATACATAAAAAATGACAATTATCGTAAAATGAGTTAATTGTCATTGTTTTTAAATTTCTAGTACATTAGAAAACAAAACGCTTGGGTATATTTTATAACCAAGCCTAGAGAAAATCACGGGCTGAATTCCAACTGAGAGTGTTAACTTAGTGCATAATCGTATGTCTAACAGAGACTAGTTGCGTTCAAACTTCTGTTTATCAAAATATTTTATAAGACCTTTATCACACGGGAATTGTGTAACAGAATCTAATCAGTAGTTCCGGAGATTAAACTTCCTCACAAACTTTTACTCTTATTATAATACTAGCTGCTTGCCCCGGCTTCGCACGGGTTGCCTATGTAATATTCTGATGTGCAAGTTACATTACTGTACAGTTTCATTTTGATTTTTTCAGTAGTTTTTGAATAAAAGAGTAACAAACACACACACACACACACACCCATTCACAAACTTTCGCATTTATAATATTAGTAGGATGACTCTCGTATGGATCGCGACAGACTGTACCTAACTACCTACCTTCTTTTGTTTCGGCTAGTCCTCACAATTAAAATTCCCCAGGAACAATCGGCAAGCTTCTAAACTAGCGATTTTCAAGATCTTTGCTACTGTGCTCGATGTGGTTCCGTCCTCCTCAAAAGGTTCGGTTCGGGTATGACTAGAGAAAATAATTTCCATAACAATAAGTAGTTTTTCAATGTTCCAGCGATTAGAAAGCGATACGTTTTGCAAGTCCCGGCCTGGGGCAGTATGCGGAGCACGTGCTAGCACCGCCGGCTCCAAGGCTCGACAACAAATATTGTGTAACCGTCCGTGATAAATAAACCGTTGCATCAATTTTTGGTGTGACATGGTCATTGGGCTTGTTGATAACTGCGGTTATAAGGCCGGAGGCAATGGAGCGAGAGACTATAGAGGTGGGATGAGCTTGAAACCATGCTTATCGCCTGCTGTTGGAGGGCAACAACAAGATAGGCTTACAACCTGTCAAGTATGGAATGCTAACTTATTGAAAAATGCGGACATATGCCAAATGTAATGTTTGGACTTGCCTTTGACAACTTCCTTTAGTAATTTAAGCGCCTTGAGATTTGAGTAGATGTCTACCGTACTTGTGAATTTCATTTTCAACTGCAGATTTAGGATAACGTCATTAACAAAAAAAATAGGATCACGGCTGTAATCCCCAAGTACGTTAGACATCCCTCTCGGATGTCCAGGCGCTTAGATTCTTGAAGATGTCTAAAGGTCATTACTAATAAGAACCTAATACGTATTTTTTACGAAGTTCCTTTATTACGAGTAGTTTGTATGTTTGAGACAAATCTTGCAAGTCAAATCAGTTGTTTGATTAGGTTGAAACTTTGCATACCCGTCCGATAACAATACATTAAAACAGGTTGAAGGAGTGCCTTAGAAAGCTCATATTTTGTTATTAGACCTGGAGAAAATAATTAACAATGCTATTGTAACATATTATAAAAGTTGACAGGTTTCTAGTGCCATCGATTTTGCGTTTTGCAAGTCTGACTGCCTGAGGCAAGCTTATAAATTCAGACTTTAGGTTGCACGATCTGCCTCTGCCTCTCTCGTTCGAGTTTCTACCTTCTCAAAGGTGTGACGAGGATTTCTCAGTCAATACCAGTAGAATACTCGTGTTTGTGATTGATGTTTTTATTGCAAATATCAATGGATGTAAAACTAAAAGTAGACTAAAGAAAAGATGGATGGACTGTGTGAAATATGACATAGGTAAGAAAAGAGTGAGTGATGAGATGGCTGCTGATAAAATGATATGAAAAAAATTACATGCCAGGTGAGCTGATAAAATCTGTATGCTAAGTTGAACGTTGACGAGACAATTTTTCATGCATTAGGAGTAAGTACTAAAGGTAAGATTCTTAATCTTCTAATGGTTCGCAATCATTATCGACAGCATAGCTAACTACTTGAGAGGGCAAAGAATGTAAGCTCATTAGGATGGACTAGTGAGTGGTACTTGGGCTAAAATTCTCCAGCACAAATTCTGAGTTGTTTAGACAAAAAAAAACAGATAAAACTACTCAGTAGGTAATATTGAATACCTACACAGACTACTTTGATGTGATAACTTTTATAGGCATTGGATATTCTTGAATTTACTTGTCTACGGTTAGAACTTAATTGTGTCTATGACGTATCTAATGTAACATTGATTAGTAGCATTAATATAATGTAAAATATTAACCTCCAACTTTGCAACAAGGCCTGTATATTTTAAGGAAGCCCAATCTTGCTTAGATTACGTATGATTGTGAATAATAAATTATGAAATATTAATAAAAAGTGTATGATAAACTATGATTTTGATCAGTTTGCAAAATTCTGTAGTAAATTATTTGATCAGCTACTGTCAAAGATTTGTTTCGTGATACCTTCCTTAAAGTTCAAGAATAGTTAAGACTTTTTGGAGGTTTACAAAGTGACTGGAAGAGATAAGTTATGAGCGTTATAACAGATTGTAGAGTTTATGTAATTTTTTTCTTCTGGTGTAGGTACAATAAAGCATTTTCATTCATTCATTATTAAGTATGAATCTATCTACAATATAGAGCCATTACTTGGCTTCATATAGGTACACTTAAAGACTGAGTTGAATACCGTAAAGTGTTAGGTTTGTTAACTTTTGCTAAACTATTTGGAATGTTCTGTTCCTGATTGACCAGTAACTAGTCCACTAAAAAAACCAATACCACATGTCACATCGTAACCTACTTGCTGTACAGGCAAGTCGTGCCACATACGAGTAGAACATCACTGTAGGTAAACCAGCTTCAAATCGTAATTATCGGTAGTCATCGTAATGTAAGTATAGTTTTTAATGATTACGTGTTTAGTTAGAAACCGATCGAAGCTCTTGAAGCGTGGTGGGACCTTTACGTGACTACTCACCGAAATGGGTGTATCTGGTATATGGGTTCACGGAAGCACTTCCTCCGAGCCAACTTGACATCGATTCGTTTTTGTTTATGTTATGTGCTTTGACATTGGACTCTTGCTCTCCTTTCGATTCTTGCAAGAATTATTGCCCAAATGTGCCGCATGTTTCGTAATTTTTGGGTACATTATGTTGTAAATTCTACAAACAATACATACCTACTTGGGTATTTGGTATACCTACATATTTGGGTTATCAGAAGTATTTGCGATAGAATCGATGAATATTTCGCGAGTAAACATTACATCAGTAGTGCGTGTCTAGTTTGTGTAAGATATTTTTTTCATGTCAATTGGCCCACCACTGGTTATGAACATACTTGGTGCATTGAGTGGATGTAATGCTTCACGTAAATGAGGTTTCGTTGGTGAATTAATTTGTATGGTTCAGTAAATCTTATTAAATACAGATTTTATTTAAAAAATATAATTTACCACCTATAATTTGAGACTAATTAAAGCATAGTAAATTATTTTGTTATTGAACAAGAATTACTTACGGTGGACAATTTGATCAGCTGTTGGGCACAATCTTCCGTAATAATCCCGCACAAAGACCTCACAAAAAACAGGCAATTACCCAATTCAGAATTACGTGCGAGTGTTTTGTGTTCACAAAATGGGAATGGCTTTAAATGGTATCACGTAATTTTAGCTTCCGAGTGTTGTAATTTCAAGAGTGGATACGCGTGTGCGGTTCGAAAGTACAGCGTTGACTGCCTGCCGAGGTGGATGCCGGCTTCAGACGCGCCACTTTCCTTGCAGTAAGTCTGGAGATGGAATAGTTGGTCAATGCAGGTTTCGCGAGAAAAATGCATTCGTTCGGCCTGTTGCAACCTATATTGCCTTAGCTGTGTACACACGAGCTTTCAACCTGTTATGTGTGAACCTTCGCACTACTTAAAGCAGTCAAAATGTTGCAAATAATTGTGTGAATTCGTGTAATGTGAAAGGTATTTCGTAGTAATATCAAACAATTCTAAGGAAATGTTGCGATTCAAACTGTTGTTTACATGACTATTATGCAGTTTAATCAGATGCGGTCGAATATTATAAATAGATTTTTTATGCTTTCACTGCTTTCTAAATTGCTTATAATTTTATAATAGGTATCTGTTTAATTGATTATGTAAAGTTAATAATTAGCTGTTATATTTTTTATCGGTAACTAGCCGTTTTAGCTCGGTAACATGGTATAAAATTTATAGGCAAGTGCAATATAAATAGGAATTTACTGCATAAACGTAGGTATGGAACTAAACGAATATCTAAGGATGTGAAAGTGTTCTGTTAAAGACTGACTGATAAATAAATAAATACACTAAAGGCACACACCTACCTACATACCTAATTCCAATCACACAGGATTCGCTGAGTCGAGCGTATCAGAAACTACGAGTACTACCTACCGTTAGTACCTTGTATCATAACTCCCGCCCGACATATTAAAGTCCCGGAAGAAAATATTTTCCAATCAAGTGATCATTTGCCCTGCTGCGGGGATCACACCTGAACTTCTTGCGTCTCAGTCGGACATTCACCCACCACGTCACCGAGGTCAAGTAATTACCTAGTTATTTATATAATTGAACTAAAAAATGTACCAACGAACTCGTGCTAAAACAGCGCTAGAAATAAATAATATTAATATTAATAATAATATAATAATATTTATAGCGCGCTTATCATTGACTTTTAAAAATCTTGAAGAAATTTCGTCCTCAATGTTTCGTCGATGACAAATTGAGACTGAGTTTCGAAACAAATGCTAACATCTCTTTGTTTTATTCATAGATTAGCTGCTCACCCGGCTTCGCATTGTACTATTGAAGATTATAGGCAAAATTTAGATTCCATAAGTTATCTTATTACAAGTTTCGGGGGCATCTAATTTTTTTCTGTAAATAAATTATAGCCTATGTTACTCGCAGCTTTTGTAGGTGTTTATTTTTTAGGGTTCCGTACCCAAAGGGTAGAAACGGGACCCTATTACTAAGACTTCGCTGTCCGTCTGTCTGTCACAGGGCTGTATCTCATGAACCGTGATAGCTAGACAGTTGAAATTTTCACAGATGATATATTTCTGTTGCCGCTATAACAACAAATATTAAAAACAGAATAAAGTAAATATTTAAGTGGGACTCTCATACAACAAATGTGTTTTTTTTGGTGTTTTTTATAGATAATACGGAACCTTTCGTGTGCGAATTCGTCTCGTACTTGGCCGGTTTTTTTTAATTGGTTCCGTATTTTTTTTAATGTCTATTACAAACAAAAATACAAATTGTACCTCTTCGTAAGAGTAGTGTAGAAGATAAGCAGACGAGTCTGCGCATGCGCACGGCGCGCGGCGGCGTCGGTAGATACCTACCGAGTATGTTGTATATGTTTTTTGTTTTGGCCCAAAAATGCACTGCTTTAGCATAATAATGATGAATGAGAGCGTGAAAATGTTATGATGCTTGCAACCTTGACACAAGATACTCCATTCTATTTATAATTTTCACAAGCTTTTATTTTACTTGCACTGTTCGTATGTTTGTTTGTAAGTTGTCCGTCAAAATTTGTAAACCATTTTTTTACCATTTGTTGGTATTTAATTAAGCTGAAATTTTACATACACCTATAGTTCTGGTAAAGTGAGATGATGTGATGGAATCAGGAGCTGTTCAACGGACGCTACAACGGAATTTGATGAGGAAGCTCTTTGAGACCAAATTTATGATGATTTTGAGGTTACTGATTGAATATAATAATAACACCCAGACACACAACAAACATCTATGTTCATCACACAAATGCATGTCTTTGGTGGGAATCGAACCCATAACCTACAGCGCATAAGGTAGAGTTACTACCAACTGAGCTGTGAGGCCAGTTTTAGTGATTACGAAACAAGCCTCAGATATTTTGATTTTCAAAGTGCTCAACAGAATCGATATGTAGCGAGGATATTGCGAAAATTTATAATATCCTTCCTCATTTGGTATTCACTGACATGATGTGATGATTATAGAGGTAGGTAAAGTAGGGATGTACCTACTTCAGTGCGATCGGCGGATCTAGGCTTACGTGAAGTTAGCCGTTTGGCTGCGAGGCAAACAATTTTCGACCTTAAGTACGAGTAGGTAGTGCCACAAAACCATTTTTGCGGTCACACGACTAACTCCACATAGTCAAGATCCGCTGAAGGTATGTAGGTAGATAGGCTACTGTACGCATGTATATCAAAAATATACCTAGGTGAGTAAATTGTTTTAGGTAGCTGGTTCAAAATGAAGAGAGATGGATATATTGGATATACTGCTAGGTGAGCGAAGCTAGCCACAAAATAAATGACAACTAGGAATTAAAAATCTAAGTCTGCAGAGCGCGTTTAAGTCTTTTGTATGAACATTTTGCATAGATAGTTATTAAATACCTATGCCCTGTGACACAATCAGATGACCAACCTAATTTAACTTAATAATGGGTTTAATAATGTAATAAAAAATGATTTAGTTGGTAACATATCGTTTAATCTAAGTTTTTTTTGAATTGGTACTTATTAACTATAGATTTTGACACGGGTCTTTATCACGTAATTACCTTTAATTTACTTTCCCGACGTTTCGTTTCGGCTATGTTACAATAACCATGGTTATTGTAACATAGCCGAAACGTCAAAATCTATAGTTATGTCTACTAATCACGATAGTTTGAAAAATAATATTGGTACTTATTGGTAACCGCAGACTGAATAAAATAAACCCATAGACATTATTCATAAAAACGTTCCGTTGTCCACCTTCCGTCTCCATCATCAGATCAGCGAGACGCCAAAATATTGTTCTATCATCAGAATTTGACAAATAGGTATAATAATAAGAGATTGTAAATGTTAGGATTGGAAGGTAGACCGGCTCTCATCAGACTCTGTAGTAATTATTAACATGCAATCTCTGTTGTGTCTTACACCTAATGCAATATTAACCCATTGTAGATACATCTACCCAATCTGTTTGTTGTAATACCTGGCGCCAGACAACTTGCCAAATTCTGTTATGACAAAATTATGTTTCAGAACACGATTTTAACGTTTGGTCATATCTAGCAATAGGTCTGTTTGTATGCATGTATCTGCACAACATGTTTCCTATCATTATATAACTTAGACGAGGTAAATAACACACCTATGAGTACTGGCTTGTATTTATGCCTGGTATATAACGTGTTAGTACATTTAGACATGTTATAATTCATCTAGGTTTTGCTACTGATTTTTCGTTTCGTTCGACCAATTTCTGAGCAGTCTGTTTCTTTAACTCTAATGTGTGTATGGCATGCATTCTGCCAAACGCTTACGTTGCGTTGCATGCCCGTCGCGTTCGCATACACCATATCAATAAAAGCGTACACCTAGCAAATGCTAGTGAGGGGGATACATAGAGATATCTTGAAAGATGTCCATGTAGCAATAGCGGTGAGAACCCTGGTTGTGGACATTTTAACAACCTTTTTATTTCTCAAATAAACGGTTTATATAAAAAAATATATAAAAACGATTTTTGAACAACATAGATTAGAGTGTTTATATATCAAAGGTTAAGCAAAGGTTTTGTAACAGGCGATATTTATTTATTGATTATTCATATTTATTATAGACAAAACGGGAAATAGTTGTGGTCAATCAAGTCTAGAGGTATAACGCGACGAGATCACGGCTTTCCACTTGCTACGATCCTGACCTACCTCTTTTGCTTCATTCACTCATCACATTCCTCATGCATACCTACCGTCGATTTAGAGTAGGTACTCTTGACCTGGCCTTTTTATAAAACATTTTCTAGTACTTTTAAAATGGAATTTATGCCTTTCCCAATACAGGCGATTGATTGTGACATCAGAATTGCTACCATTCTAGGTATAACCGAAAAGAACAGGTAACGATTATTACAAATATCTACCTACCGAATCGTTCAATTGAAATCGCGCGATGGATCATATCATGTCGGTTTTTAACAACATAGGTAATGCAGCATAGTACTCGTAATAAAGGCAGCGCCGGATTTAGCCTTCGGCGGCCCATAGAGCATGTGGCGGAGGCCCTAGAATCGTTCATATCTATATATTTTAAAGAAAGTCGTGTTAGTTACACTATTTATAACTCAAGAACGCCAGAACCGATTTGGCTGAAAATTGGAAAATTGGAAAGTTGGTGGGGGAGGTAGCTTAGAACCAGGAGACGGACATAGGATACTTTTTATAACGGGAACGGGAACTTACTTAACACAACATTTGTTAATTCTAAAGCGATACGAAGTTCGCCGGGTTAGCTTGTTGTTCATAAAAAAATTGTGCTCATATTTCGTGCTGCTGTGATCTTGTAGATTTTTAAATGTTTACTTTTCCGCTCAAAGTAAAAAGTAAGTTTTTCGTCTAAATCAGTATTTTTAAATTTCTACTGAGCCTTTATCAATTTAATTTTTTGTGTGGTGGCAGCCCATAGACAACTGCCTATGTTGCCTATGTTTAAATCCGGCACTGAAATGAGGTATTTACAAACCCTCACTAAGTACTTGGATAATTATAATCCTAACATAAATTCCCATTGTGGTAATAGGAGAAAGTTTCGAATTTTAGTAATAACTAAATTGTTCTCCTAATTTCTTTCAAAATATTCTAGCAACCGTTTAAACACATTAGAGGTTATTAGAATAGACATGCAATAGCTTTATTAGGACTATTAAAGATAAATGCATCCACCGGATTTCTTTTAAAAAGAAATACGGCTAATTTTCGCGTTTTATCTTGTATTGCTTACATTTCGAGACAATAACAGATCGGTGAATATGCCATGTGTAATGTTTGGACGTACCTCTGACTAATCACTTAAAACATCTTCAAGAATCTGAGCGCCTGGATATCTGAGAGCATGTCTACCGCACTTGAAGATTACAGTAGTGAACAAATTTTTAGTTCTGCTAATTTTCACCTGTTTATCAGGGATGTGTATAAAAATAATGATAAATATGACTAGTTAAAAAAAGGGTAAATTAAAATGAAAACGCAAAAGCAGTTTGTTTTTATTTTATTATCTGAACTCTTTTTTACAAAAACTTTTTTTACGAGCCTGATTAGAAGACCAAATAGTTTGAACAGTACGAATAGTATGACGTGTGACACTCCAAGCTGGTCAAGCATCTTTCGCTGGTAAAACGGGTAGAGCTTTGATTTTGAACGTAATGGGTCCCCGAAACGATCAAGTGCACTTGACAAGTCTACGTGCTTGAAGTGAATATTGATCGTTTACAGCGTTGACTTGACAAGTCCCGTCAAGTGATCTACGGGCTTGACCTACATAAGTGGTGGGCTCCTGAAACAAATCAGTCAAGTGCGGGTTAGGCTCGTGTAACCACAGTTTCGTGTTATAAAATAATCTTATTTTATTAGTTTTTTGATACAGACGAAATAAGCTGCAGAGATTAATATATGTATAGATAACGATATCTACTAACCTTTATTGTATCAAAAGTAATTTAGCTTTACATACATACATAAAATCACACCTGTTTTCTAGAGGGGTAGGCAGACACCACGGTTTTGTACTTGCTACGATCCTGACATAATTATTTTACTTCATTCACTCTCATGCGTACTCGTCGGTTTAGAGTACTCTTGACCTGGACTTTTCTCAAGCTTCTTTTAGCTTTAGAATGTTCAAATATAGAGAGGAGTACGAGTATGTATTGTTACGCTTTTATGTAGCTATAATTACTATAGGTACTTACTAAAATTTAAGGAATCTTGTACTTAGATTCTCGCAGGTTTTATTTAGAACTTTAGCGAAACGCATTTTTAATTTTGCACAAACTTTCGCTCGGGGTCTATAACTATGGCATCCATTTTTAATGAAATAAAACACGACTTTCATCTTTCAGCGCGCACTTGTAAAAACTTTCTACAAACCAGTTATGAAGTGCATTTGACAGTCTGTTTGATACATTTTTGAATCGCGGAAATAATAGGTATGAAACAATAACCCTCGTATTCAAGAACGACGCTATGAGAACACGCACCCACAGTGGACGAATTTTTTTTTTCATAAAAATCACTTTATGTGTTGTGCGACACTGCATAGTGTGACTAGAGGCTCATTGTCGTGTGCCTCTAGCCAAAGTTGAGCTCTAAAAGCACACGGTAGCAGCGTGCGCCATAGTGCCGCATCACTACATAGAGTGATTCAGGAGGAAGGTTTATATGTATAATAACATGCTACCCGTGCGAAGCCGGGGCGGGTCGCTAGTTATACATATTAACACCCAGACACAGAACAAACATCTATGTTCATCACACAAATGTTTGCCCTAGGTGGGGATCGAACCCACAACCTACAACGCAGAAGGCAGAGTTACTACCAACTGAGCTGTGAGGCCAGTACATACATACAGTACATTATATAGGTAGTATTTTTAGTGTAAAATAACATACCTTTAGTTTCAATAGCTAATTTCACATAGTGGGAAATAAGCTCCGACGGCGGTACTGGGCGATTGTTGAACAGGTTCGAGAGATATTTAGCTTGTTTGTAGTAACTGCAAAAATATATTATCACTACATAGTATAAAGCAAAGTCGCTTTCCGCTTCCCGCGTATGTATGTATGTATGTTTGCTTATATCTTTAAAACTACACAACGGATTTTGATGCGGTTTTTATTAATAGATAGAGTGATTCAGGAGGAAGGTTTATTTGTATAATACACCATATGAGACACCATTCTGCAATACAGTGAAAACTAAAGCAGGAACCAGAGCATCACATTCTGTAATCGTATATTAAAAAAAAAATTAGCCGTGTTGGCTAAGTGGAGGTACTTCGACTTTCAATCTGAAGGTCGTGGATTCGAATCCTGGCGTGCATCAATGGATTTTTCTGTTCGAAAAATTTATATGCGCATAAAAAATACGTGCTCAAAACGGTGAAGGAAAAAATCGTGAGGAAACCAGTTAGTATTCTTATAAGCGGCGATGGGCTTGCAACCTGTCACTTATGGAATGCTAACTACTGCAAAATGTGGGTATGTGCCAAATATAATGTTTGGACGTGCCTCTGACTACCTCCACTAGACATCTTCGAAAGATCTAAGCGTCTAGATATCTGAGAGGATGTCTACCGTACTTGGGGATTACAGTCGTGATCCTATTTATTTAATTATTTATTAAAAAAATATATATGCATATAGTATCATGGCAGTAATCCCCAAGTACGGTAGACATACCCTCACATCTTCAGGTGCTCAGATCTTTGAAGATGTCTAAAGAGGGTAGTCAGAGGCACTTTCATTACACACACATTACATTTGGCATGCCCACATTGTGCATCTTATATTTGAATGCGATAAAAACATTTGTATATATATATACTAGCGACCCGCCCCGGCTTCGCACGGGTAGCATGTTATTATACATATAAACCTTCCTCCTGAATCACTCTATCTATTAAAAAAAGCCGCATCAAAATCCGTTGCGTAGTTTTAAAGATATAAGCAAACATACATACATACATACAGACGCGGGAAGCGGAAAGCGACTTTGCTTTATACTATGTAGTGATATATATAGGTGCTTCTGTATCGCCATTCGAATCCTACATTGTTGTAACCTCAAAGTTTCAAGTTACAAGGTAAACCAACAATGGCATATAACTTCTCAACAATGACTATGTTATTTTGTTAAAAGTTACATCGTTAAACAACGCGCCGTAAATACATGGTCATGAAATAATGCACAATGCAATAATTTTGCGGTCGGTCTTTAACCATTGGGAAAGTTGGTATGAAAGTTAGTATGAGCTAGACCAGCGGAAGCCCTCCACCATGACGTCACATGTCTGTTCTCTCAAGATCTGTTCCGAGATATTTCACATCGTGTGTATCGCATAACAAAACTTCAACGCCCGCGCCGTTAGAAACATCGCAGGAGTGGTCTGCCTTTAGTGGTTAACCAAGTTTGACGGTAAGCAAAAATATTTTTCAATATATCGTAATTTAGAACTATTGATTTTTATCGAGTTTGCGAATACAAGACTGTCCGCACGGGACACCTTGAGTTTCTAAATAAAAACACGAATACTATTGAAGATATTTGTTTTAATTAAGAAATATAAAATTATAAATATATTTTGAGCCGCTTATTGCCTCCATTGCAGTAGAATGACGGTTTTTGTCGGTTGGTACGATTGGTAGCTTCCCGTGGCCCTCGCATTGTGGTAGCCTTTTTTCTCTGTGGTTCGACTTTGGATAGAGGCCTTTTGGCGTGCCGCGACAGACTATTGTAACATAGTCGAAACGCCGGGAAATCAAATGAAATGATAAAGACCCGTGTAAAAATCAATAGTTCTATGTAAGTAGTTTATATATATTTATAATTACTGGAAACCCGCGCGACTTCGTTCACATGAAGTTAATTTCAAAATGAATTCAAACCCCGCTGCACCCCCTTAGGGGTCGAATTTCGAGATTTCCTTTCTTAGTTTCAAGTTTCTAGGAGCGGTGGTTGGGGCTGTTCGTTGATAGATCTGTCAGTCAGTAAATGAGTTTTATATATATATATAAATGAAGTTACCTGTCATTGCTTATCATCTCTTTCAAAGCAGGTCGGAGGTTATCCGCCATTTTAAAATCATCAAATTCTACTTTAATGGCGTAACCCAAGCGTGCTGCTTGTGCCTCGTTTGTATGTTGATCCCCAAACACTGGAACTGCCAATAGTGGAACTCCGTAGCGTAATGCTTCGAGGGTGCTGAGTAGACCGCCGTGGGTGATAAAGAGCTTGGTATTATTGTGGGCTGTTCAGGATTAAATTTGTGTGAATTTTCTCAAGATAATAAACAATAAATATAAGTAAATTAGTGGATTTATTACACTAGTACTTAAATTATAAAAGTGTCTCAGTGTTTTATATTATGGCAATAAATTTTACATTAGACATAATATATAGCCCCCAATTAAGCTATCAAAACCAGATAACTGATAAAATAAACTTACTTTTAAGGGTCCGTATCTCAAAAGATAAAACGGAGCGCTTAGTAAAGGATCACTTCGTTGTCCGTCTGTCTGTTTGGCTATCGTTCTGTCTAAATGAGGCTTAACTGAGGGAAAATTCAGCGTCTATAAAAAATGTAAGCTACTAAGCCATTTAAACTTACACAAGATAGCAGCTTGCGGCATCCAAGCCTTGACGTGGACATTCTTCGGTAAATCCTTCAGTTCCTCTTCGAACTTCCACAGCACAGTGTAGGGTAGTTCTCCTAGTAGTTCCAAGAGGCTCTGTTTGGTCTCAGCTTGTAGGCCAGACGATTTTAGTATGGAACCCATGCTGAAATAAACTACTCCGTTTGTGGAAGAATCGAGAATGTTCTGGATGTCCTGTCGGAGTACAAAATTAACTTTGAAATTGGTCAACTGTAAGGACACGAGTCCATGATACATTTTTTTAAATTAAATCGCTGTTTTTATATATTTTCACAAGTTCTCTAGAGGCTGAATTTCGAAAAAAACAATTTTATTGGGAAGTTTTTCATTTACTTACCTCATGATCAGCCTTGAGCAGTGCATTCACCATGACTTTAGCGAGAAGGTTTTGGCTGCTTGTTGGTATGGGAAAGATGTATAGAATGTGGTATCCATGAATAGAAGATATTGCGCCTAGAGTGCATAACGCTATTATAAATATCTTCAAATCCATGTTCTTTAGCTGAAAAGTTAATTAGTGAAGATGCTATAATAAACACTAAAGTAAAATAAAAAACTATGACAGAAACTTAAACTAGATTAAAACTTAACTCAGCGGTCTTATCGCTAAAAAGCGATCTCTTCCAGACAACCTTAGGATGGAGTTAACATAAAGATGAATTCCGAACCTGAGTGAGATTGTAAGTTTGAATCCCATTCGTACCAACGTATGACTTTCGGTTTTATGTGAGCATTACTAATGCTTCCAAGCGGTAAAGGAAAACATCTTGAGGAAACCATGTCCTAGCTAGAGTATAAATAATCAGTGACCGACCGAAACTAGAGTTTCAGTCGAAACCGAAACTTATTTAAGTAGCCATGTTTTATTTTATTAGCTTAAAATGTGACGCGGTGTGCACAAGCACTTATTCGACAATTTGAATTTATTTTGTTGGGGTGGTTTAAGACCACATTTTCGGCTTCGAAAACCCAAAAAAAAGTACCGAAAGTTTCGAGGTTTTTCGAGCACCACGAAACACAGGTCAGTCGGAGCTGCAAACTTGGTTTAACACTACCGGCATCTACCATAACAACATATCAAAAATGCAGAAAGTTTCGAATAATTTTGATCATCGGAAGGCATCGACTGTCGATATTTATTTAATGTTTTTAATGACTGACCTATTTGGTCGAAACCGAACGTTTTACCATAGACCACACCATTACACTTTAGACCATTAGTCCTATTCAGTTTTATTACCAACTAGCGACCCGCCCCGGCTTCGCACGGGTAGCATGTTATTATACAAACAAACCTTCCTCCTGAATCACTCTATCTATTAAAAAAAACCGCATCAAAATCCGTTGTGTAGTTTTAAAGATATAAGCAAACATACATACATACATACATACGCGGGAAGCGGAAAGCGACTTTGCTTTATACTATGTAGTGATGGTCTATTCCAAGATGACCAATGAACCAGTGACACAAGAAGCAATAACACACGTTTTTATGGCAGTTTGTTGTTGTTTGCATCGATACACACGCGCGTTAGCATCGCGTTTGGTGTGCTAAGGTCTACACTCTACAGGCTGCATCTGACGCGTGCGTATCGCGTCTGTATTGATACAAAAGCGCGTCGACGGCGCGTTTAAAAAAAAGTGATGCACAGGCACTAAATAAAAATAATTATAAATGTTTTCTGAACAGACAGCTGTTCAACTTTTATGACAGTTTAAGAAAAGGTACCTCTTCCATCACTGATTAAATTATACTTACCTGTTATTTGGTTTACTGATGTTTTAATAAATCTGCCAGAGAAGCGTTGATGTAGTTATAAAAATTATACAGTTTTACATCAAAGATAAGAGTTTTATCTTCTCTAATATTCTATCAAGAGAGCATGTTAGGTTAGGAATTACTGTTAGATAATGACTGAGGCATAGAGAACACATTTTTGTTCACAAGTTAATAATTTAAAAAGGTTCTTTCTTATAATTTTCCATTATTATCTTATTTTAATTAGGGCGGTTTACAATAGATATTTTAAAAGGACATGCACTGTTTTTTTTAAATATATTTAATGAAATATTTACACGGTATTAATCGACTAGCACTAAATTTAGTAGGTAGGGGGCCGTCTATTAATCACATCGACTACATAGCCTAATAGACGCCTAATGGCTTCATTTCTTCAAACAAACAACTCTGTCAAGTCAGTGAGGTATGAGGTACGGGGGAGTGGGAAAAAATGCATTCTGATTGGCCGATTCAAGATGACGTGATTCACTAGGGATGGGAAGTGTTGTCATGAGTTGTCGATAGCAGTCAGAGGCACGTCCAAATATTATATATGGCACATACCCACATTTTGCAGCTTTATTAAGTTTGATAATACGGGAACGGGAACGGGAACGGGAACGGGATCGGGATCGGGATCGGGATCGGGATCGGGATCGGGAATAAGTAGTTTTACTAGTTAGGTCCAACTGTTGTTGTTACTACTATGTAGGTTTATCGATCATCAATTATTGAGTAGTGGTACAACACTATTGACTTTCGACAAGGAAAATAACCAGTGTAACTTGAGCTTGTGGTAATGGTTTTTTAGCATAAACAGACGAGATGTGCACGGGTCAAGGATGTGGTCGGTACTACTGCAGGTTTGACGCGCGGTATTTTTTATCGGCCGTATAAGCCTGATGTTTTGGATGACAGTGTTCGCCTTGCATGCGGTGTCTTCTGGGCTATGTAGTCGATGATTAATCACGTGAGGTTGGAAAGGGGGGGAGGGGATTCGGCAAAAATCACGATATCACAAGGGGAGGGGGTGTAGTAAGATATAACTTGTATTTTTTTTTTTGAAAAACGTGTGATTTCTTCGATCGCATCCTTTCTGTTTAGACATATCATGGTTTAGAATAAAATTAGATTATACTTTATACCAGTATTTAAGGATAATAATTATTCAAAGATTCTTTGTAGTTACTAAAAATACAGGTCATTTTGGGGGGGCGGGGTACTACTGTTCTTAACCTCACCACATATCACCAAGGGGGAGGGGGAGGGGTTAAAACATCACGTGAAAGTAGTAGGTATTTGTAAATACACAAATACGAGGGTAAGAAACTATTGGTATCGGTATAGGTAATCCTAAGAACTGCGCATGTACAATAAGTTGTTATTCATAAATTTAATAAAATTAGTTTAGACTATTACTACACACCTTTATGTAAGTATAAAACAGGCCGCACAAGCACTGAAACTGCGTCCGGTTACCTAATATGGTTCGCTAAAACACCAAAAGTCGGGGTTTTACAACGCCTGTTTTGCAAACCATATTAGATTACCAGACGCGTTTTCAGTGATTGTGCGGCCTACCTTAGAGATTGAACCCCAAAAACAATAGTTTTAGCATTTTCTCTCTCGTTTTATACTCAACGGATAGAAATAGTCAAAAATACTACATGAAGCAATGCATTAAAAAGGTCCTTTAAGATGCTGAGTGTTTATTTAAATGCATAATAATGATCTTTATAGAATCCACTATCTCGACCAGAACACATTAATTGATATATGTACTCGTATTAGGTAATAACGCGATAAGTACTTATAATATGTATGTATTGTATACCTGTAAGAACAATCTATTAATATTTATGTAATGCAAGTGATTAAGTAGTATAAGAAATATTTAGGACTAGCAGACCCGCGACAAACGTTGTCCTGTCCAAATGACAATAATCGCATATAGTAAAGCACGTTGCTATGACGACAGATGTCAGATTTTTTGCTCACCAGCTCCATCTATACTAAAATCAACCCCTATGCGTTTTTTTATCATATTGGGGATGTTTTTCGTGTTTTAAGTTATTCTATTTTTTATTCGGGCATTACATCTACAGCAAATTTCATCTTAATCCGTTTTGTCGTTTAGGCCTAATTGAGGCACAAACAAACTCACAAACTTTCACATTTATAATATTATTAGGAGAGTATCATAATACTATTAATGCAAAAGTTTGGATGTTTTTGATATCCAGATACAATGCAAGCAATGCTAGTATTTAAAACTTTGTTTTTACCAGAATCTACAACAGAGTGGACACTTCTCATTATATATATTAACTTGCTCGGAAGTCTCTACAATCTGAGAAATATTCTGATTTCGATTTCTATTTGTATTTTCATTGAGTATTGGATTTTCACGATAGGCATTCACTTTTTTGGGTTTCTTAGTGTATTTTCTATTTTTCATCATTTTCATCATGTGTCATCCAAGCGTGATCATGTTGTCTGTGGTCTCAGCGTAGAGTTGATGGGTGCCCTTTGTGCCAGCGGAAACTTCGTGGTGAGGTCCCACTACGCAGTGTTGAAGGATACAAGAGTTGAGTGTAGCACCGTTGTAGACAATGCAGTCTTGGAGAACGGATCTGAAAATAAAAATAAGAAAAATATATATTTGCCCACAATTTTCAAACTCATATTTTATGAATGAGGGTGTGGTTATTGACTGATTATTTATTTATTTGTTAATATCAATCTTAATAATAATGGGCTATTTGACAAAATTTTGAAAACCATTTTACATTATTCAGTAGTGACTGTGCAACCCGTAAAAAAATATTATTTTGAATTCTGTTAAGTATGGCCCTAAGAATTTAAATATTGTCAATTTAAATAACCAGCAAAAACGCTTCGCAAATGGCGTCGCACTAGTTTCTGGGACGTCACATGCTTGTCAACAAGTATACAAACGTCAAGTTTTTCAAGGCAGGCTAAGACATACTGACAAGCATGTTACGTCATCGTCGATTCGACCACCGTTCACCATCCTGCCCTATTTGTGTTATGTGTCAGGCGTAAAAAAATATTTGAATTATGGGTTTTTTAATTTAATATTGTTTATTTTCAAGTTATTTTACTCCATAACGCTTTTTGAAGGTATAATTTACATAGATTACTATAGACAACACCTTATTTTCATACTGTCAATTAGTATTATAAATGCGATAGTTTCAGAGGTTGTTTGTGCTTCGAACTCGGCCAAACTGGATTTGGATGGAAATTGGAATATATTTAGTTTATGTGTAGATATAACACAAAATCACCAATTTTTATAAAATAAAATAAATAAATAAATAGGATCACGACTGTAATCCCCAAGTACGGTAGACATCCTCTCAGATCTCCAGACGCTTAGATCCTTTGAAGATGTCTAGTGGGGGTAGTCAGAGACACGTCCAAACATTATATTTGGCACATGCCCACATTTTGCAGTAGTTAGCATTCCATACGTGACAGGTTGCAAGCCCATCGCCGCTTATAAGAATACTAACTGGTTTCCCCACGATGTTTTCCTTCACCGTTTGAGCACGTGTTTTTGATGCGCATATAAATTTTTCGAACAGAAAAATCCATTGATGCACGCCGGGAATCGAACCCACGACCGTCAGATTGAAAGTGGAGGTACTGCCCACTCGGCCAACACGGCTCGTATGTTATGAAGTTATGGCACCAATTTTAATCACACAATTAATATAATATTTAGACATGCGTCTGATTATTTACCTCCTTTAGTCTACCGTAATTCGAGATTATAGTTGTGATGCTATTTATTTTTTATATGGATAAAATAAAATATACAAAACAATAGTACATACCCTTCTTTGACATTGACATTATTCATTATGATACAATTGGTCAATCTAACTTTGTTCTCAATAGTACAGTTAGCGCCGATAAATGTGCTCTTGATGGAAGTCTTTTCACTGACAACACTTTGGTCGCCCACTGTACAGGTGTCATCAATTTGATTGGTTTTTATTTCACTGCTGTGATAAAAACGGTCTGGTAGAGGTGAGCCTGTTATAGCCTGCCATTTTGATAGGATCTGAAAGTAAATAAGTGATTTTCATGATTTACAAAATATGTTACAATAATAACAAAATGTTAGGAAAGAAGGTGGATTGATGTGAAACGAGAGGTAGAAAAGCAGGATGGACTCAACCTCTCCAAATTAAAAAAAAAACCGGTCAAGTGCGAGTCGGACTCGCGCACAAAGGGTTCCTTACCTACCATTATCTATAAAACCGGCAAAAAAATCACGTTTGTTGTATGGGAGCCCCCCTTTTAAATATTTATTTTATTCTGTTTTTAGTATTTGTTGTTATAGCAGCAACAGAAATACATAATCTGCGAAAATTTCAACTGTCTAGCTATCACGGTTCATGAGATATAGCCCTGTGACAGACAGATGGACAGACAGACGGACAGAGAAGTCTTAGGAATAGGGTCCCGTTACCCTTTGGGTACAGAACCCTAAGAAGGTCCCCCACATTTGAATCACAATTATTCCAATTTAATTGGTATCAACTCGCTTGTTGTTGATGAAATTGAAAATGAGGAAGATATGGCAGCAATTGAAGAAACTGTACAATAATGTTACAATATTAGTTGAAAGGTATTTAGGTTAAATATAATTCCAAAATTACCTTGCTATTTGCTAGATAGTATGATGACATTTTATTGATTCTCATGCCAAAAGACTCACTGCTCGGCACATGTGCGTAGCATTTTAGTTTATCATTGTGGTACACAAGCTTACTACCAAACCTGTGGTCATTATAACCCGACTTGCTTCTCACTTGATATTCGTAACCAGTTTCACAAGCAAAGTCAAAGATTGTCTTCCGAACATCCACATTTTTCTCTGAGGTACCTCGTTTCTCAGGTATTTTAGGCCTTGATAGCTGTTTCCTCACTATGTATGGTATAAATTCTCCTTTCAGTGAAATAAACTCATCGTTTTGTACGATGAAATCCACAACCCACCGTTTCATTACGTACACATGGGCATCTAACAATTGTGAGTACAAACTTATTGAAGAAAACTTCTTTGCAAGGAGTCTTGGTATGGTTAACGTATCTACATAATCACTTGCACTGGCTAGTAGGACTAGCCGTTCAGTTTCTTTGTCAATGCACGCAAAATCAGTATCTGTTTTGTTTTTCTCCTTGATTCCTGGAAGCTGGATCCATTCTTCTGGACCATTGTTGAAAAATAGGGTTGTTAAGGCTGCATCATGCTTCCTATGGAGATTCAGTACATCATTCAGATTGACGTCAGTAATCAAATCACCAGAGACAATTAATACATCTGATGTTATTCTGCTGCTGATGTGTTTTAGTGAATCAACAGTTCCCCAATCTTCATCAGATGGTATAACTATTAGCTCGTATTTAATGGTCAGGGGACACTTTTCTAGTGCATTGAGAATGTTGGATTTGTCATCATCAAGAACAATCACCATTGTTTCTGAAAGTAGTTACTTTTTTTATTAGTTATAAGCTTAATCAAATAAATTATCTCAAGATACCTATAACTCTTGTGTTAATGACTTGAGTGACTGATCTATCAACATGCAGCCTAAAACACTAGTCCTAGAAACTGGAAAACAATGTTCCTTTTGGTGCGTAGGAGTGCACTAAAAAAAAATTCCAAAATTAAGTCATGAGGGTTTCTATTAGATTGATATAATTTTATTCATATACTACGGCCGTTCAGAGAATGCGTTCCTGACACGTCGCGATTGAACTGACGACGTAACTTTGTAATGGCGTTGCAGTTACGATAAAAATATTATTGCTGGTTGTTTACCGTTTTAACAATTGATGAGCATTAAAACAACATTATTATATCAATAATCAATTAATGTTATAATTTTGTGCCAAACTGAGTGTCAAATAACTTGGTAAACAATATTTTTCTAAATCTAAACTGCGCTATTACAAGGTTATGTCAGCGCTTTATATTTGTAGTGCTGTGCTAACAATAACAGGCAATACTAATATCGTAATCTGTTCTTATACAGTTATACTTTATAAAATAATACATTTTGTTTTTCTTTTTAAGAATTTGAAAATAATGGACGATAACTTTTATTAAATATAAAAATAAAACTACGACAAAACAAACTTTGTAACAAAGAATAAATAAAAATAATATATTATATTAATATTACCCTTTTTTGGTTTCCACTTAAATAACTAAAATATAAAACTATTTAATTTTAAAAACTATTTAATTTTTTTTTATTTTAATTTTAAATGATTCCGCCAATTTAAAACGAAAATAATCTTAAAAATAATGCGGCGGTTCATTTTGGAGGAACGGTAACGAACTCAGTGTTATGTTGTGCCCATCACTAGTCGTGACTAACTGATAGGTGTCAGGAACGCATTCTCTGAACGGCCGAACTATAGTTCTAGGTACATACATTGTGTAATTTCTGTTAATACTAATGCAATATTTTACTGCATGAGAGGACTTGCATCACAGCACAGTACCTACCTACAGTTCAGCATTTTAAGACGAGATGTCCTAAGACTAAAGCCATAAATATGATAGCAACTATCAGGGAAATATGGTGCACCTAATGATTGGGTTTTTTCATACCTTGTATTCCGATCTTCTCCAACATATTCAATGAATACCATAGCACGGGGTATGGGCCCACCGGCAGTAAGCATTTTGAGACGGTGGCACCGACATCCAGCATGCGGGAGCCATGTCCAGCAGCCAGAACCACAGCTTGAAATTCTATTATTTTATGCATTATGACCTGTAAACAACGCATAAATTATAACGCTGCAATGTTTTAAAATGTCCTGACGTACATTTAAGTTCAAGAAACTTTACCTAATAGAAAAATACATAGGTTTTTGTTATTCTAACACGAAAGAAAATGAAATCAGTGGGATACCCTAGATTTATGGAAGAAGAAAGGTGACGTACATACATCGATCGACCGACACGACGGACAGACGTTGACAATTGACATTGACAAACAGACAGACAAGTTGTCGTTTTACGATGAAGTTGACATTATTAATAACGTGGCATCTGACTAGTCCGTCCGTCCGCCCATTGCTCACAGAACATTTTGTTCCAGTTGTTCCGTGGTCCAACACAACGCTTTCTACTACATAGTTACCACAGAGATTTTTTATAAGTACTACCTACATACTAGGTACATCGACCACAACATAGCATCTATGCTATGTGGTCGATGTACCTTTATAAAGCCTGGGCTCTAGCCTCATTAGATGCCAATGATCTACTATTATTAACTAGGAGGTCTAGGAGGACAAAAATTGCTCAATGAGTTGATTTGCTTTTTGCGCCGTAGGTTGTGGCGGCATAAATCCCCGGACAAACATATTTGTGTGATGAAAAATGTTTGTTCTGTGTATGTATTTTGAAGGAGTATTTAGTAAAAAAAAAAGAAATGCACCTATGTATTTATTTATTTATACTTTAATTGCACTTATAAAATAAAAACAAAAAGGCGGACTTAATGCCGATGCATTTTCTACCAGCCAACCTAATAGGTAGTGAAAAATGTAGTTGGTAAATAAAAAAAAACTTAAGAACTAGGTAATGAAAACATGTAAAAAAATGTAGGTACCAACTAGGTAAGTACTTATTTATTATTTATGTATTTTATCACTTAGTAGACGTTACCTATTCGCTCGCCTTCGCCCTAGTTTTAGTGTAGGTAGATAGTTACCTACTTAGTTTATTTTTCTAATCAACCTACGAATAAATAGGTAACTAGGTACATTATGGTTTTAATTCGTTTAATAATAGTTATTTTAAGTAGATCACAAGCGATAGGAGTAGAGTAGGTAGGATATTCATAAATTAGTCATAGTCTCGAGGGGGAGGTGGAGTCTCATTTTCCTGAGCTGGAAAAGCATATCCAAGACTTGGCCGGAAGTCTGATGGGGTCATGTCAGAGACAGCGTCCTCTTGTTCTTGAACTGGAAAATGTAAAGACAAGTTTGCTTTGACATGATTCCGAAAGTTTGCTTAGTAGGTATCTAGGTGAGTTTTATTCAAATAATCAGGAAAACCACTTGAGGAAACTGATATAGGTAATATTAGAACCCCAAATCTTTGCAGAATTTAATTGTGTATGTACCTATCTATACCTAGAATCTACGTCTGGGTGTCTTTTGCCAAAATCCTCAAAACCTTAGTTTGACTTACTCTGATCCGTTATCGATGGCTGAGGGGTAGTCTTCCGTACTATACACTGAGCGCATGGTTTCATTGTTTCATCGACCATGTAAACCTGCAAGAAAGACGATGTGAAATATTGGTAGATTAGGTTAGTTGACATTTACGCAGGCGCTGAGCAAGCAATTATCAATAATTGCAGTTACCATCTGCCCTTGCTATACTTGAAGTCTAAGCATGCTAATGCTACTGTTCACTAAACATACGAATCATAAATACCTACAGCTTGGAACTACCTTTAGAGCTAAATCCTTATTATTTCAATCTCACAAACGAAAGGCGTCAAAGCTCTGTTTTACCATGAATAATTGCTTACCTTTCCATCAGTACCCAGTGCTGTCGTGACTTGGCGTACCGCGGGTGTTATGATCATGCTGGCAGGCACCCGACTCATGGTGTTGGAAACTACCGTGTGGGAGCCACCGCACCAACGCTGGCAGACGTGAGACCTATAAAATAAACAAGTACCTAAACCTTCAGCGCATTATCTACCTTACTGATAGTTTTGATTCTAAATAGGTATTATAAAAAATGCTAAACGGACAAAGATTTTATGTTAGCAACAAATTCCGCTAAACTGCTCCTAAAGAGTCTAACCCTAGGTAAACTTCCAGCAAAAACTTCCCAGCATAGAGCCTGGATGAAATACAATTATTAGAATTTGTAATTCGCTTTTTATGCGGACAAAAATATGAAACAACAAAAAACTGGAATTTAAAACTGATTTTCGCAAAGTCACACCTGTAGACATCACGTTATGATGCGTTACGTTATACGATGCGGTCATTTATTACCTGGGATCCCTTGGATGAGGAATTGGACGTCCCGGATAGCATGGGCCGTGATCCCCATCCTCCTTCGGCTTGGCAGCCTCAGAGCCAATAGCCGGCGGTCTCATCGCCGGCAGCGCTGCTACCATCCCATGTTCCTCCAACAGCATATCAGCTGGCGTAGCACAGGATAAGCAGGTTGCATCGCGGTGGAGTTTCTTTGCGACCGCTGCAGCTCTAGGCTCTCCTACAATTTCCATCATTGCGTTGAGCCTACAGCGTAGCATTTCGAGGTTCTTATTGATTTCTTCTTTTAGCGAGACCACTTGGATCCAGTCGGCTTTTTCGCTCAACTCTCGCAAGAGGTCTTCTATGGCTTTCTGAAGGGTATAAATAAAATAACAGTTAATAAGTAAGCAGTAGATGTATTAATAACTAATGGAAACCCTCACGATTTGGTTTACGTAAAGTTATTTTCAAACAAACTTCACCAACAGCTGCACCTTCATAGGGTTTGAATTTTGGAAATTATTTTCTTAGTAGGTAGTAGGTACACACTAAAAGAATACTCGCTCTGAATTTCTAGGACCATTGGCTTAGGCTGTGCGTTGATAGATCAGTCGGTCAGCATGCATTTTATATATCTAGTTAGATGATGAAAAGTACCTGGGAACCATGTCAAAATTCAGTTGCTCAGTTTACTAACTTGCCAAATAGTTTCCTGACTGTTGAACTTATCGTAAGCAGCTCCGATCCGCTTTTCTATATCACCTCGTACGGCGTCAAACTGATGCAAAGCAACTAGTCCATTCAGAGCTCCAAGTCCAGCTTTATCGCGAAGAGCATCAGCCACTTCATCACGATCAGACTTGGTTTCTCGCAATATTTCTATTTGTTTTCGAAGCGACTACCAAGGACAGAAAAAATAATCGATAGATAATCCTCTAGAAGATATAAAGCTGTTAGGATGAGTTTCCTTCTACGCGGAGTTGGGCGGAGCAGTGCGGAGCGGACCAAAACAGCGCTCAAATATTCGAGTTTGTAAACATCGAGCGCTGTGTTTGGTCCGCTCCACATAGATGGAAACTCACCCTTACTCTACGTTAACTACTTTGTTCATTTGCAAATGCTATCTACCAGTAGATAAAAAAGGTTAGGTATAAGTGACAGAAAGAAAATACTTCAAGATCGAAAGCTAGCGCATTTTGAGTGTTCTTCAATTCCTTTTGCCTGATCATTGTATCATCAAGATCCAATTGAAGGGTGGAGAAGTGGCCGTTCAACTCGGCAACCGCTGAAATAAGCAAAATATTTATTATAGCAGTTGGTACTCGTATCTCTGTGAACATGCTGTCTGAACAAACAGTTTGTTTTAGAAAAAAACATTTTCTTACCTGTAGTATCACCGCCTGCATTGGCAAGCACTTCAGCCATAGTTTCTAAAGCTGTTTCCAAATCATGCTGCATTTGAGTTAGTTCTTCTTGATAGTTTGACATCTGTGAGGTTAGGTAAATTAGTTATTCTATCAGCATGTCAAAAAAGTTGAGACAAAGAAACACTATGCATGGTTTACCTGTGAAGAAAGACTTGTATCCAGAATGTTAATTTTTTCAGAGTAGTCGGTAACCAAAGCTTCTAAATCGTGCATTCTTGTACCCAGGTCTAGAGATGACTCCAATTTTCCTTCTGCCCAAAAACATTAGCAACATACCTGTTGAGCTAAACAAAAAAATAAAAAAAAATCTTAGACTACCTCCTTAAAAACGTTCTTACCTAGTTTACTGGCTAATTTGAAGGCATTATCAGAGTTAACTGCACTCTTCATGGTTAGATTATTAACTGTTTTCATTATATCGTCGTACAGTTCTTGCATGGCGTTGCTGAAAACCAAATATTAATTTATATTGCAGTACCTTTTTATCAACTAATTCCATGGTATTGGCAGATATCTTACTCTAGCTCTTCATATGTGATTCTATCGGGCTTTTCCTTTTCTCCTTCTTCAGTTCCCTCTGTTGCCACTGATGGCATTCCAGCTCCTGCCTCAAACTGGCCCACAGATTGCGGTAACGGTATTATCATAGATTCCTCTGAAGATGATTCCTGTGGTGATGGCTCTTTCCTTGTCGTTACTGCTGTTTTCTGGAAGACAGCAGATTTGCGAGGAGTCGCTGGGCTTTCTTTAGCTTTACCACTAGCGCGAGCACCAGCACCAGTACCAGTACCGCCACCAGCACTAGCACCTTCGAATAGTACTTCTGTATTCTTAAAAAAATTAAGAAAATGCAAAGTAACATAATTATGAGCAAAAACAAATGCCAACTTGAAGTGCACAAGTTTACCTCTTCAGTGCCACCGGTCAAATCAATTCCCGGTGTCTTACTAGCCAGATCAGTGATCAAAGACATCATTTGTTCCATAGCCTTTTCTGAGGCCTCAAGTCTAGCTGACAGCTGCAGTGCTGCCATGGCATCGGTGAGGGAGGCGCCTTTTCGAAGCTCATGCATAAGCTGAATATTTTCGGGAAAGCTTGCACTGCCAACTGGTCCGAACTTCTGCTGTAGCTGTCGGACTGTTATAGCCAACTTCTCAAACTGCTCTTGGGTCACCACTGATATTCGAGGCGCTTTTTCTCGGGAACCGCTCCTTCCTTTAGCTATTTCAAAATAAATTGGGTCATTACAGTTTTCAGCTGGTAAGGTTTTTCAAAGCAGAACATTGGGAATATCATACCAGCAAGGGCTCTTGCTTCTTCTGCTGGTATTCTTTCAACTGCAACGAATAAATATCGGATAAGTTTAAGTAAAGGTGTGACCAGAGAGTTTGTACCTATGTTATTATTATTATTATAGCCATTTATTCTCCGTTTTAAAGTTACATTAAATACATTTAATTCAATATACCTACATATTACTAATTATTCTTTTCTTAACTTATATTATTAGTATTTAATTTATTTTACTATGGAGATGCCCATTTTTGAGCAAAGGCCTCCCCCATCATTTTCAATAGAATGTGTATTTTTATCTTTTTGCTTCTTGCTATGTACAGGATGGGGGGTTTTGGTCTATTCTTCCCATGGGGACCAGCCATATTGGGTACCTATGTACTTACTGGTAATTAGATACAAAATAATATCTTACCAACTAGGAGCTTTTCATAAGTCGCTTCTGAAAAATAAACATTGATGGTATAAATAATATGGTAATATGGTGGAATACATAATGTGGATTCAAATTGGTTTAAGTGCAACATTATATTTTTAACATATTTATATTTAACAATAAGAAAACTGTGAATCCTAGGTTACTTAAATAAATAAATAAATAAATAAATAAGATAGATGTTGTTTAATTTCACTAAGATTTATAAACTGACCAACAGAATCCATTGAAGCCATTGGACTTGGTGTCTTTTCATGTTCATCGCGGGAATCAGCTCTCTAAGGAAGAGAATCACCGTTAGATAGATATTCCTACAATCTTGTAGAATTTACTTATAGTTTCGCCAAGTTTAAAAGTAGTGGTCTTTCAGATTTCAATTGCGCATATCTCAGTAACGAAAATCTTTGCCCCCCTAATAACGAAACACAGTAAAATGTAAATTTGATGGAGAGGTACGCAATTTCAGTCTGTAGCATCTCTAATTTTAGTGTGAGTTTTGATAAAGTTAAAATCAATGTAATCAGTAACAGACTTACTTACCCAACAAGGATGCTAGCAAAAAAAAGGAGACTAAAAATGCATCAACAGTAGCAGGTAAGAACAACGCTAAAATAAACATAACAAAAACGCGATCATCCTAATACAAGGATGGAACTGTGAACCTGACGAATGACTCGCAATTCGGCCTCACGCTGCTCTTCAACGGCATCTAGAAGCTTCGCATAGTCTCCTGGCTGAACGACAAAGTCAAATTAATGAAACTATATTGAACAATACCACTATACAGATGGGATCAAGCAATATACGAGTATTATGAGGGTGAGTTTTCATCTACGCGGTGCTGTGCGGAGCGGACCAATGATCGCGCTCAAATATTCGAGTTTCAAAATGTCGAGCGCTGTCATTGGTCCGTTCTGCGCAGCTTTGCACTGCTCCACACAGCACCGCGTAGGTCGAAACTCACCCTAATAGATGGGATCAAGCTGACATCTATCACAAAGATAGATACCAACTTACGTTTGTGCGTAAGTAAAATAAATAAATAAATATTGGCGGACTTTACACACAGCGCCATCTAGCCCCAAACTAAGCAAAGTTTGTACTATGGGAACCAGATAACTGATAGAATACTTATATACTTTTGTAAATACATACTTATTATACATATTAACACCCAGACACAGAACAAACATCTATGTTCATCACACAAATATTTGCCCTGGGTGGGGATCGAACCCACAACCTACAGCGCAGAAGGCACTCTGCCTTCTGCGCTGTAGGTTGTGGGTACCATATACTACCAACTGAGCTGTGAGACCGGTCAAAGTATCTACGATATTCAGTTTACGAGTCCCTTTACTGGAGCCTACTAGGCTTATTATTATTTTATTATTGCGTGTAAAGAGATATTCCTGTCTTAAATCAAAATACCCCCCGTATCATCGCATGAATCATTATTAAATTTAGTCGTAATTTAGGTGATTTAAGTCTGAAATATCTCAACCCTAAAGTTTAATTGTGGTTTGGACTAGGTAGGTTTAATATTTTACTTCTGAATGTACTCTTAAATATTAAGAAATTCTATTCAATAATAATACTTACACTTCTTCTCGAGCTGGTCGTCTCAGTAGTTGTTTTTCCAGTTGATGATGATTTCTGTGTCGAAGTTTTATCTGAGGTTGACTTATCTGTAGTCGACTTTGATAACGTTGATCGTTTATCAGAAGACGATTTTTCTTTTGACGATGTTTTGTCTGACGAGTTTGGGTCGGAAGAGGGCTTTTCTGAAGAAGTTTTATCAGAAGTTGTTTTTGTTGAAGTTTTATCTGAAGAAGTTTTGTCCGATGAAGTTTTTTCAGCAGAAGTTTTATCTGATGAGGTTTTATCAGATGAAGTTTTATCAGACGAAGTTTTGTCAGAAGATGTCTTGTCTGAAGAAGTTTTTCCAGAGGTTGTTTTATCAGAAGTAGTTATATCAGATGTAGTTTTATCAGAAGACGTTTTATCAGAAGTAGTTTTTTCAGAAGTAGTTTTATCAGATGTAGTTTTATCAGATGTAGTTTTATCAGATGTAGTTTTATCAGAAGTTGTTTTATCCGAAGAAGTTTTATCAGATGAAGTTTTTTGGGAGGATGTCTTATCTGATGATGTCTTATCAGATGTAGTTTTATCAGAAGTTGTTTTATCAGAAGTTGTTTTCTCAGAAGTTGTTTTATCAGAAGCTGTTTTATCAGATGTTGTTTTATCAGATGATGTTTTATCAGATGTTGTTTTATCAGAAGCTGTTTTAGTTGATGCTGTTTTATCAGAAGATGTCTTTTCAGAAGATGTTTTATCTGATGTTGTTTTATCTGATGCTGTTTTATCAGAAGTGGTTTTATCAGAAGATGTTTTATCTGAAAGTGATTTTTGACCCAGACCACCCATTGTGCTAGATCTGGCTCCTTGCACCCCGCCTCTTTCAGGTCCTTGACCAGCTCCACCTCCCATTCCACCACCTCCTATTCCACCTCCTGCCCCACTTCCTCCTATGCCACCTCGTCCAGCCCCACCTCCTCCTGTCACGCTTCCTCCTATCCCACCTCGTGCAGCCGCAGCCCCACCTCCTCCTGTACCACCTCGTCCAGCCCCACCTCCTCCTGTCACGCTTCCTCCTATGCCACCTCGTCCAGCCCCACCTACTCCTCCCCTTCCTGGCCCGCCAGTTTTACTGACTGCTCCTCTTATTAGCCTTTTTTTCTTTTTCTGCATTGCATGTACTTTGACTTCGGTGACGGAGAGGCTAGATGAAGAAGGTTGGAGCGCCGTTCCAATTTCGATTTCGACGCGCCTCTCTAAGATCCTCAGTTGTCGTGCGAGAATGAACAGGATCGTTTGGATTAGTTTGTGATTGACGGTGTTGACCTGAAAATTAAAATATAATACGTATTGGCGAGGCCATCCAAACCCAATTAGTTTTGAATGAGTGAAGTCAGATTTATTATTTTGCTATTATTTTATCTCTCGCTCTCACCCCGCCTGATGCTGATGTGTCTCTTTTATAATTTAGTAGTATTCAGGTACCTACCTACATAAAATCGTTTTGCTAAAAGTTCCTACACATAGGCACCAATCGGCAGTAAGCATCGACTACATAGCCTAATAGACGCCTAATGGCTTCATTTCTTCAAACAAACAACTCTGTCAAGTCAGTGAGGTATGAGGTACGGGGGGAGTGGGAAAAAATGCATTCTGATTGGCCGGTTCAAGATGACGTGATTCACTAGGGATGGGAAGTGTTGTCATGAGTTGTCGATAGCAGTCAGAGGCACGTCCAAATATTATATTCGGCACATACCCACATTTTGCAGTAGTTAGCAGTCCATACGTGACAGGTTGCAAGCCCATCGCCGCTTATAACAATACTAACTACTGGTTTCCTCGCGATGCGATGCGATGCGACTGGTTTCCACCGTTTTAAACACGGGATCGGGATCGGGGTCGGGATCGGGATCGGGATCGGGATCGGGATCGGGATCGGGATCGGGATCGGGATCGGGATCGGGATCGGGAACGGGAACGCGAACGCGAACGCGAACGAGAACGGGAACTTAAGACAACATTTGTTAATTCTAAAGCGATAATATTATAAATGCGAATAGCAAATAGGTTACTTCCATGTAGGAACAACGCGAGCGAAGCCGCGGACGGAAGCTAGTTGGCAATAAGTAGTTTTACTAGTTAGGTCCAACTGTTGTTGTTACTACTATGTAGGTTTATCGATCATCAATTATTGAGTAGTGGTACAACACTATTGACTATCGACAAGGAAAATAACCAGTGTAACTTGAGCTTGTGGTAATGGTTTTTTAGCATAAACAGACGAGATGTGCACGGGTCAAGGAAGTGGTCGGTACTACTGCAGGTTTGACGCGCGGTATTTTTTATCGGCCGTATAAGCCTGATGTTTTGGATGACAGTGTTCGCCTTGCATGCGGTGTCTTCTGGGCTATGTAGTCGATGGCAGTAAGCATCTAAGCTAATCATTTTTTTTAATATTGCACGCACTAAGCATGATAACCCGGATAATATTTGGCCTGCATCACTCTCTCATAACTATCTTTAAGATTGACTGATTTATATGTTTCCTATAAATATTTATATTTCGTTCTGTTTTTAATGGTTTTCCCTTATTTTGTAAAACAACTTTTTACTGTTAATCCTTGTGTTTTCGCGTCCACCATATTATAACTGTATTTTTTTCGGTTCTAAAGGCCACAATGAAGTCGAATTTTGCAACCAAAGTGCAGGTATCAAGGTCTAGAGATCGATTAGGTTCTGAACATTGTGTCTCCTATGATATCGATTTCATTTAATTCAAGTATGAGGATAATTATTGACTCATAGCTACAATAGTGCAAGAAGACAAAGTTCCTTTAGGCCATACTGTAGTGTTAATATCCAGCTGTATGTTTGGTGTTTTCCAACTTACATCGGGTTCTCCAAAAGCAGTGTCTATCATTTCTCCGACAGTCATTAGACTTGAATTAGAATTCGAGTTCGACATATTATATTTTTGCAATTACGAAGAAAGATTTATATTCAAAATATAGATAGGTTCAATTCTTTTTCTCAGGTAAATGATGATGTTTATATTATTAAATTGTCACTTTGATTTCTGATCATCATAGATTTTTGTAATGTCATTCATGACTTTGAAAAATAATAAAAAAATAACATCTCAAAGAGGTTATTAGTACAAGTTCTATATTATAATAGTTTGCAAAATAAGTGTATGTAGCACTGACCTCTATTATACAAGCGTATGTAGATATTAAAAAATAAAACAAATTAAATTAGGTATGATGTATATTTAAAAAATATTTACACTGTAATCCTTTATAAATATCTACAGGCAACTCATTGCAAAAGTGAATCCTTTAAAATAGTTACTACACGGCAAATAGTATAAGAAGTTATTATAAATCACATTTTGGATAACACAAATAAGAAAACGAAGAACGAAAAAAATACATACTTACTCGTACAGTACCTATAAATAGCTAATCTAAAGCTCTCAGTACATGTCTTAACAAAATACTACTTATGATTGAGCAAAAGTATGAAAGCCGAAGGAGCAAAGACTTAAAACCTATCATTCCAGATAATTTAAGTAAACCTTAGTAATCAGCTTCTGAGAGCTTGTTTTTATTAATTAACTGACTTTCCCATTTAAATAGGTACACAATTTTTTGAATTCTTAATAAAAATAGTATTAACACATCGGAAGTCTAAACATCAGAAAAATTGTTGAAATTCTCTACCTAACTATAATTATTATGATGCTAACTATCTACTTTTTTCTATACGAGCATTTTTTCACGAGCCAAGAAATGAAAAGATAAAATACGGTTGACGTTTTCCTATCAAGTATTTCCTCACAGGATATATTCATACAACACAACACATGCAAACGACCACTATGTTATCGTCTGCAAAACGTGTTGTACCGTGGCTCGTGGAAAAATGTTCTAAGAGCTTAATTTATTAGGCACGAGTCCGACAGTCAGTTGATTGCGAGGAGGCACAGGCGGGCGCCTCAACGGGCGGCGGGAGCGGCGGTGGCGCGGCTCCCACAACACTTTGACTAGAGAATGTCAGCGCAGACGCCGACGTCGGCTTGGTATGCTCAACACGACCAACTTTCAAACTGTGATCTTTATTATTGTTCTCACCCACTAAAACATTCACGGACACCCGTTCTTTCTTATACTTGTGATGTTCCTGGGGCACTAACACTGCGATTGGCGGAATTGGTGGAATGTATGCGTGGGGTTCATAGTTATCATCTACGTAGTCATCTGGATTCCAAGCCGCTGTTGTAGTGGTAACCGGAGACGTGGTTGGATGTTTTTTTGATGTGGTCGGAGGTATTTTTTCTGTTGTAGTTATTTTAGTCGTGGTAGCTCGTGAAGTCACCGGAGATGTAGTGGCTGTAGAGTTTGATGATACAAGTTCTGTCGATACAGTGGCCGTTACTGGAACGGTAAATATTCTTTTATTTATATTGGATCTTGTTTTTCGTCGTTTCTGTAGTTTTGGCACATCGAGGAAGAACGGATCAAATATGAGATCCGATTCTTTATAATCGTCATAATTTATCGGTACGATAGGCTTCACAGCGCTTACTACGTTGCCGACCGTGTAGTTCAATCTTTTTCCGTTACTGTCGCTGACCGACGCACTGGCAGTGACGATAACTCTAGGAGGACTTTTTGGTTTTGGTAAAGGTCGTTCGGTGACAGTGGGTGGTGCGACAGATCGAGCGGATAAAGATGATTCGTTTTCAGGCGAGGAGTCGTCACTTCGTTTACGATCATAGTAGAAGGGGTTGTACGGTAAGGGGCGTTGTGCCGGCAAAGCTGACGCTGGATAGTTCTGCTGTCTATGTTTAACAGAAGTTTCATGTCTCTCTGATGGCAGAGACGTCGGTCCTGGACGTAGAAGTTGATCTCGGGGATCGAGAGTAGTAGGACGGAACGGAGCTGGTTGTCGTTGTACGAATGGCGTAGGTCGCTGCTGTACTGGTCTCGGTGCTGTTCGAGACGACTCGTATTGGAAGTGGTCATATTGCTGTGGTGGTGCATGTGTAATGTAGACACCATCAGCAGGTCGAAAGCGGAACGAAATGGTCTCTGGCCCTGGATTTCGAGGTCGGTAAATGAACTCTTGGTCTAAATTAGAATGCACTTGAGTTGGTGTCACTAATGGTAGTATTGTTGAGGCAGGTGGTGACAGCGATGTCAATATCGGCGTTGGGGATGATATCAAATACGGCAGTGGTGACGGCAGACGCGATGATGTCGACGGTTTGCTCGTTGTGGTAGTGGTGGCTCTTGTTGTAATGGTTGTTGGCAATGTTGTCACTGGTGCGTGCGTCGTTGTTGGTGGTTGAGAGTAGTCCTCATAGTCTCCATCAATTTCTTCGTATTCTGAAAGTAGAAAATTACCTGGGTGAATACCTAGTTACGTCGGATAGTTACAGGAATCGGATTTTATTTCAATACTGATCATATTTTAGGTATTCAACTTTATTATTATTAAAATTTACCTTCAGTTAGTTCTTCTTCGAGAACTTGTATTGGTGGAGTTGTTGATGGCTGAGGTTTTCTAGGCTCTTCCTTTCTGATTTCCTGTATAGGATCTTCAGTAGAATCTGGTACTTCTGTCTGTATATGATGCTGTGGTCTGTTATAAGACGTTGTTGGTGACTCATCGATCGCTGGATCGGTGTGTGGTTCGAGACTGGGCTTTGTTGGTTGCTTTGACTGTTCCGTCGCTTGAGGTTTTTGTGGCTCTGGTGTAGGTGGAGCTAGGGTGCTGCCATATAACTCTAAATTTAAACTGTAGAACTTCTCAGACTTTGTACAATCTACTTCGTCAACCCGTTCACAAACTCTTGTCTCCTAAAAATGTAATAAAAGCATGTTTAATGAATTGTGCAATTTATTTTTATTTTCTATACCTTCTTTAGTTTATGTAAACAACAAGGTTTTACAATGTTGAAAGGGTTTCAGTTTAGAGTATAAACTTATAAGCCCAGTACGAAAAATAAAACCTGAACTGACTACAAAACTATCAATAGAAAAAAAGATTACCTGGTCAAAGACAGTGCCATTCAGGCAAAGGAACTTGATGTCCATGGGTTCATCCTGCTGGCCCACGGTGCACACGTGGAACATTTGGCAGGAGGTCTCCAGGTCGGCGTAGTAGCCGCCGATCACCTTGCCAGCGCATGTGAAGTTGGTCTCAGGCAAATTGTCGAAGTCCAAGTACTAAATGAAAGTTTTTTTATTACTATTTTACATATCAGAAAAAAAGACGTCGTTTTCTAAAATTAATTACACAATGTATACTAGAGCAATGAGTGTAATGTGTAAAACTATTTGAATGTAGTTTGTTATGCGACTATAAGCATCCTCGATGTAATTTCAAATCCCACAAAAAGTTACAATAATATATAACTACATCATTGCACCGCATTGTTTACATATTTTTATGAGTGCTTCTCAATAAAGTACACATGCTATAGTAGTCATGCCTACTTGTTTGTCTTATTGTGATAACACCAATAGTCATAATTTAGCTTGATATCAACTTATATTATATATCATACTAGCGACCCGCCCCGGCTTCGCACGGGTAGCATGTTATTATACATATAAACCTTCCTCCTGAATTACTCTATCTATTAAAAAAAACCGCATCAAAATCCGTTGTGTAGTTTTAAAGATATAAGCAAACATACATACAGACATACAGACGCGGGAAGCGGAAAGCGACTTTGCTTTATACTATGTAGTGATGATACCTATCTATGTAACAATAACAGTATTCAAAACTTACACCCGGTTGTATGGACCTGGATATCCGAAATTCGTTTTGAAATATGAATATCAGCAACCACAGCCAAACTGAAAATAGAAAACTAAATTATAAACCTTTATCGAAATAACTTTAGTAAAAGATACGATAATACTCCCGTATCTATTGATCCTGTTGATATTTGCAGCGAGTAATCAGAATCTTGATAATGAGAGTCGAGAGCGAACCTTACTAAATAGCAACAGGTTGTCTATGGGGTAGAAATAATTTTAACCTGTGGATGTACTGATACCTCCTTACTTTAACCCAAAATACTAAAAACTCCTTCGTCAAATGCATCATTAGCGTAATACCATGTGTAATAAATAACATAAAATTACCTTGTAAAGCAGAGGCGGAGCGCCAGACGAGCGCGCCGCCGGCTGAGAACCGAGCCTGCCGCCTCATCTGCAAAATAATAAACGAAAACTTATAGATAACACTAGTTTACAGTATATCTGTTGCCAAAATAATTTTAGCTGTTGCTAACTTTATATGGTATGCATATTTCAAATATATAATTAGATTTTTTTTCGCAGCTTTATTTTTTGAGTTTCAGCTATGACGTAAAAACCGAAAAAAAACACGTTTAAATAAGAAATTATTTATTAAAAATTTAAATTAATCATTGGCTTCTACAAAACTTCGTTTTAAAGCTTTTCTCTGATGTGTTGATTTAGGAAAATGGCGTATCAGAGACATAGTCAATAGTCAGACATCATATTCTTATCCCAAAAACCCTGATAAAGCTCTTCTATGACTCGTAAGTCTTAATGCATACATACATCTTATAGTTGAACTACCTAACCCTTTTCATCTTCTTTTCCTAAAGTAGGCCAACTGGCACTCAGAGAATACGCGTAAGAGTGAATATTATGAAATAATTTCTATTGCCCCATGTAGATGTAGGGTAGGTATCATGATCTTGTACTATTTTAAACCGTGCAGTTCCCAAAAAACCAACCTGTTCTAATCACACAGTGGAAACATGCAAGATTTGTAAAACAGTACCATACTTGAGGGCGCGTTGTGTGACCCTCAAAACACGACTCAACTATGATCAATTCCTAAAGCGATTGCATCTTATTAACAAAGTATAAACAAAACTATCCATACAATAACACAATAGCCAGGTCAGGCTATTCGCACGCATCACATCATGTCTCGCCGGTTTGACTTGCGACATTGAGGTGGAATTAAGGCGGGCGTATACCATACCGAGGAACATTATGTTACTGAACATGTTAATCAAAAGCCCGTTTTACTGTCGGAAAAAGTGAATCTTCAGTAAGTATATTATATCTATTTGTTTCCTTTGAGAAACAAATTCAAGTATTACCTACTTACCTACTATTATTCATCATGATTGTTGTAACACAAAGTGAAACGTCGAGATATATATTAAAACGCGATAAATACTCGTTTGAAATATCTATTTTATTTGAACGGCCACGGTCTTATTCTAGATAATTATGAGGATGCGCTAATCATCTGCGCTTCCGACCACAAATTATATACGGCGAAATTCTAATGGTTCAAGTCGGTTTTAGGATCATAAAAAATATCTATCTCTAGTCGTTTCAAGCCTTTAGCTTCCAACAATGAATCGTTCCGATATGCTTTATCCAAAATTACATAATAGATACTTCAAACAATAAAAATGTTGATGTAAAAAATGCTCTACTTTGTGTGATTAAGGAAGTAGAGTATTGAAACGATTTAAAATAGTATACTTACTAGAGTATTATACATAGAATTGGCCATAACTTGTTGATTCATGGCCAAGTTCAATTTTAGGGTAAAAATATATTAGATATTTTAAAATTATAATTCGGGGTTAATTTTTTTCTGAATTCGTTGACATCCTTCTCTAATCAACAGAATGCCATCGAAAACATAACTTGTAAAAAAAGCCAAGTCTCGCAACGCAACTCAGTTCTTCTACCGTAAAAAGTTGTGAGATTCATGTAATACCAAGTCGGTTAATTTATTCAGTCCCTACTTTAAGGGTCCTTCTGTCTTAAGTTATTACGTAAAGGTTAGCTAATTACGTAATAACATAACATTGTGTTTCAAATTTGAAGCTTCTATGTCTGCTAGAAGTGCCTTAAACTTTTGATGATCGGTCAGTCAGTCAGTCAGTGAGTGAGTACCGTGTTTATATAGTGACTGCTTGGTTACTGAAAATTCAGGCTTCTAGTTTTATCCACAATGAAGTATAGGGGGTCGAAAATGGCCTGAACTGCTTCGAGAAAAGGATGGTACCTACAGCCGTGCCGCTTTATTGCTTGACTTGGCGGGGGCACTGCTGTGCCCCCAGATAGTACATTTATTTACGTTTGAAAGTAAAAAAATATTTTGACAGCTCATTAGATAAATATAACACGATTAAAACCTTTCTAATCTTAATTATTGTAGGTAACAAGATCGTGGTCAATCCACGTCAATCTGTCTGTAAAGAAAGCAAGGCTTGAATTTGACAAAATTAAAATACCTTTTATATAGATATACTAGCGACCCGCCCCGGCTTCGCACGGGTAGCATGTTATTATACATATAAACCTTCCTCCTGAATCACTCTATCTATTAAAAAAACCGCATCAAAATCCGTTGTGTAGTTTTAAAGATATAAGCAAACATACATACATACAGACGCGGGAAGACTTTGCTTTATACTATGTAGTGATGTTGTTATATTAGTATTTTAATTTATTTGCAATCCTCATCGATTCACACAAAGAAGTAAGGAGTACTTTTGTTGACGTAGTCTCGTAAATTGGGATCGAGATGATTACAATTGTATTGCAATCTAACCGAAGGAAGTACCTACCCAGTATTAAACTGTAAATAACACTCCATTAGGAAGAGCTGGTGTTATGTAAGGTCCATTTAATTTGTAACAGTCGGTAGGTTTATTTATTGGTTATTACGTCTGTGCCATGATACCCACCAATGGAGCGGTTATCGTTACATATCGATTATGAAAGGGAAAAAATCGTGGAGGAGAGTGGTTTTGCATCTTGCGATCAACGTACCTCTACTTCAGAATTTCTTATGGAGTTTTTAAATGCGTCTCGGTGTCGCTTCCAACAACGTGGTAGGTATAAGTTATCTGTATTCTCTTCAACCTTTTGCCACCTAATACCGAGAGTTACTAGTACCATGACTAAAGAGCCTTATTCGTCAACTATTACAATCCCTCAAGCAATGTACATAATGGCTAATGGTTACCCGATATCGTGAAAGTTTTCGCAATGAGTTGTGTCAGTGTCCTAGGCGTGGTTTCCTTGATGTAAGACCAGCCCAGTGGACCGGAGCAAAACTGGAGCAAACTAGTAAGCGCTATTGCAAATTAGGCTTATTTTCGGCGCGTGTATAATCACATCTCGGAACAAAACGCAGACATGGCGCTACCGGTTATAGAAATTTGTGACTCGAGACGGCAAAGATAAATAAGCAGTAGATTAAACGACTTCAGAGATAGCCAGCGTGGAGCAAACCGATATGGTTACCGAGCACCTAGTTTTCCTGCATGAATTGGAGTGGTTCTTATTCCCAATACGTTTGTGTGACAAACACACCTACAAACAAACCCTTACGGAATGCTATAATACAGTGCCTAAGTCTTTCCAGCTATCTATACCATTCTCTCAGCATAAGCTTTATACAAAGAAAAATCAGTAATATCTAGAGATTTTTCTTGCGATGCTTAGGTTAGATGAATTACGAGTAAGTCCTGGAGCTATCTAGCACTATTTAATACTCTAAACGTATTGGGAATAAGAACCACTCCAATAAGTATGGGAATAAGTGACGTACAAACCCTCTATATTATAGAGGGTTTGTACGTCACTTACGGAATGCTATAATACAGTGCCTAAGTCTTAGGCCCTAAGACATTTTTAGATTTATTATAGAGTCTATAATAAACGTAAAAAAGGTCTGACTAGTTCATCGCGTTTCTACAACACCATGACGTGTTAAAACAGACGCACGAAAACGTTCAATACATAATATGACTACATCAGTAGGGTTTAAGCTGGTATTAATCTACGAGTTATTAATTATTAGTTTATTATCAGAAAGAAACCTACATTGGTTTTGCTTGGTTATCGCAATCGTTTACATAGAACTATACTTTTACATATACCTACTATCAGTCTATTAGACTACCATCGTAATAAGTTAAATTTTATTATGATAAACGCAATAGATTTATTTACTTGGGGACGAGCACGTAGATCTGTCTATTGTTGTAGGTACCTAATATGCTATTCAAATGGCCGTTAGCTGTCATCCATATGACAATATAACCTATCAAAAAAAAAACTCGGCTTCATACATTGTTTTACAGGGTGACCAAATATAACATATTTTGAAAAGCCTTTTAATAAAACCTTTTTATTAAATCAAGTCTGATTAAGTATGTAAGCTTAAGGCATATGTTTAATGGTCTAATGTTTGTACTTGTATTTAATTGCTTTTTCAAACAAGTCAAAGGTAAATAATAAATTGTCTTCACCGTTTTTGACGCGACATATTTAACAGACGCAACGTGACATATTAAACAGAGGTTGTCTTAAGATTTCAACATAATTACATAGGCTGCGATCTTGCAATAGATATCATTATGACATATAATTTTATTGACTTAATTTTATATGGATTTAATTATAGGTTTACGTTACGATCATAATAACAATGATGACAACACAACAAGCCTTTCAGAGATAGACGCAGGTAAGTCTTCTGCGACCTATTCCTATTTATATTTTATGGTGATACTTCAAATTATTGGTTTTTTGTATGGACTGAGTCTACCCGGACAAGACTATCTTGAAAACCATCAAACTTAAAAAGAAACTGTCTTTAATATAGGTAGCTAGTATAATTATCTAACGAATTATATAAAAATAAACTGTCCAGCTATTCATAGTTTTGAGTAAAAACGTAAATAGTGTATTAGAAAAGCCAACTTAGAAAAATAAATCTATCGAGATAAAACTCACCAAGTTTCTGTGTTGAATTTATCTAGATTCAATCCTTAAGTTATCTTTGTCATAAAAACAAAACTATATGTTTTGCGGTTTTAGGAAAACAACTATTCTATATTCATCAAAATAATTTATATCTCGTCTTAATAGTTTTTTTTCTGCATAATCGTCCAGAATTTGTTGATTTATTTTCTGAAATTCGTCCTAAAAGCTAACATAATAATGACGTTAGTTGTAAATCGCATCCATCGCTTAACAATAAACTTTACAAGGGATGTATATTGTATTGGAAACCAGGTCTTTAGTATTTGTTTGTTGTCTTTATTATTTGTTTCTATAGACATCGCATCTTTTCCGTACAATAATGTTTGATTGCAAATCAAAAGCAGCATTTCTCAACGAGTACAGACAATAGTCTCGAATGTAACAAGCAGACGTCGCAAGAACGGTGTATTGCTATACTGACCATACACTTGTCATAATATGGATAATAACGAAATATCATTTATGTCAATAAATGATATTTCGTTATTGTGAAAAGACAAATAATGGGTATTCTGCTTGTTATTAAAACATTCAAAATTAATGTATTGCGGATTTAAAGTAAAGGTCAAGGTCTGATGATTATTAAAAATACGATTGTTGTGTTTATGGTGAAAGTTTAAGGAAATAGGTACTAAAACTTTTTTATCTGCTGATTTCTTAATTAGAAGTGTTAAGAATTTAAAAATAAATAAATAAATTAAAATAATTTTTAAATGACAGAAAATAACAAAATCACGAACTGTCATAATTTTAGTACAGCAAAAATATAATGCTTGATTATTACTATTTTTTGTCATAAAAGTGATGTCAAACATTTTTATTATACCCATAATCAAATAATCAACACTGAATGAACAATAAGAAAGACAATATTGCAGGAATCACAAAGTTTATAAACAGTCTCGCTCGAAAAGCGACGCATGGCCACTTCACACGTAACGGACCGCGTGGGCTCTCCGTTATGTCATCAAGTGTGTCGGCTATGCCGGTCACTGTGCTACCGTACCACGATAGGTGATAGCCATTCAATTACCACGACTCATACACAAGTGTATCTTTCGAGATCGATCTAGAACTAGAACCAACTATCTAAGCTCAATGCGATGTACACCTATTTATTTGAAGTGTACAAAAATGCCCTTTTATAAGAGGATAATTATTATGATAAAGAACCACTACTTTCCTGGAATAGTTGTTATACTACAGTGGAACTTTGGAAATTAGTCAAATATAAGCATGAATCCTAAACTGGTAGGTGCAATGTCGTAAAAAAGTTCACTAAACATCGATGGTGACATATTACGAGATGCTCAACAATTTAATTTTTCTTCAAAATTTGCACAGCGCACATATTCTATCACGAAGTAACTGGTTTAGATCATTTTAATGCTATTATTGTATTACTTATCAGATATCCAGGAAGACTAAATCGTGACGCAGGAAATGTTAGTCAAAAAAGAGCACTTGCGCAACACGAACTTTGATCAACAATATATTTTGACCAGTATGGCAACTACAGATCTATCAGATATATATCCATCAGATCAAAGGAAGTTTGAAAGTAGCGCTTATGATAGACAAAATGTGAAGCAATAGATTAGCGTAGTACCTATAGGCATGTCATGAGAAGGGAAGAACGTCAAGTGACGAGAAAGATGTTTGGAATGAAGGTGGATTAAAAACTAGAGGTAGGCCAAAGAAAAGATGGGTGAACTGTGTGAAAAATGACATGGGTAGGAAAGGAGTGAGTGATGAGATTACTGCTGATAGAGGGACATGGAAAAAAATACATGTTGTGCCGACCCCATATAGGCAGGAAAATGATGATGGCAACTATAGATCTATCTCACGCAGGGTAGACAGGTTGAGTCACTTGAGGTCTCGTATTATGACGAAACGAGTGCATAAATAAGGAATATGAACGAAATATGTCGACTTTAGACAGATCATGCGATACACACAACAAAACCGCGAACAATGGCTCGCCTACAGAAGACAATTAACTTAATAATGACCTATGTTGACACGCTTCTATTAGGTATCTGTACCATATAAGGGTTGTTTAACTACAGGTTACGTACTCAATTTAGAGTTGATTCACGATTTGATTATCCTTATCAATTACGTGACGCCTTCGCCCACTGCTTGCACTCAATTGTAATACGTTTATGGAGGCACACAATACATTTCTTGAACCATCTTAAAACACAGCTGTTTACAATCTGTCGTTCGGAAACTTGGCATTGAATATGCAACTGTACGTGTATCTTGGTGGTAATATATCACTTACCTGATTAGCGGGGGAGTCTTGTGCAATAGGTCGTGGAATACCCTGACCTCTGCCAGACGACGAATGAGTGCGAATATCAGCGTGTGTCCTATTATAACAAGTGGAGATGCGTCACATAACCACAGTTGAAATGTGCGCAATAATTCCCGAAAGTTGTTGGTTATTGATTCACTATAATTCTCTAATGCTTCTCCAACATCATCACATAATAAAAATTAAAATTATGTAGATGCCAATATCTTGATGCACGGTAAGCATCTATTTCTGTACGGTTTTCCCATACATTTGTAAAAGTGAGGTATAAGTAGGTACCTACCTAACTATATCGTAGTGTGCATCTATTATTATAATGCAGCAGTTGCGGTCGTGGTCGTGACACATCATCAGGAGTAATCTGCTGACCTGACTAGGTATAGGTCAAGGCCCGTTTCTTTGGCATTTAAGAGTCACTTATAATCCAGTCGGATTGAAATGACGATAACGTCTGACAGTAGGTATCTACTCTATGGCATGAATGATCAGACGAAACTATGATCAAGGCAATTAAAAGTGATAGGTACCTCAAATTATGAATGGACAGTCTATCCAGATAGGATGGAAAATGTGATAAAAACTAATTTTCTTAAAAATTGACAAAAAAAATTTAGGTAGGTAAACTAACTATTTTCCACTAAAATACCTGGGTTTATAAAATAGTTCCAACATTTGTTTCAATAGTTTTAGATTTTCTAAAGCGAAAGGTGGTTTAAGAGCCATTTTCTAAAGATAAATGTATGATATATGAACAAAGCTGTGCCTTATGTAAATTAAAAAAAAAAGCGATTAAACTGATATTTTTTTTTACCATAGCCCTAATTTTTATTTTCAGAAAAAGAAGTCTCTATTCTGTCTGGTCCAGTAACGGGAGGTGACTGGCCGGTAACGAGTAGCAAATAGTGCGTATCCTGGATGAGTGTGCGCCGGAATGCGGGACGAAGGCCGAATACGCACGTTTACTCTGTGTGGGATCTCCTTCCGTTCTTGTAGCTCAAGTAAAGAGCTGTTGAGTTAGACGGAAAACACGCGTCACGATATTCGACAAGTACGTTTACACAATAAAAAAATCTATTTTTGTATGGGTGTACATCAATGTACAAATAGGTAATAAACACACAGCAAAATGCCAAATTTTGATGCTGCGGATTTTGCGGTGCGGTATTTATAATTATATCGATTTCAGTATATTTTCGCATAGTTTGCGCTAGTGTAAACAATGAGAGTGTTCTATGTACAGGAAACTTGAGTACGAACCACTATCGTATCGACAACATATCTAATATATATTTTGACATTTGGATGATACGTTGTCGCTACGATAGTGTTTCGTGCTTGCCACTGAGTTTTAACACGCTGTAAGTACCTTCTATGTATAATTATACTTTAGATTGTGTGGTTTGCAGTATTTACTGCATTGTGCAGCCGTGTACAGAGCAGCTTCGACAATTCCTCGTCTAAAAATACCCGTACTCGCTCTTAACTTGCGCTATACACTTGCATGCGACTCTCCGCCCCCATCACATTCCGCGACGCTTCCTCTGTCATTCATAAGTTTTTTCATTGTTTGTTCGCCAATTTGCAGATGAATGAATTATTAATAGCATCATTACATCAAGTTTGGACGTTTCAACATGCCATAGTTATTTTAAAACGTTTTGTATGCGTAGTAATCATAGTTGTAGAATACAATCGTTTAACGGCCTTGTTTGTACGTAAATAGCGGCAAACTTATGGTAGCTGTAATTGCGAATGAAGTAAATTTTTGTTTGACACTAGGTCGAAAATTGCTTACCAATAGCAAACTCTGCCGTTGACTTCTTATGAAACCGAAACTTAAGGAATTGCTACACGAATAATTTGCAGTTTTCATTATGTTTTATAAACTTGTTGAATTCTTGCTTCTACTGACATTCAGATTCTGGTAACGAGTAGTTTCGACAAAAAAGTTCACACGCGTTATATAACGTTTAGTTGAAGATCGTGTCATTTTACGACATTTGACCTCACAGAGCAATACCTACGCATCTCGTTTTATGAATGCTACTACCTACCATAGCAAAAAAACTGCCTACTAGGATCTTCTCTAAGGATTATTATATTTTGCTTTTATTTTACAAAAAAAATATATTTATAGGAGTCGTAGTTGAATCAGTAGATTGCGTTTCAACATACTCATTCTGTTGCGACGTGTTACAACTTTAATGTAGGTATATGTTGTAACTTTTCATTATCTTTGATGTGCATACCTAGATGAATCTGTTATTTTATGTGTTCTTCGTAAAGAACCAGCAGTCCCGTACTTATACTACTGATACCTCTGTTAAACAATTTTAACTTTTAATATATAACTTTTATAAAAAAATATGTTTTTAATTAAACCTTTTAATTTTTCTTTACTCGTAGTTGTGCTAATTTGAATAAAATCACGCGATTTGATAATATAATGAGTCACACGAGTTCAAATGACATCATGTAATTGAAATTATTAGTGCTATTAAAGAGAAATACAAGACACATAAAACGTTGTAGGTAATCAAATATAATTTATATCACCGAACTTGTCGTAGAGGTGTCGTACTTTTGCTGGAAATACGGCTAATTACTACGTATACCTAGGTACCAATTATATGTTGTACAAGCTTTTACCCGCGGTTTCGTCCGCGTAGTTTCAGGAAATATATTTTTGACGACATTATCGTAAAACACTGAAATTCCAGAAAATCAAAAGATTTTTTTGGTAAAACTTGTAGCCTATGTCCGTTCCAAGACTTTAAACTATTTCTATATTTCATCACAATCAGCCCAGCGGTTTGGTCGTGATAACGTCACAGATTGACAGACAGACAGACAGACAGAGTTACTTTCACATTTAAAATATTAGTATAGATTGCTGACTTCGAGACAATTCTCCCGCGCCCGTAAATGTAGAAAATAATGGTTAAGTTAAACGGCAATTTAAAATGATTAACAACCACGATAGTTTTAATCTTTGGATCCTTATTCTTTAAGTAGATACATAAAGTCTAGAGTTGGCTAATTTAAGATTGTAAAAGAGGCCCTAACTCAAACAAATAGTTACACATTACGAGTATTCTGCCATTTAAATCCACTATGTACATAACTCAATACCCGTAGTTTCCATGACCTTTCGTTTGGTAGCCCAACTGTAATTAATATTTTTATTTATGAAATCCGAAGACGAGCGAGTGGCGCTCGTCTTCGGATTTCTGATAATATTTCTTGGTAAAACTTTTTCTATTTGTATTACCTACTACCTATATGCATTCTGGGCATTTTTGTATGGAGTTGTGGAAGGAATGAGTGTTATAAATATGTAAAACTCTTGCTTTACTAACTGACTGACTGATCTATCAACGCACAGCATAAACCACGGGTCCTAGATACTTGAGGGTGTATTTCTTTTGACAAACTATTGACACTAAAAAAGGAATTCTTGAAATTTATCCCTTATAGAGGTGCAATAGGGTCTAAAGTCTGTTTGAAAATAACTTCACGTGAGTAGCCAGGGTTTCCACTAGTCAAACTTTTTTTGGCTGGTTTTAACAAGTCGAAAAACCTGAAAGTTTTAAGTTTCGCCTGAAAAAACCATTAGCAGTGCCAGCAATAAAACAACTACTGGCATAATGCACGCAAATTGGATATTATCTTTCTATCTGCAGAATGTGACCTAAATGTTAAGTCTAGACTCTGCCCTTTATGTGACCTGAATGAAGCTGTACCTTCTTATTTAGTGTTGCTAGTTGTGACACTAGGCGGATCGACTCGGACTAAATTTATTATGGTTGCTTGATGATGATGATCTACATTGATGTTAGAAAACTAGAGGTAGGCCAAAGAAAAGATGGATGGACTGTGTGAAAGATGACATGAGTAAGAAAGAAGTGAGTGATGAGATGACTGCTGAAAGTTGGATATGGAAAAAAATACACGCTGACCCCACATAATGTGGAACCAGGACAGGAAAATGATGATGGTTTTTTGTTAAATTCGGAACTGCGAGGGAAGTATAAAGTTACAAAACGGTTTTTATTTTCCCATGAAATTGTGTTTACTCAATCTTGGTAATGAAGGTTTTAATTATAATATTCATGGTTATAGAACCATGAAGTTTTTATTATAATATTCGCGCAGTTATTTATGGGGTCGAGGAATAATTATAATTAGTAATGTGATGGCAATACCTATAATAAATGGCCATCAAAATTATGTCCATAACCGCTGAATACAGTGTGAAAGATAACATGGGTAAGAAAGGAGTGACGGCTGATAGAAGGAAATGGAAGAAAAACACAAGAATAAGGGTATGAAGATGATGAGCGTAATGGTAGATTAGGATAGATTTATATTAGACCGGGCCATGCCCGGGGCGTGCCGTGTGCGTGGCACGGACGGGGAACTGATTTGAAACGTTACATACATTTTGTATGAAGCAGTTTATATTAAACAGTGCCAGATCCGTGTCCCATCAGGACCCGTCTACTTACTAAAGGCTTCGGCCCAGCCCGGACACGTCCCGATCTAATATAAATCTTCCCTAATGGCTGTATAAACCAGCGATGACGTTGTGTCACTCACGTGACTATTGTGCGTCGGAGTTTCATATCCTTCTTAAGGGGCTGCCAGTCGACGATTGCTCTTTTTTGGAACGAAAAAAGTAATACTCCTGAACAAGCCACATCTGCTATTTTTATAAGTATATTACTTCAGGTTCCTATCTAGATTTCTATTAAGCTGAAAACATAATAGCAGAAACTTTTCACGATAAAAATATTATTTCAAAATGATACGTTTTAGAATTTATGATCGAAATATTTTATATACCTACTATTAAAATCAACTTGTGATTTATTGTTAAAGATAGGTAATATGTAGATCTAGATTTCTATTAGGATAGATTTTTGATAAGTAATTATACATAATTTATATCATTAATTTATTCGAAAAGCTAAGGCGGACCACGCGCGGACGTGTGTTTGTCGTCATTGCAGCGGTCGGTAGGATTACTTATCGAAGTGATTAAAGATGGGTACATCTTTATTCACATATACTATACATTATAAAATAGGAGATGTGGCTTGTTCACAAGTATTTCTTTTTTCGTTTCGAACAAAAATAATCGTCGACTGGCAGCGTCTTAAGCCGGGGTCCCACGGCGCCTAAAACGACGGGCCGCGCCGGATGACGCTCCGCCTGTGTGCGTCCGGCGCGTCGCGTACAGAGCGTTCCGAGCACGGGCCACCACGGATGCATCGTTCCCACGGCGCGTCCGTCCGTCTTTGCGCGGTCTGGCGCGTGAAAACGCGGGTCGTGGGACCCCGGCATTATAACATAATACCATACGTAAGTTGCTTCACAATCGACGAATATTCGAAACATCCTCAATATCGTAGCCATTAAGATCGGAATCCGAGATCGGAATAAGCGTGATCTCCTTGATAACTGTGGATCGGATATTAGTTCGTAAACTCGTGGAAACGGTAGGTACTTCGACCGGAAGCATTCAAACAGCTGATTCTATTTGTTGTTCATTCTTACCGGATATTATAATAAACTGAGCAATTAGTAGAGCGTTTGAGGGATAACCAGGTAACACAAATAAATAATAAATATTGGTGGGCATTTCACACAGCGCCATCTAGACCTAAACTAAGCAAAGCTTGTACTATGGGAACCAAACCAGATATCTGATAGAATACTTATATACTTTTTTTTTTTTGTAATTACATTTTTATTATACATATTAACACCCAGACACAGAACGAACATCTATGTTCATCACACAAATATTTGCCCTGGGTGGGGATTGAACCCGCAACCTACAGCGCAGAAGGCAGAGTTACTACCAACTGAGCTACAACTACGTAGACCAGATAACCATCAAAGTTAGGTATAGATTATACGAGAAATATATACCTATATCTATAGCTATGAAAACTATTCCCAAAGAGTGTTGAGAGTGTTGACGTCAGGCAGGCGCCCGAGCAAACCTAAGCAAAATCCTTTTGCAAAATATTTTTTTACATGTTGTGCCGACCCGACATCAAATGGGATAAGGACAAGAAGATGATGACGTGTATAGTTATGAAAATCTAACTGTTATATAATATGTTAATTTGATAATACTTAGCAAGCACGCTATATGTTCAAGATGTAAGATTTACTTCAAGATTTACATCTACACATATTTCTATCTCATAGTTCTCCAGAACTTCCGCAAGTAACTGACAGCCATCTGATGATGGGACGACGTGCAAATTGTTAAATCATGGTGTAGACTCAGGATTTGATGTAGCATCTGCACGCCGATGAGAAACCTAGTTATTAACTGCAGACAGAACAGTAAATAATGTCTTATGTAAAAGAATTATGGTTGGTTTTACAGTGGAGGAAACTGACGAATGATTACGTGTGCCTGTGCGTCTACACTGCGAGCCTAGCGTGGTTGGGACGACCGACGGGAGCTAAGTATCGGACATATAAAACGCGCTATCACTACACTCTATGGACGCAAAGGCGCGTTTAATACTATGTTCGACTAGCATACCCGCGACAGACGTTGTCCAGCCCAAACTTCAATAATCGCATAGAGAAATTCACGTTGCTATGACGACTGATATCAACACTGATGTCAGAGTGTTTTCAAACCAAAATCCTTTTTGCGTTTTATTATCATTTTGGGGATGTTTTCCGCATTTCAAAGTAGTCCATGTTTTATTCGGGCATTATATCTACATCTACAGCAATCTTAATCCGTTTCGTCGTTCAGGTCTGATTGATTTTCAAACATACAAACATCCTCACAAACTTTCGCATTTATAATATAATTAGGATGGGCGCACACAACGGCGTCCGATGGTGGCGGAGAAACTAGTATTTACACTATCGACGTTATTTGACTAGAAATGAGATCCTTCTAGTATATTGTCTTTGCTTTTAGTAAGTAAGCCATTACACAATATTAATTTTATTTTGACGTCTCAAGTTTAGTTGGCTTTTTTTAACTTTTTATCCCAAGCGCCGATGAGGTGACTTGAGTAAGGACTTAATAACTTAACACAGTATACATAGTATAGGGCCCTTTAGTTGTACTACTCGAAGAGGCTGTTAATCATGCAAATATTTGCGTGTTTGTGTTATAATATGTAAAGGATATCACTACATAGTATAAAGCAAAGTCGCTTTCCGCTTCCCGCGTATGTATGTATGTTTGCTTATATCTTTAAAACTACACAACGGATTTTGATGCGGTTTTATTTAATAGATAGAGTGATTCAGGAGGAAGGTTTATATGTATAATAACATGCTAATTCTAAAGCGATATTAAGTTCGCCGGGTCAGCTTGTATATGTATATAATTTGTGAACAATTCGTGTCGCACACTTTTTTTCAATAACTAAAAGCATAAGTTCTGAACAAAACTTAAAAAAGAATACGAGTAGGTATGTTTTAAACGTACGTATGTCAAATTCTATATTATTATCTACTAAGTATTTAGCAAAAAAGCTCTAGAACCTTGATTGCTATTTAGAATGAGCGACATTTGTCGAGGCTTTTTGCTCTTAGATTCCAACAAATCTAATCTCTCTAGACAGATAATTGGTTGGATTCCAATCATTCTGTTTCTATTTTAACGACACAAAACATAAAAGTCATCGTAGCTAATAGATTTACCTACCTATATATACCTACCTAATTGCTGAGAGGTACAAAAAATACATTTAAGGCCCGGCTCACACCCACACACGTATTTCAATGATTTTCAGGTACCGATTTAAAAACCAGGAATCACAATTGTGAGGATATAATGATACAAAATTACTGATAATATATTCATCTTTAATAGTAGATAATAAAAACTGGCCAGTTCTATACAACATTTTCAAAAAAATACGTTTTTACCGTCGCAAGAACCGCTGAAAATGTCGAAAAATGGGGTCTGGTTAGGTACCAATATCTTTAGACCCACAGCATATTTTTATTTGAAAATAATACGAAATTGTAGATTTTATATTTCTCTATACCGCGTGGCATTATCTTGTTTTCAAATAATTTACTTTTTCATTTATGAACAATATAAAATGCAATAAAACTTATCCATACATTTTTTCCATACAAAACTCACATTCACCTCAAGTCGGCACGTCAGTCAGCGCTCAGACGCGCTCGGGGAAGCACGTCCACGTCACATTTTTCTTCGAATTTAGGGGAAGTCTGACATAACTGGATACTGGGGTAAAATAGTGGACATGCAAAACTAATGATAACATTTGTATAATATATTGCCTTGACGAATTTGGTGCAAGCCACACAGATGAAGGTTAGGTACAATGCATGAGTTGTAAGGGCTGGGCTCATGTACACTGTACAGACTATGAAAGAGTTGGATGATTTTTTTGTAGAAGATGCGTTACATCGAGTTACGTTTCGAAACAGTATGATAATAGTTTACGGTTTTACCTTTTTGCATACGTCGCGTTGGAGCAAAATCGAAATAAGCAGATGTTTCGTATTTGATTGTTATTTTAATAAAAATATTAAATTTCAGAAAAATGTGAACCTGTTTGTGTCCCTAATTAGTCCTACTAAATAAATATAAATAATGATTTGATACATTTCTGTTTTGAAATGAAAGTTCTAAAAAGGTACCATGACCCTTAGTACGGTTTTAACCCGGCCTCCCCTATATTACCAAGCGTGTTTTTTTATACATGGATGGAAAAAATTGATACTTTATCTGAACAAAATGCGAAAAATTACCTGAATTTTCGATTACGAATATAATTTATATTTATTATCTATCTACATTTAATATTATAAATCTGATTTGTTTGTGCGGATGTTAGGTATGTTTGGATGTTTGTACCTCAATCAGACTTAAACGACTAAACAGATGAAATTGAAATTTGCTGTCGATGTAAATATACCCCTAGCTTATAAATATGCTATTTTTAATTTAAAAACATCCCCAAAACTATAAAAAGACTCCGAGTGCTGGTGTGCAACAAATCTAGCATTAATCAATTTTGACGACTGATGAATGACTGACGAATGATACGATACGCATTGAACCAAAAATGTTGAACCTTCTAAAAAGGTCGGTATTTGTTATTATCAAGGCAAGGTTTATCTGGGGGCACGGTAGTGCCCCCGCCAAGTTAAGCAAAAAAGCGGCACAGTCGTACCATCCTTTTCTCGAAACAGTTCAGGTCATTTTTTGGACAGACAGACAGACATTGAAATCTCACAACTTTTTACGATAGAAGAACTGAGTTGCGTTGCGAGAATTGTCTTTTTATTTTAATTTTTACAAGTTGTTTTTGATGGCATATACTTAAGTTGTACATGATGCAAATAATTAAATATTAAAAAAATAATAAAGTGTCCTGAAAAATTGTTTAATTCGAAATACTGAAAGTGCTCTTTAGTGTTTCGTAGTTTACAAAAAACCCTTATAGTTTTGCCATTTCCGTCCATTCGTCCGCAGCTTAGCTCAGATACTCTTAATACTAGAAAGCTGTAATTTGGCATGAATATACTAGTCACGCCGACAATGTGGTAGAAATAAATATATATTTTCAGATGTTTTTTTTTTCTCGCATACTCTCCATGTCTTTGGATAGGTCTTAAAAAGTATTGCGGGTTTGTGATGTCATTTAGTGTAAATACAATGGAAAATATGAATTTGTAAAAAGAGCAGCTGGTCATCTCTTTTTCTGGAAAGAAAATATTATGGAAGATTATTTAGTAAAATTTTACAATAACTGTTTAATTCCAGAACTTGTTGACCCTCGCTACGCGCTGTCTATGGATCTTCGAGATCATAGCTCGCACACAATATTCAAAAGCATACCTACATATTTTATCAGTATTTCACTTTCAAAACTTTCTGTGAGTGGTACTCGAAACGTTGACGGTGCCGTCATCGATTTTAGATGACAATAAGTTTTTTTATTAAAAATATATTTTTTAAATCAAGCTTTTGTAAATTCTTGTGCTCTAGTTCTCGTCAAGATAAAAATAACGAGCCCAAACGCGACGTGGTTATGTTGTGTAGTTGAGGAGTTCCGATGGCTACATCCGACCTCCATCATCAGACCAGGTATATAGATATGCAAAGTTTTGCCTCAATTCGACTATTTAGTGAAGAGTTCCGTTGAACAGCTCCTGACTCCATCATCAGATCAGCTCGCTGTCACCATATTATGTATGCAAAATTTCAGCTCAATCGATTGGGGATAACTGCTTAAAATTAAGTTGCAAGATTACACCTTATCAAACATAGATACATAAATATGTACATAAACTGCAAGTTAAATAAGAGCTTGTAAAAAAACGATACTTACCGTTTTGTCATAATGTATTTTATTAGTAGGTATAGGTACCTAACAAATATTTTTTGCACAGTCAAATATTAGTAACTGTGTAGTAGCACTTTACGATTTGTAACCTGTCTTATAATATATATTAATTTTTTCTATATTTATTTTCTTTTTGTCAAGTGCAACCTATAAAATTATTAAGTACATACCTACCTATACAAATATGACATACCTATTGCACCAAATATTTTCAAGTATCAAGACTAGTTATTTAGTCTTGGTAAATGAAGTGTGAAGTAGCTTCAATGTGTGCGTTTGCACTATTCGTAGTGTGCGGCCACAGAATACGGAAAAGTACAAAAAATGCGAGCTGTCATATTTGAAACAGCCACCTTAAAACATATACGGGTAGTCTTTATATTGCGAATCTACCTACAATACAAAAAATATAAAATTAAGTAGTTGAGTATTGACAACAAATTTCTGGAAATATTATCTTTCTTCTTACCATTGATAAAGTAAGTTTTGAGGATGAACCTCCGCTACAAGTTTCAGAAGATTTTCTGAAAATAGCGCAGTGAGTTCGCAGTAAACGATATGGAAATACAATGATTCATCGGACATCTTTACATAATGTAGTAGGACTAGGTACCTATTGTAATGTGGGAGAGCGTATCGATGTGTGCACAGACTGCGAATCATTGTTGCCGTGCCAAGGGCAGTGCCTAAGTTTTCCATGCATCCAAGGGCATTGTTTCCCAACGGATGATTCGAAGATTATTGTAATTGCATACCTCGTAATAAAGATCACTGCAATCGCGAGTTAATTTTGAAGAACACGCCGAGTTCCTATTATTTTGTTTGTTTTTGAACTCCACGTTCTCTTATTTCAATACTTTGCCATTTTAAAGCTTTTGGGCTATTTAAAAAAAAACAGAAAAGTAAAACTTGAGCTACCTATTTATAAAGACAGTTTTGAGCGATCTATAGATAACTACTAGCCGACCCGTGACAGACTTTGTCCTGCCCAAATTTCAATAGTCGCATAGAAAAAAACACTTTGAATGCGTAGCATAGAAGCGTAGCGTAGAATGCGTTGCTATGACAACTCAATGTTATCGGTCTAAGATGTCTAATTTTTAGCACATCATTATTATATTATTAGGATTTACTGATCTAAAAAAAGACTTTGAAGATGGTGAGTAGAAGTGATGGTGAGAGTCGCGCCCTGATGCTCAAAGGCATGTTTTATGGAAGAGGTGTGTACATGACACCAGTATATTGTCCAGTAGTGAACTAATTTGGGCTTGTATTACGAAATACCTAAGACAAGAAATAATAATTGTGGGTTTGCAAAATATCCGGTTTAGGTACACGTGTGTGGTAAAAGCTAAGAGTAAAAATGGTTTCAACTGAAGACTGGATTTGTCAATGCCGTCTTGATTTAGCGGTATCTGATAGACTAAGAGAGATAGCGAAAGAAGATAGGTAACCTAACTTAGTTTCGAAATAAATTATTATCCCGTGACCTAGTTAGCGATTGTGACTAATCTTTTACTACAAAAAAAAGTCAGTTTTGGCATTTGGATTCGTTGTCGATACGATAATGGTTCATGCTAATCCCCCAGTACATAGTTATACCACCAAAACATATTCATATAAAATGTTGCCAAGACGACACGATATGGCTTGTACTGTAAAAAGTTATCAGACCTCATGTAGAGCCAAGCTTGTAACTCTACACGCCCTAACTTAAGGGGCTCCCAGTCGACGATTGCTCTTTTTCGAAACGAAAAAAGAAATACTTCTGAACAAGCCACATCTCCTATTTTTATAAGTATATTACTTCAGGTTCCTACCTAGATTTCTATTAAGCTGAAAACATAATAGCAGAAACTTTTCACGATAAAGATATTATTTCAAAATGATACGTTTTAGAATTTATGATCGAAATATTTTATATACCTACTATTAAAATCAACTTGTGATTTATTGTTAAAGATAGGTAATAATGATATAGGTAATAAAGATAGGTAATAATGATAGGTAGTAATGTAGATCTAGATTTCTATTAGAGTAGATTTTTGATAAGTAATTATACATAATTTATATCATTAATTTATTCGAAAAGCTAAGGCAGACCACGCCCCGACGTGTGTTTGTCGTCATTGCAGCGGTCGGTGGGATTATTTATCGAAGTGATTAAAGATGGGTACATCTTTATTCACATATACTATACATTATAAAATAGGAGATGTGGCTTGTTCACAAGTATTTCTTTTTTCGTTTCGAACAAAAACAATCGTCGACTGGGAGCGCCTTAACAAGCCTGACCTTCACAAACTCTACACCTTAGTCAAAGTATATGGCTTTAAAACATGACATGATTATCAGCAGGTAAATAAGCTTTATTATTCAATATTATTTAATTTAAACAAGGCAGCTGCCCAAACGAATTATTCTTGTCATTCGGTAGCTGTAACAGCTGGACATCGCCCAGAGCGAATAGGCACCGACTAGGCCTGGTTTATGCAACTAATTAATAGGGTTGCCTGCAGCAAAATAATTTATAAACACTAGCTTCTAGTCACGGCTTGACTCGCGCTGACTCGCCCTCTCGTGTTATCTGGATATAAAGTTGTTTTTACACTAATTTAAATCACAAGCTAATCTTTAGATAGTTTTATCCAAACCAGTTTAGCCGCTAATTGAAAGGCGTAATTGAAGTACGCACTTAAGTAAACTTTCACATTTATGTATATTTAATTCAAGATATTTCAAAAGTGGGCTTTGATAAAATTAAAAAAAAACTGACTTGAAAGGAAAAAACAATTAAAAATGGGAAAATAATTGAGACTATTGCAATAATAACAAATAATTCTCAATACATAGCAATAACAAATAATTTCTGTATTTATGTAAGTGAGTTACTCAGTTAAAATACAGTAATTTTCCCATTCATAAGTATGTATGAGAAAATCGTTGCATTTTAACTGCGCTTATTTACTAATCTGTTACCATAATCTTGTATTATCTTGAGCATCACCGTGTGAATGGCAGGATAACGCCGGAAGAGGAAAGACGGCATGTTTTGGTCACCATATCGAGCAAAACGGCCCAGCCGTCATAAAATCACGACTATTTACGTTATGGTATTTGGCAACCCTACGTAATGCGCTTTTACTTTATCGTTTGGAATGCGCCACTTACGTAAAACGGTATCAAACATTTGTATTCACTTCCACAACAACCTCATATAGCGAAAGTGCTTAACGAGCTCTTGTTTAGCGAGAACGAATGACCCAAAATCCACTAGACCTTGCTCCTTTTTAACCGACAAAAAAGAGGTTATACACATACATATTTTTTTTTGTTTTTTTTTATGTATGACCCCACATATCTTCGTCTGGTGATCTGATTTCGATTTCCTATTGTGTAGAAAATAGTCCCAAATTAGTCCCATTCAAAAAATGTTTATGTAGGACTAATAGTTCCTTGATAAAACTTAAAAAAACAGGCCAAGTGCGAGTCGGACTCGCATACGAAGTGTTCCGTACCATTATCTATAAAAACGACAAAAAAATCATGTTTGTTGTATGGGAGCCTCCCTTAAATATTTATTTAATTCTGTTTTTGTATTTGTTGTTGCAGCAACAACAGAAGTACATCATCTGTGAAAATTTCAACTGTCTAGCTATTACGGTTCATGAGGTACAGCCCTGTGACAGACAGACGGACAGCGAAGCCTTAGTAATAGGGTCCCGTTTTTACCCTTTGGGTACGGAACCCTAAAAACGAATATCGTCCTATGACTTTTCGATTGGTCGAAACACTTTCGTCGGTTTTCTTTTTAGTTTCCAAAACGTACCTATGATGTAATAGATATACAGATAACACTGCCTTAGTACATGTAGCTTTCTTTACAATAGCTCTTAGTAACAATACATACATACAATACATTGATATATCATTATATTATTGGTATATCATTGATTTATGCACACCTACATATCTATTCATTGATGAACATTCGCTTCCGGAGTTAAACCCACGATCTTTGGATCAGATTAAAATCAGATTTGGCTGGCGGATTGTTCTCACTAAGTTATCACGAATCATTTATACGGAACACGAAGATTACGTAAAACTGTATCAAAATGTATTCACTTAGCGCACGGTGTTTCATTGTAACATCGCGTTACCACATCATTTCTATAGAAATGTAGGTAATTGGAAATTTAATTAAGGGTTTACTGTTCTTGATAACGTTACGTTCTATTTAGGTCGACCTTAAGAACAGCTAGTTTACTTTACCTTGACGCGGATGAGGCGTTGACCGCAGTGACGTGCATTGTAAGTGCGCTAACAAATATAATAATGCTCTATTGTGTAACCGAATAGTGACAAACCCAGATTTATATACATTATACATCCATCTTACCTAGCTACTGCCCCTCAAGGTCATCTCAGAGATCTGCCACTTTATCAAAGCTTAAAAAGTATTACTCGCGGTGCGAAAGTGAGAGTATACCAACTCGTATAGCGTTGTCACTTTCGAACCGCAAGTAGTACAGTTTAAATATTACTTTAAAAGCTTACGGTAAGGTTCCTGAGCGCCTGGATGTTCTACCATGCTTAGTGATTACAGTTGTGAGTAAGTATTTTCTATCAAATATACCTGAATTAAAGTCAGCGTTCCGTAACTCATAATAATAAATATTGGTTGATATTACAAAACAGCGGAACCCAATAAAAAAAGTTATTATGTTCATCACACCAATATTTGCCTTACAATGCAGAAGGCAGAGCTACTACCAACTGAGCTGTGAGGTCAGTCAGTCAGTGATTACATTTAGTCTAAAGTGCACCAGCTATTTGATTTAGCTGTGGTATCAACAACTAATGTATCGCAATCAGCCTGTTTCTTGGACAATGTCAAAAGTAGAGTATCTAATTAAACTTTAATTATCATATAATAGCAGCAGAGACAGATTAGTAACGCAATTTTGTTTTTGAGAGGTCGAAATAAATTCCTACCTATTAATCGACGAGTTATATGTTTGTCTTGTCATCATTAAAACTCAAGGTACATACATGTTTGCTGGTAATGCAATCATTTTATCGGCTTGTAAGGAGATAATGCATCATTAATAACGTGCGTACTTGTTTGTAGCAAGAGCGCAAGTGTTGATACTCTTGAGAAAAGGTTAAAAAATACCTATCTGCCTTTTTAAGCCTGGGGTCTGTTGCATAATATACAAGAAACTGCATCCATTGTCATAAATTTTAGAGAATACATATTTTAAAGTAACTATTATAGAATCTATGTAGGTATAGGTGTCTAAGCTGCACTGAAAGCCTGATGATAATCGTAGGTTTTTACGAAATAAGCCAGCTGGTCGAGACAAGTTTAGGTACACGACCTGCAAATAATTATTCTCTGGGTCTGTTGCGGTACCATGGTTTTACAATTTTTGATACCTACAACACTGACTATTCTCGTGTATCTAAAGCAAACCCCTTAAATAAATATTATATCGATAACGATATCCAAAATGTATAGAATTTGAAATGAGGCAGATTAAATCGAAGAGTTTTGCTTTTGTAAGTATCTCATAAAAGATTATAAAATCGTTGAGATTTATAAAAGTATCTTTGCTGGCATAATTTGCCCCCTGAACGATGAACTGACTGTGTTTTTTAGGGTTCCGCACCCAAAGGGTAAAAACGGGACCTTATTACTAAGATTTCGCTGTCCGTCTGTCTGAGTGAAGGAGGCAGTTGAAATTTTCACAGATTATGTATTTCTGTTGCCGCTATAACAACAAATACTAAAAACAGAATAAATACAATACAACAAACGTGTTTTTTGCCGTTTTTTTTAGATAATAGTACGTGCGTGAGACCGACTCACACTTGGCCGGTTTTTTTGATTTTATAATGTTCGTTCTCGTTTGATAAACTGCCTGTTTATGTTTACGATGTAGTTTTGCTTTATTCTTATTTTCTAAAAACCGCCTCGAGCAACACAATTAGCTTACTATGCATTTATTTAACTGGTCAGCTGTAACAATATGCGCTGTGTTATACAATAGCTTGAACCAGAGCTTCTGCATAAAAATTTACGACCTCATTTTATCATCTCATATTATGTTAGTAAGCACCTACTAGATTGCATAAGTATATCACTTTTACTTTCTACGCATAGACTGTTAAAAAACATTATCTTCTTCTAACGTAGTAAAATTGGCAAAAAATTAATAGTTTTACAGTTTTTTTTTTCGATAGCTTAAAATTTAATCTCTGTTTTTTCTTAAATAACTACTTAGTAATAACTTGGTTATTATTAAGTTTTACTGAAAAAAACTGTATTTTTTTAACAGATTTAAATTTTCAACCATTTTATCACTGTTTTTTCTTAGGTAACTAGTAATTACTAATTACCCGGTTATTATCCATTATGTCTTATGACCTAGGGCCTGTTTCAACATCTTCAAGTAAAGTCCTAAGTAAGCTACTCGGCGATTACCAAATACGAACGTATCATTTGACATTTAATAGTTTTGACACTTTCATACATTAATTTAGCGCTAACTGGAAAGTAACTAATCAACACGTTAATTGAAGATGATGAAACATGCCATTAATCATCAAAATTAGTCGTAAGAGTCGATGCCGGACGGTAGATACAGTTTACCTGATTTTTTTTTTGTTAAAAAGTAATGTCAACTTTTCAAAAAACCACTTTCACCTCTGTATTACGGCAATCATATGACGCCCGTCACCCAAGAAGCCATCTTCAAGGTCTAAAAACTTGATGGTATGCATGAATTGACATTGGCCCTGATATTTGAACTGCGGCCGGCTTGCGCCAATGTGTTTATTGCAGGTTAGTGTGGTAATCAACAAAATGTTATGGTGCTCAGTATGATTAATTATTTTTTCATACCATATAAAAAATTTCGGTTTTTCTTGCTATTAATTATTTCGGTACACGCGGAATAACTGCAGGAAGGTATTCAAGCTGAAACAAAGCGAAGAACCGCGGAAAAAAGAAAAAAAATGATAAAAAATTGCAAGAAGTTTCGCAGAACTTGAATTTTGATTAAAAACCTAAAAATAGAAAAGTTACTAAAGGCGCAGTGGGAGCTTATGAGTGCATATCGTACTAAGCTGTACAAGCTGTGAGACATTTCAATGTGCATGGTCCGACACGGGCTTAATCAATTAAAATTAAGGTGATAAGTGACATTTTTGACGTTTTGTATGCGCTGAGTCTACCCGGATAAGACGGATAAAGTGATAAATCTGCATTATCTTGAAAACAATCAAATTAAAAAAAAAATTGTATTTAATTTAGGTAGCTCTAGTATGATTATCTAACGAATTATATAAAAATAAACTATTTAGCTATTCATAGTTTTGATTAAAAACAAAACTAGTGTTTTTGAAGAGCCAACTTTGGAAAATAAAACAATCGAGAAAAATTTAGCCAATCGTGTTTCTGTCTTTAATTTATCTAGATTAAATCCTTAAGGCGCTCCCAGTCGACGATTGTTTTTGTTCGAAACGAAAAAAGAAATACTTGTGAACAAGCCACATCTCCTATTTTATAATGTATAGTATATGTGAATAATAAATTAATTCGAATAAATTAATGATATAAATTATGTATAATTACTTATCAAAAATCTACTCTAATAGAATTCTAGATCTACATATTACCTATCTTTAACAATAAATCACAAGTTGATTTTAATAGTAGGTATATAAAATATTTCGATCATAAATTCTAAAACGTATCATTTTGAAATAATATCTTTATCGTGAAAAGTTTCTGCTATTATGTTTTCAGCTTAATAGAAATCTAGGTAGGAACCTGAAGTAATACACTTATAAAAATAGAAGATGTCGCTTGTTCAGAAGTATTTCTTTTTTCGTTTCGAAAAAGAGCAATCAGCGACTGGGAGCGCCTTAATCCGTTTTGTTTTGACAAAATCTCCATGAAAATAAATCATAATATTATTCATACATTTTTGTAAAATTAAAAGGTATTTATTTATTCGAGTGAAACGAATTAATGTCAAGAGCAAACTGAGCCGCAATTATTATTTGAGTATGTACCTATGTGCCCGTTCTCAATCGTATAAGCACGTAATCTAGATCTAGACCTGATAAAAAAATAGCCAGATAATTAGTCCTTACTTTCTAAAGGCGAATAATTACAAGTTTCACTATAAGTGTAGTTTATAATTATCCGATCTATAAGAACCGCTAAGGACATAAGTATGTGTGAGTTCCGGTTGTACACACAATTGTGAGCCCAAGGCTGTATCACAGGCTCCGTTCTTGCCTACTGTATTGCTGTCAATCACTTGTACCTCTGTTAAGTACTTTATAAGTAGCCTACTCGATACATCGACTTTGGTATGACAACTTTCATGACTGGTTCTTCAAGTTTGGACTAAAAACCTGAATGGAAAGCATTTACGCTGTACACTATTCATTTTGATGACGAAGAATTAAGATTAAAAACAGTAGATATGGTATAGAACTTCCACATGTGTACTTTAAGAGAGAAATAGAGATAATGGTTCATTTCCATCGTACAAAGTAAAAAATTTAAAAACAAACTCCAACGCAAAACATCTTTATACAAATCAGGTCAGCGCTTGTAGATCGATTATTGTTATATCACTACATAGTATAAAGCAAAGTCGCTTCCCGCTTCCCGCGTCTGTATGTATGTCTGTATGTATGCTTATATCTTTAAAACTACACAACAGATTTTGATGCGGTTTTTTTTAATAGATAGAGTGATTCAGGAGTAAGTAATCACTACATAGTATAAAGCAAAGTCGCTTCCCGCTTCCCGCGTCTGTATGTATGCTTATATCTTTAAAACTACACAACAGATTTTTTTGATACGGTTTTTTTTAATAGATAGAGTGATTCAGGAGGAAGGTTTATATGTATAATTAAATAAATAAATAGATATTGGTGGACATTTTACACATCGCCATCTAGCCCCAAACTAAGCAAAGCTTGTACTATGGGAACTAGATAACTGATATAATACTTAAAATATACTTTTTTTTTTGTAAATACATACATATGATACATACTAACACCCAGACACAGAGCAAACATCTATGTTCAACACACAAATATTTGCTCTAGGTGGGGATCGAACCCACAACCTACAGCGCTGAAGGCAGAGTTACTACCAACTGAGCTGTGAGAGAACCACTGATAATTTTAAGATTTCTAATATGAAGTCGTAAATATACACATTTTTTTGCGCTTACATTGCAAACGCTGTCTGAACTCTACGAGATAGATCAAAATAGTGTACTAAATATTGTATACCTTAAAAAGGTCTACAAAAAAGTCCGCGATGGTATATGTTTATATCTTAGGGATAACCCACAATAATCAATTTCTATCCTTTACTTTATACCGCGACTTTTTTTTTAAATTTTAAATGCTGTTAACGAGTATACAAAGACATTCTGTAATATATTTTGGTATCAGCTTTGGCACCCGTGCGAAGCCGGGGCGGGTCGCTAGTAATAAATAAACAAATTGAAAAAACCGACTGCAATGTTCTACCTATATTCATTCATTCATCATCATAATATTCATTCACTATCTTTATTTTAATAACGATAATCTTAATAAAACTCAAAGTTCCAAAGTACGTAAAACCACTGATCCATCATTGATGAAATTTGTATGGGACCACCTCAGGATTATTCTCTACACAATAGCGAAAAGTCTATCGGACTCAAACATACCATAATACCATACTCATACATTAATCGCCGGGTCACACAATAGATCGGCTAAAAAGAAATTTGCTAGGCTCAGATAACATTAAAAAAAGTTGACACAGATGCATAAATTGCCTCTGCCATTTTTTCAAGCTATAAAAGTACCTGCAGTAAAAGTTTCAACACTTGATCGCAAAAAAGCTGGTTGAGTACTTTCAAAAAAGCTTCGTGTAAGTAGGTAAGTAAACCGTAAGTCTCAGTCTAAGTAGCATCTAATAAACCTAAAATGTTCTAAATCTGGAATATCCAATAAACTTATACTGTAACGGTGCTATTAATAAAAATTTACTTATCCAAAGATCATCTGAGGTTACACCAAGACTTGTTAATACCAACTTAATGTAAGCAACTCCATTTCTAATCCTTGTTTATTAATATTGAATTTGACTAGTCCAAACGTAAGCGTTGGACTAAATTTAATCCTGCGCTAGTCTACGTTTATTAATGAGACGGTATAGGTTTATTGTGTTTGTGTATCACAGATTTAGAACATTTTTTCCAAAAATTTTTTGTTAGATGATTTAGGATCCGGTTTCCTAAGTTTAACCTTTTGTTGACTAGACCGAATTGCTGATCGAATTATGAATGCCGCCGTCTTTATTATAGAAATATCATATTTAAACCGTGAAGTGAGCTACCATTCGCCTTGATATCGAAGTCATTAGTGAACATTCGTTCATTGCATCCATGATTGATGAGTGATGAGTATCGACCGTAATGGTAGGTATCGCAATCGATTGCAGTCGAAATCAGTGGGCTGACACGCATGCCTTTTATAAAGCCTGGAGTCTTAAGAAATGGCGACCGTTATGACGGACGAACTATCGACGTTAGCTGACCACATGACCACAGCACGGCGCGGCGCGGCGGCGCGATGTCTATCTATAAAAGAAACCGCCACTTCACAGTGGAACCTGACATGACACAGAGCCTCGTCATGCCGACATGATGAATGACACGGGCGGGACGGTACCGTACTAGCTGTTTTGCGACTAACCAATATTTTTATAGATACAAAAATGTTAAAACGGGTATGATCATTTTGTTGATACATTTTAAAACTAAAAAAAAGTGTCTGTCGAAGGGAAATTTTATTTAATGCTTTATAAAACTCTTTTTCAGATCTAATTCCTTTTTTGAATGAAACCGATGAACAGTTAGAACAGTTAGACCTAATAGAAGCGGGCTATATAATACTACGAGTTTGTGGCAAAGCTACCTATCTCTTGAGTTGATATAACCGATATTACCACTACTTGAGTTGATCAATAGACGCAATAAATGTCAATTATTTATCGCGTCTATTGATCTTTTCCTAGGAACGTACTTAGAAGCATTCATATGATCTTATCACTCCCAAATTGTAATCATTTAAAATAATGCAACACAATACGTGACACACCACAATATATTGCACACTCTAACTTAATACAGAGTATTAAAATTTAATGAGGAAGCAAAGACTATTCAATACGCATTTATGACAATTATTTTCGCAACTCATTTCTTTGTCTATTCAACATCAATGCAGCAGTTTTAATTGCTTTTGGCATCTTGTCGCGTAAATAGAGAGGCATAATTATTCGATTAATTGGTAGATTTTCATCGTAGGTGATAAACTATTCATTTTATGTATTCGAAGAAGTTAAGAACAGTGAATGGTTAGCTTGTTGATGACGCGGTGTCTGTGTTTTCCGATAACCTTAGTCTTTTAAGCGAAGAGTGAATAGGATTTATCTAGACAACCGTGCTATATTTTAGACAGCATCATCGCTTAGCATCATCGCTTAGGTGAGACAGTGGTCAAAGGTGAACCTATTAATTAAAAAAAACCGGCCAAGTGCGAGTCGGACTCACGCACGAAGGGTTCCGCACTAATATATATAAAACTAAAAAAAAATATTTTTTTTATGCTGTATTTAGTATTTGTTGTTATAGCAACAGAAATACATCATCTGTGAAAATTTCAACTGTCTAGCTATCACTAAATATGAAGTCAGTTTTTATTTAAATTAGCTATGAGCAGTTATAAATGAAAGGACCGAAGATGAAATTCAATGTAATGAACATGGGAAGGGATTACACACTTCAATGCGTTTGGAACGCTTCGAAGTGTGTCATCCCTAAACCTTTTCATACTGACCTCACAGGTCAGTTGGTAGTAGCTATGCCTTATGTGCTGTAGGTTGTGTGTCGATTCTTAGTAGAAACATTTATGTGGTGAACATAAGTTATATTTGAAGTATGTGTTTACAAAAAATAGGACTATGTATTCTATTAGTTACTACTAATTTGGGGCTAGATGGCGCTGTGTGAAATGTCCACCAAAAATTAGTTTAAGTATTTATGCATTAATTTGTTCACCTGCTCAATGTGATAATGACAGTTAAATATAAAACCGGCCCAGTGCGAGTCGGACTCGCGCACGAATGGTTCTTTACCATTATCTATCTATGTATGGGAACCCCACTTAAATATTTATTGTATACGGTTTTTAGTATTTGTTGTTATAACGGCAACAGGAAAACATCATCTGTGTATGTTTCAACTGTCTAGCTATCACGGATCATGAGATACAGTCTGGTAAAATACGGACAGCGGAGTCTTAGTAATAGGGTCCCGTTTTTACCCTTATCATTTACGGGTACGGAACCCTAAATATGGAATATATAGATGGGTGTCAATGGAATATACCTACATGGAATGGTATGACAAACTTCAATCGGTTTCGAATATTGATTGGTTCATCAGCTCAGTGTAATTATGATTCATGATGAAAACATGCTATACTCCATCCATAGTAGGTTGTCAAAATAATAATAATGTTTATAATATTGGTGCCAAAGAAACTTGTTATTTTGAGCAAACAATTTAGTTAACGAGATAAAGTTCAGAAAGGTTGTGAGATTCAATTATATGGAGTGTTCACGTAATAATGTTAGTGAATAATTTGACACGTGCAAAGGTCACGTGCGCTTTTGATACAATCAACTCTCAAGATATGGTAAACCATGCAGTAGTTGTCTACTAATATAAAGAGGTATTTTTTATATACGGAATGTTTGGACGTGCCTAAGTCTATCCCCTTTATACATCACCAAGGATCTAGAAGCCTGTAGATCTGAGAATAATGTCTACCGTAATTAGGAATTACAGTCGTGATCCAATTCCATTTCATAGTTTTGTTTGTACCGGATAAACTAAAAAACTACTGAATCAATTTTAATTCTTTCATCCATCAAAAGCAACATTATCAGCGAATAACAGGTTATATTGTATTTTCAAAATTCAAAATTAGAGATCCCTACTAAAATTGCAATAATAAATGAAAAGCATATAATCTTCAATAGTATCTACACAGTAGTAGTAGTAGTTTCGATTTATATTGACATTCCGAAATGGACGTGTCGTAATTTTAAGAACCAGGAAAATCGTCTATTATAGTAACTACAAGTTAGTACCAACATAATGCAGTCATAACTTTATCACTACATAGTATAAAGCAAAGTCGCTTTCCGCTTCCCGCGTCTGTATGTAATATGTATGTATGTATGTTTGCTTATATCTTTAAAACTACACAACGGATTTTGATGCGGTTTTTTTTAATAAATAGAGTGATTCAAGAGGAAGGTTTATATGTATAATACATGCATAATATAGTAGAGAAACACTGATAATTTTAGAGGTTTCTAATGTGATGTCGTAAATAAACACATTTTTTTGCGCTTACATTGCAAATGCTGGCTGAACCCCACGAGATATATCAAAATAATGTACTACAGTATTGTACACCTTAAAAACGTCTACAATAAAGTCCACGATGGTATTAGAAATGTCTTACGCACAGCGAAGCGGGCACGGATCAGCTAGTGAAGGTATATATTTATGCTCCGGTTAATCTATATTCAGTCAGCACTTATTATTATGAAACATCAAGAGATGGTTGCAAAAAGAAATAGGCTATAATTGGCGGTGCACTCGTATAAAATCGTGACAAACAGCAGGTTCGCAGTTCACAGCACTCTCACTGGATGAAATATCAATTTGTGAGGTGGCCTTGGCACAGAAACGTATTAGAGTTTCTCTAAAAATGGGGGCGCAGTCTTATTTGCACTGTAAGTGAAGAGTCAGGGAGCCAAAGTTATTTTTTTTACCTTAAAGTTAAAACTTAACTAGTGATGCGCGATGGGACTGATAGATGGGAATTTTATAGTAAGATTCATTTTCTGAAAACTTTTGATTGAATACTGAGTTTATGTTAACTGAGAAAACCAGTCGACGATTGTTTTTGTTCGAAACGAAAAAAGAAATACTTGTGAACAAGCCACATCTCCTATTTTATAATGTATAGTATATGTGAATAAAGATGTACCCATCTTTAATCACTTCGATAAATAATCCTACCGACCGCTGCAATGACGACAAACACACGTCGGCGCGTGGTCCGCCTTAGCTTTTCGAATAAATTAATGATATAAATTATTTATAATTACTTATCAAAAATCTAGTCTAATAGAAATTTAGATGTACATATTACCTATCTTTAACAATAAATCACGATACATAATCAAGTTGATTTTAATAGTAGGTATATAAAATATTTCGATCATAAATTCTAAAACGTATCATTTTGAAATAATATCTTTATCGTGAAAAGTTTCTGCTATTATGTTTTCAGCTTAATAGAAATCTAGGTAGGAAACTGAAGTAATATACTTATAAAAATAGGAGATGTGGCTTGTTCAGAAGTATTTCTTTTTTCGTTTCGAAAAAGAGCAATCAGCGACTGGGAGCCCCTTAACAAGATTGAAAAACTCTGAAGTTTAGAACTATTTAAGATATATAGTTGACAATTGTATTGTATGCGAAAACGTATAAATGGTCAACAGCTGTTTTTTTAGTATAATTCTTAGTTTTTAAGTACTGTTTGTTTTCCTAAGAAAATACAAAAAAAAGTAAGAAACTGACCAGCGCCCCGAGTGGATGGTGAGACTCTATATTTTCTATATACATTTCTTAATAATTTGTAATACATATGACAATCTTCATTGTTATCTCCCCACTTGAGGCTCTGCTAAAATTAATGTTATTTTCTCCTTCTGTATAAAATTGTCTAGAATACGGATTTTATCATAACTCGCTCCGTTGCCGAATGTACGGGTCCGGAATACAAAGAAATATTACAACTAGCTACAAATTTCGACGCGTCACTTGCCAATGTACTCGTTTTGATGTTGGCGTGAAGTTTTCGCAATGTTTGAGACAAAACTTTTGTTTCGCTGTCTTGTATAATACAGCTAAAGTATGTATTTAGAACAAAAAACTTAATGCCAGACATTTCTGTTGAATTGTTGTCGTTTCGATGCTTAAAATATTTAGCCTTGACACTCTTGAATAATAGTTTAGTCTATAGTGTCAAATGTTAATAATGTTTAAAGAAAAATTGGATTTATACAAAAGCAGCAATCGAGATTGATTACGTGCGGCCAACAACTTCATATCACACGGCAGAAGACAATGGATGTATACCATGTGTCATAATGTGTCTTATTTAAACATTAGTAGCCCACCCCGGCTTGGAACGGGTGTACTTAGGTATACAGATTATAGTCAAATTTTTGATACCTTAGGCTACATTGTTGCAATTCTCTGTTTTTATTTTGTTTTTAATTTAACAAATACAAAAATATATTTACAAAAAATGTAGTATTGGTGTAGATTAGCTTCCAGAAATTTCAGTCGCGAAGATACGTATTTTATTGTCTCTTTTTTTGTTATAAAACCAAAGCACTTACCTCAATCTTATAAGTAAAAGCGTAACACAGCCGTGTCGGCTAGTCAGCCAGTCGTGGATTCCGCATGGTGACGTCTTCATCTCATACCACAAGGTTCAGCGCCCAGCGCATACTCTGAAACAACAACATTTTATTTTATTTACACCTGATTTAGGATCGCTAGATATCCAAGTTATTTATTATGGTTTTGTAAGCCCGGGATTCCTTCCTTTTTCGCTGACTCGAATGCGTAATTTAATTTGCACATAGTTAAGCGTGCACATCAGCACAGAAACATGCAAAGCCAGAGTTACGAGTATACACACACTAGCGCTTGAATTAAGTTTTGGTAGCATTTTTGAAAAACTTTTAATCGATTCAACTCTATGAACAACAATAACCATTTAAATTGACCTTCACACTATATTAATATTCGTAAAATAAAATCAAACAGGGGTCAAATGCCAAGCGCGACGCTTAGCCAAGCTCACAAAGTTACGGTCGACGCGTGCAAAATTAATTACATTTTACATAACATCGTTAGAAAAGTCAAAAAAATCTATGTTGACAGCTGACAATTGAATCTCATACAGTGTGTCGTACAGTGACTGATTTGCGGTACGCCAATCGAATAAAGAATTCAGACATCCTATTCGCCTCATTGTTTGAGATGAAATCCTTCGAAAGGTCATGGTTACGTAACGTGTGGTTAGCCGAGATTTGGTAGAGGCGCAGGAAATAGCGAATTGGCGATTTTATGGAGACAGATTTTGCGATATTTGAATTACTAGCAGAACCGCGACAAACGTTGTTCTGTCCAAATTTCAATAATCGCATAGAGTTAACGGTTGCTATGACGACTGATGTCAACACTGATGTCAGATTTTTTGCACACTAGCGCCAATATACTATACCATAATCATACATTATGCTTTTTTTGTTATTTTGATGATGTTTTTCGTATTTTAAAGTAGTCTATGTTTTATTCTGGAATTATATCAACATCGACAGCAAATTTGAAGATTGAGGCACAAACATACAATCAAACTCACAAACTTTCGAATTTAAAATATTATTAGGATTTAAAGCCACGAAGTTTATTAGCATGCAGAGATTTTTAATTTGAACAGTTCATCACTTAATCGTATGCCAAATAACTTGACTGATAAGAAAGCAGAAGGTTCACTAAAATGTTTATAAAAACGTCGTAAAATGCTGTAGGTATAAAATAAAACCTGGCTGTAACAAACTGGCTCCCTGATAGAAGGTAAGTACTACTTTTTGCAGAAAAAATATAAGACAGCTGTTAAAAGCTGATATATGAGAGACAGGTAGAGAGGGTAGCCGCTCGCTGGAATTTTATTTATTTTCCCATGCGGTGCACTTTTATTACAAGAAAAGCGACCGATTTTTTGATAAAAATATCGCGATCGGGTTTGTTTACAGCGCATAGTTTTAGAAGTGAAAATAAGAGATCCTCACGTAAATTGCAATAATGTAACCTAAAGTATCACAGATTTGCCTATAATCTTACAGGCGGACAGCTAGTCTATACTAATATTATAACGAGGAAAGATTTGATTGTTTGTTTGTTTGCATCGAATAGGCTCCGAAACAACTGGACCGATTTCAAAAATTCTTTTACCATTAGAATCCTACATAAACCCTGATGAACATAGGCTAGAGATTATTTTCAAAAACGTTAGGGATCTGTATGAAAACTTCATAATGTAACCGAACGTGTGAAAAAAATCCTTATATTTCGTTTGCTGCAGAAATTATTGACAATAGAACAAAGTGATGTACTACAGTTTTATAGAAAACATCAATATCTACAAAATAGTCCGTAATACTATATGTCTAACTATTAGGGATCCCTATTAAAACTTCGATAATGTAATCTAAGGTGTAAAAAAAAATAGCCATAAAATCATTATTACACCCGTGCGACGCCGGGGCGGACTGCTAGTATTTTATATAGACTGCTTGCAAACGGTCTTTGAACAGTTCAACTGATTCTTGTGTATTTTGTAAGTATTGTGTAATATACTTGTATCTAATACATGTAATGGTCTTTCTGTAAATAAAGGTTAAATTGATATAAAAAAATGTGTTTGAGCTGTTGACTTGGCTATTATAAGCGATGGTGAAATGGCTGAGCCATCTCAGTGTGGTGATTGAGAATGTTAAGACGAGTAATACTTAAATGTTTTTGATGAATCCAGAATCGTTTTTACTCAATAACCGCAACACACACTGTTTTGTTTTTTATTAAAAAGATAACTTAAGAATATAATCTAGTTAAATTATAGACAGAAACATGATTGGTGAAACTTTTCTCGATAGATTTATTTTCCAAAGTTGGCTCTTCAAAAACTCGAGTTTCGTTTTTAATCAAAACTATGAATAGCTAAACAGTTCATTTTTATATAATTCGTTAAAGAATCATACCAGTTAAGTTAATTATAAACAGTTTCTTTTTAAGTTTGATGGTTTGCAAGATAATGCAGTTTCAACACTTTTTCCGTCTTATCAGCCTATACAAAAAACCAAATATTTAACATATCACCTTAAAGTTGATACTCGAATGCCGTCCGACCGGTTGGACTTAAGCCGAGTCCCAGTAGCCTTATGCCTGATGATATAATTCTGTTACTATGTATATTTAACGTAATTTATTGAATTTTGATGAATTAGTGGGCGGAAACTTTTTAATCAGGTCGTTAGGAACATGATGTTTTAAGATTTATTGTGTTTATGATTTCACGTTGAAAGTGCTTTCGAACTTTCCAATGTATTTTAATTCGAAGAATAGTTGTATTTGAAGATTTTTACGTGGTTACTATGTAACATCCTAATATCCTAATATAATATTATAAATGCGAAAGTATGTGAGTTTGTATGTATGTTTGTTCCTCAATCAGGCCTAAACGACTTAACGGATTAAGTTGAAATTTGCTGTTGATGTAGATATAATGCCCGAATAAATAATAGACTACTTTAAAAAATGAAAAACATCCCCAAATCGATAAAAAAACGCAAAGGGATGATTTCTGTATAGATGGCGCTGGTGTGCAACAAATCTGACATCACAGACTAAAAACATTCAGTCTTTTCTATTCGGTTATTGAAATTTGACAGGACAACGTCTGTCACGGTTCGGTTAGTAATACTTAATGTTATAACAATATATGAATATAAAAACGTTCTAAGTAAAATAAACAGAAACTGAAGAGTGTTGGAAACAAAATATCTTTACTTTTTCATTTGAATTTCCAAAGCAACACACTTCGCTGGATTTTCAATCAGAGGCGATATCGAAGTCATTGTTGCGAGGTTCTTTATAAATAGAATCTCATAGGAAGCATAAGCCTATCCGAGCTACTTTAGAATAAAATAAATTATAGTGGAGGGGGGGGGAGGGGGGGCTTATCCCTCCGCGAGATCTAGAAGCCCTACCCCCCGGCTAGCCCTCCACTCGGTGTATGCCAATGAAAGAAGGGTCTATAGTTGAAAACCACTATCAATGCCCATAAATTTTGAAGGTTTCTCTCGATTTCCCTGGGATCCCATCATCAGTTGCTGACTTGGTGGTAATGAGACCACCTCGGAAGTATAGGCTTTCAATTAAAAAAGAGCTTATTGTTTTTTATTTATTTACACACGATTTACTTTACAATAACTTATAACAACAGGGTATAATATTTCATTTAAGGCATGAAATCGGGTCTAAATACCTAGTGGGTGACTATTGTGGGCTCAAGGTGTGTGACGGGGTCGCAAAGCTCACGCTCGGACTGACCTCCGCGAATAATACCTGGTACCTAGTACCTATCACACAATGAAATAATTGTTCAACCACCGTGATTTTAGGAATTGGTAGAGCATGAGCTTAGCTAGAAGTGGAAGCGGCGAAGGTTTGCCACGGACTTTTACAAGAACCAACTTACTTCACTGTATATTTATAAAAAAATAAGATTGTTGGCCAAGTAGGAGGTGATCTTGACTTTCAATCTGAAGGTCGTGGTTTCGAGATGTGCATAATTTTTTTCTGTTTGAAAACATGCAAAATGAATTTTTACAAACAGAAAAAAAAGATGTTACCTTCAAAGTTTTAAGCACGTGTAACACGTGCTTATCACCGTGAGGAAACCAGTTAGTATTCTTGTAAGCGGCGATGGGCTTGCAACCTGTCACGTAGGTAACTATAACTATTGCAAAATGTGCTAATTGTAATATTTCAATTTCATAAGTCAGTAATACCACTGACAACGATGACATAGGTCTCAGAGACCGCATATCAATTCGTCCAAAAAAAAAGTAACAGAGATGATAATATTTAGTGTTACAAAAGAAGCTGGGTTAAGAGTGACTTGACTGGTCTTGTTAGGTGCTCTTGCCAATCGGTAGCTAGTGCAATATCGTGGCCATTAAGACGTGTAATGAATGTTTTTGAAGAATGCAGAATTGTTTTTCTCAATAACCGCAAAACATACAGTATTGTTTTTTAGGACATAGATAACTTATGGATTTAATCTAGATAAATTAGAGAACAGAAACACGACTGGTGAAACTTTTCTCCATAGATTTATTTTCCAAAGTTGGCTCTTCAAAAACAATAGTTTCGTTTTTAATCAAAACTATGAATAGCTAAACAGTTCATTTTTATATAATTCGTTAGATAATGATACTAGTACCTAATTTTTTTTTTAAACTTGATGTTTTTCAAGATAATGCTGTTTTATCACTTTTTCCGTCTTACTCAGCCCATACAAAACGTCAAAAATTTCACTTATCACCTTAAACGCCCCGCTTATCATTGTGCTCAGTGCAAGGTTGAGCTTTTATTATATGTTCTAGCTTGGTCAGAATGTTCAACTGATTTCATTTGGTACGTGATGAATCCAGTTGCAGACAGTATTCTTGCAGAACAATGTGCATGCAACCTAACAAAGAGTGACACCTTAACTTGGTGAGGTGTTATTCACGCCAATCGAAAAGGTTTTTTGCCTATTTCGGTGTAATTAAATACATTTAAGGCGCAAATAACGGTACCAAATATGGCATTCAAAACTACTAGCCGAATATGGTTGGTAGCTATAATTATGTGAATAGTTTTGTAAAATAAGCCGTAAATAATCTGAAATTGTTCAAAAATGTCAAAGTTGTTCATAGTTTTAATGAATTGAAAAATAAACAATCAAGATTGATATGACATTGTATATTGTTTTGTTATTTTAATAAGCGGCAATATAATTTTATATGCACATTTACCTTTTTTGACACAAACATGAGATCATAGGAATGTTTTTTATGCATCTGAAAAAAAATATTTTTGAATTTGAACTTGAATTCGCAGTTATATGTGGGTCGTTACTCAACCAGTGTCGATCGAACTCGATGCACTGAGGATCGAACTCTCTCGAGGCAAGAGAGTTCGATCCTCAGTGCGGGGCAAATGTTTGCATTATTTGCAAATATTTGTATTGAATCTGGTGGTACCCATGACACTGGTTGAGTAACGACCCACATATAACTGCGAATTCAAGTTCAAATTCAAAAATCATTTTTTTCAATAAAAACACAAGGATCACTTTGAAACGTCTTAGGAACTAGGTGAAGCTACGCCGATTCCTCGCGACCAAGCCTAGAAGAATTAGGCAACAAATACGGCTTGGGGTCTACCTTTTTTCTTAAGGCTCGAACAAGAATAATAATTAAAAGTAATAATTAAATAATTCATATCGTAACGCAAATATTTGCGAGCTGTTTTCCAATTCTTCTAAGAGAGAAGAGCTATATTCCTGCGAGCGGGCTTCGTATCGCATCGCATCGCGGTTTTGTGTGGGAGCCCTATGTTCTGTGCACATCGACTACATAGCCCACGGGTCACGGAAGTGGTCGCTTCTACTGCAGATTTGACGCGCGGTGACTTATATCGGCAAGTCTGATATTTTGGATGACAGTGTTCGCCTTGCACGAGGTGTCTATTGGGCTATGTAGTCAATGGCAGTGCATGACTGTTTAAAAATCCGTTTATTTAGGGTTCCGTACCCAAAGGGTAAAAACGGGACCCTATTACTAAGACTTCGCTGTCCGTCATTCTGTACGTCTGTATGTCACAGGGCTGTATCTCATGAACCGTGATAGCTAGACAGTTGAAATTTTCACAGATGATCTATTTCTCTTGTCGATATAACAAAAAATACTAAAAACAGAATAATATAAATATTTATGTGGGGCTACCATACAACAAACGTGTTTTTTTTTTTGCCGTTGTTTTATTTACGTACGGAACCCTTCGTGCGCGAGTCCGACTCGTACTTGGCCGTTTTTTTATTTTTGCAGTTGACGCTTAGTTTTGTTATACTGAAGGTATTCGTATAAGGCCACTTTGCCTGTTATACTTAACGATTATGTTCAAAGTAAGGCAGCTGATGAGTTTTTAAGTACATCGCAGTGCGAAAATACTTATCCACAAATAGGCTTATTGGGCATTCTATTGCCAGATCGAATCACAAAATGTTACTTGCACGTTCCATTCTCATTATTCAGACTCGGAACCTTGATGAAGCAAGATAAAATGCTCAATTAGATACACGAAAATCATCGTTTCCGTGTTACATATCGAACAATAGTGATTTTGTTTTCGTAACGTGGAACAGAAACATAACTGGCGCGAATAATTTCCTCAAAAAAATTGATCGACAAGTTGTAAGTTTTTCACAAGGTGATAAGTGAAATTTTTGACTTTTTGTATGGGCTGAGCTGAGCTACCCGGATAAGACGGAAAAAGTGATAAAAATACATTACCTTGAAAAGCATCAAATTAAAAAAAAAAAAATTAATTTAGATAGCTAGTATGATTATCTAACGAATTATATAAAAATGAACTGTTTAGCTTTTCATAGTTTTGATTGAAAAAGAAACTAGTGTTTTTGAAGAGCCAACTTTGGAAAATAAATCTATCGAGAAAAGTTTCATCAATCGTGTTTCTGTCTTTAATTTATCTAGATTAAATCCTTAAGTTATCTTTGTCATAAAAAATAAAACTGTATGTTTTGCTCGGTATTGAGAAAAAACGGTTCTGCATTCATCAAAAACATTTATTACTCGTCGTTTTGCAATAGGCGTAATGTACGTTGCTTAATTGTGTTTAAACAATTCTGGCTAAGCGTTGAATGAAACGTAGTAGCTTAAGGTGCGTTATGCTAATTAGCTTATCGTGCGTAAAATATTATCCTATTTGTTTTCAGAAGTACGGAACTGATTTCGCATCACGTTTGGTCGCGGTTGCTATCTAATCAACCTTTAAGATTTTGAGATTAAACCTACCTATGTACCTAAACTAGGAGGAATTTCAATACAAAGATATTTGAGGTAGAGTTGTAGATTATTTTATATATGCATATTCCTTTTATAGAGTCATTCCCGGTCGGTAACACCCTGTCGTCAACAGTGTTGACGAATGGGAAATAAAAAGTTCCACTCGTTCACAGTGTTGACGAACGCAATTTTTTATTTCTCACCCATCTAATACAAGATTATAATTTTAATAATAATACCCTATAGAATATGTATGCTTTTGAGCTTTACTTATTACTAATTATACAATCACACAACACGGCAATGCCCTTCATCTTTACTAGGCGATACCCAAAAAATTACAATCACTTCTATATTGGTTGCAAGACCTTAAAACGAATCCCCAGAACTCAAGTGTTGTCATTCCTGGAGTTGAAATCAGGGTAAAGCCACAAAGTGGCTCTTACCTTAATTTAATTTAGAAGACTTTGTGTGTGATGCGCCCTTCTCAAATTCCCCCCACTCCAACGGTAGCGGGGCAGATATTCGTAGTGCCCTTGAGCTATTTGCCCATACCTAACATTTTATCGCACGTAGCTTCATCAGCAACCACAGTCTAGTTACGCTGCATCCGTAATCAGAAATCAAGATTCCTTCCAAAAGAAAAACGAATTGCACAAAACGTAAGCGACTCTACATTGTTACGCATCATACACTGCAAGTTCAGTATTGATGATCTGTCAGATTAACAAGCTTAACCGAACAATGGTTTGCATCCAACTTTAGACAGCCGCTATCGTGGTAATATTATTTGACATTAACAGCAACAATAGATCATTGATTGAAGCGGTTATTTATTCCTGACATCAATTTAGATTTTACCTTTTGACCCCTTTATTATGTAGAAAAGTTGACTTAAAACCGAAATAATTTTCTTATTGTGTTGACAATAGTCGAAATTGTATTGCAGCTAAGAACTGCACAAGATTTAAGAATGATGATACAAACTTTATTGTAAACATTACATTATTATTATTATAAACCATTTGAGAATATACAAAGTTCTATAAAAAAAGCTTAAAATTTTTGTACCTACCTACCTAGAGTGTTTTTTTTTATATATTACAAAGTTAGTTTTTACTTAAAAACTTGTTTTTTATGACCAAGATAACTTAATATAATCTAGATCACTACATAGGATAAAGCAAAGTCGCTTCCCGCTTCCCGCGTCTGTATGTATGCTTATATCTTTAAAATTACACAACGGATTTTGATGCGGTTTTTTTAATAGATAGAGTGATTCAGGAGGAAGGTTTATATGTATTAAACCCGTGCGAAGCCAGGGCGGGTCGCTAGTAAATTATAAACAGAAACACGATTGGTGAAACTTTTCTCGATAGATTTATTTTCCAAAGATGGCTCTTCAAACCGCCAGTTTCGTTTTAAATCAAAACTATGAATAGTTAAACAGTTCATTTTTATATAATTCGTTAGATAATCATACTAGCTAATTCAATTATAGACAGTTTCTTTTTAACTTTGATGGTTTTCAAGATAATGCAGATTTATCACTTTTTCCGTCTTATCCGAGTAGACTCAGCCCATACAAAAAACCAAATATTTCAAACCGTATTTAGCAAATATGCTTATTTTTTTTCATAATGTCAATAACCGGAATAAAGAGTGTATTTTAGACATGGCGTTGTGAAAATCCGTTGCAAAATGTGTAAACATAATCAGTAAATCACTAGTTTCTTGGCAATTACTTCGGCACGCAACTGTAGTCTGTACTGTAGTCGCAGTTGGCTAAACGTTACCTCGATCGTTATTTAATTGACTAATTTAAAAAGATTGTACTACAAATCGCACGTATGGAATGTCTTTTGAGGTTATTTGCTTGTTATATGCTGGTCAAATACACTGCTACGAGCATCTACGAGAAATACTATTCAAATCTTAAAATGTCACAATGTTAATTAATAATATTGCAATTTATAATAAATAACATTCAAAATTATTTGTCGCTGAGGTTCTGAATCCAAAATGTTGCTAAAGACAGCTTTACTTTTTTTTTTGAAGATAGCACACACTCTCATCTTTAAATTAACATGTCGCCATGCCCGGCCCTATAAAGTGCTCATCAGAACATATCCATTAACCAATTAAAAATATTTTACATTAATTTTAGCACATGCCTATTCCATACGTGACAGGTCCATCTCCGTTTATAAGAATACTAACTGGTTTCCTCACGATGTTTTCCTTCACCGTTTTGAGCACGTGCTTTTGATGCGCATATAATTTTTTCCAACAGAAAAATGTATTGATGCACGCCGGGATTCGAACCCACGACCTTTGAAATAATAGTCGAGGAACCTCCGACTCGGCCAACACGGCAAAAAAAATCGGCTACATAAAATTCCTTCAAAAAATATGTCCAAAAACAATAATCTTTTATTTTTTTTCAAACAATTTAAGCGGCAACCATCATAAGTAGGCTCGGAACGCTTACTAGTCTCTTATGACGTGTATAATTGTTATTTGCCGGGAACATGGCAAAATGCCATAACTTAAACGGTTTAGTTAACAGACATTTGAATGTGACATAATACATGAATCGTGGAACCAATGAATTTTGCAATATGTCACGTTCGGTATACCTACGTCCTACATCTAACATACAGGTGTCCCAAAAATAGTACTAGGCGCAAAAACAGAACCGCAAATTTAATCAACCATAAATAAAAAAGATGATGTTCCTCTAAGCACCCCCTCTAACCACAATTTTTGAAGTGAAACTTCTATATAGAGAGGGGGAGGGGTATTTGAATTTTCTGTAACGAAAAAGAGGTACGGCCATGTAGATGGGATAGACGATATATCGCGTGCTGAGAGGGTTTCATTTCTACGAGTGTCCCAGTAACTATGGTAAGACCTGGTAACTATGGTAAGAAAATAACATGGTAATGTATCGGAACTCAACAGCTTGACACTATTTACAGGGACACCCTGAGTAACTGTGTGTTAGTGACTGTTGTACAGTTTTCACCATCAGGTGAGCTGATTATCTGCTTATGTTCGTAAGTGTACAGCCGTGCAAAATCGGGGCGGGTCTGCTACAATAACTAAATCTACCTAGGAACTTAATAAGTCTATAATTTAATTTACCTAGTGTCATGTCCGTGGCTTGCATGATATCTGTATACAGGTAGCCGTGTCTAAATGTTATTCAACTTGGTGCAATAATAGACTACCGGATTTAATAGCTGTATCGTGACGACAGCCTTCCGCCAGATGTCACAAAAACTTACATTCAACAACGACCAGCATAGGTCTGTATCACTCACTCAAACTGTCTTGGAAGTAAAAGCTTGTTTACATTGAAAACTATTATTGCGCCTGTCAATAGTCACTATTCTACTATTGCCAGTTTTGTTGTAAGTCGGGTCTAACCCTGAATCCAAAGCTCTACGGGCCCCCATGAAATTACTCTATTAAAACAATTGTGTAATGTAATTTTGACGTTTCGGCAACACCAAGCAACAAATGACGTCAAAGTTTTGTCAATAGAGATTAACCCTGAATGAGATTGAAACTCCGTCTCAACTTTAGCGAATGTTTTCAAAGAAATACTGTAGTACTGTAATACTGTAGAGTACCTACGATTTAGTTTTGGAAAACAAGCCGATGTTGCCTAAATAATGACATAGTGAAACTAGAACCTACTGTAGTACTTACCTGTTACTATTTCATCTGTGTGCAAGTCACAGAATAATTGATAGTGCAACCAGAAGTTAAAAGAAGTCGTGACTTGACGGTGAAATTCGACGCAGGCGCGGCAGTGGCGTGGAAACCTGATGACTATTTTTAAATCTCGCTGTAATGTTGCATTGCGTTTGCAAATCGGGGACTGTTTTATAAATAAAATACCTCCTGTGGCGTTTGCGATGCAACATGAGCTTCGTGCTTTTGTTTTAACCTAGGTACATCCAACAGCCGCATATACCCGTCTTGATTCCACAATAAGAATATCGTCGTAGGCAACAATTGTTCAGCAACGGAATGAATCCCGTGCCTCTCACATCTTAAGATAGTTACCCGTTCTGCAACGCCATTGAGGTTGTTTTTTGGAGAAATAACTTGAATGTTTATGAGATAGACCCAGTGGCCCGAGCACAAACCACTATCGTATCGACAACGTATCGTCCAAATGTCAAAACTCACACTTTTTGTATAGTAAAAGTGTCAGTTTTGGTATTTGAATAGAATCAGGGGTGATTCTATTCGGTGATTTCTTTGTTTTCCCGTTTTTAATATAAAATCGGTTCAAGCTACCTCAACTTTGCTACGTTTGCAGCATTTCTATTAGTTATTATGTCACAATCACTTTCTACGGATATAAAATACTCGTAACTGACTATTTGGCGGCCTAAAGGCGCTGCTTCGCTTGTTTGCAAAATATCAGTCAAACATAATTAACCTACTATTTCTACAAACCTGCTCAGCAAAATATAACATTGTGACGAAAACTCATAAAATGCGATGAAGCAATCAAATTTTATTAACGGACTGAGCCGAGCCAAAGGACATTATAAAATATTTCCTAATTTTGCTATGATGATGGATAAGACAAGAACGCTAAAAATAAGTACCTATGTATAAATGGTTACCATTTCAATCATTCAATCATTAAGTTACTGTCAAGTACCTACCTACATTTAAATGTGAAGTCTATTGGCGAACGTCGAAAAGTCAATGAGATACATAAAAGGAATTGCTTGAAATCTTTCTAATTGAACTAGTCAATACTCACTCATACATTAACCTCTTGATAACATCTAAACTTGTAGATAAGTGGCTAACCTTTCCTCCTTAGAACGTCTGAAGTGAATCCGGCATCTCTCGAAAATACCTATGAGTTTACGTGAGCAAAGGCAGGTGTGCACAAGGAAATATGACAGACATTCCAACGCAAAAACATGATTAAAGAAACAATAGATCAGCTGTGTAGAACCGACACCTGATTGAAGTCGTACCTTATGGAATGTGGTGCTATTTTGAAAGTGCTATGTGCAAGGTTAAAAGTGCAATTGCTGTCTGCTGTCAAGATATCCGCTTTACCTTTCATGACCAGCTAACAATTGTTTTACTTTATAGAGCCAGAATTGCTATATTGTATCTACTAGCATTTCTTCTTAGGTGCTTAAGGCAATTTCTGTGTACTAAAGCATGCGATGTAACCTGAGATCTGAATAACACGCGAATTCTGTTTTAGCTCTGTTGTATTTTTAATATTGCTATTTTTTTATATAAGAACCATAGATAATGTATCTGTTTCTTCTTTGGACGTTTCAAAATGAGTAGTTCAAGGCAAATACAATAGACACATTTCAAATATTGTAGATAGATTAATTTGTTGAAATTACCTAGGCAGGTATGTACCTGCTTAGGTAAATAGGTTTAATGCGCAATTCTGTAACACTATAAATAAGTAATAGTGAAAGTGAACCGACGTCGCTTCGCAATGATTTTTGCACCTATATACCGTTTTTACGATAAATTTTTAGTACAAACTTTGAACAACACCCACTTATAGTTGTTAAATTAGCTGTTGCGTGCGGTTCCGCAAATAGATTGCTTGTGTTACTTGCAATCTACATTGTTGTCAAAGTTGGAGCTATTCCGATAATTACACATCGAAACAAGATGGAACGAAGAAGGGCGTCCGTGTAGTTTTTATCCACATATTTTTATACTCTGTTAGAAAACATTTTAGCTCTTATATATATCTTATATATAAATATGTGGGAGAAATAAAACAAATATTAGTCAAATAAAATTTTGAGGTTATCGTGAGTGAAATTTTAAGGAAAAAAATCTAAGATACCTATAATAAAATTGGATAGCTATTGCGATACAGATGTCAGTAAAAAATAAGGTAGTATTGGTAATACATGTACCGTAATAACGTACCGTCAGTATTGACAGTTAGATAAATATGTGGGAGAAATAAAACAAATATTAGTCAAATAAAATCTGGAGGTTATCGTGAGGAAAATTTTGAGGAAAAAAATCTAAGATACCTATAACAAAATTAGATAGCTATTGCGATACAGATGTCAGTAAAAAATAAGGTAGTTTTGGTAATACATGTACCGTAATAACGTACCGTCAGTATTGACAGCTAATTGATCAAGACAAACTAATTGTTGTATGTCATGTTCATGAAGTGATAAATATGAAACTACTACTACACGATAGAATAAGTAATTGACTTGTAAGATTAACGAAGTTTATACGGATATCTTAATGGTACAATGATGCATCTTAATGGTACATTAAAAGTGAACAGTCCCGTAAGTCCATTGCAGATAATCGCATATCAGTGTTCTTGTCATGCCATGCATACGTCATGGGCGTAGCGAGGTACGGGGCAAGGGGGGAGTTGCCCCCTCCTCTAGAAGAGCTAGAAGAGCGGTCGGTCACTGATAAACAAGATTTTCCATCTTTTCTTACTCTAAGCAATGTTACTAATAACGATAGACTCCACTACTAATTTAAGATACTCATATCATATGTTAAAAACCACGATTGAGACAATACAGTCTAGGATTTTCTTTATATAATAGAGAATCCTGGCTACGCCCTCGGCATACGTCACGGCCCATGATCCGCAAATGGACATAAATGTGTATCTCTTAGGTATACCAAGAGATTGGCGTCTGTCGCTAATAAAAACTTTGCAAACTATCTTATACTGCATAATCACAATAAATTGGTAGGAAAGTTTGTAAGCATTTTTACACTGCATCACATTATTGTTTGTTGGCATATATAACAATAAACTGTTATTTGTTTTTACTGATGTTCAAAAAGATAGTGTCCTTAATGTTTTGAAATTGTATTGATATTTCAAACTGATATTTATCGCGTTACAGTCATATCGACTGTAATACAACAATCGAAATAGCAGACTTTATTATCAATTAATATCAAGGAGGTTAGCACATACGACTATCGTATCGACAACGTCGATTCCAAATGGCAAAACAGACACTTATTATATCGAACCATACATTAAGTTATCGATACGATAATGATTCGTGCTGATCACGAAAGTATGTAGTTTGAAAAATACTATCGCTTGAATAATATATTTTGGCAGGAATATTGACGCGATGGACTTGAGATTCCCGCAAGTTGTAAATTCCTTCGTCGTAGTACGTAATCGTCGTCTCCGAAAGATCTTTTCTTCATCAGCGCGTGTTATATCGGTTGTGTTGCGTAGTCGGTTAATTGTGTAAATGTCCAGGTGACAAGTTATGCCCATCGGCATCGGTCACGATCGTACTCAGACGACTCATTCCGATCTTTAACTTTCTATCAAGCATTGAACGTTGAACGCCATTTTCGAATCGCAACGCAACATTATTTATTATCCTCGTTCCCCGATGGCCTTCTTGACAAAACTAATAATAGACTGGGCGTACACTGCCATTACAGATATAAATAACAGTATAATCACAAATGTCTTGGTAAAACGGACCATTTTGTTGCACAGTTGGTGCATTTAATACATTTATCGCGTAGCAAAAATGACAGCAATGCAAAAAGAGTCATAAAAGAGTAGTTTAAAATACTAAGTAGTAGATAGAGAGTATAAAAAAATAACCGTGTTGTAAAGGGATTGAAGGAAAGAAGCGCCTCACAACAGGGGGATTATCATAAACCAGTATCGTATCGACAACGTATCGTCCAAATGCCAAAACGGACACTTTAACTATACAAAAAGTGTCAGATTTGACATTTAGACGATACGTTGTCGATACGACAGTGGTTTGTGCTCAGGCCACTGGGAGGTTCTTTAAAGATGCACCTTTTTAAATGTTTTGTATACGTTAACGATTGGCAGCATCTTTTAAGAGAATAATATTGATGAAGAAACGCTCATGTGCAAAGTAGGTACTAAAATACGGTATTTAGTCAAATAAAATTCATTTAAACAACCTACTATTAAACTGTGATGTCGCATATAGGTGCTATTGTATGTAGAAGCGAAACTTATTTAATGGTATTGTAAAATGGACTTATTCGCATCGGCATTCGTTTTAAATTCCAATGGAGTTGAGGCGACATATCATCGCATAAGTATTTAGCAAGCCTCTGTCATTCCATACCGGCTTTCAATGTAGAATGTTCTCTATATTCTCTGCTAGCTGACCCGTGCCCGCTTCGCTGTGCGTAAGACATTTCTAATACCATCGTGGACTTTTTTGTAGACGTTTTTAAGGTGTACAATACTGTAGTACATTATTTTGATATATCTCGTGGGGTTCAGCCAGAATTTGCAATGTAAGCGCAAAAAAAGTGTTTATTTACGACATCACATTAGAAACCTCTAAAATTATCAGTGTTTGTGGTTAAAGATATTTATTTTTCTCAAAGAAATGTACATTTCACTTATAGAGAAACTATTTTAATAAAGTAAGTTAATGTAAGCTTCGAACAATCGAAATTATTAAGTAAAGTACATAATAAAAATAAGTAAGGTAGTTACTAAATTTTAGAGGCAGAAAGTTAACAAACAAATAATTTTTACTACCCGCAAAATACGCACTTATTGAGTATTCTCTACTATATTATGCATGTATTATACATATAAACCGTCCTCTTGAAACACTCTATTTATTAAAAAAAACCGCATTAAAATCCGTTGTGTAGTTTTAAAGATATAAGCAAACATACATACATACATATTACATACAGACGCGGGAAGCGGAAAGCGACTTTGCTTTATACTATGTAGTGATTTTATGCACCAGTATGGGACGAATGCTTTTAAAACGAAGGGGTTAGCAGTTACCCATAACATTATAGTATTCCATACGTGACAGGTTGCAAGCCCATAGCGGCTTATGAAAAAACTAACTGGTTCTATCACGATGTTTTCAAACACCGTTTTGAGCAACGTGTTAAATAGAATAGAAAAATCCATTGATCCGGATTGAAAATCAAGGTAGGTATACTTTCTACTCGGCTAATACAGTGGTGTTCAAAAATCATCTGACAACTTTTAAGGCTTGTTTTATAGTGAAACTTGTGTACATTTGTTAATAGTATTTCATCTGCGGTATTTACACACGGTGGGTCGTCGACCCGTGTATCTCCGTCGCGTGAGCCCCAGACGTGATTGCTTATCAAGGTACTTAATTATTAATAGCGAGAAATAATAGTATGCAGTTCACTACAACTACCTATAGGGTATCGGATGTATTTAGACTACTGGATAACGTAAAACAAAAGTACAGCTACCAATGCCCTGAATGATTAAGGAGTTATGAATGGTTTTGTATCAGTCCAAAACGAGGAAAACATCTTATTTACGGGGCAACAATGGACCCTGTAATGGACGACTTTAAGACGAGTAATACAATTTTTTGATGACTGCAGAATCGTTTTTTCTCAATAACCGCAAAACATACAGTTTTGTTTTTTTAATGACAAAGTTAACTTAAGGATTTAATCTAGATCAATTATAAATATAAACACGATTGGTGAAACTTTTCTCGATAGTTTTATTTTCCAAAGTTGGCTCATCCAAAACACAAATTTCGTTTGTACTCTAAACTATGAAAAGCTAAACAAGTTATTTATTTGCAATTCGTTAGATATTCATAATAGCTCCATAAATAAAAGACGGTTTCTTTTTAAGTTTAATGGTTTTCAAGATAAGTGGTTTTATCACTTTTTCCAACTTTTCCGGGTAGATTCGTACAAAAAAAAAACGAATAATTTCTACCATCATTTCAACAAACTATTACCAAGCTAAGCCAATAGCGTGTAAAAGATAGTCATGTACATAAAGTTTGGTGCAAGTGAGGTACCGGAGATTGACTAATGTAAAACACAAAGTGAAACTGGCATCTCTTTAAATACTCTGTGATCCTGCAACTGTCAAAGATGTCGAAAGGAAAGACGAGCAACCGATCGTAATATCACTGTTGCAGGAAATAACAGGGTAGCAAATAACATTCCCAGCGCCTGCTCTTGTTTCAAAGAGCACAACTAAACCTGGAGTTTATAAAAACCGCTGTCCATCATATGACGGCTATAACCCATCGTTTACTTATTATTTTGACGTAACCGTAATACGGTGCTAGAGAACGGCCGTTGCTGTTTAGAAAACTCAAAGCATTTACGTTCAGATTGTTGAGAAATCATCTTTCAAGTGACTATTTAGGAGGAACGGTATTTCTAGATGTGAAATCATATCGGCAACCGATAATTGATTCTGATGATAGGTACAATTGCTCTAATTGACAGACGAAAGGTTGAAATTTGGAGCAACTCTGACCATTTTTTAGGGTTCCGTACCCAAAGGATAAAAACGGGACCCTATTACTAAGACTTCTCTGTCCGTCTGTCTATCACAGGGCTGTATCTCATGAACCGTGATAGCTAGAAGGTAAAAAAAATCATAGATAATGTATTTCTGTTGCCGCTAACAACAAATACTAAAAATAGAATAAAATAAATATTTAAGTGGGGCTCCCATACAACAAACGTGTTTTTTTGCCGTTTTTTATAGATAATGGTACGGAACCCTTCGTGCGTGAGTCCGACTCGCACTTGGCCGGTTTTTTGGTCTCTCTACCTATTTGCTAGCAGAATATAAATACAAAAAGTTGTTGGCTTCGGCGTGTTTATCAAGCCTTATGCAGTAAACGGACCTACTTGTAATAGCCGGCGCTGCTATGAATTTAAAACTTTGCGAATAGTGAAGTCTCTAGGTTTCTAAATAAGCGCTTGTGTACGACGTCCTTTTAAAAAACAAATGACAATGAACTGTGTTATACGAATACATAATCCTGACCTCTTACTATGATTCCCTGTGTCGTGCGGATATCAAAATCTACTAGAACCATGTTACCACAAGATCTCAGATCGTGCAAATCTTACAAAAATATGTCCCCCGGTCGCAAGTATTAAACCCATACCTTGTGTTTTAAAGATCGAATTATTAGGATAAACATAGTTTCAATGCTTTATTAAGGAATAATTTTCTGCTGTGATTTACTACGACCGTAATAATACAGTGCCGCATGTTTTAAGAACTCTTACACTCCTAGTTTTTAACATGATGCTGGTTGGTACACGCTTAAAGTTTTTAAAACTTGATCTGAATGCATAAAAACTTTTTAAGACTGTCCTTCTTCGAAAATGTTGCGCTCTTTTAGCTGTTATACTTATAAGGGAGAGTTTATGTGGATTATGATTTCTTAATATAAATATGAAATTCTTCCGCTGGTTTTCTGTATTTATTACTTAATTTGAGTAAAAAGGATGCAATCTTTCGCGTTTAAAGTATCAATGTTTTAGGTTGTTTTGTAGATAAGTACCTGTAGGTGCATATTGATATTTATGTAAGTGTACTTGTATATTTATCTAGTCTATGTCTAGTCTTCAAACTCCTCCGTAATGGCTTGACTGATTTTTATGAAATTTTTGGTATATATTGGGTAGGTATGCGAATAGGTCGCAGGGTATTTTTTCTACCTTTAAGATAAGGTTGGGATAAAGTTCGGGTAAAACTGAAAGTACTTTTTTCTGTAGGTTTATTAAAATTGGATAGGACAACGCCTGTCGAGACAGCTAGATCTATGTATACATAAAAGTCTATGGACAAGGACATGTGATTTGAAAATGCATTATTCCGGCACTATAAATTCTGCGCATTAGCTACTTTATACCTACTAGTTATTTCTGAGAATTGAACAAGGTACTTATTGCACAAAGCGTAACACATTAAATGCAAACGATTAGGCGATTCACACACAATACCGACCTACCGACCGGAGAAGCGGATCCAATGCTATGTTATGTAATCCGCTGGCATCTAACATACCTACGCAAACCGCCCGATCGCGCAGCAATCCGCGCGGAGAGGATGTCACGCGTGAAGCTTCTTAAAAAAATACAGAACTTTATAAGTAGTAACGTTTGGACGTGCCTCTGACTAACCTCTTGATCTGAGGATCTGAGCGGATTTTTATTTTACTTAGGGATTACAGCCGTATGATGAGATTCTGTTTTTTTTTTTTTTTTTTTTTTTGTCAGTTTTTTTAGTAGTATAGGAAAGTATAAACTTAAAACCTCTGAATACTTGTGTTTCATGAAAGTCAAAGCCAATTTTTTCATTAATATAGCAGAAAATACCTTTCTACGAAAAAATCTTTTTACAAAATCAAGCGACTCGAAGCGCAAGTTCAAACATCCTCAGAAACTTATATTCACAATTAGCTACCTAATAATATTAGTAGGCAGGATAAAGTATTAAACATTGTTTCATCGAATTTGGACGGTTTTCAACCACATGTGCCAACGTGCAAGCAAAATGGGGCGCAATGTACACGTACGAGCAACGTAACTGCATTGCCTCATGTGCTTGCGTCAACCAGCGGCGCATCGGTGGGTGTCTTCCGCGACCTCGGGACCTTCGATCAAGCATATTAAAATGTCGCTAAAAGTAAATCTCTGATACTAAGCTGTAACCAAAGGATAATCTGTAGTTTTAGGGTATTGTACTGGCCACAGCTCAGTTGGTAGTAGCTCTGCCTTCTGCGCTGTAGGTTGTGGGTTCGATCCCCACCCAGGATAAACACTTGTGTGATGAACATAGATGTTTGTTCTGTGTTAATATGTATAATAAGTATGTATTTACAAAAAAAAAAGTATTTAAGTATTCTATCAGTTCTCTGATTCTCATAGCTTTGCTTAGTTTGGGGCTAGATAGCGCTGTATGTAAAGTCCGCCAATATTTATTATTATTATTATTATGTATGGTTCCCAAAAGAAAAACTTGCCAACGTATATTATTTTTGATGGTCGTGAAAGTTTTAAGGACGAGCGTATTTAAATTATCATGACTTAAATACGGGAATGATTTTTAAGCTATTGCATAGCTTCTATCGCGGGCCTTGAGCGTGGAGACCGAATCCAGAAATTTCGTAACGAAAATTTACACAAAATTTTACGAGACACTCACACTCACGCAATATGCGTGAGTGTGAGTGTTAGAGATTTCTCTTTTTGGATTTCAAAAAATCGATTTTTAAAAAATCGATTATGTAAATTACACATATAAATCGATTTTTGTAAACTAAGTTTTCCGAACGCGAACCGAATCGTTCGTTGGCCATTTTCCCGGACGTGAACCTACATATAGTCGCCTCCCAAACGGAAACCGACTCATCGGTCTTGTCTCCGAACGCAAACCGAACTATTGATCGTTTTTCCGAACGTGATCCGACCAATAGTCGCTTCACAAACGGGAACCGACCCATCGATCGTCTCTCCGAAAGCGATCCGAACCATATAATTCGATTTTTTGGAAAATCGATTTATTTGTAGGGACAAAAAATCGATTATTAATTAATAGATTTTTTTCAATCAATATTACATCCTTATGACTCATGTCATGCCTGCTTAGAGTGATTTTCGCATTCCAGCGCCATCTAGTTTCATTTGATGATACTACGTTATTATAGGTGCTTTTCGCGGTCTCATGCGAAAGCTCGGGGTTTGAGAGGTTCGCAATTCCGCTAGCAGGTGGCGCTATTTTACCACTATCGGTAAATAGGTGGTACTTCACAGACATGATCGACTAAAAAGTTTGAAATTGAATTATTGAATTCATGTAGTTAGGTAAATATCGAATCCTGGCCGTGCATCAATGGATATTTCTGTTCGAAAAATGTAATAATAATAATAATGAAAAACATCGTGAGGAAACCTGTTAGTATTCTTGAAAGCGACGACGGGCCTGCAACCTGTTACGTGTGGAATGCTAACTACGTAGTTAGGTAAATAGGTAGGTTAAAGATTTTGACATCTATCGATGAATAGCAGAACTTTTATTGACTTTTTGAAATATCACGCTTGTCTCTTTAGTTTAGCAACTCGCCAATAGGTGGCATTGGTTGTATCGGCGTTACTGCGCATGCCTAATCCCCCTCTTCCCCCGCAATCTAGGGATTTAAAAAAAAAAAAAAAAAAAAAAAATTTTTATTTTTCTTTTCTTATCGGTCACCACGCTCAAAAAGTTGAATATCAAAGAAAAACAAAGGAAAAAAGGATAAATAAAATAAATAAATAAATAATTATAAATACATAAGTTGATAAAAAATGTTATGCAATAGCTTTACCGCGGCAGTCTCCGAGTGCCACACGTCTTTTTTTTCTATGACGAAGAAAGACTAGATCTTTTCATCGTCATAAAAAACAACATAATACATATATAGACAAAAACAAATAACATCTAATACAGATATTACAAAATACAAGAACCAGATGAGCCATCTAAAGCACCTTGCAAACAGTCTATAGGTAGCTCAACTGATACAGATCACTATAGGAAGCGTTCCCAACATAAAAATAATTTTCATTTCCTTTTTTAAGAAATATTTTTTTGTAGTGTTGCACAATTTTTAGTAATTTGTATGTATGTTTATTATTTCCGGAAGCAAAACCTCGGTGCGCCAATGTGACTTACACTTGGCCGAATTTATTTAATTTTGTAATTTGTAACTGTCTAGTGTCTAGGAATTATCTTTTGAGTCACATTTGCTACTTAAATTAGGTACTGCTTTTATAAAGATCTTCATGAATGCACATTGTATGATCCATTCAAAATGTTTTATTACAGAATTGCGAAGACATGCCGAATTAGAGTTGGCAAATTCGTCACCTTTGGTGTCGAATACGTGAATTGCATAAAAAAAACCAGCCAAGTGCAAGTCGGACTCGCGCGAAGGGTTCCGTACCATTATCTATAAAAAACGGCAAAAAACACGTTTGTTGTATGGGGGCCCCACTTAAATATTTATTTTATTCTGTTTTTAGTATTTGTTGTTATAGCGGCAACAGAAATATAATAACACACAGAATAATCTGTTTCAACTGTCTAGCTATCACAGTTCATGAGATACAGCCCTGTGACAAACAGACGGACAGACAGACGAACAGCGAAGTCTTAGTAATAGAGTCTCGTTTTTACCTTTTTGGGTAAGGAACCCTAAAAGTATCCGTCAAGCAAATTGTGGTTACAAAGAGTGGAAGCTGGAATGAGTCAAAGCCATCCGGCAAAGCCAGTTCCGAGGTCACTTGACGTGTCTACCGAATGCTAAACACCTGTCGAAACCTCGTTATCCAATATTGCTGACAACAAAACATATGTTGCGCTACTGTACATAAAGCTAAAGGTTTTCTAAAGCCGAGGTCCCACGGCGCGTATAACGACGGGCCGCGCCGGATGACGCTCCACCTGTGTGCGTCCGGCGCGTCGCGTACAGGGCGTTTCGAGCACGGGCCAGCACGGATGCATCGCTCCCACGGCGCGTCCGTCTGCCTTGGCGCGGTCTTGTGCGTGAAAACGCGGACCGTGGGACCCCGGCATAAGAAGCAGCGACCGCTACGACGTAAACGGCGGATAGAGCAATTATTTTCAATGTGATTCAAGTAGTCGAAGTTAAGCTTGAGTTGAGTTTATGAGGAAACCAAGCCCTTTACTATATCTAAGACTAGCCGACCCGTGACAAACGTTGTTCTGTCAATTTTTTTTGTAATAATTACATAGAGAAAAGCAATTTCAGGCAGCTTCCAATTTTTTCCCTACAAACCTTGAACTGATAAAATAAATTACGAATTTTGGTAGAATGCGTATCATTCATCAGTCAAAACTGCGTTGCTATGACGACTAAATGTTTTTAGTCTGTGATGTCAGATTTGTTGCACACCAAAGCCATCTATACCAAAATCATCCTTTTTGCGTTTTTTATCATTTAAGGGTTGTTTTTCGGATTATAAGTTTTCCCTTTATTTATTCTAATTTTTATCTACATACTACAGCAAATTTCATCTTAATCCGTTTTGTCGTTTATTTTTGATTAGGGAACAAACATAGCATCCTTATAACAAACTTTCGCATTTATTATATTATTAAGGCGATTGTTTTTGTTCGAAACGAAAAAATAAATACTTCTGAACAAGCCACATCTCCTATTTTATAATGTATAGTATATGTGAATAAAGATGTACACATCTTTAATCACTTCGATAAATAATCCTACCGACCGCTGCAATGACGACAAACACACGTCGGCGCGTGGTCCGCCTTAGCTTTTCGAATAAATTAATGATATAAATTATGTATAATTACTTATCAAAAATCTATTCTAATAGAAATCTAGATCTACATATTACCTATCTTTAACAATAAATCACAAGTTGATTTTAATAGTAGTTATATAAAATATTTCGATCATAAATTCTAAAACGTATCATTTTGAAATAATATCTTTATCGTGAAAAGTTTCTGCTATTATGTTTTCAGCTTAATAGAAATCTAGGTAGGTAGGTAAAAATAGGAGATGTGGCTTGTTCAGAAGTATTTCTTTTTTCGTTTCGAAAAAGAGCAATCGTCGACTGGGAGCCCCTTAAGATTAGGATAGGATAATGATAAGCTTAGTGACGTGATAGCCGAGTATCCGACTACGTCGCTGAAGTGAATTCGATCTCCTCGGAAGGACAACGGTTTGCATGATCTGCAGATATTTGTTCCGGGTCTGAGTACCTAATACCACGGTAGGTACTCGTAGTTTCTGATACCCACGACACAGGAAATCCTAGTGTGGAAATACTACTCGTATATTACAGTTAGATATTTTTGATATTAGAGATGTTGTCCTGTCCAAATTTCAATAATACCATAGAAATCCCAAATCAAATTGTAAAAAATTCCAAACAACTTTTCGATCTATTCTTTTTTATAACCCCATTTCAGAAAATTACGCATGAGTATTAAAACAATCCTATTAATATTCTAAATGCGAAAGTTTGTGATAAGGCTGCTATGTTTGTTCCTTAGTCAAAAATAAACGGCAAAACGGATTAAGATGAAATTTGCTGTAATATGTAGATAAAATTCAGAATAAATAAAGAGGGAACTTATAATCTGAAAAACAACCCTTAAATGATAAAAAAACGCTAAAAGGATAATTTTGGTATAGATGGCGTTGGTGTGCACAAAATCTGACATCACAGACTAAAAACATTTAGTCATCATAGCAACGCAGTTTTGACTAATGAATGATACGCATTCTACCAAAATTCGTATTGAATTTTTACAGGATAACGTCTGTCACGGGTCGGCTAGTAAAACAATAAATTTACTAAGGACTACCGATGGATCTATTCAAATTATTATTTTTCTTATAACCTTATTCAGACAATTACGCATAGGTATTAAACAATAAATTTGGTAAGGTCTACCGATGTATCTTTACATTTTATGGACGCTTGTAAATTGTATCTGTCAAAATAAGCTCGTGAAACGCGAAAACGATATCGTTATCCTACCGTTACCGGTTAGTATAATATAGGGAACAGGCATAATATTTACGGTGAGTGGATTGTTTATCGATTCGCCTCGTGCAGTTTATTGAGTAAAAAAATGCTATCGAAGTTACGTTTTTAGGGCAAGAGCGCTGGTTGCGGGCACTTGTCATAGATGTTTGTTCAGTGTGTGGGTGTTAATATGTATAATATGTATGTATTTACAACAAAAACGTATATAAGTATTCTATCAGTTATCTGGTTCCCATAGTACAAGCTTTGCTTAGTTTGGAACTAGATGGCGCTGTGTGAAATGTCCACCAATATTTATTATTTTATTTATATTTTTTGAACATTTAAATTTTCAAATAAACGGTTTATATTGAAAAAAATATTAAAACGACGATATTTAAACAACATAGATTAGAATATTTATCTATATCTTAGGTTAAGCAAAAGTTTTGTAACAGGCGATATTTATTTATTAATTATTCATTTTAATTAGAAAAAGCGGGAAATCATTGGTTGTGGGCAAAACAATTTAGAGGTTTATGACAACACAAATTTCACTAAACAAAATGAACCATAGACAAAGAATTGTATTAACTAGAATCTTTAAACAAGTTTGTTTGTTATGCTTAGTATTGACTGCCAAAATTGAAAATGCCCAAAGTAGGCACCACAACCAGGTCTATTGCCCTATAAGAAATTGGGAATACCTTAAATGACTTCTATATAAACTATGTATTATCGAATATAAAAATAATAAAACAATGTTTTAAAAGCCACACGGTTTATTTTATTCGTCACCCTGACTTTCAATGAAAAACATTAGCATCTGATTCCCTCTAACCACACTTCCGTACAAAACAATGATTGTAAGTATTAAATTACCTAAGCTATTTACACATTGCATTGGGCGGATCACCGCGTAGACGGGCCATTGGCAGATGTTATTAGGTGTTAGCGGATTACATATTACCTATTGTAATTAATTTTGGATCCTGGATGACTATTTGGAGGGTGAGAGGAATGAAATATCTTCAAATTTGGTGTCCATTGCCTTATCATAGTTGTATCTAAGGCCAATTGACAACTTATGATTATCGTACCGAGGAGCGCGCACATACCATATTTGCAGTGCTGGGGGGTTAGCAAGAACCACTATCGTATCGACAACGTATCGTTTAAATGCCAAAACTGACACTTTTCCTTTATAAAAAGTGTCAGTTTTGACATTTGGACGATACGTTGTCGATACGATAGTGGTCCGTGCTCAGGCCACTTCATTAGATCTGCTGCGAATGAATCGACAAATCGACGAGTGTGATAAAAGATGAATCATATGTCTTTCTACAAAAATATTTTCCTTCTCTAAGAACCATTGAGGAATAATGGTTTAAATTATTTTTGTGACGTATTGAAAAGGAAATTTACAATACAAGGTCGTCTTGAAATTCGCCAAAGGCTTCTGCACTGTGGGGTCGTTGGAAAGTGTCCAGTAGAGCGCGACGAGGCGGCGGCGCGGGTGCGCATTAGTTGCGCCATGCTCCGCTGATTGATTACTACAGTGTGCGCCTTGCTTTACAATCAAGAACTATGGTAAGTTCCTATGAGGTACTTTCGAACACCAGTAACGGAGTTTTTAGTCCGCCGAAGGCCTTCGTCATGGAGCAAGAGCTATGATAATATAATGAGCGCATGCCTTTGCTATTTAGACGTTAGGTGTTTGTAGAAGTTCTGCGTTGAAAGTTTTGAACTAAACTTGTTGATCTACAACATTTTGTATCATTATATTTGAACTAAATTAGTCAATTATTACGTTTAAAAACTAAAAACAAAACAGATTACATGTTTGTGGAGGTTTGTTGGCCGAAAATGCCCTATTGAATCTGAGGGTAGCGTTTATTGTATAAGTGAGTTAGTAAGAGTCTTCTTCATCAGTTCCACACCACCAAATAATACTGACTGAATGCAAAATGCTTGACTTGTTGCTGTAAATACTAAAATCGCTATATGTATGCCTATAATATTGGATTTCATCATCAGAACTAGATTTATAGATAACATAACAATGGGACGAAACGGGGTTCTGTATATTTAATAGTTAATTAGTTAATAAATGAAAAAGTTTTAAAAAAATACAACCGAATTGAGAACCTTCTCCTTTTTATGAAGTCGGTTGAAAACAAGCTGTGCCCGTATGCGTTGTAAATTTTTTTTTCGTCAGAAACCTTCTCGGGCAAGCACGCTTGTAATCGGATGAACTGTATATATACTTGCAGAACTCATAAAAGACGAGCAACTTAGCAAAAATAAAGGATGTTGCATTATCTACGAATAAGGATATACTTCGTGACTCGACTACAGACATTATTCTCCTAAATTAAGCAATTACCTGTAACATTGATTATTGTATTAACTCATTTATGCCTAGCGGATGCAAGGTTGAAACGAGGAAATGTTAGAGTTGAAACAATCTACAAATTCGCACGCTTTTTATTTGAATATCAGCTATGGAAGATTATAAATACCCTAAATACCTAATAACACCTAACAGTCACACTAGAATTCCCAGTGTCATAGGCGTACTCAAGCGAATATCGGATAATAACGTATCGGCAAATTCACGATACCACAACACTCAAGCCAGAAATATTTGCAGATCATACATACATTAGTCCCACCGCGGGGTATGAAAGCCGTACCATTACGACTTATCCGTGCAATTGTCTACCACGCCAACAAGGTCAAATAATCTGTCAAAACTATGAATTGACCAAAAAATATTTTAAACTAGCTGTCCCGACAGACGTTTTCCTGTCAAATTCATTTTTTTCCATAAAAACCTTTTCCTGTTATTAACAAATACAACAAAAAAATAATTAACAAAATCGGTCCAGCCGTTTACGCGTGATGCTGAGACCAAGGGAAATAGAAATTCATTTTTAGGGTTCCGTACCCAAAGGGTAAAAACGGGACCCTATTACTAAGACTTCGCTGTCCGTCTGTCTGTCACAGGGCTGTATCTCATGAACCGTGATAGCTAGACAGTTTAAATTTTCACAGATGATGTATTTCTGTTGTCGCTATAACAACAAATACTAAAAACAGAATAAAATAAATATTTAAGTAGGGCTCCCAAACAACAAACATGTTTTTTTTTGCCATTTTTATAGATAATGGCACGGAACCCTTCGTGCGCTAGTCCGACTCGCACTTGGCCGGTTTTAATTATTTATTAGATTTCCGTCAATGATGCATTGATTTCTTTCACGCGAGATACGGACAAGAAGATGTGATGAATGTGAAGCATTGATTTTGGGAAATTTAAGAATGCACTAAAAGTGGTAAGTCTACTGTAAATTATAAATACACTAGACAGGGGAAAGCAAAATAACGCGTCTACGTTAGTCGTGAGCCACATATCGAAGTGCGTATTACTATTTACTTTCGATATTCTGTATTAAATGGATAAGCTTGGTGCATTCTGATGCGTTGGCCCTGATATTTTACTACTTGTCATTCCTTGGGAGAAGTACTTTATACAATATTAGAATTTCTCTTCATCACTCGTAATATAATATTTCCTGAGAGCGAGGACATCTTGGAGCATGTATGTTTGTTAGGTATGTAGGATAATTCCTTCTTTCTCTGTTCTACGATAAAATCTACGTGGTTTTAGTTCATGGTGGCCATTATACCTTAATCTAGTCATTGATCTAGATAATGCAGGAGGATCAACAACCAGATTACTGATTAAAAATTGTAGACAATCGTTACTTTTTCAATCAGTTTTATTTTTTCAACATGATTTTTTTTTTCTTGCATTTTTTTGCCAATTAAAATGCTAAACCAGAAATACTGTAAATAAATCATAGAATCTAAATTGATCCCGAAGTTGCATGTACTTTTCTAAGTACGAGTTATGAATGTAGTATTTCATAGGCTGCACATTATTTTAAAGGAGAAATTTAATAATGGTAGGTAACTTGGTAGTTTCATTCATCTACTTTCTGCGTTGACCCTTGGCCTTGCGTCTTTATAGATAAGTGCCTCTACGTTTATTGAATTCTAACTTCATCTCATTTATTTATATTTATCTAGATAGTCTTGGTTCTCTTGAATTCGAGTACTTATTATGATTTCAGCTTTATATTCTTATTTATCATTCACTTAGCGCCAGATAAAAACTCTTATTCAAGCACCTATGATCTTTTAATGCGGGCCCTATTAAAAATACTATAAAATATAATTTGACTAAATCTAGAGCAAATCTTGTGTTATCAAAGCTGATTACGCCATGTTTACCTATAAAGAATTAAGTAACTGAGTACCCACTAATATATCCACTTATTGAATAGGCTGATAAGCATTCAAAATACCGGATCTGTAACACAAATCTGGTCTCAAACAAAGGTGATATGGGTATATCGAGATATACCCATATCTACCGAGGTACAAGTAGGTAATGTTATAGTACAAGTAGTTATATGCTCTCAACAGGCGACACGTGTCTACAATAACTATGAAACCTGTTTTAGTGATCTGATTGCAAGTTGATTTAGCCACTCGTTCACCGAGTAGCCGGGTGACCACATAACCGCTCGCTTGCGCACGCCGGAAAACGCACCGACTCAAACACTTTCATCACTTCATTAATATACCAAAAGAATACGACCGACCGTCGTATTCTTTTAGTATATTAATACGGTCTCTTGGTATTCAAAACGTTGCTATCGATAAGATCCGAAGTTTTTTTTAAGATCATTTGAACGAACCTAGTGCAGCCGCATTCAACGTTTAGGGAAGGTTAAAGCTCAAAACAAACGCATAATGTTATAAAAATACTTACGTTCGAGTGAGCGTAACATCCAATACAGCCGGCGAGTACAATAACTACAAAATATTCAGATTTTCATTAACGTTATTGAACTTTATCGTCGTCATAAAATTAATGCACGTACAGTTGGGAAATCACAACGCAATTCCGCGTTTTGTCACTGTGGGAAATTGTCACGATACGGAAAACTTTTTTTTGTCGTTCGTTTTATAACACTGTCCGCGGTATCGATGTCCGAGAAAAGCGAGCTAGCGATACGTAGAGGCGCGCGGCGGGAGTTGGCGAAACTGACGTACGCAGCGCGCAGGCGCCGCCAAGGTATTGTTAAAAGTTACTTTTACTTGAGCGAGTGCGGCGTGCTTGCGCCGGCGGCGGCTCTACGCCCGCCGAGACCTTGCGCCCGCCGAGCCGATATTTCCACGTTCGCGAAAGAGAAAAATAGAGGTCTCTCACTTCACCTGTGGCTCGCGATCTGGAAAATGTATTTTAGCGGTTCGCCTAGGAATACCCAAGAATGTGCAGATTAGGGCAAATTATTGCTATGCAAAATACTCATTCACGGTTCATTGAAATTATAGGTGAGTATTGCTTTATTTCTAGAACGGCGCAGGAAAACGAATGTGGTGATTGGCAGGCCATCGCACTTGGCGAGTGGCTTGGAATGCTATTAGCATAAGGTGGTACTCGACTGGAATTTGTGTTGAATTAATGAAGATACGCTCGATGAAACACCATTTTTGACTAGAATTCATATAGTTTGGGATTAATAATAAAAAGGTATTTTAACAAAGCAAACGTGTTTATTAGCATAATGTGGCCAATGTCAGATAATGGACAAAATCGATGTGGAGCGGCTTGCAAACCTTGATCTGAAAGGTGTCTGCGAATTTCTAAATATCGGTAACCGTCATATCTTGCACGCCGATATGATTATATCAGTCGACGTCATTTCTGACGTAAAATCCGACTTAATATTATTAAAAATATATATATATATAAACGACGAGTTAAGATGAGTAATAAATGTTTTTGATGAATGCAGAATCGTTTTTTCTGCATTCATCAAAAACATTGATGAATAGTTTTGTTTTTTATGACAAAGATAACTTAAGGATTTAATCTAGATAAATTAAAGACAGAAACACGATTGATGAAATTTTTCTCGATAGATTTATTTTCAAAAGTTGGCTCTTCTAAAACACTAGTTTCATTTTTAATCACAACTATGAATAGCTAAATAGTTCATTTTTATATAATTCGTTAGATAATCACCTAAATTAAAGACAATTTTTTTTTAAATTTGATGGTTTTCAAGATAGTTTTATCACTTTTTACCACTTTTTCAGCCCATACAAAACATCAAAAATTTCACATATCACCTTAAGATAAAAGTTGTGTTTAGTATATTCCGATCGTTATACGACAGTCACCGTTTTACAAGAACGTTTGTCTTAATCAACGAACTCAAAACGAGTTGGTGCTTGACACAAAGCAACTTGTTGTCCATGTTTAATGCTCGATCACCAATAGATTCCTACCTACACCATTTTAAATTAGTAAACGCCCCGCTAATACATTGTTTCCCGATAATATTGTTTATCACATGGTGAATAGAAACGTATTATAGCATCGCGTAACTGAAAAAATATATTTATTATATACTAATTAGTGGTCTTGTCAAATTTCAATAATCTGACAGACAAAAGCACTTTCAGGTGTTCCCGAACTTTACGCTACTCTTATCACTTAGGGGTGTATAAAGTAGTTTACGACACTACGACCTATTCTTAGACCTACCGAATATACACAAAAAAATCATAAAAATCGGTCAAACCGCTTCGGAGGAGAATTTTATATAATTTTAATAACGAGAATTTTATATATAAGAGATTAGTGGACATATCACATAGAAATTTATATGCATAAAAAACACGTGCTCAAAACGATGAAAAAAAATCGTGAGAAAATCAGTTAGTATTCTTAAAAGCGGTGATGAGCTTGCTTGTAAGTACTATGGGAGCCAGATAACTCTGAACTGATTGAATACTTATAAACTCTAATTACTAATACATACAAATAAATCCCAGACCCAGAACGAATATTCATGTATGCTCATCGCACAAATATTGATAGGACTCCTGGACTCCTGGATAGGAATCGAACCCGCAACCAACAGTGCAGAAAGCAGAGCTATTGCCAACTGAGCTGTAAAGTCAGATAATAATAGTTGTATTTGACTTTATTCAAAATTACAAAGCTCTGTGTTTTAATAATGTCCATCAAATAGCGGACACATCAACTGGCTTCAAAGTTATACGACAGAATAAAATAGGATAATATCTAGTGGGTAAATTGTACCTATGTCTAGAGCACAGCCAGAAGTGGCACAGGCTGATAAAAAGCTTACTATTTGGAAGTTATGGTTACTGTTAATTGAAGGGTTCTGCCTATCTAAGGTTATCACTCCGACAGCTTTAGGACACTAGTGTAAAACCGGCCCTTAGTGTCTTAATACTGCTCATCATCTGAGAGTATAAAACACTGGATGCTAATATAATACGAGTACTACTAAGGAGAGTGAATAAGGATTAAAAAAACTATTTCCGGTTGCGGAAACTCAAAGGTTGTGTAGTTTGGTATCAGAGTATCCTGCAACTCATTTTTATAATTTTTGACGTACCTGCTAGTTTTCATCAAAACTGGATAAAGCAATTTTGCTAATTCACAAGGAAAGTCAAACCAGTTCAACGTGAATTTCAATGCAAAATCGATATTTCATTCTATTAGTTATACTGCATAATTTCACGTTTAAATTTGGTTTCTATTCCGGTAGTCGAATAGTCCGTTTATCGTCAGCTGACTGGTTGAGGTTGGTTGTGTACAAGAAGCAATTCTAATGCAAGGATCCAATAGCGCAACAATGTTGTATCTAGAGGCTGGTCGTACTTGTGTTTTCAAGCAGGTCTCACAAATACCACTTTCAACAAATACCAGGTCACTTTAAAAAGCATTAGAAATAACGATTTGAAGAGATTGCGCCCCGAACTAACTCAGCCAGCACCCCCCTAGACCTCTCCAAGGGTGAATTTTTGAAAGTATCTACTACAAGTAAAAAATACCGACGTGAACCGTGACGTCATACTTGGTACGTATTTTTTTACGCATAAACAGGTTTTCTGAAACCTGGTCGAATAAGTACGCACCACCTCTAGTTGTATCGTCTCAACTTGTTTTTACTTAAAGGTCTCTTGCGTTACTGACTGACTCATCTATTTAGGCACAGCCTAAACCAGTGGTCCTAGAAATTTTGAGAGTGTATTATTTTTTATGTCTTTGTTTATTAAGAAAGTAATTCCTGAAATTGTATTCCTAATAGTGCAGCGGGGGTTGACGTCTCTGAAAATAGTTTACTTTATGAAACAGTGAAGCTATAGTTTACATAAAACGGTTTACGGTTTACATAACGGTCACCATTGGTGTGACCACAAACTACACAAACCTAAATTGCGAAAACTGGTGTCTGCATAGCGCATAATAATACTCTTACCGTTAGAGAGATAATAGATTGTAGTGTGTTAGAGGAAAAGTTGGAAGTGTTTGTATAAAATGATACCAAGTACTTCAAAAAAAAACAAATTTAGACCAGTTTTATCAACATCATCATCATTAACTGCCTGCTCTTATCCCACTCAAGAGGGGTCTGCACAACATGTTTCTCTCTTCCATACTCCCCTATCGATCGCTAAAATTCTCCCATTTTACAGATATGCATTTATCTATCTCGGTGGTCGATACAAATTTGAGATACTACCTACACATTTGTAGACAGAAATAAGATAAGATTATCTCTAGTTGCGAAAGTAAGCCAGTAATGAATAAATCAAACGTGCATTACCGTTGACACATTCACCTTCTAGCGAGGTTAATCAAAATTCTTAGTTGGCTAATAAGTTGAGTTTACCGCCAAAATGCTTAGGTATTCGTGTTGCAACCTGCTCAAGGGTTTGCATCAATCGCATTGTCTATAGACCTCATTCTTATAGAAAGCAGGCGCCTGTTTTATCTCGATGTTTCTTTTTCACTCTGCTATGAATATGGCCTTGGAGCTCTGTAACTAGGGTTATTTCTATTGGGTAGGTAATCTTCGGTAATGCAAAAGAGTGCCGGTATAAAAACTAAAAAGAAAACCGACGATACTTTTTCGACCAATCGAAGAGTCAGGAGACAATATTCATTAACTATTTAGAGCTATTCGTTCTAATGATCCTTGGAGCTATTCTTTACACAATAAAAAACATTTAAATTAACTCACCAGTAAAAAAATGCGCGGTCATTAGATAAAAAAACTACAAAAATATACGCGTTGAATAGAACCTCCTTTTTCGCCAGTTGAAAAAAAATCTATAAAACTAGCATCTAAAACCAAAATTTAAAGATCATTACGTCAGTAAAAATAATTATAATTTGAGTTATTGTAATAAATCTTACCAAAAATGACATTAAAATGCTGCGCTTCTGCTGCATAAAAACGCGAGATTTGTTAGAGCTGGTACCAGGAGATCAGCGCTACGTGAAGTTGAGATAGATAACTAAGCTCTATCAAAAGAGGGAAGGTCTTTCGGGGAATATCCGACTCACATAAAAACTATTCTGACCTAACGCGGTCACAGAAAGTCCCTTCCGGTGTCCTTTGCTACTCGTTTATGTTTTCGCTCGTGGATTTTTATAATATCTATATGAAATATACTAGACAATGAAGTGTTTTTTTGGTCAAGGATTTATAAGGCATGCCTAATGAAGGTACCTACGTAAAAACAATTCGCACTCATAAATATGACAACTATATTAGTGTTGGTGTTGCGAACTTTTTGTAGATCTAAAGATAAACAATTTTGCAAATCATTTTATTCACCTATGACCTACGAGTACGATCTGGCCATCGCATTGTGAGATTAGGTAATTTTTCATCGACTTGATTTATCATATTAAAAAGTAATAGCTATCAAAATAAAATATGTATAATACGACACTCAGAGATAATTTGAGATTATTTAAATCGGTTCAATAATATTTATTTTATTATTATTGACTAGCTGCTCGCCCGGCTTCGCGCGGGTGTTCTTATCTATACTTATAATAAATCTGTAGAGAGGTCAATTCTGTACATGAAATATATTTCCAAAATAACTATCAGGGGATGATTAGGGATCGATACTGATGCCAAAAATGCAATCAGTAAAATTTTTGTCTGTCTGTCTGTCTGTCTGTCTGTCTGTCTGTCTGTCTGTCTGTATAACCGTTATAGAAACAAAAACTACTGGACGGATTTTAATGAAACTTGGTACAATTATTTTTCATACTCCTGAGCTGGTTATAGTATACTTTTCATCACGCTACAATCAATAGGAGCAGAGCAGTGAAGGGAAATGTTGGGAAAACGGGAGTAGTTACTGCATTTCTTAAGCTTCCATCGCGTGTGCAACCTTCATGGTTAAAGCTACACAGAAATCATGTATGACAGAAATGTTCTCCTTAAAATTATATAAAAAATATTCCACGACAGCATATGTTTATCTTTTATGGTTGACTCACAATAACACGTGTAACTCCCGATAGCTTAGCAGTTCGAAGCTTTCTGATTATAGTTGTCTACTCTTACGTTTATAACACTCTTAGTCATCCCTAATTAAAAAAGTTTACATTATTAACTATTCCATAAAAAATAATCATAGAAATCGGTAAAGAAACACCAAAGTTATACATATTAAAATTTTGACAGGATTATTTTTTTTCTGTCGCGGGTCTGCTATAGGCAATACGCTAAAAAGTTCTTATTTCTTCAAGTTATACGCGAGTGAAACCGCGGGGTACAGCTAGTGAAGAATATAGGTACATTTCAATATTTAAGTTTACCCGCCACTGATCGGGAGTTACACGTGTTATTGTGAGTCAACCATAAAAGATAGACATATGCTGTCGTGGGATATTTTTTATATAATTTTAAGGAGAACATTTCCGTAATACATGATTTCTGTGTAGCTTTAACCATTAAGGTTGCACACGCGACGGAAGCTTCAAAAATGGAGTAACTTCTCCCGTTTTCCCAACATTTTCCTTCACTGCTCTGCTCCTATTAATTGTAGCGTGATGAAAAGTATACTATAACCAGCTCAGGAGTATGTAAAATAATTGTACCAAGTTTCGTTAAAATCCGTCTAGTAGTTTTTGTTTCTATAACGGTTATATAGATAGACAGACAGACAGACAGACAAAAATTTTACTGATTGCATTTTTGGCATCAGTATCGATCCCTAATCACCCCCTGATAGTTATTTTGAAAATATATTTCATGTACAGAATTGACCTCTCTACAGATTTATTATTATATATATATATATATATATATATATACTAGCGACCCGCCCGGGCTTCGCACGGGTGCAATGCTATACATGAATGTCATACATGATTTCTGTGTATCTTTAACCATTAAGGTTGCACACGCGACGGAAGCTCAAAAAATGGAGTAACTTCTCCCGTTTTCCCAACATTTTCCTTCACTGCTCTGCTCCTATTGATTTTAGCGTGATGAAAAGTATACTATAACCAGCTCAGGAGTATGAAAAATAATTGTACCAAGTTTCGTTAAAATCCGTCGAGTAGTTTTTGTTTCTATAACGGTTATACAGACAGACAGACAGACAGACAGACAGACAGACAAAAATTTTACTGATTGCATTTTTGGCATCAGTATCGATCCCTAATCACCCCCTGATAGTTATTTTGGAAATATATTTCATGTACAGAATTGACCTCTCTACAGATTTATTATAAGTGATAGATGATAGATAAGTATAGATTTCAGAGATTACCTCCTACATCCGAACTTACAAACAAACTTTACCTCGTTTTAATATTCCTCCTAGCTGCGTCCTAAATGACTTTAATCAGAATAAAAAAAACCTTTAGCACTCAAGGGTAATGTAGCTTCCTAGTAGTGAAACAATTTTCAGAATCAGCAATTTCGGAGGTTACAAAGTCTCAAACTTTACCTCTTTATAATTTTGGTGTGGTTTAAATAGCATGGGCTTTCCACCCCACATGCATGTTAACCTCTTTCCCGATAGACAACTGACAGTGACAAATTGACAGTTGAGAACAAATGTAATCTGTGTGCCAGTCGGATGTCTATTTCTGAGGTTAGAACCCAGTGTAGGGGTGATTAATTACGGGTCTGAGTAGAGAACTACGTGAAGATTTCATAGTTGTACCAAAACGAAAGTAGGCAACCTATATTTTTCCATTTTCTCATGTAATATTTTCTCGACAAATGCTAGATTTTCATCAATAACAAATTAGGAAGTTGATCAAAAAAAGTTAATATATTATTTATCACTATGTGTTGGCTCCTGATTTAGCTAGGCAACCTATTAACAATTTATCAATGTACATAATATTATCTAAATTAGGTATATATGTATATATATAACTCTTACGTTACTGCCTGACTGATTGGCTGATATAACAACACACAGCCTAAACGACTAGCCCTAGAAACTTGTGCACGATGTATTCATTATGATGTGTTCCTTGCACACCATAAGGAATACATTCTCCACAAGTTTCACTAACAAAGGAATTCTCGAAAGTTCAAGCAGGATTAAATATGATGAAATAATTTCACGTGGAAGAAGGACAAAGTCGCGGGGATTTCCACTAGTTTATCATAATAATCTTTGTCTTAATTATATAACAGATGAGGGTAGTTTATATTTCTTAACTGTATCTCGTACTATTGTATTTTAACGTACGTACCTTTGCGCCGACTCCGCTACCCGGTCTCATCTAGAAAGCAGCCTAATGTGGTAGAGCTGCGAGTTTAACCTGATCGTGCTTTCTGCGACCTCGTATCGGAATAATTTGATACGCCCGAATTGATTAAGTAACCTATTAGATATGTGGCCGATATTTAATTTCATCGATCAACTAGTATCTGCTGGCAACCAGTTACGATAGTGTGGAGTTACAAACAACTCGATACGGTGGGTGCATGGAAAGCAAGGACAGTCGCTTGTCCTAAAAAAAATCGTGTACAAACCCACTACTGTGGCCAGTTGGGATTCGATCCTACCATCTGTCAGGGAATTAAACCGTTCATTTAACGAAAAAAAAAAGATTTCAATCCGGTGGCTAGACTAGTCTCCGTAATGAAATACCTATAAGGTCTCATATAAATTGAATATTATGTAAACATATCTCAAGTTTTTTTAAAGTTATTTATAACTTGACTTTTACAACTTCTCATACCCCTTTTATTAACCGATGGTCATTATTTTGGAAAAGTTGTTTATTAAAATAACTTGGGAGTACCTACATTTAAACATGGTACATATTTTTAAATTAAAACTAGACCCAAACTAGAGGTTTAAATTCGGTTCTATTTATTTCTAAAACCAAAATATCAATTCAACAAGTTTTTAAAAAAAATTGTTTTGTTAAAATATTGTTTGGAGTTTCTAGCGTTGTTAACTTTATGTTGTTGATTTTTCTGAATTACGTAGTAAAGTCAGCAAGATAATTCTTGTACACTTTTAAGTCATTGTCAAAAAAACCTTTTTTGGCATAGCAAAAGTAATGGAAATATAAATAATTAATTGTTTTGCCATTTAAAAGAGACATGTTTTAAGGTACGGTCAGTAACAGGTTCCGAAATAATAAAAAGAGATAAAAACTTTTGATTTAATCTATTTTTTCTCGCATACTGTACCGTAAAATGTTGTTGGTTTGGCTTCCTGTTTCAGATAAAAAAAGAATTTTGCTTGCATGATGCTTATTTTAAGATTTACAGAAGGTCAAAAGATTTTGTTGCAGTAGGTATTCTTAAAAGTGTCTTAGATCTGAATGTTTTCTTTATATAATAAAAAAACTAGCAGATCCGCGACAGACGTTGTCCTATCCTAACGTCAATAATCGCATAGAGAATGCACGTTACTATGACGACTGATGTCAGATTTTGTGCCCACCAGCGCCATCTATACCAAAATCATACCTTTTGCTTTTTTTTATCATTTTGGGGATGTTTTTCGCATTTTAAAGTAAACTATGTTTTATTTGGGTATTACATCTACATCTACAGCAAATTTCATATTAATCCGTTTTGTCGTTTAGGCCTGATTGAGGCACAAACATACAAGCAAACTCACAAACTTACGCATTTATAATATTATTAAGGATGTTAACGTAGTTTAGGCGTGTCTTTCTAATGATACTAAAATCTACAAATCCAATAAATGCAAAAAAGCAAATACAACATTTTATGACGATGATTATTAAATTATTCTAGTGATTTCAATAAGTAGGTGTATATTTTTTTTATTCGAATTTGATAATTCGTAGCGAATTTAACAATAATGTAATCAGGGATCACGACTGTAATCCCCAAGTGGACATCCTCTCAGATCTCCAGACGCTTAGATCTTTTAAAAGATGTCTAGTGGGGGTAGTCAAAGGCACGTCCAAACATTCTTTTTGTCGATTTTGCTGTAGTTAGCATTCCATACGTGACAGGTTGCAAGCCCATCGCCGCTTATGCCTAATTAATAATTGAATAGGACCAAATGCTGGAATGCATATTATCGCACAGCTAATGAGAACAATAGTTCATTATTAATGCCAATTATAAAGAATCGATTCCTACCATTGTTGTTACTAACAATACTTTGACACCTTATATTAATTATTACCAACCTTCTCCTAGGGGCCGTGATTTGGAAATTAAAATATAACTATGCTTCATCTATGTCGAGATATAATAATTACGTCAAGTAAGCAAAACATAAATTATTATGTTGCTCTATATTTAAATTATTTACTTTTATAAAAAAAAAACAAAAAACATTCTCTTTAAAATGCGTTAAATTAGTACCTTTTGCATAATATAAAAAATATTATCTTCTCTTATATATAAATATAAAAAATGAATTGCTGTTCGTTAGTCTCGCTATAACTCAGAAAAGGCTTGACCGATTTGGATGATAATGTTTTGTTGTGTTTGTAATTACCAGTAGGTACAAGGTTTATAATGGGAAAAAATACCGAAAAATAAAAAAAATCTATGGAATTATTGAACTTTGGTTAAGACAACGTCTGTTGGGACAGTTAGTAGATAATATTTTAAAAGACAAATTATGAGTAACTGATTGTTATTCTATCACACGAAATCATAGGATCCGAATGATTTAGTGGTACACGGAAATAAGTATTAAAATAATTTTTAGACATCAATGTTATCACTGTCACATTTTAACATGACATTTACCATGAAATTTCATCAAAAAGTGGTCCTGACATTTGGATGAGCTCAGTATATTAGAATGATTAGTATCGTGTTAGGTTTTAAATGATTAACTTTTTATTATAATTCAATGACTGAAGAAAGATCGTCAAGACAGGTACATAATGACTAGTGTGAATGGGAACGTTAGAAGAGGGAGACCTCGGAGTATTTCTCTGGACCATAGTGATGACGTTTTGAAAAAAGGCCAGGTCAAGAGTACTCTAAACCGACGAGCATGAATGTGATGTGAGTGAGTGAAACAAAAGAAGTATATCAGATCAGCAAGTGGAAAGCCGTGGTCTCTGCTTAACCCTTTGGGAAACAGGTTTAATTTTATGTGTGTACTAGCCGACCCGTGACAGACGTTGTCCTGTCATATTTCAATAATCGAATAGAAAAGAATGTTTTTAGTATGTGATGTCAGATTTGTTGCACACCAGCGCCATCTATACAGAAATCATCCCTTTCGCTTTTTATAGTTCTTGGGATATTTTTCATATTTTAAAGTAGTCTATTATTTATTCGGGCATTAAATACATCTACAGCAAATTTCAACTTAATCCGTTTTGTCGTTTAGGCTTGATCGAGGAACAAACATACATACAAACTCACAAACTTTCGCATTTATAATATTATTAGGATAGGATTAGGATAGGATTTATTATAGCTCGCCTTACTTTTCACTTTTTTTCTTTTTGTACCTTCGTTTCAATAATTTCAAGCTATAAAACTGTGGCACTTCTATAAGTAAACCTTTCGACAAAGCTCCATTAATGGGTGTAGCCATCCACGACGATGTTATTATTGCATTTTCCATTATACTTCCGTTGTAAATACCTAATGAATTAAGTATGAAATTTAATTATTATGAATATAAGCGAAGTTTATTATTATGCTTAGTGGTGATGTCAATATTATTATGGCCCTCGATTAAGGGGCTGTATGTCGACGATTGCTCTTTTTCGAAACGAAAAAAGAAATACTTCTGAACAAGCCACATCTCTTATTTTTATAAATATATTACTTCAGGTTCCTACCTAGATTTATATTAAGCTGAAAACATAATAGCAGAAACTTTTCACGATAAAGACATTGTTTCAAAATGATACGTTTTAGAAGTATGATCGAAATATTTTGATACCTACTATTAAGATCAACTTGTGATTTATTGTTAAAGATAGGTAATAATGTAGATCTAGATTTCTATTAGAATATATTTTTGATAAATAATTATACATAATTTATATCATTAATTTATTCGAAAAGCAAAGGCGGACCACGCGCCGACGTGTGTTTGTCGTCATTGCAGCGGTCGGTAGGATTATTTATCGAAGTGATTAAAGATGGGTACATCTTTATTCACATATACTATACATTATAAAATAGGAGATGTGGCTTGTTCAGAAGTATTTCTTTTTTCGTTTCGAAAGAGAGCAATCGTCGACATACAGGGCCTTAACATACTATTTTATATCACGCTGTTAAAAAATGATGCGCGCGCCTCTCAGTTACGAAACATGACCATCGGCAAGGCGAAGCGTTTGGGGATTTATAAGCAATGTCGGAATATTAAAAGCCCATCTTTTACAACAGACACATGATATATGACTATATATAATACGATTAGTGATTTATATTTGTATCTTTAATCATTAACTCAAGACAAATTCATGCTCACATCAAACTTGGTAACAATTATGCCACATTTGGACTAGGGGATATTATTGTGACAAATGTCCCTAGTGCAATGGGCTATTTGACAAGATTTTGAAATCCATTCAATAATAACTGTGGAATCCATAAAAAATATTATTTTAAATTCTGTTAGGGGGCTTCCTCCCAGTCGCTGATTGCTCTTTTTCGAAACTAAAAAAGAAATACTTCTGAACAAGCCACATCTCCTATTTTTATAAGTATACTAGCTGACCCGTGCCCGCTTCGCTGTGCGTAAGACATTTCTAATACCATCGTGGACTTTTTTGTAGACGTTTTTAAGGTGTACAATACTGTTACATTATTTTGATATATCTCGTGGGGTTCAGCCAGCATTTGCAATGTAAGCGCAAAAAAAAGTGTTTATTTACGACATCACATTAGAAACCTCTAAAATTATCAGTGTTTCTCTACTTTATATGCATGTTTTATACATATAAACCTTCCTTTTGAATCACTCTATTTATTAAAAAAAACCGCATCAAAATCTGTTGTGTAGTTTTAAAGATATAAGCAAACATACATACATACATACATACGCGGTAAGCGGAAAGCGACTTTGCTTTATACTATGTAGTGATTACTTCAGTGATTACTTAGGTAGGAACCTAGATTACTATTAAGCTGAAAACATAATATCAGAAACTTTTTCACGATAAAGATATTATTTCAAAATGATACGTTTTAGAATTTATGATCGAAATATTTTATATACCTACTATTAAAATCAACTTGTGATTTATTGTTAAAGATAGGTAATTTGTAGATCTAGATTTCTATTAGAATAGATTTTTGATAAGTAATTATAAATAATTTAAATCATTAAGTTATTCAAAAATGTAAGGCGGACCACGCGCCGACGTGTGTTTGTCGTCATTGCAGCGGTCGGTATTTTATACTATACATTATAAAATAGGAGATGTGGCTTGTTCACAAGTATTTATTTTTTCGTTTCGAACAAAAACAATCGTCGACTGGGAGCGCCTTAAGTATTGGCCCTAAAAATGTAAATTAAATAACCCGCAAAAAAGTTTCTTTAGAAAATGGCGTCGCACTAGTTTCTGTGACGTTACATGCTTGTCAACAAATACACAAAGTCAAGTTTTTCAAGGCAGGCGATGACATATTGACAAGCATGTTACGTCATCGTCGATTCGACCAATCCTGACCGTTTTGTGTCACGTGACTTGCGTTTTAAAAAAATATAATTTTAATTATGGGTTTTTGATAAATCATTGTTTATTTTCAAGTTATTTTACTCCATAACGCTTTATGAAGGCATAATTTAAATAGACCATCAACAACACTTTATTTTTCATACTGTCAAATAGCCTATTGTGACTTTATACTAAGAATATGTCAGTTTATGCTAAAGAATAGATCAGTTTCAGAGTATTTTATCAAACACTGCTTTAAGTTGGAGATTTTGTACTACTACGAGTACTACGACTATCTAGCTGTTCGCCTGTCCGACTGTCTGTCACAGGGCTGTATTTCATGAACCGTGATAGCTAGACTGTTGAAATTTTCACAGATTATGTATTTCTGTTGCCGCTATAACAACAAATACTAAAAACAGAATAAAATAAGTATTTAAGTGGTGCTCCCATACAACAACGTGTTTTTTTTTGGCGTTTTTAGGGTTCCGTACCCAAAGGGTAAAAACGGGACCCTATTACTAAGACTTCACTGTCCGTCTGTCTGTCTGTCCGTCTGTCCGTCTGTCCGTCTGTCTATCCGTCTGTCTGTCCGTCTGTCTGTCACAGGGCTGTATCTCATGAACCATGATATCTAGACAGTTGAAATTTTCACAGATTATGTATTTCTAAGTATTTCTAACAACAAATACTAAAAACAGAATAAAATAAATATCTAAAGGAGGCTCCCATACAACAAACGTGATTTTCGCATTCTAGCGCCATCTAGTTTCATTTGATGTTACTACGTTATTATAGGTACCTTACGAGTATGTAGATGGAGTATAGAGTATTGTTTGTCTTATTTATTGCCTAGAACATGAGTAGTACCTGTGGTGTCTTGTACCTTTCTAGGGCAAGGTAAGGAACAGATTAGGGTTTGAAATTAATTCGAAATTAATAATATATACCTATGTACCTATTTACCTAACTACATGAATTAAATAATTCAATTTTAAACTTTTTAGTCGCTTAAGTAATAAAATACCAGACTTCTGTTATAACAGTGCGCAAGCGACCCGGCCGCTCGCCTCGGCGATCGGCTATCGAATCCTAAACTACCCCCGAAGCGGGCGCTTGTTTGCCACGAATCATTTATTCATACTTGTATATCACAGTACCTATGTACCTAGACACTTCAGTTGTAACATGATTAATGGTGTATCCCCAAGGAAAAATCTGCAAGATATAACTGCAATTTCATTTAAGTACCAATAAATGTACCTAAGGTCTAACTAACCTCCAACGACAATATTTTTACTCATAGATAACTAGACTATACTTTCAAAGAAACCAATTTGGTAAAGTATCACTGAATAACTCAACTGGAATCATGTAGGTAGAGTAGCAGTAGCAGTGAATTATCAAATATCTAAAAGTAATGATTAATTAGTACAACCGTAGTGATAGTAAGGTAGACTTGTGAGAGATTGATCGGCAAACGATAAATTTACTCACCGTAGTAATAGTAAGACCGGTGACCGATTGATAGGTGAACAATTCAAAAACGACATCGGTATAACTGTAATAATTTTAGCTAAAAACGTTTTTTTGTATTGAAACATCTACAAAGCCTTTTCTTGTTTCTATTCTATTCCTGAAGGTCTTTACTGGCTTTAATATTATTTACTCATAAAAACTGACTTTTAGAAATTAGATGAGTCGTTATGGACAAGACTACAATCGTCTGTTTATTAAGGCGCTCCCAGTCGACGATTGTTTTTGTTCGAAACGAAAAAATAAATACTTGTGAACAAGCCACATCTCCTATTTTATAATGTATAGTATATGTGAATAAAGATGTACCCATCTTTAATCACTTCGATAAATAATCCTACCGACCGCTGCAATGACGACAAACACACGTCGGAGCGTGGTCCGCCTTAGCTTTTCGAATAAATTAATGATATAAATTATGTATAATTACTTATCAAACATCTATTCTAATAAAAATCTAGATCTACATATTACCTATCTTTAACAATAAATCACAAGTTGATTTTAATAGTTGGTATATAAAATATTTCGATCATAAACTATTCATTTTGAAATAATATCTTTATCGTGAAAAGTTTCTGCTATTATGTTTTCAGCTTAATAGAAAATCTCGGTAGGAACCTGAAGTAATATACTTATAAAAATAGGAGATGTGGCTTGTTCAGAAGTATTTCTTTTTTCGTTTCGAAAAAGAGCAATCAGCGACTGGGGCCTCTTATATAAGACTAGCTGTCCCGCGAAAGACGTTGTCCTGTTCAAAATTTGAATAATCGCATAGAAATTGCATATTTCAAGAGCATGTATACTAAATTGCAAGTAATTTTGATTATAAACATTTGATTTTCAATACAAACTTAAACACCCCTTTTTTACCCCGTTAAGGGATGAAATTAAAAAAAAACTTTAAATGTTTATTTATTTAATTGTACTAAAGAGCTTAAACATACTAAATTTTATAACAAACGACTTATTTTTGTGGAATTTGAATTTACACTACTACATAGTGTAGTATTGGTGTAGTAGCATAGTATATATATACTTAAAGGTAGTGCCTAGAACTTCAAAGTTTACATTGAAGTTTTGCCACTTGAACGCGCTGATAGGGTAGTAAGACTAGCGATTGTCGCTCTATTTCGCGAATCCTAATAATATTATGTTAGCTTTCTTAAAATTTAAGTTGGTATTTTAAATAAATAATATTAATTTTCTGGCAATTCAATAAGCTTTTAATGATTTTTTTTATGTTAAACAGTATTGGCGGATACGAAAATAGTCGATTAATTTATCTGTATAAAATCATGTTAATTTAATCGTAAATTAAGATTATATTTTTAAGAATTTTAGAAATAAAGTATTTGATTATTATTTACTTAATAGCTCAATTGACACGATAAGACTGTGAGTAAAAAGAAAGACTATTGGAGTTTTTTTTTTAAAACAACTACTACCCTCGACTCATTTTTTTCTTAACCTGGGATGAGACATTTTTCTACAGCAGTCGTGGTTGAGCTGTGAAGTAAATTGGTGGTATTACAGTGTAAAGTGAATAAAGTGAACGTTGGTGGAATCACTATTACAGTATTTTTATTTTAACACGATTACAACTCAGAAGTGAAACGTCGCACGCCCTGGACATTGAAAGTTAAGTACGAGTATCTTATACTAATATTATATGCTCTTATTAGAACAGCTTGCTTTTATCATCTTTAAATTCATGGTTTCGTTTTTGTTTTTAAATCTATTTTACTTTATTACAAAAAAATATATGCTTACCTACAGTTTTAAAATAAAATTTAGCAGGTTACGTTAGAACGTACCGATGAAAAGGTTCATAGTTGTACAAAGTTAGATACTTATAAAGGTATATTCCTTTGTATTTCAATTACTACTCTAGTTAGGTACTAATTGTTGTTTTTATTGTCGTTTTGTTTTAGAAAACAAAAACATGCCCAGTGACCGATCTGAAAGCAAAAAAAAAGTCTGATCGGAGGCATGACAGCAGTGTGCGTAACGTTCAACCAGAACGCAGCCGGTCCCGGATTAGAAGTGAGACGCGAGATCGGAGTCAACGGGATTTTCGTGCTTCAACCCGTGCCGAGACTTCAGGTCATCTGGAGCAGCGCCGGTCCAGAGGAAGGTCACGTGCCGAGACTTCAGGTCATCTGGAGCAGCGCCGGTCCAGAGGAAGGTCACGTGCCAACACTTCAGGTAATCTGGAGCAGCGCCGGTCCAGAGGAAGGTCACGTGCCAACACTTCAGGTCATCTGGAGCAGCGCCGGTCCAGAGGAAGGTCACGTGCCAACACTTCAGGTCATCTGGAGCATCGCCGATCCAGAGGAGGGTCACGTTCTGCAGCCAAGCCGAGAAGCCAAAACAGGTCAGTCACTCCACGTTTACATAAGACGCATACAGATCGAACAAGGAATCGCAGTCGTAGTAGTCAGAATCGTCATAGGCTGCGTACCCCTCGTAGAAATAGTAATGTCAGATCACGCAGTCCAATTAGGTCTCAACGGGATGATCGGTACTCATTCATAACGCCGAAGCCGTCTCATAACGAGAATTCGATGCACAGCGAATTACTCAAATGTATAAAGGAGTCCTTGCAATCTATCTCAACCGTAAATCCGCATGGTAAAGATAAATTTTCAAATCATAATGTTGTGCCGGAATTTGATCCAAAAGCAAAAAAATCAAACGATTGATTCATGGCTAAATAAAGTTAAAGAATGCTCTGAGATTTACGGTTGGGATAGTAAACAAACTAGTCACTACGCTCTCCCAAAACTAATTGGGACCGCAAAAAAAATGGTACGAAGGGCAACCATCGGTTTTGCATACGTGGGACGAATGGGTAGATAAGCTGAAATCTGCTTTTCCGTCCTATGAAAACTATGGGCATTTACTTACAGAAATGTTATCAAAACGGGCAAAATTCGGGGACAATTTAGAAGAGTATTATTATGAGAAGTTAATAGGATTGAATAGGTGTGGCATAGTTGGCAGAAACGCAATCGACTGTATTGTATATGGGATAGATGATAGATCGGTTCGGTACGGTGCAGAGGCAGTAGGTTTTGAAGACGCAGACAAACTTTTAGGGTGTCTTAGAAGTGTTAAGCATGAACGTACTGATAAGTTCAACAAAAAGCCCGTCACTGAAGTCGTGCGCAAGCCATTCAAGAATGAAGTAAATCGAATCATAAAATGTTTTAACTGTCATGAAACGGGTCATATTGTATCGAATTGTAAAAAGCCTATTATCAAATGTCAAAAATGCAAGCGATAGGCCACGATGATCCTATTTGCAATAGAAACATGTGGTTAGATAAAACTGAAGTAAAAACTTTATGACTAGCCAACAATATTGATTTGCAAGTAGACGACAAGTTCATTAAGCTTATCAAAGTAAATAATGTTCAGACTAAATAAATAATGTTTGACAGGGTACATAGATTTTGGTAGCCAATGTAGCTTAATACAGGAATCGATCATAAAAGAAATAGTACCGCCAGAAAAATGGCAAATTGTGAATTTACCTATTTTAAAAGCGTTTGTGAATGCGATAGGTAAAACTTATGTATCATTAAACATCGATAATACTAGTATTGAAGTAGAAGTAGTTATTGTTCCCGACACATATTTAAATTATCATTTGCTTATTGGTCAAACTGCCACAGAGCAGTCGCACATAGAGGTCTATAAATCAAACAAAGAATTATTAAATACGGATAGTAGAAGTAAAGGTAGTACTCGACTGGTTCTGAAATCTTTTAAAGATGTAATAGTAGAAGGTAGTGTTTCTATAAAAGTTCACTCTGATCTTGACTTTGATGGTTTTGTAATAGTAGAGAATGGTTATCGCTTAAACTATAAAATAAAATTGGGGAATTACAAAATTAAAAATAGTAGTGGTTATTTGACTGTCTTAAACGATGATAACAATTTAATAAAATTCAAAGAAAATGAAGTTTTGGCACGAGTCACGAGTTTTGACTCTCCAAAAACCTTTATGATGTATATAAGTAATATAAAAACTATAAATAAAATTGAAAATGTTTTGCTCCCATTGACTATGGAGGATCTTAACATTGATGATAATTTAAATAATGATCAGAAATTCATCTTGTTGGGCATAGTAAATAAATATCGAGATTGTTTCGCAAAAGATTTATCAGAGTTAGGACATACAGCTATTAGGTTATTGAGTAGTAGGTACTTTTAATTATTATTCTTGTTTGAGCCTTCACCTTGTTCGATTGGCACCACACTGGAGCTCTACATAGCATTAAGGAAAGGATCATAAAAAAAAAGGTAGACCCCAAGCCGTGTTTGTTGCCTGATTCTTCTAGGCTTGGTCGCGTGGAATCGGCGTAGCAGAAATGGAAATTCATATTAAGGGATACAGAACCAGTCGTCTACAGGCCCTATAGGTTAAGTCAACCTGAACGAAGGTCAAACAAAGTCAGGTAGATTATTTAGAATTTACTGTTTCTAAAGAAGGTGTGAGGCCAGGTTGTAAAAAAAAAATTGAGTCTGTTAAGAACTTCCCAAAACCTAAAGACGTACATAATGTTCGGCAGTTTATTGGCTTAGCTAGTTTTTTTAGACGGTTTATCAGGGGCTTTGTCGAAACGGCTAGACCTCTCGCAAAATTGCTTAAAAAAGATTCTGGTCAGGTTTGGGAACATGAACAAGAGGATGCATTTTATAAGTTGAAAAACGCGTTAGTATCACGGCCAGTATTAGCGTTGTATGACCCTAAACTTGAGACTCAAATTCACACGGACGCTAGCAAACACGGAGTGGGAAGAGTATTGTTACAAAAACAATTCGATGGCATTTTTAAACCTGTTGCTTATTACAGTAGACAGACCTCCCCTGAAGAGTCTCATTTCTCATCTTACGAGTTAGAATCACTGGCTGTCATAGCCGCACTTGTAAAATTCAGATCGTATGTGCTTGGATTAAACTTTACCATTGTCACAGACTGTAATTCCCTCAGAGCTACATTTTTAAAGCGTGACATGATACCAAGGGTTGCGCGGTGGTGGAGTTTAATCCAGGAATATGACTGTAATGTAGTGTCTTCTACACTGGCAAAGGCATGATTCACGTAGGTGCATTAAGTAGAAATCCGACCTCCAATAGCGAAGGTGTAGTTCGAGCTATAGAATCATATGATGTAATGAACATAACAGATGATTGGCTGTCTACAGTTCAGTTAGCAGATTCTGAATTACAACGCATTCAAAAGATATTATCTGATAAGGAATTTAATGATGTAGTTGAAATTCGTAAAAACTTTGTGCTTAAGCGTGAACGAGTGTATAGAGTCACTGATGAAGGATTGAGATGGGTAGTGCCAAAAGGATGTAGATGGCAAATACTGCAGAAAAATCATGATGAGATCGGACATTTTGCGTTTGATAAGACATTAGATAAAATTAAGCAACATTATTGGTTCCCTCGCATGCGAAAGTTTGTGTGCTCATAATAAATTGCTGTCTGGTAAAAAACAGGGCTTTTTACATCCTATACCTAAAGACACTACACCATTTCACACTGTCCACATTGACCACGTCGGTCCATTTGTGAGGTCTAAGAGGAAGAACTGTTATATATTGGTTATTGTCGAATCATTCACAAAATTTATTGCCTTTAAGGCGGTGAAAATTACAAAATCCACTTCTACTATAACAGTTCTCAGGGATTATTTTGGGACATTTGGTTTACCGAAACGTTTATTCAGTGATAGAGGCACTTCCTTTACAAGTTCAAAATTCAAAATGTTTATTAATGAGGTAGGCGTACAACACATAAAGAATGCGGTTGCCTCGCCTAGAGCCATAGAAAGATATAACAGGACTATTTTAGATTCATTAGCGACTCAAAATCATGGCAAGGATGAAAGGCTTTGGGATGATAGGTTATTACAAGTACAATAGGGGTTGAACAACACTGTTAACAAAGGGACTGGTAAAACTCCATCTGAAATTTTGTTTGGTCTTAGGCTCACAGGAATGAATGAGGGTAACAAAATTTCGGATATTTGCTCTGATATAAATGATACAGCATCTAACGGAGGTAATGAGGATGATCTAATGAGAATGGACTCTGATGATTTGAATACAGCTAGGGATCAACAAACCGATACACATGTTAATTTAGAATCTGATAATTCAAATCAAATAAGGGATCAAGTAGACCATACTAATACGGAATGCGATAACTTACGCCAAATTAGGGATCAAGTAGATCAACATACAAAGAAGTCTCAAGACAAACAAAAGAGTAGATTTGATAAAAAGCGGAAAAAACCATTAGAGTATAAAGTGGGAGATTACGTTAGAGTAGAAAGGGCATCGCACATAGTAGGTAAAAGTAGAAAATTATTATCAAAATGTTCTGGACCTTATAGGGTGACAAAAGTTTTAGAAAACGATAGGTACGAAGTCATAGATACTCCAATTACGAAAAAGGGGAAATCTATGTATAAGGGTGTGTTTTCAATTGATAAAATACATCCTTGGCTTTGCTTCAACGGTAAAGAAAGCGAGTCATCGAGTTGCGATAGCGCTGATGAGTAGCTAAATATAATATTTAGCAGTATTGTGTAAAATAAAATGTACATTTAGTGTAATAATAATGAGTAAATTATGTTGAAGTGTTATGTACACATGATTATCTATGTAATAAACAAAATATGAATTGCTATGAGCGTGTATAATTTTGAAAGTGTAATGTACACATGATTACCTATCTAATTAAAAATATATGAATTTCTATGAGCGGGTATAATTTTGAAAGTGCAACATGCACACTTTCTTATCCTATGAGGTGCTATGAGCGTATATAATTATGGAAGTGCAATGTGCACATTTTCTTATCTTTAGTGGTGCTATGAGCGTATATAATTATGGAAGTGCAATGTGCACATTTTCTTATCTTAAGTGGTGCTATGAGCGTATAATAATTATGGAAGTGCAATGTGCACATTTTCTTATCATAAGTGGTGCTATGAGCGTATATAATTATGGAAGTGCAATGTGCACATTTTCTTATCTTAAGTGGTGCTATGAGCGTATATAATTATGGAAGTGCAATGTGCACATTTTCTTATCTTAAGTGGTGCTATGAGCGTATAATAATTATGGAAGTGCAATGTGCACATTTTCTTATCATAAGTGGTGCTATGAGCGTATATAATTATGGAAGTGCAATGTGCACATTTTCTTATCTTAAGTGGTGCTATGAGCGTATAATAATTATGGAAGTGCAATGTGCACATTTTCTTATCATAAGTGGTGCTATGAGCGTATATAATTATGGAAGTGCAATGTGCACATTTTCTTATCTTAAGTGGTGCTATGAGCGTATATAATTATGGAAGTGCAATGTGCACATTTTCTTATCTTAGGTGGTGCTATGAGCGTAAGAAGTATAAAGTATACGAATGCTACGAACATTCCTCTGTTATTGTAAGTGCGATATGCACATAGTTTTAATTACTTTTAACATAAAAATTATATTTTTTTTGTGCCCGCGAGGACGCGTCCATTTATCAGGATGGACGAATTGTTAGCTTTCTTAAAATTTAAGTTGGTATTTTAAATAAATAATATTAATTTTCTGGCAATTCAATAAGCTTTTAATGATTTTTTTTATGTTAAACAGTATTGGCGGATACGAAAATAGTCGATTAATTTATCTGTATAAAATCATGTTAATTTAATCGTAAATTAAGATTATATTTTTAAGAATTTTAGAAATAAAGTATTTGATTATTATTTACTTAATAGCTCAATTGACACGATAAGACTGTGAGTAAAAAGAAAGACTATTGGAGTTTTTTTTTTAAAACAACTACTACCCTCGACTCATTTTTTTCTTAACCTGGGATGAGACATTTTTCTACAGCAGTCGTGGTTGAGCTGTGAAGTAAATTGGTGGTATTACAGTGTAAAGTGAATAAAGTGAACGTTGGTGGAATCACTATTACAGTATTTTTATTTTAACACGATTACAACTATAAATGCGAAAGTTTGTGATAAGGCTGCTATGTTTGTTCCCTGATCAAAAATAAACGACAAAACGGATTAAGATGAAATTTGCTGTAGTATGTAGATAAAAGATAAAGAATAAAGGGGGGAATTATAAAACCACCCCTAAATGATAAAAAAACGCAAAAAGGATGATTTTGGTATAGATGGCGTTGGTGTGCAACAAATCTGACATCACAGACTAAAAACATTTATTCGTCATAGCAACGCAGGTTTAACTGTTGAATGATACGCATTCTACCAAAATTCGTAATTTATTTTATCAGTATAAGGTTTGTAGCTTTTCCTATGTGATTATTACAAAAAAATTACAGAACAACGTTTGTCACAGGTCGGCTAGTGGTTAACTATATGGTAACAATTGATCTAAATTCTATCTTCTAATATATAAAATTCTCGTGTCACCGTGTTTGTTACCAAAATCCACAAAAATAGCTTGACTGATTTTTTTCATTTTTTTTGTGTATATTCAGTAGGTCGTTTCAGGTCCGCTAATTTATAAATAGCTTGTAAGTAACTAATGAAACTGACAAAGTTATTTGCGTTTTATTTTCGTACTAGCAGTCAGCCCCGGCACCGCACGGTAACGTACTAATGATTTTAAAGCATATTTTTTTGCACTTTGGGTTACATTATTAAAGTTTTAATAGGGATCCCTGATTTTTTCTAGTAATGATTATGCCTATGTTTATCAGGGATAATGAAAAATTCTAATAGTAAAATAATTTTTCAAATCGGTCCAGTAGTTTCGGAGCCTATTCAATGCAAATAAACAAACAAACAATCAAATCTTTCCTCTTCATAATATTAGTATAGACTAGCTTCCGCATTTTTTGGGATGTTTTTCATATTCTAAAGTAGTCTATTATTTATTAGGCCATTATATCTACATCTACAGCAAATTTTAACTTAAACTGTTTTGTCGTTTAAGCCTGATTGAGGAAACAACATACATACAAACTCACAAACTTTCGCATTATAATATTATTAGGATAGGATTAGTATCCCTGCTGGAGATATAATTGCCAAGAGTTTTTATTATAAGCAAAATTAAAATAACGTGCGAGTGTGTGTAGGTATTGGCATTTACTTGAAACCGGAGTCGGGTAAGTACTGGATCCGACGAATACCAGAGAATATAGTGAGCGGCAAGGTCGTATGGGGATTACGTTTCTTTTATAAGCACTTTATATACCTACGTAGTGTTTGTGTTCATATAGGTTCAATCAGAACTAGCTACCTACATAAATCATACAGATTATTTTATAATCCTACTAATATTATAAATGCGAATGTTTGTGAGTGTGTGAGTGGGTGTGTGTGTGTGTTTGTTACTCTTTCACGCAAAAACTTTACAGAAATATCTATCTATCCATAATATAAAAATGAATCGCTGAATGTGTTTCTAAGCGCAAATCTCGAGAGCAGCTGAACCGATTTCGCTAATAATTTTTTTGTTGTATTCGTTATTATCAGGAAAAGGTTTTTATGGAAAAAAATGAATTTGATAGGACAACGTCTGTCGGGACAGCTAGTCTATACATATAATAAAGCTGTAGAAGAGTTAAATTCTGTACATTGAATAAAAACAAAAAAAAATACTCCTAGGGGTCTTCATACAAGTAACACAAGCCAAAAAAAACATTTTGAAATTTTTGTCTGTCTGTCTGTCTGTCTGTCTGTCTGTCTGTCTGTCTGTCTGTCTGTTGTCAGGCTTTCACGCAAAAACTACTGACCGGATTTTGATGAAACTTTTTTTGTTATATAGCTATTAGTCCTAGGCAACTTATAAACTATAATTTTGGAAGATCGGAATACCAGATGTGGAACTATAGCGGTCTGGGTTTGGGTAATCTATATGAGATATGAATAAACTGCTTTAGGCAAAGTTGGTCAACATGATGAGCATTTGCTGTCGACATACGAAAGAAGAAATACAATAAAACCGGCCAAGTGCGAGTCGGACTCGGACACGAAGGGTTCCGTACCATTAACTATAAAAAACGGCAAAAAAACACGTTTGTTGTATGGGAGCCCCACTTAAATATTTATTTTATTCTGTTTTTAGTAGGTATTTGTTGTTATAGCGGCAATAGAAATACATCATTTATGAAAATTTCAACTGTCTAGCTATCACTGTTCATGAGATATAGCCCTGTGACAGACAGACGGACAGACAGACAGCGAAGTCTTAGTAATAGGGTCCCGTTTTTACCCTTTGGATACGGAAAAGAATTACGAATTATACATTACTTCATAAAAAACTCAATAGATAGCAGCATATGTACATGCATATGCACATGCACCTATATAATATAACCATATATACCATTATGGGTTATTTTAGTTGGTATACTTACTACTATTATAAAGAGGAATGATTTGATTTTTTGTTGTATGATGTTATATGTTTGTAATGCATAAACTCAAAAATTTTGCATTTTTCTCGTGCGCTGCAAAAACTATTGATAGTAAATAAACAAATAATGATACATTATTGAATGTCTTCATTAATGCGCATAAGAAAGTCTGCGAGGAGGTATATATCTAAATATAGTTTAGGTATAATAACCGTTTTTGTTTCTATCCATATCATGATGTTACTTATCCAACTTAACTAATTAGCAATTAAGGCTATATATTTAGGATGTGAACCACTTTTGGAATTGTTCAAATCGGTCCATTCGTTTTGAAGTTATGATGAGTAAAACAAAATGAAAGCTGTCGCGATATTCCTATCATCCCGTTAAGAAACTCGAGCCCTTTCAACATGTGTTTAGTGTAAAGGCGCAAACCCTTACTCCTTAATGGTTTACTCCTTAATGGTAAAGTCATATAAGTACTGATATAAAAGTTGCGGAATATTAAAATCGTGGCTACCAATGAATATCCTCACGGGGCCAGCAGCGGGACAACTTGCGTATATTCCGCGGATACCCATCGCCATTTAAGCCATCCCATATCCTATCCTATCCTATCCTATCCTATCCAAAATAATCACATTTAGAAATGTCTGTCGCTCAGCGAAGCGGGCACGGGTCAGCTAGTAGCTTATAAATCAGAATAACACATAGGCTACTTTTTATCTAGGTACCACCCGTGCGAAGCCGGGGCAAGCAGCTAGTATCCCATAAATCAAAAGTTAATGAAGTAAATTCAATTATTTATGTAACTAGCTTGTACCCGCAACTTCGTCCGCGTAGATTCACGAAATCGATTTTTATTTACTTTTTCGTACGACATTCAAATTCCTGAAAATCAAAAGACTTTAGGAAAAAAGTAGCCTACTTCCGTCCCAAGACTAAACTATCTCTAGATGCAATTTTATCACAATCGGCCCAGTGGCCGAGATAACGTCACAGGTATGCCGGGGTCCCACGGCCCGCGTTTTCAAGCGCCAGACCGCGCCAAGGTGGACGGACGCGCCGCCGTGGGAACGATGGATCCGTGGTGGCCCGTGCTCAGAACGCTATGTACGCGACGCGCCGGACGCACACAGGCGGAGCGTCATCCGGCGCAGCCCGTCGGCGTCGTTTTACGCGCCGTGGGACCCCGGCTTTAGACAGACAGAGTTACTTTCGCATTTATAATATTAGTAGGTATAGATTCTAATTTTGATATTAGAAAATGAGAGATTTTCTTGACGACCTCGGTAGAGTGTTAGCAAATCCCTGCCGCGTCAAATGGTACTTGTACTATTAGTTCATCATACCCACGTCACAGAGAATCCTACTGTGGGGTCAGTAACTATACAGGGTGTATTAAAACTAATCCCGAAAACAATACCTGGATGTTCAGACCATGCGTTTTGATCCATTTTCGCCGAAAAATCAAAAGCTGGAGTAGCAAATTATACGACTTCAAAATATGGCATTCTTCCAAAATCAGTTTGCCAGAATTAAAATACAATTTTTTTACTTTGGATTCAGTTCATTAAAGGCTGTTATTTTCTCTTATATTGCCTCTATCATTGATATATATAGGGTTTCTAAAAATCCAATTATTCTTATTGCATCGCTACAAAAACAGTAACAAAATGAACATTCATCAGGATGTTGCAAGTTCATTTTCATTAGGGGCATTGTATTTGTGTCTTCAGTTTTCGGGAGTAGTCTTTATACACCCGATATAGGTGACTATGTCGCATGTTATTTATTAATTTATAGATTTGTTATTGCAAAATGATTGCCAAATTCGAGTATATCATCTAGATTGACCTTTAAGATAGGCAGAGGCGCGGCACTGGCGCGTCTTTATTGAGAGATGAATTTAAAAGTAATAGAGCACTTTTTATGGTTTGATAGATTAGCATGCAGTCCGCTGTGTTGAAAAAATATGACAATACTATTCGCCCCGGCTTCGCACGTGTGGTACCTGGATAAAAAGTAGCCTATATGTGTTATTTTGATGTATAAGCTATATTACTGTAAAGTTTAATTTTAATCCGTTCAGTAGTTTTTGCGTGAAAGAGTAACAAACACACACACACACCCCCACTCACAAACTTTCGCATTTATAATATTACTAGCTGTCCCGACAGACGTTGTCCTGTCAAATGTCAATAATTCCACAGAAAAAAGAACTTTCCGTTTTTCCCGATCTTTACGCCACCCTTATCACTTAGGGGTATGAAAAATAGATGTTGGTCGATTCTCAGACCTACTCAATTTGCTCACAAAATTTCATGAGAATCGGTCAAGCCGTTTCGGAGGAGTACGGTAACTAACATTGTGACATGGAAATTTTATATATTAGAAGATGTAGGATATGAGAATTATTATTTTTTCTGAACTTTCAACTTAAGCTTCAAAAACCAACTTTAATTTTAAGGAATGTTGTTATATCTTCAAATATCTTTTAATCCGAAGAATGCTTTTATATGTATTACGAATTCAAGTGAATCCATACCTAAAATCTACTCTACACTTTATTTAAATGCGCGTGTGATCTTCAAGGAGTACAGCGCCATCTTTTTCAAATTCGTGTTACTAAACATCAATCTGTTTCTATCGTAGGTACTTTCACTTTGTTAGATACTTCAACAGATGCCAAATTTGCTTTTGGAACTTGTCTTTGTCGTGAGATTCATGATGAATGAATATAGAGGTCGCACTATTGAATGTATTCGGTCTCTTTTCAGACAGACTTAAACAAATTATCTAAGTATTATAATAATTGTTTTGGATAACTTGCAAAGCTTGGTCAGAGAGTCGGGGTTTTTATAAATGCTTGTCAAGCATTTAGATAGGTACATACGTGCTTTACGTATATATATATGCATTATAGTTCTGTTTTTTTTTATTCTTGATAAAAGTTTACTAACTAGTTTTATCATGATGTTTTCCTTCACCGTTTTGAGCACGTGTCTTTGATGTGCATATTAATTTTTTGAACAGAAAAATCCATTGATGCGCTTTGGGATTCGAACCCACGACCTTCAAAATGAAAGGCGAGGTATCTCCCACTCGGCCAACACGGCTCGTATTAAGTCTTTTATACTTATACTAGCGACCCGCCCCGCATCTTAAAATTATCAGTGGTTCTCTAATATATTAAGCATGTTATTATACATATAAACCTTCCTCCTGAATCACTCTATCTATTAAAAAAAACCGCATCAAAATCCTTTGTGTAGTTTTAAAGATATAAGCAAACATACATACAGACATACAGACGCGGGAAGCGGAAAGCGACTTTGCTTTATACTATGTAGTGATAAGTCAGAACTAGCAGAACTCGTATAAAATATTGAACGTTCAAAAAAGCAAGTGATTACGTATCAAGCATTTTTGATCGTTGTAAAGATTAAGTCCTAAGTTTTCAATGTTATAGGTAATTTTTGTTGAAAACCCAAGAGATTACAGCAAATGGATAAAACAAGAACAACTGAAGTTAAGTATGTCCCTATAACTTATCTCATGATTACGTACCTACCTAACTTAACGCTTAGATTAGTTACATAATAGAAAAACTTCTAAGTAACCCAAGTTAATTTTAACTTCGAGAAGTTTCATTATAAAATGTAAAATGTAATAGGGTCAAGACTGTGATCCCCACGTACGGTAGACATAGACATACTCTCAGATATCAAAGCGTTCAAAGCCTTGAAGATGTCTGAATGGGGTAGTCAGAGGCACGTCCAAACATTATATTTGGCTCTTTTTCCAGAAGTTAGCATTTTATACGCCGCTTTTAAGAATACTAACTGGTTTCCTCAGTTTCATTATAGTATCTAACAAATCGAGTGGGTCATAAATTATTACTGTCTTATCTGTCAGTGATAAATTGGAAACCCATAAAGTACGGCTCGACTGACCGGCATAATTTCCATAATATAGATAACACCACAAGTTTGGGACTTTGTCTTCCAAAAGTTTATTCACGATCTGTTCTAACCTAATTCTAGAATAATTCAACCTTCATTTTCTATACTTTTTGATATCGTCATAAGATCGTCTAAAGCTAGCTATACATGTTGGCCGAGCTATGGCCAACGCGAGCGTAGGCAAATCGATGCAAGGCAAGTGCTACCGTCTAGACGTTCGGCAAGTTTACGCAAACTATTGCAATGACCAGAGGCGGATTTGCAGTCCTAGCCGCTCTAGGCCCCGGGTCATGTGCCGCCCCTTTCTTAGCACTCATCATATAGACTAGATACATAATTAATGAATTTACTTTAATGCCCACTTTTAACTGCCGAAAAAAAACTGGCCAAGTGCGTGCCACGCTCAATGCAGGGTTTCGTAGTTTACACAGCTAACGTTACATCGGTAACTTTCTACAATACTTGGACTAATAAGTTTACTTCTAGTTTACGAGTAATCGTCGAGCAACTTAGAAAATAATTTTCTTAGTTTGTCGATGATTACTCGTAAATTTGTTAATCCTACATAGCCGTGATAATTTTCCTTTTAAATTCGTTATGTGAATAAATTCACGGTAGTAGTACACCGTGAATTTTTTCACACCTCCAAAACTAATCGTGGTATAAAACTGGTAGGGGGGAGGGGGGTACACACTTGACTCTTAACAAAGTCGTAGAATAAAATCTGGAAAAACAATTTTATTTAGGGTATCTCCCCTACACCTAAAGTGGGGTTGTTATTTTTTTCTCGCATACCCTAAGGTGTGGGGTGTCGTTAGATAGTAGGTCTTTAAAAACATTATGGGTTTGTGAAAACAACTTTTCGATTAAGAGATCCGTTTGTGAAATATTAAGCTTTAAGGCGAGTAATAAATGTTTTTGATGAATGCAGAATCGTATTTTCTCAATAACCGCAAAACATACAGTTTTGTTTTTCATGACAAAGATAACTTAAGGATATAATCTAGATAAATTACAGACAGAAACACGATTGGTGAATCTTTTCTCTATAAATTTATTTTCCAAAGTTGGCTCTTCAAAAACACTAGTTTCGTTTTTAATCAAAACTATGAATAGCTAAACAGTTCATTTTTATATACTTCGTTAGATAATCTTACTAGAAAAGTACATTACAGACAGTTTCTTTTTAAATTTGATGGTTTTCGAGTTAATGCGTGAAAAAATTTACGGTTGTAGTACAAATACTCAAGTTAAAAGCAAAACTATCACGGCTAAGTGAGCTTTACAAGTTTACAAGTAATCATCGACCAACTTAGAAAATTAAAATTTATGCAAATATCAAGTAATGTTAGAAATTTTGCAGAAATATCATCGACAATTACATATATAACGCCGTTAGGTGTGTAAATTACGAAACCCTACATTGCGCGTGGTACGACACGCACTTGGCCGGTTTTTAATGCTAAAATATGCAATAGTAACGCCGCGCCGCGTACTAACTAGGCCACATTATTCAGAGAGTGATTTAGAAGAATTATAATCATAAAGTACGCGAGGCTTCAATATATTAAGATACTTTGTATTTGAATTACTTATTTCTTGTTAATCTTGTTATCATCAGTGATTTTTTTTGGCACGATTTGCCGCCCCTAATATTTGGCCGCCCTAGGCCGGGCCTACCGGGCCTTAGGGCAAATCCGCCCCTGGCAATGACCGACACCAAACGCGTAATGGCGGGCTGACAAACATGTGGACACGATTGGCCGAGCGTAGACAAGCGCCTTTGATTTGTGCAAAAAAACCGACACGGCTCCGAAGTGAGGCGAGTGGCCGCGAGCGACCGCGAGTGGTGACAAGTCATTGCAAATGGCCTCTATACACGTTGGCGCTTGTATTCACTCGGCCAGCTAGGCGAGCGACACCGAGCGATGGCAAGGCAAGGCAAACATGCCGTCTACACGTTGGTATTGGCCCTCGCTCGGCAACGTTGGGCCAACATGTATAGCTAGCTTTAAAATTCACGCATACATAAAAAAAGCTATGTACGCTTTGAATTTAGATCCTTCTCTCTTTTCTACGAAGCTGAAAACAGTACTTATAGTAGGTAGGTACCTAACCTACTGAAATGAAATAAAATTTAAATTTGACAAAAATACATACAACAGACCAGAAGTCACAAGATAATAAACATGTACTTAAGAAAAAATAAAAAATAAGACAGAATTAATTGGGGATGTTTTAATTTTAATGATTATTTGTTGAATGATAAATTAATTATGTGATATATAAATTATTAATTTAAATTATGTAATGATAATTAGGATATTAATGAAAATTATGGGAGTTGAAATTATATTTTTTATTTAGAACTAGCGAACCGCCCCGGCTTCGCACGGGTAGCATGTTATTATACATATAAACCTTCCTCCTGAATCACTCTATCTATTAAAAAAAACCGCATCAAAATCCGTTGTGTAGTTTTAAAGATATAAGCAAACATACATACATACATACATACAGACGCGGGAAGCGGAAAGCGACTTTGCTTTATACTATGTAGTGATTTATAAGAAATGTTTTTTCAAAAAATTACAATAAAACAAAAAGAGAAAGAAGGAGTCTAGAAGGAGCCAAAAAGGTTCAGTCTCAGCTTATTGGTACGAGAACCTACAGTAGGTAGAAACTTTGGGGCTTAATGCTTCGAGTAGGTAACTTGGGGCATTAACTCCCAAACTTCTTCCATGCACAAATGAAACATGTTAAAACATTATCCACAGTTTTAACAATAGCGCAAATTAGGCGCCATATTGACTTACCTACTTTTAAACTTCCAGCAATTGTTCTACGCTTTTCCGATATATTTATACCGGTAAGTTGGGTCTTTCAATCGTAATATCAGTGAAGCGAGCGGATATTCGTGATCGATCATCTTTGTATCGAGTTTGACTCAGTAATTCTAATCATTGTGAATCGGAAGGCACTTTGGCTCCGTCTTCGTGGTTACCTATGGCTCAACTCATAAATATGAGGAAGGATTTTCTACACATATTATTCGATTTTATACTCTCTCATTCCTACACAAACGTAGGTATTTTTTTGTATAGGAATGTGAAATGAAATAGTGTATGGAAAAATGAATGCAATAAGTGAACCAATATTTTGAGAGTGGTATTTTAGATTGAAAACTGATAATGGACTAAAGAAAACTGACGATATTAGTTTTTTTTAAGTTTAATGGGGGAAGTTTAAGTCATACTTAAATACAAAATTAATAAGACCAACACACAATACGAAAAAAATATCAACATCGATCCGATGTTGATATTTATTTATTTATTAAAATGAACTGCCAATAGCCTTTATATCTAAATATGTTAAGAGGCTGCCAGTCGCTGATTGCTCTTTTTCGAAACGAAAAAAGAAATACTTCTAAACAAGCCACATCTCCTATTTTTATAAGTATATTACTTCAGGTTCCTACCTAGATTTCTATTAAGCTGAAAACATAATAGCAGAAACTTTTCACGATAAAAATATTATTTCAAAATGATACGTTTTAGAATTTATGATCGAAATATTTTATATACCTACTATTAAAATCAACTTGTGATTTATTGTTAAAGATAGGTAATATGTAGATCTACAATTCTATTAGAATAGATTTTTGATAAGTAATTATACATAATTTATATCATTAATTTATGCGAAAAGCTAATTCGGACCACGCGTCGACGTGTGTTTGTCGTCATTGCAGCGGTCGGTAAGATTATTTATTGAAGTGATTAAAGATGGGTACATCTTTATTCACATATACTATACATTATAAAATAGGAAATGTGGCTTGTTCACAAGTATTTCTTTTTTCGTTTCGAACAAAAATAATCGTTGACTGGCAGCGTCTTAAGGATATGTAGTATGTGAATAATTCTGATATAAAATCCAAATATTAACTTTTTATTTATACTTTAATTAAAGACTAAATAAAAAAATAATATAGAAATATACTATAAAATATAACACTATAAATCAGGTTCTTGCTATAAATCAGACATACTTGCACTAGTAATACCTAAAAAAACTTGGTAAATACGGTTTAAAATGAGTTACCATAATGAATAAAAGATACAGTTAGCAACAAAAGTCGCTCAACAAATTCAAAAAGCCATTATAACTCAGAAACTACGAAAAATCCCGGTACATTACTTTATTAACTTTACTCTTACTCTGAACTTCCACTTGACTTTTCGGGAAACCCTGCATACTTTGTAGGAGCATAGGTACTTAAATTTGATCATTCCAAATGTAACATGTGCTCCCATTTCTTATAGTTTCAGTGATTTCGTAGTTCAGTTGAAATTGGCAATTACTGCAAAACAGAACATCGCGGGGTTTAAGTTCGGGGCGAACTACTTGTATAGTAGGAATTAAACAGCTGAGCCTTTAAAACTGACCCAACGTCCTATCTCGAATTTCAAAAGGAGTCACGTTCATCGGATAATCGAAGACGAGGTAGGAATCGGATAAACTTAAACAAACGTGTTAGGTGAGCATGTTCCCGACGATTATCTGCTGTTAACACGAATACATGTCATCATGAGCCTTGTTCGATCGGCACCACATTCGAGCTCTACATACTCGAAGCATACGAGTATACACACACACACATCGCCATCTAGCCCCAAAATAAGCAAAGCTTGTACTATGGGAACCAAATAACTGATAGAATACTTATATACTTTTTTTTTGCAAATACACACTTATTATACGTATTAGAACCCATACACAGAACATCTATGACTATCCTGAGTGGGAATCGAACTCACAACCTACAGCGCAGAAGGCTGAGCTACTACCAACTGAGCTGTGAAGCTAGTCAAAAAGGAACATCGAAAAAAATGATAGGCTCCAAGTCATGTTTGTCGCCTGATTATTCTAGTCTAGGTCGCGAGGAAGAGGCAGACATAGAACACATAGAAGACTTTTTAAAGTGATTATAAAAATAAATACCTTTTGACTTCGACTTCGACAATAACTTATTTACAAAAAAGTAGATATAATAATAATATAATAATTTATGTTACACAATTTATTTTAATCAAGCAATAGACCTCTGTGTTCGTTTGCCACCAGCCTTACCTCCTTACTGACTTTTCGTAGGTCGGCTTTAATCAATACGATCACTGTACTTTACACACATACGACTTTATACCTGGGGGATTTTGCATCGATTCTCCGTTGGAACAAGTAGAAGCGTTCGGGTCTACCTTTGAAATAAATGAGATAGACGAGAATAAAATTGGCTGAGGCTTACCTACTTGTGGCAAATTCGAAGAATATTTCTAGTATTAGTTTAGTGCTGGTTACACTAGTTGTTCGCCCCGAACTGAGATCTCGCAATACTCTGTTTGGTAGAAGTAATGGAGTGAATGATGGTGGGTTGGTCTTAATTGTGTGTGTAGATTTGACATTGACATTGTTTGTGTGTGCGTAAGCTCGGGAGCGCTCAGTATCAGTTAAGCACATAAAAGTGCGTGTCTATACACATCACGTGCGCATTTAAACACATTAAAACTACAAATACAAATAAATAAATATACAAATGCTACAAATGTTAAAAACTGGGTTTTTATTATTTGAAAAAGCTTGCTAAAAATCGATAGGTTATCTGGTTTTTATACGAGTAAGTTTTGTCTGTTATGTAGAGAGCAGTGACGAAACAGAAACAAAGATATAAAAGGCAGTTATAGTAAGAAAATACCAGAGCGTACGTTTTAGGATCAAATCGGTGACGTATTGGATAAATGTCAGATCAAAAGAACCCTCAACCAACGAGCATGCATGAAAAATGTAATCGGAGCGAAAAAAGCAAAAGATACCACCTCTTTTGTTAGGATCCTACAATAATAAATAGGATCACCACTGTATTTCCCAAGTACGGTAGATATCCTCTCAGATTTTCAAGGGCTTATTTATTTCTATTCTTAAACATGTTTAAAGGGGGTAGTTAGAGGTACGACCATAACATCTAGCACATGTTCACGTTTAGCTTTCCTTACATTTTCTCTCGATGTTTTCCTGCACCGTTTTGAGCACATGTAGTGTATATTCATTATTCGAAAAAAAAAACCATTGATGCATGGCCGGAATTCAACCTACGACCTTCGGATTGAAAATGATGGTATCTCACACTCTGCCAACACGGCTTTTTTGAAATACTATTCTTGTTTGTTTGTGATTTGATATATAATTTATATATACTAGAAAACTCGTGCTATCCATCCTTTACACAAACTTGAAGAGTGCCGCTATTTTAATGATATTTTAATAATGAATCAACGTAATAAAAACGGGAGATAATAAATCATGAAAAATTTAAATCGCAAACTCATTTCCGCTCTCCATAAAACCTTATTTTATCTGAACTAAGTTTTACTTTAAGTTAATGAATGGCGCTGGAAGTGTTTGAAAAGATATTAATTTTCAGCGAGCTATAGAGCCGGTGCTTGGCGACGGCGAGTGAGTAAAAACCAAGGCTTTTGTGTCACTAAAATGATCCATCGCAATTGACAATGATTATGTGATTAATGGCAGGACATTAAAATCCTATTTTCACATTTAATCGATAAAAACCACCATTTCTGGTTTGCTTTGCCAGCTGGCGATAGACCGAATTTTTATTGATGGAACGATTAAAGGGCTGCATCAATTATTCTACGTAATTTTCTATTTATATTACCCACGTAAAATATCAATGGGTAAGTATATAAATATTCTATCAGTTATCTGGGTTAATGGGAATATTCCAATCTTTGCTTAGTTTGGGGCTAGATGGGGATGTGTGAAATGTCCACCAATATTTATTTTATATATTGGCCCCTTGAATGACGCTTTTTTTAGTTCGTAAACATTGTCAATTGCAATGGATAGTTACGAGGGCACCGGAGTCTTGTTTTTATAGAAATCGTTGCTCCACTTGATCCACTAATAAGTCCTAGGTCCTAGCTAACGACCACTGTGAAGGCAGCTTAGGAAACTAAGGATATCAGCTCTGTAACATACATTGTGGTTTCGGGTTTTCCATATTAATTAACTTGTGGTCTCATGCTGATTAATATACCAACCCAAATGAACAATTAACATTTAATTTAGGAAACATATTAGGATGTAAGTTTCTCAACAAAAAGCCTATCTTATTTGCAAAGATCAAGGATTCATAGAATACCCAACAAAATCATAAAATAAAATAAAAATAGGATCACAACTGTAATTCCCACGTAAGGTCTCAGATCTCAAGGCGCTTAGATTCTTGAGGATATCTTAAGGATAGTCAGAGGCATGTCCAAACATTACTTTTGGCACAATACCTACATTTTGCAGTAGCATTCTATACGTAACAGGTTGGAAGCCCATCGCTGCTTACAATAATATTGTTTCAAATAAGCGTTACTAGCGCTGTAATATCTTTTATGCCGACTTGGAAAATATAAATCACTAATTAAATAAATAAATATTGGTGGACATTATCACACAGCGCCATCTAGCCCTAAACTAAGCAAAGCTTGTACTATGAGAACTAGATAACTGATAGAATACTTATATACTTTTTTTTGTAAATACATACATATGATACATTATAACACCCAGACACAGAACAAACATCTATGTTCATCACACAAATATTTGTCCTGGGTGTTGATCGAACCCACAACCTACAGCGCAGAAGGCAGAGCTACTACCAACTGAGCTGTGAGGCCAGTCATTGTTCACAGCTAGTTCTCATAACGTTCTCTTGTACAATAAGCACCATCTGTTAAAACTTATGTTGGACAGTTAACCTCACTTTAATTTGACGCCATAATTTTGAGTCCGCGTACAAATACTCATAGATAGGTAACAAAGATTTGTATTGCGGTCAGAGCGGCAGTTAAATTTAATTAAAAATAAATAAATAGGATCACGACTGTAATCCCCAAGTACGATAGACATCTTCTCAGGTCTCCAGACGCTTAGATCCTTTGAAGATATCTAGTGGGGGTAGGTAGTCAGAGGCACGTCCAAACATTATATTTGGCACATGCCCACATTTTGCAGTAGCTAGCATTCCATACGTGACTGGTTGCAAGCCCATCGCCGCTTATAAGAACACTAACTGATTCCTCACGATGTTTTCCTTCACCGTTGTAAGCACGTGTTTATGATGTGCATATAAATTTTTCGAACAGAAAAATCCATTGATGCCGGGATTCAAACCCACGACCTTCAGATTGAAAGTCGAGGTACCTCCCACTCCAACACTGAGTTAGCGTACAAATACTCGTAGATAGGTAACAAAGATTTATATTGCGGTCTGCGCGGCAGTTAAATTTAATTGTTTAATTTAAATGCGATCGCCGCTTATTCTGGTATTCTTACCAAATGTTTTGAGTGGTTTTGTAGTAGCGAGTGCCTCGTAAAGAATCTAATTTACTAGATTAGGTTTAAGCACTAGTCGTTATGCAAAAAGTACGACTGGAATAGTTGAATAACAAACTCAAATCTGACAAGTCATTAGACAATACGGAGCATGCATTTAAAAATTGGTTATTTACTACTAATAAGAAGAGGTAAAATTTGTAATTTTATTTGTAATGGATAAACGAAAAAACGACTAGACCCATTAAAACATCTTTCTCCTATCAAAAACTACACTATCAGCGAATAAAATAGGTTATATTTTATTTAAAAAAAAAATATTGTTCCCCACGATGATTGCAATAATGTTACCTAAGGTATCAACATATTGCCTGTAAACTTCATTAGAACATGCGAAGCCTTAATAGTAGGTATCAAAGTATTTCGATGATAAATTATAAAATGTATCATTGTGAAAAAATATCTTTATCGTGAAAAGTTTCTGCTATTATGTTTACAGCTTAGTAAAAGTCTAGGTAGGAATCTGAAGTAATATATTTATAAAAATAGGAGACGTGGCTTGTTCAGAAGTATTTTTTTTTTCTATTCGAAAAAGAGCAATCGTTGACATGGAGCGGTTGCCAGTTCTCTAGTACATGCGAAGACTAAATAAAATTGCCAGCTTCGAGTATCTGTACAACAAAATCAATCATTTAAACGTAATAGTTATACACATCAACGCAATTTATGGAAAAAACTTGCCAACAATTTTACAATTTAAATTCCAGTGGCAAAAAAGTAAGGCCAGGCCATAAATCATCTAGATTTTTTTTGGTTGATGATTGATTACAGCATCAGGTGGAACTTTCTACTCACTTACGGAACTCTTTAGTGCCAGTTTTAAATGGAGTAGGCTTGCCTACTACCTAAGCTATCCTCTCGGCTTAGTCGGCTTCATTAGGAAGGACTTTGGTGCCATTGGTGGTAATTCTATTGTCACAAGCTGCGTCAAATTTCGTACAATACGATCAATCAAAAACTGTCACTCTGAGGTTACGCGTAAAAAGAATTCGACTTTCAATCTGAAGGTGGGTTCGAATCCCGGCGTGCATCAATGGATTTTTCTGTTCGAAAATATTATATGCGCATCAAAAACACGTGCTCAAAATCGTGAAGGAAAATATCGTGAGGAAACCAGTTAGTATTCTTATAAGCGGCGATGGGCTTGCAACCTGTCACGTATGGAATGCTAACTACTGCAAAATGTGTGCATGTGCCAAATATAATGTTTGGACGTGCCTCTACCCCCACTAGACATCTTCAAAGGATCTAAGCGTCTGGAGATCTGAGAGGATGTCTACCGTACTTGAGGATTACAGTCGTGATCCTATTTATTTATTTTATTTAAAAAGAATAAGATCGATCGTATTTTTAGTATCGTATTCTGATGTTACCACAAACTGATGAAAACTCAGTTTGTGTCATTACCACTTTTGTCAATACTACGGGTATCATAAATTCAAACTGTAAACGCGCGCATAATTTGTTTGAGCAGCAATATTCATTGGTGTAGGTACTATTTCTGATTAGAACTTACGACAATAGGATCCGAAGTCGACGTGCTGTTACCTCTAATAATTTCCAATGGCCATAGCAATAATGATCTAGTAGGTAATTTAGTACAATAAGTTTAATTTGCTAATCATGTAACATTATACAGCCTTAACAGTTGCGTGGCAAAACTAGAGCTGAGTTTCGGATCCTTGCCACGCATGTATTTGCATGATCTCCAAATATTTGTTCTGGGTCCGGGTTAGGTACCTTGGTATTTGTAGTACTATTTTGATGTCCGTGACTGAGTTTATAGAATTGAAAAGGCTGGTGTATTGTACTTGTAAAATGAGTTGAACAACCTCGTGTCGTGTTACGACGCTTATTTTTTTAGGGGTTTGAAAACAACCGACAATCACTTTTAACACTACAGAATGCAATAACAAATTAATTGAACAAGTAGCATTTATGAACCGATCACAAGCTCGACTACTACTCAAAAAACACTCAATAATTTAAAGTTTGTTCAATAAAAGCTAACGATTGAGTATAAAAATAAAGACACGAATAGTTTGTAAGTAAAATAGCTCTGTCTACGAATGAATAGCGAACTTTGTCGAACTTCGTAACCGAAATAATGCAATGTTGCATTGCTTGTAACTGAAATTTCCATCAAATTATTCTTATTATCATAAATTTCTAGTCTTATTTAGCTTGTAAAATGACATTACATTTTATCAGTAACGTAACATTTTGTCATAATTACAAGGCTGAGCGCAAAAACTGTTTTGTGTGTGAACAAACAACGTTACATAACTGCTATTTGATTCGCAGCGTGCAGCAAAAACTCCAAAAGAAATATTTGTTATTGGCTAAACAGAGATTATTTACTATTAATGCCAGCCTCCGCCTGGATTGTTGTCGAACAGCGTATTTCTTAAACGGAAATTCAGTTATTACAAAATTTGAAAATCTACAAACATTAAAAACTACTTTACTGACCTGTGTGTTTAAAGGTCTAAGGGATCTTCCGATTTAAATTTTATTTCCCTTTCTACCTATCGGGGTAATTTGTTTTTTTCGTATTAACTTCGTGCTTTACGGATGTTTATTAGGCACTTGGGTATTTAAGTAATTTAAAAACAATGACTTATTTTTTTGCTTTAAAAATGTATACAAATTCTTCCCATAGATATAAATTAAAAGATTTGAGTGGGTCAATTGCCTAACAGTCGGGCGAAATAGATAAGAAAAAATAAGAACTGTGCAAACTACTCTTGAGGCTCTATACTTGCGGTTTTTATTTAACCAATAGAAAATATTGATTAGGGTATAGGTTTCACGACTCTTTTCATGTATGGGTCCGTTTATGAGTCACGACTGGAGACGGGAGCGGATGGTGGAGCGTTCAAACTAGGGGTGTCGGGGTCGAGCGATTCGGGCGGCAGTGTGGCGGATCCCGTGTGACGTCAGTCCGGGCGCGGACTACCCGCCACGCATGCGCAAACCAATCTAACCCTGAAACCCCCCTCACCCGGCGCACTCCCCGCCCGCCACTTCTCGGCAGGCGCAAGGGAAGGCCACTCGTTCGCCCGCCCGTCTTAACTTTCGCCTACCCGCGCCGATGACACAAAATAAACTTTCCGTTATAAGTGCGTGGACTCTTTCATGGACTTGGACTGAGATGAATTTTCAGTGAAAGCGACGAAAGTTTCACTTTCGTGGCGGTAAAAGTTGACAATAGTTCAGGTAAGTTTGATGTTGTGGGTAGATTTAGATTCGTCCTTTGAAGTCACTCATACATGCGTAATCGTCATACAATAATAAAATTAAGCGGTCAGCGTGGTTCTTCGCATTACTTCAATGATTTTTGGATAATCTAGAGTGAATTTCTAATTGTTCTGGCGCAAGTGTGGTCAAGTGCACTTAAGTGCGCGGTTGCGTAACAACTGCGCCGAGATCGTACCTTTTGTTAACCGTCACGTGCCATTTTATAATTCAATCCCCGGGTCTTTAATCTAAGCTAGGGATTATCCTTTATAAACAATGAAACTACTTCATTATAATATATTTGGCTTCGTGAAGGGGTCGGGTGAGTACTTAATCAGACATGTTAACGCATGGACTTTATTAACCTTTCCTCTATTGGGTAGGTAATTTGATTTGGGGTCTTTTGGTACGAGTATCTGAATCAGTTTTAAATTCTAATATTAGTACCTTTATTTTGGTAGAAAGTTGACCTCAATGGCGCCGCGGGCGAGTGCTGAGACGCAAGTAGTACGGGTTCGATCCTCGTCAAGGGAAAAATTGCAAAATTTGCAATTAATTGTTCTGAGTCTGCGTACTGTGGTACCAATGGAGTACTAAGTACATAGTCACATACACGTGGAATCTTAGTGTGGAGTCCGGATTATGTATGTGACAGTGGTTTAATAGTGATGATTAGGTACCTACTTTAGAAATAAAACAAATTACCTTACTTCACTTCAAAGATAAAAGATATAAAAGGTAGAACGCACTATGTTGGCCACAATTGTCGCTGACCAGGGATATAACTGTAGTTTTACTATAAAGCTTTACAACTAAAATTTGAACAAGTTTTACGCCAATTCACGTTTTCCCTAATTTTTGTCTCCTAAGTGACCACAATTTGCTCCATTCCTAACCATTGTGTAATTGGACCCATTGTCTAAAACCTCGTACTGCTAAGAGTAGGGGCGAGGGACAGTGAGAGAGAATTCATATTATTTCAACTATTTTCTAGTTATTTCTGCCTCTAGATCTTTTTATATCTTCATACATTAGGTCCGTTACTAAATTGAATAATGGTGGCTATGAAAATACAAGGACCAGTGTGGCGTAGAATAAAGCGGACTCGTTCGTAATTTTTTTATTAATAAATCATCTCTCAAAGTGGAAAGCTTTGAAAGGTTGGTTTGAGTTGGAACTATTTTCCAGTTATTTCTGCCGCTAGATTTTCTTCTGTCATCATACATTAGGCCCGTAACTAAATTGAAGAATGGTGGCTATGAAAAGTACAAGGACCAGTGTGGTGTCGATTAAAGAGTTCGTAAATTTTTTAGTAATAAATCGTCTCTCAAATTAAAAAGTGGTTGAGTTGAATTTGAACCATTTTCTAGTTATTTCTGCCTCTAGATTTTTTTCTGTCATCATACATTAGGTCCGTAACTAAATAGGAGAATGGTGGCTATGAAAAGTACCCAGTGTGGTGTCAAATAAGGAGTACGTAAAATTTTAAGTAATAAAATCGTCTCTCAAATTAAAAAGCTTTTGAGTAGAATTTGAACCATTTTCTAGCTTTTGCCACTAGATCTTTTTCTGTCATCATACATTAGGTCCGTGACTAAATTGAAGAATGGTGGCTATGAAAGGTATAAGGAACAGTGTGGCGTCGAATAAAGAGGATTCGTTTGTAAAAAAATTAGAAATAAATCGTCTAAGTGGAAAGCGGGTGGTAAGTGCTAGATTTAGAATTTGTAACAAGTAGAAAGATTTTCGGAATAAAGCGTATTATTGAAGTAGCGAGACTACTTTCTAAGAGGTTATATAAGTACCTTTATCAGCTGAATAGACGCAAATTGTGAGAATGGGATCAGAAATCATTGAACACTTGGACCGCGATAGATGAAAATTATAGCCGGGTGTTTTTTGTGATGCCACTGAAAATCAGCTCTGTATCAGCACTTTTACTATTGTAGCACCTTGCTGAGTAGTACCCAATTTTGGAGCCAGTTTTGCAGCTGATCACACAAAATAAAAAAAATACATCTTACCTACCTAAATTATTTTTATTTCATAGCTTTATATCGATTTCCTTATGAAAGAATTGATTTCTGTTTCTATAGAATAGACATTTAGAGGATCTAACAGACAAGGTACACAATAGTCATATTTAAACTTACGAAAAAATTACACACATACGGATTTTCTGCCGACCGACACAAACATCATGTAGTATCTACCTACAATGTACTGTGATAATAAAACTACCTACCTACCTACACAGTACTGTAATGTTTTGGCTTGTTTTCAAAAGTATTTTTAATCCTATGTAAAATATGTTCAAACTTCGACTATAACACTATCTGCTTCCATTTAATCTCAGTAAAGTCGTTAAAATTGAAATGAGCAAAACTCGTAGACGCTGTTTCATATTATCTATCTTACGAAGTTTTAGCGATTATCTTAAACCTCGACCTTTACTAGTAAAGCTTCTTATTAATCACTTAGCTTATTTCGTAGACATTTTCAGTATCTACTTGATAGTCAACATCAAAAGTACCTAGATGAGTGGACAATAACTCAAATGGGTTTTAAGTATGAGAAATTGAAGTTTGAAATTTAGTTGCTTTGCTTCCTTAGTGAAAAATAACATATGAATGTGGTGTCCACTTACTAGTGATGTCGATGTCTTTTGATATAGATAAAATGCCTACATAGTAATAAGACTAGGTCATGCTTAGCTCTAGACATCAAGTTTATTGGCGCGAACGTGTTAAGGGTAAGTGGTTGGGCCTATTACGTGATTAGTCTGTGCTCTGAGTGGATTATGTAGGTTGAGACATAGGTAATGTACCTTTATAAACTTCATTCTTACTCTTGACCACATTCGCTCGAAAAACCTTTAAAATCACGCAATATTTCTGGACCTTTCCTGTTTTCTGGTAGCCCTTTGGTTTTATAAAAAGTGTATTGGCCTAATTAATACCTACATTAACTTGCGACCCGAAGATCGTAAGGATTTTTTTATTCGGAAAATGGATGTCTACCTAACTACATTAACAAGTTAAAACAAGGAAATACAAAAGGAAAATATCATAAGGAAACCTGTTAGTATTCCTAAAATGATGGGCTTGTCATGGAATGTAATGTAATATAGGCATGTGTCAAATATTAATGTTTAAACGCCCTCAAACATTTTCAAGGAATGTGTGCCTGGAGATCTGAGCGGGTGTCTACCGTGCTTGGGGTTTACAGTCGAGGGTCTATTTCTTTTTTTTTTAATAACATAAGTGGCTACGTCGGTCGGTGGTTGGGTCTTATGAATATATGATGTCTTGCGTGAGATAATATTTCTAACCGGCTTAAAAAAGGAGCATGTTATCAATTCGAAGGCCATGTAGTAAACGGTGTATATAACTCCGTTTACTACGTGACGACTGACAATAGTTTTTATTTTCTTATTCTTCATCTTTTTGTTTCATTATTTTTATCTATTTGGGATAATACAACCTGACATTGACACCAGGTGTGTTGTAAAAGTCAAGTTCTGACTTATTCAATCTCTCTCTCTTTGTTATTTACAAAAGGTATCTGTGTGAAGATATATTTTGGGTTTTTTGTTGCTTAATCAATTTGAATGTGATTTATTAAAAAGAATATACCTTTTGGGTATTTCCATAATTAATTACGGTGAGAATCTGATTAATATTTTCAGATATTAAAAGAACGAAATTCCTCAAAGTTGAGCCGTAATTTTTTGTTTATAAAACGTAATTGTATTTAATAGAATCTTTCAGGGCGATCTTTATGATTTTCTAACCTCGGATGTTGGAGTAAAAAGGTAATTATGACCGATTATTTTTAATCATCTTCAAAAAAAGGTGGAGTTTCTCAATTGGACTGTTTTTTTATGTTTTTTTTTTTGAACCGATTTTGATGATTATTTTTTATTTGAATGCAGCGCCAGCTTTCCCGTTTTGACCCATTTAGTGAGGAAAAAATGACCACTTATGCGGGTGAAAAAATAGGGAATGAAATTTTGTATTGAACTTATTAAATTCAATTTATAACAACATCGGTCGGTTTTGTTTTTAGAAACATAATTATTATTTATATATACATACATACATAAACATATACATTATATTTTACAGTCCTCTTCCACCTACCTATTTAATATTTACCGATACGAGTGCAAGACCGATCTGTGTGAAAATAATACTCACGGTCTATTTAATGGAATTCTGGTATGGGATAGTCCTCGTGGGACAATTTTGATGGATAACTTAATTGACAGTGTTGCTGATTAATATAATTAAAGTGGGTAATAGTGGTAATAATAATTAACTGGCGCTTTCATCGGCAAAATTATATTTCTCTGTGTAATCTAATATATAAAATTTCCATGTCACAATGTTAGTTACCGTACTCCTCCGAGACGGCTTGACCGATTCTCATGAAATTTTGTGAGCATAGTGAGTAGGTCTGAGAATCGACCAACATCTATTTTTCATACCCCTAAGTGATAAGGGTGGCGTAAAGATCGGGAAAAACGGAAAGTGCTTTTTTCTGTGGGATTATTGACATTTGACAGGACAACGTCTGTCGGGACAGCTAGTATTTTATAAGCTTTTAAAACTATTATCTGTATGAGACATAATTATACTATCGTATTTTCGTTTTTCGTTCTCAAATCGAATTATAAATCGCTCTTTTTAAAAACCCAAGTTATTTTATCTGGATGTTTATAACAGAGACACTAATCTACTAAAACTATTTTGTGCATAGTTTATAAACTAAAAAAAAATGCCTAAATTTTAACGAATGAAAATAATTCGAGTTTGAATTTGAACGAATGAAACTATGAACGTACGATTGCGTTGAAACTATAATCGTATTGTCTATTTATTACACAGAATCATGTGGTTTTCAAACCGAAACCGAAGCCGAGTTTGCACCGCCATAACCTTTTACTGCAATAAGAATTGTATTTCAGTTGACATTTCGAGAATATTCTGCAGTAAATTCCATCGCTGACACTCTCTGTCCAGTACGCCAAGATGTTCAAATTGTTCGCAACGTTTTACTTACTTATGCTGTTATTGCTGTCACTATAATACCTATCTCTGTAGCGGTGAGCGTCACCTGTCCGCACGAGGTGACAGATGTGACTAAAGACTGCAGGTAGTAGGGAAGCATAGTTTCTGTCTATTTAGGCAGGTTATTTTATTTGAGACTTGCGGTTCTTCCAACTTTAATTCATTCATTTTGAGTCGTCCGTAGTTCACTTTGGACATAGGCTTTATTTATTTATCCATTCATCATCCAGTCATAGTTCCAGTGCACCTTTAACTTTCCATCCTTTTCATCACCATCACATCACATCATACTTCATCTTCATACATCACCTTGGCTGGCTTCATGGTCTGAACATAGAATGGAAAATGATAACATAGATTGTTACCAGTCACAATGTTTGCTTATGGTCTTCATTGTACGTTGATTTTGAACGCGCTCGATTCCAGCTATTGCCGTTACCAAATCTTCTATATTCATTTTTTGCCGTATCAACTTCGAACATTACCCTTTTTTTTTTTTTTTTTTTTTTTTTTTTTTCACTTTCTAAGTTGAACAAAAATCGTAGGTACTTTATGTGACTTTGAAATTTTCGGCTGATTCAATGCGAGACAGGTTTCTGTTCCACAGGTGAAAGGCATAATGCACTATTTAAAAACTTTCACCAGAGTATGTGGGGTAGCTTCCCTCCCGCTCATTAAACGTTTGCTTCATCCGAAGACAGCTCAGTTTTGGGATATACGACTGTCCATTTCGGTGGTTTGGTTTTTACTGCGCAATGATGTTTTATGACAACATATATAACATTTTGACGATCTCGACTGGAATTGGATAGTGGTTAGCATATGGTGGTCATGATTTTTGTTTTTAGATAGAGATCTTTAAGCCTACTTTTCCAGATAACTTTTCATAGGCAACATAATCATGGGTGCTTTCTGAGAACTATAATTGAAATATAAGTTTTATCATCACTATCACTACATAGTATAAAGCAAAGTCGCTTTCCGCTTCCCGCGTATGTATGTATCTATGTTTGCTTATATCTTTAAATCTACACAACGGATTTTGATGCGGTTTATTTAAATAAATAGAGTGATTCAAGAGGAAGGTTTATATGTATAATACATGCATATAAAGTAGAGAAACACTGATAATTTTAGAGGTTTCTAATGTGATGTCGTAAATAAACACATTTTTTTGCGCTTACATTGCAAATGCTGGCTGAACCCCACGAGATATATCAAAATAATGTACTACAGTATTGTACACCTTAAAAACGTCTACAAAAAAGTCCACGATGGTATTAGAAATGTCTTACGCACAGCGAAGCGGGCACGGGTCAGCTAGTCACTACATAGTATAAAGCAAATTCGCTTTCCGCTTCCCGCGTATGTATGTTTGCTTATATCTTTAAAACTACACTACGGATTCTGATGCGGTTTTTTTTAATAGATAGAGTGATTCAGGAGGAAGGTTTATATGTATAATAATATGCTACCCGTGCGAAGCCGGGGCGGGTCGCTAGTATAATATAAAAATTAGTCGTATTTTTATTTTCGACTTTCGGAATGTCGTTCGAATCCCGGCCGATTAATAATGGGGTTTTATATTCATAAAAATCCGTGCTTAATGCTTTGAAAGAAAACATAGCGAGGATGTATTCTTACAACCATGTCACGAATGGAACTACTAAATGTGATGTACTCGAGATACTTCGATAAATTTGTCCCATTTAAATCACGACAGTTTTCCGAAGAGGTAGACAAAGACCAGCGTTTTCCACTTGCTATAATATTTTTTTTATATTGTATTCTTAGAAAAATAATTCGCTTTGTTATATTTAATACCTCTATTCCTCTAACGTACCTACATAATTTACAGATAAGAATATTCTTTCTAGCGAAAGTGTTACGCAAAGTAATATATGCGATGCCCGAGATATGATAATGCCTTACTAAAAGCTTATCTTAGTTTTCATCTGAAACGTTGCGCACAAAGTGCCCGACAAATAAACGATTCAGTCATCGAAATTCAAAGTTCTATCCTCGATATTGCAGTCATAGCTTTCGAACTGCATGTATAAAATCCACTCTAATCTACCGAGTACACCGAACAGTCTACCTGATTGCAGACGGATTAACAGTTACTATGAGTATTGTGGAATATCCAACCCATATCCAACCACCAGGGTTGTTAGTGCTAAACTCCGAGAATTTACCGCAAAATCAGCTTTTGACTCCACAATAATTTCGCCAACGGTAAGCCGGGTTGCTTTTGTAAATTTTGCACGCTACATTGATCTGTATTTATGATATCCAAAATAATCAGGGATATATCAATCTACACTAATATTAAAAATAGAAAAGAAAATCGCAAAAGTAAAAAAAATTAGGTAATGGATTCCTTAGGTATCAAAATTTTTCTTATAGTTTTTAGGTTGTACAGGTACACCTTGCGAAAACGGGGCGAGCAGCTAGTAATTAATAAATAAGATAAAATGCATTCATAGAGAAACTGACGTACTTTTCTTAATATGTCTATTCTATCTATACATATAATAAAACTGTAGAAGAGTTCAATTCTGTACATTAAATAAAAACTAAAAAAAATACTCCTAGGGGCCTATACAAGTAACACAAGCCAAAAAAAAAAACATTTTGAAATTTTTGTCTGTCTGTTGTCCGGCTTTCAAGCCATTGAGCTTAGTGTACTACGTACGTAGTACGTGTACGTAGTACATAAAGCTCAATGTTTCAAGCAAAAACTACTGGACGGATTTTAATAAAACTTTTTTTGTTATGTAGCTATTAATCCTCGGCAACATATAGGCTATAATTTACTTTGAAGATTAGAATACCAGTTATGAAACTATCTGTCGCCCAGCGAAGCGGGCACGGGTCAGCTAGTAATAAATAAATATATTATGCTTGTATATTGGGAAACACTTTGAAAGTAGAGTTTGTGACTTCTAGTAAAAAGATAGATGTTTGCTAAAAACCGATTTATCCAACAGCTTGCAAAACCGTGTATCAAAATGTTTGCGCGCAAATATATCCTCGTAAATATCAATTCCAACATAAACACAACGTGGCTTAGCGGACAGTTTTATAAAATAACGGTGCACTTTTCATAAAAAACTGGCTAAGTGCGAGTCGGACTCGTGCACGAAGGGTTCCGTACTATTATCAAAATGGTATAAAAATCACGTTTGTTGTATGGGAGCCCCACTTAAATATTTTATATTCTGTTTTTAGTATTTGTTGTTATAGCAGCAACAGAAATACATATTCTGTGAAAATTTCAACTGTCTAGCTATTACGGTTCATGAGATACAGCCCTGTGACAGACAGACGGACGGACGGACAGACAGACAGACAGACAGACGGACAGCGAAGTCTTAGTCCCGTCTTTACCCTTTGGGGTACGGAACCCTAAAAATGCTTTTAAAATGGACGGTGGTTTTAACATGATGTAATTAAAGTTACCGGATTATCCGCTTCCTGGCTATTTGTATGGGGATTAAACTTTTAGAGGTGAGCAATGGTATTAGAATTTTATTATTTTACTTTTTCTGCATTTATTTTTGCAACCTGACTTGTGCAAAATGCATAAGGGCTTGTGCTAAATGTAACATTTAGATGTGCCTCTGACTACCCTTCAAAAAGAGAGATCAAATCAGAGGATGTCTACCGTACTTGGGGGTTACAGTCGTGATCCTATTTTTTTTCTTTTTTTTTATGTTTGTTATCATACTCAAAGTCCATTTTTGAAGTTTTTTTGCGTTATTATTGTGTTTACGTCAGTTTCAAAGCCAAATACTGGACATTGTAGTTACTGGTAAGCATTCGTTTTTTTAGGGTTCCGCACCCAAAGGGTAAAAACGGGTCCCTATTACTAAGACTTCGCTGTCCATCTGTCGTCTGTCTGTCACAAGGCTTGTATCGGATAAACCGTGATAGCTAGACAGTTGAAATTTTCACAGATTATGTATTTCTGTTGCCGCTATAAAAACAAATACTAAAAACAGAATAAAATAAATATCTCACATACAACAAACGTGATTTTTTTATATTTTTTATAGATAATGGTACGGAACCCTTCGTACGCGAGTACGACTCGCACTTGGCCGGTTTTACTTTTATAGCGGTAGGCTGGTCTAGAAATACGGAGCGAAAGTTTTTTGGCAGTGGTCCTAAATTGGACTTTTGATTTATCATGAGAAGCAGTCCATTTAATCTTCATGCTTCTGTAACTTATCGTTCCTCAGACTAGAACCTTTTTTCTAAATATATAAAACTCTTGCGTTACTGACTGACTGACTAAATATTTCTACTAGATCCTTGAAATTTTTTTTTGGTGTATAGGGATCCGCTAAGAAAGGAATTCCCGAAATTTATATAAGGAGGTGCGGGGGCTGTAGTCTATTTTTTTTTGTATGTATTTACAAAAAAAAAGTATTTAGGTATTCTACTAGTTATCTGGTTCCTATAGTACAAGCTTTGCTTAGTTTGGGGCTAGATGGCGTTGTGTGTAAAAGTCCGCCAATATTTATTTATTTATTTATTATAAAATATTTCACTTTCGAAACTTTCGTTAGTGGTTACACATAAGGTCAAAAACATCAAAACAACATCAACAAATAAACATCTTGCGTCTTGTCTTTTCTCGTGTCTTTATCAACAATTTATAAGTGAGAAGTCGCCGCTTATAAGAATACTAACAGGTTTCCTCACGATGTTTTCCTTCACCGTTTTAAGCACGTGTTTTTGATTCGCATATAAATTTTTCGAACTGAAAAATCCATTGCACGCCGTTATTCGAACCCACGACCTTCAGATTGAAAGTCGAGGTACCTCCCACTCGGCCAACACGGCACTTAATGTAAATAAAGTCGCGAGGGTTTCCACTAGTATCAGTATACGATAGGTTACTACTTCAACAGAATGCCTACCAATTATTTATGTTCACTGCTAACAATAAAGGTACGGATTTACTACGGAGTTCGATAGGGATCACGTACTATTTTACAAGGATTATTTATTACAATGGATCCTGCTCAACAATAGATCAATGACAAATCTGTTATGTTTTAGAACGAATCCCACAAACCTATACTTATAAAAATGAATCTATATATCCCTTGGTCACGGCATCACGCGTGATCGACTGGACCGATTTTCCTAATTCTTTTTTTGTTGTGTTCGTTAGTGTCAGTTGAAGGTTTAAATAAAATAAATTTAAAAAAATCTAATAATTTGACAGGACAACGTCTGTCGGGAAAGCTAGTTTACTATCACTACATAGTATAAAGCAAAGTCGCTCTCCGCTTCCCGCGTCTGTATGTCTGTATGTATGTTTGCTTATATCTTTAAAACTACACAACGGATTTTGATGCGGTTTTTTTTAATAGATAAAGTGATTCAGGAGAAAGGTTTATATGTATAATAACATGCTACCCGTGCGAAGCCGGGGCGGGTCGCTAGTATATAATAAAGTCGGGTTTGTTACACCATTTATAACTTAAAAATATCCATTTTTTTATGATTTTTGTGTTTTTGGAATTGTCTCCGTCGGGAATATAATAATAAGTATTAAAACATTCAAAAATTCAAGAAAAAAAATATGAAAAACCTTGCGATGATTTCAGTTAGATATCACGGTAACGGGAACGGGAACGGGAAGAGAACAGAAACGCTTGGGGATTACAGTCGTGATCCTATTTAATTTCGTAAAACAGTAACGTCATTTATGAGCGGTTCTTTTGTTTGATTTTAAACGTTTCATTTCTACTCAAGTTTGGATACACAACAAGTCACTGTACTTTACAGTGAAAGCCATACTTACATAGACTCTTGTCTATGTAGCTACTCTAGCGACTGTTTTCCGTAGACTATTCTTCTTAGGCCTTTTGCACTCCTGTTTGAAGTAATTACTCTTACTGTAGTAAAATACCGGCTTCTTACCTTACGTATAAATGGATGATTATCCCTCTAATTTAGGTATTGTTCTTCATCAACATGCAAATTGAAGCCGAAAAGTTTATTCAAAGTTCTTTCCGAGAGCGGTCGATTGCACAAGTCGAGTTTTGTTAGACTGTAAGAGAAGTAATTTTTATCAATCTCTATTTAAGGTAAAATTTGTAAATACTAATACTAGGGTTCTCAATCTTTGGAATTATCTCTTGTGAAGTTTTGCCTACCGAAACATAACTTTGTATATATTTGATAAGATTAATTAATATAAATTTTATATTATATTGGTGTAATACAAAACAAAGTTTTTCAGGCAGACAATAGCGTTGATATCCGGTTACGTAATTAATTTGTGAACCAATTGTATACTGACACAATTCACTTTAATTATCGTTCGGTAAACCGGAAATAATCGACGCGAATGCATACATTTTCTTTGGAACCTCCGAATTTTACTGAATTTATGAAATTGGTAGCCATTAACAGAGCAACCGAAAATATTAAATTACGTTTTTGCGGTTACAAGTCGATATGAAATTGCGATGAAGTTGCGTTATTTTTACGTCGTGGCTTATTAACTAACAACATGAACTCTAAGCTACTTATGACAAGACAACAAGTAGGTTCCGATGTGCCCCATTGCGCTTGATATTGTAAGACGGAGGTAAACCGGAAATACACGACGCGAATGCATTTATTTTCTTTGGGACTTCCGAATGTCACTGAATTTATGAAAGTGGTAGCCATTACCAGAGCTGAAACCGAAAATACAAAATTACGTTTTGTCGATATGAAATTGCGATGAAGTTGCGTTATTTTTACGTCGTGGCTTATTAACTTTATAAACAACATGAACTCTAAGCTACTTATGATAAGACAACAAGTAGCTTAGTTCATGTTCCGATGTGCCCCATTGCGCTTGATATTGTACTAGCTGACCCGTGCCCGCTTCGCTGTGCGTAAGACATTTCTAATACCATCGTTGACTTTTTTGTAGACGTTTTTAAGGTGTACAATACTGTAGTACATTATTTGATATATCAAAATAATGTACTACAGTGGGGTTCAGCTAGAATTTGCAATGTAAGCGCAAAAAAATGTGTTTATTTACGACATCACATTAGAAACCTCTAAAATTATCAGTGTTTCTCTACTATATTATGCATGTATTATACATATAAACCTTCCTCCTGAATCACTCTATCTATTAAAAAAACCGCATCAAAATCCGTTGTGTAGTTTTAAAGATATAAGCAAACATACATACATACATACGCGGGAAGCGGAAAGCGACTTTGCTTTATACTATGTAGTGAAGACGGATTATTCCTTTATGATTGCGGTGAAGTTAAGTCTGTCGCTACCAGCTAAGATGGCAGTTAATTACTAGCATTTATCCACCGAAGCTTACCGGTAAAGACTGCGGCACTATGTCAAAGTTTAGTGCTCCAATTCCTTCCAGAAATGTCTCGGTTTCTTGTCCCTTATTCTTAGTTGTAACCTCGACTCTACCAAACTCTTTTGAGGCCCCTCGAACTTTGCGTCAATCAGAAGCTGTCAAGAAATGACAAGGTACATCTCGAGGTACCTTGAGTTAACAGTTTTGTTGAATGAGAAATCCTCAATCCTCAATCCTCAAGAATTTTATCAACTAAAGCTACCCAAACTCGGTTTCGAAGTTTCGAAGAAGAATATAGGGATTAGCGATTGAAAACCCTGATTCAGTTTTAGACCTTTTATAGGTAATCAAAACGAAACCCGCATTTTTTTAGTCGTATATCCTTTACAATGTTACGTACCATGGATTTGCAAAAATCTCATCATTGGCTCGATATTTTTAAAACCATTAATGTCTGATATTTGTCCGAACGAAGTCCGGAGCAATCCAGTAGGGATGTGACGGAAGTAGTTTTATTGACACCGGATCTGACGTTATATTGGAGTTGGGTTCAGAGTAAAGGCAGAGGTGAGAAAGTTTTTCCTCTGTATGCCTTTCATATCGATTTCTCTGACCTGCCCCGAGCTTAATATGTTCCGCAATTGGTACAATTATACTACGAGTATTTATTTAACAGAATGTATGCTATTGCACCCAGCAAGTTTATTGCGGACTAGTAGAAATCCTCGCGATTTTACTCACGTACCTAGAGTTATTTTCAAACTGACTTCAACTCTTTCTTCTAAATATTTAACTTCATTTCTTAGTGCAAAAAGAATACAAATAAAAAAAAAATTGGATCACGACTGTAATCCCCAAGTACGGTAGACATTCTCTCAGATCTCCAGGCGCTTAGATCATTTGAAGATGTCTAGTGGGGGTAGTAAGCAAACATTATATTCTCGTCCAAACATTATATTTGGCACATGCCCATATTTTGCAGTAGTTAGCATTTCATACGTGACAGATTGCAAGCCCATCGCAGCTTATAAGAATACTAACTGGTTTCCTCACGATGTTTTCCTTCACCGTTGCGAGCACGTGTTTTTGATGCGCATATAAATTTTTCGAACAGAAAAATCCATTGATGCACGCCGGGAATAAAAGAATACACGGTCCAAACTTTAAGTTTATAGGACTAGTGATATAGGCTGTGTGTTGATAAATCAATCAGTCAGTCAGTAACGCAAGAGTTATTTTATTTGGATGACTTTTGACGTTAATAAATTTCTAACTGGCGGCTTCCATTACGTTTGTAAATTTGATACCGGATTTTATTTATTCTGGCATGTTATGAGGAGGGAAGAAAGTCATGTAACGAGAAGAATGTTATCAATGAATGTGGATGGATGTAGACTTAGAGGTAGGCGAAAGAAAAGATGGATGGACTGTGTGAAAGATGACATGGGTAAGAAAGGAGTGAGTGATGAGATGACGGCTGATAGTGGGAAATGGAAGAAGTACACATGTTGTACCGACCCCACTTAAGTGGGATAAGGGCAGGAACATGATGATTCTATTTATTCTGAATCACATCGCGTAAGTATTGAATAACCAGTGACCCGGTAGACTCCGAAAGGGTAGCGTTCGGAGTCAGACTAAGCATTGTGACATCCCTAATGCCCTAGCCGGGTCATAATTTAGTCAAAGTCCGCGACACCCGGCGCGGAAGGGATCGTTTGTAACTCTCGCGGTCATTATCTCGTTTCATTTATACTCAGTGAACAATGTTCCTACGTCTGAAACACACGCAAACTTATATTAACGGCACCACTTCAGAAACAATAATGCTTGAAAAAGCTTAAGCTGGCTTTGTTTCTGTTAAACCATTCGCGCATTATTTCGTTGGAATTCTTTGAGGAAACTTGGAAGACTTTCGTATAAGGTACAAATGCTCAAAAAACTTTACGAAAATTTCATAGATGGTTGTTGGGTTGTTTTATTTAGAGAACATGTAAACAAATGAAATAAGAAATATTTTTAGGGTTCCGTACCCAAAGGGTAAAAACGGGACCCTATTACTAAGACTTTGCTGTCCGTCTGTCTGTCACAGAGCTGTATCTCATGAACCGTGATAGCTAGACTGTTGAAATTTTCACAGATTATGTATTTCTGTTGCTGTGAAAAACAGAATAAAATAAATATTTAAGTGGGGCTCCCATACAACAAACGTGTTTTTTTTGCTGTTTTTAATAGATGATGGTACGGAACCCTTCGTGCGCGAGTCCTACTCGCGATTGGCCGGTTTTTTAGATATAAAGTTTAAAACTCAACCATCAAAGTTAGTTTATATTTATCATGCACTGTTGGAATATTTTTTACCTGTGTAATTTTTGTACAAAGGAAAACATGACGCCAGTAGTAGCGCAGTGTTATAAATCATACCTAATGGGTATTTGTATAAAGTGCAGTAGCATTCCAAAACAAAATAACATCCTATAATATTATAAATGCGAAAGTTTGTGATAAGGCTGCTATGTCTGTTCCCTAATCAAAAATAACATAAATATACGACAAAATGAAGTATGTAGATAATCCGAAAAATACCCTTAAATGAGAAAAAAACGTAAAAAGGAATTTTTTGGTATAGATGTCGTTGGTGTGCACAAAATCTGACAATACAGACTAAACACATTTAGTTGTCATAGCAACGCAGTATTGAGTAATGAATGATACGCATTCTACCAAAATTCGTATTTTTTTTATCAGTACTAGGTTTGTAGGGAATAAATTGGAAGTTGCCTGAAATTGCTTTTTCCTATGCGATTATTATAAATTGACAGGACAACGTCTGTCACGGGTCGGCTAGTAGATAATATAGTAAGGAAATAAGCATACGAGTAGTTTCGTGTAAAGGTTCACAACTCTTTGCTGTCGCAGTCCAAGGTAATGTTTATGAAGGTATAGTTGAAGAGACTTTAGTACTTGTACTTAGAACTTGTAGGCTCATTTACTGTAAATTATTGTTAATCTTCAGCTTCAGTTTCTCCCTTTCTTTTCTAAGGAGAAGAGAAACACTTTATAACAAGAATTTCTCTCCCTTGACGCTGCTGGAGGTAACTAATAGAAAAACGTCAAACTTATTTACATTTATAAGCTTCCCCGGATTTTAATAAAGCCTCAATACTGCGCTGGTTACGTAAGTCTTTTGGTATCTTTGTGATTTTTTTGACTATAAATTTTGTTCCAAATGTAATTTTAAACCATTCATAGTTTGCCGTCTATAGAGTGAAAAGTTTTAGGTAGAAATAAAATAAAAATAAATAGGATCACGACTTTAATCCCCAATTACGGTAGACATCCTCTCAGATCTTCAGACGCTTAGATCCTTTGAAGATGTCTAGTAGGGGTTCCCACCCAGGGCAAACATTTGTGTGATGAACATAGATGTTTGTTCTGTCTGGGTGTTACTATGTAAAATAAGAATGTATTAAAAAAAAAGTAAATAAGTATTCTATCAGTTATCTGGTTCCCATAGTACAAGCTTTGTTTAGTTTGGGGCTAGATGGTGTTGTGTGTAAAGTCCGACAATATTTATTTATTTAATTACGTACTCGTCTATCATTTACAAACCAAATTTGCCAAAGTCAGCGAAGAAAGTCACATATAAGTGGCGTGGAGGTAAAATAAAGACATAATTTCAGGGCAGAATTCCAAAGAGCGAAGCGGGTGGCGCTTCCCTCTAGTTACAGTTAACTACCATTCAACCGCAGGAAATCTTCACACAACTACTCGTAACGTCTTGCTTTTAGTTTCATCTGAACGTTTCTTCTCCTACATTTCTACAATAAAAAGCCGTGTTGGCCGAGTGGGAGGTACCTCCACTTTCATTTCAAAGGTCGTGGATTCGAATCGTGCATCAATAGATTTTTCTGTCCGAAAAATATATATACGCATGAAAACATCGTGAGGAAACCAGTTAGTATTCTTATAAGCGGCGATGGGCTTGCAACCTATCACGTATGGAATGCTAACTACTGCAAAATGTGGGCATGTGCCAAATATAATGTTTGGACGTGCCTCTGACTACCCCCACTAGACATCTTCAAAGGATCTAAGCGCCTGGAGATCTGAGAGGATGTCTACTTTGCTTGGGGATTACAGTCGTGACCCTATTTTTTTTTTTCATAACTTTACGTGAATGATGTCGCGAGGGTTTCCACCAGTTTTCTATAAATTTCAAATTCTATACCTTTATTTCATATCTGTTAGAGAAAAGTAATTTGTGGTTAGATCAAAATCAATTTGTTAGAGTGATCAAATAGAGCATGAGGCGAACAAACGAAGCTTGCGTGCCGAAGTACTAGAAACTTGATTTCCACAATATTTTTGGTTAGTAGTACTGGATTGAACTTATTTACTTGCAATATTTCGTACAATCAAGTACGAGTAAAGCAATGATACAAGCGAGTAAGAAATCAACTATTTTAACAATCAAGTAGTATATTACCAGCACTACATGCAATTATTATATTTATACAAGCTGACCCGGCGAACTTCGTATCGCTTTATAATTAACAAATGCTGTGTTAAGTTCCCGTTCCCGTTCCCGTTCCCGTTCCCGTTCCCGTTCCCGTTCCCGTTCCCGTTCCCGTTCCCGTTCCCGTTCCCGTTCCCGTTCCCGTTCCCGTTCCCGTTCCCGTTCCCGTTCCCGTTCCCGTTCCCGTTCCCGTTCCCGTTCCCGTTCCCGTTCCCGTTCCCGTTCCCGTTCCCGTTCCCGTTCCCGTTCCCGTTCCCGTTCCCGTTCCCGTTCCCGTTCCCGTTCCCGTTCCCGTTCCCGTTCCCGTTCCCGTTCCCGTTCCCGTTCCCGTTCCCGTTCCCGTTCCCGTTCCCGTTCCCGTTCCCGTTCCCGTTCCCGTTCACGTTCCCGTTCCCGTTCCCGTTCCCGTTCCCGTTCCCGTTCCCGTTCCCGTTCCCGTTCCCGTTCCCGTTCCCGTTCCCGTTCCCGTTCCCGTTTCCGTTCTTTTCTTTGCTATAAACCTCACGGAGCCCGAGACCTTTCCAACGAATGCAAAACCGTGGAAATCGGTTCGTGCGTTCTGGAGTTATAGCGTCAGGAAGGAAAACCCGACTTATTTTTATATTATAGATATCATTATTACAAAATATTCTGTTTTTGATCGATCAAAAACATTTAAACATTGCTATAAACTTTATTTAAGGCGTGTATGAGCTAAGTAGCATAAAGCATAAGGTGATTAGTAAATTCTAAAATGTGCGAGTATGTTTTTATACAATAAAACAAGTGATCATTATACCAAATAATTTTATGTATTTTGAGTGTAATATACCGTATGTATTAGCATTATTTCACTCGGAACATTTTGAATGCTGGTATGTAGCACTTTATCACCCGTATTCAGGAACGACACTATGAGAGCTCAACTTTGGCTAGAGGCACACATAAAGTGATGTTTATGAAAAAAGATTTCATCCACTGTGGGTGCGTGTTCTCACAGTGTCGTTCCTGAATACGGGTGTTATGTGTAGCTGTTTGACTCTAGAAATTCACAATGTTTTGTAATACTCGTATATATATGACACGTAAGTGGAAGGTAGTGGGTAGGAAGGTGTCCTATGGAAGGGTTAATATCAGTAAAACATCATTCAATAAATTTTTAATTAAAAGCACATTTCAAATGACCCTACGTCCCTTTCGTAATAACACTAGCAGACAATTCTCTGACAATTCTCTTTATTTACAAAATACTAGCAGTCCGCCCCGGCGACGCACGGGTGTAATAATGATTTTATGGGTAATTTTTTTACACCTTGGGTTACATTATTGATGTTTTCATACGGATCCTTATTAGTTAGACATAATGGTATTATTGGACTTTTTTGTAGATATTGATGTTATCTATAAAACTGTATACATTACTTTGCTCTATTATCAATAATTTCCGCAACGTAAGCGATATAAGGATTTCTTTTGGTTTTTTTTTTCAAACGTTGGGTTACATTATCGAAGTTTTCATACGGATCCCTAATATTTTTGAAAATATTCTATAGCCTATGTTCATTAAGGATAATGTAGGATACTAATGGTTAAAGAATTTTTCAAATCGGTCCAGTAGTTTCGGAGCCTATTCGATGCAAACAAACAAACAAACAATCAAATCATTCCTCTTTATAATATTAGTATAGACATAGAAAACAACCACTATATTAAGAACCCTTGGCACCAATCTCTGGAATATGTAGTACGTAATGAGACTGAGCCTGAAAAAAGAGGAAAGTTGTAGACGCCGAAGTAACCTTGGCACGGCTCTTGTAACACGTTCATGACGAATCGTGACAAAAAATAAACATTTTTAGTTAGCGATGTTGACGACAAGACTTTTTTGAAGCAGCTTTTTTGTTTTAGTGCGTGTCAGGCCACGTGCAATGTAGGGTTCCGTAGTTTACACAGCTAACAGCGTTACTTAAGTAATTTTCAACGGTATTTGTACTACATTTTTATTATTACTTCTTCAAGTCCATTTTATAAGTTGGTCGACTATTACCCATGAACTTGTAAAGCCTACTTAGCTGTGATAGTTTTCCTTTTAACTTCGTTATATGTACTACTACCGTGAACTTTTTCACACCTTCAAAACCAATAGTTTAGCTGATAAGTGGGGACACACATTTCATTCTAACAAAACAATGCTAAACTTTGTAGACTACGGAACCCTAAAAACATAAAATAAATATAAAACTTTAAATTGAGCTGCAAAATTCATAGCTTAGCACTTTGAAATCATACTCATAAGTCATAAGCTTTAAGGCGGCTGTTTCAAATATGACAGCTCGCATTTTTTGTACTTTTCCGTATTCTGTGGCCGCACACTACGAATAGTGCAAACGCACACATTGAAGCTACTTCACACTTCATTTACCAAGACTAAATAACTAGTCTTGATACTTGAAAATATTTGGTGCAATAGGTATGTCATATTTGTATAGGTAGGTATGTACTTAATAATTTTATAGGTTGCACTTGACAAAAAGAAAATAAATATAGAAAAAAATAATATATATTATAAGACAGGTTACAAATCGTAAAGTGCTACTACACAGTTACTAATATTTGACTGTGCAAAAAATATTTGTTAGGTACCTATACCTACTAATAAAATACATTATGACAAAACGGTAAGTATCGTTTTTTTATAAGCTCTTATTTAACTTGCAGTTTATGTACATATTTATGTATCTATGTTTGATAAGGTGTAATCTTGCAACTTAATTTTAAGCAGTTATCCCCAATCGATTGAGCTAAAATTTTGCATACATAATATGGTGACAGCGAGCTGATCTGATGATGGAGTCAGGAGCTGTTCAACGGAACTCTTCACTAAATAGTCGAATTGAGGCAAAACTTTGCATATCTATATACCTGGTCTGATGATGGAGGTCGGATGTAGCCATCGGAACTCCTCAACTACACAACATAACCACGTCGCGTTTGGGCTCGTTATTTTTATCTTGACGAGAACTAGAGCACAAGAATTTACAAAAGCTTGATTTAAAAAATATATTTTTAATAAAAAAACGTATTGTCATCTAAAATCGATGACGGCACCGTCAACGTTTCGAGTACCACTCACAGAAAGTTTTGAAAGTGAAATACTGATAAAATATGTAGGTATGCTTTTGAATATTGTGTGCGAGCTATGATCTCGAAGATCCATAGACAGCGCGTAGCGAGGGTCAACAAGTTCTGGAATTAAACAGTTATTGTAAAATTTTACTAAATAATCTTCCATAATATTTTCTTTCCAGAAAAAGAGATGACCAGCTGCTCTTTTTACAAATTCATATTTTCCATTGTATTTATACTAAATGACATCACAAACCCGCAATACTTTTTAAGACCTATCCAAAGACATGGAGAGTATGCGAGAAAAAAAAAACATCTGAAAATATATATTTATTTCTACCACATTGTCGGCGTGACTAGTATATTCATGCCAAATTACAGCTTTCTAGTATTAAGAGTATCTGAGCTAAGCTGCGGACGAATGGACGGAAATGGCAAAACTATAAGGGTTTTTTGTAAACTACGAAACACTAAAGAGCACTTTCAGTATTTCGAATTAAACAATTTTTCAGGACACTTTATTATTTTTTTAATATTTAATTATTTGCATCATGTACAACTTAAGTATATGCCATCAAAAACAACTTGTAAAAATTAAAATAAAAAGCCAATTCTCGCAACGCAACTCAGTTCTTCTATCGTAAAAAGTTGTGAGATTTCAATGTCTGTCTGTCTGTCCAAAAAATGACCTGAACTGTTTCGAGAAAAGGATGGTACGACTGTGCCGCTTTTTTGCTTAACTTGGCGGGGGCACTACCGTGCCCCCAGATAAACCTTGCCTTGATAATAACAAATACCGACCTTTTTAGAAGGTTCAACATTTTTGGTTCAATGCGTATCGTATCATTCGTCAGTCATTCATCAGTCGTCAAAATTGATTAATGCTAGATTTGTTGCACACCAGCACTCGGAGTCTTTTTATAGTTTTGGGGATGTTTTTAAATTAAAAATAGCATATAATTTATAAGCTAGGGGTATATTTACATCGACAGCAAATTTCAATTTCATCCGTTTAGTCGTTTAAGTCTGATTGAGGTACAAACATCCAAACATACCTAACATCCGCACAAACAAATCAGATTTATAATATTAAATGTAGATAGATAATAAATATAAATTATATTCGTAATCGAAAATTCAGGTAATTTTTCGCATTTTGTTCAGATAAAGTATCAATTTTTTCCATCCATGTATAAAAAAACACGCTTGGTAATATAGGGGAGGCCGGGTTAAAACCGTACTAAGGGTCATGGTACCTTTTTAGAACTTTCATTTCAAAACAGAAATGTATCAAATCATTATTTATATTTATTTAGTAGGACTAATTAGGGACACAAACAGGTTCACATTTTTCTGAAATTTAATATTTTTATTAAAATAACAATCAAATACGAAACATCTGCTTATTTCGATTTTGCTCCAACGCGACGTATGCAAAAAGGTAAAACCGTAAACTATTATCATACTGTTTCGAAACGTAACTCGATGTAACGCATCTTCTACAAAAAAATCATCCAACTCTTTCATAGTCTGTACAGTGTACATGAGCCCAGCCCTTACAACTCATGCATTGTACCTAACCTTCATCTGTGTGGCTTGCACCAAATTCGTCAAGGCAATATATTATACAAATGTTATCATTAGTTTTGCATGTCCACTATTTTACCCCAGTATCCGGTTATGTCAGACTTCCCCTAAATTCGAAGAAAAATGTGACGTGGACGTGCTTCCCCGAGCGCGTCTGAGCGCTGACTGACGTGCCGACTTGAGGTGAATGTGAGTTTTGTATGGAAAAAATGTATGGATAAGTTTTATTGCATTTTATATTGTTCATAAATGAAAAAGTAAATTATTTGAAAACAAGATAATGCCACGCGGTATAGAGAAATATAAAATCTACAATTTCGTATTATTTTCAAATAAAAATATGCTGTGGGTCTAAAGATATTGGTACCTAACCAGACCCCATTTTTCGACATTTTCAGCGGTTCTTGCGACGGCAAAAACGTATTTTTTTGAAAATGTTGTATAGAACTGGCCAGTTTTTATTATCTACTATTAAAGATGAATATATTATCAGTAATTTTGTATCATTATATCCTCACAATTGTGATTCCTGGTTTTTAAATCGGTACCTGAAAATCATTGAAATACGTGTGTGGGTGTGAGCCGGGCCTTAAGGTTCAGAATAAACTAAAATTAGCACATTAGTGCGTGCAATTAAAAATTATAAAACTGCTACCATACATATAAAACCGCGGCTTTATACGTATTATATATTATATTTATAGATATATATTTTTTAAGTTGTTATAAACTCTTCGCATGCTGTGGTAGGTACCCTATAATTGTGGGAGCACTTTGCTTTAACTTTTTGTATTACTTATTCTTGAATGTGAATGCGTACGCCTGTGTTGGGTATCCTTTTTGATAAACAAATAAATAAATAAATAGCCCATGAACTATCTCTACGCAAAATCATGTCGATCCGATGCTCCGTTGCATGAGAGAAGATCAAACCACAACAAAACAAACCTACAAAAACGCTTTTGCATTTATAATATCTAGAATATATTTGGGATCCCTAAATTTTTGGTTGTAGTTGAGTTTTTTTTCTATCTAAAAAAAATGTCACATAAACATGAACGGTGCTATTAATAAAAATTTACTTATCCAAAGATCATCGTGGAAGTTATGAGTGGAAGTTCATGTCATCTTCAGTTATATACACGGGAAGTGAGTGGAAGTGTAAATATTAGGCCAAACTCTAGAAAGTTTCGGAGTATTCTTAGTCTTAAAACAAATGAACATTTAATACAAGTACGTAATTTTGCGACATTACATTAAAAGTTACACTACGCTGTTTTAGCACGTAGTCTCTAACGAAAATACGTTTTGTTTATTCTAATTCACAGGATAGGGTTAGTTGCAAACAAGCCTCGTGTCGAGAAATACGCTTGCATTTGTTCATCAATCACTGTTCATATGTGCCACCGTTGTTAACACACCTACTATGAAATCAGACAATTATTTATTTGTAGACATACACGCACCTTCTTTTGTTTTCAAATTTATTACTTACTAGCAGTACCGCGTCATCCTGTCTAAATTAGGATGATGTCAACACTGATGTCAGATTTTTTGCACACCAGCGCCATCTATACCAAAATCATCCCTTATTCGTTTTTTAATCATTTTGGGGATGTATTTCGTAGTTTAAAGTAGTCTATGTTTTATTCGGGCATTATATCTACATGTATAGCAAGTTCCATTTTAACCCGTTTTCTCATTTAGGCATGATTGAGGCACAAACATACAAACTGTTGTTAGGATAGCCGTAAATTCTTCAAGTGTAGAGATTATTTAAAATAATCTTTGCGATTGTAACGAATAAAGACAGATTTGAGTTTGTGTTTTTTCCTAAATTATGGCTTGGCTTATAAGAGTTTATCATCCAAGGGATACAAAGTTGACTACAAACTTTTATAATAAATTATCAAATCTAACTTCGGAATCCTATAAACAACAAAAATCTTTTGAAAACCTAACGTTACTTTCACTTATAGGAGAATTTTTCATAAGCAAGGAAAAGTAAGTGTTTGTAACCAAACTCCTCCAAATTTTTTTTGTGGATATTCAGTAGGTCTGAGAATAGACCGTAGGTTATTTTTATACCCCCAAGTGATAAGGGTGGCGTAAAGTTGGGGAAAAACTGCAAGTGCTTTTTTCTATGGGATTATTGAAATTTGACAGGACAGCGTCTGTCGGGACAGCTAGTATATATATATATATATATCCCGCAGCAATATCCTGATATTATGATGTTTTTTAAAGTTACCAAACACTTCTCGAGTTCTGTGACGCACGTCTTCAGTTAAAGTTCCAAACTTGATGCGAAGTTTTCGTATTTCAACTGTCTCGTGAGCTTTCGGGTGACGTCATACGGGTAAATTGTGCATTTTAGTCTACTTGTACAAATCAAAATTTCTATTTGGATTTTAAAATTATATACAGAAATTTCCAAGCGACCCAGAAAAACTTAAATTACCTACGAAAATCTTGCATGTCTTGAGCTAGTAAATTATATTATCGAATTTAATAAAACATAAAAACCGGCCAAGTGCGAGGCGGACTCGCGCGGACTCGAGTCCGCACCATTCCGTGCCATTATCTATAAATAACGACAAAAAAATCACGTTTGTTGTATGGGAGCCCCAATTAAATATTTATTTTATTCTGTTTTTAGTATTTGTTGTTAGAGCAGCAACAGAAATACATAATCTGTGAAAATTTCTACTGTCTAGCTATCACTGTTCATGAGATACAGCCCTGTGACAGACAGACGGACAGACAGACGGACAGCGAAGCCTTAGTAATAGGGTCCCGTTTTTACCCTTTGTGTACGGAACCGTAAAAATTTACACGATTGGTGATAAAAATGTAAGAAAATAATTTATCTTTGAGTATTTTTGTCAATCAAATTCATTAGTATTTTTGTCAATCAAATTCATTAGTATTTTTGATTGATAAAAAAATATTTTGTTTAATAATCAAGTAGTAATAAATAACCCGCTGTGGGCTATTTATATTACACATCGAGATTTATGATAGCAAACATAGGAAAGGTTTCGGGCGAGTCTATAAAAACGGTGTATTTTCGAATTGTACCCTCACCTACGTTTGAGATATCGTTTAAACGGCGAGACGGATGTGAGGCTGTAGCTGTTTGTACAGATTGAAGATATTTGTTAGCGAAACAAATTGGTGAACTGGGGGTCTTACACAATTTTCAATAATAAAAAAGGAAGTTCGTACTACAAGTTGACTGTTATGAGCATTGTTTAATCTAGTTGAGTTGTTAGACCAAAGTACACCACACAAAATTAAATTGCGAGTGAGTCAGCCTACGTCGCTCGCCCAATCATTATATCTTGAGTGCTTTCATGTCAAGAGTGAACAGGATTTCTAGCAGTTCCAGGGCGCTTCATTACTCACCGTCACGCTAGATGGCGTAGTGATTAAAACTTTTTAATTCTGCGCAATGTTAATGTGGTCGTTATTCAACCTTTTTATATCGCTAGAAATTGTGAATAGAAAAAATGTTTTGTACAAGGATTCTCTTGTCTACCTAAGTTTTAATGATAAAGAGACGAGTATAAAAGAAACTACCTAGCATGAAAGCTCTGTGTGCATATTGTCTTTTTTATACGATTTGCCATATAACTCGATATATTTTTATTATATTATCACTACATAGTATAAAGCAAAGTCGCTTCCGCTTCCCGCGTAGGTATGTATGTTTGCTTATATCTTTAAAACTACACAACGGATTTTGATGCGATAGATAGAGTGATTCAAGAGGAAGCTTTATATGTATAATACATGCATAATATAGTAGAGAAACACTGATAATTTTAGAGGTTTCTAATGTGATGTCGTAAATAAACACATTTTTTTGCGCTTACATTGCAAATGCTGGCTGAACCCCACGAGATATATCAAAATAATGTACTACAGTATTGTACACCTTAAAAACGTCTACAAAAAAGTCCACGATGGCATTAGAAATGTCTTACGCACAGCGAAGCGGGCACGGGTCAGCTAGTGCCATATATAATATAAAATGGGTTCATATCTGGAAAAGCTCAAAATTTCAAACATACAGTTTTTTTGGTAGTTACTGTGAAAAATGCCAACATTGACAAACATTTTTTTTTGGTTAGGATACTCATAGAATATAAACAGTTACATTTCGATATTCAAGAAAAATAACGCTTATCTCACCTAAATAAACTGTTTAAGAAAAAAAAGAGACTGCGAAGTCGTATTTTTTTTTCTTACATGGCAACAGGCTTAATACTGTCCATTGTTGGCAGCTAGGATTAATTTATTGCAGAAGAGACATTTTTATACAACTTGGCGAAGAACAAGTTGCGAAAACTTAGAAACAAGGACAAATCCCCTTAGCAGCACCGTCATATAAACGGTGCGAGTGAAGAAAACTTTCTGACAAACATTAAACAAGATATCAAAACTTGTTTCAAACTGGGTGCTCTTTTAAAATGAAATTTAAAATTTTAAAATACACAAAGGTTTATAGAAATCTTTGATAAGACTTGCTTTCGCACGCGGTTACGCTCGGGTCGCTGACCAGATGACCGCCCATTTTTCTGCAAATTTATTATTCATCATAAATAGATAAACCATTTATCTATTTAACTAGATACAAATAAAATAAAAAAACCGGCCAAGTGCGAGTCGGACTCGCGCACGAAGGGTTCCGTACTATTATCTATAAAAACGGCAAAAAAATCATGCTTGTTGTATGGGAGCCCCCCTTAAATATTTATTATATACTATTTTTAGTATTTGTTGTTAGAGCAGCTATAGAAATACATAATCTGTGAAAATTTCAACTGTCTAGCTGTCATGGTTCATGAGATACAGCCCTGTGACAGACAGACGGACAGACAGACAGACAGACGGACAGCGAAGTCTTAGTAATAGGGTCCCGTTTTTACCCTTTGGGTACGGAACCCTAAAAAACAATGAGTATTGGTGGATAATCAACAACATTTTTATATTTGATTTAAGGAAATTGTATTTTCTTTATTATAATTATTCGTCAATATATATTATCGGTTGAACTTGAAAACTTTATAATTACCAAGTTAATACCGAATTAGAATTCACTTAGCTCTAGTTAGTACCAAAGTCGAGACATTTGCCGCTACTGTGGTCTTGGTCTACATAAATTTCCGTCCCAACACCAACTTGGCAATTTTAATGCCCAAATTATGGAAACAGTAATGTGAAGGGACATTCCGTCTGCTTTTGGCCATTTATATGAGCCCTTAATTTATATTAATAATTTGATTAGGAAAACCATGATATATTAAATTTGTGCAAGCTCTATTTTACAAATCATCAGCATCATGATCAATCGTAGGGCGTCTACTGCAGGACGTAGGCCAAGTATTCCCCAATTAATTTCCAGAACGATCTTGGGCCCCAATCGTTTGGCGCCAATGTAACTTTGCTCTCTAATTACCTAGCCTATCTAAGTTATAGGAGCTATACAGTTAAGGCTGACAATTTAAACGATTGTAAAGTCGTTATCAGAAATAGATTATCATTTGTGAAAGTTTAGGTAGTGATATTATATTATTTAGTAAAGTGAGAATAATTAAGAAGAAAGATAACTATTTCACTTTCAAAACTTTCGTGAGTTGTACTACACATTATTATTCATTTACGTGAGTAATTTCCCGTTGTTATTATAATGTGAAGAAAGATAACTATTAAAGAGGAAACAGTTTTTTTACATAAGTAGGTAAACTTAACTTTATTTTTCTCCGTTAAGAGGAGTAATAAATGTTTTTGAAAAATCCAGAATCGTTTTTTCTCAATAACCGCAAAACATACAGTTTTGTTTTTTACGACAAAGATAACTTAAGGATTTAATCTAGGTAAATTACAGACGAAAACACGATTGGTGAAACTTTTCTCGATAGATTTATTTTCCAAAGTTGGCTTTTCAAAAACACTAGATCAAATCTATGAATAGCTAAACAGTTCATTTTTATATAATTCGTTAGATAATCATACTAGATAAATTACAGACGGTTTCTTTTTAAATTTGATGGTTTTCAAGATAATGCAGTTTTATCACTTTTTCCGTCTTATCCGGGTAGATTTAGCCCATACAAAAAGTCAAAAATTTCAAGCATTGCCTTAACGGGAGTCCTCTTGTCTACCTGCTGACAGCTGTCTAATGGATGCCCCTTGAAGTTTATTTTGCTTTATTAAAATTGGACAATTTCGTATAGATTTTTTTACTTTTCATTACAACAGTTAAAAGGTCCTGTGATTCAGAGAAAAGATTACGGTCGATATAGTCATAAAATACAAATGGGTCAGAAATGTTACGAAAACAGACCGTCTGATGAGAAAATGTAATTTCTCTCTCCGATACCATCTTTGCGTGCCATACTTCTGTTTTTATATGACGGTTTTAGACGAAAACACCCACTTGTGATACTCAAGCCACGAATACCTACACTAGGGGACATTTTGTCTCGCAACATGACGCTACAAAGTTGTGTCTCGCAACATTTTACGTTACGCGGGACACTCCTTGAGTGACATTTCTTTAAACACTGAGTAGTGTGGCCTATAAAAAGTTCCACAATATTGTCCCCGTGAAAGTCACGCAGTTGTTGCGCGTCATGTTGCGGGATAAAATGTCCCCTAGTGTAATTGTGGCTTTACAATATCCACGAAAACACGCAAAAACGTTAAAAAGAAGAAGTTATCTCAACCCTTCAATTTGCAAAACATTTTCAATAAAAAATATTATGAAAACATTTTGATGCCTTATTGCTCTCTCGTAATAATATCAGCCGGTCCTATTGAATGCAAAATTTACGACCGAACAAAAAAAAACAATAAATCAAATACCGATAATATTAAAATTATGGCCAGAGAGGAAACCAAAGATTGAAAGCGAAGTTAGATTTCTATTTGAATTACGAGTACGTACGTGCTGAGGCTTTTTAATCACCATTATAGCGAAGATTATGTTTTCACTAGTAGTGTTTTTAAGGGATTATTAGGGAAAAAATATGAAAAAAATATAGGTTCACGACTGTTATCCCCAAGTACGGTAGACATCCTCTCAAATCTCCAGGCGCTTATATCCTTTGAAGATGTCAAGTGGGGGTAGTCAGAGGCACGTCTAAACATTACATTTGGCACATTCCTAAGTTTTGCAGTAATTGTAGGCCCATCGTCGCTTATAATAATGCTTTTGTATAGTATAGTATTATCCAATACCTAAATGTTATTTCGAAGTTAAAGTTGTGACCGAGTTATTGAGAGTGGTTTACCAACCGAGGCATTATGTTTAGCCACGTAAATACCTAGAGTAGACTTTACAATTCAATATTTGAAGCGCAAAAATAAATCGCGCTGAGCTTTGAAGCCGCGACCTTGGATTAGCATTTAATGTCGCAAGACTATCCACTATTTCATGCAACATGGCCCTGCATTCACTGGCGCTAAGCCGAAGATGATTGAACTGTCGAACCTTCCTCGAAATTGGCGAGGAGAATGGGCAAAAATGTATAGAGCTGGTCTACTTTTTTTAACATGCATTAAATAACTTTATTTTTTACAATGTACATTCTATTATAATGTATACTGTAGATGCATACTAACTTATTAAATTTAGCTAGAATAAACTTGTTTTGCCTGGTAGAAAATATTGACATTAAGTCCACCTTTTTGTATTTATATATTTTATAATATAAATAAATAAATCATATTAACAGGGCTTGCAACCTGTTACATATGGAATGCTAACTACTGCATAATGCAAAATGTACCAAATATTATGTTTGGACGTGCCTCTGACTACCCCCACTAGACATCTTCAAAGGATCTAAGCACCTGGAGATCTGAGAGAATGTCTATCGTACTTGGGGATTACAGTCGTGATCCTATTTATTTCATTATTTTTTAACGGAATAAACATTAAAAATTATTACTAAACAACTATTACAAATTAAAAATACAGAAATACAGATCTGTGCCAAATAAGAACAGCGATTTATAACTAGGACGGCACTTTTAGGTGCGTTAAGTGTATGTCAACGGGGATTAAGAGAAGCAATAAATTTTCTCGTTTTCCCCGATTTATTTTCCCTCGATAATCCCCGAGAGTTGTACGTGAAGACGTATATGGGCTGATAGATACCTATTGATTTATCGGTTTAACGCGGAAGGTTACTATTAAACTGGTTGATTTAGTAAAATGTTGTGGAACTTTCTTTCCAGTGTGTCTATTTGGGTTCTTTAGCATGTATTTTCTTTTGTTTTATTTTAACTTTTCTCTTCGATCTGAATCTTTGTTAGAAAGAGAAAATTCTATATACGGTAGTTTTTGATTGCATCTTAAGGCCCTGTATGTCGACGATTGCTCTTTTTCGGCCTTAAGAGACATCATATAAATCGTATGATAAAAGTTTACATATATTTTTCTAATAAATACTATTATAAGACATAGAAATAACTTTTAATACTGTGATATAAAAAAAAAGCCAATTACCTTCTTATTACCAAACGTTTATATTATTGTTTCAAGTCCCACAATAACTAAAATAAATAATGTTAGGACCAGCACATTACAAAGTTTTTTGCATATATTCGAACAAAACTCATACTTTCTCAAAGCCTGTAGATTTCTCCAAAACTTTGAGTGCACTTGAGTTTAGTTTTATCAAGAAGTTCAGAATTGATCGAGATGAACCAGCAGATACAAACATTTTATTTTACTTTTAATAGTTTAAAATTAATTTGCCTTAACTGAACTTTAAGATTGGTTTTATTAGTCTATTGAGAGTAAATTATCAAGAGAAATGTGTTGTGGTCCTTGTTTTGTTCTATTCTTTAAATATTTACAAAAAAAATAATAAAAAAAATAAATAGGAAAAAAATAACTGTAATCTCCAAGTTCAGTAGACATCCTCTCAGATTTCCAGACGCTTAGATCCTTTGAAGATGCAAAATGTGGGCATGTGCCAAATATAATGTTTGGACGTCAGGTGCACGTCCAACTAGATCTACCCCCACTAGATCTTCAAATAATAATAATAATAAATATTGGTGGACATTATCACACACCGCCATCTAGCCCCAAACTAAGCAAAGCTTGTACTATGAGAACTAGATAACTGATAGAATACTTACATACTTTTTTTTGTAAATACATACACATGATACATAATGAAGACTTACTATACTCTACTATATGCAAATGGTAAGCAAATTCTTCCAGCGCTTTTAAAACTATAATCCATTCTCTGGTGTTTCGTTTGAGGAGACCGCAATTTCCTTCGAGAGCTTTCCATTACATGTCCCACATATGTCCCGGTCATATAAAATGGAGGGAAATGTAATGATAATAACGTTACAACCACCAGTTCACTTAGGCTAAAGGACAATTGTGTCCGGTACCTCAAGCTGATGCGATGCGGTTTCAAGATGTCGTCTTTGTTAGTTTAGATTGCCTTCAACATAGATAAGAGAACATTCACATTCGCATACAATGTAAAACTCAGCGGCTAAAGTACCAGTAAGTTCTCTATTCAAATTGGAACACAATGTCAAAATTATTATCCTAATAATATTATAAATGCGAAAGTTTGTGATAAGGCTGCTATGTTTGTTCCCTAATCAAAAATAAACGACAAAACGGATTATGATGAAATTTGCTGACCAAAAATCAGAATAAATAAAGGGAGAACTTATAATCCGAAAAAACAACCCCTAAAAGAAAAAAAAAGAAAAAAGGATGATTTTGGTATAGATGACGTTGGTGTGCAACAAATCTGACATCACAGACTAAAAACATTTTGTCGTCATAGCATCGCAGTTTTGAATAATGAATGATACGCATTCTACCAAAATTCGTAATATATTTTATCAGTACAAGGTTTGTAGGAAAAAATTGGAAGCTGCCTGAAATAGCTTTTTCTTATGTGATTATTACAAAAAAAAATTGACAGAACACGGGTCGGCTAGTAAATTATGTAACTAACATTTTCATAATTTTTTGGAAAATTATTGATAAGTGGTAGTACTAAGAGAGCTTGAATTGTCGTAAACATATCATTTTCTATTATTGTAAGTACCGAGTATTTTAACTTCTTAGCCAACTTTCATATCAATTGAATCATTAGTGTCCTAAATGGTATTCAGAAAAATGATACACGTCTCCTGGTCCATAGCCAGGAACGAAAATAGTGGAAAATGCTTCTTTACGAGCACTCCCCGGTAGAAGTAAAGTTGGGGATAAACTTGTTTTATGGCGCTCTCGTTTGTGAAGGTTATCGTTGAAGTTCGTCTCTGAAAAACAAGCAGGGGTTATTTTTGATTATCAGTCTTCAAAGCTTTATTTTGGTATAGAGAGTTGCACTTTTGATTTTGTTGGTTAGTGACCTCTAACAATAAGTCGACGATATACTTTATAGAGGTAATATTATATTTTTTACTAGCGACCCGCCCCGGCTTCGCACGGGTAGCATGTTATTATACATATAAACCTTCCTCCTGAATCACTCTATCTATTAAAAAAAACCGCATCAAAATCCGTTGTGTAGTTTAAAAGATATAAGCAAACATACATACATACGCGGGAAGCGGAAAGCGACTTTGCTTTATACTATGTAGTGATACAACAACTATCAAAAGCTACATTATCAGCGAGTAACATACACTATATTTGAAGTTCAAAAAAATAGAGATCCTTTTAAAATTGCAATAATGTAACCTAAGGTTTTAAACATTTTCCAATAATCTTCTTCAGTAGTACAAACGTGCGAAGCCAGTGTGGACTGCTAGTTAAGCAATTGCTTATCATTTTCAACTATACTTAGCGGCGCTAATGAAACCTTATATAATATACCTAAAATACAGACGCTAAAGCCTTTCTACATAGCACATCGTTCTTTTATCAGATACTTCAACGAAGGAATTGATATTTTAAGCACGCACGATAAAAATAATAATCGCTCAGAAAATGGAGAGGAAAACGTATGTGGAATGTGAGAAAAATATATGAATTCCTTTCCTCGGCCTATCGTTTTCTAGGTCAAGTAACATAAACGAGCTCTCTTGAGTGATGCATTAGGTCCATAGACATACCCATGGACTGACGGGTGATAGTAATGGACGGACATCGGATATTTTGTAGACATGAGCAAACTTTGCCTTTTTGGTAAACGATATTATTATATTTTTGTTTCTGCTAAGTATAAGATAATTTATTTTCGTGTTGGTCGCTTTTGTGTCAGACCTTTTGGTAACCTAGTACTCGTATAAACTTGTCGCGTGAGCCTTGTAAATATTTTTTTTTGATCTCGCTTTTTATTCTACCAAGAATATAATCTTGTTATTTTGTTATCAGAATAATATTTATTGCTGATTTTTCCAAGAATGAGCTTAACATGAAATGGATTACATCATCATCATCTTTCAGCCTTTATTCCACTTAAGTAGGGTTCAGCACAACATGTATTCTTCTTCCATTAAACATCAGGCGTCATCTCAACACTCGCTCCTTTCCTACCCATGTCATATCTTACACAATTCATCCATCCACATTCATTCCTAACATTCATCTTGCCACATGATATTATTCCCTCCTCATACCATGCCCATACCACGCTAACCTATTACATATAATATTTTTATTTTCAACTAGCTGTCCCGATAGACGTTGTTCTGTCAAATTCATTTTTTTCCATAAGAACCTTCTCCTGATAATAACAAATCTTAATACAACAAATAATAAATCGGTTCAGCTGCTCTCGAGATTTGCGCTTAGCAACAAATTCAGCGATTAATTTTTATGTTTTAGATATATAGCTTTTTACTATCGGATTAAACAGACTTACTAAACTTGGCCGATAAATGTTAAGCAATTTGGCTTCCAATTTAGCCGTAAATCCGAAACCTAGCAATTGCCAAACATGAACTAACTTCGAGTATTGGATCTTGTTAATTTGAAGTAGCGCTAGACAAGTTCACTCATTAATCAAACAGCTTGAATGTTTCAAGAGGATTCTGTCCTATCTATTCTCAGCAGACGGACGTGCTTTACATTGAAAAGTGGTTGCCTGAATGACCTCAAACCAATTGAAATACTGTTCCAATTCTAATAATTTCAGGCGAAAACCAGCGAATGTAACTTGTAACCAAGATTAAAATCGGAATAAAAAAGTTTCTCGCGTAATATTTCCGAGCCGATAAACCCTGGAAAAGTGCTATAAATCAGATCCGGGCTCTGTCCCTGATGAAATCGAGGCCTCAAGTTTGGAAGAGGTGGAATGAAATACAGATTTCGGAAATTATCTCGCATATTCGTTTTGTATTTGCGAAAACAACAGCGTTATTATAATCTACGAGACAAGATAAAAGAGAAACAAATAAAGGAAAGGTCACGGTGATGTTACAGGTCGTAAGCCAATAAATCTGTTGGTTGGCGAAACTCTGGTCACGGACGGTGTAATCAACTTTGAAATGCTCTTATTCCCTAACATTTTGTTTTAGGTTGATTGCAAACTCTGGACAATAAACCTTTTTTAGGGTTCCGTACCCAAAGGGTAAAAACAGGACCCTATTACTAAGACTTCGCTGTCCGTCTATCCGTCTGTCTGTCACAGGGCTGTATCTCATGAACCGTGATAGCTAGACAGTTGAAATTTTCACAGATGATGTATTTCTGTGGTCGCAATAACAACAAATACTAAAAACAGAATAAAATAAATATTTAAGTGGGGTTCCCATACAACAAACGTGTTTTTTTACCGTTTTTTATAGTTAAAGGTACGGAACCCTTCGTGCGCGAGTTCAACTCGCACTTGGTCGGTTTTTTTTGTTATTTATAAATCCGCCAGAAACAACATACTAAATAAGGTTTCGGAATCTTAACAATCTCTCTCCCTTGTGGGCATCAGAAAATAGGTCAAATAGCCGCACCGACATTCAATTACTGATAAAGTAGATACTTGTAATCCTACTGATATTATAAATCCGAAAGTTTGTGAGGGTGTTTGTTGTGGCTCTATCACGGCCAAACGGTTGGTTGAAACTGAAATAATAATACCGAACAATTTGGTCGACTTTTTTCCAAATGTCAAAATATAGTTACTGATAAAGAGTAAAATAGGTACGTGCGCCGCAGTTTATTGTTCTACGAGTACCGACCACACGTACTAGATTATAGCTAATTAAACATAGTATCCACTCGTTGACAGGGCAGTTAGTCCTCTAAGCTTGCAAAACTCCACGTTTGTCCACAGTCGACACAATCAACGTGTGTTTACTGTACCGGTGGGAAAACAAACGGAGAATTAATTTATATGCGCCGCTCATAACAGGGTTGTGATGCTTTTGCAAAACCAGAGGTCAACGTACTGGAATTACATGTGAAGCAACTTTGACTCTTTTATAGGACTTAGTGTTAGTTGGTTAGAAGAAAAAATAAATAAATAGGATCACGACTGTAATCCCTAGGTACGGTAGACTTCCTCTCAGATCTCAAGGCGCTTTTATTATTTCAAGATGTCTAGAGGAACGTCCAAACATTATATTTTGCAGTAGTTAGCATTCCATACGTGGCAGGTTGCAAGCCCATCGCCGCTTATAAGAATATTAACCGGTTTCCTCACGATGTTTTCTTTCACCGTTTTGAGCACGTGTTTTGATGCGCATATAAATTTTTCTGGTTAGAATATTTCCAGAACAAGTAATATAAGTCTAATATTTACAAGTTTACAAGTTTTAGTTACAAATTTTACAAGTTTTAGTTTAAAATGAATGAAGAAAAAGAGGTATCTGAGAAACGTAGCAATTGGAAAGCCGTTCTTACCCCTCTGGAAAGTAGGCGTGATTTTATATGTATGTACAAGTTTACATTAGAGTATTAACACTGCGTAAAATATTACGTTTTGAAAAATAAAAATCATAATTATATTTGAGGTTTGTGGTTGACATGTGTGGGGTAATTATAATTAGCATGATGTAATAACTATTTCATATATTAATTATAACCAATATGGTCGCGACTATAATTCACAAGTACTATTGGTTAGATATTCTCTCAGATCTCGTGGCGTGCCTCATCCTAGCCGATGCCTAAGCCAAAGGCCCGTACAAACATAACATTTGGCATATGCCCAAATTTTGCAAGTCTATCGGCGCTTATATCAATAGCATCTGTTTGCCTCACGATGTTTTCCTTCACCATTTTAAGCCAGTGTTAATGCGCATACAAACTTAATGAATAAAAACTTTAATTGACGACCGTCCACGACATTCGGAAGGAAAATCGCGGTAACACACCCTACTATATCCTAACACAGCTTTTATTATTTTAAAACGCCATAAATTACACAGTTTGGTTAGTAGCTTGGGTAACGTTACATAAAACATAAGTTAAGTAGAACTGTAGCTCAGGACTGGATGTATGTTTTTAGGGTTCTCAAAAAGAAAACACGGAACCCATATGGACTCACTTTGTTGTCCGTCTGTCTATTCGACCGTGTCATGACCCTTTTTTTAGGAGTAAAGCTTGAAAGTGTAAAAACATCTAACTTTTTAGTCAACTACGCAGTCAAAAGATTTTTTGATTTTTTTCTTATTAACGACTGTCCCACTGCTGGGCAAAGGCCTCCTCGTGTATTTCCACTTTTTACGGTCTCGTGCCGTCACCTAATCTTTATGAAAGTTGTCTAGGTGATAATCAAAATAATACTTACCTAAGTAATTTTGGTTGTAGGTAGGCTAGGTAATGATATCTGATTACTGACATGCGCCATTGAATATTTAATTTTGATAATTAGGTATTTAGATTTATAATTCTACTAATAGTATAGCCAACTACAAGTACTTTACGCGTGATATACTTATTCCTATAATAAATATAATCTGTAGGTTTTTATACTTAAGCGAAATACTGATATAAACTGATAAACCCAGGGTTCGAGTCCTATTCACTTGTCCAGTTTAAAATCGAATTCTTTCGAATTTGTTTTCGAAACCTTGTTACATCCCTGGTCTGCCACTTGCAGTGTCTGCTGTGGTTTGTGAATAAAAAATAACGTGCTGACAAGACAAGCTTTTATTTAAATGTCCTCGTATTTGTATAATCTCTTTGTGCATTCAATGTAGCATTTTGCATTGGATTAAATATAATATTGGAATTTGTATAGATATTTTTTTACTAGCTTTTATAAAACTTGTAATGTATGTTTGTTGTTTGCAATGTTATTATGTTTGTAAGGCTTGCAACTTAATTTTGAAAAAACTATCCCCAACAGATTTTTCTGAAATTTAACTTCAGTGACTATGCAATAATATGGTGACAGTGCTGATCTGATGATGGAGTCAGGAGCTGTTCAACAGTCACTCACAATGGAACACCTTAGTAAATATTTCGATTGAATAAAAACTTTGCACACTTGTCAAGTTTCGATGACAATGTTATATGATGTGACAGGTTGACAGATGATAGCGCGCTGGTGTTCGATGGTTTAAATAATTTTACAAAAGCTTATCATTGCAAAATATTTTTCGACAAAAAAAAAAAAATAATTAAAATTAAAACCTTATTAAAATTAAAACCAAATTGTTTAATGAAGGATATAATTCGAATAAACTATTCGAATTAAGTTGAAAACTAAAGTTTTTGGTTGAAAATCGATCATGATGCATGGTCTGAACTTCAGTTTCAGTTTTTGGGAGTGGTCTTAGTATACCCTGTACTTATGACTTTACTGTTATCAAGAAAAACAAAGGAAACATATTTTCTTGTAAAATAAATTACGGATCTTAATTTCCGTAAATTGTTCATAGCTCTTAAAAAATGCCAATTTTAATTGCATTATGTAGCGTAAAAATGCGTAATTCATTTGAAGCTCTCTTCGCTGCGAACTACAGGAAAAAATGCGCGGTTGCGAATAATAAACATATGAAACGCGCCTTTGCGGCCATACTGCATTGATAGTGAGTTTCATATATTTGACACATCGCGCCTGTCGCCGCCACCGCGTAAAGCTCGCAGTGTGGACAAACACTTAACGCACTCACGCTAACGCTAATGTGTATTATGCTGGGGTCCCACGGCCCGCGTTTTCATGGACCAGACCGCGCCGTACGTGGGAACTGACGCATCCGTGGTGGCCCGTGGTCGCCCGATCAGTCCATCGGGAGTCAAGAAGATATCCTACCTAAGGTATCAAAAATTTACCTATAATTTTTGATACCTTAGGTTAAAGTATAGCAATTTTACTTGGGATCTCTATTTTTTAAATAAAATATTCTATGTAATTTTATAATGTCGGACAACGGGCTGCACCACGCCAACACGCACTGTGAGTACGCTCGGTACGCGCCGCGTCGGGCGAACACAAGCGGAGCGTCGTCCGCCGCGTCCCGCCGATTTACGCACCGTGGAATCGCAGCTTTACACGAAGCAAAAACGTAATTATTAGGAAAAAGCGTAGGTAACCAATTTGGTAATATTCTTTTTCTGAAAATGTTTTTAGTATTTCTTATAGTAGTACTACATAGTAATATAATAATAATATAAGAAATAATACTTATTTCTTCTACGCACTATCTTAACGTGATATAAAACTGTAGTCCTTACCATTTTTGTGTACTTATACTTACCTATTTATTTTTTAAAATATAAAATTATTATACTTTGATCTTACACCATAAGAAACAAACAATAAAAACAGCATTATCACATTAGAATTATCGCTAAGAGCAATCTCTTCCAACCCACATTTAGATGAACAAGATAAACCGATTGTTTATAAAGTAAAAACTGCGGTGAATTCATTCTTCATACATTCTTAAACATAATAAATATATTTTTTTAATAACATAAAAATTTTCTGCAAAATAAAGTACAGAATTTTATTTTTATTTGATGAATGCATATGTAATTATGTATACTTCCGGTCTGGCTGAAGTAAGACTTACCCTCGTATTCAAGAACGACACTATGAGAACACGCACCCACAGTGGACGAAATCTTTTTTCATAAACATCACTTTATGTGTTGAGCGACACTATGGCGCACGCTACCGTGTGCCTTTAGAGCTCAACTTTGGCTAGAGGCACACGACAATGTGCCTCTAGTCACACTATGCAGTGTCGCACAACACATAAAGTGATGTTTATGAAAAAAGATTTCGTCCACTGTGGGTGCGTGTTCTCATAGTGTCTTTCTTGAATAGGAGGGTAAGATTCTAATCAAAATAAGTAAGATATTTGAAATTGAAATCTTATAGAGCATTGGCATTCTTCGGTAGTATCGGCAGTGAGCATCCCCTTGTCTGTCTTATAAATTTCAGACTCCCAACAAATTGAAATAAAAACAGGCCAAGTGCTTACCATTATTTATAAAAAAACGCCAAAAAACACGTTTGTTTTTTGGGAATACCACTTAAATATTTATTTTATTCTGTTTTTAGTATCATCAATCAAAATTTCAAATGTCTAGCTATCACGGTTCTTGAGATATAGCCCTGTGACAGACAGACGGACAGCGATGTCTTAGTAATAGGGTCCCGTTTTGACCCTTTGGGTACGGAACCCTAAAAATATACTCGTACGTTATGAGTTCTTAAATTCATTTTATTATTTTTTTCACGTCACGAGGTTAAAGTCACTATATAGATAAATTAAGTTAACGAACATCAGAATGATGGGCAATAACCACCAACCAATTATTCGACATCATGAAGCTGATCCTGGGTGCGGTCATTACGTAGGTACTTCATTCGTTAGGGCTAGGTTCACATGACGATTCATTTTCTGTTCATATATCTTTCTACGCAACATTAAGTTTTACCAAATTTGGAATATATTTGCTAGGGATTGATAGATAAACTCTTTATTGCATACAGAGAAAAATAATAAATAACAGCAAACATAAATGTACAATGAGCGGCCTTGTCGTTAAAAGCGATCTCTTCCACACAACTTTTGGATGGACTTTGGATGTTTAGAAGCGTTTTGAAACCATTAAAAATTACGACAGATGTTGAATTTTTTAGAAGTTATTGGCAAAATACCTCTGGGCGGACATATTCAAATTAAAATTCAAAAATCATTTATTTCAATAGAATCACAAGGATCACTTTGAAACGACTTAGGAACATGGTGAAGCTACGCCGATTCCTCGCGACCAAGCCTAGAAGAATCTGCCAACAAACACGGCTTGGGGTCTGCCTTTTTGTTCAACCTTTCTTTAATGCTATGTAGAGCTCCAGTGGATCCATCTCCATGTAGAGATCGAACTAGGTGAAGGCTCAAACAAGAATAATAATAAAAAGTACTACTCAAGTACGTACAACAAAAAAATAATAACTAAAGAGCTTCAGCACATATTCAAAAAGCAAATAGCGAAGGTTGAACCGAAAATTCACATTTTATATTAGGTAAAGATTTGTATATGTTTTTTTGTTGAAGATAATGATATCACAACAAAACCGTGTACTGATTGCCGTGTGTAGCTACTCAAAATAATGATTGCTTCATAGACGGATTTATGAAAGCATAAAATGCGAACGACAGGCGCCATGCTTGACATTAATCACGATTCAATGGACGATTCAGACTGATGGTTTGTTTGCGGAGCCGTTTATTTGAAGGTTTTCGTTTTGTTCCGATAATAATAAATATTGGTGGACATTTCACACAGCGCCATCTAGAGGTGTTTCAAGGGGAAGTCAAAAAGTACTCAGGTACCGGTTAAAAATAATAGGATCACGACTGTAATCCCCAAGTACGGTAGACATCCTCTCAGATCTTCAGACGCTTAGATCCTTTGAAGATGTCTAGTGGGGAAAGTCAGAGGCACGTCCAAACATTATATTTGGCGCATACCCACATTTTGCAGTAGTTTGCATTCCATACGTGACAGGTTGCAAGCCGCTTATAACAACACTAACTGGTTTCCTCACGATGTTTTCCTTCATCGTTGTAAGCACGTGTTTTTGATGCGCATATAAATTTTCAAACAGAAAAATCCATTGATGTACGCCGGGATTCGAAACCATGACCTTCAGATTGAAAGTCAAGGTACATCCTACTTGGCCAACACGGCTTCCACTCGGCCAACACGGCTAATATACCAAATTAACTGGTTAAATATACAGGTTTAAATACCTAATTTTCGTTTTCATAAAATTAGCAAGTCAATCAAGAAGAAATCGTCGGCTATTGACAAAATTGAGTTAAGTGCTGTTATAAGGTTCCTTACCGAGCAAGGAAAAACATCTCAAATCATTTTGGAATTAATGTCATCTGTTTGCTCTGAAAATTAATGATTATTAGATGACACAATCTATTCAAGCAAGGCAGGGAGTTAACTGAAGATCTCTTCGGATATCATTGAAAAAGTGGAGAAACTTGATCTTCAAGATAGTCGATTGAAGAAGAAACAACTAGCAGAAAATGTTTGGAGTATCATTTATAACCGTTATGAATATCCTCCACAATCATCTTGATATGTCAGTCAGCGTAAACTGAGTGCCAATGATGTGGTTTCAAAACACTAGATCACCCTCTCTGTAGTCTAGACCTAGCTCTCTCCAATCTGGGGGCACGGCAGTGCCCCCGCCAAGTCAAGCAATAAAGCGGCACGGCTGTACCATCCTTTTCTCGAAGCAGTTCAGGCCATTTTCGACCCCCTATAACTTCGTTGTGGATAAAACTAGAAGCCTGAATTATTATTTGTTCCCAAAATTTACAAAACTTCGGGTGAAAAAAACTGAGCGTGACGAAGAAGTTAAGTCGGCAATTTCAACCTATTTTGAAGGCCTTGACAAATATTTTTTTTTGAAGGCATTAGCAAACTTTTTATACATATCTGAAATGAAAACTTTTTTTGTCTGTTTTCACACAATACTGAAGTAAATAACAACTGCATTCACACCATAATTCAGACTGGTCTCGCAGCTCAGTTTGTAGTAACCCTGCCTTCTGCGCTGTGGGTTGTGGGTTCAATTTCCACCCAGGATAAACATTTGTGTGATGAACAATAATAATAATTTTATTTACAAATTATATATAAGTATTCTATCAGTTATCCAGTTCCTATAGTACAAGCTTTGTTTAGTACAGGGCTAGATGGCGCTGTGTAAAAAAAATGTGATGACTAGACCAAGGATTTGTTAACACGATCGATGTACCTTCCTGTCTTGAAGATAAAATGAACAAAATTGAAAACCAAATTAATTTAATATAGCTTAGACTACATACATTTACGGTATGTATAAATAATTCACTTCTTTGATCTCTTATTCTTGCTACCCCAAAGCATTCCTTAGAAAGTTTTGAGAATACTTTAGAAAAGAACTAAACAGAAACTCTTTACTAAAAAGAAATTAATCACATCTAGCTTCAAATAAATACCACGGTCCAAGTTTGTTTCTATCTATTTCATTAAGCGAATCGTTTGAAAAATACTTCGTCAGAAATTAGAGTTCTTGGCGGGGCACTGCAGTGCCCCCAGATTTAAGTTACTAGCAAACAAACCAAGATTAAAGTTATATTATAGCTATAAGTATTCGTAGTTGTATAGTAAGACAATATATTTCAGAAAATTTAAAACGTAATGTGGTAGTTGTTTTTACTTTATGCGCTACGAAATGCTACGACGTAGCACTAGCTACGAAATTCGGTATTCTATCTACACAAAATACGCCACTTACCGCACACAAATTTATAATGATCGGTGTATGCGTAACTTGAGTAATATTTTTCTGATAGCAATTAATGGTTGGTTCTCGGCTGTATAGCAATTAGGCATAAATTTTTAGACCAAATATAATAAATAAATAAAATATTGGTAGACATTACTTTATCGAAAAGTTATAAGTAATTCTAAAAAGCTTTATGTCGGTCCGAGAGAGTCGTCGAAATTCAGACTGGTGTCTAACTGACCAAGTCTCGAATTTTTATGTACCTATCCTGACCACCTCTTGGTTAAAAGTTCATTTAAATGCAGTTTAAAGAGAATGATTTGTACGAATAGTACGCAAAAAATCAAAGAATGTACGACAAAGGTTTCCGAGATAATCGCATTTGCGAGTGGAGAGGCTACAAAGTGACTAAATTTTCAGAACATTCGTTGGTTAATTTCTTATTCAGTTTTGACCTGGAGATCTGAGAGAATGTGTTACGTTACTTGGGTATTACAGTCGTGATACTATTTTTTAGTTCGTGTTAGTAACTCGTTTTTGTGTTTGAATATAAAATAGAAATATAAATAGTTTTTTTTTAAATAAAGTAATACAAATTATATATAACTTAACTATTAAGAAAATATCAAAGTATCACTAAATAGGTAGGAAATATATATTTGAGTTTAATTATATTAGTAGTTACATGTTCGTACCCCCCGTGCTAGATTCAACTGTTTTACGGCGGGGTAGTTTTGAACACTAAAACTTCAGGTTCGGTAACACTAAAATAAAACCCTGGATAAAGAAGGGTAAAGTGTTATTTCTCGAACTATGAAAACTTGCTTGACGGGGACGGATAAACTTTGAGGAATGCCCCTAAGGAAATACCTATTCGTCAAAATATTTACGAAGCTAACAGACGGAACATCCGAAACCCTGTTCAAATAGATTCCTTATTGAATTGATCTGTCGCTTTTTTATTCGTTTTCGACCCACAATGTTTTATTTGGCTTATTAGTCAACGTGGAAGTGCTTTGTAAAACAAAAAAACCTACAAATTACATAAATAAAAGTCAACATTCACAATAAGTATACTATTTATTTCAGTCACGTTTAAGTTCCAAGTTCGAAACACTGTTTGCTTAAGCAATGCATTTACTCGAAAAACGGCGAGATGAGAAACTTTGGTTTGCTGGTACATTATACTACTTAACTGGCTTTCCCAACATGAACAGATGACCAGCAATTCAACCCGAAATTGTCTGCATTCACACTGCGACTCCCAATTTTTCCCTATAAAACCGCTAGAACGACTTTGTCGGATTACAATAAACCCTTCAATGTAGGAGCGAGGGTAGGCAGTTACTGTATTGTGTCTTGCCAATGAAAGAGGAAAATCATAAAAATGTAAGAAATGAATGCCCAAAAGCGAGGGTCAGGAACTGTTTTTAACCCACACATTTCAACCTACGTTGCTTCTTTTTATTATACAAAACTGTACCAAACTTCGCTCGTTTACTGATGTTTCTTTAGATTAAACATTTTTTAACAAAGATCATGAATCTTTTCACGTTTTTTTATGAGCTTTTTACCCTTTTAGCAGCAGTGTTTTCGACATTTAGACGACTTTCTCTGTTAGGTTGTATAGTCTGAGAAAGAGACTATTACTTCCTATTCATGCATTAAAAATCAAGTGTCAATACATTGATAAAGTGTAATGATTTAGTTAATGAAGCATGCGTTATCGTATTACGTTTAAAAACTAAATAGAAAAGTAACGAAAATGTTATGACCAATCGAAAAGTCAAGAGACGATATTAGTTTTATGAAGGAACTATTCCTACATGAATATAATTTGGACTGTTTTTTACGAAAAAAAACATCAAAATGGGATCTCCAGGTAAAAACATAAAAAAGTAACAAAAAACAATATACATGTCGAAATGAGAACCTCCCCATTTTTCGACGGCTAAAATCGTCGAAACCTTATTTTTTCTTTATTTTGAAGACATTTATCCAAACCTATCTTGCCATCTCCAATAAAATATAGGAGTACAAAACCGCACTAACGAGTTTTTTGTAGGAAAACAAAACAAACAAGGGTAAAAACATCTCTTGTTTTGTTTTTACTATCTCACTCTACGATACTTATACAACTTGTTTCAAGTTTGTGGCATTGTTATGTTTCATGGTTTTTGGTTTTCATTGTTCATGGTATTGGATGAAGTTTATTGTTTATTTTTTTAATAATTGTTCTGTGAATTGTTTTATTTTGTTGTACGTCCAATGTACCTAACATTGGACGTACAACAAAAATCTTAAAACTTTATAGGATCTTAAGCACGTGATGCACAGAAAAATCCATTGATGCACGGCTGAGATTCGAACCACGACATTCAGATTGAAAGTCGGGATACCTTCCACTTGGCCAACAAGGCTTTCCAAACTTTATCTACTCGTTAATTCATTTATACTTTACAAAACTATTCTGAGGGTAAAAACGAAAACAGCAGTATCCTTCTTTTGAAACAATCCTACTAATATTATAAACTAGCGACCCGCCCCGGCTTCGCACGGGTAGCATATTATTATACATATAAACCTTCCTCCTGAATCACTCTATCTATTAAAAAAACCGCATCAGAATCCGTTGTGTAGTTTTAAAGATATAAGCAAACATACATACATACATACATACGCGGGAAGCGGAAAGCGACTTTGCTTTATACTATGTAGTGATGTGAAAGTTTGTAAGTGGATGTGTGTTTGTTACTCTTTTACGCAAATACTGCTAAACGGATTTAATGAAACTTTACAGTAATATAGCTTATACATTAGAATAACACACAGGCTACTTTTTATCCAGTTACCACACGTGCGGAGCCGGTACGAGCAGCTAGTATTGAATAAAACTGTGCCACTCGGCTTGCAATGTAATCGTTAATTGAGTTTTATCGAGTTTCACTTTCAAAACTTTCGTGAGTTGTACTACACATTATTACAACAACGGGAAATTACTCACGTAAATGATAAATTGTCAATGAGGACACCGACAATGTTTCGATTCATCTAGAGAATCTTCTTCAGGGTGAGTGGACCATAACGCGCGCGCTACCCTGCTATGCTATGCGCGCGTTATGGTCCACTCACCCTGAAGAAGATTCTCTAGATGAATCGAAACATTGTCGGTGTTTCGACGATTATACTAGTAGTTTTATTTTCTAATTGACTTTTTTTGTTCGTTTCTATTCTACAAGTTTATTTATTTATTTTTGAATAAGAAAAAAAAAACAACCCTAAAGAATGCTTATCACTTTGTTTCTTTTTATATGAATGAGATATACTAGTATAACATATTATTTACATTTTAATTGTATAGATATCAACCTAACTTAAGTATCTACAGTACATATCGAACGTTATTTAAGCATATTTTTACGCAAAATTTACAAAATTGAAATCAATTTTAATCAAAATTTGAATTTTATGTCGTAGGCCTATTAATTTGAATTGTTTATACAATCATGGAAAGGATAATTTTTCAATTTTCTTTATATAAATTACATCTTACTAGTTATAATACTCGTTTATAATCATCACTAGTGTTATTCCGCGTATAACGTCTAAGGAATCCATTTTATTATTCATCATAATATTCTCTTATTTGTGACCACTGAAGTGTTCATAAAATCTGTGAGTGTTAAATACTTATAGCTTCATCTGTGCTTATAGTAAGCCCTCACTTTGATCATTATAAAACTCTTCGGTCTTATATTTGTTCTTTCTTTGTATTTTGATTCTTTTGTGCGAATAAAAATGCAGTTCATTTCGAAGTTTGATGCTGAACTTCTGCTTGAGCTGTTCAAGTTTCGACCAGCACGTCTAGTTTATAAACATATATTGGTGGAAATTTTCATAAAGAGCGTCATCTCGCCTCAAACTAAGCAAAGCTTGTATTATTAGAATAAGAGAACTAGAATAGATACTTACGATACTTTTTTATTAATACATACCTATTTATAAGTAATTAATTGTATATTACAACACTCAGACATAGCACAATCATCTATGTTTCATACAAATGTTTGTCTTGAGCCCACCCAATGAAACCTACAACCTACAGGAATGAAGGTGGAGTTAAGGCCCTGTATGTCGACGATTGCTCTTTTTCGAAACGAAAAAATAAATACTTCTGAACAAGCCACATCTCCTATTTTTATAAATATATTACTTCAGGTTCCTACCTAGATTTCTATTAAGCTGAAAACATAATAGCAGAAACTTTTCACGATAAAGATATTATTTCAAAATGATACGTTTTAGAATTTATGATCGAAATACTTTGATACCTACTATTAAGATCAACTTGTGATTTATTGTTAAAGATAGGTAATATGTAGATCTAGATTTCTACTAAGATAGGTTTTTGATAAGTAATTATACATAATGTATATCATTAATTTATTCGAAAAGCAAAGGCGGACCACGCGCCGCCCATGGATAAGTACCACCGTGACTACTGTCAACGTCAGACGTGTGTTTGTCGTCATTGCAGCGGTCGGTAGGATTATTTATCGAAGTGATTAAAGATGAGTACATCTTTATTTACATATACTATACATTATAAAAATAGGAGATGTGGCTTGTTCAGAAGTATTTCTTTTTTCGTTTCGAAAAAGAGCAATCGTCGACATACAGGGCCTTAAAAGTGATATTTAGGGCTTCAAAACAAAAAGTCTGTCAAAAACAGTTTCGTTTTGTTTTTTTGTCAATAAATGGCTTTCCGAACTTTTTTATTTAACTAGCCAAACCGTGACAGCGAAGCCAAAAAAAAATAAAAAATAAAACCCGTGATAGACGTCCTGTCAAAAATCCTATAGAAAAAAGCAATTTCAGTTTTTCCCCCGTATTACACAATTTTACGCTAGATTTAAAAAAATCATTCATAAGAACTAATATATAAATTGAAGTGAAGTTATCTTTTAAATATGACCATCCTTAGCTTATATTGTTTTCATATTTCAAAAGCTAATAGCCTCGATAAAAGGCTCTGCGGAAAAGTAGGTTGTTTATCTTTTAAATTACTGGGCGTTATGACAATTGAAAAATGTGTGCGAGAGACCAAATGCAATAACAATAATTTAAGTGAACGGCTTTTTAATTTCTTCGCCACTTGGAACATGGCGCCGATGCCAAAACGACAACAACTGCTCGTACATAATTTTATACAATCGCGTCTGAAAATTATGGAATTGACTACTAACAATCTAACTAGAGCTTACTTTTATTCCGTTAATAATTATGGAACCGTACGATATGAAAATAGGATCACGACTGTAATTTCCTCCAGGCACTCAGATTCTTGAACATGTCTGAAAGGGTAGTCAGAGGCAAGTCCAAAAAATACATTTACACACATAATTACAATAGTTAGAATTCAACATGTAAACATACAAAAATCCTCATAAACTTTCGGATTTATAAAATTAGTAGCAGACTTTTGTTCATGCTTCGCACTCAGATCATTGATTATGTCTTAAAGGGTAGTCAGAGGCAAGTCCAAAAATTACATTAACACACATTTTACAATAGTTTGATTTCAACATCTAAACACAAAAATCCTCTTTTGGATTTATAAATATAGTTGGATACTTTTGTTCATACTTTGTAAAGTAATGCTTATATTTTAGAGAATAACCACGGAATTGCAGCAAATAGTTATTATGTTTCCATCAAATTATTGTGACCGCAAACATCGGTAAACCAAATAATGAGAAACCGCAGACATTGCTGGTTTTACCGGGTATGTTTTTATAGTAGAGAGGTAAAATATGTCGTATGGTCTAGCTCGAGCGTAATGTCTGTTTATTTTAGGTGCAGCTTCGGTTATTTCCGGTTATTTGTACAAACGCTCGTAAATAAATAGAATTGAAGCAAGTATTGGGAATCGACTAATCAAACACTAGCGTATGAGGTAAGAACGAACTTACAATTCGCAATGAAAACAGCGAGTTTTCTTCCAAAGCAGTATACTGAAAACATTTTGATGAAATAAAGCCGGAATTGCATTAGGGGAATTTGTTCTGCGTCCTTGTCGCCCGACACGTGTTCTACATGTCGGGCGATATGTCTCTGCAACATGTAGTGTAAATGTGGCTTAATAAAATGAGCAGCGCACTTAGCTTTTAGGGTCCCGACCCTATTACTAAGACTTGTCTGTCTGTCTGTCAGTCAGCCTGTCTGTCAGTCCGTCTGTCAGTCTGTCTGTCCGTCTGTCCGTCTGTCTGTCACATGGCTGTATCTCATGAACCGTGATAGCTAGACAGTTGAAATTTACACAGAATATGTATTTCTGTTGCCGCTATAACAACAAATACTAAAAACAGAATAAAATATATATTTTAGTGGGGCTCTCATACAGAAACGTGTTTTTTTGCCGTTTTTTATAGAAAATGGTACGGAACCCGCGAGTCCAAATCGCACTTGGCCGGCTTTTTTTTAAACCGAGGCGCCTTTACCGCAGCAAGCGTTCGCCGTTTATGATTTAGGTACATCATAAACTCTTAAATTGAGGTGACTATTATCTTTTCAAAATCGGTTGCCTGAAGATGAGAGACGGCGGCGCCGCGCTGCCAAGGACGAGGGTACGACCCCTTCGTTTGTCCCTTCACATACTTATTAGGTCGGCGAGTCGAAGGACAACGAGGCGACATAAATCCTTACCATCCTAGCTACGCCTGTTTATCGCGAGCTTTTTGGCGAGTAAATTTGTATAGGTTTTGAAGGTCAACCCGTAAAAGAAAATGGGTTCGGTGACCGCATTTGAAGATTGTTTGCGTTTATGACGTTATTTGGAGACTGTCATAACGCCTATCTAAAGATTACTTGGGTCTGTCCTGTACAATTTATTCAAAAGGATCAAATTAATAAATTCTAGAAACTATATTTGAAACATACTAATTTAAGCTTTAACAAATGTACATTGTACAATTTGTACAAACATACATCTTTGATTTTAAGTAATTAGATATACAATGAATACCTAATATAAACACACTTTTATTGTAAGTAGGAAAATGGATGCGAGTTTCCCTCTGCGTACAAAAAGCATATAAGAAAATTCGTAAATTCAAAGTTTCTTTACGCAACGTTCTGCCTCCGGAGGTTTACTTGAGATACCGAAGGGTACTTTTATCAAGTAAGATATTGTACTTTCCTCTTCAATTATAAATATAAAAATCAGAGAGAAGTTAACGTCTGAGATGTCTTATTGGCTAGGTGTCGGGTCGTACCTTTTTCGATCTTCTCAAATAAAAATAATTTACGCTAAGTGAATAAACCGCTGCAGATTTTGCGAGATTCCAGGGCAAGTTACTAGTATCTAAAAGTGCCTCTGGATGGAATCCAACCAATTAGTTCCAAGCCATTACCAAATGAGCTTCTTATTAAAAGGAGCTTTAGCATCTCAGTGCTTCTCCGTAATTGTAAAACTAATAGGATTCTATGCGATATGCCTTGGACTTAGGCTCTAAGTTTTCTGTACATTGGAAACAGCAAAAGCTACATCTAGATTATAACGTGTATGTGGTTTGCATGCAGAGTGCTCTTTTTATAAATATAAAAGCTAGCCCGGCGAACTTCGTATCGCTTGAGAATTAACAAATATTGTTCCCGTTCCCGTTCCCGTTCCCCTTCCCGTTATAATGTCTCCTGGTTCTAAGCTACCTCCCAACCAATTTTCAGCTAAATCGGTTCAGCCGTTCTTGAGTTATAAATAGTGTAACTAACACGATTTTCTTTTATATAATTACTAGCTGCTCACCCCGGCTTCGCACGGGTGGTACCTGGATAAAAAGTCTACTGATTTTGTGCAAACTTCACATAAACCATCTACTAAATAGTCCGAACAAAGCCTTAACATTTGGTTTGGATAGGTGAGCCCGTTCTTGAGTTATAAAATTACAACGAAAAGTGGCATTGATTTTTCTATAAATAGATATAGATTTTCTATTATATATATAAATTAACCCATAGAAAAAATAGTGTACAAAAAATGTATATTCCGTAGAGCAAATATACATATATATTAATTGTTGTCTTTCAATCCGAAACATCTCGCCCCAATATCCGGTGTGATATATTCAACGTATAAAATGTGATAAACGTTAAAAATACTGCGTCGGATGAAGAAAATCCCACCAACAGCTGGCTTATTCAATAATCTAAGAATTTGCGATGAAGTTGAAATTGAACTGTCGCGTACACCTTACCGCTTTTCATAGTTCACCGAAAAGCTAAATTTCATTTTGATTTTCCTTGCCCTACAAAATTGTTAAATTCGAGTTAATAATGCTAACTCTGTCTGTCTGACGCTGCTAGTTTCTCAAAGAAGCTGTTTGACAACGTGTCGTGATCTACACTTCTACATCTACACAGATTAAAGAGGAAAAAATTGTAAATTTGTTTGTACCAGGTAAACAAAAAAGCTACTTAAAATTTTTTAAAATTCTTTCACCAATCACACTCGTGCAAAACCGGGACGGAATGCTATCATATAAAACAACAAGTTGTAATGACTGGTTTTACCGTAAACGGTTTGGTACATGTCCAAAACAAATATGGACAAGAGCCAACGTCGCGATGTAGGCTTGACATGCTACATATCTCGGATTAGGTTTTATTTACTAACTAAACTAAACATTTCTGTATATTACATTTCATACCACAAAAATCGTTGGTCAAGTGTGAGGTGCCTAAAATTTCAATTCAAAAGTCGGAGCTTCGAACCTCAGTTCAATATATCTTATATCGGTACTAGTAAATTTTATTTACATACATAGTCATATTAATTTATTTATTTCCAGCTGTAACATGTTATACGCTGCAAAATGGGCGCTGCAAAATCTCCATTGATTGTCGGGATTTGATCCTTCGACCTTCGGATTGAAAGTCAATGTACCTCCCACTTGGCAAACACGGCTTGCACTCGTTTGTCAAAGAAATAATAATAATAGACAACAATAACATAGCATACCTAATTATGTATTAGGTTATACAAACATTTAATTCAATAGGAAATCTCACAGTAGATATTATAGTAGAAAATAAAAGAACATAAACCAAATCATTCAAAAATTATGAGCCCAAAATGGTAAAGGAAAATGTGAAGAAACCCGAGGCTTAGTCAGCTCCACACATACCTATTAACTTTGTTTTTTCTATGGTTATTCTGAGAAGCCAACTATGTTTAAGTTATCGTATCGGTGCTGGGCAAACTTTCTCCATCAAAAACAGAAATGACTGAATAGTAAGTGGTTATCTTATATATGTAAATAAGCCTTACTCATACTTACACAGCGACATAATTATAGTAATCAAAAACATATTGGCCTAAAGCTTTAAAAAGTACAAAAGCTTGTCGAGTCCAATCCGTTTTATACACCCGTTATATATATTTCTATTGGCAACTTTACAACGTCTTTTCGACGTTCGTGAAGTGGCGTTATAAATCACCAAAGAGTTTCAGCTCAGCCCTTCACAAGGGCTTACTGCAGACTACACAATATCTAAGGGCTCTAGAATAAAAAGTGACATTCATTGAAAGGCACAAGACAGATATCTGGAAGTTGTTCATGACAGATTCTTTTAATAAGTTCTTGGTGTAAGGAGTTTCTAATTGAACTATACGAGTATATTTATCTGCGTTTTAATAATTAATTACATTAACGTGTATTTAAATGATTTGTAAAATCTTTCAATATTATAATTATTGGCAGTTTCAATGAAGGAAATAGTGTAACGACTAATATAATATCGAGTTAGTTGGACCAAAATTGGCATAATATTTATTGTTTGTGTATCAATTAGCAAAACCGCGTGTAAAAACTACTAGTTTTCAAAGGACATGAAAACCACATTTTACCCTTATCAACAATAAGTACGTATCTATATTGAATTTGTGTATTATATTTGCGTACCGCGAAATTGCTCTTATTCCCCGTATGCGTATAAGATAATGCTTATTCAATATTTATATTAAAAACATTATTGTATAACAACGAACCTCTCGATAAATATGTTTCTGCTAAAAGCCTCGGGCGGAGTTTGATTAATGAAGATAAGTTCGGAACCTGCCGATACTTGAACCGCTTTAACAGTTTTTAGGTCGCGAACATTTTCTTTAATAAGCTGAGGCTAGCGAAAGTCGTGCCGCCTCTTCACATGATACTTGCAACGAGTGTGTCACGTCTTCGAATTAGTGCACTTGTTTACAACATGATGCTTTCTTTGAAATTGTTCATTATTATTCCGTGGATCTGGGGCAACGCTATACGAACACATATAGCTTTCGCAGTCTTGTGGTAAGGAGGCTGTTCAACCAAGGAGAGTATGACGGCCCTCACAGTGACGTTTGCCGATATATCAGTTATTTTACTTCTACTTCTAGGGTTTTAACAGCATCTAGTACTTTTTCGATATCGTATTTATAGTCTGCGACAAGCATGAATTGTGCATTTTGTCATCATTGTTGTCAATAGCCACTTTTGCATTTTGACAAAACAAAACAGATTGGTGACTACTGCTTTATTTTTACGTAATACGAGGGTACGTCTTGTCATATCGATGTATGCGAAATGAAATTGCAACACATACCTACGCAATAAAAATGTTATCAAGCGAATCAAACGATTCAGCGGTGAATTTTTTGTGAGGCTATAAAGAGGATGGTCGTTTTGTTTTATTTTTTGCCAAGTGATGTCTAAATCACACGTGATTAAATATTGATGGTGCAATCTGAATCTAAAAATATAATACATAATAAAATAGAGTCCACTTAAAATATATGGTTTATTTTAGCTTTTGTTAGGATAGTAGAATAACTAAGGCAATTGACTTACCTAAGTTTTTAAACGTTGAAATTTTAGTCATCCTATCCTTTGCTATTGTTCTTGCACCATAGAAAAAGTTAGGTAAGTACATACATTACGAATCCTTTTATATTAAAAGAGATTCAAGTGATATTTCTCACCAATAACATAAAATTGTCTCGTATTTTTCTCCGCGATCATAATTTTCACAGAGAGAGACCTGTCACATTTAAGTTCCGTTTAGCTAACTCCAAATTATTTATCACAGAAAGTTGTTTTGGCGGAATAAGTTTGTGCTGCCTCATTTTCTTTTAAATGATTTGATAAACTTGGCAGCCGTTTTCTGCTGGTTATTTGTTAACATACCTACCTACCCAGAAACAAAAAGCTGTTCGAGATACCTTAACTTTCAATTCAAAGATCGTGGATAAATGGCTTTTTCTGTTGAGAAAGTTTATATGCGCATTAACACGTGCTCAAAAAGGTGAAGAAACACATCGTAAGTTAACCAGTTATAAGCTTCTTATACGCCGAGATGGGCTTCAACACGTGACGTATGGAATGCTAAAATACTGCAAAATTTGGCCCAAATGTAAGTCAGACTACGCCCTTTAGACATCTTCAAGGATCTGAGCGCTTTGAGATCTGAGGGGATGTCTACCGTACTTGGGTATTACAGGTATTACAGTACGTCGAGTTGGGGATCCTATAAACATGGTTTTCTCTCCCTATTTATAGCAGTAGTGTGCATGTCTACACTTCTTACAAACAGATTTGACTTTCTGACAGAGCTAGGCGGTCGGTTATACCATATTTTACGAATACAAACTCGTACACTATAATTATAATTCTAGAATCTCTGTTGTACTCTTAATAATAAAAGATTGTTTCAATCATCCTGAGTTTTGTGTTGAACCAACTAATTAACCTTTGTTTATTAAGAGCGCTATCTCTCAAGGGTGCAATATCAAGCACCATTATAACAGACAGCTCTGTATTTACGGGGCATCCTCGTACAGTTTCTGGATATAAATCTTCGCACAGTGTCTCTGTAGGTAATCCGAAGATAAGGATTGAACTACAACTTGATGTTTTGTCGCCACTGTTATGTATGCAGATAGGTAGGTAAGTGGTAGGTACTATGAATTACAACATGCCTAGCTAGGTTAACTGTTAATTGTAGACTGGTGACTGCACTCACACGCCAGCAGGCCGCACTCACACTCACACAGTTTCAAAGCTTATCCTATAAAATACGAATTGAACATGAGAGACGTTGGTCCAATCGCTGTACCACTCCTTAGATATGTGTGTATGTACTCCTTAGGCTGAACAGGCCGTTCACGGGTCGGTAGCCTCATGTTCTTTCCCTCTCTCCGCCTTACCGTGCCGCCTAAGGCGTGGTACAACGGTATCGGTCAAACTATAACATAACACACGTTTAGGATTAAACAGAACTATGATTATATTCATCCCACAGCACATCACATAGGGGGTATCCTAGTGTGCCATTTTGCCAACCAAACCTACCTAATCTATTTTAACTAGAAATTCGGCTTATTATCACGTTTCACCTTATTACAACAACGGGAAATTACTCACGTAAATGATAAATTGTCAATGAGGACACCGACAATGTTTCGATTCATCTAGAGAATCTTCTTCAGGGTGAGTGGACCATTAAACGCGCGTGCTACCCTGCTCGCATATACAGTTAAGGTGAAAAACGTTTCACCTTAACTGTATTTCTAGTTATAATTATTAACAACCACGATAGTTTTAATTTTATCTAATCTACCTGATGCATTAAGTGTTTATTATAACATTAGTTATGTTTCATTAATATACTTTAGTCCGCTAATATTTTATTTTTGTATTATTATTATGCTGAATCAATTAACTTGGTGATTAAATTAAATAATAATTAACTAACATAAAGTACGAGAAAATAGTTAGCTAGCATTGAAAAATAGATTTGAACTTCGTTTTGTTCTTCGTTGTCATATTATTTATTCAATTGTGAGTAGAGTTTTATTCGACGATAGAATCAATCGACGAATCAATTTCTTTCTTCGGATTATTTTACATTTTCTGGAGAAAATTTCGATATTCACTTCTTGTTACCACAATTTTGTATGGTTATGGTAATCTGATAGGCAGGTATGAATCAATACAATAAAACTATTAGATCTGTGTCCAAACTGACTGGACCTGATTTTCCCAAGACATACACAGTAAGGTCGACAGATCTTGCGTGAAGTTAACCGTTCGACTGTGCGGCAAACAATTTTCGACCTTAGTCATTAACAAAACCATTAACCATTAGTTAATGTTAATGTTAATAACATTAACCAAAAGTATATACAAACGACTATAATTTAAATGGGAACAGTTTGGTACTATTCTCTACACAATACTCCAGTAAACAGTTGAACTTCTTGTTAATATTAATTGCATATCTTATACTGTAAACTATGGAGTAGTAAGTGAGCTATTCTCAAACTATATTAAAACTGTTTAAATAAAATACGAACCTACCAAAATAAAAATGTCAGCTACACTCTCTTGAGACCAAAACAAGACAACTAACTTTTTATAAACTTTATCACCAGATCCCGATCCAGTGGTTTGAACTGCATTTTACATTATAAAAAATAAATTTTCTTCTTGTTTGTTTGAGTTGGTCCGCTCTTATGCGAGACGACGAATCAAGTGGTTTCTCGTGTCTCTTTAGTTGAGTCACCCCAAGGACACGGGTTCCACCGTCTTTATGGATCTCGTCCACCATCATTAGGACAGTGACCGGGCTGAAAGTATGGTGCATAGATAAAATAATTACGATACATAAACCAAATTTTGGAATTTCTTTTTATATCGTAGAATATCTTGCTATAGTGAGTACTTCTTGAAAATGATTACAGAAATTACTTGAACAAGTTCAAAAAAAGGTCCTCGATTATAAACCAGGCATTTACAGTTAGACTAGAAAATTTCATAAAGAACTCCTTGTTAGTTTGTATAGCTTGCTCTGTTATATTCTAACTGTCTAAGAAACAAAATCGCAAACGTAAATAAAATAGTAGGAAATTCGAGGAGGAGGCCAAATCTAATGAAACGGTAAAAGTTGGGAATTCGGGAAATAAGACGAAAACAAATATACGATCCGTTGCTTAAATAATAATTAGTTAATCGCTTCCTTTTCTTTAATCAACTCGACACCTAATTAGGGTTTATTGAGACATTTGACAAGAAAAGAGAGTTTAAATACTAATAAAAATACCCAATCACAGCGTTTTTTTATTTGTTTGTGATCTTCGTCCACAATCGTAGGATTTTCATTTCTAATTTGTTTAAATATAAAGTTCAAATCTAATACAGAATATTGACAAAATAAACAAGAAACAGTTGAGCTAACTAAATACCGTTGCCAACAATAGGTCACTACTACCAGTCGGGAGCATTCCCAAGATACAAGTGGCGTTGACGCTGGACGGCAATGCTGATCCGTTGGGCAAAATAAAAATCAGCTTTCAGCTCATCGCTCATCACTCATCGCTCCCACCCTTATATAATTTGAAAACCTGGTAGTCACCGTTTACCCGTTCTTATTACCTTCAGTCTGCCCGCGACCATGGTTATTGTAACATAGCCGAAACGTCGGGAAAGTAAATTAAAGGTAATTACGTGATAAAGACCCGTGTCAAAATCTATAGTTATATCATAGATCGTGGTTATTACTCTTTTTAACTATAAGTACGGGAAAAAAGTGGTAATTTGCCGTATTTACAGTTAAAATGAGAACATCGTTAAATCATAATATAAATGCTTCGATAGTAATCTTCACAGCATTTCCTTGTAAGCAATTATTTACACATAGTTTAGGTGCGAGTCACGTAATATAGAAATACCTCTTATTGCGAAGTGCTATTGAATTATGGCTCCAACGCTACTTTTGACGTGGCTATTTTATGCACGAACATCAATTCTTACCGATTTACGAGACGATATTTATTGTTTTAATATTTTGTGACAATAAAATCAAACCAACTTGAACATTCTTTGCCCAATTTTACCTATTTTTAAAAATACTAGTTTTGTTATTAGGGTTCCGTACCCAAAGGGTAAAAACAGGACCCTATTACTCAGACTTCGTTGTCCGTCTGTCTGTCTGTCTGTCACAGGACTGTATCTCATGAACCGTGATAGCTATACAGTTGAAATTTTCACAGATGATGTATTTCTGTTGCCGTTTTAATAACAAATACTAAAAACAGAATAAAATTAATATTTAAGAAAGACAATACAACAAACATGTTTTTTTGTCGTTTTTTTTAAGATAATGCTACGGAACCCTTCGTGCGCGAGTCCGATTCGCACTTAGCCGGTTTTATTTCTATTCATTATTTGAATAATCTAAGGCTCGTATTCAAGAACATCACTAAGCTAAGTGTAGGTGTTCTCACTGCAAAGTTTCCGATTTCTCACAGTGTCGAATATGTCCATACATTCGTTTCATGAACAACACTTGAGTATTCCTTAGCTCAGTGAACGCATAGGGGTGAATTCGGCGTTGTGATTGGTGGTTGGTTTTGGACCTAACTTCAAGCAATGGTAAACGTCATTAATATCAATCAATCAAAGAAACAAACCACAGAGTATTTTGTATAAACAAACAAATGTCATGTCGGCTCATCAGCTGTGGCCGTACCACAAGTTAAAAAGGAATATCAAAACAATATTAATTACGGTGCAAAAGTGACAACGCAATTTTTCTGATATTACTTTAGGACCTTGTGGTATGACCCCTGATATCTGTTGGATTAATAAATTACAATAAAATTTTCTTGTATGTAGTGAATATAAATAGTATCGTTTTTTCGTCGACCGAATAAAATAATCATCAAAATCATCCTCATTTGTACCAATTTTTAAGTTAAATTTACTTGAGGTTAGACGTATGACAATACAACCAACACTATGCGTTCGGTAAAGTAGCTGTTGAGGTACTTTGGCTAGAGGAACACTGAAGTGTACGCATAGTGTCGCACAACACTCAAGTGATGTTTATGAAACAAGATTTTGTCCACTGTGGGTCGGAGCCTACTATGCGTTCTCTTAGTGTCGTTCTTGAATACGAGCCTTAGACATGTTGTTTGGGTAACAAATGAGTTTCATATTACTATTAGAGTGAAACTTAAGTACTAGAAAAACCTTTGGACAAAAGCATTCTAATTTTATAATTATTAACATAAGCAGTTTTCATGTTTATTTTCTCAAAATGCACTTTTATTTAAAGTGCTCGCTTTCTGTTCTTCAATCACATCAAACTTTATATCGGAAAGTTGATGTGAAACCACAAAACTGACGCTGCCGCCATTTTTGTTTTGGCCTCTATTTTAGGTTTTGAACTTGTGTGAATTGAAAACTTCACAAGTAATTCCTTCAAAGCTGATAGCTTAAAATCATGTACATACATTTTCTTTGCTCTATTACAGTAAGTTATATGACTATACCTATGCTAATGTAAGCAAGCAAGCAAGTATAAAAGTAATTATGTATGTCTGTCTGTCTATCTGTGACGTTATAATAATATATATTAAAAAAAATATATTTAATAATATATTAATTTCAAATTTTACGATAAAGTCGTCAAAAAAAGTTTTGCAGAATATACACGGACAAAATCGCGGGTAAGAGCTAGTAATATACTAATGGGCTTCCATTTTCAGTCACAAATGTTACGCATGTTTCAAACATGTCATAAACATCTCAATAAATTCTCTAAAAGGTGCTAAAACCAGTTCCCATAAACAATACCTATACAGTACTTAATGTATCCATTTTAGCTTCAATAAGTCGACAAATAATACCTATGCTTTATACAAAATCTAGTGACAACAGTCTCCTTTGACTGCAGATTAACCAAAGACCAGAAGTAAGCGATGTTGAGTAAGTCTACGTGGTTAGCTCGGCTCGAGTCTCGCCATGCATATTCAAAAGTGGCCGAGCTTGAGTCAAGTGGCTCTTTGTTACCTACTTTGAATGCGGCAGCTTAGTCTCCATACACCTCCGATACGGAGATTACCCGTCGATTGCGCTTAGTATCCTGAGTGAAGATGGGTGATCGGAAAGACACTTGAATACGAACTTAAAAACAAGTAAGATACTTTTTACGCAGCGCCATCTAGCCCTAAACAAAGCATAGCCTGTAGGTGCTATGAGAACCAGATTAATGATAAAAATAGGTACTTTTTGTGTTAATACATACTCTACTCATAATACCTACATTGTAACAGCCACACAGAACAAACATTGTTTGTCTTTCGTGGGAATTGCACCCGCAACCTACAGCGCAGAAGGCAGAGTTACTACCAACTGAGCTATGAGGCTAATCGGTACATAAGACGGGACAAAAGTCGGTATTACGCGAAGACAAACAAGTCAATGACCTAATTTAACTTAACTGATCCCTAATAAATAAACGAACAATTACGTTCAAAAAAACTAATAATAATTGTAGTGGGGGGCTCCATCTTCCATCGGATGGAATGTATCTCTGTCCACAAACGCCGAAGTAATCGCGTAAAATATACACAGAAAAATTAAACTAATTTTGAATTGATAAACTCCTCCTTATTGAAGTCGGTTAAAAAAATAATAAATGTCTAAATAGATAATAACTCTATTACAATACAGGTGTTGTTAAATGCTAAATGTAAAATGCTTTCGATTAGAAAAATCAATTAAATAACCCATGAGAGAAACAGTAACACAAAATATAATACTCAAAAATAGATTCATTATTATGATATATGATATTGATATATGATATGATAATAGGCAATTTTTAAACAAAAATATACTACGAATTGCATACATTTTATGTTAGCAGTAATAATATTGCGCTCTGGTTCAAATAACATAAATCAGCAAATCCGCAACTTTGCCCTATAAGTTTGAATTATAAAGATAGTAGTTCCATTTCCGTTGATAAGTTGAACTCACTTGAGAGTATCTCCGCATCTTGTACACTGAAATACAGCACAATATACAACACAGCTAGTACAAGTGAGGTTGAATGAATATCTACATCAGGAATACAAAGTGTTATATGAAAGTTGGATTTCTAGTTTACGAGTAGTAAAACAGATGCCAGGCGATCAGCTATGAGTGCTACTGCTACTATCTACGATGCATCCTTTTTTTGCATTTTGTGGTTTAAATGTACCTACTGCAGTTTGTGCTTTGAGCACAATATTTCTGATTCCAATTTGTACCACCACACACACACACTCACTCACCTACTGCTACGATCTACGATGCATCCTTTTTTTGCATTTATGGCTTAAATGTACCTACTGCAGTTTGTGCTTTGAGCACAATATTTCTGATATCAATTTGTACCACCACACACACACACACACTCACTCACCTACTGCTACGATCTACGATGCATCCTTTTTTTGCATTTATGGCTTAAATGTACCTACTGCAGTTTCTGCTTTGAGCACAATATTTCTGATTCCAATTTGTACCACACACACACTCACTCACCTACTGCTACGATCTACGATGCATCCTTTTTTTGCATTTATGGCTTAAATGTACCTACTGCAGTTTCTGCTTTGAGCACAATATTTCTTATTCCAATTTATACCACCACACACACTAGCTCACTCACCTACTGCTACGATCTACGATGCATCCTTTTTTGCATTTTGTGGCTTAAATGTACCTACTACAGTTTCTGCTTTGAGCACAATATTTCTGATTCCAATTTATACCACCACACACACTAACTCACTCACCTACTGCTACGATCTACGATGCATCCTTTTTTGCATTTTGTGGCTTAAATGTACCTACTGCAGTTTGTGCTTTGAGCACAATATTTCTGATTCCAATTTGTACCACACACACACTCACTCACTTATTCACAAACTTTCGCATTTATTATATAAGTAGGATTAGAATGAACTTCAGTATTATATCACTGTTTATTGTTATAGATTGAACTATCTGTTAGCCTAAAACTGTTAACTGTAATTCAGTAGGACAAAGCAATTTTCCTTATGAGGCTATTTCGGCTTGCAGCTAGTGTGCCGAGCTTCTAGGTTTATTCGTTTTACGAGCCACTGGCTACTTGATGTTTGAGACGTAAGTAGGACAAACTTTAATCGAAACGGATGGAATGTATCACTGTTACATTGTTACGACCGTGAAATGCAGTGTCACACAATCACAAGTCGTAAACATCTTACTGGAAAAAAATCAGTTGAATAATTCTATATGCGTGCACACAATGAGTTAAATCTGTAAAATATAATACTATCTGTCTCTGTCTCAATAGACGTTGTCCTGTCAAAGTTTAATAATCGCACAAAAAAAAAGGACTTTCAGTATATCCCGCTGGATTTTCCAAAGAGCGGTACGAAATATCTCTCGTATCTTCGATCTAATTATTATCCCTTATAATTATAATCCCCTAATTATTAATAATCCTCAAGACATATTATCTTACCTAACAAATATACATAAAAAGTTTCATAGAAATCGATCCAGCAGTTTCTGAGGAGTTTGGTTACAAACACTGTGATGCGAGAGTTTAATATATAAGAAAGATTTATTTGACACAGACACATACAATAAAAACCATAGTTCCTCATAGTTCAATCATTAATATAGATAGAAAGATAGATAGAACATGTTTTATTCCACAATACAAGAACATGTACATAGGCGAACTTAATGCTAGTTAGCATTTTCTTCCAGCTAACCTTTGTGTAATTCGGAAAGGGAATGGTAGTGCTTTGAAAGAGAGAAATCATTTAATTATTTATATTTTACTCATACTCGTACTTACTAAAAATAAATAAATTAAGATCATTATGTTACGGATTGATCTACTAAGATTGAACCCGCAAAACTAGGTTGAATATTTCTATTACTACCAAAAGTCTGCAACTAGCACCTGCATTCACACAAAATTTTAAAGTCAAAGCTCATCCCGTGAAAACGAGATGAATTCATGTAAATAGGACTGAGAATTTAAACTAATTTATGTAGGTGTCGCGTGCACGTATTTGAGCTGAGGCGTAATGAAAAATATGTCAATTAGACTCATGCCTACAATCTAATGTAGGTTACAGCAATCTGTGAGTTTGAGGAGTAGTAAGTAGTTAGTATTTTAGATAATAATATATGTATACAATTATTACCTAGCTACCTGGGTAAAATGTAAATCCAAATCCTAATATCCTATCCTAATAATATTACAAATGTGAAAGTTTGTGAAACGATGAAATGGATTAAGATGAAATTTGCTGTAGATGTAGTTATAATGCCCGAATAAAACATAGACTGCTTTAAAATACACAAAACATTTCCAAATGATAAAAAAAAACGAATGAAGTGAAAATAAAAATAAAAAAACCGGTCAAGTGCGAGTCGGACTAGCGCACGAAGGGTTCCGTACTATTTTCAAAACGGTATATATAATAAAATATTTATTTTATTCTGTTTTTAGTATTTGTTGTTATAGCGGCAACAGAAATACATAATCTGTGAAAATTTCAACTACATAGCTATCGCGGTTCATGAGATACAGCCCGGTGACAGACAGACGGACAGACGGACAGACGGACAGCGAAGTCTCAGTAATAGGGTCCCGTTTTTACCCTTTGGTTACGGAACCCTAAAAAATAGGATCACAATAACTGTAATCCCCAAGTACGGTAGACATCCTCTTAGATCTCTAGGCGCTTAGATTCTTTGAATATGTCTAGTGGTGGTAGTCAGAGGCACGTCCAAACATTATATTTGGCACATGCTGACATTTTGCTGTAGTTCGCATTCCATACGTGACAGGTTGCAAGCCCATCGCCGCTTAATGAAACATAGAAAAACCTTTTCTTTGTGTCTTTTCCCGTAAATTCAATACCGAAAACGAGTCATTACTATTCTTATTAATGGCGATGGGCTTGCAACTAGTCACGTATGGAATGATTAATTGGGCATGTGCCAAATGTAATTGGATGTGCCTCCGAGTCTCTAATAGGCTGTCTACTTTGCTTGGAGAAAAAAACCAATTACTTTATTTCCTTTTACAATTGAACCAAACATCACAAGGCTTAAATATTTACAAAAGAAATGGCTTTAATGTTCTCGTAAGATGACGTTTTCCTGTATATAGGCGAGGCACGTCCCATTTCCAATAGAAAGCAAAATAACCTTGCATTCGTGACTTGAGTACACTGAAAACAGTAGGTACACAGGTTGCTTCTTACACGTAATATAGAGATGCATGTATAATGCAACAAGCTGACTTTGAACTTTTTTTTAATATATAGTTACATCAAGACACAGAACAAACAACCATGTTTATCATACAAATGTTTATCCTGGGTTTGCGATCGAATACCTAAAGCGCAGAAGGCAGAGAAACAGAGCTGTGAAGCCATTCATAATAATAAATTCCATACAATATTATTCAAGCACGTCAGTATCTACTGTATCATTAATTACACTGTGATCGAAGTGTGCGATCCCATCAAATATTTTCTGTGATTCTAAGCGAATTCGTGTTGCTTTTATCAAATTTTTCAAACAGAGATTTATCGGTACAATATTAACAAACGCGTATGAACCTTTTTTAAATGTATCTACTTATAAATTGAATCTACAGAGTGATATACTGTAGCTTTGTGGTGAAAATTATAACGTAAAAGCCTCGGGTTACTGGCCGGAGAGACTACCTAGAGTCAGGAAATGTTTGTGTATCAATTTCTGAAATACGAGTAGCTTTGTGTATCAACAACAGCTAGACCGTGAACCAACTGGGCACCTACAGATTATTCCATACCAATAACTTTGCGTTGTGCCTCCGTGCTTATACTTCCTACTAATTGCTGCTACCACCTGCTTAATCTTTCATGACATGCGTCACAGTTTACACGACATTAAATAATAAGTTGTTCGGAATAATCGTCGAATTCCTGGGATAAACGTATATAATCCGGAATTGATTACCATAATAACGGGGCTTATCCCATTTTATTTACATAAAAAAAATATCTCGTTGCGTAAGTCTATCTCCATTGACGCGTCTTCGCGCACTTACGGCAGTCATTATTGCCTCTACTAAGGCCGTTCCGCGTGCGGTCTCACGCACCCTCATCCATTTGCACCATAAGGGTAGGTTAAACAGCCGATGGCAAAACAGGTATACCGGAAATCTATCATTCTACGAGAAGTTTAGGCCTGCGGAGCCACTCGCGTGTTAATCACATTAAGGCGCTCCTAGTCGACGATTAATTTTGTTCGAAACGAAAAAAGAAATACTTCTGAACAAGCCACATCTCCTATTTTATAATGTATAGTTTATGTGAATAAAGATGTACCCATCTTTAATCACTTCGATAAATACCTACCGACCGCTGCAATCGACAAACACGACGACGACAAACACACGTCGGCGCGTGGTCCGCCTTAGCTTTTCGAATAAATTAATGATATAAATTATGTATAATTACTTATCAAAAATCTATTCTAATAGAAATCTAAACCTATCTATCTTACCTATCTTTAACAACAAATCACAAGTTGATTTTAATAGTAGGTATATAAAATATTTCGATCATAAATTCTAAAATGTATCATTTTGAAATAATATCTTTATCGTGAAAAGTTTCTGCTATTATGTTTTCAGCTTAATAGAAATCTAGGTAGGAACCTGAAGTAATATACTTATAAAAATAGGAGATGTGGCTTGTTCAGAAGTATTTCTTTTTTCGTTTCGAAAAAGAGCAATCGTCGACTGGGAGCCCCTTAAAGCATGATTTAATCCTCTTCAGCTCAGAGCTATATCCAGTGATATAGCATTGGGTAAAGTCCGTAAAGATCTTGATTTTTTTTTTTCGTTTCACTGAAAATTTTACTATGCAATAAATATTTTTCAAGCAACGTCGAGTACATTTCATAAAATACTACAAGGAACTAAAATTACTGAGATAAATTCTAAAAGCTGATCGTAAAACAAGATATAAATAGTAATTTAAAAACTCTTCAAGCATGTAGGTAATTAAAAAAAAAACGATAAACTACCCAATCTCATGAACAACTCAGAGGAAATTAATGATAATTTTCTTAACGAACTTTTCTCACTTTGCATCTAACTTATGTTTTAGGTACTGCTTATAAATAAACCTATTGTACGAGTACTACCCGTAGTTTCAGATACCCGCAGGGAATGATAGTGTGGTCAGGATTGTTAATTGTTTGTGACTGTTGGGCGTTATATATTTATTTATCTTCCTGGTTTTCTTCATTTAGCATAGCGATAATTTCCTGTGTTTCTGCCAACCTTCCGGACATCAATATTATTTTATCTGCCAATAGAATAGGATCACGACCGTAATCCCTAAGTACGGTAGATCTCTAGACACTCAGATCCATGATGATGCCTAGAAGGGGATTGTACGAGGCACGTCTAAACATTTGGCATATGTCCACATTTTGCAGTAGATTTGCATTCCATAAATGAAAATAGAGACTAAAAATACAAACTGGTACAAACTTTGCATACCTGTCAAGTTCCAATTATAATGTGTATCTATCTATATTATGTGACAGATGACAGCGCGCTGACGTTGGAGTTCTAAGTACGTGCTAAGTATGGCATAATTCATTACTGTACCAATTATTATTTATGCATTGAATTTTAAACAGGCTAAATTGATTTATTTATAGACGGACAAAAAATTGCAAATTAAATGAAAACAGAAATGTTTATAACATGGTTTGTTTTCATTTCATTGGAACTAATTTGTCCTAGTCTGTTTTGTTTGTGTGTTAACATAATGCAATTGTGGTTAAATATACTGTTATGTATGTATAAATAATGCACAACAATAAATATTGTTGAAGGCGCTTTGTTGAGCAATAATTTGGGGAAAATGTAGGTAAAGTCTTGGGTTACTGAGAATCAGACGCGAAATATTATATTATAGAGAAGACGAGAATCGTAAAGTCAACAAATTCGTAGAATAAAATTTTGAAAAAATTTTTTAGGGTAACCTAATGTTTTTAGGATTCCATACCCAAAGGGTAAAATCGGAACCCTATTACTAAGACTTCGCTGTCCGTCTGTCTGTCTGTCTGTCCGTCCATCCGTTCGTCCGTCTGTCTGTCACAGGGCTGTACCTCATGAACCGTGATAGCTAGACAGTTAAAATTTTCACAGATTATGTATTTCTGTTGCTGCTCTAACAACAAATACTAAAAACAGAATAAAATAAATATTGAAGGGGGGCTCCCATACAAAAAACATGATTCTTTTGCCGTTTTTATAGATAATGGTACGGAAGCCTTCGTGCGCGAGTCCGACTCGCACTTGACCGGTTTTTATTTTTTTCTTACGTACCATGTGGGGTAGCGTTAGATAGGTCTTTAAAAAGTACGGAAGGATTTATGAAATATTAAGCTTTAAAGTGCCAATTTCTGTTAGAGTCGAGTGACCCCCCCCCCCCTCCGTTATTATCATAACGTTCTTAGCTGTGTAAACTACGAAACCCTACATTGCGCGTGACGCGACACGCACTTGGCCGGTTTTTATTTTTAAAGTGAACATTCTGCTTCTGAGCCGAGACCTTTATCTATGAAACTAATCAATAACAACAATAAAAACAATCCCGTGGTATTTTTGTCTGCACTCAACCGTGAGCATGTCGATGAATAAGTCGTTTGTGACAAAAATACTTGACGATATTTTGTTATGGCTGGTATATTCCCGGAACTTACATGGATCAACATTTATGTTGTTATTTGGTACTCTTTGAACACTCTGAAAACATGATTATCAAATTATCTTTATTTGTTACGAAGCTAATTTTAGAGCTCAGTTCCGATAAAGGCAATTTTTTACGCCTGTCAAGTTCTCACAATATTACGTTCTGACAGCTAACTGACTGAGGTGACTGAAATTGTATTCAATTCCATTAACCTTTAATTTACCAAATCCATTGTGAGGCTTTTATCATTCCTTCTTATTACATCTTCGGATCTAAAAAGAATCTATGCGTGTAGCTGTACTGTTGTCAAATTACACAAGCCATTACGGAAAGTCCCTAATGGAACGACACCCAAAACGAGATGGTCCTCGTAAATTGACGTACTGCCACAAACATCCTGTGTTTTACTCAACCTTTCCTTATACTGCGTTAGTATCCCTCGTATTCAAGAACGACACTATGAGAACACTTTTGCTTGAACACAATTGAGCTCTAAAGGCACACGGTAGCATGCGCCATAGTGCCGCTCAACACATAAAGTGATGTTTATGAAAAAAGATTTCGTCCACTGTGGGTGCGTATTCTCATAGTGTCGTTCTAGAATACGAGGGTAAGTATGCTTGTGTATAAAACTAAAACTACTACATACACCTGTATGTGAGAGGAAATTTAGGGTTGAGCGTGCAATACAGCGTCTGTTTTACCTTAAATCCAGCTTTTTATAACGTTATCCTGTCCAAAATTCTTAGGTAGGTAACTATTTAGTTCACAACGGTGCATATTTCAGCCAAGCATGGTGTTCGTTTTTTCTTTAACTGGAAATGGTTATGTACCCTTATGTCCTATTTAATTATTCTATATCTATCTAAAATTATTTTAAAAATAAATACGTTTCTACATAAATACATTCATAAAGTCACGCCTGTCTCCCAGAAGGGTAGGCTGAGGCCACGGCTTTCCACTCGCTACGATCCTGACTTATTTTGCTTCATTCACTCTTATCACATTCCTCATGCATGCTCATCGGTTATGAAAACTCTTGAGCTGGCCTTTTTTAATAAAATAAGTTTATGTGAAAAATATTTTTTCAAATCAAGCTTTTGTAAAATCCTGAAGCTGTATACAAAGTTTTAACTTAATCGAACTATTTACTAAGGAGTTCCGTTGAACAGCTCCTGATCAGATCAGCTCGCTGTCACCATGTTATTATCACTGAAGTTACATAGGCATGCTAAATTTCAGATTAATTGGTTGGGGGAGACTTTAAAATTCAGTGGGAAGGTTTGACTTGCACAATGCACATACTCACTAACTAAATAAATAAATAAAAATAATAAATAGGATCACGACTGTAATCCCCAAGTATGGTAGACATCCTCTTAGATCTTCAGACGCTTAGATCCTTTGAAGATGTCTAGTGGGGGGTAGTCAGAGGCACGTCCAGTAGCAGTAGCTTAGCTTTTGCAGTAGCTAGCATCCATACGTGACAGGCTGCAAGCCCATCGCCGCTTATAAGAAGACTAACTGGTTTCCTCACGATGTTTTCCTTCACCGTAGTAAGCACGTGTATTTGACGCGCATATAAATTTTTGAACAGAAAAATTCATTGATGCACGCTGGGATTCGAACCCACGACCTTCAGATTGAAAGTCGAGGTACATCCCACTCGGCCAACACGGCTTTTTTTTTACTAAATAACAAGGCAAGTTAAATAAAAGCTTTTAAAATAGTAAGTAAATTTAATTTCCTAGGTATAACTAAATGTGTAATCGCGCTCTCAATGTTTAAATTCAAAAGTGAAACATGGAAATTCACCATTAAAAGTTTCGCTAAATGGAAGCCTCATCCTTAATATCTTATTCTGGCAGTTTAACCTTATAACGCAGTTTCCGCGAAGGTTTAAGGGATTTAAAATTCAAATGAGAATGATAAGTTGTAAGACTATTATTATTTGTGTGTGTTTTACTTCTATTTTGTTTTGTATTTAACTTTATCATCATACTAGCAGTCCGCCCCGGCTTCGCATGGGTGTGAGAAGACTTTATAATATTTGATACCTTATTTTTATAGCCTATATGTTGCCGAGGACTAATAGGTATATAACAAAAAAAGTTTCATCAAAATCTGTCTTGTAGGTTTGGCGCGAAAGCCGGACAACAGCCAGACAGATAAAAAATTAAAAATATATTTTTTTTGGACGTGTTGCTTGTATGAAGACGAAGTATTTTTTTTAGTTTTTATTTAATGTACAGAATTGAACTCTTCTACAGTTTTATTATATGTATAGAATACAACTACATTGCTTTCCGCGACACGCCTCGGCGATTCTATTGTTTTAATCTCGTAGGGAAAAAATAATCGCTTCTTGCGAGATAGTTTAGTTTTTATTTAACTTTATTTTCTTGCACCAAGATGAGATTTATTTTCTTCACTCCTTTGTTCTTGTCTCTTTATTGCATTCAAAAGTACTTTTTAATTAGTCAGATTGTACTGAATCTTTTTTATTTTTATAAATTTGTATATGATTTTGTTCCAGTGTTCAAATGAAAAATGAAATTAAATAATAATAAATTAATATAGGCGGACTATACAACATCTAGCCCCAAACTAAGCTTGTACTATGGGAACCAGATAAGTGATAGAATACTTATATACTTTTTTTTTTTGTAAATATATACTTATTATACATAGTAACACCCAGACACAGAACAAACATCTATATTCATCACACAAATGTTTGCTCTGAGTGAGGATCGAACCCACAACCTACAGCGCAGAAGGCAGAGTTACTACCAACTGAGCTGTGAGGCTAGTCTAGTCAAATAGGTTTACGACTATAACCAACCGCAGTACATATCCTCACAGATCTCAATTTACTCGGATCTTTGAGTAAATTGAAGATATCTAAGGAGATAGTCAGACGTCCAAACCTTAAATTTGGCACATGCCCACATTTCTAGTTCAAATATCAAAATATCATAATTTTATTTGTATATTTCAATAAATATATTTCGCTTTCCCAAAACTACGACCCCTTACGGGATTACCTTCCGCAAAGGGACTATTCGACTTCAATTGAAAATCCTTCAAAGAAGCTTTGTAGGAAATCTTGCGCTCAGCATATAATTTCATATTCATTATATTATAGTTGGATAGTGGAATTGTGTGAATAGTAACTGGCGCATGTGGCTTGAACAATTCTCGTTAATATTGAAGCGAGAACCTCTTTGTCGCGTATCGTTTCAACGCATAGCAAGTAGCAAGCCGCGGGCTTGGGTGCTAATATAACATTGATTGGATAATTTAAGGCAAACTCAAAAGATATAGGTCAAAGACCCGGTTGAGTGCCTACCCCGGTTTTGGTCATTTTAAATTTTTGCAGTCAATAATCACTACATAGTATAAAGCAAAGTCGCTTCCCGCTTCCCGCGTCTGTATGTATGCTTATATCTTTAAAACTACACAACAGATTTTGATGCGGTTTTTTTTAATAGATAGAGTGATTCAGGAGGAAGGTTTAAATGTATGAAACCCGTGCGAAGCCGGGGCGGGTCACTCATATCAAATAAAAAAACTTGAGAGGTGTCAAGGTGTCCGGTGGACACCCAGTATGGAACGAAGTTCCTTTCGATTAATTAGTGAAAAAATCTATGCTATATTTAATGATAACTGTACAATGCGAAATAGAAAGAGAAAACGAAAATAACTGGCTTGCTTTCTATCAGAGAAAGAGAGACAGACAGAGAAACACGCGCACGCCGCACGGCTTACAAGTATAGCAAAAAGTGTCGTAACAACTTTTGGTCTTAATTTTTTCCGTCTAGCCCCCTTTCGCAACGCGCGATAAGGAACTTCGTTCCAATAAACTTGTTTAAAAAATATAGTTAATACAATTCTTTGTCTATGGTTCGTTTTGATTAATGACAGTTGTGATGCGTTATACCTCTAGACTTGATTGACCACTACTAAATAGAAAAAGAATTAAAAAAAAATCGTTTCGTTTATTTAAATATGAAATATAAATAAATCAATATCGCCTGTTACAAAACCTTAAACTTTATTACTCAATGGAATTTGAACCAAACAAACGTACATACACGTTTTTGAGTAGTAGGTATCCACTATTTATTCTTGCTAGTAACTGAAAACACAGATATTGTACAATTTTAAAACTATTGCGATTAGTAGACATAATAAAGGTTGAGTCTGCCCGTGACAATAAATAATAAATATAGGTGGACATTATCACACAGTGCCATCTAGCCCCAAACTAAGCAAAGCTTGTACTATGAGAACTAGATAACTGATAGAATACTTACACACTTTTTTTTGTAACTACATACTTAACATACATATTAGCACCCAGACACAGAACAAACATGTATGTTAATCACACAAATATTTGTCCTGGGTGGGGATCGAACCCACAACCACAACCACAATGGCTATTATAAATTACGTTTCAAAAAACTAAAAAGAAAACCAACGAAAATGTTTCGACCAATCAAAAAGTCAAGGGACAATATTAGTTTTTATTTTTTTTGAAGTAACTATTAGTCCTACATAATAATAATATAAATAAGACCAACTTGAGACTATTCTCTACACAGAAAAAAAAACATTCAAATCGGATCACCTGGTAAAAAGATATGCGTGTCATGTGAAAATGAAAATGAAAACATATTTATTACAACGTAATAAAAGATATAACTAGGTACATACTATCTTAACTAAATTTACAAAATTTCGTAGAAATCATTTAGCACAAGGGATTTCTTTCAGTCCCTCACTAGGCCTGTATCGAGGAGACTTGATTAGGGTTACTTTAGCGATGTGCCACAGGAGACAGATACATAATAATATAACTTAAACGAGAACAATCATCACAAAAACCAACAAAGATACAAATTAATATATTATAAATGTACATAATATAATATATATAAATATTTAAATTATAGATCAATACGTGTGAGATAATAATAATATAAAAAAATTGGAGGAGAAGAACTTGCTTTTCTAACTATCGAAAAAAATATCTAAAAAAAAATATATACTACTAGCAAACCCGCGACAGACGTTATCCTGTCTAAATTTAGATAATCGCATAGAGTAACACACGTTGCTATGACGACTGATGTTAACACGTATGTAAGATTCAAATCATTCCTTTTGCGTTTTATTATCATTTTGGGGATGTTTTTCATATTTTAAAGTAGTCTATTATTTATTCGGGCAATATATCTACATCTACAGCAAGTTTCAACGTAATCCATTTTGTCGTATAGGCCTGATTGAGGAACAAACATACACTTTCGCATTTATAATATTATTAGGATATACGCGTCGACTTGTGAACCTTGTCCGTTTTTCGTCGGTTAAATAGTCGAAACGTCGAGAAAATAAATTAAAGGTAATAACATAAAGTCGCTTGTAAAAATCTATAGATATTGTATAGATTTACGTTTCCTAGGCGTCAAAAAGATTAGATATGTTTGTATAAGCGCGCCTAAGTAGCCTTTAATGTTTTTGCTAGATTTTAACCAAAATCTCAAGGCCTCTTTCAGCAGACCTCAGCCTGCACAAAAACTGGGTAGATTGCTACTGCCTACATTAAATAAATCGTGGTCGTTAGCGAAAATTTCAGTTGTTCATCCGCCTTTCAGGGAAGCATCGCTTGGGGGTTATGAATTGTGAGCCCAACGCCTACATGATAATGAGCCTAGTTCGCATTGGCCACTTTAACCAACACTGAACAATAACTTTGTGATTATGATAAATTTACGTTAATCTAGTTTTTACAACTTCTCTGATGGTAACCATTTTGCTCCAAAATTTGTTACTTATTTATGTTGATAACTCATAAATTATTTAACAAAATCGAGTAAGAAATTCAAAACTAAATGTAGTTACTTTTTAGGGTTCCGTACCTAAAGGGTAAAAACCCGATTACTAAGATTCCTCTGTCCGTCTGTCCATCTGTCTATCTGACACAAGGCTGTATCTCATGAACCGTGATAGCTAGTCTGTTCAAATTTTCACTGATGATGTATTTCCGTTGCTGCTATAACAACAAATAAACACAGAATAAAATAAATATTTAAGTGGGGCTCTCATACAAAAAACGATTTTTTAATGGTAGGGAAACCCTTCGTGCGCGAGTCCGCCTCGCACTTGCCTGTTTTTTTTATAAAATGATATTTATACGAGTCGGTATATTGAAAAATGTTGATCATAACTTTTAGTGTAAACGTGCATCGCGACATCAAGTCCCTTATGTAAATCCTTTGAAATTGCCAGATAATTAGCTTTGTGATGGCACGTTGCGTTACATTAAGTTACAAAACAAATTGTCGTGTCACAAAGTGACTACTCGTAGTTGTGATGAATTGGTAGTTTCCCTTAATAAACTTCGTTGTTGGTATTTGTACGAGTATTGTGATGTACATATTTTTATCAAGACTACTACCGAAAAATGCTCAAAACATAAATTTTGAAGGATTATTATAGAGCTTTTTTTTTTCAAAAATTTAAACCTAAATAATTTACCTTTTTCTAACTTTTTACTACCATTGAATCTTGTTGCTGCAATGTGGTTTGTAGATATGTGACACAGCGCCATCTAGCTCCAAACTAAGCAAAGCATTTCCTATGGGAACTAGATAATTGATAGAATACATAATATTTTTTTTTGTAATTACTTATTTATTATAGCTACATACTACATACATACATACTTAATACTTATACTTGCTGCTCGCCCTGGCCTCGCACGGGTAGTACCTGGATAAAAATTAGCCTATGTGTTATACTGATGTATAAGCTATATTATTATAAAGTTTCATTTTAATCCGTTCTGTAGTTTTTGCGTGAAAGAGTAACAAACACACACACACACACACACACACACACATACACACACACACCCACTCACAAACTTTTGCATTTATAATATTAGTAGGATTAACACAGAGCACAGAAATGAAACTGAAAATATTGGGTTGCTGACGATTCGGACACTTTATATATACACTTTATGACATACCCACATAAATATGCATCTTGGCAGTATGGTAATAAAAATAAAAAATATTTTATAGCAATCTATTTACTTTCTTCTACAATATTTCTAAATCCTTTGCATTAACTCAGGTGGCACTATAATATCGCGGAGCTCTCGTAGGCCACTTGTGGGATCAAGGGCTTATCTCTACGGCTGGAAGTTATTGTAAGCCAAGTTCAACGACCAGACGCTAAATGAATTCCCTGAATACTTACATTGGTAAGTGAAGGCAGCGTATATCAATCAATGCCCCGGCAGAGTATTTGATCAGTAATCCACTTGATATCCTCATTAATTACAAGTTATTTGGAGCACAACTAAGATGTATGTTTATGCAGCAAATCAATTCGTAAAATATGTATTATGTATATACTCGTATATCACCGCCTGATAATCCTAATAATATTATAAATGCGAAAGTTTGTAATAAGGCTGCTATGTTTATTCCCTAATCAAAAATAAACGACAAAACGGATTATGATGAAATTTGTATATTAGTATGTAGATAAAAAATCAGAATAAATAAAGGGGGAACTTATAATCCAAAAAAACAAAAACGCAAAAAGGATGGTTTTGGTATAGATGGCGTTGGTGTGCACAAAATCTGACATCACAGACTAAAAAGCATTTAGTCGTCATAGGAACGCAGTTTTGACTAGTGAATGATACGCATTCTACCAAAATTCGTAATTTATTTTATCATTACAAGGTTTGTAGGGAAAAAATTGGAAGTTCCTGAAATTGCTTTTTCCTATGCAATTATTAAAATTTGACAGGACAACGTCTGTCACGGGTCGGCTAGTATTATAAATACGAAAGTTTGTGAGTGAGTGAGTGTGTGTGTGTGTGTGTTTGTTACTCTTTCATGCAAAAACTACTGAACGGATTAAAATGAAACTTTACAGTAACATAGCTTATACATCAAAATAACACATAGAGGCTACTTTTAGGGTTCCGTACCCAAAGGGTAAAAACGGGACCCTATTACTATTATTCAGGTACCACCCGTGCGAAGCCGGGGCGAGCAGCTAGTATATATTATATCTCTGTTTATGTTCCTACCCAGTTAAGCAGAATGCTGGTATTGATTTTTTTATCTTTACAAGCTGACCCGGCGAACTTCGAATCGCTTTAGAATTAACAAATGCTGTGTTAAGTTCCCGTTCCCGTTCCCGTTCTTGTTTTCCTGCTTTTCTCTTGAAATTTTTCCTGAATTTTCTTTGCTATAAACCTTACGGAGCCCGAGACCTTTCCAACGAATGCAAAATCGTGGAAATCGGTTTATGCGTTCTGGAGTTATAGCGTCAGGAAGGAAAACCCGACTTATTTTTATATTATAGATTAAACCATTACAAACATCTAGACAAAAAATAGAATGCCAAATTCCTTGAGCTATATTTATATTTTGAAAGCTATTCTTTTTTATTTTTTCGTCCACAGTATAAAAATATGCCATGAAATCATAACTTCATTAACATTAAGCTGCTGACAGGCTGACAGTGTAATGCAATAACATACTGTCAAGCTTTATTCCTTATTTGAAATATTGATCTACTTCTTCTTCGATCAGCAAGAATACAATCTTAAACCAGTCATCATAATATTATGGTGCTTGCCGTGTTCTCAATTTTTATCGCACACACCAGTCGTCATGCAAACTTGGTACACGGCTTCGCCTCGCATGTAAATCATTCTCATACATTATCTACCGCCTGGCTGCTAGAAATTAACTCAATTTAAAATAAAAGTTTCTGAGCAAAGTGGTGCCTTTTACGAACCATTTATTAACCGACGAAAAGAAGGGGTTCTCAATTTGAGGCATATATTTTTAAATTTTTCTTTAGTGCTATTTTTTGTTAAGTATGACCGAGCATATCTTTTTACCAGGTGATACGATTTTAATATTGTACAAGCTGACCCGGCGAACTTCGTATCGCTTTAGAATTAACAAATGCTGTGTTAAGTTCCCGTTCCCGTTCCCGTCTAATTTTCTAGTCGAATTGATATTAGATTCCTAAGCAGGCTGATTTTTCTAGTAAATCCCGAGTCATCAAATAGCATCTTTAATTTATTCCACAATTCTTTCGATGTTCCGACGTTCTTTATGTGTACGTAAAGAGCTGGATCGATTGATAGAATCAGCTTGGCTTTTGTTTTCGCATCATCTGCAGCTGCTGGCGGCTTATCTGGTTGGGGTTTTATGCACTTAACCATTCCTTCCAAAACCAGAAAATTAGCTGCTGCGAAACACCACTCGCTATAGTTCACGTCCTTTTAATTTAGGCACGCTAATTAAATAGTTCGAACTAGACGCCATGTTTGACACGCACGTTTTTTTCACTTTTAGAAATAGTCAGTTTTTAGTTTACACACTCCAGTCTGGAGGTAAAACACACAGTCTATTGTCCACCACGCTGGTAATACTAACAATAAACTTATAAACTTGCTACTGTATGGATCTGGGCCCATAACCTAAAATAAAACAACAAGGCGTCAGCGAGAATCAAAACGAACTGCATTTATTTCATGTAGAAACCACAGACATCTAAATAGGTACAATATAAGAAGTATCTATATTTTGATATTTACAACAGTTCCCGTTCCCGTTCCCGTTCCCGTTCCTTAGCTAACCTTTACGTAATAACTTAAGACAGAAGGACCCTTAAAGTAGGGACTGAATAAATTAACCGACTTGGTATTACATGGATCTCACAACTTTTTACGGTAGAAGAACTGAGTTGCGTTGGCTTTTTTTACAAGTTATGTTTTTGATGGCATTATATATATTTTTAAGTACAATATGTAAAGACAAAGTGGTGATGTAGATATTTATGTTTTTTGGTAAGATATTGATTCTACATTGATGAAACTTATATGAAACTAGCGACCCGCCCCGGCTTCGCACGGGTAGCATGTTATTATACATATAAACCTTCCTCCTGAATCACTCTATCTATTAAAAAAAACCGCATCAGAATCCGTTGTGTAGTTTTAAAGATATTATAAGCAAACATACATACATACGCGGGAAACGGAAAGCGACTTTGCTTTATACTATGTAGTGATAGTGATAGTGACAAACAAAGGATCAATTTTATGAACAAAACCAAATTTATTATGGATTATTCCACAGACAAAAGCGAAAATACCGTTGATATCAGACCAGCCATCGTGGATTAATTGTAAATGTAAATAGGTACATAAAAATTATAAATTGTCAACGAATTGGCATAATCGCCGTAATAAGTACTAGCTGGTATTCTATTTATTTAATTTCTGCTAAAAATATGTGGATACCTAAATAATGGAAAAATATGTCACTTGTGGAATACTGATTACTGCAAAATGTGGTCATGTGGCAAATTTAATGTTCGGACGTGCCTCTGACTACCCCCTTAATAGGATGTCTATCCAAGATTAAAGTAGTGATCTTTAAGGGTTCTGTACCCAAACGGGACCCTATTACTAAGACTTTATTATCCGTCTGTCAGTCACAGGGCTGTATCTCATGAACCGTGAGAGCTAGACCGTTGAAATTTTCACAGATTATGTATTTCTGTTGCCACTAACAAAAAATACTAAAAACAGAATAAAATAAATACAAAAGTGGGGCTCCTATACAACAAACGTGTTTTATTTTTGCCGTTTTTTTTATCTATATCTATAGTAATGGTAGTCTATGGTAATAGCACGGAACTCTCGCGAGTCGACTCGCACTTGGCCGGTTTTTTATATGAAAAACATAAGAAAAGCTTAGCTTTCCAAAATCATCTTCTAAAAATCTTCGGTTCATATTTTCTGCTATCATGCAAAGTGCAATGTTGTGTGAGGATGAAATTGTTATTCAAAGGTCGATAAAATTGCACCGCGTGTAGAAACTAAAAATTCTTTGAACTTATAAAACGTTCGAAGAAACATATCTGCCGTAAAAGGGTTTCTGCAGTGAAGCGATACTTTAAGTTTTCTTGAGATATTTGAGTTACATACCGTGTCCGTTCGTACTTTAAAAGCTGTCTCTATTACCAAGGTTTATTTTTATTTGCTAAGGGTAGATTTATATTAGACTAGCTGACCCGTGCCCGCTTCGCTGGGCGACAGACATTTCTAAATTTCCGATCTTCCGAAATGATAGCCTATAAGTTGCCGAGGACTAATAGCTATTTAACAAAAAAAGTTTCACCAAAATCCGTTCAGTAGTATTTGCGTGAAAGCCGGACAACAGACATACAGACAGACAAAAATTTTAAAGTGTTTTTTTTGGCTTGTTTTACAAGACCCCTAGGAGTATTTTTTTTAGTATTTATTCAATGTACAGAATTGAACTCTTCTACTATCTACTATTTTATATATGTATAGATAGATATAGATATATATAGAGAGGTATAGATAGATATAGATAGAATAGAATATGGGGCCGTGTCCAGGCCAGACCATGAACGTGGCCCGAACAGGGCCGGGGCACGGATTTGAAACACGGCACGCCCCGGACACGGCCCGGTTTAATATAAATCTCCCTTATTACCCCCGATACAGAGAATGAGCGAAAATACTACAAGTATATGGGGAAGGATTCACGAAAAGTTAATATTGTAGTGCCACGGTATGAAAGAATCTGATGGACCAAATTCCGTTGACGGAATAAACGTTTAATATTTATCACGAGTATTGTAACGTTTTTTATCCAGTTTAAACGTGAAATGGATACAAACAACAATTAAAGTACGCAGTACGCATCAGCTTTATGTATTATGATGTATACTGATACTGTCTTTATTGTTTGTGTAATATATTGTATTGACGGATATCAGTATTTATTACAAACAAGCTATCCCGACAGACGTTGTTCTGTCAAATAACAATAATACAAAATGATCAAATTTTATTACAAGCTTTATTTAACTTTCAATGTATGTATGTAACTATGTAACTATGTTTGTTATAGTGGAATCTTGCAACTCAATTTTGAAGCAGTTATCCCCAACCTATTGAGCTGAAATTTCACATACATAAGTAACTTCGGTGACAATGCAATACTATGGTGACAGTGAGCTGATCTGATGCTATCATCAGATTAGCTATCAGATATCATCAGTCAGGAGTTGTTTAACAGACACTCACAATGGAACTCTTTAGTAAATACTTCGATTGAGTAAAAACTTTGCATATTTGTCAAGTTCCGATGACAATGTTATATGAAGTGACAGGTGTTAGCGCGCTGGTGTTCGATGATATAAATGTTTTAAAAAAGCTTGTCATTGAAAAATATTTTTATATTATAGAAGACTATCATTCCGGGATTCATAATTCTAGAAATACATGATAAATACCCGTTAGTACTAGCCGTGTTGGCCTAATGGGAGGTACCTCAACTTTCAATCTGAAGGTCGTAGGTTCGAATCCCGGCGTGCATACGCATACGCATCAAAAACACGTGCTCAAAACAGTGAAGGAAAACATCGTAAGGAAACCAGTTAGTATTCTTATAAGCGGCGATGGGCTTGCAACCTGTCACGTATGGAATGCTAACTACTGCAAAATGTGGGCATGTGCCAAATATAATGTTTGAACGTGCCTCTGACTACCCCCACTAGACATTTTCAAAGGATCTAAGCGTCTTGAGATCTGAAAGGATGTCTACCGTACTTGGGGATTACAGTCGTGATCCTATTCATTTATTTCTTTCTTTTATTTTATTTTTTATAGTACTTATACTATATTATAGGTACAATTCATGTTTGAATTTATTTTGATTATTTTATTAGATATACAATTGCCTTCAGAAACATAATTCACCTTTCATCCGAAACCTGCTACAAAGAGACAACATATTTTGTCGTATCACTACATAGTATAAAGCAAAGTCGCTTTCCGCTTCCCGCGTATGTATGTATGTTTGCTTATATCTTTAAAACTACACAACGGATTTTGATGCGGTTTTTTTTAATAGATAGAGTAATTCAGGAGGAAGGTTTATATGTATAATAACATGCTACCCGTGCGAAGCCGGGGCGGGTCGCTAGTTCAATATAAAATTAAAACATTGCTCATTCCCAGTCCAATACAACGGCAGCTGTCTCCCCTTAATTTCATTAAAAAATGGCGGCTCACCGCTGAACTTTCAATTACTGCTGCAAACGACTTCCAGGGCTTACGAGTGTAATCATAGCCGACTGTAAGATGGTGGTCATTCAATTGGCCAATGAGTACTGAGTAGGTTTGAGGCTTTATTGACTTCCTAGAAGTCTACTCAGCAACTACTCGTATCATAAACGCAAGCAATTTTGAACCTTATGCCTATATATTAATAGATGTCTGTAATATTACAGTCAGGCCTTTCTGTTAATTCAAAGCTTTAGTAAACGGTAATACGCTTTCATGCAAAATACGGGCGAAATTACCAGAGATGTCGGGTGCTAATTGTTCGGTCGCCACTCTAAATACAATTCCCATCAGTTTTAAGGAAACCTTTTATTTAGCCTTTCCACTGCCTAAAATTATTCAGTAGTAGCTGTCTCGTATATAATTATACTTTATGAATTAGAATAAGTATTTAGATACTTCTGTAAATCGGCCGCTTTATACCTGGCACACAGTGGAAGACGGAAAGACAGCGGGTTTAAAATTTATTAATTGAATTCAATAGTTATATAATCGATATAAATATATAAAACGATAAATATATACCTTATTTCGATTAGATAACTATTAAATTCAATTGATAAATTTTAAATCCTCTACGCCGCCGTGCGCCATTATGATTGTGCGCCAACTATAAGTATAATCATCATTAACTTAAAGTAGTCCACTGCTGGACATAGGTCCCTCCCAAGACGCGCCAACTGTAAGGCTTCCTGTAATTACCTCAGCTGTCACGTAGCGATTAGGTACAAACCAAAGCTTTTGTTCAGATAAAAAAGGGTTGTTCAGGTAAAAGTAAAGTCTTGGCGTTCACTAATATATGCGACCTCATTTAACATATTCTGTACGTAATATTTGTTAACGTACCTAAGCAAAACATTGTATAATTATCTACATCAAAGTAATAGGCTACATGCTTCAATGAATCCATACTTATAAAGTTATAATGGTTATTACCTACAAATTAACATTTGTTTTATCCCAGCCCTCCGGGTGTAGGTTTGGGTTTTGAATAGAATTTACCTTTAGATTATTTGGTATAACGTGGGTACGCAGTACGCAACAAGCTGTCTCGTTTTCTATTTCAACATTCATGAGGTTATTACAAGATAACTCGTAGCAGCATTTAAAACCTAAGCTGTTTTACTTACTTAACCAGCCGTATTGGCCGAGTGGGAGGTACCTCGACTTCATTTCAAAGGTCGTGGTATCAAATCCCGGCGTTCAGTAATGCATTTTTCTGTTTGAAAATTTATATGCGCATCAAAACACGTGCTCAAAACGGTGAAGAAAAACATCGTGAGGACACCAGTTAGTATTCTTATAAGCCGCGATGGGCTTGCAACCTGTCACGTATGGAATGCTAGCTACTGCAAAATGTGGGCATGTGCCAAATATAATGTTTGGACGCCGCTGAAAACCACTAGACATCTTCAAAGGATCTAAGCGCCTGAGACCTGAGAGGATGTCTACCGTACTTGGGGATTACAGTCGTGACCTTATTTTTCTTTTATATTTTAAAAACCATGTGGGATCTTGCACTCGACTTGCGTCCAGCTTGTAAGCCAGTAAGCATATTTCGATCCTCTGAATCCACAGTAACTTTCTATGCATACAAACAACTTTAGCTTTTAGAGTTTATGTTTACAGAATAGCTTTACAGTAAGTGGGTTCGAATTGTGGTCCTGTACCAATCAATACGGTAATGGTGTAACACCCCCCCTTACTAAACTATCTATCCTATCCTAATTAAACTATCCTAATTACTAAATAACTTAAACACTACGGCATCAAATACTACAACTGCTACACGCCCGACTTCATCCTACTACTAAAATTTTTGAATATAATATAATTATATTAATTTAATGTAACTTATATTATGAGAAACTAATCCTTAACTAGAACTAATCCTAATAGTTGTTATGATCTGATTTAACTATTTAAATTGGCCAAGTGATCGTCTAGTTTTTATTGATTAGGACCGTACATTGTGATAAGGTAATAACTCTGATTCTTTTAAGATATTATGATTAAACTGTCTGCCTACTTATCTACTACAATATTCTATAACAATTTAGTATACAATTGAGGAAAGTCTAGAAGATATGCTGATATTGAGAATAAGAAGTAACGAAGAATAATATTTATATATAATAAATTGGTTAGGCTTGTCAGTAATCTAAAATGTAATGTGATATACTCGGCTTAGATCAGTTCACCTCCCCGAACTGACAGTACGGCTCATCAGCACTGAACTGGGCACCGTTCCTCCGAGAGATAGACTTAGACACACCATCGGTGGTCGCTATCTAATATGGTGGGAATGATATTAACTGTTGGTGTCATAAGTTCAGTCGGTCAATTCAGTCAAGCAAGGGTCAAGAGGGCATAATCTTTTAGCAACCTAAGTCAGTGTGTCTGTGTTAGTCAAGCCTTCAAATAAATGGTTACTTTCGGATGCTAAAGAATCGATTTAATCGGTTCTAAAACATCCTATTTAGGTCTGATAAATACTTGTACATAATATAAATCATAATAAATAGAACCTTCAAGCCCATTATGAAGTAAATGTCTAATAAACAACTCTCCGTTGTTAAAATTATAGTTGATATAATTTGTGATCCAGTTATCTCTACAATCACCAGCTCAGGTCGTATCAATCAAAAAGACACATTGTACGTCTAATAAGTTAAGATTCACATTGCTCGAATCATATAACTTAAACTCCAATTGTCGAGTCCACAATGAACAGACTTTCTGAAGATTATTTAGTCCACATTCATCGGACTTTATGAAGATTGTAGGTCAAGTCCACATTGCTCGGACTATACGATGTATGTTAGGTCCTCACTGTTCGGACTTTTTGATGTATGTCAGGTCCACATTGATCGGACTTCCCGTTATAGGTCTCATGTTGAAACAGAATCTCAAATTATCTCTCTCCAAAACAGAAGACAAATATACGCGATGATTAGACACTTCCTTCACAACAAGTCAAGTTTATGTAGTTGAATAAAATATAAAATATATAAAATAGCGAAGAACTTCAATCTATTATAAATAGAGATCTAATTGAGATCTATTTCGTAAATTGTTTTTGAAGTAATAAAGTGTTTCCTGTCTTTCCCTAACATCAGTATTGTGTACCTACACTGCAAAGCGGCCATTAAAATAAGCCGTGTTACACTTGGAAAGTTGAGAGAAGTTTCAAGACAAATCAATTCAAAATCACATATTACTGTAGATATTAAGTTATAAAAACAACAAAAACAAATCAGCAAATTCTTCCACTTACCGAAAATACGATGTCCCAACCTTTTTTAACGTTCTCGACGCAATATTTCTACAACTTCTCAAACGAACACCTAGACTTCACCACACACCTAGACGCGAGACTCCTTGAAATCTGCGTTTTTGAGACACTGATTGTACACTTTGGGCTCTCCTTACATCAATGAGGTCTAACCAGAATCACAATGTAGTTGTCACCGTTAGGTATCAATTGTGTGTAGAGAGAAACCTTCTAGTCATATAAAAACCATTTAAACTGGTAGGTACTTTAAATCAACTATAGAATTACACTCAATTATAACAATAAACTTTTATCTAATTTTAAATCACAAACTTTAAGTACTAGAAAGACTTCTCTAGGGACCTACGTAGATAATTCCTACACAGCCCAAGACTCTATTCCCCATCGATTGAATCAAATATTCTAGACAAAACCCAACTCCCAAGCTAATTTATAATTACGGCAATTTAGCATTTAGATTTGAACTTAAATTATTTGAACACATAAAATTATAGAAAGCTTCTAGTTTTTTCTTTAAACGACCCAGCAACCAACAAATTGAGTCCCTTTAAAACCCTCAAGATCCCGGTAATTTCCCTTAAAATCGCGACCATATAATTAAACAATTACCTAGTTTCCCCTGCTCACACACGACCTATCCCAGCGAAAGCTCAGAGCCCAATCCTCCCGTGTCCCAGTCTGAATTTTTTCGTTTTAATTCTCCACGTCTGCTTATCTTAACTTCCCATTAAATCTCTTCTAACCAATAAGTGCTCAGCTCCAACGCTTACTAGAGACGTCACCAATACACTCGCATCAGATATACTCGTATCGAATATATTTAAATAATAGTTAGTGACTAATATTGAGTAATAACTGTGCGACCTGTGCTCTTGACTCCCGCCATCTCTCACTTTTAATGGAGAATACGACTTTGTCATATTATGTACTATGCCTCATCTCGCCACCTGCGGCGCGGTGCGACGATGTCCACTTTAATTTGACCATTACTCAGTAATAGGTACAACAACATAATACTTATAAAGCGTCATACTCGATACCAGGCATACGATAACTTATCGTAAATGTTACATTTCTAGCTTCATTTTTTGTTTATATTTGAATGAATGAAACACTCCTGTAACACTGAGTGATTGAGTAACCAAATTCGAGTGAGTGCTTGGAATAATTAATTTCTGATTTCCATTCTCGATCGATGAACTATTCTTATGTCATTGTTAACACTGACAGGTGACAAGAGACATAATTGAGTTAACTTAATTAATAAGTCAATAAGTCTCTCTCTGGTTAAATATGATTGATAATTTCGAAATAATGATTAATAATTTAGATTTAAATAAATTCTTCGACAATATCTATTTTTGCGAATTGAACGAAGTCTGACTCGTTACAGCCAACCCCCAAAATTTACGCAGATAGAATATCGTAGTTAATTTTCAATAAGTAGAAAGTAGTTCTTCGCAAAAATAAATTATAATACATAAAGATATTTATAGAATATAATTCTCCATAAATACATGTATACATATATATAATTATAAAATATAATATGTAAATAAGAATATATTTATATATATAATATCTTATTATCTAGAATAAAACAACACGGTCATAATGTAACCATAACATAAAACATACCATTATAATTACATTATAGTAGTAGTTTACCTCCTAATAAAATTTTGTTGTGTAAGTAATTTTAATTTATAAAATCTTCTAATTTGATTATATTTGGTTTCGATAACTATTGTGTGTGTGTGTGTGTATGTGAGTGTACCTATTGTAAGTGTTTTTAGACCGAGATGTCATTAGTTATAATTTTGTACCGGTGACTAAGTTTTTGATGAACCAATCAATAAACAGATATCCAACTAGCCAGTCCGATCAACATCACATGAGACAACTTGGTTGTGAGGCAAGTCAATTCTGTAATACTCTGTAGCACAAACAGCTTTGGATATCAATCTTCCATTTCCTCAGGAGTAATCTACAAAGGTCTATAGATGAGGATCTTTCCCAAGGGTTAGACACATAGCTCTCCATGCTTGGAACATCCCACAAAGTACCAATCTCAAAACCACAAGTTAATAACACTCGGAGTATGTATAGTGTGCTTTAGGTCAGATTAGGCAAAATAATGTAATTGTCTAAAACGAATCTTTTTACAAACAAGTAATAACATTTAGTGACAGGAAGTACAATCATTATCGAACGTAAATAAATTAGTATTGATGTAATATTGCTTTTCACCACTAGATACGTTAAAATAAATTAGTTGTATCTACTCGATTTTACATACGTAGTAGGTAACACTACCTACCAATGGAGGGTGACTTATTAATTCTATTTACACTTATTTAAATCTATTAGCTAGAAATATTGTTCTAAGTTGGATAAGAGAACTCTAAAATTGAATATTAACATAAATGGGTACAAATTAACTATTTTATTGCCATAGTATGAGTTCTCACAGTGTTCATTATTGGACAATTCTTTGAAACAGTCAGAGTAGATATCAGATTAGGTAGATATTTGCGTAGGTAAAGATTTTTTTGAGTTGGATGGCTTGTTGAAATTCCATTTGGGACGGGTCCCAGGCCACTCGACACTTGTAAGAATGTTAATTGGTTCGCCACGTATTTTTTGTAAGATACTGTTTAAGCACAAACAATCTCACGCTCAGTTAATCTCAACAAGGATGAAGGGAAATTACCTTCCTAAATATATTTGATGGCTAGAAGTGCTTGCGTAGAAAATAAATAATGTATCGTGTATTTAAAAAAAAAGGTACTCGGTATACTTACTAGGCGATTGTGTTTCTATTTGACCCATAAATGTGTCTATGCAAATCTCAACCTTATAGACGTAGATAGGTATAAGTACGTTTAGAATTAGTTGATTCTGTGAGAACGAATAAACAAAAGTCAGCATTTTAGACAAGACGACAATGAACAAAGACTTAACAATGGCTTCACTGTGAAATAAAATTATTACCATTTAGTTAATACAACAAATATTAGAATGTTTACATAGCGGGTTGATACAGAGGCTGGAAGTTGTGACACAGGTTACTAACAAGTAACAACGTAACAGATCCATCACTTCCCTGCAGAACGACAAATACCTTTAAATTTTATAATTAGTTTATACTTTAAAAACTTTATAAACTAAACCTAAACTTTCTTGTTGTCAAGTGACACAAGGAGGTATGAGTTTAACTGCTTTGATTTATCGGAAAGTTTCAAGTGCACAGCGGGTGATGACAGACATAGGCCGGTATGGGGATACCTTACGAGTTGACTCGATCAAGTTAAATACAGAAATGTTTTATAAATGATTTTATTTTATGGAATGGTCAATTTGAGTTTACCTTCCCTAACTTTGCATTTGTGAGTTTGATAGTGACAAATATTCTGAATCGAATAAAAAGGTTTGATCCAATAATCATGTGAGAAGTAAAGCGTGGACACTAAGAATTAAATGAAATTGATTTTAAATATATTATACAACTTGCTTCCAGGCCTTTCTTATTAGTTCAATGAAAGGTTTACTGTAAATACAATTTATAAATTTTATTATCCTTTTAATATTCTAATTTTAATCTTCACGTGCGGTGTTCCTCTATCACTTGTGTGTTATTATAGCAGGTACTTATTGCGCGACCTTAGGCGAGTGACGGAGGCTAGTTATGGGTGCATAACTGATTTGAAACTTCATCAGAATATTTATCACGTTCGCGTATATACGTTGTAAAGTTGTAAATACTGAAATAGTATTTTGTATATGGTCAGGTAAACATTTCAATTGAATTCATTTTATCATATAAAGATGTATAGTTTTATGCGTTTAAATAGAGGTTATGTAGTAGTAGTAGGTTTAGCACTAGTTACTTCATTACGGAACATACTTATTGTTTGTAATCGATTGCAACGTGGTGGATAAGTCATGGGTTTGAATTCCGTACGTTTTATTTTGTTTTAGTTATTAGATTGTTATTTTTACGTTTCAATAATTAAGAATACTTAGGTATTACAGTAACTAGTTTCAAACGTAATATCAACACTCTTGCAATCGTCGAATTGTTGGGGTATATACAAAATAAACAAAATATATATTTGATATAAAATTGAGAAATTTTAATTGAATTGATTGAAGTGCGAGAAAGGTGTGATTAGTAAACGAGAGGACTGAGAGGCCAAAAACTTACACACCGAATAAATTTAAAATAAATGTAAGAAATTACGTCTTGAAACAGGCATTAACAAGTGCTAGTATTAGTGTTTGAGTTTAAATTAGGCGTAGGAGATCAAACAGTGATTGAACAATGGCATTTTAAAGTAAAATTAATACAGGTAAAGCGAACCCATTTAGTGTATGAAAACAAGGTTTGTGTTTATATGTAGGTATACCTACAGCGCATGGGTGGCTGTTGGATTATAATCATACACTGTTGTAGAAATTGCAAAATTAATTACTTACGAATTGCATTACGAAAATAACTTTTATTATCTGTAAATACAACTTTTGGTTCATGGAATAAGCAGCCTCTTTAACTCAAAATTGTTCTATCTAAACACATTTTGTTTTTGGGACAAGGTATATAGTGTTAGATATACATATGTGGACTCCAAAGTAATACAACCAGTAGATGAGAACACTTGGTAGATAGTTAAGTTTGGTATTTTTATGGTTTTCAAAGTTCCGCGTTATGCTAGTTATATTTTATTGTCTAGGTATAACAGGTTTGCCTATCATATTTCAATGGGAGAATTCCAATAATTATCAAATCAATAATTATTCGGTTGTCAAGATTAAATTTGGATACGTGGCCCATAATTGTCATAAATGACGCCGCCGCGCCGTGAGCCTTTAATGAGGATGTTTTATCAAATTATTGTCACATTAATAAAACGGTAGATTACATTATATGTATACTAATGTATTGCCTATGTCCAGGTATTATGTTATAGCTAGGTACGCTATATATACATTAGGTACCTAATTAAACAATTGATTTTAGGCTTCTACTATGTCTAAGGAAATTATATTAGGAAAATTAATATATAACATTTAAATGTTTATTTATCTCATTGTTTTTCTAGATCAAAACAAATCTTTTTAATTTATCAATGGTTAGGAATTTTAACTCATAAACGTTTAAAATACTTAATTTATTTATTTCATGGTTCTCCGGAAACAAATTCAATTTTATATTAGCATCGTCGTTGAAATTGATAAGGTAACAACAATGTGACAATTTTTAAGTTTCTTAATGAAGATTTTATAAACTATTACTTCAGATAAATCAAATTATTAATTAATGATTTTTACAATCATATTTTATTTAATAATCTTTGTTGATTATTTAACTTTGAATGCTTTGATGGTTAGATTTGATTGGATTTAATTATGCATTTGAGTTTTAGATTTGTTCATCATAACCGACTAGATTGAAATAAGGCATACCAACGAGTATGTTACTTCAGTGATTTGAAAAAAAATAAAAATAAAAAATGTTTAGTTAGTCTTGAGAATTTCTTATAGTTTTGAAATTTAATAACGTCTGTTTAAATAAAAGAAATATATATAAGTATTCTTCATTAAAATAATTTCAACTACATAACTAATTCATAATGATGGGTTGGTTATTGTAACTTACTTATATTGCTTTACATCATATTAACATAATTATTTATTTACAGGATGTCTAGTATTTACAGGGTGTAAAATAATATTTGATTTGAAAATTAAAATACAGATATTATGATTATTCATACATAGTGGCGCAAAATTTTACTTTGAGTAACTACTCATGCTTGAAGAGCTTGACTTCACAAAGCAATGTTTGATCATCGCTTGCTTCTTGTTTCTTTGACAATAATGAAACGTTCTTATTGGAAATAAAATATTTGACTGGGTATGAAGTTTTCTTTATCCCTATCTAAATAATAAATTTATTAATTTCATAAAATGCTTTTTATTTACATATGGTAATCTGACATGTTCGGTAACTATACTGAAAAAGTATTCTTTCTTGAACCGAACTAAGGTACTCTTGATAAGGTAAAGATCTTGGAAAAGATCTTGGTAATGGTTTTTAAAGGTAACAAAATCATACAAAGAAACTCAATTGAGTGTAATGTCAAATTAAATAAATCTTTTTTATACATGAAATCTTCGTGCTCTCAAGTTTACATATAGTTGGTGTATTGTCTGGTGGCGTAAACAACAATGATTGTGGGGAGGGGGTGTGAATAATGTTCTGTGAGAGAAGAATGAATTTAAATTTTGAAGTGTAAGGGAGATGAATGCTAGATTGGAGGTAGTGAAATATATGCGATAGAGTTTAATGGAATATTGGGCCAGATGATTCAACAAATATTCTAAATTGAGACGGTTTGATTTTAGTTGGTTTTCGATAAACGATACACTTACAAAGAACTATTATGAAGGAGAATTGGTGTTAGGATACATATTTCATCAGCGATCGCTGATTTCATGAAAGTTCTTACTATACAGATAGGTTCGACCTAAAGCACACTATACATACTCCGAGTGTTATTAACTTGTGGTTTTGAGATTGGTACTTTGTGGGATGTTCCAAGCATGGAGAGCTATGTGTCTAACCCTTGGGAAAGATCCTCATCTATAGACCTTTGTAGATTACTCCTGAGGAAATGGAAGATTGATATCCAAAGCTGTTTGTGCTACAGAGTATTACAGAATTGACTTGCCTCACAACCAAGTTGTCTCATGTGATGTTGATCGGACTGGCTAGTTGGATATCTGTTTATTGATTGGTTCATCAAAAACTTAGTCACCGGTACAAAATTATAACTAATGACATCTCGGTCTAAAAACACTTACAATAGGTACACTCACATACACACACACACACACAATAGTTATCGAAACCAAATATAATCAAATTAGAAGATTTTATAAATTAAAATTACTTACACAACAAAATTTTATTAGGAGGTAAACTACTACTATAATGTAATTATAATGGTATGTTTTATGTTATGGTTACATTATGACCGTGTTGTTTTATTCTAGATAATAAGATATTATATATATAATTATAAAATATAATATGTAAATAAGAATATATTTATATATATAATATCTTATTATCTAGAATAAAACAACACGGTCATAATGTAACCATAACATAAAACATACCATTATAATTACATTATAGTAGTAGTTTACCTCCTAATAAAATTTTGTTGTGTAAGTAATTTTAATTTATAAAATCTTCTAATTTGATTATATTTGGTTTCGATAACTATTGTGTGTGTGTGTGTGTATGTGAGTGTACCTATTGTAAGTGTTTTTAGACCGAGATGTCATTAGTTATAATTTTGTACCGGTGACTAAGTTTTTGATGAACCAATCAATAAACAGATATCCAACTAGCCAGTCCGATCAACATCACATGAGACAACTTGGTTGTGAGGCAAGTCAATTCTGTAATACTCTGTAGCACAAACAGCTTTGGATATCAATCTTCCATTTCCTCAGGAGTAATCTACAAAGGTCTATAGATGAGGATCTTTCCCAAGGGTTAGACACATAGCTCTCCATGCTTGGAACATCCCACAAAGTACCAATCTCAAAACCACAAGTTAATAACACTCGGAGTATGTATAGTGTGCTTTAGGTCGAACCTATCTGTATAGTAAGAACTTTCATGAAATCAGCGATCGCTGATGAAATATGTATCCTAACACCAATTCTCCTTCATAATAGTTCTTTGTAAGTGTATCGTTTATCGAAAACCAACTAAAATCAAACCGTCTCAATTTAGAATATTTGTTGAATCATCTGGCCCAATATTCCATTAAACTCTATCGCATATATTTCACTACCTCCAATCTAGCATTCATCTCCCTTACACTTCAAAATTTAAATTCATTCTTCTCTCACAGAACATTATTCACACCCCCTCCCCACAATCATTGTTGTTTACGCCACCAGACAATACACCAACTATATGTAAACTTGAGAGCACGAAGATTTCATGTATAAAAAAGATTTATTTAATTTGACATTACACTCAATTGAGTTTCTTTGTATGATTTTGTTACCTTTAAAAACCATTACCAAGATCTTTTCCAAGATCTTTACCTTATCAAGAGTACCTTAGTTCGGTTCAAGAAAGAATACTTTTTCAGTATAGTTACCGAACATGTCAGATTACCATATGTAAATAAAAAGCATTTTATGAAATTAATAAATTTATTATTTAGATAGGGATAAAGAAAACTTCATACCCAGTCAAATATTTTATTTCCAATAAGAACGTTTCATTATTGTCAAAGAAACAAGAAGCAAGCGATGATCAAACATTGCTTTGTGAAGTCAAGCTCTTCAAGCATGAGTAGTTACTCAAAGTAAAATTTTGCGCCACTATGTATGAATAATCATAATATCTGTATTTTAATTTTCAAATCCAATATTATTTTACACCCTGTAAATACTAGACATCCTGTAAATAAATAATTATGTTAATATGATGTAAAGCAATATAAGTAAGTTACAATAACCAACCCATCATTATGAATTAGTTATGTAGTTGAAATTATTTTAATGAAGAATACTTATATATATTTCTTTTATTTAAACAGACGTTATTAAATTTCAAAACTATAAGAAATTCTCAAGACTAACTAAACATTTTTTATTTTTATTTTTTTTCAAATCACTGAAGTAACATACTCGTTGGTATGCCTTATTTCAATCTAGTCGGTTATGATGAACAAATCTAAAACTCAAATGCATAATTAAATCCAATCAAATCTAACCATCAAAGCATTCAAAGTTAAATAATCAACAAAGATTATTAAATAAAATATGATTGTAAAAATCATTAATTAATAATTTGATTTATCTGAAGTAATAGTTTATAAAATCTTCATTAAGAAACTTAAAAATTGTCACATTGTTGTTACCTTATCAATTTCAACGACGATGCTAATATAAAATTGAATTTGTTTCCGGAGAACCATGAAATAAATAAATTAAGTATTTTAAACGTTTATGAGTTAAAATTCCTAACCATTGATAAATTAAAAAGATTTGTTTTGATCTAGAAAAACAATGAGATAAATAAACATTTAAATGTTATATATTAATTTTCCTAATATAATTTCCTTAGACATAGTAGAAGCCTAAAATCAATTGTTTAATTAGGTACCTAATGTATATATAGCGTACCTAGCTATAACATAATACCTGGACATAGGCAATACATTAGTATACATATAATGTAATCTACCGTTTTATTAATGTGACAATAATTTGATAAAACATCCTCATTAAAGGCTCACGGCGCGGCGGCGTCATTTATGACAATTATGGGCCACGTATCCAAATTTAATCTTGACAACCGAATAATTATTGATTTGATAATTATTGGAATTCTCCCATTGAAATATGATAGGCAAACCTGTTATACCTAGACAATAAAATATAACTAGCATAACGCGGAACTTTGAAAACCATAAAAATACCAAACTTAACTATCTACCAAGTGTTCTCATCTACTGGTTGTATTACTTTGGAGTCCACATATGTATATCTAACACTATATACCTTGTCCCAAAAACAAAATGTGTTTAGATAGAACAATTTTGAGTTAAAGAGGCTGCTTATTCCATGAACCAAAAGTTGTATTTACAGATAATAAAAGTTATTTTCGTAATGCAATTCGTAAGTAATTAATTTTGCAATTTCTACAACAGTGTATGATTATAATCCAACAGCCACCCATGCGCTGTAGGTATACCTACATATAAACACAAACCTTGTTTTCATACACTAAATGGGTTCGCTTTACCTGTATTAATTTTACTTTAAAATGCCATTGTTCAATCACTGTTTGATCTCCTACGCCTAATTTAAACTCAAACACTAATACTAGCACTTGTTAATGCCTGTTTCAAGACGTAATTTCTTACATTTATTTTAAATTTATTCGGTGTGTAAGTTTTTGGCCTCTCAGTCCTCTCGTTTACTAATCACACCTTTCTCGCACTTCAATCAATTCAATTAAAATTTCTCAATTTTATATCAAATATATATTTTGTTTATTTTGTATATACCCCAACAATTCGACGATTGCAAGAGTGTTGATATTACGTTTGAAACTAGTTACTGTAATACCTAAGTATTCTTAATTATTGAAACGTAAAAATAACAATCTAATAACTAAAACAAAATAAAACGTACGGAATTCAAACCCATGACTTATCCACCAGTTTGCAATCGATTACAAACAATAAGTATGTTCCGTAATGAAGTAACTAGTGCTAAACCTACTACTACTACATAACCTCTATTTAAACGCATAAAACTATACATCTTTATATGATAAAATGAATTCAATTGAAATGTTTACCTGACCATATACAAAATACTATTTCAGTATTTACAACTTTACAACGTATATACGCGAACGTGATAAATATTCTGATGAAGTTTCAAATCAGTTATGCACCCATAACTAGCCTCCGTCACTCGCCTAAGGTCGCGCAATAAGTACCTGCTATAATAACACACAAGTGATAGAGGAACACCGCACGTGAAGATTAAAATTAGAATATTAAAAGGATAATAAAATTTATAAATTGTATTTACAGTAAACCTTTCATTGAACTAATAAGAAAGGCCTGGAAGCAAGTTGTATAATATATTTAAAATCAATTTCATTTAATTCTTAGTGTCCACGCTTTACTTCTCACATGATTATTGGATCAAACCTTTTTATTCGATTCAGAATATTTGTCACTATCAAACTCACAAATGCAAAGTTAGGGAAGGTAAACTCAAATTGACCATTCCATAAAATAAAATCATTTATAAAACATTTCTGTATTTAACTTGATCGAGTCAACTCGTAAGGTATCCCCATACCGGCCTATGTCTGTCATCACCCGCTGTGCACTTGAAACTTTCCGATAAATCAAAGCAGTTAAACTCATACCTCCTTGTGTCACTTGACAACAAGAAAGTTTAGGTTTAGTTTATAAAGTTTTTAAAGTATAAACTAATTATAAAATTTAAAGGTATTTGTCGTTCTGCAGGGAAGTGATGGATCTGTTACGTTGTTACTTGTTAGTAACCTGTGTCACAACTTCCAGCCTCTGTATCAACCCGCTATGTAAACATTCTAATATTTGTTGTATTAACTAAATGGTAATAATTTTATTTCACAGTGAAGCCATTGTTAAGTCTTTGTTCATTGTCGTCTTGTCTAAAATGCTGACTTTTGTTTATTCGTTCTCACAGAATCAACTAATTCTAAACGTACTTATACCTATCTACGTCTATAAGGTTGAGATTTGCATAGACACATTTATGGGTCAAATAGAAACACAATCGCCTAGTAAGTATACCGAGTACCTTTTTTTTTAAATACACGATACATTATTTATTTTCTACGCAAGCACTTCTAGCCATCAAATATATTTAGGAAGGTAATTTCCCTTCATCCTTGTTGAGATTAACTGAGCGTGAGATTGTTTGTGCTTAAACAGTATCTTACAAAAAATACGTGGCGAACCAATTAACATTCTTACAAGTGTCGAGTGGCCTGGGACCCGTCCCAAATGGAATTTCAACAAGCCATCCAACTCAAAAAAATCTTTACCTACGCAAATATCTACCTAATCTGATATCTACTCTGACTGTTTCAAAGAATTGTCCAATAATGAACACTGTGAGAACTCATACTATGGCAATAAAATAGTTAATTTGTACCCATTTATGTTAATATTCAATTTTAGAGTTCTCTTATCCAACTTAGAACAATATTTCTAGCTAATAGATTTAAATAAGTGTAAATAGAATTAATAAGTCACCCTCCATTGGTAGGTAGTGTTACCTACTACGTATGTAAAATCGAGTAGATACAACTAATTTATTTTAACGTATCTAGTGGTGAAAAGCAATATTACATCAATACTAATTTATTTACGTTCGATAATGATTGTACTTCCTGTCACTAAATGTTATTACTTGTTTGTAAAAAGATTCGTTTTAGACAATTACATTATTTTGACTATACTTATGGGTTTCGTATGATTGACACTAGATAATAATCTTTAGCTACAATAATCCTTTTCTTTGATTGAATAATAAGTAAATGTAATGTGTGTAAAATGTGTAAATAATCAGTTAAACTGGATACCACAAATTGACGCAGTTGCCGGACGTCTTCGTAAACTGATTTGGGTTTTTTTTTAAAAACCTTCGTCCTGTCGCTACCGCTAACCTTCTCAAAACTGTATACTACTCCTTATGCCAGTCTATTCTAAGCTATTGTATTTCAGTTTGGGGAGGTGCCTGCAAAGCGAATCTTATTAAAGTCGAGAGAGCCCAACGCTCGGTACTAAAGGTCATGTTATCGAAACCATTCCGCTACCGAACAGAACTTCTTTACAGAGACTGCAAACTTATGTCAACTCGAAAATTATTTATACTACATGTCATCCTTGCTCAACATAAAAAAACCGTTTTTGACCCTGCTTTAATAGACAAAATAAGAAGCAACAAAAGAGTATGTAATGTGATAAGGTGTAACACTACTTTCGCTCGACGGCATTCATACTTTTTAGGGCCGTACCTTTACAATCAATTGAATAAAACCTTACAGTATTACCCCATGACTAGCTTTAAATGTAAAACTACACTCACAAACTGGCTGCTTGACCAAGACTATAGTACGACGGAGAGTCCACTCTCTATACTGTCATAGCATTAGGTAACTATTAATCCAATTCTATAAATCGTGCATAACGACTTTTATTAACTTCAACTGGTGCATACATAAAACTTAACAAAACATAAACGCATTCACTCAAACAAACATTTACACACGCATACATACATTTTTACCTCTTTTTTCTTTTAGTTGATTTTTCTCTAGTTTTGTTTTCTTTTACATTTACACAATTTTGTTTTCCTTGAATGTTATTTCATAATACTTTAATCTAACTATAAGCTGTGGACACTACCAATTTTAAAATATGAATTCACCTGAACCACTGACTGGCGGAGGACCTAGGTATGCCATCATACAGGTTTTAACCTAGTTTGGGTACCTATGTTGTTCCTATATTTGAATTGTGATTTAATATAAGAAATACCTTTGTTTATCTATGTATTTAAGGACGTTTTTTGAGAAATAAATATCTTTATCTTTAATGATTAGTTAAGGCCAACTTAACCCCTTAGATTAAATAACTAATTTTGTTACGAATACTAGATAGCTACAGATCTATTCAAGCAACCCCCCGTCTGTGAAACTTTTAAACCTTTTAGGACTTAAATTTTGAACCTAGATATTAAGTAATATCTTTTAATAAGATAATCCAAAACTCATCTAAACATCTATTACTGTTTCTGAACACAGTATCTCTGTCTCTCTCTAATTCAAGTGTGTATTTCTTTCTCTCGTAAGCACAAAGCATTTTTATGAATATTACGTTTAAAGACTAATAAAATTTTAAGTGAGTATAAGCATAAATAGAGTAACTTCAATTAGATCGAACTTTCCATTGCATACAGTTTAATCAAATCCTATCCATTAACGGCAACAAATTGTGCGGTTTCATCCGCACTTAAATAATTAAAGAAACATTACAACTTGTATCTAAAAAATACTATTAAATATCCTGGTCATCACGGCATCAAATCGTAACACCCCCCCTGAAATAACTAACTATCCTAACTAAATAAATACTAAAATATCCTAAACACTACTATTCTAGCCACTACGACATCTAATACTACAACTGCTACACGCCCGACTTCATCCTACTACTAAAATTTTTGAATATAATATAATTATATTAATTTAATGTAACTTATATTATGAGAAACTAATCCTTAACTAGAACTAATCCTAATAGTTGTTATGATCTGATTTAACTATTTAAATTGGCCAAGTGATCGTCTAGTTTTTATTGATTAGGACCGTACATTGTGATAAGGTAATAACTCTGATTCTTTTAAGATATTATGATTAAACTGTCTGCCTACTTATCTACTACAATATTCTATAACAATTTAGTATACAATTGAGGAAAGTCTAGAAGATATGCTGATATTGAGAATAAGAAGTAACGAAGAATAATATTTATATATAATAAATTGGTTAGGCTTGTCAGTAATCTAAAATGTAATGTGATATACTCGGCTTAGATCAGTTCACCTCCCCGAACTGACAGTACGGCTCATCAGCACTGAACTGGGCACCGTTCCTCCGAGAGATAGACTTAGACACACCATCGGTGGTCGCTATCTAATATGGTGGGAATGATATTAACTGTTGGTGTCATAAGTTCAGTCGGTCAATTCAGTCAAGCAAGGGTCAAGAGGGCATAATCTTTTAGCAACCTAAGTCAGTGTGTCTGTGTTAGTCAAGCCTTCAAATAAATGGTTACTTTCGGATGCTAAAGAATCGATTTAATCGGTTCTAAAACATCCTATTTAGGTCTGATAAATACTTGTACATAATATAAATCATAATAAATAGAACCTTCAAGCCCATTATGAAGTAAATGTCTAATAAACAACTCTCCGTTGTTAAAATTATAGTTGATATAATTTGTGATCCAGTTATCTCTACAATCACCAGCTCAGGTCGTATCAATCAAAAAGACACATTGTACGTCTAATAAGTTAAGATTCACATTGCTCGAATCATATAACTTAAACTCCAATTGTCGAGTCCACAATGAACAGACTTTCTGAAGATTATTTAGTCCACATTCATCGGACTTTATGAAGATTGTAGGTCAAGTCCACATTGCTCGGACTATACGATGTATGTTAGGTCCTCACTGTTCGGACTTTTTGATGTATGTCAGGTCCACATTGATCGGACTTCCCGTTATAGGTCTCATGTTGAAACAGAATCTCAAATTATCTCTCTCCAAAACAGAAGACAAATATACGCGATGATTAGACACTTCCTTCACAACAAGTCAAGTTTATGTAGTTGAATAAAATATAAAATATATAAAATAGCGAAGAACTTCAATCTATTATAAATAGAGATCTAATTGAGATCTATTTCGTAAATTGTTTTTGAAGTAATAAAGTGTTTCCTGTCTTTCCCTAACATCAGTATTGTGTACCTACACTGCAAAGCGGCCATTAAAATAAGCCGTGTTACACTTGGAAAGTTGAGAGAAGTTTCAAGACAAATCAATTCAAAATCACATATTACTGTAGATATTAAGTTATAAAAACAACAAAAACAAATCAGCAAATTCTTCCACTTACCGAAAATACGATGTCCCAACTTTTTTTAACGTTCTCGACGCAATATTTCTACAACTTCTCAAACGAACACCTAGACTTCACCACACACCTAGACGCGAGACTCCTTGAAATCTGCGTTTTTGAGACACTGATTGTACACTTTGGGCTCTCCTTACATCAATGAGGTCTAACCAGAATCACAATGTAGTTGTCACCGTTAGGTATCAATTGTGTGTAGAGAGAAACCTTCTAGTCATATAAAAACCATTTAAACTGGTAGGTACTTTAAATCAACTATAGAATTACACTCAATTATAACAATAAACTTTTATCTAATTTTAAATCACAAACTTTAAGTACTAGAAAGACTTCTCTAGGGACCTACGTAGATAATTCCTACACAGCCCAAGACTCTATTCCCCATCGATTGAATCAAATATTCTAGACAAAACCCAACTCCCAAGCTAATTTATAATTACGGCAATTTAGCATTTAGATTTGAACTTAAATTATTTGAACACATAAAATTATAGAAAGCTTCTAGTTTTTTCTTTAAACGACCCAGCAACCAACAAATTGAGTCCCTTTAAAACCCTCAAGATCCCGGTAATTTCCCTTAAAATCGCGACCATATAATTAAACAATTACCTAGTTTCCCCTGCTCACACACGACCTATCCCAGCGAAAGCTCAGAGCCCAATCCTCCCGTGTCCCAGTCTGAATTTTTTCGTTTTAATTCTCCACGTCTGCTTATCTTAACTTCCCATTAAATCTCTTCTAACCAATAAGTGCTCAGCTCCAACGCTTACTAGAGACGTCACCAATACACTCGCATCAGATATACTCGTATCGAATATATTTAAATAATAGTTAGTGACTAATATTGAGTAATAACTGTGCGACCTGTGCTCTTGACTCCCGCCATCTCTCACTTTTAATGGAGAATACGACTTTGTCATATTATGTACTATGCCTCATCTCGCCACCTGCGGCGCGGTGCGATGATGTCCACTTTAATTTGACCATTACTCAGTAATAGGTACAACAACATAATACTTATAAAGCGTCATACTCGATACCAGGCATACGATAACTTATCGTAAATGTTACATTTCTAGCTTCATTTTTTGTTTATATTTGAATGAATGAAACACTCCTGTAACACTGAGTGATTGAGTAACCAAATTCGAGTGAGTGCTTGGAATAATTAATTTCTGATTTCCATTCTCGATCGATGAACTATTCTTATGTCATTGTTAACACTGACAGGTGACAAGAGACATAATTGAGTTAACTTAATTAATAAGTCAATAAGTCTCTCTCTGGTTAAATATGATTGATAATTTCGAAATAATGATTAATAATTTAGATTTAAATAAATTCTTCGACAATATCTATTTTTGCGAATTGAACGAAGTCTGACTCGTTACAATGGAAAACGTAATGAAGAAAGGGAGAAAAGTGTAGGTACCGGGCATGCTTGAAACACTTCACAGGCATTTTAACGTGCCGTAAGTAAAAAGTTTTACCTAACGCTTGTATAAATTATGTAGAATAGAAATAATAAAAACCGGCCAAGTGCGAGTTGGACTTGCACGAAGGGTTTCGTACCATTATCTATAAAAACGGCAAAAAAAATCATGTTTGTTGTATGGGAACCCCCCTTAAATATTTATTTTATTCTGTTTTTAGTATTTGTTGTTATAGCGGCAACAGAAATACATAATCTGTGAAATTTTCAACTGTCTAGCTATCATGGTTCATGAGATACAGCCCTGTGACGCAGACAGACGGACAGACAGACGGACATCGAAGTCTTAGTAATAGGTTCCCGTTTTTACCCTTTGGGTACGGAACCCTAAAAGGGCCATTAAGTGTCTACCAATGGGAGAGAACGACCAGAGCTCTACAAGAAAAGGTTTGATCTACAAGAAAATGTATTAAAGGCTGATATTACAATTTGTCCTCCGTTTTTTCCCCGTCATAATTATATTATGAAAAGGAATTGATAGAGTTCAACTCCTAGGTAGGTACTTAGTTCATCTACTCGAATTATTCATATTTATAATCTTGTATTCTTTACTTTGTTTTTTATGAGATCATATATATAAGCACGCCAGTAAAAAACCATTCCACAAAAAATAAATTAGTTTTGAAAAGTCAAAGCAATCAATGTATCATTTCTAACAATATTATGAACGAAATTTAACCGCAAGCTTATTAAATTTATTCTTTCACATTTACACTCGCCCATATCATGTCATTATTTGGATAAAGTTAGCAACGTCGTGAAAGGATTTAAATTAATAAACAGCACAGCTGAATAGCTCAGAAATCAGTTTCAATTATGAGTGTCACGTGTGACGAGGGTTGGTTTTACACTGGAAATAAACACACGGATCTACAGAATTCGCTTTGCATAACAATTTGACGTGTCTCCAGAAATGCAATATTGATTGCATGAAACCGGTTCGTTCTATCATCAGAGGCGTCGAGATGATTAGACTTCTTTCATTATTCATCGGTATCGCTTAGTAGCCTTTGTGATGGTGCTATGCCAGTATTATAAAATTCAATGATCTCTCTGTCCTTCTATATCTGTCTGTTAAATGATTTCAAAGTGTTTTCACGACTAAACGGTAGACTGATCTTGAAAAAACTTAACAACCTTATAAAAACTATACTTTTTTTTAGATTATTTAAGATACAATTTTGAAAGCCAATCAAAAGCTTGGACTGAATCACAGATTATTTATGAAACTACGTTGCGGCGTTCCGCATGTCATTTAGCTGCGGTAGAACCTTGTAGAATGATATGGTGGTGGCTTCTTCATCCTATTTTCGCTACTCTGATCTTTATTGGAGACCTTTTTAGGGTTCCGTACCCAAAGGGTAAAAACGGGACCCTATTACTAAGACTTCGCTGTCCGTCTGTCCGTCTGTCTGTCTGTCTGTCACAGGGCTGTATCTCATGAACCGTGATAGCTAGACAGTTGAAATTTTCACAGATTATGTATTTCTGTTGCTGCTATAACAACAAATACTAAAAACAGAATAAAATAAATATTTAAGGGGGGCTCCCATACAACAAACATAATTTTTTTGTCGTTTTAATGGTACGGAACCCTTCGTGCGCGAGTTCGACTCGCACTTGGCCGGTTTTTTATACAGCGTGAACCTAGTCGCTAGTAACAGCTAGTTTATATTATACTCATAAAAGGTTTTACGTTTATAGCGTTAATTCGTAGGCCTAAGCTCCGCTTATCATAACCAGCTCGAGTGTCGACGATACTTCTCATAAGCACATCTAAAATAATTAATGAACGACGTTATTTCAAACGCTTTTCGAGAAAATAAATAGGTTATGTCGCGACAAGAGCTCGTAGGCTCGTTGGGTCGAAACTAAATTGAGTACAACATAGGGGAGCGGTAGGAAAGTAAGTACGATAAGGATGAACATAAATTAATTAACGCATCTTTCTGGGTAAATAAGATGAATCGAGACATCTTCGCACACGGTCCCTACAATTTTTACGTTATTCTCACGAATGAATATTTATGAGCCGTAAGCGAGGCCTGTTTAACATAATTTTTTGTTTGTTTCAGATACGCATATAAATTAACTTGTGAAGTGAAAACTTATGCCGCCGTTGGTGTAAAATCGGTTGAGATTGGATTCGGAACGAAAAAATTTGATAAGTGCAGCGAAAGTTATCAGAGATGTGAGTTAGGTCGTGGTCGGTTGTCGAGGGTGGATGGTGTTGGCGCGGCGCGGGGTATGGCGGCGCGGTGCGGGCGGCGGGCGGGGCGCGCGCGGCGGTGAGAGCGGGCGTGATGCGCGCGGCGTACGCGCTCCTGACCGCGTGCGTGCTGTGTGCGGCGGCGGGGCGGGAGCTACGCGTGCTGCAAGCGGACGCGCGGGCTGCGTTCTACGTGGGCATCGCCGCGCCCGCCTCGGCCGCCGCCGCCGTGCGCGCGTTCAACCGCTCCCTCGTCGACGTCTCGCAGACGTACCTGGCGGCCGATTCGCCGCTCCATCTACGCAACATCACGCTGCTGCCGCTGTACATCGAGCTGCCAGAAGATGAAAGGTGTGCTCAATACAATTTTTCATACATCCGTCATGGCACTTTCTTGGTTCGTTCTTGGTTTATCTCGGGCAGCCTGCAGTTGCTTAATAAACCTTGTACCAACGTATATACAATAAAACATAAAACTTGCCAATTTAACATGACATGTGTCCGTGAATTTGACGTTGACAGGAAACAAATTAAAATGCTATTTAGTAGGTGCCGCTTAAATTCAATACGTACCTATACGTTATGAATGGTTTTGAGTCGATTCCACTTACTGTATTTCCGCAACTCATCCTCCAGCTTCCGCTATGTATCGAGTTGCCAAAGATGTGGGGTGAATATTTCATAACATGTACGCTACCAACTAAGATTGAGACACTCAGTAACCAGTATTTGGGGAGAGATCTAGATCAACTGTTACGTTAGTAGCGAGTTGCGTAAAATTGAATAATACTAGGCGAGAAGCTACTTTGAAAATACAATTTTGCGATCGGTTTATCCCAATTATAAGAGAGACTCCTCAAACTATGTATCCAATTTACCAGTTCAATTTGCGCTTTTGCATCACGTCTATCTGTTGGTTATTGGAGCTTTGTGAGTTCTACATTTGAAGTGGTCAATGCAACACGAATATGCATTTGTATCCATTTTTAACTGACAAAATACAGAAGAAAGATCTCAATTAAGCTGTTTTTCTTAGGTAAGTACGCGATATCTCTACCAATTATTGTTTGCCGAATTTTCATGATTCTTTTTAGGGTTCCGTACACGTAGGGTAAAATCGGAACCCTATTACTAAGACTTCGCTGTCCGTCTGTCTGTCCGTCTGTCTGTCTGTCACAGGGCTGTATCTCATGAACCATGATAGCTAGACAGTTGAAATTTTCACAGATTATGTATTTCTATTGCTGCTCTAACAACAAATACTAAAAACAGAATAAAATAAATATCTAAGGGGGCATCCCATACAACAAACGTGATTTTCGCATTCCAGCGCCATCTAGTTTCATTTGATGTTACTACGTTATTATAGGTACTTTTCGCGGTCTCATGCGACCGCTCGGGTTTTGTGAGGTAATATTAAAGAGGTTTTCAATTCCGCTGGCAGGTGGCGCTATTTTACCACTATCGGTAAAGTAAGTCGGTAAATAGGTGGTACTTGACATGATCGACTAAAAAGTTTGAATTTAAATATTGAATTCATGTAGTTAGGTAAATAGGTGGGTACCTAGGTAGATAGTATTAATTTCAAATTAATTTCGAGTTCGAATCCTGGCCGTGCATCAATGGTTATTTCTGTTCGAAAAATGTATAAAGGTATATGCGCGTCACACGTGTTTATAACAGTGAAGGAAAACATCGTGAGGAAACCTGTTAGTATTCTTGAAAGCGGCGACGGGCTTGCAACCTGTCACATGTGTAATGCTAACTACGTAGTTAGATAAATAGGTAGGTTACGAGATATTATAATTTTTTTTTATGTTTCTAGGGTTCCGTACCTAAAGGGTAAAAAACGGGACTACTAAGACACCGCTGTCCGTCTGTCTGTCACCAGGCTGTATCTCGTGGACCGTGATAGCTAGACAGTTGAAATTTTCACAGATGATGTAGGTATTTCTCAAAACAGCATAAAATAAATATTTAAGCGGGACTCCCGTACAACAAACGTGATTTTGTTTGCCGTTTTGATAATAGTACGGAACCCTTCGTGCGCGAGTCCGACTCGCACTTGGCAGGTTTTTTATTTAATAAATTTTATCTCAAGGGCCTTTCCATATAAATTTCACGATAGTTTTAATTTTATAACTACATCTTCATTTTATTTTAAAATCTGTTACATTTACTGAGTTTTCGTAAATGCTTTATGTTTTTAACTAGTTTGTACCTATGCTATACGTATTATAATGTAGAACCAACTACAAACATGCTTATAACGAAAATCTCCATCTTTCAAAACATTACAGCTCGTATTTTTCCCAATATAATCCAATTAACTCAAATTTCATTGCGAATCAACAAAAAGCTGTCTGCCTCACCGGTTCATACACTTGACTAACCAATAAAGAGTTGAAAAAGCATTTCCATTTATCATCAATCAATCTCAGCGACAATACAAGCTAACATAGCAATGAAAGTACTCAAACGCTATTCAAACACGGCCGATACGAGTCACGAACGAAGTGAAACACTTTTATGGATATCGCTTTAGTTGTTTTTTATTCGAACGGGCAGAGTTTTAGACGGCACTAGTTTCGGACTCTGATTCGTGTTATTTTTACGAGTATTCAAACTCCAACATTATGAAAACGGAGGGAAAACCGTGTTACTACCCAGCCGGACCCATAGTGGTTAAGGGTTCATTTAATTGCAAAGATATAGAATTGTACGAATTGTACTCCAAAAATCAGAAATAGTACTAGAAGGGGTCCCGAGATATTTACGTTTGAAATGGGCCGGCTAGGAAGTATCTTAATTGTCGAGTGATCGTTCGTTAAGAGATATACAGAAGTCCAGAAGACTTCGCTGTTGGTCCCACAGTTTGTACGAAGTGTGATTGCTACAATCAATCCAAAAAACATAGAAAAAATATAGATTTTCAGGTATATGTGTTCTTATAAGCGGCAATGGGCTTGATCTGTCACGTTGCATGTTAACTACTGTAAATGTAATGCTTGGTGCTCCGTGTCTTTGACTACTCCTTACATATCTTTGAGGATCTGAGTGCCTTAAGATAATTTGAGAGGATGATCGTCCCGAAGTACGATACGGGGATTACACTCGTGAACCATATATTTATGTTATTTTATAAACATAGACTGCGGGGATCAATGCAGTGCGAACATGTTCCAGTTTTTATTATTTTAAAAACTGGTATAGCGAATTTTTTTATTGGCTTTACAAATATGTTCGCATTGTTTGTCAAAAGTTAAAAAAAAAAAACAAGAACGATGACAAACACGATGTTAATATGAAAATTCTAGGTCATCTTTAAGAGTTTTGTCCCTGGTTTGTTTCTTTTAGCTATTACTTACATTATATTGAACCACAACATAGCCGCGCTAAAAGTATGAATCATATGAATGAAACGTCTATCCTATAAGGGCAATGCACTGTCAATGCAATGTCTTGGAAGACGATTCAAAACCTTATAAATACATTTTATTTTCATAAGTTAAAAATCTAATCCGATAGAGTAGGTATTGAAGTTTCATCACTACATAGTATAAAGCAAAGTCGCTTTCCGCTTCCCGCGTCTGTATGTAGGTATGTATGTTTGCTTATATCTTTAAAAGTACACAACGGATTTTGATGCGGTTTTTTTTAATAGATAGAGTGATTAAGGAGGAAGGTTTATATGTATAATAACATGCTACCCGTGTGAAGCCGGGGCGGGTCGCTAGTTTCACCTTATAAAGGATATATATTATCACTGTACTGCAGCGAAGTAATACCGCCAATTTTATTTTACTATCAGCAGACGACACGATTGGGATCGGAAAAGACTTTCGCCACAACAATAGCGATATTGTTCTGGCTTTTTCAGTGTTTCAGCGGGCGATACAGTATTACTTAGATTTAACAGTTTTCACAACAATTTCAAAGACACGTATTTGAAAGAATCAAATCGAATAAGAAATATTATCTTGATCGGTATTTGATCCAAGTATAAAATGTTCAATAACCGAGTTCATCGAAATATGTATATAAAAGAGTTGACTGACTGACTGACTGATCTATCAAGCCTAAACCACTGGTTTTAGAAACTGGAAATCCAGAGGGTGTATTTATTTTAGTATGTGTGCACACAAAGAAAGAAATTTCTGAAATTTAACACCTAATTCATTCAGAAATTGCAGCAGAGGTTGAATTCTGTTTGAAAATAACTTTACAAGAACTTTACAAGGGTTTCCACCAGTTAATATTTGAAACATTTTTTCCTACAATTTTATAAAATCTACGGCAGGTTTGAGCGCTCATCAAACTTTATTCAATACAAAACTACACAGGTGTCTGCAGTGCCAACGTCAACTTTAGGATCGTGATATTTAATCATTCATACCTGATTCAACCAACTAAATATTTATACGGACAACGATACCTGAGGCGCTTGTCTGTCATATTCGTTACTTTGTGCTATGTTAGTAACGCTTAATTATCTCGTTTGTAAGACCCCATTTTGGTAAGAAGGTACCTAAATATCTAAAGAAGTTCAAATAAGTACCTAAGTAGGTTACTTATTTAAACCTGTGATAGTTTATCTCTAGAGCTTCTCAGTTAACATATGCAAAATAGTTGCATATAGCAATTTGTTCTCTATTCAACCGATCTGGAATACTGCTGGTATTAGAATTCCATGTGGACAGACAAGAATAATGTTCTTAGGGTATTATTATACACAGATTGAGCCGAAATCGAGACAGCTAGTTCCTAGATTCAAGAGGATAGAGAATTACTACAGAAACTACAGAGCCATCTTTCGTTTTAGTAGGAATTTTATTTCATGTGGCTGTCATTGTTTCCATTTTACAGTTTTTCTAGGGCAGGGCAAGTTACTAACCAAGTATTATTCACTAAAATACACAAAACATTTAAATTTTGTGAAGGTATTTTGCGAGCTAACCAAAGATTGGCAAGACTTCCCAACAAAATGCAACCAGGTCACGTTAGCACAACATATGATCAACAGCTATTCTAATACGGAGTCAGGTCTTGCTTTCCTTAAAAGAAGCATCATCATCATCATGTCATATTATTTTTCATTAAATCTAAAGTGATAGATTCGAGCTCTCCGATGAACTGTTAAATAGAACGGAAGCCAAGTAGGTATGTAATTTGTATTGTGTTTTGTGTATTATAAAAAAATGTAAACCCTCGTGAGACGCAATTGTAACATATCGAAATTATTATAATACAAAAGAGCGTGACAGACGCAATCCGTGGCGACGCGTCGCTAAACCAACAGCAGGTCCGACTTGCCGCTTTAGATGTTTCACATCAAAAGTATTCCCTAATCAATGAAAGCACCCGAAGCTAAATCGGTCGGAACAACGTCCTGTATTTCAAACAAAAGCATCGCAAAACTGTGTAAGCAGAAAATACGCTTTCTGTTTTCTAATATGGGACATTACGTATGCCTTGACCTAGATAGGGGATACAGACTGCGGTCGGCCTAAAGAAGATCCTAAGCGTGCAATTTGTTATGTAAATTTATTGCCTGATGACGTAATTGTTGGATTGCGCTCGAACACTCGAGTTAGTTCCAGTACGGTTCGACTGTTGGTTTCAGCTATTGTATAAGCTAAATGCTCTATGATTGATACATTATGATCATAACTGCTTTTTGGCTTCTTTGAGTGTGGTACATGGCGACAATGCCACGGACACACACACACGCACGCAGAGTTATTTTTAATTTCATAGCGATTCATGGCCCGTGTAGAAGTGAAGGAAGGAATTAACTGCTAAGGAATGCTGAATCAATATTGCGAAGCTAAGCCACAGACCAAAGACGATGAAGACGTTTAAAATTTAATACAGATGTAGTGCTTGCAAATCAAGAAAGGCAAATGAGAGCCGTTTAGTGTGAGAGTTACCTCGACTTTCAATTGGATGGTTGAGACTTTGTATACCTTAACATTCGTTCGTGCTTAAAAAGGAATCCGTGAGGATACCAGTTAGTATGCTTATAAGCGACGGCAAATGTAATGTTTAAACGTGCTCCTGACATCACCATATAGACGTTTTTAAGGACCTAAGTGCTTGGAGATCTGAGAGGATATTTACGGTACCTACTTAAAGGTTGCAGTCGTAATAATATATTTTAAGATGTCTTTTCGTGAAAGGTTAACACGGTCATTTTTTATTGGTTTATTTATAACCGGATGAGCTTTACTTTAGTAATATATTCGCAGTATAATCTTCACCTAGAACGTGGAAATGAGACTATTTATCATCTGTCTCAGCGGCACTCTGAGCACAATCGTAAAAGCCACTTCAGGCATTACTCGGGGGACAAAACCCACGTAGTTTAGTTTATCTAGGCCAAACTTAAAAATAATGAGTCTAGATCTCCTTTTAGGTTTGAGACACATCTGCTGAAGAGTATGTAAAAACAAAATGGAATATAATGATCTCTAAAATTGCATTTATTACTTAGTTTTCTTCTCTCTTGGAAAAGCGTTCTTTTTTAGGGTTATTTACCTATTAAGACCTATTACTAAGACTTTGCTGCCCTCTGTCCGTCTGTCTGTCACAGGGCTATATCTCATGAACCGTGATAGCTAGACAGTTGAAATATTCACAGATGATGTATTTCTGTTGCCACTATAACAACAAATACTAAAAACAGAATAAAATAAATATGCTCCCAAACAACAAACGTGAATTTTTACCATTTTTAAAGATACGGAACGTACGGAACCCTTCGTGTGCGAGTTCAACTCACCCTTGGCCAATATGTAAAGTGAAACCGTGAAATAGTGATACCTACTCACTCACGTTGCGAGTAAAAGAATCCAAAATATTTTAATTTTCTTATTCTTTCGTCAAACTATCGTGATTAGTAGACCTAAGTATAGACTTTAATACGGGTGTTTATCACGTAATTACCTTTAATTTATTTGAGTCTGCCCGCAATCATGGCTATTGTAACATAACCGAAACGTCGCGCGTCGGGAAAATAAATTAAAAGTAATTACGTGATAAACTCCCGTGTTAAAGTCTATAGTTATTTTAATTTTCAGTGGCAAGGAGTCTATCATAGGGCGGGTGGAGAAGAACAACATTCCACACAAGTGAAATATCATTCTAAGACAGTTATGTAACCGATTTGGCTGAAAATTGGTGGCGAGGTAGCTTAGAACCAGGAGACGGACATAGGATACTTTTAAACGGGAACAGGATCGGTAGTTTTCGCGTACCTATGATAAAACATTGTTCTCTTAAATTTGCGTAGCGAATATCTGAAATAGTAAAATGAACCAGAACAGCAGGTAAAATAAAATGAAATCTGTTACTAGCAAGGTTTTTTAACTCATTTAAATGGAGGGATTGTTTTTTATTTGCACACGTCGTAAGGGATATCGTTGGGCAGGCCTTTCAAAAACATTACGAGATAACATTAACACTTTTCAGAAAATCGCAAATGTTAAAAAAATACTGATAAAATATACACAGTGAAATATTTATGTATTTATAATCGTCTATTACATGGTACAAGTATGTACTACTACATCATACTTAAATACAATAATATGTTTGGCTTATTTTGTCTAAAGCTATGCATTATGCTGTTACAATGGTAAATACAATACAATGTAATTATCATTTGCTCATATAACTATTTACATACATTATTGAAATGCTACTCAAGTTTCGCACCAAAAATTTTCAGCTCCTCCGTGTCTGTTTGGAATTTGATATTACACTGTTTCCCAAACTTCTTGTATGGAGTCTGGTACAAACATTCCATACCAGCTTTTTCTGCAGATATTTGCGCTTTCACACTCGTGAATATACCACCTGTTGCTCGAAAACCCAGCTCTTTCGATAGGTTCTTCCTGAAATATGAAACGCTTTATTAAAATAAAAGTACAAAGGCGAAGTGGAATACGCAAAAAACGCTAATACTCCGAGGGAAGCGAATGTAGAAGGGAATTCAAATCTTTTTTCGCAAGAAATGTCTTAATTTTATCTTAATTCATTCTCAGCGCTGGAGTGACACGGGTAATGTTGTTCCATGAAAAAAATTATGGAATTTACCCACCTCGCGCTAAGTAACTCGACGGCAATCCCCTGCCGACGGTATTCGGGAGCGACAGAGAGGCCCGTTCCCATAAGGTATGCATTCACGTCGTACTTGTCATAAATTGCCGTCACTTTCATGGCCTCAGCAAACATGCGTAGAGATAATAAACCCGCCTTAGTTTTCGGCTGTAAAGCGATAGCGGAGTAATATTAATGATGTATGACGTGGTTTGGGGTGAGGATATTATTGAATTATGTTCCGCACGTACCGTTTTTGGTACCGTTTTAAATCATAAACCAATATCGGTAAAATATGAAGGAATTGATGTTCAAGATATTCAAAACTATAATTTGACTGCTTATAGAGAATATTGTGATGAATTTGAAGGATGCTAGAAGGGTCGTCCGAGATAGGCAAAACGGAAATAAATGGAAATGGATTCCGAGGATGGGAGTGATGACGGTGGCGACGAAATAAAACCTAGAATACAGAGATCAAGTTTATTTAAGTTGCTTTCAGGCATAAAAGTTTTGCGTTTGTAACAAAGGGACAGCAGAATTTTTTGTGACAGAGATAAATTATTACAAGTGATGGCTACAAAGCTTATAAAACAAGGGGTTTACTCTGATTCCCAAGTACGGTAGACAACTTCTCGGATCTCCAGGCGCTTTCAGATCTTTATAGATATCTAAAGGGGGTAGTCAGAATCAGGTCCAAAAGTTACATTGGCACATGCCCACTAATTCTTAAAAGCTCATCGCTTATAAGAATTTTAACTGATTTCCTTACGATATGTTTCTTCACCGTTTGGAGCACGTATAATTTTTCGGTTAGAAAAATGAATTGATGCACGCCCGGAATTCGAAACGACCTTCGGATTGAATGTTGAGGCACGTACTACACGGCTTTAAAAAAAAACACGACTGTAATCCCCTAGTACGGTGGATAGGAGTCTCCAGGCGCACAGATCTTTGAAGATGTCCAAAGGTGTCAGAGGCACTTTAAAACATTTTATTTGGCACATGCCTACATTTTACAGTATAAAGATGATAAAAATTGTTGTACCGGACTGTGATTGACAAAGCGTCCTTTTTCTTGCGGCATGCATAAGTTGACAGCTACGAGAGTGCGACCAGTGCCATCGCCTTCTGCTAGAAAGCAGGCGATGCTCATTCTTTGTCTAATTATCGATGACAACAGCACACGGTATTCCTGGACCGCGTCTAGATCTTTGGCTGTACCTAAAATTTTAATAATAACTAATAAAAAATATTATCGGCATCCCCAAGCACGGTCCCTTGAAGGTCACTAAAGCAACCCCCTTTAGAGGCTTGTCCAAACATTAAATTTGGCCATGCCCACTTTTTGCAGTAAGCATTCCATACGTGACAGTTTGCAAGCCCATCTTCTAACTGGTTTCCTTTTTTGGGCACGTAGTGTTAATGTGTAAATAAATTAAACATAAATAAATATAAATACTCGTACAATGACCAAATCCAATTAAAATAGAGATCTGTGTTTTATTCAGCTAATTACTTTCAGCATTGAGGGTTTGTATTCGCCATAATTATTTTCTTAGCGAGGAACGTTTCAATGGGGTGTAAAGTTGGGTTCAAATAAGCAAATTTTTCATTTCCATTGTAAAATTAATTAGGATCCCAGAGATGAGTCCGCATGGGTTCGGATGGTGGCTCGTTGAGATGAGGGCGAAAGTTTAAATAGATTTAATTTAAGATAGAGATCCTTACCGAAAGGGTGTCTAATGACTCCACATTAGAGGTTTTTCCCCGTTCTCTAGATAATTGGGCACCCGCTATACTAATGACCTATGTATTTTTTGCGCGAGGGGCTCAATGTAAGACGGAGATTTTGGGTAATTGCAAAAAGTTCCAATGCTTTGATTACATAGCCGAGTGCTTGTTATGAAGAAATTCTGCGGTATTCATATAAATATTTTGTATTGCTATACAGAGGTTATGGCAGTGTTATAATTTATAAAAAGAAAAGGAATAACGTCACATATGTAATCCTCAAGTACAGGTAGATCTTCTCAGATCTCCAGGCGTTTAGATCCTTAATTCTTGAAAACTTCTGTATCTTTAGTATTTGGGATTCTGTTCTTTTAAGAGATATACATATTTTATAAGACATCTTGTTGTTCGTATCATCAAATTCAAATACAATTTTAAAATCAAATTAAAAAAAACTTTTATTCATTGAAATCACTTAGAATCTTCATTATTTTTTTTTATATAGTTCAACTAGCGACCCGCCCCGGCTTCGCACGGGTTTAATACATATAAACCTTCCTCCTGAATCACTCTATCTATTAAAAAAAACTGCATCAAAATCCGTTGTGTAGTTTTAAAGATATAAGCAAACATACATACATACATACAGACGCGGGAAGCGGAAAGCGACTTTGCTTTATACAATGTAGTGATAGTGATTCAATTTTTACGTCTTTGTACAAATAATATTTTAGTTTTTATAGTAAGCCCTTATATGTTGTCATTTGATAATTTGTTATCCACTCAAACGTCCAAATGGACTCCAGTACACGATTATATAGAAGGTACACATTGCATAAATTCCTACTTACCAGCAGTAGACCACCAAACATCCTCTCTGATATAGTTTCCAAGCATAAACTCAACAGCGATACTCCACATGGAGGGAGGTATATCCTCTATCTCAAACTTAAGCGTTCTCCCATCCTCATCTGTTCTCTCAAAACGACTCCACACTTTAGGATACTCTCGAGCTGACATTGCTTTATCGTAGTGCACAATAGTGAAGCTTTTAAAGCTTTAAATTTCAAATGAACTGAGGCGTCGAACGTCTTAAATCAGACTGAAGTGTAGGCTAATGCGTCTCTTTTACGAGTAGCTTCAGTATTGTGAACGTTAGAAATACCTTCAACTGATTGTATAACTCCATACAGGATGTAAACCGCTTCAACTTTATTTTAATCCGCAACAATTATACCTTACTCTGTCTTATTTTAAATTATCTATAACGTAGGAATATAGAAGTCTGCAGAAACTTCCTTTAATACTCGAAATTACTAACTAACTGTAGTCAGGTACTATTTATGTTATTTATGGTCATAGTCTACATCTATAAGGTGGCCAAATTTTACATAAAGCGATTTTAAAAGTCCAAATATAGTTATTTTATTGTAAGTATATAGTTGAAAAGGTATCTTTACACCTTTATGTGACAAACGAAACGGTATCAACACACTCAAATTTATCAATACAGAGGGACATATTTTGTACTTGAAGTCTTCAAATATTTGGTACTCAAGAACTTTTAACCTTTACCGCGTCCGAAACAAAATACTCTGAAACCCATACCCTGTAAAACAGGGAATTTTCAAAAAACTTTGTAACCCGTATTTAATTATTTGATTGAGTAGTCTACATGTTAAATTCCAAGGGTTTCCTACCGTTTTTGAAATGTATAGAATAATTTTAGAAATATATGGGGTCAATTTTTTTAATCTACTTATTCCTACCTTTCTAAATGAAAAGTCTTTACATTTAGCGGTTTATTGTGCATTGTCTTTGTCTATATTAGTCAATCATCTTTTAATCATCAAAGACCAGACGTCTTTGATTCTTAAAAAGATGATTATAAATTTAAATTAAAATGTATGTGGAAATAAATAGGATCACGACTGTAATCCCCAAGTACGGTACACATCCTCTCAGATCTCCAAGCGCTTAGATCCTTTGAATAGTCAGAGGCACCTCCAAGCATTATAGTTATTTACTAGCTGACCCGTGCCCGCTTCGCTGGTCGACAGATAGTTTCACATCTGATGAGATAGTATTCCAATCTTCAAAATAAATTATAGCCCATATGTTGCTGAGGACTAATAGCTACATAACAAAAAAAGTTTCATCAAAATACGTCCAGTAGTTTTTGCGTGAAAGTCGGACAACAGACAGACAGACAGACAGACAAAAATTTCAAAATGTTTTTTTTTGGCTTGTGTTATATTGTATAAAGGCCCCTAGGAGTATTTCTTTTAGGTTTTATTCAATGTAGAGAATTGAACTCTTCTACAGTTTTATTATATGTATAGATTATTGTAAGTGGAGAAGCATGATTAATTATTTAATAAACTAGCTTCTATGATGAACCAAACTCCCTTAAATGCTCACTGCTATTATATCTAGCTATTATAGCTAGCACAGAATACAACTTGCTAATTCCACCATCCTTCCTCTTCAGGGTTTGCCACTGCAACCGTCACTACAATTAATTTGAATCACCCCGTAGCTATCTGTTGTTGGAAATAGGTCAATGCGACGATCTGATCCGTGTAAACGATACTCACAGATCTAATTTGTGGTCATAATAGTATGATACTTTGATATTCATGAGGACATCAAACATTCAAGTTTCAAACTGTTTATTATGCTACTGTTGGGTAGAATACTCAAATAATTTGACCAACAGTACCTAAATACTCTACTTTGTGGGTAACAACGTAACATTATAACAATAGAATTACCTATGTTGATAAGAAGTTGTGTTACAAAATGTGTTTTCGTTGTTTGCTTTCGGCCTAATGCTTTATGAAAATATAATTATGTACATTTTCCGTCAAATCAGTTCAGTGGTAACGATAAAGAGATTCCATTGTTAAGAATTACGAAATTTATATATTTTTTTAATGTAATAAGCCGTGTTGGCCAAGTGGGAGATACCTCGACTTTCTATCTGAAGGTCGTGGGTTCGAATCCCGGCGTGCATCAATGGATTTTTCTGTTCGAAAAATTTATATGCGCATCAAAGCGACACGTGCTTAAAAAGGTGAAGGAAAACATCGTGAGGAAATCAGTTGGTATTCTTATAAGCGGCGATGTGCTTGCAACCTGTCACGTATGGAATGCCAACTACTGCAAAATGTGGGCATGTGCCAAATAAAATGTTTGGACGTACCTGTGACTACCCCCTCTAGACATCTTCGAGGATCTAAGCGTCTGGAGATCTGAGAGTATATCTACCGTACTTGGGGATTACAGTCGTGATCCTATTTTTTTTAATACTACATTGTAGTATTAAAAAAATAGGAAGCTAAAGCTGTGCAACACTCCATTTACATAATTGCATTTTTTGCATATTTTTGTTAATATTCTTTCCCAGAACCTTTTTTATTTAAGGGTAAAAGGGTAGTCATTACAATGTTTGCAGTCGTTATGTATATTAAATGCTGTCATAATATACTTTTTAAAAGCAATGCAAATGCATTAAAACAATGAAGGCTCTCGGTGAATATAAAAACTGGCTAAGTGCGATTCGGACACGAGCACGAAGGGTTCCGTACCATTATCTATAAAAAACGGCTAAAAAATTACGTTTGTTATAATGGGAGCCCCACTTAAATATTTATTTTATTCTGTTTTTAGTATTTGTTGTTATAGCGGGAACATAAATACATCATCTGTAAAAATTTCAACCGTCTAGCTATCACGGTTCATGAGATACAGCCTTGTGACAGACAGACGGACAGATGGACATCGAAATCTTAGTAATAGGGTCCCGTTCTTACCCTTTGGGCACGGAACCCTAATAAGCACGAAAATGTAAGTATTATATATTCTGGCTTACAACTCAATTTAGTAAAAGGTTTTTACCAAAATTGCTTGTGCTTCAAGTGAATCGAGAAAATCTATATTTTTCATCCGAAGAAAAGAGGTTCTTAATTCGACGTGTTTATATTGTATGCTCTTGTTATGTATAACATAATATATCTACTATATAAAATAAAGTCGGGTTTGTTACAACACATAACTCGAGAACGGCTGAACCGATTTGGCTGAAAATTGGTGGGGAGGTAGCTTAGAACAAGGAGACATAGGATTTTTAACAAGAACGGGAACGGGAGTTTAATTCTAAAGCGATACGAAGTTCGCCGGGTTAGCTTGTATTATATATATAGCATATCTTTTTACCTGGTACCTTTCAACCTAGTGGCAAATTTTTGTATAGCGTAGAAAATAGTTTGAAGTTGGTCTCATTTAAATTTTATAAGTAGGACTAATTAAATAATAGTTCCTTCAACAAACATAATAAAACTAATATCGTCTCTTGAATTCTCGATTTTTCGAAACATTATCGTCGGTTTTCTTTTTAGTTTTTACAACGTATTTTGGGGTTCCGTACCCAAAGGGTAAAAACAGGACTCTATTACTAAGAGATCGCTGTCCGTCTGTCCGTCTATCTCTCACAGGGCTGTATCTCACGAACCGTTATAGCTAGACGGTTGAAAATTTCACAGATGATGTATTTCTATTGCTGCTATAAAAAATTACTAATAACATATTAAAATAAATATTTAAAAGGGACAACAAACGAGTTTTTTGCCGTTTTTTATAGATGGTACAGAACCCTACATGCGCGAGTCCGTCTCGCTTGGCCGGTTTTTATTTTTGTAAACCTGACCCTTGCTTTACTGTAGGTATATTCACGCTAGACTGCAAATTAAGAAAGATTGTAAATTACTGACTGTAATAAAAAAAGGAGGTAAAGTTTTCCACGTAAACGCCGGTCCCAGCCATTTCCGGAACAAAACTACCTAATATCAAACTTGATGGTACAGTCAGCAATATAAAACTTGTTGGTACAGTCAGCAACATCAATTGATTAACACAGTATTCAGAAAGTTGTGTTGGCCAAGTGGGGAGTAGATATATAAATAAAAGATAGAAAACACTTTATTGCACTTTTTATAAATGCATAAAACAAAAAAAAAATATGCTCAACAATCGGCGGTCTTATCTTTATTCAGAAATCTCTACCAGACTTGACTTACAAAAAAAAGGTCGTGGCTTTGATTTTTCTGTTCGAAAAAACTATATGCGCATTACACGTGCTCGAACCGATGATGAAAAACATGTTGAATAAACCCTGTCAACCTGTCACGAGGAATGCTAACTACAGTAAAATTTGGGCAAGTGCCAAACATAATGTTTGAACGTGCTTCTGACTACCCCCATTAGACATCTTTGAAGGATCTAAGCGTCTGGAGATCTGAGAGGATGTCTACCGTACTTGGGGATTACAGTCGTGATCATATTTATTTTTATAAAATTCTAGAAATGAACAAAATTTTAATAACAAATTCTTAAACTGTATGTTGTATATAGCTGTAACTTCAACTTATTCATTTATTAGGTTGGTTCAGGCTGGCATATTGGCTTAGAAATAGGTACTCGCTATTTCTACACAATAAACGAAGCACATTTTATGATCACAACATTGAATATTATGTATACATTTAGATTGAGAGATAGCGTTGAGTTTTGCGAAAGTTTGGACTAAAAGCAAAGTTTAGAGGTGATAAGAAGTTAGAAAGACTGAGTTCCTATCTCGTTTCAGGTTCTCGTCAAAGGAGTTTTATACAAAAGAGTATTTAAAAAATGTATTTTCGACATCATCGATAATAATGCGATGAAGATTAGGCCAAAAAAAATATGTTCAAATAAAATAATTTTAAATATTAATTAATGGAAATTTCACACAGTGCCATCTAATCACTACATAGTATAAAGCAAAGTCGCTTTCCGCTTCCCGCGTATGTATGTATGTATGTATGTTTGCTTATATCTTTAAAACTACACAACGGATTTTGATGCGGTTTTTTTTAATAGATAGAGTGATTCAGGAGGAAGGTTTATATGTATAATACATGCATAATATAGTAGAGAAACACTGATAATTTTTGAGGTTTCTAATGTGATGTCGTAAATAAACACTTTTTTTAGCGCTCTTACATTGCAAATGCTGGCTGAACCCCACGAGATATATCAAAATAATGTACTACAGTATTGTACACCTTAAAAACGTCTACAAAAAAGTCCACGATGGTATTAGAAATGTCTTACGCACAGCGAAGCGGGCACGGGTCAGCTAGTATCAAAATAAACAAAACTTGAACTACGAGAACTAGATAACTAAAGATAAAATATAACTTTAATATTAATATTATTTTTGTAAATATCTACTAATAATACATAATATTAAAACTCAGACACAGATAACATACATCTAGGTTCATCACACAAATGTTTGTCCAAGTCAAATTCTAAAGGCATTTACTTCAATAAAATCACAAGGATCACTTTGAAACGTCTTAGGAGCTAGGTGAAGCTACGCCGGATCCTTGTGGCAAAGCCTAAAATAATCAGGCAACAAACACGGCTTGGGGCCTATCATTTTTTTAAATCCTTTCCTTAATGCTATGTAGAGCTCCATCAGTATGGTGCCGATCGAACAAGGTGAAGGCTCAAACAAGAATAATAATTAAAAGTACTAACTAAGTACGTACTAATCGAACCCACATCAATTTACACTTGCTCTTTGCGATGAGCCTTAAGGGGCTGCCAGTCGCTGATTGCTCTTTTTCGGAACGAAAAAAGTAATACTTCTGAACAAGCCACATCTCCTATTTTTATAAGTATATTACTTCAGGTTACTACCTTGATTTCTATTAAGCTGAAAACATAATAGCAGAAACTTTTCACGATAAAGATATTATTTCAAAATGATACGTTCTAGAATTTATGATCGAAATATTTTATATACCTACTATTAAAATCAACTTGTGATTTATTGTTAAAGATAGGTAATATGTAGATCTAGATTTCTATTAGGATAGATTTTTGATAAGTAATTATACATAATTTATATCATTAATTTATTCGAAAAGCTAAGGCGGACCACGCGCGGACTTGTGTTTGTCATCATTGCAGCGGTCGGTAGGATTATTTATCGAAGTGATTAAAGATGGGTACATCTTTATTCACATATACTATACATTATAAAATAGGAGATGTGGCTTGTTCACAAGTATTTCTTTTTTCGTTTCGAACAAAAATAATCGTCGACTGGCAGTGTCTTAAAAGTACATAAGTTTTTTTATTGATCCTAAAAAATATAAGTATATTGTTTAGAAGATTACAAAATCGTACGATTATTTGAATGCTACAAACATGTAACATGATTATTAGGTATGTTATATTGGCCAGTTATATTAGTTGCCTATTGGCAACCAGTATCGGCAATATCGGTATTCCGTTATTGCCGATACTGGCCTCCAATTTCTGTATATAATGCAATATGGTTAGTGAGACCTTGCTATCATAACTAACTATATTCATCTTCCGATAATCTAAAGGGCGGACTGAATAGGTAATTGGATCCTTGTTTATTTCCCAGCTTATGATCTCTTAACTTACACTACGGAAACCAGATAACTGAAGGAATACTATAATTTTATAGGTATACTAGCGACCCGCCCCGGCTTCGCACGGGTAGCATGTTATTATACATATAAACCTTCCTCCTGAATCACTCTATCTATTAAAAAAACCCGCATCGAAATCCGTTGTGTAGTTTTAAAGATATAAGCAAACATACATACGCGGGAAGCGGAAAGCGACTTTGCTTTATACTATGTAGTGATTATTGTTCTGAGTGGAATTCGAACGAACAACCTACAGTGCAGAAGGCAGAGCCAGTTCCGATTAACTTAAATTTACTTAAAGATAAAAGATAGATGGAAAATACTTTATTGCACACCATAGATAGATAGACAGATAGAAAATTAATTATTGCACAGTTCAAGAATATGTACATAGGCGAATTTAATGCTAGTTAGCATTTTCTTCCATCTAACCTTTGTGTAATTTGGAAAAGGAATAGTAGTGCTTTGTAAGAGAGAGAAAATGAATAAACATAAACAGAACAAGAAATATTATGCATACCAAAACAAAAAATATACCTGAACAATGGGTGATCTTAGCGCCAATCAACGATCTCTACCAGACAACCTTGGGATGGAGATGAATTAAAGAAAATTACATGGGACATTGATGATGCACTAAAAAGTAAAATACCTTTATAGTTACTAGGCTATTTTGTAATCTGATTTTTTATCTACATCTACAGCAAATTTTATCTTATTCCGTTCTGTTTTTAGGCCTAATTGATTTTCAAACATACAAACATCCTCACAAACTTTCGCATTTATAATATTATTGGAATTCGGAACTGGAGATGAAAATATTTTCCAAAGGTGTAAAATGCACAATTCTCAGCAGAAATCTGTTAGTGAAACGGTATCATTGCAAATAGGGTTTATTCTAAGTTGTACTTCATTGCGGAGTTTCGGTATAAGAGCCGTTTCACAGCGAGTTTTTAGAACAGGAACATGTGTTTTTGCATAAAAAAGTCGACACGGAAACTTATATAATGCATGAAACTTTGGCGTGGCCGAAATTTGGCGTAAAAATATAAAAAACGGCCAAGTGCCAGTCGGAATCGAGCACGAAAGGTTCCGTTCCATTACCTATAAAAAACGCAAAAAAATAACGTTAGTTGTAATGGAGCCCCACATAAATATTAATTTTATTTTGTTTTTAGTATTTGTTGCTATAGCGGCAACAGAAATACATAATTTGTGAAAATTTCAACTGTCTATCACGGTTTGCTGCCTTGTGACAGGCAGACGGATAGACGGACAGCGAAGTCTTAGTACCTAATAGGTTTCCGTTTTTACCCTTTGGGTACGGAACCCTAAAAACCAGCTGGCTACGCTATTCTCAAAATTCAAAGTGCATTTAGAACAAGTACAATGCCGAACTAATTTCACATTATAAGGTTAGTTAGTTCGTTTGAGCTAATGTTCAACTCTGGTGAGGGAGTTTTTAAGCCGCTCAATAGCTTCTATCATGGCTTAGAGACTTTAAAATACGGGACCGACATTATAAACGTTTTATTTATTTAAAATTGAATATTGTATTAATAAGCAAATTTATGTTGTTCAAAACGGTGAAGGAAAACATCGTGAGGAAACCAGTTAGTATTCTTATAAGCGGCGACGTGTTGTCACGCTAATTACTGCAAAATGGGGACATGTTTCAAATGTAATGTTTGGACGTGCCTCTATATACCACTATACCATTTTCATGGAAATCAGCGCCTGGAGATCTAAATGGATCTACCGTACTTGTGGGTTACAGTTGTGATTGTATTTTTTTATATCGCTGCTAGCTACCTACTTACCTTATGTTACTAAAAATCCAGCGTAAAATTCGACGCTGCAAATATCACGCTCGATTAAACATATTTCGAGGAAAATGTCTAAGCATACGCTTCAATATTTTATCACCAAGCCATGCTTCAAACTACATTTTCACGTATAAAACGCGCGCCGCAGGAGGTAACTACATCGCTACTGCATTTAAGCTGTTCTGGTATTTAAGATTCACAAAGCATTCATTTGCTTGAGGTTTCATATGAGTTTCACGGATGTGTAGGTACACATGTACATGACGTGTGACTGCGGTTGAGCCCCTAGGTATTTTACAGTCGTACATCTCACTTCAAATATTTAACTTTTGCACCTCTGTGCTTGCTTATACCAGAATTAATATAATTAAATGAATAATTCTTTAGCAATGTCATCTCAATTTAACCATGGTGAATTGTGTGATGTATTATGTACGTGTATGTTATCTATGGGTATTTTTAGAGTTCCGTACCCAAAGGGTAAAAACGGGACCCTATTACTAAGACTTCGCTGTCTGTTCGTCCGTCTATCTGTCACAAGGGTGTATCTCATGAACCGTGATAGCTAGAATGTTGAAATTTTCACAGATTATGTATTTCTATTGCCGCTATAATAACAAATACTAAAAACAGAATAAAATAAATATTTAAGTGGTGCTCCCGTACAACAAACGTGATTTTTTTTGAAGTTTTTATAGCAAATTGTACGGAACCCTTAGTGCGCGAGTACGAATTATTGTGTGCGAGTCCGCACATGGCCTGTTTTTTTAGTTTTATACTCTCTTAGTTTTTTTTACAGGAAAGACTAGTTATTTTTCCTTTTACTCTGCAACACAAAATTGTATTACTTCTAGAAATCAACAGTTTTATTTATACTGTGCAACGGAATGATAACTTATATAAATTGAGAAGACATTTCTGCATATCTTTACGGTTTCTAGAAGATAGACTTATCGGATTGCTTCCCCGTTTACCAGCTACGAGTAGTTTTTATGTCAATGACGAACAGCTCGGTTCTTTATTCTTTATTCATGATATCATGATCGTAGCAGAAAGCCGGTCTCTGCCATCCTCTGAGAAACGGGAGTGATTATATAAATCAAAATAAAAAAATATATGATATCGACTGTAATCCCCAAGTACAGTAAGACAATGCTATTAAATCTCAAGACACTTAGATCCTTTAAAGATATCTAAAGGGCACAATACCCACATTTTGCAGTAGTTAGCATTCCATACGTGACAGGTTGCAAGCCCATCGCCGCTTATAAGAAAACAAACTGGTTTCCTCACGATGTTTTCCTTCACTTTTTAGAACACGTGTTGATGCGCTTATAAATTTTTCGAACAGTAAAATAATACTACGTACTATGGTAGCCATGCTGATAGATAGATTACATTTACTTTTTTTTTGTAAATATTTAGATACCTACTTATTTAACATACTTACACCCAGACACAGACAATGTTTGTTTGGGTATCGAGCTCACAACCTACAACGCAGAAGCACGTTTGTAATGATGTATGGTATTTAATCAAAAGTTTAATTTTATATTTTGTGTTTAGGTTCAGTGCTCGGATACTGGAGCGTACATGCTCAGCACTCGAGGGCAGGCGGGTGGCGGCATTGCTGGTCTGCGGCGGCGGGTCAGCAGCATCGGCCGTCGTAACCGCGGCTACCCGCGCGGGCGTCCCTGTGCTGCGCGCTTCACCTTCTCACCAGCATCTCTCCTACACCATAGCTAACGTGAGTACCAGTAATCTGACTAAACAAGCCGCAATTGCACTAGAGGGCATTTTGTCCTGATATTTCGTCGCGCGGGACATCGCCCAACGCGGCACAGACGCTATTTTGATGTCCCTCGATAGTCGCCCATGTCCCACGATACGTATCGGACGATGTCGTCGCCCGAGACATGTTGGGCTATACCTATGTCCCCTAGTGCAAATGCTGCCTAAACGACATGCGATCTCGGCCGATCTTTTGTTCCTTTCATTCGTCAGAATGTTACTAATTAAGTACGTGCTAATGTACTCACCTTATGAATTATCATTTCAAATCACAAGGACCATTTATAGTAAGACGTCTGCGTCACATTCAAATGACATACTCGTAAGTTTTACGCCCAACTTTTTATTGCAGACTTTAGTTTTGATTTATCAACATAAATCTAAATTCATAGGTTTGTTTTTCTGTGACAAAATTTTTATTCAAAATATAGTGTAGAATATTTTGGATTTATGATTATGAATTATGAGCATAGACCGAGAACGATTCTATTCTTGTGCTCGTGATAAAGCTGGAATAGTCAACCGACGTATAAAATAATGCCGCTACGTGACTCAGTGGCAAGTGGCTATCAGTCACGGTAACACATAACTTAAAGGACTAAGTAGATGAATATTTATTTATACATAACTTTCATTTTTAAAATGGTATTTGATTTATTATTCAATTATTTTTCCTACTATGCTTTATAACATGACTCGTAGACTCATAGTACTTATTAATTTTCATGGTATCTGTGTGCTAAATCAAATTGAAATATAATTGCACAAAAGTAGGTACCTACCATAAATCCCTGGGATCGGAACGTATATGCTATGGTCAGATGCAATTTTGACAAGTCAAAGGGTGTAAACAATGACTTTTTATACTCGACATAGCTAATTACGTAATAACATAAGTCAGAAGGACCCTTAAAGTAGGGACTGAATAAATTAACCGACTTGGTATTACATGGGTCTCACAAATTTTTACGGTAGAAGAACTGAGTTGAGTTGCGAGACTTGGCTTTTTTTACAAGTTATGTTTTTGATGGCATCTCATTTATTTTTGTAGATAGTACTTTTTAGGGTTCCGTACCTAAAGAGTAAAAACGGAACCTTGTTACTAATACTCCACTGTCCGTCCGTCTGTCTGTCCATCTGTACGTCTGTCCGTCTGTCTGTCCGTCTGTCTATCACATGGCTGTATCTCATGAACCATGATAGCTAGACAGTTGAAATTTTCACAGATGATGTATTTCTGTTGCCGCTATAACAAAAAATACTAAAAACAGAATAAAATAAATATTTAAGGGGGGCTCCCATACAACAAACGTGATTTATAGATAATGGTACGGAACTCGACGTGCGCGAGTCCGACTCGCACTTGGCAGGTTTTTTTAGGATTCTTACACTAAACACTAATTGTGTTTCAAATTTGAAGCTTCTATGTCTGCTAAAAGTGCCTTAAACTTCTAGCAGACATAGAATCGGTTAGTCAGTCAGTCAGTCAGTGAGTGAGTGAGTGAGTGAGTGAGTGACAAAATAGGAAACTTTGACTAGTTATAATTCTTAATCTACTGGTTCAAATTGAATGAAATTTGAAATATACCGTGTTTATATAGTGACTGTTTGGTTACTGAAAATTCAGGCTTCTAGTTTTATCCACAACGAAGTTATAGTGGGTCGAAAATGGCCTGAACTGCTTCGAGAAAAGGATGGTACAGCCGTGCCGCTTTATTGCTTGACTTGGCGGGGCACTGCCGTGCCCTCTGATAAATATATACCTTTGCTAAATAAATACTACATTCTATATTTTAAAATATTAGTATTTGAAAATTAAAATGTTGTTACTCGGTTGTTGGTTCAGTAGTTTTTGAGTTTATCCATTACAAACATACAAAAAAACAAAAAAACAAAACTTTTCTCTTTATAATATTAGTATAGATATAGATTAGTATAGATATAAAACTCTTCGTTACTGATTGACTGATCTATCAAAGCACAACCTAAACTAGTTCTAGAAACTTCCAATTTCTAGGTTGTTTTCCTTTTAGTGGTGGTTTGGAGCGCTATGAAAGATATTCTCAAAATTCAGCGTTGATGTCTGTTTGAAAATAACTTTACGTGGACGAAGTCGCGTGTTTCCATTAGTGTTCGTATAAAATGCAAATGCAAACTCATTTAACAGGCACTGACAAAGTGCATCCTAGTTTACAGAAAAGCGCATTCAGGTTTAATGAAAATTGAGCTGTATAATTTTACCTACTATATGTTTCTCTATATTCGAGCTTTGAAATAAACATTGCTCGGGTTATCGTTAGACAACTCCTTGTAGCAGGTTTTATGTAGGCCTTTTACATAATATGGCTTTAGGCTTTAGGCTTAATTATACAATTTCGTTCCTATATACTCATATATTTAACTTTAGATACCTATTTAAAAGAGATCTAAAAAAATTTACAAATACAAAAAATTTAGTTTTTATTCATCTCTAAACTTACCTGTCAATGTGAAATGCTAGCTATTGCAAAATGTGGGCATGTGTAATATTTGAACATGCATCTGACTAACCCTTTAGACATCTTCAAGGATATGAGTTGATGTCTTCCGTACTTGGGGATTAAAGGAAGTAAAGTTTTTTTACTAAGCTATAAAAACCTTGTCTAAATCAATCTTAATGTATCTTAGTAAATTAATTTTCATAATCGGTTACGTAGTTTCAGAGATTACTTCCCAAAATGCAAAGTTATTAAATTACCTTCTAATTACAAATAAAATTAAACTGTATATGTTATAATTGTATTAGGTATTCAGATATAGTAATTATAGTCATAATTATATACCTAGTAATAGATAGAACCTTAGTAGATAATACTAACCTAATAGATAGTAAAGAACATAGATATACCTACCTAACCTACGTACCTAAGACGTAATAGAGTAGTACCTACCAACAGACTGGTATAAATAAGGTATTCCATTCCTTTTGTAATAGGGAGTTTGAGAAATTGCTTTAGGAATTTACAAGAGGTGCGAGTAACTTGCCCGACGTCCGCATTTATTCACTAAAGGTGTGACCAGACATTGCGTGGCATTTGAGCGCGGCAGCCGCGCGCTTCTAGCCGCGCTATGATTGGACGACGGCCACGCGCTTGATAGTAACTGCAGTTTGGAAATCTTATGACGCCGGCACGATGAAACATGTACAATTGTACATAATGATAATCAAAAACAATTTATTTAGATATTACTCAAAATATAGTTGCTTTACCTTAGTAAGAAATGCCTTTTAGAAAGTATGTTAGTGTTGATAAATAAAATAATAAATAGGATCACGACTGTTATCCCCAAGTACGGTCCTTACGGTCTTAGATCCTTTGAAGATGTCTAGTGGGGTAAGTCAGAGGCATGTCCTAACATATTTGGCACATGCCCACATTTTGCAGTAGTTAGCATTTCATACGTGACAGGTTTATGCACGCCGGGATTCGAACCCACGGCCTTCAGATTTAAAGTCGAGGTACCTCCCACTATGCCAACACATTTTTTTTTTTTTTAGTATAGTGTATTTCAATAAAGATCTAAACATGAAGTCACTTCACGTTTCGTTATTTAAACCACGTTACGTCCGTAACATTGACGTGACTGATCAGCAACATGACGGTGATAATGGCCGATATTTTGTATGCAACTACCTTAAAAGAGATGTGTGCGCAAAGCGGATGACGCGAAGATATTATGGTCATTTATAACCCACTTTACGAACGATTGCCGCGACGTGAACTAATATCTCACTGAAAATAAAACGTTTTGTGTCAGATATTTTAATAGAAGTATTATTTGTGCTATTTAAAATACAGGCAAGTTCATACTTGGAATGTTAAATAACACTATAATATTTTAAGCTTGTACTATGGGAACCAGATAACTGATATAATACTTTTGATATATACTTTTATACGTAGTAACACCCAGACACAGATGTTCAAACAAATGATCACACAAATGTTTGCCCTGGGTGGGGACTCGGAATACGAGATAAATGATAGGCTCCAAGCCATGTTTGTTGCCTGTTTTTTCTAGGCTTAGTCGCGAAAGGCGTAGCTTCACCTAGCTCCTAAGACATTTCAAAGTGATCCTTGTGATTTTATTAAAATTCATTTAGAATTTGAATACTTTCACCCGGGCACTACGCGAGCGAAGCCACGTTCGTAGGCTAGTACTAAAATAGGGCAAAAAATTGACAGTGCATTAAACTAAAGTTTATTCAACAAATAAAAGTGTCTTCGTAACTTTATTATGTCTGTTTTGTTCTCAGGAAATGCTTCCACTGGAAATTCGCCTTGAAATTACTGCAAGAGAAACTTTACATGCGCTTAGGTGAGTTACTTCGGCACAAACTGCTTGTTTTGTACATTTTTGTACAGTTGCTCTATCTCACGAAGGTAGGTTGGTTTTATTGTTTGTGTAGATACGTTGATATTGTGTATGCGTAAGCTTGGGAGCGCTCAGAAGCTTGGGACACATCATAACTACAAGTTACTGCCTTCTTAAGAAGGCCGGTGAGAACAACTATAACTAAGAGACGAAATGGGGACTCAAATGGGCTCACAATGCTGCAACAGAAAATATACCGTTAATTAAAAGTTTGATTACGTACCTTGTTTCAGAGCTGTCCTACTACATACACACTGGCATAGTTTCACTTTGCTTGCAGAGGAAGATATATGTTCAACGTTGTCACTACGAAAAGATTTGTCTTCCATTTTAACGACACAACCACTCAACCCAAAATGGCTGTCTCTCCCCAAAAAGTTTTCTCGGCATGTTCTTTTTAGGTATGATAATGTTTACACGAGTTATAAATACAGTACCTACATTATATAATATTATATAAAAACAATGTTGGCTTAGTAGGTGGTTTCGTAAAATGTATGTGCGCTTTAACACGTGGTTATAGCGATGAGGGAAATATCGTGAAGAAACTCGTGGCTTAGTCAGCTTCACACGTATTGACCACGTCATTCCTGTGAATAAGGACGACTAAGCTGAAAGGATGGTATAGATACAGGCCAAGCCTACTTCATCTAAAACCTGCTCCAGGCACTACAGTATCTCGTAAGTGAGTAGAAAGTTCTACCAGACGATGTATAAATCATTTAGAAAAAATACAAAAAGACCTTACTTATAGCAGGTAAAAACATTGTCTTTGCTATAAGAGCAGGGTAACATTAATGTTTAATTCCATAACTTTGTCTAAACAGGCGACTTGCTGAAGTTTCAAGGCTGACACGAGGCGTTGTTGTTTTAATATGCGACATCCATTATGTAAAGCTTGTTATGGATCAAGCTAAGCGATTGAACATGCTGGAGGGCCACTTTTTTTGGCTCTGGATTGATGCTTCAAAGGACATTGATATCTTCCACAACATTGCAAACAGAACTCAATTTAACGAAGATAATGATCAAGAAATAGAAAGTTTAATTGATAAGGAGAATGTGCAACTAAACGATCGTTTCGATCGAAACAAACGAGACGGCGTAGACAATAATACGATAAATAATTTAAAGGATCCTGATGCAAGAATGAAGAGTAATGGAGAAATGATTCATAAAAACCCATATTATGATAAAGCTAATGTAAAGGATACTCCAACAAATTTAAATTTTAGTCATAACAGTAGACATATGAATAGGACAGAAGCGCACATAGTTGAAAACAAATTATTAGATGTAAATTTTAGTCAATCGTATGATAGTGATGGCAATACTAGTTCGGAAAATGTAAGAAATTATAATGTAAATAATGAAAAAGGCGTTGAAAGTTCTAAAATCGAAAACAATTCAATTGAAGAAGGATATATTCCTATTCATTATAGTGATAGTAATCGTAGTCGTAATAGGTTAAAAGAAAAAAATAATGAATCTTTTAATAAATATGTAAATAGTATACATGTAGACGATATGAGTGAAGTAAAAAAGAAAATTTTAGAACGAGAAATGAGATCATTTAATCAAGAGAGTACAGACATTAAAGATAAAGTATCATTAGCGAGTGATATTAGTGATTTTTTATTGAATCCCACGGTGCAAACGTATAAAATGCATACTGCTAGAGATGCTATTGAAAAGCGAAGCAATAAAATTAAGATGATGCGAGTGAATGATATCTTTAATGATGAAAAAGAAGATAATAACAGTAACATAACTGTAATCATGAACAGCCTTCCGATAGGACTACTAGCTTTGCATCCACAACCAGTCAAAATAGGTAAGAAGTGAACACTTGTGACTAAAAATACTTTCTTAGTACAAAGTGTCTATACAAATCATGTTTTACAGATGAGACATTTGTTAGAGCCTCAGTGCGGCTAATAGTGAGGGCGCTTGGAAGAGTGTTACATGCATGTGACGCGTGGTCGGCGCAAGCGCAGTTTTTCAGCGATGCTACAGCCTCTTGTTGGGATGAACCGAGCGATGCAGCAGCAGACTTTTCTACGGAATTTGTAAGGTAAGATACAGACGAAGTGTATTTAAGGTGATAAGTGATATTTTTGACGTTTTGTATGGGCTGAGTCTACCCGGATGAGACGGAAAAAGTGATAAAAATGCATTATCTTGAAAACCATCAAATTTAAAAAAAATTGTCTTTAATTTAGCTAGCTAGTATGATTTATCTAACGAATTGTATAAAAATGAACTGTTTAGCTATTCATAGTTTTGATTAAAAACGAAACTAGTGTTTTTGAAGAGCCAACTTTTGAAAATAAATCTATCGAGAAAAGTTCACCAATCGTGTTTCTGTCTTTAATTTAACTAGATTAAATCCTTAAGTTATCTTTGTCATAAAAAAAACAAAACTGTATGTTTTGCGGTTATTGAGAAAAAACGATTCTGCATTCATCAAAAACATTTATTACTCGTCTTAAGCGCAGTTATGGGTTTTTCGTCAGTATCATATTGCAAAATGTAAAACTACTGCAAAATGTGGGCATGTGACATATATAATGTTTGGACGTGTCTCTGACTACCCCCACTAGACATCTTCAAAGGATCTAAGCGTCTGGAGATCTGAGTGAATATCTACCGTTACGGTTACAGTAGAGATCCTATATTTTTTTTTTATTATTCTTACTTGGCCGATTATATCTAAATAAGTTTTGTAAGCAGCGATGGGCTTGCAACCTGTTTTGTTTGAATGGAATGCTGACTAATACAAAATGTAGAATGTTTAGTCATGGTTGGGCCCCTTTAGTTTGCTTCAAAGATAAATTTATATATAACTAACCACAAAAACCTATAAATAAATGTCCCAGTAGGAGTATATAAAGTTAAAAAGAAATTCAATTTTAAATATCGAACTCAGAAGCTCAAGACTATCAAAATGATAATGGTGTGAGAATTACGTAGCGCGATTTTCTTTTGTTAACTTTTCAACTTTAAGCTAAGTCATAAAGTGGCTAATGACCTCAATTTGAGTTCAGAGGGAAACCCCGAGATATTGGCAGGACGTGGTGACTGATTACAACCTTCATCATGATGGATCTTTCGTTTATATGTATATGAATCTAGTAACCATGTACTACCTACTTACCCACGAGAAGCGTGTATACGCTTACGAAATACGCTTAGTAGGCATCGTATGGACTTTTGAGAGACTATTTTTACCTACCAGTAGTTAGCATTCCATACGGGTCAGGTTGCAAGCCCATCGCCGCCCACCACCCAAGATCACGACTGTAATTCCCAAGTGCGGTAGACATACTTTCAGATCTCAAGGCGTGTACATCCTTGAAGAGTGTCTAAAGAGGGTAGTCAGAGGCAAGTCCTAACATTACGTTTGGTACAATACCCACATTTTGCAATAGTTAGTATTCCATACGGGACAGGTTGCGAGCTAATAATAAAGGTATTATACTAACGCCGAAACGATCTTGATTGGTAGTTTTAGCATTTTTATAACATTCTATTGATATAAAAATTGCTAAAACTTTTATCATTCACTGTACTTAACTCTAAATTTTTCTATGCTAATTTCAACCTTATAGAAAGAGTGTACGAAGTGCGAATCGTTGTATGGGATTTCAAAATTATTTTTTATGTCGTTTTAAAAGGTCGAGTGTACGAAATGCGAATAACCCCCATATCGTATGTGCGTATTATGTTTGATACTACGCGCCCGTCAACCGCGCTAGGCTCGGCAGTGTGGACGAACACAGAGATTGAAAATAAATTCAACATGCACATGCTTTACGTATGACGTTGTTCGCCAGGGGAAATATCTTTTTTTTTTTCTTTAAAGGCGAGTAAAATGTTTTTGATGAATGCAGAATCATTTTTTCTCAATAACCGCAAAACATACAGTTTTGTTTTTCATGACAAAGATAACTTAAGGATATAATCTAGATAAAATACAGACAGAAACACGATTGGTGAAACTTTTCTCGATAGATTTATTTTTCAAAGTTGGCTCTTCAAAAACTCTCGCCTAGTTTCGTTTTTAATCAAAGCAATGAATAGCTAAACAGTTTATTTTTATATAATTCGTAAGATAATCATACTAGCTAAATAAATTACAGATAGTTTCTTTTTAAATTTGATGGTTTTTGAGATAATGCAGTTTTATCACTTTTTCCGTCTTATCCGGGTAGACTCAGCCCATACAAAACGTCAAAAATTTCACTTATCACCTTAAATCGGAAATATCTGTACAGGTTGCAAGCCAAACTCTAAAAGGAATACAGAACCACTGAACCGTGAAAACAATTTTATTTGTCATTTTATCAAATGAAAAGAAGCCATGTCGGAGGTGAGGTACCTCGAAAGGAAAAATGAGTTTTAAAGCCACGAACCATGTTTTAATAAATATATTTCCACATCATTTTGAGAAACACAGAAATTTGATTAATTGTAATTTGCCCAGCACCGAGGTAGTAAATTTGAGCAATTTCATGTTGTTTATAATTTTCTTGTTACTTATTGTGCAAAGCTTAGTACATTTTCTTTTAAGAGTGGCATTTTTTTAAATGAAAGACAGGATAAACTTGTACATTAGTACCTCCAGTATCTACGATATAATAGCACAGTACATTACACAGTATATTAAATACTACAAACAAATAACAATCATGTTATTTGTACTGTGTATCAACACCTGAACATGAATAAGTTGCAAAATTAAGCTACTTATGGCCCTGTATGTCGACGATTGCTCTTTTTCGAAACGAAAAAAGAAATACTTCTGAACAAGCCACATCTCCTATTTTATAATGTATAGTATATGTAAATAAAGATGTACCCATCTTTAATCACTTCGATAAATAATCCTACCGACCGCTGCAATGACGACAAACACACGGGGCACCATGGGCGGCGCGTGGTCCGCCTTTGCTTTTCGAATAAATAAATGATATAAATTATGTATAATTACTTATCAAAAACCTATTCTAGTAGAAATCTAGATATACATTTTATACATACTACCTATCTTTAACAATAAATCACAAGTTGATCTTAATACGTATCATTTTGTAATAATATCTTTATCGTGAAAAGTTTCTGCTATTATGTTTTCAGCTTAATAGAAATCTAGGTAGGAACCTGAAGTAATATATTTATAAAAATAGGAGATGTGGCTTGTTCAGAAGTATTTCTTTTTTCGTTTCGAAAAAGAGCAATCGTCGACATACAGGGCCTTAAAGCTAAGGGTATTTCGGTTCAAAAAAACAAGGTACACATACAAAGAACACAAAATACATAAAGCTCAAAGTTTCAACTACAAGTATAGTCGATAATAGAATGGTAACAGGCGTGGAGTATCATAAAAGCAAATTGAGTAGCTTGTCCGAGAACGACTAGAGATTACTTTTATGTCTCGCTATCTAAAATGTGTTCGCGGGTTTATCGCTGCCAGTATTATAGCACATTTATCTACTAGATATCACTGTATGAAAGCTAAGAAGCACTGATAAATACATCTAGCTGTTTTAAGTTGTTCAATACAATCATAAAAATTAAATAGGATCACTAAAATCTCCAAGTAGGTACTGTAGACATCTCTCAGATCTCCAGGCGGTCATCGATGATGTCTAAAGTGGGTAGTCAGAAGCAAGTCCAAATATTACATTTGGCACATACCCGCATTTACATAACCCATATCCATAATAAATTACCGTTGGTATATTACTTCATAGGATAACAACACTTATTAGTAGAAAAATCCCTAAATCTTTTTAATCTAGTGCTTACCTATGTCAAATATAAGTTAAGTAATAATAAATATAAGTTTTTAGTTTAAGGGGCTCCCAATCGACGATTGCTCTTTTTCGAAACGAAAAAAGAAATACTTCTGAACAAGCCACATCTCCTATTTTTATAAGTATACTAGCTGACCCGTGCCCGCTTCGCTGTGCGTAAGACATTAATTTCTAATACCATCGTGGACTTTTTTGTAGACGTTTTTAAGGTGTATAATACTGTAGTACATTATTTTGATATATCTCGTGGGGTTCAGCCAGCATTTGCAATGTAAGCGCAAAAAAATGTGTTTATTTACGACATCACATTAGAAACCTCTAAAATGATCAGTGTTTCTCTACTATATTATGCATGTATTATACATATAAACCTTCCTCTTGAATCACTCTATTTATTAAAAAAAATCGCATCAAAATCCGTTGTGTAGTTTTAAAGATATAAGCAAACATACATACATATTACATACAGACGCGGGAAGCGGAAAGCGACTTTGCTTTATACTATGTAGTGATTACTTCAGGTTCCTAGATTTCTATTAAGCTGAAAACATAATAGCAGAAACTTTTCACGATAAAGATATTATTTCAAAATGATACGTTTTAGAATTTATGATCAAAATATTTTATATACCTACTATTAAAATCAACTTGTGATTTATTGTTAAAGATAGGTAATATGTAGATCTAGATTTCTATTAGAATAGATTTTTGATAAGTAATTATACATAATTTATATCATTATTTTATTCGAAAAGCTAACGCGGACCACGCGCCGACGTGTGTTTGTCGTCATTGCAGCGGGTACATCTTTATTCACATATACTATACATTATAAAATAGGAGATGTGGCTTGTTCAGAAGTATCTGGGGGCACGGCAGTGCCCCCGCCATTTCTTTTTTCGTTTCGAACAAAAACAATCGTCGACTGGGAGCGCCTTAAAAATATAAGTTTTTGCAAACTATTATGTTATACTATAAAATTTACTTAGTACCCTTTATGGTCATGTCTATAAAAAAATAATTGCGGCATGTCTACCATACATGAAAAGTACATAGTCGTGAATCCCTTTATTTTATTATAGTAGATAAGTAATAGACTGTCGTAAAAGAATCCCAGATTGTGAGAGCCATTGTATGTAAAAAATCAATAAAAAAGATTCCCAGGATTTATTTACATTCAATCTATTTAAAAGGTTCCTTTTTGTTTCAGTGCTTTTGGAAACAGAAAACTCTAGATTCCAAAGCATTATAATTTGTTTTACAACCGATGAAAATAGGAGGTTGCATTTTTTGGTATGGTATTTTTAGGGTTCCGTGCCCAAAGGGTAAAAACGGGACCCTATTACTAAGACTTCGCTGTCCGTCTGTTCGTCTGTCTGTCACAAGGCTGTATCTCATAAACTGTTATAGCTAGACAGTTGAAAATTTTACAGATTATGTATTTCTGTTGTCGTTATAACAACAAATACTAAAATCAGAATAAAATAAATATTTAAGTAGCGCTCCCATACAACAAACGTGATTTTTTGCCGTTTTTTTTTATAAATAATGGTACGGAACCCTTCGTGCGCGAGTTTGACTCGCACTTGGCCGGTTTTTTTATGTATGGCCGGCCTCGCATCTTTTTACGCGGTGATTCGATTTGGATGTTTTTTTCTATTGTGTATAGAATAGTCAAAAGTTGGTTCTACTTAAGGCGATACTTGAAATTTTTGACGTTTTGTATGGGCTGAATTTACCCGGATAAGACGGAAAAAGTGCTAAAACTGCAATATCTTGAAAACCATCAAATTTAAAAAGAAACCGTCTGTAATTTATTTAGCTAGTGTGATTATCTAACGAATTATATAAAAATTAACTGTTTAGCTATTCATAGTTTTGATTAAAAACGAAACTAGTGTTTTTGAAGAGCCAATTTTGGAAAATAAATCTATCGAGAAAAGTTTCACCAATCGTGATTCTGTCTGTAATTTATCTAGATTATATCCATAAGTTATCTTTGTCTTAAAAAACAAAACTGTATGTTTTGCGGTTATTGAGAAAAAACGATTCTGCATTCTTCAAAAACATTTATTACTCCTCTTAAATGGTTTTTGTATAGAACTAATAGTTCTTTTATGAAACTTAAAGTGCCATAATTATTTAGCTTTTCAAAACTATATTTAGAAAAGTTTTTATTCAGTAATTCGATAAAAACTATTATTTTTTTATCGGATTTTATTGGATACAATTTAGACAGGACTACGTCTAGCGGGTCAGCTAGTGTTGAATAAAATACTTAGTAGCTGAGTTATTGCCTATAGGGTGGTTTCCATTTACTCAGAGCTGTGGAAAGTTGTGCGGAGCGGACCAACCACAGCGCTCGACATTTTGAAATTCGAATATTTGAACGCTGTCATTGGTCCGCTACGCATAGGTAAAAACTAACCCTCGTTATATGTATATACTAGCTGCTCGCCCCGGTTTGGCACGGGTGGTACCTGGATAAAAAGTAGCTTATGTGTTATTTTGATGTATAAGCTATATTACTGTAAAGTTTCATTTTAATCCGTTCAGTAGTTTTTGCGTGAAAGAGTAACAAACACACTACACAGGATCACTCACAAACTTTCGCATTTATAATACTAGCCGACCCGTGAGAGACGTTGTCCTGTCAGATTTCAATAATCGAATAGAAAAGACTGAATGTTTTAAGTGATGTCAGATTTGTTGCACACCAGCGCCATCTATACAAAAATCAACCCTTTTGAGTTTTTTTTATGTTTTGGGGATGTTTTTCATTTTTTAAGTATTCTATTATTTATTCGGACATTTTATCTACATTTACAGTAAGTTTTAGCTTAATCCGTTTTGTCGTTTAGGCCTGATTGAGGAACAAACATACATACAAACTCACAAGCTTTCGCATTTATGATTACTTTTAGGATAGTTGGAAGTAGAATAGTAGAATTTTGGTTTACTAACATAGATGATTATTAAAAAACAAAAGAAATACTGAGAAACAGTTACGTAATGAATACAGTTTGAACTTTGAAGTAACCAATGCCAAAGTCGACATTCCCTACAAGAGCTAGACAATTAATTGTAGATGGGATGGATATCTACGTACAGACTGTTTCAAGTTAATTTATTGGCAGGGCTGCGATCCGTCGCGTCGCTTCTAGTGACCACCTGACACTGACGAGGGCACGTCGAACGGAGACCTCCGAAATGGCAAATTCATGAAGAGTCATGGAGATATATTGCTATTTCTTGTTTCATAGTTTTTTTGCTCATCACAGACCAATTTTATTTAACTCCAAATATCTAAATCTAATAATAAGTTTTTTACACATTCTTTTATGAAAATAAAATTTAATCTCGAATGTAATCCCCAAGTACGGCAGACATTCTCTCAGATCTCCAGGTACTCAGATATTTTGAAGATGTCTAAAGGGGTTAGTCAGAGGCACGTTCAAACAGTTATTTTGGCGCATATCCACATTTTGCAGTAGCTAGCATTTCATACGTGACAGATTACAAGCCATCGTGAGGAAACCAGTTAGTACATAGATTCAAACAATAAATTCTCAGATAAGTAGGTAAACAGTTTGACACCTAAATTGAACATTTAAATGGCAGTGTCGCTTTAAAAACTCTTTCCTAGTGCCACTCATCACGGTCCTGGTACCTCAATTAGCGTGAAGAATGAAGGAATGTCCAGCTGTTGGCAAAATTGAGTGATGATGATAATGAGTCGCCGCCTTTACAAAACAAAATTAGTTAAAATAAGTTTGTAGGTACCTATTGATTGTAACAAAAGGCCCAGAGCCGGTATATCGGTGCCCTTTTCTGACAAAGGCCTTGGAATGACTCGGCGAGAGCACAGATGGTTTATAAAATTGGAAAAGTGTGAAAATATATTCTAAGGAGACACAGCTTTTGCCAATATGTGCTCGGACATATTGGCATATAGTGTCTCGGATCTGTTTTCTAACATTTTACTTCTAGACACGCTTATATACCACGTTTTCGAATACAAACTGAGTTATTTTTTACTCTCGTCTTAAGCTTGAACTTTTTGATTGTATTGTCAACGCTTCACAAGATTTGTAAATGGTTCTCTTAAAGATTAACTGAAATCGAGAATCCCCGAAGATTTCGTTCTGAGTATCCGAAACTTAAGTCATTGAAGGAAGTGCTATGAGTCGGAACAATTTGAAAATTATTCAAAGGAAACCACTAAGCCTGAGTTTTCAATTTGTAGTTACAAAGTTTTCAAACCTAGACCTGTTCTATGTAGGCTGAGTAGTTGTTTCTGAGCAATAATGTTTATGTGTGCTTAGTGGACGCGTACCAAATAAAGAAGGCACGCCCGCACTCGTTCAAAGCAAATAAAACATGCAAAAGGGTGGTTTGTTCACTAGCTGCTAATGTACTCTCTGAGTTTGAGTAGATATTATAATAGAACAACGTAACTTTATGAGCGTGATTGTAAAACATTTGTGTAAGCACAATAACTTTGTACACATTCATGTAATTATTGTTAGGCCTTTGTAGGTAATTCAATATAAACTTTGGTTATACAAATTGTGTTAGCTCGCATATAAGAGTAAGAATTGCGCAAAACAATGCACGAAAATATCATTCAGGGAATAAATCATTGAACCCTCATTAAGATCGTTTTGCACCTTAACAAGTGGGGGTAATTGCTTGTGAAATTATGCGAGAGATAAGAACCATTGTGGAAACGGAGTCGAAATAAATAAAGGACTTTATTTACGACAGAGACAGAAATCCCATCTAGGTAAGCGTGTTATCTAAATTGTAGCGTTCCAAGTTTCAATGTGATGAAGTTCAACATTCAGGGACCAGACGCTCTCGAACTGTCTAATTATAGTGATAGTGGTGCACGAAAGCACACGTCCTTCCCAACACCCAACATTATTCAATAGAGAACGTGATCAGAATTCGTCTAGTCATATTTCAGACAAGCAGCTATCCATAAAAAACCGACCAAGTGCGTGTCGACCTCGCGTACGATGTTTTCCGTATCATTATCATAAAAAACGGCAAAAAAATCACGTTTGTTGTATGGGAACCCCACTTAAATATCTATTTTATTCTGTTTTTATATTTGTGGTTATAGCGGCAATAGAAATACATCATTATATGAAAATTTCAACTGTCTAGCTATCACGGTTCATGAGATACAGCCTTGTGACAGACAGACGAGCAGACAGACAGACAGACGGACAGCGAAGTCATAGTAATAGGGTCCCGTTTGTACCCTTAAGGTACGGAACCCTAAAAAACTAGTAGGCCTAGCCGATAGGCAATGATTAATAGTTCAAAGATCTATTGAATAAGTTACAAGTGGAAATAAATATGTAGATAAATATTTTAAAAATCAATATCTTATATTTTAATTGTAGTCTTGATGTTTAGATACTTGTTCGTTCACGGCCAAAACGATTTCGAAAAATTTGGTAAATAAATAAATTATATCCTGAATTGAACCATGGAATACTTATAACCCGGTGCCACGCAAACAAAGCCTAAGCTATAATTATTTTGTAATTGGAATATATTTTAAAGCAAAATGGTGGATTTCAATTCAATATTGGCTGAGTAATACTCACAATACGAGTAAACTTTTTAATTACACTAATTAAATATAAATAAAATAAATAAATATTGGTGGACATTTCACACAGCGCCATCTAGCCGCAAACTAAGCAAAGCTATTACTATGGGAACCAAGATAACTGATAGAATACTTATATACGTTTTTTTGTTGTAAATACATACTTATTATATTTAACAACCAGACACAGAACAAACCTCTATGTTCATCACACAAATGTTTATCCCGGGTGGGGATCGAACCCACAACCTACAGCGCAGAAGTCAGAGCTACTACCAACTGAGCTGTGAGGCCAGTTGGTAGTAGTAAATGTTTTTTGACTGACGAAGGTACCTAAGCTGAAATCATTATTCATATTCGCGATTTTTTAATATCATTAGATTAGTTTATTAGTTACTGTAAATACCTACTAGCAATTTAAACTCGTTTTTACACCACAAGTCAAGATGATTTCATCACACCCTTTCACCCTTTACCCTTCAACAAAAACTCGTTTTGAATTATTCCCAAACTCTTGAATTCCGTGAGAAAAGCTTTGCACAACTAAAAATAACTAAAAAGTTTCGCATTTGTCTATTGTAACTGACGTAAAAATAGCTTGCGTTTACGTACATTTTAAGTCTTTTATGGCAACATTAGAAGACTGCTTTCCCACATTACCGACAGCAAAAAAGCGATAAACTAGGAGAATGATACATGTGCGTTCAGTACAAAGAGTTTGCAAAGGCTGCAAAAAGGTTGATAAAAAGTTTTATGCAAATAAAATATTAATAAAAGTAAAAGCCTGCAGCAAAAAATGAGTATTAGTTGGACTTTTGAAGCCTTCGTCACAGTAATATGACGGGAAAAATCTTTTATTTATTGGGTTTGGGTTGTCTCTGGCTACCACGGACAAATGAAAAGTAATACACGTAGTTCCTATTCCTATGTCACAGTAAAAAGAGTGTAAAAATACACTCAACTAAAAACATGGGAAAAGATTATTCTTGAAAGGAGGACCCTTTATTATAATTTCGCTAGGCACCTAGAAAAGTAACTTAAAAAGGTTTTTATGAATACCAATTTAAAATCCACAGTCTGAACCAATCAGCTTTTACCAAGCATACAAAGACTTAACTTTTGTTTTAAAGACTTTTTCTCATATGAACATAATACAGTTCACTTTAAATGAGACATTAGTATTAAATAAAATTTAGAATTCAGAACATATTTATTTTTAAGATTATAACTCTCTTCTCTCTTATGTATAAGAAGCGTTTAAGTTGTGGTCATAATACATATGTTGTTTTAATTGTTTTTGTACATGTTTAGACTAACACATTCTTTGATTCTGTTGGGTAGATTGTCGTACATTTGAGTCCCTTGAAATAATATGTTCATTCTTCCATACCTTTCTGTTCGGGAGGGGTGGAGGGGTGGTTCACGTAAAGTTTTCTTTAGTTTTTAGTTTGATGGGTACTTATCGAGAAAACATTATTATAAAAAGAAAGTTCAAGACTCAAGTTCAAGTAGAAGTTATTTCGCTCTCAACTTAGTGTAGTCAGTAATTTTTTAATCTCTCATACTTACCTTCAAACTTTCATGTGAGCACTTAGAAGCTAAAAGGAAAACGTGCCACAATTTAAGTTTGTTGACTTTTAAGTTATAGAAATTACGTGATGAACCAATTTGCACGGCAGCTTCGACACGTGTGTATTCCAACTCAAAAAGCTCCATTTTTAACCCCCTTACATTAGAAGTCTAGAACTTTCTTGAATCCTATTAATATTTTAAATATGTAAGATTGTGAGAATGTTTATATGTTTGTATCCCAATCACGCCCAAACGACTAAACGGATTTGGATGAATAACATAGTAATGCCCTAGAATAGCTTATGCCTATATACTTTTTATTCATAACTAGATGTCCCGACAGACGTTGTCCAGTCAAAATTTGTCCAGCCGTTTGGCCAAGGAAAATAGGGAATCATTTTTATATAAAAGATTAGTTTTAGAAATTAATTTTAAAAAGATCAAGGTCTAATTTCTATATAAAAAAACAGTTGGTATTCATTTCTCAGTGTTTATTTTAATCAAATAAGCATTTCAAGTTGATTTACTTCGCTGCTTCGTGAATATCCAATTTTATTGAATCCTATTATTGTGGGGTGTGAATTTAATTAGCAATGCTTGTACAAGGGCTAATTTGAAGCATTACGCCAGTTTCCGTGGCGGAAACAATCCATGCTATAATTCCAGTTGCTACTTGCGACTTTGTTTGCATAGATTTAAATCGTTATTGTCACTATTTCACAAAAAAACTTTCTTTATGCCTTTTCTTGCACACAGTATCCAAAACAGTTCAGCCGTTTAGTCGTGAAAACGTGACTTATACAAATAGACTAACCCTCGTATTCAAGAACGACACTATGAGAACACGCACCCACAGTGGACGAAATCTTTTTTCATAAACATCACTTTATGTGTTAAGCGGCACTATGGCACACGCTACCGTGTGCCTTTAGAGCTCAACTTTGGCTAGAGGCACACGACAATGTGCCTCTGGTCACACTATGCAGTGTCGCACAACACATAAAGTGATTTTTATGAAAAAAGATTTCGTCCACTGTGGGTGCGTGTTCTCATAGTGTCGTTCTTGAATACGAGGGTAAGTTATTTTAGAATTTATAATAGGTGTAGGTACCTGTTGGTGTAAATAATTTTACTTACATCTTTTTATATAAACTTTTGCTCAAAACTATGCTCTCGTAAAGATAAAGAGTAGCATAGGTAAATAGTAGAATTCCGGTTACGAACTATTGTCTTTTCCGTATCTCAAACAGTTCATCCGCAAAAATTTGATTGTTACAAGCTTGAATTCTCGAATGAAATAAGTAAGATGCCATCAAAAACATAACTTGTAAAAAAAGCCAAGTCTCGCAACGCAACTCAGTTCTTCTACCGTAAAAAGTTGTGAGATCCATGTAATACCAAGTCGGTTCATTTATTCAGTCCCTACTTTAAGGGTCCTTCGGTCTTACGTAAGTTATTACGTAAAGGTTAGCTAATTACGTATTAACATAAGACAGAAGGACCATGCAGATGCAGATAATCTTCACGCAATATTTAAACTAGAGCATGATTTATAGATTTTTGTTCCAACTTAGTCATTATCGTAAATCGAAAGGAATTGCGTAGAAAGCAAGATTTGGCAGAGTTCCAGCTCGCAAGCTGAGTCGGCAAGATCATCTATCTATTGATATGAGTTCAGACAGAACCCCCTTTTTAGTTCATCGTGAAATTAGGCCGGGTATATAGGTCAGGTCATATTTTACTAGCTAATAATCCTTCCTCTTTTTGCAATCACCATCTTTTATATCGTTCTGGCTGTCTCCGTTTTGCTAGATTTATGATGATTACACACAAAAATGTTGATACCTACAAGAATATAAAACGTGAATATCCCAAAATGATAAACAAAAGGAAATTTGTGAGTCCTCTTTCAACCGTAACAAATTCGTTTGAGCTACGAGTTTTTTTTTCTAATTTTCTTTATCTCGCAATTATCTTATAACAATTTCAAAATTGTAAATGTTTGTGAAAAGGAAAATGATCAAATCCCTATAAATACAAACAAAGATGGTCAGAGAATAATCTAACTAAATAAGCAGGCTTTGGTTTTATTAAGGAAACTTTTCTATCGTGCTTACGTAAAAAGCTTTGGGATTAACTCTTTTTGTTAAGCTGATTGTATTGACAACATGAATATTTATAGCAATTACGGTCTTTTCGAGTGTCGCCTGGACCGCCTTTCTTGATTGCTTTTTGTTAGTTACAATGGGGCGGAAGGCGAACGTGGCGATATTTTGTTATCAATTTCGGAACGGTCGGTTGTACGGTTCGGATATTGCATGTTCACACGTTTTCCCTTGAAAGGAATGGGTACTTACGATTGTTAATTTTTGTCACAGCTAATTTGTTATTTCATCATTGTTGTACCTTTCATGGACCTGCCGACCTCGTATAAATAACCTTCGAACATTGTCACGTCGATTTTATAACAGGTGATAATTTTTTTGGAACTTGTTACATGATATTAAGTATTTTTCGCATATGATCGGTAGGTATCCCTTTAAGAAAAGGATCATTAAAAAAAAGGTAGACCCCAAGCCGTGTTTGTTGCCTGATTCTTCTAGGCTTGGTCGCGTGGAATCGGCGTAGCTTCACCTAGTTCCTAAGACGTTTCAAAGTGATCCTTGTGACTTTATTGAAATAAATGATTTTTGAATTTGAATTTGAATTTGGTACGTACTAAACGTATACTTTAGTAAACATCCAATCAATATTCAACTTAAATGTATCTACTTTTGATCTGGTAAACGAACTCGAATAAAATACCTAGTAAAACACGTCATATGTTAGTAGAGACCTAAACCAAACAAAGCACTTAACTTGCGCACTAAATGTGCGAGTATGAACATATTTTACGGTTTAATTTCCTACAAAGCTCGAGCAAAATACCTATTTATATGCGGCGCACGTGTACCTACATTTTCCATCTTAGTCCCAGTTATGAATTCAATTTACTGCCCTCAATAGAACGCTCACTTCCCTGGGTGTTGCAATATAATTAATGCTTTATAAAATACTTCCGTATCCATGCATCTTATTTTAATATACAATTTGATAACGATTTCTAATTATAACGCACTTTCAAAGATTACTAAATAAATAAATAAATATTAGCGATAATTTAATATATTCTTAAACTATTCAAACTTAGATTAATAATACTGTTGGAATACTTAAATAATTTATTTTTGTAAATAAATACTTATATTAGGTATATTATTATTTATATTATTCGGTATTAGGTAATACCCGACACAGAACAAACATCTACGAGTATGTTATGCAAGAATCAATAAGCAAGTTATTGACGTAACACCTGGTGTTTAGAGATGACTGAAAAACATTTTGATTTTTACTACTTTCGACTCTGACACGATAAAAGCCAAGTTATAATGGACGTCGTAAAATTAGGATCGCTTTATTAGGCTATTCGTTTCTAAAAATTAAAATAATTTATAAATTTTCAGGGAGACAAGAATATCAGCCACAGCTGCCTTGGCGGGAAGCACCGAGCGATCTGAGCACACGTTAACAGCCTCGTTTGCACTGCTTAACTTAGTCCCGAGAGGTAGCGGCAATAATATGTGGCGACAAGTAGGTCGAGTGCAGGGGCGTAGTGTAAGACTGCACACAATAGTCTGGCCTGGAGGTAGACTTGTTGCACACGGACAGTCAGAGGGAGCCCGAACCATATTTCGTGTAGTCACAGCATTAGCGCCGCCTTTTGTTATGGAAGGTGAATTAGACGAAGACGGACAGTGCCTCAGGGGTCTGATGTGTCATCGACCGCAAACATCCGATAGAGACAACCTCACTCTAGCATTCAATGAACTAGAAAGAGATTTAGAACAAGAACCTGAAAACTTTTTTTTCCCTACACCTCAACCACACTTTTCCAAAATGGCCACCCACTGCTGTTACGGACTAGCAATGGATCTCCTCGAAAATATTTCACAAGAGCTCGAATTTGACTTTCATCTGTACCTCGTAGAGGACGGCTTGTATGGATCGAGAAAACACGTCAAACCATTTCAGGGAATGCATGAATACAAAAGTGTCGAGACTGAATTTTCAACGGAAAATCAACAGAGCTATCGAGCTCAGTACCGAAACGGCTACAAAAGTGTAGATCCAGATGGGAGTCAGTCTATAGATTATGAGGATTTAGATGACGATAACATGAAATGGAATGGCATTGTCGGGGATTTGGTATCCGGCGCCGCTCACATGTCATTTGCGGCATTGAGCGTTTCATCAGCAAGAGCTGAAGTAATCGATTTCAGCCAGCCTTACTTTTTCAGCGGAGTGTCATTATTAGCCGCTCCAAACCAAAAACCGGATATTCCTTTACTTGCGTTCCTATTGCCTTTTTCACCTGAGTTATGGATTGCGATATTTACTTCTCTGAACGTAACTGCGATTGCCGTGGCAATCTACGAGTGGTTATCGCCGTTCGGACTAAACCCTTGGGGACGCCAAAGAACTAAGAACTTCAGTATTTCAAGCGCTTTATGGGTAATGTGGGGATTGTTGTGCGGACACCTAGTTGCGTTCAAAGCACCCAAGAGCTGGCCTAATAAGTTTCTGATTAACGTCTGGGGTGGGTTTTCTGTGATATTTGTGGCCAGTTACACTGCCAACATAGCTGCATTGATAGCGGGGCTGTTTTTCCACAACGCGGTTGATGATATGCAAGGAAGAAGCAATGTGAGTATTAAACGCGACTTTATAAATACACAAACTATTTTGTATAAATAAAAATATTATTGACTTGGTTTTGTATTTCAGTGGTTATCTTTGAGGGTGGGCACAGCGAGATCGTCGGTGTCAGAGTATTATGTTGAAAGAAATAATCCACAGCTGGCACAGCAAATGCGCCAACACGTTCTGCAGGATATAGAAGAGGGTATCGGAAGACTCAGGTTAATCTCATAGTGATTTATTATACAGCGACACCCAACACACTCACAAACGACAGTTTGTTTTTCCTTACTGTTATTTCCCGACCACCATTAAGCTAAAATTAGTTCTACAAATAACTATAGTGTTATTTTGATACAGTAAATAATTTTATGGCCAAAAATCTGATATATAAGCCGGTTTTGCCACAGTATCTCTGCTGATGAAGCTTGCTAATTATTTTACCCTTTTTAAGCGAAAACGTTTTGCGAAGCTGGGTCCGTGTTTGCCGCGTTTACTCGATCCTCGTTAAAAGCGGATCAATCGGGATTCATTGTTGGCAGTATTTAAACATTTCCTGTGCTAATATTAAATACAATTTGTTCTCAATTCGCTATATTCAAACCCGCTTTAATAGCGAAGATCAATAAAAGTCACCGGTGATTTTATTTGAAAAAAAAAAGCACTGAATTTTATGACACGATAAAATTTTCTAACGGAAAGGGACCCGATGGCCACTTAATGCTCTTCAGTACATTTGTTTTATAGACTAGCTTTATTATCCCATTTCCATTCAACCAATTAAGTCTTAAACCATCAGTCAAAACAGAGACACTATTAAGGTTTTAGAGCTAAAGAATTTATTGCTCAGACTGAGGTTGTTGCACTTTCTGAAATAGTTTCATGACATTGTATTTTTATGTCAAGCAATTTACAGTTTGAGAAAAGTTTACTACTCATTGATATTATTATTTTTTGTAAATGTAAACTAAATAAGATATAAAACTCTTGCGTTACTGACTGACTGACTAATCTATCAACGCACAGCTTAAACAAAGGTCCTAGAAACTTGAAATTCCCAAATTACAACCCCTAAGGGAATGCAGCTGAAGTTGAAGTCTGTTTGAAATAACTTCACGTGTACGATATACCGAGGGTTGCCACTAGTATCCTATCCTAATAATATTATAAATGTGAAAGTTTGTGAGTTTGTATGTATGTTTGTTCCTCAATCAGGCCTAAACGACAAAACGGATTAAGTTGAAATTTGCTGTAGATGTAGATATAATGCCCGAATAAATAATAGACTACTTTCAAAAATGAAAAAGTCCCCAAAACGATAAAAATACGCAAAAGAGATGATTTCTGTATAGATGGCGCTGGTGTGCAACAAATCGGACATCACAAACTAAAAACATTCAGTCTTTTCTATTCGATTATTGAAATTTGATAGGACGTCTGTCACGGGTCGGCTAGTCTAATATATTTTTTGCTAATTATGTAGGTACCCAATATTCGGAGCTATCGATCAATCTTGCTTTTAAGTGGGTTTTGCTAGTGGAAAGCTCCAACTTTTCCGTCTTGAACTGCAGCCCGTTTTCAATTTGCTTAAATTCTCACAAATTGTGGAGTAACAAACCCCATTTCAGTGCAAAGTAGATTCTTAAATGAATAAATACATTTTGTGATTTGTAGCAACAAGAGTAATTTATATCGGATAAAAACTATCGTGATTGTTAATAATTTTAAATAGAAATATAGCTAATTATCACGTTTTATCTTGTATTGCTGACGTTTCGAGACAATTCAGATGCTCTTCATGAACATCGTCGCTACCACGATCAACGATAGATCGGCATATACTGATTAATTAGACTATTATTAATCATATTATCATACGTAATATCGATTTGGATTCAGATGCTTATGATAACGAGCATCCGAACTGCCTCGAAACATCAGCAATACAAGACAAAACGTGGTAATTAGCCGTATCTCTATTTAAAAAGTTTATTATATGTTGCAGAAACGGGACCCTAGACCTCCTTATAGCTGATACACCAGTTCTAGACTACTACCGTGCTACGGACCATGGATGCAAACTTCAGCGTATTGGGGAACATGCATTGAATGCAGACACGTATGCAATAGGTGTGGCCAAAGGTTTCCCTTTGAAGGTATGCCTAGAGATTTCCTCATTTTCTACTGACCCCAGACTACTCTCTGTAGATATTTTCTAGGAACTATGCATCTGGAGATCTGAGAGATTATCTAACGTAGGTACTTGGCGATTACAGTCGTAAACCTGGCACTAAGATTCTTGAAAATGCCTAAGTTACCCCCTTAGGGCACGTCTGAACATTACATTTCTACATTTTGTTGTTGATACGAGTAAGTGCGTGACAGGTTGTTTGTAAATTTCTGTGAAGGCAAGCGAATGAGCTTATGTTTACAAATGTACTCAACCAAATAATTGATGCATTGAGTTTCAGTCACGCGGACTAATTGTAAATACAAACAGATATGACATGTATACATGTATACTATGTGTAGCGTACATAATACCCACTTAGGCTTCTGCTTAGATCCCACCAAGAATCTCATAAATTAGCTGCGACGAGATTAGGCAACGGATTTCAGAAATATATCGCGTATTTACATGAGAAGGAGGCTGGAAATGGATCTTAGCGTGCAAAGATTGATGGATGACACGAACGAGCCTTCTAATGGTGTGATCGATAGTCGGGTGTCATGTAGCCCCAGCTCAACCGATTAAACGTCATTTTATCTTGACGTTGTACAATATATACCTCTGGGGAACTGCGACTGGCGTGCGAAGATCGTGACATAAATCAACGTATCAGAAAGACAGTTTTTGTTTCATGACAACGCGCTTTCAGAAACACTCCCGCTTTTGTTCTGTTATATTTATACGAATGAATGGACGCAGTTGTGTCGCTGTGTTCTTTATTTCAAACAATTTTTCGGACATTTACAAATTATTCGTAGCTTGTAGCTGCCATTTAACGGAATCCGTCACACGCCGGGCTTAAAATATAACCCCAATACTTTTTCTTTCAGGACAGTATATCCGCTGTTATAGCAAAATACTCGTCAAATGGTTACATGGATATTTTGACGGAGAAATGGTACGGAGGACTGCCTTGCTTCAAACTAAGTCCTGATTACGGAATTCAACCAAAACCGCTGGGTAAGTTTAGAATCTTGTTTCTGAAGTAATCTGGTTCCCATAACATGCTTTACTTCATTTGAGGCTAGATGGCGATATGTGAAATGTCCAGCAATATTTATAATGTGGTGGTTCCAGCTAAAAAATCATATTCAAAATGTCTTCATTTGAAATAAATAAAACCGGCCAAGTGCGAGTCGGACTCGCGCACGAAGGGTTCCGTACTATAAAAAACGCCAAAAAAACACGTTTGTTGTATGGGAGGCCCATTAAGATATTTATTTTATTCTGTTTTTGTTGTTATAGCGGAAACAGAAATAAATCACCTGTGAAAATTTCATCTGTCTAGCTGTCACGGTTCATGAGATACAGCCCTGTGACAGACGGACAGCGAAGTCTTAGTAATAGGGTCCCGTTTTCACCATTTGGGTACGGAACCCTAAAAACAAGTGAAAAACCATTGACAACTGCAAAACTAGGGGGTAACGGATAGTACAGTGCTCCCCTAGAGCATAAAGAATTGCCACCCACCCAGGTTTCAAAGGTTTATGACAGACTGCTTTGTAGTTAATCACTCTTCAGATTATGTCGGTTACAGCAGAGACAGTCTGAAACACTGTAATTCCGAAAACACACTAGTAATTTAGTGCTGTTGTTACTCCTGCAAAATTTGTAATGGGATTGTATATTACTGTTTTAACGTGTATTCGTTACACCAAGTCAGCTGGCTCGTCTCTTGCGGAAATTTCATTAGAATTTATCGCCACCCTGGTGTTAATCCACCCACACCGGTAGGTATGGTCGCATTCACATAGAATGCAGAATTCTGGTATCTGTATTATCTGCTAATATTCGTGTCGGGTCTGGTTATTCTAGTATGCTATACCTATCGTTTCCGAAACATATGACAGATAAAAAAATACATCAAGATCAAGATATACAACTAAAACATGTCACAAGCACACAATAAGTCATAAAAAATAATATAATTATAGTAATTAATAAATAAGAATCACATTCAGTGAGTAAAGGAGAAGAATATGAAATGAATAACTAATCGCAAGGGTCACGATTAATTGACGGATCTACAAATGGACCCACTGGCCTAGGACTAGCCTGTATGGAGGAAATGACGAAAAAACAAAATAGAGCAACAGAACAACAAAAATAAAATTAATTAGAATCTTTATTTATTGAATTGAGCTCTGACAAACTGCGCCTAAAGACAGACATCGCCTGTTTTATAGGTAAATGCGTCCTTAGGGTGGCGCCATGTATAACCAGCAGCCGACCTAAAAGATTAAACATGGGATTTATCGCTTCAAAATACGAGGTGACACGAAGTATTTATATTTCTTATTTTGAATACGCTCTCGGGCAGATTCGATTACCGAAGTTGGTGAATCTCGTTAAGGTACCTATTATGTAAGTTCATTTGACGGTTCTATAAATTGTAATATTGGTTATTATGAAAATAAAACATGAAAGAAGTAAATCGTTTTACCAGAAAAAGATGTTTAGCACATTTTTATGCAAATATATCATGTAATTATCTAGGAATTGGCCTTTTGACCGCCACATTCTTCTTTTTTAAACCAGCTTTTAGTGCCTTCAACACACGTATTTATTAGACCTATATTTTATCAAAAAAGCCGTGTTGGCCGAGTGGGAGGTACCTCGACTTTCAATCTGAAGGTCGGTGGTTCGAATCCAGGCGTGCATCAATGGATTTTCCTGTTCGAAAAATTTATATGCGCATCAAAAACACGTGCTCAAAACGGTGAAGGAAAACATCGTGAAGAAACCAGTTAGTATTCTTATAAGCGGCGATGGGCTTGCAACCTGTCACGTATGGAATGCTAACTACTGCAAAATGTGGGCATGTGCCAAATGTAATGTTTGGACGTGCCTCTAACTACCTCCTCTAGACATCTTCAAAGGATCTAAGCGTCTGGAGATCTAAGAGGATGTCTACCGTACTTGAGGATTACAGTCGTGATCCTATTTTTTTTTATATATATTTTATCATATAAAAATTAGATCTATAGTTACGAGTAATTGATTCAGGCGTGACTTTGCGGAAGTCCAGATTCTCTCGGAAGTTTTTTGTTGGAAGGTAAGTGTATTTTGCCTAGAGTTGGACTCTTTGGGAGCTATTTAGCGGAATTTGTTACATATCTCTATCCGTTTAGTTATGTAAAATCAATAGATATGTTTGGAATTTATTTTCATTGATAAGCATTGATATATTATTTTTCAAACTATCGTGATTAGTAGACATAACTATAGATTTTGATACGGGTCCCGCGACCATGGCTATTGTAACATAGTCAAAACGTCGAGAAAGTAAATTAAAGGTAATTACGTGATAAAGACCCATGTCAAAATCTATATGATATGTTTAGCAATAAATATTAAGCAAGTATATATTTAGCAATAAATAAAGTATATGTTTAGCAATAAATATTAAGTAAGATGCAACATAATGTTGCATCTCACAAAATAGCAAATAGCTGTTTGAGCAGTGTGAGCAGGGTTTTTTACGTTATTGACTGACTGACTGATCAACTCACGCCTAACTAAACCATAAGTCCTAGAAGCATGAAATTTGTAGTGTACCTACCTACTTACCTATCTTCCTTTCATGATGTAGGTAGGGCTATGAAAAAACCTCAACCACAGGGTTTAATAGGAGTAAAAGTATTATTTTTCAAACTATCGTGATTAGTAGACAACTATAGATTTTAACACGGGTGTTTATCACGTAATTACCTTTAATTTATACGCGGAGTAAAAGTCTTAAAAATTACTTCACTTGAATGAAGCCGCTACACCGGCTCGTAATATTTTTGGAAAAATATCCAATGCTTTTATGACTATTGGAGTTAAATTGAAAATTTCAAAGCTATACCTCCTAGGTAGCAAGTAGGGTACAGGAAAGTGTTATAAAACTTTGGCGGTATCGAAATATAGGTATTGTTTTCAACTTTCCAAGCTTACTTCGCCTTTGGTAGATTTGTATTCAGTATTTCTAAAGTTCACAAACAAATACTTCTTTGTGCTAGCTTATGGCGTATCTTAAAAAGTCCGTTTATAATTTATTAAGGTGATAAGTGTAATGTTTGACGTTTTGTATGGGTTGAGTCTACCCGGATTACTATTTAGCTGAACTACTATTTAATTGAACTATTTAGCTATTCATAGTTTTGATTAAAAACGAAACTAGTGTTTTTGAAGAGCCAACTTTGGAAAATAAATCTATCGAGAAAACTTTCACCAATCGTGTTTCTTTCTTTAAGGCGCTCCCAGTCGACGATTATTTTTGTTCGAAACGAAAAAAGAAATACTTGTGAACAAGCCACATCTCCTATTTTATAATGTATAGTATATGTGAATAAAGATGTACCCATCTTTAATCACTTCGATAAATAATCCTACCGACCGCTGCAATGACGACAAACACACGTCGGCGCGGGGTCCGCCTTAGTTTTTCGAATAAATTAATGATATAAATTATGTTTAATTACTTATCAAAAATCTATTCTAATAGAAATCTAGATCTATATATTACCTATCTTTAACAATAAATCACAAGTTGATTTTAATAGTAGGTATATAAAATATTTCGAACATAAATTCTAAAACGTATCATTTTGAAATAATATCTTTATCGTGAAAAGTTTCTGCTATTATGTTTTCAGCTTAATAGAAATCTAGGTAGGAACCTGAAGTAATATACTTATAAAAATAGGAGATGTGGCTTGTTCAGAAGTATTTCTTTTTTCGTTTCGAAAAAGAGCAATCGTCGACTTAATTGAGTCCCTTAATTTATCTAGATTAAATCCTTAGGTTATCTTTGTCATAAAAAACAAAACTGTATGTTTTGCGATTATTGAGAAAAAACGATTCTGCATTCATCAAAAACATTTATTACTCGTCTTAATGCATAAATCAATTAGATATACCTAAATGATCTCGCTGTTTATACTTTTTCTCTCCGAAACTCATACTTAGCTCTAGACTACATGAATAATAGTCATGTTTTTATAACATGCATCTTCATGTCAATCACCACACATTAACGTCGTTTTTAGGGTTCCGTACCTAAAGGGTAAAAACGGGACCCTATTACTAAGACTTCGCTGTCCGTCTGTCTGTCCGTCTGCCTGTCCGTCTGTCTGTCACAGGGCTGTATCTCATGAACCGTGATAGCTAGATAGTTGAAATTTTCACAGATTATGTTTTTCTGCTGATCTATAACAACAAATACTAAAAATATACAACAAACATGATTTTTTTGCCGTTTTTATAGATAATGGTACGGAACACTTCGTGCGCGAGTCCGACTCGCACTTGACCGGTTTTTTTCTATATACATATTAAAATATTTTGTTTGTATCAGATAAACTAAAAAACTACTGGACCAAGCCACCATATTTTATTTTCATACTTATAAATTTTAGATCTTTACGAAAATATAAAGTGCAATAATGATCTTTATTATTACACCCGTACGAAGTCGGGACGAGCAGCTAGTGACTAATAAATACTTACCTCGCCTATTTTACTACTCCGGGTCATAGATCATATCACTTAATTATGTTATCTGTTCAATATATTATAATACTAATAAGCTCGGTCATCAATCAGGGATGATGTGATTGAACCACAAAAATATAATATTACTACACTTGATGTCGCGGGCGGCTTCGCTCGCGTGATACCTTAAAGTATGTTTTAATCAAAGTCCTAATCTATGTACCTACACACCAAACTTAATCGAAATCGGTTCTGCGGTTACGACGTGACAGAGTAACAAACAAATAAAAATCCAAACTTTCCATTGCGATTGATAATTTTTAGGCATTACATTTTTTTCACATTTTTATTAGTGATGCTGTGACCACAATCACGAAAGTGTTCAATAGGCGGGTCCACACCGAGCGAGCAGCCTCACGAGGCATTTGCTGCGCGAGGAAACTGTCCCCAAACAAGCGTGGCAGCCTCGGCAGCCATTTTGTTCGTTCGGTTCAGTTAAGAATAAAATACATCATGGCACCACACGTACAAAATACGCGAGGCACCTTTGAGCAAAACAAAGAACCGACACTGGATGGCTGAGGCGCGCGGTCGCTCGCCCGCGTCAGCACGCGCGCTTGCCTCGGCCGAGGCACGTCCACTCTAACCGAGCTAAATGACTTATGAGGCTGTTCGCTCTGTGTGGACCCGCCTAATTTATGTCTGTGGTTATGACGGACAAAAGCAACGGTTTTCCATTTGGTCTGGCCATTTGACAGTTCGTGATTCAGAACATTTCGCTTTATATTTCTCATTGCGTCTAGGTTGGGACTGGGAGGATTTTTATGATGTCTGTCTACAAAACGGTCACATGCATTTCACGTTTGAAGGATTTTGTGAATTGTTTTGCTTTCGCGACATAAAGGGGGTTTTGAACAGCTTTTACTTTAGGTTTATTTATCTAAATTTATAAAACTCATTGACTGACTGACTGATCTATCAACGCACAGCCTAAACCACTAGGCCTATTTGAAATTTCGATTAGAAATAAACTTCCGAAATTCAACTTCTAAGGGAGTGCAGTAAGGTTTAAAGTCTGTTTGAATAATAACTTCTGTTGAAAGAAGTCGCGAAGGTTTCCACTTGCATTCGTATATTAAATGATATTATGGCTTAATGTTTGAAAGTTTTGTGCGTATTTCGCGTAAAGCCCTTGTCATTAAAATGTAAGATATGTGTACAATATCCTCGTGCAGCATCGTTGCGACATGACTGCAAACAGTCATTGTGTATAAAAGCACTTGAATCCTGAAAGCATTTTGTAGTATTCTTCGTGGATGATAAAGTGCTTACGTCGTACGTTGGCTTTGGGTAATAAAATTCACCTAAACTTCTGAGACAAATATCTTATCTCTATTTTAAAAATATACAATTGTAATAGAGCTTGTGAAGGCAATACTAATAAACATAATCATTTCTGCCACGAATTAGTTTTGAATGGTATTTTTGCCCTCGAAACGAAGCTTAGTACATAAACTATTTGTATAGTTCAATTTGATCATAAAAATAGCTGAAACTTCTCCTTACTTCTTCAACACTAGTACATTTTTATGCAAATTATAGCCAGCATTTCTTGACTTTTCTTTAAACTTTAGCTATCAAAGTTTAATCTAAAACTTACTTACTTGACGTCTATCGAGAGAAAAATCAAAATACAGACAGCACGTTTCCCGCTTTGCTATATACCGTACGAGTTCTTATAGCGTTGTCACTTTTGCACAGCGAGTAGTACTGTTTTAATATAACTTTAAAAGCTTGTGGTACGGGAGTAGGCACAAGACACGTCAAACGCGCAGTACTGCGGCCGGTCCCGTATATTTCCATTCGTTTGTTTTCCCCTGAATATCTTCCCTTGAATCTCGCATCCCCCTATAAGGGGACAGATGGCTCAAAACTAGTAACTAATAGTAATAAAATGTGAGTTACTAATGTGAGTTGTAATATTATTACTTTTTCTTTTAGGCGTTGCAGCTGTGGCGGGCGTGTTCATTCTACTCGGCGTGGGTATGATACTCGGTCTGCTGATTTTATTCCTCGAGCATTTGTTCTACAAGTACACTCTACCGGTGTTGCGGCATCAACCAAAGGGAACCATTTGGAGAAGCAGGAACATCATGTTTTTCAGTCAAGTAAAAATACTTTTGCATTTATTATATTTAATAAAATGTCGTTGACTTATTGCGGCATTATTATACTTTTAGTATGAGTATCATATTAAAATCCAACATGGATTTTAGTCTTATAATCAAAAGCAATTTTTTTTGATAAAAAGCTCTTAAAAAACAATTTAGTATCTCGCCTTTAATTCCTAAGTACGGTAGACTTCATCTCATATTTCTAGGTACTCAGATCCTTAGAAATTTCTAATGGAGGATAGTCAGAGGTACGTCCAAACATTACATTTGGCACATGCCCACATTTTGCCATTTTCCATAGGTATATATAATTAAAACCCTGATTGTTGGAATTTATACGCTACTTAAAATTAACTTTTATTATTTTTTATATTATAAAGTTTACAGAAAGGAGATATAAAATTACTTTTTTGTATAGCATGAAACTTCGAAATATGAGTTTTACCCAACTCAAGACGTCTAACTACATTAAATGCATGTGTCTCCCATACAGATGCTTTTAATGTTATTAGATCCTCGCAGGACGCTCCTGGAATATTAAACGCAAAAAATACTTTGATATACCTACAAGAACGTTCTCATTTTAAAAGGTAGGGTCTTTCCGTCTGTTTGTTTATAGTATCTACCTACAAAAATACTAAAAGTAATAGACTCAAAAGTAGACTTCCCACTGATTGAAATGTGGTCTTCCCTGCAAGACATACTCATTGTTTTTTTGCCACCGATTACAAAGGTCCTTTAGGGCCACCATATTTCAATCTGGTCACTGACCTAAAGTGACACGAACTTGCTAACAAAATTGTAAGGGTGACAAATCAACATCGAGCTATGCTGCGCTGTACTGCGCTGTGCTATGTTTGGTCAACTCGCTCGTCTAATATTTTAATGAGGATACAAACAAACCATGCTCTGCTGCGCTGTGTGAGGCTACGCTCTGTTTAAAAGCGCAGCAGTCTCGAGCGAGGCGCGCTACCCGCCGTGCTGTGCCGAACTGTGCTATGTTTTTTATGGAGCTCTGCCATGCTGCGCTGTGTCGAGTTATGCTAGGTTTGGAGCACGCTGCGTGCCCCTCCATCGCCTTCAGACGTCTCTCTCACTCTCGTACTCCCATCTCGCTCGCACTTGCGTATGCGCGCACAAAGAAACAAGAACGAACGAGTAGATTGTTAAAAAAACGTAGCTTAAGAAACACAGCACAGCACAGCGCAGTACAGCGCAGCATAGCTCGATGTTGATTTGTCACCCTTAGGCTATCGCTAACTTTCTGTTGACGCCCTCCCTCACGGAGGGCACTTTGTTTGCCCTACTCAACCGTGAAGCCGAGGCGGTACCCTGGATTATGGACCGATCCGCAGTCACACCGAACTTTAACACCGAACGTGCCTCTGTACCTACTACCCACCCTTTTTAATTGAGTTTTTTTGCTCCGCTTGTTCTTATTTTCCCATTATTTTTAATAAGAATCGATACAGTCGCGTTATACATAAATTGATTTATTTGTTGCAGAAATTGTACAGATTCATCAACTGCGTGGAATTGGTATCGCCTCATCACGCAGCTCGGGAATTGGTGCATACAATACGACAAGGACATTTTACATCCCTATTTCAGAAAAGCGTTAAAAGGGTAATTATAACACAATTCAACATCATTTTTTTCTTGAAAAAATACATCAGATTACGTCAGGAGAGTACCTTTGTTTCAGAAGGAACACGAACAGCGCAGACGACGCAAGAGCAAAGCACAACTTTATGAGATGATACAAGCAATAAGACGGTATGTATCCTAGCTTTCAACAAAATAAATTTGATTAGGTTTATTTGAATTCAAAAACAATTGCATGTTGTTATTGTCAGGGTTCAGCAGCGAGACCATTCACTCGGATCAATAAAGGAACAAGAGCCTGTCGAAACAACAGAAGTTTCAGAAGAATTGACAGAGTCCAAGTTCCTAACACCTTCACCAGAGGTTTCAAGCCGTTCACCGCGACAGAGTCGCTCGCCGAGGCAAATTCGATCGCCAAGAGGACGACGAAAAAGATGCAGTCTTGCCGGTCTCAACGTGAGACGATTTAGCACTGACTCTGTCCTTAATTCGGAATCGGTTTCTAATATTTACGAAAGAACCAGCCTCAATATAGGCAGAAGGTTAAGCAGAGACGTCAGCTGTTTGACCAGTTCTCCTCCCGATATCAACACTCGACTACGAACGCCATCCCCCATGGTTCGTCGTTCAGAAGGTTCATCTACCAGATCATATCAAGATGTTTCAGATCGATCAGATAATTACTTGAGCATCGACGCACCAATTTCGCGTGCAAGTGTTGAGATTATGGTATCTGAGGAATACGATGCACCTTCAGCTCCTCCATACTCACGCGTTCAGCCCACGGAAGCGAAGTCAGAACTCTCCCTGCTATCGGAAGACGAACTTATCCGATTATGGCGTAGTTCTGAACGGGAAGTTCGGGAATCTTTACTGGCAGCTTTGCAGGAAAAAAGAGCTAATCTAGATCCGAAGCGAGACCCGGGATGAAGTTTAGACTCTGGTTCATTTCTGGAAAGGAATTGGTCCGTATCATTGTTTTCTCATAGTCGTTCGGAGCCAGAGCGATAAAGAAGGTCGGCGTCGGTAGAACGAGTTGGTGGGAATGAGTTAGTGCCTTTTTTACATTGTTTGATGCGGATACGTATCCCGTGCGTTGATCAGTGTTCATTTAAGTGTCTTTGGTATTATTGTATTTGAGAGGCTGCCTTATTTTACATCATTGCTCTTTCATTGTGATCTGCATCAAACAATATAAATTATGGAACTCACTTAGTCATTAAAGATGCTGTTTGCGTCCAGTATTATAAGATAAGCTTTTAGATTATTATGTAAATTGATAGGTAGATACTCGTAATAAAAGTGCGTTTGTAAAATATGGATTTAAATAGCTATGACCACAACATTTAAAGTGCTTTAACCTTTAGTCTAGTCGATGAGTCGATATGTCATTCAACTTGAAGTGATTTAAGTAATAAAAATGTAGAAAGACATTAATAAGCAGTTTAGGACTGTTATAAAAAAAAACATTTTTGAAACAATAAACTTAAATTGCATGTTCGGGATTAACGTTCCTAAAATTTTATTCAATTATTCAATGTACTAGCAGCATGGCATATTCGGAGTCTGTTTTTGGAATTGATAATTAACTGATTATTTAGTAAGATACTCGTATTATGGTAAAGTAGGGATACGTTAAAACGATTGATGTGTTTATACAAGCAGACCAGAAGGGATGCGGTCTACCCTCATCGCCAGAGGGCATTTTGCGGCCCTTTTTAATACCATAATTAACAGAAACAGCTTTGATTAAATTCCTTTATGAAACGTGCCATAGCGTATGTACCCCATCGTCTGAAGGTAAGCTCTTCTTTGCCTAATAAATTAGAATTGTGTCTTATTCTTGTAGGAGTAAATTTTAAATAATAGAGTAAGTAATGATAACAAAACTGCCAAATAATCTACCTAGATAGATGTAGCTAGAATATTACCTACACGTCTTGATATAGTCGCACCCTTGTAGAGTTTAGTTTAGATTTCTCCCTTTTTCTCTCTTCCTTCGATTGCTAGCCTATATTTTATTAGTTATTGCGTAAATTATTCACAAAATTATCTCTACCTTCTAAGATAAGCCTAAGAAAGTTTAAAGTTACAACTGATGATAATAAAAAGCAATATTTTCCGATCAGATTTTAGTAAAAAAGGCCAGCTATAAAAATCAGAGTATTTTTATCACAACTAGTTTCGAAAATATTTAGTTTGTCAATTTACAAGCAAACACTAAATGCTTTTCTCTTCTAGGTCCAAAACTAGGCACTTCTTCCTTCTATGTAATATTTCAATTAGGACCAACAACAAATTTCCTTTGTAACTAAAAATATTTTGTAAAGTAAATCTATTGGATGTGAGTCATCTAGTGATATTAAAGTCTTATGCATTTCACTTCTATTGTAATTAGACGTAATAAAGAAAATTCGATAAATATACGATGTAGTTGGTATCTTATGAATACCTATAACTTTTAGTAGAGCTAGCTTTTATTTCATAAAATTCAAATTATCTAGTGTAACGTATTTTCATAATACAAACAATATATTTAATTAATGTTGGTTTTTATGCAATCTCTTTCAATTGGGTTATTTTTATAGTTGTTTTATTATTATTTTATTCTTCATATTATTCTGTATTTTGTGTATAACTTGCATTTTGTGAATCGGGAATTTTAAAACACCAATGACTAACACTGGAAATTCCTCAAAAATGTAAAAGCGCTCAAAGCATTGCTTACCTAGTCTTACAAAAAGCAACCTTCAGCGCGGTCTCAAAATGAATTAATTAACATCTGATTGCTTTCGTATTTCGGAAGGTACCTTAAAATGTCGGTCCGAACTATAAAGCCAAAGTAAAGTCGAAGGCCTCCAACTAAAAGTCTATACCTAAATAAAAGTCAAAAGTAAAAAAAAAAAACCGTTTAGTTGCGAGACGGACTCGCATTCCGTACCATTCTCATCACTCCCACTCTCATCTATAATAAATGGAAAAAATCACGTTTTGTTGTACTTAAAATTTTATTTTATTCTGTTTATAGTATTTGTTGTTAAAGCGGATAAAAGAAATACAATAATCTATGAAAATTTCAACAGTCTTGCTAACATGGTTCATGATATAATAGCCTTGTGACAGACAGACGGACGGACAGACGGACAGCGGAGTTAGTAATAGGGTCCCTTTTTACCCTTTGGGTACGGAACCCTTAAAATGAGGCAATTTCGGAATGTTTTACTTGTTAGTTCGTCCGTCCTTTGATATAACAGAAAATAAAACTAACAAAACATAGGTACCTACACTTTTTTAGTCATGGACATTTTTTACTTAGTCGCTGTCTATTCTTCGTTTTTGTATACGATATGGAATTGACTCTATTATTTTGAATTAAATTGTAACATTTCATTTCAAAATAAGACTAGAAAACATTTTTAAAATAATATAGGCTAAATAATTAACAAACGCAAATTTTGAAGTTAGATTCGGCGCAGTAACTGCTCGATTTATGTAATTAATGTAAATAACCAGTTGGATAGATGTAATAACGAAATAATTATGTTGAACAAAAGGTGAATTGCATTTATGACAGTGGTGGATAATTTGGCCAAACAATTTTGTTAGCACGAGTAGATCATAAAGTTTATAGGTTGTTTGTTTTAGGGAGAATAATTAAATTAGTTTCGATGTCGTTTTATTTAGGACATAGTTTTGTGCAAACTTTAAATGATTAATTACACTGCCTTACTACTTATTTACTGTTTAAATTGAATGTACGTAAAATACAATGTTATCTATCAAATTCTTAACGCTGCCCTGTCTATAAATTCTATGAATGATACTTAGTTGGAAAAATAAAAAAATATTTGTGCCAATTGTTTGTTTCAATTGAAAGTCGAAAGTAGTTAATACCTTTTCTTGCGTATAAAATCGTTATTATGCCCTCAAGGAATGCCTAACTTGAGTTGACTTTTGCAAGGCCAAGTTTTTATGTTTTATTTCAAGTTGTTTGCTTATTCAAATAAGTGTGAACGTCTTATTAAAAAAAATATGAAACCGGTATGCACTATTATTACAACTGCGTTTGTTGACTCTTACTAAGTATTAATACCTTAACACTTTGGCATCACTAGTGTATCGACCTTCGTTGGAAGAATAACTCCTATTGTGATGTTATTCGCATTTTATAACATGCATTTTTTATTACTTTCGTTATTTATGTTTAATTTATTAAACAACGCAGCATCGTTATACTGTTATTGGAATACGGGGTGTCCGTATAAATATTTATCAAGCAAGACCCCTTACACCGCCGTGAGGGGAGATATGAGAGACTCCGTCGTAAAATTAACTGGTAAGATCATTATTCATTGTACTCCGGGTCAAAAATATTCAAGTGCTCTCAGACCCATCAATTTAAGTTGAACAATCTCGTAATACACACATAAAATACTTCATAGTTTGATACTCATTACTCTTTTGAAATACCTACAAGTATTATGTCAACAGGTTGTGAGCCGGTCAGTATATGGGGTCTTGTGAGACACGGCAAAATTTACCCCGACGTAAGCTCCGCTGGCAACATGAAGGATGCCATCGTATTTAAGGACTACGTGGTCTCAAGTTACGATAAAGGGAATAGCTCCCTGTGCGCCCAAGACGTCGACAACTTACGACGCTGGTCGCCCGACACAAAAATATTTGGAAATAGTAATCAAATCACCGAAGAAGGATATCAAGAAATTGTAGGTTTAGGAAGCAGACTAAAACAAGCATTTCCGAAACTGTTATCAAAACTCAACAAGGAAAATTACATATTCCGACCCGCTTCAGGAAAATGGATCGAAGATAGCGCTAAAGCCTTCATAAGCGGTCTCCAAAATGAACGGTTGGTTATAGACAAAGTCAGAGAAGATTACGACATTATGGCTGTAAGTTCAATGGTTTTCCTTTCGTACGTAACTTTAAACTTTGAACCTCTCTTTTATTTTTAACCTGTATGCCTTGTTATATTAAAAAAAAATACAGTTAAAAAAATGTGAGGACTTTTGAATTGATTGGTTTTTCATTGTCAGCAAAACTCATCATCATATTTGAAATATTCTTTTTTAGTTTTTCTAAAAATATTATATTTATTTCAGCCGTATCGAACCTGCTCGAAATATCAAAAGGAAGTTTTACATAACTCAAAGACTCTTTCGGAAATACAGAAGTACCAAGAATCATCAGAATATTTGGCTGTATGTATCTATAATAATAAAAAGTAATTTTATTCGTTTATTAAGTACTCACAAATCACGCAGTGATAATAAAACTCGTGAAAATTATATATATTTTTATAAATTGTAGATGAAAGACCGAATCCAAAGAAGAACTCGTATTGAGCACACTCTGACCGAAGTAAACATAACTGCCCTCTACGATTGGTGTCGTTACACTTGGGAGGGAATAGAAAACAAAGTTAGCCCCTGGTGTGCACTTTTCACAACTGAAGATTTGAAAGTTCTAGAATATCTAGATGATTTGAAACACTACTATGACAACGGATATGGAACGAAAACAAACGAGTTGTTTGGAAAGATTCCCATGGCCAACTTACTGAAACAATTTCAAGAAGTTGTAGATGGGAAAGGCAAAAATATCGTTACTTATTTTACGGATACATCTATGATTGAAATGGTGTACACAGCGCTCAATCTCTTCAACGATGAGAAGCCTTTAGATGGAACACGTAAAGATCCCAAGAGAAAATGGAGGAATAGTAAATTATCTCCGTTTTCATCAAATTTATTTGCAGTACTGAATAGGTTTGTTTTATTTCTTTGTTTATTTTATGTATCAGCTTTTAAAATCAATAATGTAGGTTTCTGAACGCGGCTTCACACGCGTGGTAAAGTAGTTGCATTTTATTGTTACATTATCTCAAATTGACTTGAACAAAAATGTAGCCACCCTTTTCTTCTAAATAAATTCAGTCAATTTAGTTCTGCAAAATATAATAACAGAATCGACCTATGTCAATGTCCAGCCTAGGAACTATCTTTACGGTAAAAGTTATTTGTTGCTTCGTGAAAGAAGGAAAAACCAACAAACATGCAAACACCCTTTCTCATATATATATACTAGCTGTCCCGACAGACGTTGTCCTGTCAAATGTCAATAATCCCACAGAAAAAAGCACTTTCCGTTTTTCCCGATCTTTACGCCATCCTTATCACTTAGGGGTATGAAAAATAGATAGTAGCCGATTCTCAGACCTACTGAATATGCGTATAAAATTTGGTAGAAATCGGTAAAGCCGTTTCGGAGGAGTAAGGTAACTAACATTGTGACACGAGAATTTTATATATAGATATTTAAATAAGGATGTATATTACAGATGTGGAAATAACGACTACAACGTCGTTTTCTACGTGAACGAAGAAGCTTTGATACCAATTTGCAAGGACGGCGTGTGCACTTGGCAAGAATTTGAAAACAAATTAAAACCATTTTCGGCTGCCAACACAGATTTTTGCTAACTCCAAAGCGAAATCTAATAAAAATGTTTGAAATGTTACCAACAAAGTGGTCCACAAAATTATGTAGTCTATTGCAATAATTTACAAAACGGTAATTAAATTAAGTATATATTTGAACATTATTGTTTTATTTATAGGTTTCTAGAAGTAATAATCATGGTCCATAAAATGTAGCAATTTCTAACCGGTTATTGAAATCGTAGCAGTGTTTATTTTTTAATGCATTCATATTTCGCGAGCTTAGCTTTGGAGAAGTCTTTTTTTTAGACAAATAATTATTTGTTCTTATACCTTCAGGTATATCGGAGTGTTTTATATAGATATGAAATTGGCAGCGTTTATTTTTTGTTTATACTTAAAATATGTTTCATCATCATTTTGCTACTGGAATTCGGGTTGCCCGTACAAATATTTTTCGGATAAAACTCCATACAATAACGTGAGAGGTGATATAAGGGACTCGATCGTAAAACTAAAAGGTACGTGTCGTTTTATTGGATAAACAGTGGGTTTATAATAGAAAAAGCAATGTTATATCTGTAGAAAGATAGTTTTTAGGGTTCCGTACCCAAAGGGTAAAAACGGGGGTCCCGTTTTTACGTTATAACTAAGACTTCGCTGTCCGTCTGTCTGCCACAGGGCTGTATCTCATGAACCGTGATAGCTAGACAGTTGAAATTTTCACAGATTACGTATTTCTGTTGCTGCTCTAACAATAAAAACAGAATAAAATAAATATTAAAGGGGGGCTCCCATACAACACACATGTTTTTTTTTGGCGTTTTTATAGATAATAGTACGGAACCCTTCATGCGCGAGTCCGACTCGCACTTGGCCGGTTTTATTTTTATAAGTGTGATATTGATCTCTATTGCCTAAACATATATTTTTAGGTTGCGATCCCATTAGTATTTGGTCCTTATTCGGCACACCAAAAAATACCGCAGAAATTGACCTCAAAACCTTGAAAGAGTATATTTCTATTAGAGAAAATGTTATAACCAGTTACGAGAGCGGTAAAAGTTCTTTGTGCGCCCAAGATGTACAAAATCTGCGAAACTGGAAAGATGATAATAAAATGCTGAGTAAAACAAACTTCTTAACTGAGGAGGGTGCTCACGAAATAGTAGGAATAGCAAACAGATTACAGCAGGCTTTTCCTAGTTTGTTACGGGACCTCAAAGATGGAAATCACAAGCTAAGTTCAGCTAAAGGGTTGATGGAAGAGAGTGCAAAAGTTTTGGTCAAAGGCTTTCTTGGACGTTTATCAATTGAGAAAACCAATGATAACATAATTGTAAGTCATTATTTTTTATGTATTTATCTATATATATCAAAATCAATTGCTGTTCTTTAGTCTCGCTAAAACTCGAGAACAGCTGAACGGATTTATCTTATCTTGGTCTTGAAATGTTCGTGGAGGTCTAAGGAAGGTTTAAAAGGTAAGAAAAATTAGAATAAATGCCGGAAAAACACTAAAAACAGCCATTTTCTTTTTCTCATACAAAAGTTTTCTAACTAAAACGTAGAGTCAATTTGAGCTTTATTGCCATTGTATAAAGTTCACTGTTGTCTAAGCAATGTAGGTGTGTTCCTAAGAACGGGAACGGGAACGAGAAAGGGAACGGGAACGGGAACTTCAAACAACATTTGTCAATTGCGATACGAAGTTCGCCGGGTCAGCTTGTAAGATATAAAGATCATTATATATTTATTTTTGTATGTTTGTAAAGGATAAACTAAAAACCAAATTTAGAAGTTTGATTATCTGCGAGTTACAGTCATATAATTTTTTATAAAATTCTAGGCTTAAAGAGGGCATCGTAGGCTTATTCTTTTTAGAATACTTTGTATTGTTACAGCCGTACAAAAAGTGCCAAAAGTATGATGATTTATTACAAAACCCAGGGCTTAACCACGAAGTACGAAAATATGAGAAAACTTCAGATTTCTTCGCAGTAAGTAGTTTTTATGTACCTAGATTACTATTATTATGAACTTAAAGACGCACACACGTTTAGTATCAAAGAAAACAAATTAATCTTAATTAAGGTGATAAGTGAAATTTTTGACGTTTTGTATGGGCTGAGTCTAACCGGATAAGACGGAAAAAGTGATAAAACTGCATTATCTTGAAAATCATCAAATAAAAAAATAAAAAAAAAGTCATTTATTTAGGTAGCTAGTATGATTATCTACCGAATTATATAAAAATGAACTATTTAGCTATTCATGTTTTGATTAAAAACGAAACTAGTGTTTTTGAAGAGCCAACTTTGGAAAATAAATCTATCGAGAAAAGTTTCACCAATCGTGTTTCTGTCTTTAATTTATCTAGATTAAATCCTTAAGTTATCTTTGTCATAAAAAAACTGTATGTTATGCGGTTATTGAGAAAAAACGATTCTGTCTTAATGTTTAATGCCAAAAACAACAAAAAACGTGTGTTACTAAAAGTACAAAATTAGAATATCGAATAATCGAAAGCTAATAATAACCATTGAAAAACATTTTTTAGACTAAGGACAGAATGCAAAGACGTCTTGGCATCGAGAGCCTTTCTGACGCGGCCATTAAATCTTTATACGATTTGTGCCGCTTTGCTTGGTCCGGAATTGAAAACAAATTCAGTCCTTGGTGTGCTCTGTTTACTACCGAGGATTTACGAGTGCTCGAGTATGTTGGTGATTTAGAGCACTACTACAAAAGCGGTTATGGCACCCCTATAAATGGACTGCTGGGAAGAATTCCGCTAGCTGATTTATTCAAGAACTTTGAAGCTGTCAAAAATGGGAACGGTCTACCGTTAGTGGCGTATTTCACTGATAATACTACTTTGGACATGGTTTACACAGCTCTCAATTTGTTTAAAGATGCAACCCCACTTAGCGGGGCAAAGAGGGATCCGAAAAGAAAATGGAGGACGAGTAAGCTATCTGTTTTCTCTGCGAATTTGATCGTAGTGCTACACAGGTTGGTATTTTATTAGCTTTAAATTTAATTTCACTTAGATTTTATCCACAGTTTTAGCATACCTAGTTAGAAATATATTATGCAGTAGTTAAGCACACAGGCCTCACAGCTCAGCTGGTAGTAACTCTGCCTTCTGCGCTGTAGGTAGTGGGTTCGATCCCCACCCAGGGCAAATATTTGTGTGATGAACATAGATGTTTGTTCTGTGTCTGGGTGTTAATATGTATAATATGTATGTATTTACAAAAAAAAAGTATATAAGTATTCTATCAGTTATCTGGTTCCCATAGTACAAGCTTTGATTAGTTTGGGGCTAGATGGCGCTTTGTGTAAAGTCCGCCAATATTTATTTATTTATTATTTATTAAGGAGGACATAATTTTTGAACCATCACAGTATAAAAACAGAATATATTTAGATTACTCCTAAAATTGGATGTCCAGACTATGTATCTTGATTGATTTATCATCGAAAAAACACTGAAACAAAAGTAACCAACTATTGATTATTTTCCAAAAGCTATATGCTTGCTGTAGTAATTTTGCACTCTATATTCAGTTCATTTGCAAACATTATGATCTGTAGCATTGTCATTATCATAGGTTTACTGAAAAACGATTTTCGTCATTTCCGATACAAAAATAATCGTAAATTGAACATCCATCCATTAAATAATTACGTTTTAAAAACTGAAAACAAAACTGGCTTAATGTTGTTATAAGTCTAATACGAAATTTCATCCCCTATTTTTTCACGCTTAGAGTGGTAGTTGTAGATTTACTTCAGATATATCATCCCAACCCAATAAAGGATTTTCCGAATAAATGAAGGTTTTGAGGTAACAAATACAAAAAAAATATAACCGACTTGAGAACGTCCTCCTTTTTTTGGAGTCGGTTAAAAATAGGAACTATTTTACCAACAGAATCGATTCTTTTATGATTGTAATATAAACTTTCAGGTGTGAAAACAATGGTGATGTAGACCACAACGTGGTATTCTACTTGAATGAGGAACCGCTTCTGCCAATATGTGAGAAAGGGTTCTGCTCCTGGGAAGAGTTTGAGAACAAAGTTCGCCCTTCCTTGAACTCTACAATGGATGCGTGCAACTAAATTATACAGTAAAATAATATATAAAACTTATTAATATTCAATATTTTTGGACCTATGCAAAATTTTGACCTATTTTAGTGTTTTAATTTTAATTCTTCTAACTAGATATCATAGATTTATTGTTGTTATCGCAATATTTTATAATTTGATCAGTATACTCAACCACATAAAGCCTACATTAGAATGTTTCAAAAATATAAAAAAATTATATAAAAAAATATAAAATATTATAAAAACATCGCCTACAGTATTATTATCTGCGGAATTTTGAATTATACAGCAATGTCTCACTTGCCTCTGTTTTCTAACTACACTATCTATCCTATTTATGAAAAGATGAAGCAAAATCTTCTAACGCAATCGAATCAACCGCCAGGTTGTTACTAAAGACAACACCAGTGGTAATACCTGATAGGAATTTGAAATTTGACACCCAGATATAAGTAGGTATAAAAATATATGACGTTTTTAGGGTTCCGTACCCAAAGGATAAAAACGGGACCTCATGACCTGGGACCGGGACATGGGACCGGTATCTCATGAACCGTGATAGCTAGACAGTTGAAATTTTCACAGATTATGTATTTATGTTGCTGCTATAACAACAAATAGATTAAAGTATATATTTAAGGGTGGCTCCCATACAGCGAACGTGATTTTTTTTGACGTTTTTTGTACGGAACCCTTCATGCGCGACTCCGACTCGCACTTAGCCGGTTTTATTCTATTCCACGAAGCTATCTTTTGTTATTACTTCATTTTGTTTTATAAAATTCAAATCAAGATTTCTACACCTATTTCATCTACACTAATATTAAGAGTACAAAAATGTAAAGTTTGTTTTTAATTTGGTGAGTTTTGACGTATCTTGGGAACTATTGATCCAATTTAGAAAATTATTTTACTAATAAGAAGCTAAATGGGGATTTACTCGTGCGTCATAGAGACCTATTTGGAAGCTTAAATGATAAAAAGAAAAAATGTTATAATAGTGTATACCTTTTCATCGGTGGGGGAGCATATCTATAGATTTTCAAATATGTAAAAAAGTGCTATATTATTTGTTCTGATAAAAAGTGTTTTTGCGGGTGAAACCGCGGGACCAGACTAGTGTCTAACAAAACGTAAAGGTCATGCCGTTTGTCTGCAATCAATAACAAGGTCGTAGGATTCAATAACCTCATTGATACGTACCTATTGTCCTTCGTTTGAACCATCGAAATAAATCAATTTGTCATTCTCTTTGTAAATATAATTCAATTGATGTTTCAATTATACCTTTTTTCGGGATCTTTGTTTTTTTTATAAGATAATGCAGAAATGAAATTATTTCTTTTGAAATAATATTTTGTTGATAGAGTTAACTTTCTACTCTTTATTGTCAGCTTTGAGGATAGTTAGGTAAGAAGCGATGTTGTGCAATAAGGTATTGTAATAGACGGTGAAGTGTGTCATCTGATTTGACCACGGGCTCATACTCAGACAAACTTTCTTATCAGATAGTAAGTAAGGGTGCCTATAAAGTATACAACGTATTCCCAGCCTCTGGACAAATATTAATAGTACACATTAATTAAGATTTTTCTGACTAATATAAGGTTAAATACCCGGTAGTGGTGCCTACCCCGGTTTTGGTCATTTTCAATTTGGACAGTCATTAACTAAGCATAGCAAACAAACTTGTTTAAAATCTATAGTTAATACAATTCTTAATCTAAGAAATAGATAATTCTATGTTGTGGTAAATTAAAATGTTAAAATAGCCGCAACCAGCGCTCTCACCCTACCTATGCAAGTGATCAGGAACCTGGACAGTAGCTATGGATTTAGAAGAAAAATTAAAATCTTTCTTATTGACTGGCAGAAAGCGCAGGAAAGCCTATTGTTGGACACAAGTGCTATATAGTAGTGTAAGATAATATAATAATATAATATATTTATCTAACTTCTTAGATTCTCTGTTTTTATTTTTATTTTTTAATGTGTTTTGATTTTGTGTATCATATGATAATGTTGGTTAATTTTGCACATTTTTATTTTTATTTTTATTGTTTTTTATTTTTTACCTTGTATGCGTCCGCAAATCAAAATTGGTCCTGACGGAAGACCAGCGTGGGTTGCTATTTTGCAACCTGCACCATGCTGAGTTAGGGTCCTTTTTGCAACATTTGTATTTATTTTTTGTTATTTTTCATTTTGTTTTTATTGTTTTTTTATTTTTTTTATTGTTTATAAAGTTGAGTTAAGTTGTTGCAAATAAATTATTTCTATTTCTATTTCTATTTCTATTAGAACAGCCGATCATGTTTGTATTTACCGAAATATCAATGATTATAAAAAAATAATTTAGAGCAGTCTGTATTTATGATATTGATAACTGACATTCGTGCTGTTGTTCATGTAACTTACAACATTTTGTTATTGTCAATGATTGATACGGTGGGTTATATTAGCTACTAGCTGACCCGTGCCCGCTTTGCTGTGCGTAAGACATTTCTAATACCATCGTTGACTTTTTTGTAGACGTTTTTAAGGTGTACAATACTGTAGTACATTATTTTGATATATCTCGTGGGGTTCAGCCAGCATTTGCAATGTAAGCGCAAAAAAATGTGTTTATTTACGACATCACATTAGAAACTTCTAAAATTATCAGTGGTTCTCTACTATATTATGCATGTATTATACATATAAACCTTCCTCTTGAATCACTCTATTTATTAAAAAAAACCGCATCAAAATCCGTTGTGTAGTTTTAAAGATATAAGCAAACATACATACAGACATACATACATATTACATACAGACGCGGGAAGCGGAAAGCGACTTTGCTTTATACTATGTAGTGATAAACATTTTGCTTCACGAATAGTATAGATTTTATCATTGCACGGTCATACAGTAATTTATGGAAATAGCAACAATGTTGGAGCATGTAAAACATTGTTTTTTCTGAGCCGAACGGCACAAGCCTCGGTAATATATTGCGTAGACGTAACGCCTACTTTTTGCTCCCATCGGAATTTCTCCTCCAGTAATGAAACACTGGCAATTCTGTTGTCACCACGAATTCACTAAAATTGATTAAAATACGGCCGACCTTTTCTGTTCAGCAGCCTTAGGTTGAGTTTCCATCTACTAGCGGACCAAACACAGCGCACGACATTTTTAAATTCGAATATTTGAGCGCTGTCATTGGTCCGCTCCACACAGCTTCGAGTAGATGGTAACTCATCCTTAAGACGACAAAAAATAAATCATTTCACTTATCACCAAGTGCGTTTCAAGTGCGTCCACGGATCCGCATTGTACGCAATGGACGCACTTATGTGACTTTCTATACAAAGAATACTACGATCTGTTAAATGCGATGCGTCCGATGCATACAATACCGACCTGTGGACGCGTCTTTATAGCGCAACTATCAAATTCCCATTGATAAACTGTCAAAAAACAATGGGTTTTTGACAATGGGTTTAGCTCACTCAAATTGACTATTTTGGTATTGTGATTTAGAAACGTCATTTAATCAACATGTAAATTGGTGTTGACTAAAATTACATTTAGATATGTCAAAAATAATGAAAATAAAATAGGAAATTACTAAACTATCCTAATTTTAGGACTGCTATTTTAAGGTTTTCGCTAATTTAGACTTAAACGTGAACAAATAAAGAACGTTCTTTTTACCAAAAACCTTTTTACTCAGTTTGTCATAACAACCATCATTGTCTAGAGCCAGGTAGCAGTTTTCAATCGACATACGAGATCAAAAATAAAGATAGGGGTAGTTCACGTTATTGCTACTCAATCTAAATAATGGGTACTTATGTAAACTGATAGAATCAAATTCAGTACCCTTTTCTATTGACGAAAAAGACGGTTCTCAATTCAACGTGTATTTTGTTTTTATTAAGCTAGTATCGATTAACGGAAATTGGCTTTTGCACCTTGGTATGTTTGGACGTGTCTCTGATTACCTACTTTAGACACCTTCAAGGATCTCAGCCCTGAAAGGATGTCTACCGTACTTGGGGATTAATCTTGACCCGTGAAACATACAAACCAAGTAGGTAACCATGTAATTTAAACTCTTCTACCCCGGTTCATCTCTATATACAGGATGCCCCAAAGAATTGTGTCAAGCCGATGTTCCGAGATAGGGCACCCTAAGAGGTACCCGAATCACCCTTATCACCCTAAGAGGTACCCATGTGTATAAAAAAATATAGATGACTTTTATTTTCAAATCACTTCTATATATTATTACATTCAGGATTTCCAACTTTATAATTATAAAATTCAATATTTTTTGAATCGCTTTGTTTATATCTTTGGTAACATTTAAGTAAACATTTAGTAGGATAACTGTTCAAAATTACACTAGAAAAAATCACAGAAAATAAACATTAAGCTGCGGCCACATTGTCTATAACGAGCTATTTTGCGTTGTGTGAAAGATGTAGCTATATGATTCATCACGAGACAGACAAAGACACAAAACGTAAACATTCATCGAAACGCAAGACACAGCATAACATAAATCGCGGAACATACAAGGAGTGGTTCGGGTCCCTCTGGACTTTCGCTTGGCAGTATTTTTCGGGACACCGTGTACGAGTATATTTCGTTAAATCGTTGAGTGACACTTCACTGATTAGCCAGCTTCCCTTGTCAGGCAATCTAAGTGAAGGTTGCTTGATAAAAACAGAGCTGGGTTTGACGGTAGGTATCAGGTTTTTACGGTTTCTATTTTACGCGCCTGTCGTAAAAGTATTTTTGAATTATTAGCGAGTTTAGGTAAGCTGGAATGTAATAGATATTTTCGTATGAGTGGTCAATGATATGTTCAGTATTGAATTAGTAAGTACCATCACACCACATCATTCTAAGCGTTTGGTTCTACGTTGTGATTTTTTAATTCTTACACATCTCCACTCCAATTCCAATCACACAATTTAGTCGTTTTGAATAGAGGAACGATGGAAACGATTATGCGAAAGATTACCTACAACGTTGCGCTATTTACGAACAATCGATAATAATTATAGGAACCGAAGTAACACTTAGCGCCTATGACTTTTGCATTTATCCATGTATTCCGATTTTTTGAAATAAATAATACCTTCTAAATTTGTAATTTTACTTAAATATTATAGGTAGGATATTGTTTATTTATTTTATCTAGGTACCTACAACTTTTATAAGGCGACTGAAAAAAAAAACTGCTGATTTTTGCCAAACGATTTTTATACTTAATATAAAAAATGTGCGAGAATTTTATTAAGAATTTAGTTCCGCTATGTGCCATAAATATTTTATCTCTCGGGGGAGCAGGAATTCAGTAACCATTTTTTTCCTTACAAAAACGTTTGGCAAACAATTGCGTCCTTCGAAGGCGGAGTTAGCACTCGCAAAGTTTCACATCAACACCTGTTTTGTAGTAACAGTTCGTTAAACTTCGTTTTCCAGTTAAAATTGTTTAGAAACCCGAAGCGAACCGCACTGGAAAATACCCTTTGACGTGGTAAAACTAATCACATTGCAAATAGTACTTTTAGTACATATAAGATTGATGAGTCTTTGCAAACTTCGAAATAAAGTATCGCCTAGTATACTCACATGTCAGTTCCACTAGAGTGTGTTAGTTTTTAGGGTTCCGTACCCAAAGGGTAAAAACGGAACCCTATTACTAAGACTTCGCTGTATCTCATGAACCGTGATAGTAAGACAGTTGAAATTTTCACAGATTACGTATTTCTGTTGCCGCTATAACAACAAATACTAAAAACAGTATAAAATAAATATTTAAGTGGGGCGTGCGCGAGTCCGACTCGCACTTATCTGGTTTTTTATTATTTTTATAATAACCACGATACTGATGAACTATTATCTCGAATCTATCACGAACTAATTATATAAAATAGGTATACGACCTTCTGTTGACGGCTAAGTCTTCGCACGAGTGCTACCTGGATAAAATGTAGTCTATGTCACCTATGAACTATTTCTACATAACAACAAAGTATGGCGATCCGCTGCTCTGCGTGAAGCAAGGACAAACCAACAAACACTTTTCCATTTATAATTTAATGTATGCCAGATTATTTGGTGTAGACGTAGATTTTTATAAAAATAAATTACTAGGTACTTAAACTTATTAGCAATACTCAGATATTAAACAAGTAAGGCAACGCCATCTAGTGAACACATACTTCTACTTCAAAAACTTTACAAAGTAGGTACTTAGGTAGTTAAAAGGTTCCCAGTCAATTATTTTTTTTAGTTAGAACAAAATCTGTTTCTAGATCGTTTTACTTGGAGTGGTCACAAATAACGAACCCAGCTACATTCATGATAACGACTATCTTCATTCTCATGGACCACTTCTTGACTCACATGAATGTAGTAGGTACCACAAGTTTCTACCAGAGGGCGTTCTGGCACTGTTACAAGTTCTATGGTCTTTAGACGTGTCTAGAACAACATGCGTTCTGTGTTGCTGCTACGCTCTGACTACGAAGTTCTACGCGCAACCTGCAGATAGTTATCTGGTTACCAAAGTGTCGTATAGAGGGCTCTGATGTTTCTTTTAAATTCTTCTTAAGGCCCTGTATGTCGACGATTGCTCTTTATCGAAACGAAAAAAGAAATACTTCTGAACAAGCCACATCTCTATTTTTATAATGTATAGTTTAAGTGAATAAAGATGTAACCATCTTTAATCACTTCGATAAATAATCCTACCGACCGCTGCACGTGGTACTGATCCATGGGCGGCGCGTGGTCCTTCTTTGCAAAGCATTATAGAGTGCACAAAACTATACCTTAAATAACAATTTTTTTTACAAGCTTTTATTTAACGTGCCGTAATGTTTGTTCATTGTTGTCAAAGTAAGTTTTGAACCAGTTTCAAAAACCAATTCAGCTGAAATTTTGCATATTAGTAGAAGTTTAGCATATTTAGTGTATCTTTTCGGCAAGCTGATCTGACAATGGAGTCAGGAGCTCCTTAATAATTAATTCAATAGCATAATGTTGACCGTATATGATTTATTAAAACAAACAGTTATTTTAATAGGTATATATATTATTTTTTATACGTGAATCTTTTACATGGGTGTATCTTTCTTTAAATAATTCCATTATTTTAACACACAACAAATAGGTACTTTAACATTTACGAATACAGCTAATATTTTACTAAGTTTTCTCATACATGAGCGAATGTAGAATAATAGTAGTGAATTAACGTAACTTGTTAAGGTATCTCAATATGTTACGTAAAATACAAAAACAAATTAAATAATCGCAAATTATCTACATATTTTGCTAAACATACACGGTATTACCTAAAGTCCAACACTACGATATGCCTCTTTCGTGCCATGTCTTTGGATGTTAGACCTCGTATTATGCGATGCAAGTGAAGTAAATATGCTAACGTGTGTCTCTTCAAATTGCTAGAGCTTTCATGTAACCAGATAAGGATGAAAAGTAGTTATGCGAACAGTCTGCAGCTGTTATAGCACAACATTTTCTAGAAAATATAAATAGAACCACGACTTAAATCCCCAAGTACATCTTCTCAGATCCCCAGTTGCTCAGATCCTTAAAGATGTTTAATGGAGGAAGACATTTTGCATTAATGGAATGCTAAAAACACACGAACGGCACGATACTAACTGCAGCCGTCAACGCGTCGACAGCAGCAGCCGTCAACACATTTTACACGCTACAACTCCAAGCGTTGCAATAGCTTGACGGCTGCAGTTGCCTCTGTCGTTCCAACGTGCCGTTCGTGTGAAAGAGACTACAAATTTTCTAGTAACGGTAAATTTGTATTACCTTTTCGATTTGTTGTCTGGTTCAAGTTTTCTAAGCGCTCATAGAATTACATCTACAAGAAAGTTAGCACTTAGAATAGGTGGAATTTAACCTGCATCGCATAATACTAAGAGATTTAACAACACCTACTCACACATTGCTAGTTATTCCTTTATATATAAACCTTTAGGTATACATGAATAAATTACAATAATTTCAAAGTTCTAAGGTTATTTAATTTTTTTACCTGAAATTGACTTTCATTTTAAACATATGTATTCTTGTATATTTATTTAGTCAAGATCAAAATAGTAATCGAAGAAATCTATATATTTTTTATTTCATAAGTTTTTATATCATAAGAAATTTTTAGTTTTCAAAATTATTTTGCATACTCTTTTAGTAGAAATCAAACGGAATGAACCAGTAGGTACAATTAAACGATTCAAAAATTTATAGAAATTACGTACGTATATCTGTTTGTAATCCATCGGATAGACGCATCACGCTTAACTAATTTACCTAATAATATTCTAAAAAAATAATGTGCTCATGTTTAACAGAATTTGATATAAATCGTATTGTCTATGTCTTCTACAGATAAATAGATCTATAATCAGTTCCATGAGATGAAATAAAATTATAGTTTAGAACAAATCAACATATCCATAAAAAAACAAATGTTAAATTAAATCGAAACAAATATAAAGAAGATGACATGCACTTTGCATAAATAGTTTTATCACTACATAGTATAAAGCAAAGTCGCTTTCCGCTTCCCGCGTCTGTATGTCTGTATGTATGTTTGCTTATATCTTTAAAACTACACAACGGATTTTGATGCGGTTTTTTTTAATAGATAGAGTGATTCAGGAGGAAGGTTATAAACCTTATGTATAATAACATGCTACCCGTGCGAAGCCGGGGCGGGTCGCTAGTATTTTCTAAATGTTACCAACTTTCAAACTGTAAATGTAAATGTTCTATTAATTTAATTTCGTCTCATGGAACAAACTTTGATGTTCACAAGGAACATGTTTTAGGTACTTCATATAGGTACATACGCGTAATAAATGCGATGATACTAAAACAAAGGTGTTACTTATTCTAACAATATTGATGAAACAAACGCCTATAGTAAGTTATAAACACAGCGTAGTAACAAGAATACAAACAGATTTATTATGTATGTAGTTATAATACTATACATTATTATACACATTTTGAAACGTATTTACAAATATTTTGGGTATTTTTTTACCCGATCTTATTAAATTTTCGAGGCCGAAGTGAAGTTACGCCCTTACAGACAATGTTCAGAGGCATACCTACTTACGTTGAACACTTTTTTAGTTTAGTAAGAAAACAAATAACTTCGAATACTCTTACTGAGCATTGTCTGAGGCGGGCTCAATAATTAATTAAAGTTGTTTTTAGTAACAATTTTGAATAATTTAAATCTCAAAGTATTTTGTTAACATTTATTGAACAATACAATCCATCTACTCTACATAATGAAACAACACTTAATATGTAGACAAATCGCACCTCACAATAGGATATCATAATTCATGAAGCAAATATATTTAGGTTATTTCAGTCAAATAGTGTGCTCTGTATAGCAACAACTGATTTAACATATAAAACTCGAATGGTTTTTCAATTCTTTCTTGCAAAAAAATGTATTAACGCTTTTCAGGTTAACTAATAAAAAAACTATCAGGGTTTAAATTTCTTGTCATAATATTAAATAATTGCGCTCTACAGATTAAATTATTTTGGAAATGCTTGCTTTTACAACAAATTAAATTGTTTTCAAAAAAACATGACTTTGGTCCGATTTGCGTGCAATTTATTCTACGGCAAATCTTTAAATTTATCAGGCATATTTCTAAACAAGTTTCTAATCGTTGTAACATAACATATATTCATAAAACATAGTGATACTTAGAATATTAATAATAAGCAACAAGCAACAGCTCTACCTAAAAGCTTGCATACAATTATATTGACGTACCTTGAAGCATTGTGTTTGATGCAGTTTCAAGATATACCTACGTAAATGCATCAAAACTACGACTGCTACACATGCAACGTCCTTTTTATAAGTTGGTTCAAAACCACATGCACCAAAGCAGCTAATATTTAATTTTCCTGCACAAAAACGATCACTTAGCTCTACTAAACTTTTTGTTGAAGTCAAAGTGATACGACAGAATAAAGATAGCCAAAAGATCATAGGGTTTTGTATGAACTTTTTCTAGTGTTCATTTATAATTGATGGATTTATTTATTAATATATATTTATAATTTATATTGCCAGACTTTTCACAGCGCCATCTAGCCCCAAACTAAGCAAAGCTTGTAATATGGGAACAAGATAACTGATAGAATACTAATATATATAATTTTGTAAATATATATTTATTATACATACCCAGACACAGAACAAACATGTATGTGAAGAAATTGCAGTGGAATAAAATGAATATTCATATATTTTATAACATCACTTTGACTGTGGCACATACAATACTCATAAAATAATATTTATTAAAATTATCTGCAACAAAACGCAAAGTATTTTTAAATTACAATAATTATTAGACAGTATCAGATCCCTACTCCAGCTCGCAGTATAAATACACATAGCTACCTAACACCTATAGAATTAATAATACTAACGCATAATTTCAATGTATTACACAAAATTTAACAATTATTCAATTATTTTCCTAAAATTAGATACTTTATGCTCTTATAACAGTCAAATAAAACACAGGAAACAGGATTTTGGTAAATACACAGATATACGAGTAGGCAGGACTTAATAATTACTAGAACTACTTTGATTTTAACATAGGCGGGTGCAGAAATGGAATGCTATTAGACAAAACTGTAATATTCTATCTCCATTCAACATTATTCAAATTATAACTTTGTATTGGTAGGTAATAAAAAAATCTACAGTGTGGGTTTATAGAAAATTGAATCCTATTAACAGTTACAATTCGGGCTATTGTTGCCTTGCTCTTTCTTTTCGGTAAGTTTCTGTCCGCCTGCTTGCAGCATTGCTGGTTCAGAGTCCAGGCTCTCTGACATCTTATCGCAGATTATGTCCACTAGCCGCTCGAACACAGACTGGAATTACGTACAAATATATTTGGTCGTCAAAAAGTCAAAATATAACATAGACTTCTACATTTAAGAAAAAATTACCATGCTTTCCATTTCACGGAGAGAGTTTTAATCTAAGAAATAAATCGATTACTTTCATATATAAAGTTTTACTTATTCCAATTTATTTTATTATTAACTAGCTTCTGCAGTTTCGTTCACGTGGATAAAAGTAGCCTATTAGTTACTCCAGGGCATAGGCATTGTATATTCCAAGTTTCATCCTGTCGTTTGGTTTGAACGTGATTGAGCCAAAAATCCTCACAAACTTACTTATTTTATTATTAAGGTAATCATATTAACAGGTAGTGGTACAAACCTTAACATTGATGTTTTCCTTAGCACTAGTCTCGTAGAACTCAACACCGAGCTGCTCGGCCAGCTGACGACCGCGATCCGTGCTAACGACACGTTCCTCCTCCATGTCACATTTGTTGGCAACTAGAATCACCTGTGCGTTGTCCCACGAGTAGGTCTTGATTTGTGTCACCCTGGAAATTAAATAATTACGTTTATTAAACTAGAGAGAAAACCGACGAAAATATTTTGGCAAATTTATAGAAAAGGACATTGCGTTTTTGGATATTGATCAAGTCGAAGAATATTGGTTTTTAGACTTTTTAGTTTTATAAAAAAACTATCAGTCCTACATGCATATAATTGAAATGGGACCACTTTAGAACTATTCTCTAAATAATAGAAAAAAAATCACCAAGTAAAAAGATACATAAAAAACAATTTTATAAATACCATGTCGAATTCAGAAACTTTTCATTCTCTTCTCAAATTAAGTATCTGTTTGAATACAATAGGAACTTATTCATAAAATGAAAACTATCAAGAGATACGGTTGAGAAGTTATAGAGGATATATTGTAAGATTTAGCTTATTTATGGCGAGGGTTACGAGTTACGACTGATCGTTTGCCATTTTGCCAAGTTTGACTGTTCACGGACGGTCGTGACACCGTTCGTCAACTTCCATCACGAGTGCATTACAACAAGTCACCGTGCGCTGGTATTACGTGCATTGTAGTTAGGTACTAAAAATGATGTATGCATAGGTATCTATGTTCCGTAAAATAACTTTATAACATTGTGTAACTTTTATATTTTTGTCTGAAATAAAATGTGTGTGTTATTATTATCTCGCTTATTTATTTTTAATCTCAGGCTTAGGCTTGGACCTTTATAGGGCATGCGTGGGCCGTCACCAACAGATAAGATACCTTTTTATAGAATTTTATAAATATAAGAACTGATTATTGGTGATATTGATACCTTGAAAATATGAATAACAGTGTTGGCTATTGCTGGATTTGGGGTTATTTTACTTATGGTGTGGATTCTGAATTATGGAATGAGAAATGGCACCTGCCAATTGATTTTACATACCAATCTTGAACGCTGTTGAAGCTCTCTTCGTTCGTGATGTCGTACATGAGTATGAAACCCATGGCCCCTCGGTAGTACGCCGTTGTGATAGTGCGGTAACGCTCTTGGCCCGCAGTGTCCTGAAAACCATGTACATTGTACATTCATTTAGGCTATGCTCACCAACACGCAAAAAGGTGCTTATGGATGTCGTTTCAAAAACTAAAAATAAAACAAACGAAAATGTTTCGATCAATCGAAAATCAAACGATTATATTAGTTTTTAGAGTTCCGTACCCAAAGGGTAAAAACGGGACCCTATTACTGAGACTTCGTTGTCCGTCTGTCTGTTCGTCCGTCCGTCTGTCTGTCACAAGGCTGTATTTCATGAACCGTGAGAGCTAGACAGTTGAAATTTTCAAAAATTACGAGTGCATTATAATGTCTTCCATATTTAACATTGGAAGACCACAATAATGTCGATACGTTTAATAAATTCAAGTGATGAAATCTATTTATCTGCACCATTTTCTATCTCTTTTATCACCCAGATTTCCATAACTCTCTAGAGAGGATTATTCAGGTCAAGGTAACGAATAAAATGGCATCATGGAGGGAGGCGAATGCCATTGCATTGTCTGGCATTGAATGTACAGAATACTAAGAATATTAATATTGTCATATCCTACGAGTTTTTATTTACAAAGGTTCGACTTCAACTTATTTTTAATAACAACTCGACTTCGTACTTATTTTTAATACAAAATGAATCTTAATTATTATTGATAGAGCGAGTTAGAGCAGTCCCAGGCTTTTTTGTCGTCTAAATAATCAGATATTTTATAGTAAGCCTTTTTGCAAAGTTTACGTTTAATTAAGTTTTTAAATTTGCTAATAGAGAGCTTTTGCATGTCATTTGGGATTTTGTTATAGAAGCGTACACATTGCCCTTGAAATGATTTCTTACTTTTAGTGAGCCTAGTCGTGAGAACAGCGTGTTTATCCTTATTTATAGTATTTGCATCATGATTATCGCTATTTTTCTAAAACAAACTAATATTTTTACGAACATACATTAGGTTTTCATATCTATGTCAGCTAATATATTATTTTATTAGGGAATGTAGGTACAATTATTCCTTTCGGTTTGTAATAATTAGCCTCGTAGTTACTGTCGGCGCTATAGTGCAGCCTCTGTATGAGGTAGAATAAAAACTCCTTAGTAGACAGAGTTCGAATTTTAAAAAGGTTGTGAGTTGGCGGGGATTGAAAAAACAGTATGGTGGATGACGAATTGTTGTCACAGAGATTAATATTGTATTTTACAAAATAAACATGATGTGACTATATTTGTGTTTTTAATCATACTAGAATCTGGTAAGTAGTTTACATATAATAGTATCGTGTCAAATGTCACATCATTTATCGTAAACACGACATGCAATTATATTTTATTTTACTACGGATACTCATTAGGTACATCCACCATCAATCGTAGGAATTTGTACTATTCAGGTCAGCTTTAAAAATAACTAAAAACAAAAATAGGATCCCGACTGTAATCCCCCAAGTACGGTAGACATCCTCTCAGATCTTCAGGCGCTTAGATCCTTTGAAGATATCTAGTGGGGGTAGTCAGAGGCACGTTCAAACATTATATTTGGCACATGCCCACATTTTACAGTAGTCAGCATTCCATACGCGACAGGTTGCAAGTCCAACGCCGCTTATAAGAATACTAACTGGTTTCCTCACGATGTTTTCCTTCACCGTTTTGAACACGTGTTTTTGAAGCGCATATACATTTTTCGAACAGAAAAATCCATTGATGCATGCCGGTATTCGAACCAACGACCTTCAGATTAAAAGTCGAGGTACTCGGCCAACACGGCAGAAAGTTTAAAATATTGTATAATGTCAGAACACCTTGAGATTTACAATATCACTTATTTACTAATTTGTTTAATAAAGTGTTTCTCATTAGTCAATTTTTAAAAGGCTATTGAGACATATTTTTAAGCGTTCATATTCATGCTACCAAAAGGTCTGAATAATAAAACAGTTGGCAGTGTTCCAGAAATTACACGACATTTCTGACAATGTAGAGCAACTCTTCTCTGTATAATTGAGATACCAGACATTTTTGTTAGACAAAACGGCTTTTTTAAGCTCAGAAGGACGGTATTTTATTTAATGTACCTACTGTTCACTGTTCATCTTCTTGCTTTATGCGTTTTGTTATAAGCTTTTATTTAACTTGCATTGTATGTATGTAACTATGTTTGTTAAAGTTTAATCTTGCAACTCAGTTTTGAAGCAGTTATCTTTAACCGAATGATCTGAAATTTGGCATACTTAACTTATGTAACTTCGGTGACAATGCAATAATATGGCAGCGAGCTGCAATGATGATGGAGTTAGGAGCTTTTAAACGGAACTCCCCAGTAAGTCTGATTGAGATAAAACTTTGCATACCTATCAATCTCCAATGACAATATAAAATTATGGTACTGACGAGCTGGTCTGATGATGGAGCTTGAATGTAGTCATAAGAACTGCCTTACTACACAACATAGCCACGTCGTGTTTAGGCTCATTGGAGCTTGACTTTAAGAATATATTTAAAAAAAACCTTATTTTTCAATGTGTTTTGTTGTTGTTTTGTTGTTTGTGTTTTGTTTGTGTTTAATATAGTGACAATGTTGTCTTGTCAAACTGATAAAATTTTATATATCTTATTCTGTACATATTGAAGTTTAAATTGGCGTAACCATTAATACGCAAAAGGTAATAAATACCTTTCTACTTTAAAACTACTATGGCTCATTCACCCGCGCATGTATAGATTACCGATTCGTAGGTACTTGATCGGTGACGGATTGTAGGGTGAATTTAACCTAATCTAATCTAAGCTTGATAATAATCATGCCTCAGTGTAGTCAGGTAAAACCAGGCAACTTCATCTCCACGGTGACCTACCATGTAAAGATTTCTAGCCAGGTAGAGTAAGAAGTCTTATGTAATGTTTAATTTCTTACCCATATTTGTAGCTTGACGCGTTTGTCGTGCCGGAACACTGTTTTGACTTTAAAGTCAATACCCACGGTAGACACGAACGCAGATGTGAACGAATCATCGGCGTAGCGGAATAGAAAACTGAAAACAGAATAAAAAGACATTGAATTTACATGGGAAAGTAGGCGACTCGTAAAAGCACTTTTTAAGTGGTATTATTAATCAAATATTCTCTTAACTTAAAACACGAGGCATGATGTATTAAATAAATATATTAAGGTTTAAAGAATTTTATTTCTCATAAAAACACAGAGTTCACTTAAAATGAGATACAAAAATAACACATAAATATTTCGTTTTAAATGATTACACCTAAGGGCCTAGTACAGTTGGTATATTTTTAAATAGATCGATAAGTTAAACGCATACAATTAACACTAATACAACAATAAAATATACAAAACAAAACAAAATAGGTTAACATACTACATAGAGTGGTTACCAAGATAACAGAAATTAATAGATATGATGAGGGTAGGTAAACACTAGCTAAACTATCATTATTATTTATATTAAGAAAATAAATATGGGATATTAGTAGTTAGTTAGTAGTCCTGACAAACGTGTGCTTTTATTCACAGAACTTAGAGAACAACTGTGAGAACAAATATCCCCCATTTCTGTGCTAGTGTGTCTTTAATTTTTAAGTCACCGAATTATTGAGAGAAAATATACCAACAGATCTATCAACTACTGGGACTACTGATTCTTTGACTAGTTGGTAGAACTCCGCTTACCTAGTTTTTCCAACGGAACTGTTGCCGATGATAAGCAATTTGAACATGTAGTCAAAGTTTTGGTCCCCCGCATCCTTCTGCCATTTCTGTTCTCCCGCCATCTAAACAGAAGTATTTTTTTTTGTATTTTTCCTCCTTAAATGTTTCATTTAGGGGAGATTTATCTTAGACCAGGCCGTGTTGGGCCGGGCCGGAGCCTTTAGTTACTAGACGGGCCCGGACGGGACACGCATCAGGCACTGTTTAATATAAATTGCTTCATACAAAATATATGTGAAATACAGTTTCAAATCTGTGCCCCGTCAGGGCCACGTCCGGGCCATGTACACGGCACGCCCCGGGCACGGCCCGGTATAATATAAAACTACCATAAAGAAACGTGTAAAACTATAGGTACGAGATGTTTCATTAATTAAACGTGTAAAACTACCTAGGTACGAGATTAAAATAGAAAATAAAAAGAAAACTAATCCGAATTTGTGCGAATCATCAATCTGTTTGTAGTAATCATTACTATATTGCAACTGTACCTCTTCGTCATCATTGGAAATATCGTTTGTTTTTTCAACACCTTCATTCATATTTAAATTATAATAATTATTTTATTTTATAAATATCCGCCAATATTTATACACAACCACACTTTTAACACAATATGTTCTAACTCACTGAAGCAAGTCGATAATACAAGGCATTTCCGTTTTCTATGACATTCGTGATAGGCAAAACTCGACCTTCGCTTGTTTTGTTTTAAATACGCTAACGACTAAATTAGCTTAACTGCTATTGAACTTATTATTGTTATCAGTTAAACTTGAACAATGGAATATAGTTCGTAATATGAATGTAGTAAGGCACAATTTTAAATAAAAATAAATGGCATTACAGTTAGCTTTGACCTGCTAACCGATAATGTATGTAACTGTATCGTCACATCCGAAACAATCGGTATTAGTTACGTTTCATAAACAGTTTGTGAAAGCAATGTTTTTCATATAAAAGCAGATTGTGTATCGAAATGATAGGTACCATCCCGGAGATTAACCGGAGAGGTCTGTGCTTGGAATGAGGTTCAAATGCGATTGTACGTACGAAAAATACTAATTAGGTCATTTTTGACTAATGCATTTCAACAGGAGTAGCTTCACATAGTTCCAAAGACGATGTGACGTATCGATACGTGTTTTTGTGATTTTATTGAAATAAATACATTTATTTGATGCCAGTCAAAACCACCAACATAGTCGGTCAGTATGGTCAAATCTTAGGAACGCAGTGTGTATTTAGTGCTTACTTATACACACAACTCAGCCTAAGAAACTATGTTGTAACTAACTGTAGGTACGAGTAAATACAAAAGCGTTTTAGCAAACAAATAGAAAATTATGAGAAGTACGTAAGGCCGTCATGGCATCTATACGAGATGTAGTTACAACTGACCTTCTGTCTGCGGGAGATATGACCTTGAAGATCAGAAGCTTACTTACCCTCGTATTCAAGAACGACACTATGAGAACACGCACCCACAGTGGACGAAATCTTTTTTCATAACATCACTTTATGTGTTGTGTGACACTGCATAGTATGACTAGAGGCACATTGTCGTGTGCCTCTAGCCAAAGTTGAGCTCTAAAGGCACACGGTAGCATGCGCCATAGTGCCGCTCAACACATAAAGTGATGTTATGAAAAAAGATTTAGTCCACTGTGGGTGCGTGTTCTCATAGTGTCGTTCTTGAATACGAGGGTTAGACTACTGTTTTCTTTGTGACGGTTATAATGACGACATAATTTAGTAAAACGTTATAGTAGAGATCGATGAGTAAAACACATGGTTTTTAACCTTACTAAATGAATTATTTAGGTCTCTTACCGCAATTTTAAAGTACCTACTTAGTGTTAGTTGTAACCCGAATTTCTATCTTTTATAAACAACGTTGGGCTTGCAACCCTTCACGTATGTATCAAAATGTACCTAATGTCACTACCCCTTTTACAAGGGTCTGAGAGGCTCGAGATCTGGAAGATTGTTTGGGAATTACAGTCGTGACCTGCTTTATAATTATTGTCATTGATCGCGGCAGCAAAAAACCAACCTCTAATTTTGTGTTCCATTAATTATTCAGTAGGTCTAGCACGGTTACGCAAAAAAACGTTTTTTTCTACAGAGAAGATTAAGAATTATTCATCATTTTCTTCTCTTTTTCGCACTTAATGTGTGGTCGGCACAACATGTTGCGAAAAGGACTTGGCTTCTGTTTAACAACCGGCCGCCTACCTTACGTAAACCTTTATTGCAAATATAAAAAAAAATACTTTCACGTCGCCACATTTTACAATATATTTTTTGTCTACCATTCCGTGGTCAAAAACGTTTTCTATAAGTAGGTATTAACGGTGGCAATTTATCTCTCATCTCATTATCTACATTTAAACATGTACCAAAATATGAAGTGTCCCTGACAATACCTACTTAAGACATGTTCAAGGATCTAAACGCCTGGAGATCCGATTAATAATGGATCTATTTAATTTGTCTGCTCTTTGGTGCGAAATGAATGAGCGTCTGCGTGGGTGGTAATTTTAGCAAGTTGACGACCATTATCTGACATTGCCTATACAATAAATGATCATAAATAAAGAAAAACAATTTTATAGCTACGTCAATTATTAAAATGCCTACTTGTAAGTTTTTAAATGATAAAAAATGTGACTACAATAATTTCACAGTGATGCAACTTTACTCAACAGCCAAATAAAGCTATGACGCATGTTATCACTTATCTAGCTTCGCTTAACTATTGGATGAGTAAATAATAGGTGAAGGGGGAACCATATCAATATTATTTTTTATCACTCGTACCTAGCTAGCTATGTAACTGTAGACACAATGTGTAGCTATCTCTTTTACATTCAAGCCACGCAACTAGAAAGGGTGCAACTTATGCTCTATCGATTTCTGTTAGTTATTCCAACAACGTGTTAAAGTGTTATTTCGATAAACTGAAAATCGAACAAAAAAGCACAATGACGAACACAATGCCACTGATTCTGACAACTCGATATACAAAATCAATAGCGTGATAAAATATTTCGTAACTCACTTTTGCACTCCCCGGTGCTTTCGCCGCGGCCGCAATTGTCACTGATTTCTATTTTACGTTTTGCTTGAAATTATATGGGTTGTTTGACAAAATAAACCTAGATTTAGGAGTAGGATTTTTTTACGCTCACAGCTGTTACGTCCTGCGAGCGCCCCTCTCCTTTGGAAATGGAAATGGGATGGAAATTCAAGATGGTGGACAGGTGCGCGCGCAGGTTCCCGCACAGCCTGTCAAACTCCTCGCAAACAAATCTGAGTTTCGCTGTACCGAAACCTCTCCTAAATCACATTTCTAAATATTTTATGAGCGCAAAATAAAGGTTTTTCCATAATCGGATTTTTTCGGCAAACCTTATTGATCTGAGACACTGGAGTCTACATTAACTGTATGTCAGCCAATATTATTATGGAAATGTTCGTATTCGATTGGTAAATATCGTTAGAAATATGGCACCCCATCAGAAAGCTATTTTTAGAGACATCATCTACAGACCTCTTCAGGTTTGAAAAGGATGTCACCTTCACGTTGAAGCATTTTACCTTTTCAAACCGATTTATCGAGGTCGATTCAGAAGAGAGATACTTTTTACTCGTAATATTAAATACTTACTTATTTTAAAAATAATTTATAGAATTTAGTTATGATATACATACACTACATACACCACAGTCTATATATTAAAACTGTAGAAGAGTTCAATTCTGTACATTGAATAAAAACTAAAAAAAATACTCCTAGGGGCCTTTATAATACAAGTAATACCAGCCAAAAAATAAACATTTTTAAATTTTTGTCTGTCTGTCTGTCTATTGTCCGGCTTTCACACAAAAACTACTGGACGGATTTTGATTATTTTTTTTTAGTTAAGTAGCTATTATAAATAAACTATTTGAAATTTTGAATTAATTTTGAATTAAACACATAACTCATTGATCAATGATCAATTTAAAACATCAATGACTCAATCATAAGTAAGTGTATACGGAACAACGTGATAAGTGTAGAACTATAACAAAGCCTTGACCTGGTTTGTGACCCAAATACAACCCAGCTTCATCATACTTTGATTATTAACTACACGTAGCTAGCTACTCTTCGTAGAGTACCAAGAAAAAAACAGGTAGGACAGTCAACAAATTTTATTTCTATTTCTTAGTAATAAAATTAAAAAAAAACACGAAAGATTTTTAGAATTTAAAGGTTTAATATTTGAATCATAACATTCTAATTTTGAATAATGCCACCTGTTTGTTTTGCATAGTATTTAATAGTGGTTGGTAATTATAAAACGGAGCTACGCTGGCTCGTAGACCGTACTTCTACGAACCCTGTCGTATTATAGTTACTGATGCCAAACATAGAGGGCGCTTTTTAAGCTTCTAAAATTGTTTATGGCATCATCGTTCTATTTGTATTATAAGTTTTCTGTTAAAAAATATTTTACAATGACAAGTTTTTGTAAAATCATTTTAACCATCGACCTGTCACATCATATAACATTGTCATCGGAACGTGACAAGTATGCAAAGTTTTTACTCAATCGAAGTATTTACTAAGAAGTTTCGTTGTGAGTATCTATTGAACAGTTCCTGACTCCATCATCAGATCAGCTCATTGTCACTTAATTATTGCATTGTCACCGAAGTTACTTAAGTATGCAAAATTTCAGCTCAATCGGTTGGGGATAACTGTTTCAAAATTGAGTTGCATGATTCCACCCAAACATATATACATAGTTACATACAAACATTGCAAGTTAAATAAAAGCTTGTAATTACAAGCATTGTTAGTTAGTTTATTAGAATGTGCGGTTCAAATATTCAGTTTGATCAATAAATTAAGCTGAAAAGCATACTTGTGCAAAACTTTAGGTTTAGATTTAGACTATTTTACTTTTTTCACATTATTTACAGAACAATAGTGTCTAGAAGGCGGGCGTTGAAGCTGCTACACAGTTTTTAGCAGTTCTCATTGTTCAATCAGAGTCAGGAGTCAGGAGATGTTCGACGAAACTCCTTAGTAAATAGTTCGAGTTATAACTTTGTATATTGTTGTGAATGTTATCTTTATACTTTATCATATCAGTAACACATTTTATAAGCTTAGTGCCTATATTTTTTTTTATCATATTTAGGTTTTTTTCACACTGTTTGTTCATGGCAGAGTGTAATTATTATAAATAATTTTAGCTAGTTACTAAGATTTTAGTATTTGACATTGTGTATTTTTTTTAATTGTCATTTTTGATGGTGGTGTCAATTTTTGTATAGTAATATTTTTATGTGTAAATATTGACTACACTATTGTATTAGGATAATAAGTTTTATAATGGTATATAGGTACGTTGGCGTATTTAAAATTTGACTCTAGTGGCCACTCTGTAAATAGATAGATAGATAGATAGATAATACTTTATTGTAACACCAGAAATAAACAAGCAAAACATTAAAAAAACAATATTTTAGAATTACGTACAATGGGCGGCCTTATCACTAAAAGCGATTTAAATCCTATCTGAATAAGATTATAATGTCTCTTGACACGATTTTATTCGACTTTTCATTGAAAGAAGTAATAAAATCAGTCTCAAGCATCATCCCACCCAAGACTACCCCTCGTATTCAAGAACGACACTATGAGAACACGCACCCACAGTGGACGAAATCTTTTTTCATAAACATCACTTTATGTGTTGAGCGGCACTATGGCGTACGCTACCGTGTGCTTTTAGAGCTCAACTTTGGCTAGAGGCACACGACAATGTGCCTCTAGTCACACTATGCAGTGTCGCACAACACATAAAGTGATTTTTATGAAAAAAGATTTCGTCCACTGTGTGTGCGTGTTCTCATAGTGTCGTTCTTGAATACGAGGGTAAGTGGGATCGGCACAACATATTTATTTCTGCCTTACTTCTGTCGCCGTCATCGTATTATTCACACCTTTCTTACCCGTCATCTTACTCACAGTCCATCCATCTCTTCTTAGGCCTACCTTTACTTTTGTATCCATAGACTTTCATACCCATCACTCTTCTTAGAACATGGCTTTCTTCCCTTGGCATAACATGTCCATACCACGCTAACCTCATTTTTAGGATTCCGTACCCAAAGATAAAAACGAAACCCTATTACTAAGACTTCGCTATCCGTCTGTCTGTCCGTCTGTCTGTCACAAGGCTGTATCTCACCGTCTCACCTGTATCTAACTAATAGCTAGTAGCTAGATAATTGACATTTATACAGATTTGTACGTAGTTCTGTTTTCGCTGTAACAACAAATACTAAAAACAGAATAAAATAAATATTTAAGTGGGGCTCCCATACAACAAACGTGTTTTTTGCCGTTTTTTATAGAAAATGGTACGGAACCCTTCGTGCGCGAGTCTGACTCGCACTTGGCCGGTTTTTTCTGTCACTCTCGCTAATTTCAGACTTCCTCTGATGTTCCTCTGACAAGAGATTGATTATCTCAAGCAAAGTTTTAATAAAATGCGGCTCTTATGTCATGCACAAGAACATAGTAAGCTTATCAACGTCAATCCCAAGGTGGAAGTGTCATCAAGTATTATCTGATGATCTGTGTCACGCATCAGATGAAGTTTTATCTATTTATATACATGAACCTTATTTCCTGTAAATAAAGTCGAAAAAGACCGACTATTCGATCTAAAATGTCGCATGGACCAGAATAGACGGCACGTCGACAGTTTTGACGTCACGAGGACGCGTCAACTCACGCGCATGCCCAGATTTTTCAGCATTTTACCCGCAAAAATGTCTGCTTGAACGCACACTGAAAATAATATCAAGCAGTATAATTACATTTCAGCTCATTCATGTTTTGTATTTTCTTTTACATTGTTAAAATGTATTCGTAACTGTACATAAGTACATATAAAGCTATCTAAAAAATATAACGAAAAGTTTTTGACAGAGACTTGATTAAATAATTATTTACTAAATAATTATCATTTAAAAACTAACAAAACTAACCGACTTCTACGAGGAATTTGTTATGTAAATTCGAAATTCTTAGAAATATTTTTAAATTAATACCTAATGTTTCTACCAGTCGCAAAACCAAACGATTATTACGTTACGATTAAACGATTTAGATGATAATTCTAGTTTTATGAAGGAATCAGAATGCCTAAATAAAAAAAATAAAAAAATCCTCCTTATTCCCATTCATTTAACCAACTGACCAGTTGTCAGTTTTAGTTAGTGAAAATGATAAAATTCGTTTTACTTGTCAACTAATGATACTTATACTTTGGAAGTAAGTAATCAACACTTAACAAAGATCGTATAAAAAGCATTTTTATAATATTTTTGTCATTGATATAATTAAAACTAAGAAATGAAAATAGATTTATCAGACGTTTTAGCTTTTGAAAGTTTCTACCATTAAGACGGTAGGGTTTTTCGAACAAAACATACATAGATAAACTGCTTTACTCATAACCCTCCTGATGCTTCAATAAAGTCAAGGAATTAGAGAATATGTAGTATTGTATTCGTAAAAAAGCATAAATTTTAATAAACTTGACTGCTCCTGGCTAGCATCTTCGCAGTGCGGCCTTCTCAAGACGCTGAAACAGCTGCGGTGATGGCTACACGGTGATCGATTGCCAGATAGAGCTCAAGTATTTATGTATTAACACCTAGCTCACATCTAAAACTAGTCTGAGACGAACAAGCGGATATATTATAAAGAAATAATAGTGTTTGTTTTTTATATAAAGAGCTAATAATTAAAAGTTAGTTATAAGGTAGTAAGTAGCTAGTTAACTCTACGCCTGAGTACCCACTCAGGCGAGCTATAGTTAAACTTAGAAAGGTCGATAACATATATTTATATTATAGTAGCTGTATCCAATGTTTATAATAATTAATAATACAATATTCATAGTATAAAGCAAAGTCGCTTTCCGCTTCCCGCGTCTGTATGTCTGTATGTATGTTTGCTTATATCTTTAAAACTACACAACGGATTTTGATGCGGTTTTTTTTTAATAAACAGAGTGATTCAAGAGGAAGGTTTATATGTATAATACATGCATAATATAGTAGAGAAACACTGATAATTTTAGAGGTTTCTAATGTGATGTCGTAAATAAACACATTTTTTTGCGCTTACATTGCAAATGCTGGCTGAACCCCACGAGATATATCAAAATAATGTACTACAGTATTGTACACCTTAAAAACGTCTACAAAAAAGTCAACGATGGTATTAGAAATGTCTTACGCACAGCGAAGCGGGCACGGGTCAGCTAGTTAAATAATAAAATTGTTATATACCTATTTGAATATCAACATATCATGCAATATAAGATACTTTTTAGTTAGAGTACAAAACATTACATTGTTGTTTATTGAGAAGCTAGGTAGTATTACTTAATATACCTTAATTACTTCGTACTTCTACGCATCGAAATACCCAAACAAGAACAATATAATTGCTGTTCCAATTAGTGCAGCGGCGAGCACGAGCAATGGAGTGTATAAATTAAATTAATAACTTAACAAAAGGTTTGAATAAAGCCAAGCTAATATCGATAGACTGAACTGGGTTAATGAGTGTAATGGCGACGGAATAAAAATATAGTGACGGCGTTTTAAAATTGCACAGTTTGCATGCCGGGTGTGCAGGGCTGGTACTGTACGTATGGGACCGGGAGAATTCAGTCCTTAGTCGACCAGCGCGCTCGCCGCCCGTACGCGTCACCGCGCCCCGCGCGACAACCCCGATGGACTACGATCGACAAAACGAAACCGCACTTTACTTTTCAATCATCCACTCGACACCCTCTTATAAAATCAACGATCCTGCAACCCAAATATCACTCTGCCTCTCACTTACGAAAACTTTTGCCGACTTTACACTCGATGTGATTGACGCTTCCTTTCGTGAGATCCGCTCCAAAAACACTTTCGCATAAATATGCATCTCCGAGCTAAATTTTACCAAAACCTATTTATACACAAGAAACGACTGAAACTTTCTGATTGCAACCTTTAAAGAGACTTTACACGTTATTTACGAACTACTTACACTATTTTACAAATAGTTTTGGACATTATTTTTATCCTTCAATACGACCCCTTTGAGCTTAAGTAACAGTGCGTGACTAAGTACTTTGTACAGTAGTTTATTAGTGTGTGTAAAATTAAATATAGTTTAGAAGTTTCGTAAAAGACAATATTTGTGTAACCCCTAAAGTAGTTTGTGTAAACCTATAGTGAGTGTTTTAGTGTTTTATTATAAGTAGGTACTCCCAAGATAAGAATCACATCACTGAAACGGTAAGAAATTAATATAAATTTTAGTTAGCTAGCAATAATCATACTATTTTTATCATCTTTATTGATTATTTTTATGATTCATTAGTCAGACGCCAAAAACTGGTATACACAAACACTATACAAGACGAATGCTCCATGAATTTGTTTAAAATACAAGTAAAATAGTTAAAGTAATCTTTCCTCTCCTTGGATAAATGAACGGAAGTTTGTCTTTTTTACAATTGTGTCTGAAAATAAATGTGTTTTCGCGTACCAGTGCCAATGTTCTACTTTTATTTAGCTAATAACGAGGACACTCGCAAAGAAAATATTAAAGAATTTGAAATTTACAGAATTTTAGATAATGTTATTACGGAATTGTGTGACTGAGGTAAGATGCGGTCATATTAAATGTTACTAAGTATTTAATAATTATACAGATTGTTATACCGACGTTCCCATCTGGTGCCAAGTCCAATGACATCGTGAGATATTTATAAATTTATTTTACAATGCCAAACGCCAACCAAGTTTAGTGATATTGGGACTGAGATCTTGATAAACAGCAGATAACTTACTAAGATACTTTACGACTAGACAATATACTACTGTCTTTTATTGCTTATGACAAGAGATTGAATAACAAATAAAAAACAATATACAATCCTATTGTATACAATCGTAATATAATATCTATTAAAAATGAAAAGTAAGGATTACCTGCACAGATAATGACGTTATAGAGTTACAAACAAACATCTAAACTTTCACATTAGTGACTCTGTACTCGTCGATATATTATTTTCAATTCTCACCCAGGACTAAAAAAACCGGTCATGTGCGAGTCGGACTCGCGCACGAAGGGTTCCTTACCATTATCTATAAAAAACCGAAAAAAAATACGTTGGTTGTATGGGAGCCCCACTTAAATATTTATTTTATTCTGTTTTTATGTGTATTTGATCTTATAGCGGCAACAGAAATACATCATCTCTGAAAATTTCAACTGTCTCGCTATCACGGTTTATGAGACAGACAGCCGGACAGCGAAGTCTTAGTATTAGGGTCCCGTTTTTACCCTTTGGGTACGAAACCCTAACAATATAATGTTTGTGTCTGGTATAATTCATAAGTATTTATTTACAAAAAAGTAGGTATCTAAGTATTATATCCTTAATCCTAACCCCTTAACAAGCAAGATGAAACAAACAAAGTCTGATAATATAATGGAGGAATAACAAACCCCAAAAGTTTAATTTAACGTTCTCCCGCATCCCCGTTTACTTTAAATTACCAAAAGCCAAAACAATCAGTTTTTGATTTATGAATAATTACCATAAACGTTTACCTAGATCAATAAATTTATTTTTAACTAGCGACCCGCCCCGGCTTCGCACGGGTAGCATGTTATTATACATATAAACCTTCCTCCTGAATCACTCTATCTATTAAAAAAAACCGCATCAAAATCCGTTGTGTAGTTTTAAAGATATAAGCAAACATACATACAGACATACAGACGCGGGAAGCGGAAAGCGACTTTGCTTTATACTATGTAGTGATTGCCATCAACCTTTTAGAAGAGATTTAATAGCTTAATACTCACCTTATGTTGGGTAGGATTTGTAGGGGGGTTGGGTTTGTAGGGGGATGGTAGGGTAGGAATGTTTCTAATTAACCCTGTAGATGGAGCTAGCGATGCTGAACCAATAAACCAATATTTCATCTGAATATTTTCCTAGCATCCTAAGTACCATGGTGTAGTATATCGCATTGCCAGTTCAAAGCTGCGATATGGGTTTTAATCCCGTTGTTGTGACATATTTTCGATTTAACAATAGGCCGAAAGGGCAATTTCTTAAATAGATTATTCCTCATATAAACAATTTCACGAATGAACAGTTGCCAGAAAGAGTTAATAAAACCGTTAGGTTGATAATTTCACAAATGGGCTATTTCCAAAATAAAAACATTCACAAAATGAGAAAAATTATGTACCTAAAGGTAACCTACCCTAAACACGTACCTAATAAAGAAATTGTGGTGGCAGCGCCGTATCGCCAAAGTAATGGTATTTTTAGTCTCGCACACTCCCCTTTTTCTTTGTTAAACCGTTTTTATGAAAATTGAAACAGTCAAAAATCTGAATATTCATTCGGTAAATAGTCTATTCGGATAATTTTACTTTCGGGAAATTGTTTATTCGGGCAACTGTTACTCGTAATTTCGGGAAATTATACGTTCGGGGAAATACCTATTTAGAGTATTGTTACTATTCAAAATATTGTTTATTTGATATAATTGTTTTCGTAAAATGATTATTGAGTAATTGTTTTTTCGGACGTTGTTATCGAGAAATTGTAATTGGTAAATTGTAAATTTTCGTGAAATTTTCGCTAAGCTAAATTTTAGATAGCATTTCTATAAAATATATTCATTTTAATGATATTTAAAAGCAATAAATTCCTACGTAATGTTTTACAGCAAATATACGCCAAGAAACGTTTATAAGCTCTAGTAAAATGGACTGATAATTTTACTGAAGGTATGAACCTTCAGTAAAATTATCAGTCCATTTTATAACTTTGAAGACAAAGTCGTCAAACTTTTTCAATGCGGAGTAAAAAGTTGGAAACCCTGTCATAGTATCTATAGTTATAAAAGTATTCTCAGCATTTTTACATTTTTATACTATTTTTATAAACTTTAACCAATAAGAACTTTGTTTTGCGAATAACCATGGTATAATAATGCCGCAACTGCACTAGGGGACATTTGACCCGCACCATTGTCGCCCGACACGTATTCTACGTGTCTACGCGATATGTTTTCTAGTGCAAATGCGGCTTTAAACAGGAAACTTACTGCCAAAGTGACAATAAGTAGACTAAACTATAAATTAGTAGATATCGCACCACAAACAAAACAGCCTAGTTGTCATTTTATCGGAAGTCGGTTGCAATGGTAATCGTAAAGTCGGTTCTACACTACTCGCGAAGTTGACCGAAGTTAAACGAATACGATAGTGTAGAAGGGCACTTCGCTTCACTTCGTATAACTTCACTTCGCCTCGGGCGACTTCCATTCGGTGTCGGTATTTGCGCCCGAGTCAAAGGATTCGAAGTGTCCCGAAGGTCGATACGAGTGTGTAGACACGTACTTCGGACTTCGATCAACTTCGGCAAGTACTTTGTCGAAGCAACTTCGCGAGTAGTGTAGAGCCGACTTAAACTTCAACTGTCCAACTGTTTTGAGAGACACTCGGAGAAAACTTGACAGCTGTAATTACTGAAATTGCGAATACGAGTAATAAAGGTTTTTGATGGATGCAGAATCGTTTTTTAGGGTTCCATACCCAAAGAGTAAAAACGGGACAATATTACTAAGACTTCGCTGTCCGTCTGTCTGTCACAGGGCTGTATCTCATGAACCGTGATAGCTAGACAGTTGAAATTTTCACAGATTATGTATTTATGTTGCTGCTATAACAAAAAGTACTAAAACTGAATAAAATCAATATTTAAGGGGGGCTCCCATACAACAAACGTGATTTTTTTTAGCTTTTTATAGATAATGGTACGGAACCCTTCGTGCGCGAGTCCGACTCGCACTTAGCCGGTATTCTTAATAACCGCAAAACATACAATTTTGTATTTTAAGACAAAGATAACTTAAGGATATAATCTAGATAAATAGACAGAAACACGGTTGGTGAAACTTATCTCGATAAATTTATTTTCCAAAGTAGGCTCTTTAAAAACACTAGTTTCGTTTTTAATCAAAGCTATGAACAGCTAAACAGTTCATTTTTATATCATTAATTAAATAATAATACAAGCTAAGTAAATTATAGACTGTTTTTTTATGTTTGATGGTTTTTAAGATAATTCAGTTATTTCACTTTTTCCGTTTTATCCGAGTAGACTCGGCCCATACAAAAAAACCAAACATTTCACATATCACCTTAAACAGAAAACTTACTGCCAAAGTGCCATTAAGTAAACTAAACCAAATATTAGTAAATATCGCACCACAAACAAAACACCCTAGTTGTAATTTTATCAGAAGTCAGTTATTTTCTCTAACATACAGGCCATATCACTACATAGTATAAAGCAGTCGCTTTCCGCTTCCCGCGTCTGTATGTATGTATGTTTGCTTATATCTTTAAAACTACACAACGGATTTTGATGTGGTTTTTTTAATAGATGGAGTGATTCAGGAGGAAGGTTTATATGTATAATAACATGCTATCCATGCGAAGCCGGGGCGGGTCGCTAGTTATTTTATAATTGAATTGAATTCCTTGTTGTGCAAATCCATTGGTAATCGTAAACTTCAGCTGTCCAACTGTTTTATGAGGAAAAAACTTGATAGCTGTAATTCCTAAAATTGGGAATTAAAACTTGGATCTAATTTTCGAGGTGTATACGAGTTTATTCCATTGAAAACCGGAACCGGAGTGGGATGTACGTCGACTTTCAATATGAAGGTCAATTCGAATCCCGGAGTGCATCAATGGATTTTTCTGTTCAAAAATTTATATGCGCATCAAAAACACGTGCTCAAAACGATGAAGGAAAATATCGTGAGGAAACCAGTTAGTATTCTTATAAGCGGCGATGGGCTTGCAACCTGTCACGTATGGAATGCTGACTACTGCAAAATGTGGGCATGTGCAAAACATAATGTTTGGACGTGCCTCTGACTACTAGACATCTTCAAAGGATCTAAGCGCCTGGAGATTTGAGAGGATGTCTACCGTACTTGGGGATTACAGTCGTGATCCTATTTATTTTATTTTATTATTTTACAATTTATTTCGGTGCAAATAAATATAGACTATTGTAGATTTTTAAATGAGTCTTCGTCTATTGACCTACTGGAGCTAAAATGGGAATTTTAGAATTCAGTCTGGAAGCGTTTTTATTCACCTTCAGCCGTTAACTGCTTAAATAAAGTCAGTTATTTATTCATACATTTTCTGATATGAGCAGTAATTTTTGCGCATTAATGTTTTATGATAAGACGTTTTTCAGGTTTTTCTTTACAGCAACTTTCCAGCTCAGTTAATCATTATGTTTTATTCCAAAACAAAATAAAAAATAATCATTCTATAATTTTAAACAGCGTCATCTATCCCTAAACTAAGCATAGCCATTTGCCTTCTGTAGGTTGTAGGTTCGATTCCCACCCGGCACAAACATTTGTGCGTTGAATATAGATGTTTTTTCTGTGTGTGCTATGAAATTAAAATATATGAAAATTTCTTTAAACACCAATAATAAAAATAATGTAAAATAAAAAAATAAAAATAAATAGGATCACGACTGTATTCCCCATGTATGGTAAACATCCTCTCCTCCTCCTCCTCCTCCTCATCCTCTCCAGACGCTTAGATCCTTCGAAGATGTCTAGGGGGGTAGTCAGAGGCACGTCCAAACATTATATTTTTTTGGCACATGCCCACATTTTGCAGTAGTTACAAATAGCAATGTTTACTGATAAAACATAAAACCTCCCGTTTCTTTGAAATATAAATATAATTGTATTAGTATTTTCTAAGTAGATAAGGTCTAGGTATGAACTTGAACAATGCTAAGCTGATTAGGTAGGTAGGGTATCTAATCAGATTTTACAATACACGTGAAAACAGCGATTATGAATAAGACAATTAGACCTATTTACTATACCACCAGTTTATTTTATTTCAATGTACCGAAAATGTCAACTGTCTAGCTATCACGGTTCATGAGATACAGCCCTGTGACAGACAGACATGAACGGTGATAGCTAGACAGTTGAAATTTTCACAGATGATGTATTTCGATTGCCTCTATAACAACAAATACTAAAAACAAAATAAAATAAACATCAAAATGGGACTCCCATACAACAAATGTGTTTTTTTGCCGTTTTTTATAGATAATGGTACGGAACCCTTCGTGCGCGTTTCCGACTCGCACTTGGCGGGTTTTTATGAGCAAATACGAGTATTACATACTCGTATTTGCTTATGTGTCGGGATTGTAGCCGTTGGGATCTAAATAATATAAATATAGGGTATAGAAGAGACAACTCCCGAAAACTGAAAACCAAATCTCGTGCCTACTTGAGGAAAAAAAAGCCTTTAGTGAAAATAAAATATCCTGAGGGACATTCAACTTGAAAGTAACTATTTTGTATCGATACCTACGAAATGATGAAAAACTGTGATTTCAGAAATTATGTTTTGAAGGCATGATACAGGTCTTATTACTCTTATAAATCATTTGATGATGATGAAACCTACCGCTGCATACAGATCTAAACTAATTGCTGCACATCAGAAATTGATCCTGCAACGATTATCGAAAAATCGAACTTCAAGCCAAACAATCGCCCCGCACGCCACTGAGGTCATAAAACATGACTTGACTTTCAACGTTTAAAAACTAATGTATATTACGTACCTTATTTAGTGTCCCCCCCATAAAAGCAATTATAAAACAAGAAAAATACAAACGAAACATAAATTAAAAATAAACATCATAATCCCGTAAAACTACTGAAATAAAGTCTTCAAAGCGGTGATACCAAATTAAAAGAGCTTGATGCGTAAATTCCGGCAGTCCGGAAGATAATCCCTAACCACGCTCAAAATTTTTAAAGGTCGCGACTTGAGGAAACACGAACGAACAGCCAGTGCCACGTCATGAACAGCTGTGCGTGTGGTGGTACTGTGAAATGTATTATTACGAATGTTGTAGTCGTTTCAGCGATTATAAAAATACAGATAGATTTTTAAGCTAGATATATACTACTAGACGACCCGTGACAGACGTTGTCCTGTCAAAGTTCAATAATCAAATAGAAAAGACTGAATGTTTTTATGTCTGCGATGTCTGTGATTTGTTGCACACCAGCGCCATCTATACAGAAATCCCTTTTGCGTTTTTTTATCGTTTTGGGGATGTTTTTCATATTTTAAAGTAGTCTATTATTAATTCGGCCATTATATCTACATCTGCAGCAAATTTTAACTTAATCCGTTTTGTCGTTTAGGCCTGATTGACGAACAAACACACATACAAACTCACAAACTTTTACATTTATAATATTATTAGGATCATGCAAGAACCTTTAAGTACGTCTACAAAGTACCTAGATAGGGGAACACGGCCAACTTTGGAGTATAATATTATTTAATTTAAATTGTACATTTAAAAGTCGATTTAAACTAGTGCTAGCCCTAAATACTAAGATTATACTGAGATATCTAATTATCTACTATGAATATATTATTAGGGGCTTGTTTTCGGATTTGATGAAGCGATGCTTATTTAGCATTGCGTCTCATCTCTTTAGGTAAAAAAATCTCAACGACATTCCTAACTCATTATACACCGTGTATAGAAGTTTAAATTAGAAACCCGCTGTGTTTTTTATTTGAGTGTACTCATTTTTCTCTCCTCTTTCATTTGAACGGACCTATTATTTTCATTGCAACTTTTGTGATGCTCAGCTGATTTTTAGGGTTCCGTACCCAAAGGGTAAAATCGGAACCCTATTACTAAGATTTCGCTGTCTGTCTGTCTGTCACAGGGCTGTATCTCATGAACCGTGATAGCTAGACAGTTGAAATTTTCACAGATTATGTATTTCGGTTGCTGCTATAACAACAAATACTAAAAACAGAATAAAATAAATATTTAAGGGGGCTCCCATACAACAAACGTGATTTTTTGCCGTTTTTATAGATAATGGTACGGAACCCTTCGTGCGCGATTACGACTCGCACTTGGCCGGTTTTTTTTAGTAGATACTCATTGTTTTTTTCCGCTAATATTTTGCACAGCTATAAACAAATGTTTATTTTTTCTAATACACTAAATATTTTATTATCAATCTGTTTAATCGTAGAGCCAACGAGCAGAGTCCCGGCCGCAGGTGGGCCGCTCATATATATTTAGACTAGTCGTACTCCGTTCATTGTCACCAACCCATACCAAGGCCCAACACTTGATTGTTGGCCCATCACGAAACTGGCGTTATGTAATTATAGCAGCAATATATTTTATTGCTTAGTACGGTTCTCACGCAAATTAAATACATAGTTTACGACTTTTAGTTCTTGACAAGATGTGTTTAGCAAGTCGATCCAAAACGAACCTCAAATTTACTAAGGCTACGCAAAGGTAGGCTTATGAATAGTCTAAATGAGTATTATTGCTAGTTTAGCTGTTTGCATTTTAGCTATATTGTATATTGTATATATTGCTAGTTTAGCTATAAAAATCCACATTTTCAGAAAGTAAAGAAAGAAATTCATTTATTTTCTCATGTTGAGTCATATTTTATGTAAAAAAAATAGCGATCCCCACGAAAATTGCAATAATGTAACCAAAGGTATTAAACACTAGCTGACCCGTGACCGCTTTGCTGGGGGACAGATAGTTTTACATCTGGTATTCCAATTTTCAAAATAAATTATAGCCTATATGTTGCCAAGGACTAATAGCTACATAACAAAAAAAGTTTCATTAAAATCCGTCCAGTAGTTTTCGCGTGAAAGCCGGACAACAGACAGACAGACAGACAGACAAAAATTTCAAAATGTTTTTTTTGGATTGTGTTACTTGTATAAAGGCCCTTAGGAGTATTTTTTTTAGTTCTTATTCAATGTACAGAATTTAACTCTTCTACAGTTTTATTATATGTATAGATTTGCCTATAATATATTTTAGTCCGTTCGAAGTCAGTCAAGTTCGAAGGACAGCTGGTATTGTATTTACCTAGCTTCTATACTTACCTACACAAAAATAGGATATCAAAGCCGACGTTGATGCGCTACCTGGAGAGAGACATGTTATCTAAGTACGTCTACAAAGTACCTAGATAGGGGAACACGGCCAACTTTGGAGTATAATATTATTTAATTTAAATTGTACATTTAAAAGTCGATTTAAACTAGTGCTAGCCCTAAATACTAAGATTATACTGAGATATCTAATTATCTACTATGAATATATTATTAGGGGCTTGTTTTCGGATTTGATGAAGCGATGCTTATTTAGCATTGCGTCTCATCTCTTTAGGTAAAAAAATCTCAACGACATTCCTAACTCATTATACACCGTGTATAGAAGTTTAAATTAGAAACCCGCTGTGTTTTTTATTTGAGTGTACTCATTTTTCTCTCCTCTTTCATTTGAACGGACCTATTATTTTCATTGCAACTTTTGTGATGCTCAGCTGATTTTTAGGGTTCCGTACCCAAAGGGTAAAATCGGAACCCTATTACTAAGATTTCGCTGTCTGTCTGTCTGTCACAGGGCTGTATCTCATGAACCGTGATAGCTAGACAGTTGAAATTTTCACAGATTATGTATTTCGGTTGCTGCTATAACAACAAATACTAAAAACAGAATAAAATAAATATTTAAGGGGGCTCCCATACAACAAACGTGATTTTTTGCCGTTTTTATAGATAATGGTACGGAACCCTTCGTGCGCGATTACGACTCGCACTTGGCCGGTTTTTTTTAGTAGATACTCATTGTTTTTTTCCGCTAATATTTTGCACAGCTATAAACAAATGTTTATTTTTTCTAATACACTAAATATTTTATTATCAATCTGTTTAATCGTAGAGCCAACGAGCAGAGTCCCGGCCGCAGGTGGGCCGCTCATATATATTTAGACTAGTCGTACTCCGTTCATTGTCACCAACCCATACCAAGGCCCAACACTTGATTGTTGGCCCATCACGAAACTGGCGTTATGTAATTATAGCAGCAATATATTTTATTGCTTAGTACGGTTCTCACGCAAATTAAATACATAGTTTACGACTTTTAGTTCTTGACAAGATGTGTTTAGCAAGTCGATCCAAAACGAACCTCAAATTTACTAAGGCTACGCAAAGGTAGGCTTATGAATAGTCTAAATGAGTATTATTGCTAGTTTAGCTGTTTGCATTTTAGCTATATTGTATATTGTATATATTGCTAGTTTAGCTATAAAAATCCACATTTTCAGAAAGTAAAGAAAGAAATTCATTTATTTTCTCATGTTGAGTCATATTTTATGTAAAAAAAATAGCGATCCCCACGAAAATTGCAATAATGTAACCAAAGGTATTAAACACTAGCTGACCCGTGACCGCTTTGCTGGGGGACAGATAGTTTTACATCTGGTATTCCAATTTTCAAAATAAATTATAGCCTATATGTTGCCAAGGACTAATAGCTACATAACAAAAAAAGTTTCATTAAAATCCGTCCAGTAGTTTTCGCGTGAAAGCCGGACAACAGACAGACAGACAGACAGACAAAAATTTCAAAATGTTTTTTTTGGATTGTGTTACTTGTATAAAGGCCCTTAGGAGTATTTTTTTTAGTTCTTATTCAATGTACAGAATTTAACTCTTCTACAGTTTTATTATATGTATAGATTTGCCTATAATATATTTTAGTCCGTTCGAAGTCAGTCAAGTTCGAAGGACAGCTGGTATTGTATTTACCTAGCTTCTATACTTACCTACACAAAAATAGGATATCAAAGCCGACGTTGATGCGCTACCTGGAGAGAGACATGTTATCTAAAACTTCTTACAAAATGATTATTATGTTTCACTACATAGTATAAAGCAAAGTCGCTTTTCGCTTCCCGCGTCTGTATGTATGTATGTTTGCTTATATCTTTAAAAATACACAACGGATTTTGATGCAGTTTTTTTAATAGATAGAGTGATTCAGGAGGAAGGTTTATATGTATAATACATGCATAATATAGTAGAGAAACACTGATAATTTTAGAGGTTTCTAATGTGATGTCGTAAATAAACACATTTTTTTGCACTTACATTGCAAATGCTGGCTGAACCCCACGAGATATATCAAAATAATGTACTACAGTATTGTACACCTTAAAAACATCTACAAAAAAGTCCACGATGGTATTAGAAATGTCTTACGCACAGCGAAGCGGGCACGGGTCAGCTAGTACTGAATAAGGGTAATTTAGACTTGACACAAGTAAAAGCTCAACCATATTATTTACGGGCAACTTAACATTTATTTTAAAATAAATAAACAATAAAATAATAATAAATAAAATTAAAATGGCTTAATTAATTATACTATAAGTAATCTTCTCGCTAAAAAATAATATGTCTAATCTCTGCATGTAAAGACTACGAAATCCGAGAGCGTTCCATCTCTGAAATGGGTTTCACCAAAGACTTACGGGCTCAATAAGATTTTAATATCGTTATAAAAATAGCTACTTACAAAAGAACATCCCATTATACTCTCAGCGACAAGCTTTACACAATAAACGAGCAAATTATCATAATGCTTCACATTCAAAGTTTAATTTACGATGAAGCATTTACCATCCATTCACATAACATCAATCTTGTCTAGCATCCGAATCCAATTAAATTTTAAGCTTCTTTGAATAGCGCTTCGATTTTCTTTCATCTTCTACAATCTACAAAGCTTTTATAATGAAAAGTTACAATATTTTGTAAGTTTTCATGCCTAAATCACACACAAACTCTGTCACATTTAAAAAAAGAGAGACGCATTTATCTAAATACTAGCCGACCCGTGACAGACGTTGTCCTGTCAAATTTCAATAATCGAATAGAAAAGACTGAATGTTTTTAGTCTGAGATTTCAGATTTGTTGCACACCAGCGCCATTTATACAGAAAACATCCCTTTTGCGTTTTTGTATAGTTTTTGGGGGGTTTTCTCATATTTTAAAGTAGTCTATTCTTTATTCGGGCATTATATCTATATCTACAGAAAATTTCAACTTAATCCGTTTTGTCGTTTAGGCCTGATTGAGGAACAAACATACATACAAATTCACAAACTTTCGCATTTATAATATTATTAGGATAGGATATGATAGACCAGTCAGTCAACAATGCAAGACATCGCTGACTGAATGGTCTATCTTTACCACTGTTCCTAGAATCTTACAATTTGGAGGGTTAAGGCGCTCCATGTCGACGATTGTTTATTTTCGAAACGAAAAAATAAATACTTCTGAACAAGCCACATCTCCTATTTTATAATGTATAGTATATGTGAATAAAGATGTACCCATCTTTAATCACTTCGATAAATAATCCTACCGACCGCTGCAATGACGACAAACACATGTGTTTGTTTTTTTCGCCTTTGCTTTTCGAATAAAGTAATGATATAAATTATGTATAATTACTTATCAAAAATCTATTCTAATGGAAATCTAGATCTACATATTACCCATCTTTAACAATAAATCACAAGTTGATTTTAATAGTAGGTAATCAAAATATTTCGATCATAAATTCTAAAACGTATAATTTTGAAATAATATCTTTATCGTGAAAAGTTTCTGCTATTATGTTTTCAGCTTAATAGAAATCTAGGTAGGAACCTGAAGTAATCTTAATATATATAAATCTCCTGTCACGATGTTTGTCCGCGATGGATTCCTAAACTACATAACCGATTTTAAATTAAATTGGCACACCGTGAGCAGTCTGGTCCAACTTGAGATATAGGATAGCTTAGATCTTTAATTATAGTCGCAATTTTATTTTATTGCAAATTGTTGACACAGCAACGCGTGGCCGTGTCTGCTAGTATACTTATAAAAATAGGAGATGTGGCTTGTTCAGAAGTATTTCTTTTTTCGTTTCGAAAAAGAGCAATCGTCGACATACAGCCCCTTAAAATGTAAATTTCTTTTGGTGTGTAGGAGTGCACTAAGTGAGGAATTCCCGTAATTCAAACTCTAAATAAGTGCAGCGGAGGTTGAAGTCTGTTTGAAAATAACTTCACACGAACAAAGTCGCAAGGGTTTCCACTAGTAAAATATATAAAGGTTATTCATAGGGGTATTTATCACAGGCAGCTTTGTACAATAAATAAGGACCTTATAGTTTTGTGAATGAGTTTAAGTCGCTGGCTGAACTATAATAAAAATAAAAAAAATGCCTTTATTTCTACTTACTTACTATTTTAACTTAGGTATAAATAATTACTTATTTATTGTGTATCCTCCATGGCGTAGGCCTTCCCCCATTTTTTTCCACCAACTCCTATTTCTGGCCTTTGTTATCCAGTTTGATCTAGCTTTTTCTATGAAAATGTCTTTCCCATCTTTTTCTGGTCGACTTCTGCCTTTTTTTAGATTTCTTGGTATCCACTCTGTTATTTTTTTGGCTTATCGACTGTCATCCATCCTAGACAACTTGTTGTGTCCTGCCCATTTCTATTTGAGAGATATTATCATTTTCACAACATTTGTTAACTTTGTTCTTTTCTTTATTATTTCATTTCTGACCATATCTTAAAAGGCTGAACTAAAAAAAATATGTCGTATTTTTCTAAGTTTAAAAATAAATTTAATTTGCAGTAAACGTCACTAGCAAACCGCTGGTTTATATCACTCTGAGTGTTTTGTATCAAAATACAAACGCATAGAATAACAATTTCTTTTTACTAGTGGACTTTGTTATTTTCAAATAGACTTCAATCCCCGCTGCACCCTCTTAAGGGTGGAGTTTCAGAGATTTCTTTCTTAGTACACCCCTACACCATAAAAGAAACGTACCCTCTCAGTTTAATGATTCTAGGGTGCTTATGGTTTAGGCTGTGCTTTCCTTGTCAGTCAGTTAATTTTGGTCATTCTGCTGAACTATATGAACCTCTTCAAAATATGAAAAGAGTCATCCAGGGCAGACAACACGCCTAGCCCTGGTGTGCAGATTTCAATAGGTGACAGTAACCATAAAGAGAGACGCATGCTTATTTGTCAGCAAATAAAATAAAGTAAAAAACTAAAAAATCAATAACGTTTGAATTTGGATTTTTGAACACACAAAGTTTTTATTACGTAAGTACTTCCTTACTTTAATTGTTACAGCAATAATTAATGTAGGTAAGCAAAGTTTTGGCGCGGTGGCTATCCAAAGTTGGCTATTAATATCCGCATAGCAATATTTTATAGGAGTATCGCTATGCGAATATACAGCCAACTTTACTAGGTAATTATTGTATAGCGACACAGATGAGCCTTAGAACCTATCAATCATGATCAATATCTATAGGTATATATTAATTACGTAGCTATACTTTTGTAAATTTTATTGCAACTCAATGGCTAGTATAGGAGCACTTTTTTCGATTACACCGAAGGAGTTTATTTTTCTAACATAACGAAAAACTACAAAAACCATTATCCTACTAATATTATAAATGTGAAAGTTTGTGAGTGTTTGTGTGTGTTTGTTACTCTTTCACACAAAAACTAGTGAACGGATTAAAATGAAACTTTACAGTAGCTTAAACATCAAAAAAAACACATAGGCTACTTTTTATCCAGTTACCACCCGTGCAAAGCCGGGGCAGCTAGTAAAGATAAAATAGGTAACTAAAAACTAAAATGGCAAATGAAAATCGTCCTATATGCTAATTAGCTTCTGAATAATTGAATTACTCGTATTTGACGGGCAGACTCGCAGTCACCACGTCGATGTTACAATGTTGACTTTGTATCTACCTTTGACGGCAAATTCTTTTGTGTTTTTCGGTACGAAGTCGTTTGTTCTGCTCCAGTTTGAGGAGCACTGTTAAAACAGACGTACGAATTTCTGGCTTTTACAGGGTTTGTTTTTATTTGACTAGCCTCACAGTTGTTGATAGAGACTCTGCCATACGCGCTGCTCGTATGTGCGTGATGTTACAAAGTATTTTAAGTACCTACTAATGTATTTACAAAAAAGTATATAAGTAGTCGTTTAGATCATGTAAGATGTCTAAAGGGCAGATGCATATTTAAACATCACATTCGACACATGCCCACATTTTGCAGTTGGTAGCATTGCATGTGTTACAGGTAGCAAGCCCGTCGCCGCTTATAAGAATGCTAACTTGGTTAAATTGGTTGGTATTGTTTTCAACCAATACCAAGCAAATGTCCAACGTTATCTTGCACAGGTTTCTCAAAGCAATACTTTGTATTTATTTGTTAACCCACGTTATCCCAATGCTGGGTATAAAGTTACGTGACCCGCCCAATCCCACTTGAGCCAGGCTATTACGTCCCACTTTGTAGTTGTTTGCCCCCAAACTTTGTGTAGGCTAATATTTTCTTTGTTTGGTTCTCTCAATAACCACTTGCGTGCAAGTCTACGTGAAGCTCCCCTACTACGGTTGAACTCCCCACGCAACCAACATCTACGTACTCGCGTTTTACTTGAACAACCTTTGGTTGAGTAGCAAATTTAAAAATAACATGCAATTTATTTATCCCCATATTCTTAGTTGTAACCTCAAAATAACTCCACCTCGACTCGACCTCGAAACCGTGTTTTGGTAGTTAGAGTTGAAAAAAATAACCTCGATTTTGCCTATAGTCGACGGTTTGTTTGATGAAAATCTCCTCGGACTGATGACGTTATGACGTAATTGAAAACCTCCAAAATATCGATTTAAGATACCAAACATTAGATACTTTTCTAGGGGCCTTGAAAGAATTTGAGTCAAGGTAGAGTCGAGGTTACAACTAAGAATATGGGGATTAGCTTTTGAAATAAATTAAATTAGTTGTCTTATATGCGTCAGGCTGGCGGACGATTGTAAAACATAAGCCAAATCCTCTTCCCAACATGTTTGTCAACGAGTTGTGCCGACTCCACGTTTAGTTGGAAAAAGAGAAAAAAATTATGATGATATGCGGCGTTGTGCTTCCAAGCTGTCACGTAACTAACTATTGCAAAATGTGGGCTTGTACCTGTAATACCTAATGTTTATACGTACCTCCGACTTCTTTACCCCCTTTAGACGTCTGCAAGAATCTGAGCGCCTGGAAATCTGAGAGAATGTCTACCGTACACCGTATCTACCGTGGAGATTACAGTCGTGATCCTATTTCGTTTTTTTAATAAAAATGTTAATCTTTCTTGTCTTTCTTAGTAGGTAGCGGTAGGTACTAGGTATCGTCATAGTCATCTCGTATTATCTCTTAAATGTGAAATAAGAACCGGCCAAGTGCGTGTTGAGCAACGCGCCATGTAGGGTTTCGTAGTTTAAACAGCTAAAAACGTGATATAAAGTAATTTTTAATGATATTTATTCCATTTTTTTATTACTTCTCCAAATACATTTTTTAAGTCGGTCGACGATTACTCTTAAACTTGTAAAGCCTACATAGCCGTGATAATTTTCCTTTGAAATTCGTTATGTGTACCTACTACTTCCGTAGTTTGAATGAAATGAATTTTTTCACACCTCCAAAACCAATAGTTTAGCTAGTAGGGGAAAACATGACTCTGAAAAAAAATGCATTTTAAAGCAACGGATCGCTTAAGGTGACTGTTAAATTTATGACAGCTCGCATTTTTTGTACTCGGTCGTATTCTGTGGCCGCACACTAAGAATAGTGCAAACGCACACATTGAAGCTACTTCACACTTCATTTACCAAGACTAAATAACTAGTCTTGATACTTGAAAATATTTGGTGCAATAGGTATGTCATATTTGTATAGGTAGGTATGTACTTAATAATTTTATAGGTTGCACTTGACAAAAAGAAAATAAATATAGAAAAAATTAATATATATTATAAGACAGGTTACAAATCGTAAAGTGCTACTACACAGTTACTAATATTTGACTGTGCAAAAAATATTTGTTAGTTACCTACTAATAAAATACATTATGACAAAACGGTAAGTATCGTTTTTTTACAAGCTCTTATTTAACTTGCAGTTTATGTACATATTTATGTATGTATGTTTGATAAGGTGGAATCTTGCAACTTAATTTTAAGCAGTTATCCCCAATCGATTGAGCTGAAATTTTGCATACATAATATGGTGACAGCGAGTTGATCTGATGATGGAGTCAGGAGCTGTTCAACGGAACCCTTCACAAAATAGTCGAATTGAGGCAAAACTTTGCATACCTATCAATCTCAATGACAATGTAAAATTATGGTACTAGCGAGCTGGTCTGATGATGGAGGTCGGATGTAGCCATCGGAACTCCTCAACTACACAACATAACCACGTCGCGTTTGGGCTCGTTATTTTTATCTTGACGAGAACTAGAGCAGAAGACATTACAAAAGCTTGATTTAAAAAATATATTTTTAATAAAAAAACTTATTGTCATCTAAAATCGATGACGGCACCGTCAACGTTTCGAGTACCACTCACAGAAAGTTTTGAAAGTGAAATACTGATAAAATATGTAGGTATGCTTTTGAATATTGTGTGCGAGCTATGATCTCGAAGATCCATAGACCGCGCGTAGCGAGGGTCAACAAGTTCTGGAATTAAACAGTTATTGTAAAACTTTACTAAATAACCCTCCATAATATTTTCTTTCCAGAAAAATCAAATATGAATTTGTAAAAAGAGATGACCAACTCTTTTTAAAAATTCATATTTTCCATTGTATTTGTACTAAATGACATCACAAACCTGCAATACTTTTTAAGACCTATCCAAAGACATGAGGAGTATGCGAGAAAAAAAAACATCTGAAAATATGTATTTATTTCTACCACATTGTCGGCGTGACTAACGTATATTCATGCCAAATTACAGCTTTCCAGTACTAAGAATATCTGAGCTAAGCTGCGGACGAATGGACGAAAATGGCAAAACTATAAGGGTTTTTTGTGAACTACGAAACACTAAAGAGCACTTTCAGTATTTAGAATTAAACAATTTTTCAGGACACTTTATTTTTTTTTAACTATTTAATTATTTGCATCATGTACTTAAACTTAAGTATATGCCATCAAAAACAACTTGTAAAAATAAAAATAAAAAGCCAATTCTCGCAACGCAACTCAGTTTCTTTTTTTGTCTTTTTTTTGTTGGAACTATGCTCGTGTGTAGTAAACTTAACTTGTGAGATATTGTATAAGTAGCCTAAGATGACCAGAGATAATCTGTCGATATCAGTCTCTCTTCCCTGTTCGCTTGTTACGGCTGGTCGTGTTCTATATCTCTACAATAAAGAATCCATATATATCACCCAGATCGTGTATATGTATAATTTAACCAAAAACCCATCAGTTCTTCTATCGTAAAAAGTTGTGAGATTTCAATGTCTGTCTGTCTGTCTAAAAAATGGCCTGAACTGCTTCGAGAAAAGGATGGTACGACTGTGCCGCTTTTTTGCTTGACTTGGCGGGGGCACTACCGTGCCCCCAGATAAACCTTGCTTTGATAATAACAAATACCGACCTTTTTAGAAGGTTCAACATTTTTGGTTCAATGCGTATCGTATCATTCGTCAGTCATTCATCAGTCGTCAAAATTGATTAATGCTAGATTTGTTGCACACCAGCACTCGGAGTCTTTTTATAGTTTTGAGGATGTTTTTTAATTAAAAATAGCCTATTTATAAGGTAGAGGTATATTTACATCGACAGCAAATTTCAATTTCATCCGTTTAGTCGTTTAGGTCTGATTGAGGTACAAACATCCAAACATACTTAACATCCGCACAAACTTTTAGATTTATAATATTAAAGGTAGATAAATAATAATTATAAATTATATTCATAGTCTGAAATTTATGTAATTTTTCTAAATCCAATTATAGATAAAGTATCATTTTTTTCCATCCATGTATAAAAAAACACGCTTGGTAATATAGGGTAGATTGGGTCTAAGCGATACAGGTAAGGATCATGGTACCTTAGAACTTTCATTTCAAAACAGAAATGTATCAAATCAACATTTATATTTATTTAATAGGACTAATTAGGGACACTTCAAAAACCACAGCAAAAGACGTTGTCCAGAAAGTATTATCACTAAAATGGAAATAGGCCGGGCACATACAAAGATTACAAAATGAGAGGTGATCTAAAACAATTATGAATTGGGACCCAATACATAAAAAACGAAGAAGAGGAAGGCCTGCTATGCGATGGGATGATGACATCGTGAAAGTAGCAGGCAAAACATGGAGCAGAGCCGCTAGAGATCGGGAAAAATGGATAGAGCTGGAGGAGGCTTTTACCGCTGAAAGCGGTCCTTACACATAATTTTATATACCTATGCATAGATACATATTTAAGTTAATTTTATATTGTGCAAGGAAATAAAAGCTTTTATTATTTATTATTAATTTGGGACACAACCAGGTTCACATTTTCCTGAAATTTAATATTTTTATTAAAATAACAATCAAATACGAAACATCGGCTTATTTCGATTTTGCTCCGACGCGACGTATGCAAAAAGGTAAAACCGTATACTATTATCATATTGTTTCGAAACCAAACTCGATGAAACGCATCTTCTACAAAATAAAACCATCCAACTCTTTCAACAAACCATGCATTGTACCTAACCTTCATCTGTGTGGCTTGCACTAAATTCTTCAAGGCAATATATTATACAAATGTTATCATTAGTTTTGCATGTCCAGAATTTTACCCCGGTATACCATTATGTAAGACCTCCTCTAAATTCGAAGAAAAATGTGACGTGGACGTGCTTCCCCGAGCGCGTCTGAGCGCTAACTGACGTGCCGACTTGAGGTGAATGTGAGTTTTGTATGGAAAAAATGTATGGAGAAGTTTTATTGCATTTTATATTGTTCATAAATGAAAAAGTAAATTGTTTGAAAACAAGATAATGCCACGCGGTATAGAGAAATATAAAATCTACAATTTCGTATTATTTTCAAATAAAAATATGCTGTGGGTCTAAAGATATTGGTACCTAACCAGACCCCATTTTTCGACATTTTCAGCGGTTCTTGCGACGGTAAAAACGTATTTTTTTGAAAATGTTGTATAGAACTGGCCAGTTTTTATTATCTACTATTAAAGATGAATATATTATCAGTAATTTTGTATCATTATATCCTCACAACTGTGATTCCTGGTTTTTAAATCGGTACCTGAAAATCATTGAAATACGTGTGTGGGTGTGAGCCGGGCCTTAACCAAAAAGTTGTCAAATCATGGGGTACGCGAAAAAATAATAACATCCTCACTTTAGGTGTTCCCCTTTAGATGTGTGGGAAGGTACCCTAAAGGTTAGGTTTTTTGTTGACTACGAAACCCTAAAAACAACTGCTGACTTTGAAGTATGCTAATTGTATTTTGTTGCCATAATCCAGCGAGAAAATACGAATTTACACAAATTATAAATTGGGATGATATATTCGTATCTTCGTTCGGTTCACAAGTTTTACTTACTCATCAGTAGGTTTGTAAAAGCAGCGATGTGTCACTTAGATTCGTTTTCCAGTTTGTAGAGCAGGAAATTTTGCAAAACCGTACACATCCATGTTGTGCCTTATTGATTCTTTGAACATTCTAAAATAGTTTAATAATCTGTCCAATTACAGAAGTAACCCACCCTACCACCTACTTACTATATTTACCTTTATCGTGATTTGCTTCAAGAGAGTTCAGTGCACTCTGTCTATCTGCTATTTAATCAATAGCAAGGATTTGAATGAGATTCTCACATTTAGGGAACGTTTCTACTTCCAACGATCATACTCGTACATTATGTCTGTAAAAGATATTCCACTATCTAAATATATAAAACTTGCGTTACTGACTGACTGATCTATCATCGCACACCCTACACCATTGGCCTTAGAAACTTAAAATTTGGAGGGTGTGTTAATTTTGGTGTGTAAGGGTCACTATGGAAGGAATTCTCTAAATTCAACCTCAGATGGAGTCCAGCGGTTAAAGTCTGTTTAAAAATAACTTCACGTATACAAAATCGCGAGGGTTTCCACTAGTTTTACCATCGACTACACAGCCAATAGACTCCTCATGCAAGGCAAACACTTTCAAACAACACATTAGGCTTATACTGCTGATAAGACACTAAGCGCGATTCAAGACACGCCCCGCGGCGGGCTTTGTCATTGAACCGGCCAATCAGAATGTATTTTTACAAGCTTATATTTAACTTGCAATGTATGTATTTGTATGTATGTTACTATGTAATATGTTTGTTAAGGTGGAATCTTGCAACTCAATTTTGAAGCAGTTATCCCCAACCGATTGAGCTGAAATTTCGCATACTTATGTATCTTCGGTGACAGTGCAATAATATGGTGAAAGTGAGCTGATCTGATGATGGAATCAGGAGTTGTTCAACAGATACTCACAATGGAACTCCTTAGTAAATACTTCGATTGAGTAAAAACTTTGCATACTTGTCAAGTTCCGATGACAATATTAGGTATATGATGTGACAGGTGATAGAGCACTGGTGGTCGATGGTTCAAATGATTTTACAAAAGCTTGTCATTAAGAAATGTTTTTCAACAGAAAACTTATTTACCCCAACTTTTGTTTGAAGAGATGAAGCCATTAGACGTCTATTGGGCTTTGTGGTCGATGAGTTATACCTACCACATTTTTTTTTTATACTTTGTCTAATAAAAGTATGTTCTATCTCAAAGTCTGCTAAACCTAAACTAGTTTATTAACTTTATAGTAGGATCATAAATGCCATGTAAGTTGCTTTTATCTACCACCAGTTAAAAAGTAGCATAAGTATCTACCATTTGAGCGCAATTTTACAGCGATAGTAAAACGCTTTATTGTCTCGTCTTAACGTGTGCTCCAGTACCGCGTTACGGAATAATGGACCAATCTTCCTGCTGTCGCATTTATAAAGTGATTATTGCTAAGGCGAATAACAAACAGTACTGTCTGCCGCGGCGGTGTTTGGGCGAGCGGGTCACTGACCTATTGATAATCTAACTTCTATCTTTCCGCATGGAGCCGTACTGAGAAAATTACCGCGGCAAGCATATCTAATAATAAATAATGATCGAAAAATTCAATAGATCTTTCCTCGCATTAATCAATCTTAGTATCCTACTAAATATTATAAATGCAAAAGTTTGTGAGTCAGTAAGTGGGTGTGTGTTTATTACTCTTTCACGCAAAAAATACTGAACGGCTTATACATCAGAATAACACATAGGCAAGTAGCAAGTAGCAGCTAGTAATATAATAAATGCGAAAGTTTGTGAATGGTTGTGTGTCTTTGTTACTCTTTCGCGCAAAAACAACTGAACGGATTTAAATAAAACTTTACAGTAATATAGCCTATACGTGACTAACCTTCGTATTCAAGAACGACACTATGAGAACACGCACCCACAGTGTACGAAATCTCTTTTCATAAACATCACTTTATGTGTTGAGCGGCACTATGGCGCACGCTACCGTGTGCATTTAGAGCTCAACTTTGGCTAGAGGCACACGACAATGTGCCTCTAGTCACACTATGCAGTGTCGCACAACACATAAAGTGATTTTTATGTTAAAATATTTCGTCCACTGTGGGTGCGTGTTCTCATAGTGTCGTTCTTGAATACGAGGGTCAGGCTACTTTTTATCCAGGTACCAACCGTGCGAAACCGGAGCGAGCAGCTAGTTATTAATAATACGATTAGCCGTGCGTTTACCGGTTTTCTTATTAGATAGGTAGGTACTTATAGCAATAGCGTAGCTATAGCTCAGCAATCAGTCCCACATCGTCTAAAAACAGTATTTCAGTGAGATACGTAATACGAGTTACCATTGTGTCATCGAGTTTGTTTTTAAGTTTAAGGATAAATTAGAAGTTTTTTTAATCTCCGAATATCTTAGTCAGATTTTATGAATTTACCCAACTTTTAGAATAAATTAAACACTTCATTATCATAAAAATTGTTTCGCAAGATTGTAAAATTAGAGTAGATACATATAATATTTATTATTCGGTTAAAAATAATCCATAAATAAATTCAGCACAAGAATTTACTGTCTATCATTATTTTACTCGGTAGTTTGGCATTGGAACATTTATTCTGCAACGAACTTCACTTCTAAGTAATGTTATAATGTATTATTGAAGAAAAATTGCCCTTCCGGATCCGTTATCAGGAAATAGAAGTCTTCAATAACCGTTCTATTGAATTTTATTGATCACGTCAGAGGGCTTATTTTGTCAGAAGATACGTCTTCGTTCTACTCTCATCTTTCTCATATTATTACAAGTATGTGTATAGAAAAAGAACCATTATGAACTTGTATGAGGCGGTTGTCATAATGATTTTTGCCAAATCATTATGACAACCGCCTCATACAAAGCATTTGCGTAAAAATAACGTAGAATGTTAGGTACATTTAAAATGGCTTATTTACAAAATAGGGCAAACCTTTAGTTGATAATACTAGTAGGTATGCAACTTACCTACTGTTTGTAGGCGTTCGAGTATAAACGTTCATAAGTTCAAAGCTTTGGGGGCTTCGTGCCTCAACAGTCAACATATTGGGCGTTTACGGCGCGTGAAAGCCTATTTTCGCCGTCACAGTGGCAGTTTTCACCATATCCAACAACGTGGCGTGCTAAAGTCATCTCTATAACTTTACAGTAAAAGTTCAATTTCGACTGCAATCAGGAAAACATGAATCCTGAGGGGTAAAGTTTACACACCAAAAATGCGCGGTCTGTAACGAACAGCACTAACAGAGGACCCAGAATTTCAAAACTGTCTCTCCACGTACCTTAAATAAACACCTGTAATATACGATGTTTTCACACAAGTCACCTGATTACAAGCCGACTGCGGGCGTTAATTTATTAATGAAATTAATGCGTGTTGGCGACATCATGAATTTGCAACGGACCCTCCGTCACCACTATGAAATGTACACGTTCCTAGCGTTAAAATAAATAATCCTTTACCAAAAACTAACACAGTTTGTACCTTATGTACCTCACCATCATCAACATTTTAATAATAATAATAATAAATAAATATTGGTGGACATTTTACACATCGCCATCTAGCCCCAAACTAAGCAAAGCTTGTACTATAGGAACTAGATAACTGATAGAATACTTATATACTTTTTTTTTTAAATACATACATATGATACATACTAACACCCAGACACAGAGCAAACATCTATGTTCATCACACAAATATTTGCTCTGGGTGGGGATCGAACCCACAACCTACAGCGCTGAAGGCAGAGTTACTACCAACTGAGCTGTGAGGCTAATAGTATGATTGCTCAACATGGGCCCTAAAGATTGAGTGATCGATCTTGTGCCTCTATCTATCCAACAATGGTTCCAATCATTCATAATCAGATCTTCAATTTAGAGAGGGCCGTCCTACACTGCGCTTGCTGGTGTGTGGTCGTCACTCAAGAATCTTTCTGCCCAACGGCCGTCAGCTCTTCGAGGTATTTGCTCCGGTCACTGCCACTTTAACTTGCTAATCCACTGGGCTGTATCGGTGACTTTCGATCTTATAGCAATCATCTTATTTCCATCTCAATCTTGTAGGAAAATGTGCTAAGCATAGTTTTTTCCATACGATAGCTCGTTGAGCTACCTTGCGCCTTTTATGAGGCATATAGTAGTCTCTGTTCCATATTTATCATCACTGGTAATACACATTGGCCAAGACAATTATCAGACAGTTAAGTTGGATTCGTCGACTAATCTCTTTCTCGATGTGGACCTACCTACTTGGTTTGTTTGTCTCAGGTAGACGTACTCGGCAACAACTTAAAGATAAGAGCTCCCAACTGATACTGAGACACAAAATCATACACCATACTATAGTAAAAAAAAACGGCCAAGTGCGAGTCGGACTCGCGCACGAAGGGTTCCGTACTATTATCAAAACGGCAAAAAAATCACGTTTGTTGTACGGGAGTCCCACTTAAATATTTATTTTATTCTGTTTTTAGTATTTGTTGTTAGAGCAGCAATAGAAATACATAATCTGTGAAAATTTCAACTGTCTAGCTATCATGGTTCATGAGATACAGCCCTGTGACAGACAGACGGACAGACAGACAGACGGACAGCGAAGTCTTAGTAATAGGGTCCCGTTTTTACCCTTTCGGTACGGAACCCTAAAAAAACATTGAAATATGACTTTACGGAGGATTACGGAGTAATCTGTATACATGCGAGTACCTACGAGTAGAGAAATATATCTTGCAAATCGAGAGAGAGCCTTTTAAAGTCGGTTAAAAAGAAGTCAATTTTTATACAAAGAACCACCTACATTCAAATTCAAATTCAAATTCAAAAATCATTTATTTCAATAAAATCTCAAGGATCACTTTGAAACGTCTTAGGAACTAGGTGAAGCTACGCCGATTCCACGCGACCAAGCCTAGAAGAATCAGGCAACAAACACGGCTTGGGGTCTACCTTTTTTTTAATGATTCCTTGGTGAAATAATAATAGCCGCCGTGGCCGTAGGCACGAAGGTATATCAAAGTCCTTCAACTCAATAAGTAGGTATTCGGACCGATTAATCATAAATATTTTTTTTGTGTATAAGAAGTTTAATATACTCGTACTTACGAGAAATTTGCTTGCGACCCACAGTGGCGGATTTACCCTAAGGCCCTGTAGGCCCGGGCCTAGGGCGGCCAGATATTAGGGGCGGCAAATCGTGCCAAAAAAAATCACTGATGATAACAAGGTTAACAAGAAATAATTAAAATGCAAAGTATCTTAATATATTTATATACATTATAATACAATTTATGATTATAATTCTCCTAAATCACTTTTTTTACGTATCAAAGTAAGTAAGTAACTAACAGCCCGCGCCGGCGCGTCGCACTGGTGTACTCGTAATAATGATTTTATGGCAATTTTTTTTTACACCTGGGTTACATTATCGGAACATTATTTTCTAGTAATAAATATAGACTATGTTACTCAGAGATAATTTAGCATTCTAATGGTGAAATATTTTTTCAAATCGGTCCAATAGTTTCGGATTCTATTTAATGCAAACAAACAAACAAATAATATTAGTATAGATTTCGTATATGTAACATTCGTACGTTTTTGTTATTAAATTTTCGCAAAAAAATGCCTTTCGTACAGGAATATGAAAAAAAACGATGCAATCGAAAGCGTAAGTTGCTTCCTGGCGAGACAAATACAGATGAAAAGATGCAACAAAAGAATGGTCGTAATTTAGTCTAGGTAAATACTTTTTTGGTAGTAGCATAATTATTTTTTTTACGTTACGGTTGGACCAAAAGGAGGCTTTTAATTAACTCGTGGTATAGACGAGGTTTTTCTGGATAACCCTCTTCGTTTTTATAAAAGATACATTACGAGCTTCGAGTTACCATATGACCTCTTTAACACGTGTTTTGTGTAAAAAGCCGTGTTGGCCGAGTGGGATATATCCCACGACTTTAAATCTGAAGGTCGTGGGTTCGAAACCCGGCGTGCATCAATGGATTTTTCTGTTCGAAAATTTATATGCGCATCAAAAACACGTGCTTACAACGGTGAAGGAAAACATCGTGAGGAAACCAGTTAGTGTTCTTATAAGCGGCGATGGGCTTGCAACCTGTCACGTATGGAATGCTAACTACTGCAAAACGTGGGCATGTGCCAAGTATAATGTTTGGACGTGCCTCTGACTACCCCCACTAGACATCTTCAAAGGATCTAAATGTCTGTAGATCTGAGAGGATATCTACCATACTTGGGGACAACAGTCGTGATCTTATTTTTTTTTTTTTTATATTTTTTAAATTGTTAGCAAGTTTTGCGCAAATAAGCCACGCATTTTATGTTATTCAAATTATTTGCATTATTTTAAACATAAGCTACAGGCGTTAGTCATTTGCGATAAACTCGCTAAGATCATCATTATAGATATAAACTCGTGCTAACCCATGTCTGAGCCCATGTTGACAGAGATCTCGTTACTTTAGCTAGATTTATTGGATATCATATTTTGAGGTAAAATTTTTCCTTTTATAACATTATTTTCTGCTTTTTTTTTTATTTTTTTTCCGTCACACTGTACACTTATTTTGAAATATGAAGATATTTTTTACTGTTATTATTTTACCTGGTATCCAGCAAATATTTCTAAAATAATGTTTAAATAGGTAACTTGAGGTACTGATAGTAATGTTGATGTAATGTAATAACTTGTAATGCGATGATCGTACAAAATATTCCGTGCTACGAGTATCATAAATATAAAAAACCGGCCAAGTGCGAGTCGGACTCGCGCACGGAATATTCCGTACCATTATATATAAAACGGGCAAAAAGCGGGAGCCCCCCTTATACATTGATTTTACTGTGTTTTTAGCATTTGTTGTTATAGCATCAACAGAAATACATATTCTGTGAAAATTTCAACTGTCTAGCTATTACGGTTCATGAGATACAGCCATGTGACGGACAGACAGACAGACGGACAGCGAAGTCTTAGTAATAGGGTCCCGTTTTTACCCTTTGGGTACGGAACCCTAAAAATGAATCGCTGAATGTGTTGCTAAGCGCAAATCTCGAGAGCAGCTGAACCGATTTCGCTAATTCTTTTTTTGTTGTATTCATTATTATGAGAAGGTTCTTATGAAAAAAATAACTAGATAGAACAACGTCTGTCGGGACATCTAGTTTATGAATAAAAATATATTAATATTTTTCTGAAAAACAATATTACAGAGATTAAGATAAATAAAATGATATTTTATAAGTGATAAACGAAAAAAAACATCAACTTCTGCTGCAGACTACCTACACAAACATCTCTGATAACATATTTTATAAAGAAACATGAAAACAAATATATATATAAACCTGAAAAAGCTAAATTTTAATCCAAACGATTAAAGTGAGTGAATAAATTAAAAGGGGAAAGTTACTTTCAATATACCTTGTAACTTTTTTCAATTTAGTGAAAAAATGCTGTCGTAAAAGTTGAGGACGTTATTTAGATAGCCGTTTTAATAACCCATCAGTGTTTTTTGTAATTTAAACTTTTGTTAATGGAGATTGTTGACTGGAGATGATCCCACTAAATGACATTTTGACGTTAAGGTGATTAGTGAAATTTTTGACATTTTGTATGGGCTGAGTCTAGCCGGATAAGACGGAAAAAGTGATAAAACTGCATTATCTTGAAAACCATCAAATTTAAAAAGAAACTGTCTGTAATTTACTTAGCTAGTATGATTATTTAACGAATTATATAAAAATGAACTGTTTAGCTATTCATAGTATTGATTAAAAACGAAACTAGTGTTTTTGAAGAGTCAACTTTGGAAAATAAATCTATCGAGAAAAGTTTCACCAATCGTGTTTCTGTCTGTAATTTATCTAGATTATATCAAAAACATTTATTACTCGTCTTAAGAAATAATAGAATGCCATCAAAAACATAACTTGTAAAAAAAGCCAAGTCTCGCAACGCAACTCAGTTCTTCTACCGTAAAAAGTTGTGAGATCCATGTAATACCAAGTCGGTTAATTTACTCAGTCCCTACTTTAAGGGTCCTTCTGTCTTTAGTTATTACGTAAAGGTTAGCTAATTACGTAATAACATAAGGCAGAAAGACCCTTAAAGTAGGGACTGAATAAATTAACCGACTTAAATTATTTATAATCTTCAGCAATACAAGTTTATACGTATTTTTGTTTATAGTAGAGAAAACTGTTTGGTAACATCAAACTACGTAGCAAAATAAAAAAACTCATAATACCTGCTACATAATAGTAATGCCGGGGTCCCACGGCCCGCGTTTTCACGCGCCAGACCGCGCCAAGGCGGACGGACGCGCCGTGGGAACGATGCATCCGTGGTGGCCCGTGCTCGGAACGCTCTGTACGCGACGCGCCGGACGCACACAGGCGGAGCGTCATCCGGCGCGGCCCGTCGTTTTACACGCCGTGGGACCCCGGCTTAACACCTATCTACTATGATAATTATAATCATACTAATGGATTATTCTACTATATTCCTAATTGATTTTTTTATGAAAAAAATATTGGAACATGTTTCGAAAGTAGGGTTTGATGATATCACTATCATATCACTATCACTACATAGTATAAAGCAAAGTCGCTATGTTTGCTTATATCTTTAAAACTACACAACGGATTTTGATGCGGTTTTTTTTAATAGATTTAGGAGGAAGGTTTATATGTATAATACATGCATAATATAGTAGAGAAACACTGATAATTTTAGAGGTTTCTAATGTGATGTCGTAAATAAACACATTTTTTTGCGCTTATAAAAAATAATAAAAATATTTATTTTTCAGAAGGCTTTCACAGAAGGTTTACACTTAATGAATGGCTTAAATACTAGGTAAGGTAGGTTCTACATAATATCATCAACAATACAATGTGCAATAATTATTAGGGTAATACAATAGCAAACACCTTAATTACCTACCTAGGTAAAAACCTTGTGTTTTGAATGGCATAGATGCTTACATTGCAAATGCTGGCTGAACCCCACGAGATATATCAAAATAATGTACTACAGTATTGTACACCTTAAAAACGTCTACAAAAAAGTCCACGATGGTATTAGAAATGTCTTACGCACAGCGAAGCGGGCACGGGTCAGCTAGTTTGATTATATTAGTCTCTACTCACGATTTACATCAATGAAAATGTGGTTTATGAATATTTATCTAGCTTATGAAGATTGAAGTAAGCGATTGAACTCAAATATTCTGATCTGATCTGAAAAAATATCCGTGACATTGTTCTTCTACATCTTTTATTCGCATTCTCTAATTCATGTTCAGCCGCCGCGTCGTCGGAATGTACAGAAAATAATTAATTTTGTCGATCCGGCACATGTCTGCCATTCTATTTATCTATCTACTAGTACAAAGCAAGTATCATCTATTATTTATACAGCAAATACTACTGATTAAACTGTGGTATGAACTTATTCTGGCACAGATAATGAGTTTCAGAAATAGAACGCGAATCACAAGTGGCACAGTTTTGTTACGCGGCCAAGTGCGGCGTATACCGGTCAAGTTTGGGACTTTGACAAGCTTTGGTGTAAACATGCCGTTGTATTGTAAATTGTGGAGGATTACTAGGCAATTAGCTGAGTGCTAAAATTTAGTACTAAACGGGTTTGAAAGTAAGCAGCTTGTTATGATTTGTTTTGACATGCTATGATCATTCGCGTAAGCTCTTAACCTTTAGGTAGGTCCCTTGTCATTATTGGTTATTTACAAACAAGGATTCACTATCAGTCCTTCAATCATCAGATCAGCTTGTTATTTATAAAATATTGTTTTGCCATTGGATTTTGACCGGTATTTAAAGTTTTAACATAATAAACGGAGACTGCAAAATCGGCTTGCAAAATTTCTACCAAATCAAATTTATTCAAAAAAAAATAAACGAAATGTAAGTTAAATAACCTATAGCTTGTAAAAAAATACATGTTTTATTCGCAATAGATCTATAAACTAGTTCCTTCCTTAAAACTCATTCAAATAAAATGCCCTAAACACTCATTCCATTACGATGTCATCGACCACCGTCTCTTTCGAAGTACCTACCCTTGGAACCGCACGGAACCAATTTATGTTTGATCACGTCCCGTTATTGGGCAGATAAAACCGTTTAAACAATCCAATTTTATAATTGTTGTATTGGATCAATGTTTTGGAACTGTTATATAGGTAACTAAAAGAAAAATTGTTGTAGGGGCGATGGGCGATACAATACAACCTGTCACGTATAAAATGCTAACTACTGCAAAATGTGGGCATGTGCCAAATGTTTGCACATGCCTCTGACTACCCACATTAGACATCTTCAAAGATCTCAGCGCCTGGAGATCTGAGAGGATGCCCACCGTACTTGGGGATTACAGTAGTGATCCTATTTCTTCTTATTTTCATAACAACAACAGATATGTAAATAAATAAAGTGTAAAATGCACATCAGGATAGCCCATTCTCCAAGGACCGCGATCCTAAGAATGGAAACCATGCCCACGTTGCGTGTGTTTATTAAGAATGAAGGAATTCCCAGCGCGGGCGCCTAATGAAAATTTATATGAAGGTTGGACGGTCAGTAATGCCTGTGAGACCGTCTGTCTGGGAGCACCTTCCTGGTGGCCTACTCTGAACTAAGTAGTTCGAGCGTTCGTTTATCAGTTCAGTCAATTTTTATGCGCTAGGTCTCAGATGTTGGTATTACTGAAAACTAATATACAAATTCGGCGGCGATTTCTCAGTTAGGACACAAGGGTGGCAAGTTGTATGATTTCGGCAGGACATTTTTTTTATGTGATCTGTAGTTACGTAATATGATTTATTACGCTATTTTGATTTTTTGATTTTGAATACGTAGTTTCTTATGTAACTTCTTTTATTCTAGGCTTTTGTGTGCAAGTTGGGTTTTTATTTATGAAAACAATATATAGATCGTTGCTATTATTTTCGAATGCAGAGAGTTATTTGTTGTCAAAAAGCTGAGTGAAAATTTAATCACGTAATGAGATTGTAATCATCATAGGCTCGGTATATTTCAAATATTCGCATCATTTTGGAGTAGCACCACGCGCCGCCGCTATCAAAATGTAAGTGGTTAACTCTATTTGATGAATAGCCGTTATTTATACAAGTTATACGTGAGATGCAAACATAAACATACATAATATGAATTGTAATCTCTAAACGGCTATGGATTTTAATAGTTATTTTACGTTTTTTCAACATAAATAAACAACTTTAAACAATTAATCTCCGAAAATCTTAAATCATTGTGTTCAGTTTACGACTTTTTTTCAACTTAAAAAAAACATCACACATGATAATTTTATAAGTTTTAAAAGTCAACTAGTGATTAGTCGGTTTTTAAAGTATTATTCATATAAAAGCACTTATGTAAAGTATATATTACATATAGATGTTTTTTTTAAGAAAACAACTCGTCATTCTTTGTTAAAGTAAAACCTTTTTTGAAGACAGCGCATAATATTAGGTTACATTTTGAACTAAGTAATTATTCTTTGGTCTGCCTGCAGATTCACATCAATATTCATGCTTTGTTTCAGTATTAAATTCAATTCCACTTGGTAATGCCAAATATCAGGCTCTTTGAGAAACCAATCTTCTCCAGGACTTGGGTCGTACATAATATCAGCATTGAAAGGTTCTGGAATAATGTATGTTATGCCGAACGGGTCATTCTGCATATAAAAATACTGAGTGGAATAAAATGATATGAAAAGAATATAAAAATTAGAAATGGTGGTGAGAAAATAGATATACGATACACACGAACCCACACGATTTTTCTACATGATTTTCGGAGTCAAAGATGTCAGGTCAAGTAACTCATACACGTCAGAAAGAACACTCCTATTCTCACTCAGTCGTTCTAAGCTGATTATGCACTCCATTTCCTTAATAATGGTGGATTGCGGCCTAATAGTCATGATTTTTTGAATCTTAAAACTGTTCAGTTATGTTTTAAAAAATACTTTTGAAATAATGACTTATTTGAAGGTCTCGTACCTGAGTTAATCCATAACTTGTTTGTTACAAAAATAATGTTTGTAGTTCAATAACGCTATAACGGCTCTATAGTTTTCGATAAACCTTGGAACAGAACATAATTCACAGTCACAGACGGAAGCCAGCACCTTCACTACATAGTATAAAGCAAAGTCGCTTTCCGCTTCCCGCGTCTGTATGTATGTTTGCTTATATCTATAAAACTACACAACGGATTTTGATGCGGATTTTTTTAATAGATAGAGTGCTTCAGGAGGAAGCTTTATATGTATAATAACATGCTACCCGTGCGAAGCCGGGGCGGGTCGCTAGTATGTATTAAAAAGGAGACCTGAAACTTGGAAATTCGTTTATTGTTGTTTCAATTTGTAAGTAGGATATAAAATCCTCCGTAGGGACAACATACAAGTACGCCTTGTGATAATACTATACGATACTACAAGCTTTGGCTATATAAAGTAGGTACCTTTACTCTGAAACAGTTCAGAGCCTACTTTGTGAGACGAGAGACGTGAAAGGAAATACGTGACAAATTGTGTTGCTCGATGGAATAGCGCATACTTCAAACAAACGTACTTTCTTGGTGACATAAGTAAATGTATATGACATGTTTTTTGATATTATAACAAGTTTTTATTGCGTACTAAACTAACCCTTTTTAAAATATGCGATAAAAAAAGTAAATTCAATCAAACAACCCACTCGATTTTTTTATAAATATTTTACAAGGGTAACCAATTTAACCAATAAAAAAAAAGTTCTCAATAAGACGCGGATATTTTTAACCGAATTTAAATTGTATTTTGTTGACTGATCCAATTTCAATGATTATTTGATATTTTGTGAAAGGTAACTCTTGAATTTATGAATTTGTAATTTTTATGGAGTCTAAAAAAAATTCATCACATAACATTAAAATTTGTCGAGAAATTTTCGCCTCTAAAATATTTATTATACTTTTTTTCGATGGTTTTACATACTTGAGGAAAGAAAGAAAGAAAGAAAGAAAGAAAGAATAAATTTATTTTGTGTCAACATAATCTCTTAAAACTAAACAAAAAACACATATTGGTAACATTGACAACAAAATTGGTCACCACTCAGCTATATGCTGCAACAGCGAGAGTTGATGCAGCGCTGATTTTCAGTTTCCCAGCCAACGCCGCATGCATGCATGATAAACTTCACACATTTCTATAAGTAACAAATGGACAAACAAGAAGGTTTCCACGTTTCCGGTTACTATTCGTAACAAAATTACAAAGTTACCAAAGTTTTACATGTATGCACAACAGTTCAGTCTACAAAAAACAAATATCATTATCGTCCCTACATACACTAAACCGTCCAAACGCAAGCAAGTCCCGCGACAGACGGAGTAGCGAATCCAATCTTGGGGGCTAGCACGAACCACTATCATATCGACAACTTCGTTACCAGATGTCAAAACGGACATTTATTATCATACAATAAGTGTCAGTTTTAACATTTGGCATCGACTTTACCAGGCCACCAGGGACCCAGGTTTCTGCTGTGTGTATCTGTGTATACTGAGTATGTGACCCGCTGACATCGCACACCAGCATGAAACCACACAGAGATCCGGAAACTTTGGAAACTTTGTTTAGAATTGGCCGTGCGAAGCAAGGTTTTATTGATAACTTTCGACTCTATTTATATTATCTCTATTCTATACAAAAATTCTGTAAAAGAAATTAAATTATACATATATTAAGTATGTCTAAGCGTGACTGACTTAAAATTAGTACCTACGTACGTACTTTATTTTTGGGTAAAAACAATTTTCTACTCACGTCTTCCTACATAAGGAACTCTGAAACAAATGTAAACAAACTCGGGTACTTGACTCAGTCAGCAAAGAGTTTTTATACAAATATCACGGGCAATTGATCAAAGAGATGAATTAATTTCACTCCGCTGAGAAAACACGCGGTGTTCCTTGATAATATTTTACACACGTAGATACAAGTATATACTAGTAACCTTTATAAACATATTAAAAAAAAAGCGGCCAAGTGCGAGTCGGATCTATAAAAACGGCAAAAAATCACGTTTGTTGTATGGGAGCCCCCCTTAAATATTTATTTTATTTTGTTTTTAGTATTTATTGTTATAGCAGGAACAGAAATACATAATCTGTGAATATTTCAACTGTCTAGCTATCACGGTATAGAGATACAGCCCTGTGACAGACAGATGGACGGACGGACGGACGGACAGACAGACGGACAGCGAAGTCTTAGTAATAGAGTCCCATTTTTACCCTTTGGGTACGGAACCCTAAAATTTTGCAAATAGTAATTTGCCTAGCTTTACAAAATACGATAACTACACAAACTGACAAGAATTTTGTATTGATATAGTCAACGTAATTTTTTAGTTATTAGATTTTTGATATCAGTTGTGTATCTTAAAATGCCTTTGTAAAAAAAATTTATAAACTCGTAAAATATCACTATTTCTGTCAGATTAGTTTGTATAGACAAGCAATTAAAAAGTTCTTAGATTTCTATTTTTTAGGTAGTCTGGAAACTTTAGACTTTTTTGTCTGAACTACTAGCTTGTGTTTTATTATGAATTCTAAAAAAAAGTAAAAAAGTTCTAAATGTAAGCATTTGGAAATATAAATAAACATGTCTAATCATCGTGCATATTTGCATAATAGTCAAAATCTAAGCAAAAATGTGGAGTTGTAATATATAATAACAATTTTATTTTTTGAATAACATTTTTGATCTCTCATCAAGAGATAGAAATAATTTTCAATACTATTTATTTTCGTTTGAAACATCTTATTAAAAAGAGAAAATTGCTCACTTTTATTGCATTGAAATTTTAAATGCTAATTAACTGCCGGTAAATTTATAACACCCGTATTTGAGTAAAAGAATGTTGAAAAAGCTTCGTTTTTAATAAGAAAAAAATATTGTTATCTGATGAGGTTGGCATAGAAAGAAAATTAAATTGGTTTAAAACAGAGCACGGAAAATAATATGAGAAAACAGCGAGTTGATTACAAATTATTTTTTTACAATTACCAAGCGCTTGTGGGTAGGTGAATACAATTTAAAGGGCTTCTCTGTTTTCATTAGAAAAAGCATTACTTCACATTTTTCTTCATAAAAAATATCGTAATGTTATTTTCTTTTCGCATGTTCTTAGAATTGGTACTTAGATTAGAAGGGAAAAATTCTTATAAAAAAATTATCTAATTTAAGATGTATGGCCTTATCCAATCATTTGACCCAACTCATTATTACGAATATCTGGAAAAACAGATAAAAAAATAGTATCACGACTGTAGTTCCCAAGTACGGTAGACATCCTCTCAGATCTTCAGACGTTTAGATCCTTTGAAGATGTCTAGTCAGAGGCACGTCCAAACATTATATTTGGCATATGCCCGAGTTTTGCAGTAGTTAGCATTCCATACGTGACAGGTCGTAAGCCCATCGTCGCTTATAAGAATACAAACTGGTTTCCTCACGATGTTTTCTTTTGTTTTGAGCACTTGTTTTTGTTGCGCTTATAAATTTTTCGAACAGAAAAATCCATTGATGCCGGTATTCTCACGCCGGTATTCGATGGACCAGATTGAAAGTCGAGGTACCTCCCACTCGACCAATACGGCTACTTACCTAGAGTAAAAATCATTCTAATATACCTTTTAATATCCCTAATTTAACACAGGTAGGTGCTTGTATCTTCAACTCGGTTTCCGAATGTTTACAACTTACTAAAATGCAATGCCCACTCTGAAGCACTGACTGTAATCCCCAAGTACGGTAGACATGCTCTTAGGTTTACCTGACATGTGAGGCAGGCTATCCATTAGTACCTACATTCATTCTAACTCATGTAGTATTCATTTCAAGCTAAACATTTTATCATGATTTCTACATTTTCCAAATAAAAAAGTTATAAGAATTTAAGTTTCAAAAGTAAAGACAAAAATACGATTGGTGAAATGAATAAATTTTATTACGTATTTAGCTTTGTTATTACGTAATTAGCTAACCTTTACGTAATTACTTCAGACAGGACCCTTAAAGTAGGGACTGAATAAATTAACCGACTTGGTATTACATGGATCTCACAACTTTTGACGGTAGAAGAACTGAGTTGCGTTGCGAGACTTTTTTTACAAGTTATGTTTTTGATGGCATATTTTTATTACAAAACAATACTTATACACTTATACAGACTCAAGTGCTCATAAATGCAATGTTTGTTCCTTTCCCTCGTATTCAAGAACGACACTATGAGAACACGCACCCACAGTTGTCGAAATCTTTTTTCATAAAAATCACTTTATGTGTTGTGCGACACTGCATAGTGTGACTAGAGGCATATTGTCGTGTGCCTCTAGCCAAAGTTGAGCTCTAAAGGCACACGGTAGCGTGCGCCATAGTGCGGCTCAACACATAAAGTGATGTTTATGAAAAAAGATTTCGTTCACTGTGGGTGCGTGTTCTCATAGTGTCGTTCTTGAATACGAGGGTTACCTTCGTATACCAAGTTTCTTAACAGCTTAGGTTGTTCAATTAATTTGGCATACCAAGTCTACCGGGTAAGACAAGCAGAAGTTAAATGCAAGCTGGCTAAATCCAAAAGCGAATCCACGGATTTATATTAGTTCTATTTCTGTAATATTTATACACCTTAACCTTATTAGTAGTAGGTACTAAGAATAAAATAAAAACCTTTTCCATAGTTGAGAATTGGTAGATACATTTACTCTACTCAAACAACAGTGAATTCACGTTATTAAATATAAATTTATCAGTATTGATTACCACTCATTTTTATCTAATACGTGTATATTAAATTCTCGTGTCAAAGTGTTTGACACGAGAATTTAATATACAACTCTTCCGAAACTCTTCCGAAACGGCTTTTTTAATTATTTTTTTGTGTATATTCAGTAGGTCTGAGAATAGGTCGTAGGGTATTTTTTATACTCCTGAAAAGGGTGACGTAAAGTTCGGGAAAAACTGAAAGTGCTTTTATCTGTGAGTTTATTGAAATATCACAGGACAATGTATGCAGCAAGTCTTCTATAAATTTAAAAAAATAGTATCCAATATCTTTTCTAAGAAGAGTTAAGTCATTGCATTTTCATTTCTTGAAGACTTGACTATCCCCAGAAGTTATAACCAATTTCAACCTGACATGGTACTCGCAACTTTAACTTGCTCCTTTAGCTGCCGAAGGCACTGCTGTAATTACTGAGGTAATCCCTCAGTGCAGGGATAAATTCAGGTTTCATGTAATGGATTTGAAAATGTTTAACTATTTTTAAAAGAGAATTAGTGGAATGCCCTCTTCTTTGTTCCACTCACTGCACCTCCTTTGAGAATTCTTTACATAGTGCATCTTCGTGTTCAAAAGTCTAAAGTTCAGCTTACTCGGACTTACTGTTTAAGAAGTCTACCGTGTGCCCGTACCATATGTACGATATGATATAACAATGAATTATGATTGTACTGGCACATTAAAAAATACACTACACTCACGCTCTATGAAAATTCCAACAAGCATATTTTGTATGGGCTGGTAGGTTCATCGCTCGGTAATATTTGGACTTTGCGTTGTCATGGCCTTGATAGTTTCCCAACCGAACTATAAAATGAGCATAGACAAAATGAAAATCATTTCTAATACATTTATACAGTGACCATTGTGTTTACCACTACATTATCCGTTAGTAACTCTTCGAGAAGTTGGAAACTGAAACAAAGTTTAGCCGACCCAACTCAGCTAGATAGCGTCCAAAAAGAAATATACGCAATTTCTTGAATAAAAGGATTTAGGGCAATAAAAAAATATACAAGGGCACATCGCCAACATTGGTCACCGTCTGGTTATCTGCATGCCACTCTTCGCCCATCGACAAAGTATAGCAAGAATGATATTTATCAACTAACTTATAAAACCGGCCAAGTGCGAGCCGGACTCGCGCGCATAGGTTTCCGTACCATTATCTATAAAAAACAGCAAAAACACGTTTTTTGTATAGGAGCCCCTTTAGATATATATTTTATTCTGTTTTTAGCATTTGTTGTTATAGCGGCAACAGAAATATGTACATAATCTGTGAAAATTTCAACTATCTAGCTATAACGGTTCATGAGATACAACCCTGTAACAGACAGACGGACAGACGGTCAGACAGACGAACAGACAAACGGATAGCGAAGTCTTAGTAATAGGGTCCCGTTTTTACCCTTTGGGTACGGAAAAAAAAATGGTGAAGATTTAAAGAAGTTTTTTTTCCTTTTATTCCTTTTAGATAAGTCTAAAAACAATATCATTACTTGACATCATAACTTCTAGAAACATCTTTGCTATTGTATTATATATTTTATTGACATATAAATATTCATACAATAAAGTTAAAACTCATCCTGCCTACATAAAATGACCTATGTATTGGTGTCAACCATCATTAGTAGAGGGAACACGTCATATTCATTTCCCAAAGGAATCCGTTTTCCGATATGAGAGCAGCTACTCGATTGCATTTGTGATGTTTCCCGATTCAAACAAGGATAACTTCCTACGTGACATATATGATTTGACGGGTTCGGATTGAATAGTAGCATTGAATCGGCCATCTATTGAATAGGGTCAAAGTCATAATATGTACACATATGGACATAATATAGAGGCAGTAGTCATGGCCAAAGTTGATTTACTACAGTTATAGCAATGTTTTTATTATAAGTTTACTAGCAGACCCGGCCACGCGTTGCTGTGTCAACAGATATCGCCATATGTTAGAATCTTTTGCTAAGAGATAATTGTGACTGCCAGATAATAAACAACTAATTTGCAATAAAATAATATTGCGACTATAAATTGAGATGTAAGCTATCCTATCTTTCAAGTTGCACACGATCAAACTGCACACGGTGTGCAAAGTTTGATTAACATCGGTTAAGTAGTTTAGGAGTCTATCGCGGACAAACAACGTGACGCGTAATTTATATATACTCGTATTAAGAAGAAAGAAGAGAAGATGACAATTGTCTTAGACATTTGAATCAAAATAATTGGTTAGTAAGCGTAGTAAACGAAGCGATAAAAATTATATTATGAACATACTAGACAGCTAACATGATAACTAGCTGCGCGCCTTCACCTGCATGGTACCGATAACTTAGCTAAATTTCATCCAAATTTAGCCGTTACAGTGTGATTTAATATTGATAAAAAAACGAACAAAATGACGAGAAAAATATAACAAGTCTTTTTGACTGGAATTTTATTGTTAGGTTGACTTTACTCATCTCTTTTACAATATTTTGGAAAGAATAATAGTATATTATGCAACTAGTGAATAAAGGACGGATTTAAAGCGAGGGCCGTAGATGAGTCACGAGCAAGTGAAGGATTCTAATGATTCAACTGTTAGAATCCTGAACGACGCGAGTGATTCATGACCCTCGATATAAATTCGTACTTTATTCAAGAGTTGCATACTATACTTTATAACATGACTACGAGAATATTTATTTAATCTAATGCCAAACTCCTTGTCGCAAATATCGACCAATCAAATCTCGAGAATTTATTTGCACCAAAGAGTTTTGAATTTCGAATCTCAGCGCAAGGAGTTTGTGTAAGCATTGAAATAGAGACCGGATATATTTTGTGTTCCAAATTCAAACACCAAAATAGTGAATAAAAACAAAACAGTGAATAAAAGGCCTTTTTATTCACTGTTTTGCGTGAATAAAATAAGCTTTTTAAAGTAGGTATGGTATAAATAATATTTTCGTTTCATTTATCAGGTGAAACTTGCACAGTAATATTTTACACAACTGGTTGTAACCGACTATAATTCGATTAAACTTACAAGAAAGTTTTAATCGCGTTTCCCTTGTAATGCTAGAACAGTCCGTAAAGTTTATCGACCTTCCACTCAATGAGAAGTTTGGTGGGTAAAGTTAAAATTCACCTGCGTATTAAAGGTGCTACTCATTTTATAAGGTGATTTAAAAACTAAAAAATGTTTTCATACGTATATAATTACGTTTAAAAATACTAATACCTACATAAACAATACGTAAGTTTAATTATACGATATGATTAATTGTTAAAAAAATTACATGATTGTTTTCCGTTTTCTTTTTAAATATTTTATTATATTTATATATATTAATGTAGGTATATATTTATCTCTTTTTTAACCTCTTTTTCTGCCTTTATTAACTATCTAAATATATCTATGTCTCTGTTGTTATTATTTCTAAATTCTTTATAAGTATACTTATCTAGATAGGCTAGATTTATTCCAGATGGAATAAAGCTTATTATTATTAGATAATAATAAAAAGACCGTAAATAAAGAGGGGATTTCTTTATTATAGGTTATCGCAACTTAAGAGAGGAGATCCCAACCCATGTAACCCACAATTTTGTAAGCAAAATAAAGATTTTTATACTTTATTCTTAAGATACAACAGAAACCTGCAAGGTCTTAGTGATTATTATGATAATGATCTCGTACTTTATGCTCTGATGCAAATATATCAACTCGTAGTGAGTCTTCTGGAACTCAGGTACCTATTAGGTAAACCTAGTAGTAGTATGAATAGGTGTCTCACGATACCCTAAGCTTTGACTAGTTTGATAGGATAATTGCTATGGTCCAATTCCCGTAGCGAGAAACACGAGAATCCAATTTAGTTAATAGCACCACGAATCACGAATCTAATCGTGTTTAAAATATATGTTAGTAGCGTCAGCCCGCGGCTTTACAGGTATTACCCAACCATGCAAAAAACCAACACACACACTTATCGCATCAAATAAATAAAAAAAATATTAGTGGACATTTCACACAACGCCATCTAGCCTTAAATCTTGTACTCATGGGAACCAGATAACTGATAGAATATATGATACTTATGTACTTTTTTTTGTAAATACATACATATCAACCAAAAACAACATCTATTGTAAGTCGTCTCTTCAGTGTCAATAATTAATCAAATTCCATTTAGTTTTCATACTTTTATCCATGTTTTTAGGGTTACGTACCCAAAGGGTAAAATCGGAACCCTATTACTAAGACTTAGCTGTCCGTCTGTCTGTCAGTCCGTCCGTCCGTCCGTCCGTCTGTCTGTCACAGGGCTGTATCTCATGAACCGTGATAGCCAGACAGTTGAAATTTTCACAGATTATGAAATACAAATAATTACTTACAACAAATTACCATTATAAACAAATACTAAAAACAGAATAAAATAAATATTTAAGGGGGGCTCCCATACAACAAACGTGATTTTTTTGCCGTTTTTATAGATAATGGTACGGAACCCTTCGTGTGCGAGTCCGACTCGCACTTGGCCGGTTTTTTTCATATTTCTTATTACAATAATATCGCTAAACATCCAATTCACTTCCCTCAAAAAACCTCTATGTCAGAATACCTGTCCGAGTGACAGTTGACTTTGCGTGTATTCTACCTACGATAATCGTACCACTAAATAAGTACTTATATAAAAACGGCTAAAAACAGCCCAGTCCAGCGAGGACTGGATATCTTTGGAGGAGGCCTTAACCCGGTGAGGGGTTCTTGCAGATATTATATAAATAATAATAATAAATTTAAACTAAGTTAATTATATTAGAATAAAATTCTTTTATATCTAAAAAATAGAAATAACAGCTTTTTTATTTTTTTATTTTTATAAGTACTTATATATTTTAGTATGCCGTAACACTATGCTCTATTTAGTTAAAATGTCTACAAATATTTATTATATTCACAAAATCGGAAATACATTTAACGTCCCCTCAATTTAGATTGATATTCGTAACACCTATGAAAATGGTATTGTCTGAGAAACTATAAAACGCATAATGATCTCATCTGTTGCTCTATTGTACGACTTTATATTTACAACACTCTGGCACTTATTCGAAGACCACGTTCACAAAAAAAGCAGGAATCATAACATGCTCGTATATTTAGAAAACTAGAGAATGAAAACTAGGGACTGATGTTTGTCCAAATTGATATACAGACAGATTCTTCTATAAAATAATGTGTTATATTTAATAGAACAAAATCATAAAAAGAAATAAATTGTTACTAACTCAACTACTGAGCTTCTCCAACTAATAGATACAAATTATGATAATTTAAAGTATTGGATCTCATGCTGAGATGAACTAAAAAATTACTAAGAAAAAGTAATATGAGTTATGTGAATGATATACGATGTCAAAGTAATGTGCCGGTTTTGTCGGTAAAGCAGTGCTGATAAAAACCAGGGAGGCTGATAGTCCTAATGCCTGCTTTACATGTAAATTCGCGCAGGTGTTGGAGCCAAATACATGCAGTTTATGTGTCAATCGTCCGTGAATCAATCAGAGATATAAATTGTTTGATTTACAGTCACTAAATAATACAGAAGTAGCGATGGAGTCTGTAATGCGTATTTTCGTCTGCGTAGATGACTCAGAACAATAAGGGTTCGCAACTCTAAAAGGTTTGACTTAAAAGTACACCGTGTTTAAATCATAAAATCAAAACTGAATCAAATAATCATGTCTCACAATAACATTCAAATGAAAATAAACATTAAAATAAAGATCTCAAACAGCTTCACTGTACCATGTGGTGCTAACGTTAGAATAATGAGACCAAAAGCATCTCATTTATTACTGCCTCATTAAAACCCAGATCATTAGCAAGAAGGGAAAATGTAAATGAACCTTCTCTGAATCGCTACGTTGTAAAAATTTCGAGTACCTACTACTCCTTGGCTCTTGCGCCCGGCTATTGTGCTGACACTTGACCTGCTAGTCTCAGTCGCTGAGCTTTGGAGGGCTTGGCGAAATCGACAGTTTCTATACGAAACACTAGTGGACTATGATACGTTGGTACTTGCACGCTTCGAGGCTACGCTCTTAGAGCAGCTCGTAGTATCAGGATTGCTATTGTTACTGACAACAATACTTTTGCTGAGAATTGTATGGGAGTTGTCATTATGCTGAGAAAGGCACACCAGATTCTCGGGTTTACGAGGAGTTGGAAAAATATACACTCTCTATTTATTTATTGTCACAGTGTTTCTATAATTTATTGTAATATTTTTACATGACAATAATGGTGCACTATACTTTTCATTTTTGTAAAAAGTTTGCATTAAATTAAATAATAATGATAATACACAAAAAACATTAAGTCTATTGAATATTTTTTTTTTATAAAATACACAAGAGAAGTCGAGCTATCTACAAACTACCGTTGCAAGTCTATAGGTAGCTCAACTGATCCTCTGATCAAGTATATATAGGTACGTAAATACTATGCGTGTACCATAATTTGTATGCCACAAGATTATGGATTAGTAACAGTGCCGTTAGCAGCTTCATATTTTCACGTTATTCATCAGCAGGCTTATTGCATAAAAAAATATCTTCACCTCTTGATTTTCTTTGCCGAGAAATCGAATTTAGAGAAAGCCAATGACATACTAACTATTATTAAACCGTTCACTCTATACTAAGATTATAAAATAGTTACTATAAATGAAAATTCGATTGATGTTACGGCGCCATACCACAAGGCTCTAAAGTAATATCAAAACAATATTATTCTATACAATATTATCGCTATACGAGTTCGTATTGCATTGTCACTTTCGCACCGTGAGTAATATTGTTTCGATATTACTTTAGGACCTTGTGGTATGGCCCAGTTAGCCATTGCATTGAAAATCAGCGGATGAAGATCGATTTCACGCAATAAGCCTGCTGGCCAAGGTTGCGGTACCAACAATTAACGTTGTTTTGAAATTCAATACAGAGCTACCACTAAGGTTCGCATTCCTCAGAACTTTCCATAAAATACTTGTCTAAACTTAATACTTCAACTTGTACAGTGAAACTACAAGTAAGTTTATGTTTTAGAGAGTTCATACTTATCTTGAACTTTGCTCTTCACTTCAAGTTTCCTATCAAGTACAGGAATTACGTATACAAACTAAATTGATCTAGTTAGTTTAGCATTTTTTACGGCAGCATTCTACCTATTCATATTTTACAAAAATAAGTCTAATATATAAACTCCTCCAGCGGGTAAAAACCGTTGCATATTATGATCGTAAAAGTCGTAAATATTTTTTGAATTTGCTTGTATATAATACCTATTATCACATTTATGCCTAGCTAGAATTTCCACATTGATGGAAACCAAAATGTAGCTACCTTGTTAATTTATATTCAGAACATTACAATTGCAAAGCAAAAGGCGTACCCAAAGCGAAAATACAAATTAGACCAACCACACAACCAATGTTTTCATCCATGTTAACACAAATGGTGCACATTTTGTGCGCTCCCTTTGTGTTTATTTAAATCAGCTGTCACTTTTCTACAACATCCCTCTTCATTTTTTTTATTTGCTCACAATGTTTTTTTTTCCTTCTATAGGTTGAAGATTGGTTCTACAAAACATTGGCTGAATACCAGAAGATTTTCCCCTCAATCTATTTATTAGAAATGGCTCAAAATCCCTTCCACAAAACATTCCTTATTCGTTCTTCAATGTTACTCGTAGCCGATAACTTATCCTACTTCTAAGTTCAACATTCCACTTCGGTCGTTACAACGCTCGAAATTAATTTTCGTCGTTTTCCTTGAATTATAATTTTCTATATTGATAATCGTATGAAAAATAAATCGCGTAGTAAGTTAAGGTGAAGCGCGTAATCCTCTTCGGAGGACGCGAGGGGTCTGCGCGATGAGGTCTCACCAGGGATGTATGTAATATATCCTGCGGATGAAGTAGTTTCCCTGACATACATACAAGAATCGCTGCCTCGCCCACGGCAGCGGCCCACGCTTGATCACCTCATCTTGCCGCTGCCATCCGCGTTATCCAACGCGCGCCCCCCGCCCCGCTCCCCCACCCCCCGCGACGTCTCCCTCCTCAAAACGGCGCCTCCGGAGCCCGAAGAGCGCGCGCCGGCATCGCCGACGCCGTCGCTCGAGCGCAAGTCTAAGCTGCGCGAGCGCACTAAAGCGAAGCTGCTCAAGAAGCTCGGTCGCCATGAGGATAATGATTTCGGAAAAATTGTTAGAACCCCTGCTCCTGATGAATTTGAGCTCCCCGCTCCTCTGCCTACTCCAGCCTTCTCGCGAAAGAACATATTCGACCGCGACTTTGACGCCCTCTTCGAGGTGGCCAGTTCGCCTCAGTTCGGGGCGAACATTCGCGTAATGACCCCCGAGCCAGACCAGCGGTTGGATGTGTCGGCGGCACACTTCCCCTCGTCTCTCAGCTTGCTCCCCCCGCGGCCATACTCCGAGCCCTCGCCATCCCCCACGGGCTCTTTTCGAGCCTCCACGCCTTCGACGCCGACGCAGCGATCGTCTCTAGAAGGTTTTGAACGAGTGTGGATTTGGAATTGAGTACGCGTGGTCACCGACTAACCAGTCACCTCCATTCAGCATGGTACTTGACCAGATCGATAACTAGGCTTTGTTTTCATTATCATTCTCATTTTTTATTTAACATTGTTACGTGTGTTTGGTTTGATTAACAAGAGATGGCTACTCATTATTTCCAAAGCCGAAAACTTTATTGCTTCTATCCTCCACAGGTTTGCATCCAAAGTCGAAGAAGGTCAGTTTCTTCCGCAAGCTGAGTCGTTCAAAGGAGGCGGCGGCGCTGCCACCACGCGGCGCCATGATGAAACAGCCATCTATCGAGATGGCGCTGCGTGAGCTCACGCATCCCACTCATAATGACCAACTAAAAAACCAGCAGCAAGTCACCTTCAAGCTGGTCAAGACTGGTGAGTAGAACTTATCATGAAATCGTAAAACGTGCAGATTGAAAAAAGACGTAAGTTAAGAATAAGCTCAGAAATAGATTTACATACCTCGCACTGTAGTTACATTACTCCATAGTCTTCGAACTGTTTTGAATTATATCTAAATTTAAGTTTTAACAATAAAAACAATTATTTGAAAAAGCTATTTAGGTACTTTAAAATCAATTCGGCAATACGCACTGGATTGCAGGAATAGCTCAAATGCAACTAATGCCCCTAAAGTGCTAAAGTGATACCTACATACAGTGTGTTTCACTGACATTTCCACGTCCAAATAGAGGCCTTTGAATAAAGTGAAAAATAGCGTGATAAGAAAACGTTGTGGAGTGAAATAAGACGTTGTGATGAGGATTGAGAACGGGACGCTTAGATGGTTTGGGCATGTAGAGAGAATGAATAAAGAAAGATTGACAAAACGGGTATATAAGGCGAGTGTGAAAGGGAGCGTTGGAAGAGGAAGACATCGGTGTATTTTCCTGGATTAAATTGGTGACGTTTTGATAAAAGACCAGATCAAGAGTACTCTGAACTGACGAGCATGCATGAGGAATGTGATGAGAGTGAATGAAGCAAAAGAAGTACTTATATCAGGATAGTAGCAAGTGGAAAGCCGTGATCACTGCACCTCTGGGAAACAGGCGTGATTTTTATGTATGTAAGTATGTAGACGATAAGTAATGTGTTTTACTATCATCTAAAAAATATTTCAGACTATTACTAGGTGGTCGCTTATAAGTTTCATCTACCTATAGGTATAAGTAAATTTTATATGAAACTTTAAAAACTACATCATTAATTCAGTTTTACAATCTGTCGGAATATTTATCGGATAATGTTTTCTAAATATTTTTATACGTTCTCAATTAGATCTGTTAAAAATTATTTAAGTCACAGGAAGTCGGTTTTTCTTAGTTTTCGAAACGAAATTATTTTAGTTTGGAAACACTTTCTATAACTTTTTGTAACGTAAAAGTTCCTACAAAATCATTTTACCGTCTCGAAGAACATAATAATAACCAATAATTGAAAAGGTTTTGGGTTTTTTGCTGAATCAAGTTTTCTGTGTACCTGTACGTTGAGTTATAAGAATAAAAATATATTAAATTGTAGTCAGGAGCAGTTCATACTACTGTAGGTATGTACTCATGCCTACTTTTGATGTACCATTTTATAGGCATCGTCACGGCATATATCACAGTCGGAATAGTAATTAACCTATCCAGCTAAACTAATCCTAATAATATTATAAATGCGAAAGTTTGTGATAAGGCTGCTATGTTTGTTCCCTAATCAAAAATAAACGACAAAACGGATTAAGATGTAATTTGCTGTAGTATGTAGATAAAAAACAAGAATAAATAAAGGTGAATTTATAATCCGAAAAACCACCCCCTAAATGATAAAAAAACGTAAAGAGGATGATTTTGGTATAGATGGCGCTGGTTTCCAACAAATCTGACATCACAGACTAAAAACATTCAGACGTCATAGCAACGCAGTTTTGACAAATGAATGATACGCATTCTATCAAGATTCGTAATTTATTTTATGCGTACAAGGTTTGTAGGGAAAAAATTGGAAGCTGGCTGAAATTGCTTTTTCCAATGCGATTATTAAAATTCGACAGGACAACGTCTGTCACGGGTCGGCTAATGTAAAAATATATCAATAGCCAATTAATAACTGGCTAACAGATAATCTACTAAACTGGAGTAGGCCGATAGCTTTTAAATTACTTTTGATCTTTATTCAGTGACAGAATCGTGGGAACAAAGCAATTTTATGAACAAAAGGAATTCCTCAAATTGGATTTCGTACAAGCAATGCAATTTGGAAACTGCACAATTGTGCCAAAGTGAGATTACCTGGGGCCTTTACCATACAACGGCCGAGAATTCCTTTTGTAAAAAATAATACAATTATTAAATACAATTTGTGCTTGGAACTAGGAACAGGCGCGTTATTTTATCATGCAATGGAGTAGCGTGCAATTTACTCAATGAAACCGTTAATTTTGTATACAAAAAGTATATGGAAGTTGCTCTCAAGAGGGAATTACACATGCCTTATACAGCAAATAAGATTTTTTATTGCAAAATAATAACGTGTTCAAAATGCAAATGAACAGTCAATTTCAAACCAACTTTGGTTCGAACTTGAATTTAAATATCTTAGTATTTGTTTTGTGTTATAAGACCCTTTTAGTTACCACAAAAAAATGCTTCGTTCCGCAGTCACTATTCACTTTAGACGGCTGAATGAATAGTGTCTTAAAAAAATATATATATTTTCTTGTCGCACATTTTCATCACCGAGTAAGACGTACCTCGACTTTCAATCTGAAGGTCGTGGGTTCGAATACCGGCATGCATCAATGGATATTTCTGTTTGAAAAATTTATGTGAGCTCAAAACGGTGATGGAAAACATCGTGAGGAAACCAGTTAGTATTCTTAATAGCGGCGATGGGCTTGCAACGTGTCACGTATGGAATGCTAACTACTGCAAAATCAGGGCATGTGACAAATATAATGTTTGGACGTGCCTCTGACTACCCCCACTAGATATCTTCAAAGGATCCAAGCGCCTGGAGATCTGAGAGTCTACCGTACTTGGGGATTACAGTCGTGATCCTATTTTTTTTTTATTTTACATTTGATACATTATATTCCGCTAGCGATTACCTAACGCGTTATGAAATCAGTATAATGAAGTAGAAAATTCGTAAAATGTTCAAATCAAATGTTATTATGTCCAAATTATGTAGCTACGAGAAAAAGAATTGCGCCTCGATGATATACGTAATATGACGATGCATTTTTTATTATAAATGCGAAAGTTTGTGAGGATGTGTGTGACTCAATCAAGCCTAAACGACTTAGCTGATTTAAGGGGCTCCCAGTCGACGATTGCTCTTTTTCGAAACGAAAAAAGAAATACTTCTGAACAAGCCACATCTCCTATTTTTATAAGTATATTACTTCAGGTTCCTACCTAGATTTCTATTAAGCTGAAAACATAATAGCAGAAACTTTTCACGATAAAGATATTATTTCAAAATGATACGTTTTTGATCGAAATATTTTATATACCTACTATTAAAATCAACTTGTGATTTATTGTTAAAGATAGGTAATATGTAGATCTAGATTTCTATTAGAATAGATTTTTGAATGAAGTAATTATACATAATTTATATCATTAATTTATTCGAAAGGCTAAGGCGGACCACGCGCCGACGTGTGTTTGTCGTCATTGCAGCGGTCGGTAGGATTATTTATCGAAGTGATTAAAGATGGGTACATCTTTATTCACATATACTATACATTATAAAATAGGATATGTGGCTGTGTTGTTCACAAGTATTTCTTTTTTCGTTTCGAACAAAAACAATCGTCGACTGGGAGCTCCTTAAGGATGATAAGTTGATTAAGATGAAATTAACTGTCAAAGTAGAATATACCCTAGATAATAATAGAATTATTACCTCGAAAAACATCACCAAAATTAAAAATGAACATTACGAATTAATCTCTAGTAACAGTTTACCCTTGGTAGAACCTTCATTTCAGACGAAAAAAGGAAACAGTAACTTAAAAATTACAATATTTATATCCTGTAAAGCTATTATGATAAATAAACAAAATAATTATGGCTACTCATTAGAACTTAACGGATATTCAAGTTGGAACTCAATTAGACTACATAATGAGGAGTTCCGTTGAACAGCTCCTGACTCCACCATCGTCTTCACTACATAGTATAAAGCAAAGTCGCTTTCCGCTTCCCGCGTCTGTATGTATGTATGTATGTTTGCTTATATCTTTAAAACTACACAACGGATTTTTATGCAGTTTTTTTTTATAAATAGAGTGATTCAAGAGAAAGGTTTATATGTATAATACATGCATAATATAGCAGAGAAACACAGATAATTTTAGAGGTTTCTAATGTGATGTCGTAAATAAACACATTTTTTTGCGCTTACATTGCAAATGCTGGCTGAACCCCACGAGATATATCAAAATAATGTACTACAGTATTGTACACCTCAAAAACGTCTACAAAAAAGTCAACGATGGTATTAGAAATGTCTTACGCACAGCGAAGCGGGCACGGGTCAGCTAGTTATATTATAAATATAGAATTATTAAATTTCCTGTGACGTCATGTACTTTAGAGCTATAAATAATATCAAATAATCAAAAAACAGACCAAGAGCGTGTCGGATCATGCGCAATGTAAGGTTTCGTAGTTTACTAGTTGTACAGCTACAACGTTATAATAAGTCATTTTCAATGGTATTTGTACAAAAATGATTATTTGTTCTTCAAGTAGTACATTTTATAAGTTGATTGACTATTCCGTCTATTACTAGTAAACTTGTAAAGCCTACTTTGCTGTGATAGTTTTGCTTTTAATTTCATTATATTACCTACTAGCTGACCCGTGCCCGCTTCGCTGTGCGTAAGACATTTCTAATACCATCGTGGACTTTTTTGTAGACGTTTTTAAGGTATACAATACTGTAGTACATTATTTTGATATATCTCGTGGGGTTCAGCCAGCATTTGCAATGTAAGCGCAAAAAAATGTGTTTATTTACGACATCACATTAGAAACCTCTAAAATTATCAGTGTTTCTCTACTATATTATGCATGTACATACATATAAACCTTCCTCTTGAATCACTCTATTTATAAAAAAAAACCGCATCAAAATCCGTTGTGTAGTTTTAAAGATATAAGCAAACATACATACATACATACAGACGCGGGAAGCGGAAAGCGACTTTGCTTTATACTATGTAGTGAAGACGATGGTGGAGTCAGGAGCTGTTCAACGGAACTCCTCATTATGTAGTCTAATTGAGTTCCAACTTGAATATCCGTTAAGTTCTAATGAGTAGCCATAATTATTTTGTTTATTTATCATAATAGCTTTACAGGATATAAATATTGTAATTTTTAAGTTACTGTTTCCTTTTTTCGTCTGAAATGAACATACAGACGCGGGAAGCGGAATGCGACTTTGCTTTATACTATGTAGTGATGTACTACTATCGTGTATTTTTTCACGCCTCCAAATCCAAAAGTTTAGCTTTTAGGGGTGGGGGGGGGGGGGAGACGACGACACTCGACTCAAAAAAAAATCGCACTTTTCATAAACGGTTACTATTTAGGCTATATTTTATTATACCACTTTTGTGGCGTGACGGATATGGCGAAACTATAAGGGTTTCCTGTAGATTATGAAACCCCAAAAAATAATTTCGATCTCTTGCTCCGTTGCTTGCTTAAAAGAAGGACAAAATCAACAAACATACAAATACACTTTTACGTTAAAAATAGTAAGGATACGAATATTTACTCTAGTCCTTGTTTTTAGCTTGCCTACGATGTTGTAAGCAGTAATATAATTTATGTATATCCCCGTAGCTTTAGCCTTGTTAGAATATTTCATAGCCGTAACATTTGGGGCATAGCGTGTCAAGGGATTTCATTAATTAATAATAGCTTTGGCTTAATTTTGTTGGGTAATTGGGAGAAGTTCTAGCGGCAGTATTTGTAAGTTAAACTTTTACTACTCTTTACTTTAAATCCAAACCTAAACGGTTTAATCCATTTAAAAAAACATTTATTTCAATAAAACCTTATGGATCATCATAAGCGCGATGGGCTAGCAACCTGTTACGTATGGAATGCTAACTAGATACTGCAAAATGTGGGCATGTGCTAAACATAATGTTGTAGAGGCACGTCTCTGACACCACTAGACATCTTCTAATGATCTAAGCGCCTGGAGATCTGAGAGAATGTCTACCGTACTTGGGGATTACAGTCGTGATCCTATTTTTTTTTTGTCATGATAAAACTTCTTACAATACAATATAATTGGAAGTATGTAGCTTCTTTGATACCAACCATAAAAACAATCAGGTTACGCCCAATTTTGGCGCCAATAACTTATATTCCCAAGTGAGAGAGTAAAACAGTCTTCCCGCCAACACAATCGTCAGAAAATGATAATAAAACGGCAAGTTCTCAACAAATATCCGAGTTTACTTATTACTCTATATTATTAAACCTCTATCTGTATTTTCAAAAAACAAAGATCCATTTTGGAATTATTTAGTTAAAAATGTTTTCTTTTTAACTAGAAATACGGCTAACTACCACGTTTCCTTGTATTGCGTTCTGAGACAATTCAGATGCTTAATAGATGTTTTCATTTAATATAAAGTGGTCTTTGTAATTAAAAAACCAGTCAAGTGCGTGTCGGACGCGCACGATGGGTTCCGTACCGTTATCTATAAAAATCGGCAAAAAAAACACATTTGTTGTATAAGAACCCCACTTTAATATTTATTTTATTTTGTTTTTATTATTTGTTGTTAAAGCGTCACCTGAAATACATAACTTGTGAAAATTTCAACTGTCTAGCTATAACGGTTCATGATTTCAGCCCTGTGACAGACAGACGGACAGACGGACAGCGAAGTCTTAGTAATAGGGTCCCGTTTTTACCCTTAGGGTACGGAACCCTAAAAACGACGTAGGCAATTGTGCAAAACTCAAATGGAATGCCAACAGTAAGAATTGACAATTAAAGGGCCTACGGTACAAACGCGGTTAATTAACAGAAAATTACATGAGAGGTAATTAATACAAAGTACTTCAAAGGGCCTAGCCAAACAGCATTCGCCATTAAACGATTATATTTCTACATAAACATTATTATGTTTTCTACAGGGTGTTGGCGTGCGCTATGGTTTCTCATCAAGAAAATGTAAAACTAAACGATAGCAATATGAAATTACCTAAATATTTTATGCTGTTGATTCTATGCTATTTGTTTTTTTAAATCCCGTGATAAAGGTTTTGTGTCAATCCCATTTTTTTTTACTTTTCAAGCTATGAAAAAAGGATGTTCTTGATTTAACGCTTTTCTATATTTTTTTATGTACGAGTGGTTATGAACGCCGCGCGTATATATTTTTGACAGGAAATCTGATTTTGATAAATTTTTCTTAAGTGTAGAGAATAGTCGCAAGGTGGTTTTCCATTTAAATTATGTTCAAGAGTATCTTGGACGAATCGTTTCTTCAAACTTAAAAACTTATTGTTTTGAATTTTCCAGGTTGAAATATTTTCGTCTATTTTTTTTTAGTTTTTTAAACGTAATTATTTTTATGTAGCGTCTTATCTCATGAATTTTTATGTCATTTAGCCCTTTGACAAAAAAAATTGTTGCGGATTTTGTGAACATTCTGCGACCGTTCTTATAGCTCCGTCCCCAAAAGGTAAATATTGTTTGGCTATCTAATAGACTAGAAACGCTACAACAAGATAAAATGGCTGTCTGCACTTATGGTTCCTAAGTAACGAGAAGTATTATTGACTTGAAATTTGGCACATCGGTATTGGTACATTATATTCGGATGATTTGGTTCTAAGAGTGCTCTAAATCTGGATTTTCGCTTGATATGATTTTCGGGACATCCGGCAAAGTCAATATCAATAAAAAAGAGTATAATCAAAAATGGAGCGAACGAATAGTATATTTTCAAAGTGAAACGAAACAGGTCGATTTAAGTATTCATTGTGTTTTATTATATTGGTATATTTTTTTATAATCGTATATCTATAGATACTTTATGATGATCCCTAACGGTCAGACTAGGTTTTTTTTTTTTTTTTTATGTCAACATTAAAAAAAAACAAGAATCTTCTATATCTTGCTAAACAGAACAACTTTTTAAAATTGGAACTCGACTAAGGAGTTTTCGTTTATTTTACCTAATATAAGGAGGCTGCACTATTGCGTCGACAACAAATACCTCGAAGCAATAGTACATACCTACTACCTAATCGAACATGATAAAATAATACAGTACATGTCATTCCTATTATACATCGAGTAAGTAAGTTGCATAATTATGTTACGCGGTAATATGATAACATGAAAAACTTGTTACCTAATATTCTCGACATATTTCAAATAACATTACCTCTCAGATATCTCAAATCTATGTATGTAAACCTAAGATATACATAATAATTTAATGGGTTAATATTGTGCTTTCAAATCCCTCGGAGGTTGAGTCGTCTCGGGACCTCAGAACACTATATTCTGAGCTTGGGCCTTGTGATTGATTGAAACGTTAGACCTTTGTGGTTGTAACAATGTAGATGACAATTATATTGTTATTATATAAAGCAAAGAGCAATGAGCTAAGACCGTTTGGATAATCTTATATATAAAAACTAGCTGCTCGCCCCGGCTTCGTACTGGGTTGTACCTGGATAAAAAGTTTACCGATTTTGTGCAAACTTCACATAAACCATCTACTGAATAGTCCGAACAAAGCTTAAACATTTGGTTTAGATAGGTGAGCCCGTTCTTGAAATTACAACGAAAAGTGGCATTGATTTTTAAATATTTAAGATAGATTAATCCCTATTTCTCTTGGTCACGGCATCACGCTTGAACAGCTGGACCGATTTTGTTAATGCTTTTTGTTTTCGTTATTATGAGGAGTTGGTCCTTATAAAATAATTAGAGAGGACTAAGTCTATCGGGACAGCTAGTAAGATAATATTTTTCATTCATTTAGTATTTTATAAAAAATAAGATGATTAATGTCTCTTATTTGAAAACTTAAAAAAATACAAATGATAAAACTACCAACTTGTAGTCTGGTAACATTCTCATTACATTAATTCGTTCGAAAACAATGCGATTCAGCTTTGTAACATAATCTACTTGAAAAACCATTAACTTAAATTACAAGTGGTTTCGCGTATAACAAAAGACTCAATGGTGCCATGATTTTAAAATGTTTTTGACACTTGCCATATAATTGCCCTATTCAAAGGCAAAACATTGACTTGGTGACGTCACGACCCAACCAATGTACGACGGGTTTAGACCGATGGATTTGCACGGTACCCAAAAAAAAACCCGTCAAAGTAAGTTTGTATGAGCTAGCTCAGAAGACGGAGTTTTTGTTAATGTCTAACGGTCAGCCGTCCATTTCGTGACCGCGCTGAAGGTTGCTTACATTATCTGAATATGTTGCTTGCCTGAATCCTTATATTGAATATAACATTTTCTTCTCAATCTTGCAAGTCACGCATTTTCTTGAGTATATTTTTTTTGAAACCCCAAATTCATAATGAGTCCTCTTCAATTATGATGATACATTATTAGTTGTGTTTAAACTCTTTTCAATTGTTTTCATGCATTACTAAACAGGTCATGGGGACCATAGTTTATTGATGAGGGTAATCCGAGGATAATCTGTAAGCACCATGCCCATGTAGGCACAAATTCATGAATAATAATTTTACTTCACATGGCTATAATCCTTTTTAAATGCTTTGCAAGTTTACGTTTTCTGAAGTTTACGTGTTTGGATAAAGTTTGCGGTACGCGGCTCGTTACCACACACCACTTGTTTGTCTTTTGCTTGGTTTATTAAATTTACTAAGTGAAGATGCTTGACTTTGTCGGCGTTTGTTATGAAACAATGTGGTGAACTTTATTCAGGCTCGGTCTGCCATAAACAGGCAAGCAAGAAACTTTTTCCTTGTATTACTTGCAAGATTAGTTTATTTCAAAGTGGCTCACTATTTAATTCAAGACCTTAACAATTACTCTTTGTTAGAAACCAAAATAGCTGATACAAAGAGCCGTCAATCACAACTCAAAAGCGTAAAGGGCATGGCGTAGAGACTCTACGACTGCTACGGCGTAGAGCCACGCATCAAGTAACGAACGATGATTGACGTAGCACTCACACACTCATAAAAGTCATAAAGACTACTCATTTTATCAATATTTGCTGTAGGCTATGGTTATTTGCGCGTCAACGCGAATAAATATTTTATAATAATAAATAATCCATAGCCGAATATCAGTTTGTACTTGCGCTAAGCCTAAAATAATTGAATTTCATAATCAAAATTGCTGCTTCACTTGATCGGTTCCGTTCGACGGATACACAATATACCAAACTGGTAAAAGCAAACCATGTTACAATTAATAAATCAGTATCTCTCGCCTGCGGCTTTGGCTGAAAATACGTCAAAAGCTTTATGAATAAGCAAGCACTTCTTAAGCACATACGTAGTTTTTCTAAATATATATAGGAAAAATATAACTATGTGTTTGAAAAACAAAACATTACATTATTTTTATTAGTAACTAATTTCTCACAGAACCCTCATAATTAAACTTGGAAAATTTGTTTATTTGTCAAAACACTTGGAATTGGAAATATATAAAGTGGAAGAGTTATATCAAACGAATGAATAATAAATTGTAATAGGATCACGACTGTAATCTCCAAGTACGGTAGACATCTCCTCTCAGATCTCCAGGCGCTTAGATCCTTGGAGATATCTATAGAGGTTAGTCGAAGGCACGTCCAAACATTTTGCAGTAGTTAGCATTCCACATGTGACATGCTGCAATAAACCATGCCACATTTAAAAGCATTTTTATTATTGACTGTACCATCTCATCAGTTTAACTTATCTTGGTATTAGTTTATGAGTGGTATTCGTTAGGAATAGACTATTAATTAGGGCAAAAAAGAAATACCATTGATATTAGTTTTTAGTATTAGACGGGAATATATCACAAGCCCGTGGTTAATGCAGTTATAGTTATATCTATATCTAAGTTATATTAGCTACGCAGTTAAAGCACAGGTATTTTATGAACTCTCTTCCCTTAATGGTTTACACTAGCCGCCATTAAATATGAAAGCGCAGCTTACTGAACCCGGTGCTAAAACGCGAAAATCTAATTAAGAAAATACATAAAATTAAAATAATAATTAAGGCTTACAGTAAGTTGGAATATATCAAAATACCTTACTCACGATACGTAAAATCATTGGTGCATGATCGAGCAGAACCATTACTAAAACACAGGTCTTAAACTCCATATTCTTAGTTGTAACCTCGACTCTACCTTGACTCCAACTTTTTTGAAGCCCCACGAACTTTACCTCGAAAAGTACCTCATGTTTCGTATCTTTAACCGATATTTTCGAGGTTCCTCAATTACGTCATAACGTCATCAGATCGAGGAGATTTTCATCAATCAAACAGTCACACGCATGCGTCGTCGTTCAGAAGCTGTCAAGTCAAGATACATTTCAAGGTACCTTGAATTGACAGTTCTGATGACTGAGGAATCCTCGACTAGAGGCAAACCCGAGTTAATTTTATCAACTAAAACTACCAAAACACGGTTTTGAGGTCGAGTCGAAGTGGAGATATTATGATATTTTTTCAATTATTTATTCAAACCAATAGTTACTTTACAGTTTACACCAATTTGTAACTATCTTGAAACTAGAACTGAGTAACTTATAACAAGAATATATAAGGTGACAACTAAGAATATGGGGATAATTCTCCCAGGTAGTAACCTGTCAAAACATATGTATACATAAACAACGTGACCATTCCATACTAAATAGGTACATGTTTAATGATCACAAGGTATCTATGCGGGTTTAACCACAGCTACGTTTACGGACCGCTGGCTAGTCTAAGTGCTTGGTCTGAGTGTTCGCTTGAGTCGAGCAGCGGGACGGAGTGAAGAGCGTTAGTTTTTTTTAAATTGGGAATTAACGAAACCCTATTTTTTTTTCTTGGTTATATTCACAACAATTTTCCCTATAAACGCTTACTACTTTACCTATTATCGTAGGTGTATTTGTATATGCCATAATTCTATTATGTAATGTTACATTAATCATAAAATATCTATATTTGTAATGTTACATTAACCATAAAATATTCTTGTTTTTTACTGCAGTGCAATCCCTCACTTGATTTATTCAAGGTGTATTTTTACATGAAATATTTCAAGCAGAATATATTTATTGGAATGATGATATAAACGTAACTTTAAGTGCTATGTCACATGCATAAGAGTGCTGTCAAAACCATGCTGTGACTGTCTACTTCGCGTTGCACGGTGAAAGTTTTTATAATGTACTAGCCGACCCGTGACAAACGTTGTTCCGTCAATGTTTTTTTGTAATAATCACATAGGAAAAAGCTATTTTAGGCAGCTTCCAATTTTTTCCCTACAAACCTTGTACTGATAAATTAATTTACGAATTTGGTAGAATGCGTATCATTCATTAGTCAAAACTGCGTTGCTATGACGACTAAATGTTTTTAGTCTGTGTTGTCAGATTTGTTGCACACCAACGCCATCTATACCAAAATCATCCTTTTTGCGTTTTTTTTATCATTTAGGGGTTGTTTTTCGGATTATAAGTTTCCCCTTTATTTATTCTGATACTTTATTTACATTCTACAGCAAATTTCATCTATAATCCGTTTTGTCGTTTGGGCCTGATTGAACCACAAACATAGCAGCCTTATTACAAACTTTCACATTTATAATATTATTAGGATTAGGATACTTAAATATACTTGTGGTGTCGCTGTGCATGTGACTAGGCTTTTAGGTAGGTACAGTTTGATACATTTACATTACAATATAATAGTTATGCTAGTCACGTTCTAAAGCTTTTACCGTATTTCACTGGCATTGTGTAACAATAATTAAAGTAGTTTTGTGAAAAATATCTACAACAAAACGTATTATGGACGCATTACGTGCCACCCCAGTAAAAGCCATACCTTATTTAAATACAACATAATTTCTACCCATTCATTTTCATTTTGGTCACCGGCGTCACTAGTTCCGTTATAAAACACGATGACTACGCTCCACAAGAAGTTGAAAAAACATCTGGTATTCCTTTTGAAGCGCGCTAAATACACGTGTGGAAGTCTAACACTTCACGGACCAAGTTTTCTCGTGCGTAATGACATCCATATTGTCTACAAACTCCTTTACTTTATCATCTATGTTCAAGTTTGGATTGCGGCAGTTGTGACAATCAGAGGGTATTTCAAACACTACCATACAAACACGATACGATTCACAACGCAAAACGATTATCTTCATTGGAACACGACATTCGCATCGGTGACGGTGTGTGAAATCGCAAATGCTGACAAAATATTAAGTATTGGAAAACAGCTCGGCAACCATTACAACGAGAAATTGGACCTTATCATTGGAGACATAGCCTTTTTCATCGGAACATGTTTCAGCTGCTTATCCACATGCTCCAACGAGTCGGTATGCATGACGGGTTACGCTCAAATAGCTTCGTATTTCCACACTTCCTGCGAAGACTTTTTCATAAGCTGCAAATGGAATGACAATCCCATAAATTGCTGCAAGTATTTCAAGCCCCTTCAAACGGAGTACGGTGGATGCTTTTCGATAAATAATAAACATACCGCACAGAATGAAGCGGCGTATGTTACCTCTGCGAACCGAAGCCAAGGAATTCTTGAGATTACTTTGACGCAGGACTACGAGGCGTTCCTCCATTCACCCGAAGACATACCTTTCTGGAATATGGAATACGATAGACGAGTGAGAGTTATTTATGGTGCGGAGGCGGCGATGACCTTCTCAATACTGGACGTTGTGAACGAGCCTGAAGTTTCCATGATGGAGCCCGAGACACGAAAATGCAGGTTCCCTGAAGAAGTGCCTCATAACTACCACGCGTACAAGTATTATAGCTATTCTGTATGCATATCTCAGTGCCGAATAGATGCTCAGTTAGAACTTTGCAACTGTACAAACCACTTATCTCCGTCGTACTACGCGGATCTGTACTGCGAGTTAGAAGGCTTACAATGTTTGACGAAGCACTACAAAACTTTGCAAAAGCTTAAAGTTCCGGGGACGAACGAGACAGGATTGGACTGTGATTGTTTGCCGTCGTGCACTGAGCCGGATTACAACGTCGTGTCGAAGGAACTCGACGAACCGGAGAAAGAATTGCGGGTAAAACCGGCGCGTTTTCTGTTGGGCAATAGGCCGTACCAGCGGATCACGAGACAAGTCGCCCGTACAACGTTGGATCTTGTCGTGGCTATGGGAAACTGCTTCGGGCTATGCTTTGGAGGATCTTTGCTATCTATTGTGGAAGTTGTTTACTATATTTGTTTGAAGAGATGGAATAGTTTGAAAGGAAAGTAGCCTTGTTGCAGTTCAATGGTCCGAATGCCTTGTTTGAACTTCTTAAAGCATTTTTTGTCGATTATAGCGGGAATTTCTTAAATTGAAAAAAAAGTTATATTCAATATTTGTTACACATTTTCAGCATTATCTAACTATCAATAATTAGGCTCAATCATTTTTCAGTGTAAATATACAAAAGTACATGAACTTCAAAACGTTTAACACCTTCTGAATATTCATTGCCAAAAAAAGCAATGAACAAAAGTGGAAAAGAAGTGAGGTTACAGGCGTTTAAATCACGGCGAAACTTTTACGGCTGGGGTATTTCATTTCTCACTTTTTTGTTTACGGAAAGCCTCTACTTATCACGGGATGTTATTATAATAAACTGCCATTTTCTGTTGCTCTTTTACGAAAATGTTATTTATAACGCCTCTTATTGTTGATTGCAGAATCTGATGAGTAGTACTTTACAGAAACACGAACACTATAATTGTACAGTTGTATTATAGTTGTACCTTCTAAAACATGAATAGTTTTTATTTGGTTTGAATCACTGCACTGACAGAAATATCGATTGATGCTATTTTTAAACTTTTTATTTTATTTATTTGGAAAACAAACAATACAATTAAACTTAAAATATTTACGACTGGTGGTTAAACTTAAACCAATAAAGTTTCTAATATACTACTTGCTTTACCTACATCATACAATTATATATACCTATAGTTCATATAATATTTTTATCAAGCAAGATAAAGACATGTATATGTATGTATACCTACGTAAAACATATGTGTGAATAAATTTCCAACAACAAACACGAAATTTTCGTTTAGATACTTTGGATGTTGTAAATCTACACGTACGTTGTATGTTTTCATAACCATCTGGTTATTCGGATTATGGTTAGGTCGGATATTCATGATATACTCGTGAGTATCTACTCACGAGTATATCATGAATATCCGACTTTTCTCATTTCCTAACAAAATAAATATTAGTCAGATATAAAGCAGTAATAGAGATCGTACCAGCCCTAACCGAGAGCTAAACCTTCGTGCGAACACGAAGATTAGGAAGCACGTGCTCTTGTTGGGTAAGTAGGAACAACATGAAATAGTTAAAACAAACAACGTTGACATCTGTTAGTAATATAAGAGCACATTTAAATTTGATGATGAGGCACGTTCAACATAAAATTTGGCATATATGCCCACAAAATGACAGGATATCTAACGAGAATAGTCCTCCGACTATCCTCCTATTTATATATATATTTATAGACCAATTTTGTGAATTGACGATTTGTCAATACATACAATTATAAGAAATTTATCATTAATTATAAGAAAATCAGCGTCGCACCGCGCTTCGCCTACTCCCTAGGTTCGGTGCTGTGCGGCTCAATGCTGAGACGGGGACCTATTTGCCCCCAAATGGCACAATCTGCTGTTGATTGTTTTTTGTTCTCTTTTATTCAATAATGGTGTTGTGCCTTTGGAGCAAATCAATGTTTTTTTTCTTTCTTTCTTTCTAAACCCCATTCATATACCACCTCCACTTAATTGTGTTGAACAGTTGCCGGTAATCCTGGTTCTATTTCACCATCACCTTTGCTATACCAAGTAAGCGTTGTTTAATTGCGATATTTATTTATAAAATATAATATAATATTTATTAAAAGCGTTTATTTTAGGTCTGTTAATTGCTTACCAGCCTATCACCAAATATTGACCGCCTACATAGGTACAGTAAACATTGTTTGAATCTATTTAATAGAGACTGATATTTGAACCAAATAAGTTGTGCGCTAGAGTGAAACGAATACGTTTTCATTCCATATTTGGATTTTTAGTTAACGTTAAAAAATAAATTATTCATCCAGTCAATCTTAGCTCTCGAGCCATTAGGTGTGACAGGCTATATCTAAATCTGTTCAGTAGTATTCGAGTAAATAGCGATCATACAAAACAAACCATTAAAGACTTCTAATCAAAAAAAAGTAAAGTAAGGTCATTTTATTTGCAGTTTTTGTAAAAAATATGTGTTTTTGTGTTTCTTTATGTCGTGAATTCTATTATTATTATTATATGACCCATTTTTGGGCAAAGATTGGATATTCATTTTTATTGGATAGGAGGAGGCTCCTATCCAATAAAAATGAATATATTTTTTCTTTTTATCTATATTCGGGTGGGGAATTTGAACCAAAGACAATAATATTATGACTTCACAGGTACGAAGTAATTGAGTTCTCCAATGTTATTAATCAACCCGAACTGTTAACTGACTGACTAATTACGACGCTTGACAGCATCTGAATTATCAAGAGCCATATTCACGTTAATATTACCTGAAAAGCGGTAACCGAGATATGACGTCTCGAAAATGGATCCCTATTTTGTCTATTATGTCAACTAATGTTAATTGATTCCGGTTTGACTTTATGGAAATTCATTTAAGTATACTAAAAGAATATTGGGATCAGTTTAAGAGGTAATCCTAGCAAGAAAAAAAATTAAAAACAAGTATTTAAAAAAAAGATATGCTGTCGAGCTGTGCCCAAGATATAAACGTATGAGTGGCGATCGAGACAAAAACAGCGCGGACCCAATATTCTTATTTAAAAATGATAAAAATTCCTTCAAAACTGGATCGATTATAATATTTTTTCTTTCTTCCGTCTTTTATGGATAATGTTAGCCCTTCGAGCGCGAGTCCGTCTCGCATTTGACCGGTTTTTTTTAAATAAGTATCAGAGCGAATAAGGTCGCTGTCAGAACCCAGTTTAGATTTTTCTTAAACTTTTAACTATCAATGGTTACGAGTTCAGAGTTAAAGACAAACTGAATAAAACCTCCACAAACCTCATTGAATTCGTGAACTTCTCTATCGAGATTGTAGACTTAACTTCATAAACTATTTACAGAGTTTGGTCGGGCTTATTTTCGAGTTGAAGCGGCCTCATTTACACAGACATAAGGTTGCCTGTTTAGATTCGCGATACTATTCTGCACCTAATATTCAAATCGCCAGCAGACATTACTTTGTATCCAGCAATAGAAGACACGACCTCACCATCCAATTTAAAGAGTCAAAATGTCATAGATTACCCTAAACAGAGCACTCTCTATTTCCCATTCACGTCACTTTTGGTGTCAGTTCCAGTATGCACCAGAAAACATGGTGAGTGGAATGTGGCGTTACCTAAATTTGCTTAGTGTTAAATGCCAGTTATTACTTTTTTGGGGTACTTAATACAAAGTAGATGCCGTCGTACAAATACTGTAATATGCTAAAGATCAATATAATAATATAATACCAGTATATAATTTACAAACGAAGAATCTAAGCTGATGGTCCCAATAACTTCAAATTTCTAAGGTTTTTATTACTTTTGGTTCGGAATTAAATGAAATAAATCCTTAAATCTCAAACTTTAGAGGCGTGCAATTAAAGTTTGTTTGAAAATTACTTCACGCTAACAAAGTCTCGGGATTTTAGACTAGAGTATTATAAAATAATATAATGTTTGGACGTGCCTCTGACTACCACAGATTTCTGTCAAGGATTTAATCGGCTGTAAATCTGATAGTACTTCTACCGTACTTAAGAATTACAGTCGTGATTCTATTTGTATTATTAGGTACATTTCATTCTAAAATACTGTATATTAAAAAAACAGTATTTTTTTACAAACGTCATTGTCGGTCGCCGCTTTCTAGAAAGCCAAAGCTTTGTTAAAAACTTTCTCGTTTATTTTTTATGCTCCGTCTACGACTAAAGCCTATTAAATATTCTCATTGTCAACTCCAGCGGTGAGGAAAGTTGCAAAGAACAAACATATTTTTATTGCTGCGAAATAACGTTCAGAACTTTAATAAGAGATGAACCTCTTTACTTCATCATAAACATAATTTAGTTGAGACTCATTCTTCAACCGACGAAAATAGGAGGTCCTCAATTCGACGGGTAAAATTTTTACCTGGTAATCCGATTTAGATGATTTTTCTATTATGTTGAGAATAGTCCAAATTTGGCCCCAAATAAATTGTATTTATGTAGGACTAACTAATAGATTAACAAAAAACTTAAAAAACTAATATCTCTTGACTTTTCGAATGATCACAATAAAACAATTACGTCTGTTTTCTTTTTAGTTTTTAAAACGTGATTATGTTTACACAAGGTCAAACTTTTTTTTTTATTAAATCACAAGGATCACTTTTCGACGTCTTAGTAGCTACGGGTAGATTAAGCTACACCCGTTTCTCAATTTATTGATATCAATTTGTTTTCAATTCGCACTCAAACAAAAATCTCGGTCCAAATAACTCAATTACAAAAACAAAATTATGTTACTGTTACTGTCGTGTACGCACTCACACTGACATCAATTAGACTGGTATTATTGCTGACAAGTCCTCACGCACTCACACATTCAAACATTTATTTCTAACTACCCTTGTATTGATTATTTATTTTGTGTTACTTCACTAAATTACAATAATTACCTACCTGAGAGTGGTTATTGTATTTGGGGGCACGGCAGTGCCCCCGCCAAGTCGAGCGCGAAGCAAACACTGCCGTACCATCCTTTACTGGAACCATTTCGCCGCATTTTCAGGCCCCTATTTGAGAACCTCTGGATAAGACCAGAACGCTGAAATTTTCGTCATCCAGTAAGCCATAATCACATACTTAAAATCCAAAATTTCAAGTCTGTAGGTCATTTAGTTACGAAGTTAAGCGAAAGCAAAGTTTCGCATTTTAGACAGACACTCACTCACTCACTCACTCACTCACTCACTCACTCACTCACTCACTCATGATCATCAGAATAGAACTAGTACTTCCCATAAACTCAGAGAGCTGAAATTTGGTACAGAGTTAGGGTTTAATGGCCACATAAAGGGAAAACCATAAAAACTAGGATAATCGAAGATCTGGAGTACCTGGTGACCCTGATAAGAAAACACAAGAGCCAAACCAAACTATTAGAGATCGACATACCGCCTTTACAAAAAATATTCAACTACTGGACCGATTTGAAAAAATCTTTCACCATTAGAATCCTACATTATCCCTGATGAACATAGGCTATAGTATATTTTCAAATATATTAGGGGTCCGTATGAAAACATCGATAATGTAATCCAAAGTGTGAAAAAATTAAAAAAAAATCCTTATATTGCGTTTGCTGCTGAAATTGTTGACAATAGAGCAAAATGATGTACTACCGTTTTAAATAGGACATCAATATCTACAAAAAAGTATGCAGTACCATATGTCTCACTATTAGGGATCCGTATGAAAACTTCGATAATGTAACCCAACGTGTGAAAAAAATCCAATAAAATCCTTATATCGCGTACTCTGCGGAAATTGTTGACAATAGAGCAAAGTGATGTACTACAGTTTTAAAGAGGGCATCAATATCTACAAAAAAAGTCTGCGATACTAAAAGTTTTATTAGGGATCCTTATGAAAAATTCGATAATGTAACCCAAGGTGTAAAAAAAATACCTATAATATCATTATTACATCCGTGCGACGCCGGATGTAATAATGATATTAAACATATAACCGCAATATAAAATTAAAGGAAAACTCTGGATAAGACTAGACTGGCATTTATACTTACTTATACTTACAAGTTTACAAGAAGAAATAGTCGAAAGATTAACTTTATTCTACTCGAACATTACACAAATTGAATAAACAAATTAACAAATTAAATAAACTAAAATATTAATTTCGCTCAAAATTTGATCAAAGTATAATGCATTGGATTAAGAGTGGCGGTGATACCCGCACACGTCGCTAGATGGCGCTACTGTATTTTAAACGCGCTTACGATTTGTTTTTATAATAAAAAAACTACTCATGAAAAGAAAAAAAACTGTGTCAAATAAGAAAATCTAGTAAAATAAATCAACCACGTTTCTACAAAAAGAAGTGAAATCCCACCAAAAACATTCTGTAAAAAACTAGCCAAGTCTCGATGGAGCTGCTTGTTTATCTCTAAAAAGTAATGAAATCTAGACAAAGTCGTGTCAAGTCTGAGGTTCTTTACTGCGATTTCTTTATTATTATAGAATGTTATGTGACTTGGCCGTTGAAGAGTACACAAGGGTACAAAACCAGGTGCTCCGTGACACCATTGCACCAATCTGTCGCCAGAACCGCTACCCATTAACGATGGAAAATTGCCACTTAGAAAACGTTGATTCAATAACCAGTCAATTGTAGGCTTGATAAAGCTGTGTATTTCAATAATTTTTATGTAAAGGCGAGCCTGAAACAAACAGTATAAAAAATACGTCTATTTTATGTTAGATCGGTGGTCGATTTGACGCTCCAAAAAGAAGACAGCAGAAGTCAGCATTGTCAATGCTGAATGCATGTGTTGCACGATCAACAACAGCCTAAAATAAGACACTAGCGTCCAATTACCAATACCTGTATTGGCTATTATCTCGCTTAACAAACATAGGTAGTTACAACAGATATAACATTACGTGTAAACAAAATTGACTTGTACCCACTAACGTATAAAGAATGTTCAACGGCCAAGTCACACAACATTCTATAATAATAAAGAAATCGCAGTAAAGAACCTCAGACTTGACACGACTTTGTCTAGATTTCATTACTTTTTAGAGATAAACAAGCAGCTCCATCGAGACTTGGCTAGTTTTTTACAGAATGTTTTTGGTGGGATTTCATATTTTAATTTTACTGAGAGCTGTAACTCAAATAACATAATAGCTTAGAAGATGGATGGGTATAGGTATAGTATATACGAAGTAGGTACACGTCAATTTACCTATTGGCTCATATTTGGAAACATCTACCAGGCAAAATTTTCTCTGTTACAGCTAACTACTCAATAAATACTTCTGTAAATATTGAATCTTCGGTTCTAATATTCAAGTAAGATAACATCGATATAATAAGATAACAACTTAAGTAGGTATCTTAAGATAAAAGAATAAGATAAAATAAAAAATAAAAATAAAAACTATTAGAAGAAGCAAAATGTTAAACATTTACCTAGCTAATTTAATTCTAGAAACTAAAAGCAAATAAATGAGTGTTGTTTACATCTTACACAATGAAATAACCTAATGATAAATAAAACATCTCTTTACACCAAGTTCCTACTAAAACGGAAGAGCAATGACATCCTGCCTTAATACAGTTTTTACTAGTACGGAGGATAGTCTCTCATCTGGGTACAAGTACGAATGGTATAATATAATGTATGACGATTTCTAGACTTTTATTGTTATAAAACTATGCTTCAATCTAATATAATCTAAGTCTAGGTTTAATACCTACTAATACTTAGAAATAAAAAAACATAATTAAAATTAGTTATAGCTTTGACTAGATATAAATGTACCTATTTTTTTAAGTGCTTTTATGAATAAACGTTTACTTTACTTTACTTTATTTAAAACCAGCTCTGCCAATAGTTAAATAAACCACGCAATCAGGCGTATGCTAAACCCTGTGGCTAAGCCATGGTTAATCCTACTGATTGACGGTGAACCCATCGTATAATGCGGAGATTGATTGACTGATTGACATTTTAAATAGTTATGATTGACATTGACGGATTGTCTAATATCTGCATGTATGATATTGAAGACGTGAAGTGAATTTTGCTAAGTATTAACGACACTAATTGTCGTCATATTATCATAATTTCCTTGCTTTACTACATATGGGGCAAAAACATGTAGAAATAACATGTTGGAGGAGGATTTGGTTTTGGGTGAATTACAATCGGCCGCTTGCCTGACTTCAACTCTCTTTAGGAATAGTGACCACATATTTTTTCGAAAGAGAAAAAATTACATACTTTATGTGTGACCAGACATAGCGCCGCATTCGAGCGCGGCATTCGTAGGACACAAGTTTGCCGCGTTACTAGTTTAGACTGTTTGCGCGACAGTACTGTTTTTATTCTTGATAAAATACCGTCCATATGCAATCGCTGGCGAACGAACAATAACACCGTTTGCGCTCTGGTAGCTCGATTGCCGCGATATATCTGGTCACACCTTAACTAAAATGTTTTTATATTTTGTACCTTTAGTTCAACAAAATAAATAAGTAATAAAAAGTAATAAGTACGTGAAACAACTTTGCAGATTTACAAAGCGCTCTTAATTAAAAGTTTTCAATCTTGAGATAACTTAAATGCGGGCTCCGTTGACTTTGCATCATAATTCGTTGGAAATTATTATTGAAGTTTCTCTCTCAATTAACCTTAAACTATTGTGCATCAAGGATCTGCAAGACACATCCAATCCTTTCACCGCACTAGTTCTCTTTACTATCGGCCATTCAGCGATTATAGTTGTTCTATCTTATAAAGGTGGGTTGGTCGTAGACATTGTTTGTGTGTGCGTAAGCTTGGCAGCGATCAGTATCAGTCACACACACAAAAGCGCGTGTCTGTACACATCACAACTAGAAGTACTGCCCACCAGCTTTCGTGAAATAGAACAACTATACTAAGACTAACGCTACAACTTCAGTAGTTGGTCAACAACCAGTTAATAAAAGAAAAGAAGTAAGACTCGAAGAGATTTGCTTAGCGACTGGCCTCACAGTTCAGTTGGTAGTAACTCTGCCTTCTGGGCTGTAGGTTATGGGTCGATCTCTACCCAAAACAAACTTTTGTGTGATAAACATACTCGTAGATGTTTGAGCTGTGTGAAAAGTTCACCAATACTTTTTAAAAATATTTTTGAAGATTATTTATTGGAAACATTTACTGAAGAACTTATCTCTATTATTAAAAATCAAAGTCTTACTGACTGACATAATTATTCTTATCCTGCTAATATTATAAATGCGAAAATTTGTGAGTGGTTGTGTGTGTTTGTTACTCTTTGACGGAAAAACTACTGAACGGATTTAGAGGAAACTTTACAGTAATATAGCTTATACATCAGAAAAACACATAGGCTATTTCTTATCCAGGTACCACGCGGGCGAAGCCGCTGGCGGAAGCTAGTATTTAATAAAGCGCATAAACTAAAACGCTGGCTGTAGAGACTTGAAATTAGTTGGGTATATATCCTTCTTAGTAACACCCATTACATAGGGTGTTACTAAAAAGGATACTCACGATTTGAGTCAAAACGTTTACCATATTTACTACACCCAAGCCACGACAGCAGAACCAACGTCGACACTAGATCATATTTAATACATAATTCATGAAACGATGTAATATAAAACAAATTTCCACGCTCCCCTTTTTATTAATTTTAATAACATAATCCATGCTACATACAAGAATAGAATTATCTTATGCATACTGGCGGTTCAAAGACTAAACGAAATATTATTGAAATTAGACTAGTTTTATTCCTTCACCTACATAAAACGGTTTCAAATACAAACTGATTGAAATTTCTAACAACTAAACTAACGTTATCGAAAGGCAGTATAACCAACGAGTTGGTAACCACTGACGGATAGCACTGCGGGATCAAAACCAACACAATCTTCTCCCGTTAAATCCTTTGGTCATGTTTTAGTGCTAGTATTGGCAACTAAGCTATGCAAAGCTAGAATAACTAAAACACTAATGCATTTAACCGAGACTCGAGACCAACGACCGTCTCAATAGTAAACCTAAATATTCTACGAAATTATACTAGACTAGCATTCCACCCCGGCGTCACACGGGTGTAATAATGATTTCTTCTTCTTCTAATTTTTGTACACCGTGAGACACATTATTGAAGTTTTATTAGGGATCCCTAATAATTAGACATACGGTATCACGGACTTTTATGTAGATATTGATGTCTTCTAAAACAGTAGTACATCACTTTGCTCTATTGTCAATAATTTCTGCAGTAAACGCAATATAAGGATTTTTTTTTACACGTTGGGTTTCATTATCGAAGTTTTCATACGGATCCCTAACGTTTTTGAAAATAATCTATAGCTTATGTTCATCAGGGATAATGTAGGATTCTAATGGCAAAATAATTTTTGAAATCGGTCCATTAGTTTCGGAGCCTATTCGATTCAAACAAACAAACAATCAATCAAATCTTTCCTCTTTATAATTTTAGTATAGTGTGTATAATTTCCCAGAATGTGCATTTGAATTCCGCTCCAATGAAGCTAAAGTAACATGACTGTTTGATTCAATGTGCAAACTCAAACAGAATTGAAACAGCAACTAAAATTATTCATATCATAAGTGACTAGTGAGCACAACTTCTTACTGCCACCGTGACAGTTTGAATTTACACATTGAGTGCTTGTCATTATGTTGAACGTGCATTAGTACGATATATGATGCCTGTTTCCCAGGGGGGAAGGCAGAGACCACGGCTTTCTACTTGCTACGATCTTGACTTACCTCTTAAGCTTCATTCACTTTCATCACATTCTTAATGGATACTCGTCAGTTTAAAATGCTTGACCTGCTCTTTTTCCAAAACGTCACCCATTTGGTCTGAAGTATAGTATAGTTTAGTACCTATATACTAAATTTCGATCAACTTAAGTGAGAGAGTGTGTCTGCACTGGACAGCTTAAATGAAAGTCAAAGGGAAAACTTGTGTGTAGCTATATTTGCTTTAAATAATGACGAGAGAATTTATTTAACAAACAGTTTCATTTTATAAACTTTCAGAAATAAAAACCACAGATAAAAAAAAACTAGCATCAAAATACTCACTTTTATATTTGATGTACTATTACTACTACTGGATTTTTATAACCCTCTGGGTGCTTCGCTGCATTTGTATATCCAACGAAGCTTTTGGGCCTTAGAATTGCAATTCAGAAGCACCCAATCGCGCAATGTACACACTGAAGCTCCATTTTTAATCGAATTCAAAAAGTAGGAAGTTTTCAATACAGCAAACTACGTATTTTTTTTTTGCTATCCGATTTTATATGTTTTTTTTGCTATCTTGTAAAAGATGAATCCGGTGTGATTCCATATTTTTCTTTAAATTCATGAGTAACTCAAAAATTTATTAGGAATATACAAGGCACCATTACGTTTGGTGGGGATCTGATAAAAGTTATCAGAGGTTCAAAGAAGTTGGCTCTTTGAATCTCTCAAAATTTTAATCTAAAATTCGAAGACGGTTTTTGTTCGTTTTGAAAACTTGATTATTAGTCAAACGCCTTTCGAATTGAATCCTAATAAAGCCTAAAGAATATTTTTATTTCGAAATTAGTTGTTCATTTACCTAGTAATTTGGTACAACATAATGAGAACTTTTCTCCTTAATACAATATCGCAACGCAAAAACTTTTAGCCGAAATTCATTGTTCCATACTGAAAGGGATGTTGAAACAGTTTAATTAAGTTCCATACTTGGGAACTTCCAAACAAAGTATTGAATTCAATGGATGTTTAACTTGAACTGGTAATCATTGCAACTTGTGTAATACTTTTTTATTTGTTAGTACTCGTAGCTTTCTTGGTCGGTACCTATATTGTATTTTCATCCTATTTGAAAAGGACGACTTGGTTCGCCTTTAAGTGCACCCAAAGGTGGTGTTGTCTTTAAGAATCTTTTAGCGGGCAGTAGGTAATGAGTCCTTAATCCTCTTTATAAGTGAAAGTGCGCCGCAATCATGTTTGCCACGCACTTTTTGAATATCCTCTTTATAAGTGCGCCGCAATTGTTTTTACCGCGCACGTCCTAAATATTTTCAGTATTAGAACTGACGCAAAAAATGTGAGGGATAATCTATTGAGCCCGAGTGATATAAGCCTTATTTTTTTTGTGGGTGGTGAAAATTAGAGTGTGTCACTCGAGCGCAAACTATATTTTTGGCTCGGACGACGTACTTTGAATTTCTCGCTACGTTCAGAATTCTACTAAAGAATCCCTCGCCGTAAAAATATTATTTTGCTCCCTTTTAATACAATCTTCTATTTATTCATACTCGTACATTACGTACGTACATCACATTATTTTGTGTAAACTTTACGATGGCGTGCTAATATTTATAAGTGTATTTTTGCGGCACGCTCACTCTCGTGTTATGAAACAAACTAGACTAACACCAAAGTGTAATAAGTTGCTACTTTTTTTTTTTTAAATTGCCGACTCGCTTAGACCTCTTTGTTCTAAATTAATATTTATTTTGTGTACGCTTCGAGTATAAAAAGATCCCAAACAACATGTTAGTCTTTTTTTGACTCTTGTAAGTTCAATAAAATAAACAGTATTTAGTTTGAGTTTGAATTAAATAAATATATAAACATTGGCGGACCTTACACACAACGCCATCTAGTCTCAATCTAAGCAAAGCTTATACTATGGAAACCAGATAACTGAAAGAATACTTATATACTTTTTTTTTAGGTAAATATATACTTTTATTATACATATTAACACCCAGACACAGAACAAATATCTATGTTTATCACACAAAATTTGCCCTGGGTGGGGATCGAACCCACAATCTACAACGCAGAAGGCAGAGTTACTACTAACTGAGCTGTGAGGCCAGTCAATTGAATATATATTTTTTGTTTCAGTATCTGAATTCACGACTCAACTCTCACAGCTATATGAGAGGCACTCATCAGAACTCCAAGTTCTCGTGGCAAATTTCCGGAAAAGAAACAGCGAACTTCGGAAGGAGAGGTAAGTGTCAAATTTATATCTTTTATCAACACAAATGGTTATTTCGTGAAATTGCGTTTATGTTTTGAACGTATATCTTTGTTGGCATAATAATGAAACATTGTTCTTGTATACTGGCTATTTGCTCCTATTTCTATATACAATGTCAACATCCATAAACTTTTGTCGTTTGTCGTTACGTCAAAACTTTACATACCCTGGATAGTAATTTTGATGTCATCCTTTTAGCACTTAAAGAATATTTTTATATAATCATCAGGCATAGGAAGTCCACAGCTGGACATAGGCCTCCGCAACCACAGTTTCTGATTTCTGATATTATCGTATTTTTAGACTTAGCCTCCTACCATGCTTGGCAGGATTGATGACAGTTTTCGGTAGATCCATCCTAACGTGATCCTTCAGTCTTTTCTTATGACATTCACGAGAGATGATGGAGTAGTCATATTCAATGCCAGGACCACAACGGCTTTTATTTATAACTCCTGTGTAAGACTTGGTTCATCGACAATATAATCCTGCCTCCAGTGGCGCTAGTCATGACTCTTTTAATATTCAATGAACCGAACAAACCTTCAATACCTACGTTCATATATTACGTAAATTTAGCAAGAATTATCACGCACAATGAACTCGTGTTTGGCTTTTCGCTACAAAGACCTGTGAGAACAAAGCAATTTCTTAAATTTGTATACATCTTTGCGGGATATTTGGTAAAATGTATTTTACTTGATGTACCAAATGACTTTTAGTACTCTAATATTTATTTTAGCATTTTGGTTATGAATTTATCACATCGTGGGATAAACCGTTCTTGAAGACGTCCATAACGTGCAATATCATCAGTACCGCATTGTATTGCAAAAAAAAAATTCAATGTCAAGCTTTTGTAAAATCATTCAAACCATCGAGCACCAGCGCGCTATCACCTGTCACATAATATCAACTTGACAGGTATGCAAGTTTTTACTTAATCGTGTAAGTGTCCGTTGAACAGCTCCTGACTCCATCATCAGATCAGCTCGCTCTCACCATATTATTGTATTGTCACCGAAGTTACATAAGTATGCCTTTCAGCTCAATCGGTTGAAGATAACTGCTTCAAAATTAAGTTGTAAGATTCCTTAACAAACATAGTTACATAAATACATTGTTAGTTAAATAAAAGATTGTTGAGACTGACTCCAATGCGACGCAAATATAGGCAGACCTTGATGGCTTCAAATGTTTCCTGAAAGTGGTCATTACCGAACATTGAGAGCTGTTGATGATTGCCATCCAAACCAAACATTAATGGGGAAGTTTACCTATGTATAAAGTTTATATATTAAGTATATGGCATCGCACGGGAGTACTCATAGATATTACAGCCAAATTAGCTTTTTGTTGGTGAAATAATTCAAAACTAGTCCAATAGTTTTGAGTTTATCCGGTAGGACAAACAAAACATAAATTTTACATCGGTATAATAGTAGTGCAGATACATAGTACCTATGCATAAAGACTGCGGACGGCACATTTTCTTCAGTTCCTGCATTTTCTATCAAGCATTAATTTCCGTACTCACATGTTTCCAATCTTTTACAAAGTCCATCCATCTTCTCTACTTCGATATCCATCCAGGTGCGGGTATAGAATTTCGTTTAGAGTGGCAATTTTGTGTGATTTTATCTATCTTCCAGAAAATTTATTGTAAACAAAAAATAATACTTTGAAATTTGACAAAAAAAAGTGCTTCGATGAGTCAGGGAGGCAATAGCTCCTGTATCTATATTATATACCTACACTAACCTAACATTACATCGTGATGAACAAAATTGGAATCAGCCTCGGCTTGTGCAAACTGTTTTCATATTGTTCCCATTTTTGATGGGATTATCCGTACTGGCTTATCTAAATCCCTAAGAGTTTACGAGTACATTCCCATTTCTAGTAGACAAAGGCCCAATGTCTATTGATCTTGATCAATGCAAACAATAGCTACTGGTGTTGTGGTAGTTAGTGGTTTTCCTCCTAATTTATGGTTGTTGCTTTACCGATCCTCATGAAATTAGGGTCAATCTCTGACAGTTGAACGCCACTAAATGATTTTGGTAGATAGTCCATTGAAATGCAATATTTTTTGAGCTAAGCTATAAAATAAAATTGCTTTCTCTGACAAATGTAACTTTTCAATGGACTAAGAAACAAAATACCATAGAGTTCAATAGTTATTGTAGCGCACACGAAGAAGTTTTTAGCAATTTTTTACTACTTGCTTCAAACTATCGTCATTCTTATAAAGAATTTATTACTTTTTCAAAACAAAAAATAGCCTCTCAGGGATAATGTAGCTTGGTAATGGTGAAAGAATTTTTGAAATCGGTTTATTAGTTTTTGAGTTTATCCGTTACAAACATACAAAAAAACAAAAAAACAAATAAACCAAAAATCCAAATTTTTCTCTTTATAATATTAGTATAGATTATTCAATTTCTTTTACTATGGAGATGCCCATTTTTGAGCAAAAGCCTCCCCCATCCTTTTCAATAGAATGTGTATTTTTTCTTTTTTGCTTTTTGCTATGTACAGGATGGGGGGTTTTGGTCTATTCTTCCCATGGGGACCAGCCATATTGGGAGAGGGTTTTTTGGTTTTCTAATTTCATAGTTTGCTTTCATGGTTTGTGAAGAGGCGGCGCCAGTCGCTACGATTTTCTTTTGTCCTCTTAGTTGTTATTTTTTGTTCTGTAGTTCATTTCCAGTACATTTATGGGTGAAGTCATCCTCCAACCCCTGCCAATTTCCTCTTTCTTTAGCCATTCTTGTCCAAGTAGCGCCTGCTGTTCCCATGATGTCATCGCTCCATCTTCGTCTTGGTCTTCCTCGAGGTCGAATAACATTTCACCTACTAAATACACAAAAAAAAACGATCAAGCCGTTTTGGTGGAATTTGGTTACAAACACTGTGACACGATAATTTTATATACTAGAAGATTTATACGTAAAATATTTAAAACATTACATAATTAAGTAGATAAATGTCTCTGATGTGCAGTATTTCTATTTTTAAACTAAGATACAGTGACACATTGAAGATGTATAATCAAATCTTTGGCTCACTGGAGCGATATCTCTTTGTACAGATAACTAGAACTAACTTGGAGATAGCATAAATTTAGTACAGAGCATCTGAATAAATAATTGTTTATATTATTCAATATTCTATTTTTGATTCAATATAAATTAGGGTAAGGTTTTTTCACACTAGTATAACTACATATTACATACATTTCAAATCTCGCGGTGGTATTACAAGATATCTATGCCCAATAGCAAATATATTTTTGGGTATTGGATATAATAGAATACTTATGTATTCTATTATAACTGCTTTAACTACCCCCTTTGGACATCTTCAAGGGTCTGAACACATGGAGATCTGAGAGGATATCTACCGTACTTTGGGATTACGCAGTCATGATCCTATTTCCATATTAATGAACTAGCAAGTCTTCATGACCCTCAGACTACCTCTGAAAAGCTAATCCCCGTGTTCCAATTATGAACTAACAATTGAGTCTGCCCGCGACCATTACTATTGTAATTTATAGCATATAGTAGTCGGGAAAATAAATTAAAGACCCGTGTAAGAATTAATAGTCATGTGTACTAATCACGATAGTTTGAAAAATTAGGTAAAAAGTGACTGACTAAAAGAAATACAAAAGCTTTTGTAAACTCATTTAAACCATCGAGCACCTGCGCACTATCACCTGTCACATCATATAACATTGTCATCGGAACTTGTCAAAAAATGCAAAAGTTTTTACTCAATCGAAGTATTTACTGAGGAGTTCCATTGTGTCTGTTGAATAGTTGACTCCATGATCAGATCAGCTCGCTGTCACCATATTATTGTATGGTCACCAGAAATAAAGGTGTACGCATAGTTCATTCAGTTTCAAAATTGAGTTGCAAGATTCCACTCGAACAAACGTAGTAACATACGAGTATATACAATACATACCTACATTGCAAGTTATATAAAAGCTTGTTAAGTTTTAATTTATTACATTATGGGACAGAGGCAACAAAGTGGAAATAGTAGACATGCTTACTATTTGCTGTATTAAGCGTTCTTTTAATTGTTAGTTAAATAGTCAATTACCCCTTATATTAATACTAACCGATTTCCTTACGAAGCTACGTCTTTTACTATTTGTTATTCCGGGGTCAAGGCATAGGCTATAGTATATGGCTATGTTGTACCTGTATACCAAGTTTAATTCAAATCTGTTTGCTCGTTTGAACGTGATTTTGATGCATGCACACGGCGAGTAGAACACAAACTTATTATAAGCTACTTAATAGTTCAGGACAATGCTTGCATTGAAAATAGAAATGAATTAAATATGCTAGTTTAAATTGTTTTTTTCCGATGAACTGACAGAGATAGATGCACATAATCAAATTATAATTAGTCCCGATATGTTGTGGACGATATGTGGTGTAAAGTTCAACCCTTTAAGCGATTTTTTGTCTAAATATAAAAGCACATGAGCTACAATGGCTTCCAACATCGACGTGACATACACACTTACACAACTACAACATTAGGAATGCCAAACATCAAACTAAATTCTAAAGTAACTAATTACTTCAAAAGTAAATACCACACCTAAGTGAGATACGGCTCGAGGGACCAATATTTTTATAAAAGCTAATTCCTATCTCCCATCAAACTGAAGCAACGAGGCCGTACCGGTTGTGCTACGTCGTGCCGTTGGCCTTTTTATTTTACCAGCATATTAAAAAAAAATATGCTTAGCTTTTTATCGAATTGAAAAAATGCTAATGGGAAGGAACTGTGTTATTGGGTATTATGAAAAAACAGATTAGATATTTTTGAGCAGTCCCTATTTACAAATCAAGCAAGTGATTATGATAAAAAGTTTTCGCAAAAATATATTTCAATTTCGGCAAAAAGTTGGTTAAAACTACTTCGCAAAGTGATGTTTATGTTAGTGACTGGGCTCTTTCGGCCTTTTTGCCTTTTTCAAGTTATACCCTTCATTTTCAAATGTCAGTAGGGCTTTGACATTTTTATTAGTCTGCTTCTTTATGTAACCCATCCCTAAGTATATAGTGACTTTCATGAGATCATTTCAAGACTCAAGACGTTTTTTGCATAAATAAGGTTTACAAAATTAGCAAGCGCTTTAAAAAATAATTCGCTTCTTCGCAAAGCAAATGTAATTTCTAGCGTAACTGTAATTGTAATGTACCTACTCTTGCAGCCCGGTTTTATAGATAAGCCGTCATTGAATGAAATTTTGCGATTATTGTCACTACTATCATACGAGGTCAAACTAGGTCACTATCAATTTGCTCTTCGTTGTTACCAACCTGTTCAAGCTTGGTCAATATTTGTTCCCAGCATCGCTTGAGCAGACAGGAAACTGCGAGTTACCTCGAAGGATAGAAATTCAGGGATTGAGCGCGCTCTACATTTTGAATGACAGTTTCGAAAGTTATATTGACTGAGACAGTATTACAAATGAAGACTACCTCAATATTAGCCGAGACTCTCCAAATACCATCTTTACATTCACGAATACGATGAGTCTCTGCGAGTCGAGTAAATAAGAAAAACATATTGTGCTTACTGCCCAAGGCTTTATCTACTTCGATTAAAATCATGCATTGAGTGAATCATTTTAACTTTATCGTTATACTTATATTATCTTCAGTTTTAGTTCCTCCTGGGAAATCTCAATTTTCTAACATTTGATAGTACAAATAGGTACCTTTATCCCGGAAAGTTTGAGAACTTCAAAGGATATTATTGAGATATTTTTGAAATAGCTCTTGGAATTTGATGATAAAATAAATTGATGTAGGGCTATTCGCTCTCGCTTTGAGCCTCACTTAGATAAATTATGCAAGTATTCATTAACACTTTAAGTGATTATTTTGAAAGGGATTGAATACATTAGGCGATTCATAAATTAACCGCCTCTTTAATCACCACGCGGCCGAGCAGTTCGCGTGAGCTAAGTGTCAATACGAAACGCAATAAGTTTTTTTCATTGACTTTACTTTTTCATTCCCTCATTCAATAATGAACATACTCAAGTAACCAACAGTGGCCTTATAAGTGTCTAGTTTGACGTTTTTAAGATACGATGACGATACGATAGTGATTCGTACTCGGTTTCTAATCTTTGCTTAATCTCGACTTATTTAAAATAAATAAATAGGAACACGACTGTAATCCCCAAGTACGGTAGACATCCTCTCTAGATCTCTAGACGCTTAGATCCTCTGAAGATGGCTAGTGGGGGTAGTCAGAGGCACGTCCAAACATTATATTTGGCACATGCCCACATTTTGCAGTAGTTATTTTGTTACTCCTGGTATTATTTATTTTCAATTATTTAATTTAAATAATAATGACAATGATTTTTTAAATTACTGGTTATAACAATAAACACATTATATTCTTTGGCATTGATTTTGACTATATGATACATCAGTCATTTATTTATAGACAAAATCCATCTTATTCTTCTTCCCGTCCATCAGAAGCTAATCTCATCAAGTTACAAGGAAAAATTACATCTTTTCTCACGATAAAATGTTCCCAACAATGTTCGCTCGTCTCGAGTATCGAGGATGCTTCGAGTTGTAAGTATATTTTATTTAGCGCAAGTTATCAGTAATGGGCATGCGATAAAACATTGACGTGGATTGACCCAAGAGACCGTTTTATGTATGTCTTAGTATCTAAAATCCAAGAAGCACTTTCAGGGCTCTGTTAACAAAACGTAGTAAAAATTGATTCACGATTGTAGCTCCCAAGTTTGATAGACATCCTATCAGATATCCTCGCGCTCAGAACCTTGAAGGTATCTTGAAGATGTCTTGAAACTTGAAAGGGGTTAGTTAGAGCCATTTATCATTCATCAATCTTAGGTCTCCCGATGTGCTGGAGTTTTTACTGGCATATTGTTGTAGCAATCTTTATCACGATACTTTGAAAAGGGTTCTTTTCAAACGTATAATGAAAATAGAGATCTATGATTTTACGCGTCTCATCTGTGTACTGGTCCTCAAGCTAATCAGCATTTAGTGCCTACATTCAATCCAATGTATTGTCTATTAGATTACTATAATAGACTATTCAACACATCACATTCAGCCACAACACAAGAACAAGAGACGCATTAATCAACGCAAATTGTCTTAAAGCAGTAGGACGCAGCGAAACTACATTGGAGTGGAACTTGCTTTGAAACCTTGTTCTAAAACCAAGGTTAAACTATTTAGAAACTTAAGAGGCGGCTTTTCCTTAATGAACTTGTACGAGCAAAACAACAGAGAGATTACAGCTGAGCATCAATAAAACGTTATATTTAAAGGAGAAAAGACAAAAAAAATGTATTAAAAACAGATTAAATGATAATGAATAATGACGGAGCAAATTTCTGCATTTTCTCCGACCCGAACTTTTATCTAGTCTTTCGTAGACAAAAATGGTGCGTCTGTAAAAATTGGGTACAACTTACAGTCACAGACGTAAACCAATTTACTTCGAGAGCCAAAGTAATAATCTAACGAGGTTTAAACGATATCGGCAAGAGAGGTCATAACGAATACCCTTAGATTAATCGTTTTGCGAGTGGTTTCGTAGTAAGAGATTAAACGTGTCTTACGAGTAGTAAATAGATATAGACAATTTATATAAATAAGATCACGACTGTAATCCTTAAGTACGGTAGACATCCTCTTAGATCTCCAGGCCTGGCATGGTCAAATATAGTATCTACTAAATTGTATTTAAGGTAAACATTACAGACAGTTACTACAACGGAGGCTAAAGATGAACATAGTGCCTATGTGAGAGATTTAGAAGTAATATTTGCCCCCGACTTGTCTAACTCTACTACAGAATTTGTTATAACACCTAAAGGTTTACAAGGAGTAAGATGAAAGTGACTTTCACTACAAAACTCAAGCTTTTATCAAGTATTTGTTGATTAAAGATTACATAAATACCTACAACAATAAAAGGGCTTGCTTTTTAGGGTTCCGTACCCAAAGGGTAAAAACGGGACCCTATTACTAAGACTTCGCTGTCCGTCTATCCGTCTGTCTGTCACAAGGCTGTATCTCATGAACCGTGATAGCTAGACAGTTGAAATTTTCACAGATTATGTATATCTGTTGCCGCTATAACAACAAATACTAAAAACAGCATAAAATAAATATTTAAGTGGAGTACAACAAACGTGATTTTTTTGCCGTTTTGTATAGATACGGAACCCTTCGTGCGCGAGTCCGACTCGCACTTGGCCGGTTTTAGTTTTTATTTTTTGCTTTTACTAACATGCTTTTGGCACTCACAGGCATATTTACTTGTTAGCTTCATGTTATACTCGTGGCTTCATACACGTGAATATCCTACTAATCCTACTTTTATTAAAAATGCGAAAGTTTGTAAGTGTTCCGTACCATTATCTATAAAAAACATAAGTTGTATGGGAGCCCCACTAAAATATTTATTTTATTCTGTTTTTAGTATTTGTTGTTATAGCGGCAACAAAAATACATAATCTGTTAAAATTTCAACTGTCTAGCTATCACGGTTCATAAGGTACAGCCCTGTGACAGACAGACGGACAGACGGACAGACGGACAGCGATGTCTTAGTAATAGGGTCCCGTTTTTACAATTTGGTTACGGAACCCTAAAAAGCTCATAGTTCATTTGAAAGCACAGTCTGGCCGGTGAGGCTTTTTTAACAAAGGGTGAATAGAATATTGAATTACTTTTCTTTTTTCGAATCGAGCTCTGCAGCAAAATACAATGCAGTATTTCACAGTGCTGTCTTTATTTACAACTATGGAAATTGAAAATGGAATCTAACAAGAGAACTGGAACAAAGGGAGGCAGTGTTTGTTTTCTTTTTTGATTTCATACTAATAGGTTAGATTTTCTAGGATACTTTGGATATTGAACTGAACTTTTTTCAGAATATCGTATTATGTAAACGTGTGCTGTTTGGACAACTGTATGATAAAATAGAGTGGGTCAGTGTAAATAATATAAATATAAATATATTGGCGGACTTTACACACAGCGCTATCTAGCCCCAAACTAAGCAAAGCTTGTACAATGGGAATCTGATAACTGATAGAATACTTATTTACGGTTTTTTTTTGTTGTAAATACATACTTATTATACATATTAACACCCAGACACAGAACAAACATCTATGTTCATCACACAAATGTTTATCCCGCTCGGGGATCGAACCCACAACCTACAGCGCAGAAGGCATAGTTACTACCAACTCAGCTGTGAGGCCAGTCAGTGTGTATGTGGCTATTGGCTGTTTATTAATTTATAACTTTAGCTTCCGCAGCACCTGAATAAAAAATCTCCCATAAAATTCCTAGTACAATATTCTAATTGACTTTTTTTAATCAGCTTTTAATTGCGGGTTCATACTAATGTTGTTAACTAATGTTTGGGATGTTGTTTGTCTGCCTAAATTTAGTGGACTGTATACTGGTGAATGGTGGTAATAATATGCAAGATCTCAGGTAAGGTAAGGCGCGACAATACCGGGCGTATTGGAATGGAGAGGAGAGAGTACTAACTGACTAACTGACTGACTGAACTAACTTTCTTGACTGAACGAACGAACTATTTTAACAAACCCATTATAATTTGTGTAAATTAGGGTAGTGGAAACAATTAAAAAGGTTGTCATTAGTCTTCATAAAAAAAGTTAGTAGTATAGTATATTAGTTATATATATTAGTTAGTACATCATAAATTTCTATCATACACGTGACGCGGCCAAACAACTAATCTAAAACTTCAACTCATACTATCCATTACAGCTAATTACCTCGTTACTTCCGGAATGGCCCACGTCGACCGCTATAATTATAGTTACTCGGTGTTACAATGGCACTTTATATTAAAAACTAGCTGACCCGTGCCCGCTTGGCTGGGCGACAGATAGTTTCACATCTGGTATTCTAATCTTCAAAGTAAATTATAGCCTATATGTTGCCGAGGACTAATAGCTACATAACAAAAAAAGTTTCATCAAAATCCGTCCAGTAGTTTTTACGTGAAAGCCGAACAACAGACAGACAGACATACAGACAAAAATTTCAAATGTTTTTTTTTGGCTTGTGTTACTTGTATAAAGCCCCTAGGAATATTTTTTTTTTGTTTTTCTTTAATGTACAGAAATGAACTCTTCTACAGTTTTATTATATACTAGCGACCCGCCCCGGCTTCGCACGGGTAGCATGTTATTATACATATAAACCTTCCTCCTGAATCACTCTATCTATTAAAAAAAACCGCATCAAAATCCGTTGTGCAGTTTTAAAGATATAAGCAAACATACATACAGATTTACAGACGCGGGAAGCGGAAAGCGACTTTGCTTTATACTATGTAGTGATATAGATATAGATAGAAAAGTATAAACTTACCTTTCACTTTACTACTATGACATTGCTACTTTGCGGCTGATATAATAGTTCTCCGGATATTTTTCACGATATGCCATTACAACAGCCAGTAACTGTATGTCACATTACTTTATTCGCTAGCAAAAAGGTCCGCTTTGAAGTCAGATCACACGTTTTCGTGTAACCCTGAAAAAAGTGAAGCTATAAATCAGGTGGAAGCTATTTGGATGGTAATGCGATGTCATTCAGACGCTGCCAGTAGCGGGCGTAGTAATTAACCTTGTGACTACCGTGATCTTGACTGTGGGGAATCTTGCTAGAAAATACGCTGTCTATAAAAATAGAACTCGTAATTGTAACTATGTTGCGTCGGTTCAGTATTTAGCGTAATGAAGGTGCATGGATAATTGTTGCCCATCATACTAGGGATAGTTTCTAGCGCACTACATAACGTTTAAGTTTTGTTACAATCAATACTTACCTTATACTCTAATACACATATTTGTTTATTTTTAAATACGATTATTTTAATTTAAATTACGTCATTTAGTTCTAATTCTACGTTATCTAAAAATCTAATTATGAAAGAAAACGTATTCCTTCGAAGTCGTGCGAATATCATTGAAATCAGAATGAATAACGCATACCTATTTCAAAAGTTAAAGATTACATATTCGAAGTAAAACATAAACATCTACATACAATAATAAGTATGTATGTATATATACAATAGGGCTTGAGGAATAGATCAAACATCACATTCGATAAATATCGCCAAAACTGTCAAAATATCTATTGAATTGAATATTCCATATTCTCGAGAAGTCACTGTTGATAAACATTGATGCTAAATCGTTAGATATTGAATAGTAAGGATCACTCGATATGACATACATCATAGATATAATAAGTGATGTGATTATAATTTTCATATCATAAATATCGCATATACCGCCACCCAGAAACGCTGTTTTTGAAGTGTCTGATGGAATCATGTCAGTTACCCGTTTGTTCTATCGATTAAAATGTCAGTTGCCATCAACATCAACCTTTTTGACCCGAAAAAAAATGTTGTTTGGCGCAACGCTAGGCCCTGTTTTTGCAGAAAATTGTAGCCATTTCATGACTACCGTTAGTTGTAGGCACAAGGTAATGCAGTGAGCTGCGATAAATAAATTATAATTTCCCACGTGCAATCTCTAGCATAAGTACTATTTAAGTACTATATTTTTTTATAAAATAAAATACAATAGGATTACAACTGCAATCCCCAAGTACGGTAGACATCAAGATATCCAGACGCTTAAATCCTTTGAAGATGTCTAGTGGGAGTAATAAGAGGCACGTCCAAACATTATATTTGGCACATGCCCACATTTTGTATTTTGCAGTTTTTCTTCAATGCATATTTTATAAGACGCCTCAAATGAATATCCGAAGCCAATTTGTCGTTTAAACGTACGGGTATATACGCAAAAATCTGTAAGCTCCGCACTGCGACTTCAAATTTGGGACTTGACCTCATCCATAATGCAAAGCATGAGTCGACTCGGATACCTTTGTTGTCGACAATACAATAAAGTGGCTATTGAACCGTCACGTTTTAAATTTTTGATACACGGGCCACCTGGTTCGATACAAAAGCTGGGCTGAGACAAAGACAATACAATATTATGGCGCTCCCAGTCGACGATTGTTTTTGTTCGAAACGAAAAAATAAATACTTGTGAACAAGCCACATCTTCTATTTTATAAGGAGTAAGTAGGAGTAAGTATATGTGAATAAAGATGTACCCATCTTTAATCACTTCGATAAATAATCCTACCGAATGCAATGACGACAAACACACATCGGCGCGTGGTCCGCCTTAGCTTTTCGAATAAATAAATGATATAAATTATGTATAATTACTTATCAAAAATCTATTCTAATAGAAATCTAGATCTATATATTACCTATCTTTAACAATAAATCACAAGTTGATTTTAATAGTAGGTATATAAAATATTTCGATCATAAATTCTAAAACGTATAATTTTTATTATGTTTTCAGCTTAATAGAAATCTAGGTAGGAACCTGTAGTAATATACTTATAAAAATAGGAGATGTAGCTTGTTCAGAAGTATTTCTTTTTTCGTTTCGAAAAAGAGCAATCAGCGACTGGGAGCCCCTTAACATAGTTTGATAACTATGAAAGTTTTTGGTGAATATGTATTTGTCACCATGTATATAAATATACTAGCCGACCCGTGACAGACGTCCTGTCAAATTTCTATAATCGAATAGAAAAGACTGAATTTTTTTAGTCTGTGACGTCAGATTTGTTGCACACCAGCGCCATCTGTACAGAAATCATCCTTTTCGCGTTTTATATCGTTTTGGGGATGTTTTTCATATTTTAAAGTAGTCTATTATTTATTCGGGAATTATTATCTACATCTACAGCAAATTTCAACTTAATCCGTTTTGTCGTTTAGGCCTGATTGAGGAACAAACATACATACAATCTCACAAACTTTCACATTTATAATATTATTAGGATAGGATGTAATAATCAAAATATATGTTTAGTACCCTAACTACGAGAACAAGAATTTGTAAAAGCACATGAACTAGGGTCTAAGACCCGGTTGTGGAGCCTATCACGTTTTTGGCTATATAAATTTTGGCAGTCAATAACTAAGCATAGCAAATAAACTTATTTAAAATCTATTACAATATTTTTTGTCTATGGTTTGTTTTGATTGGTGACAGCTGTGATGCGTTATACCTCTAGATTTGATTGACAACGACTAAATATTTCCCGTTTTGTCTATTTAAATATGAATAAATAATAAATAAATATCGCATGTTACAAAACCTTTGCATAACCTAATAGATAGATAAATACTCTATTCTAAGTTGTTTAAAAATCAATTATTTTTTCAATATATTTGAAAATTAAAATGTTGTTAAAACGGCTCTTTAGTCGACTGGGCCCGCTCGAACTAGTCCCGCGGGCCCAGTTGACCTAATGCATTTAATTTATTAGTTCTGATTTCAAATCCGTGTACAGATGTGTACAAAACGTATTAGAGATAAACAAAAATAAAACACCTTCACATGATTATAATATGATACTAATGTTTATCGGGCTCTTTTGCTACTGTTCGGGCTCACTTAGAACTAGTCAAAATTCATAATATACAAAAATATAAACTGAAAGAATTTGAAAGCTTGTCAGAATGCTTTATCAGATGTATTCTATTCAACAATATAAAATTAAAATATTTGAAAATGAGTCTTTTGACTAATGCTTACTTTGAATTATTCAAAAACAACATTATACAATAATTCAAAATTTAAAAAGATACATAAAATCACAGTTGTTTGATTAATTCTTGATACTTGCTTAAAACTATTCAAAATCGACAATATACTATGACATAAGCCGTGTTGGCTGAAAGGGAGGTACCTCGACTTTCAATGTGAAGGTCGTGGGTTCAAATCCCGGCGTGCATCAATGAGGATTGGCCACAACCAGCGTTCTCAACCTACGAGTTTTGTTTTTTTTTGGTTGATATCTTTTACTATAATGCGTTTTATTACATTCTCTGTTCATAGATACACTCGGACCAATACAAAAAGCGTTTTTTTTTCGTTCAAATACCTAATTTATTTACTCAAACAAATAAAATAATATAAAATCGACGCCCTGCGTTGAATAAACAACGTTAGTTTTAATTGAACTAACAAGACTACCACAAAAACCTTTCAAGTAAATTAGATATTAAAGTTTAGAAGTAAATTATTTATTTTGCACTCAAGGGTACTAAAGCAATCGCTCAGTTCTGACTTCTGAGGTAGGTAAGCTAAGTTAATACTGTCATATTAAATTAGTTAAATTTAGTTAAAGTCACTCAGCGAGCTATGGAGAGGGCTCTCGGAATTACTTAGTACAATCAGAAACGAGGCTATCATACAGAGAACAAAGGTGGACAAAATAGCTCAAAGGATTAGCTGAAATGGCAGTCGGCCGGGCATGTATGCTGACAACCGTTGGAGTAGGTAAGGTGAAGCGGCGATCTTCGAAATGATGCAAAAAATAGGGTCCTCCGTCTTGGTGGTCCATATATCAATATGTCTAGGTAGCCAGTAAGCCTAGATCGCGATACGACTAGATCTTTATTGGACTACGAGTAGTTATCCTGATGTCTATATTTCGAAACGAATAAGACTAAATCACACTACGACTAGATGTAAAGAGCCGAAGACCGGGCTCAGTAGCGCGTCTTGAGAGGGACATATATTCAGCAGTAGACTGTTATAGATTGATGATGCGATAGGGTGTTGCTACTCAATCACGCTGTAAATACTGAACCTATTTTGCAGGTAGATAAACTGGATGATCCTTACAAGTATAAGTACGAGTACATCGAATTATTTTACGTTAGTATTCGATTAACTCACCTACGAATACATACGAATAGTAATCGAAAAGGTAATCCATTCACGATGGCCTCGTTTGAAACTAGTCAAAAATATTCTGTATAGGTACAAAAAGACCTTACGCGGCTAAACGCTATTTAATCAAATCTAGTAATTTAGGTCATATATTTCACTTTCAAAACTTTCGTGAGTTGTACTACACATTATTACAACATTGTCGGTGTCCTCATTGACAATTTATCATTTACGTGAGTAATTTCCCGTTAGGTCATATATTCGATTTTTGGTCGTTAACCCAATCTACATGATTCTCGTAGAACCACAAACCATATACAGAGTGTCCGGTAATGAATGGATACAGCAGATACTCGTAGGAACTCGAATACCTCATCGATAACCTCAGAAAAAAATATTAAAAAATAGTATATCTACTGGGTTTGGGAGATATGAGTTTTTTTTTTAAGGAGAATTTGTTACTTTCTCGTTCATATTATTGGGTACTATGGCTACAAATTTGTTAATAGTAAAGTGAACAATATAAATAAGAAAGTGATTGAAGTTTAACTTTTGTAATAAATATCACACGAGATATATTTATATACTAGCAGACTCGGCCACGCGTTGCTTTGTCAACAGAAATCGCAACAATAAATTGAGATGTTAGCTATCCTATCTTTTAGGTTGGATAAAACTGCACACGGTGTGCAAAGTTTGATTAAGACCGGTTAAGTAGTTTAGGAGTCCATCGCGCACAAACGACGTGACGCGTAATTTATTTATATTAAGATTTTCTGAGAGTATCTTCAAGTACCTACAGGTGTTTGGGGTTATCTATTTATTACCGGACACCCTGTAAATAATACGAGTAGGTAGGTAGTAAGAACAAACAATACCATACGGCATGCAAGCAAAGCTTCGCGTGGATGGTACAAATACACGTGCTTTCATTACATGTTTTTATCTGACTGATGAGGGTAATAAGGGTCATTCAGGTGGTATTATAGGATGTGATGTGGAGTGTTGTTGATGGGGTACTCCCACATATTGAGGTCGACTGTGATTGTGCGGCGTAACGTTGGGATTTGCATAGGATGTTCTATGCTAAATTACATCTATAAGTGTTCACTTAATGTGTAAGTTCAGCATCATAAATTCGCGGAGGTGACTATCTCAGTGCTATGACTTTACAAGCAGCTAGAAATGTCGGCGAGTTCAAATGCGCTGAATTTCTGACTGTATTCATTAAATCTAAACGAAATACGTTTTCGTGCGTGTTCGTTAGTACCTGTTTATGTGACCGGTATGTGTGAGATATCATTATGAGGGTAAACAGGAAGCCGTCTAAAATAGGGTGAAGAAGACAGCTGATTGGTACTAGTAATTACGGTACCTGTCACAGTAGTTCACCCCGCAATGCGCTCTTATGCCGGGGTCCCACGGCCCGCATTTTCACGCGCCAGACCGCGCCAAGGCGGACGGACGCGTCGTGGGAATGATGCATCCGTGGTGGCCTGTGCTCGGAACGCTCTGTACGCGACGCGCCGGACGCACACAGGCGGAGCGTCATCCGGCGCGGCCCGTCGTTTTACGCGCCGTGGGACCCCGGCTTTAGGATGTTCTGTTTATTATCTACAAAATAAAATAAAAAATAAAATCTAGATCTTTTTGAGAGTTTAATAACTATCATAATGCAATCAAAGCTCAACAGACATTTGACCCGCACATTTAAAAATAAAAATAAATAAAATAGATAGGATCACGACTGTTATGTAATCCCCAAGTACGGTAGACATCCTCTCAAATTTCCAGACGCTTAGATCCTTTGAAGATGTCAAGTGGGGGTATAAGAATACTAACTGGTTTTCTCACAATGTTTTCCTTCACCGTTTTGAGGACGTGTTTTTGATGCACATATAAATTTTCGAACAAAAAAATCCATTGATGCACGCCGGGATTCGAACCCACGACCTTCAGATTGAAAGTCGAGGTACCTCCCACTCGGCCAACACGGCTTACACATTTAGTAATTTTTTACAAGCTTTTATTCAACTTGCAATGTATGTATGTATGTTACTATGTAACTATGTTTATTAAGGTGGAATCTTGCAACTCAATTTTAAAGCAGTTATCCCTAACTAATTTAGCTGCCACCCTACCTATTTAAACATCACTATTACAATAAAAGTTTGTTATATGTCATCTCTATTTACATATTACATTTTTATGAAGATCGGATCAACCATTCCTTTGTTATAGTCACACTAACATACGAGTAGGTACACAATGGTGGTTGTCTCTTTTACTCTATATAAGACAGAACGAGATGGATGCCGTTAGGATTCGTTTTAGTTTAGCCTGGTACTAACAGAATCGGCAGCAAGAATGCCGATTTGTCTAACTTGTGTCTAACTTGTTAGATCTAATAAATGTTCTTAAAACTTTAGATATTCAACGTACATATACAATGTATGCACGAGTAGGTACGTTGTATATTACAGACAGCTTGTTAAAATGTTTTCGGTAACAATGGCGATGTTTCCTGATACGAGTATTAGACAGCTTTTTCTATTCATCGTTATGTATCTAAACTTTTTACTTGTAATAACAATTCAAATTCAAATTCAAAAATCATTTATCTATATCTATACTAATATTATAAAGAGGAAAGATTTGATTGTTTGTTTGTTTGTAATGAATAGGCTCCGAAACTACTGGACCGATTTGAAAAATTCTTTTACCATTAGAATCCTACATTATCCCTGATGAACATAGGCTATAGAATATTTTCAAAAACGTTAGGGATCCGTATGAAAACTTCGATAATGTAACCTAAGGTGTGAAAAAAAAACCAAAAAAATCATTAAAACGCGTACGCTGCGGAAATTATTGACAATAGAGCAAAGTAATGTACTACAGTTTTAAAGAGGACATCAATATCTACAAATAAATCAACAATACTATTTGTCTAACTATTAGGGATCCGTATGAAAACTTCGATAATGTAACCCAACGTGTGATAAAAAATCCAAAAAAATCTTTATATCGTGTATACTGCGGAAATTATTGACGATAGAGCAAAGTGATGTACTAAAGTTTTAAAGAGGACAACAATATCTACAAATAAGTCAACAATACCATATGTCTAACTATTAGGGATCCGTATGAAAACTTCCATAATGTAACACAATATGTGAATAAAAAGCAAAAAAATCCTTATATCACGTACGCTGCAAAATTTATTGACAATAGATCTATTTTTTATTTGAGTCTGCCCGCGACCATGGCCTTGTAACATAGCCGAAACGTCGGGGAAATAAATTAAAGGTAATTACGTGATAAACACCCGTGTTAAAATCTATAGTTATGCCTACTAGTTTGAAAAATAATATATCTAATATAATAAATAATATCAAAAATTTGCCTATAATGTTCATAAGTATACCCATGCGAAGCCGTTATAGAAGCCGGGGGGCCAGTTTCATTATTTTCTTTAGTTGATTTCAAAAATAAGAGTGAAAATGAAAATTCTATCTTACTTATTAATAAGTAGTACCTACCTAGAAAATGTAATTTTTTCTTACGCTTCTAGCGTGATCTGAATAAAATAATTTGTTAGCTGAGAAAAAGCTATCTTTTTCTCAGCTAACAAAATAGTTTTGTTTTCTTTGCAACTTATTATAATTGAAAACAGAAAATAATTATATATTTTGCCTGGTCTATAAGGTACTCGTATCTTTTGATGTCACGACCTACGTACAAAAATAATATTTGTACAATATTGTTGTCCCAAAGCCCCTAGAAATTATACCAGAGGGACAAAAATCACTAAATGTTTTTTCAACAAAAATGGTATTTACGAAATTAAAGCCGAATGTCTTTGAAAGAGGCATGTCTCAAATGACTGCTCACGCTCTTTCGCGACGTTTGAATATGCTTCAGCGCTTCTATTTGGCAGTCACGTACCTTTTACGTTATGAGAAGAAAACTTTAGGACTTAGTGATATTACAGCTTTTTACTCGTAATTACGAGTATCATGCGATATTCAAATTCAAAAATCATTTATTTCAGTAAAATCACAAAGATCACTTTGAAACGTCTTAGGAACTAGGCGAAGCTACGCCGATTCCTCGCAACCAAGCCTAGAAGAATCAGGCAACAAACACGGCTTGGGGTCTACCTTTTTCCTTATTGCTATGTAGAGCTTCAGTGTGGGGCCGATCGAACAAGGTGAAGGCTCAAACAAGAATAATAATTAAAAGTACTACTCAAGTATGTACCTACAACAATAAAAAAATATATAATGAATATGAAATATTATATAATGAATCAGTTACTGTCTTACAAGCGTCAGAACCTGATTCATAAAACCTGATCAATAAAACGGCCACCGAGCATGGTTTTAACTATCGTGAAAAGACTATGCTACATAATAACTATTTGTTTCGTCAAATAATGTCATCATAAGTAGTACAATATGACGACATTATTTTCTGCATATGCTTTTTAAATGAAGAGATATAATATTTAAAAATCAATTGGAGGTGCTAGTGAATGGACTAGACACACAGATTTTCTTTTTTTTTTGACGCCTCACTGAAGGTGAGCAATCTAGACAAACGAGCGTTCACCGTAAACTCTACATCTAAGTGGGTATTCCATAAATTTTGGAGTCGTTCAACGGAGTCAATTGATTTACCTACACTCCATTAAAGTAATTTATTTCCCATATTACTTTCCTCATGGAAATTAAGTGGCAGCACATGATTAATCGCCACGCAGTCTGATGGATGCTTGCTTCTTCGAGACCATCATTTTACGAGAACGGAAATAATTTAACCATTGAGTAAAAATAAGATTTATGGGAATATGTAAACAAACAAGGAATAATCTACATTCTGCAATGGTCAAGGCAAAAAGCGATGAACTTTAATGTGGTCTAGCTTTTGAATGTATTGAAATAAAAATGGCTAGGCTTATAAAAAAATACAACAATGACGTCGAAAATAAACGTTACTATGAGTTGACAAATAGACGAGTAAAAGCAAAGGCTGACGTCAAAAGCCTGAATAGCAGAATTTGTATATATGTATTGTATGTATGTATGTCTAGGTTTCATACGTATGAGCCGTCTATTATTGTATACTCGTATTTTCCCTCCAACCTTTTTACATTATTAGGTACTCGTACGTCAAAAGTAGTGCGCATTTCTTTTCTTGCGCGTTTGAAGTTTTCCAATCAAATAATGCTGCGTAGAACTTGTTTTGAAGTGTTCTTAAAAAGTAGATACCGTCATTTTAACGACCTAATTTCATAAAGCAAATACTCAAATGTCAATGTATAAGAATCTTTTACTTCCGAAAATCAATTCTGACCAATTAAACACACACACAACAATATTTTAGTCTGACACACTATGCAAGCCCATAACCCAAGTCCTTTAAATGAAATTCGGAGAGTGTGTCTCTTTTTGTACTCTGGGGATGAAGGTACTAAAGACATTTTCAAAGTTTAACCCCTAGGGAGTGCAGTGGGAATTGAGGTTAGTTTGAGATAAAGTTTTCGTGAATGAAGTTGTGAGTATTTTCACTTTTTCTGATTCTAGGCAAAGATGCGGGCTTATATTCAACTGGCTCTATCATTTAAGATTTATTTTCCTTAATATTATAAATGCAAAAGTGTGCTTGTACGTTTCTTGTTTCTTTATTTTGTCTTTTATCTAGCAACGGAGTTACAGAACGACATGATTTTGATGGAGATAGTTCTTGAGTCTGAGAGTGACATTTAATCCGGGTACCATGCATACGAAGAAGGGTAGAAGCTTAATAAATGCAGTTGATCTACCTAAATAGCTCACATTACTAAAATAATTATTCGCGTCTTCCGTCTAGTATTTCTAGCTGTCACTACGCGTCGCCACGTGACTAGATTAGCCATTACCAGCTGTTGGCATGATCCCAGATTCGACACAGATGATTCCTGCGTAAATTGTTGACTTCTGTTATTGTTGTCGTCATAATCTCGTGAGTTGTAGGGGCTTGGTGGTTTCAATGTATAGTAGAATTAATCTGAATCACGGTATATTATTAATACGCTATACTTAGTTCGCCCTGAACTAAGATCTCGCTATTATGTGTGTCTATGGTGTATCTAAGAGCAACTATTTACAATAATGAAGGTAGGTCATAGGTAGATCATTGGAAATAGTCCTAACCAGCCAACTAAACAGATAAATTTACCTTTTATCTCCATTTGTTTTTATTATTATTTCCTACAAAAACGTATAAATGTATTCTATCAGTTATCTGGTTCCCATAGTACAAGCTTTGCTTAGTTTGGGGCTAAATGGCGCTGTGTGAAATGTCTACTAATATTTATTTATTGATTTATTAGCAAATGTGTCTTTATGTGTTTTTTGGTTTGTTGGATGGTCTGCAGCAATGTATCTATTATGTATGACTTTTTGAGATTTATGAGTCGAAAACCACCCACTTATTCGAAATGCGACAGTGAAATTCTATTCGTCCTCATTTTACGTACTTTGGCACTGAAACTAATGTTTAATAAAGCCATTAGACTCGCTAATGCAGTCGACGTAAGTCACATTAGACTAACATTTAGTGCAAGCCGAAGTTTTAAGCCTCCGAGAAGTTTCACCGTAAGAGCTAAAATTATGTATGTAATCAAATCTGATATTCCTAGCTTTACTAGATCGTGAAACTCATTCCATAACATTTGTCCAACACTTGTCATAAGTACCTATAGCTACTTAACAGACCTGTTTTTAATTGAATTGGGTTTTTATTTGGGAAATTAATGGAGACTTGCAAACAACAAAACAGCGAAGAAAAACATCGTGAAGAAATATGTTAATTCTTATAAGCGATAGGTTTACAACCAAGTTACTTATGGGCATGTGCCAAATGTTCAGACTCTCATTTGATTCTTAGACCTCTACAAGAACCTGAGCGCCTGGTACTAAAGTAACTATGGAGGACCAATATTTTTACAGGCGACTTACTCATACGTGTTCTCATGGTTATTTTATAGGACACTAGCGACCCGCCCCGGCTTCGCACGGGTTTAATACATATAAACCTTCCTCCTGAATCACTCTATCTATTAAAAAAAACCGCATCAAAATCCGTTGTGTAGTTTTAAAGATATAAGCAAACATACATACATACGCGGGAAGCGGAAAGCGACTTTGCTTTATACTATGTAGTGATAGACAGAAAGACGATAGGTGAAACTTTTCTCGATAGATTTATTTTCCAAAGTTTGCTCTTCCAAAACACTTTTTACGTTATTACTCAAAACTATGAATAGCTGAACAGCTCATTTTTATATAAATCATTAGATAATCTAATCTAATTATACTAGCTATTGTTAAGTTGGATGGTTTTCAAGATGCATTATCTTGAAAATCATCACTTTCTCCGTCTTATGCGTGTAGACTCAGCCCATACAAAAAAAAATTGTGTGTCCGATTGTCCTGCTCCGACGCACGACTGGAGTTTACCAGATCGTGCGTAGAGAGCGTACCCCCACTATAAGATGTTTTGCCATCAGTAAGAGTGAGAGAAAGCATTATAAAGTATAGGCAAAGTAAGGGTACACACTACCCACGATCTAGCTGCACTGCTCACACCAAATTAGAAAGTTGCGCACCAAAAACGTAACGAGGTCATGCGTTCAGTAGATTTTACTACGCACATTTTTTTCATACCGGGCGCCTTATATCAAAAACCGATTATTAAGGAGTAAACTCCAAAAAAAAAAAATTTTTAGAAAAACATTGAGCTACAAAATACGCAAGTCATTTGAGCTACTTAAAGGCAGTTGTCCCACCAACGACGAGAAAACGACTAACTATCGGCTATTTTCTCGCTCAAGAAACGTACAATAGATATACTTTCCGTGTGAACAAAAGAGAAGCATATACAAACAGTTGATCGCTGACTGTTCACACTGCCGGCGAGCACTTGCTTCACTAGTTTGTCGCTGAGCGACAAGAGCTATGAAAGATAACACTCGCTCGGCGATACTCGCCAAGCGATTAGAACTCACGCCGAGAGAGCAACCAGTGGTCATTTCTCTACAGTGCGTATCTGAAGACTGACTGTACGCTGGACTGCCGCGAGCGAGTGATGCGAGTAATCGCCCGCCTCACTCGCACACTCGCTTATAGCCGAGCTACACAAATATCGGAACTACGCACTCGCTCCCCGCGTCTCGCTAACTCGTTTCTAGTTCTAGCTCTACTCGTTACTCGTTAATCGTTGCCGGTGAGACAAGTGCCAAAGACTCCTTGCAACGGTCTTTATATAACTCAAGGGATTCAGATAATGTCAGAAACGTATTTCCTGCCAATCCGAATTTAATTACCGCAACCTTTGTGCAAATTATTCTTAATTACGGATCCCGTTACCAATTAAAATATTTTGCTTTCAAGCACATGTCAAGAGTAATTTAGGGGCATGGTAAAGCCAAATTTATGTACCTAAGTAATAAGTTCATAATTTGTTTTTGTATAAGTTATGTGACCGTATTAATAATAAACTAAGCTTATTTTTTGCCAACGAAAAACAGAGGAGGCTCTCAAGTCGACGCGTATTTTTTTTTATTGTGTAGAGCAGTGTTCCGCAAACATTTAAAAAAAGGATTTTTTTTGAGGTACACCACAAATAAAAAATCAGTTTTTAAGTAATATTAATCAACACTTATTATTAATCAACGAAATAATATTTTTTATTAATCAACAAAACTAACCTATAAATTGCAGAAAAGGTTTCTAATGCGAAACATGAGCCTGTTTAATTGAGCATAGACGGTCTAAATTTGGAGTAATCGTTGACAGGGCTGCTAAAAATACGTTTATAAGATATCCTTATTTTTCCAAGGCACACCAACTAATGACCACGGTAAACCAGTGTGCCGCGGTACACACTTTGCGGAACACTGGTGTAGAGAATAGTCCCAAATTGGTCCCATTTAAATTATAATAATGTAGGATTTATAGTTTTACATTATAAAACTTAAAAACTAATATTGTCCCTTGACTTTTCGATTGGTTAAACATTTTCATTGGTTTTCTTTTAAGTTTTTTAAACATAATTATATTCTTGATACCTAGAACTTTGAATTGGTCGAATGCACAATGTAAACATCTTCTTTGTCATGACCTTATCCCACTTCTCATGTGGGGTCGGCACAACATGATATTGCAAATTGATTTGGCTGTGACCATAACCATTATACTAAGAGTTATCGTGCCTATCTAGTAATAATGATATACCTAAGACATTATTTCTTATTTCTTTTCCACCAAAGAGCCACGTTCGCCTGCAAAAAAGACAAGGAATTTTGTCACTTCAGATTCGAACAAACTTATTTATTAGGTACTTTTACAAGATTTATTTTATGAAAGCAAAAGAAAACAATTGTGAAATACTGTTCGTAATAGGATTGTTAACAATTTGTCGATTTCACAAGCCATAGAAGGTTGAATCACTACATAGTATAAAGCAAAGTCGCTTTCCGCTTCCCGCGTCTGTATGTAATATGTAATATGTATGTATGTATGTTTGCTTATATCTTTAAAACTACACAACGGATTTTGATGCGGTTTTTTTTTATAAATAGAGTGATTCAAGAGAAAGGTTTATATGTATAATACATGCATAATATAGTAGAGAAACACTGATAATTTTAGAGGTTTCTAATGTGATGTCGTAAATAAACACATTTTTTGCGCTTAAATTGCAAATGCTGGCTGAACCCCACGAGATATATCAAAATAATGTACTACAGTATTGTATACCTTAAAAACGTCTACAAAAAAGTCCACTATGGTATTAGAAATGTCTTACGCACAGCGAAGCGGGCACGGGTCAGCTAGTTTTCTTTATAAAGTTTTCTTTCGCGACTGCCTATACCAACTCGTACTAATTACATAATGCGATCATAATTATTTTCCACGTGACTCGGATTACAACCATAATATACCTTCTATAATTTGACATCCTCGGTGACGTGGCGCATGAGGTGCAGGTTCGATTCCCGTGGCAGTTTCTGATACTAATGAAACTAGGAATCTATGTAACTATTATGTATGATTAATGTATGTAATTGTTGTGTGTTTCTTTATTCCACTTTGTTTTCAAAAAACAATTGTAATTTTGCGTCCTCATTTTATTTATTAAGCCTACAGCCGTCAAATAAAAGCGAAGAAATGCTTAAATCCGAAATAGGTATAATAATAGTCGTAGTAGGTTTCCATTGAGCTCAAAGAGCTATAAAATACCCATTTGATTTTATTTTATCTCCAACCGAGGTGTGCACACATCCTTTGAATCCTGGTCACTGGATTGAAGCTGGCTTATAGGTAATATAAATAAAGAAAATGTTTCTCTATATCAATTCGGGCGTACGAAATGCACGTACAACTATAATACATTAAAAGGGTAGAGACAAACTGAGCCCACGTATGCAACAATATGCAACGCATTATGACATCTAGACTCTTTAATTTGTATAAAAACAGTTAAATCAGAAACATACTTATCGTACGCCATGTACGCAACGCTGATTCAACTGTTTTACTAAAACTAGCTTTCGCCTGCGTCTTCTATATCGACTGGATAAACGTCACCTATTTGCTACTCCAGGGCATAGGCTATATATATTCCAATACAAATCTGTTTGGTCGTAATTGGGGCACAAACATTCAAACATCTTCACAAACTTTCGGATTGTATAAGTAGGATATAAGAAAACCTTTAATTTCCAATATAAGATGCTTACTCGTAGTCTATTCACGCCCATTAGGAATTCGTTGAATATTTAAAAGTTATTTTAGTTAGGTAAAGATCCTGATTGTTGCACCAGAGGTTTTGATTAAAGCCTATAAGGTAAAAAAATCAAAAAATGAGGCGCGCGCTAAAAATGCGAAGTTTAACTGAATAATTTAATTGTAACTCAAACCTCATTCCTGAACTGCACGGGTTCCACCGTATCACTTTTGGTGTGAGTGACCTCTCCTCTATTTCGCTTGCGAAAATGCATCAAAAATCTACCCAATGTTTTCCAGGCCACAGCCGCAATTCGGGTTAATCAAAATATCACATTTATAACTTTAAGAGTACTCCATTATGAAACTGGTTTAATAACTTCCCCATTTCAATTCCACATTTCGTGTATAACACTCCAATTATGCCTGCAATAACAGCGGGTAGTGAGTGCAGTACAATCACGAGCACAAGTAACTTTACACTTAAAGTTACTTTTAAGAAATGAACCACCATCTGTTATGTTATGATAGATCGGCTGCGTCTGTCTCAAGGAAGTCTGTTAATAATTACATTTTAAAAACTAAAAAGCCGACGAACATGCTTATTTACTATTAGTAAAAGTTTTATGACGGAACTTAGTAGGTATTTCATAAAAATAATTTAAATGGAAAAAACTTGAATCTATCTTCACTTCACTTCACTACATAGTATAAAGCAAAGTCGCTTTCCGCTTCCCGCGTCTGTATGTATGTATGTTTGCTTATATCTTTAAAACTACACAACGGATTTTAATGCGGTTATACATATAAACCTTCCTCCTGAATCACTCTATCTATTAAAAAAACCGCATCAAAATCCGTTGTGTAGTTTTAAAGATATAAGCATACATACAGACGCGGGAAGCGGGAAGCGACTTTGCTTTATACTATGTAGTGAAGTGACAATAGATGTTATTGTTATTGTAGAGCTTGTGTTGGCGACTGTACAAATATCGAGCAATCCGAGGACATAAAGTTTTATCATGTGAACCGAGCATCTGGGCTAATTCCTTGTGTCGTGGATGTAAGCTTACCTCACAGTATTGTGGACGGAGTATTAATGTTGTATTGTGCTCGTAGTTATATAGTTGGTTTGAGGTTTATGGCAATTATTAATGGAGGCAAGGAGGAGTTTTTTTATGTATATACTTGCTTTTATCCGCGACTTAGTCCGCGTAAACTCGAGAAATCGATTTTTGACGAAAACAAAAAATATAAAAAATGTCATTTATGTCCGTCCCAAGACTTTAAGATATCTTTATTATGAAATTTTACACATACATACAGATAGACAGAGTTACTTTCGCATTTATAATATCAGTAAAGATTGATTACTTCGTAATCATCATCATGACCCGAACAACGTCTTCTAGTAACCTTTATCAAGTCGTCTTTTAACAGACAATAACAAAAGAAAAAGTTGTTAAGGTGCGACCAGACATCGCGCGGCATTTGCAGGACGCAAGTTTATCGTGCGAACGAACAATAACACCGTTTGCGCGCGGCAGGTAGCTGGCGGTTGCCGCGCGCGGCTGTCGTCCAAACATTGCGCAGCTTGCAACAAATGTATGGTAATACCTTTAAAATAAAGATTTTCAGAAAACAATACTATCAAGCGTTAAAATAATATATCTGGATTTTGCAATATTTTTCCCTCAACAAAATGTGAGAGTGGAATAACGGTCGAAAACTTTAATCTCTTACGTTTCTATTGTAAATTTCAGTGCTGTTGTTGGTACTAGTAAAATCGCATTACATTGAAGCAGCGCACAGTTACACACGAATAGTTCTGTGGATTGTGATGCGAATTTAATACTTTTTAATTCACGTTGAATGATGTCGTTGAACAAAAGCTTAATTTGTTGCGCTTTACCGAAATAACTGACCTAATTTTATGATGAAATGTTTAATTGTTTGTGTAAATGATTAATTGAATACAGTATCGAATACAGTATGAAATTACAGTCGTCGCCCTTTCTTTTTTTTCTGTTTTTTTGTTTCACTTATTTTTGGTGTTGCATGCTAATGCAAGTCAACTGCGTGATTGAACAGGCTTATAGAAATCTACTAAACATGCTCACAAACTTTCGTAGTTTAGGCCATGTATGTTATATACTACTAGCTGTCCCGACAGACGATGTCCTGTCAAACTTCAATAATCACACAGAAAAAAGCACTTTCAGTTTTTCCCGTTTTTAAGCCACCCTTATCACTTAGGGGTGTAAAAAAAACTTTACAACCTATTCTCAGACCTACTGCATATACTACACATAAAAAAATTATACAAATCGGTCATGCCGTTACGAAGGAGTTTGGTTTCAAAACACTGTGACACGAGAATTTTATATATTAGATTAAGTTTATGAATGTTTATTGATCTATTTGTACTCGTTGCTTGGAGCAAATTCGTATCTTGTATGCCTTTAGGGTAACAATGTGTTTTAGGTACTATGAACAAACCCTGTTTCCTCATACGAAAGAGAACAACACCTTCATAACTTTATAATGAAGTCTCTACAACATACCTAGAAATTTACCTTCGGGCGTTGCTTTAACCCATTCATCTAAAATATCTCCGTAAACAGAGTACCTATTGTAGCTTATTTATTTCCACGCCCGGGGTTCATTCCTCAGGAGGCTGAATGTGCCGTAAATCCAGCCTAATTTATATTGTTCCATGGAAAAGTAAAAGAATAGTATTTTATTTACTTGCATCGGAAATAGAATTGCTTAAAATAGATCTAAACATTCGCAAGTGGTTACGAGTATTATGCAGGTGAATTTGCTACGTATGCTCGAAACGCAAGTGGTTTATATCCAAGTCGTATTCTGTACAGTGTGCGGCTTATGTTGGAGAGAGTATAACTATGAAATTTTGCGAAGAGAGAAGTATAGGATCACGACTGTAATCCCCAAGTACGGACATCTTTTCTGACTTCTTGGCGCTCGGATCACTTTCAACTTGCCACATATGGAATGCTTGCACTTCCATTACCCCCGCCTCGATTACCCCCTATAGACATAAGACATAAAACTAAGCGAATCTGAGTGCCTGGAGATTTGAGAAGATGTCTACCGTTCTTGGAGTATACAGTTGTGACCTTGTTTGTTTTCAAGCTGCTTGGTCTTTTGGTGATTAGAACAAAATGCTGGTTGGTGCTGTTTATATTTTTTTTATATTTACAGTACAAGATAATCATCCACAGACAAAACAGTTTGTTAGATTTTTATTTGAAACCAGCACCAAAACGAAGTGCAGACATTTATTGACAACCTTCTAGTTTAACACAATGTGCCATAGCAACACACGAGAGCAGAGCTCGTGTTTGTACGCAAATTGCGGAGACGGTTCAATTCCAATATAGTTCTCGTTGTAAACCTCGTATCAATGCAGAGCAGATGCTATTCTCAGATTGAAGTGAAGAATTTCCACTCAGCCGAATTAAATTAATAGAGCATATGCCAATATTGATAGAGAATTTAATACTGAATTTTGACTGGTCTCACAGCTTAGTAGCTTTGCTGAGCTGTAAAACATAGTGATGAACATAGATAAATAAATAAATAAATAAATATTGGCGGACTTTACACACAGCGCCATCTAGCCACAAACTAAGCAAAGCTTGTACTATGGGAACCAGATAACTGATTTTGTGTCTGGGTGTTCTATTGAATTATATGTAGGTATTGACTGGCCTCACAGCTCAGTTGGTAGTAACTCTGTCTTCTGCGCTGTAGGTTGTGAAACATTTTGTAATGAACATAGATTTTTGTACTGTGTCTGGGTGTTAATATTATATAATAAGTATGTATTTACAAAAAAATAGTATATACCTAAGTATTCTATCAGTTATCAGGTGTCCATAGTGCAAGCTTTGCATAGCTTGGGGCTAGATAGCGTTGTGTGTATTAATTTATTAGTATCAGTGTTTTAATCTACTAGTATTTTTTATTCATTTAGCTTTGATATCCTAACAACTATGAGCGTTCAAAGTTGTGCTCAGAACTTTATTAAGTTCGTTACGATGGACAGCAAACTAAGGCTTAGAGAAATGCTTGGCCACAGTTTATAAAGTTATATTCATTTGAACTTTCTATTGACTTTATTTTATCTTTTGTCACAAGCTAATACTTCTAATTAAGACGAGTAATAAAGGTTTAATCTAGATAAATTATAGACAGAATACAATTCGTTAGTTAATCATACTAGCTACTTTAATTAAAGACAGTTTTCTTTTTAAGTTTGATGTAATTTCAAGTATCACCTTAATGTTAGACATTTTATTTCAAACGTTTCAAATTGATTCAAGTTAAAAGGATTATGTGTCATATTTACAGCCTGGTACAAGGCTATAAACCAGTTTAGGCACCTATACCTACGCTTCCAATGCCAGTAAGTGCCTAAACTGCATAAAAAGCGTAGATATTAGGGCATTCAGTACCATGATATGATATTCATGGTATGAATATCATATCATGATAATCATATTTTTACAAAATAGCTCCCCTGGAAAAGACTGCACTTTAATAATATTATAAATAATGTTGACGTTTCTATAAATAGATAAGGGTAAATAGGCAGCAACGTCTGAGATTACAGTTACCTAATATCTTCAAATCTACTGATTAAGAATCCGATTTTCCGAATCTGAAGACTCTTCAGCTTTTTCTCATTTTCTATAAAACGGTTGCCGCCACAGAGCGACCACAATATAACTAATCACATGAGCACGATATAAATGACAGCCTCAGCTTTTTAGGAAGTTGTTTACCGAAAATGTTTTGTTTCGCGGCGCACTCTGTTTACAAATAAAGTATTTAATTACGGTTTTTCCTTCGTTTCTTTACCTTTAACTCCAGTTTTACCTTAATTTCTTGCTACAGTCCCGACTTATTACAACTCCCTTTTGACCCTTTTCAAGGTTTATCAAGTTTGGAAAGAAAGACGCGCAAAGGAACAATAAAATAAATGCCCAAGTAACATAGTTAGAATTATTTCGAGACTTATCAAAAGTAATATAAGTAATGCAATCAAAGTAACTATGATATATGATTTCTTGATTCCATTTTTTCCTGTTTAGCATTTGTTTATCAACCGATGAAAAAAAAATTCTTAATACGACAACGTCACACGTGGTTTTTGTGGTTTTTTTTTGAATTGTAGTTTGTACCTCACGTTTTCTTTTTTTGCTTTTTGTTTAATTTCACCTAATATTTGACGAACTGTGTGTTATTTTTGTACAAATCTGTAACGTGCTAATCGTTTTTTTTCGGTTTTTTAAACCAGTGTGGAGAAACTAAAATATATAGGTAAGATAAGACGTTTATAAAGAAAGTATGAGTATGGGATCTTTCGTAAACGAGACGCTAAAAACAGGTGCTAACCCGAACTCAAGAAAGGCTCTATTCAAAGAAAGGTTTATTTGCTACGGCCTCTGAATACAAATAGACCAATCACGTTCTTTAGTCCGTCGTTTGCTTCAGTAACCAACCATTCACTCTTTTTGTCAGAGCTTTGATTAATTGCTTGGTTTATACAAACAGCTGCTAGTTGGAGCATCTGAGTTCATAAGTTATTTACATTATACTAATATTAACTTACATTAGGTACATTAAAGTAAGGCCGGTAATATACCCGTTGAAACATCAATAAACAGTACCTGGATGAGGTTTTCTTTGTATTTAACTGCCTGAAAACACGGATAAAATGACGACACTAAAAATGAAACCTAGCTAGATGGATTTATCACCCCCGAAAACACATGCATACTAAATTACATGATAATCGTTAGTGCCATTTCCGAGATTCATATTATATACTAGCAGACCAGGCCACGCGTTGCTGTGTCAACAGTTTGCAATAAAATAATATTGCGACTATAAATTGAGATGTAAGCTATCATAAGTAGGATCAAACTGCACACCGTGAGAAAAGTTTGATTAAAATCGGTTAAGTAGTTTAGGAGTCCATGGCGGACAAACAACGTGACGCGTAATTTATATATATTAAGAAGAAGATTATAATGTACAGGAATTGCTCGTATAACGGTATTAGATTAGATAGATTGATGTATTATGATAGCTAAAACAGTTTAAAAAGTTTATGTTGCTTTTTGAAACCATATTTACTGGTCGATTTATATTGAATGACAACATTGATACTCGTATTAGAAAAAAACATGATGCTTACACAATATAAAATACTTTTCTGTAGAGGTAAAAATGAGCCGGTCGACCTAACTACGATCGAGACTCGTTGATCAGAACCATCGGAGGCGTCCAATAAATCGAATTTCAAGTTTAAATTCTGATGCAAATCAATTGAGGTTGATTTGAATTTGCGTTCGTGATTTCGATATGTATTATACTAGTACGTATATCTATACTAATATTATAAATGCGAAATTAACTCTGTCTGTCTGTCTGTGATGTTATCACGGCCAAACCACAGCACTGGACCGATTGTGACGAAAATTCATAAAGAGATAGTTTAAAGTCTTGGGACGGACATAGGAATGTCATTCAACTTCAATCTTCTAGTCGTCAAAAATCAGTTTTCTAAATCTAGACAAAGTCAAGGGTAAAAGCTAGTAGTATTATAAATATATTAGTTAGATACGATTAATTAAACATACATACATTAAAACATAAATGGTGTAAAATTATCTCTGACTGGTATCCCAGAGATGGCAGGAGAAGTAGAGGACGTCAACAAACAAGATGGGAAGATGATATGAAACTCTGGATTGGCTGGATTTCACTGGAGACGAGCTGCAAGCGACAGATCCCAATGGAAATTGTTAGAGGAGGCCTATGCCAAGAGGCAAACTGAGCTTCGGGACATATTATAACAAGAACATAATTGCATTTATACATAAGAGAAGTTCAGAATAAAAAGGCTTATTATTATTACATTAAAACATAGGTTCATTAAACTGAAGACTTCAATGTTCCAAGAGCAAACATTGTGGTCAAAGACAATTCAGAATTTAGCTAGTTGAAGTGGAAATGAACGGCGTCGAGATCATTTGCATGAAATTTGAAATTGCTATTACTTAGTAGGTACAGGTACATATAGATCTGAAATCTCATATAGGCTAATTATTATTATCTAGGCGTAGATTTTAGCTGTTTATTATCTGACAGTCACAATGGGCTATTTGACAAGATTTTAAAAGCCATTTTAGATTATTCAGTAATGACTATGGAACCCATAAAACAATATTATTTTCAATTCTGTTAAGTATTGGCCGTAAAAATTTTAATTAAATATCGTCAATTTAAATAACCCGCAAAAACGCTTCTTTCTGCAAATGGCGTCGCACTAGTTTCGGTGACGTCACATGTTTGTCAACAAGTAAATAAACGTCTAGTTTTTAATGACAGGCAATGACATATTGACAAGCATCATCATCGTTGATTTGACCACCGTTTACCACCATCCTGACCGTTTTGTGTCACGTGACTGGCGTTGAAAAATTGATAATTTTAATTATGGGTTTTTGAATAAATTATTGTTTTTTTTTTCAAGTTATTTTACTCCATACCGCTTTTCGAAGGCATAATTTACATAGATTACTATCAATAACACTTTATTTTTCATACTGTCAAATAGCCTATTATCGGTTAGCTCCAAAAGATTCTAACTTAATGGCGATATCTGTTGACATAGTAACGCGTGGCCGGGTCTGCTAGTTTATTATATTTTAAGCTTATAATTTACACAAGAGCATAGCGCTAGCTATACATTATCTTGACTCATTACATTGTACAGGGTGTATCAAGACTACTTCCGAAAACGGATATTCAGACCATGCATCTTAATCAATTATCGCCGAAAAATCAAAAGCAGATATGGTAACTTTATAAACTTTATAATTTTGGCGTTTTATAATCCCGTTACCAGAATGAAGACAATATGTTGTCACTTAAGGCTTAATTTGTTAGCTGCTATTAAAGCATCTATTGCCCGTAGAACTGCAATTGACGTAGAATTTCCAAAAAAAAAAACACTTTGTTATAATATAAAAACAATCATAAAGTTGAATATCCTTCAAGATTAAACAATTTGGTGTTTATTATGGACATTTGTATGGATATGTGTACTTGAATTATTAGTTTTCGGGAACAGGCTTTATACACACTGTACCATGTTATATAATACAGGTACTTCCGCTGTAATAACAGGCTTGAAACTCTCGAGCGCCCATGACAGCTTGAATTTCAACTCTATTTGAAATTGTATGATGGGACTTCAGAGCCACGCTCACGAACCGCTACTTTACCATTTTCTAACTGATATTTTATTAAATAAAAACGAGTCAGTCAAATGTAGAGAGATATGCTGAGAATCGATAGGTACATATAAAAATACCGGCCTTCGTGCGCGAGTCCGACTCGCACAGTCGGACTCGCGCACGAAGGGTTCCGTACCTATAAAAATCGGCAAAAAAAAAACACGTTTGTTGTATGGGAGTATACCTAAATATTAATTTTATTCTGTTTTTAGTATTTATTGTTATAGCGGCAACAGAAATAGATCATCAGTAAAATTTTCAACTGTCTTGCTATCACGGTTCATGAGATATAGCTCTGTGACTGACAGACGGACAGACAGACGAACAGCGAAGTCTTAGTAATAGGGTCCCGTTTTTACCCTTTGAGTACGGAACCCTAAAAAAGGATAAATAGAAATTAGTTTTGGTATTTTTAGGGCGTTTTGCACAACACTCGCAAATAGTTTTAGGTTTTTGTATTGATTTAAGATAGTTGTACAGACTGTTTATTTAAATAAAAAGATTGAACAACTTCTCGTACCTTTCACTCATTCTTTGAGATCATTAAAATTGACCGTTTACTGTCATTTGGAGATTTAAAAAATCGCGATTCAAACATCCATAATTTTTGGTAAAAATAGCAAAAGACTAATTTATTTAAATACTAGTGTCAGGCAGGGGCTTCATTCGCATGTTACTCGAATAAAAAGTCATTATACCATTTCAAGTCAAGAAAGTCTATGGAATATTTCATCCAAATGGGTCAAACCGTTATGGCGTCAGTGAACGATAAACAGTCCAACTTTCGAATTTGTAATGTTAGTAGGATTAGTTTTCTATGACGAACCTCAAACAGAACTGACGAACTTTATGTAATTAGCAAAGTTTTGCGATAACGACGTATTTTATCTAATACACATAGTTCTTACCAAGTCATTACTAAATTCAAAACTTTCACTCCCTCACACACACTTTTACATTATAATTATCCGACTGAATTCACAGATCACTTGGTAGTAGCTTTACCTTCAGCGCTGTTGTAGGTTCGATTTTCACATAGGACAAAGGATATATCTACAAATCTATATCTACTTATATCTACAAAGGACAAACATTTGTATGGTGAATAAAGATGTTTGTTATATGTTTGCAACCCATCACATATGGAAGCTATTATTGCAAAAATGAGCATATGCCAAATGTCATGTTTGGACATGCCTCTGACCCTTATTACATCTAAAAGGATCTCAGCGCCCGGTACGGTTGACATCTCCTGTCTACCGTTCTTGGAAATCTGTCTTGTGACTCAACAAAATATTGGTGACTCGCAGACCCTCGACAGACGTTGAAATCCGAATTTGAATAATCTCATAGAGTAATGTTGCTATGATGACTGATGTCAGATTTTTGCACACCAACGCCATCTATACCAAAATCATCCCTTTTTCATTTTAAAGATGTTTTTCGTATTTTAAAGTAGTCTATTCCGTCTAGCCAATTTCATCTTAATCCATTTTATCGTTTAGGCCTGATTGAGGCACAAACTTACCAAACAAACTCACAAACTATATTATAAGGAAGGATTGGTATTGATAATAAATAGTTGGTAGCAAAAAGTGCATTGTACAAAGTTACAAGCACAAAGAGCAAATACATAGATCGATGTCGACTGAAACGGTTTCATGCTGATATGAATATTTTAGCTAGGTGGATTTATGTTTACCAGACACGGAGCGGGACCGGGAATCGTAGCTGGGATTGTGATTATCTCATTGTAGCTTCCCCTAGATTAAGAAGGTGCTTTTATCATTATAGTGCTGAGCTTGGCATTGTAAAAGATCAGGAGGGTTTTACTATCCAAAAAGTGTCAGTTTTGACATTTGGACGATACGTTGCCGATACGATAGTGGTTCGTGCTTAGGCCACGGGTTGTGTTTCTGTCAACGAAGGACCTACCAGTCGATAGACAACTTTTCCTCAACTCATATATTGATATAAACCTTGCATATAGATTTCAGCTCATCATTTGAATGAATTGGTTTTACAATGACCATAGACAGCAAGGTAGAAGCTTTTGCCTCACTCAATACTAAAGACGACTATAAAATATTTGAACCATGATCAGTGTTACAAACTAATAACATTTATGGCAACATACTGCATCTTTCAAAATTTTCTTTAGAACGCCTCTACTAGAATGTTCCATGACCAAACCGGCAAGGGAATAGCGATAGTTGCAGAACTTTTGAGTCTGCATAGTTTTATTATAATAAACTATACAAATAATATTTTTACACTGTCATGAATGAATCAATGAAAATAATGAATCAATGTAGTGTACGCCAATAATAAAAAATGTCATGTTATAATAGGAAAACATCGTGAAGAAACAAGTTAGTATTTTTATAAGCTGCGACGGACTTGCAACCTATCAAGTATGGAATGCGTTAGTAGTTAATGCAAAATGTGGGCTTGTTCCAAATGTAAAGTTAGAACGTGTATCTGACTACCACCTTTATCTTCAAGGATTTTAGAGCCTTGAGATCTGAGAGGATGTCTATTGTGGGTACTTGGGGATTACAGTCGTGATCCTTTTTTTATTGTTAATGATGTTTCCATTTTATGGCACGCTGTAGTCGGTTAAGCTACTTCTAGAGCCGGTCGTATAATTGTTTATCCTAATCGGTATTTTTAACTAGATAATGTTTTCATTAGTGTCCGACTGAAAAAGGTTTTTCAGCTGAAACCGAAACTAAAACCGAAACTTACTTAGACATCCCGAAACCGAACGACATTCCCGACATTAGGCAAAACCGAAACCGAACTTTCGATCGGTCTCTACTTTTCATACGTTAGGTAGGTACGAGAAGCTGTCTAATGTAGTAGGTACCGATGGCTGTATTTTCCCCGGTACAGTAACGCCCATGGTGTTTGTACTTTGCCTTTGACTCTGAACACATGACATCCAGCAATTGTTGGAGTTCAACGGCCGATGGTACAACTTTTTCAACCATTAATATTGATCGCGTAATAGCAGGCCATGTAAACTTTGTTGTTCTTTCGTTTTCATTTTACTTTATCGAAGGTAGTCCACGCCAATTATGTGAATGATGTGTTGTTCGATGTTTCAATTTGAATATTTTAGTGTTATTGTGAATCCGATAGGTTTTTATTTTATGTAGATAGGTATACATAATATCCAACTGTATTTTACTTTTTGGTGCACTAATGTGAACTATATCTAGGTTTATGTAGGTATATTTATTACTAGCTGACCCGCGACAGACGGTGCCCAGTCCAAACTTCAATAATCGCATAGAGAAATGCGCGGCGCTATGACTGATGTCAGATTTTTTGCACACCAGCGCCATCTATACCAAAATCATCCTTTTGCGTGTTTTAAACATTTTGGGGATGTTTTTCGTATTTAAAAAAAATCTATGTTTTATTCGGGCATTATTCTGTCGGGAGACACAAACTTACAAACAAAATCACAAACTTTCGCATTTATAATATTACTAGCTGCTCGCCCCGACGAGTGGATAAAAACTTGAGAGGTGTCAAGGGACACCCGGATGGAACGAAGTTCTCACAAAATAACGTGGGACAAGGGAAGGGGAATCAACTTTGACTTCGACCTCGACCTCGACCTCGAATTCGACTTCGACTTCGACTTCGACCTCGTCTCGACCTCGACCTCGACCTCGACCTCGACCTCGACCTCGACCTCGACCTCGACCTCGACCTCGACCTCGACCTCGACCTCGACCTCGACCTCGACCTCGACCTCGACCTCGACCTCGACCTCGACCTCGACCTCGACCTCGACCTCGACCTCGACCTCGACCTCGACCTCGACCTCGACCTCCACCTCCATCTCGACCTCCACTTCCACCTCGACCTCGACCTCGACACAATTAATAGATATATATATTAATAGATATACTATAGCAAAAAAGTGTCGTGACAACTTTTCGTGACAACTTTTCATGACAACTTTTCGTGACAACTTTTCGTAAGAATTTTTTCCGTCTAGCCCCCCTTTCACAACGCGCGATAAGGAACTTCGTTCCAAAAAGTAGCCTATGTGTTATTCTGATGTATAAGCTATATTACTGTAAAGCTTCATCTAAATCCGTTCCGTAGATTTTGCGTGAAAGAGTAACAAACACACCCAACCACTCACAAGCTTTCGCATTTATAATATTAATATTAGTAGGATTATGATAGTAACTTAATGCCTTGTTATGTTTTATATGTTAGTTAAAATATCAAAGCGGATTTTGCCTCATCTGAAAGCCAAGGCGAAGCTAATCTAAGCGAACTAAACTTGTTACGTTTTTGTTTCAAAGCAATTTCAAGAAAAAAACTTTAAGTGGATCTTCAGTATAAGAAGATAACTATAATACTGCAGTACCTACGTACAATACCTACCTATTATCAAGAATCACTTTGTCGCGAGAGCCGCCTACGGGCTTGCATGGCGGAAATGGGACGCGCATTCTCACATTTTCTAAGAAATAGACGCAAAACTCAGTACAAATAGATTATGTAGCATTATTTCTTACTGCAGCTTATAATGCCGATTGAGCTACTAAAAAACCTAATTAGGGAAATACCTATTATGTTTAATATCAACCAATTGGAATACCTAGACATAGACATCAATGTATTTGCTACTTTAGCTGAGAAAAGAAAAACAATTTCGAAAAATTAAATGACCATAAAATAATTACATTAAATAAAGGTAGTGCTGTATGCTACGGCAGCAAAAAAGTCCCAACTCATCATTTCAATCACTAGAGGTCAGCGTTGTTTTAATGTCGAGAATAAACATTATTATTTTTGGCCAGTTCCAATACCGAGTTGATACCGGCAAAATCTACTAAAAACACAGCGCACCTTCGTTTCTTATTTTAAACCCGGTTCGTGTGTGATCATCGGAATACCCCTGTTAATAAATTAACAGGAGGTAACTAGGTATTTGGATCCTGCAGCAATATAAGTACATACCTACCCAGCATATTTACTCTTAAAAGTTGTTGCTCTCGACCTCACCTAAATACGGATTCGTATATTTTAGATTTCTCTGTGCCAATCTCCGGCGAAATTAAATTCATTTATGTATACCTGCCATTTTAGTGGCTGAGCTTGGAACATTTCTAGAATGGAAACAGTTTAAGGGGCTGCCAGTCGACGATTGCTCTTTTTCGGAACGAAAAAAGTAATACTTCTGAACAAGCCACATCTCCTATTTTTATAAATATATTACTTCAGGTTCCTACCTAGATTTCTATTAAGCTGAAAACATAATAGCAGAAACTTTTCACGATAAAAATATTATTTCAAAATGATACGTTTTAGAATTTATGATCGAAATATCTTATATACCTACTATTAAAATCAACTTGTGATTTATTGTTAAAGATAGGTAATATGTAGATCTAGATTTCTATTAGGATAGATTTTTGATAAGTAATTATACATAATTTATATCATTAATTTATTCGTAAAGCTAAGGCGGACCACGCGCGGACGTGTGTTTGTCATCATTGCAGCGGTCGGTAGAATTATTTATCGAAGTGATTAAAGATGGGTACATCTTTATTTACATATACTATACATTATAAAATAGGAGATGTGGCTTGTTCACAAGTATTTATTTTTTCGTTTCGAACAAAAATAATCGTCGACTGGCAGCGTCTTAATATAAACTGATAAAAGGTATTTATATGATTTCATGAATATAATATATTATTCAATTGAAAATGTTACCATTTAATATTATTTGATAAATAAGTTTTTTTTATGTATGTATCTATGTACCTACCTACACCAATTATTCCGTTACGGCTGATTCAATAACGTTTATTTCAATGTCCTGTAGAAGATAGTTTCTAATGTTTTTCTATATAGGTACTTGGTAAATGTCAACGATATCGCATAGTTAAGTAGTTTTCCATTAGGTTTTTTTCATTATTATTACATAACAATAAATCTTTTATATAAGAAAAAATATATAATACCTACGTAGTTGAACTCATTGTCATTGAAACTGGTTTTTGTTTTTTAAAACAACAAAAATATTGGAGTTAATTACAGTTGATATGAATAGGTTGATCTTACCCACCCATTTCAAGTTTATACTAACATGTCTTATGAGAATTAAATAGCCGTCACTAGCAGGTCTGCGGATGTTATCACGGTAATTGGATAGCAGCTGCATAGTTTAGCTTATAGAGCAGTGTATATGAAGAAATAGTGTTTCAACTCCTATACCTATAGGTACTTCAGTATCTAGGTACCTACTTATTTTCTAAATCTCTTACTAAAAGTTTAAGCCAAATGTAGGTGGTGGAGAATAGTATGTGTACTAAGTATAATTTTCTAGCCGTGGTTGTTGTCTGATTCTTCTTAGCTTGATCGCGAGGAACAGACATAGCTTCACCTACCTCCTTAGACGTTTCAAATTGATCTCTATGATTTTATTGAAATATTTAAATATATTATAATAATTATGATACATTTTGACGTTGACTTTGTTCAGGAAAGTAGCAAGGACAGTAATATCGAAGTAGCATCGCTTTTTCAGCGAAGGTACGCATAATTTTACTCAACGTATGGTGCATACAAAAATGTAGGGCATCAGCCAATATTGATCACAAGTGTGTGCTCCGCTGTAAGGCTCGAGCGATCGTCCTTCCTGCCATAAAGAGGTTACGACCTTACAACGTCGTGTCAGGCAAACCAACCGTTAATACTGCCGTCCGATCACTAAAACGCCGTTATGTAACATTTGACTTTGACACGTCTTTATCACGTTTATACCTTTAATTTACTTTACCGACGTTTAGCTATGTTACAATAACCATGGTCGCGGTCATCATGGTCTGCCCCGCGACCATGGTTATTGTAACATAGCCGAAACGTCGGGAAAGTAAATTAAAGGTAATTACGTGATAAAGACCCGTGTCAAAATCAAATGTTACTTAACGGCGTTTTAGTGATCGGACGGCAGAATATTAATCAACTATAATTTACTTACACTGTCTGCATACTAGTGTAGAACTAGGTGAATTTACAACAGGTGAATCTTTGAATGTCAGAACCGGCTTTGAAGACCGCCCAGTGCACTGGCATTGAAATCATTTTTTACGAAATAAGCCGGCTACTCCATCTCGGGGGCGATGGGTGACTTTACAGTTCAGGGATAGTGTTATTCCGACCATCAAACAAGTGAACAATTAGGTACAATAGAGAAATTATTATAAACCATAAGTATTGATGAGAGTGTTGACAACACTGTATCGCGTGAATTTTTATTTATAGCACACATTTTGTTTTGGAAGTTGGAAATTGACATTGGAAGTTTTTATGACTAATGAAAACTTTAGGAGCCGTGTTGACTCGATCCTGGCTTTCGATCCAAAGGTTAAATTTCTGTGGAGCAATGTATTTTTATGAACTATTCGAAAAATAAATGTGCACAAAATCAAGAAAATCAAAAGAGGGCATGTGCCAAAATGAAAGTGCGTCTAAAATTAAGATGTAATCCTCTTTTAAAAAAAAAAAAAAAAATTATGTGACACTTGTAAGTCTCCAAGCCGATGAAAGCAAACATCATGGATTGTGTAATGGAAGTGAGGCCACACCGACCGCACGCACCGACGGTTGCGGTGAGGTTCCATTAGGACACCGAACCCAAAGCAATGCTCCTAAATTTCTGGGGGCACGGCAGTGCCCCCGCCAAGTCAAGCAATAAAGCGGCACGGCTTTACCATCCTTTTCTCGAAGCAGTTCAGGCCATTTTCGACCCCCTATAACTTCGTTGTGGATAAAACTAGAAGCCTGAATTTTCAGTAACCAAGCAGTCACTATATAAACACGGTATATTTTCAATTTCATTCAATTTGAACCAGTAGTTTAAGAATTATAACTAGTCAAAGTTTCCTATTTTGTCACTCACTCACTCACTCACTCACTCACTCACTCACTCACTGACTGACTGACTGACCGATCATCAAAAGTTTAAGGCACTTCTAGCAGACATAGAAGCTTCAAATTTGAAACACAATTAGTGTTTAGTGAAAAAATCCTAAAAAAACCTGCCAAGTGCGAGTCGGACTCGCGCACGTTGAGTTCCGTACCATTATCTACAAATCACGTTTGTTGTATGGGAGCCCCACTCAAATATTTATTTTATTCTGTTTTTAGTATTTGTTGTTATAGCGGCAACAGAAATACATCATCTGTGAAAATTTCAACTGTCTAGCTATCATGGTTCATGAGATACAGCCCTGTGATAGACAGACGGACAGACAGACCGACAGACAGACAGACGGACAGACGTACAGATGGACAGACGGACGAACGGACAGTGGAGTATTAGTAACAGGGTTCCGTTTTTACTCTTTAGGTACGGAACACTAAAAAGTAGGGCTATCTACAAAAATAAATGAGATGCCATCAAAAACATAACTTGTAAAAAAAGCCAAGTCTCGCAACGCAACTCAGTTCTTCTACTGTAAAAAGTTGTGAGATCCATGTAATACCAAGTCGGTTAATGTATTCAGTCCCTACTTTAAGGGTCCTTCTGACTTATGTTATTACGTAATTAGCTAACCTTTACGTAATAACTTAAGACAGAAGGACCCTTAAAGTAGGGACCGAATACATTAACCGACTTGGTATTACATGGATCTCACAACTTTTTACGGTAGCAGAACTGAGTTGCGTTGCGAGACTTGGCTTTTTTTACAAGTTATGTTTTTGATGGCATAAAACATTTACACCATGTTCGATATTCAGACAAGCTAGATATCCTGAATTACCGAGTAAATTGCCATTCGTAATATACAGTCGCGATTATATATTTTTTTCAATACCTAACCATATTTATCTCCGTTTTTAGGGTTCCGTAGCTGAAGGGTAAAAACGGGACCCCTATTACTAAGACTCCGCTGTCCGTCTGTCAGTCTGTCACCAGGTTGTATCTCATGATCCATGATAGCTAGATAGTTGAAATTTTCACAGATGATGTATCTTTTGCCGCTATAACAACAAAAACAGAATAAAATAAATATCTAAGTGGGGGGGTTCCCATACAACAAACGTGATTGATTGCCGTTTTTTATAGATAATGGTACGGAACCCTTCGTGCGCGAGTCCGACTCGCACTTGGCGAGTTTTTTAATGATTAGGTTTATTCGAATAGGACTAAATATCAGCTGAATTACTGTCTATCAGTCATTTGAACTGAATGATGCTGTTTGCGATGATCGAACATTCCGATTTGTATCAATGGGTGACTGTTAATCCCTGATAGCCGAGGGAAGAAGGCACCGTTTTAAAATACCGTTCGGCGACTAACTAGAAACTACTAAGGTACTCACTTGAACATCGTTATACGTGAAAATAGGTATTTCCCTTCACGCAATCTCTACCATTTCATTGGCACTTGAGCCAACCCAATTCGAATTATTTGAAGGATCATCCCGTGCGAAAATATTAAACTTCACGAAAGATGCTTATAATAATAGGTATAACTGAGCGATACTCCAATATATCTTACCAGATGGCACCCTTCACCTGAGTGAATTGATTTTGGGATCAGCTTGATATTTGCTAAAAAAAATAGCTTTATGGAACATTGGCCATTATTCACGAGATTTGCACGTTGAAGAAGAGCTTTTATCAATTTTGAATGAAGAATTGAAGAAAGCAACAAATAATTAAGTTAAATACTTGTATAACTAAGGTTAGGTACTAGAAGGTTATATTTGAAACTAGCGACCCGCCCGGGCTTCGCACGGGTGCAATGCTGATACTAAGTATACTACAGAATGTCTTTATATAAAACGTTTTTTTTCACAGCTTTTTTTGACCCCTTCTAGTACAATTGCTGATTTTTGGAGTACAATTCCATAGATTTGTAACTGCATTAAAATTAACCCTTATCCACGGTGGGTCCGGCTGCGTAGTATCACACGATTTCTATGATTCTTTTTTTATGGAATAGTTAATAATGTTAACTTTTTTAATGAGGGATGACTGAGAGTGTTATAAACGTAAGAGTAGACACATATAATCAGAAAGCTTCGAACTGCTAAGCTATCGGGAGTTACACGTGTTATTGTAAGTCAACCATAAAAGATAGACATATGCTGTCGTGGGATATTTTTTATATAATTTTAAGGAAAACATTTCCGTCATACATGATTTTTGTGTAGCTTTAACCATTAAAGTTGCACACGCGACGGAAGCTTAAAAAATGGAGTAACTTCTCCCGTTTTCCCAACATTTCCCTTCACTGCTCTGCTCCTTTTGATTGTAGCGTGATGAAAAGTATACTATAACCAGCTCAGGAGTATGAAAAATAATTGTACCAAGTTTCGTTAAAATCCGTCGAGTAGTTTATGTTTCTATAACGGTTATACAGACAGACAGACAGACAGACAAAAATTTTACTGATTGCATTTTTGGCATCAGTATCGATCCCTAATCATCCCCTGATAGTTATTTTGGAAATATATTTCATGTACAGAATTGACCTCTCTACAGATTTATTATAAGTATAGATAGTCGCATTATAACTAATGCTCTACTTAGGTTTACAGACAGTACCTGGATGACCGAGCTTAGCTCGGTATTTCATTGCTTGAAAACAAGGATAAAACGACTTTTTAAAAAAATGAAAACTTGGCTAGATCGATTTATCGCCTCCGAAACAGATAGACAGATTAGATAATATATCTATACAAGACATGACACATTTCAAAAACGGCCAAAAGTTGAAATTAAATCGGCGATATTTTCAAAATAAAGATTAACATTTAAAATATAAAAGTCCGTTCAAGTTTTTATTAGGTATACCGCATCGACTGCAGACCGCAGACTGCCAACCGCACAGTCCAAGGCATATCTAATGTATCCTATTAAACCCTGGTAAAACTCAGTTTAGGTACATTCTATATACGTATCGGTCGGGTTAATTTGTTCAGTTCATTCGCGGTTAATTTGCATTAGTTTAGTTATGCGACGGACTGAGCGCTCTGCAGCCATTTACGAAATAGCAGATTATTTGTGTGATACTACCAATAAGGACCCATCGTCGTTAGGGTTTCATTTAAATGCAGTTACAGCAGTTCTATGGAATTGTACGAATTGTACTCCAAAAATTAAATTGTACTAGAAGGCCGGAAGTATCTTAACTGTCGAGTGATCGTTCGTTAAGAGATATAGAGAGGTCCAGAAGACTTCGCTGTTGTCCCTAGAGTTTGTACGAAGTGTCACTACAAACTGTCATAAACCAAAGTGGCAAAAAAGACAAACGCGTGCTTGGTAACAACAGCCGTCGTCGTCAGGGAATTTACCGCGAAAGTAATTTGGTAGCAAGTTGCAGGTACATACAAAGCCCTTAGGTGGACGGACGCCAGTGATTAGTTCCGTGGCCATTAGACTACGCTACCAACTAGAGATGTGTCTCTATATTATCCGTATCAAAAAAAAAAACAAAGATTCGCTTCAAAGTTATTCTTCCATCTTATTTTTGGTTATGCAGAATCAGAGAAAGAATTTCTTAGTTTTCCACACTTAAGACGAGTAATAAAAGTTTTTGATGAATGCAGAATCGTTTTTTCTCAATAACAACAAAACATACAGTTTTGTTTTTTATGACAAAAATAACTTAAGGATATAATCTAGATAAATTACAACAGAAACACGATTGGTGAAACTTTACTTGATAGATTTATTTTCCAAAGTTGGCTTTTCAAAAACACTAGATCAAATCTATGAATAGCTAAACAGTTCATTTTTATATAATTCGTTAGATAATCATACTAGCTAAGTAAATTACATACAGTTTCTTTTTAAATTTGATCGTTTAAAGATACCTATTGCAGATTATCACTTTTTCCGTCTTATCCGGGTAGACTCAGCCCATACAAAATAGTCAAAAATTTCACTTATCACCTTAAGACACATATTTTCGGCCATTTTAATTTGAATATATTTGACGATTGCATTTATGTGTTTTCTATAGGGTTTCTACTTCTTTTCACACTCAAAACACAGAATTTGCTTGTATCACTCTCCTTGCCGGTAAGTGTAAGTAATCTATTTTATACCTATGTACATTTTGCATCTCTTTACATTTTATCAGCTCGCTGATATTTGGGGGCACGGCAGTGCCCCCGCCAAGTCGAGCGCGAAGCAAACACTGCCGTACCATCCTTTACTGGAACCATTTCGCCGCATTTTCAGGCCCCTATTTGAGAACCTCTGGATAAGACCAGAACGCTGAAATTTTCGTCATCCAGTAAGCCATAATCACATACTTAAAATCCAAAATTTCAAGTCTGTAGGTCATTTAGTTACGAAGTTAAGCGAAAGCAAAGTTTCGCATTTTAGACAGACACTCACTCACTCACTCACTCACTCACTCATGATCATCAGAATAGAAATAGTACTTCCCATAAACTCAGAGAGCTGAAATTTGGTACAGAGTTAGGGTTTAATGGCCACATAAAGGGAAAACCATAAAAATTAGAATATTCGAAGATCTGGAGTACCTGGTGACCCTGATAAGAAAACACAAGAGCCTAACCAAACTATTAGAGATCGACATACCGCCTTTACAAAAAATATTCAACTACTGGACCGATTTGAAAAATTCTTTCACCATTAGAATCCTACATTATCCCTGATGAACATAGGCTATAGTATATTTTCAAAAATATTAGGGATCCGTATGAAAACATCGATAATGTAATCCAAAGTGTGAAAAAAATAAAAAATAAATCCTTATATTGCGTTTGCTGCGGAAATTATTGACAATAGAGCAAAGTAATGTACTACAGTTTTAAAGAGGACATCAATATCTACAAAAAAGTATGTAATACCATATGTCTAACTATTAGGGATCCGTATGAAAACTTCGATAATGTGTGAAAAAAATCCAAAAAAATCCTTATCTTATATCGCGTATTCTGCGGAAATTGTTGACGATAGAGCAAAGTGATGTACTACAGTTTTAACCCTATACTTGGCAGGAATTTTTATTTTAGAAATGTTGTTTTTTTTTGTATAATTTGTGATCTAGGGTCATTAATAGAAGGGATAGTATGAAAAAAAAAATTATATTATCAATACTTTTAGATTTATTGAATGTACCATATTTGGCACATTGCCAGATGTGTTATAATCAACTTTACTAAATCAACGTACCATATGTGTCACACTGCCAGGCTTATATACATTTGTGTTTATCACTTTATATAACAAAAATATTACATTCTTACATTAAAAAGTAACAAAAACATGCTAAAAATAATTTGCGATTACGTTATATTCATTTTCAATTTAGAATCTGTAGATAATATATATATAAGTATATAAAACTCTTTAGTATTCCCCTAATCCTTTCTTAGTTTGCACTTTTGTGAAATGTATGCACCTCCCTCTGCTAAATTTGAAAGTTGGGTAATGAGAAATTTAATCAAGCGTTTGAGAGAAGATAGGCGAGTATTATCAACAGCCCCGAAATGATGTATATGCCCCAAAACGATCTGCTAGATCAGAAAATGATTGTCAAAAATATTTTTCATCGCCTTCTGAAACTTCGGAAGAAGTGCTAGTTATTTATGTGCTGTAAAGATTTGTTTTTGCACATAGAGAGATGATGTCATCTAAGTAGAACAGCTTGAAGTATTGAATGTCACTCTTTCCTGCAAGTCAAACCCCAAAGAAGACATGATCTTTGACTTCAGCAGAACTAGTGAACTTTTTACAACGCCAATAAGGTGTTAGTCTTTGAGACCTTCCTTCGTGCCTAATACACTAGGTCTTATTGATTAAGTAGCTGCTTAGGGTCAAGGCTGCATACCTACAATAGGGAAGGTACTTGTTCAGAATCAACGGGCAATGAACAGTGATCGACAGCGATGACAGTTGATATTGTAGCAGAAATGTTGATGTAACAACTTGATTCATCTCATTATCAACATTTCATAAAAAGTATAGGTTTTCCAGTGAAAATAGCAATGGGAAAGTGTGAAGGCGGTGAACTGCTATCACAGCATTGCTATTGTTCATCATCTGATGATTAAATTTCGTCTAAATCTGACTTGCCCCCGACTTGAAGATAAGACCCACAAGTTGACGAGGTCGATGTTGCTGCTGCTGATATAGTTGCGGCACCTGTGGCACTAAAATGTCATTTTAGCAAGTACTTCGCATCAAACTGACACCTTACGTACATTCTTATCTCTATAATTTCTTGACAATTAAAGCTCAAGCTTGAAAATTTTATTACAATTGGTGAATTTCGATTTATTAGAGCAACGATTAGAATGCTATCGTCGAAAAAACATTCATACTCGCATAAAAGGGCCGACGACACCTCCGAGTTGTCAAAGAGATCTCGCTTCGCTCGATCAAAAATCATAAATGTATGTAATTTTGAAAAAATATAATTTATACGAGTATGGCAATGTCACATATCAGGTACATAGTAAAGATAAACTTGAATGGCGCTCATCTGGCAATGTGACTTATTTGGTACATCATGAAAAACCAGTTGATTGCATGCCATTGTAATTCATTTAGGTACATGAAAATATTAATTTCGGGTGTAAAAAAATGTTAACTATTACATATCAACCGTTTTTGACAGAAATACTAAAAAAATACTAGTAATATTTAATTTTTTTACCCTGCGGTGCCAAGACTCCTGTCACTGGTCAGCTATCATTCGCTCTACTTCAAATTGAGAGTTGCAAATCATCAAAAAGTATTTTTTAGTAGAATTGGGACAATATTTTCTAAATTATGTAATATTTAAAATAGATTAAAAATATTTTTTCACGCGTTGGGAATTTTTGAAAGTTGAACGTACCAAATTAGGCACTCTGTCAAGTATAGGGTTAAAGAGGACATCAATATCTACAAAAAAAGTCTGCGATACTAAATGTTTTATTAGGGATCCTTATGAAAAATTCGATAATGTAACCCAAGATGTAAAAAAATTACCTATAATATCATTATTACATCCGTGCGACGCCGGGGCGGACTGCTAGTACGCAATAAAATTCAAGGAAAACTCTGGATAAGACTAGGCTGGCTTTTATACTTACTTATACTTACAAGTTTACAAGAAGAAATAGTCGAACGATTAACTTTATTCTACTCGAACATTACACAAATTGAATAAACAAATTAACAAATTAAATAAACTAAAAATTAATTTCGCTCAAAATTTGATCAAAATATAATGCATTGGACTAAGAGTTGCGGTGATACCCGCACACGTCGCTAGATGGCGCTGACTGTATTTTAAACGCGCTTACGATTTGTTTTTATAATAAAAAAACTACTCATAAAAAGAAAAAAAAACTGTGTCAAATAAGAAAATCTAATAAAATAAATCAATAAGCCCACGTTTCTACAAAAAGAAGTGAAATCCCACCAAAAACATTCTGTAAAAAACTAGCCAAGTCTCGATGGAGCTGCTTGTTTATCTCTAAAAAGTAATGAAATCTAGACAAAGTCGTGTCAAGTCTGAGGTTCTTTACTGCGATTTCATTATTATTATAGAATGTTATGTGACTTGGCCGTTGAAGAGTACACAAGGGTATAAAACCAGGTGCTCCATGACACCATTGCACCAATCTGTCGCCAGAACCGCTACCCATTAACGATGGAAAATTGCCACTTAGAAAACGTTGATTCAATAACCAGTCAATTGTAGGCTTGATAAAGCTGCGTATTTCAATAACACTTATGTAAAGGCGAGCCTGAAACAAACAGTATAAAAAATACGTCTATTTTATGTTAGATCGGTGGTCGATTTGACGCTCCAAAAAGAAGACAGCAGAAGTCAGCATTGTCAATGCTGAATGCATGTGTTGCACGATCAACAACAGCCTAAAATAAGACACTAGCGTCCAATTACCAATACCTGTATTGGCTATTATCTCGCTTAACAAACATAGGTAGTTACAACAGATATTACATTACGTGTAAACAAAATTGACTTGTACCCACTAACGTATAAAGAATGTTCAACGGCCAAGTCACACAACATTCTATAATAATAAAGAAATTGCAGTAAAGAACCTCATACTTGACACGACTTTGTCTAGATTTCATTACTTTTTAGAGATAAACAAGCAGCTCCATCGAGACTTGGCTAGTTTTTTACAGAATGTTTTTGGTGGGATAATCTGTTGTCTAACTTGGACAGAAGTTACTGCTGCGAAACTATACTTGCAAATTTTCCTAAAATTTACTGCAAAATTTGAGACATGGTGCCTGGTTGTACTGTCCCGGTACCACAAAAGCTAGAATCACGAGAGAAAAAGTAAACTAAGAAAACACATTTATTTGTCCCACTCCCAGAAAAGAGTTTATCATTTCTAGAAACTAAAGGATTTTTACGTCTCCGTATCCGTATCCGCAAATCGTAATCCAGCTCATCACTGCTTCCCTGTCGTTGACAGATGACTTTCAGTTAGGTACCGTTAAAGACGTTACCCAAAAACCTTGAGGAAATAGAGGTTATTTGCTCGTGTCATTAACACGGTTAGCCGTGACACCACGATGTGTGGTAAGTTATACCGTCACTTATTTTGTAGCCTAACTCTTTTGGATAATAGCGTTCTTTTTCTTTGTGTAAAAATAAATAAATAGGATCACGACTGTAATCCCCAAGTACGGTAGACATCCTCTCAGATTTCCAGACGCTTAGATCCTTTGAAGATGTCTAGTGGGAGCAGTCAGAGGCACGTCCAAACATTATATTTGGCACATACCCACATTTTGCAGTAGTTAGCATTACTTACGTGACAGGTTGCAAGCCCATCGCCGCTTAATAAGAATACAACTGGTTTCCTCACGATGTTTTCCTTCACCGTTTTGAGCACGTGTTTTTAATGCACATATCAATTTTTCGAACAGATAAATTCATTGAAGCATGGATTTGAACCCACGACCTTCAGAATGAAAGTCGCGGTACCTCCCACTCGGCCAACACGGTCTTTGTGTTAATTATTCACTAATATGATATTTTATTAAAAAGTCAAAACCAATGGTAGTCAGAGGCATGTCCAAACATTTAATTTGGCAATTTAAGTAATTTTTTAACTTCACATTTCATTCATAATCTACAAAAACCTCAATCAAAACTTTAAAAAATCCGATCAACTGAAAACTTACTCTTTCTTTTCAAGTCGGTAAAAAAATAATGACGGCATGGTTTTTTTATTGGCCACGGCAACGAAATAAATTCATTTTTTTAACCTACCTACTCAAGTTGCTAAATAAGGGGTAGGCTCAAGACACCTCATTAACTATTCAGAGAGCCAATTTTCCTCTTTCCTGCTGAAAAATGACAACCGCTTTACCTTGGAGCAAATTTTCTTGGCTACCTACTCAATTTCATTTCCTCGTTGTCTATTGGTAATTTATTAGTTTTTAGGGTTCCGTACCCAAAGGGTAAAAACGGGACCCTAATACTAAGACTTCGCTGTCCGTCTGTCCGTCTGTCTGTCACAGGGTTGTATCTCATGAACCGTAATAGCTAGACTGTTGAAATTTTCACAGATGTATTTCTGTTGTCGCTATAACAACAAATACTAAAAATAGAATAAATTAAATATTTAAGTCCCATACAACAAACGTGTTTTTTTGCCGTTTTTTGTAGATAATGGTACGGAACCCTTCGTGAGCGAGTCCGACTCGCACTTGGCTGGTTTTTTTTAGTAAGTGGGTAAATTATTGTACCTACACAATATTCACGTGATTTACACAGTGTACCGCACGCCCACGCGAAAACATATCTACTGAACATTACACAAAGTCCGTTTGGATATAGTTATTGTAGCTTGCGCAATGCGCATGCATTATAATATGTGTAAGTTCCGGAACACTCAGAACTCTTTAGACGCGCTTCAACCATAGCCACACCATAAGTACAAATTCCATCATGAAAAACATGTATAATTCCACCCCAACGAAAAAAAGTTGAAGAAACGCGTTCCATTCAAACGGTCAATACAAAATTATGTCATAATCCAGCTATAGTATCTAGCTATAGAATCACGCAGGAAGATATCTAAAGATGTGCTCCTTCTGGGAGACTTCTTTTGCCGACGACTGTAAGCTGGCATCGGTCATATCAGAAATCAAGATATTTATAAGTATCGGTGCTCTAAAAGCCTTTTGTTTTTTGAACTCTATTCAGTCTTCAGCTGGATTTTATTTTGGGTTTTTTAATGTACCTACTATCTATACTACATATATCAATGAATATTTTTGTCGCGGTTCCGAGATCCAAATAAAAAAGGATGATTTAAGAGTCCTCGTCCCATTTACGTCTGTCATGCATCAAGTAGGGACATAAAAACGTAAACCTTCGTCCGAAAAAAGGAGGGCGAATCCTCAAATGAAATAAAGAAGTACCCGCCTCAAAGAATGAGGATTACTTATGCTAAATATATTCGAGTCTAATACAATCTTGGGTTTGTCGTGTGTTAAAGAGAAGATAAGAGGGCGTATTTAAACGCATTTACAAATTAACGTATTTTCGGCGTTTAACATAAACCGACTAACATAAATATACGTAGGTAAATACTAGTATTGTGTGATACCTTTAAAAAAAATTATCAACATTAAGACTTTGTCCGTCTTTCTCTTTCTATAACCACAATCTACCCAGATTTACTCGAATTCAACTATAAGATTCGGACATTAATAAGCTTTGGGTGACAAAACTGAAAATCAGCGCTGCATCAACTCTCGCTGTTGCAGCATATAGCTGAGTGGTGACCAATTTTGTTGTCAATGTTACCAATATGTGTTTTTTGTTTAGTTTTAAGAGATTATGTTGACACAAAATAAATTTATTCTTTCTTTCTTTCTTTCTTTCTTTCTTTATTCCTTCCAAATGAACGAAATCTCGCACTTCATACAAGGGAAATGGTTTTATTTCAGAGGAAACCAGTGCTAGTGATAGTTCAACACTTTATATCCAGCTCCAGCCACTCAGAAAATTGAGGGCGCTTTCTTGTCAATTGGAGCAGTCAATCACTTCAGCAATGAACACTTACCCCGGCCATAGATTGAATAACAGTAACTATGCTCGCGCAAAATGATTCAATTCACATACGAGAAGGCACTATGATGCAATCTTTATTGCGTTTTTTTGTCACGATTCCTCTTACACCCATATATGGGGATAGTAATATAAATTTGATCAACAGATTAATATATAAGTACTTCCCATTATTCCCATCACCATAATTCTTGTCAACGGGGAAAGCGACCGAAAGCGAAGGGATATTTACATACTTAGTCAAAATTTGTTTTCCTATAGGTATCAATTTACATATCCTTCTGCAACATGTTTTTTTCTATAATGTCGTGCCTTCCTCACATGAAATGGGATACCCCTGGGATTGCAAGGCGATGAAGATGGATCTTAAATTAATCTATGATTTTCTAAACAATGTATATTTTTCCTTCCAGTAACCTGATCATAATTGTAATCAGATCTAGGTATAGCTTCTTATTTTATGTGTTTAACAAGTTAAAATTGAAATTATACCTAGATACTTACTATGTTTGGTTACAATCAACACAATAGATTTACCCACAAGATACACTAAAAAAATATAAAATATCGATCACTTGAAAAGTGCCCCAGATCACGTCATGCCCCAGATATAGCAAGCCCCTTATCTGAACATCTAAAGCAGTATCATGACACAGCATCGCCGATAGAGGGCGCTTGTGCCGACGGACGTGCCGGAGTGGACGGGACTTTACCAAGTGGTGACCGTATGTACGTAGTGAAGTGGTGACGAGGACACAAGCAAGTCTTCATTAAAATGTTCGTTCTCTCAGATAATTGGGAAATTAATATTTATACAATTATAATAGGACCTAGGATATCGCTTAACGAGTTCATTTTTGAAACAATTGAAACGGAGAACAATATGGATTCATGGTTCACTCTTTTAAACAGAATTTTATTCAAATCCTTCAACGTAATTATACCTAGTTGCTCTCAGATTTCAGGATCAAATTTCATTTTTAATTGAAAAACGATTAAATTGCCTCTTTAAACGATCTATTTGTCCCGTCAAAGATTGTCAATTTCCATGGACCGTCTTATGCCTTTGTCGATTTTCGCCATTTTCAACCTTATTAATGTTTCAAAACCATCCTTGGAATTTAAACGAATGACATCAAATTCAAATTTGGACTTATAAATGATTCAAGCGCGACCTATTAATTATTGCGGTGACAGTTTTGCAAGCAATTTTGGCAATTCTGTTGTCTAAACACATTGACTTAAATTTAGAATAGAATTTATCTTTACCATCAAGAGACAAAAAAGGACAAAAAAAAAACTGTGTAAAAACCTTTAGATGGTGTTTTTCTATACAAACGTATTCAGCTGTTTCCTCTCTGAATGATAACGATAGAGCAAATATTTTACCACCATACAATCTTTGAGAACTACTGCATGCCCCTATGTCTTATTTTTCTCCTTATATTAGTTATTATAAGAATTAGGAACCGTTTAAAACCACAAAAATTGGCCAGTTTTAACCGCCCACTTTAGACGTCCAGTAAACAAATTTGACGAATATAGGTAATCGATGAAAGAAAACATACAGGCATAGCCCATCTTTCTTAATCATATTCTTGAAAAATATTAAAATCGATCCAGTTTTGAAGAAGGAAACAGGTGAATACGAAATAGAGATTTCGTCATTTTTATTAGGAATGTTGGGTCCGCGCTGTTATTGTCTCTATCGCCACTCGTACGTTTATATCTTAGGCACAGCGCGACAGCAATAGATTATTTAAATACTTTATTTTCTAATTAAGCTGCTAGGATTACCTCTTAATACTTTAAATTAGCGTAGAATTCCATTTCTCTATTGTAATTTCGAGACTGTCACTCTAAGGTTTACGTTAGTAGGCACGTGAAACGTTTAATTTAAGGCGCTCCCAGTCGACGATTATTTTTGTTCGAAACGAAAAAATAAATACTTGTGAACAAGCCACATCTCCTATTTTATAATGTATAGTATATGTGAATAAAGATGTACCCATCTTTAATCACTTCGATAAATAATCCTACCGACCGCTGCAATGACGACAAACACACGTCGGCGCGTGGTCCGCCTTAGCCTTTCGAATAAATTAATGATATAAATTATGTATAATTACTTATCAAAAATCTATTCTAATAGAAATCTAGATCTACATATTACCTATCTTTAACAATAAATCACAAGTTGATTTTAATAGTAGGTATATAAAATATTTCGATCATAAATTCTAAAACGTATAATTTTGAAATAATATCTTTATCGTGAAAAGTTTCTGCTATTATGTTTTCAGCTTAATAGAAATCTAGGTAGGAACCTGAAGTAATATACTTATAAAAATAGGAGATGTGGCTTGTTCAGAAGTATTTCTTTTTTCGTTTCGAAAAAGAGCAATCGTCGACTGGGGGGAGCCCTTTAACGTAAACAGAATGAGTAATTTCGTATTTTACTAAATTTAGTTAATTAATCAACACAACGGAACTGCCAGCTTTCTATTTAAATATTCATTGCTCGCTTATTAGACAGGTGACCAAGACTGGCTAGCTTAAGGTTCTACCTAACCCCAACGTCGAACATTCATGAATTATGTATGTAAGAACACATAAAATGTCTTTACGGGTTAGTTACTTTCTTGGCTCCGTTAGAGGTCTCCGTATGTCCCTTCACGTAATAATGTCAGGTTCCGAACATAAATTATGTGTCAACATAAAATACGAGTACGAGTAAAACACGTGTCGATAAAAAGGTGTAATATTAAAAGTAGATTAGCCAAAGATAAAATTGCCATAATATTGATCCTGTATCGGTCGCCCATCGATGTTATCGATGTCTGTGACCCGGTTTATTTATACCCACGTAACCAACCGCGGACTAAATTCTAAAGCCAGGACTTGATGTTATGTTGGTACGGTCGTCAAACTAAACTACATAAGTAATGGAATATTTTGTTGGTGTCTTTCGAGCTGTGTACTTATGTAGGTAATAAGTTTTAAACTGTGATTGTGAAAAACTTTATGTACCTTTGTTTCAAATTGGGACAAGGCAATGCATCGAAGGTTGCGATTTGTATTAACGTGATGTTTGAAGTTAGTGTTTGAAAATAGTCGTAGAACAAACGTTGTTCACACAAATCAGGGGGTCTACTCAGAAACGAAATCTTGTAACAATATTCGTATCTAAGTTACATCATCGTATTGACTATAGTGCAAAAAATATTTTTTGTTGGATATATTAATGTACCTACTTACAAGAAATGCATTATTTGGCTGGCCGTACAGTTGAGTTCGAAGAATAGCACATATTTTATACGTTAGCGGCTCATACTGCCAAGATGCTGCATATTTTTAAATGGCTTATTCGATTTTGAATATTCTATCTACCTATACTATCTAGACAATCGCATTATCTACTGAAACTGAAATAAATGTACCTACAAAGAAATGTACTGAAGAGTTTTCTGTCAAATCCTTTTGTTAGACAAACCATGAAAAATTAGGTTTAGGCAAAGACACCAACTTTGTCAACACCTAAATTACAGCTGGATCATATTGGTAAAAGAGGTTAAGTCTACCAGTGGTTACACAAAGTTTCACCTACTTCCTAAGTACCGCACTAATTAGAAAAAAAAACCGGCCAAGTGTGAGTCGGCCTCGCGCACGAAGGGTTCCGTACCATTATCTATAAAAACGGCAAAAAAATCACGTTTGTTGTATGGGAGCCCCCCTTAAATATTTATTTTATTCTGTTTTTAGTATTTGTTGTTATATCAGCAACCGAAATACATAATCTGTGAAAATTTCAACTGTCTAGCTATCACGGTTCATGAGATACAGCCCTGTGACAGACAGACGGACGGACGGACAGACAGACAGACGGACAGCGAAGTCTTAGTAATAGGGTTCCGATTTTACCCTTTGGGAACGGAACCCTAAAAACTAAATTTCTATAAAAAATTACAACAGAAATTACTTATATTACTCTAAAACAAGAAACGTCCCGTGTTAATTTATGCATATTTAAGCCAGAACAGATAATTTGGCACATTGTGCGCATAATGAATGAACGAGAGCGTAATTCGTTTTCCGCCCGATGAAAGCTCATAGTTGCGTGTAGGTAGGGTTTTCTAGGTGAAAATGTAGGGAGGCTATTGGTACCTACCTACTCACCAAGCTAATTTATTATGGCTAAAATAACTAGCCTTTGAATTTCTTCATCAACGAAATCTTTGATTTACCAATCTTTGGTTACCCAACGGAGCAGTCAAAGCCTAAGTCAAATGGTATAATTATTTCAATACAATCACATAGCAGTGTTGGCAGAGTGGGAGGTACCTCGACTTTCAATCTGAAGGTCGTGCATCAATGGATTTTTCTGTTCGAAAAATTTATATGCGCATAAAAAACACATGCTCAAAACGGTGAAAGAAAACATCGTGAGGAAACCAGTTAGTATTCTTATAAGCGGCGATGGGCTTGCAACCTGTCACGTATGGAATGCAAACTACTGCAAAATGTGGGTATGTGCCAAATATAATGTTTGAACGTGCCTCTGACATCTTCAAAGGGTCTAAGCGTCTAGAGATCTGAGAGGATGTCTACCGTACTTGGGGATTACAGTCGTGATCCTATTTATTTTTAATTATTACACTTTGACACGTCTCAGGGGCTAGGTGAAACTATGCCTGTATCTCTCGACCAAGCATAGAAGAATCAGTTCCAATGACGAAGGATCACTTTAATTATGAGTTTAACTAAAACTATGATGACAAAATAAAATATGATGAATAGGATGCTATCGCTAAGTAGATGCCCCAAATACGTGAATCCATTATTATTATAACAAATACCGAAACAGCTTTATTAATCGTCCTAAACATTGCGGAATAAACATAAAACTGTCATTATAACTATTCAAAACTCTATCAAACTGTTTCCGTGTTATGTTTAACCACTAGTACAAGAGCCATTAGTTATTTTCCTTTGACAAAGATACGGAAGAACCGTTCAGGTGAAGTAGGCACTAGGCATAGCAATATTGTTGACATACAAAGAACCACTCTGCTGTCTCACTCAGCGCAGAGTGATTTAATAAACTTTTTGTGACACATACATAACAGGATAATGGTATTCGAGGTAAAAAATTCAGCACTAGCTCCAGAAATAATTTGCAATTTGATTGAAAGCTTTTAACTTTATTGATGTCATATTTTGTAGCTGGCCTTTGATAATGGATTTTAAATTTATTTGCATACGAATCTTTTATGCAAAGCTGTTTTTACTTAGTTATGTACGATTTAAAATACATTACTTTCTACGAGTTTTCTTTTATTATTACATAAAAAAACAACTTACAAACAATCAGAAAAGGCGGTTAGTAGAAATAAATAAATAAATGTTATGAATTAAAAAAATAAGTATTTTTTTTGTCCACAGAGCGTCATGTCCATCGTCTCTCTTCCACACCTGGGAGACACTGCTTCAAGAAATCGAAGCTGATGTGATGAGTTACAATAACGCAGCATCATCCTTGGAGCGGCTGGTCTCCACCCCACTTGTAGAAAAAACTTTCCATATGAAGGTACAGGCAAGGAAAGTCTTCGCTCATCGAGAAGGCTGTGAAGCAATCTTGGGGAAGGCGGATGACCAGCTGAATAAGGTAATTATTGTATACTCATTGACCAAGCAAAGCGAACTGTAAAAGAAAACACCAGCTTAGTCAGTCTTAGTGGCTGAGATATTCAACTAACTAGACTGAGAGTATAGTATAGGTGCATACTAGGCAAAGCCCACTCCATCATTCATATGCCTTATCACAGTGTACAGTGGACCCAGAAGTTGTCCCCCGATGCTGTTCATAAAACGGTAAACAATTAAAAAAGTAATTCACCGTATTCCGATAATTGGACGTCTTGTTTGTACAGTTATAGGTCAAACTAACTTGAAGTACCTACCTAGATATTCATAACACTCGTAGGTAGGTACTCTACCAACAAGTAGTTTGTTGATATATAATGTGTGGTGAGTGTATACGTAGGTACTCGACCAATTAGAGATCTTGTCAACTGTCTAGAGATATACCTAATTCATTTAAAAACAAAAGCGTCTCTCTCGTTGTAAATACCTTCTCGTACCTAGTTGATCGTTGCTTAGTATGGTTTGGGGAAATAAAGAAACCTTTAAAGCTTTTAGAAAGATTTAGGAAACTTTCGAATGAATAAATATTTTGCGTTTAACTTGAAGCCAAAATGCTTGCACCTTGTCACTGCTCGTGACACGTTAGTTATGGGAACATTTCAAAAGCCGACATCATACAATAAAGGCTGAACAGCTGAAATTAAATATCAAACCACAAATTTATACTAAATATTGAATTCCAATGTCTATCAGGTACTTAAAGGAAGAGGCGAATTTGATGCCAAAAGCAAACGATCAAATTACTAGACCAATAAGCAATTTTCGACATTTCGAAGTTGACTTATAATGAATAAATATTGATATTGCTAATTATTGGGACATTAAAATACTTATAAGCCTACCTACTTATACCTTTCTATTTTACTTACCTTAATGTTGAATACCTTATTAAGACATCTAGCATTCTTTTGACGCGTCCTTGCGCTTTCTATAAACTGTTACTATGAGAGCAACAACTATCTAGGATTCACTAAATGTTTTTGAAAATATTGTATTATTTTGCCTACTTAAGATTTGGCACAATACACCTAACGTTCTAAAAATGCGCCCACAGTATGTAACGGCACATAGGCAACGTTATTCAAAACTACCCGAATTCTTAGGTAGGTATATACCTACACTATTTTCAGAAATTACTTTTTTTTTAAAACCTCTATTTTTGTCGGTTGAAACATGAGGATGAATAGTGGATTTGTAATTTACCTATATCAAAAGCAAACAATACCTACCTATTGCTGGAGTTTCCGGTTCAAACGAACAAAACAGGAATCGAGGCGTCCAATTTTCAAAAGATCTAATATATATCGCGAACCTATCTATTTCCCGTTTTCGGTTGGGTTTGTTCAGGGAATCGCGTTAAAAATAATGGGATTATTTTATCCATTTCCTCTGGATTTCTGCCTTCGACGTCGTGAAATCGTTGAGAAAAAATATAATGTGAGTCTCTCGATAGAGAATTCAATAGACAAGTACCACAATAATAACAGAGTTAAAGTGATAGACGTAATATATTTTTTTAAGACATGTACAAGAAGCCCACTACTTTGTTATTAATATAACAAATCGAGATAAGTTATTTTAACATTTTAGTAAGGGTTTATTCTCTACTTATTTTTTTAAACATATCAAATTTGTATTGTTTTTTGTGTATTTTTGTATCTAATGGATAAACTAAAAAAATACTTGACCAATTTAAAATATATTTCACATTAATAAGTAAAAATAAGCTAGATTATCAGTGAGTAACAATATTTAAAAAACAATATCCTCAAGAAAATTCCTATAATGTAACCTAAGTTCCTTGTCATACTAGCTGTTTGCGGGCAGCTGCGGAAGATGGACCAATGACAGCGCTCAAATATTCGAGTTTGAAAATGTTAAGCGCTGTGTTTGGTCAGCTCCGCTCCGCCCGCTCCGTTTCGACATGATAAGGCCTTAACTAGGGTATCATAAATTTGTCTATAATCTTTATTAATACACCCATGCAAAGTCAGGGCAGATAGCTAGTTTACCACAAAGGGTATAATACTCTAACGGCCGGCAGTAATAGGCATGTTTTCGTGTAACCACCTCGGAACGCGATCTCCAAGCATTCGGTTCATTGGAATCCCTCAGGGACTCAATCAACCGTCCTGTCTCTACCTACACCCTTTATACTCCACAGACTATAATCATTAGCACCAAACCATTTTTGAAACAAAGTATTTATTGTACCACAGAAATAAAAAATAAAAAAAATTGCAGAATAATAAAATCAATGAAAACGCTACATTGTTACATAAACGACAATGTTACCTATAGGTTTATTTACTTAAATATCTAATATTTCGTAAATAAGGTCAGTTGTCTGGTTCACATAGTAAAAGTTTTGCTTAGTTTGAGGGCTAGATGTGAAATATCTAAGATAAATTTTATAAATTCCCAAACATATTTTATATCCGAATTTAGTCCGTTAAACTTTACTTTAGACCAGGGATAAGCCTCTATGTATGTTATTTACTTTCCCTTATCTAATTATCTTCGTAATCGCCATAGAAGCAACGAAAACTAAATCCATCTTGCCCCATGTTTGCCTAACACTAAAATCAAAACTAGCACGACCAAATGAAAATAGTTGGCATGTCGCAAAATCCATCCAGATGGCTTATAACCAATTTCACAATCGTTATTTTGATCTACGCGTTTTAGAAGTAGTCACGTCGTGTTCATTTGATCTAAGAAGCATAAAAGTCGGAACGGCAAAACCGTTTACGACCTTCTGTTAGTACGTATGTATGCTTATATCTTTAAAACTACACAACGGATTTTGATGCGGTTTTTTTTAATAGATAGAGTGATTCAGGAGGAAGGTTTATATGTATAATAACATGCTTAATATATTAGAGAACCACTGATAATTTTAAGATTTCTAATATGAAGTCGTAAATAAACACATTTTTTTGCGCTTACATTGCAAACGCTGGCTGAACTCTACGAGAAAATAATCTCTCTATCAAAATAATGTACTAAATACTAGGTATACAATTATACCTTAAAAAGGTCTACAAAAAAGTCCGTGATGTTATATGTTTATCTCTTAGGGATAACCCACAATAATCAATTGCTATCCTTTACTTTTTACGGGAAATAAACTTAAATGATTGTATCACTGACACGCAAGAAGAAGAAGATGGCTTATTTACGAAGCGATTTTAAGCAATACAGCATCAATCCTTATCTAATTAAGTACCTTAAATACATTTTGCATTTAATATGGAATAATATTGCCCATTCTGTAATATATTTTGATATCAGCTTTGCACCCGTGCGAAGCCGGGGCGGGTCGCTAGTAACTAATGTAAGTAATGAAAGCGTCAAGCCTTGTAGGTACTCGTTGCTCCGAGGATTTCGAAGTCTGCACTATTTAATAAGACTGATGACTGATGACTGATGAATGATGAGATGACTGATGTCATCTGAAATTAGAGAATATTGTAACCTAATTGATCGATTGGACGAAGCGAGCTAGATCTCAAGTCAATACAGACAAATCGGTATTGTATTACCCATAATGTACACAGTATTGTGTGTTCCTTGTGAAGCGGCTCGTTTGGAGAAATACCACCTAGGGTGAGAGCGCTGGTTGTGGCCATTTTAACAACATTTTAATTTTCAATAAACGGTTTATATTGAAAAAATGATTAAAACGTCGATTTTTAAACAACATAGAATATAGAATTTATCTATCTCTTAGGTTTAGCAAAGGTTTTGTAACAGGCCATATTTAAATAGACAAAACGGGAAATATTTAGTTGTGGTCATTCAAGTCCAGAGGTATAAACATCTTAACTGTCACTAATCAAAACGGACCATAGACAAATAATTGATTTTAAACAAGTTTATTTGCTATGCTTTGTTATAGACTGAAAAAAATGAAAATTACCAAAACCGGGGCCTGCACCACAACCGGATTTTTGACCCTACCATACCTATTTCTACCGCAGCATTGTTCTGGTTTGGTGGATATGGTTTGCCAGTGAAATGACAGGCAAATGAGGTCTCAAGTTAGCGGAAGCAAAGCAGTGCATTATAGGTCGCGATAGTGTTTTGTTAATATACGTTGCCATTTATATTATAACTAGCCGACCCGTGACAGACGTTGTACTGTCAAATTTTAATAATCGCATAGGAAAAAGCAATTTCAGGAAACTTACATTTTTTTCCTACAAACCTTGTACTGTTAAAAAATTTTTTTGGTAGAATGCGTATAATTTATTAGTCAAAACTGCGTTGCTATGACGACTAAATGTTTTTAGTCTGTGATGTCATATTTGCGCCATCTATACTAAAATCATCCTTTTTGCGTTTTTTTATCATTTAGGGGTTGTTTTTCGGATTATAAGATCCCCCTTTATTTATTCTGATTTTTTATTTACATACTACAGCAAATTTCATCTTAATCCGTTTTGTCATTTTTTTTTGATTAGGGAACAAAAAACATAGCGGCCTTATCGCAAACTTTCGCATTTATAATATTATTAGGATGGCTATCTGCTTGTTTTGCTTTCAAGATAAATAAAAATAAAATGTTTCTTTGTTCAAGGAAAACTTTCCGATCATCATGAAATTTAAATGTAAAACGTAACAAGGTTGTCTAACCCTCGTATTCAAGAACGACACTATGAGAACACGCACCCACAGTGGACGAAATCTTTTTTCATAAACATCACTTTATGTGTTGAGCGGCACTATGGCGCACACTAGCGTGTGTCTTTAGAGCTCAACATTGGCTAGAGGCACACGACAATGTGCCTCTAGTCACACTATGCAGTGTCGCACAACACACAAAGTGATTATTATGAAAAAAGATTTGGTCCACTGTGGGTGCGTGTTCTCATAGTGTCGTTCTTGAATACGAGGGATAATCTGTTTGTGTTGGTTAATCGATAAGTGGGTAGTTTATTTATAGGACAGCAAGTACCCACTTGCGGTTTATTTATTTATATTATATTATACGAACACAAGAATTACAGTGACATGAAGATTCAATAAAGAACCTTTATAAGATCTCTTTAGCGTCTGTCTGTCTACCACAGGCGCTATGCTCGCAAACGAAGAGACGCAATAGTTCGAAAGGCACAGTGTAACGTATAGTAGAGTATAGGACCATGAAGTATGTACCTATATCAGAATGACATAAGATTTGTTGTTTTGTAAAACGATTTTATAAAATTGGATGGTATCAAAGTCTTATCAAATTAATGTGTCTACTACCAGGGTGCACGAGCAAAACACGCACTGGACCATTCTAAAACTAGAATGAACACAGAACTATTTTCTGTAAAGTCGAATTTCAAAAGTGACGAGATGTTTTATGCATGGTGGATGGTGCTATGCAATAGTAAACATCGTGCAATTTCAGAGAGTTTCCCGTCAAATTCCTTCGCTTTTCCTGTCGTACACAATATTGCATCAGACATTCTCTACAAGCGATGTATGTTGCACCTAACCCTGGTAGGGTTAGATGTAACATACATTTGAGACCTTGCATCGAAAAATACAGCCTACAGCTCTGCAGGGGTTTAACAAACTAAGCTCACATAATTACGTTTATAATACTATAAAGAAAAACGACAAATATGTTTCGATCAATCGAAAAGTCAAGGCGAGATATTAGTTTTTTAAGTTTTATGAAGGAACATTTTAGTCCTACATAATTTAATTAAAATGGGACCAACTTTGAACTATTCTCTAACCAGCAAAAAAAAAATCTAAATCAAATCACCAGGTAAAAAGATATGCGCGGTCATACATAAAAAAAAGCTACAAAGAGCTTTTCGTCTGTTAAAACCGAAGTTCTGTGGTAACCAGATACACCAATCCGTGCATGTTACATGACGTGCATACCCTCTGAGCATTCACTTGTCAGTTGGCGTTGGCACCCTTTGAACCGAGACAGGATTAGGAGGTGCCCAAGTAGCAACAACCTAAGCTAGGTGAGATCAAACACATATCTCACTACTAACTAGTCACTGAATAAAACAGAACCCACGTAGAGCTTACAAACACAGCAAATTTAATATTTTTCAAAGAAACAGAGGCCGTTATAAAGTTTCTCAGGACTAAACAATTCGTCGTATGTACTCGTAAGGTTGAACATCTTGGTCACCAATAATATTTACGATCTTAAAATTAGATTAATTAAATTAGAAATGTAGGGATCAAATAAGTAACTGTAACACAGTTAAATCTAGCACGGGGGGTTCGGACATGTAACTACCTACTAATGAAATTAAACTTCAATATGCCTACTACCTATTTAGTGATATTTTCTTAGTAGTTAAGTTATTTATAATTTTTACCACTTTATTTGAAAAATTAACTATTTCTATTTCAACTAACACATTTTTCACTATTCAGTAGATACTTCGGAGGGTATTTTATTATATATTAACAGCTTAGTTGGTAGTAACTCTGCCTTCTACGCTGTAGGTTGTGGGTTCGATCCCCACCCAGGGCAAACATTTGTGTGATGAACATAGATGTTTGTTCTGTGTCTGGGTGTTACTATGTATAATAAGTATATATTTACAAAAAAAAAAGTATATAAGTATTCTATCAGTTATCTGGTTCCCATAGTACAAGCTTTGCTTAGTTTGGGGCTAGATAGTGTTGTGTGTAAAGTCCGCCAATGTTTATTATTATTATTATTATTTATGAGGGTACCAAGATGAGTCTTAGTTAAGATGCAGGTCTCGGCTATAAAAGTAAAAACTCGTGTCACTAGAGTTGGCCACTATCTCATACGAAACTACTTACTCTGGTTTTCATTAGGTATGATACAAGTATGTTATAACAATGTAAACTAGTTTTAAAAAGTATAACTAATGTAACTATTACTTTAATTTGTTAATATTCCAGAGCCGCTCCGACTATAGAACAGCGTTTCTTAACTACTGCAACAGCCCGAACCCGGCTGCATTAGCCACGTACTACGATTCACACAACACGTACGTGCAACAACTGACGGCAACGAACGCTATGCTTGACCAATACCACAAGTTCACACTACCAACCATATTGCAGGTGAGTTCTGTTGTGGTTTTCTAAGTATGCATCTATGCATCTCATTTCTATAGTAAAACAGTTCTGCTACATACACGTAATAGAATACTTGATGAAGGCACGGCCGACTATTTACCGATGACTACGTGTCTGGCGTAGCAAGGTGCTACGGCAGCTGCGTAGCACTAGCTGCTACGACTATAGCAAACTAGGATTACTTTCATGGTGTTATGACAATTAAAAACAAATATTGAGGCTTTCGATTATAAAACGTTATTATTTACTAGCGACCCGCCCGGGCTTCGCACGGGTGCAATGCTGATACTAAATATACTACAGAATGTCTTTTTAAAAAACGTTTTTCTTTCACAGCTTTTTTGTCATTAGACAATTATTGATGATTTTTTTTTTCTCGAACGTTCGCGACCGGCCGAACTGCGCGTTTGACGCCTAGCTGTTAGGCCGGTCGCGAACGTTCGAGAATGTTCGTTTTACGAAGCTACTCGCTAGGTGACTCGCTAGCCTCTAGGTGCCAAGCAAGCCGCCTACCTGTGCGTTCGCGTTTTTAATTAGGGATGACTGAGAGTGTTATAAACGTAAAAGTAGACAAATATAATCAGAAAGCTTCGAACTGCTAAGCTAACGGGAGTTACACGTGTTATTGTAAGTCAACCATAAAAGATAGACATATGCTGTCATGAGATATTTTTTATTTAATTTTAAGGAGAACATTTCCGTCATACATGATTTCTGTGTAGCTTTAACCATTAAGGTTGCACACGCGACGGAAGCTTAAAAAATGGAGTAACTTCTCCCGTTTTCCCAACATTTCCCTTCACTGCTTTGCTCCTTTTGATTGTAGCGTGATAAAAAGTATACTATAACCAGCTCAGGAGTATGAAAAATAATTGTACCAAGTTTCGTTAAAATCCGTCGAGTAGTTTTTGTTTCTATAACGGTTATACAGACAGACAGACAGACAGACAGACAGACAGACAAAAATGTTACTGATTGCATTTTTGGCATCAGTATCGATCCCTAATCACCCCCTGTTAGTTATTTTGGAAATATATTTCATGTACAGAATTGACCTCTCTACAGATTTATTATAAGTATAGATAGATAGATAGATATTCAACCTTGGTTGGAAACGCCACTTCGTTTGTTGAAGTTATTTTCAAACAAACATCTACCCCCGCTGTACCGTGTTCCGTGTCCCATTATGTATTTATTATCCCAATTCAGATGTTATCCCGGCAATTACGACGATTTTTAAACTTTTAACTGTGACACCCGTTGCTACCTGTATCATGTAGAGGTTGTTTTAATTTTATATATAAACGGTTTCACAGTCATTACACAACAAGGCCTACCTATCCCTTCAAATTTATACAATATTATGTCAGCCAGTCAGTCGTGACTTTTATTTCAATAGATACCTAAACTGTCTTGAATAAAAGCGTAATGAATAGATGGCTTTTGTATAAATGGTAAGCAAGATTTGGGTACACAATAGTCTTCGCCAAAACAAAATAGGTAACCGGATAACACCCTCCTAAATGACCTTTCAAACAACGGACATCACTGATCTGTATCTCCAGGGACGCCAATCCAATTAGATCAGTATCAAATGACAGACGTCCTTTTAGAGCTTTCATCTCAATTTATTTCATTAATAAATGTCTTGTGTCCATAAAATCAGGGGCTTCATATTAATCTCAAGCTGAAAAGCCTTACGAAATAACGTTTTAGTATATTTCAATTCCATCACTTCAATATCCATTAACTGGCTTCAGTTGTAATACGATAACTCCAATTGATCGGTATTAAATTTAGTATAATGTATTGCTTCTAAGCTCTATTATTAGTTGTTTTATTATAAATAGAGACTTATATATAATGTTATACCCAATAAGTTATTTTATATTTATATTCTATCCTTATTTATAGTATTACTTTTACATAGTAACTACCTAGATTATTAATTCTTCGATTTTTATCTACCGACTCACGTACGTCCACGTTTAGGGGATTTTGTGGAAAAAATCTTGTGTATTGTGTGCCTGGTATGAAAGAGGCCTTGCCCTGCTTAGTTTCAGAGTTTTAAATAGGTATTTTAGTGCCGGTATCGTAGACGTAGCATAGTACAATCGTAACTACTTAATGGAGAGATACAAAGCGTTGTGTATGTAGCATAGCCAATACAAAATTCAGCGTACCTACAGATAATTAATTGCATTCTAAGCTAAATTTACTTATTAATAGATATATTTACAATCTTGTCCGCCTCATAATTTATCAGAATGTGTAGGATAATATCCTATTTCCGTCTAATAATATTGAATTGTTTCCAGGAACTAGAGGAGATATTAACGGATGTGACCGCAACAGTCAGCGAGGCTATCTGTCAAGAAGGAGATATAATTTCAGAGAAGGTAAAACCACGACGGCCTTATTCATAATTTAACGTCCCACCGAAAATAAAACCGGCCAAGTGCGAGTCGGACTCGCGCACGAAGGGTTCCGTACCATTATCTATAAAAGCGGCAAAAAAATCACGTTTGTTGTATGGGAGCCCCCCTTAAATATTTATTTTATTCTGTTTTCAGTATTTGTTGTTATAGCAGCAACCGAAATACATAATCTGTGAAAATTTCAACTGTCTAGCTATCATGGTTCATGAGATACAGCCCTGTGACAGACAGACGGACAGACAGACAGACAGACGGACAGCGAAGTCTTAGTAATAGGGTTCCGATTTTACCCTTTGGGCACGGAACCCTAAAAACGGAAATGGACTGATCTCATCTTATTTTTAACTAGCTTCCTTTCGCGGCTCTACTTGCATGGTACCTATACCTATACCTAAAAGTAGCCTATAAGTTATTCCAGGGCATAGACTATTCCAAGTTTCATTCAAATCAGTTTTTTCGTTTGGGCTTAACTGAGGCACAAACATCCAAACATCCTCACAAACTTTCGGATTTATAATATTAGTAGAAGTAGGAAGTAGATATCTACCTACCTATCCTTAGAAATATACTTTATAGACGAGCTCCTTCAATTTCATAAATAATTAATCCGCAACGTTAACCTGCTCGTTAATCTTAAGAGCTCTTATTATTGTTGGAAGGAGAATGTCGTATCTACAAAAAACGTAAAACACCAGCCAACAACAAAAAATCTACCTCAATTTAGGACAGTTTATCCCTAACATTTATTATAGTGCCCAGGTAATTCGAGAAATAAATATAAAAATGGTGTTATATTTACGTAAATACCTACCTATCTGGAACAACTGTATTTTTTGTCAACAAAATAATTTAATCCCTTGTACATAATATGTAGGTGGATACTAACCCAAATCATAAAAATCTATAAAAACCTACTTCTACACTACGAATTAAGAAACTACTTTTCTTCCTTTTTTATTATTAAGTTATTTTTTCACCTATTTACTAGCTTTGTGCACCCTAATACTTTTATTTTTACCCAGTCAAACCAACAACTCCGCCGCTACGAGTCCCTATGCGCGCAAGCTCGCGCTGTCTCCAGCACGGCTGACCTAGCTCACTTGGCACGTGCCCTGATGACTGCAACGCCACCGATGAGGCCTCCCAAACGGGCCTTCCTCCCACCGTACCCGCCAGAACCTGATGATCCGCCACTAGATGTTACTGCGGTAAACCTTTTAAACACAGGATATAAAAAACCGAACAACAACAACAAAATTAATTGCATACCTACGTTACCCATCAAACAGCAATTAAGTACCTAATCCTTTTTTTAACCTAGGTTTTACTCAAATGGAAATATATATTTAGCATAGGTAGTTAGGTAATGGTAATGAGCGGCATGAAACAGATTTTGCCATAGTCGCCTAATATTTACCTAATTATTATACTGTAAGTATCTTACCTACCTACATAAGGTACTTAAGTACACTACTTATAATAATTACCTAGGCAACTAGGTACTTAGACACTCAACACTCTACAAGTAATAGGTACCTCTGGTACCTCTGGTTATCGCACACGGGTAAACCCAATCGTTTCGTACCGGAATTCGATTTCTGTGAAAACTTTACGGATCACCTGCGTTTCCAAATTGAATCGAAAGTACCTACCTAATATATTTATCCCTCAATTTGTAAAAACAAACTTACCTACCAACCTACTCAGCGTGTTTGTGTCATGCCTAGATTAGTCCTACTACGTCACTTCCTACCATAGACCAATCAATTATTACGGAATTCACCTCTGTGATTTTTTATGAGGGATAAATAGTTGCCAGCTGTACCAGGGCTGACATAGTCACTAAGCGACTCAATGCCCTTATTAAAAATAAAGAATTAAAAATAACTCCCTGATACCAAAGAGCTTCGATTGTTCCATTGAAACAGGAAGCGATGCCTCCAGTGCTTCGCGGCGAAATGCTACTTGACAGGATGGGAGGCGCGCAAGCTCGTTTGAGCTACGAACAACTGAAAAAAGATGCACAGGATCTCGAGATTCAAATCAAACAATTACAGGTAAGTAGGTACCTACCTACCATAATTTATTTTATTATCTACCACTTGTGCCACTTGTTTCGTAGTTATTGCAAAATAAATAGGTAAGTAAGTACTATCTATACATAACTAAGTAGGTAACTACTTATTTTTTTCAATAAATTATCAAGTTACCTACCTTCTACCTAATTAATCATAGTCCGCGGCAGGGCAGCGGCTCTGAATCGTAGCAATAATGTTGGTTAGTACAGTTGGCAAAAAAACATGAAAAGCCAATAAAAATTAAAATTGTCTAATAACCTAGTTATGTTCGTTGGTTAGGTATAATAACAACAATTATTGACTAACACTAAATTGTTTTAGTAATATTAATAAAGGTCAATAATTTAGATGGATGCATGCATCAAAGAACTTATAAACATCTATACTTACCTAAAATTTTACTCTTAACAAGATAACAAAAATGCAGTTATACGGCAGAATTAAATAAAAGGTCTACTACGAGTGCGTTGACCTAGGTATATGATAAATTTAATTTAAAAAAAAAATGTACTATTAGACAATTATCTACGTACTTATCTAATATCTGGAATTACTTTCAGGATAACTTAGAGTCGCTGGCTCGTCTCCAGAGTCGGGGGTTGGAAAGTAATTTATACAGCAAAGTCAACGAAATTCAAGTAAGTGGTTGCTTCATCTCTTTATATACTACACAATATAATATTATTTAAAAATCCATAAACTTAAAGTCAGGAACCAAAAAACAAAAAAAATATCACCAGCGCCATCTTTGATCGACACACGGGACGAATTGGTTAGCTATCAGAGCAAGCCATGATTGCGACGCCCGCCGTTACCTATTTATGTTGTCTGTTTTAAAGGTTCTAAAATAAAAACCATTCAAGCTTGAAGTTAGAATATACTACATAGTTAAGAACTGTAAATACCTAAAGTTTTTTTTACTGTATAATATTTTTAATTTATATTCAAATTCAAATTCAAATTTTAATATATTACTATTATTTTAATATATTACTAGGCTAAGTTATAATATATTCCAAAATACATATTAATTATTTTAATTTTTATTATGTATGTTTCAAAAGAAAAAGAAGGGAAATAAGGGTTTGGATAGTCAATACCCATGACCCAGAGTTTTATCCATATAGCTAAATTTAATAAACTAAGTATTATTGTGCTAAATTGTATTATGACAGGAGGACATATCCATCAAGAAGTATGACTACAGAGCCACGCAGTTGCACCTAGCCGCAGTTAGATCTCAGGTAAGTAAAATAATAAAAACTGCATTTTTATTTGATTTTGTCGGTTCACTGAGCTGATAATAATTATATTTTCAGTTGTGATTTACTGAATACTCATTGGTTCACCTGTTGCCCATGCCAATGTTATGTACAGAGAGCCAAATCCCTTTTTTTAAACATACATATTTTTAGGCATACCTTCGATTATTATGGTAAGTCTGTGAATGCAGTTTAAAAGCTAAATAAATTACCCATTGTTTGATGAAAATAGATTAGAAACCTATAACAGTTACACAAAACTCGTTCAAATTATTCACTGTCGACATCTTCATCAACTTTAGGTAATGACACTATCTGCCTACTCTATTTGTTGCGAACATGCTCGAAGCGCTATAAAATCGAGGCAACCCCCAAAAGCATTCTAGAGATTTTATCGTTACTAGACATGGCACAGTGGCTTTTGTTAGTAACCCAGTAGCTCAACCTAGGCTCGAGCGAGAGGCTCTGCTCGTGTTAGACATTGGCAGTGTGTTTATAATGTAACATAAATACCATACCTACAAGAAACCGACTCATGTTGCTTATTGTAACTTTAACCTCAGTTTATTGACATTAATGAAACTATATTATTATTAAATAAAATTATGTACCTAAGTACCCTAATTTAACTAACATCATACATAACAGTAATAAAAAATCACTATTTATTCTTTATTTTTAATGACTATAATTATAATTGGTTATAGAACAAGTCAATAAAACAAGCCAAAAAGCCGGTCTGATCCGCCGCTATATAAGTTTCTCATCAAAAAAAATAAGAAATAACAATTACAGAATAATAATTGCAACGTTTACAAGGGAACCTAGAGAAAAGAGGAGATAAACGAACGAGCTACTCGTATGTTTGTTTGAACAAAAATGAATGACTGTTATGTAAATAGAAAACTTAATGGAAGTCTTTTCAGAGTAGAGTATCCAATGCGCATGCGTGTTTTACATTTGGACATGCGCAAAACGAAATGCTTTCATAATCAATATTCTTAAATATTCCCGCCAAATTTCATTTTAACGTAGTTTATAACAACTAGGAGTAATTAAATTTTCGGTCTTGTTATTAATCGTGTAGCTAATTTGGAAAATAGCCTATGTGAGTTATTGCTTTGATAATAATATTATAACTATCTTAAGTTCCTACACCTATGATCTTTCCGAATTATTATCTTGATTTACTGCACAAGGATTGTTTCTTACACAAGTTATGATAATTGCTGCACGTTAATTGTTTTTATTTCAATGACAACTAGAAGTATTCATTTGAAAGTCAAATTTCGCATTGACAGTCATAAAAATTAATGGTTTTTTCTATCTGACCGTTGCCGCATTGCGCACAGCCAGCATCCCACTCAGTCTGAGGAAAGATCTCGTAGAATAACATAACCTACCGCGTCGCGTCATCTATTTACATCTATTTTTCTAGTTTTAAATAACATAATTACCTTATCAGGAATTTAGTGTTCCAAAATAGACTTGCAAAATAATATCTTAATAAGCTCTAAGAAAATCACAGTAGAAAACAAGATTAAGTTTCGTGTGAAAATGGGCTGGATATCGATGAAGAATCATATGGTGAGTGCTTTCACTTTCACATTTTGATCCTTTTTATTTAAGCATTTTTGTAGATAGATTGTATCTCAAATAATGCAGTACTTATTTAGAGTATTAAGTAGCGGGTGGATAGATTACAAGTAGGTACTTAGGTACATAGCAGGTTTTTATTAGATATCTACGAAACGAGACACATTAGGTACAATCGTGGTTTCTTTAACAATGCGTCAGCAAAATGTTTAAATGATAAAATAATTAGATTTTTATAATTGCTTACAAGATTTTTTATATACAGACACTTTTTGTTTACCTACCAGTAAACTGTATCAAGTTATACAAACGCAGTTTTTAAAAACATCTTATCTGCAATATTCGTATAATAAGCTCTATATAAATTATAAATTATGTATAGGTATATATTAATTATTATGATTTTGTCCCTCTTCACGACGACTTAATTCAGGTGAAAGCTTATATAGGTAGGTATCTACTTATTTATTTTATTAAAATAAAATAAAATTAGAAATAAGGCAAAACCTTTGTTTTGCCGATCTTACTACTTTTATGAGTGGTAGGTACTTACCTACTTAAATTTTTAAGAAAATCATTTTTTTTTTAGAAATTCGTGTCATTGAATTATTACGTAGGTACTACAATAAGATTAGGTACAATTAATTTTATTGCATACTTACCTCAAAATTGCTACTGACTAACGCCACAATAAAAATCGTAGAAATAAAAAACAATCAAAACTTTTTAGGACAACATTATTACAAATCATTATCTTCTACAATTAATTATGTACCTAAAACAAAGAAAAAAATATTAACTGATCAATTACCTATCGGTGTCGGAAGTTTTGCGTGATATGAAAAAAAAAAGTTTGAATGTGAAAGTAAGTGTATCCTTCCTAATGTTGAAAGTCTTTTTATATATTAAAAATAATATGTTTATCGAGAAGCTGCATGCATACCTATTATACCTAACCAGTTTATTACTAACTTATAGATAGTAGGTAAGTTTTTGTTACTTAAAAGGTAATAATATATCCCAGAGCGAGATCTCGTCGTTCTGTCTATTTATACATTAATTATTGTTATCAACTTGAAATAAAAGCAATTGTTAAAACCAGACACTCGCGGTTTTAGTGTATGTTATAGTTTTTTTATAAAAAAAATATCTTTAGTTCAATAAAAAGCAATTCCTTATCATCATTTTCTTCTCCTTTTCCCACTTAACGTGAGGTCGGCACAACACGTTGACAAACATGTTGCGAAGAGGATTTGGCTTATGTTTTACAACCGGCCACCTGCCTGACGTCAACTCTCTTTGGGAATACTTGTTGGTGTACTTCGTTGTTGTCGTTCTCCTCGCGTAGATGTTTGTCCTTAAAGTTTTCCTACGAAACAAAGTAAACAGACCGGGAGATAATTTTATCTAAAATAAAAACTCAAAAATAAAGATAATAGTATCAAATTCAGTAGGAAATAGTAAAATCATTGAAAAATATAAAAATAATTAATTATATATTTTTGTAAAAACAATTCATTTTGTATTTGCTATCGGTACTATGTCGGTACTAATGTAGCCGTACCTAGCATTTAGTTTTCGTAGCATTCAGTTCATTGACAGCCAGAATGATTTTGGCACTGACTTTGACTTTCGAGCCGTTTTCCCGCTTCGACAACAGCGCCAGATGTCATGGTGTTGAAATTCAGAATCATTTTGCGCCTCTATTGAGTTGACTTGTTTGTATTTTGTTTGGTTTCAGATTTTTTTTGATAATTTTAATTGTGTAGTGTGTATTGTGAATGAGTAATTTATAAAGTGGTCAAATCACTAAGGTAAGTGTGAATATTCTACTAGATTTATTTTCTAGTTATGTAATAACATTGAGAATATTTTTGCTGACGACGATTTGGTAAATTGCGTAAATGAAAAACTAGTCTACGAGGCTGTTTTACCTCGATAACACAACGTAATTTAGATTCTTATTTTGTAATTCAATTCCTCTGGACTGGGGAATTTATTTGGAAAATAGGCGTCTTCTGTATGTTGTGATGTCACATAACCTCAAATAGGTCTGAAATGGTTCTAAACATTTCTTATTATCTTTGTTATATCTGCATATCATATGAAATATGCTTATTCTGCAACGCATCTGCGTAAAAATGCCTAGGTATATACCATTATCAGGTGTAGGTACTGATTTTAGTATCCAACCAATTAGGCGGGAAAGTTATTAGTAGGTAGATAGATTGTTAGAATTGTTAGAAATCACCCTTGAAATACTTAGTCCAATTTGAGTATTGAGCCCTAATAATAAGATAGTTACTTACCTGCTTGTAATTGCCAAATTTTATGCTTTTCAGGTGCTAGGAGCAATAAATAAAAAATTGGAAATCACCTAGCTGTGTAGAAGAAAAAATGGGAAAAAACTCCCAAGCCGAAAAGTCAATCCGTAGAAATGGATATCAATCTGATGATGACAAGATTCGCTACAAGATTAATAAAGAATACTTTAACAAGACTGTGAAATCACCTAACAAGCTGAAACAGACTGAAAAGCATGATTTGGATGATGACAATGCACGCTATAAATTTCCACCTGCATTATCAAAGTCTAAAGAGTCTAAAACAAAGACTAAAATCAAAGTGAACTTTTGGAGTAACAAAGACAAACAATCAGGTAGCCGGCTTCATAATATTGAGAAAAAAGCCAATCGCAGGCACACAGTCGCTGTAGCTGAAGCAACCCCTGAAATCAAACTGAAACCAACCATGAAAGTCCTGAAACGAGTATCATTCCTTCCGACACCATTGTTCTCAGATAATCACATACCAATGGTCACCGTGCCCGATGACTTGACCATCCAATTGAATGAAGAAGAAGCAAATGATTTACATGAGGATTTGAACCAAGCATTTGTTAATAGCACTAACTGTGCAAACTATGAGAAGTCAAGTGAGACTCAAAAAAGGCAATCAAGGAATTCCCTACCCCAATCCAGCCCCAATAATAGCTATAAGCGCAAATGGTGTAATGATGGCTCTGATGCCAGAATCTACGGCAATTCAAATGAGCTTGAGTTTTTCTCAAAGTATGTTGTACAAAAGTTAAGGAAAATGGAAACCAATCAGCGTATTTACTCTGAAAATTTAATTAATACTGTCCTTATGTTGGGACAATTGGGTAAGCTACACGGTAAATCTAAAATTGGGGATGTATAGTATTAAATTGTTAAAACATGTGTGTGTGATGAATTCATGCATAGAAATGCGATATGATACTTTTGTTCATGCTATAATAAATAGACATAATAATAAGGCATTTGGTGACAATTTTTAAATGTTTTTTGTCACTTTTTGTCTAAGTTTTTTTTGTGGGGATGTTAAGTTATGGAAGCTAACTAGAAATAAACTTTTATTTTGAGATATCAATGTTGTAAAGTTATATTTTAAAGTGGATCAGATGCGATGAAGTTTATAAATATAAATCTGAAATATCCCCAAAGAAGCTTGTACAATTATGTAATAGGCTTTTGATTATTTGGTGCTCTATATAATAACCACAATGCTTATATTTAGTTTTGTTACCAACTACACTGTTTTCAATTTATATTGTTAAATAAACTTATTGACATGTTTTCGCTATAAGTATATGCACTTGCTTGTTACATATTGACCTATGAGTTGGAATTTTTTGAATTCTAAATTGCGCAAAATGTTGATGTTGTAAAATTAAAGAAACTATAGGTAACCTGTATGTTCCTATAGTTTCACATTATTTTGACAATAACAGCCAAGATTATATCAGGGTTAAATCATAAACAATCATAATATTAAGTATATACCTAGTTATTGTTTTAGGATGAATAGTTTAAGTTTAGTTGATTGGTTATTGATATTGTTTGATAACAATGTTTGGTGTTTTTTAAAAGTTAACATTCTGTCCATGGCTTTTTAACATTATGTTAAAAACAATGCCTACCTAAGTACATAAAAACAAGTAAAACATAAATAAGATGTATTTTATGTAATATATTCTAAATTGTTTTAGTACCTTATAGATATACACTATGGGATGTTCATTAGATTGTGTAGTTATATAAAATTTAATAAATTTAAATGTATGTACCTTGTGTTACTGGATTCCACTACTTCACAATCAGATCCATTTTTTTGTTATATATAAAGATTCCAAACGGTTCTACATAGTAATATACTTTATGTAGATCTGTGTCTGTATGTAGTAATGGCACAAATAAGTGTTGGAATAATTGACATATTTTATCACTGTTATTTATTCTAATGTTATTTATATTTACACTCATTTTCTGTTTGTTTGATACAAAGCTCAAATGGTGGATTATTCTTCAAAGATAATTATGTTAATTATGTCTTTATACTTGTTAGATTTAGATACACAACGAGGCCTTGAGGTCAACCTCACTAATAAAGTAATAATTTAATTATGTAACTGTTTTGTAATTTATAAAAAGTGAAACTCCCAATTTTGTTTATGATTTGTATATTTTTGTACATGCTTTTATTTTAAATTAATTTTGATGACTTCGTTCTGTTAATTTTGTCTGTATATTTCTCTAAATACTTTTTTTTGTGGTATCTATCAATTCTATGTATGGTCTATTTATAAAAACCGGCCGAGTGCGAGTCGGACTCGCGCACGAAGGGTTCCCTACCATTATCATAAAAAACGCCAAAAAATCACGTTGGTTGTATTTGGTTAGTTTAGTTGGTTGGTCGTCCCATTTAGATATTTTTTTTCTGTTTTTAGTATTTGTTGTTATAGCGTCAATTGAAATACATAATCTGTGAAAATTGCAACTATCTAGCTATCACGGTTCATGTGATACAGCCCTGGGACAGACAGACTGACAGCAAAGTCCTAGTAATAGGGTCCCGTTTTTACCCTTTGGGTACGGAACCCTAAAAAGGAACTTTATAATCAGACAAAAAGTAAACCTAATTATTTTCTGATTAAATTGAAATTGGATAGGTATGGAATATGGGTCAAAACAGCAGAACCAATCATAAATTCAAATTTTGTTTGCTCTGCATTTTTCTACTACGGACCTAGTTTTAAAATAGTGGGTTTTTTTCCTATTAGCCCTACGCTTAGGCTATTGCGGGTATCTAGTTATTCGTCTCAGTTCCGATTGCGCGTTGTTTGCAAACGGTTGCTTGGCGACGTCGTGAGCCAACCTGCAGCCACGCTACATCCGGCTGGCGCCGCCAAACTCCCAGTGCCGTCGCGACCGCCCTAAGGAGCGGACCACCCCGTGTCTTGCAAATCATTGTAAAGGTGCGCGCTGCTTAAACTCCCTTAAGAAAATCACTCGTTTTAAAAAGTTCACACTTGTGCTTTTCCGATTTTAGTTATATTATTTTGGAGGATATTTTTAAGAGATGGACATAGTCCACCGCCTGCACTATCTGGTGCTCTCTCAAAAATCTGATCTGATGACAATGGAACGGGAACAAAGGATGCGAATGCGTCGCCAATCCAGTCTTCCAGAATACAGCAAAGTTAATAAAAGTAGGCAGCGATTGGAGCAGGCCTATTTTAATGATGTAAGTTCCCGTAGACGTGCAGATAAGATAATGTTCCTTGGGATAATAGGATTTTTATTATTTAGGTTAATTAAATCGAAATCATTGTCAAACTTACTTGCTACTAAGTATACCTTTCTCTATTTCAATAAATGTATTCCTCCATTCACTGAAAATACTTTTCCTAACCGATATTATCGTAATGCAAATTGAATGTACCTATCTAAGTCTTATCTTAACGAGAAGAAGAGATTAAAGCATATTCTGCATAGAGAAGATAAATACCTTTCTCTATTTCAATAAATGTATTCCTCCATTCACTGAAAATACTTTTCCTAACCGATATTATCGTAATGCAAATTGAATGTACCTATCTAAGTCTTATCTTAACGAGAAGAAGAGATTAAAGCATATTCTGCATAGAGAAGATAAATCCTTTACGGATGTCATGTCGTCCATCCACGGTACGATAAGAAAGCTTTATGGTCGTAGCTCTTTATTTGCTCTTGGCACGAATTCCGACGTCCTTATCTTGTAGTTGAATATTCAAAGGATTGTCGGTAGGTAGGTAGTAAATCTTATTTAAACTACCGAAAAATAAAATCTTATCGAAGAAAGCAGTTCAAATTGGATCACACGCGATCGGTAGCACGAACGTGGTGCTTTCAGAGAATAGCGTGACCATTCAGGTGCGTCTAGTTTGAAAGTCGAAAGGCTAATTCAGTGCGTTCTAATGAGGCGCTTGATCGATTAGACCTGCCTAAACAACCCGGTATGATTCTATCGCACCTTAGCTTTTCTGCGAAATAATATTTTTTACACCCAAATTTTATCCGATAGGAATACTTATAAGATTTCCATAAAACACCTAACTTGTTCAATAAATCGTGAAGTTTCTAGACCTTTCATTTCCATAAAGTTACTCAAGTTTCCTTAAACCGTAGGGATGACCTCAGCGGTCAAAGTTAGAACATAATGTAGGCACGAACGGGACTGTATTGATAGCATTAGTTTTCACAAAACGAAAAAGTTTGTTGGTAAAGGCTTGAAGAATTGGAAATGTAAATAAGGTAAATTTGCATGACACAGTTCCCAACTTGAGAGGTCAGCACTTAATTCATAAGCTCCACTTTCCATCATAGGTACCTTCGGGAAGAATAAATTAATTGGGTTGCTTATAACGGACTTCAGTCATGTGACTAATATTTTCGCCTTTTATACAGAGAGAACTGTTTGCGGCGAAAGCAGACAGCGGAGGAGGGGCAGTAGACCGTAAACTATCATCATCTTCAGCTGGCAGTATGAAGAACAAATGGCTTAAAGCCTTCAGGAGTCTGAAGCCGCCTAGTGCCCCTCCACCTCACGCTGCGCCGCCAGACAAGTAAGTTCTTCCATGAAACATTTTATATCACCAACACGATACTACATTCATCATAAACATACAATTTTCACAACTATGACACAAGCAAAAGCCACAATTACATAACAGCAGTAGCCAGGCGTCTGAGCAACTTTGAAAGTGCAATAAAATCGAAACAACTTTATCTTGAAGCGATCCAGTGGTCATATAATGTCACCCTGCTGTAGATCTAAATCGACTCCAATAACCAAATCAGAATAGCATTCGGCGAATGATGAATAAAAATGAATAAATTTAAAAAGATTTGCCCGTATTATCTCCCCTGGGAAATGTTTATTTTATATCTCGTTATGTACATCGTCGCGTGGGTGTTATTTTGTCAAAAGGAATTATTGGTCCGAGTAATTCTATCTGAATTCGATTTACGTTGGTACTTGCCGATTCATTTTAACTTTACTCGAAGTGGTTACTCGTAGCGCTTGACTGCTACACCTACTACGCTACGACGTAGCACTCTACCGTTTCACTGTCCAATGTCAGCTTTCGCAGCAAATCTTGGACGCATCTAAAAGCTTTTATTTTCCATTAGAGGAAAGTCAACTTCTTGTGCATTACGAAATCTTTGCCGTTTCCTTAAAAGTTTTGCAGAAACAAGCGAAACTTGGTTACCTAATACCCCCCGCTGTGGGGTCAGGGAGGCTCGGTCCACATTTATTATGTATCGTGGTCTCTGGTGCATAACAATTTAAATTAGTATGCAGCTGCTTAGAAGCCATATTAAACTGTTTCAATTACGTCCGCCTTTGTACAGGACAAGTTAATTTATGAACTCATTATTGCGTAAGATTCAAATGTTGTTCCAAGAATGGCTTTATTGTTATTAGGGTCGCGTTCTCAAACCAGTGCATACTGAACAAAGGATTGGCTAGCTCAAAGTGCACATTGCCGTCGTTCAGAATTAAATATTGCGTATTTTTTGGCTTACGTATAGACTAAACTGAACTACAATAAGGTCATTGACTGAATAAAATATGTAGGTCATCTTATCCCTAAGTGGAAATCGGTGACCTCAAATTCTTTACGTAAAGCTTAATTACTTCTTAAATATAACTTAAGCCCTATCAGAGGTTTATGTACTACTTTCCTTCTAATAACTGTCGTGTTGAAGCTTCAAGCCAGTCAGTATATTTCACTTTAACATGCTCGTGTTTGCCATAATTGAACAAGCAAGATTTAAATCTATGGACAAACTGGGCGGTCGATCCCCTATTGTTTTGAGACCAGAATGCGCTGGACCATGGAATTTTCTTTTAGAGTTCATTTTACTCGGAAATTGTATGAAACTTGGAATAGAAATAGTTCGTGTTTATGGAATAACGTTATGGGTACTTCTCTTCAGAGTACCGCGCGAACGAAACCGTAGGCGGAAGCTAGCAGATTCATAATGGCGAAACAATTAATCTATTTCGTTTTGGAGCGTTAAGAATGTCTTCGTTGCTCATAATAGATTATCATGGCGCTTAGTTCGAATTTTTAATCTGAAATCGCTTTAAATCAGCCAAGCTTTATTTAAGAGCATTAGGGACATTTTACAAACAAGATTATAAAGGTCTAGTACTTAAAGCGCTTATGGGGCTTCTTGATACGCGGTGACATAGTCAATTCTGATTAACTCCATTGCTTAATACATTAGTGACTGTTATTCAGGGGACTGTTATTTATTTGTTGTGTTTAGTGAGTTCTTCGTTATTCACGAATAACGAAGAACTCGTTATTCGTGATGTAAACCTGCGTCATATAAATATATAAAATAGCGGTGGTTGGAGTCTGTTTGAAAATAACATCACTTCACGTAAACAAAGTCGCGAGGGTTTTCACTAGTTACAAAAAGATACGCGGCTGGTTTTATTTCCTCAAATAACCAAAATATAAATCTAAGTATGTCATGTAAAGTAAATAAACCTCATTACGCGAAATTGTATGGAATACACAAAAGAATTGACGCTATGTAGATCTCCACTCCAGTTGTTGACTCTGAATGTAACGAGTGTTGAATAGCGCTTGAAGAAATCCAAAATCGTAGTATAATTCAAGCGCTATGCAAATAATGAAGCTCAAGATAACGAGATGCACACAAAAGTTGTAACCTCTATAGAGTTTGTGGACTTGCTATGCAAAAGTAGCACTTCAGTTGTTTTCAGAATTCGTTTGAGACTACTCGTAACTTTGTTCGTGGAATAAACAATGATATTTTTGCACATTAGGTACCTATTACACTGTAACAATGTTACATTGCAACATAATACATTACAAATGGGAGGCACTCCGGTGAGGAGGGTATAGAGAGATAGAGATATCGAGTTTTATATATGAAAGTCGATATTCAAAAATAAAATTCACCATTTTGTCTTGTAAACATCCACATATAAATAGTTTTTATATAGTTATTATCACTTAGTTTTACGAGTCATTCGATTGATACGGGGTGTGTGATTTTATAGCGTTGAATTTACACGCTGTTATGTACAGAACATTTGCTTTACCGGCCTTTTAGTAATCCAACTATTTTAGAAATCAGTTATAGCGTATTTCCGAAATAATTGGATCACTTGTATGTTTACTAAGTAATCTGTGGTGGCCTCAATGCTCGCGATACGTAAAATCCCGCGAAACCTTACAAGTTCTTTGCCGATTCTAACCAAACGCATTGCCATATCACAGGTTTCTGCACCATTGACGGATTTGAATTTTATTTACTTATCACATTTTAACCTTTATGTTCATCTGGATGTTTCTCTCTTTTTGCAACGATAAAGAAAAAATCAAATGTACCACGCGGTGTCGACGGTTATGGCAATGAGGTAACTGTGCCCCGTAGGTGTGAACCTATGTCGGTACCTAAATGTGTTTTCTATACCCCTGACAATACTCTCGAACCTTCATCCTTCCACACGTAGCTTTAGTGATATTCAGCATGTGTACTCAGCCCTTCACCAGCTAGTTAGCAGAACACGCTCCTTAACAATCCGCTTGACCCTTTTACGCTTTCCGCATAAATGGCCTTTGTTAGAACACTGTCAATGAAAATCATTGTTGTAGCAGCTTAAATGTAATTGTCCTAGAAGGCGTAGTTTGGAGGTCAAAGGCGTAATAGCCTCCACGGGGTCATTAGGTGCGATGGCTGCCGGATGATTATCGTCTACTCACTGATTCACATGCTATCTCCCCTTGACCTTGAACGTCATCGATCAATACCCATGACTAGTATTACAGTCTGTGACAATCCATAGAGCACATACTGTTGTGATAAATGACCCACTCCACATCGATTTGATTTAATTTAATTGATAGGAAAAATATTGTGTAAATATTTGCCTATACAAGGGGTTTGAAGTGGTATTTATAGAAACATAAATCATCTGACACGGTGGTTCGTTAATTGCTTTGTGTGGTGGGCTAGAGGAATGATAGTCACGGGGTAGACAAGTTAATAGCCAATCAAACGTTCTTATAAACCGATAAATTGCAGTCTGGTTTGTAAGTCATTTTACTGGAGGGTTAAAATGTTGCTTGTATTTTAGGAGGAATGGAGCTGCACGAGATGCGATGCGAGGCGGAGATTCCGATGCCCATAACTTCCAAGAATACACGTACAAGAAAATTACGCCTTGCGATGTTTGCTCACAAGTGCTCCGAGGTAAGAATAAAATAAAATATTCCATAGAATCTGAAAAATATTCATGTAGCTTTTACCGTTCAAGTTACATGTGTATAACATTATTTGGCATTGGCAGTTGATGGTGAAAATGGGTAAGTTATACGAACATTATCACAAATTAGATACTGAACCTAATAATTTGGATATTTCGTGTCTATGGTTAATTTAAGTAAAACCATTATCATAATTTTTGGTTTTTACACTCGCTTCTTTATCGATAGAAACCCAAAAAAAACTAAAATAGTCAGGTAGGTACACCGGCCTAGGCTAAGTGCGTACATACAATTAACTTGTCGTTAGATTATCGATTCATATTATTAGTTTGTTTACATGTACGCCTCCACGCGCCTTCTCAATTAACGGACACGCGATATAGAAAAACAAAAGTTGATTTGATTCAACGAATCCAAATTAAATGCATAGATTCGTACGCTCAAACAAACGTTTGCAGACTAGCAAATTGATTACACTGCACGCACAGGCTGTACCTGGCACGTATTTTATGCTATTCAAATAATAAATCTGTTTTAAGTCACTTCACAAGGCGCGTATAATGCTATAGTTTTGTTTATTGAAGGCAGTCGACTGATTTTACGATACCGTTGGGTTGAGCCAAACTTTGAAAAGCTTTTATAAATTTACGAATGTGTCAAACAAATCGGTAACGTGAATCGAGCTGTAAATTTTTTAGGTATTTATTATTACAGAATGGTAACTAGGCTAGGAGTTGGATTTACATTACAATAGCAGAGATAAAAAATAAAAAGCTTTACGTTTGTCATCCCCAAGTATAGTTGACAGTTGACTCCTCTCAGATCCCCAGCCGCTCAGAGCCCTGAGGATATTTGAAGGAGGGGGTAGTTATTAGGCCAGTTCAAACATTACGACACGTGCTCACATTTTGCTGTAGTAAGCATTCCTTACGTGACTGGTTGCACGCATATCGGAGCTTATAAGAACACTAACTGGTTTCTTTACGATGTTTTCCTTTACCGTTTTGAGCACGTGTTAATGCGCATATGCATTTTTCGAATAGAAAAATCCATTTAGCACGACCTGGATGTTACTCGTATCATAACAACGGCAATTTACTTCTATTTGTCCAAATCCTGCTTGTTTTTCTTATATACATCCTTGTGTTTTTCTTTGAGCGCAGACAAGTCATGATAGGTTAACAAATAATATTTATTTACTGTTTTGTTTTATGTGTAACGACTTTGTTTTATATATAAGACAAGCTGACCCGGCGAACTTCGTATCGCAATTGACAAATGTTGTTTGAAGTTCCCGTTCCCGTTCCCATTCCCGTTAATTTAGTTAATTAACGTTCTTAGGAAGACACCTACATTGCTTAGACAACAGTGAACTTTATACAATAGCAATAAAGCTCAAATTGACTCGTAAGTTTTAGATAGAAAACTTTTGTATGGGAAAAAGAAAAGGGCGGTTTTTAGGGGCTTTCAGGCAATTATTCGAATTTTTCTCACCTTTTAAACCTTCCCTAGACCTCCACGAACATTTCATGACCAAAATAAGATAATTCCGTTCAGCCGTTCTCGAGTTTTAGCGAGACTAACGAACAGCAATTGATTTTTATATATATAATAGGCATAGTCACGCGCCTGTTGTGTGAAATATCGATTTGACGTCTTCAGTTCACCTTTTAATAATAAATAAGGCTTCACTCTAAATAATAACTCCAAATTGATAAACCAAAAGCCATAGCTACGATATAACGTGAAGGTTGATAGTGCGTGTTCTAACAAATTTAATTAGGCTATTTATTTATATTGGTTATAATGGCGTGCAAAACACGAAATAAATTAAAGCCCCAGCGCGAAACCTTTGTTCGATGTCGTTAACCCCCGAATCCCGATAAATACGAGTACCTACCTACGCAAGTTCCTCGATGACTTAGTAATTAACTGCTAACATGTCTGTGATTCAGCCCCAGGCGAGCTAGGACGTGGAAATATTGCCTGACTCACTGAATGTTTCAGAAAATTAAATGGTATCACTACTGTAATACTCAAGTAAGGTAAATACCCTCTCAGATCTTCATACGCTCAGATCCTTGAAGATATTCAATGTAGCTAGTCAAAGGCACGTCCAATCATTACATTTGGCACATGTTTCAGAGCTGTAGCTAAAACATTTAAGATAATTGATGAATTTGCGAAGTAAGATAGCCTTATGTTAAGACAGAACCTTAGGTTTGCGGAATTTGTTGCTACATAGTAGGTATCTTTGTTCATTTGAAATTTCGAAACCATTTACTTTGAAACGTTTAGCTTCTTTCATATTTGTTGGCGAAGTTCTTGATATTGTTCGGTGTCTGATAATCAGAACTTGCCTTGGTTCGCACGTGCCAGTCAAGGGTGGTTACGGCCAAGGTCAACGAACAGACTCAACACACAAGTAAGTACATTAGAATTGATCGATTGTTCGATTTCAAAGAATCGTATGAAAGTCTTTGAACTCGCACCATTGATTGAGTATTAGAGAATCGGGTAGTGAGATATCAAAATAAAGCTTGATATGGAGGATATCAAGAAGAAGAGATATACCTATGTACACATTTCCCGACCGTGCTATGAACATACCGGTACCGCTAAAATGTTCTTGTCGGTCCCTCAAAGTCAAAGTCAAAAGCTACTTATTTATTTCAGTAAAATTACAAGGATCACTTTGAAACGTCTTAGGAGTCCTGGCGTTTGGGTCCAGATTTTCACGATCTTTTGAAAATAAAACATGTTAATCACTTGTATGTAGCTTTTGACAAATGTAAGATTTTTTTAAATTGATCCAGCAGTTTTTTAGTTTATCGATTACAAACGAACTTACCTACTTACAAAAGAGCAAAAATTTTTTTTTCTCTTTATAATATTAGTTTAGAATAAAATAATTACAGCTGTGTTAGCGGAGTAGGAGGTACCTACCTCGACTTTCAATCTGAAGGTCGTGGGTTCAGCCTGGCCGTACACCGTACATCAATGGATTTTTCAGTTCCATAAATGTAATGTGTGTGAAGGAAACCATCGCGAAGAAACCAGTTAGTACGAGTATTCTTATAAGTGTCTACGAGCTTGCATCCTGTCACGTATGGAATAGCTAACTACGACCAAATGCGAGCATGTGCCAAATGTAATGTTTGGATGTATCTCTGACTACCTTTAGATATCAAGAATCTGAGAGCGTTGAAATCTGAGATGTCTACCATGCTTTAGGATTACAGTCGTGATCCTACTTTTTTATAGTTAAAAAATCCATTCTCCACACGGGCCACGTAGAGTATTAGCGGATCTCTGATACTCCTATTCATGTACGCATAGATATCTCCTTTAGTATTATCCTCATCCGACATGTGACACTCTGTGACATAATCAAGGATATGTCGTGGGTTACATTTCATTTCGCGTCACAGCTCGCTTTTTGCGGCTTCGACTCAAGTTTTGTAACTTGACTTTTTAAGAATCAGAGTAGAATAAATGCAGTAGAAGTTTAATTAAGATTTACCACAATTTTGTAAGAAAAATAAAGATTTTTATACTTTTATACTTTTTTTTTATACTAGATAAGATTAAATAAAACAAAAGAGGCATGTCAATAATAGTAGCAAGTAGAAAGTTGTGGTCTCTACCTACCCCTTCGGGAAACAGGCGGGATTTTACGTATGTAACTTGACGAAAAAATCTGAGGTTGAAAGATTTCAATTATGAATTAATGCGACCTGGTAGGAATACGTTCTTCCTAGAAACCTTAGATGTTAACTGCGTTACGTAGCCTGTTATTAGTTAGAAAATGGTTGCGATATTGAATACCAATTTGAAATAAAAACGCTTTGCTGCCTATCCAAGAAATAAGTATAGCTCTACCGTTTTCTATATTCACAGAAAGCAATTTATTTCACTTGTTTGACGCGAGAGGAATTCACAGAATTACTTTTCTGTCTTACGTTTGCTTACATTACTCGACACAGAAGGGGTGTGTTATACGATCATACTCGTATATACAACGTGACCTTCGCTTTAGACAAAAAATAAATATGCTACTTCACAGGAGGTGATGTTAAGTCCTGTACTTTTGTTTCAATTAGAGTAAAATAAATAATCATAGTCTAACAAATTGTGTTCTAATTCAACCCCTATAAATAGTCACAATCAATCGATAATCAATAAATCAATCATTAACAATGACAACATGAGTGACGTGTAAGTTATAACATAGCACGTGTTATCAACAATGTAAATATAGGCTGCTCCAAAGTGATTTATTGAGAAACATAGATTTTTCGGTAAATACCGAAAACCAGTGTTCTCATGAGATTTATGAATATAAAACACCCCCAGGCCACACTCGTCAAGGACTCCGCTGTCGTCTCTGCAAGATGAACATCCACACCGACTGCATGCCTTCTGTAGGCAAGTGCCAGACCAAATCCCGCCTACTGCGGCGACAGAAGAGCACGTCAGAGATCGAATCGCATCGCATTCAAGAGGCCCCCTTTGATGATGAAAGTAAGTTATTTTATTTACGGCAAAAGGTAGACTCTTGCTCAAATATATTGCATAAAACAAATGATAAAAATTACCTAAATTAATAAATTTCTGTGTGTTGACTAAGCCAGAGAGATCGAGAGAATACATGAGACGATGAGATATATTGGTGGACATTTCACACAGCGCCATCTAGCCCCAAACTAAGCAAAGCTGTACTATGGGAGCTAGATAAACTTATACTTTTTTTTCGTAAATACTTATAACATCCGGGATACAGAACAAACATCAATGTTCATCACAAAAATGTTTATCCTGGGTGGGAATCGTAACTACAGCGCAGAAGGCACCAACCGAACTGTGAGACTAATCTCCGATTTCAGAGCTGAATGAACACTTATTTGAACCCAGGACTTCTAAGGAAGAACGATCCGCTGATCCTATATTTAAATATACGATTTGCTCCTCTTAGTAAATCCTATCACTTGATATACTTGAACTCAAGTTTTCCGAGACGTCAATATTCGTGACATAATCAGTGTTTTACCATTTGTTTTATGCAATCTGTGTTTCATGTTCTATTTCAACCGCTAATTTCAATCTAATAATCTAAACTATTCAATCAACTTCTGAAGAAACATTTCAGCCGTATTGAACCATCTGAATTCATATTTCGAGGATACCTATAGGTACGTACTCGTATGTCTATATTTCAATATACAAAATAATTCGTAAGTAACAAGTTTCTTCGAATTAATTCAATTTTCAAACCAAATACTAATTCACAATCAACCTAATGGATGATATTATGTAACTTAATTTAAAAGAAGTTGTTATATTTTGTGAACCAAGCGGGCAGAAGTTTCGGTAAGTTCTTGATTACACTTGGGACTTCAAATATTAGATTATAATAAAGGATTATATTTCAGAAATATGTATGTTGTCAACACATTCCGTGGTTTCTACAGTTGGAAAATAGCTACCTATTTATTTGATCTAGGTATCTTCAAACAACAATATTATGTACATGGTATCTTTCACACTAAAGCTGCGCGCCCCTCCGTCGCATTGACGCACTTATGCAAAACAAACATGAATACATAACGCACAAATACGCCACGCATTGTCATTGGTCAATAAACTAGCTTAGTTTTGACGCGATCGCGAGACAGATTGCACGTGTTTATCCAAACAAATGGCAAATATATCATACGCTTCCCCGGGTTTGTCTAGCAACTACTCGAGCATATTATTCGAGGTTGACATTCATGCCATCGCACCCACGCTAGTGGCGTGTGTATTTCATACACACATTGAACCTGTCGACTTTAGGAGTGAGGCGTACAACTTTAGATCGAGAAGCTCTACTATGCATAATTATATTATCTGCCAATTAAAGCACGGTTGATTGATCTTTGCTGTCGGCAAAATAACCGATAACGGCACGTACCTAAGATTGGCTACGAGCTCGTATTCTAAAGCTTAATTATTATTCAAAATACGATTTATAACTTGATTTTTAACCCCAAGTTTTTAAATTCATTAGCGACAACAAAGTCCATCGATTGTACTCTGATTTATTTTCTCGACAGTAGAAGCCACGGTTTTGTAGGTATATCTTCCAAAATGGCTATGAGTCGGACACTTTAAACACAGCTCTTATCAAGCTAGCAAGGACACTCATACCATGATGACATCATAACACGCATCGAAACACAATCGGAAGCTAAACTTACATTGTCCAGGGGTGGAGGACGGTTGGCTGCCGGGACAGAGACTCACCAAGATCTCTTTTAAGGGGTCGATCAAATTCGATGATGATTTCGATAGCTTCTGCGACGAGGGTACGGTGTGTGACCCCTGTGTGACCCCGACCGAACCAAGCATTCGATACACTAACATAGAGATCCTTCAGCTCAGATACTGTACAGAAACAGGCACTAACAAACGATACTGGCCCATCCCGCGCCCTCCCTAAACGTTCCCATACAAACGTGCTTTCATTACGATTATTATATCGATATCAAAGGACTTAACTGCTAGCTCTATTGGGTAGAATATTAAAAAAGTTTATGTGTTTGTATCTAATTGAGTTGCCGTTGCACTTGACTAGAAAAGAAAAAAAATATTCAATGACGGTTTATCACTTTAGTTAAGTTTTTTAAACCTAAAATAAACTAAATGCTGTGTGGGTAGAACTGTTTGTACCTCGCTTACAGACTGATTTGCAATATTCTAGTATTAAAGGGTTGAATTGCTTCTTGTAACTACAGGCACGTCTAAAGCATTAAAGCATAATGTCGGAATATTAGTGTTCATCACAGATAATAATACAGTGAAATCCTTTAGTTGTCTTGAAAGCACGTTCGTACGGGGGCGTGAAACCCCGTGACGGCGAGCCTCCCACGACGCTGAAGCGTTCTCGGCGTTGCTGACTGTGATTTCGATGCTCAGAGGAGGAGCTGGATCTCACGTACCAAGTCCTGAAGCGCGCCAACGAGATATCGAAGCCAGGCGGTGCCGGGCCGGTGGTTCGCGTGTCGGCAGCCCCTGCGCCGGCGCCGGTGCCCGAGGAGCCGGCGCGTTCGCCCGCGCGCCCCGCCGCCGGCCTGGCTGTCGCGACGCAACCCATCTCCTCCAGCTCAGGTCTCTCAGGAGCCGCAGTCTTAGCTCACTCGTTTTCAGTAGTGTCGAGTTGCACGCCTTATAGTCGCGCAGCGGGGCGCAGGGTGCGGGGTGCCTACTGAGGGCGGTGCGGTGTTGTCGTAGGCGCGGAGGCTGCGAAGCCGGACACCGGCGTGCGGCGGCGGCTCTTCGCGGGCGTCAAGAGTTTCTCGATGTGGAGCTCGCGCGGGCGACGTCCTTCGCCGCAGCATCGGTCCATTTCCCTGCCGGAAAGTACGAGGCTGTTCCAATCTCTCAGTCACGGCTTTGTTTGTTTCGTCTGCATCAGGGTTACGGTGCCTCGTTTACCTACCTTGTGTGTTCAGCGTTTTATGTTCGTTTATGTTATGTTACACGATAGCAGTGTTAGTTTAGCATAGGACTGAACATAGTCGAAGCTCGGCCAACACCTTAGATTGCTTGAACCTGTCCTCTCGGCCCTGACCCTCCCCACACGTACCGATTCGTGATAGGCGTTCGAATTAACATAACCTCCCCATTCGTTAAACCCGTGTGGTGTCCTACCTTATCTAACATTTATTTATTTTTTGTTTTGTTTGTATTTTATGTTTTATTTATTTTGTTTTGTTCGCGCGTTATCTTTTCAGAAACCGAGGTGACCACGACGCGGCCTTTCGGGCAACCTCTCTGTTTCGTTAACGAGAATGGCGATACGCCTCCTTCGATTCTCAAGCCCACTGCGAGCGTCCGCAAGAAAAATTGAATAGAGACTCTTAGCTTTCGCGAACCTCTCGAGTCTCGACACTATCGCCCCTCGCGAACAGAGCGCTGACTCGGCGCGGCAGCAACGGTTCCCATAACCGCTTCACGGATAGATATTCCCCCTTCCTGTATTACCCCGAAGCGCCCCGCGTTCTGTGATATGTACATATTGTTACTGTTACAATAAAATTCAAAATTTTAAATCTCTTTTACCTATTTGCCCTAAAGCACTTTATTTTATAATACGGCGATGAACCTGCGCGTGGATGTAAGTGGTGCATGGCTTTTGAGGCGTGCTGGTGACTGCATGCGTTTTTTTTATCGGCAAACACGATAACGACACGATACGCTACTATTGCTATAAATACCTCTAACCTGCACTCATGACCTAACTTCACGACTCAATACTTCGCTTCTATCACGATCTACCGGCTCACTATCGGAACCCCGACTGAACGTCGTGACGTCACCTAACATGTAATCTAGGTCCAACCTCGACAGAACAAGCAACCACACTAGTGTTTTTGTTCGCTTCGTATAAAATTAGCCCGGTGTTTTTTTTTCTTTACTTTCAGGGCATCCCGGCTTTGTAGAACTAGAAAGAAAATAATAACAGCTTCGCTCCTGTTTACTTGTCCATACAGGTTCGATGAAGAATTCCAAGAGTGCCCAAATGTTGAGGCAGGCAGACCGCACCAGTCCCTTACCTGGTACCATTTTAACGAGCCCCGTAGAATTCTTCCACGTTGTTGCATCGATTGACTTTGATCATGAGATGCCCTTCTGTCACATGGACTGCTGATGACAGAGTGCATTATAGATTTTATTCAGTTTTATCTGTAGTCACTGGGATGATTACGAGAGCTTTCACTTATAGCGCGGTGTTGATTCTATACAGTATTCTCTAAGATAAACTTTTGTCTGCACTGAAAATGTTTACGTCCTTTTCTAATTGACTGAAGTGACAAGGACCGCGACGGTTTTAGTGTTGTCAAAATATAGTTTAGCTTTGGAGAATGCTGCAGAACATCTATACCTAAATCTGATACCAATTCCACTGACTTGTAGTTCTTGATAGAGGTTCTACCGTCACAACTCTGCATTTCCTCTTACTTCCTTTTTTGCACTGCTTATGCACATTTTTATAACAGTTATTTTTGGAGTAATTTAGTTCGCTTGTATTTGTTATTATGCCCTAACAAAATTATTGAATTATATCTATTTCACAATATCTCGTACTCAAACAGTTACTCAAAAGTCTTTGCAGTTTTGCTCCATATAAGTTTTTATAGACTTGATATTGTGAAAAAGATATTCTAACATTACTTAACATTTACTAACAAAGTTGTACATCAAACTTAGCCCCACATAGAACTAACCATTTAATTCAATAACATTTTAACTTCACTTGACATTTCACAGCATAATCATAGCCAGTTTATTTTGCAAGGGTAAGTTCTCATACTGCGTAATGTTGTAGCGCCACACTCACCGAGACGGCAAAAGTTGAACCTTAGGATGAAGAGTCTCTCACTGGATTCTCCGGAGTGCGGGGAACTAAGGCGCCGACCAACACGCGAAGGCACAACGCAAGGCAGCCGTGTCCTATGTACGACATTACGACACAGTAACATAACAACCGGGCCCAAAAACTTGTTACCAGCATACATAATATTTGTTACTAATGATAAGTTTTGCATTAAAATATCGCAAAATGTTACCACAATGAATAGTTTAAAAAGATCACCGATATCAGTCTCTTCAACATTATGGAAATTGCTGTTCCTGGGAAAGATTTCTGTTGCTATCACATATCATTAGTAACAAATCACTTTGTGTTACCATTACTCCCACACACCACTCAATGCAGAGGCTTTCATCTAAATGCAGAAGTTAATTGGTGTATTGGAAACGCTTCAATCATTCGTCTTCTGTGGTTTTATGTTCTCGGGAAAGCTAAAATACTTAAACATTTTGGTAGTGACTTTATTTTTCTGAGTATTAACAAATTTATAGAAGCAATCACTGAATTCGCAGAAACGTTTCGATTTCTGAAAATACGCCAATTTACGTCTACGGCATCATTGAGTGGTTTGGAAGCACAAAGTTCTTTGGGCTTGGATAATTGATGTCGAGCGATTTGGGCACAGTGTGTTCTAACTCTTCGCTTAGCTTGTGTGTGTCTAGTGAGGTGTTATACCTGAACTGCTGTCTAATCTCTAATGTGGTGCGTTTTCGACGTTGTACAGACATTCAATTGTCGATTGGAAACAGAAAATTCGGCCTTTTATTCACCAAATCCTACAAATTCATGGAAAATAAACCACATTCAGTTCAATATTCATGTCGTCTATCACTGTTGCTTTCGTTTTCTGTGATTTTGTATGATTTAAGTTTTTCTCTTTGGTTTTAGGTACCTCCAGAGCAGTTTGCATGAGACAAAGCTTAAGTAGAAGTGATAACCTCCCATCTCACTATTACACACGTTCATGTACGTTCACTTTTATAAATAATAGCAGCCACGCATATAGAACTATGTTCATAAGGTAGGTAAGAATATAATATTTTCTTTTCGCAAAAGCTTTTAATAAACCCTTTACTTTCAGAGATAATAGACAAAATAATATCCCGTGTTATTGGCAATATCGATTACTGATACATTGTTTTACACGTTGTTTACCGATACGTGGTTATCTTCTTTGTCTAACTCAGTTTATGACCTTCTATTATCCATTTTATCCATGACACTAGAATAATATCTTATCGGTAAACATATATACCGAGAGAGGATAAATTGGGATCTTTGTGTAACATAATATCTGATAGATCAACCACATAGGGACCTAGGTACTAATAGAAGATTACTGTCTATTGTACTTTTAATTTAGAAAGTATATTTTCTTATCTGACAGCTGTACCTTTATTTTTTTAATGTTTACGTACACAACGTATGTGAAAAAAAATAGTCGTATTAGATCGATACTTAGTGATTGTAATTAAAATTAAGCTGAATTCATTACAAAAGAGTTATATTTATTATTCCTAACTCTACTTCAGCAACTACGAGTATCTAATAAAATCCTTTTGAAGATTTACGCACACCTTCATATTGGAAAAACGCTTTCCCTTTTCCATTATATGAACAGATAAACCTCTAAAAAACGAAGTCTGAAAAAAATATCTTCTTCTAAGAATTGCTTTGAAATAACACAGTTCCGAACTTTGTTAGTCTACTGTGCCCTTACTCTGCAAAACGATTTTGACATTATCGAAACGATACGACTGTGCTCGGATATATTCGGCCAAACCTTGCCCTTAGAAATTGTCGACTGTCGTACCTATTAGAATTGTCAAAAATATTGACGGTCGCTCCATCGTTCCAAATATAGCCAAAAGCGATGTTACCTATTGTCCCGATATATCGTTTTCAAGAGTAGATCCCTTGATATTGGTCACAAAACTAAACGGGTGAGTGATGACCGTATTTAGGAACATTACTGGTGCAAATTGCGGTCCTATATCTACCCAGCTCAAGTAAAAATTAAAGGACAGCGAATTGCAAAGTGGCTTTCTTGAATATGGCTGTGTTTTTTTTAGCTTTATTTCACAAATCTTACTAAGGCATGTTTGTTACCTCTATTCCTTAAAACTCTTTAGAAACGAGGCTTTTACGGTTAACGATAGCGCTTTTAAATGTATAGGAAAGGAGTAAAGATCATAGATATTTATACTTAGGTACTTAAGGGGCACCCAGTCGACGATTGCACTTTTTCGAAACGGAAAAAGAAATACTTCTGAACAAGCCACATCTCCTATTTTTATAAGTATATTACTTCAGGTTCCTACCTAGATTTCTATTAAGCTGAAAACATAATAGCAGAATTTTTTCACGATAAAGATATTATTTCAAAATGATACGTTTTAGAATTTATGATCGAAATATTTTATATACCTACTATTAAATTCAACTTGTGATTTATTGTTAAAGATAGGTAATATGTAGATCTAGATTTCTATTAGAATAGATTTTTGATAAGTAATTATACATCATTTATATCATTAATTTATTCGAAAAGCTAAGGCGGACCACGCGCCGACGTGTGTCTGTCGTCATTGCAGCGGTCGGTAGGATTATTTATCGAAGTGATTAATGATGGGTACATCTTTATTTACATATACTATACATTATAAAATAGGAGATGTGGCTTGTTCAGAAGTATTTCTTTTTTCGTTTCGAACAAAAGCAATCGTCGACTGGGAGCGCCTTAAGTTCCGCAAGACAGCGTTAAAGCACTATTCAACCCCTTTTCATTTCTTAGCGCTTTCGTTTCGTTCGCAACCTATTTATAAATCCTAGGCGATAAAACCTATGAAATGTAAATTGGATAGCTTCGACCTACGATCCTTTTAGTGAATGAATTCGCAACTGCAAGATGCTTTTAAACGCATGTTTGATAAGATTGCCGCTTACATAATTAAGTATGTATATAAGTAGAGAAAATGTAAAGCTGCTTGTCCAACTAAAGCAGAAGTAAAACAAAGAAATCACTGTAGCGTATGTCTGATTTGAAACAATCCTTTGTTAATTTTCCACAGGTCTGCTTTGGTAGACGTGCAGCCGCATAGTAGGCAAACGCTTGAAATATTTATGCAGTCCAATTTACATACGAATAACTGTTTTTTGCATTTCCCTTTGCGTGTTCAGGAAGCCACTGGTATTGCGAAGCCGACCAACGTGTCTTCAAAACATTGCCTTTTACTTCTCAATAATGCAAGCTTTTTCCGCTACTTGCGAGATTTGTAAATGTCGATCTGAACATAGGTCTACTTAACCCTCGTAGATTCGGGATGATATCTTTTTCTGAACATGCAAATGGAAGTAACCCTTTTTGTTTCAACCTCCGTCAGTGTAGACATTATGCTTATACGTCCCTTTTGCAACTTCTGGATTATAAGCAGTTTATTATTATACAGCCCCATCATCACCGGTACACAGCCGTCGGCTTTTGAGCGCTCGTGGCGGACGAATGAGTAGTGTGGATCTACCTGATGAGCATGACAAAAGCCTGTCCTCAAACAGCGCCAGCCCTTGTCCGTCGCCTGTGAAGCAGACAAGCGTGAGTGATTGATTTCCCATTTTGAACCGTGTGATATCCTACATAGAGTCTAGAATACAATATTGTGGATGAAACTAGGTAGGTACATGACGAAAAAAGTCCATCGCCAGAAACCGACAAGCGTAACTTTATTCGATTATAAATCGTAAAACAAAATCGGTAGAGTTCAATACTCTGTGAGGGTTTTTGAAGTAGGAATGAGTAGCGTGGGATTACCCGACGAGACTAAACATATCAGAGTTTGAACGTTTAAGAATCGATTTGTAAAACTGGAGAAGCGATAAAATGCAATCTCCCGCTTCAGATTTCAGTCGAAAGCTTAGGATCTGTTTACACAGCATCGCATGCATCAGCTCTGGCATCGGCTCCCTAACATTGGGAACCTGATTGTACCTATGCTGAATTTTACATGTATGTAGTCGGACCCGCACACGTTAAGACGACCTTCGGTTCTATAAGTGGATTTCTACAAAATGAGTTCAATTTTATAGAAGGTAAAATTTTATAGGACATTGAGTCTGCAGAGAATAGTTTTTTTTTCTGAAGAGAAAACTATCGTTGAAGTCGTTTCCGAACGTCTGCATTTAACAGCCTTTCAACTCAAGGTCGCTTTATGGTTAAAGCATTAAAATGTCCCTCTATTTTTATCGTGTTATAAAAGGAACAGAGCAGACGACCCAGAAAATAAAATACCTAATTTTCTAACACCGTGTTCCAAGCGACTCGCAACGTGATAAAATTAAACAAATTGTCTTTTCACAATTAATGATGGACACGCAAGTACGCAAGACGTAGTTGCGTATTTTAAACTAGTGGAAACCATCGCGACTTTGTTTACGAGTTTGTTCAGTGTTAAACCCCCCCCCCCCCCTTTAGGGGTTGAATTTTGGGAATTTATTTCTTAGTGCTCCCCTACACACCAAAAGGAAAACACCCTCCAAATATTCAGTTTCTAGAACTAATGGTTTAGGCTTTGCGTTGATAGAACAGTCAGTTAGTCAGTAACATTTTTATATATTTTTATATAGCGTGCCGCTTCTTGTCGCCCACGAAAGACGGGATTGTAATTTTTCACCTCAACGATGTCAACGTTTAGTTAAATCGTCCGATTGATCGCTCCAGATAAGGTTCTGGCGTCGGAAAATGCTGAAATTTCTCTGCAAAAATTTCAAATGCTCTACGATCCAGTGGCCAGACTACGATATACTTACGAGGAAAATAAGTTAGCCGTTTTATTTGGAATCGTTGCATCGTTGGTCAAACGTTTTGATATTTGGAAAATGGTTTTATTGCTAAGTATACCTATAATACTTTTGGCGATGGGCTTGCAACCGTGAGCGTGTGCCATTTGTTATGTTTGGACGTACCTCTGACGGGTAGTCAGAGGGTAGGTAACCTTAGATATTCAAGGATCCGAGTGCCTGGAGCTTTGAGAGGATGCCTACCGTAGATTCTGCGAAAGAACTCTGTATAAATGTAACTATAGAAAGTAAATTAAAGGTAATTACGTGATAAAGACCCGTGTCAAAATCTATAGTTATCACTACATAGTATAAAGCAAAGTCGCTTTCCGCTTCCCGCGTCTGTATGTATGTATGTATGTTTGCTTATATCTTTAAAACTACACAACGGATTTTGATGCGGTTTTTTTTAATAGATAGAGTGATTCAGGAGGAAGGTTTATATGTATTAAACCCGTGCGAAGCCGGGGCGGGTCGCTAGTGTCTGTATAAATGGTATAACTGTGTCAAGTGAAAGAAGGAATGAAGAAAGAATGAAAGAAGGGTTTCCACTACTTTATTATATAAGTGATATCAATATCAACGCCGTGTAATGTTTGGACATGAATCAGACTAACCCCTTTAGACATCATCAAGAATCTGAACACCTGGAGATCTGAGAGGATGTCTACCGTACTTGAGGATTACAGTCGTGATCCTATTTCATTTTATTCATATAAATAAATATTGGTTGACATTTCACACATCGCCATCTTGCCCCAAATAAGCAAATCTTGTACGTGGACTAATTACTGATAGAATAATTTACTTTGTTTCTTGTAAATATTTACATACCTACATTATATCATTTCAGAAGCATTCGCGCCTCCTACCAACGAACCTTTATGTGATCTTATACAACTTCAAGTCGCGTCACGCGGACGAACTAGATCTGAAAGCGGGGTACAAGGTGACAGTGATCGACACATCGGATCCCGATTGGTGGAAGGGAAAGTGTTTGGGAAAGATTGGCTACTTTCCGTCGAAGTACTGCACTAAGCTACAAGCTGGGGAGCGCCCTTTACAGGTCACGCACAATCTACAGGTACTTTTTTAAATATTTTCTTACAATATTTTTTTATTACGCTGACTTAACAGACGTTCTCCTGTCCAAATATAAATAACTAGCAGTCCGCCCCAGCGTCGCACGAGTGTACTGATAATTGTATGGTTATTTTTTTTACACCTTGGGTTACATTTTTAAAGTTTTAATAGAGATCCCTGTTTTTTTCTAGTAATTAAAGAAGAAAAGTTTTTAAAATCTTGTCCGTAGTTTCGGAGCCTATTCAATGCAAACAAACAAACAATTAAATCTTTCCTCTTTATAATATTAGTATAGATAAGTACCATGAAAAAAAAAACAGTCCAGTTTTGAACAGAAAAACAAAAAAATCTACCAAATCTATCGAAATATTTTCGGGTTTTTGCGAAACTAACATATAAATAGATAGATTATAATAAGTTCTGTCTAACTGGATTACATAATTTCAGACATGTTGATTAAGAACCAAGGGTCCTAATCTTAACACATTCCAACGATTGTTCCCCAAAGTGATCTAAGCCGTTTCTTTCTTCGGAGCACACATGAAGCTCTGTGCTTGGATCATACTTATACCTATGAACTTCGTCACCAGTGCTGTTCCATCTCATACGTTCTTACACCTAAAGTATTTTATTTTTGTGATTTTAAGGTGTCAGACGGAGACAACGGACTAATGCTTCTTCGGGACCAGATAGTGATCCAAGTCGGCGATGAGGTTGATGGAATGGTGATGATTCGCTCCGGCGACAACCGCCAGGGCGTTTGTCCAGTCAAATTTCTACAGGAGGTGTGACGCTTCAGGCTACCCTACTTTGACTTTGTAAGTATATCTTGCCGCACTGCTTTCATCGTCTGATAGACATTCACTCCGCAAAACGATTTCGGCATTATCGACGACAGTGATAGTACTCCGATATATTTCGCCAAACCGCACTCTTCAAAATCTTCGTCTGTCGTAGTAGAATGCATGACAATAATGTAATGTCGGTCTTTCTATCTTTCAAAATATAGTCGTAAACAGTGTGACGTTTGTCCCGATACATCGTCTATCGTTTTCAAGGCCAGAGACCTCCAAGTAAGCGATGAAATGCATAAATCGTTATTTATTGGTTTTGGGGTTTCGTGCCATAAAAAGAAATAGGTTTTACTGTTAAAATTATCAATGCATCAATGGATATTTCTATTCGAAAATGTATGCTAATTAACACGCTCAGAAAGTTGAAGGAAAACATCGCGAGGAAACTAGTTAGTATTCTTATAAGCGGCTATGGGCTTGCTGTCGTCTCACGAATGCTAACTACTCCATAATGTCAGTATGTAATGTACCAAATGTACTGAAGTTAAGACGTGCCTCAAACTACCCTCTTACGACATTTTCGATGATCTGAGGGCCTGGAGATCTGAGAGCATGTGTACCGTACTCGGGGACTAGTCGTAATCCTATTTCATTAGATTTTGTCTAAAAACAAGCTTTTATAAATTTCTAAAGATACGAAAGATACTACTACCTAGAAACTTGTACTAACTAACAACTTATAACTTACAGAAACGTGGATCCCCGTCAGACGAAACTTTCCAATACTACGTACCAAAATCGATCCGCAGTGCGCCAGTCACACCGTGCGACAGCGAAAACTCAACCTGGTCTGAGAAAGTTTGGTCCAAGCAGAGGTACCTATCGCCGGACTTCGACCCACCGTACGAGGGATCCACAGACAGAAGTCACGACCGATGGAACTATGACAGAAGCTACAAACGGTACGATAAACATTCCAGATACGAAAGAGATTACGATTCCTCGGTCTACGTAGGTAGTAGTTATACGGGCGCGTGTGCAGGGTATGATAAGCGAGAATCCAGATACGACGGATACAAGGATCCGTATAGGTTTGAGGAGGTGCCGTTGGATTCCGGGTATGAGAAGGGTAATTATGATGATGGGATGTGGTGGTGGAGACGGCCGTTGGGCGTGCGGAGGTCTCAATGCCGCCGTTGTGGTGCTTCTTCGTCGACGCGGCCGTTGAAAATGACGCCTTGCGCGGGTGTGGCGCAAGATGAGAACGACAGGCGGCCGTTGTCGCGCGACCGCCCGCTGCTGTTCTTTAAGCAAATGTTTTTGTAAGGCGGTTTTACACGAGGTAGTGTGACAGATCTACGTCTGTCGGCGTCGGGCCGTGTTTTGTCGGGAGGGTGTCATCAGGGTTCGAAGTAATCAGATAATTATCCGCTAATATTCCTTTGTGGGGATGTTTGTGGCTAAATCACGCCCAAACTACCGAACGGATTTGAATGAAACTTGAAATATACGTAGTTTATATCCTAGAGTAAATAATAGGATCCTTTCGTCCAGATACCACTCGGAAGTTAGTAATAAATTATACATATAGCTGGTAACATTCATAGTATAAATCCAAAAGTTTGTGAGGATATTTACGGCTCAGTTACGCCCAAACGGATTTGGATGAAACATGAAATATACATAGCTTATGCCCTGAAATAAAATATAGAATATTTATTGTCCAGATAACGGCTGGAAGCTAGTAAAGTAGTAACGATATATAGGGCCCTTCATAACTAAATGCACAAACTGATAGGATTCACGGGTCGTTGATATTAAGCAGACATGTTATTTTATTCCAAAAAAAAACTAAAAACATCTAAAATGTAAGCAACTATTTCAATGAAATAAGCACGTTACATTGTAAACTTTATCAGAATTTTTATAAAAAAAACGCAAAAAATCTAAATATTTTAATAGAGTATCTTTATATTAAATAAAGCATCTAATAGAGAATGTATAGGCAGTTAAGAAAAATATCTTTGTTTCGCTCTAGACAAAATGGCACGATCAATCCGATAATTATCATGATTATTTCGAAACCTATTTTATTACCCAGTGACATCATAAAAGTAAAGTAGGTAATATATTATTTAAAGAATTTGAATGATTTGGAACATGGCACTTTAATGAACCGAAACGCTGTATTTAATTATATTGCTTTGGTGTTTTGTGTGATATATAATATAAGCATATTAATTATATCCGCTAGCAAAGTGTAAAATACACAGTTATTTTGCAAGCGATTTTATAAAAGAAAATTATTTATTAGTTAGTTAGTGATAATTAGGTTAAATTTGCGGCCTATATTGTTTTTAAGTAACCTTACGTTCCTTTTATATATATACAAAGATTTATATGCACAGTTTATAGTTTAAATATATGTTTTATATTTATACCAAAATTGATATATTGTATTAATGTATATTTATTATATATTAAAATGTGTTTTCTTGAGTGGGATAAATGTGTTTGCATTTTGTAAATATATGGAACGAAAAGTGTTCAATTTACAAGCATTTATCAGGATATTCAAATAACTTTCCTTAAATATTTTTTCCATTATTTATATTGCGCGTAATTGTTAATATATCCCAGTTTGGAAAACATAAATATTTTGAAAAGTCCAAGTTTAAAGACATTATGTACGGTGACATATCATTTTTGAATATTGTAATATATCTTAATTAATTTTACACGATAAGTAGAAATAATGCGATCAATAAAATATATTTATTCGTTATATGAAATATAATACATTCTTCCTTCTTTTGCTACAAGAACTACAAAAACAGAAGATCGCAAAATCTACCTAACAACTGCTAAGCATAAAAAATATGTATTATTATTCAATTAAATATAACAGGGAAGTATATATTTAAGCATATTATATACACGCCTATTTTATTTTATGGCTCGCTGTTATATTGATATTGAGAGTTTACAAATATTATTGTAAACAAATATAAACACCAAAAGCAGTAATATGAATGACCAAAATAAGTATATAATGAGCACGATTAGAACTAACGAACTAGTGGCATTGAAAAAACATCACATTTCAAAATATAAATTCTAAACTTAGACTGGATTCGAATATATTGTTATAAACTTGAATGGGCTTGTGTGTGCGTCATTAATTAATTAAATCTAGTTAGGCATATAAATCAGACAAGGAAAATATACTAGCTAGACGGTGGGACAGACATGTTCATTAGTGAAATAGATAATATAATCTAAAAGAATATAGTAGAGTACACACTAAACAAGTAAATTTTAGAAATACTGCTACTTATATTAAATATTACAAGTATTTTGCTTTTTATAGATTTGGTTTAGTTCCGTAGACATTCATATAATTTGATCGTTGCCGAACATAATCTTGGACAAAGTGTATAACAGAATACAGCTAAGCGGCGCTTTTTGAGTAGGTACTTATTTGTACGTTAGAGAACTTTGTGTTAATGATGTTTGTATCGAAACTCTTAGCTTCGATGTAATTAGTTGTAGGCAAATATAAATATAGTGAAATGTAGTTCTAACCAATAAAAATAATGTAGTGTATAATAGTTAGTAGACTGTTTCACTTATCGTATATTTCATTAATTGTTTTAGTAATAGAACAGACGTTTTTCTCGTCAACCAAATAAATTATAGCGTTTTAGAAACAAAAAAACCGATTTCAAATTAGAGGAGCTTCGCCAAAACTATTCCGCGAGTGTATTCGCTCTCACACAATAAAATAACCACTAAATATTTACATTTTAATTTGTTAAAGTCTGGCTTGTTTTCTCGGGATCATTCTCCACAACGAAATTGTATGTAGAGAAAAAAACCGACCAGCCGTACTAGCAATTGTTGTACTTACTCGTACATACATTAAAAAAAACCTTGTAGCGTAGCCTCCGGAGTAGAGCCTCCTCCTTTTTGAAGTCGGTTGAAATCGTGCCATCTAACAAAAAATAAAGCATTTAATGAACATTAGGAAAATCCGCATGGAGAGTGCTTCCGTGACTGATAAATATAATGAAATGAAAATAATAAATGGACTAAAAATCAAATGCCAATTCTACATACACCTAATATGCTAGAATATAATCATCATTTCTTTATCGTGTCACTTTAGACATTATTTTGATTAATTCATACATTTTATAATTAAACTTAATTGATTATTTAGATAGAACATAGTCTGGTTCGAAATATTTCTCTCACATTTACGGCTTTATTCCTTAAATTTATTAAAATACACGTTTTCATTTTTACCAGTGGCACATGGATATTTCCTGTTTTTCAATCATACCTCTTCCTTTTAATATGTAATTTCGGTTGACACGTTAAGCCGTCCCCTAAAGTTTTAAAAATATATTGTTATCAAGATTATAATAGTTATAAGAATATATCTTAGGCTATTTATTATATTAAAATTAACCTATTATACATTGATAATAACAGCACTGTTCCTTGTTAAATGTATATAATTTATTTTAATTGAATATAAACTTTGTTATATATATAATATATAAATTGATAAATATTTAAACGCCTTACCAGTTACCATAGCATGCAAGCCCTTGGCTGATTATTTAATTATTTAGTGTAAATTATTTATCGGGTCAATGCAAACGCCCTAACACTATTAAATTGCAAAAAGCATAGCTTCTTCAATAAAATTATTAAACTTAACTAGTATAGGCATTTTCTTGTATGTACTCGTAGGTAAAACCTATGATTTGTTATATTGACCTTAGCTTCAGCTTAATTTTTAAACTAACCTGCAAAGCACAGAAATTTATATTTTATAAACACATATTTATGTATTATTAATATTTGTATTTGTTGTTGTTTTAATATGCTATAACTATTTTTTTTTAATAAATTAATTACACTATTTCAATTATTTGTGTAAAAATATATTTATACCTTACCCTATACGAAAACAGGAACCAAATTTATTGTAATGTTATATAAAGTATAAATATTAGGATATTATGAGTATTGTCCTAGGCACCGCTAAAACCACAAGTGAGATGTTTGTAAATGAATATTTAGAACTAATATGAAAATTAGATAAATAATAGATGTAAGTAGAGATGTTTTCTAATGACAAGCTTATTTAGGTTCGCCAAAATATTACTTTTTTCGATTAACTTATCTAAATATGTTTATAATTTTTTATTTTTATTAAAATTTAAGCAAATACGCCTTAATAATTTTCAAACAAAAATAAATACGTCTCCCTTCTTGTTTTGTAAAAATACTTTATAAACTTGTGATTAGAAAAAAAAGATAAATTAACGTTGACGTGATCACGAATTTTATTTAATGAACTACGATTGTAAGATTAGGTACATGAAATTAGTTTAGTTCGAATTCTTTATTGTACTCGTACTATCGTTCGATGGATATTATTTTAAATTATCTAAAAACGACAATTATTTCAAAACCATCTAATGATTAGATATGTCGCTTGTTTTTTGTTGATGCGTTGATTTATATTAGAAGTTTATTTATCAGGTGTTGTAATAGAATAAAATTAAGATTGTGTCACTGAATTGCGTTTTTTTTAATGATGTTGACATAAATTCCTAACCTATCCTCGACCATTTGATATAACTTTCATTCAAAATCAAACTTTATATTTAACTAGCCGACCCGTGACAGACCTTTTCCTGCCAAATTTCAGTAATTGCATAGAAAAAAAACACTTTCAGAAACTTATTTTTTTTCCCTATAAACATTGTCCTGATAAAATAAATAACGAATTTTAGTAGAATCTATCATTCAGTAGTCAAAAAAAAATATCAGATTTTTTTGATAAATTTTAATTATAATTTTGGTTAAATGCGTATCATTCGGTAGCCAAATGTCAGATTTTTTTGACAAAATAAATTTCCAATACCGACCTTAGTAGGATTCAACCTTTTTGGTAGAATGCGTTGCTATGACAACTCAATGTATTCGGTCTGAAATGTCTAATTTTTTGCACACCAGAGCCATCTATACCAAAATCATCCTTTTTGCATTTTTTAATCATTTAAGGGTTGTTTTTCTGTTATCCTATAATCTGTAGGAAATATGAGAAAAAAAACACGTTATTCTAGTATGTTAGTGGAAAGTGCCCGAAGATTTAAAAGTATTTCATGGCTGTAAAGTAACGGGCGTTGAGCCTTAAATTATATTTTAAGTACGCCAATAAACCATTAAATATTCAGGTTTCATTATAAAATTTACATTGCTGAATTTGGGCTCAAACACAAATGAAATTCAAACTCCCAAGTCGAGCTCTGTAGGTAGGTACCTACCTATAGCATAGTAGGTAGGTACTGAAACATTAGAAAACAGTTTTGGTCGAGCTTCATGCTCACGAATAACGTAGGTATCGAACCGAAACAACGAAGCAAGCCAACCACGCAACATGCGCAGTCCGCGCGAGGCTACCTTACTCGCCTCCTCGGCATGTGTCGATAACCCTACCGTTGCCGTCACAACGCTACCTACCACGTCCCAGGTGACCGCTCACATTCCGATACATTCGCACACCTCGCCAATTAAATTTAAACATACCATTCTTTCAGAAAAATACCAAATAACATCCCTATATAAAAAAATAAACCCAACTTATTGAATAAATGTTGAAGCAATGCCTGAATGCTGATAAAATATTACGACACGACGCTGCCGCGCTCCTCTGCGCTGCCTCTGGCCGTATTAAAATGATTAAGATTCCACTGCATAGATGGCAGCACTGAAAATATTTGACATTCCGCGCATTCCATTAGCTGTGGGCTCGGCTCAAATGTCAAACGCGACTATTTCGTCAACAGAGTCGTGGCGCGATAGTTGGATTTTATGAAATAATAACAAATAAATACATCAGTGCGCTAAACAGACAATGGGTAATAAACGGTAGAAGCCAGTACATTTTTTGCGTACCAGTATTCAGTAGCGTGTTGTGTTGTTCTGACGATTGAAAGTTTTTTGCGAGTCGGAGTAACTTGCTATTGATTTTTCGCTGTTTGCCGGTCTTGTAACATTGTTAAGAAGGTTTCAGTTTTATAGAACTTTAGTTTACTCAAGGGAGATATCGACAGACTTGTACTTGTTGTTCGGAAACTAATGGTATTGTGAGAAAAAATACTTATCGCGTCGCATTGTGGAACATTCATCGTGAGAAAAACATACACACCGTAAGTACCTATTCGTTACATACTCATTTAATATTTATTTATTTTATTTTATTACTGTAGATGATGTATAAACCTATAATGGTGATACTTAGATATCTACTAATCAAGAACATGTTCAGGGTTAGCAAGAACCTAGATGTGTGCATAAATCTGATTTTAAAACTAAACAAATGAAGGTACCTACATACTATGCACGCATCTTTAACATGACATTGATGTTAGTTCAAACCGCGCAAGTTAACAAACCTTTGAATATTTTATTTCATAAACATTTTGAATATTTTATTTCATAAACATCCACGCGAGGCATTGACTCCGATAACTAGCTCGGTACAAGGTACAAATACTTTTAATGTAATGAGTTGTTACCGGTTTCATTTGAGAGCGCGAGACGCAAAAAAATTCGCCTCTACGCCAAGCCATCAGAACCGCGAAGGAATCTCGCGAACATAATAGAGAGGAATGCGACCGTATCACAGATTACCGAATACTTACTACGGTCAGACTGCGCACATACGTCGTATTGTATGCCCAACGCGATAACAGCGATAAAACCTTGTGTGATTGGCCAACACGAGTGACCCCGCGTGGATCCTGTCGATTTATTCAAATGCTGACCGACCATGATGTTTAGCAAACTCTTCGCCCGAGGCCCAACACCCCGCCTACTCGTTAAATTCCAAAAATGATTCCGGATTCTTTTTGATTGTCTTGTCATGTCACATTAATTCAAATTGATGGCTTTCGGCGATGCTGCGTTAACTTATTTCCTGACACTTATTGCATTTTGTAGCTCATTTACGAGTTGGTATACAATTGCTACTGTCCGTTTGTCATTACAGGCAGGAATGAATAATTAATGCTTTGAATTGATTTATTGGTGAAACTAATACTGTCGTATTTAATACATAGGTACCTACAGATCCTCTTATGCAAGTACCAACGTAAATACATCCGCATAACAATATTATGAACTTTGGTTACTCATACCATACTCAGTCAGAGGAAACCATGTTTCTAAGGTTCCTGGTAATCGGTAAAAATTTGCATTTTTACCGATTACCACTTTTTGGTGCCTACTGATAAGCCTCATCCGACTATTTACATAAAGATACCTTGTGTATCTACAGAGTATTTAAAATGATAAGAATACTAATATCGACCCAATAACAGTTAAATAAACTGCTAAAACTTATGTTGCGTCGTTATCAAACATGAGGTAAAATTCAGTTTAATCTGTCTGTTTCAAATGCATGTTCGTAAATGTTCAATAACAAGCTGACAGTGTGCACTCAGTTAATAATAATTATGTTGGGAAGCGTCTAAACTCTGAATAGAATTCGGCAACCCTACAAGGGAAACATCTGCTTGTTCCCTCGTCCCCTCATAGCCACGTGCGCATGCGCACAGCAGGGGTGGCAGCCGTCGTAAAAGAACCCGCACCCTAAATGCGGGCAAACTCTTCACACCCAATACCAACCGTAACCCCAGTAATTAGAGCTGATTTTAGAAAGTTTCACCAGCGCCGATCTGAAATAGAGCATTATTTTTAACGTACATACGGAATGTCAAGGTTCGACCATCATGTGGTTTACGTTGTGAAACTAAACTACCTAACACAGGTGATAATAATTCGAGACTGTCATAAAACAATATGTACTACTGTTGATACACAATTGCAAAATATTGCACCAAGTAACAGATCACCAATAAAAAATTATGACCGAACCAAATTACTTACCTAGTCTACTGATAGTATAGAATTTGAACTTGTTACCTAAGCTTTCATAGTACATACAGAACTAAATTTCAACAATAATGTAATAGCATCAATGATTGAAAAAGAGCAGATGTATGCTGGAGGGGCAGCTGAGGTTGGTTTTAATCTTTTGTTGTTTTTATAAGCCATTGATAATGGGAACGATAACGACCCAAAAACTTATTTAAATAGATTGAAGATTGGAATGATAAATGCTATGTCAATGGCTTCATAAAATACATAGAATAAAATACCTATATCTCCGAACTGCTACAAAAAGTAGGGTCCTTCAAATACATCGACATGTTTTGTGCATCTATTACTAATTAAATTAATGCATTCCAATTTATAATTTCGCGTCGTGTCATCATGTCTTTCGTAGCTTACCTACGTTGCGACATAGAATTCTGATTTACTAAAATTCACACATCCCGCATTTCAAACATCCGCTTTAATTTCTCACTCAAATTCAAACGGGAATTTACGTGTCATACCATTACGACTCCCAGTGTTCCGTTCAATGGATTCGTGACCATCCGACTTTGTGACGAGCTGTGTGTTCGTGTAGGCTGCAGGCCTGCATACCATCGTACTGTGTTCTGTTAGTCGTGACTCCGCCTCCAGCCAGAAAAATTCTATTGTGGTTATTGTACCAAATTCCTAATCATCAACACAGTCATCTCATAGCTCGTCACTCAATTCTTTTGTTTGATCTTCCCTTTTTCTACACCTCTAAACCTCTATGCGTCGCGTGAGATTAGGCAAACATGAATCTCATGTGACTTTTGAAAGTAGGTAGGTCTAATATCGTTATAGTTCTCCATAAGGAATTTCTTGCTCATTATATCATTTAGATAACTACATCGGAAGTATGTTCACTAAGTACCTATGTTCAGTTTATGAACGGAATGTATACGCGTATCACATTTAATATAATTTCTTTATCGCTGCTGTACAAATCGTTATATCGACATTTTATTTGGGGCATTAAACGTTTTGATATTTGTTTTGGTTGGCGAAGCACGAGATTTTTTCGCTTGGTATGACTCGTAGATCTAAGCTGCCTAATCCATATATTGTTATTATCTATCAAAATATTTATGTCCACGTTATCTAATTAATTAGATATTATAATGTAAGTTATATTACACACTACACTAATAGGTAACTAGTGGTAATTCTGTTGTCCCTGCAAACTGACGACAAATTTATAAAATATATTCAAAATAATCACATTTAGAAATGTCTGTCGCCCAGCGAAGCGGGCACGGGTCAGCTAGTTTATAAAATATGAACGTTCTTATTCTGTTCACGTTAAAGTCTAGATTAGCGTAAACCTTAGAGTGATAGTCCTATAATTGAGATGAATGTGATACGCAGTAGAAACGTAAACCTAAATCTAGTTAATACAATGTAAATTGGTGTATTACACTTCAATGTGTAAAATATGTGAAATAAAATATATAAATTCCAAACTATCCTTTTTTTTTAGGACTGTCACTCTGCTCCGACTTCAATGTGAACAGATTAAGATCGATCGTATTTTACTACATTTTAGTTTGTTTTTCTAGACAGCCTAATTGCCGCCACGTCTCCTAAAGTCCAATTAGTTAGTTACGAATTATTATTTTATTCATTAATTATGCGAGCATTTTATTAGCATGAGAAAATACTTGGATTGCTCCATATCTAGAAAAAAAAATTCTGGAATGAATAATAAACACTAACAGGAAATTGAATTACCTACCTAGTAGGTAAATGAGGTTAAAACCGTTTCAAAGTGTTTTAAATTTTCAACTCATGTTACATTTTGTGCTTGATAACGATATTGCAATTTACACCAATTTTCGCGAAGATCATATTAATCAATTGTGTTCTCGTCTCGGCAACAATCAGAAGCACGATTTTATTGGTTAGAATCAAACTGTCATATTTTCGCATATTGTCTGGCGTGGTCGGTCACCGCGGTCTTGGTGGGGCATTGGCTGCGTTCCCGGGGCGAGGTATGCGGCCGACCGCCACGTTTCACAACTCTTTGTTTGATCATCTGACTCCTCGCTTATTTACGTGGTGTTCGTACAACTTGGCGCACGTCTGTCCAGCGTCTAGCCTACCCGCTTTATCGCCAGGAATTTCCGCCGCTTTGGTATTTCGCATGCCTGTATGACTTTTAGTCTGCGATATTTTCATACCGAACGCGAATATTTTCACGAAACCAGACATGGATTCCTCGGATTCTTGGGCGTGTTCCGATACTCACCTAAATAAATGTTTTATGAATATTTTCCGCGCCTATTTACTTTCTTAGCTATTAGAAAGAAGTCGTTTTTTGCTTCTAGATAACTTTAACAACTGTAATGCTTGTGAGTACATGGTTGAGGCCAACGCATTCCAAATTACGATAATTGAATCTGTCATTAGAAATCAATTCGGATGGAATAAATGACGAATGGTCCAATTATATTAACCTAAATATTTCAGACTAAATATCTGATAAGAACATCTAGTATAGATCCTAGACCTACACTTTCCTGATGAAATATTTTATATGTAATGTTAAATTCATCAGGTGACAATGGAGAAGGTGGAGTCTGCATTGGATGTGCTTTCCCGCGCGGCTACGATGGTACAGCCCTGCCCGGCTTACCCTGCTAGCGATTCAGACGGCTTCGGTAAGTACTAACCTACGTTTTATCTCTTTTGTAAGGCCGTGTCTGAAGGTTTCAAGTGCGATAACGGTAACCTATTTAAGGTTCGTTCGTAATCAATGAAAATATGTCCTATTCAAATATAGGTGGGTAACTTTACGTCCAAGGTGATCGACCGTATAGCAGATTAGGTAGAGAAACGTAAATTTCTAGGTCTATTTCGAAATGAGCAAGGTTTCTAAACTGCGACGACTCGACAAGCCATAGGTATCTATATCTACCTATATGAGCATCTGATACAAAACTTCTATCAATCAATTTACTATTTGTGCATATAAAAGTCACACAAATATTTCCAACATTTATTAATGCTGATCCGGCTACCAAAAGAATGTGGTATGAAAACAATGATATGAAAATCTCAGCTTTACAGAGGTATTTAGTTAGTAGTAAATATAAAGAAGCATTTCATTGTGGCTATTAATATGGCAACAGAATAATATCGGCTAGCGAGATGGCACGCGGCCTTGTAGGCGGGTCGCATTCCTGTTCCAACTGATATTGTTTTAACTACACTAGACATGACTGGACTGCATGCTTTCATTTTTAAACCTTTTACATGATACCCATTTAATAATTTTATTGTCCACCAATTTTTGCAGCAATCGATAACAATTCTATTTTAAAGAACAAAACACAAAACTGAAACGTTTATTTTTCTATATTAGGTACCTACCTAGACGGTTTTCTCATTCCTTGATCATTACTTTTTTAAATATTATATTTTGGCACCCACGTTTTATGGAATCGCCATACCTACCTACAACAAAAACGTTTTCCAACTGTTCAGTACAATACAAAGGCGCTATTGTTCGATACGAAGTGGTCGCGATAAAGGCTTCATTGATGATTAAACCTCGTTTCTTCGGGCCGGAATTTGACCGTCACGCATTGGCTTCACAGTTTTGTTTGATACGCGTTCGACCGAAACGTCCGGGTTTCGCGAATCCCGAAATCACAGATGTTGGTAATGTAAGCAAACAAGTAGGCCTCTCGGTGTAAGTTGCAGCTGTGTTTTAACCTAAACGTTAGCACAATATAGGAGTTCTGTCTTAGATAACTCGTAACAGTGTTTTCTCCTGCGACAAATACTTACAGATCTAAAAACTGACTTTATAGTTTTTAACTAGTTTATCAACCACTGTTGCAGCTATAATTATAATTGAAATAGGCTTTCTCTCTTCTCAAACAATAACTTGACAATGGAGTTAAACATCGATGAGAAAGCTAAGCTTTCCGAGAGCTACCACGAGCTCGTCTAGCGTCGCGTCCGTCGTGAAACGCGTCCCAGCGAATTTCGCCGACCCACTATATAGCAGTCCATCCGGCTCAAAGCAACCCTCCACCAGAAATATCCGCATACCACGCGGTCATTATACGACACGTTTTTTGTATTATAATGCATCAGTAATTACAGGTTGTACGTCGATGTTTTTATCGTCTTTGGATAATTTTGTCTGACGTAAAAATATGCGGTCAATAAAGATATTATCGATCGAGATCATTAATGTGTAACTTAAGAATGTCACGACAAAAAAAATATGAAATTTAAATTCTTGCCGTCGCTTTTTACCGATTTATGTGCCTAATCAAAATGCGATCACGCAATTTATATATTAGCGGTGATCTTGTTTATTTAATGTTTACAAACAATGGTCGGATCGCGGGTAATTATGCAACGCGATGACAGCGCACGCGGGCGCGCTCACTTTCGTTTGCGAGTGCGTGGTTGAGGAGCATTGCATCGGAGACACTCTGCGACGAGGCGAGGCGCGAGGGCCCACAGAGCGCCCACTGGCCATCTGCATCGCTCAGCGCGACGCTAGAGAAAGCGTTCAGGAATTTGGCCATCCCATGTTCCGTACTGACCGACAAAAACACAACTGTTTTAATCTTACATTGAATCTGTTGTGGGGCTGCACGACTTACTACTACAGATACTTCTTACTATGAATTCAATATTGTCGGCTACATTTTAAGTTATAGTTTAGATATCTTGAATAATCGTAGGACCCTGAAAACTTGCGGAAACTGATAATCTCCTTGACTTCACACCTGCATATGGTACGTACGCTGGTGACGTTCGCAGTTCAATACCGTACGCAGGATAGTCGTCTAGAAAAGATCAGAGTTAAATTAATTTCCTCTTATATTACCTACGCCTAGACACAGACATCAACGGTAAAAAATCTTGGCCGTGGTTATCAACTTATCATATCACTACGAACGTAGCCGTCTTACAGCTCTCTAGAAATGCAATTCTTGGCATTCTATCAATCGCATCGAATTGAAATGGTTTTTATTGCAAATGATATTGGAGTGAATGTGGCTTGCACGTGTATATGTATGTATATCCGGAACGCAGAGGCGGTGTGTTACGGTTTCGAAAAGAATGCTGAATGTAGGTTGCGTTGCGGACTACAGTTACGAGCGTTCTTGCTGAGGTGTACCGTCGATCACTATTGTCATCTTTGCTAAAATTTATTTTCAGAGTCATAAATTGCGGAATGTAGGTCAGCTATTATAATAATATACATTATATGTGTTTGTAGTTAATATGTAACTCGCATATAATATAGAGTAGGTACCTACGTCTACGTTTATAAGAGATACTCAAATAAGAAAGCTACATTCCTACGCGAGGTGACAGTGCTCAGCATTAACACCTCTGACGAAGATAGATACGAAGATGAAGGCTCGCGACTGTTATCTATAAGTATCATTCTTTCGGTATTTCAGGTGATCCTGACATCTTCAAGGTCATCTTAGTAGTTAGAGGCACGTCCAAACATTACATTTGGCCACATGTCTACGTTTTGCAGGATTCAATGACAGGCTGCATTCCATCATCGGTCATAAGAAAACTAACTGGTTTCTGGTTTTTCTTCGTCGTTTTGAGCACGTGTAAACGCGCACTTGACTTTCTCGAATAGTTCTTCTATTCCAACTTACTCCAAGTAAGTTCCCAATTCAAACCCAAAACCTTCGGATCGAAAATCAAACTAATACGGTTCTCCTGACAACAATACCTCTTATATTCTGTGCGGAGGCACGCGCCGCAGGCATCCAATGAAGTCATCATATAGAGTAGAATTTCTAATGGTCAACGGATTCCATTTCGTTGGCAGCGAAGCGAGAGTGCAGCTATTCCAGCTATTCGGGCCGACGCGTATTGTTTCAGTGATATAACAGTAACTAGCGTTGATGATTTTTAGTGCGTAGCGCCGTGGAATGTGCAACTAGAAACTTTACCTTACGGCACAGAATAAATAAAGTACTTACGGTGAAAATTTAATTATTATAGCCAACCACTTTTATCACAGGACACAGCATATCAGATTACAGACAATTACTAGTATATTATTTGATATTATCACTGACCTAAGAGCTAGTAGAGTCGGTTGGGGCGGTATTCGTCGGAGCTTTTGCCCGTTTGCACCATTAGGACCGTACTAACTTTTTATTAGGAGTATTAGGACCCACTTTACGGTGACAAAATGATATATCAATACTGTGAGTCCATACTAATATTATTTATTTTTTAAGAGCATTTTTAGTGCATTTATGCCCTTACCGCAGAACTGATTCGTATCTACAATCAATATTCAAACTATGAGAAATTTTGGGGTTTGTTGTCGAAAAGAGTATTCTCGAGATTCTTCTAGAGATTCTTCTTTAAATTAAGTCAGTGAGCGGCATACCATGTTTTCTTTTGAGCCGCCTTGTGTATGCGGGTGTTACAAGCCGTGCTTATAAAACTTGGAATAACATAGTTCCAGATATAAAGCTTCTTTTTCACTTTACGAAATGTTTACGATTTTAAAAATGACGTATGGTTATCATTGCAGGTAGGAAAGTTACTGAAGTATTTGTTAATTTCATACAGTGCTTACCTGCACTTTAGGGAAATTACAAAGTTTTATGATCTCAAAACTTTATTGCTCGTGTGGGATTTGAAAGTAGTTGAGTAAGTAGCTTTTACTACTTTAAGTAAGTAGCTGAAAGCTGCAAAGTTGCGATCTCACCTCGAGTATGTCAGTACGGATAAGCACATACTCGTAATAAATACCTTATTGTTAGATTGTTACTCACTACATTGTAGCCACATGGTGACCAACCAAGTGGTGGAATCAGTGTTTTATGAGTTTCACTTAAACTCCAATGAGAAGCGAAAAGTATGTGTAGTGTGTCACAGAACAATCATGGAAAATCTTTGTTAATGATTAAGCGTAGTGGAAAGTCATTTCGACTTCAGTTTCTTAGGTCGAGGTTTCAACTCTGTCGTGATCCATGTTGCTTTCAACTGGAAAAATGTGTATAATTACCTACTAAATAAGGTAGGATCAAACGCGTAAGGTAAACAAAATTAAATAGGATCACGACTATAATCCCCAAGTACGGTAGACATCCTCTAAGATTCTTAAATATGCCTAAAGGGCACGAAAAACATTTAGTTAGTTATCATTCCATAGGTTGCAAACCCAACACCACGGCTCTCTTTTTAGTCATAATGTAAAATAACATTTTATAAAATAATATTTCTTTAAACGCATCTATAAGTATAAATTACTTGATTGGTTATAGTATTTCAATGCTATCGATATTTAGTGAAAAAAAGCATTTCAATTAGTTTCACAATTCCTTCGGTATGAGTTCAGATCCAAACTCGGCACATTCATAATAACTTGGGAATGTGAACTAACCTTCGAAGGTGTTTGATTTTTCACTTAAACTCACGACGTTACTTACCCGTATAATGGAATGTTCTTACATGTTTGAGATAATAACATTTAGAATAAGCAGTAAAGTACCCAAGTAACACAAAATTGCTGTTTAACAGCTGACTTGCAGTTCACATCGATACTATAGTCTGTACAAGCCTGCTCTTTAATAGAGTTATAGCTGGCTATTCAGCTGTTAAGCTGCTTAAATGGGCACAAATTTGTGAACCTTTAGTTCACATAACCTGTTGAATGGTATAAGTATAACGTTAAAATAGAGTTATAAGGGTAATCAAGCGTTACAAGAGACCATGCAAGCGGTTTAAGAAGGTAGTTGTTACCTGTTAAACAGACAAAAGCTGTAAAAGGAGACCCATTTACACTGTTATAACTATATTAGTTCACAAATAGTGCTAATATAGTACACACTGATGCCATTTTGCCAACAGCTGTTAAGATTTACACACGCCATTTTGTTAGTTTGTTTTTATCTTTGCAGATTCGCGTGCTAATGGAATGTTGTTGTGGTATACTTGTGGTTATTGTGTAATTCGCCATGACACACTATTGTATAAATACTTATTTTTGTTGTTTTTGATATACACAATATGTAAAATATTGATGGCAATGCAATTTTGCCGATAATACTATATCTATTTGAAGTACAAAATTTTCATGCGCCCCGAAATAAATGCATTTTTAGGTTTGAAACAAATAGAAATTTTTGCAGTGAGAAAAAAAATAAAAGTAGTTTATTTGATAAAATATATAATATAGTTTAATTACAGTTTTAACTTCTATAAGGACTTTAAATCAACTTGTCTAGGTTTCGTTTGGTGTGAAAATGATTCTAAATAAGCAAATTAGATAGTATATAAAAATGTGAAAAAAATACAAAATGGTGGAAGTTTTATTACTTAATGTGAACCACTTTCATTCTAATTTAACTCTATTAGCAGTACAGAGTGCCACACGTGATCCGTTAGACAGCAATGAGTAGGAAAGTTATATAGGCAGATTAGCGTGTACCTATATACAGCTATACGCATTACAACACTCTAAACATACACTACTGTACAGCTTTAGCCATTATAGATGTTCACAGCGACCCTCTTAAAATGTACCCTTATAGTGGTGTAAACGAATTCCTCAATACAGCAATAAACGTTATTTTACTCTACTTAAATGCTTAAATGGTGCCAGAAAAACAATAGCTGCATAGTAGTGTTCGAAAACGATATCTTTACACTATTAAGATGCCACTATACAGACTATAGCTGTTTATTCAGCTGTAAGATCACGAGTGAACCTTAATAAGTGCATAATAATGCTTTAAGTTCACAATGTTACCAAATGTGAATAACTAACCAGCAATTTGTGTTACTTGGGTAGGTAGCACTAAACATGCATGGAATCCAGGCGACGCCCTTGCTTACCGTGATGCAATAAGTAATGCTGAGTTTAAGCATAAAGCTACGTAATCTTTCAAGAATTCTGATAAATGGTACCATACCAACCAACGCCCCTAACGATGATTTATAAGAACTGATATACTCGTACTTGTATCTATGTACTTTTAAATCAGCGGTCCATTATTTTTTCTGCTAATATTTTATCCGGATTGCATTCATATATGTATAGAATTAAAACTATCATATTCTAATTCATATATGTGTCGATCGGTTTTATGAGACATTGCATTGGGACACCACATAAGGCATCTCCTTGTTGCGATTCTATTCAACGAAGCGTGTCAGGGCGACCACGTACGCTACGTGGTGCTATGTGTGATGTTATGTAACGAAAGATTGTCGCGTACCTCGCCCAACAAGAATATAACCGACAAGCTGACCCCGCGAACTTCGTATCGCTTTAGAATTAACAAATGTTGTCTTCCGTTCCCGTTCCCATTCCCGTTCCCGTTACAATTCCCGTTCAATAGTTTTTGTAGCGCACACGAAGAAAGCAAAATGTTTAGCAATTTTTTTCACCTTGCTTTAAGCTATCGTCATTCTTATAAAGAATTTATTACTTTTTCAAAATAAAAAATAGCCTATGTTACTCAGGGATAATGTAGTTTGATAATGGTGAAAAAATTTTTGAAATCGGTTCAGTAGTTTTTGAGTTTATCCATTACAAACATACAAAAAAACAAAAAAACAACTTCTCTTTATAATATTAGTATAGATGAATAAATCATAGAAATGTGTGTGAGATAGGAACTTATTAATCGTAAACATCGCAACGCTCGTTTTCCTTTGATCGTCCAATGTGAGTTCTTTGGTATGCCAGCTGGTCTCAAAGGCGCTTCTGTGATGTCCTAACAACTAGTCGATTTCGAAATATCAAACTCATGTTATTGACAGAATCTATACATATAATAAAACTGTAAGAGTTCAATTCTGTACATTGAATACAAAAAATACTCCTAGGAGTCTGTATACAAGTAACACAAGCCAAAAAAAAAAACATTTTGAAATTTTTGTCTGTCTGTCTGTTGTCTGGCTTTCACGCAAAAACTACTGGACGGATTTTGATGAAACTTTTTTTGTTATATAGCTATTAGTCCTCGGCAACTTATAGGCTATAATATTGGAAGATCGGAGTACCAGATGTGAAACTATCTGTCCCCCAGCGAAGCGGGCACGGGTCAGCTAGTCATAGATAAAATTGAATGTATTTGCAACACATCTGAAGAAATCAAATTCAATTCAATTCAAAAATCATTTATTTCAATAAAATCACAAGGATCACTTTGAAACGTCTTAGGAACTAGGTGAAGCTACGCCGATTCCACGCGACCAAGCCTAGAAGAATCAGGCAACAAACACGGCTTGGGGTCTACCTTTTTTTTATGATCCAAATGATTTAGGGAATAGGTTTTTTTAACGTTACCGATAGGCTTAGGAAATTACTTTATTAAGAGCTTAGATGTATTGTTGAACGAAACACCTAGCTTAGTAGAATATCGAAGTTAGACAAATGCCTCGAGGTCATAATGTTTATGTAATTACCATTTTTATTAATATTTTAAGGTGTTTGTGTCTACCTGTAAACATTTAAATAATGTTATATTTTATCGGTCACTCATCAAAGATAAAAAATACAGGTACCTACAAATAAAATAGCGTTCATTTGATATGACTGTCAAGTGTCATGACGTTTCCCTGAAATGGTTTGATTCATCTTGAAGTGAGTATACTTAGGAGAGACCCATTCATGTTATTGGAATGATTGCATTAATTTGCCTGTTCCAGTGTTCAAATTATGAGGAAAAGGCATTATTTTTTACCTTAATTATCCTTAACGGTTATTTTATTAGGTACCTATGTTCTTATCTTATGTATGTATCTTATCCTTTACGATTATCAACGGTTATATTAACTAAATAAATACTTTCGCTAAAAACGTTTCCTGTTTAACTACTAACCAATGTTCGCACGGGTAGGTTTTCTTTACACTTATCGATTTAAAAACTAAAGTTTTTAGCAACTTGTTTCATAATATTTATTTTACCTGATTACTTGTTATATGTATATCTGAGATTCATCACACATTTGCCTTTTTTTTTTCTTTTGCGAAAACTATTATTTACCTTTACCAGATGTACTAGAGATCTTCCAGTCAATTAATAATTCATAACTAATTTAGGTATACGTATAGAAGTCTGCAATAACATGAAAATCGCAGTACCTTAATTCGGTATAAAAACTTCGTTGCCAAGTGCAAAATGCAGTGAAGGGGCGCACAGTTTTAGATTGGAACATCACTATTCATTTTCTATATGCCTAAGTACTTAGGTGTTCAGCTTTTACTCACTTTTTGGTAAAACGAAGGTCACGGGCGAAATGCTCATTCATTATACCGTCCGCAACCACACGAGTCCGTCATGCTCTGTCTGCAAGGGTAGCATCATTCATAATCATTAACAACTGTTTCCTACGTTCAACGTACTCTGCAACCTAAGAAAGTACAGTAGTATACACTTTTGTGAGATTTGTTGCGTTGGTATATAAAGTTATAAGAAAGGCCCCTGTTTACCAACATTTTGCGGTTACGGTAACCACCGGTTTTGATAACAGCTATTGTGCGAACACAATATCAGACAAAAATAATTGGTGCGGAAAAAAAGTTGTTGAATCTAATGTTGACATCATGATGCAAATAGTCTGCTTATTCCTAATTATTTACTCCAAAATTATTTATATCAACTCCAAAGATTTATTATAATTAAAACTTCCCAGAAGCTCAACAATTTTCGTGGTACTTTTTATATTTTTATTGCCTATTATGTACCTACGGTAGTTGTAGCCGAAGGCCTTTATTTTTTAAAGATTTTTCTAGTAGGTATAACTTCCTTTTATAGTGTAGGGGTAGAAAGGAATCTTCGAAACTTAACTCCTATAAAAGGGGACAAGCTGGGGTTGAAGTTTGTTTAAAAATAAATGTACGTAAACGAAGGCACGTTCTATGGGGAAGGAATAAGTGTGAATAAGTTCCAACTAGAATATTACCTACCAATAGGTAAACTAAACAATTAAAAAACTCCATAGATTTATTATTACTAACTGGTTAAGAAATACTTATTTTAATGCTTTAATGGTCCTATTAATGAAGTGACTAACTGTTACGAATGCTAATTGCGTACTTAATCGTCATTATGATGTGCACTTAAAAACCTTATCGAAGAGTAAACGTAAACATCATTGTGTCCCTTTAATCGACCTTAGTTGAAGGTCCAAGGAGATATACTTACTCATAGATAGGCATACTACGAGTGTACATACCGAAGAAGTTGTATTGATTTCACCGCCATACTTTTCTGTGGCACAGTGCCTCCCTCTCTTTTAAAGGGCTTAAACTTTCACGGCTTGGCTCCAAAGGGTCGGGCATGGTTCCTCCTGACGCGCCGCTGCCCTAAATCTCTCTGCGGACGCTAGAGGGCGCTTTATAACATTGATTATAACCGAAAGATGACACTACTAGTTTAGAAATTTTCAAATCGAGGCTCTAAAGTTTTTTGTTTCTTTGATTTTTGAATTCTATGGAATCAAACAAGCGATGACTATCACTTCTGCTATAACATCTGCAAAATGTTATTCCTCTTGTTGTATTCATGATACTTCATGGTGCAATTGCAATTACTGAAATGTCAAAGGTTACCGCTCTTTAATATAAATGTTATCCTCTTTAAGGCGAGTAATGTATGTGTTTGATGAATGCAGAATCGTTTTTCTCAATAACCGTAAAGCATACAGTTTTGTTTTTTATGACAAAGATAACTTAAAGATATAATCTAGATAAATTACAGACAGAATCACGATTGGTGAAACTTTTCTCGATAGATTTATTTTCCAAAGTTGGCTCTTCAAAAACACTAGTTTCGTTTTTAATCAAAACTATGAATAGCTAAACAGTTAATTTTTATATAATTCGTTAGATAATCATAGCTAAATAAATTACAGACAGTTTATTTTTAAATTAGATGGTTTTCGAGATAATGCAGTTTTATCACTTTTTCCGTCTTATCCGGGTAGACTCAGCCCATACAAAATGTCAAAAATTTCACTTACTTATCACCTTAAAATTAAACAATATGCCCTAAATAAAAAATAACACAGCTGCTAGAAAAAAGATTATCGTAAATTTTTATTACGAAAAGTTTACGAGGTCAATCATACACTATTCTGTAAACAGCACTTCATATGTATAAATCACTACATAGTATAAAGCAAAGTCGCTTTCCGTTTCCCGCGTCTGTATGTAATATGTATGTATGTCTGTATGTATGTTTGCTTATATCTTTAAAACTACACAACGGATTTTGATGCGGTTTTTTTTAATAAACAGAGTGATTCAAGAGGAAGGTTTATATGTATAATACATGCATAATATAGTAGAGAAAGTTTCTAATGTGATGTCGTAAATAAACACATTTTTTTGCGCTTACATTGCAAATGCTGGCTGAACCCCACGAGATATATCAAAATAATGTACTACAGTATTGTACACCTTAAAAACGTCTACAAAAAAGTCAACGATGGTATTAGAAATGTCTTACGCACAGCGAAGCGGGCACGGGTCAGCTAGTAAGTGTATAAAACAGTAGTAGACTACTTACCCAACAACGAGGCTCGGAATGCGGAATGTTTGGACGACGTTGCTTCCCTCACTTTCCTTCCAAACATCCGCCTTCCGTGCGCCTTTGTTTGTTATGTAAACAATTCGACATCTTCATTCAATCAATAATGTTAGTAAACATGATATAATTAATGCCCTTATTTGTTTTCCTTGCCGAATTGATGCCTGATAGGTGATTGATAACAATGGACTATTTTGGCCTGTTGTTGGAGCGGTTGACAGCCGTTCTAATCAAAACAACCCACGTTCAGTTAATTGCTCCTAATCGCTGCTGGCAATTCAAAACATTTAGGTGAAGTATCTAAGTATAATTTATGCACAGATTTAAAAGCGGGCTTTCATTCTGTAACGTGTGGAATGCAAACTACCGCAAAATGTCAGCATGTGCCAAATTTAATGTTTGGACGTGATTCTGACTACCCTCTTTAGACGTCTTTAAGAATCTGAGCGCCAGGAGATCCGAGAGTATGGTTACCGTACACAGTCTTACCTAATCCTATTTAATATTTTTTTATTATTCTGTCATGAATATCCTGAAGCTGAATGAAACCTAGATTGTTCTGATACTACAAAATTTCGACATTTACGTCCAAGGGTTATTCTGTGATTGATATTGATGATAGTAGAGTTCTCACCATCGTGTAGTTATTTACCAAATGTTTCGTATTTTCGAACTTTGTTTTGAAATCCATAATGTTAGCTTAATACCCTAAAATTTAGCTTCAAAATAAACAACAAGTTGCTCAACTTCCAAATAACCATTTCAGAGGATAGTGGGTATTCATGAGAGTAGGTACCTATCGGCTACCGGCTGCCAAAATATTCGTGTTGGTAAACGTGCCTTCAGGGATCGCTCGCGCTTCCACTCTTTAACAAGAATACTTGCTACTTATGAACTCTGAACGAAAACCAACATCAATTTTAAATCGTATGCAAACGTCTTAAGGTCTAAAATAAAGAAGTACGCTTATAAATTACTTACCTACACGCATGATTCTCGCTTACCCTGCAGACACGGACGCAGCTACCGGCGTCACGCAACCGATTATCAATTCGAATATTTATTGGTAATTTGTATTTGAATAATCACCACCTCCGAATATTTTACAATTTAAAATTCAGTTCCGTTGTGGAAATAAAATATAATGATGCCACAACAGTCGATTGTTTCGATTTAAATTCGCGTATACAATATCTTACTTTATTAATGTAAGATACAAGATCTTACTTTATTAGTTGATTTGATACTACAAGCAAAGAGGTCATCGTCTGATAATTTAAAAACGGGTTTTTCATAAAACCATTAGGTTTTGCGTCTGGCAAAAAGATTAACAGCTGAATGTCTTTTCATTTTTTAAATATAACCATCTACACTAATATTGTATTTTAATATGTTTGTAATGGATAAACCACAAAACTACTAGATCAATTTAAAAAAATATTTCACCTATGTAAAAGCTACATAAGGCATCGCCTGGATTAAATAAAATATTAGAAAAAAATATAGACCACCAGCTAAAGCAAACCAACACCAGATAAAAACACCTATAAATTTTAATACTTACCAAGGATTCAATGTGATGACTATTGATATATTGCTCAAGTACCACGGTCTGAAGAATAACCGACTTCGATTGATGGTTCAAAGTTGTCGTAATGTAAGAATGCGGAGGAATGGCCTATGGTAGTACGTGTACCTAGGTGATTTCGTGTTATGCACAAGCCAGATCGTGAGTGCACATGCAAATGTTCGGAAAAACTTGTGCAATCGCACGTAACGATCGGGTTAGCGTTTTCTTCGGTATTTTGCGTTTCCTATTAAATAATTTAACATTATGCTATTAAATCAACGTCTAATATTTCTTATCTAAATATATGCTACTTTTTTAAAATTAGATAGATGAGTTTCTATGTAAAGGTAGGTACCTACAGGAATAAGTTCTTGTAAGAATATATATTTAACAAAACAAAACAGTTTTATGAAATCAAACAAACAACCTGCTGCAGTACAAAGAAAACCGGTTGTTACGTCTGTAACAAAATATTCCCGGTTGCTAACTACCTACCTACGCTACGAGTATTGATACTATAAACAAGTACGAGTAGGTACGTAAACATCAAAGGGCTTTTACTTGTATCATAAACAAAAAATAAATGCTCGATTCTGAACGGGAGCCAACATGCCCATGATCAATATTCGTGCAAATAAACAGCCCCAAATGGTAGGGTGCGTTTAGGAAGCTTCGTGGTGCCTCGGGGCTTGCCTGCTGCCTGCGCAATCTTCGCATGCATACCCCTCAGACAAACATCAGCAATAGATCCACGGAATAAAAAATTGTTTCTACTTTAGATATTCACTCGGACACCATCATAGAATGTGGCTATTATGTTCGAAGACTTGTCACATCCATAACATGCGACTTCAAAATCACGTGATATTCACAAAATGATGATGACAAAACTCCGTGTTCCATCCTGATTGTTCATAATTCAAATATCCATTGGTGTTACTTCGTATAAGCTTGTGCAGTACGTGTTGAACCTAAATCCTACTATCGTACTTCCTACTAATATTTTAAATCCGAAAATTTGCGAGTATGTTTGTTTATTTGTGCCTAATTGACGCCCGAACGACAAAACGGATTTAGATGAAACTTGGAATGTACATAACATATGCCCTGGAATAGCAAATATGCTACTTTTCATCCAAGTACCACACGAACTAAGCCGCAGACGAAAGGTAATTTTAATCTAATGCGGTAAGTTGTGAAGCTTATTTTACATTAAAAGCCGATCCAGAGAGGCACAAGCCTTTTAGGATGTCGGAAATAATATCGAAATACGGCTTAGTTCGAGATGATTTCTGATTTCCGTTTTATTTAACCGAGATTGGAGTCGATTTATTTGAAGGATGTTTTGGTAATTGCTTTGCGAGAAGTTGTAGATTCAACACAATTTGCTTTTCGAAAAGCAAAATATTGGATCGTGGAAACCAATGGACTATCTTTGAATTGATAAAATTTAGGTCGTTCTATATTTTTTACTGACCTCAGCTCAGTTGGTGTGGTAGTACCCGTAGCTTTGGCTTCTGCGCTGTAGGTTGTTCGATTCCCACCCAGGACAAACATTTGTATCATGAACATAGGTGTTTATTCTGTGCCTGGGGTTATGTTGTTTCCCCACAAACTAACTAAACTTGAGTATACTACAATTCATGCTATTTTGTTTCCGATAAGTCTAAATAAGCATAGTTGTCTTAAAACTGGGATGGATTGGATAGTTTTGACAATTTTTTTTTTTAGTAATTTATTAACATCTATCTTAATCTACAACTACATGTAAATTAATTTTGATTAATTTGACATGTGGTATGCAAAATATCCAAAATAAAATAAACTACTTACATAACTTATTTTTTTGGTTTCACCTAAGGTTTACAGTATTTTAGACTTTAACTTAAACATAATAAGAACGTAGAGTTTTACCAAATTTTAGTCAGAAACAACAGAATTGCCATCAATATTTATACTTTGAGATTCACTGATATTATCCATAGACTTATGAATAGCTTACATGATAATGCGTTAGAATTTTATAAATCGCAATATACCAATCCGGAAAATTTCGTTTACCTTGAGCGTACTCATTTTATTAAGGCAACTCCTAAGAAGGATATTACGGCAGTTTCATTACCGAACACAATAGAAGGCCGGTTCAGGTCGAAAATAGACGGTGTCCTTTCACTAAAATACAATGGACGATGCGGTTGAATGGTAGAGCAGGGCAAAAAAATAATCATAGAAAATTACTAAAGTTACTTACAATTAATTTCTGAGTGAATGACGAGGAGATCCAGATAAAATAATTAATAAACTTACAAAAATACTACTCACGTTGTATCTCAATTCTCAACAGTTAACACTCTTGGATGATTATATTATCCCTATTATCAACTTTGTTTTACGCAAAAGGTGTTGATAAATCAAATCCAGCATAAGTAATCAAAGAAACGCTTTGATTTTATCGATTCATCCAAGTGCTTTTGCATCACAATCAAAATGTTGTCAGAATTTTGTGTATTCGGTTGTATGTAATTGCCATGATATCAATTCTTCTGTCTTATAACGACCGACCTCGCGACCTCATTAACATTCCAATCTGAGTATATTTCTACGCTCTGTGTCGGCACAGTTCCCTAAATTTTGTTATTAATTTCTCATTTCATTTCTATTCGGCGAATCCCCCAGACTTAATTAAAGCAGCCGGCGCCTAACCTTACTCGTACCTGCCGGCCATCCTTTGCCTCCGCTCTATTAGATAATAAAAAAGTTAATGCCTATACGGTCCTACAGAGCGCGGCAATTTCTCACAGCATCGACTTACCCACCCCCGCACCAACCGGCTCCGCATCAAAATAAAACACAACCTTCCAAGGATACAACCACCGTAATTTCAGATCTAACGTATAATCACAGCAGTCCCACTCAGAACCCAACTCTATATAGAACACCGTAACAACTAATTTCATTCTCACATCAAATAATGTAAAGTTGCAACCGAATGCGAGCCTTACGACCTTCAGAATATTAGTCAATATTGCGATGCAGCCTTCGTTGAGGTTGTAAAGGCGAGATGGGGAGACGTGAAGGGGGTTCATTAATCCCCGCGCCCTGCGCGCACGCACTTTCATGAATGGACCGAACAGGTTGATGTGTTCTGGATATAGGGTGATCTTATCTTTTCTAAAAATAAGAGAAACCTTTCAACATGATCTCATTCTACCCAACCCAAATAAGTTGAATGTGTCCTCAATAACTTTGATCATGAGCGAGACGTGCTTCTTCATTCAAGTGAAAAGTATCAGTTACATCGGATATAAAGGCCACTGCATAAATTGCAAAACAATGTGTTTGTTTGATATGACAAAGAAGCTGTCTTCCAAATCATGTGTTGTCATCATTTCCTTTGTTGCATTTTATTTGAAGTGCAGATGAACGTTTTCGGTGCTCTCATTTTGACCACCATTGTCGTACTTCGTAGTACAGTTTTACACAGAGGCTCAAATTTCTGAATCATCTTTGAGCTGTATCTATAGGAACGCTTTACTAAAAGTGTTCTCAAGCTTTAGTATCGAAATCTTGTCTTATGTTGCATTTATTGCATAAGTTTAATCGCATTCTTCGTTGTTTTTTGTGATTGAGTGCAAATTAGTAATTACTCTGGAATCTCGGGGTGGCTTGCACAAAGTTGCCGGCAGCGCGGTCAAACTGGTTGTTCCAGTAACATCCTGTGCATGGCTTTGAAGCGAAGGAAGCGCTCCACGTCCGGCCGCGTGGATGTACCGTGATGCTCTTTTTCCATTTCGGTTTTTGTTTTTTATTCATCTCATTTATTTATTCCAATGTAATCTCTTCCAGTTCATTTTTTATTCAGTCGGCCTTCAGTGTTACCTGTGCCGGGACGCCTATATGTCGTCTTAAGAGATTTTGCATCTTTTGCTAATATTATATGCAGTTTCTGTATTCCGCGATCATATCTCTTTCAATAGTTTTGCCTATTCTATTAGACGTTCTGTTTGAAATGGTACAGTGAGTGATAAGTGGATTGTATTGTGTTTGTACTGTGATGATGGAAATACCGCATCACCTACTTCTTCTGGCTCGGACATCGCTGGAAAATCTGTATCAGCTTTCGATGGAGCCTCCTCAATCGCCTAAGTTTAACCTGCCGCTATGGCAACCGTGGATCGCGTCTCCTCAAAAAGGTAACCTAACCGTCTCGTCAATCCGATTCTTCAATAATTCTATCAACTTTCTTGAAACTATATTGATTGTCAAAGTATTAGGTAAGTACGAGTATATTCAACATTTTCCATACTTACTGAACTGTCAATAATATCGTTTGGTCTTTAATTTTGATCCACATGTCGATACCTACATTTATCTTTGAGTACCTACATCTTGGTTATAATAGGAGACGTACTCGTTTATACAAAAGTTACTAACCCGAAACTGGACCTATTTATTAGTAGCAAAGAATACGTTAATTATTCATGTCTGTGTTATGAAATCAGACGGTACATATCGCTCAAAATAGGGCTTAAAAATGTGAATCAAAATCGTTTTTGGTAAGCCAAAGAAATGCTTGTACAGACGTCAAGGCTTACATCCTGACTAGCGTCCATAGGCGGCAGATCGTATGAGCTGATACGAAACCAAAAGAAGTAGAAGCAAACGGTGAAGTTCTTTTCCGCACGTTGGCTGCTTATAGGGCCTAGCCCAATAGCATTTTTTATTTTATGTAAAACTTATTTTCTACTTCCAGAGACACCAAGCACGGCCTCTAGCGGTGAGTCGGAAGGCGACAGAACCCTATCACCCGAAGCGCCAAGGAACCCTTCGAAGGAACTCACCGGGAAATGGAGAAGGGAACGAAGATCTAACAGATTACCTGACTACAGGCCGAGGTGAGGCACCAAATTGTTTATCGGTTATTCGTTCATCGTTTCGCTGGTTCCTTCTTGATCATCCCACATTAGATTAGGGTGAAACAAGTGCGCTTTTTATGCCCGCCTACACCAAACTTTAAAGGTCTAACTTTAGGACATACGTAGCGATGGCATCGTACCATAATTGGTGATTTAAGCTATCAGACAGCTGGTTAAAACCAAAAAAATAAATAGTGTAAACATAAATCTGAAATTCTGGTTGTTTTGTTCCAGAGACAACGCCAAAATGGCCCTGCGGTCGCAATCGTTCAACGAGCGACGCAGCGTATCGGTTGCGCGCGCGCAACGGCACAGCGACGGTGATTTGTCTGACGAAACTGACGACGCGCCCATCAATATGATCGGTCTTTCCGGGAAACGTAAGTTGACTGCTCGTTTTACTTTTTCACTTTTAATTTTCCCTACCTACACACCAGGTCACTTTTCAATTTTATCAACATTACTAACATTTAAACAAAAATAAACAAATCGGTCAATCCGTGCTCTAGTTCGCGCAACGAACAGCATTTTTTTTTTTATAGATTTCTAGATGACTGCTGAAAACTTCTTAGATCTCCAGGCGCTCATATGTCTGCCTAAGGAATAGGTAGGTTAGTCAGAGATACGTCCTAACATTACATTCGGAACATGTCCACTTTTTTACAGTAGTAAACATTAGAGGGACAAGTGAGAGCTTTTACTTATACGTTTTTATCTTGGGATTAAATAGTGTTTCCATGAAAAGGAAAAGGCTAAATTAACTCTATTCAATCTATAATTTTTCTTTGACCTTTTATCCAATTATATTTTTATTAATGATTAGCTACACTTTTTCGCCAGGGAGCGAATAGTGGAACACGTTTGTATGAAGGTTGCCTACCCAAAGGCAAAATAATCTATCGTTTTTGTCATAATAAATATTAATAATATAGTCGTGTCTATCAATGTCATAAAATTAACATACGAGTGTTTTATCGTAATTTGTTTGAAGAAAATATTTTTTAGCACGATGTTAGTACTGTCAACGGCAAAAGTCGGAAGACTTTTTTTATTTATTTATTACAAGTATTTCACTTATTTTTTGAGCGAATCTTTAAAATATTCCTTTCTTATTTAACAATTAATTAGAAACGAATAAAAAAAAGATTTCTATTTATAAAATAATATTTGGAACTTTATTGGATAATTTATCTTTGATTTTTCCTGTACTTACCTAAGCAAATTTATTATGCAAGCTATAAAAAAAACAATTATTTATGTACGAGTAAATATTCATATGTGCTGGCACGCAAGACCAAATTTGCTAACGTTTACTTTTGAACGCGAATAAATTCCTTAATCATGACATCATACGCTCGAAGGTGTTTAACTGAAGAACTTGCTACATTAGGCGATGGGCATATGGAATGCTAAGTACTACAGAGTGTGCGCATGTGCCACATGTTAGGACTTGCCTCTGACCACCGCTTTAGGCACTCATCGTGCTTAATTACAATCGTGATCCTGTTTTATTTGTTTTTTATTATACTGACCAGTATCGGTGGAATAAGGAAGTCCAATTAATATAATTAAACACGAGCGTAATTATAGTTTCATCGGTAATCTTTGGTAAAATCAAGTTTTATATAAATACTACTCAAGTTTCACTCGAGGTATGTTTTTACTAGGTTTCAAAATATCGTTTTCGAATCGAAGAAACCATTGATGTACTTACGATATTTAATAAAAGTACAACTTTTTTAATTTTGAGTTACGGCACCCCTAAAAAGAGATTAAACTAAACTAAAGCCAACAATTATTCAACTCTTGAAAATCATGTTTTGAGTCTGACTTTCTTTCTATGTAACCCTTGTAGGTAGAAAGAACCACATCCATATGTAAAATGTAAATAAATAATAAATATTGGTGGACTTTACACACCAGCGTCATCTAGCCCCAAACTAAGCAAACCTTGTACTATGGATTCCATATAAATGATAGAATACGTACATATATTTTTTTTAAATACATAATCTATGTTCATCACACAATTGTTCTGGGCGGGAATCGATTCCACAACCTACAGCGCGGAAAGCAGAGCTACTTCCAACAGAGCTGTGAGACCAGTCGTACTAATTACTTTTTCTTTAAGGTGTTCTAGGCTATATTCATGTAGTAACTGCCTTCTGTAACGCAGCTTTTCATAAAACTTCCACAGGAGACAGAGCTCTACCGATATTTTGTACCTTCTACCTGCCTACTTCAAGAAATAAATAATTTGTATATGTGTAACGTATTATGTGTTTTGTTCCAGGGCCGCCGCCGGAGTACCCAGGCAAGCACGAAGCCCCCATCGACATGCGGCTCCGATCCCGGCCTGCTCCGCCGCCCTACATTCGCCCTTCGGTTATCAAGAGCAACGACAGTCCGCCTGGTACGTTATCATTAACAAGCTTTGTTTACCTTGTATTTTGAATATTCGAATACTATTTTGACTACTCATAGTATTTACTCGGCAATGCAAGGCATAATTTTGTACTTTAAGATTGGCTGTGAAATGGAAAAGTGATTCTGATTAAATGTATTTTTAATATAACAACGAATGATCTGACGATGTTTGTTTGTTTGTGGCTCAATCGCGGTCAAATTGCATTGGATGAAACTTGCCTTTAAATAAATAAATCAATATTAGTGTAGGTACATTTCACAACGCACCAAAGCTGTGTTTTTTTAGGGTTCCGTGTCCAAAGGGTAAAAACGGGACCCTATTACTAAGACTTCGCTGTCCGTCTGTCTGTCCGTGTGTCTGTCAAAGAGCTGTATCTCATGAACCGTGATAGCTAGACAGTTGAAATGTTCACAGATGATGTATTTCTGTAGTCGCTATAACAAATACTAAAAATAGAATAAAATAAATATTTAAGTGGGGCTGCCATACAACAAAAATAGTTTTTTGGCGTTTTTTATAGATAACGACACGGAACCCTTCGTGCGCGAGTCCGACTCGCTCTTGGCCGGTTTTTTTTATAAATACAGACCTACTTATAATAGATACATTATAACACCCAGACATAGCCCTAAAATAGTATAAACGCTGCTTTTTACCCAAGTACCACAAACTAAGCTGCTGGCAATATTCACACATAAATAATCCCCCTCTAGGCCTTAATTCGCCGAGTTTGGCTGCGTAGGACAAAATGTTTCAATAAGCAAATATTTACTCCCGGTCCGAATGTTGTGATATGGTAGTTAGATACTCGTAGTTTCTGATACCCAAAGGGTATCATAGTGTGTGGTCAGGATTATGTATGTGTTAAACAAACAACTCTTTGCCACAGAGAAAATATATAAATCTAATAAGAAAAATAAAACGAGTAGGTATCAAACACATCTATGGCACTTAGCCAGCCTTCCTTGGCACAAAGGATTGCCATAAATATATTCAGATAAGGCCTCTAGGGTCACACGGGTTGAAAGCCTTGTCGTAATGCCATAACATAGGACACAATTTGGGAGCACTATTTCATCGCAGTCTAGAAGAGGAATCTGTTTTGAATATTTTTTTTATGATATCACTTTTCTTCATGACTGTCATATCCAAACTATTATTAATTACTTAGGTAACTTTTAATAAGCTAGTAAGTCACTATCTACTTAAGAGTCATCATCCACAAAAAATGAGCGAGGCGGATATATAAAAACAAAGAATATATACGTACTTACTTGGATACTACGAATAAATTATCCAAATTCAAAGAATCGCACGTAGATGTAAAAAGTTTTCACACGATTCTATTGTTCTATCTTTGGTTAATGATAAACCAATGGTTACCTTTTTCGACACATAATTTTTGCAAATTTTACATGATTTTAATACTTAGGTAATACACTACATACATAACACGCCTGTTAGGTAGACAGAGACCACAGCTTTCCACTTGCTACGATCCTGACGTACCTCTTGCTTCATTCAATTTCATCACATTTCACATGCATACTCGTCGGCTTAGAGTACTTTTAACCTGGCCTTTTTCTAAAACGTCACCAATTTTTTTTGTCCATAAAAATACGGCGAGGTCCACTTCCAACGATCACATTAACACTCGCCTTAAATACCTCTTGATGTAATGTATATTTTTGTTACAGGCTCGGTGTCAATGTGCGATCCAGTAATAGATGAGCACTTCAGGCGATCCCTCGGCGACAATTACATGAACCTATTCAAGAAGAACGCCGAAGCCCCCACACCCAAACCCAACACAGAAGACCGCGCCAGTAGCCCCATACAATTCAAAGACGAACAACCAAAACCGACCAAGATCATCGCGATGGAAGTCGACGATCCCAGCGGCTCTGTCGACGACCATTTCGCGAAAGCCCTCGGCGACACAACGTGGAAACAAATACAAAACTCCCGCTTAAAAGAAACAGAGAAAATAACCTCAACGAAACATGTCGACGACCACTTCAGTAAAGCGCTCGGCGATACATGGAAGAAAATCCAATCGTCCAAAATAGAAGCGCAACCGAAAGATCAAACGAAAATCATCTCGAGGAGCGGCGTGGTTATATAATAACTAAAACGGCAGTGCGGTACCGCTTTATAGCCCGTTTTACGAGGCCTTTCATGATGCTAACTGGAGTGTCGATAAATTCCTACTAAAGCAATCATTTTAATTTAAATAGGCACGAATAATGTGCTGGTTATGTTTTCTCTCGATTAGTTACATCCATGACATTCTGTTACCTTAGGTTTTGGGTAATGTATTTGAAACGTTTATTTAGTCATTTAGTAGTCACCAGTTACACATAGTAAGTTATTACCTCATTGTGAGCGCTTTTGCACAATTCACTAGTACGTTAAGTTAGTTTAAGTAATAGGTTTTTGTAAATAATCGTTCGAGAGAGTGATCTGAGATTTCGGAAGGCGACTTCCGAGGTGTTGGTTGTGTAATTATAATTTTGTGTCTAATGTTCCTTATGTAAAATGTCTAAGTGTTGACAATATTTGTTTAGTCCAGCTGCACAATTTTCTTCTAAAATTCTAGGCGATTATGGTTGTATTTGAATCTTTATGATAATAAAATGAAGAAATAATATTAAAAGATAGCTGATGTTTGATTGCAAAATATTGTTAAAATAAACTATACACTTACATTACGTAAACAGTGGTATTCAACAAATAAGTAATAAATTGTACCTATAAAATTTACCACTACAAGGTTCAGAGTATGATATCTGGGAAGCGAGTTGAAATAATTTAATAATTTATTTAAAAGCGAAATTACAAAATCATGCATAGGTACATACCTAATATAAAAATAACTATAATAAGATTTAATATATAAGAACTTCAGTTCTTGTCGAGTGTTTAGCCCTAGTTGATCAAATTGAATGCAATACAACCCCTTTTCAGAGGGTACTACTTAAAAAAACTATACTTAGTAATATTTAGTTGAACGGAATTACAATGTAAAAAAAAATAAAGGTAGATTTATAGTCTGATGGTGAAATTAAAAAATTAATGTAGTTTACATAAAGGCACAAGAATGCAGTCACCACGGATTTGCACAAAACAAATTGAGCAAGTCTCATATTGTAAGAAATAATCAACGATTTATTTTATTTGGATATGAAAACTATAATTTACTATTTTTGCTACACTTATCAAAAAGCAGCTGGCTGTCTTTAAGAATGTAATTTTACGTTGTAAATACTTCGGTTCCCTGTATGTAAATACGATTTTCCTATTTATGCACTGTTGTAGTATTATAGTTGGAAGAAAGCAAATACACATAGCTTTGAAATTATTCGTTTTATTTGAAAATTACACTGATGATTAGGTATGGTACCTAAGAGAAACAGATTGTGGACCGTTTTGACAGCATGCCTAACTTATCCGTATTATACTTATTATAATACCAGTAATCTAACAATAATATTTAGAATAAATAAATAAATATTGGCGGACTTTACACACAACGCCATCTAGCCCCAAACTAAGCAAAACTTGTACTATGGGAACAAGATAACTGATATAATACCTACTATATTCTATATTCTTTTTTTTAAATACATACTTATTAAACATACCTAGTAACACCCAGACATAGAAAAAACATTTTAAGTTCACCACACAAATGTTTGCCCCGGGTGGGGATCGAACCCACAATCTACAGCGCAAAAGGAGTTACTACCAACTGAGCTGTGAGGCCAGTCCAGCAGAGAATATGGTGTATGTTGCTTGTTCAAGTTGACATACCTAACATACCTACAATCGAATTACTTTAAAACATAAAATGGTACACAATTCGATTCCTTCAGTATTCCTACTACACCTGGGTAGGTCAACAAAGAGACGTAGGGGGAGTATATCACCTACAGAAAATCAAGGAAACAACAAGTATTATTATAAGTAAGTAAGTTTATTTTAAAATCAAGTAATCAACACAAGTATAAGCTTTTTTACAACACAAGTCAAATATTTGCAATAATTCAAAGGCTTAAAATAATTATTTAACCTTCATGGCACACAATATTGACAACACAAAGATAAATTATTATTATGTTACTACCTATTATTTCAAAACATGCTACGGCTACGAGATGCTACGAAGCTACGAATAAGGATCCATAGTTCACTGTTTTCTATACACCTACATAATTATTTAAGTGCTGTATTATAAAAACAGTTAAAAATAATACATAAACCGCAGATTTTTTTAAAAAGTAGAACAATATCTGGACGTACTCGTAGATGATCCAAATTCAAGCACTGAATTCGAATGGTGCTAGAGGATATCAAACTCTATTCACACACTCGAATACAGTTGTCAAATTCTGGATAAAATATGTCTTCCAAATGTTAATCCAAGGCTGACTGCATAGCTTCAGTGAATACCTGGAAAAGAAATGTTGAATATTAACAATAAATAATCAACTAAGTAAATAACAAAGGTACACTTTTCTATCTAATCAATCAAGCGGTAACATCCCGTGCTGAGTAATGGCCTCTGTCACTCCATCTTAGAAATCCCTAAACAATTTAGGTATTTATCAGCATAGACAAACCAAACCTTTACCAAACATATACCAACTTTTACCAAACATATACCGTAGGCAGATTATATATCCATCTATAGCACAGATTTACTAACTCTAAGTAGGTAGAATCCCACGAGAGACAGAATAACGTTACTATAGCTACATTCTTCAGGAATAACTATATGAAATGTTTGTTTTTTTATATGGGCTGAGTCTATCCGGGTAAGACGGAAAAAGTGATAAAACTGCATTATCTTGAAACCATCAAACTTAAAAAGAAACTGTCTGTAATTTATTTAGCTAGTATGATTATTTAACGAATTATTTAAAAATGAACTGTTTAGCTATTCATAGTTTTGATTAAAAACAAAACTAGTGGTTTTGAAGAGCCAACTTTAGAAAATTAATCTATAGAGAAAAGTTTCACCAATCGTGTTCTGTCTGTAATTTATCTAAATTTTATCTTTAAGTTATCTTTGTCTTATAAAACAAAACTGTATGTTATGCGGTTATTGAGAAAAAAACGATTCTGCGTTCATCAAAAACATTTATTACTCGTCTTATGATAAACATGTTTTATTGTTTCCTCCCGGCCCGCTTTGCCAATAACCGGTGGAATATGCGATTTCTGGAGTGGAAACCACACATCTACCCGGAAAATTGCTTAGGGTCGCCCTGGCCCTATGCAAATGTATTACCCATTTTGTGTGTCATAAACAGTAAGTAACGCTTAAGTAACGCTTAAGTACGTAACGCACTAAGTAACGCTTAGGCTGACTTGCGCTTACTAGGGTTAGCGAAACATAACTACGAATTAAGCTAACATTCTCAGGAAAGGCTTAGCTAGAGCCCATTTTATTTACCGTGAATATCGGCATTGGTTAGGCTAAGAACTGTTGTATTAAATTAATCATTTTGTTTGTTGTTGAGTGATAGTTGTAGCAAACAGATGTCGCAACCCCAAAACTTAACGCCATCTGTCGGACCTCATTTACATATGAAATGCAGTTATAAATATAGGGTTTTATCAAGTAGATACAAATAGTAAAAGCTTTTTTACAGTTTTTGTTGTGTAATTCGAGTTTTGTGACTAACTATAGCGATTCTACAAATCATATCTAAACTATCCTTCTCTCCGTCTAAGTAGGTACCTATTTTAAACAAATATTATCTAATCATCAAGCAACCGTGGCAACAGTGCAATTGATTGTAAGTCTGGGCGTCCTTCAGCCTATTATAGAGTACTATAAACACGGGCCCGAACACGTGTTTTTGATTGCTCGAAAATTGACACGGTCGTTCGCTCTTAATTTTTTTTACTTGAGATGAAGTACCTATCTATACTTATAATAAATCTGTAGAGAGGTCAATTCTGTACATGAAATATATTTCTAACTATCAGGGGGTGATTATGGTTCGATACTGATGCCAAAAATGCAATCAGTAAATTTTTTGTCTGTCTGTCTGTCTGTCTGTCTGTCTGTATAACCGTTATAGAAACAAAAACTACTCGACGGATTTTAACGAAACATGGTACAATTATTTTTCATACTCCTGAGCTGGTTATAGTATACTTTTCATCACTCTACAATCAATAGGAGCAGAGCAGTAAAAGGAAATGTTGGGAAAACGGGAGAAGTTACTCCATTTTTTAAGCTTCCGTCGCGTGTGCAACCTTAATGGTTAAAGCTACACAGAAATGATGTATGAGGGAAATGTTCTCCTTAAAATTATATAAAAAATATCCCACGACAGCATATGTCTATCTTTTATGGTTGACTCACAATAACACGTGTAACTCGAACATTCTCGAACGTTCGCGACCGGTCTAGCAGCTAGGCGTCAAGCGCGTAGTTCGGCCGGTCGCGAACGTTCGAGAAAAACAGAAATCATCTAATGTTAGCTGTGAAAAAAAAACGTTTTATATAAAGACATTCTGTAGTATATTTAGTACCTATCAGCATTGCACCCGTGCGAAGCCCGGGCGGATCGCTAGTACCTAATAAAAAAGGTAGAGCTTTGAGACTTACTTACCTAAATATTTAATTTAACAGTAGTACATAAATAAATACCTACCTATGTACTTGCAACGCGTATTTTTATTTTTGGCGGGTGAAGATTTTTTATATATTTATTTACTTATACCTGAAAAACAAATGAGTAGTAGAATACTACTACCCATTTGTTTTCCAGATTCGTGTGGACAGCTGTATTTAATGTTTAATGTTGTGAACACGCAACAATACTTCCTTCAATTCATACTGGGATTGACATGACCGCTACTTTATTAAAATACAAGAAAAAGGCTTACGACTGTAATCCCAAAACTTGCTACAATCCGATCTCCAAGCACTCGAGATCTTTGAGACGTCTAACGGGGTGGTCAGCTATTTTATAAAATAAATAAATATTGGCGGACTTTACACACAACGCCATCTAGCCCCAAACTAAGCAAAGCTTGTACTATGGGAACCAGATAACTGATAGAATACTTATATACTTTTTTTTTGTAAATACATACTTATTATACATAGTAACACCCAGACACAGAACAAACATCTATGTTCATCACACAAATATTTGCCCTGGGTGGGGATCGAACCCACAACCTACAGCGCAGAAGGCAGAGTTACTACCAACTGAGCTGTGAGCTAATATGTGGTTAATGGTGCAAAAGGTCAGGTCAAGAGTACTCTTAACCGACAAGCATGCATGTAAAATGTGATAAGTAAGAGCGAATGAAAATACGTATTTCAAGCAGGATCGTAGTAATAGTGGAAAGCCGTAGCCTCTGCCTAACCCTTTGGGAAATAGACGTGATTTTATGTATGCTACTCCTTGCTTGGGCTGCTCCTAAGTTTGGCTTGGACTGTTTAGAATCTGCCTACCAAAGTAAAACCAACTCGTATTTAACATAAGCTTTGCTCGGTATTTCATTGCCTGAAAACACGGATAAAACGACGTTTTCTAAAAATGAAACCTAGCTTAATCGATTTATCGCCCCTGAAACACCCTGCATACTAAATTTTATGAAAATCGTTAGATCCGTTTCCGAGATTCAGATTATATTATACACATTTATATAAACAAGAATTGCTCGTATAGAGGTATTAGATAGATTTAGATCTTCCTCATATAAAACTCATTCGAGAAACATAAAACATAAGTAAAGAAGGCAGAATAGCAATATATATTTTTTTTCACATCCAAAAAGGCTGTTTGTGAAACAGAAGATTAAAGTTTATTGAAAATTGTTTCCAAGATCCGCGTTGATAACAAAGTGGTATGAAAAAGAGATGTTTGATGTGAATACTTTGCGGAGCATTTTTCGATTGGTTCACATATAATGTTTACTATCCTACGTGCTCCGCAAAACTTGGTTGTTATGCCTGTCCATAATTCGGCTTTCGCGTCCTCATGCCAAACTGTAGCAGCTACAGTGTACGTTTTCATTATTTACGTGTAGGTACCTACCTAGCAGCGGGACAGAATACAAAACAGTTGGTACGGGCACCTGTCCGGTATCGATCGAGTAGCACCTCGGTACCACGCCGCCGCGGCCGCGCCCCCACGTCAAGACGTTGCGCGTCGACGTATGAAACGGGTTATCGACTGACAACCAGCGTCGACCAGCACCAAAGAATACTGAATTTTTCCAAGGTACCTACTGAGCACGAAGCTTGTAACTTGAACGCGAGTTCGCCAGTAAACCACGTCACCGGTAAACAGTTGAGCAGCCTGCTTTAGACGTGCATGCGCGTACGGGACACAAAATATGAAAATAATTGGTTCACGTGTTACTAACTCGATTATGACATGAAAATAGGACGGTCTCATTAGCCGACAATTTCGATTCGTAACAATGCACGCTACATTGAAAACGATAAGTAGGTATTTGGGGCAAATTTATTGTCTATTTGATTCATACAAAGTAGCTACTATCGAATGTCAAGTCCTTAAATATTAAAACAGGTTCTATTCCTCATAAGATCGTATATCCAACCTCGATTGTCCCAATAATTATGCTTTCTTATTTTATAATTTCTATCATCTTGCTTATTCATGACAAAATAATCATCACGCTCTCAGCCTCAAAGAAGCTTTTATATAATAAGGAATATTAACTATTGTATAATAACAATAATGGCTATAAAAGTAGAGGTAGGTATAAGGTTTGTAATGTACCTAATACCTGCAGCTACCTCGCTATACTTGTATTTAGACGTATAGGAACTCTGCTTCGGCTACTAGCATAGTAACAGGCTCGGTAGGTAGGTATGTAGGTAAAGGGTATTTCAATATGGACGCTCGAAATTTGATAGGATAAAGCGGTCATGTTGTTAAAGCAACATGGTATTATTGCTTCAAATTTTGTTCAATAGTGTAAGGAAACACCATGAAAGGTTTACAGCGTTGAACAAAGTGTGCAAATCATCGAATTTTACTTTTAAAATCAGCGTTTCGTTTGAGAAACTTATCGTGAATTTATGAAATGGTATGATTGAATTGTGCTATTTTACTATAATGTGCTAATATATTATACACTATTTTACTATAATGTGATAATATATTATACATAATTAACTAAAATTTAAAATTAAACACGAGAAACAAAACTTGCTTTTGATAACTTTTTTCTATAAGAAACGAAAAAAATTGTGAAGCTCTAGTGCGAAAAAATATGAGCAAAGCAAGTAGGCACTATATATTTCGACAGGGTGATAACGAAGCACTCAAGTCGATGGATGCGACCGGAAACGACACGCTAGGGCTCACCAATTTAAAAAAAATGCCATGTGTAATTTTTTTCGAACCTAATAGCTATGTCGTTTTATACATTACTAGCGACCCGCCCCGGCTTCGCACGGGTAGCATGTTATTATACATATAAACCTTCCTCCTGAATCACTCTATCTATTAAAAAAAACCGCATCAAAATCCGTTTTGTAGTTTTAAAGATATAAGCAAACATACATACATACATACGCGGGAAGCGGAAAGCGACTTTGCTTTATACTATGTAGTGACTAAGACATATTTCTCTATGTAAGTAAAAACTAGTAAATAAAGTAAAATGTCGCATGCAGGGACTTCTCCGAACAAGGGTGTAATCTGCTTAATTTTTTATGAAGCAGTTAAAAATCCCCCAACAATTATATTACTATTTACTAGGTACTATTGATAATAATCAAACAAAATAAAACACATTCAGGGAAATGAACGTAAGTAATGACTTTTTATATTTATGTATGTAAAAATATGAGGCGCTTAAATACATAGTAAGAAAATATACTTTACCTGAGTGATATTTCAATTACAAGGTAGGTATTATTTGGATATTGTTAACTATATCGACAGACAGTTTCGGAGAATGATTTTTTTCTCGAAAGGAAGTAACTCTACACGAAAATAGAAACAATAGTATTAGGTAGGTTAGGTTTTATACTTTTAGGTGTAATCAAAGTACCTACCTAGACATTTCACACATAGGTACCTAAGAATTAATTCGTAAGCGACGAAAATATTAGTCATCAACACTATTATATGTATAGGTACAGATACAGTTATTAAAAACTGGACTACGACATTATCTATAAAAAAAAACGCAAAAAAACACGTTTGTTGTATGGGAGCCCTAATTAATTATTTATTTTATTCTGTTTTTAGCATTTGTTATAGCGGCAACAGAAATACATAATCTGTGAAAATTTCAACTGTCTAGTTATCACGGTTCATGAGATACAGCTTTGTGACAGACAGACAGACAGACAGACAGACAGACGGACAGACGGACAGACAGACAGACAGACAGACAGACAGACAGACAGACAGACAGACAGACAGACAGACAGACAGACAGACAGACATACAGACAGACAGACAGACAGACAGACAGACAGACAGACAGACAGACGGACAGCGAAGTCTTAGTAATAGGGTTCCGTTTTTACCCTTTGGGTACGGAAATCCAAAAAACGTCTTTTAAAAAGGTTAATTTTAGGAAGCAATGGAAAACCCTTTATTTAAACTCTCAAGCTGTGCATAAAAAAATCAACTAAGCAGCGGTTCAAAATTTTTTAAGGTGGTAAGGGCAATGTAGTGCGAAGCGAAAATTGATTATTCATGAACATTTTAGATGTAAAAGCTGACGAAAAGTAGGTACGGACTAAACTTGGTACGGAACACAAAAAAGAATACGGACCCACCTAGTTATTACTATAAATATAAAATAAAAAAAATTGTTTCGTCGTCTTGTAACAAGTATATTGTAAGTACTTAAATTATGCAACATTAAAATTGACACAAAACCTATTACCTTTTTTGCGTATTTTGTGTAAAAATAAAGTAGTAAAAAATATAGTATTGAGGCGAGTTAAGTTAGATCATACTTTTATTAAAACTTCATTTTTATTTTTCCGTCACAGCTTTTTCCATTAACATTAACTGTAGTTATACCTACTTAACTAAGCCAATCTAAGAAATAAAGACTGCCGAGTTATTAAACGTGATTGAGAGAGACGTCTTGGCGTAGTGACTTTGTTCATTTAATTGTGGACAGAGCGTGAACTGAATTTCCCGTGAGAATAGTGTTTGTCGCGAGTCTGCCACAGCTTACCCAACAGTAAAACTCTACAAGTGAGCTACAAGACCTTCGTCTCGACTGTAGCAAGTGCAAGTACCTACATAGAACAACAGCATCTCGTGATTAAACTAAGTATATTGGAACGTGTACGAGCTCGGTTCTCGTGCGCCGCATTTTCATCACAACACGCCGAGACTGCGGACCTGAAGTGAGTATTTTTTATCTAGTTAAACCAATTTGTAGGAGCCTTGATAATTTAATTTCTTTCATGCCATTCTTGTCGGAATTTTCTTGCTATCGCTACTCGACTTTGTCTTTTTGCTATAGGCAAGGTATAATTTGCATTTAGATCCTTTACTTAGTAACTATACCGTAGTAGAACCCATCGTAAGCTTTTCCGAAAATTATTTAGAGACAGCAGCATTGTAAAAGGGTACAATTTTAATAAGGTCAATAACTCGCGATAAAGAACTAAGGGAGGAAAGAGTGACTTTGCATTCGGATTCCGGACACATCTCATAAAGTTCCGACAACAACGCGACAGCGTACGGTGGTGCTGTTGCGTACAATACTGAGGAGATTTTAAGTAAAAATGCATAAAAGTAGATGTTTGTAATTGAAATTACTCTTATAATACTCAGTAACTAACTGCCTGACAAACTGTCTAACTAAACTGTCCCAACCATACCAGCTCTTACATATCATACTTGTTCATAACTTCACAACACAACGTATGTTTGTTTATATTTGGCCGGATATTATCGACTTGGTCAACTTCAAGGACTTGGTCTCAGGATAAAGCGAACTTTACTAGCCTCAAGCTCCAGTTTCCAATTAGGTAAAGCTTAGCCACGTCCGGTATGGCATTATTGACGTTGGTATGCACTGATACGACCTTTGCTTTGACTTATGGACCACCACTGGATTTCTACTCATCCTAAACCCTTAAATCGATATTACTGAACATTTAGGATTAAATTACTAATATCTTGATCAAGCGCGTTTTATAAATACACGTGTTTTTTTATAAATATTTATCCTGGGCACGTGACTGCTTCCGGACGTCACACACAAAACACGTTTCTAATATCAGACGACAGTACCATATATACCAATGCAAACTTATACAATTTAAATAGAAATACGGCTAATTACCACGTTTTTCCTTGTATTGCTGACGTTTTGAGACAATTCAGATGCTCTTCATCATGAGCATCGCCCGCATGAGCATCGCCGATCTGCCGTTGATCGCGGTCGCGGGCGATGCTCATGATGAAGAGCATCTGAATTGTCTCGAAACGTCAGCAATACAAGGAAAAACGTGGTAATTAACCGTATTTCTATTTAAAATGATTAACAACCACGATAGTTTTAATTCTACAAACTTATACAATCCGGACCAACCCTTTAATAAACCGCCCTAACCCCCGTATAAAACACACATGTTTCACTCGCGTTCAAACAGTTGATCTTACTGTGATGCAGTGGTGTTGGTGACTGATGCTGATAGTCCAGGGATGGTCATTTAAAGCACTGTACAGTTCCGCGCGAGAGAACCTGGACAATAATCTGAGCGCATCCCGTCCATGCAAACAAAGCCTGTAAGGGGATACTTCCACTAACAAAGGTTCTAGCGCCTAGTCTAGGCAGTGAATAGGTGCGGCTCTGTAACAGACTCTTTTTTCTTTTGCTGGTTTAATAGACTTATACTTAGAACAAAACTACTACGAACGGTTGTTTTCTACTTGGCAGAACTAAAATAGAGCAGAACGTACGTTGATTGTGTAACAGCCAACGTAAACTTAAGAAAGTAATTGGACATCTATTGATTTTACCTAAAAAAGTTGTCACTGAAATTTCCCATTGGTAAAGCGATAAAGGACAGGTCATTTCATTACTCTTTATCTAGGTAGATATTTATCTCTACCAGCATTATGATAAGAACTATCGTGCACTAACAAAACTTACCGAATCTATAAAACGGGTACCAGTAATCTACTGATAATATACGGCGATTATATCTAAACTAAAATGTCACATTCAATAAAATTTAATAAACAAACAAACTTACCCACTACGTTCATGACTAAAACAATAAAAATAAAATGTGAGCAAGTTCCTGATGTGCCCGACATCAGGAACTCGCTTAGTAACACAATATTTATAAAACGAAACAGCCTGTCGATCAATATTTTACGTAATATTATTACCTACTTGCACACGTTACCTACAACTTAAACGGAAAAAAATGTTGATACTTTCCCGTAACAAATTACCTACCAAGGGGCTCGTGTCTCAAGAGTTAAGACATTTATAAGGCGCAGATAAGTCAACTAGGCCTCGATTATTATTTTTGTAGAAAAATCGTTTTAATTTCTGTTAATTGATAAAAAATATACTGAAAACCTGTATTAAGTCTCTGAACTAATAAACTTTAAATAGGTACCTAACCTTTAGTACATCAGTATAACAATGTATCTTTCCAAAGCTATAAAATTTGTCAACAAAAATATTAAATTTACACAAAAAAACTGCCTTTTTGTCATATTCCAGACCCTGCCGTTGTAATATAAGCTTCAAGTCGTTTCGGTCGAGGTGAGTTCTGATTTCGAACTTTATGCCAACGATGTTATGTCAGAAAGTTACACGGGTAACGTGGGATTTGGCAAGATTCTTGCTCTTACTCTGGATGGATAACTAACTAGTTTAATCCCTGGATAGGATTGTCAATCTTCGCTATTTCTACTCAGTATTAAGTAATCACAGACAATGACTTCGAAAGCGTGACACGGCATAGTACATTTTGTATCATGTTCACTGAAGTCGTGATTCAAACCATTTTCTGTCTCTGCAATTAGATACAATTATACTATCAATCCATTGTTGTTTTAATGATGATATAAACGCGTGTTTGCTAAGCAAATCGATATAACATGACGATGAGATAAAAAATGAAATGGAAAGAGCGGCTCAAATCAATTCTGAGGCTAGGTAAATACGGCCAGGTATTCATTAGGTACGTTAATCAGTAGGGAACAAACAATTACAGGTAATTATTCCATAATGGGTCGTTCTTTTATATTAGGAACATATTTGATTTTCCCGACGTTTGTGCTGTAATAATACCTGCCTATTATCAGTAGTAGAGCTTTTTGTATAGGGTCTCGTCTGGCGCTGTACTACCATCTATTCTGTCTCTATTGTTCCGGTTTGAAGGGTATGGTTGCCGGTGAAATCATTAGGCTTAAGACCTGTATGGCGGATGCAAGGAAATGTATCGTAGGACACGTACTGGATGTTTGGAGCCTGCGGGATAGTATTTTATTGTAGAGGATAGTTGGTACTTAGCAGCATGTTCTGCTTCCAAATGGTATAAAATAAAATTAAACCGGCCAAGTGTGAGTCGGACTCGCGCACGAGGGGTTCCGTTTGTTGTATGGGAGCCCCACTTAAATATTTATTTTATTCTGTTTTTAATATTTGTTGTCATAGCAGCATCAGAAATACATAAAAAATTCAACTGTCTAGCTATCACGGTTCATGAGATACAGCCCTGTGACAGACAGACGGACAGCGAAGTCTTAGTAATAGGGTCCCGTTTTTACCCTTTAGGTACGGAACCCTAAAAACACGAGCCAATCTTCTTATTAATTTTAAAATGAATAATCATATAAACATGATCACGTAAGTTATAAAATCACATGTTAGGCCTGAATAAAACCATTTTGATAAATCATGGAACATTCCGGTTCAATATCAGCTGGCCCGACACGTGATAAGGTTGCGACACGCCCCTCCACGTGACCGTAATAATGAATCACGTAAACCGCAGCTTTCAAAGCTAACCATAGAACGTTACATAAGAAACATACCTCTACAAGCTGACTGAAGTGAACGTTCATAATAACTAATTACTTCATTTTATCCAGTCCAGGGTCAAATCAGCAGCGCTATCTAAAAATGTTCTGTAAGTATCAAGAATATAAAAAACCGGCCAAGTGCTAGTCGAATACGCGCACGAAGGGTTCCATACCATTATCTATAAAAACAGCAAAAAAAAAAAACATGTTTGTTGTATGGGAGCCCCCCTTTAATATTTATTTTATTCTGTTTTTTGTTAGAGCAGCAACAGAAATACATAATCTGTGAAAATTTCAACTGTCTAGCTATCACGGTTCATAAGATACAGCCCTGTGACAGACAGACGGACGGACGGACAGACAGAGAGACAGACAGGCGGACAGCGAAGTCTTAGTAATAGAGTTCCGATTTTATCCTTTGGGTACGGAACCCTAAAATTGCGTATTCGCTTTTTTATTCTTCATATTTTAGACATTTAAAATTCCAGTAAGATTCTGCTCATCGTAATATTTGGATAGTCTCAACAACTTTTCACGTTATTCTAAGCCTTATATAATATTCCTTCGTGGTAAGAATTGGCTATTTCACGTTCTGTTACTTTCTGAATGACTGACGGACTGACAAAAGTAATAAAGTAATTACTACCTACACAACCAAGCATACAATTCGCGTGATAAAATAAACAATATCTCAAATGATTATACGGCGGGAAGTTGAAGTTTATACGGAAAACCTTTGCGCGAATAAAGTCGCGTGCTTTTTACTAGTAGAACAGACAGAGTACAATAAAGAAGGCTTATAAAAAGCCCTCTCAGGCGCCAAGCGGCTGTCATCCGATGCCACATATCTCGTTGCGCCGGGTTCACCGTTATGAATGGAAATTGTGAAGCAAATAGTAGTTACCATAAAATAGGTATATTTTCCGTTAAATTAATAATTCATACGAATGAAGTATGATTAAATATAAAATAAAATAGGAACTTTGAGGGAACAGGGCTTATGCAATAACTTGGAGAAACACGCTCACGTTGTGTTGCTACTCGGCTTGAAAAGCTATTAATTTGTGAGTAGGTAATCATAACTCAACATATCTAACTAGTTGTGGGGTGATGATGGTGGGTTTGAAAAATAAAATAATTACTAGCTATATTATTTTGTGTTTAACCCAACATTACAAATACAAATATGCAAATATTTTATTTCGGAACAAACAAAAAGGTTCATTAATAACACACGTACACGTTAATACTCTTAGCGATAGTTAAAAAGTATACTATCAACGCCCACCTCGTAAAACTATTCATAGTAGGTAAGTACCTAAATATAATGTTAATTTATAGAATACTAGCCGACCCGTGACAGACGTTGTCCTGTCAAATTTTAATAATAGCATAGGAAATAGCAATTCCAAGAAACTTCCAATTTTCTCCCTACAAACCTTGTACTGATAAAATAAATTACGAATTTTGGTAGAATGCGTATCATTATTTAGTCAAAAATGCGTTATGTTTTTAGACTGTGATGCCAGATTTGTTGCACACCAGCGCCATCTATACCAAAATCATCCTTTTTTCGTTTTTTTTATCATTTAGGGGTTGTTTTCCGGATTATCTATTTTTATCTACATACTACAGCAACTTTCATCTTAATCCGTTTTGTCGTTTATTTTTGATTAGGGAACAAACATAGCAGCCTTATCACAAACTTTCGCATTTATAATATTATTAGGATGTATATAAAGAGTAAAATATTGCACCAAGACTATTGAAAAGTTTTCTGTTACATCATAAAAAACCAGCTGAAGTCAAGTTTTATTTTGGCTTTTTGCTGAGTAAGGGGGTAAATGTCGTTATCCTACAGTGAACTCATAAAATAGTTGCTAAGCCTAGCAAGTGCGGTTCTTCGAAAGAATTATAAAGGTTTTATAACATCACAAAAGTAAGCGACCGAGTGGGACTCGCAAAACACGACTATCCTTTTGATAGTAGGTACGTATACGTACTAAAGTATTCGTACTTGTGATACCCACGACACAGATAATCCTAATGTTGGGTCAGGACTATAATGTGACTGTTGGGTGTTTATATATTTTTTATATTTCTACCTAATTCTGTTTAAGTAGATCTACTAGTAACTATTACTTATCTAGCCAAACAATGAGTAATCTCTTATTCTGCCAGTTCGCAAACAAAATAATATCTTCGAAAATTATATGATTTTGTAGGATTACCTACGGAATATTTTGGTATTTATCAAATTAGTTTCTTAAAAAAAATCAAACAAAATACTTGTATGCTACGATCATGAAAACAAACCGCACCATTTCAATTCATAAGAGGTAATTCTATAGGTTGAGTAAACAAACAAAATATTCGACTTTATCGACGCCATTAAATTGTAAGGAAGCCTTACAAATGCTTATTTGTATCGTTTAACAGGAAAATACCTTCGCAGTCTACAGTCTACTACGGAAATTGAAATGGAGCGTGTAATGTAAACTGTTGTGTACAACCTCTAGACAACCACAATAACGAAACCTTGCCGTTGGGGAATGCTAGGTACCTACTGAAAGAGCAGATTCATTCATCAGTCAGTCACAATATAATAAAAGGTAGGTAGGTACACAGTGCTAGAAGAATACCCATTAAATAAGACAATATAAAAATATCAATGATCTGTTTATTCTTTTTGCGCTTTTTGAAAATAATTATACTTATTTATTTCAAATTAATAAGGTAAGTTTGTGAGAAGCAATTTTGTCGGGCATTTGTCTAAGAGGCGTTGTAATGTGTTGAGTGCCTTTTCTTTACGTAAGTACCATGTCTATACAAGTATAACAATAAATAATATTTGCACACCTAATAGGTAATACCCGACTGTCACAACCATAGGCCTAACCTAACAGTAGGGTTCCCTAAATGTCCCTAGGTCGGTTGTTGTATATTATTACAACAACCAGACCCATAAAACAATATTAGCAAGTCCTACAAGCACAACCCTATGATTGAACCAATACGTCTTGTATCCGAGTCTGACTTTGTCGTCGTCATGTCATGCCACCGAGACAGTAGAATACAATACGAAAGAGGCCTAGATTACTTGTAACTTAGAATCAGGCCGACAAGGCGTGGCGGCCATTGAATAAAGCAAGACGTCTAGCCAGTTGGCAAAAGTAGGTGTTCTGTTAACGAGTACAGAAGTTTGTAAGAAACAATATATCTACCTACTGGATACAGAGGACTTCACAGAAGTTAAGTCATTCTGAAGGTCGTTCGTTTCATTCAAATTTTTATAGGCCCTTGAAGTGCTGATTTTAGAGTTATCACCTAAGGTAAAATAAAGTAAGTAGTACAAACTTGAGTTTGTGAGCAATGAAAAAACATGTGAAATAAAGTGGGTTCTACTTAGTTTTTCTTGAACAAAACTCCTTTCGGGATAACATGCCAACTTTGTACACAGTACCCAGCCTACCTTATAACAAGCCCATCGGTCGTTGCGGTCACCGCCCCACACTACCTCAAAACCACACTCGCTTTGACTAGCTCCTCAGTTAAGAAACAGACGCGTCCCATTAACAGGCAATACGGAACACTTTAAAAAGGTGTAGCACCCTTAAAATAAGAAAAAACATAAAAGGAAAATGTAACACAATCCTGATGAAATGATACCTGTCACTTTCTTGTTTAACGCATTCAGAGTGTAAGAATGAGACAAATATATTTTCATCAAACATGTTTTTATGTTCCGTATTGTTCGCTATTGTAATAGAATTGTTTGTTAAAATAGTAACCAAATGGCATTATAACGGTACGATAATAACCAAATTTGACATTTGACCTGGGTTCATTATGGTTTGTGTATGTCTTCTCCTTCTCTTGACGGCACGACTTTCAAGCACTGAAGCCGCCGACGTATCGTAATTGGCTTCAACGGTCAAAATCCCATTCTTTTTTGGCAGTTACACTATAGAAATTTGACAGTTAAAGCCTATTGCGATTACCAGTGAGCTTACGCAATAAGGCTTACAATTAAGGCTACCCACGGAAGTCCGTCTTTAAAGATTGAATTTCATACCGGCGCAGAAGGGTCAACGAAACTTATGGGCAAGATGGCCTCGTGTTTCAGTTACCGGTCGATTGTCAGATTTCAATTAGTTGCATGAAGAATGTAAATAAGAGTGAATGAAGCAAAAGGGGGTAAGGATCGTAGCAAGCGGAAAGCCATCTCTCCGGGATACAGACTCGATTTTATTAAGTTAGGTATTAGTATAGCACTTGAAATAGGTAGTGTGTTATTTATTATTCTTATGCGGAAACGAAAAAATATATAATTAGGTTATACGAGGTTCTCGAATGTTCCTAAGCAATTTAAAGTTACAAAAGGAAGCATGCAAAACAGGAGTTTGTTTTATTAAAAAGTTGCAATTACTCAAACCGATATTGCAATAATTGCCTGTCAATGTCATTCTCGTAGTTATACTCGTTACGTAATAATGTATGTAGGTAATAAGGTCTTCTGTGACGTTGACAAATTAGGCACATGTGGATCGCAGATTGATCAATCAAAATCAATCATTTTGTTTGCTTATCATTAATTTGTATGGTTTTTGTTTTGTTGTATGGCCAATCACCACTGTAGGTGGATACCTAGGTACCTACCTAGTAAGTTATTCGGTTGAAAAGTCAGTCTGGTATTTTTTTACTATTAAGTTGCAGGTGGCTTATCGGAGACTGGGTAGGGATATAGCTTATGCTATCTGTTTTTGTTACGAGACAATTGTGACTAATACCGATTCGACACTGCAAGTCTATGCTACTTTATTGCAGAATGCAGAATCTATGTTCTGATAGGTGTATAGTGTGTATACCTACTAGGAATACGACAAATAAAAAGTAAACAAATATGGACGATGTGCAAAGTAGGTAGGTGGGTTAAAAATACATTAGATAATTAATATTTATCGCGTTATTACTTTTTTGTATAACCCGACGCGCGACGGTTTAGGAAGATAATTATATTAGGTTAGTTAGCCAAATTGAGCGCCTCCAATCGGAAGGCCGATCATTTAAAGATAAATTTATTTTGACAAGCCTTGGTTATTGCTGGCAAAGGCCGTATCTGATTATCAAACTTCCCCAATTATAGGGAAACCTAAGTTGTTTTTGTTCAGGGAAACCAATATCCTGATGAAAAACGATAAAGTCGCTTTCAAACGGCGCGCTTTAATAATATCATGTTTTATATTGGGTTGCCTACGTGAGGGCAAATTTAAATTTACTCATTAGGTTTAACAATGCGCGTTTTCATATTTCATTCAAGTGTGAAAACCATCCACATAAGGAAGGATCTAAGTGTTTAATTTACGCAGATGTAAATATGAGGATGAGAGGTTTTGTTTAAGCCTAAACCTTGCTCCACTGTCACCACACTGGAGCTCTACATAGCATTTATGAAAAGTATCATCGAAAAAAATTATAAGCTTGTGCGCCGTGTTTGTTGCCTATTTTCAATAGCTTAGTCGTGAGAAACAGGCGTAGCTTCACCTAGCTCCTAAGACGTTTCAGATCAGTCTTTTTTTTAATTTATTAAATTTATTATATTAAATTGTAAAAATAGGCGGTCGTAAAACTCCGTTACCAGAGTATACTATTTCACAAGAAATTACTTATGTCAATATGCGCTATCACTACATAGTATAAAGCAAAGTCGCTTCCCGCTTCCCGCGTCTGTATGTATGCTTATATCTTTAAAACTACACAACGGATTTTGATGCGGTTTTTTTTAATAGATAGAGTGATTCAGGAGGAAGGTTTATATGTATTAAACCCGTGCGAAGCCGGGGCGGGTCGCTAGTAAGTATTAATATTGCGTTTGAAAGCAACTTGTTGTCGTGAACTCGTTGATTAGGGTCTCATCGTTATCAAAGTTTTATTTATTCAAGGCTGGGTGTTCCCTTCCCTTTCGAGAAATCGATATTTTGAGTTAGGCACGAAATAAGTCCCTCAGCCTTTCTAACAGGGGTAAAGAGTCGCATGAGTTTCAAGTAGGTAGGCCTTTGTTAACGTCGATGGGAAAGTCGGCACTTATTAGGTAGGTACGTTTAGAGTGGGGACAAAGAGAACACGGTCCTCTTTGTAAATATCTTTTATTTTTCGCATCTCCAACGTTTGACGGATCAACCGCTTCTTAACGTTCTACTAAATTATTCACGAGGGTTTTCGCTTGACGAAGTGAACTAATCCGGAATCTCGTGGACCCGTTAAAAAACCGCTTAGGGTAACCAATGTTCAAATGACTAAATGTACATAAACCAATTATGTAAATATGTTAGGTATATTATATTAGGTAGGTATGATTTAAATATTTTTCTTTTTAAAAAGATTAAGTTACAAAACGTACCTATTTGAAAATCACCAATGCATTTTATTGCATGTACAATCATACAAGATTACCACAGGAAAATATTAAAACATTTATCGCAGATCCCTTTAACAAAGTATTGCAACAATTATCCAACGCAAGTTATGTTAGTGGCTGATTGAGTAAATTTCTCTTGAAACGGACCGCGTATAGTCGCATAGTCCGACTCTAAGTAGCAATTATTACAAAAATAACTGGAACATTTGTACCAAGTTGAGACACATTTACGGGGATCTCAAAATTACTCAGACAACTTCCTAATGGAAGGGAAGGACAGAGTAGTGGGCCTCCCAAAGTTTGTAATGAACACATGGTATCTAGGCCGCAACAAACTAAGTAAGTATGCAACCTTCCATAATTTCGTGAACATTTGGAACATTTCTCGCTGGGGCTAGCCAAACAGGGCGTGGCGTGCTGCAGTAAATATAAATTTAATTCATTGCAGATACATTATTTATTTGCAAAAGTATTGCTACGCACACGCACGGATTAGCTAAAAATTTTGCATATACGTAGCACATAGTTCGTTTAGGCGTGCGTGAGGGTTCAATCTGATGTATATAAGGACGCAAAGGTATTTAAGCACGGAGCAGACTAGGCAAAGGCACCGCCGCCATCATCCCATTAGGAAGATATAATTATAATATATGGAGTCTAACCCTAATTTGTAAGGCGGTGGTGTTTGACAAAGGAGGGTTTTGTGTGCCGAGTTGAGTTTCGGATAGCTACCTATTGTAGACGTTATCTGTGTTGACATGGGGCGTGCGTAAGGCGGTGGCGGCGGCGATGGCGAAGGCTGGCATTATCAACATGACGCGATTTGAATTTGACTCCAGCAGGCTCAGTAAGAATACCCTGTTATAAACGTTTTGACCAAAACGTAACACTGCTGTTTTCATTTTAGATCAAATAGATGTTTCTACATCTTGTGTCGATGTTTCTCTTGCGACTAAAATTGCTGATAGTTATACAATTTTTTGCACTTTTACCTAGACCAACATTTTATTTTTGTTTACTTTTCTGTAGTCAAAACGTTGACTAGGATGTGATTATGTCAAAAACAGCAAAGTATGCAGATTGTAATTGAAGCCGTACTTGTTCTCAGGGTGAAATAACGCGAATACTCAGAATATTTCGAAAACCACATTGAACTCGAATCTACGAACAACGCTATGTAGGTACTAGCAATGAATCGAAACCGAATGTTTACAGAAACGATCTCATCGTATTCCAATCAAGGGTTAGCAAACACCGGTTATAATTATGTTGCCTTGATGTTGTTTAAGAGGAGGCTATTCATTCAATAGGTATTCCATCTTATTAATGTTGACGTCATAAGGTAGGTTCTTCGCTTCGAAAACACACGTAAAATATTCAGGGTAGTATAAGCCTTAGATGGTTTGTTTGGTAGGCAGATGATACCTTTTGATGTGACTTTACATAAAATCCTACCTATCAGCACTTTACGGATATCGATATAGAAAGGTAGAAACCATGATGCCTACCTACATTAATATGCTGATGCTGAATGCCTGTTGGTTTTGTATTGATAGATATATCGATGTTTGGATAAAATAACATGCGGTTAAATCCCAATGCATTGTTGTCAAATCTAGATGGTCATCCCTATCTCAAATTCTATTTACAGGGACAATTCCACACCCAAAGGCGTGATATATTTAAGCATATGCACATTTTTTTCACAATCTTTTTCATTCATCAGATATTTCCTAAAAAAGTTCCTCAATAGGTCTGAGATGACAACGCTATGTGCTGAAGGTTTCAATCACAGTAGGGTACGAGTACCTATAATAGAATACTAATGATCAGCTCTATAAAAACTCAAGGTAAAGGTATTCTACTCAATCCATCCACTTTGCGTTGGGCCTACCGTACCCTATTAGAGCATTTACAAACCAATTTCTATTCAAGTTACCTATTTATGGAATGGGTTGGTAGTTATTGTGCTTACGGGAGATATAATACCTACCTCCTATGCTTGGGTAACCAAATCATACTGTGTATTTCGTGTTCTAGATTACACGCAGAATAACTTAGTTGCCACAACCAGTCCGGTGTTTTGTTTGGCTTCGTTGGATATCTTATGCTATACCTACGGTCGGGCATAGTCTTAAACAAGGTATCTTAATCTGGCTAAGTAGCATTAGGGTAAATAATACTGGATATAAAAAACTGGTCATTGAATATCTAAATATTTCGATGACGAATGCGTTATTCGCTTTTATGAAACTGAAGAAAATGGAGACTTGGAATGGATAATTAATCGAGAAGTTCTTTCTTTCGTTCTTTTTCCGTCTACACTGCCGTCTTTATCATCAGCCTCCATCGCTAACGGTACTTGACAGATTGGCTTATAAATTATAATCCTAGACATGAACAGTCTTTTTTCCTTTTATTATTGTCTCTAGGGCGGCATGGATGGCATGGTATGTATTCCAAAAATTAGTCAACCGATATCATAATATGGTTTGTTTGAAACCAAAAGCCGACATCATATTAAGTAAAGATCAAAACAACCGCTTCCCCTAAATCAAATGTAATTATCGCTTTCAATTATGTAGGTAGGTAAGTAAGCGTTCGTTGCTTTTCAAGACTCTTCACTTTATACAATATGAACCTACAATTACTTATTTAAATGCTAAGATCGTCTTTCGAGCCATTCGTGGAAGATACTTAAACCTAAGGTATTAATTATGTGTAAGACATTACCAATATTAAGTATATTCAATATTAAAACAACAAAAAACATACAATTTATTGCGATATTTGAAAGTCAATTCAGAGGAACACCAGATTCAACACTGTCAGATCAAGGATGAGTTGATCACATTCGTTTTTTGTTTCAAAATCTATTCTAAGTACGAGTAGGTATTACATTAAATTTTAGTCAAGGGAACCGCGGGCAAAAACAAGATCTAGAAAAGACCGAGCAGGCATCCATATACAATATCGATCACACGTAAACAAGCCATAAAACAATGAATAATGACATCTATTTTCGTCTGGCGAGTAGAAAAACAGACAACCGGAACCTAAGCCGGAATTATGGAACAGTATGAGAGTAAACATCACATGGTCGACATCACGTGTGAGCGTCCATCGTTGTCGACTTATACCAGAGACGGTGATGTGTGTGTCACACACAGTAAAATTACTTTCAATGCAATTTAAGCTTTATAGCGCTGCCTTAGGGTTAATTTTAACACCTCAGCTAGCTATTCGAATCTCGAATAACAGTGAACTTACGAGTAGATTGTACTCGTAGCTTGACTTTAGCAGCGATCCTGGTTCTGTAAACACTGTGCTAAAATCAAACTTCGAAGTCACAAAAATGGAACAGTGATTACCTATACCATCGGATAGTTATGTGCACAGAGAATATGAAAAACATCGGAGCGTCTCTCAACAACATAATCCTGTCGTTGCAGTAAAGTTGTAACAAACTACTTTGGGTAATCAACAGCACTATAACGGTTGCCGTCTCTTTTATATAGATCGAAATAACAAGGACGGCTATAACTAATGCGCCGTCAAATTAAGTTAGTTCACGATACTGCAATTGCGACAACAGAATCGGCTGTGACGTCGTCAAAAGATAGAAGCGACTGCACATTGTCCGGGCCCTTATGAGGCTACCGAGATATTGCAGTGCGTCGACTATGTTCTCTGATGCGGGAGTACCTGACTTCTTTTCAATAATAAGATCTCGTATAGCGGCTTTCTGGAATAGGCTAAGTCGCTCTAACAATAGCATCCTGAGGGCTGTGTTTGACTATCTGCCCAACCCAATTTACAAACATTGGATTTCCGTCCATATGGACGAATATAGGAAGTGACGTGTGGGGTAGTTACTTACTTTACATAAGTACCTACCCATGAAATTTCTATTTCTATTCTATTTAGTTTTTCTAATGTATTTTATTTTGTATTTTTATTTTATTTTGTATTAGTTACCGTGTGATATGGGCCTAAATGTGCCTGAAATAAATGACTTTTATTTTTATTTTATTTTTATTTATTGTGCTATATTATTTCTACTGTGGGACATAACCAATGTACCTACCGTAGATCGTGACCTAATTAATAAACCGTGTAAAACGCACGAAGGGAACATTTTACATAGTGTCTTCGTTAGTAGGTACATAATACATGCATTTCACATTTAAAACCGCTGAAATTGATAAGAAAGTGTTTAGCTCGTATCTGTTCTTTATTAATAGCCCCCGATTTCGTTGAGTAGCAAGTATAGGTAATATAAATTTCAGGCTGAATATTTTTGATAGGTCAGTCAAATTATTTAAGAACCAGTAATATTTCGTTCTCAACAGATATTGGTAACTTGTAAAAGCTCATTGAACACTTACTTAAACTTAATTATGGCACGGAAAAAAATATACTTGAGAAACTCAATTCATAAAGTTCTATAAGTATCGGATATTTAAGTTTGCAAGATATTCGTTCGCCGGTTCTAACTTTAAGTCAAAGATTTTTAAGAGGATTTCGAAAACTACTAGCAAACTACTCTACGCTTAAGATAAGACTAGATAAGCTCAAGACCTACAGAGCGTAGGCTATTGAGTCATTCGTCTTGGCCAACATTATTACTAGTCCCGGACAACAAATCCCTTTCCAATTTATATTCATTAGTCTGTGTTTTGTCCAATGTGGACGATGTTCATAATTGGATTCACAACTTCATTCATTTCGGAAAATCAAAACCTACGATTAGTAGGTACCAACAGATATCCGCCGACAACTCATTCATCAAATCATGTGGAATAGTCTCTACACATACATAGAACTATGCATAGCATAGATAGAAGATACATAATAAAGAGAGAGAGAGAGAGAGAGAGAGAGAGATAGAGAGAGAGAGAGAGAAAGAGATAGAGAGAGAGACTCCACTAAATCGGTTCTTCAGAAACATAAATAATTACCGTTACCGCTGCCGGCAGTAGCTCTCTATAATTACCTTTGACATTTTCTATTGAGTTCACGGAAACAACAAGGGTTTTAAGAAAATCATTTGAACTTGCTAAGTTGTCGGTAGATACTCAACTCATTGTTTATGTTGGGGTAGGAACAGCTACCCTTTCACGTTCAGACTAACAATAATAAAACTTTATTCAACATTTGTATAAATTGATAAAACCATTTATTTTCCTTTACTTTACATATTAAAGTGATGTACTTTTCGGAACAAAACTAAAGCTACAGACAAAATTATCGAAAAGAGTATGCAATGATAATTCACTCAAAGGCGAAGATGTATTAAAGTACTATCTTAAAACCTGTGATCCAAAACAGTTATATTAAAACCTGTATTCAAAGTGAGACTAATAAATTAATCTATGATAAAATATTGAGAAATGTGAGTTGGCATTTATATTTTTCAGATCTGGATATGCTAGCACATTTGAAACTTAATACAGCGCAATAAAAGACAGTTTCCTTTTTAAGAGCTGTTTTGAAGTAACAGTGTAAAAAAGAAAAACGATGCGCTTAACAGAAACTTTTTACTTCACGGTTCGTGACTTCAGAGCAATTTGAGCTTTCATAATACTCGTAGTGCCGGTTAAAATATATTTCTAGGAGTAATATCTAGCTAGAATATCACAATGCAAGGCAATCTTTTGTAAGCGTGAATTCTAGGACTATTTTCATAAAACCTTCGACCTCATACGGGCTGACTTTGGAAAATCTTTCTTAGTACCTTGATACCTTCTAAATTACAAAAGAAAACTACCCTCATTTCAAGTACCTACGTGTTTATGGTTTAGGTTGTGCTTTGTCAGTCATTCAGTAAAGTGAATATGCCTCGAGTCAAGTCGAATCGTATCCAGAGTTCAATGATCCGAATTGAAATTCATGAGATCTAATCCACTTTCAGCTATAACACTCGTACAAGCGCAGTGCAGCGTTTATAGCTTCAGTTTACGGCACAATAATTCCTATAGGAATTCTACAATGCATTGTTTTATAGGTACCTAGAATCTATAACTTAACACGATAAGCACAGAGTATATTAAAACTTAAACAGGTAGTATTTCGCAATGAGCCAGAATTTATTGGTTAGCCTGATCAATAATCAGGCCCTGAAAAGAGCTTAAAAACCATCCGTTAAAGATCCAGTGTATAAATATGAATGTGTCAATGATGAAATGTCTACAAATTTTCAGGTTCTAGAACACACCAAAAAAAAATGTAGGTATGAGAGCCGACTTCGAATTAAATTTTTGCAAGTGACTTTTAATAAGTAGGTAGTTACTACTCTACCATAAACTCCGTTAGTTCCTGTGCACACCGCGTTTGTCGACGTAGTTGGCCGTGTCATAAACGCGCGTTGAAAAGATGTGGTTTGCAAAGGTCTATAGGCTGCGTCTGACTCGCGTGCGTATCGCGTCTGTATCGCTACAAACGTGCGTCGACAAACGCGGTGTGCACAGGAACTAACGGAGTTTATGGTAGAGTAGGCCGGACTAAATAATTGGTCAAGCCATTACTACAATAGCCTGCTTTGACAGACTTACAGATTAGACATTCGATTGATTAAGGAGAGGGTTACATTCGATGACATCTCGACTTTTGAATACTCTGCCGTATTCTATGGCTGTATATACACATCAATAGTGCAAAACGCACACATTGAAACTACTTCACGCTTCGACAACAAACTGCTCTGTACGATAAAAGTAAAAAACGTAGCGTGCACATGCCCTTAGATACCTACTCGTCGCAACAGTTAAATAATTCAATGCAATATTCTTTTGTAATTTTATTCAGGCAATAAACGCAAGCTTACCAGCAGAACCAACTAGCGGCTGACGATTTACGTTAATCTCCGGTCAAACCGCAACCAGCGTTGTGTCAGATAGACATGGCGGTTTAAGGGGCTGTATGTCGACGATTTCTCTTTTTCGAAACGAAAAAATAAATACTTCTGAACAAGCCACATCTATTTTTATAAGTACACTAGCGACCCACCCCGGCTTCGCACGGGTAGCATGTTATTATACATATAAACCTTCCTCCTGAATCACTCTTATCTATAAAAAAAAACCGCATCAAAATCCGTTGTGTAGTTTTAAAGATATAAGCAAACATACATACATACAGACGCGGGAAGCGGAAAGCGACTTTGCTTTATACTATGTAGTGATTACTTCAGGTTCCTACCTAGATTTCTATTAAGCTGAAAATATAATAGCAGAAACTTATCACGATAAAGATATTATTTCAAAATGATACGTTTTAGAATTTGTGGTCGAAATATTTTGATACCTACTATTAAAATCAACTTGTGATTTATTGTTAAAGATAGGTAATATGTAGATCTAGATTTCTATTAGAATAGATTTTTGATAAGTAATTATACATAATTTATATCATTAATTTATTCGAAAAGCAAAGGCGGACCACGCGCCGACGTGTGTTTGTCGTCATTGCAGCGGTCGGTAGGATTATTTATCGAAGTGATTAAAGATGGGTATATCTTTATTCACATATACTATACATTATAAAATAGGAGATGTGGCTTGTTCAGAAGTATTTCTTTTTTCGTTTCGAACAAAAACAATCGTCGACAGGGAGCGCCTTAATTAAATTGTGCTTTATCGTGGTGACTTTCGATTCAACATGGTTCATCCTCGTCATACGTCACAGCTTGACTTCTACAATCTATAAATTGGATTTTATCGTGATAAATTTAGGCTCAGTTATCTAAACACATATAAAACTTTTACGTTACTGACTGACTGATCTATTACACAGTCTAAACCACTGGTCCTAAAAACTTGAAAATCGGAATTAATTTCGGATATGCAACCCTTAAAGGTGCAACGGGGGTTGAGGTCTGTTTGAAAATAAATTCTCCTTAACCGAAGGTTTCTACTAGTCTCTTATAACTCTGTCAAACACATCATCTTTCTAGCCATGTTTGTTTAGTGGGACGTGTCTGTATTTTCTTATCCAAATGTTGTTGGGTTTGAGCCACAGTCGTGCCCCAATGGCGTTTTATGTTCGTTTAATTAAGGTGCGCATTAACACGTGCCCAAAACAGTGAAGAGTGCCTCGTATGAAATGCTAATTTCTGCACTGCAAAATGCGAGCTTGTATCTTTAATACCTTGCCATATCTACACCCTTTTGTAGATGACTATCACAGTCGTGGGATTAATTTTTGTGTTTCATTTCGAATTGAAACTTTATCTCAGATGGTAATAACTAAAATGGCATGTCGAAGCGAACTCGGAATCTTGATATAGTTATTGCAACGCAGCGAATAAAATACAAGTTTTCGGATGGCAACATTATTGAATCGTAGCACGCTGTAGCATTTGTTTTCATCGTAGCTGCTCTACGAAAATTTCGTAGCACAAGTTTTATTCTACTCGTACGAGTAGAATAAAACTTGTGCTACGTACGGTACGTTGAGTCGTGTTTGCGTACGAGTAAATAAAGGACAATAGAAAATAGTTTTCTGTAACTTGTTTATTTTTTGGGTTCATTGTTCCAATTTCATTTGATGTGCATTTTTCTTTAAAACTAAGAGACGAAACGAAATCAGGCGCGGGTGACAAAGCCCCCAACGACTCTATAACATTGATAGTTAGTAGAGCCTACCTATTAGGTTCTGCGTTCTACCAATATTAACGGTGAATGTAGGTACATACATAAAGTTTACTCTGTATAAAATCACATGGCTTAAGTAAGTATCTACTTTACCAGAGTAAATCGCGTTACCTATATCACAGAATAAATAATTAGTACCTAACTCACCTAACTACCGTAGCGACTATGACACGGCCGGACTAAATAATTGGTCAAGCCATTACTACAATAGCCTGCTTTGATAGACTTACAGATTAGGCATTCGATTGATTAATATGTCTTTTATATCTGAACCTGATTTTCCGTAACGTAAATATTGGTAAAGTAATACGGTAAATATAGGTAGTACTATGTAGTAATAAGTATCTTTATGTATTAGGCATAAATGCTTACTTCGAGCAATAATATTTGGGCCGTAGCGCTTGCTTCACACGTAGGTAAATAACAAACTCCAATTGTATCTAATGCATACCAGCTACGAGTTCTTAATTGAAAATATCGGCAAGTCAAATCAAAGGACGCGAAGGCAATTAGAGTTTGCTTGTTGACCAATCAATTCGCTTGGAAATTGGGAAGCCTCTGTGCCCGCGCTATCGAGAAAATTTTAATTGAAAACGGTAGGTAGGTAACTTGGCGAAAATGAAATTGGAATAGAATTTATTTTTAAATTATACTGTTAATTTACTTTATCATAAAGACGATGGGTGTTAGGGTTCCGTATCATAAAAGGAAATAACCTTTACAAGGTCTTTCTTGCATCTGTCTGTTGCAAATGTGACACATAGGTCTTCGTAACGCGCATTTATTTCGCATTATATAAAGTTCATACCTTTTTGTTTCTGTATTTTAGCGTTTAGATAAATATATTTTTCCAATCAGCACCCATGATTTATTTTTTAATTTCTAAATACTTTTATACAAAAAGCTGCATATAGCTAAACTGTTTCTTGAGTAATTTCTAAATATTGTTTTATATACGTCTACAATTACATGTACTTATTAGCAGATGTGAAAGAAGGATAAAGCCTACCTAACGTTCATCACTACATAGTATAAAGCAAAGTCGCTTTCCGCTTCCCGCGTCTGTATGTCTGTATGTATGTTTGCTTATATCTTTAAAACTACACAACGGATTTTGATGCGGTTTTTTAATAAACAGAGTGATTCAAGAGGAAGGTTTATATGTATAATACATGCATAATATAGTAGAGAAACACTGATAACTTTAGAGGTTTCTAATGTGATGTCGTAAATAAATACATTTTTTTGCGCTTAAATTGCAAATGCTGGCTGAACCCCACGAGATATATCAAAATAATGTACTACAGTATTTTACACCTTAAAAACGTCTACAAAAAAGTCAACGATGGTATTAGAAATGTCTTACGCACAGCGAAGCGGCACGGGTCAGCTAGTTAAATATAAATAATCTATAATATAAATATGAATCGCTGAAAGTGTTGCTAAGCGCAAATCTCGAAAGCAGCTGAACCGATTTCGCTAATTCTTTTTTTGTTGTATTCGTTATTATCAGGAGAAGATTCTTATGGAAAAAAAATGAATTTGACAGAACAACGACTGTCGGGACAGCTAGTATAGCCATAAAACAAAACCCTTAAAAACACAAAGCTTTTTCAATGCATTGCAACGACAAAGGAAACAGCTACTATCTATAACACGGCATAAACAACTTTACTGCGCACCTATCGAAGCAATCGGTATAAAACGATACGACTAATCCACCTTAACTGGCAGAGTCGCTAGGTCAGGCATGTGCCTAAGTATTTACTGCAAAAGTTTAGCTCCTAACCGTCCTTTGACCACAGAAGTAGTATTAGTAAACGGATCTATAGAAGTTTCACTCTAACAAATCCCCAAGTTTGATAGACATCCTCTCAGATCTCTAGGCGCTAGGTATTAAGATCACCTTCAAGCACATGGCTCGAGATTATAGAAATCAGTCGGTTGTTTTTACTATTTGAAATAAACTCGGCACGATCAGTTCAAATTAGCCAGCCCGTAATTTATGTAAGTGTTGTTGCATTCAAATATATTCAGTTCCTATTTAATAATGATAAACTATCAATAGAAACCATCATGTTTGAAGAGGTTCTAGTTCAAATCCAGCTTCGAGATTTTTATGAACTTAAGTTATCGCGGAGCAGGTAGCTAGATAGAACTCTGAAAGCGCTCGACATTTTCAAAATTTCAATTCCTCACATCCAAGACATATTGAATCTAGAACCTAGCTGCATAAAGCTCATGTTGCAATGGAAGCTACTTTGGAGTGGCACAGTTTAATGTCCTGCCTTAACTCGATTGAGCTTACGACCGTTGGACTTGTTCACAGAAAGGTAATCTGATATGTACCGGTGCAAAAGTTTTGCTTTATCGCGACTTCTAGTAGTTTGAATAGAGCTCACTAAAGTTAGGTAGGGGAATGATGTCTCAGAGATAAAATAGAATTTACCGTTACCAATACAGAAATTTAACTTCTAGTAAGACTGGCAAATGGCCTGCTCTTTGTAAAGTATAAACTAAAGGGTATTACTGAGGAAGCTCGTAGGTAGATTATTGCGAAATAGATTATGTAACTCTCGAAAACTCTTATAATAAAAATTACCCAGTATAAAGGTAATGTTTGTATTGTAGATTAAGTGAGTTTAAAGGTGTATTTATACTACTCCTGAAAACTAACGATACAAGCACAGCAATCTTTATTGATGTCCTAAATGAAAACAAAATTGCTTAATTCTGAATGACGTTCATCTTGTTTACGGTTTTGATAGATTCGAAACAGCAAAATATTAAAAGGATATTCGAGTGCTATGATAATGTAGCGACACAGGGGGCGATAATGGTACAAATTAATTGTGTTGCTTTTTTCGAATATAATCAAAATGATTTGAATACCCTCGTTTCAGTTTTCGAGGGTTGTATACTGTGTACACTCAGACCCGGAGCTAATATTTAATCATGTATTTGTATAGAAAGGTAAAACGATATTACAACAGTGGCAAGACATTTCATTTAAATAACAGCCCCCGGTAAATACGTATCGTGTAATAAATCAAACGAGAAATTGCCCGGACGTGTTTAAAATCCCTGTCGGTGCGGCAATTTGCAAAATTTGATGTCGTTGAACTTCACACCTGGACAGCGATCTCGCTTCATTCCATTTTGCGAGGTTGCCCAATGGCCTAATTCATAGCAGAATGGATTCAAAGTGGAATAATTGAACGGCTTGGCCAGTGGATTAGCTTGGAGGCCACGTTGCTTCACTGTCGTTACTGCCGGAATAGACTATAGGGAATAGCTGAAGCATTTTAAATCATCTAGAAGCGATGCCAACGGCCGGACGGAAACAGGTTTCTTTTTACTCAAGGAGAGTGCACTGAAGCTTTGTTAATTTCATTAGAGCGAGAAAAAAGAATAGCTTTGGGAGGTTGTTTTCATTTTTAATAAAAAAAAAAGTAAATGTGTTTATTTTAAAAGTAAAGTCCAATACCAGTCGTTAAAGTAGATTGACCAAAATCCTTGGGCTAAACTTGCGTCTGGGCTAAATTATAGGTAGCGAATTTACATAGGCTTTTATAAAAAAAAAACATATAACCGAATCAGGTGCCAACACAAAACAAAGTAAATTAGCTTATCCATAACATCGTTGTTGGCACGATATAACTAATTAACAGTTATAGCGTAACACTTGCACGGTGGGCAAAGCCCTTTTTTGTTCTGTTCAATAAATAAACTAGATTTTTTGTATACAACGTACTCGCAAAAACGACATAGGAACTAATTATGCACAAATTGCTTTATGCTAATTTAATAGTGTGTGAATAATTACCTGTAGGTATACCCCAAGGTTTCTGCACATGACAGCTTTGATGTGGGCGGTAGCAAGTTTTGAAACGACTCAACTCGTCACTATCGTCTACAATTGCTAGTTTGTTTAATTGAATATGCAGGGTAGGGGGTAGGACACCGTAAAAAGTCAACCTTCAATTTTAATATGTGTGTTATGACGTATTTTTTGCTTAAAGTGATATGTGAAGTGTTTGGTTTTTTTATGGGCCGAGTCTACCCCGATAAGACGGAAAGAGTGATAAAACTGCATTATCTTGAAAACCATCAAACTTAAAACTAAACTGTCTATAATTTACTTAGCTTTTATGATTATCTAACGAATTACATAAAAAAAATGTTTAGCTATTCATAGTTTTGATTAAAAACAAAACGAATGTTATTGAAGAGCCAACTTTGGAAAATAAATCTATCGAGAAAAGTTTTACCAAGTGTTTCTTTTTAAATAGAAATAAGGCTAAATACCACGTCTTAATTCTATAATCGTGTTTCTGTCTATAATTTATCTAGATTATATTTTTAATTTATCTTTGTCATAAAAAACAAAACTGTATGTTTTGCGGTTATTGTAAAAAAACGATTCTGCATTCATTAAACATATTTATTACTTGTCTTAAAGATCCAAGTTAATCAAAAAATAGTGTCAAGGAGTCCTGGGATAAAGCACCCTTAGATGTACACGAATCACCAACACATTTATATACAAAACTGTTGGGATGAATAGAGTATCTCAAGGATGCTCTAGGATTTCCTATTCACACATTTTTGTAGAACACTCTGTGTACACTCAATTCGATATTATAATTTCAGCGACACCAGCAATAAAAAAAATACTGAAACTAAAGTTCTTGAAACCGTACAAAAGGAAGATTAATTTATTACAGCCATTGTAGGTTCATTTGAACCATTTATTGCGAACTTCGCAAGTTAAACTTTTATAATTGCCGTTGCTCATTCGAACTTTTAACTATTTAGTGGATCGCTGAGATACGAACACTAAGATAAATCAATAAAACATAAAGGTATTTATAATCCGAAAAACATCCCCAAAAAGTAAAAAAAACGCAAAGAGATGAAGTATAGATGGCGCTGGTGTGCAAAAAAATCAGACATCAGTTTTAATTTGGAGCTATGTGATACGCATTCTACCATAAAAAACTAAATAATTTTAAAATTCGGAAACCTGATACTCAGTGTTTTTTTAGGGTTCCGTACCCAAAGGGTAAAAACGGGAACCTATTACTAAGACTTCGCTGTCCGTCTGTCTGTCACAAGGCTGTATCTCATGAACCGTGATAGCTAGACAGTCGAAATTTTTACAGATTATGTATTTCTATTGACGCTATAACAGTGTGTGTGCGAGTGTGAATGGGAACGTTGGAAGAGGAAGACGTCGGCGTAATTTCCTGGACCAAATTGGTGACGTTTTGAGAAAAGCCCAGGTCAAGAGTACTCTAAACCGACGAGCATGCATGAGGAATGTGATAAGAGTAAAGGAAGCGAAAGAAGTATGTCTGGATCTTAGCAAGTGGAAAGCCGTGATCTCTGCCTACCCCTCTGGGAAACAGGCGTGATTTTATGTATGTATGCTATAACAACAAATACTAAAAACAGAACAAAATAAATATTTTAGTGGCGCTCCCATACAACTAACGTGTTTTTTTGCCGTTTTTTATAGATCATTGATAAGGAACCCTTCGTGCGCGAGTCCGACAAGCACTTGGCCGGTTTTTTTTCTATGCGATTATGACAGGACAACGTCCATCGCGGGTCTGCTAGTATTTTTTGAAGTTGGCAAGTAGTTCGGCATGATTTTTGGGTTCCGCGATCCATAAAGGAAGCCTAATCTCCGTTCATCCGATTATATCATTCGGATTCTTCTTAGTACAAAATACAAATCAATAAACACGTGCAGTGGGAATGTATGTATTATTTTTTAGAGTGTGTAAAGTAGTCTATTCATATTTCTGTGCTTGTATGTCGTCATGTTTACTTCGTATTTCATCGATAAACAATTTTAGAAATACATCTTTTCACAGATAGGTAAATATTGACTTCAGATGAAATACTGCCAAAGATAGCATCTGCCACGTCTGCTTGCCTCACTTTAAGAGGTTATCGATATCCTGTTGCAGTCTTGTTTAAAAACATCCGCATTGCACAATATGCTCTTAAAAACCAGCAAACCTACATTAAAAGCAGTTTTCCCGCAAGAAAGTGTAATTGTGAACATTCTAATTAAGTCTCGCTCGACAGGCAAACTCAACTTCAGTCGTGCGAAAAATGAAATATGCCAGGAGGTAGTTTGCGTACAGTTTGGGGAAATGTGAAAATGTAGTGAATCCTCGGAGAACGTCCCTGGCGTCAGACAGCCCACACCACGCCACACCTACAAGGACTGATTCTGTAAGGTCATCTTTAGACTGATTTCATTTTAGTCAGGCTTGCAGCCTGTCACGTACGGGATTACTAAACTACTGTCAATATCAAATAACAAAACAAATATAAAAAAATAAAAAAATATATACATATATATATATCACGACTGTAATCCCCTAGTACGGTAGACATCCTCTCAGATCTCCAGACGCTTAGATCCTTTGAAGATGTCTAGTGGGGGTAGTCAGAGGCACGTCCAAACATTATATTTGGCACATGCCCACATTTTGCAGTAGTTAGCATTCCATACGTGACAGGTTGCAAGCCCATCGCCGCTTATAAGAACATTAACTGGTTTCCTCACGATTTTTTCCATCACCGTTGTAAGCACGTGTTTATGATGCGCATATAAATTAACAAAACATTATTTATTTATTTTAATTTGAAATAATCGCCTGAATAATAAAACGATAAATCATGTCTGTAGGTCATATCAGTTAAAAGTGCTATGTTTTCCGACTTATAACAATATTATTTATTTCTAGGCGACTTTTTTATGTCAGTAAAGTATAAAAACTAAACTATGATATACGTTATATCCTTTCTTACAGAATCAGCCACCATGGTATGAAATATCACTCAAACAGAAATAACATGAATAGGCACAGTTATGTAACTGGCACTTGGGTTGTTTATTTCATATGAAAGGAATCACATATTATTAAATCCTATGTTACGAGTAATATTACTGGCAATAGCTAGTTAATCTATACATCTATACATCACTACATAGTATAAAGCAAAGTCGCTTCCCGCTTCCCGCGTCTGTATGTATGCTTATATCTTTAAAACTACACAACGGATTTTGATGCGGTTCTTTTTATAGATATAGAGTGATTTAGGAGGAAGGTTTATACGTATTAAACCCGTGCGAAGCCGGGGCGGGTCGCTAGTATATAATAAAACTGTAGAAGAGTTCAATTCCGTACATTGAATAAAAAAACTTAAAAAAAATCTAGGAGCCTTTATACAAGTAACACAAGCCAAAAAAAAACATTTTGAAATTTTTGTCTGTTTGCCAACATATAGGCTATAATTTATTTTGAGAATTTTATTTTGGGTCAGCTAGTTTTCTATAAAAATGTAATATTATCTACGATATTATAAAATAAACAACTAGGCACAGAAATAAATGACAAAAATAATACTTTTTAGTCAACATAATAAGTTAAAAGATCTGCCCATTTCAAACGAAATAAAATTGTAATATTATCTACGATATTATAAAATAAACAACTAGGCACAGAAATAAATGACAAAAATAATACTTTTTAGTCAACAATCTTTTACTTTTTTATCAAGAAAAGAAATGGAATACTGGATAGTCAACGCCCAAATTGAAGCTAATAAGACGAAATGGTGTTTATTACTCGTCTGTCTTCATTTTCTTTGTTGTGTCGGAAACTTCTCGAAACTGACGCTGGGATTTTATGGAAAATATCAAACTTGATGAGACGGAAAACTATGAAATTATACTTATCGTCTTTTTAAACATTTTGGACACGTTGTTTATGGAATACTTATACGAATATTTGTTTACTAACTGGGATGATATTACAAAATATGTTTAACATTAACAATTTCACGTTATAATAGTTCTATGAGTATCTAGATTTTACCAATTAAAATCAATTTATGATTAATTTCTTTTAGTTTATTTGTGTTTGGCATTGTGCTAGAAGCGTCAAAGTTTCCTCAATTTTTTTATAAAATGTTTTTACAGAATTTTGTTAAGCAAGCTTTTTATTAATGTTAAGTCGTTCTTTGTTTTACAACAATTTTACCGCTGTTGTTTTACCGAGTGCTCTCACAATAAAAAAAAAACTGATGATAAACGGAACTGTGGCTTGTCCCGAAAAAAGTATTTTTTTGTTCTCACGATTTTATTCACAATCTTTTATAGAGGTGGATATCTTCCATAGCGTTACTGACTTTATGACAACGTAAAAAAACCTTTTTACATACCTAAGTTATTTTGTATAAAATTTTATTTTTGTTAAAAATTAGAATCTAGTGAAGTTACTTTGCATAAGTAATTTTACTTGTTCCTTATTGAGGACCAAATTGAATAAGTACGTGCATCGACTCACGCCTTCTATTTTTCTTCTCATTAAATTCCTAGCGGGTTTCAAGACAATTTAGCTTTCCCTCGGGACGCACGGTTCTCATTGCTCAATGTCATGGAGTAGCGTGCCTTTGAAGATACAGCCTGAACCCAATGACAAAAATAGGCAGCCACTGTGGAATACCTACTGTTCGTTCTCATTCGCGAGGACGGGAATTGTACATTAATTCGCGTTTGATATGTACTGATTGGCGGCTCTATACGGTCGACGTGGAATCGTATTGTAATTTGCATGTCAATGAGCAGGCTCAATGCGAAGGCTCGTTAAGCACGATGCTTTATAATCATCGCTGAAATATCCAACGTTACCCTCATGTCGGTTCGTCTCGCTAGTCGCGAGCCAACAATAGAGCTCATCCACCCCTGAAGCAGCTCTTCTATTCTTGTCGGGGTTGTCATTGACCCAGTTCTGCGGCTCAGACAAACGTTAAGCAGCAGCCCGGTTATATTATTTTAAATTAGTTTATATAACGGTAAATGGCTTAATGCAAACATGAAAGTACCAGCCGGTCCAAAGCACGCCTGGACTTTAATCGTAGCGAGCGCTGCACAACGCAATGTGCACCCTGTGCTTTATCACATTACTGCTGGCTGCACAAGTAAGCCTATATTGTCTGAGGCTTTGCAAATCCGCAAATTATTACAATTGATGAATGTCGCAATGACGTAGAAGCTCTACTAGGCTTTTGCCTTTAGCTAATTGAACAATTAATGTGCCTCTTTCATGACAGACCTGCCAGCTCTGTACCACATAAAATATCTAAATGACGTTTATGATCGGGACTGGGACTTTCGCAATAAAATAAAAACGTAAGATAAGATAAAGGCTTTTCAAAAATCTTCTTTACTTTCCTTAGGTTAATTAATGTTTGATTTCAAATGAGTTTCCTTTCAGTGACACTTCGTAGCCTTATAATAAGTTTTGGCGGACGCCTTAAAATCTTTTGCGATATTAAAATATCTTTGGGCACTTGGCTAACTCTTCCTGCCTTTATTATTTATCTTCATAGAACGACTGCGGCCTAATTTTAAAGTTAATTTAAAATTTGGTGTGGTTTTTCTACACCATTTACGAACTTGATATCGTCGTCTTTGTCGCAAAGGAAAGAAAAGACCGACCCTTGTTTTTTTACGTGTACATTTTTATTTTATATATCTGCAAATTAATTTAATAAAACAATCACTTTGGGAATTTACTGAATTAATCCATGAGCAGTGTTATTTTGACAACTTCAATTTAACAATGAATGAGAGAAAATATTGTGAGACATTTTATTTTAAATTTCTAGAGTACTTACTATAGTAAGATGATGCATTATAAATTATTGCTAACGTGAAATATTAAGGAATACCAACTAGCTGACCCGACAGACGTTGTCCTCCAAATTTCAATTCATAGAATAAAACACTCATTCCGTATGTTTTCCCCTATAAACCTTGTCCTAATAATTACGAACGCAACAAAAATAAAACCTAATCGGTCGAGCTATTTTCAAATTTCAGCGTGACAAACGCACGGCAATTTATTTATATATATATATTATATATATTATATTATATTATATATATATTATATTATATATATATATAGATTTACGAAGCGTAACCTAATTCGGCCTTTTTTTAATCCACATCATAAATTATAAGGAACATAATTTTAGATTAACAAACCTGGAGCAAAAGCTCTAGAAAGCAGTAAATTATAAAACAGCAGCGGAACAATTCAGTTAAGCAAAATAAGATAACTTTTACTAAACCAAACTTTTAGTTCGCTTTCCATTATCTCCTGAAATTCAGTTTTCATTTCATACAGACAGAATTCTAACTAACTGGTTAGGTAACAAGCAGTGAGAAGCTACGAGTATAATTAAGCACAGTTTACACACACGCAACATACAGCGTAATTTCATAACGTAAATCCTAGAAACAAAACTAGTAGTAGTTCCAGGAATAAGTTGGCAAAAAAACGACGATAACAAAGTATTTTGTAGTTCGAATCAAACGAAAAAAAATCACTGTTATAAAGATTCAATTACTTTTTGGGAACCGAGATAGGGTGGGGCGTGGATAATAGAAAAGGCCTGATGAGCCTACAAACGATAATGTTAGGCTTTTCATTTTATGTTATAGATGGTAATTTACATCACTCATTTTGTTACTATTTTTTTTTAGACACTGTTTCTAACGGCTATGTGTTACGTAATTTATTTATTACTCCTTTGCTTGTAATATTACTATTATACAACGCACAAGTGTCAGAGATGGAAAGTATATTCAACTAAAACCATTTATTTATCGCTTTAGGACCGTACCTACTAAGAAAACGTAGCAAACGAACCAAAAAACGCATGCAGTCAACTGTATCTTCTTTCTTTCTTTGACGCGTTTAACCCGAGTTAGGCATTCTTTTGTAAAATTGACTCGGAAGTTATTATGGTAAACGTGCCAAGCCTTTAGGAACATAATTTTGAGTTAGATCACGCTCTCAGTCGAATCCCCCACATAGCGATGCTGGCTACATTTTTATTAAATAACTTTTATCGCCCTCCCCCAGCTCTCTAGTCCACGCTACCCACAGAGAAAAGAATATTACATGAACATCCAGACACAAACAAGTAACCTATCAAGAGAATATTAAATCAGGACATCAACAAATATAACGATAGATATTGAGCACAGTAAGAATGTTTTCAACATGCAATTGATTAAATTCCGTAGAGAGCAACAACATTTTTAAACTCAACATCAGCTAGTAGATACAGAAAAGTATTTCATTAGAGAAATGTTATTGAATAAAACATCATAACATTTTATCGGGCTGTTGAACTCGGAGACAGAACAAAACAATTTTGTCTTGGTTTTTATGTAAGCGAATATATTGTGTGTCCGCCTAGAGCGTTGCGTCAAACTCATAGATACTTATCATAAATTGTGAGGGGAATCTGATTGCATGATTGGACTGTTTTGTTTTTACTTTTATTGCCGACACACGCACGATTTAATATTAGAGTAGTTCTGCTTTATTTATTAGGAAATGGCGTAGATCGTATGTTGTACTCGTAGCACGGAATGATAAAGCTCTGCTGGGTTGTATGTAGTGGGAGTATCCGTGAAAATATTTTCATTACTAAGGCCCGTTAATTACGGAATAGTTGCACGCTCACTGACCTTAGACAAGCAAGGTATCGTTAAACGATGTACAAAGGAAGTTAGATCGTAAATTGAACACAGTTAATTGCGCAAAAGATAAATTCTGTTTAGTATGTCTGTGAAAAGTCCAACAATATTTATAAAAATGCGTTTATTTTTAAGTATACACTCTAAAACGATTGGGTTGTTTTTAGGTTTCCATACCCAAAAGGTAAAAACGGGACCCTATTACTAATATTTCGCTGTCCGTCTGTCTGGCTGTGCACAAGGCTGTATCTCATGAACCGTGATAGCTAGACAGTTAGCATTTTCGAAGATGATGTATTTTTGTTGCCGCTATAACAACAAATACTAAAAACAGATTAAAATAAATATTGAAGTGGGGCTCCCATACAAATAAAACGTATTTTTTTTGCAGTTTTTAATGCATAATGGTATGCCCTTTGTGCGCGAGTCCGACTCGCACTTGGCCAGTTTTTTTAGATAAAATAACAATCACATAATTGGAGTAACTATTAATGGATCCACACGTGGATCGAAGACGGAAAACGTTTCCATGGATCCACATATGGATCAAACAGGAAAAATAATAACAATAGAACCCCGTGTGGATTGAAGAGGCGGCAAATGTATCCACGGATTCACATGCTGAATTTGATTGTGAATCCTAGTGAACGAAGCGGAAAATTCAACTAAGCTAAGAAAATGCTTGCAAGAAAATATGGGTAAAAGTGCTCTACCGGCAAACATTTATTCAAAGCTAGTGGAATCTCTTCGACTTCGTTCGCGTGGTTTGTCATACAAAATATGACGTGCCGTCTCAATCAAATATGGGTTGTTTTTCGAGATCAAAAGTAGACATCTTGTGTAACAATGATACATACCAAAATATATAAACAAACATAAGAATACAAACTTTTGCTTTTATAATGTTAGTGGGATCGAGTTTTATCGCGCTGGCTGTATTATGATTCGCTTTGCCTTGAAATGTGCGGCCCGCAGTCTAGGGTGAGCATGAGCAGCTATCATTTTGAAACGAATTGTTTACCAATGAGAGCAAGTTACATTGATTTTTTTTAGCTGCGTAAAACCTCCTCACATACCTACTGTTTCACGTTGGTAGCTATATCAATCGATCGAAAGCTAAACGCATAAATGATGGAAGTAATGCAGAGGGTTGTCTGTGCCACGTAGTCGGTTTATTGGTCGTCAATATGTGAACGAGATGGGTACTGTTGTGTATTCTGTTATGCTGGGGTGGAAGGACATTCGGCGACACGCGGTCTGTGAACTTTCGATCACATCACTCCCATCCACTTTATACAGCGACAGTCGTAAGCTTGTAAATCTTGTGATACAAATGCTATAAGGTGCCGAATGACAGATCGACTACTTAAAAGCCGAACCATTTATTAATATATATGTAGTTATGTAAGTAGGTTATATTTGATATCGTATAGGTACAATATAAAATAGGTGGACAACAATATTAACGAATCATAGGTATTACCTACTGATGAGAATAACGTACCTAAATTTTACCTACACTACAGGTTCCTAGCGTAAATATTATTTTAGTTACAGATGGTGGATGATAGGTTTATGTTAATTCTGTTGGCAACAAAATGTACTAAAAACGATTTTTATATGTCTAAAATTATTGCCGTCTCTTTTACTCTATACGAAACAGAGCGAGACAGATGCCGTTGGGTTTAGTTTTAGTTTAGTCTGGCTACAACAGAGTCGACACTATTGTGTACCGTGGGTTTTATGCCACTTTGCTATGACTCTTGTGACCCTGAAACTACCAAATGGCATGATCAATCATCACAAAATATTACTACACTACGTCGTCAATAGCATTCAGAGTATAAGTAAAAATTCTTGTCGTTCCATATAAGCACTAACAAAGCACTCAGTAGGCACGACCAATATCATGATTATAATAACGTAATAGCCGAATTCTACGTATTTTCCTCGTGAATACCTACTTTATTTGGTATTTACATCAAGATTCCTAGTCAAATCTTAGTAATGCTTATTTCCCACATTTTTTAACGTAACGAAACAGTTTCTCTTAATGCACCCTAATTGAAGGATCCTCCCTCGTTGACGAGCCGAATAACATTTAGGTATACTCTGCAGATTTTTTAGGTACTTTTTATTTGGATATTATTCGAGAAAAGCTGCAAACGGAAGCTAGTTTATAAAAGTGTCTATACGTATAAAACCTCTAGCAACGTAGGTTTTCGTCCTCCAAGTGGGGACACCGATTCACATTTTCCTTTAAAATTGTAATGGCCCCACGGCAAATCCGTTTACTGCTACAATTTACGCAATTTATTTTCGTTTACCTAGAGTAATTGCTGCCAATTTATGTGCTACGTCAATACTCGTAGGTCCTAGTATTAATACAATAAAAACCGGCCAAGTGCGAGTCGGACTTGTGCACGAAGGGTTCCGTAACGTTATCTATAAAAACCGGCAAAAAAACACGTTTGTTGTATGGAAGCCCCACTTAAATATTTGTTTATCTGTTTTTAGTATTTGTTGTTATAGCGGCAACATAAATACATCATCTGTGAAAATTTCAACTGTTTAGCTATAACGGTTCATGAGATACAGCCCTGTGACGGACAGACGGACAAACGGACGACAGACAGACAGCAAAGTCTTAGTAGGGTCCCGATTTTATCCTTTTGTACGGAACCCGAAAACGACAAATATTCAAATATTTTAAGGAAAATTATATTTTAAATATTAAAGTACTCGTATATGAAAATGTCACGAACTTCACGGCTCACGACATGGAAGGGGTAGCATGACTGACGAGTAAATTCTTCACATCTGAAGATAAGACACGCACGGCCGCCACTGCGAATTTCATCACGACCCTGCTTTGAGTCTCTATTTACTTTCTCTGCAGCAATAATAAAATATAATTTACAGCATATTTTAGCTGTTGATAATAATATTCTTTTGGGCTATTTCATAGGTTCAATACTTTGTCTATTGTGATCTGCTTTGTACTAATCTATAAAACGGTCGTCTGCTCAGGTTTTAGTACGTAATCAACTTGGATTTAGACTTGTAGGGACTCCGTAAGTCTACAATATTCACCGCTTTGTCTATACAGAAGCCAGACACTAATATTTCAAAGATTACGTTAAGGCTTTACTTAGTAAGTCGGTAGGTGCCTTTAATATCTTTATAAATATACTAATAAAAACCCCTGCGACTTTGTTCACGTAAAGTCATATTCAAACAGACTTTAACCCACTGCACTCTTTTAGGGGGTGAGTTAGGATTCTTTTTTTAATGCACTCCTACCCCATTAAAAAATATGCATGCTTCTAGGAACTGCATACGTCATTCTTAGTCACTGAGTTTTATATAATTTAGTTAGTTTAGTATACCGTATTTTAAATAAACATCTACCGATTTTCCCGTCCTCCAACTAAATTTTTCGGGCAATCGTGACGTTAGCTGTCGTTAAGGGGATTTAGGTATTACTGAACGCTCCCCTCCCTACATGACCGAAAGTGTCAATGGGAAACTTGCATAAATCCAGGATTTGTTTAAAATAAAAATTACTCAAGAGAAACGCCTGATCTGATTCTTTAGGTTTAGACTTGTCTATTATAGTATTCTGAAAAAGGATAATCTACATACATTATCCTAGTCTTTTTTTTTGCAATGAAATAAGTCGAATTTTCAAAAGTAGTAGAATAAATGTTGTTTACACCGATGAGGTCAATGACCCCCTTTCATGTAACGTATTATATGAAACGCCGTGTATAAAAGACAAATAGGTCAGAGAGACGAAATCCCGAGAAAGGTCTTTTTACTTTTATCGTCTAAATGTAATGATAAAACCTGATGTAACACTACATAAAAGGATAGTTGAAAGTTAATGCATGATCCGTTGAGAGCTTCTAAGAGGAGATTACGTTACAAAGAGGTATAGTGTACCTGGTACTTAACCAGCTGCGGTTTTCTACAAAAAACATATCAAACGAGAGGGCCAAGGTGCGCATCTGTTACAATGAAATAAAGCTTTGAATTATAACTACGGGATACCCTGAATGATTCCGCGATTCCCGTATACGACAATATTGCACCTACACGACAAATACCTCTACGAAAAGGGTTCAGGGTTTAGGTTCTTACGAATATGTGAATATGAAGGATACATTTATTGGATAGTGGCAATTTCGTCACATTCTACTCCTGATATTTTTTTTCCGGCAGCCTAACAATTTAGCTTTTGGATAAGAGAATTGTTTCGTAGTTTTTCACATGGAAACTTAATTTTTTCTTTGATGCCAAATACTAAAAAATATTTGGTACAACTCGTATCTATCTTTATATCAATAATATCTACATTCATGCATTTATTTATTTTAGCTTCAAATTTGGAACTTACATTCTCAAATTTTAATATTAATAAGTCTTTTCATTCTTTTAGGCAGTGCTTTATGAATTGTTCCACACGTAGCATAGTAACTGTTTTAAATGCATAGTTGGGTTCGTAGTTTTTTGGGGAGTATAATTCTCTGAGGATTTATAGTGTTACGTGAGTACAATTGCATTTTAAAAATAGTTCATTCCGTTTTCTTATAAATATTACTGACTCGAGAATGTGCATACAGGGCAGAGTAAATAGCTTCTGCTTGGCAAACAAAAGCTTGCAGCTTGGATTATCGTAGCGGTATACCAACAATTGGCCTTACATTTGTTTTGGGCTATGAACGCTTTATTTTTTTTCTGTTACCCCAAAGTAATAGAATAATGTCGTACACATATAACGTGCGTCAAGTACAACGCGCTTTCCTAAGATCATTAGGCTACCTGAATTTTACATGACGATAATATACCTTTATCTAGGCTTCTTAAAATTTATGGCAGTAAGAAAATATTCAATACCGTATTGGGTATTTATTGCCTCAGCGTAAAATTCATCGAGGCAAAGCTGATTTCGACCAATTTTGAAATGGAATAAAAAAGCTGCGAAAGCACTGCAGCACCGTAACAAGGGATGAATAATTCAAACACAAATCTGTTTGCACGGACCGTGCCACCACGCTGCCAGCGAAGCTTTAGCGGGCTCGGTACGTCCGAGCTTGTCGACGGGTATTCATACAATGAAATTCAAATTGGAATCACGTACAGATCTTTCAATCTTCATCATTACCGTTATTACGACACTTTTCAAAATAATTCGAGTTATAGCCTACATTTTACTAGAATATATTCCTTTTCTTTCACCTGCTCGAAAATAGCTGAAGGTATCATGCGGTGCTGAGGTATAAATCGGTTTTATTTTTCACGTGGCGTGGGTAACCTTTCGTACGAACTAGTTGCTAATTAATATTTGAAACCAACCTTATCTATTCTGTAGCGCGTAATAAATCAGCGAAGGATTGCGTGTAACCGGAGACGCGGTGTCCGGTGGTGACCAACCTCCCGCCCTACAACTCTACAGTGTATTTCAAATAGCAGAATTAACTACACAATATCGTATGACGAAGAAATCTATAATTTGCACACATTCTAGTACCAACAGTATCAAGTTAACTGGTTCAAAAAGTTTTTGCAACAAGCTGAACTGCATCGAGCAAACTGAACTATCTGAATGCATAATGTAGATATAACAAGCTATTTGTTTATGTTTTCAGTTGGAATCTGTATGTAGGTTTTAACTTTATTAAAAGCAGGTAAGTAGTATAGCTTCTCGAGAAATGTTTAGCAAGTGAAGAATACTCGTACTTCGGAGGAACACGGGCTTGTAAGCCTCAGGCAAAAAACAGCTAGTAATAAAATGTACAGATAGATAGATGTTATAGTATGGAAAGAGTTTTCTCCCGATTCTGAGTGGCTATAATAATCGAGATAGACCGCTGATCTTAGTTGCAATCTTGTCAAGATATTAGCATTTATATTGAACTGGAAGCGTCCTATAACGCAGTATATCATGCTGTTATCTACTCGTAGCTGATATGAACATGGTTATGAATATGTGCTGTCTAATCCCAGAATGTATTACAGGTTGGTAGGTACCATTTGGTAATCTGATGTGAAATCTTTAAACTTTGGGACTGACAGATATTAGCAAAAGTGGGAAAGCTTTGAATAAAATGATTCATGAGTTTGTAAAACTTCGTTTTGTGATTACAGATCAGGTTTTTACATATGATATGGGTTTTTGAAAAACTATATTTGTATCAGTATAAAATTATTACCTAAGCACACATTTAAATGAAAAAAACATGTTATGCGATGGGGTTCACATGTTTCCCCAGAGTTTATGTAAGTACTTTTATTTATCTTAATGGTAAAACTAGATAGTGACCATCGATAAAATATGTACCCACCTAATCTTTATCATAAATCAAAGTAACACAACAAAGCCGCATAGTAGAAATATAAATAAAAGAAGACTTGGTGACGTAGATATTTTTTTTTTTAAATGTGCATTTCCGACAAAGCGTAGGTAATAAAAATAAAATACTAGATTATTTTTATACGCGGTAACGGGTGAATTAAAGTCTGCCACTTGTAGTTTAAAAAACCCCTTTACGTATTGTACATGTTTTACACATGAGTATTATCGTATAATATAAAATGTACAAAAACTGAAACCGACTATTACTGCACCCCATATAATACCCACTGTGTGTAACCTACTGGCGCGGAGGGCGGTCGTGGTCGTGACGTCACAAACGCACACTTTGAACCCGGGGCACTGCCTGATATCACGTGGCGTGGTCTCTCACGTTTTACCAACAATTTGCAAACATATTTAGCAGAGCTTTTTATTTTTGCGATGACAGCAAAATGCTTACGGAATTTTATACCTTTTAAAATGTCAGTTCTTATTTATCACTACATAGTATAAAGCAAAGTCGCTTTCCGCTTCCCGCGTCTGTATGTCTGTATGTATGTTTGCTTATATCTTTAAAACTACACAACGGATTTTGATGCGGTTTTTTTTAATAGATAGAGTGATTCAGGAGGAAGGTTTATATGTATAATAACATGCTACCCGTGCGAAGCCGGGGCGGGTCGCTAGTAAAATATAAAATAAAAATGAAATAGGATCACAACTGTAATCTCCAAGTAGGTTGGATATTTTCTCAGATCTCCAGTCGCCTATTATTGAAGATGTCTGAAGGGGGTAGTCAGAGACAAGCCCAAACCATACATTTAGAACGTGTCCAAACACTGCAGTCATTAGCAATATATAGATAAAAATCGGTGCTAATATTATTAAATAACTATGAACCATTTGAGGGTGTGCTTCAGTAATAAAATTTTGTTGAGCTATGAAGTGTAAATCTCCGCGACTTCATCTGCGTGAAATCATTTTCAAATAAACATCAACCCCTGTTGCACCACCAGACACCAAACACCCTTAAAGGATATTTTATAGGGAGTTCTTTCTTAATACACATACTAAAGGCACTATGATTGTAATACTTTCAATGTTGACACCCGATTACACCCTCAGTTAGGGGTTGCTTCGCAAAGTTGAAAATTATTTTATGCAATACTAGCTTTTGCCCGCGTCCTTTCTCAAGCTTCAAACTATAGTCATACATCAAACTTGAGCGGTATTATGAAAAAAATCACCCTTTTTCATCCCTATTGGATATTTATTTTAAAAATTCATTTCTCTGTAACGTATACTAAAAGAAATACATCTTTCAAAACATTAATTCCCTACGACCAGCGATTTAGACTGATTTGTTTTTATCAGTCAGACAGTCAAGAGTTTGATTCATAAATACAATACATATGCATGGTCCTATACATTAACCCTTAACCTTAATGTACATAATATACCTTATCTTTATAGATGGAATAGGAATCATTCATAAATTGACACATGGGCATAACGTCAGCTAGTTTGGTAAACAATTTGATAGATTAGTGTATGATAGCGGTGTTTGATCGGCAAAAATAAAAGTATTAAGGCTGATAGAAATCGATAAAATAACAGCTTGTGATGATTGAAATCTGACATGGGTACCTACTAGAATTAAAAGCCAGCGTTTTGCCAATCGGCTTCACTGCTTAGTTGGTAGTAACTCTGCCTTCTACGCTTGTTGTGTGTTGTGGGTTCGATCCCCACCCAGTTCAAACATTTGTGTGATGAACATAGATGTTTGTTCTGTGTCTGGGTGTTACTATGATAATAAATATGTATTTACAAAAAAAAAGTATATAAGTATTCTATTAGTTATCTGGTTCCCATAGTACAAGCTTTGCTTAGTTCGGGGCTAGATGGTGTTGTGTGTAAAGTCCGCCAATATTATATATTATTATATTATTGTCAAATTCCTATTGTGTATCTGTAAAAAGACAATGAGATTTTGAGAGTTAGAACCGATTATGATTAATCAGTGAGCTTAAGCTGCTGTAACTATAATAGGGCTGAACTCTCATTAAAGTCCACACAAAATAATATGGTATACCTACTGACTGATAGGTAGAAGAGCACTGCAGACTCATTCCCTAATTTCCGATAATCACCATCGTTGTTCGATTGGAATTGGTTTGAATGACGTCATTTCAAGCTCAGTCTGCCAAAACGTAATTGTATGTGTATGTAACTTTTGCAATTCTCATCGTTCAACTTTAATCTTTTTCAAGAGTAATTAAAAAATAGGTAAATAAAAAAATAAAACTTTTAATTATCATGTACCTATACCTACAATAGAAATTCTCTCGGATCTCCAGGACGGTACTCTAATTGAAGATATCTAAACGTGGTAATCAGAGGCGTATTATGTTCTAAATTAATGAATTTTGAATTTTGTATCTGTGTGAAATCGGCAATGCCACCACAGCTGTGTTTTACCACTTTACCTAATCAGATTGAGTGAATGATTCTCTATAAAACCGTAAAAAATGTATTGTCTAACAAATTTAATGATCGATGTCCGATTGCCGGGCTAACGTGATACCTATAGTCTAACGATAATCTTTTTCAATTTCGATGAATATCTATAGGTGAACATCGGAAATTAGACAATGGTGTCGATTCTGTTAGCACCGAGCTAATCTTAAAATTTCCTAAAATATAATTAAAACAATTTCGCTCCTATTCCTTTACGTTAAAGTTTAAAATTAGAATAGGTGGCGATTATGTTGTGTCCATTTTATAATTTGGGAGAATAAGAGGATCGTGTTTTAACACGATCCTCTTATTCCTATTGAGTTAAAGTCTCAATTCGCGTAACCTCAGAATGACAGTTTTAAAACGTAGGCTAGTTTTAAGTAATTTAACGGTTTTTACGTAAAATTATTCAGCATGTAAAAAGGTGCTGACTAAAATGAAATTTTGACAATCTTATTTTTTTAGCACATCCAAAATATACGAAAAAGAAACAAATTTCAAAAATACTCTAAATTTAAGAATTCTTCCATTTATAGGTTACTCTAATTTTGACTTTAACGTAAAGGAATAAGAGTGAAATCGTTTTAATTTTATTTTAGGAAATTTTAGGATTAGCTCGGTGCCAACATAATCGACACCAATAACCTGCTGGATTTAAAACAAATAAGTAAGAAATAAAAATCAGAATTTTATAAAACGGCAAAACTTCAGAACACTTTAAAAAACTATGCAATGTAATTTCCTTGTGTTGTTCGCACGAAGGGGTATTATGGGTAAAATATTATAGCCAAGTTGCATTAAACTAGGTTGAATAAATTAGAATGAGCGTTGTTTAGTATTCCATTCATTCAGGTTGATAATAATCACACACACTCAAAGGCACATGTATGCATAATGCAGGGTAAGTATAGTGGGACAGTAATAATAAAAAACCGGTCAAGTGCGAGTCGGACTCGCGCACGAAGGGTACCGTACCATTATCTATAAAAAAACGGCAAACAAACACGTTTGTTGTATGGCCCCACTTAAATATTTATTTTATTTTGTTTTTAGTATTTATTGTTATAGCGGCAACAGAAATATGTGGCTGTGAAAATTTCAACTGTCTAGCTATCACGGTTCATGAAATACAGCCTGGTGACAGACAGACGGACAGCGGAGTCTTAGTAATAGGGTCCCGTTTTTACACCTTGGGTACGGAACCCTAAAAAAGAATAAGAATTACTTTTGTAAACGTAAAACACAGTAGCCTATTCAATATTATTGAACTCGATTTTCCCTTGGCAGCGAATATTATTTTTAGCTGTGAATAAGTATGAATATAAATATTAAGATAATTTATATTTAAAAGTAGTTGCGATGAATTTAGAAGCCGAATAATTTTTAAATTGTCTAACCAAAACATTTTTATCAATAATATTCAGATGAAAATCTAAACAAACACCCACGCAACTTTTAGAACTTATAGACATAGGTAAAATTATCGATTGCATAACTATGTAGGTAGGTAGGTACCTACTCTTGTCTGTAGAGAAACAAGAATAGATAATAGGTTTCATGGAATAGATTATCTAGGCTACGTGTTGAGTTTACTAGTTAACAATATAAATAATATCAAATTCCTGTGTAAAACAAAAAAGAAGAAAGACTGAACTGATGTTAATGTATTTCATTTCATTTCATTTTTTCATTTATGTTAGTTGACAATATATAAATAAGGAAAGACACGCTTAATATACGAGTGATTATGTCCAAAATAACATATAGGATTACGTTATACATGATATAATTATATTACCTTATGTAACAATAGGCTCTGATAAACAACATGCGAGTATAAACCGCATTTTTTTTTTTTAAATAACATTCTGCTAGCAACAAGCAGAGGGTACATTGTAGAAGGGTCAGCATTATGTCGCTTAGAGGTCATTGACATGAAGCATTAAGATTTTGCGTACATTTTGCTCTCATGCAAACTTTAATAGTAGTTAGACTGTAATAGTACTATGGGGTGGGTACCTACAGGCATCACTTTTTAAAACAACAACATATAAATTACCTACCTACCTTAGTGTTAGTAGGTACTTACATCTATTAGGTCAATTATTTTTTATTTTTTAGATGACTGTGTAAAAGCATGTTTCCGAAACTGTTAAGTCGTTTTAACGTTATAGCCTTTTAGGTTGATTCGAACTTACTAACTGTCAAGGAAAGTGAGGTATCATGCAGAAATGCAAATGTCATCAAAGCTTTTTGAAATAACAGCCAACGGTTGGGGTGCGGTCAGATTCAAAATGGAGATGACGGACTTACCGCAAGCGCTCATACAAATTGGTTTTGTCGGATCGGCCAATTTGAAGCGTTCCCGAACACACAACGCATTTCACGGATAACAAAGTAGTCCGCGGTCGATAATTCTCGTTCACTGCAAAGTCAAGTGAGAGCTGCACGAGACGCGCCATCCATCCGACGCTTCTACCGCACATACTATTATTCTCAAGTTATTAATTTACACGCACGTCCACTCATGAGAAAAGCAACTTGAGACGACCACAGCGTTCGAAACCTTAATACTTCCCTTCGCTGCAAATATTAGATGACAGAATTAAAGGCGTAGCCAATCGAGAAGCGATAATTTTGCACAACCTCTCAAACGTAACAACTCAATTTCCCAACTTATCGATTCACCTGGCATTCTTACAATTTCCACTTATTCGAAAGATTCGCGAGAACTTTTAAAACTTCACAGAGCAACGAAAACTTCGCGCCGCGTCAGTCGAATACCAAAATAATATGAACAATATGGGGGACAGAAGCCGAAGTCGTGTAATAATAAGAGTCTTGTGTGGGGATGGTACGGAGGGTGCATTGTGCACCGGCGAAATTTTGGAAGGGCCCGTGGCGAAAGCCCTTGTTGGTTCCCCCTGCACTTGCGCAAGATGCGAACCAGTTTTGATTTTGTGGATCAGCAGCAGAGGACGGTTCACAAGGGGTCTTTCGTACAGCCGCCTCGCCGCACCGTTACGCGCAAACCGGTAACCATTGCCATCGGTTTTGTGCTGATAAATATTCAATAGAACCCGGTCCCTAATTAAAATTGAGATCTTATCCGAAAATAAATAATTTCACGTTGGGGTTTATTCAGAGCGAGGGCTAGACTTCGACTTAAACTTAATCCGATCGCGTTGGTTGTATGAATATTAACAGAAATGGTTAAAATTTCCTTTAGACGGGAGGCGGCGCGGTATCGTATGTCTACTTAGTTCAGGAAATTGGAGCTGAAGCTCAACATTTTTAATTCGTTAAATCCAGAGCTAGTATTATTTTATATTCCATTTGAAAATAAGTATTCTCTTTCCTTAACTTATCTAGTCAAAAGCCCTACTTCAAATTTGATGAAATTTCTTCTATATTTTCGTGTTGGCCGAGTAGAACGTACCACAACTTTTAATCCGAAGTATGACGGTTCAATCTCCAACCATGCATCAATGGATTTTTCGGTGTAGTTACGTTGTCCGAACCACCAGTGGGGAACGACATTTTAATTTAAAAAAATCTACCAGTTCCTAAAACCGCGGCAGAAACGACTAAGACAGTTAACAACGGCAAGCTCTAGATGGCGTATGCGTATCGTAAATATTATCGACAGTTTTTATGAGATCGCGTTGCTGGTACCTACGTAGGTAAATAATAGGGGTAGCTTTACTCACCCCTCAATAACCATTTTCTCTTTGTCCGCCTTTGCTTTTCGAATAAATTAATGATATAAATTATGTATAATTACTTATCAAAAACCTATTCTAATAGAAATCTAGATCTACATATTACCTATCTTTAACAATAAATCACAGTTGTCAAAATATTTCGATCATAAATTCTATAACGTATCATTTTGAAATAACATCTTTATCGTGAAAAGTTTCTGCTATTATGTTTTCAGCTTAATAGAAATCTAGGTAGGAACCTGAAGTAATATATTTATAAAAAATAGGAGATGAGGCTGGTTCAGAAGTATTTCTTTTTTCGTTTCGAAAAAGAGCAATCGTCGACATACAGCCCCTTAACACAAAACTTGGAAAACTTTGTGATTCCTCACAAAGTTTTCCAGTTAGCATTCCTAGAAGCGGCGATGAGTTTGTAATCTGTCACGTATCTAACTATTGCAACATGTAGCATGTGCCAAATGTTCATTACCTAATTACCTACACTAAAGAGGGTAGTCCGAGGCACGGCACAAACATTATATTTGACACAGTCCGCGACTTTTTTGCCTATATCATGCTGTAGTCTCGTATTACGAATAGGTAAATATGTGAGCCATCATGGAAAAAACTTTACCTTTATGCCCCGTTCAAATGTGTGGGTATGGCGCAAATACGATAAAGGATAACAGTATTCAAATTTCCTCGATACAGACCTAGCCTAGTTACGAAGCTGACCTTATGTCCCCATTTATGTTGATGGTTATCTACGAAACTTGGTGCTCTCTTCCATTTCTGATTCATTTCGTAGTAATAAACTATTTTTCAAATTCACTTAATTTAATCTTATATATAGGTAATAGCGCTGTGTGGGTAGGTTATCATCTAGGATTGCTTCTAGTATTACAAAACAGTAGGTAACTCAAAAAATACTCACAAAAATGATTTTTAAAAATGTGTTTAGAAGACCGCAGAAATGATCAACTTATTTCTTTGTGATTTGAAGATTTTGCCTGTCCGTGTGTTTGTACAATTAACTTAAAAACGATTACACAATTTTTGATGAGAACTGTATCATCTACTAACTTGCGGTTCAAGAAGGTGATCGTAGGTTTAATATATATTCCTACGTTATCTAGAAATCAAACGTATTCTTTCCACGCGAACGAAATGGCGCACGAGTGCAACTATGTAGGTAGGTGGGTACATACCGTGAAACATACCAACTTTGCCAACATTTTTCATATAAGTATTTTCAATTTTTGTATATTTTTTATATGGGAACGTAAGTATTTTTTTTATCATCTGCAATTAAAAGATAACGAGCATGTATTATTTTATCAGATTTTATTATTCGTCAATATTTAATTAAGTATTTTATTCATTTTGATGGCGGGCAAAGTTATCTGGACTTTTTGCCAACATTACCCGCATTGATTTTTGACGCAAATAAGGTCTCTATCCAGATGACGTAAAGTCTAATACAAGAATTTGGCAAAATAAGGCGTTTACTTTTGAAATAAAAACGATACCATGAAAGGTTTTCTACCAAAGTGGCTAGGCAAAGTTACCCTGACCGTTTTCGTCTTATACATAGTTATACGATAGGATTTTGAGGATGTTTAAACGCTTGTGATTCACGTTCACGCTATATCTGCGGAGCTGACTTGAATGAAACTTGAAATATGTAGTTCGTGTCCCGAAATAGTTTTTGTCCGAGTACAACGGCAGCTAGTGTTTTGATAAATTTGTTGTTCAACAAAACTGATGTGTACCTAGACAAACCTAGACTAAAAAAACGGGCAAGTGCGAGTCGGACTCGCGCACGAAGAGTTCCGTACCATTATCTATAAAAAAACGGCAAAAACACGTGTGTTGTATGGGAGCTCCACTTAAATATGTTTTTTTGTCTAGCTATAACTAGCTACAACTATCTAGCTATCACGGTTCATGAGATACAGCCCTGTGACGGACAGACGGACAGACGGACAGCGATAATAGTCAATAATAGTAATAGTAATAGTCGTTATTAGTAAACACCTTTACACGTCATGTAAATTATCAGTTATTTTACATACATTATGTATGCTTAAGTACCTACTTCCTATTCTATAGGTAATACATAGTATTGTAGTTACTAGAAAATAATACTAATAATAAAAGTAATATTAAAATTAAGTTTTGTTAATGTTGTTGCATTCAATTATAATAATTGAAAAATTAATATAATAATGATACTTTGAATTATTTGAAATACATAATAATAACTCGAAGTTTTAGTAATAGAGTCCCGTTTTTACCCTTTGGGTACGGAATCCTAAAAATACCTAATAAAGTATCAACCCGTTTATGTTTTGGTATTATAAATAGTGTTCAGTAATTTATCACTATTTTTAATCAAGCATAACAATCGTAAAAAGAAAATTACGAAGAAGTCGAGTACCTACCTATACCTAGTAAAAGCCATGAAATGAATTATTAGATGATTACCTACCGATTGATAAGTAGCATTATGTTGGTATGTTACCAGCATAATAATCAGTAGGTAGGTACCTTCTTACGTGAATATGAAAACTGTGTGTTACCTAACCTACTAATCATGTTTCATAAAGCGCAAAAAAAATATAAAAATAAATTAGTTAACGCACTCTGCAAGCGATTAAAATTAGGTCAGTATTACGAGTTAAATTCCCAAACGTTTGTTGATGTCGAGAGACAACAGATGGCAGCGTACACAATTTCCACGGTTTCGCCTAGCGAGTAGCGCTGCGCAGATGTATCGATTAGAGGCCCACTCGTTGGTATTTACACGAGTAAAAATATCGCCTAGAATTCTACAAAAATTTAAGAAATCATACAATATAACCGTGTTTTTATACTGTAAATAGGCTCAATAAATAATAGCGCAGCCACAAGTAATTTATCTACTTAAAATACGAAATATTTCTTCATTTCGTAAAATTTTAGTTCGCCTGTTCTCTAGGCTGGCAACACATAGATGTCTGTGAATTTGACCCCGAAGCTCGTGTTCGGAGTAGAAGGAGAGTGTGGTGCAGGGCTAGGCCCTTCGTTTGATCTTCATCTCGTTGAATATTGTGAAAAATGGGCACATAATAGGTAAATAGGAGTTTTTTACGCTCTTTTGTATTATAATATTGTTTTAAAGGTAAAGTGGGAAAAAACGCTGCCATTGAAAATACACCGCGATCCATTCGAGTGCTAATGCCAAGAATATCGTCAAAAGTCGCGCAATAGTCACTTTATTACTATAAAATATAATACAGTGTTATTTTTATCATACGTTTGTTACTTTTTTGAGTAAAAATTTGCGGATGCCCCAAATAAAATGCGTACACTTGTGAAATTAAATGGATCATGATGTCCTCGGGATTTCGGTGAATGTGTTGAGTGAGACAATGGTGTATCGATTATTTTGCGCAAACTAAATGTCATCCCGGTGTCGTAGTGTTAATATTAGAAGTCTGTTTGTGGCCACGAATACTATTGTCTAGGCATCAACGCGTTTTATATTAAAGCAGACAGAACTTCAATTCAGTTTGAGTGACCGAAATAGTGTCGCCGAGTCTCCTTCGGGTGATTTTCGGTCGCTCTTTGACAATATCTATTTTTCGACTATTTCGTGTGAAGATATGAATAGGAATAGTTTGAATAGTTAAATATTCCTATTTCCGTATTGTGTTAAAATTCAGAAGTTTACTGTGTTATTCCAAATACAATTCATCAGCTCAAAATTAAGCGTTTTACATATAACGTAGTTTTTTTAGGTTTGTAAGTAAATAACTAAAAAATAATATTTAATATATTTCATATTATAGCCAGCTTTCGAAATCGAATCCTAATCGAGATAATTGCCTAAGTACCTAAATCGAAGTTCTGTGTTGAGTTTATTCGTCAGTAGGTAGGTATAAAAATACCAATAGTTTAATAAATTACCAACATTATGATTACTATTAAATTGAGTGATGGACATCTACTCCCTTGAACTACTCCTAATAAAATAGAACAAATTTAAGTAGTATGTGCGTTGTTACGTCAATTTGTTAATTGGATATATGTTTTTTGTTACAGTTTCCTATCGAAGTGAAGTTCTGTGCTCAAACTCAACGCAGTAAATTGTTCATCTCGAAAACGTTCAAGTAAGTACGTGTTCACAATGTCTAATAATCCAAATCGTGAAAGTGTCAGTACTCGATTTTCGGACAATTACGACTTGAAGGAGGAACTAGGGAAAGGGGCATTTTCAATTGTTAGAAGAGCGGTTCAAAAGTCAACCGGCTATGAATTTGCTGCCAAAATCATCAACACCAAGAAGCTTTCGGCTAGAGATTTCCAAAAGTTGGAAAGAGAAGCTCGGATTTGCCGGAAACTCCAGCATCCTAATATCGTGAGGCTTCATGATTCCATTCAAGAAGAACATTTTCACTACCTCGTGTTCGATTTGGTAACTGGTGGTGAATTGTTTGAAGATATCGTAGCACGAGAATTTTATTCTGAAGCAGACGCATCTCACTGTATACAACAAATTCTGGAATCCGTTCACCATTGTCACCATAATGGAGTTGTACATAGAGATTTGAAGCCGGAAAATCTTCTGTTGGCCAGCAAGGCCAAGGGCGCGGCAGTTAAACTGGCGGACTTCGGATTAGCCATTGAAGTTCAAGGAGAGCAACAAGCGTGGTTTGGATTTGCTGGAACTCCGGGCTATCTATCCCCTGAAGTACTTAAAAAAGAGCCATACGGCAAACCGGTTGATATCTGGGCGTGCGGAGTGATTCTGTATATCCTACTAGTTGGATACCCACCTTTCTGGGATGAAGACCAACACCGGCTTTATGGACAAATTAAAGCTGGTGCTTATGACTATCCTTCTCCCGAATGGGACACTGTTACACCGGAAGCTAAGAGCCTCATCAACCAAATGCTTACGGTCAACCCAAGCAAAAGGATCACAGCCTCCGAGGCCTTGAAGCACCCATGGATCTGCCACCGCGAGCGTGTGGCTTCAGTCATGCACAGGCAAGAAACTGTGGACTGCTTGAAGAAGTTCAACGCTCGTCGCAAGCTCAAAGGCGCTATTTTGACAACGATGCTTGCCACACGCAACTTCTCTGGCAAGTCAATGGTGAACAAGAAAAGTGACAGCTCACAAGTAAAGGAGTCTACCGATAGCAGTACTACGTTGGAAGATGATGATGTGGAAAAAGATAAGAAGGGAGTGGATCGGTCATGTACCGTCATCTCGAAAGAACACGACGATGAAGCGCTCACAAAAGCAGATTCATTCGGAAAAGCTCGCGGCGACAGCAACGCCTCTTTGCGACGAGCTGAAGTGATAAAAGTAACTGAAGTACTTATTGATGCCATTTACAATGGAGACTTCGAGACTTATTCCAAATTATGTGATCCCAATGTAACTGCATTTGATCCTGAAGCATTAGGTAATCTAGTTGAGGGAGTAGAATTTCATAAATTCTTTATTGAGAACACTCCATCTCAAATCAAAACCAATACGACGATTTTGAATCCCAGAGTGCACCTTCTCGGGGACGATGTTGCTGTTATAGCATACGTTTGCGTAACACAAAGTGTGGATGCCGAGGGAAGGCGAGCTACACACCAGTCACAAGAAACGCGCATTTGGCACAAACGCCACAATAAGTGGACAGCGATACATTTCCATCGCTCCTAACTAGGTTCTTCTAATATCCAGATTCTTACGTCTGAGGATGGTGATCTTAGTAAGCAAGTCGATTCCCTTAAAAATGCTTTGACATAAATTGAGAACACACCAATCCTCAACGCTGTTATGATGAAATTTACTATCCAATTCTGCTAAAATTACACGAATTTTATTAGAATTCTTCGTAATTCAAAAAGTTAAGTTAAATACTTATTAGGTAAATGTTATCAACACCAGTATAAGCAATTTGAAATTAATTCTTATCCGTTTAAATATTCGATATCTTTATAAATTTAAAAGCATATACGTGGCTAAAATGTGATACAGTTGAATCCAATGCTTTGCGCTAGTTTAGTAGAGTGTACAGAATCTGATCTCTGCCACAATCGAAGATTGTCAACGAATTCGAAGCACACTGTTGCTGACCATTACAAAATCTCATAATCAGATCTGGTACTGAATCTTCTCTGTAAGTAAATCAGCTAATATTTTCAAGATTTAGAATTATTAGCACATTTCTCATTAAGTCTCTCTACATTTTTAACTATGAATGTTTTGTCGTGCTTAAAATGGTGTTCTATTTGTTATCAAATACTTAGCTAGTAAGGTTGAAGTAACTAATTGATGCAGTTATTGGCACTACGCATCGAAGAACTCGAGCTCTTGTGGTTTATTGCAAATTGTTTGATTTGTGTAAGTATAGACGCCGTATTGAGTTAGTTTCTTACCTACATTAGTGTCTGTATCTAACTTAGTGCCTGCACTTTTTTCTAACAATATAATTTAAGTGGATTATATCAATTTTGTCAATTTTAGATTTTAACTCTAACATTATTGTATTGTGCGCGTTGCTTTTTTTGGAATGTCTCATTCACTTCCAAAACTATTATTTCGTATTATCACTGTTATAGTAGATAAATAAAAAATAGAGGGGTTTGCACCTACTTGTTTAAAACAGAGAAATAAAATGTTGGCTTTGTATTTAAAAGTGAAAACTGTGCAAAGGGGTGAGTGGTATGTTAGTTGGTACTCGAATTGTCGAGAGGAGCTTCGTCAACCGTGATATTAAGTATTGTATAAAGTATAGGGTGTGCTGCGCAGTTTTACTTTTAAAATGTGTTTTAACTTTTTTATCTACACATGCGTAAGCTGTTATAGCTGCTTATAAGCTGCTTATACAATTTTCGAACTTCGGTTTATTTTTTGCGCTTAAAGTACCTACCTAAGCAAATGTTATTCATTATGTAAACACCACGAATGTCCGAGTTGTATAATTCACATTTGCTTATGAAAAAACTGGATAAAATAAGGAAAATTTAGATATTACCTACAGTAGTATTTCGCTGTATGCTAAGTACATAGAATTGTGCCATTATCATTGACTTTAGTGCCAATAACTGTAAAACTAAAAATGTATTCTAGTCTTTATTGTTACCTACGCATATTTAGTGTATAATCGTCATTTAAAAAAATAATTTTGAAATATATATGTATACAAGTAGTGACATCATAATGTTGTGTACTTTACATATTGGTTTTGCATGTTTTTATGTTTATTGTCAGTCATAATTCCGTCACGAAGATTGTTAAAAATAAGGGAGTTCGTTGACTAGGTGAATTTAAAGTAATTTTCTTTAGTTACTGGCTTTCTAATGTTGTAGTTTGGAGCTGCGTTCTTTGTGCGGACTCAGTGCATACTCGTAGGTGATAGGATATAAGAACTATAAAATATACCCTATCCTTAACCATCACACATCTGTAGAACCGAGTAATTCCGCATTCGACAGGACCAACTTTCGGCACATTGGATAGTCGTCAACTTACTATAACACCTGCCAGTCTCGTGTCAAACATTATTTAGTTACCAAATAGATCTAGTTTGTTATGTACTTATTTTATACTAAACTTATGACTTTGAAACTCTCTAAAATCGTAAAAAGTATGTGCGGAGTTTGTAGGTTCCTACATACTTCTAATTTATTATGTAATGTAAACTACATTGTTATAAATAGGTAGTTGGAATTGAGGTAGGTACTTAGTTACCCACACTTTAGTAGGTAACCTACCGATTTACTTAGTAGACCGAAGTGTCATTTGTTATCCAAACCTTCCTACTTACCTACCTCCATATACAGCATGTATTAAGAATATTCTAGTAAGGTTGAAAAAACGGTGAATTTATCAACTTCATCATTTGCTCTTTTTCGACTTCCATATTCGGGAGTGATCTAAAAACATCCAGTATTACGTACGACATATTAAAACCACCAGAGTGACTATGGTTTCGAACGAAGTCCCACAAAAACATTTGATCTGATATACTTAGGTAGATAGGTAGGTAGGTGTAAGTACCTACCTTACCATTATCCTAGATATTACCTACTTGCAAAGAATTTAAGCGATTGTTTTGTGTCGCTTGAGAATCTCCATCATTTCGATGTAACTCCTACATTATAGATATAGTAGGTACAGTACAGTCAACTAAATAATCGTTTATATTCTTAGTCTCCACTAGCGATTGTTTTGTGACGCCCTATTTCTTGTTGTAGATAATTAAGTACCTTACTTACAAAGCTCAGTGAGTAGTTAGGTAGTAAAAAAAAGATATGCCAGCCAATATAGAAGAAAACAATAACTTTCAGAACAAGCTGCACAAATGTAGGTATTTTATAGGCTATTTTATATCTTCCAGATCTTTCAATAAAATTAACACATGACAGTTAAAATTTAAAAATCAATTTTCCTTTCTTGCAGTGTTCTCATACGAATTAACTTGACACATCTTTACCAACTATAAATTGAATTTTCCTATTTCAAAATTATTCCGCTCTCCACTAATTGTGAATAGTGCACATTTAACAGTTTGCATGCATTTATCTCACAGGCTTTTTACATTTAGGGGAGCTTTTTAAATAATATTTCGACTTTTTCTATTGGCTGCTATTTTATTAGGTACTTTATTAACAATAAATATTACAAATCAGATAGTTTGTCATGTGTACTTAATTAAATGTCTATTGCCATGTAACCATTTGCATTTGAATAATAGATGCTTGTATGTTCAATAACAACCGATCTTATGTATTGAATGACTAAAGAGTGCACTGCTATGCACCTAAAAGTATTTCCAAATGGTTCCATGGCGTTAATATAAATTTGAACGAGGGTGCAGTGCAATATGAACAAAGTCTTGAAATTAGAGTACTTAGGAACCTTTTATTTCTGTTGTTGTTTCTCATTCTTATATTAAAGTTCATAGCATGTACTTTTAACTAATATGCTGGTAATTTTCATAGTAGGTATAAAATCTTTATCTAGTAATAAATTGCTTTATAACAAATTTTTGAAGCAAAATATATGTACTTAATGTTGCAAATGTTAAATTTTAAGTCTATATCAGATTATATTGAAGTCATTAGGGTGTTTTCACATTGATGGAATAAGAAATTGTGTGTAGCAAAATTAAGAACTAATTGCACCCTTCCCTAGGTATATGGTTGAGATTATTTTTTAATGTTTTGTAGTAATAATTTATTACCTACCAAAGTATTTTGTATTGCACCAACAATTATTTAGAATTTTCTCTTTATTAATGATGAGCTAAGTTTGTAGTAGAATAATTTCCATATTTTGTGGAAGTGTAGGAGTATTAAAGGATTGTCAGTATATTTGTATTTGACATAGTTTCTTAAACCTCTGCATTGCCGATTATCATGTAAAATTCTCTAAAATAAAGTACTTTTGATCTATTATAACATATTACATTATTTTTACCTTATAATACTCCAACCTAGGAATCATTGTATTAACATGTATGCATAATATGTACTAAATACAATTCATCTAACATAATTCAAGTCACAACCAGTAAATTAGTCTAACTAAATAACTTAACAAATACATAGATACACAATACTAATCTAATTTACAATATCTACATACCAAAATAATTAATTTATTACCTTATGACATGTCCATAAGTTTCATTTTTGTGTGAACGCCTTTGCAGCCATCAATGGTGACATCAAATTTCTTCAACACCTTTGTAAGTTGATCATCAGTGGTTTTTCTGTATCCCAATTCAGTTGTAATACATTTTCGAAGATGCTCTTCTGTCAGCGTTTCAAATCTAATAGTCTTTTTAAAAGCTTTGACTTGACTCAAATTGTCTAATAAATTAGCAGGAAAAGTTTGATCACATTGTCTTTTAAAGTCTTTGGCTGTGTTGCAGTGATTATAAATTAGTAGGACAGTTACAACTTTTTCTAAATACTCACTCTTTGTTAAGAGGTTGTTGATGTGAACTTCAATACCTTGATCTCTTGGGTTCAGATCATCGATTATTATTATGGCATCTTTACACAAAGTGAGGCCAAGCATAAAATCAGTTGTAAAAGTGTTCACAAAACTAGGCATTGTGTAATGATAGACGTTGGAATAGGGTCCCACGTGTTCCAGTAGTATAGATGCTGCAAATGTCTTCCCCACACCAGTACTTCCATAGAAAATGAATACTTTGCTTTCCTTCAATATAAGTCCTTCAATCAACGCATCAATTGCTTTCGCCTGGCCGTACAACTTATTGGAAAGACTCTTTCTCAATTTATCAGGATTGATGTCATTGCAACACTGAATATTCATAGCATGATAAACTACTGCCGAGAGGAATATCACCAATGCAGCACATAAAATTTTAGTTATAGTTGCACGATTATTACTTACAGTATCCTTCTGGATATTGATGTGGATCTTTTTTATATTAGTTGTCTGAGGTATATTGTTGCAAGATGCAGACAGGTCAGGTAGTGCGCTTCTAATAGCGTCTTCTCTAGATGGAGTTGGAGTTGACTTGACACCGTCGTTAATTTTCTTTATAAACTCTTCAATTCCATCGTTAGACACATTGAAAGATACGTCCATTTCATTACTGGAATGAGCACTTAGATCTACATCCATTGGCTCGAAACTTATGTTGTGTTTATCCATGTTGTAAGTACAATAATACCAACGCCAAGGATAAAAATAAATGTTTTTCAGTGGCCCATCTTACCTCCTGCATAGATGCATAGATAAGATTAGCTATCTTCATACGTCCTGTAGACAAAAAACAGGTAAGCAAAAGATATATTTTCAAGAAAGTATTTTGATAGAGTTACATATTATATTTAGGTAGGTACCTAACTGAAATAAATACACGTTTATTTAAATATCCATGTACTATTTTGAATTGTATTGTACAAAACATGCCACTTTTTGCAAACTTTTTCAAACACGCAAGACGTTATTTGATAAACGATTTGACAATTGTCAATATTTTCAGTCATAGTCAGTGTCAAAATTTGTTCACACAGCACCGTTAAAGATTGTAAAAAGAAAATTATGAATTAAACTTCATCTGGCAATACAGCATCAATACAAACTATATACTAAGTATCTACTGTAAATTACCTAAATAGGAGTATAAATATTTTTGTATAGCTTGCTTAGAATATATATAATAGATACTTAAAATAAGTTAATTACACCTTTAGACGGGCCATAGGGCGACTCCATAAATCCACAGCACCATCAGAGAAGTCTCTCAAATGGTGCAAGTGCAACTATATTGACGGACGAGATGGCACCGCTTCTATTGCTGAAAACAGATAAATAGTATCGTTATATCGTACCTATACTATACGCTATACCTAATACTATTAAAAAAACTATTATTAGGTATATTTATTAAAATATAATAAAATAAGCGCAAAAAAGCTGTTAACGGGCTACTACCACTTTTAGAGATAACAATTTTTAGTAGGCCAGTAGGCGTCCGTAGGTCGTCACCAAACATTTTAATCTTTTCTAAAAAAACTAAAGGTTTTTGTTTTATTGACAGTAAAACCTAAATATTGATCACAGAATAATTAAATTGGTATAGGAATAGGACCGGTTATTGTGGAGATCTATGGGGAGGCCTAAGTTCAGCAGTGGATGTCGATGTCGATCAGATGAATAAATGATGAAGATGATGATTTATCTAAAAGTTATTGTTTAGTAAGGTTGAGGTTTCCTTTACAGCAAAACCTTTTTTAAAGGTTCAGAAATGAACGATGTGATGTGGAAACTATTTATTGTCTGTATTTTAAAATGGCGGTTAGGGGTCAATGTGCACTTCTGTCATTTCAAATGACAGAACAGAAATGACTCATTTGATGAATGAAAAAGAAAGAAATTCATTCAACTTCAAATACTTCATTCAAAAACCAACGTTAATTTCGAAATAATGTGTGATGAAAATGAAAGCCCAAAATTTTTCAATAAATCTACACCGCCTCCAACAAACAGAAAAATTCGTAACCCATTTGACAAAGCACTCATTGATAAGCTTCATAAGCCATTATGCAGGTAAGTCTGAACTGTTGTACCATACCTACCATTTTAATGTGATTCAATTTTTTTGTTTACATTTTTGGCCTCCATTGGAGCTTTAGGTATCTAAAATCCTATTATTTACGCAGTCCGGGGATGTGCAAAGTGTACAAGAAGAAAAGCACGGGTGCGTTTCGATGGGACATAGACCAGCATTGTACTTTGGTCCCTGCGGATATTGTTGCTTGTAACAGCCAGTTTGAGCCTACACCTGATCCAATGCTGGAGAAAATTGCTGAAGAAGCCACAGAGAAGTAAACAAACTCATTTTCTATGCAGGGAAAAATAACATGAATATATTTTTTTCTCAAATATTGCTAATTTCTAGGCTCCATCCATATTTATCAAGGTAGGGACTTAATTTAGCATAACTTTTTCTTTGTTTTAGTATATGTTCCTATCTATTTAAATACCTACCATAACTACAAATGACTTTTCATCTCAGACTTTTATGGCAATTAATAATTTTTGAACCCCATCTAGTACAGTAGGATGATGTAGAAAATGATGATGAATTAGTTCTCTTTGGTGAATGTGTTACAAGGCTGCCTGACAGCCTTTAATGCTAGTGGTACTTTTTATCAGGCCCATGTAAAATAAAAGAGCAGTTTAAAAATTTACAAGTTCAAGTTAGAGAAATGTTTTTCCAACAAGCCTGGCTGATAATCATATAGGTATCAAGATAATAAGGAACTCTAGGGTATCATAAAGGATCTGTACCTACAGTAACCCCTTTAGACATCTTCAATGATCTAAGCGAATTGAGATCTGAGAGAATGTATACCATACCTGGGGAATACAGCTGAGATCCTATTTATTTATTTTATAAAAAAAATTACAAGTAGCTACAGTATGTAGTCAACTATGCCAACTTGTCTGTAAGAAGGCTGATATGCTATTCCAGGTTCTTCTCTCAAGAGATGGTAATGCCAAGCCCTATGGAAACTTCGAAGAAGGTAAAACCGCTCCTGTACACATCCTGCGATGCAAGCATACAAATTGACTGTGAAGTCAAGGAATCTATAGTCACAAGAGATGGTAAGTCTTTAGGACTATAACTAAAACTGTTTAGAATCACAATGATATGACCATGGTTTACAAACTTAAAATGGCAAGAAAAAATATTTTAAATAATTTTAGTGCTTTAAATTTATGTGTAAGTATAATAATCCTATCCTAATAATATTATAAATGTGAAAGTTTGTGAGTTTGTATGTATGTTTGTTCCTCAATCAGGCCTAAATAACAAAACGGATTAAGGCGCTCCCAGTCGACGATTGTTTTTGTTCGAAACGAAAAAAGAAATACTTGTGAACAAGCCACATCTCCTATTTTATAATCACTACATAGTATAAAGCAAAGTCGTTTTCCGCTTCCCGCGTCTGTATGTATGTTTGCTTATATCTTTAAAACTACACAACGGATTATGATGCGGGTTTTTTTAATAGATAGAGTGATTCAGGAGGAAGGTTTATATGTATTAAACCCGTGCGAAGCCGGGGGCGGGTCGCTAGTGTATAGTATATGTGAATAAAGATGTACCCATCTTTAATCACTTCGATAAATAATCCTACCGACCGCTGCAATGACGACAAACACACGTCGGCGCGTGGTCCGCCTTAGCTTTTCGAATAAATTAATGATATAAATTATGTATAATTACTTATCAAAAATCTATTCTAATAGAAATCTAGATCTACATAAATTACCTATCTTTAACAATAAATCACAAGTTGATTTTAATAGTAGGTATATAAAATATTTCGATCATAAATTCTAAAACGTATCATTTTGAAATAATATCTTTATCGTGAAAAGGATGATTTCTGTACAGATGGCTGATGTGCAACAAATCTGACATCACAGACTAAAAACTCTAGTCTTTTCTATTTGATTATTGAAATTTGACAGGACAACGTCTGTCACGGGTCGGCTAGTAAGTTAATAAGCATCTTAGATGTTTCACATGACTGCACTTACAATGATAACAATGATAAAACATGACTATACTTATTATATTTAGGCAAACAAAATGTTTTTACATGTTTGTTTTGCCTACTGGGACTTTCGATCCGAAAGTTGAGGGTTTGGATCTGGCCATCATGAATTTTACTATTAAAAACAATTTATGTAAAATAACTCAAATGGTAAAGGAAAACATTGTGAGGAAAATAGTAAGTTTATATAAGCGGTGATGGGCTTGCAACCAATTTATTGAATGTTTTATTGCTCAAAATATACAAAATTCTTGTAATAGAAGTGGGCTTTTATTACTAGCATTTTCTGCCTGCATATTCAAATGTAATTTTTTAATGTGACTCTGACTACACTCTGACAAACATACAAACTCACAATTACATTTTATAATATTAGTAGAAGGATGTACTTACACCACACACAAAAAATAAAAATAATAAAACATATATTCAAAATTTAGTTTCAGCACAAACCATCCTCACACTGCCACCAGAATTGCCTCCAGAAATAGAGAAGCTACTGCAACCCTTCTGCACTTTTACACAGGTGATAATCAAAAACCGTACAAAACACCGAAAAATCAGTATGACCATTTTTTGAACTTTAATGTAAAATTGTGTACAATAACTCTACTAGAATAAAGTTATCGAGGATTCTTTTCATAGGGCACTCCTACACCGACATTAAAATAAACTAAACGGATACATACATGTAGTTCATAACCAATTTTATGTGTTGTAATTTCTAAGTTTTTTATGGCATATTTCATGTTTTAATACTTCCGATAATGTAAAATTTAAAAAAATATTTAAATAAAGTCATAAGGATCACTTTGATACGTCATAGAAACAAGGTAAACAAATGCATAATCCTGCATCTAAAACATCAATCGCTCTACTTGATGCCTATAATTTAATTTTGTGTCACTCAAGGGCTTACTATACTAACTTGTATATAGCGTTGTCACCTTTCCACCGAATTCTAATATTATTTTAAGAGCTTGAGGTAAGGCCTCAGACCTGTTAGAATATCAATACAATTATGAGTTCTGATTGGGTAAGTTTTCGAACTGTAGATCTTTTCGCTCCATGCCATGACTTTAACAGACCTTTTGATAAAATTTCAGGACCAAGATATATCAGGCGACTACGAGATTACAGCTAATGGCTCGCTCAGACGGAAACTGTACTTCGATGAGCACAGTGACATGGAGCATTACGACTCTGAACAGACGGACGACGAAATTATCGAGCCACGACCACCATCTAGCTTCGAGGCCCACACGCCTATTGTGTTCAGTCCCGATTTGGTAAGACCTAGAAATAGAGATCCGTAAATTGAGCTGCATATATTGAATGAGATGCATTTCTAGCAGCATATTTCAGATTTGAATCCTACTACTATTATAAATCCGAAATTTTCGAGCGAACCAACAGATTTGAACGAATGAAACTTGGAATATACTTAGCTTCCTGGAATAGCATGTAGGATACTTTTTATCCAGGTACCACCATGCGAAACCGCGGGCTGAAGCTAGTGGAGATCCGTGCAATAGGGCTGCTGGTCGGTGGAGACGTTTAATAAAGGTGTAATAACGTTGTGCTCATTACGTAAACGACGACTACCTTTTGCTAAACTTTAAACTATTGTATTAAGGTGATAAGTGAAATTTTTGACGTTTTGTATGGGCTGAGTCTACCCAGATAAGACGGAAAAAGTGATAAAACTGCATTATCTCGAAAACCATCAAATTTAAAAAGAAACTATCTGTAATTTACTAGTAAGATAGAATAAGTTAGCTAGTAAGATTATCTAACGAATTATATAAAAATGAATTGTTTAGCTATTCATAGCTTTGATTAAAAACGAAACTAGTGTTTTTAAAGAGCCAACTTTGGAAAATAAATCTATCGAGAAAAGTTTCATCAATCGCGTTTCTGTCTGTAATTTATCTAGATTATATCCTTAAGTTATCTTTGTCATGAAAAACAAAACTGTATGTTTTGCGTTTATTGAGAAAAAACTATTCTGCATTCATCAAATACATTTCTTATTCCAGAGTCATAACTACGCCACGAACAGCATGAAGCGCACATTCGGCACGCCACTCAAAAAGGGTCCGTCCACAAGCAAGCAGTTTCGCAACAAGATTCTCGACGTGGTGGACTTCGGCGAGCCGTGTTTTAGTCCGATAGAGTTTCGGACTCCGAAACGGAACTTGGACTCGGGGACGCCGACGTCATCGTCGCTCGCATCCGCTTCTATCTCGCCGGTTACTAAAACCGCGTCCAGTGATGAAGAGGTGATTATCTGCTACCTATATTTTAATATTACAACATAGTGAAAAGATATAAGTACCTATAGCGCCCGGCTGAAACTGGCTTCATAATATATTTGATTGATAGATATTTTGATTTTTTTCAATGGTAGATTATAAGAAAAGTTTTGTATGAACCTCATCTGCCACGAAAGTTGTGTATATTGATGAGAAGGATGATCCGTCCCTATCTTTTTCATTCTCAAATAACAAGAGACAAATAGTTCTTCATTGTACTTACTTAAAAATACAAATTCACCAAATTCTTTAGTTCGTTCGTTCGGTCTTCGTTTCATGGTGCCTTCTTAGTAATCAGGTTAAAAAAAGTTAACACAAAGCGTCTTTTAACATGCATCATCACAAATTATGTCTTCAGAAAGGCTAAGCAAAGACCACGATTTTACCCTTATTACATTTCACCTTCTATTTACTTTCATGAACTTCCTTTTGTAAGGTATTGCGTTTAAAATGTTTCTATTCTAATTATAAATAAATATAAATATTGGCGGACTTTACACACAGCGCCATCTAGCCCCAAACTAAGCAAAGCTTGTACTATGGGAACCAGATAACTGATAGAATACTTATATACTTTTTTTTTTGTAAATACATACTTATTATACATATTAACACCCAGACACAGAACAAACATCTATGATCATCACACAAATATTTGCCCTGGGTGGGGATCGAACCCACAACCTACAGCGCAGAGTTACTACTGAGCTATGAGGCCGGTCGGATTAAATCTGTATTTTATTCCAGAAAAACAACTTCACATCCCCCGAATCAGAAGCAATGGCAATTTGTCTTGATTGCGTGTCTTCTAGAAACCATAGTGATAAGAAAGGACCGTGCTTCTGTAAAATCACTCCCAACAAAATCATACTCAAGCGTAGCGCATCGCTCAAAGACTCGCCGCCGAGGAGCAGAAAAGAGTCAATCTCTGAAAAGCGAAGTTTGAGTATGTCCAGCTTGCATAGGAGTAAATCGGTTCAGAAGCTCGATTTTAGCATGGATATGAGCATTGATGGGTCACTGCTCGACCAATCACAAGGTATGTCTGCTTGCTTATTTATTGAAACACGCTACCTGAAACTATTCACAGAGTTATTCAAGAGTACTCTAAACCGACGAGTATGCATGAGGAATGCGATGAGAGTGAATGAAACAAAAAAGTTATGTCAGTATCGTAGCTAGTTGAAACCTACTCCTCTGGGAAACCAGGCGTGATTGTATATCACTACACACATAGTATAAAGCAAAGTCGCTTTCCGCTTCCCGCGTCTGTATGTATGTATGTATGTATGTATGTTTGCTTATATCTTTAAAACTACACAACGGATTTTGATGCGGTTTTTTTTAATAAATAGAGTGATTCAAGAGGAAGGTTTATATGTATAATACATGCATAATATTGTAGAGAAACACTGATAATTTTAGAGGTTTCTAATGTGATGTCGTAAATAAACACATTTTTTTGCGCTTACATTGCAAATGCTGGCTGAACCCCACGAGATATATCAGAATAATGTACTACAGTATTGTACACCTTAAAAACGTCTACAAAAAAGTCAACGGTATTAGAAATGTCTTACGCACAGCGAAGCGGGCACGGGTCAGCTAGTATATTATATATGTATGTTTAGTACGACCATTGGGTTTAACCTGCAAACTCGCTTTCGACCATTCGCTTACTTTCACTACACAAATTGTTCTACTTTTCCTAAAATAGTTTAAACATATTTACTGATATTTGTATGAAAAAAAAAACTTTTGTTAGACCATAAAACAATACCAATTATTATTTCAGCTGATTCTGAATTCAGCCCGGATGATAAAGAGGCTACATGGTCCATAGTAGAGGAATCAACTATTCAAAATCTGATTAAAACAGAATCATTTACCACTCAATTGAATGAAATACAATCATCCACAAAGTTACACAGTGTTCATCTGAACATGTTAGATGACACACCGATAAAGGGAAAAAGCAAAAGCTATGTGCTTTCACATGAAATAAGCAAAATTCGCGTCCCCGCGACGCTAAGCCCATTACACATGTCCTTAGACAGCAGTCTGCTAGACGTATCAGATAACCCACTAAGTTTGGAAGATAAAAAGGTAGATTTTAACAGCGTAGATCTCAAATTTTTGACTGAAAATGTATCTCAATACAACTACATTGCCAGCAACGCGACTAAAGCTGGCGATGATGTATCGACTAGCTTTAAGAGAGTGGACAGCGGGTTTAACGAGAATACGTTCAATACGAACGCATCGAGCTATTATGAAAGTGCCATAAAACCGTCAGAACTGACTGTGACGAATGTAACGAATAAGACTGCATTGAAAGAGATATCTAATGTTAACTGGATGAGGGTTGATAGTGGATTCAAAGATGAAAACTCCACGGATAGCATGCAATTTTATAACGCGAATGAAAATGCGACTAGAAAGTTTCCCGTTTACCATTACACTGAGGCGAAATTGGATGCTAAAGAAAACACGGAAGATTTCGACAGGTTTTTAATACAATCCAACCAAAATGAGGCTATGTCTATATCTGAAATATTCTCAGACGATATGACGTTCAATTGCAATTTCTCCTCGACCCCATCCAAGAATAAAACGCGCAAAGTTAATTCGTAATGATAACTTATATTAGTAAATAAGCAATTTTTGATAATTATGAATTTTATAATGCATTTATTATGTTAATTAGGCAATATAGATTGATACTTTTTTATGTTAATCCATTATTTTTAATAGTTTTATAGGTAGGGTTTTGTGTATCTGACTATAATAATTTGCATGAACTGGTAATTGTGACTTTTGATTGTGTTTACTTGAGTCAAGTAGAAATTAATAAAATTTCAAGACGGAAAATGGTATAGTTTTATTATAAAAAAAAAACTAAAAACCGCGTCCAACTTTTCTATGGTTTACATTACAATTTGTCCCATTGGTTCATATTTCTTGATAAAATATTTATTGTCAGAATGTATGGAAACTATGGTGTTACTGATGCAAATACTAAGTCAACGATAGTAAATACTCGTGTGCCTAGATCGGTCTGTCTTAGTAAATAGTTAATTTACTACTGACATAGTAATTTGAGAATGAAACGTTATACCTACTCTTAGTTCCGTCAATGCAAGTCTATTTGTCTTCTGACCCCACTAATTGATTGGGAACTGCGTACATTTATCACGGCATCGGTCCTATTTATAACAATACATTGACTAAATAAGCTTAAATTGATAGTGCGTCAAAGTAAACTACCTAGTAGACAAAGGAACTTATGTATCTCTTTCTATAATATCTTGAATATTATACAAAGTGATACGAGAACGTTATAGACGGTACGCTCGATAGCGCTTTCTGTTTATTGTTTGTCGCCGTCTTTTTGGTTATTGTTTGTTGCATGAAATTCTGATTATCTATAACGAAAATCCGGAAATGTGTGTGTTCGTACAGGTTGGATAGTTCATATTCATAACCAAAATAAAACCAACCGGCCCATACCAATGAGACGCTGAAAGCGATTTGCCTAAAACTCGGGTAGGTACTAATAGGTACTGACAGTAACATCGACCACACTGTGTGATCGATGAACAGTATCGTAGGTAGGTAGGTAAATACTAAGTGCTGGCCATGTATTAGTTGGCATGCAAGCTACATACCCGTTTTAATCAAAAATAAATAAATCAGTTGACTACAACGCCCCTTTCTTAGAAAAATATTACACATGTTATTTTACAAATAATTTATATATGCTCTTGACCTGAGGCTTATATTTTATTGTTTATCGAAAACCCCTAATCAAAGCTCTTCCTAGCAACAAACAAGCAAGTTTGTAAGATGACCTAGCAAGTTCATCTAGCTCAGAGAGCATTGGGGGGTTCTTGCCATATCTACCCGGACTTGTAGAGTTGTGGACAGGATTGCCGTTATCTCAACTATCAGCCAATTAATATTGTTTACTTGCACAGTTAATTAGAGTAGAGTAAAGTTCTGACTTGAGGGTCCGGCGCGGTTCAAACTCCAATTTTGCTCTCAGCTTATATTACACGGGTTTTCCCGGCTAGGTTTTACCAGTTAGTAGGTACAGTTTGTTAATTAGTCGGACGTATCTTCCCGTAGTGTTTGCTACTGTTTTATGCAAAAATATATTTTTTTGACTGTGGTCATGGTTTTTAAATATAGGTATGTAATAGATTAAGAGCATATTTATGTCTCGGTTGACCTTTATGCACGTATCTACCACAGTACACGACAGTAATTATAAGAGGATCATTTTAAAATCGCAATAGCGCAAATTGGTTGGCTTTCGTTTGGCATACACCTACGCCACGCCCCAAACAAATCTTTGTTGATTCCAATTATCTGTCACCTTAGAAATACTATAAGTCCTATATCAAGTAATATTAATTAATTAGCTTTTTGCATAAACAAACACACTCGCCTACCAAATAATTTAATGTCGATTGTGTAATTAAATTCACAATCGGCGAGACTGTTGTGCGTCAATCGTTTTTACAAAATAACTGTCTGTGATAACGTTGTAACCTCTGTTATCTGTATTCCGGATCGTCTGCGAACTACGAGTAGAAGCACAGTGTTAAGAAGAATACAGTATTGTAGCAGAGTATACAATTTCAAAAACTAAAGAGGAGTCACACAAAAATAGTCTGCAGGGCCATTCAACGTCTGGATTATGAATCAGTTCAATTCATGCGGATGCTACTCCATTTCCCTTGCTCTGTTACCTACCTTGTACAGACTTGTTTTTTTTATGCTGTAGATACTGTACCTATGAAATCGTCACTTCATTCTCATTGATATGAGTGAGACGAAGAGCTAGCATTCAATAATAAATTGGTAGGTATTTACTAAAAATGTATCTAAGTAATCTCAGTGATCTGGTGCCCATCTTACAAGGATTGCTTGGTTCGGGGCTAGATGGTTCTGTGTGAACAATCCACCATAATGTATATGTATGTATGTAATATTTACATCTCGTTTCTCTGGCTGCGTTGAGTTTCGATACTGTAATTTTCTTTTATACTGTGCCGCAAAAAGGATCTGTTATGAGAGGTAGAATTGTGCATTCCGGGCAGTCTATATATAAAGCTTCGATCGACAAACACACTTCATTTTGCTTCACACTATCAAGTGGACTGTTACTTCGACTGACGCGTTTCTCTGAATTCTAATTAAGCGGACGCACGTGCTAGTGTTTACCGGCTAAGTTTTGCCGCAGGAAAAAGAACCTTATTTCCACATAGTTTTTAAGTTCATGGGTTCGGAGTGATTTAAAAAAATGTATAACAGAACAAGTGCAACGCTCATGCTGCAGACCATTATGGTGCTAATGGACAAGCAGAACTCAACGCATGTCACCAACTTCCCTGGAGGATATACCGGTTAGTTATTTACCTTTATCTACCTACTTTTAGTTTGGTTTCCTCTATACTATTTTAAAGCCAAATTAATTTAGAACCATATTTCCTTATATTTTTATAAATTAGGGATTTGCCTGTCTGATTAATTCTACTTAGTAAATACTTCTATAGGTTCTAATACCTACTATTAATATTACTAACAATAAATAATTAATGCGAAATTTTGCGAGGATATTTGGATATGTTTAATGTTTATGGTTCAAACACGTATGCTGCGCTGATTTGGACAAAACTTGGATGGTATTTTTTATCCGGGTAATCCACGAATCTGCAGTCTTACGCTAGTGTTCTATATTTTAAAATACCTCATAACATAAAAGCCACGTGTCTGTATGTACTCGTACAATGACCCTCTTCGAAACATGAAGCCAGAAACAAGCACTGCAAAAACTACATAGGTACGTAGGTAACTGATAAGCTTTTCATGTTTAAATTATTTATCTAAAATGTGCGTTAATTGTATAGAAATAAAGCTGAATTTCGTTATTTCAGATGATTTCGAGCTGGAGCGGTGCTATCCTCCTTATGGTTGTTACTCGAAGGCGTATCCTTGGACTGAGAATAGACCTGATAACTACTTCCCGGTATCACCTGAAGCGATGGCGGTGCAGTAAGTTATATGTACTTATTTTACAAAAGCGACCTGTGGAGTTATGTCTTTTAATAACATATCTCTAATGCATTAAACTGCGGAGCTCAGCTTTAGAGATTCGGGAATTAATTACTGAATTCGTAGGCTGCCTATTAACTTACCACATTATGATAACTCCATTCTTACACCCTGCAACTTCTGAAAGTACAACATCCTCGACCTTTCTCGAACTGATCAGCAGGGTGACCCCAACCGTTAGAAACTTTATTTTTATCAAAGAACCCACAATAGAAATGAGGACTCACGTATATGTGGGCGTGGTGCAATTAAACAATGTAATTGGTGTCATTTCGAAGATAACTGGCCTTAGATACACGTAGGAGTGACCAAAGCCATGATAAATGAAATTTAATAATACAAGAATCGACGGTGGTCCGAAATACGACCACATTATATAAAAAAAATATGGGAGACCTCTCACTCAACGACTCTCATCTGGCGTACCACTGCACGTATATATGAAACATACATTCGACAAATCTGCATTGTAATACGATAATAACGATATTGTATCATTGCGATACGTGAAGGGAACACTCTAAAATACGTATATTATATACCTAGATGTTGCAAACTTATCGCTTACAGCTTATAAGAGTATTAACTGGTTTGCTCACGATGTTTTTTTTCACGATTACAGACACATGTTAATGCGCATATCATATACATTTTTCGAATAAAATATTAATGCTTAGCGGATTTCGAACCCAACCTCTGGATTGAAATACGAGGTAACTCAAACACTAACAACTGCTGTTACTTACTGACATGAAGGGGGGCGTGTTTCAACATAAATATTGCTTACTGACATACAAAAAATTAATTTATACAGAATCTGAGACAATAGTGTCAATTCTATTGTTTCGACAAACATGCAAATATTTTGTAAAATACGAACGATCTTATTATGTTCACGTTAAAGTCTAAGTGCTTATTCACGTTGACTCGCGGGCGCGGTGGCGGGCGCGGTCACGAAATATCAAACATATGAGCTAGTTAGCTCGCTACTTAGACCGCACGTGCGTTTTGAACGTGAACACTTGGAAATCACGTCATATGTTTGATATTTCGTGACCGCGCCCGCCACCGCGCCCGCGAGTCAACGTGTTTAAGCACTTAAGGCTGAGCAACAACCAAATTTGAAATGGTTGAAGCCCAAATAATTTATATCGTGAATGATGTATGGAATTGAAATTTATATGGAAGATTCTCAGGTATATAAGCGTCAAAATTATTTTATCAAAAATAAAAATTTAATAAAAACCTTGTTAAGAAAAAATGCCAAACACATCTCTGAAAATCAAGAATTGCCCAAAAATATCCTAAACCATAAGGCAATTCAATATGATATTTATCATAAATATTGCTAAATAAATTATAAATTGAATAGTCTAGCAGTTTTTTTTTTAAAGCCATTTCTTTTACATAATTAATTTTTTTCTAAATGTCGCTTACGCTATTTAATTCCGAGCATCGGTAACTTCATGCCGCACTCTTTTTTCTTGCTATTCGCGTATTTTGCTTCGCAGTCATACTCATTCCGCGGCGATCCGCGTTGCTAGACGGACCTGTGCTACTTTTCTCCAGAGCGGTTTCGTAATTTTAAACTTAACCATGGGTAAAAAATCAAACAAAAATAAATTACAAAAGCCGTGGGAAACGCATTGAACCTAATCTACGCCTCATATTTTTTACTAGCAACGAGAACGTGATGTGACTTAGGTTTAGGTAAGTACCTAGGTAGGTAGGTAGGTACAACAATAAAAACATCTCGCACAATTGTATGAAAATTGAATTATTGGTATCAGATAGATAGATAGACCTAGGTAGGTAGTTATAGTATGGTAAGTAGGTAATAGTAGGTATGTCGTTTTTATGTCTAGTTGTGGTTTAGTGTTGGTACCTACCTAATCTAGGTAGGTACCTACCTACCAATCTACCAAATGTCAAACATAACTGAAGTAGGTAGGTAGGTAGGTACTTTGTGTATTTGAAAGATTCATTCGCGAGCGACACACGGATAATTTCATTTAGGTTGGTAGGTACCTATAGGGCACCTACCAACCTGCAGGCTTATTTCGTAATAATCCTATTCATCCGTTGGCTTTCATTGCCAGAGCTCTGAACACCATTCTAATTTAGAGAATAGGATACCTACATACATTCTATAATATTAGGTAGGTGAGTAGGTACTATGAAAAAGGTAGGTATTCTTTAAATACGACTGATGTTCAGAGCTTATCCTTCACCAACAGAGAAAATCCATTGATGCACGCCGGGGTTCGAACCCACGACCGAAAAAGTCGAGGTAGGTACCTCCCACTCGGCCAACACGGCTTCATCTAAATCATCTCAGACTGAAAACATTTAGTTGTCATAGCAACGCATTTCTGAACTGTTTTGTCAGAACTTCGTCTTTCGTCAATCGCGGGTCTGCTAGTACTTATATATAACTCTTACGTTACCTACTGACTGACTGACTGACATATCAACGCACCGCGCAGTCTAAGCGACTGATTCCAAAAACTTTAAATTTTGAGGGTTTATTCCTTTTTAGTAGGTAGGTAGGTACCTACCTTACGCACTAAGAAATAAATTCTCCAAATACAACCAGCGGTGCAGTGCAGCGAAGCTTGCTAGATTATAACTTCACGCGAACAAAGTCGCGGGAGTTTCTACTGATATTATTGCTAGTGGTCGGATATTCTGATGTTTATTTATCTAAACTTTGCGGATTGGCTATACTAGTATGGAGAGCACTTCTTTAAAAAAATCCCGCGTTTCCGGGATCAATGGATAGTAGTTACTAGTTTGTAATTAGTATGCAAAAACTGTAATAATTGGATTTACTTACCTCAAGTTATTTATTGGCTAATATAGATGGCGCTTTGTAGAAATAGTATTATTTTATTGAAAGGGGTAGTTAGCGACCGGACAAACAGCTTATGTATATCCAAACGAGTGTGAAGTTACTGTGAGTGAGTGAGACAGAAAAATATACATAAATTACAAATTTGAAGCCGCTTTCATACTTTCTTAGCTTTTGCCGGAAATAGACTAAATGAACTTTAGGTAAATATGCACCCAAATGTCCGATCACTAATTATTAGCTATGCAAAATTTTAGAAAACGAGCGTACCTACCAAGATTATATTGTACCTACCTACTTGTTTATAAAGCATCCTCTCGGTCGATATTGTGTTTATTTTTAGATCAAAGTAGAAAATATATGAAAATGAATACCTATCGATCCTCGATTTCGAAACAAATGAAAGGTAAGAGAAAACTTTCATAACAAATTACAGTTGTGATTATTTCACATAGTTGTGATTATTTTCACGTTTGACCGAAAATAATTTTGTAGGATTTTCATTTCGTCGAAAATATTCATTACAATTGGTACAAAAGTTATTTTATTAGACAATTAAAAATTCACAAATATCATATTACTGGTTTATTGTTAGATCAAAGAAGAAAACAAATGAAAATGAATCCCAATTGATTCAAACTAGTAGAAGGTAAGGGAAAACTATGATTATAAACAGTTACTGTCGTGATTATAACTATCTATATAACGACGACGCTATAACTAATAAAAAAAAAATCAGGCACGGGTTTTCAATAATTGAACCTCACCACCTTTTATAAAACTCTTACGTTACTGACTGACTGACTGACTGACTGAATATCAACGCACCGCACAGTCAAGCCACTGGTCCCTAAAACTGGGAACTGCATTATGAAAGGGGTGCTAAAGTTTGTATGAAAAATAAATTATCATTTTCATAATTACTTGACATTTAATATTTATGCTTTTCGATACAATTAAAGAAACGCATATTTAAGTTTTTTTTGTATTTCTTCATTCGAATATCGAAAAGTCCTTTCTCACGATTTTGATTTATTTATTTCGGATATTGCATAGGTACCGTTTTTGAGCATATATGTGTTATATTCATATAGGGCAAATGGTTGAACTGCCAAAAAAATATTCGATGAAATATTTATCGGCCAAGCAACAGCAGAATAATAAAATTATTGTTTGTTAGAAAATTTTGATATTGGTAAATTTGAAGTTGGTTGTGTTGGCGGAGTGAGAGGTATCTCGACTTTCCATCTGAAGGTTGTGAGTGGCCAATGGTTTTTTTTATTCGAATAGTACATAATATGGTTTTTGTCAAAATAATAAGTTCGGATATTACCGTTTTTGAGCATTATGTGCTATTTTGATATAGGGTAAATGGTGAAACTGCCAAATAAAATATTCAATGAAATATTTATCGGCCAAGCAACAGCAGAATAATAAAATTATTGTTTGTTCGAAAATTTTGATTTTGGTAAATTTGAGTTGGCTGTGTTGGCGGAGTGAGAGGTACCTCGACTTCCCATCTGAAGGTTGTGAGTAGTGGCCAATGATTTTTATTTATTCGAATAGTAGGTACATAATATGCTATTCATCAAAATAATAAGTTTGGATATTACCGTTTTTGAGCATTATGTGCTATTTTGATATAGGGTAAATAGTGAAACTGCCAAATAAATATTCGATGAAATATTTATCGGCCAAGCAACAGCAGAATAATAAAATTATTGTTTGTTCGAAAATTTGATTTTGGTAAATTTGTAGTTGGCTGTGTTGGCGGAGTGAAAGGTACCTCAACTTTCCATCTGAAGATCGTGAGTGGCCAATGGTTTTTTTTATTCGAATAGTACATAAAATAATATGCTATTCGTCAAAATAATAAGTTCGGATATTACCGTTTCTGAGCATTATGTGCTATTTTGATAAAGGGTAAATGGTGAAACTGCTAAATAAATATTCGATGAAACATTTATAAAACAGTAAGGTAATTATTGTTTGTTCGAAAATTTTGATTTTGATAAATTTATAGTTGGCCATGTTGGTCGAGTGGGAGGTGCCTCGAATTTTCATCGGAAGGTAGTGAGTTCGAATCTAGGCCGTGCATCAATTAATTGTTCAACTGTTCGAAAAAGTTATAGCGCATACACGTACCTACTCAAAACGGTGAAGGAAAACATCGTGCGGAAACCACTTAGTAGGTATTCTTATAAGCGGCGATAGGCTTGCAACCTGTGACGTATTGAATGCTAAATACTGCAAAATATGGGTATCGTGCCAAATTTAATGTTTGGACGTGTCTCTGACTACCCCTTTTAGACATCTTCAAGGATCTAAGCGTCTTGAGATCTGAGAGTTTGAATACCGTTCTTTGGGATTACAGTTGTGATCCTATTTATTTTATTAGTATTATAACTTTTTATGGTCCTTTAGTATTCTGTGGTAATAATAAAATTTTATTTAGGTATACATTTTCTCTGTTTTCGTTGTAGGCAGATAAACAGACAAATAGGTGTACTAATACAAATATGGTCAACAGAATATTTATTAGGTACCTACAAATAGTGCGTCAAGCTACTTTATTTATTTTGTGGTAGAGCCGCGTACAGCGCGAGCGGGCCGCGGCGCGCCGTGGCGGCCGGCGGCAGCTCGTGGTACTACGCGATTCGGGGGACGCAAGGGCGCGGGTGAAATCCGATTTTTTTCTAGCTAATAGCCCCCTCTTAAGTATAACTTAGACTAAATCTTATCATTAGGGATAGTTTTGTTAAAATTCTAAAAATACATCCATACCTAATCAGCACTATTCCGTTACGTTCAAACTTGTAATAAACAACTATGTCCACTGATTGCAAGATCCGCTTCATATCTCAACAAATAAATAGTTATATAAATACCTACTCGTTGGTATAGTCTGTTGATAAAACTAGGGGCTCGTCCATGACATCAATCAAACGCAGACAAAACAAAATGTTTACGCCTTTACCGTTGCACTGTGACGTCAATAGATAAACATTGCAGTTATCTAAGGGTTTATTCGGAGAATGGACTTTGGCCGAACGTGCAAAACTTGTTGTTTGTCTAACAATCAAACTTGCCAGTATCAGACTCGTGACTCGTGACGTTGATAAGGGATGTACAAGCTCCAATTCGAGACGAAACGATTGCAAAAATAAGGCATATCTAAAATTCATCTATAGAAGTTTTCGGATTTGAAACCGAAAGTCTCAGAGGTAGACTAGACTCTAGCTAGGTAGACAGCCAAATATCTCAGAGCTAGGGTCTAAGTAGATGATTACTCTAAAGTTTAAAAAAAGCTAGATAAAAGCTTAGAAGACAGAGATTTCTCTGGAGCATACTCTAAATACCAACTTAGTATCTATCTATTCGCAACAATGACCACGTAACATCTACCCTCCACGAGTAATATTATAAATCCGAAAGTTTATGAGGATGTTTGGATGTTTGTGCCTCAATCACGTCTGAAAGACCAAACGGATTTGGATGAAAATTGCAATATACTTAGCCTATGCCCTACAATAGCAAACAGGCTACTTTTTATATAGGTACCTTGCGACTGAAGCTAGGCCACAAGCCAGTCTTGCTATTGGACCTACCTATATAACTTACTAGCCGACCCGTGACAGACGTTGTCCTGTCATTGTTTTTAGTCTGTGATGTCAGATTTGTTTCACACCAGCGCCATCTATACAGAAATCATCCCTTTTGAGTTTTTTTCGTTTTGGGGATGTTTTTCATATTTTAAAGTAGTCTATTATTTATTCGGGTAGTTATACATCTACAGCAAATTTCAACTTAATCCGTTTTGTCGTTTAGGCCTGATTAAGGAACAAACATACATACAAACTCACAAACTTTCATATTTATAATATTATTAGTATTTCGCTTCGACATCGACAATATCTACTTTCTAATGATTAGACTCCTATTTTAATGTAGGTAAATACTTTTGCAGATACGCAACGTTTACCAGAAGAAACAGGAAATTACCGGTGTTGCTACACGCGAATAACGTAGAGCAGATACGAGGCGCGAACCTTGATCCTTCTGGACCTTTCTACTTCATATCTCACGGATTCTTAGAAGGCGGACATAAAGCTTGGGTATGTTTTCTCGTGGTTATCTAGGGTACACTGTAGTTCACTGTCTTACAACTGTGGTAATCCGAAATATGCTTGTTTAATATTAAAAAGATATAGGGTCACCACTGTTATCCCTAAGTACGTTAGACATATCTCCAGGCCAGAGTCCGAGCGGTCAGATCCTTGAAGATGTCCAAAGGGAGTAGTCAGATGCACGTCCAAACATTAAATTTGGCACATGCCTACATTTTGCAGTAGTTAGCATCAAAAAAATGCATAATTAACTTAAACTATTTACTTTTCTACATCATTTGGGATGTAATATATTAAATTATTTGGTGACTCTTCAATTTGTGTAAACAACTCTTGCAGAAAAGCTTATAGTCTCTAAGTTGTCAGTATTTTGCCTTTCGATCATGGTATCAATCGATCAAAACGACAAGTTCGAACTTCAAACACAATTACGGCCTGACAGCTGACAAACTTATACGCTTGATGGACATTGCCAAACTACCGAAACTAGCGATAAAGTTGGAAACTGACCTTTAATCCCTCAGAGACGATCAATGGCAATTTAATTGTACTCGTTTGTTTACGTAATTGAAGCGACTAATCGATTGTTTCTCAGACCTTCAGAGGACGATCACTAGATTTACACTCGCGTACGAGTCGCGAGACGAGATGCGAGGCGAACTACGAGACGAGAGTGTGAATAGACGCTCGTGGTTCGCCTCGCGCCTCTCTCTTTTACTATCGATCACGCGAGGTGCGGGCCGAGACACGAGACGAAGCACGAGGCGAGGTACAAGGCGAGAGTGTAAATCTAGCATCAGAGATTCAGATGTCTAACGGGGCTAGTCAGAGGCACGTCTCATTATATTTAAACTTACACCTAAGGAACATTGTTTTTATTACTACTGCAGGAATCATAGTTTAAAAACGTTATCATTAAAACTTTAATAGATGGCATACCCACATTTTGCAGTATTAGTGTGAATTTAAATTAGTACGTCTTCTTTAGATCCAGCAAATATCCGATGCTCTTCTCAATATGGAAGGTAATAAGGGAGCTACAGTGATTGTTGTGGATTGGCGTGGTGGCTCCCAGCCCCCTTATGGACAAGCAGTGGCGAACATCCGTCTTATAGGAGCTATGACGGCGCATCTTATACACAATCTCTATGTAAGTATTCAAGAAATAAAATGGCTTGGTGTGTCTCGACGCCAGTACGACTCAGTTATGTCATACTAGCCGACCCGTGACAGACGTTGGTAGTAACTCTGTCTTCAGCGCTGTAGGTTGTGGGTTCGATCCCCACCCAGAGCAAATATTTGTGTGATGAACATAGATCTTTGTTCTGTGTCTGGGTGTGTAGTATGTATCATAAGTATGTATTTACAAAAAAAAAACGTATATAAGTATTCTATCAGTTATCTAGTTCCCATAGTACAAGCTTTGCTTAGTTTGGGGCTGGATGGCGATGTGTAAAATGTCCACCAGTATTTATTTATTTTATTTAAAAGACAATGTTTTTAGTCTGTGATGTCAGATTTGTTGCACACCAGTGCATCTATACCAAAATCATCACTTTTGCGTTTTTTTATCATTTTTGGGGATGTTTTCATGTTTTAAAGAAGTCTATAAGTTTTATTCGGGCATTATAATCTACATCTACTTACAGCAAATTTCAACTTAATCCGTTTTGTCGTTGAGGCCTGATTGAGGAACAAACATACATACAAACTCACAAACTTTCACATTTATAATATTATTAGGATTAGGATTAGGATTAAGTGTGAGGCCAAACGAGCGTAAATTTTTGAGTTGTTGGTCACGTAATTTCGAAGTCGAAGAAGTATAGATCTCTAATAACCAGATTAGCTTCCACCCGCGGATTCGCTCGCGTTGTACCTAGATAAAGAGTAGCTTTTGTGCTATTCCAGGATGTAGACTATGTATATCCAAGTTTTAACCAAATCCGATTGGTCGTTTAGGCGTGATTGAGGCACAATCATCCAAATATACAAACTTTTAGATTTATGATATCAGTAGGATTTAGCAGTACATGACACTGACGTAGTTATATTAAGGCTTAATTTTGAATAATATTTTTTTACACTACCTGGTTTTGCAATAATGTTGCATTTTACATATTTTCAGGATGTCCTGGGCTTATCTAATTTGGATAACTTCCATTACATAGGCCATTCGCTCGGCGCACATTTGGGCGGCTACTGCGGGCATGCTCTTCAAAAGGTGAGCTAAATCAAAACCAACTTATAATTATGCTACTTTTATATATAACTAGCTGACCCGTGCCCGCTTCGCTGTGCGTAAGACATTTCTAATACCATCGTGGACTTTTTTGTAGACGTTTTTAAGGTGTACAATACTGTAGTACATTATTTTGATATATCTCGTGGGGTTCAGCCAGCATTTGCAATGTAAGCGCAGAAAAATGTTTTTATTTACGTTATCACATTAGAAACCTATAAAATTATCAGTGTTTATCTACTATATTATGCATGTATTATACATATAAACCTTCCTCCTGAATCACTCTATCTATTAAAAAAAACCGCATCAAAATCCGTTGTGTAGTTTTAAAGATATAAGCAAACATACATACATACATACATACAGACGCGGGAAGCGGAAAGCGACTTTGCTTTATACTATGTAGTGATAGTAAATCACTACATAGTATAAGAGTAAGGTTTATATGTATTAAACCCGTGCAAAGCCGGGGCGGGTCGCTAGTACTTTATATTACTTTTATTTAATACTAGCGACCCGCCCCGGCTTCGCACGGGTAGCATGTTATTATACATATAAACCTTCCTCCTGAATCACTCTATCTATTTAAAAAAACCGCATCAAAATCCGTTGTGTAGTTTTAAAGATATAAGCAAACATACATAAATACAGACGCGGGAAGCGGAAAGCGACTTTGCTTTATACTATGTAGTGATTCTACTTATTATATACTGCTTTTGCACACGACTTCGTCCGCGCAGTTTCAAAGGTAACCTATGTCCTTCCCTAGGAGACAATCTATGTCCGTGCCAAATAATAAAAATCTGTTCAGCGGTTTAGGCTAGAAGTAACAGATAAACGAGTTACTTTGGCATTTATATATTAGTAAGGATTGTAATGATGGTAGACGACGCTAAGGAAGTCTGATCCCAAAGTTTGAAAAAGAATGGGACATATAGGCTAGAAAAAAAAAAGAAATTTGCTTGTCTATTTAATATATACTTAAAGTTTATGCCTAAGTAAGTCTCTCTAGATATTTAGCTATCATAGACGACACGAACTAAAGCCTACCTTTCTTATGTTATAGAAATTCAATCTGAAACTCGGGAGAATCACTGGTCTAGATCCCGCCGCGCCATACTTCAGCAACACAGTGACGATTGTGCGTCTCGACCGTTCCGATGCAAAATATGTCGACATTATACACAGCAATGCCCTACCACTTTACTTCACAGGTAAATACTCTAATGAGCATGAGTCGATTTTCAGTAGCATTTCATACGTGACAGGTTGCAATGCCGTCGCCGCTTATAAGAATACTAACTGAGTTCCTCACTATTATATGTTACAATGTCTATTATTGTTATATGTTTTCATTCACCGTTTTAAGAATGCTAGAAAAAACTAAATATAATTAAATATGAGATCCTTTTCGAAGCGTATTTTAATATTTATTAAACCCAAATCTACTGTAAGAAGTATGTCATGGAAGATTTCAAGATTATTTTTACTTTGTTAATTTATTTACTTTTGCAAACGCAATAAAAACATTAATTATTATTATTATTCTAACTACTGCAAAAGGTAGGCATGTACCAAATGTGATGTTTGGACGTGCCTCTACTAACCTGTGCCCTTTAGACATCTTCAAGGATCTGAGCGCTTGAAGATCAGAGAGGATCTCTACCGTACTTGGGGATTACAATCATGATCCTATTTATTTATTTATTTTTATTCACAGGTTAATTTCTGGGACTTTATAGAAGTCATAAACTAACAACTAAGATGGCCTTTGAAATGATTTTTCATTATTATTGTTCCAGGTTTTGGTATATCTGAGCCGATCGGCCACGTAGACTTCTACCCCAATGGTGGTTCAACTCAACCAGGATGTAAAGACTCATCCGTCTCTCCGAACAGCAATGACAAACAGATGTACCAGAACGTTGTGAAGTTTGTCGGTTGTAACCATGAGCGAAGCTACCAATACTTTATTGAAAGTATTAATCCCTCATGTCCTTTCATGGCGGTCCAATGCGACTCTTACGAGGTGAGAATCATACTATTATAAATCAGAAAGTTTGTTAGGATGTTTGGATGTTTGTGCCTCAATCACGCTCAAACGACCATAATGGGCTATTTGATAAGATTTTGAAAACCATTCTAGATTATTCAGTAGTGACTGTGGAACCCATAAAAAAGATTATTTTCAATTCTGTTAAATATTGGCCCTAAAAATGTAAATTAAATATTGACAATTTAAATAACCCGCAAAAACGCTTCTTTGGCAAATGGCGTCGCACTAGTTTCTGTGACGTTACATGCTTGTCAACAAATACACAAACGTCAAGTTTTTCAAGGCAGGCGATGACATATTGACAAGCAAGTTTCGTCATCGTCGATTTGACCAATCCTGACCGTTTTGTGTCACGTGACTGGCGTTTAAAAATAGATAATTTTAATTATGGGTTTTTTTAATAAATAATTGTTTATTTTCAAGTTATTTTACTCCATAACGCTTTATGAAGGCATAATTTACATAGATTACTATCAACAACACTTTTTTTTCATACTGTCAAATAGCCTATTTTGAAAAAAAAATCCCCACGAAAACTGCAATAATGTAAACTATGTTATCAGAAATTTGCATAATAATCTTTATTAGTACACCGGTGCGATTCCGGGGCAACTATACAAAAGTAATGAGATATATACTCGTAGTTTTTATTAGTTAAATCTGGCATGAAATAATATAATTTGTCTTTTTTTTCAGTCATTCCTCGCTGGAAACTGCACTACCTGCGACAGCAAGCACTACTGCATACCAATGGGCTTCCACTCGTACAGCATCTATAAACGGTTGCAAATGGCCGGACTCGTCGACATGAATTCAAACATCGCTCTGTATTCACTGACGGGCAACAATAAACCTTTCTGCAGTAAGTATAAGGTTCAGTTTTGCATACTAATTGGATACCACTTATAGTATACTGACTGTATATATGTCTTATACAGTCAGTACTAGATTCGTGGTTCCTGGATAAAAAGTAGCCTATTTGCTATTTCAGGGCATAGGCTATGTATACTCTAAGTTTGATCATAATCCGTTTGGTTGTTTGGGCGTGATTGAGGCACAAACAAACACATCAACACAAACTTTCGGAATAATAATATTAGTAGGATCTATAGACGATGGCAGATAGAAAAAAATTGGACTAATATTCGCTATAGCGAAATCATTTACTTAGATGTTCTACCGTCTTGATAATAGATGAAGAAATAACATTTTAAAAGGATATAATAATAAAGGTTGAATTATGTAGCTAATCTAACCAATTGGTTTTTACAGAGGTCCTCTTTAATACATTATCTGTCATAATTTCAGGAGTGCACTACGAAGTGGTCCTTCAAGTATCAAACTCTTCAGAAAGCTTAAAACTCGGGCCCGAGCCGGGAAAGGTGTCCATTACGTTACTCGACAAATTTAATAACAAGAGCGATCATAACTACTTGGATGTTGATCAGTAAGTACAACCACAAGATAAGACTGACCAAACTGCAACTTTGACACCAAACTTTAATTTAATGTTTAACCAAAGTATACCTTTAGTGGACATTTTTCACATTGCCAACTAGCCCCAAACTAAGTAAAGCTTGTAATATGGGGACCAGATGACTTGCAATTTTTGTGGATAATCTCCAATTTTTGTGAAAATGAAATATTAGCAGATGTTACTCGCTGTTAATGTAGTTTTTCTTAAGTTAAAAACTTTTTTTACAGTAGTTTTTAGAGTTCCGTACCCAAAGGGTAAAAACGGGACCATTTTATTAAGACTCCGCTGTCCGTCACAAGGCTGTATCTCATGAACCGTGATAGCTAGAAAATTACATTTTTAACAGATGATTTGTTTTTGTTGCCGCTTTATCAACAAACAAAACCTAAAACCAGAATCATTTCACATATATAACTGTGGCGTACGAACGAACCAGGAAAGTACCTGTCACGCATTAGCCTCTAAAAATAGTGTCAAAATCAGATTTGTTGTTCGAATGCAACGTATGAAGCGGCAGCCGAGATTCACGAGCAAAACGCTTCGATAGCGAGTTCTAGAAAACGACACTTTTTACTAACGACATCTAGTTGTGAAATTGGAACTAAAATTGGCGTATGGTTTGAACTATGCATAGTCGTTTTATAACAACACAGTACACATGCTTGTTGTAAATTACCGGCCAAGTGTTAGTCGGACTCGAGCACGAAGGATTCCGTACCAAAATCTATTAAAAACGGCAAAAAAACGTTTGTTTGAGAGGAGCATCACTTAAATATTTATTTTATTCTGTTTTAAGTATTTGTTGTTACAGCGGCAACAGAAATACATTTTATAACATTAGTGTAGATAATATAGATAACCGCACTTTTGTAAACTGCGCAGATTATTAAGACAATATACGCACACAGTATTATTTTTGAATAAAATCTGCCAAATAGAATTACGTAAATAAAGATACTGAAAAGTAAACAATCAATATCGCACAAGACTATGTAATATAAAGTACCTACCGGAACTGATTACGTAGGTTGATGTTTTGATAATTTTTGTTTGATGACCCATATAAATAAACTACCTACTGATATTTAGATTACTGAAATATAAACAAAGTTGTGTGTAGGTAGACCAATGGATGTTTCATCATTTGTTAGATACTACACACGCTCAAAATAGCAAAGGAACACATTTGGAGAATGCCTATTGTGTTCTAATAAGTGGCGGTGGACTTGCAACCTATCACGCTTAATATACAATTACTACTGCAGTGGCGGATTCACACATTTGCCGCCAGTAGGCTATTTAGCTAGAGATCGAGATGTGTGGAAGGAAGAAAGGGAGAACATCTGTCCTTCAATGGGACTATAAAGGCTAAAATAAATAAGATGTTTGAAAAAATTAACCCAAGTTTGCCGCCCCTAAAATCTGCCGCCATAGGCCTTGCGGTAAATCCGCCACTGCACAACTGTAATCCTCAGTCCCTCAAGTTTTGCGCTTAGATCATTGAAGATTTCTAAAGCTGGTAGTTAGAGGCACGATCCAAACATACACGTACAAGTACGATACATACTCTCAGATCTTAAGGCGCTTAGATCCTTGAAGATGTCTACAGGGGGTAGTCATAGGCACGTCTAAACATTATGTTTGGCGCAATACCCACATTTTGCAGGAGTAAGCGTTCCATACGTAATAGGTACATACGGATACATCACTACATATTATAAAGCAAAGTCGCTTTCCGCTTCCCGCGTCTGTATGTATGTTTGCTTATATCTTTAAAACTACACAACGGATTTTGATGCGGTTTTTTTTAATAGATAGAGTGATTCAGGAGGAAGGTTTATAAAACGGGTAAAGGTAGGTAGTAAAAGGTATTACCCGTGCGAAGCCGAGGCGGGTCGCTAGTATATTTATAAAGTGATTTCTATTGCAGAAAGTTCTACAAACCCGGCGATATCGAGAAGAAGCTGTTGGCTGCTAAAGACACCGGTCACCCACCCATCTCCGTGGTAGTCGAGTGGAAGTACGAAACGAATCTCTTCAATCCTATGACGTGGCGACTGTTCAAGTCTCCCAGTATCTACGTTGACTACCTGAAGCTATCCTCTATTGAGTACAATACTGAGTAAGTATTGGTTGATAGTAGACACTAGCTTTTAATAGCATTCAACATGTGCCTAGTACTATAAAGTAATACTAAATAAATTTTTAAGTAGTTTCCGCCTGCCCAAAAGATAAAGTAAAAAATACCCTATTATGCTATTCCATGTAATGAAATATCATTTTGACGCGTCGGCGTCGCACTGTTTTATTAGTCTGAACAGTGTTTTAACCGAAAAAAAGGAGGTTCTCAATTCGACGCGTAAATAAATTATAATTTACGTATAGATACGATTTTTATGTATGTCCTGGTCCTGTCCTGAACTGCGATTTAGATATTTTTTAGAGAATTTCATGAAGAGATTGTGTAGAAAACTAAAATCGTCTCTTGACTATTAGATTGGTTAAAACATTTTCGTCGTCATTCTTAGATTTTAAAACATTATTATTTTGTTATGTGGTTCATTAAATACCTTTTACTTTTTTTCAGTATCACGGTGTGTCCGAAACGGAACAAGCCGGTCGTCGCTAATCTGCCTACAGTTTTTAAAACGAAGTACTGCCATCTTTGAAAGACAGAAGGTTATAATGTTTTTGGCTTTTGACTTATTCCAGTCATTATCAAAGGGCAATGCAATGTATCTTCTGAAAGTATTTTTCTATAGTATTAGAATTATGTTATACAATTTAAATGACAATTTATAGTTAAGTAGTCAGTCTTTCTACTTTGTAAAAGAAGAAAGCTATATAACTAGTTAGGGAAGTAATGTATATTACATTTGAGATGTGCCACATTGTAATATGTGTAAGTTAACAATTTATATTAAATAATAAATTATTATCATAAGTAACCATGTACGATAAACGTTTGTTAGTACCTATTTTACCTAATGTATCGTAACTATAATAAAATTTGTCGTAGTGAAACTATGTGTGGACGTTTTTAATTTGAATACTTTTTATTATACCCCCTATATTTATTAGTTTATTAGGTTAGTCAGAGGGAGACAAGTCCAATCAAATAATTAGTTCAAAAAAGACACGCAATTCCTACAGGAGACAGGCTAAAATAAAATTAGTGTGAGTAGTGTGAACCAATACTGCTCAAGGCATTATAGCATCGACCAAATACTAGCACAGAGAGTTGCAGAAATACGGAGGTAAGGACAAGTATTTAAAAAAAAAACTGTTGCTGATTTTTTAAAAATATTTATGTAAGCAAGATGAATTTCAGCAGTATTCAAATATTCTTTTCAGTTTTTAAAACGTAGTTATACATTACTTAATATTGCGTATTTGGGTGCCTCGGAGTCCAAGATTTTTTATTTTTCATTCAGAGGCTCAACATAGAGTGCGATGTTAAACTTTCTTGATCTGAGCTACAAATAGTTCTGCTATAGCTTGACAATGACAGTAATTACAAATAACAATACTTGACAAACGACTTATCTGACATTTGACAACACGTGTTGTTTGACACAATTTGACAGACGGACAGGACAGTGCATGGCAATACGGGTTTGTATTGGTGTTGGTGTACTTCTATTGTTGAATTCATATTTCAATACGTAACACCTTGATTATTCTGTTATATCACACCGCGCACTACTATCTTAGCGATATTTTAAGAGGAAGCGCCATCAAGATTTCATCCATAACCATGGGAGACAACAGAAAGAAGAAGAAGTTCTACTTTCGTAAACGAAGAAACAAGTTTTTCCTAGAACCCGGCTTCAAGGGATTTTTCTGCACGTGCAACTTCAGGGAGAAGGATTGCGTGAAGGAGGCTTACAATTTGCTGAACGAATACGCTGGGAAGCTTTACCCTGAACTTGGAGAGGAGAAAACGCCGGTGCCGCCGGACCCTGATGCAGATCCAGATGGCTCCGAGAGTGAGTCTGAGGAAGACGAGGACATCGGAGATATCCTCAAGCGAGAGGTTGATTCCATAAAGAAGTGCTCACAGAAATCCCTCAGGCACAAAAGATTCCAAGTAGTCGAAACCGGCGCTTCAAATTGCATTTTCGTGAAAACAAATTTACCTAGTCCAGAGGAGCTAACGTCAGCTATTATGAAAGACTTGCACTCTACAAGGCTACAAAAAACGCGGCATGTGTTACGCCTACTGCCCATCATGGCGACGTGCAAAGCAAACCTACCAGACATAATGGAAGCTGCCGGAAGACTGTTCGACAAATACTTCCTGAAGGAATCATCAACATTTTCGGTGATCTTCAACAGAAGATTCAACAACAGTGTGTCCCGAGAACTGGTTATAAAAGAACTTGCTGAGCTTGTTGTTTTAAAAAACGGTGGGAATAAGGCTGATTTAAAGAATCCAAAGTTATGCATAATAATTGAAGTTATAAAAGGGATGTGTCTGCTGACTATTGTGGATAATTACTTTACTTATAAGAAGTATAATTTAAATGAAATATGTAAAGAGGAGCCTGCAATCACTAATTGTGAAGGAACTCAAGCCAAGAAATTCAAGAGTAATGAAATTGAGCCAGTCGAGGAACAAAATGATAGTCAAAAATGACTTGTATCTTATACTTTTACATACTATCTACAATATGTAGTTTTTCTACTTCTATGTAATAATATGGCGCAGTGCACAGCTCTATGCCAACTCTTACACCAAAAGTTTTGTCTACTCATAACATTTTCACTAAAATAAATTCCTACTTAAAATATTATTCAATGTGAATCAGAATTTTAAGTTTTAATTTGTCCTTAGGTTTCCCTTAAACATTCACAAGTATCATTTGCATTTGTGAATTGGATGGATCAATAAAATAGTTATGCAACCATCACAGTCATCTATTGTGTGGTTATGCAAGAGTTTTATGTAACGGCCCATAAGTAGCACAAGTTTGTAGGTAGGTACAAAGTTATGTAATGCAAAGGGGACCAGCAGTTGGGGCCCCGAAACGCGCGCGCAGTTGGCAGTTTATATATTTCCAAGTCATATTTTTACTGACTGAACCCACTATCGCGTTTTTCTCTCCAGGATATTTAATATTAAAACAGTAAAAATAAGTCGGTACCTATCAATTTATATGACTTTATCGCTTGTTACGTAGCCCACAATAACTTGCTGGGTAGGTAGTAGGTAGGACAATACTATGATTACATAGGAAGTACCTACCTAGTACATTTTACAGCTACAGGCGTTAACGCTAACAACGGCGACTAGATGGCGTTGTGGAGTTTTGGTGGCACTTTCGAAATCTTCCGAAGTTTTATTGTAGGTACCTACATAGCTAAAGCTTATGAAAAGATTGATAAAAGAAAAAAGAACGACATAAAATTGATTAGTCAACTTACATCAATTCAAATCAGTTCCTTTATGAACCTAGCTTGTGGTGTCTTCTTTCGGGATTTACTACGATCAGAATGATAATAGGTAGGTAGGTATCTACAGCTCATGTTAAACTGGCACATTAACTTCAGGCTTCAGAGTTGTACTTATTTGGTAAAAAGGTAACGTATTTCAATGGTAAATGGTTCGGACTTCCAAGACCTATGGTGTAGTAGTAGTATCTTGGTGTCTCTGAGCTTCAAACACATGTTCATAGATGGCGTAAGTTGGTGTTATTTAAATATCTTGGAAAAGCTCCTACCTAGTAATAAAGACAGTAATCCCTACCGGTGACCGGTGTGGGTCAGAACTTTGAAACTAACAATAATTGATTACATATTATGCCAAACCCAACCGCTTCGATGATGATCGTGCGATGGAGATATATATATACTTACTTATAGTTTTTTTTAACACGCTTATATTTTACAATATAGCTCTATGATTTTTTTTATCAATTTAGGTCTCACATTATTTTTAAATCATTATAAAATATTGGTTATTTATTATACCAATTAAATATGATCAAAATAAAAAGGATGCTTTTTTGACCCAGTAATGAATAGACAAGAAAAATCTAGTAATGGACACCCAATGATGTTTATGATCCAGATAAGGACTAATTATTATGCTCTTTGATATGGACTATGACATCACTACATAGTATAAAGCAAAGTCGCTTTCCGCTTCCCGCGTCTGTATGTCTGTATGTATGTTTGCTTATATCTTTAAAACTACACAACGGATTTTGATGCGGTTTTTTTTAATAGATAGAGTGATTCAGCAGGAGGAAGGTTTATATGTATAATAACATGCTACCCGTGCGAAGCCGGGGCGGGTCGCTAGTTGTACAATAATACAATACCATGTAATAAAGCGTAGGTATTTGACATTTGAGCAAAGCAAATACAAACATTCGGCACCTACTTTCTTAACGATGAATGCATTAAAAACAGATTTTTTAAGATGTCTCCCGCCCGAATTTTCTTTTCTCCTCACCAATTGCAAACAAAAAGGCCGAATTAAATGAAAATTATTTCAGTACTTAGGTACATATTACATTCTGCGTCCTCATAGTGGGTATACAGAGATAGATATAGGTACCTACCTACCTACCTGATTGGATTGGTCTTATTGGTATCCTACATCCTAATCCTAAGCGGCTAGGTATAGGTAGGTACATTTAGAACTAACAATACCTACCAGTAATTTGTAATCAATAAACTGACTGTAAATCGGTCAAGTACCTATGTAGACACTTACCTACTTCGGTAGGTAGGTACCTACGCTGTAAAAGGAAACGCGCTGACTGAATCACTCAAGGGAAAAAATAAAACGAGAAACCGGCCCTAACGACCGTCAAGGGATGTCATTAGCTGATGTCCACTACTGCATGACTCGAATTAGATTCATCTACGGAAAAACGTAGGACCTACCTACTTAGGTAAGTAGCTAGCTATACCTACGTACCACCGACCGTTTTCAAGGAAAACTGTCTCTCTTTCAAGTTGACAGGTCGACAGGTATGAAAAGCAGGTAGGTACCTATCTAGTTAGGTAGGAACCTACCAATCAATTTGATGAATATGGCAGAGGATCATTACGACCCAAACATAAACGGGCATAGTACCTACGTAGATAGGTAGAGATAGGTAAGTTTTAGATTCCCTTTTCTATAATTACCAATCAGTCTACCGGTCTATAATTGTACAATTATATAGGTAACTACTTACACTGTCTAAGGATTCCGTGCGAGCCATACTTAAGCTGAGGTACCTACCTTACTCGGTCCGTTGGAATAACAAGCACAAAATGGACGCCGGCAAATCCAACCCAAGTCCCGGATTTGTAACAGAGTGCGGCTTTGAGCTCCTACATAATATGGCCGAAACGGCGCAGATGCTCGCTGCAGATCTTGAATGTGTTTTCAATGTCTTGTTGGTTTCTTAGAATTTATTTTGTGAGGTGAATACTACGAGCTTTTATGTTCGTCTGTTGGTTAATATTAAGTGGATGAGGTGGTTCGTATATATTTTATCTGCCTAGATAGGTACCTAGTCAGAGGCGGATTTGCAGTCCTAGCCGCTCTAGGCCCCGGGACATGTGCCGCCCCTTTCTTAGCACTCATCATATAGACTAGATACATAATTAATGAATTTACTTTATTGCCCACTTTTAAAAAACTGGCCAAGTGCGTGCCACGCTCAATGCAGGGTTTCGTAGTTTACACAGCTAACAACGTTACATCGGTAACTTTCTACAATACTTGGACTAATAAGTTTACTTCTAGTTTACGAGTAATCGTCGAGCAACTTAGAAAATACATTTTCTTAGTTTGTCGATGATTACTCGTAAATTTGTAAATCCTACATAGCCGTGATAATTTTCCTTTTAAATTCGTTATGTGAAAAAATTCACGGTAGTAGTACACCGTGAATTTTTTCACACCTCCAAAACTAATCGTGGTATAAAACTGGTAGGGGGGAGGGGGGTACACACTTGACTCTTAACAAAGTCGTAGAATAAAATCTGGAAAAACAATTTTATTTAGGGTATCTCCCCTACACCTAAAGTGGGGATGTTATTTTTTTCTCGCATACCCTAAGGTGTGGGGTGTCGTTAGATAGTAGGTCTTTAAAAACATTATGGGTTTGTGAAAACAACTTTTCGATTAAGAGATCCGTTTGTGAAATATTAAGCTTTAAGGCGAGTAATAAATGTTTTTGATGAATGCAGAATCGTTTTTTTCTCAATAACCGCAAAACATACAGTTTTGTTTTTCATGACAAAGATAACTTAAGGATATAATCTAGATAAATTACAGACAGAAACACGATTGGTGAATCTTTTCTCTATAAATTTATTTTCCAAAGTTGGCTCTTCAAAAACACTAGTTTCGTTTTTAATCAAAACTATGAATAGCTAAACAGTTCATTTTTATATAATTCGTTAGATAATCTTACTAGAAAAGTAAATTACAGACAGTTTCTTTTTAAATTTGATGGTTTTCGAGTTAATGCAGTTTTATCACTTTTTCCGTCTTATCCGGGTAGACTCAGCCCATACAAAACGTCAAAAATTTCACTTATCACCTTAAAGTGTAAATTTTTGTTAGAGTCCCCCTCCCCCCTAGAAGCTAAACTATTGGGGTTGGGGGCGTGAAAAAATTTACGGTTGTAGTACAAATACTCAAGTTAAAAGCAAAACTATCACGGCTAAGTGAGCTTTACAAGTTTACAAGTAATCATCGACCAACTTAGAAAATTAAAATTTATGCAAATATCAAGTAATGTTAGAAATTTTGCAGAAATATCATCGACAATTACATATATAACGCCGTTAGGTGTGTAAATTACGAAACCCTACATTGCGCGTGGTACGACACGCACTTGGCCGGTTTTTCATGCTAAAATATGCAATAGTAACGCCGCGCCGCGTACTAACTAGGCCACATTATTCAGAGATTATAATCATAAAGTACGCGAGGCTTCAATATATTAAGATACTTTGTATTTGAATTACTCATTTCTTGTTAATCTTGTTATCATCAGTGATTTTTTTTGGCACGATTTGCCGCCCCTAATATTTGGCCGCCCTAGGCCCGGGCCTACCGGGCCTTAGGGCAAATCCGCCCCTGTACCTAGTTGCTTTCAGCTCCGACGACGACGGTTTGTATGAAATTAGGCGGTTCACACACTGCATCGTCCGACCGTGCGACCGAGCCACCGATGCACCGCGGCAGGTCTAGTGTGCATATAAACAGTTTTATATACCTCCTAGACTCGGGTTTTTTGCAGCACCCAAATCGGAATTCCATTTTGGACCTAATTTCATGAACTTAGCGGTAGTGAGTGTATCCAGACTCCAGAACCTATTATTTATACTCACAGGTCATATTAGTCAGAATTTGATCAATTTCACTGCAGTTATTTATGTACACCCTGTGTATCGTCCGATGCAATTTTTCACCATAGAGGTAATTTAACCCAATTCAGAGCTTTGCATCGTGACAGCCCGTTACTAGGCTGGCAATTTGTCGCGTGACAAGCGACAGACGCGGACATGGCACCAAACTAGGGATGCAGACGAAAAATAGCTTAAAATTTGCAGGATTCTATGGAAATTGGAGACGAAACCGTTCATTGCGCGTTGGCGCTAATTATGCGTGATCGCGTATGATTAATCTAACTGTATGTGTCAAAGCCTTTGACACAAAGGTAAAAGTATACCTAAGAACATGGTGTCTAGATAGGTACTTTGTAGCTACAAGCTACCTCGATTCTGTGAACTGTAACGCTTTTGGCGATGCAATTTCAATCGGATGCCCCGACCTTCCGAGCTCAAGCCTCGTTGAGGTCAGCTGGGGCATGCCACGTTACATCCCTACACCGTTTCACAACGCGCTACCCCGCAATATATCCGATTCGACCTCATTCTAGACGAGACGCCGACGACCCTAGATTTTTAATTAGTGATGATGCACTACGATGTTGTTTGGTGATTTTTCTGTGCCCTACTATAACTTCCTGCGTGCTTATTTCGTAAAAATCTATGATTTTTATAGCCATAGCTATGAGAATAGATTACATAGATTATATGATAGTTACTGTGAAATTAGTATTCTCTAAATTCAACTCATGTTCGGCTATGAAAAACATATTACAACAACCCTGTCCATGTCCAACGCCGTGTTTTTGGTACTTTTTGAGGAATAGATATATTGAGTCTACATTATACTTGTCTACTAAGATATCACGTCACAGAAAAAGTTAGAAATTCTCTCTTTTTATAAAATATGTTACTAGTTTTCCTAAAAAAATGGTAGCTACTACTATAACGACTGTAATCCATAAGTATAATCGTGATTCTATTTCAGACATCCTCTCACATCTCCAGGCGCTCAGATTCATGAATACCTGTCTAAAAGGGGTAGTCTGCTTGACGTCCTACCATTACATTTGACCATATTTTTGCAGTGGTAAGAATTGCAAAGCATTAGATAGAATGCTAACTACTGCAAAATGTGAGTATTGCGTCAAACGCAATGTTTGGACATGGCCCTTTAGACGTCTTCAAGGATCTAAGAGTCTAAAGATCTATGGCTATGGATTACAGTCGTGATCCTATTTACTTTATTTTTTTAGATAGGTAATAAGTATTATAATGCAATATAATAGAGTATAGGTACTTATTTGTCAAATCAAGTACATATCCCCCATTTTAAAAACGCTACTTGATTATGAAGTTCCATTTAGATTTCCTCTCTTTTAAAGAAAGTAAGATTTCGAATGAAAAATGCAAATTCTTTTTAACTTCTTGTTCCGAAAGAATTTCAGGAGGATATTATCGCGGGAAAGTTAAAAAGGTCGCAACAAAAAGTTCCATTAACTGATTCTAAATATTGTAGAGGTAAGGTAGTTCTAAATCAACATGCAAAAAATTAAAAAATAGATAAGTTTTAAAACCTTGTTGGCCGAGTGGGATGTGCCTCGACTTTCAATCTGAAGGTCGTGAGTTCGGATCCCGGCGAGCATCAATGGATTTTTCTGTTCGAAAATTTATATGCGTGCAAAAACACGTGCTTACAACGGTGAAGGAAAACATCGTGAGGAAACCAGATAGTGTTCTTATAAGCGGCGATGGGCTTGCAACCTGTCACGTATGGAGTGCTAACTACTGCAAAATGTGGGCATGTGCCAAATATAATGTTTGGACGTGCCTCTGGCTACCCGCACTGGAAATCTTTAAAGGATCTAAACGCCTTAAGATCAGAGAGGATATGTCTACCGTACTTGGGGATTACAGTCGTGATCCTATTTATTTATTTTATTTTATTTAAAACCGTCGATAATGTTTCGACTAAACGAAAATACAAGTAACGAATTTTTTTAGTTTTATGAAGGAACTAGCAGTCCGCCCCGGCGTCGCACGGGTGTAATAATGATTTTATGGGTAATTTTTTTACACCTTGGGTTACATTATCAAAGTTTTCATACGGATCTCTAGAAAGAAAGAAAGAAAGAAAAACGTTTATTCATACCACCACAATAATATAAAAAGAAAACATAAAATAAATTAAAAACAGATGTACATAACAAAATAAATAAATAAATTCAACAGAAAACGGTTATTAGTTGTGTGGTGGTGAAAAGGTCTTCAGCTCAGCATATACTACAACATGTTACCATGTTGCAGCGCTGGTATTCTGCTGAGACCTGTTTTGATTTCACGGACATAAAGACACAAAGTAGCTAAACATAAAATATAACACACATTAACCTAAACACCATTTATAATAATAATTAACTATAACATAACACAAAATAACACAAAATGGCACACTAGAGAAGAACAACATAAAGAAAAATAAAAATATTGACAGTACACTTACAATTTAATAACTATATAGCTGATAATGCTAACTATGCAACTTGAGACCCGGCTACAGGTGGAACAGAGAGCAACGTACTTACCCACTTTTTTACAAGAGCAGTACCGCCTCTACTACTCAAGGTTGGTTAGTTTGTATTAAAAATACATGCTGTTTTAATTTTATCCTAAATAAATTAACATTAATTAAATTTTGTATAGGAGGTGGAATAATATTCCAACACTTGGTAGAGGCATAGCAAAAACTACCTTGAAAAGCTGCTGAACCATGCAGCGGCGTTGCCAAAAGAAGACTAGAAGCAGCTCTACTCCCATCACGAAACCATTTTAATTTATTGTAGAGATACTCTGGTTTCCGACTCTTTATGACACCAAATAAAAGCACAGAAAAATGTAGGTATCGCCTCCAGGACATTTTGAGTAACTTGGATTTATTAATAAAAGGTGTAACGTGAGCTCTAGGAGGAACAGAGAAGCAATACCTAGCACAGGCGTTTTGGACGCGCTGAATCAGTTTCTCAGTCCTGGCATACAGCCTCGGCCCATATACAGTGTCAACATAATTCAGCTTAGATAGTACGAGAGACTCGCATAGAGTTACTCGCAGCTCAGGGCTTAGACAGTCACGAATACGATACAGAACCTTCAGACGATAAAAACAGTTTCTTACAGCATCTGTAATATGTTTTTCGAAACGCAACTCTTCATCCATGACCAACCCCAAGTTGCGAGCTTCACCAGTGCGAGCAATCGGTTCCCCCAGGATGCTGACATTAGGAGCTTCAAGACTGATGTCACAGACTTGTTTTCTTGTACCCAATATCAAATACTTGGACTTACTTGGGTTCAAAATAAGCGAGTTTTTGTTAGACCATAGTGCAACACGATTAAGATCTGCATTTAATTGCGAAATAGCCCGCGAGGTGTCACTTGGCGGAAATGAAATATAGAGTTGCAAGTCATCTGCATAAATGTGATAACGGCAATGCTTAATATTTGTCACAATATCTGAGCAATAGAGTACAAATAACAAAGGCCCGAGTATAGAGCCTTGCGGGACCCCTCTAGGAACAGAACAAAGCGAAGATTTTATTTTAGTTCCATCAGATTTACTTGTCTCAACGAGCTGTGAACGACTACTGAGGTAACTATCGAACCATTGAATAACATCACAGTCAAAACCATAAAAGTGTAGCTTAGATAAAAGAAGAGTAGTATTTATACAATCGAATGCTCGGGAAAAATCCAATAAAACCAAAACAGTGCCCATACCCTTATCCTGTGATTTTAAAATATTGTCAGTGACATCTAGTAACGCTGTAGCTGTGCTGCGACCCTTCCTGAAACCGGACTGTACTTCTGGCAGAATATTGTTTAGCTCTACAAATTGTGAGACTTGGTCATGGACTACTCTTTCTAATATTTTAGATAGACAAGGTAAAATACTAATTGGCCTAAGGTCCTTAAAGGTATTTGGATTAGTTACTTTAGGAATGGGCTTGACCAATGCAATTTTCCATTGTGCGGGAAACACTGAGGTAGAGATGGATGCATTGATTATAAAAGTGATTGCTTCTAATGTGTGTGGTAGGGTTAACATAATCATGTCAAGACTAATGTCATCACAGCCCTTTGCATTCGATTTAAGTAATTGTAAAGCTTTAAGAATTTTACTGGTCGTAATAGTAGTTAAACGTAGTGAGTTACAACAGAATTGATTGTGTTCATAAAAAGTTAATTGGGAGATGTCAGTTACGTCTAAGCCAGGGACATTAAGAAAATTGTTGTTAATAGTTTCAGGGTCATTAAGATGGGGGGGAAGAGCATTAGGGTTTTTTTTTGGTAAAATTGTGTGTTTTAAGTTTTTCCATAAACTTGCAGGTTTTTTTATGTTTGCGTTGATATACTTATCAAAATAAGCGCGACGATCAGATTGTAGAGCATTCGTGACTGAACTTTTTAAATCTTTGTAGAATTTCTTATGGATCTCATTTTTTGAAACTCGATACCGGGCATGCGCGTTATCCCTAAGCTGCATCATGAGTTTCAAGTTATCGGTTATCCATGGATACGATCGTTCTCTAATAAAAATCTTTTTTACTGGAGCATGCAAGTCAAATAGTTTTAAAATCATTTCATTAAAACATGATACCATGGCATTAACGTCAACTAGAGATTTAATATAATTCCAGTCAATGCTCTCAAGATCTTTGTTAAAGTAATCTATCATGATATCTTTAAGTGGCCGAAATACTAATAGTTAGACATATGGTATTACGGATTTTTTTGTAGATATTGATGTTATCTATAAAACTGTAGTACATTACTTTGCTCTATTGTCTATAATTTCCTCAGCGTAAGCGATATAAGGATTTTTAATGGTTTTTTTTTCACCCGTTGGGTTACATTATCGAAGTTTTCATACGGATCCCTAAATTTTTTGAAAATATTCTATAGCCTATGTTCATCAGGGATAATGTAGAATTCTAATGGTGAAATAATTTTTGAAATCGGTCCAGTAGTTTCGGAGCCTATTCGATGCAAACAAACAAACAAACAAACAATCAAATCTTTCCTCTTTATAATATTATTATTATTATGGTATAGACTACATAAAGAATTCAAATAGATATATTCTTATAACTTTGGACTATTCTCTATATAAACATGCTAGATAAAAGAATATGCGAGGCCATACATAAAAAAAACCGGCCAAGTGCGAGTCGGACTCCCGCGCGAATGGTTCTATAAAAAACCGGCCAAGTGCGAGTCGAACTCGCGCACGAAGGGTTCCGTACCATTATCTATAAAAACGGCAAAAAAACACGTTTGTTGTATGGGAGCCCCACTTAAATATTTATTTTATTCTGTTTTTAGTATTTGTTGTTATTGCGGCAACAGAAATACATAATCTGTGAAAATTTGAACTGTCTAGCTATCACGGTTCATGAGATATAGCTTTGTGACAGACAGACAGACAGACGGACAGCGAAGTCTTAGTAATAGGGTCCCGTTTTTACCCTTTGGGTACGGAACCCTAAAAACGGCCAATAAATTTCGTTTGTTGTTCCACTTAAATATTTATTATATTCTGGTTTTGGTATTTGTTGATAAAGCGGCAACAAAAATACATCATCTGTGAAAACAACTGTCTAGCTGTCACGGTTCATGAGATACAGCCCGGTGACAGACATACGGTCAGCGGAGTCTTAGTAATAGGGTGCTGTTTGTGTGCGGAACCCTAAAAAACATCAAAAAACACAAAAAAATAGAACCTCCACTTCTCGTCGGTGTGGTGGTTTGAATATGTTTCAAAATTAAGTTTAACCTTATTACCACCCTAAGTGTGATATAGGTATATTTTCATTAGATTTGTTACGTAATACTGTGGTTAAAGGAAAGGTCTTAGTAAAAACAGGAATATCGCACCCTTGGGAAGCCATGATTCGACCTTTCGGTACAGTTTATGGCTGTCCATTTCTTTATCATAATTTTTTTACGGCTTGGATAAAATCTGGTGACAATTCAACTTAACAAAATGTATTTAATAACTGTTTACCTTAATGATGCATTTATCCTGTTTATAGGACCTGATTCTTTTAAATGTGTAAGAGGGTGGTTGCTACGTATTATTCATTCTTTGATTAAGTATATTTTTATAATATATTGTTCATAAGTCTTATCTGAAATAGATAAGACCGCCTATAGTACAGTATTGCTCTAGTTTAAGTTTCTGTGTTTTTTTATTATTATTGGTGTACCAATAAAGCATTTTCATTCGTTCATTCATTCATTCATTCATTCAAATGTGACGGGCAGCAAACTCGTCAGCAAATATGTGAAATGTCATTGTTATTACTTTTCATTATCGCCCGGTGTGATGAGGCTACAGACGCTACGTGCGTGCTACGCGCTACGCGGACGTGCTACGGTACTATGCTATATTTCGAGAATCGGATTTCCAACTCGACAGTCGGCAAATACTCGCAGGTACATTGGCAAATACTCGTAGGTACATTAGACTATGATTTGTAAAGAGAATTCAGTTACGTAGAGGGCAACTACTCGACTGAGATACGTGTGTTTCATGCAGAACGAAATAAATGTTTGCATGATCTTTCGGGGTTGCGAGTTGCGTAGCTTGCCTAGTCATTCGTTACAGATCAACTTAGTTAAGCAACCTTCAGTGACTGACCACTATTAGTATTAACAATTGAGCACTTCCGTGGTTCGGGAAGCACGTTAAGATATGGATCCCAGTCATTAAGGCCGTCACCAGATATGGCCCCAAACTTGCTTTTCATGCAAATGTGTTTTTTTTTCTTAGGATTTATTATAAAGATTGTACTTCTCAGTTCACTGTGGTGAAGTGGCAGTTATTTTTGATAACCAGCAATAAGAACATGATTGTTACAAAAACAACAATACGTTATAATAATATCAGTAGGTATTTGTTTACTCGTAGTTTGTGATCACAAGTGGAGCGCTGGCCGGCGGGCGGTCCTCATCAATATCCGTTTTGCCCGGGGTTTATTTTGACGTAGCCTTTGTCAAGGCGCCTGAGAATTACACATGAGTCAACTGCAGACGAGATAAGAATTCACGGAACTTAAGATAGTCCAAGTTATACTTCAAAGACATCAAAGCCGACCTTTTTGTACATCCTACAAATAATGTGAATATTTTATAGTTTACTAGCCGACCAGTGACAGACGTTGTTCCAAGTTTCCATAATCGAATAGAAATGACTGAATGTTTTTAGTCTGTGATGTCAGATTTATTGCATACCAGCGCCATCTATAAATCCATCCATCCAAAATCAGCCCTTTTGCATATTTTAAAGTACTAACCCTCGTATTCAAGAACGACACTATGAGAACACGCACCCTCAGTGGACGAAATCTTTTTTCATAAACATCACTTGTCTTTATGTGTTGTGCGGCACTATGGCGCAAGCTACCGTGTGCCTTTAGAGCTCAACTTTGGCTAGAGGCACACGACAATCTGCTTCTAGTCACACTATGCTGTGTCGCACAACACAAAGTGATTTTTATGAAAAAAGATTTCGTCCACTGTGGGTGCGTGTTCTCATAGTGACGTTCTTGAATACGAGGGTTAGTCTATGTTTTATTCTGGCATTATATCTACATCTACAGCAAATTTTGTCGTTGAGGCCTGATTGAGGCATAAACATACATACAAAACTCACAAACTTTCGCATTTATAATATCACTAGCGACCCGCCCCGGCTTCGCACGGGTAGCATGTTATTATACATATAAACCTTCCTCCTGAATCACTCTATCTATTTAAAAAAACCGCATCAAAATCCGTTGTGTAGTTTTAAAGATATAAGCAAACATACATACGAGGGAAGCGGAAAGCGACTTTGCTTTATACTATGTAGTGATTAGGATAATCTATATTGCTCGCTGATAATGTGGGTTTTTGAAAAGCGAACGAATTTTTCATTCATTGTAATTGGTTCAGTTGTTTTATAAATATGTTACCTCTAAGTATAGTACCTAGTGGTAGTAGAAATAAAGTTGCCAACAAACTAACACAATGGTTTTTAGTTTTTGTTATAGGAATCTTATGTGGTATTGAGTAGTGGGTTTAGTCACTAAGGCAATTCACACATATGATAGGATGACTCTGTGTGAATTGCCGCGCGGTCTGGCGGTTTGTCTGTGTAACGGCCCATTTACGTGATTTAGACGAGACGTGAATAATACGAGTCGTTTTTATTTTTTTAGTGGCATATAAACTACCTGTGAACGCATTCACAAGGACGAATTATAAGAAATTACGTTACAAAAATTCGAATCTATTATGACGAATGGGCTATTTGACAAAATTTTTAAAACTATTCTACATTATTCAGTGACTGTGGAACCCATAAAAAATATTATTTTCAATTCTGTTAAGTATTGGCCCTAAAAATGTTAATTAAATATTGTCAATTTAAATAAACCGCAAAAACGAGCGATGGCAAAGCAGGCGATGACATTTTGACAAGCATGTTTCATCATCGTCGATTCGACTAATTCTGACCGTTTTGTGTCACGTGACTGGCGTTTAAAAATAGATATAAATAAAATTAAAAAATAATTTTAATTATGGGTTTTTTAATAAAAATCATTGTTTATTTTCAAATTATTTTACTCCATAACGCTTTATGAAGGCATAATTTACATAGATTATGGGATTGCAACCTGTCACGTAGGGAATGCTAGCTACTGCAAAATGTGGGCATTTGCCAAATAAAATGTTTGGACGTGCCTCTGACTACCCCCACTAGATATCTTCAAAGGATCTGAGCGTCTGGAGATCTGAGAGGATGTCTACCGTGCTTGGGGATTACAGTCGTGATCCTATTTATTTATTTTTATTTTATTATATTAATAACAAATCGTCAATGACAAATGTAAGTGTGAACGAGTCGTTAGGTGTCAACGGATAACATACAAAATATTGAATTCGCATGGTTGTTTGCCGCTGGAGGTGCGGTGCGCGCATTTTAGACAATGAACTGTCTGAATCGCCTAAGGCCACTACTCATCGTCTCAAAAACCAACACAACACAACTACCTTCTGCCGGTTCGCTCGCGTTTTACAGGATGAAAATTATCTTACGTATAAATCCTGATTATAATTACATCCTTAAACTAAATTTCAGTTTTTGATTTGACTAGACATGATTTTTTAACAAACAACCATTCAAGTTTTCACATAATATTAGTGTGAATAATCAAATAAGTTTTTTAACAGATGTTTTACGCATGTACCTAACCGTTAACATTAGGTATCTAGCATACAGGAGCTAAAGCTTGCGAGATGAGTACCTAATAAAATCTCCAAATAAAGGCCTATTTACACTTTATGTCGGTCAAAGTCTCAGATTTATGCATACCCTGACGACCCTGTTCAACAGCAGAGAAGACAAGATGGAGTGACCAGGGCCGTCTTCAGCCTATCGCTGGAATGCCTAACCTACCTTACGCCCCCCCCTCAGCGCCCCCTTCCTTCGCTCGGCGGCAAATTCATTCAAAATTCATCATCATCATTTTCTTCTGCCTGTCCCACTTAATGTGGGGTTCGCACAACTTGTTGACAAACATTTGCGAAGAGGATTTGACTCATGTTTTACAATCGGCCGCCTAACGTCAACCCTCTTTGGGAATCTTTCATCGTGAATTTTGTAAACGCTTAGTGAGTTTGAGCTGAGTAGCTGAGTAATATTTATCGAGTCTAGGCGCCAACACCACCACCCACACATTGGGGCCCCCGAATTTGCGGGTGCCCCGCATCAGAGGGTCCAGGTAAAGACGGCCCTGGGTGTAACTAGGTACCTAAGCAGTTCATGGCGCGTAAGACAAACCTATTGTGGCGAATGTGGGAAAGTTTCGGATGTAGGCCGTAAACATGACTGCTACAATCTCGTAAAGGGTTGCCTGGTTGCACTGATGGTTGAGCTGTGTTCTTTGAATTGTATTTTTATTCTTATAAAAAATACTTGAATATAAGAAAAAACAGACAAGTAAGTTTATACGAATAATTATAAAACACCAATATGGGTACTCGCAATACACCTATCGACTAAACCAATAGAATGTTTAAAATTGTAGCAATAAATTAATTAAATGAAAAGTATCTAACTAGTCAAAATAACACTAACAATTTTTCTCTATATCCTCGTAAGGCCATTTTCTCGTCCACTTACCATTACGAACCAAGTAGACCACACAAAAATAGTGACTCCAGTCCAGCATATTATGTCAGTGTGTCGATGGTGTCATCCCATCTCGTCACCATTATAATATTACTAGCCAACCCGTGACAGACTTTGTCCTGCCTAAATTTCAATAATTGCATAGAAAAAAGCAATTACAGACAAATTCCATTTTTTTTCCAACAAACATTGTACTGAAAAAATAAATTACGAATTTTGGTAAAATGCGTATCATTCATTAGTCAAACCGCATGCTATGACGACTAAATGTTTTTTGTCCGTGATGTCAGATTTGTTGCACACCAGCGCCCGCCATCTATACCAAAATCATCCTTTTTGTTTTTTTTATCATTTAAGGGTTGTTTTTCGGATTACAAATTCCCCCTTTATTTATTCTGATTTTTAATCAACATACTACAGCAAATTTCATCTTAATCCGTTTTGTCGTTTATTTTTGATTAGGGAACAAACATAGCAGCCTTATCACAAACTTTCGCATTTATAATATTATTAGGATAAGGATTGTACATATAAACAACCAAAGGTGCTACTCTATTAACGCTTGTTTATTCTCTGCAATATTTAGTATCAATCGATATCTTCTCGTGTAAATTCGTTTCGTGATAAATTCATTAATATTTCCAGCGCCACGATTAAGTGTTGTCAAGCAGTAGAGCTCTAATAGGGCGGGGCCAATAATTTGAAACTCGATTTCATAATGCGAAAGTTGCGATTAACCGGTGTAGTTGCTTGAATAAAATCACAAAAGTCGGAGCACTGAGTATTTAATATTAAAAATGCAAATTCTACATAAAAAAGTATGATTTTTTTCTCGTTTTATTATGTAAATTCTGAATAAAAAAATAGATATTACTTACTGAAACTTTATGCATAATTTTTGAATATAGAGCAAGAAATTGAAGAGCAGAATTGGTAAATATCGCAATAACTTTGTTAATAATTTGCAGTAAAACACTGAAAATAAATTAAACTTTATGTAAAACATTGAAGATAAATTAAGCTTTTTTGCAATCTCGATGTTAGAATAAGCTTAATTTAATTTTGTAAGCTTTGATAAACATAATATTTACGATCCATAAATTAACCTTTATTAATTTATGCAGTTAATTATGAAATACCCCACTCAAAAAAAAACACCTTCCAACAAAAGTAGCCTGATATACCTAAACTCGTATTTACATACAAGCCTGTGCTTTACAAAATTTTCCTGTTATTCATATTTTATAGATATTCAATACTAAACAGAATGTTTTGCAAAAAGTGGCCGTAGGTAATTTCATTTAAAATCAGCAGAGAACAGAATTGTATGAACGATTCAAGCACTAGGGATATCTGGAGTGGCACAGAAACTTAACAGTATCTCAGTACTAGAGGTTTTTGACCGTACTGAGATAAAATAAAAATAAATAGGATCACGCCTGTAATCCCCAAGTACGGTAAACACCTTCTCAGATCTTCCGCGCTCAGATTCTTGAAGATGTCTAGAGGGTCAGAGGCACGTCCAAAAATTCCATTTGGCACATGCCCACTTTTTGCAGTAGTTAGCATTCCACACGTGACAAGTTGAAAGCCCGTCGTCACTTACAAGAATACTAACTGGTTTCCTCCTGATGTTTTTCTTCAGTGTTATAAGCACGTGTTAATATGCATATAAATTTTCCAAACAGAAAAATCCATTAACGCACGCCTGGATTCGAACTCATGATCTTCGGATTGAAAGTCGAGGTACCTTTCACTCGGCCAATTCGTCTTTTAACGTATTTTGATGAACAAAAAATCCGGTTATTCGGTAAAATCTGTTAAGTTCCCAACTCCATCTGATTGTAAGTTTTACGAGGTATCGTTTCAGCGGATCCCGTGTTTATGACTGACATGAGGCTCCAACAATTTAATTTAAACAAGTTACATGATACACAATTTTAATGTTTGTTGGTTCAACCATTAAAAATGAAAGTACTCTGACGAGATACGATGTACATCCGTTGTGTTGGCGTATTGGGATATGTGCGCTAAACGGTAAATATATAAAAATATTCGTGGACATTTCACACATCCGATAGTAGATAGATCGTTCCTTATCAACCAAGTCTTTCCTGTAGATGAGATCGACTAAGCGGAGAGAATAGTTCTAAGTAGGCACTATTCCATCTGAAAATATGTCTCAAGTACTATATCACCCCGTTAGGAAGTAGATAGATAGTTCCTTATCAACCATGTCTTTCTTGTAGATGAGATCGACTAAGCTGAGAGAATAGTTTAGGGCACTATTCCATCTGAAAATATGTCTCAAGCACTATAGCACCTCGTTAGGAAGTAGATAGATAGTTCCTTAACAACCATGTCTTTCCTGTAGATGATATCGACTAAGCTGAGAGAATAGTTCAGCGAACTATTCCATCTGGAAATATGTCTCAAGTACTCTCAAAAGTAAGTTCACATTTGCTTATCTTATTACGCGAAAGCAACTATTCTGAGGGGCGCGGGGAGTATGTCAGTCGGTAGTCTGGCTCTTGGGAATTTAGTCGCTATGGAGCGTTTCTCTGGTGCGGACCGTGCGTTGTGCGTACGTGAGTTTTACAAAAACGGTAATTCGGCGACTGTAGCGCGTAGAAAATTCTGCAGTATTCGACATATTCGTCACTTAAATGATGCGCCTAGCACTCGACTCATTGCAAAATGGGTTGAGAAGTTTGAAGAGACTGGGTCAACTCTGGAGAAACCAAAATCTGGGCGGCCAAGAACATCAAGAACAGCCGAAAACGTGGACAGTGTTACTCAGTCTATTCGAGATGATCCAAACCTCTCGATTCGGAAGCGTGCTGTTGCTTTAAATGTGCACAGATCTTCATTATGCCGCATTTTACACAAAGCTGCACCCGTACAAAATTCAGTTGGTGCAAGAACTGAAGCCTCAAGATGCTGGTCAGAGGCTTGACTTTGTAAATCAGATGATTGAGCGCTTTCCAACGTTCACCAACATCTTGTTTTCCGATGAAGCCCATTTTCACCTGAATGGGCATGTAAACAAGCAAAATTGTCGTTACTGGAGTGCAACCAATCCAAAACAAAAACATCAGAAACCGCTACATTCACCCAAAGTCACCGTATGGGCGGCGATGTCGGCGCGAGGAATTATCGGCCCTTACTTTTTTGAAGATGGAAGGGGACGCACGCTCACAGTGAATTCAGAGCGTTATGTGGAGATGTTTCCTGGTTACAACCAAAGAACATGGTTCCAGCAGGATGGAGCAACTTCACACACGTCCAACAGATCTCTGCCTCGAGTTCGAGAAATTTTCAGGCGAGGTGACATAAATTGGCCTCCACGGAGTCCCGATTTAACACTTATGGATTTTTTCCTGTGGGGTTATGTCAAATCAAAAGTTTACGCTAATAAACCGACTTCCCTGGCACAATTAAAAGAAAATATCCGTCATGAAATGGCAGCCATCACGGAGGCTACCTGCCGAGCTGTCATAGGCAATTTTAGTGCCCGACTAAATGAATGCCGAGAGCGCAACGGTTTACATTTGGACGATGTTATTTTTAAAAAATAAATTCCCAAACAGTGTACTTCAATATATAATTTTTTCAATAAAGCTAAGACTTTTCTTTGAAAAAAAGATTTAAATGTGAACTTTCTTTTGAGACACCTTGTACTATAGCACCTCGTTAGAAAGTAGATAGATAGTTCCGCCTGACTCTGTATAAATTACCTACTTATACTTTTTAGGTGTTACTTTTTACCTAATTAAATAACAAACTTTAGGTGTTGTTGAGAAACCTGTTCGTGCTTCAGAGACGTGCGTGATAAAATTAACAGCTGCTACTTTGTGTACAACACGGCCCAACATAGAAGTCGCTTGAGTAAATTCGTAATACCAAACACTTCTGGACTGAGTGTGACTTCAAGGCTGCGTATTGTGCGTATATTTTATAGGTACTTGTAAAAGAACTAAACGGGACCCTATTACTAAGACTTTGCTGTCCATCTGTCCGTGATAGCTAGACAGTTGAAATTTTCACAGATGATGTATTTTTTTTGCTGCTAAAACAAACGTGATTTTGTTTTGCCGTTTTTAGGGTTTGTATTTATAGAAGAACCCTTCTTGCGCGAGTCCGACCCGCACTTGGCTGGTTTTTTTCTAGAATGTGCCATTACATTTGTGATTTGAAGTCGCACTCAGTTAGGATGTAATCGGTTTAGCGAAGTTTGTACTTTTCCATCATTACCGTCTTCTACGGGTATGTTGTGTCGTGCTGTACTAGGTGTTACTTATAATATAATTTGAAGACATGATTAGGTAGATACTTAATCCAATTAAACAGAGATCAAAGATGGTGTTATCATCAAAGAGTATTTAGTTGAGCAATACGATTTCGATGTACTTGTACCTACCTAATTTCGGATATTATTCTGCTCTATTTCGTCTGAGCAGTCTGAGCTGAGTAGTACCTTCTTTAATATTCATTTCTGTCAAAATACTAAAAATAAAGAAGGGAAGCACCATTAGACCATTGATTTCATAGCCCTATAGACGCCTAATGGCTTCATTTTTTAAACAAACAATTCTGTCGAGGCGTTGTGATGTGCGGTAAAAAATGCATTCTGATTGGCCGGTTCAATGCCATAGCCCGCCGCGGGGCGCGTGGTGATTCGCGCTTGGTAGTTTACACAAGAACTGTAGCCCATATGAGTTGTCTGACAGTTTTGCCTTGCATGAGGAGTCTAAGCTTTGTGGTCGATGACTTTGCGATCACAAGGATCACTTTGAAACGTATTAGGAACTAGGTGAAGCTACGCCGATTCCACGCGACCAAGCCTAGAAGAATCAGGCAACAAACACGGCTTGGGGTCTACCTTTTTTTTAATGATCCTTTTCTTAAAGCTATGTAGAGCTCCAGTGTGATGCCAATCGAACAAGGTGAAGGCTCAAACAAGAATAATTATTAAAAGTACTACTCAAGTACGTAAACAATAAAAAATAATAATAATAACAAATAACAATAACAACAAAAAATAATAATAACAACAAACGGTAGACATCCCCTTAGATCTCCAGGTGCTCACTTCCACAAGATGTCTGAAGGAGTTTGTCAGAGGCAGGTCCAAATATTACATTTAGCACATGCTCATATTTTTGCAATAGTTACATTAATCTACTAATAGTTAGCATTCCATACGTGATTGGTTGCAAGCCCATCGTCACTTGTATGAATACTCACGGTTTTTTTGGATTACATATTATTAATATCAAAAACAAATATTATTCAAAAATAAAACCAGAATCAGAATAATGTATCGTATTCAATGGGTCAACAGTGAGAATCACATAAACGTCATATATTTTACTGTTCCATAAAATTTTGTGAGTAAAGCCATAATAAATAATATATCAAGTTCGTCGATGGGTAAAACAATGAGGTATTTTAGCGTACATGTTTCATTTTAAATTCCTTTGTTGTTTTATTACGAACATAAGCTCTGCTTTTAGAAGCATTTATAAAGAGCGATAGCACTTTATGGTTGGACAGTTTGTCCAAACAATTGGTTGTTCTTTTTTATAGGTTAGATATCTTGTGATTTACATTCATGTGGGATAACGGAAGCAAAATAAACACCTTTCAACTATTTTAACTGCTTGTATTAATAAAAATATATAAACAACTAGCCGACCCGTGACAGACGTTGTCCTGTCATATTTTAATAATCGCATAGGAAAAAGCAATTTCAGGTAGCTTTTAATTTTTTTCCTACAAACCTTGTACTGATAAAATAAATTACGAATTTTGGTAGAATGCGTATAATTAATTAGTCAAAACTGCGTTGCTATGACGGCTAAATGTTTCTAGTCTGTGGTGTCATATTTGTTGTACACTAACGCCATCTATATCAAAATCATCCTTTTTGCGTTTTTTTATCATTTAGGGGTTGTTTTATTTATTCTGATTTTTTATCTACATATTACAGCAAATTTCATCTTAATCCGTTTTGTCATTTATTTTTGATTAGGGAATTCTAAAGCCCCTTTATTCTAAAGCCCGGCTTGCCCCCAGCCAAATATGTTTTTTCCAGAAATTAGAGCATTTAATTGAGAAACATCTTTTACTGTTAACAGAGTTCGAAGGTATTCGAACTTTTTTTTTGTCAATCCTAATACTAATCCTAATCCTAATAATATAATAAATGTGAAAGTTTGTGAGTTTGTATGTATGTTTGTTCCTCAATCAGGCCTAAACGACAAAACGGATTAAGTTGAAATTTGCTGTAAATGTAGATATAATGCCCGAATAAATAATAGACTAAGTACTTTAAAATGATAAAAAAACGAAAGGGATGATTTTGGTATAGATGAGGCTGGTGTGCAAAAATCTGACATCCGTGTTGACATTAGTCGTCATAGCAAGGTGCGTTACTCTATATGATTATCGAAATTAGGATAGGACAACGTCTGTCACGGGTCTGCTAGTTTTCAATATTTCTAGGGATACCCTGTGTATTTTGGTAGCTTATACCATTGACTAACCCTCGCTTGGAATAAGCAAATATAAAAAAACAGCCAAGTGCGAGTCATACTCGTGCACGGAGGGTTCCGTACCATTATCTATAAAAAAAGACAATAAAAACACGTTTGTTATATGAGATGTTATATATATCAAATACTTATTTTATTCTGCTTTTTGTATTTGTTGTTATAGCGGCAACAAAAATACTTCATCTGTGAAAATTTCAACAGTATAGCTATAACGGTTAATGTGATACAGCCTAGTGATAGACAGACAGACAGACGGACAGTGAAATCTTAGTAATCGGGTCTCGTTTTTACCCTTTGGGTACGGAACCCTAAACAGACTGGCCAGCAAAAGCCCAAGGCAATAAGTAACGTTTATTTGCACTTTTATGAACTAAACTTATTTGGTAATTTTTTATCTTCCCCCGTTATTGCTATCCCTTCCGTCTAAAGACTTAGCTATACGTAATTTACCGCAATATTTTGCTGTTAGAGCCTGTTTCCACGTAGCGGTTTTAGGGTTCGGTACCTCAAAAATAAAAATGGAACCCTTATCAGAATTCTTGTGTCTGTTGTTGAGAGAAGTTTGAAAATTTGCGCAGTACTTATCAGATTTTCATGACATGAATAATAGTTAAGACAACAATAAGTATTAAGATAAGACATATAAGTAAAATTATATATTGAAATTTATTTGTATTAAGTTAATAATCATATTTATATATGTATTATAATTAACTTGACTGTAAACCTAGATAACGAAAGTAAATATTATTTTAAATTTATATTTATAATTAATTTCATGCACGCTAAATGTAGTTAGGAAAGTGTAGTAGAATAAATAAGTATTAAGACAACTAACTCTCGAAACTGAAACAGTATGTTGATTGTTGATCCATGCACCTCGATTATCAACGAAAAAAAGCGTTGTAAAAAAGAAAACAAACGTGGTAAATTATTCAAATTCATAATTTGGCCCTTTTCCGCAATCCCAGTGCGCCAGGATAATATTTTTTCAATTTGAATTCAGTTTATTGGCGGCCATTATAGCCTCCTCTATTGCCTGTAGCATTGCCATTATCATTCAGAGCTCTGAAAAAAAAAGCGATACAAAAACAGTCATGACTTGAAAAGCTACTCGTATTATGCGTGTTCAAAATGGCCTAGAAAAACATCGCTACAAAACCATTTAGTATTCTTAAAAGCGGCGATGAGCTTGCAACCTTTCACGTACGATATTATGTACTGCAAAATGTGGACAATTGCCAAATGTAATATTTGGACGTGACTACAGTAACCCCCTTTAGACATCCTTAAAGATCTGAGCCCCTGGAGATCTGAGAGGATATCTACTCTACTTGGGGATGACAGCCGTGATCCTATTTCATTTCATTTAAGACGCTCCCAGTCGACGATTGTTTTTGTTCGAAACGAAAAAATAAATACTTGTGAACAAGCCACATCTCCTATTTTATAATGTATAGTATATGTGAATAAAGATGTACCCATCTTTAATCACTTCGATAAATAATCCTACCGACCGCTGCAATGACGACAAACACACGTCGGAGCGTGGTCCGCCTTAGCTTTTCGAATAAATTAATGATATAAATTATGTATAATTACTTATCAAAAATCTATTCTAATAGAAATCTAGATCTACATATTACCTATCTTTCACAATAAATCACAAGCTGATTTTAATAGTAGGTATATATTTCGATCATAAATTCTAAAACGTATCATTTTGAAATAATATCTTTATCGTGAAAAGTTTCTGCTATTATGTTTTCAGCTTAATAGAAATCTAGGTAGGAACCTGAAGTAATATACTTATAAAAATAGGAGATGTGGCTTGTTCAGAAGTATTTCTTTTTTCGTTTCGAAAAAGAGCAATCAGCGACTGGGAGCCTCTAAGAATTTCCGTTTAAAGTTGTAAATTGGTTTAATTGTGGTTGGTGTCAAAGTGAAAATAAATAATAGTAAAAATCCCGTAAAAAAAAACCCTGATTGTGCGAGCCCAACTCGCACAGATGTATTTTATCATTGGACGACTGTCGTCTCTAGCTGTTTTAATTGGGTCGTAACGACAGTTACAGTACGTAAGTACTTGTACAAACAGCATTTTTCGAATTAATACTGATCCGATATTGAATCTAGAGAACAAGATTTCCTGAGCTCGTTAGTGACTGACGAGGTGTTGGACTACCGGATATTGCTTGCGTATCCGTACTAATTCGGAAATTCGAAAAATACCGAGGCGTTTATCTTTAATCGTATTTAGTAGGTAGCTGTAAGTTTTCGTGACAACAGTAGGTATATCGTTGTACGACAGATGATCGTGTCTTTCTTTAAAAAGTCACGAAACTGGAAGGAAGACTATCTGTCAAAACGACGCAATGTGAACAGGCTTTTATACACTCCATCCGTTTTTTTGAGATAAGGAGGGTAGATGTAAAATTTTATGCATGCAGCTAAAGTAATATTATATGTCCTTCTTTATGATTGGGCCCACACGTATAGATGATGGATAGAGATTGGCCGTTGAGTCCGTAGATCACAGTAAGTACCTATTTACTTTCTGCAATCCACGGTAATGGGTTTTTCTGTTTTTATAGCGCGTATCTCCTTGAAATGTAAATAAACAGGTTTGGTTCGTTTCACAAGCAAACAAGTGAAACTTTTGAGTACGAGTATTTATAATAGGTACACAAAAGAAAACAGATGTGGATCCTTGATGATAGAATAATAATGGAATTAAATAACAATTTTTGTTGTTTTGTGTTCTGGCACTGTTTTATTTTTCAATGGATCTTTATCTCGTATTATATATTATAGGTACATAGTTATGTATAGTGCAGTGTTGTAATGAGCTAAGGAAAAATATAATTAGAAAAAACTGCTTTAAACTTGTTCTGGTATTATTTGTCAGTTTTATTTTGTGGGACTAAATGAAAGTAAAATTTAATTGAGTAATCTTTAGATTTTGACACAGGTCTTTATCACGTAATTACCGCAGACAGTCTGCCCGCGACCATGGCTATTGTAACATAGTCGAAACGTCGTTAAAGTAAATTAAAGGTAATTACGTGATAAAGACCCGTGTCAAAATCTATAGTTATGTCTACTAATCACGATAGTTTGTAAAATAATTGAGTAATCTTCGTGTGACTAAAAATACAAGGGTCTACCAAGCCTATTGACAAACTTTCGTAGTAATTTTGAAGACACAGAGCCATAATAGAACTGCGATAGCACGTTACCCAACCAATCTACATAAAACTAAACTAATTCTGCGAGTAGGTATGCTAATCTGACAGGAAACTATAAATAAGGCCCGTACACAACGTCGAAACTTACAGCCCCGTTCCCTTTGTTATAACTTTTATGCTTTGTTATAATTGAGAGGGACGGAGCTACGAACTCATAGTAAATTAAGATACTCGTTTGTAGGTACCCAAGTAAGAAATCATCGTGTTTACAGGATGGTGTGTCTGTGTGTGTACTGTGGGTAAACCTAAAGAATGTGTGGTTTAGATAATGTACAGCTACGGTTGTGTAAAGGTTTTGCTACGTCACCTACTTCGTAGCGAGCGAGAAACGTAAGTAATTTTTAAAACGAAACATTTTAAAACAGACTTTATAGTTTTTACGTCAAACGAACTGGGTTTATGATAAAGTGATAATTGTGATTTTATCGAAATAGATTACAAAAAATATATATGTGATTTTTTTATCGGATCGGATGTTTGAATGGAACTTGCACATTACGCATTAATAAATGACATGGACGATAAATAATACGCCCCTCTGGTCTCGGTGTAACTTGATAATAATGAAACTACGGAAATATTTGCTAGCTGTCGAGAAAGAGAGACGTGAATTATTTATCTACAAAAACTAACTTTGTACCCTATACTAAACTATTCTTAGGTATAGTTTGGTATAATATAAATGCGGTGTTGGCTGAGTGGAAAGTAGGTACTTGGACTTTTAATACGTTTAAAAATAATATATGCGCATTACCACGAGCTCAAAACGTAAAATTTCAGTTTGCACGTTCTAAATTTCATGTTGTCTTTAAACGATGTAGTCAAGGGAACCTTTAGATATCTGAAGGATTAAAGTCGTGATGTCAGTCGTCGTACCTGTATGAACAAATAAAGTAGATCATATTGATCCATGACGGAATAACCCATATTTAGACAGAACCTATATTCAAACAGAATGTCCAACAAGGTTCAAGTCCTACTTAAGAATCTATTCAAACGTTTCGGTCCTCGAACACAATATCCATCCAATTAAGACACTCGGCTCCACGGTGTGACTTTAATGAGGTGCCTAGGAACTATTAGCCGCCGTAAGAACAGTCTAGTGGGGCCAGTGACTGGCGAAGGGGGCGTGATGAACGGAGCGAGAGACGAGATGTCGATAGAACAGGCACCTCTCAACGGCAAGACCCTCAGCGATGCTCCCGATCACCCTCGTTCGAGCCACGCAGCAAAAACAGGAACTTCACACAGCCACTAGTTTTTACATTAACACGAAAAATATTTGCATAATACTACGCTTTTTATTATGGAAAGTTCCCCCGGGCGCACATATCAGAAGCGCGAAGTTTTTGCCCGCTTTTTAAAAAAGGTACGAGTATCTGTTACGTTTGAATTGTGGCACCATAAGCGGTTTAACTTTTTTCCTAACTTTAATTCTACACGAATTTATACAAAAGCCAGACAGTGATAATGTCTTCCATTTGTTAAAAGACGAGAATTACAACCGCCTCGCCGCTGACGACAAAAAAGAATAAAAGGGTTGTCTTTGTTGGTGGCGGAGGAATACATTTTATGCAACCGCTTGAACGGTGCACGTACATTTCTATCGTATAATCACGCTATTGTGTGGCCCTTGTTACCCAGTATTTTTTTGGAATCTATTTTAAAAGGAGTGTTTGGGATTTTATATCTTTTCGAGCTTTGCGTGCAATATTTAAAGTGGGTTCCATACGACTGGTTTAAATCCATAAACGCTTTATCTCAGTCATTTTGCCTTTTAAGGGTTAGTATTACCATTATCTTATTTGTGGTATTTCTTGGAGAGAACATACTATACTATTCATCATTATATATTTAGCTACGAAAAAGATACACAGGCTCAACAAATATGGAAAGTCAATATGTTTTCAGGCACTTCGGGGTAAAATTGTTCGCTGATATAAGGCAGGCTCGTCCACAAAGGTGTCCGAACGAAAACACCCCGAAGCGGCCGGATATTGTGCCTAAGCCATTTCTGCGCGAAACCTCGATACGGTCCCATCTGTGACATAATTAATACCTACCGAGAATCCAGTTCTGTAAATCTTTATTGATTTTTTTATAATGTTGTATTCTAGGTGCATAATCAAATAGTATTTTTGCAAATACAATGATGTCTTTCACGACGCTAGTTATTTTATATCAGACTAGCAGTCTGCCCCGGATTTGCACGGACATGAATGAAGAAACGTTTGATAGATGGTCTCGTCGCCTTCGAGTGAGCATGGTGGGAGTCCTCGAGGATTTCTGGGAAATCTTTGCCCAGCAGTGGGACGAAAAAGCTTGCAAAAAATACAGTTTATAAAAATATTAATTTTATAATAGTAGTGTTCGTCCGTTCCATACTACAGTGGAAAGAGCGTAAACTAAGTAATAAGTAAATAATAAATAAATTATTACAACAACGGGAAGATACTCACGTAAATGATAAATTGTCAATGAGGACACCGACAATGTTACAACTCACGAAAGTTTTGAAAGTGAAATAAATAAATAGTAATAAATAAATAATAATAAGTAAATAATAACTAAGTAAGTATAAAGTAAGTATTAGGTAACCAGCGGTCCAATGGCCCGTCGAACCTCTGATATGTCGCTTCAGCATCCTGTCGAACATTTGACTTGTCGATCTAACGACCCGTCGAGCTAGTGACATGTCGTTGTCGAGCCTTGTTTGTCAAACCTGCGACATGCAGACTTTTCTTCAAAACAATATGTTAAGACGAGTTATAAATGTTTTTGATGAATGCAGAATCGTTTTTTAGTTTTGTTTTTCATGACAAAGATAACTTAAGGATATATATAATCTAGATAAATTACAGACAGAAACACGATTGGTGATACTTTTCTCGATAGATATATTTTCCAAAGTTGGCTCTTCAAAAACACTAGTTTCTTTTTTAATCAAAACTATGAATAGCTAAACAGTTCATTGTATATAATTCGTTAGATAATCATACTAGCTAAGTAAATTACAGACAGTTTCTTTTTAAATTTGATGATTTTCAAGATAATGCAGTTTTATCACTTTTTCCGTCTTATCCGGGTAGACTCAGCCCATTCAAAAAGTTAAAAATTTCACTTATCACCTTAAGTTCACGTCGCTTATTTGTAAAGCAACAGTGTTTTAACTTTTACGAATACTTGACATTGACAATATTGCCCTAGATGCCATGAAAAACACCTAAACTTTTATTTATAATACTTGGACTAAAATTCAGCGTAGTAATGAAAATATTCCCAAAAGTAGCCGTAAACTGCGGAAAATGGAGTCATGAATAACTTTATTGCGATTGAATAATATAAATTATATTGTAGCAGCATTTTATTTATTTATCGCTATGAATTTAATTAATTATACTTATTATGTAGTCGAATACGGTTACAATAAAAAAACGTACCCAAAAATGGTTTCAAGAGGAAGTCCAGAGATAGAGTACCCTTAGAGAAACCCGGATCACCCCTATGTTTAAAATAAGTTAAGTGATTTTTTACCATTGAAAATACATACTTCACTCTTATTGATTTTTTAAAAGTATGTCCGTATAGTACATCTTTATTAAGCTCTCTCTCGGTCACAAAACGGCTCTAGTGGAAGATCAGCGTAGATTGTTCACGATCTACATTGCTGAACTGGAGACCATTTTGTAACAATATTTTATTTTTATTTTGGTTTCTTAATCTTTTTTGTTGTTTTAAGATATTATTGACTGGCCGACCCGTGACAAACTTTGTCCTGCCTAAATTTCAATAATTGCATAGAAAAAAGCAATTTCAGACCACTTCCAATTTTTTTCCCAACAAACCTTGTATGTACTGATAAAATAAATTACGAATTTTGAAATTATGAACAAACATAGCAGCCTTATCACAAACTTTCGCGTTTATAATATTATTAGGATTTACTTTTTACTGTGTATCCAACATACATATGTTTATATTGTTACAAATAAAGTTTTATTATATTATTTTCTATTCTATAATATATTCAATAAAATCACAAGGATTAGGGAAAATACTTAGCTTATTATTCAGTTTACAAACGAAACCCAAATATCTAAATCGTTTTAATAGTAACTCATGGTCGAGAGCATGGCTAAAGTTTTTTGCCTAAGCTTGAGCAGGTCGTCTGATAGAAATCGTTTATTATTTTTCAAACTATCTTGATTAGTAGACATAACTATGGATTTTGACACGAGCTATTGTAACATAGCCGAAACGTCGGGAAAGTAAATCAAAGGTAATTACGTGATAAAGACCCGTGTCAAAATCTATAGAAATCTTTTAGTATTAGAGACCTTTATTGTAACATACATAATTTATTTGTGACTAGCCGGCCCGTTACAGACGTTGTACTGTCAAATTTCAATAATCTAATAGTAAAGACTGAATTTATTTAGCCTGTGATGTCAGATATGTTGCACACCAGCGCCATCTATACAGAAATCATCCCTTTATCGTTTTATTATTGTTTTGGGGATGTTTTTCATATTCTATGTCTATGTTTTATATCTACATCTTCAGAAAATTTTAACTAAACCCGTTTTGTCGTTTAGGCCCGGTTGAGGCACAAACATACATACAAGCTCACAAACTTACACATTTATAATATTATTAGGATTGCTTAAATTGTGTTACAATAAAGAATATTTCATTTCAACTTTGGGATCGAGTATAGATGAGTTTCGAACCTAACGCAAAAATTATTCACATTACATTTACTTATTTGTATTATTAGGATACTAGCTGACCCGTGCCCGCTTCGCTGTGCGTAAGACATTTCTAATACCATCGTGGACTTTTTTTTTAGACGTTTTTAAGGTATACAATACTGTAGTACATTATTTTGATATATCTTGTGGGGTTCAGCCAGCATTTGCAATGTAAGCGCAAAAAATGTGTTTATTTACGACATCACATTAGAAACCTCTAAAATTATCAGTGTTTCTCTACTATATTATGCATGTATTATACATATAAACCTTCCTCTTAAATCACTCTATTTATAAAAAAAACCGCATCAAAATCCGTTGTGTAGTTTTAAAGATAGAAGCAAACATACATACATACATATTACATATTACATACAGACGCGGGAAGCGGAAAGCGACTTTGCTTTATACTATGTAGTGATTATTTTCTACAATAACTTAGACCATTTTTAGTAATTAATCGGCTTGAATTAATATAATTAGAACCGCAGCCTTGAAAGTTCATCACACCGAATCGGAAATCTGTATCAAAGGGATTTAATTTATGAGATTTTATTTCCCTGCTTTATTTTATTCCTCCTGAGAGGTGCTCGCCGGATTATATTCACGATATTACTTAACAGATTTTAGTTGAGCGACATAGAATTGAATGAAAGCTTCGTAATAACGTTTATTTAAGCTGAAGTTCCAACAAAAGCGATTTAGTTAAAATAAGCATATTTTTTATATCAAAATTAAATCTTTCTTTTTAGGCTTCCGTACCCAAAGGGTAAAAACGTAAGACTTCGCTGTCCGTCTGTCTGTCCGTCTGTCCGTCAGTCTGTCACAAGGCTGTATCTCATGAATCGTGATAGCTAGACAGTTGAAATTTTCACAGATGACGTATTTCTGTTTCCGCTATAACAACAAATACTAAAAACAATAAAATAAATATTGAAGTGGGACTCCCATACGGAACACTTCTTGCGTGAGTACGACTCGCACTTGGCCGGTTTATTAAAGGTTATATTGAGAGATATAGTTCGCACTAGGTTTTTTTAATTATGTATTATCATAATAGTCATCGCAATTTCATAAACGAGAGCTTTACCATCACTCTAATGAAATTTAAACTTTGAGGATAAAAACGAATGTCCCATGGGAACTGTTTTTTTTCCGAACTTTTTACTTACTTTTTCTGAGTTTGCCTTTTTAAACGATCAATTTGCCCGTCAATGTGTTCTCTCGTAAATATTGTCAATTTCGATGAGTTGTCTCGGGAGTAGGTACTATAAACACAAAAAAGAATGATGGCCGAATGGGAGGTAACCTGACTTTCAATCTGAAGGTTCGAATCCCGGCGTGCATTAATGGATTTCTCTGTTCGAATGCGCATCAAAAACACGTGCTCATCGTTTTTTTTGTTGTATTCGTTATTATCAGGAAAAGGTTTTTATGAAAAAAATAGTTTGACAGGACAAAGTCTGTCGGGACAGATATATATATATAATATATTATACATATTCCATCAAAAACACGTGCTCAAAACGGTGAAGGAAAACATCGTGAGGAAACCAGTTAGTATTCTTATAAGCGGCGATGGGCTTGCCACCTATTACGTATGGAATGCTAACTACTGCAAAATGTGGGCATGTGCCAAATATAATGTTTGGACGTGCCTCTGACTGCCCATTAGTCATCTTAAAGGATCTAAGCGCCTGGAGATCTAAGAGGATGTCTACCGTACTTGGGGATTACAGTCGTGATCCTGTTTTTTACACAGAACACTCGTAATATGTGGGACCAGGCTCTAATGGTGGATTACGTTGACCATTTTAGGCTAAAGATAAACCATTCTGAATACTCTTTACCAAAGTCTTTACAATCCAAATTAATTTACACGCTCCGGAGATACCAAACAGGTTCAACATATAAAAAACAAATTAATGTTTTGTGCGCAATCCTTTTTGTGTAGATGTTTTGTGCAAAGTCAAAGGGCTTGTTTCAATAAAATCACAAGGATCACTTTGAAACGTCTTAGAAGTTAAGTGAAACTACGCCGGTTTCACGTGGAGCACGATGGAAATGTTCCGTCCAATAAAAAAGTCAAGATACAATATTAGTTTTATGAGGAAACTATTAGTCCTACATAAAATTTAAATAAACCCGACTTTGTATATAATATTCTCTACATAATATTAAAAAAAACATCAAAATCCGATAACCAGGTCATACTCTTACATAATAAAAAATCGTCTCGGACTCGCGAACGAAGGGTTCCGTCTATAAAAAATGGGAAAAAATCACGTTTGTTGTATGGAAGCCCCACTTAAATATTTATTTTATTCTGTTTTTAGTATTTGTTATTATAGCGTCAACAGAAATACATAACCTGTGAAAATTTTAACTGTCTAGCTATCACGGTTCATGAGATACAGCTCTGTGACAGACAGACGGACAGCGAAGTCTTAGTAATAGGGTGCCGTTTTTAACCTTTGGGTACGGAACCCTAAAAAAAGCTAAAAGTATAATGTGCACGTCGTATTTTGAACCTCCTTTTTTTGTCAGTTGAAAAAATAGCTTAAACCAGTACCTTTTTGAATATCTACTTAGTACGAGTAAAAATGCGTGTAAACAATCTATACCGGAAACACGGCTGCTTCACGACACTCAAATTAGAATCCGTGGAACCTTTCCTACTAATTACCTTTTGTGTCTACTTTGTAACATCAAATGAAACGCAGATCTTTTTTATTACGGTTGTTCAGTAAATTTAATTAAGTCAAAGGCCTCCTTACTTTTTTCAATCTGAAGGCCAATTAAAAAGTTGGCGGGACTTGTAGCGACGACCAGTGGAGGGTACTTTAACTCGACTTCAGCAACATTAGCAGTAAGGTACCAACACCGAAACCTCAGAGTAACTAGTTACGTAGTTGATGTACCATCGGAGAAACTGATCGTACACAGCTGCTGATTAATATAATATTATTAATATGCATTTATGTGTCATACGTGTGAAATCATCACTGTAAAGCTTTTGAATTTTTTATGCTGTACGTGGTGTGTACAAGTCGATATAACTAGTATGTATATATAGGTATCAAGTTATTAGAAGTGAAAATCGTACCAGTCATAATTACGTTTAAAAAGAAAACCAAGGAAAATGTTTCAACCAATCGAAAGGGACGATATTTGTTTTATAAAGGAACTATTAGGAACTATTATCCTACATAAATACATTTTGAAAGTGTCTAACTTTGGACTATTCTCTACACGATAAAAAAAAACATCCAAGTCGTATCACCAGATGAAAAGATACATAAAAAATATATACGAATCCAATTGAGAACCTCCTTTTTTCATCGGTTGAAAATAATCAGGCATAGAGCTAGGGTTGACCCACCGCTCTGGTCAGGATAATAAAACAAGTAAGGTGTCTCCCTAGTCACAACACAGCATCTAAGGTTGACTCACGCCCTCATTGAGGTAATCTTGTGGGAAATCAGGGTAGCAACTGAGCAATCTGTTATTTCTTGAGACGCCAACGTAAAGAGATCTATTCAGACGTTGTCATCTTCAGACCGCACCAACATAACGAGGGTCTCGGCAATGTGGTCAGAATATTGATGTGCATTATAAATTACGAGATGAAGACTAAAGCACTGAACTTGTAGAGTTTCAATGAAAATATATATATTTGTATCAAAATGTATATTTGTTTATGATAATCATATTATAATACTTTTATAATTATATTATTGTATATTATATGGTATTATTATTTCAGCCATAGGACATCTGCTAATCTTGCTTGTGCTTTAAGTTATGCGCTTGGTGTTTCTCTCCGAGATCAAATTACAAATGCGGAGGTCCTTATACCTAAACGAAAGTTACCAACATAGCCCGGAAGATTAGCAAGTTGAAGTGGCAGTAAACAGGGCACCTACCCTATCGCTAGATATATTATATACTAGCTGACCCGTGCCCGCTTCGCTGTGCGTAAGACATTTCTAATACCATCGTGGACTTTTTTGTAGACGTTTTTAAGGTATACAATACTGTAGTACATTATTTTGATATATCTCGTGGGGTTCAGCCAGCATTTGCAATGTAAGCGCAAAAAAAATTGTTTATTTACGACATCACATTAGAAACCTCTAAAATTATCAGTGTTTCTCTACTACATTATGCATGTATTATACATATAAACCTTCCTCTTGAATCACTCTATTTATAAAAAAAAACCGCATCAAAATCCGTTGTGTAGTTTTAAAGATATAAGCAAACATACATATATACATATTACATACAGACGCGGGAAGCGGAAAGCGACTTTGCTTTATACTATGTAGTGATTAGCTATAATATTATAAAATGTTTGTATGTTTGTGTTTCAAACACATCGTAACGGCTGATCCGAATTATATATTGATGTAGAAAATTTAAACAAAAATAGTTTATTACTATAGGCAAGTTTTAAACAGATACCTAACTACCACGGCTGTAAGCAAGTTCTATATTAGTTTATATTACTGTCATTGATAAATTATGGCACTCGTTATCTGGAAAATGGAGTGTAATTAAAATCAAATAACCCCACGCTTTTTACTGACGAAAAACTTGAAATATACGAGCGTTACGACAAATTCAGCCAAAAGTTGAAATTTCCATTTGCGAGCGACTGTTATCGGGACCATTTATAAAATATACGCATGTACCTACAATCATGGCCGACTATGTTATTATATGAATATTTTATTTGAACGACCAATTGGCTGTCGCACAAACATTTGATATTCACTGTGGATACGAAAGGTTTGCTTAATAATTGGATTGTCGTGGCGCGGACGACAGAAATCGGCCGATGTGAATTGCTCTTAAGGCGCGGTAAGTTCTGAAAACCGCGGCCGAAACGACACTGACAGTTGACAACGGCAAGCTCTAGATGGCGTATGCTTATCGTAAATATTATCGACAGTTTTTATGAGATCGCGTTTCTGGTACCTACGTAGGCTGGTAATAGGCTTTACTATCTGGTGGGGGTAGTTAGAGGCACGGCCAAACATTATATTTGGCACATGCCCACATTTTGCAGTAGTTACGCATTCCATACGTGACTACTCAACTCGCTAGGTCACTGACCTCTATTATACAATAGAGGTCAGTACGCTAGGTACATGCCGATTTGACAGATGAACTATAAAAACTTGGAATGTGTTATGTCAATGTCAGTTAATCAGGTGCGCGCCGCGGCAAATCAGGATGTTTTTTTATGGGTTTTCAAAGACAAAAACTTTGTGTACATGCAATCAATGAAATAACCAAATAAATACAGCAAATAAATGTTGTCTGGGCATCTCGTCCAACTCTATTTTCTATTTGCCAAGTCGGAACGGTAAATATGGTAACACTGACTACAGACTCCATAAAAAAAAAAGTAGAACAAATGTTTATGTAAACAGAGCCGGCATTTTATATGTACCTATGTCAAAGTCAGTGCAAAACGCAAATCCTTGGCGCGGCGGAGTCAACCAATGCCATACATACAACACCGGTCAGCATAAATAAATGACGCGAATATTGAGACCGTTTCACAAGCCAAGCGAGCAGAAGAAGAGTTACGCGCTGGGTGTCCCGCCAGCCTCAACTGTCTGCCGGTCGAGGGCAGCCCGTGGCTTGCAGAAGGTCGACGAAGGATTCACTGTCGCGGAGAAGAAACTCGTAATCAGCGTGGTACTGCTCCACTGTCTTCTGGGTTCACTTTGCAGGCAGTGGAATTTACTTTATTGCGATTTATAATCATACAAACTTCAAGTCATATTATGTGCTCCGTGTCTATAGAAAGTTTATGGATGTATTCATCGGGCTTTTGAACAAAAATAGTCTACATAGGGAAGCACCAAGAAAAAAGAGCTCTGACTTTTTGTGTTTTTATAATATGTATGATATTGTTATATTATTGTGCTTCTATTATACTCTGAAACATAACTTAGATTGGATAAAAAAAACCCTACAACCTACATTGTCTCAATCCGGTATACCTACCTACTTAGCTGGCTGTAAAAAAACATGAGAAGCGATGATAACTTTATGTGATTAGAAAGGAAATGAAGTAATAAAGTGTTAATAATCAATATTCTGGTTTATTTTCATGTTTACAAACTAATTTCTATTATCCAGCTGTTCCACCAGGCTTGTTTTCATTGAATAGTTTCAGTTTTCCTTATAAGTAACACAGCTTTCTCCGGAGAATCTTTGGGAACATCCCAGAATGAAGTGAATATTATAGTCACTCCTAAAAATTTTTAATTAATGGTCAGTATTAAATGCTATATTGGTTTTAAATTTATTTTAGATTGTTTCCTAAACAAAACCATATCTTCATGTTTTTACACCGGAACTCAAACAAAAATGAATTGTAAAACATGATAGGCGGTACCTATACTTATAACGACGAGAAGTTGAAGCCCTTTTTTAGGGTTCCGTACCCAAAGGGTAAAAACGGGACCCTATTACTAAGACTTCGCTGTCCGTCTGTCCGTCTGTCTGTCACAGGGCTGTATCTCATGAACCGTGATAGCTAGACAGTTGAAATTTTCACAGATTATGTATTTCGGTTGCCGCTATAACAACAAATACTAAAAACAGAATAAAATAAATATCTAAATGGGGCTCCCATACAACAAACGTGTTTATTTGCTGTTTTTTATAGATAATGGTACGGAACCCTTCGTGCGCGAGTCCGATTCGCACTTGGCCGGTTTTTGAATTTCTAAGATTAGCGCTTACACTATGACGTCACATCGTCACGACCGCGACCGCGACGCGGGTCACGGCGCTTAGTTTTGTGTCGATCGTAATATCTTCTGAATGGAATGTCCGATTTGAGTAATTCAAAAAGTTATAGGTATATTGGTATTGAAACAGTTTTCAATATGAAATGATTTATTTGGATAAGGATTTATACGAAGGTATGGTTATCATGTCTGATATTGGTCAGCTTTTTTATTAATCGGACATTCCATTCAGAAGATATTACGATCGAAACAAAACTGAAGTGAATTTCCTGTCTAGTTCCTCCCTTATAATTTCACGGATAATGTCAGCAGAGAGGCAGTGGCATTGGCTTCGGGGCTTCGCGCGTTGCGTGACGTTATCGTATTCTTGGCCAATGTCCATGCGAAAAGATGCAGGTGCTGAAGGTGCGGCTGTAACTGTCGCAGGCGCAGTGCGGGCGCTCGCAGCCCGGGTAGGCTCTATAGTATATAGTAGTATATATATATATATATATAGTAAATCTATAGTTAATACAATTCTTTGTATATGGCTTGTTTTGATTAGTGATAGTTGTGATGCGTACCTCTAGATTTGATTGATCACAACTAAATATTTCCCGTTTTGTCTATTTACTTAAATATGAATAATTAATAAATAAATATCGCTGTTAAAAAACCCTTGCTATTCTATGTTGTTTAAAAATCGTCGTTATAATCAGTTTTTCAATATAAACCGTTTATTTGAAATTCAAAATGTTGTTATAGTGCCCACAACCATCGCTCTCACCCTACGTTAAAAACTAAAAAAAAAACCGACAAAAATGTATCGACCAATCGAAAAGTCAAGGGAAGTCAATTTTACGAAAATTGCATATATCCAGAAATCCCAATAACTGTCATAAGCTCTCTCCCGCTTGGAGAGCTGGCAACGTCGCCTGTAGCCGCGTGACGCAAAAGCACAGAGCGACAACGCCGCTTTGAAACATGTAGTCCACCGCTCGTAATAACTATTTTCCAATCTGTGTCGCAGCCCAAGCTCTAGCGTTTGAATAATTTTTAATATGATGGTAAAAATCCACAACTTATTTTTCCCAGAATAAAAACTGTCCTTTTGTACAAGTTTTATTATCGACTAGCACTGTTAGTATAATGTTTGTTTGTTTTTTTGTAACTTTCAATAATTGCAAGTTATTTTTCGACCATTTCCGATTGAGCTGAGATTTTGCATCTTTTAGTTCTGGTCACAATACAATAATATGGTGACAGCGAGCTGTTCTGATGATGAAGTCAGACGTTTTTGTAGACGTTTACAATTGTAGTACAGGTCGCTGCTTAAATACTAAAGTGTCACAAATCAAAAAATGTGAAAATCGTTTTTAGTGCAAAAACGTGATCTAAAATGGTCATTTTATATAATAAAAATTTGATCCTTTTAATTATAGCACTATAAATAACTAAAACATACAAGTGTCTGTTTAGCATTTTTGCACTTTGCAGGCAAACTTCAGAGCTAAACTGCCATTTTATCAATTGCGACTTGATTTTTGACAGAAGCGCACATAGCTTATATGCAAAAGGGCCACATTTCAAAAAACTACCGGTTTTTTAATTAAAATTTATATTCAAAAGTGCCATTTTTTAGAATGTGTCCGTATCGAGTATAAAATAAACGTATGTATAATACTATTTATTAAACAAAGGTGCCACATTTTAGAATGCGTCGGCTTTGAATATAAAATGTATATTAGTACAATATTGTTTTCTATACACATTTCAAATGCGTTTGTTTTGAATAATAATTTTAGTTCGTTAAAATATTGCTTTTTATACATAAGTACCACATTTCGAAATGCGTTTGCGTAGAATATTATTTTTACGTGAATTCTAATATAATTTATAAGACATAAATGCCATTTCTTGGTTATTATGTCAAAAAAATTAAACATGGCGACATTTTTGACTTGGAATCTCTTACTGTTGGAAATTACTGTACCTACTATTCAAGATAAAACAAATTTGAAATAATCAAAGAACTTATTAAGAAAATATTAACATAATTTAAAGCGATGTAATACGCTAAATTTATAAGCTTATTAATAGAGATAATAATCTATCTAATAATCGGTCATTATGTTTAGCGTTTGTAGACTACGAAAAATAATTTAATTCAGTGGAAACCTGTGTAAAGCTATGGTTATTCCAGCGGTGCCGTATTGACTACCAATACATTGTAGTGTTGAAATGCTTGTACAACAACGCCACCGTGTCAGTCCGGGTGCAGGAGCAGTGTACGAAAGCGATTTCTTTGAAGAGAAGCGTTAGACGGAGATGTTATTATATCCGTATACGAACTAAAGTCACCGACATACCCAAGAGGAGTAGCTAGTTGACGCGGCTGTGAGCGGGGTAGGTACATGGCTTAAAGAACTGATGGTCGTTGGGTAGAATGAATGGAAAGATGACCTGATAAAGGTTGCTGGGAGGCATTGGGTGCACACTGCACGAAATAGATCATTAGAATTGATTTTACGAAGAAGGCTAATGTTTAGCAATGGAATGTTCTATGGCTGAAATTATAAAGATGACGAAGTGATTAATATGTTTGAGTTAATAACAACTGGGTTGTGATTTAGGTACTCATTGATTTTTAGAAAGACAGATTTAGCAGAAAATATATAGTTTTATTAATTATTAAACACTTATATACTTGTAGGTAATTGATTTATGAAGCCTTTATAGTGACTTTATTATTATTTTTGTGTAGCTAGTAATAATGTTGAACTCAGTTTAGAGATCAACATTAAATTACCTCTTATTTTGCCCCAATAACTTTGTATAAAAATAGTTTTTGGTTTTTTAAATAAATAGCGAATTATTTTTAGTATTATCAAAAAAAAATATTAGCATGCTTTCGATATTGTATAATATTTGTTTTATTAATAGGTTTTTTACATCAGACGAAGAAGTGAAGGAAAAATCTAAAGAAAACTCTTATTTTTGTATAATATGTGGCCTTTTATCGATAACTTTAATTTACGTTTAAATATTTTTTTATATGCAAAAGGGACACATGTGGTATTTTACGCCAATAGGTTAAAGTTACAGCAAAACGAAAAATATAGATAGATACAGCTTAAAATTACGCTTCTAGTGATCCAAAACTCATAACTAATAAAAATAAAAATTTCTCAGAAATTAAAAAAATATTTTTTTAAAACTTTGATTGGCTCTTCTGGAAAAACAGAAATTTTGAAATATGACCGTTTAGTATTTAAGCAGCGACTGTGTAGGTACATTATTTTGATATATCTCGCGGGGTTCAGCCAGCGTTTGCAATGTAAGCGCAAAAAATGTGTTTATTTACGACATCACATTAGAAACCTCTAAAATTATCAGTATTTCTCTACTATATTAAGCATGTATTATACATAAAAACCTTCCTCATGAATCACTCTATCAATAAAAAAAAACCGCATCAAAATCCTTTGCGTAGTTTTAAAGATTTAAGCATACATAGGGATATAGGGACAGAGAAAGCGACTTTGTTTTATAGGTACTATGTAGTGATGAACTATCCCTACGTAATAAAGCAGGTGGCATTAATACTCCTTGGTAGAATAGGAAGTAAAAACTCTTTGTCTGTCAAAGTAATTTTTTTAAAAAACTTGCGTGTTCGGCGGTTGGCGGGACTATGCTCTGTGTCACAGAGTGGCGGGTAATAGGTAATATACCTATTAGAACACAATCAGCCACCAAAACGTAGTCTGTTATGTATGCGCCATGTTCTTTGAACATTATGTAACAAAAATGACAGGATCATTGAACCGATTCTTACTAAAATCTTGGGATTTATATAACCCGCTGAATATATTATTATTCATACGTACCTATTTTGTTCAACTGCGGGTTTTGCTATGGTTAGAAGTGTTAGTGATGATGCTGAACTATCATCCTTCGAGAAAGTTATACGAAAATCCGACTGGTCGTTCCAGATTTTTTCCAGAATTTTTCCCTACAATTTATCCAAGAAAACGTTGTGAAGTGAAAGAGGATTGAGAAAGGGATGATTAGATGGTTTGGGCATGTGGAGAGAATGAATGAAGAAAGATATTGACAAAACAGGTATATAAGGCGAGTGTGAAAGGGAGCGTTGGAAGAGGAAGACCTCGGCGTATTTTCCTGGACCATATTGGAAACGTTTTGAAAAAAAGCCGGGTCAAGAGTACTCTAAACCGACGAGCATGCATGAGGAATGTGATGAGAGTGAATGCTAAAGAAGTATGTCAGGATCGTAGCAAGTGAAAAGCCGTGATCTCTGCCTACCCCTTTGGGAAACAGGCGTGATTTTATGTATAAATGTATGTATGTATGATAAAGTATGTAGTTATGTAAGTACTTACTGTTTTCTTTGCCTAATATTTTTCACAAGATTATCAAAGATAACGTAGATAGGTAAAATTGATAAAATAGGAAGGTTTACTTACTGTTTTATTTCTCTTATATTTTTAGCATGTTTTCTTAGGGTACGTAACCATTATCTCTTTTTGTTTTTTTTTTTTTTGAAATATTACCCATCTTTTTTCAATTCGTAAATAATCTTTCCGACCGCTGCAATGACGTCAAACACACGTCTGTCTCTGACAGTAGTCACAGGGGTACTGACTACTGACTAAGCCATGGGCGATGCGTGCTCCGCCTTAGCTTTTCGAATAAATTAATGATATAAATTATGTATAATTACTTATCAAAAATCTATTCTAATAGAATTGTAGATCTACATATTACCTATCTTTAACAATAAATCACAAGTTGATTTTAATAGTAGGTATATAAAATATTTCGATCATAAATTCTAAAACGTATCATTTAGAAATAATATTTTTATCGTGAAAAGTTTCTGCTATTATGTTTTCAGCTTAATAGAAATGTAGGTAGGAACCGGAAGTAATATACTTATAAAAATAGGAGATGTGGCTTGTTCAGAAGTATTTTATTTTTCGTTTGGAAAAAGAGCAATCGTCGACATACAGGGCCTTAATTCGATGCCGGGTGCCGGCTACCAATAAAATATATGAAGCTTTTGGATTGAACCGCACTGGAACGGGTTGTGAATAGCAAAACAAATAATAATTTCCAGATTAATGGGAATAACGAAGGGTACTCCGTTAATTGTCTGCTCTGTTAATTTGCACAATTTTACATTATTATCGGCTTAAATCATTTTTATATAAAAAAGGTATTTTATCAGTAAAGGTATTATGTTTCAGTTGTGTACAAGATATGCTTGGTTTGGGGTTTTATGGCGCTATGTAAAAAAATCCATCTATATTAATTAATTAATTAATTTAGTCTCAAATAAATTGACACGATACTAGAACTAGGTACCTACGAGTATTAAAGTTTACCAAGACAAAATAAGTAGGTATATAAAATTCGACCTCAAAATTAAATGTTGTCTAGATTGCAATGAATACATTAATTTAATGGACCGTGTTAGGACATCTTTATTCACTGTCTAGCTTTAAATATCTACTCGTGCGCGACTTCATTCGCGTGGAACTAAAACGTTTTCTTTCATCATTTTGTTTCTAGTTAACGTAGAAATAAAATTATGAAATGATGTAAATATTATTATTATCCTCTAGATGGAAGTCTTATAGCCAAGGATAACTTATCCTTGGCTATAAGACGTTATAATTCCCATCAAAGTCTGTTCGGTAGTTTTCGAGTAGGTAGATAAATCGCAGTTATACAAACAGATAGAGAGATAGACAAAATCTTCAAATCGAGGAACAAATATTTTGGTTGTATTATTCGCTGTCTCCTGGACACGTTTTGCCAATAAATATTATGTATAATTATTGTTGGAATAAATCATTATTCAATTCCATGAAAAACATTCTTATTTTGGGTAATTTAAATCAATGATAATAAACAGAAGAAAGTTTTAATCGAAAATAAACATGATTATTTCAGATTCCTGATAATGGTAGGTAAATAAGAAAGAAGTTTTTTCACAAGTTCTTACATTAGGTCATTAGATTAGGACATTATTATAAATCTAAAAGCTTTCTGGGATGAGTGAGACTGTGACACCAAAGTCAGTGTGAGTTTTAGGAGCAATGTTTATTTTATAACAGACTTTTAAAAAAGGAGGCGGAGAAAATAGCTTCTGGAATAATATGTATATATTATATATATATATTATTAATATACTCGCTGTCCCGACAGACGTCCTGTCAAACAATTTTTTTCCATAAGAACCTTTTCCAGATAATAACGAATACAACAAAAAAAGCGAAATCGGTTCAACTGCTCTCGAGATTTGCGCTTAGCAACACATTCAGCGATTCATTTTTATATTATAAATAATGTACTAACTGTACCGGCGACTTTGGTCGCGTTATGGTAGGTTTAACATAAAGGTGAACAGTATAAGAATGGAAACGATGTCGCAGATAGCAACGCTAACCTAGGCATCCCAGTATTGTAATCATAGTAAGTAGTTCAAAAACATCGTGTGATCTTTTTTACATTTTACTTGAAGACAAATAATAATAAAGAGGCAACTGTACAACTGGCTCAGCAATGAAAATAATCAGGCAAAAAGGGACCATCATGATATTTCAAAATATTTAAGATCCAACAATATTTTAAAAAAGTTGGATTATTTGCATTTTACAATTCGATTCTCAGTGACAGATTTGCAAACAACTCCCGGGAAACTCATAAAAGTTTTTAATGATAGGCCCCGGCATCTAAATCCTTCAATTTATAATCCTGGGTAACAAAGAAACAATGGTAACTAAATTCTTGCGGTATCTCTGGAAATATTGAAATTGATGGACGAGAAAATTGTAATAAAGGCTACGCCACACTGAACATGGTACGGGTAAAGCTGCGGCAGCGATGCGGTGTTCAACATGGCATAACATGGCAACATGGCATAACATGGCATGACATAATAATGTCAAAAAACCGATGGCAACGTCTCATCAAACAGCTATGTCTTAGAGCGTCTATACCTTTAGCTCACCACCACCTAAGTTGATTGACACAAAATAATTTATTTTTAAAAATTAAAAATAAAAGTCTTTAAAAACAATGTTCGACACAGATTTTTGACAAAAGTTAGGATGTAGTTTTATAAATCCCCCATATATTATATGAAACTAGCTGACCCGTGCCCGCTTCGCTGTGCGTAAGACATTTCTAATACCATCGTGGACTTTTTTGTAGACGTTTTTAAGGTGTAAAATACTGTAGTACATTATTTTGATATATCTCGTGGGGTTCCAGCCAGCATTTGCAATGTAAGCGCAAAAAAATGTGTTTATTTACGACATCACATTAGAAACCACTAAAATTATCAGTGTTTCTCTACTATATTATGCATGTATTATACATATAAACCTTCCTCCTGAATCACTCTATCTATTTAAAAAAACCGCATCAAAATCCGTTGTGTAGTTTTAAAGATATAAGCAAACATACATACATACATACGCGGGAAGCAGAAAGCGACTTTGCTTTATATTATGTAGTGATACTTACCAAATTAAATTTTTGGATGTACGCCTGGAAATTTTAGAGTCTATACAGGGATTACAGTTGTAAGTCTCTTTTTAGGGTTCCGTACCCAAAGGGGAAAAACGGGACCCTATTACTAAGACTTCGCTGTCCGTCTATCTGTCACAGGGCAGTATCTTATGAACCGTGATAACAGATGATGTATTTCTGTTGCCGCTATAACAACAAATACTAAAAGCAGCATAAAATAATTATTTAAGTGGGGCTCCCATACAACAAACGTGTTTTTTTTGCCGTTTTTTATAGATAATGGTACGGAACCCTTCGTGCGCGAGTCCGACTCGCACTTGGCCGGTTATTTTTTAGTTTGTTCTATTTGATTTTAGTATCGTTGAGTGATTTTTCGTTACATTTATAAATGTAGCAAATTTCCTCGTATTTCAAAATCGATCTGCGGACCGCTTTCAGTGTAGCGGAGCATTAATTGCGGTCAAAATATTTGCACAGTCCATGGCACAGAGATTTAATTAATACAGAATTGAAAATACCAAATGTGTCCAATTAAATGTGATCACATTTTTTGAAAGCTTTTAACATTTAACACAGTAACATTTTACACTTATGTTTTACTAGCGACCCGCCCCGGCTTCGCACGGGTAGCATGTTATTATACATATAAACCTTCCTCCTGAATCACTCTATCTATTAAAAAAAACCGCATCAAAATCCGTTGTGTAGTTTTAAAGATATAAGCAAACATACATACAGACATACAGACGCGGGAAGCGGAAAGCGACTTTGCTTTATACTATGTAGTGAAGTTGGGTCTGGCTTGGTTGTGGCTAATATGAAATACTGACTTCTGCCCGCGCGTGTCCCTCGATAAAAAGACGTAGCCTATTCACTATTCTTGGCATAGACTAGTATATTCATACAATTTCATCCAAATCCGTTTTGGTCGTTTGAGGATGTTTGTGCCACAATCGCGCCCATCATAAGCTAAATTATCTGTAACATATGCCATATTTTATTCTGAAAAATAATTAGAGATCTCTCGAGAATTGCAATCCTAATAATTTTATAAATTAAAAAGTTTGTGTTTGTATGTTTGAAAATCAATCAGTCCTAAACGACAGAACGGATTAAGATGAAATTTGCTGTAGTTGTAAATATCATGCTCGAATAAAACATAGGGTGGTTTATAATCCGAAAAACATTCACAAAAAGATAAATAATGCAAAAGAGATGATTCTGGTACAGATGGCGCTGGTGTGCAAAAAATCACACAGGACCGGACAAAGTCTGACACGGGTCGGCTAGTAATGTAATAAGGTATCAAAAATCTTCATATAGTACACCCGTCCGAAGCCGGGATGGGCAGCTAGTATTATGCCGGGGTCCCACGGCCCGCGTTTTCACGCGTCAGACCGCGCCAAGGCAGACGGACGCGCCGTGGGAACAATGCATCCGTGGTGGCCCGTGCTCGGAATGCTCTGTACGCGACGCGCCGGACGCATACAGACGGAGCGTCATCCGGCGCGGCCCGTCGTTTTACGCGCCGTTGGACCCCGGTTTCAGGTATCTATAACTATACATTACGTACGAGTTTATTATAAACAATTATTATACTGGTGTGGTTACAACGGAAAACATTCCTCATATTTTATCGTTGAATAACAATACCGCTGACCAAACTACCGTACCTGCAATTCAAATACATATTTTCTGGTATAAACTAGTGTTATTCTAGCAAATCCTTTGTTAACATAAAATGTCTCGCTACACTTACTACGAGTACAATACTCGTAGCACTAGTTTTGAAGCTTTTGAATCGAAATCGAATCAAATGCTTCAATAAAGACATGTCTTGGTATGAATCTTCAAGAATCTTAGTAGAGATCTAAGGGCATGATTGAATAAATTTCGTGAGCGATAATAAAATATAATATTATCTAGACAAGATCGCAATTATAACGGAACATAGCACGCGCTTATTATGGAAAGTTTGTAAGGGTGTTTGAATGTTTGTGGCTTAATCATTGGATTTGAAAGAAACTTGGAATATACACTTATATATAGTAACTAGCGACCCGCCCCGGCTTCGCACGGGTTTAATACATATAAACCTTCCTCCTGAATCACTCTATCTATTAAAAAAAACCGCATCAAAATCCGTTGTGTAGTTTTAAAGATATAAGCAAACATACATACATACATACAGACGCGGGAAGCGGAAAGCGACTTTGCTTTATACTATGTAGTGATGACAATACTTTAACCTTTTTATCCAAGTACCACGCGAGCGAAGCCGCAGGCGGAAGCTTTTGATTTATAAACGTAAAAAACTTGTGCTTTTAGTCTTTACAATACAATATAACGGTAATACACGCTCACTGCACCCAAAGCGAACCCGTGTCACGTCACATCGAGTTTCAATGTAAAATGAGCTATATCACGTTGGTTTAAGTTTCAATATAGCTAGTTGTGAGTAAATTGTGCTCCTATTAATTGGGATTTATTGGGAGTAAGCACTTTATGAGCTCACGTCTATAATCCACATCCTCTTTGATCTTTAGGCAGTCAGGATCCCTATTAATGTCTAAGGGGCCCCAGAGCCCTAAGAGGCACGTTCAAACATTACGGCACACAATATGAACAGTTAATATTCCATGATTGCCTATTGCTTATTGGTATAATACTTATCGATAAGCTAAGCCGTGTTGGCCGAGTGGAAGGTACCTCGACTTTCAATCTGAAGGCCGTGGGTTCGAATCCGGGCGTGCATCAATGGATTTTTATGTTCGAAAAACTTACAACATCGTTGGATCGGAAAACATCGTGAGGAAACCAGTATTCGTATAAGCGGCGATGGGCTTGCAACCTGTCACGTATGGAATGCTAACTACTGCAAAATATGGGCCTGTGCCAAATATAATGTTTGGACGTACCTCTGACTACCCCCACTAGATATCTTCAAAGAATCTATGCGCCTGAAGATCTGAGAAGATGTCTACCATTACCATTTACTTATCGCTGACACAATTATTTTAAACAAGCTTTTTTTGACATTCCTTGTTAGATTGTTATGTCGCAAATATTGTTGCTGTTGTACGCTGCGCTGCGTCCCGGCACGCTGTTACTGTCTAAAGCTCAAGTTAGTAATACCTAAACCTCTGGCCATTTTTAACATATTTCAGTGTGAGAATGAGTTATTCTAGGATATTCGTGTGCTTATCACTATCACTATCACTACATAGTATAAAGCAAAGTCGCTTTCCGCTTCCCGCGTATGTATGTATGTTTGCTTATATCTTTAAAACTACACAACGGATTTTGATGCGGTTTTTTTTAATAGATAAAGTGATTCAGGAGGAAGGTTTATATGTATAATAACATGCTACCCGTGCGAAGCCGGGGCAGGTCGCTAGTTAATTTTAAATTAGAAACTTGCAATTAAAGTAGAAGACGTAACCTTCAAAAACAGAAAATATTAAATTGGATCACGAATGTAATCCCCTGCAGTGCGCTAGACATCCTCTCAGATCTCTAGGCGCTTAGATCCTTGAATATGTCTGAAGTCAAAGGCATGTCTAAACATTACAATATTATTAAACTGAAATAGCTCTAATAAGGATTAGGTGTATATTCTAATAAGGTCGTGTGACCACTGAGAGTGAAATCGCAGGCGTCCGTAAAGTTCTCTGTGTAAGTAGATACCTACTTGTAACACTTACATACTCATATTCCTTTCCTGTAGGCCACTGCTGGAAATAAAACAGACTATGTAAAGGTGATACCACACATTACTCGTTTTTAAGGTTCCGTACCCAAAGGGTAAAAACGTGATCCTATTACTAAGACTTCGCTGTTCGTCTGTCAGGGCTGTATATCAAGAACCGTGATAGCTAGACAGTTGAAATTTTTACAGATGATGTATTTCTGTTGCCGCTATAACAACAAATGCTAAAAACAAAATAAAATAAATATTGAAGTGGGCTCCTTCGTGCGCGAGTAAGACTCGCACTTGGCCGGTTTTTTTGTTTTCACTATTTTTCAATCGCTTCGTATTGGTGTAGTATTGAAGGTGTCTCGATTTCCGATCCGATGACGGGTTTTCGTTTAACGGACGTGCACGAATGTATTTTTATATTCGAATAAGGTGCGATTTAGCACAGGCTTAAAACGACGAAGGAAAACTTTATAACTTAGTTCAAACCAACTTATGCGGCAAATGACTTGCAACTTGTCACGTATGGAATGTACTGCACAAAGTTAGCATAAATGCAAAATATAATGATGCACGAGTCTCTAACTACCTCTTCAGATATTTTTAAGGATCTTAGCGCTTAGCTCTCGATGCCTATCATACCTACTCAGAGATAAGACGTAATAGTCGTAAAGGCTATTTAAACTACTTAAATAAATACTTATATGTGATTACTAAATGTTTCTGTGTCTAGATTCTAATGTACTCATTGGTAATTTTATAAAGGCTCTGTAAAAAATGTTTTTATAGTCACTCTTAACGTGTCAACAAGAGATTTAAATGACAATTGAAGGGGTAAACTAAACAACATTGACGCAAATACACACCGTACACTGATCAATCGAGATGTGTTCTATATCAGCAAGCTATATAGACACATTTGACAGCTGCGAAATATCGAGTAGGAAAGTAACCAGAGATCTTCAATAGCTTTAACGGAAGTATATTAGGTTAAAATAAAATCGATGAATATTTGATGATTTCAATTGTAAGGTAAATAGAATTGCGATAGGGGTTTTTTATATTGCCCTCAAACGTCATTACCAATTTTCACCAATTATTTGCCCGACAGTTAAAATCTACAACGTTTTCATGTATATATGTGGTACAAATAAAAAATAAATAAATAAATAGGATCACTACTGTAATCCCCTAGTACAGTAGACTAGACATCCTCTCAGATCTCCAGACTCTTGGATCCTTTGAAGATGTCTAGTGGGGGTAGTCAGAGGCACGTCCAAACATTATATTTGGCACATGCAAATATTTTGCAGTAGTTAGTATTCCATACGTGACAGGTTGTAAGCCCATCGCCGCATAAAAAAAACACTAACTGGTTTCCTCACGATGTTTTCCTTCACCGTTGTAAGCACGTGTTTTTGATGCCCATATAAATTTTCGAACAGAAAAATCCATTGATGCACGCCGGGTTTCGAACCCACGACCTTCAGATTGAAAGTCGAGGTACATCCCACTCGGCCAACACGGCTTTTTCATGTGGTACAAGCCTATCTAAAACACGGTGCGAGAGGAAGCCTAATTTATTTCATGAAAGAGAAAGGAACGTTGAGAACTGTCAGTAGTAAAGCGCTGTGTCGAAACTGTATTCATAGCTTGCCAGCTCTGTAAATCCCAGTGCGGGTTATACCGATCTTCACAGCTACTTGTTAATTAAACTCAGCCCAATGGTAGGTACTACCTAGGCTATCCAGCCTCAAATTCACCAACACATTAACCCGCCGCTCTACTATTGTTAGCTCTATCCAAATGTATAGAGAAAGGAAAAAAAAGAGGAGAAAGGATAAAGGAAATCCTTTAGGCTTCACACACAGCAGCTATAATGTGATGATGTACATTATAGCACGATAGACTTTCCACGATAGACATTATAGACTTTCCATAGAAATCGTCAGGAGATCACACACGACAGCTATAATATATATTTTTACATCTTCGTATCTTAAGATACAGAGCGATATGAAAATATTAATTTTTTCGATGCATCTCAATACATTTCCGTAAAATATCTCTTTTCGAAAATCGTGTCAATAAGTTAAAAAAAATACATCACATACGTGATACATTGATAATTTAAAGCTATACGTCCCGGGATGTAATGTACATCATCACTACATAGTATAAAGCAAAGTCGCTTTCCGCTTCCCGCTTCCCGCGTCTGTATGTATGTTTGCTTATATCTTTAAAACTACACAACGGATTTTGATGCGGTTTTTTTTAATAAATAGAGTGATTCAGGAGGAAGGTTTATATGTATAATACATGCATAATATAGTAGAAAAACACTGATAATTTTAGAGGTTTCTAATGTGATGTCGTAAATAAACAATTTTTTTTGCGCTTACATTGCAAATGCTGGCTGAACCCCACGAGATATATCAAAATAATGTACTACAGTATTGTACACCTTAAAAACCTCTACAAAAAAGTCCACGATGGTATTAGAAATGTCTTACGCACAGCGAAGCGGGCACGGGTCAGCTAGTTAATATTAAATATAGCTGCCGTGTGTGAACCCCTTAATACTGTGTCAAAATAATTCGATCACCTCGACATTTATTTTAAAAGATGCTGTTAAGTCATTTATTGTGGTTGTGTTAAAAAAGAAAACTAAAAGAAAACCGACAAAAATGTATCGACCAATCGCAAAATCAATGAACGATATTCGTTTTTTATGTTTTTGAAGAAACTGTCAGTCCTACATAAATATAATTTAAATGGGACCAACTTGGGACTATTCTCGGATCACCAGGTAAAAAAATAAAAAAAAATAAAAAAAATAGATTAGTCCCTCCGTTTTTCGTCGTTAAATAAAAAAATGTAGGAGCGATCAAACATATTAATATTGGTTCAGCGCCAAGACAATTCTCTTGTAGCCCTTAATGATTTTGGTGGATGTTTTTCTTTTTATTAATAAACGAAAATCTAAGGAATCTAACGATTTCGAAATCTGAGTAAGTAAATGTTTGATACGGCAATCATCGGTTAAACAGTTGGTGAACAGGGTATCCATTCTACCAAAACCCACCTGGGTTATCGATAATGGCTGAATTTATCCGCAAATGCGAGCAATTGGAAAGTTAGCGCGGGCATGTCGGCCATAGAAGCAAAGGGTCGGCTAACGATGGCTCAAAGTTTTAATTAAACAGCAACATCTGTGTGCCTCGTTGGCTGACATGACGATTATTGTTATGATCACACATAACATTTCCGGGTTTAAGGGTGAGTTTCTACCTACGCGGAGCCGTGCGTAGCTATGCAGACAGTGGCGGATTTATCACCAGGCTGAGTAGGCTGGAGCCTAGGGCAGCAGAGGGCGGCAAATTTGGGTTTATTTTTTCAAACATCACTATTTATTTTAGCTTTTATCGTCCCACTGCAGGACAGATGCCTCCCTCACATCCTTCCACACATCTCGATCTCTAGGTAAATTTGGCCAATCACTTGATTCTGACAAATATCTTACATTACAGGAATTAAAAAAACACATTTATTTACTGTTATTAGGTCCACGCACATCATTCAATATTTCACCACTTAAAATTATTAACTAAATCGTTGGATTGTAAAAATAATCTAGTTGATTGGGGGGATTGGTTGGGGGGTTTTTGAATAGCCTACTGGCGGCAAATGTGTAAATCCGCCACTGTATTCAAAGCGGACCAATGACAGCGCTCAAATATTCGAGTTTGAAAATGTTGAGCGTTGTGTTTGCCCGCTCCGCGTAGATGGAAACCTTACCCTTAGCCCTAGTTTCCAAAGATCATTGACTGTTACGACTTACGAACGTCATATTTTAACGGGAAGAGAATATAGTAGATGATTTGATCTTTAGTAGCCGAGCTCAACGCTACGGTGAAATAAAAAAAAATATATTATCACGGCTGAAATCCCCAAGTACGGTAGACATCCTCTAAGATCTCCAAACGCTTAGATCCTTTGAAGATGTCTAGTGGGGGTAGTCAGAGGCACGTCCAAACATTATATTTGGCACATGCCCACTTTTTGCAGTAGTTAGCATTCCATACGTGACAGGTTGCAAGTTCATCGCCGCTTATAAGAACACTAACTGGTTTCCTCACGATGTTTTCCTTCACCGTTTTGAGCACGTGTTTTTGATGCGCATATAATTTTTTTGCGATCAGAAAAATCCATTGACGCACGCCGGGTTTCGAACCCACGACCTTCAGATTGAAAGTCGAGGTACATCCCACTCGGCCAACACGGCTAACGGTGAAATAATCATGACATAACGCTGCTGCTTTTTAGGAAACTCGAGTTTTAGTTACCTATAATAATAATTATGTTGGTCTTTCATATTGTCGCTGATTTCTTCTTCATCTTCATTTTAGCCACGCCTTATTAGCCTTAGCCTTAGCCAACTTATTACAGGGTAATCCGATTTAAATAATTCTGTTACCTATTTAAGGCATATTCGAGGAAGGTCCCGAAATTTTATATTTATGTAATAAAAAAAATCATCTTGCTACTTTTACAATATGATAAAACTGTTTTTTTTTGGATTTATGTTAAGCAGCAAACCCACCTCCGATGCATTTTAGCTGCGTGGATACATTTGTAACAATTACGTCAATTCATGCGCAGAGTGTCCGTGAGTTGCAGTGGAAACATGAATGTCGGGTTTGTTACAACACTTATAACTCAAGAACGGCTGAACCGATTTGGCTGAAAATTGGTAGGGAGGTAGCTTAGAACCAGGAGACAGGATACTTTTTAACGGGAACAAGAACGGGAGTTAATTCTAAAGCGATACGAAGTTCGCCGGGTTAGCTTGTTATATATATGTTCTTGCTAAGCGGAGCTTGACACACGTGCGTAGCCTCTCCGTGCGTTGCGGTGAGTTTGCGGCTTTAGGTGCAGGTCTGCAGTCTTCATCGGTCACTTCGAAAACCATAAAACTCTCCATTCGAAACTGTGACTGGGGAAAATCCTATAAGTACTGTCATTTCCTACTCGAGGCTCTAATGAAGTTCTTTGAATAAAGAATTTTTATCCGTATTCAACATGACATCGCTAGCTCCGCGCAAATAGCAAATATCGTAACATAACTAGCATGCCATTGTAGTAAATCCGTTCTACATTGGCAAAAAACTTCTTTGTAAATCTAAAAGGATATACTTGTAGATACTTGGCCTCGAACCATTACGACTCATTTTATAGACTGGTTACGTTAGCTTTTCTCATTATTCTATGTTCTATGGCTACCAATGAATGTCTTTATGGTTATTGTTCCACAAAGTAAGACGTGATTTTTTGTAATTGTAATAAAATATAAATAATTTAGTGCAACGCGCAGATGATTCATACGTGAGAGTAATAAAAAACCGTCCAAGTGCTAGTCGGACTCGCGCACGAAGGGTTCCGTACTATTATCTATAAAAAAACGGCAAAAAATCACGTCTGTTGTATGGGAGCCCTAAATATTTATTTTATTTTGTTTTTAGTATTTTTACTAGCTATCACGTGTCATGAGATACATCCTTGTGACAGACAGACAGACGGACAGAGGGACAGATGGACATACTGATAGACGGACAGTCTTAGGACGACGGACGGACGGAGTCTTAGTAATAAGGTCCCGTTTTTACCCTTTGTGTACGGAACGCTAAAAAAAGACAGTGAATATCAATTTTTATTTGTTATAAAACTAACCAAATGTATTATTCGGTTCAGTATCTCAAACTGTATTAGGTATGCTTGCATCACGCCAAATATTATTGTGATTAAATTCAGTTTACATTGCTGACTGATTGAAAGTGACCTGGAGTGTGATTCGGTGCGTGCCCAACGCTGGCACGTATCGAGCATTCACCGTCATCTATCACGTGGCGGACGAATACGTGATTTACTTTGGGCGATATTATAACACATATTGATTTTAAACATTCGCAGTAACAGTAATCGTTTGATAGAGATTGGAACTATGCAATAATATATGTACATTTGCTGTGTGCGACTTGGCCACAATGATGACAATTCTGTTGTGTCCGCCAAAACATAAAAATTTGCAATAATATGGCGATGGCTCTTATTTTTTTACGTAAAAGTATGATTTAGCGTAACCTCAAAACGAAAGTTCTTAAATTTTGAAATAAGAATTTTTTTACCTTTTTACATGTTGTCTAAATTTAAGTAATTAATCTTTAAATAATTTAAAACTAGCCTACGTTGCAGAACTGTCATCTTGAGGTTACGCGAGTTTAGACTTTATAGTAAAAGGAATAAGAGCGATCAGTTTTTAGGAATTATAGCTTTTAGTGTAGACACAACAGAATCACCACAAAATTAAATGTAATGAAACTTTAAATGTAATTTAATGACTAAAGCGCAAGAATCTTTCAATATCGAATGCATGAACAATGACGGCGCGGTCCGGCGAAGTCGAAGCCAGGCGAGCGGATAGATTCGCAGCTGAATTTACGTAGAAAGTTGGTTATCTGTCCAGTAGCCTGAGCACGAACCATTATCGTATCGACAACGTATCGTCCAAACCCCCCTCAGCTCAGCTAAAGAAATAATTTACTTACTATATCTATGCATGTCAATACTAGAGCGTAACTTGGAACTCTAAAATCTTCGAGGTAGGTAGAGAAATATCATTTTACTTTACGCTAGTGTATCGTTAGCTAGGGAGAACTATAACTTCGGTGGCGAGGCGGCTAAGTGCCCAAGTTCCCAACTAAAACGCAAGAGATGTCTTCCAAATGTCCAACGTTTGCTACATATGCAAACATTTGTCAAGTCTGAAAGTACACTGAGTTTGTGATACTCACGACAGTGACTCCTATGAGTGGAGTCAAGATTATGTTTTTATAATAACAACAGTTTAATTTCATTAAAAAATAAACGTGCCTCTGATTACCCCTCCTAAACATCTTCAAAGGATCTAAGGGCCTGGAGATCTGAGAGGATGTCTACCGTATTTGAGGATTATAGTCGTGACCCTATTTATTTTAATTTGACATATACGCTAAGAACTAAGAAAGGCCCCAATGACCAATGGAACAATGACTAAGTGATTACGGTCGCGGGCGTTGCTCATGATGAACAGCATCTGAATTATATAAATATTAAATAAATAAATATAAATATTGGTGGACATTTCACACAGCGCCATCTAGCCCCAAACTAAGCAAAGCTTGTACAATGGGAACCAGATAACTGATAGAATACTTATATACTTTTTTTATTTTTGTAAATACATACTTATTATACATATTAACACCCAGACACAGAACAAACATCTATGTTTATCACACAAATATTTGCCCTGGGTGGGGATCGAACCCACAACCTACAGCGCAGAAGGCAGAGTTACTACCAACTGAGCTGTGAGGCCAGTCAATATCAAAAGTCAGCAATACAAGAAAATAACGTGGTAATTAGTCGTAGGTATTTCTATTTAAAATGTTCTTTCTTCTTATCAAAATAATAACGCAAACCAAGAACCTGTTTTTCAAGTAAATCTGGATTTAGTTCACCCTCAGTCGCTTTACATAGCCGCTCTGTGTGAATCGCAACAATTTTCCGGAACATTTCCGAGCAGCTAACGAACGGAAACGCAGGGGACGAGGCCAATTGCCGGATAAATGCACCTCAATTACTATATTGCGGCAACATTTTTCCTCCTAATGTCCTTTCGGCTTTGGTCGCTGAAAGTCTTTATTTATATAGCGAAGATGCATATTATTTACCAATGGGACACCCCATCCTATCCTAATAATATTATAAATGTGAAAGTTTGAGATAAGGCTAAAGGTTTGTTCCATAATCAAAAATAAACGACAAACGGATAAGGACGAACGTATGTAGATAAAAATCAGAATAAATAAAGGGAGAACTTATAATCCGAAAAACAACCCCTCAATTATAAAAAAACGCAAAAAGGTTGCAAAGTAACGCATTCTACCAAAAAGGTTGAATCCCATTTTGTCAAAAAAATCTGACATCTATTTGACTACCGAATGATACGCATTCTACCAAAATTCGTAATTTATTTTATGTTTTTTTCTATGCGTTTACTGAAAGGGCAGGACAAAGTCTGTGACAAAGTCGGGTCGGGTAGTCTACTATAATTTTAATGAAAAACTTGTGTAGGTAAAATTTTAAAAAATATTGGTCACACAGCGCTATCTAGGACCTAACTAAACAAAGCTTGTACCATGGGAACTAGATAACTGATGAAATATTTACATATTTTTATGTAAATAATACCTTATTTAATTACTACAACCAGACAGAACAAACATCTACATGTTAACACAAATGGATCGAACCCACAACCTAGTTATGCAACCATCCAGTAGTCCCTTCATACGGCACGAGTGAGATTCGCACACGCTGCATTCTTGAAACTGCAGGATGGTCGCCTTATCGCCGACCACCTACGCAGTCTGTGACTGTGAGCTTCTAGTTTGTAAGATGTTTTGATTCATTCGTGTTGAGAATAAACTTCGTCTCAGACGTTTCAATTTATTTTATGTTTTTAATTATTTCACGTAAACTTTCGTGAGTTAAAGTTAAAAGTTAGTTTTTAAAAACTCTTATAACGTTCCCGTATCCTTTTCTGGCGCAGGCGGGGCAGATTTTCCGAGTTTTCACGTGGTTTTCGCGAGTTCCGTGAATTTTCCGACGTATCGGATCTGTTCGAACCAAATAAATTCGAAAAGTGAAGGTGATCAAGCATGCTGGTGACTGGCTGGTGAGTAGAATTTTCACCATCCTTTCCTCTCGTGTTTTACGTTGTGTTTTGTTGTATATGGAATTGAACGTTTTCCTTTATAGCGTTTTCTGGTTTCCTATTGTAGGGAATTGTGAATGTAGAGTAGGTAGAGTAAGTAAACAGTGCTCGTAAAATTTTAGGCATTGTTAGTTCTTGGTAATATTTATTAAAAAATATAAATAGCCAAAGATATAAGTTTTAGTTTACGTAATAATCAAAATATTATTTACATCAAATTGTGTATTAGTGTATTAGGTTAAAATAGCGTATTAAAAATGACGACATTGATTCCAAAGGAAATTATTGCTATTATACCAATATTTAGTGGCAATACACGCCTATTAAACTTATTTATAAGGAAATGTGACTATGTGATTAATAAATATCGCGGAAATGCAGAGCAGGACCTCTATGTATTGCATACTGTTACGAGTAGATTATCCGAAGAGGCCGCCGCACTTGCTAGCGAACGAAATGATATAACGAGCTGGGAACAGTTAAAGACATTGTTAATACAACACTTTGGTGATCCTAGGAGTGAGGAATGTATAGCGATTGAGTTAGAAACCTTAAAAATGAAACATGGGGAAAGCTATTTACAGTTTTGTAATCGTGTACAGTCTGTTAGGTCGGTACTAATATCAAAAGTGAACCAACTGTTAGACGTGAATGTTAGGAATAGTAAGGTGAGTATTTACAACAATTTGGCACTTAACGTATTTCTATACAACTTGCCCGAAAACCTTATCAGGACAGTGCGAATGAAGATGCCGCCTACATTGGAAAAAGCATTAGAGTTTGTTATGGAGGATGTTAACTTTTATGAGCAATATAGTCTCCGAAGTAAAATGCTGAAACCCCAGCATACAGCAAGCACATTAACACCTGTGAAATTTGGCAACCACCCTCCATCACAAAACGTGCCCTTCCAGCCTAGTGGCTTTAGGCCCAATATCAATGCACCCCCGCGCTTTAGTTTTGGTATACCAGGGAACAGTCAATTTAGACAGCCTTATGTGAACAAGTTCAATCCACAGGCTCCAACTGGTTATAGACCACAATTCATGCAGCCGCAACAGTTCGGTGCTCAAAGGTTTTCACAACCTCAAAATTTTAATCCAAGGCCGCAGCAATTTGGTTATAGGCCTCAATTCAACCAAAACCAATTTGGTTATAGGCCTCCACATCCGAAATTAGCGGACAACGACGTTTCCATGAGGACCGCACTTCCTCCAAAGCCCATGCCGACCCAGGCTCAACAACCTCAGGGTTTTCGATTAAACGAGCTCGATTTAGGTGATAACTATGGTTATGAAAATTATGAAAGTTATGATAATCAGGAAGGTTATTATGGTGACATGAATGAGTACGATGAATGCTATTATTCCCAAATGGAATCAACTACAGGAAATGAGCAGGAAAATTTGGTGACTGACGAAACAGCGAATGTGACTGAAGTTGGAAATTTTCACATCCTGGCCTCAGTAGAGAACGGGAAGTGATAAATCTAAATTGTAACATCAAGTTAAAACTGCCGTATATTTATCTTGCGGAAATTGACGGAAAGTTTATGATAGACACCGGTAGTACGCGATCTTTTATTAGCCCGCGAAAAGCTCACCAATTTTTCCGCGAGTTTACGTTGTGTGAACCATTCACGGTAATAAGTACTCATGCGTCGAGTTCTCACAACGAGGTCATTGAAATTCCACTTATGCCATCTTTTAAAAGCAATGAATTTCACAAATTTTATGTGTATGACGTAGACGCCCAATATGACGGACTTATAGGTAACGACTTACTTGTTCAATTGGAAGCCGTCATCGACTTGAAACAAAATAGGCTCCGAACGAAAACAGCAACTCTACCTATAGTACAACGAATAACAAATCACGTTATAGAGTTAGCTGCACGCTCTGAACAACGCGTTAAGTTACCTACGGATGTATTTTCCGGCGAAGCGATCATTAACTTCCAGAAATTCTGCGAAGGTGTTCGAATGCCCGCCGCTATAGTTAGGTGCGAAAATGGATATGCTACAACTATTATTCAAAACGCACTAGACACGAAAATGACATTGACAATTACAGCTCCGTTTAAGGTAGAGCCATTTGACATAAACAAAATACAAGTAAATTGCTATAATGACGTAGAAATGAAGGACATGGAAGTAGATGACATTTTAGAGGAAAATTTGAAAAGACTCAGGTTAGATCACATGAATCAAGAAGAACGGAAATGCATTTCTGAACTATGTAAAGAGTACAAAGACATCTTTTATAGTGATCAGCTTCCTCTAAGCTTCACTAATCAAGTAAAACATTTCATTCGAACAAAAAATGAAGATCCCATTTATGTTAAGCCTTATAGGCAACCTCCGGTACAAACGCAGGAAATTAAAAACCAAGTAGAGAAGTTATTAAAAAATAATGTAATTCAAGAATCCCACTCGCCATGGAATGCACCTGTTCACCTTGTCCCGAAAAAAATGGACGCTTCAGGTGAAACCAAATTCAGAATGGTAATTGACTATAGACGACTAAACGACATTACGACAGACGACAAATACCCTCTACCCAACATTACTGACTTATTCGACAAATTAGGCAAAAGTAAATACTTTACGACTTTGGACTTGGCTAACGGTTACCACCAGATAGAAATCAATGAATCTGACCGACAGAAGACAGCTTTCAGCACAGAAGCAGGCCATTACGAGTTTCTAAGAATGCCATTCGGGCTTAAAACAGCTCCTGCAACCTTCCAGCGTGCTATGGACAACGTCCTCCGAGGACTCCAGGGCTTACATTGCTTAGTATATATGGATGACATAATTATCTATAGTACTAGCATGCAAGAGCACATTAAAGACTTAAGATCCATCTTTGACAGGCTGAGGGAAGCTAATTTAAAAGTTCAACTTGATAAATCAGAGTTTTTACGAAAAGAGGTATTATATTTAGGTCACACCATCACCGATCAAGGTCTTAAACCTAATGATGATAAGATCAAGGCAGTTTTGAACTATCCTCTTCCCAAAACTGTGACTGAAATCAAGAGTTTTCTTGGACTTGTAGGTTATTACAGGCGCTTTATCAAGGACTTTGCCAAAATAACGAAGCCCTTGACAAATTGTCTCAAAAAACGAAACAAAATCGTGATAGACCAGAAATACATGGACGCTTTCCATCAGTGTAAGGAACTTCTAACACACGCGCCTTTACTTCAGTATCCTGATCAATCGAAGCCTTTCATATTAACAACAGACGCTTCAGCTGTCGCCCTAGGCGCAGTACTTTCACAGGGTACTATAGGTACTGATCAGCCTATTGCATATGCGAGTAGGACACTCAGTGAAACCGAGATGCGATACAGTACGATAGAGCGCGAACTTTTAGGTGTTATTTGGGCTGTAAAACATTTCAGACCCTATTTATATGGTAACAAATTTACTATCTATACAGACCATCGACCTCTCACTTGGCTAGACTCACTGAAAGAACCAAATAGTAAACTGACACGATGGCGATTGCGTTTGCAAGAGTACGATTTTGAGACTAAGTATAAGAATGGAAAACAAAATACAAACGCCGACGCTTTATCGCGTATTAAGGTAAATATTTTAGACGACGATTCGTCAGACGAATCAATGGAGGTTAACGTAGACGAAAGTGAACAGCGACTTCAAAAACATCTTCAAGACATAACTGACCAAATTATTAAATTAAAAACAGAAAAAGACAGTAAAGACGATGACGAGCCTATAGAAACTATAGTATTATCAGACAATTCTGATACAGAGACGGTTCGCAATGTTCTCGTATCAGAAAAATCATATCCACTTCCGCCGCTTTCAGATAGTTCGGTAGGAACAGTTCATTCAGCTGCAGATCTAGAGTCAAAAGGAATTCCTATATTAAATGAGGCTGTTGATACTAAACCAAACCAAATTTTAGTTTTTACGTGGTTTAGGAAAGAATTACAAGTAAAGAAAATACCTAGGGAAAAGCAGAAAGTTCTTGAAGTGTTTTTACCTATAAATGACGAGGAATTGGTAAAGCAGTTTCTTAAAGAATACATCAAACCTAAAACAAAGTACTTTATCTATTTCGAAGATGAGCAACATAGAAAAGATTTTAACAGTGTTATTATAAAATTATTCAAGGAAGGCATGGTTGAGTTTTATGAATGCACTAAAAGAGTTATATTTGTGGATGATGAAAATGAACAAAAAGCGATTGTATTAAAACATCATGAAGGAAAAACTTGTCATCGAGGGATAAAAGAAACCATGGTTAGGATTAAAAGAAATTTCTTTTGGCATAACATGCAGGAAATGACGTCAGCTGTAATAAATGGATGTGACGCGTGTCAAAAGATGAAGTATGATAGAAAACCGATAAAACCGACAATTGAGTTAACTCAAACACAATCAGCACCATTTCAAGAAATATTTATAGATATTTTTTCGATTGAAAATATTAGCTATTTGACAATCGTAGATGCATTTAGTAAATTAGGACAGGCATTAAAAATTGAAAATAAATCAACACCGGAAGTAATTCGTGCATTGATTAAATACTTTTCAATGTACGGTGTTCCCACCAAAATTAGTTGTGATCCCGGATCTGAGTTTAAAAATGAATTGATAAAAGAATTTGCTGATATGTACAAAATTAAATTACACATCACTACACCAAATAACCCGAATTCGACGAGTATTGTTGAGCGTTTTCATTCAACATTAATAGAGATTTATCGTTTGGCAAAATATGATCAAAAATGTACTGACGCTGCCTCAGTTATGACTTACTCTATAATGGCATATAATAATACCATTCATTCGACTACGGAGTTGACTCCCTTCGAGATAGTATTTGGGCATACGGACTCAAATAAACTATTTGATGGCGACTTTGAAAAGACATACACTCAGCAATTACTAAATGATCACGCAAAACGTACAAAGCACCTGTATCGATATATTTCAGATAGAATAGTAGAAAGGAAACAACAGGTAAGAGATAAAAGATTAGGTGAAACTGTCGAACTAACGCCAGGTGACATTGTGTACACGAAAGACATTAATAATAGGAAAAGCAAGGACAAACCAAGGTATAAGAAGGCTGTAGTAAAAGGTAACATATATCGAAACGTTGCTTCAATGCAAATAGGAAAGAGAAAGACAAACGTAGCAGTTAAAAATGTAAAACGCCCTCCGCAGGTGGTGCTTGGTCGTAGTGACCCTACTTCCCCAGTACCGAGCGCTTCATCTTCAAAGGATTGAAAACAATCCTGGGATATTACCCGTTAAGGAAGGACAAGCGTTCAAGGAGGAAGATAAGTGGCTTATAGTTAAGATTTTAGATTTAAGCGGTATTAGTAGTGATCTCGACTTTCATACCGTAAAGTATTTAGAATTTATTAGATTAGTGGATAGTCATAAGCCTTTTATAAATGAATTTTTAGGTATAAGGACTCAAGTAGAGTATATACGCGATACAACTGTAGTAAAATTTCGGCAGTTGGTTCCGTCGCATAGGTATAAGAGAGGGTTAGTTAATCCTCTTGGATCATTAATTAAGGCAATTTCCGGAAATCTAGACAACGATGACGCTATTCGATATGACTCTCTTATTTCAAAAATCAGTTCTAAGGAAATGGTTATTGATAAAAAGATAACAATGATCACCAGAATGTTGGATAATTTTGTGAATAGTACAGAAACATTACACGAAAATATAATTATATTGGATACTAGATTGAAAAATATTGAAGAGCTAATTAAATTTAAAAACTTTCAAGAAAATACCTGTCTTTATTTGACTCATGTTTTCAGTATGTTCGATATGTTTATGAGTATGTTTAGAACTATCTATATAATATTAAATGAAATAGAGACAGCATTGGCATTTAGTAAAGTGTCTGTACTACACCAGTCTATTATAAATTCCACTGAGTTATTGTATCTGTTAAAATCTATAGAGCAAGTAAACCACTTAGTATACGAAGCCGATGAAATTAACTTGTTAAAATTGGAAAGACTTATTAAGGTAAAAGCTTATGTAAAGGAAAACCAGATAACGTTCATATTGGAAGTACCATTGATAGAAAAACATATTTACAGTTATTTTAAATTGTATTCATTACCAATTTATAAAGGTTCCGTAAACAAAACAGTCGTAGTATTTCCCGAATTCCCTTACCTTTTGGTGAAAGATTCGAAGTACCTGCCGGTCGTTAAGCCATGCGAGAAGATTGCAGCGGATAACAATTTCCTGTGCAATGATGACAACCTGGCTCAGTTCCCAACACTGACCTGTGCAGAACAGCTCCTAGAGTTTCAGGAAAACCCTAGTTTATGCATGCCATACGCTGTTGATGTCGAGGACACCAAGGTTCAAAGGATCAGCTTAAACAATTGGATCATTTTTACGCGAAAACCAACCATATTGACGGAGAAATGTAGTCGTGACACTATTAGAGAATCGCTGTGTGGTACTTATATACTAACAACGATGGAAAATTGTGAGGTTTACCTGGATGACCACAAACTAAGCTATCATAGAACATTTGCAGATAAACTTCAGTATAGGATAACGCCAATAGTTACCTTACCAGAGCTAAAACCTGGAAATACAACATCATTAGCTACGGTTAACATCAAGAACCTTAACTTAGAAGAAATTAGACATTTTTCTCAAATTCTAAAATTAAAAGAAAGTGAATACAGTGAAAGTGAAAACGAGATCAGTGGCGTAAATATAAAAAGTGTTAGTTTAGGAACTCTACTATTGTACTTAGTTTTAATATTGATTTTCATTGCCTTTATCATTTATCGATATGTGTGGCGAAATCATCTAGTTAAAGCTTCCGCTGAACCAGATAATTTCGCACTTGAGGAGGGAGGAGTTATGCAACCATCCAGTAGTCCCTTCATACGGCACGAGTGAGATTCGCACACGCTGCATTCTTGAAACTGCAGGATGGTCGCCTTATCGCCGACCACCTACGCAGTCTGTGACTGTGAGCTTCTAGTTTGTAAGATGTTTTGATTCATTCGTGTTGAGAATAAACTTCGTCTCAGACGTTTCAATTTATTTTATGTTTTTAATTATTTCACGTAAACTTTCGTGAGTTAAAGTTAAAAGTTAGTTTTTAAAAACTCTTATAACGTTCCCGTATCCTTTTCTACCTACAAAGCGTTAAAAGGTACGAGATACTGTTTTCGTCGTATTCGGGAACCTTATTTTTGATCAATCACTTTAGCAATTTACGACTCGACTCAAAATAGTCTGGTCTCATTCATAAACATAAACAGCCTAGACCTACTTTAGTGATTCTGTTTGAATATACGATCATTATAATGGTTAGAAGATGAGTTAGATAATTAGAAACCTTTATTGACCACATCATGTCCACATGGTTACAATAGTTACAGACACTTATATACATTACTAGCAACCCGCCCCGGCTTCGCACGGGTTTAATACATATAAACCTTCCTCCTGAATCACTCTATCTATTAAAAAAAAAACCGCATCAAAATCCGTTGTGTAGTTTTAAAGATATAAGCATACATACAGACGCGGGAAGCGGGAAGCGACTTTGCTTTATACTATGTAGTGATGCCACTTGTAGGTAATATAAAGGCGGCCTTATCGCTAAAAGCATCTCTACCAGATAACCGTAGCATGAAGCAGACTGAACACATAAAAAGAAGGGGCATGTTGGTGCGACTTATACTACATACAAGTAGGTATACGAGTAGATAGGTAGATACAATATTCAAAATGAAATATAATAATAATCAAAAACTAGGGTAAGCTTTTCATATGTATAAAAAGCTGAAAATAAGAAGAGGTTAAAAGCTCTCTATAGAGCTGAAGGGCTGGTTTATACTGCTTATAGGTACCTAAGCAACACTCATATAAACGTATCATTTCAACATTTATAGGTATATTCATACATCTAAGGTGCCACTTCGACTTTATTAGATAGCTATTAGATAGCTGAGCCCCGCGGTTTCACTCACGCTCTAGCGTAATGCTAGATAGCCTATGCCTTCCTCATGAACCTGTCTATCATATACAAAAAACATTTTTAATACCCGTCTGGTCGCTCCGAAGATTAGCGCGCTCAAACAAACTCTTCAACTTTATTATATTATAGTACTTATATAGATTTATATTAACTAACAGTAAACTGAGCCGTTCTCTAGAAAACGACTCGTTTTCACGGTAGTTTTATTTGAAAAATACGAGAGGTATTTGCGCGTTAGGATCGCTCGTTACTTCGGCCCCGGGTTCGAGTCCCAGCTTGTAGTGACTAATAGGTGTGGTTTGGTAAAATATGTCCCACCTAAGTGCACGACATAACAAGTAACAGGCAATTCGTACCTTAATGCGTCTGACTTCAAGAGAACCGAGAGAATGATGCTTTTATTTTTGGAAAATAAATCTTGACCGGTTCGATGAACGGTAAATTTTGACGTCAGTGGTAAAATAAATAGAGGTTTGTGTATGAGGTGAAGAGGTGAGGGTTATAAGTTTATACCACACACACAGACACAGTAGCTACATAAATGCAGTGCAGAATCACGTATTAAATACCACTTTATCTGAGGTGGATGACCTGTAAGATTCCCGTAAGTTGAAACGTGCTGCATATCATGTATTGTCTATATCATGTTTGAACCATTCACTAAAAAATATAATGCGATTCGGTCGACTTATTAAAAAACTATTATATTGTTGCGAAGAGCATTGTCCTTGAGACAAAATGATTTTTCGTTTAACCGCTGCCCTTAAATTTATACCACCAGCGATCTTTCATTTACTTTATTCCGTTGTTTCCTTTGAGGAAGGAAATAAAAAATCCAAATTATGCCTAATATTCTTGTGGAAGAATTCGGAGACAAATAAGTTGAAATAATCTCCGTGAGGTAACACAGGTCGTGTTCGCAATCCCTACTCATTATTCTTTCACCAGCGCCCTAAGTGACTTCATTGTCGTTTTGCTTCCTTACCTCCGCAGGAAATAATTTCAATTTAAGACTTTCATTGAAAAAAATACCGTCATATTTTGTTCTTTTACAGCTCCAAGTTTGAATAAACACGCGATTAAGCTGCACACATACACGAGTCAGTGTTTATCTTGTCGTTCCATTATTGTGCTTATAACAATAAAAGTATAAGGACGGGATTCGCGGAATCGTACAATGGGCATAGTGCAAGCAAAGTTCGGTAGAATCGGGGACGCGCGCGATATTTATGACTTCCTCTCGCCTCCCGAGGCTCTCGAGGTTTAAAAGCTAATAAAACGATGACACAAAATACAAAATTTTACTGAAATGTTGGATAAACGTCGACTTCACGTTTGTGAAGTCTCGATACTCGGAAAAAGTTAACTTCCTGCTGTATAGATAGATGTGTAGATGCAGAGTGTCTATTTTTCGAGAGACTTTTATAAGGCTATTCGTTTTTAGGGTTCCGTACCCAAAGGGTAAAATCGGAACCCTATTACTAAGACTTCGCTGTCCGTCTGTCCGTCTGTCCGTCTGTCCGTCTGTCCGTCTGTCCGTCTGTCCGTCTGTCCGTCTGTCCGTCTGTCCGTCTGTCCGTCTGTCTGTCTGTCACAGGGCTGTATCTCATGAACCATGATAGCTAGACAGTTGAAATTTTCACAGATTATGTATTTCTATTGCTGCTCGAACAACAAATACTAAAAACAGAATAAAATAAATATTTAAGGGGGGCTCCCATACAACAAACTTGATTTTTGCATTCCAGCGCCATCTAGTTTCATTTGATGTTACTACCGCTCGGGGTTTGAGAGGTAAGATGAAAGAGGTTTGCGATTCCGCTGGCAGGTGGCGCTATTTTACCACTATCGGTAAAGTAAGTCGGTAAATAGGTGGTACTTCACATGATCGAATAAAAAGTTTGAAATTGAATTATTGAATTCATGTAGTTAGGTAAATAGGTACCTAGGTAGATATTATTAATTTCCAATTAATTTCGAGTTCGAATCCTGGCCGTGCATCAATGGATATTTCTGTTCGAAAGATGTACCTATATGCGCGTTACACGTGTTTTTAATCAGTGAAGGAAAACATCGTGAGGAAACCTGTTAGTATTCTTGAAAGCGGCGACGGGATTGCAACCTGTCACGTGTGGAATGCTAACTACGTAGTTAGGTAAATAGGTAGGTTACGAGATATTATGAATTATTTTTTATGTTTCTAGGGTTCCGTATCTAAAGGGTAAAAAACGGGACTACTAAGACACCGCTGTCCGTCTGTCTGTTACCAGGCTGTATCTCGTGAACCGTGATAGCTTGACAGTTGAAATTTTCACAGATGATGTATTTCTCTAAAATCAGCATAAAATAAATATTTAAGTGAGACTCCCGTACAACAAACGTGATTTTTTTGCCGTTTTGATAATAGTACGGAACCCTTCGTGCGCGAGTCCGACTCGCACTTGGCCGGTTTTTTCACTTCCTTATCCATTTTGTTTAAAATTAAATCTTTTTTTTTACTTCTTCCTAAAATTCCCCTTAATAACTGTTAAAGGGGAAACACACGTATTAAGTTTTTCTATCGATTCATTTAATGATTACCCGATAAAATGACATGACTTGCTACAATATGACCAGCTGATGCTTAGATGTAGTGCCGTCCATAACTAGGGTACCGTAGACGTGGTGAATAGTGTTGACACTGTGCCAAAAACTTGCGATATTACGGAAGGAATTCATTTACACATTTTGTATTAATTACTAAATTAAATAGCGCCCGCTATTTCATATAGATATAGTTGTAACGTTTTTAATGAAGTACGAGGGTTTTGTTACATGCTGTAGCTTCAATAGGTGGTTCGCAAAATAAATCACCCTATATTTTTAACTCTGTGAAAGATTAACGCGATTCTGCAAATTTAACCACAAAGCCCTACTTTCATTGTTAACGAATCAATAATTTGGAAAGACAGAACAATTTGTTATCAATTGGAAGCCCACACTCGTTACGCTCGCCTCAGCGGCTGCCAATAACAAAGAGACGTGTTTTTCCAATCGAGTAGGCTAATGAATTATTGGCGTTGTCACTGCTCAATAATTCGAGTACGGTCGGTGTCGCGAGTCGCGGGGCGGCAGTTGCTATCCGAGCCGATATGAATTCCATACAAACCGCGAATATTACGTACAATGGGGCCCTGAGACGGCGCGATTGTCGGTTACATTTCTTATCTCGAGCCACGTATTGGCCCACTTGCCGCTCTCCGCGGCTGAATGTAAAACGTTATTGAGCCTTCAAGAGCGCTGATATTGGACTTCGAATGTTGATATTCCTGCCCGAGGTGTCCGGGAAGATGCCAGTAATTTAATATTCATATCTGATCGGGTTTGGTAACGGTTTTATGATTTTGTGGAGTCAGAGTAACAATTTATATGTCTTCTTTTATAGTTTCTATCGTTTATGTCGCTATGAAATAAATATCCATACCATATGAAGAAAATAAGGTAACGGTTTGTTTTGAGAGAAGATAATTGAAACTTCTCTGTATTCCAAAAACACAATATTGTCATTTAAATATACTTATGCCCTTTTGCAAGTTTGAGAGTTTTTTAAGTTTTTTATCTATGTGTTACATTTACTCAAATATAATTGTAATATTCGCATCATTTACCACCGATTAGAATGTAATGTTATATGAAATTTTATGTTTACTTACGCGATTTACATCCTATTCGTTTTTTATCCGTGAGGACCAGTAATTGGCTTTTCCGATGCTTTCTGTAAGATAACATATTTTCCTTCTAAATTAAGTTGTTGGTTTTCCTTAAAATAAATAAATAAATAATTTAACTCTTCGCGATGTGGAAATATGGTTAGAAGGTTTAAAGTTTTATATCATACAAGTTGGCGTTAATTATCTATAGAGAAAATTTACCACCTATCACTGAAGAAACGGTGTAGATATACTAAAAAAATCATAAAGCCGAGTTTAAAACGGACACCTTTCAAGTAGAATAAGGCGGTTAAAAATGAGATTTACTTTTCAACATCATTGTGGAATGATAAAATATGTGAAAATATGTGAATAGCATTGGGAGTGTGAAATCGGCGTGAATGCACGAGCGGTTTATCTAAACGAGGTGTCGCCGGGGGTTCGCGGCCCCACTTCCCGTAGATACGCTACCCATTTGCAGGTTTGTGAAAAACAAACGTGTTGGTATTTGCATCTTTAGTAACTCGCAGCTAAAAGTGGCCAGTTTATTTAGGCCTCGCGACACAGGGAATCCTATTTACATTATTCCTGACCACTCAGGTCGGGAATAATGTGGATGAGAAGTGGTTTTTCAGATGAAACAATGGAGCGCAACTAGTTATCAATACTTTTGTACTACTCGTATAATTTAAAAAACGGAATTTCCAAAACTACTGATCTGATTCAGATTTTTTTTATCTTAAAAAAATAAATAGGATCACGACTGTAATCCCCAAGTACGGTAGACATCCTCTCAGACCTCCAGACACTTAGATACTTTGAAGATGTTTAGTGGGGGTAGTCAGAAGCACGTCCAAACATTATATGGCACATGCCCACATTTTGCAGTAGTTAGCATTCCATACGTGACAGGTTGCAAGCCCATCGCCGCTTATAAGTGCACTTCTCTTATTCTGATAAAAAGTTGTGTTCGCGGGTGAGTCTGCGAGACGCAACTAATATTAATAATATTAAAAAGAGGAGGATAATCTGCAGTCCAACACTTCCAAAGGCATTTTGGTTTTCAGAATAATGGACCATTGTTATATGCACCTTAATAATTGTACTCTGGGAGAATGGTAAATTCAATATTGGATCTCTAAACTGCAATGGAAACCAAAGCTAAATAGAATCTCGGCCACGATGACCAAGGATTAAGGGGTCCAGCTATATTGGGCCGCCGACAAAACTAGATAATATTAAGAAAGATTAAAGAAATAGATGAAATTATTCACTGGCACTCTAAACTCGAAACCAAAAGCTAATCGGATTAACTTTACCCGAAACTTTATAATTAATGATCCGCTAATCTCTAAAGACTGACATGAGGGTGGAAGTTTCTGCGTTTGTTGAAGCTGCCTTAAATCTTTTTAACCCGAAAAACCCCTGCTCAGATTCACGGTTAAAAATCCAACAGGTTCAATAGTCTCTGCTACTGAGCCACATAATGGGCTATTTGACAAGATTTTAGAATTTTCAGTAGTGACTATGGAACCCATAAAACAATATTATTTGAAATTCTGATAAGTATTGGCCCTAAAAATTTAAATTAAATATCGTCAATTTAAATAACCATTTAAAAATGCTTCTTTATGCAAATGACGTCGCACTAGTTTCTGTGACGTCACATGTTTGTCAACAAGTAAATAAACGTCAAGTTTTTCAAGGCAGGCGAGGACATATTGACAAGCATGCTACGTCATCGTCTATTTGCCCAATCATGACCGTTTTGTGTCACGTGACTGGCGTTGAAAAATTGATAATATTAATTATGGGTTTTTGAATAATTTATTGTTTATTTTAAAGTTATTTTACTTCATAACGCTTTTCGAATGCATAATTTAGATAGATTACTATCAACAAGACTTTATTTTTTATACTGTCAAATAGCCTATTACACAAATTATACAGACAGGAAATAAATCATCTTGTTTGTCATGATTGTGAAAGGTACATACATACATACATATATAAAATCACACCTGTTTCCCAGAGGCAAGGCCCACATACGGCTTTCAACTTGCCAAGATCCTGACATACCTTTTTTGCTTCATTCACTCTCATCACATTCCTCATGGATATTCGTCGGTTTAGTACTCTTGACTCTGTGAATGGTAAGTAGAGGAAATAACTATTATGCATGTAGACTGCAAAATTGTCTAAGCTAGTATTTTTCTAATTTAGTTGAGATGTCATTCAAATAAGACACCAAATTTTTTCAAAGATTTGAATGTTCAAATAATTCACAAAAATTTTAATTAATCAATTATTTATTGAATTGTAACTTAATACCTAATGACTAATACTTAATTCTAATTATACGACTCACAAAACATTTGCACGCCTGCGTGCAGGCTGAATACAATCTACCATAATAGTTTTAAGATCTGACATGTAAAAATAATGTTGTATTCTTGCAAATAAATGATTTGATTTGATTTGATTTACTTATTTTAAAATAAAAAATAAAAAAAAGAGACTACTTAATAAAATAAAAAAAGAATTAGAAAAATACTAGCTTCCGCCAAAGGCTTCGCTCGCATGGTATCTAGATTAAAAAAAACCAAGACATAAACTATCTATATTCCAAGTTCATCCAAATCCGATTTGGCGTTTGAGCGTGATTATCCTCATAAACCTTAAGATTTATAATATTAGTAGGATAGCATAAAATAGAATATTTTTTTTGAATTGCAACAATTCGAGGATGAATAGATTATTCATTATTATTCTTGGGTATGTTTACTCTCAATTTGTGAAAGATCACAAAACAGTGAACAATTACACTGGCTCGATAGCGGAATAAGCAAGTAGTATAGACAGCAACTGGCGTAGTTCGACGTTTCCAGGTAACGCGGGAGACAGCCGGCCGCGAATCTTCGGTGATGATCAAGGGGAAAGCTGAAGCGAACTTTAAGGTAAAAAACTAGCTAGTATAAAGACAAAGTGGTCAGAGCCAAGAGCACCACAAAAAGAGGTCGACCAAAAGCCAGATGGGCAAACTAAATAGTAGCGATAGGAGGTAGAAGTTGGCTGGACACAGCTAAGGATAGAGTATCGTGACACTCCTTAAGAGGCTCCCAGTCGCTGATTGCTCTTTTTCGAAACGAAAAAATAAATACTTCTGAACAAGCCACATTTCCTATTTTTATAAGTATATTACTTCAGGTTCCTACCTAGATTTCTATTAAGCTGAAAACATAATAGCAGAAACTTTTCACGATAAAGATATTATTTCAAAATAATACGTTTTAGAATTTATGATCGAAATATTTTATATACCTACTATTAAAATCAACTTGTGATTTATTGTTAAAGATAGGTAATATGTAGATCTAGATTTCTATTAGAATAGATTTTTGATAAGTAATTATACATAATTTATATCATTAATTTATTCGAAAAGCTAAGGCGGACCACGCTCCGACGTGTGTTGTCGTCATTGCAGCGGTCGGTAGGATTATTTATCGAAGTGATTAAAGATGGGTACATCTTTATTCACATATACTATGCATTATAAAATAGGAGATGTGGCTTGTTCACAAGTATTTATTTTTTCGTTTCGAACAAAAACAATCGTCGACTGGGAGCGCCTTAGTTCCCAGCTCCCCGCTTCCCAGTTTTGTTTGCTACGAAACTGGAATGCACGCTTTAAACAGTGTATCGTAGACTGTAATGTACATCCCACCAAAAACATTCTGTAAAAAACTAGCCAAGTCTCGATGGAGGTGCTTGTTTATCTCTAAAAAGTAATGAAATCTAGACAAAGTCGTACCAAGTCTGAGGTTCCTTACTACGATTTCTTTATTATATATATATCTTTATTTATATATTATATATATCCTACAAAGCAACTGAGCTGTCAGGCCAGTCAATTGCTTTGTAGGAGAAAGTGAATTAATTAATATATAAAATAAATAGGATAACGACTGTAATACCCAAGTACGGTCGACATTTTCTCAGATCTCTTGACGCTTAGATCCTCTGAAGATGTCTAGTGGGGGTTGTCAGAGACACGTCCAAACATTATATTTGGCACATGCTCACATTTTGTAATAGTTAGCAATTCATACGTGACAAGTTGCAAGCTTGATTTATGAACATAACTTACAAAAAAAAACCGGACAAGTGCGAGTCGGACTCGCGTACCGAGATTTGGATTTTATACAATTGTCTTATAGGTTTCTAAAGAAGTATTATCTGTACTTTTTCACATTTTAGACCCGGTCGTTTCGGTGATAATTGAGGGGATGGAAGGACCGACGGACAGACACACGAGTGATCCTATAAGTGTTCCGTGTTTTCCTTTTGAGGTACGAACCTCTATAATTACATAAACTTACACACATAGTTAGTACCTATGTAATAAATATAAATAATTGCTCCAATGAGTATTTTGCAAAGACATTCCCATGGATTAGGCTAGAAGGTCCACAGGGAGAGAGTTGCAGAAGTATGCACTAAACTGTAGGCAGGCACCATACCACAAGGTCCTAAAGTAATTGAGTTCATATTGCGTAGTCACTTTCGAACCGTGAGTAATTGTAGTGATATTACTTTTGAGCTTGCAGTACGGCCCTACAGTCTTGTTGTAAGCTTCTGAGTGTGCCCCTTCAAACAGTGTTTACCCTACAGCTTGTTCCAAGCGACGAAACAGTGCAGTTCCAAGTGTTTAAGATAACAACTGCGAGGAGACAAGGGCCCTTGCAACTTACTCGCAACTTTCCCCCACAAATGTCTCACCTACTGAGCTTGTAGCACAAGTCCGGAGTTTGTGGAGTCACTAACGAATCCTTTACAAACATTTACCACTGGTAGAAAGCATACCACTAGTAGAAACGCGACTTCATTTAAAATGAGCCTTTATTTCTACTAACTTACTAGTTTAACTTAGGTATAATTACTTATTTATTGTGTATCACTTTTATCAGTAGTCGCATCCATGGCGTAGGGCGCGACTTCGTTTACAAAAGTTTTTTTCAAGCAGACTTCAAGCCCCGCTGCACCCTCTTAGGGGTTGAATTTCGGGAATTCCTTTCTTAGTGCACTCTTACATATCAAAAGGAATACAACAACCAAATTTCAAGTTCCTTGGACCAGTGTTTTAGGCTGTGCGTTATTTGACCAAGGACTTCACACACGGCAGCTTTAATGTATATTAAATGTACATTACATCAGTAAAAATAGAATCACGATTGTAATCCCCATGTACGGTAGACATCCTCTCAGATCTCCAGACGCTTAGATCCTAAGTTGTATAGCTTTAAATGATCTTAATGTATCACAAATACAACAGGTAATGTGATGTATCTTTCCCTTCATTCTATTATACGGAAATGTATTGAGATGTATTAAGATGTATCGAAAATATGTAGATTTTCATATCGCTCTGTATCTTAGGATACGAAGATGTTCAAATTCAAATTCAAATTCAAAAATCATTTATTTCAATAAAATCACAAGGATCACTATGTAACGTTTAGGAACTAGGTGAAGCTACGCCCGTTCCACGCGACCAAGCCTAGAAGAATCAGGCAACAAACACGGCTTGGGGTCTACCTTTTTTTTAATGATCCTTTTCTTAAAGCTATGTAGAGCTCCACCACCACCACCTCCTAAACCACAATCATAACCAAAACGAAATAAATAAAAAAAGCAATAAAACCACAAAGAAAAGACAAAAATCACAAAATCTCTACATAGCAAGTATCAACGTAAGAACATTATTATCGGACAGCAAAATAGAAGAGTTAAAATACGCTGTTATGTCAATAAAATGGGACATTATAGGCTTATGTGAAACAAGAAGAGAAAAGGAGACAATAGAAGAACACTCTGATTTTATCCTATTTCACACATCTGGATCGAATGGAAGAAATGGAGTGGGATTCTTGATTAAAAAACATTTAAAGAATAATATAGTAAATATTCAAAGTTTCTCGGACCGCGTGGCGTTACTAGAAGTACAAACATCTGACAACTATACCTGGTCACTTGTCCAATCATACGCCCCCACAGAGCAGTGTACTAAAGAAGATATAGAGCATTTTTATTCAACATTGCAATCCGCCTTAGACTCTATCCATACAAAAAATATAATTTTGCTTGGAGATTTTAACGCAAAAATAGGAAAAGCTCAAATAAATGAAGGAAAGAATGTAGGACAACACGCACATGGAAAAAGAAGCCCACACGGCCAGAGACTAGTGGAATTTGCAATTGAAAAGGACTACTACTTCATGAATAGCATGTTCCCATGCAAACCACACAAAAAATGGACATGGCGATCCCCAAATAGTCAACATTTTAACGAGATAGACTACATACTCACAAATAAACCAACCAATATAACTAATTTCGATATAATAAAAAACTTAAACTTCAATTCAGACCATAGGATGATTAGATGCGAACTATCAGTTTCTTCAAAACCACAAAGAAGGAAAATAAAGTCCGTCGAATACACTAGAGACATACCGGATATTTCAGAAGACGACGCTATCTACTGGGAAAATAAATTTATGGAAGCTGTTAGTACACATACAGAGGTTCAAAACCAATACGATAAGCTGGAAGTAGAGTTACAAGAATTTTCGAAACAGCTACCACGGAAAAAGAAACATATAAACAAATATATAAATGACGAAACAAAAGATCTGTTACATCAGAGAAAAGAGCTAAACAAGAAGAAGAGAACAAAAGAAGTAAAATGTGAACTAACAAGAATAAGCAAAAATATCAATAGAAATATTACACAACAAAAAAATGCAATACGACAAAGTACCTTCGAAAAATTCATAGGTAAAACAGGAGCCATACGAAAAGCCTACAAAGTATTGAGCGATAAGTCAGAGTGGACTGAAAAACTGAAAAATAATCAAGGAATTATGTTATCAAAACGCCCTGATATCATAAATGAAGCCACACAATTCTACAAAGAGCTCTACACTGCCACAGATAATACCTACTCTCACCTATGCACAAAATCGAACAACTATGATGAAACAAATGCAGACACGGAGGCGCCAATCATCCTTACTTCAGAGATCGAACACGCGATAAAATCTCAAAAAAACGAGAAGTCTCCTGGAAGCGACAACATTACCAACGAAACCCTTAAAGCACTATCCGCCATACTTTTGAAACCTCTTCAAGTATTGTTCAATAATATACTTAGAACTGAAAACACACCAGATCAATGGTCAAAATCTACTATCATACTACTGTTCAAAAAAGGAGATAGAAGCGATCTAGGTAACTATAGACCAATCAGTCTCATGTCAAATTTATACAAACTCTTTTCAAAGATTATATTAAATAGGATAACAAAAAGCCTAGATGAACACCAACCGTGCGAGCAAGCAGGTTTCCGAAAAAGTTACTCGACTATGGATCACATACAAGCTGTAACACAAGTAATCGAAAAAGCAAAAGAGTATGGAATAACGCTATATATGTGCTTTATAGACTATACGAAAGCATTTGACTCTCTACATTTCGAAGCTATTTGGACATCACTTACACAACAAGGTGTCAGTCAGAAATATGTTGACTTAATAAAGAATATATATACAAAAGGTCTTGCCAAAGTGCGTCTAGAAAGTGAAGGGGCAGAATTCTCCATACAAAGAGGAGTAAGGCAAGGGGATCCACTCTCCCCAAAACTGTTCGCAGCAGTGCTCGAATCTGTTTTCAAACGTCTAGATTGGGAAACGAAGGGAATACAAATAGATGGAGTACTACTGAACCACCTGCGTTTCGCGGACGACATAGTGGTATTCGCAGAGAACGCCAATGAACTGGAGAGTATGATGATCGAATTAGCAATGGAAAGCCTAAAGGTGGGCCTGTCAATGAACAAGATGAAAACGAAGATTATAACCAATGGTGTCCCTCAGGACATTACGATAACAAATGTGAAGATCGAATATGTAAAAGAGTATATATATTTAGGACAGCTAGTATCATTTGAAAACACAGAAAAATAAATAGATAGAAGGATAACTCTAGCCTGGAAGAAATATTGGGGATTTAGAGAAATTATGAAAAATAACGATATCAATATAAATATAAAGAAAAAACTTTACGAAGTAGTGATATTGCCATGCCTGACATATGGTTGTCAGACGTGGTCATTGAGAAAAGAAGACGAAGGAAGAATCGCCATTTGCCAACGAAAAATGGAAAGAAGCATGCTTGGTATAAAATTATCAGATAAGGTCAGCAATACCAAAATCAAGGAAAAAACAAAAATAATAGATGTAAGGGTAAGAACAAGACTACTCAAATGGCATTGGGCAGGACACATCTGTAGGATGAATAATGACAGATGGGCAAAACGCCTAACAGAATGGGTACCAAGAGACACGAGAAGGAAAAAAGGGAGACCAAGAAAAAGGTGGAGAGACGTCTTCAACCAGAGATGTGGACCCCTATGGATGCGAGACGCACAGGATCGTGATACGTGGAAAGGTTTAGGAGAGGCCTACGCTGAAGAGGCGACTACTACTAATAGAAATTAAATATATACCTACACAAACATAAACATAATATATATATAAACATAATACTTAAACATATAAAATTACTCATACACACATTACAACACAATACTAATCTTAAGAATCTTTTAAATAGTAGTAGAAATAAAGGCTATTTTTTTTTTTTTTTTTATTTTTATTTTATTTTATGTAGAGCTCCAGTGTGATGCCAATCGAACAAGGTGAAGGCTCAAACAAGAATAATAATTAAAAGTACTACTCAAGTACGTAAACAATAAAAAATAATAATCATAACTAAAGAGTTCTTGTGAGGTCTCCTGAAAATTTCGATAGAAAGATGTAATGAGATGTATCGTGCTTTAATGTAGGTACATCTTTACATTACAGTTGCTATGTGTGAAGCCCTTCAGTCTGTCTGCAATAACGCTAGAGTTTAACGATTTCAAGCACATCTATATATATTCAATAACATTGAAGCTTCATGAATCAAATACGCTGAACTAGTTAACCCTGCTAGACCTGTTAACAAGCGGGGTTGCAATTTCTGATAATACGTCGTTTGATTAATCCAGTCTACTAACATGGGAACAATGGGTATTGTTAAAATTGTTCATCAATAATTTGTGCTATTGGCGATGCGACTGTGATTGGTGGTGCGTTCTGAAACGGTCAAACTAGTGCTAAGGGTTCCTGTTGCCTTCGTAGAGCAATCGTCTTGTCGAAGTGAATTATGTGCAGATTTTTACTGTACTAAAGAGATCACATTTTCAATGCTACTAAATTGTAAATGTAAAAGTCTGTGAGCAAACATACTCAGACGGTTTCAATTACGCCGTAATGGAAAGATTTGAATTAAACTTAGAACAGATGTATTTTGTGATCTTGTGTAATAGCATAAACATACTACTTTTTGTCTGTGTATTACGCGAACGAAGCTGCCAGTGGAATCTATATCTATTCATATACATCATGTATTACCATCATCTTCCTGCCCTTGTCCCACTTAAGAGAGTAGAGTATGTATTATTATTATAAAATATAATCGAGATTATAAATATTTATTTTATTTATTATAAAATAAATATTGACGGACTTTACACACAGTGCCATCTAGCCCCAAACTAAGCAAATCTTACTATGGGAACCAGATAACTGATAAAATACTTTTTTTTTTTGTAAATACATACTTATTTTACATATTAACCCAGACACAGAACAAACATCTAAGTATATCACACAAATATTTGCTCTGGGTGGGGATCGAACCCTACCTACAGCTCAGAAGGCAGACTTACTACCAACTGAGCTGTGAGGTCAGTCAAAAAAACTTTTGTTACTGACTGATCCGCACTTGGGCGGTTTTTTTTTATTTTGGAATGCACTACGCAAAAGAATTCCTAAAACCGTCACGTGAACAAAGTCACGCGAGTTTCTACAACTAATAATAATGAAATAATTGAAAACTTGATCAGAGTAAAAACAAAGAAAGACGAAAGTGAATAAAAAACCGGCCAAGTGCGAGTTGGACTCGCGCACGAAGGGTTTCGTACCACTAGCTATAAAAACGGCAAAAAAATCACGTTTGTTGTATGGGAGCAACACTTAAATATTTATTTTTTTCCGTTTTAAGTAATTGTTGTTATAGCGGCAGCAGAAATACATAATCTGTGAAAATTCCAACTATCTAGCTATCACCGTCCATGAGATACAGCCCTGTTACAGACAGACGGACAGACGGACAGCGAAGTCTTAGTACTAGGGTCCCGTTTTTACCCTTTGGGTACGGAACCCTAAAAAGTCATAATATAAATCATATATATAACAGAAATTAGATTGTACTGCGTCTTTTGATATTTTTTAAAAGGAGAAGGTGTAAGTGAATGATATATGAGCAGTTATATTTACAGGGTTTTAAATTTTTTATCACGAACGTAGATCAAAAAGAAAACTGAGGCAATGTTGTACTTTAAACACAGTGAATACTAAATGAGATGAAATGCAAATGATACGAAAATATGCGTCTATTTTACAAGTAATAAGAACAGTATGTTTCTAATCGTACCATCTCACACCGTAAGGGTTGCTTGTACCAAAGCATCTAACCAATTTTACGATGAAAAAGCCCAACTAATAAATGTTTATTGGAACTCAAAGACCAACTAAGTCATCTAGATTCCACTGCGACCGACAACATTGTCCGAAGCGCTACCACCAATAATAAGTTCGGCTCACGAGTTTAGAAATCTCGGGGAATTTCGCGATAGTTGCAGTGCTCGACCGAGAAGCACGTATTCTCAAGCTGTAGTTGTTAAGTCGAGATAACAGCTGCAAGCGGCTCCAAGAGGCTGCAAGAGAACGGAGGCACTTGAGGCACAGAACTTACTAGGTACGTACTTGCTACAGAGGATCGTCCTAGCTGCACCATCTCTACTTAAATTATGTGGAGCTTCTTTAAAGAAAAACTACATTCTTTTTTACCTGAGGTGTAAAGTTACCTGTATAATTTCATCTTTATGAAAAAATAGAACACGCATTAAATACAAACTAGCAAAATTAAAACACGCGCAGTTCAAGAACAGTTTCTCAAAACGTGGGTGAGTTAAGCCTCTTTATTCTGTGATCGTTTTAAACTTTTTGTTTCAGAAGTTCTTTTGTTTTTGGACGTGCTTTCGAAAGTACCTAAGCTTTCAAAAGCCAAAAAATATTTACGAGACGTTCTTCGAACGCCTTGCTTTAAAAACCTTCGTCGCTGAAACACAAAATACAGATTAAATCTGAAGCTGCATTTTATACAAGAACGCAGACTAATTAATTCGGGCCGTAACTATGCTCCAGCAAATTTGTTTTGCGCTCAACTTCATGTTCAATAAAGTGATTCATCATTTCAATTTGTTTCACCATGCGCAGTCATTCATTACATTTCATCTGTTAAAATAATGGTAATAAATACCTTTCATATTTGAAACCAATATTGATTAATAGAGCTTAGAAACTAAATACATTTTATTCATCACTACATAGTATAAAGCAAAGTCGCTTTCCGCTTCCCGCGTCTGTATGTCTGTATGTATGTTTGCTTATATCTTTAAAACTACACAACGGATTTTGATGCGGTTTTTTTTAATAAACAGAGTGATTCATAATACATGCATAATATAGTAGAGAAACACTGATAATTTTAGAGGTTTCTAATGTGATGTCGTAAATAAACACATTTTTTTGCGCTTACATTGCAAATGCTGGCTGAACCCCACGAGATATATCAAAATAATGTACTACAGTATTGTACACCTTAAAAACGTCTACAAAAAAGTCAACGATGGTATTAGAAATGTCTTACGCACAGCGAAGCGGGCACGGGTCAGCTAGTTTTAACTATAAATACGGCTAATTACCACGTTTCTTATTGTATTGCTGAAGTTTCGCCGATCTGCCGTTGATCGCGGTCGCGGGTGATGCTCATGATGAAGAGCATCTGAATTGTCTCGAAACGTCAGCAATATAACAAGAAACGTTTTAATTAGTCGTATTTATAGTTAAAATGAATAACAACCACGATAGTTTTAACTGTTTATTCATTTAAGTCAGTGGCAAAATATCTTCAAAGATCGTATTTTACTCAGCGTGAGCACGATCCTTAAAATATTTATTCGGCTTTGATCAAAACAGCTGAAATTCTAGATATCCAGTGAATGTTTTTATACGAGTATAATAGTCTTCGTTTGAACAAATAGCCAAATGGCCATGGTAGTCCTTTGTGCGGAGCTCGTTAGCTCGCCACTTCAAAGCAAAGGGCACTCATAAAGGTACCCCCACTATGAACCCTTTATTGTTCTTTATATCAAACTTGAGTTGGGTATATTATGCTGGATAAAAATCCATCTTTGACCAAAAGGTTGACGTTAAATGAAAACCGTATTTTACACAAATACATCTGTAACATAGTCTCGAGATTTCACGAGACTCAACCACAAATAATGTTTTTATATGAAACATTTATGTGAGGCAAGTAGCTACTTACACGACCATAAATAATAAAACCCCTATAAAAATGTGAGTATGATGAACGTAAAAAGCTGAATAGTATTTTAACAAAGTTTTTACTTTGAAATGAAAAATAAATCGTCCACCTGCCACACTGAGTAATGAAGTTCCATCATTAAAAGTTGTAAAAGTGTATCTTTAAAAATTTACTGCTGTTTGAAAATCGTGAACTGAAAATATTACTATAAAATCCAGTCAGCTTTTAATATTATTATGCAGCATTCATACTTTATATAAAGCTCAGAATATATCGGTCAAGTTACGCACTTACTTGTGTAAAATTAGTAGCGGCCCAGCTAAGTGGAAATTTCAGGTACTTATTCCGTCTGAAATTCTCAGGTAATTACACTGGAAGCACCTGTAAGTAAACCTTCAATGTCAAAAACGATTCCACTCGCATAGGTATGACTACAAAGCTCCAGAATCACTTTAACAAGACTCAAGGTAAGAGGAGTTAATTGTGAGAGGCAAAGAAGAAACATCGCGAGCAGACAACGCCAATCAAAATTAGGCTGAAATTGTATAGAATGCTGGTAGATACTCAGGATCAGGTTTATGCTGGTAGATACTCAGGGTCAATTTTCTGAATGTTACTATTCCCGTGTGGGGTGACAGCATAGATTGTCACCAGTCACGGTGGATGTTACAATACTTGTGGCAGTCACTTATAGAACCATAGTCTATCTATCATCGTACATTTCATTTATATCTACACTATTATAAAATGGCTTTTGTGTGTTTTTTTTTAAATGCTACTTTATCATCAAATAACATGTTATATTTTATTTTTAAATAAGAGATCCCTACGAAAATTACAATAATGTAACCTAAGGTATTAAAAATCTGCCTGTAATCTTCATTAGTGAGTAGGTATCTACACCCGTGCGAAGCCAGGTGGTACTAATTCTTCATAAAATTGTGTCTGGTGACAATCCACGCTGTCATCTCCCACGCTAGGCTCTGTGAAACGAAGTATCAAAGACCCCTAATGTCAAACAAATACACGTTACATAACTAGTCGTGAATTTAGTGTCGTCTTCCTTATTTTTTTCACATAATTGTTCTTGAGTGGTGAGTGGTATTGTCATCTAAAATTTATTCTAAAATAATTCATTTAGATTCACTGAATAAACTCAATTTTGTGTTTGACTTTCAAGGGTGAGCTAATAAGTGTAAACTCTAAATTGACTTTATTCAGTGGTCATTAGGATCATCACTACATAGTATAAAGCAAAGTCGCTTTCCGCTTCCCGCGTCTGTATGTATGTATGTATGTTTGCTTATATCTTTAAAACTACACAACGGATTTTGATGCGGTTTTTTTTAATAGATAGAGTGATTCAGAAGAAAGGTCTATATGTATAATAACATGCTACCCGTGCGAAGCCGGGGCGGGTCGCTAGTGTTGATATAAATTTGAAATGAAATATCGCACACCACGTGATGCACTGGTAAACGTTTTCGGTTTCAACTGAAAATCCCATTGTGTTTGGACATTTACACAATTGTAATTAGGCTGTTGAACAGTTGAGTCCTATCTATCCAGGTTCTTTTTTACGTTAATCATTTTTTTTGGTTACTCTTAAGATCGGTAACAAAAAGAAATTAAAAAAAAAAATAGGACCACGACTGTAATCCCCAAGTACGGTAGACATTCTCTCAGACTCCAGGCGCTTAGATCCTTTGAAGATATCTAGTGGGTATAATCAGAGGCACGTCCAAACATTATATAGCACATGCCCACATTTTGCATTAGTTAGGCATTCCATACGTGACAGGTTGCAAGCCCATCGCCATTATAAGAATACTAACTGGTTTCCTTCACCGTTTTGAGCACGTGTTTTTGATGCGCATATAAACTTTTCGAACTGAAAAATCCATTGACGCCGGTATTTGAACCCACGACTTTCAGATTGGAATTTGAGGTACCTCCCACTCGGCTAACAGCCTGTAAATATCAAGTTTTGATTTACACTATAGGTGTTTTTGACTACCATTATGTAGCCAAACTCGGATCATATTTTGGATAGAATCTAACATAATCAGTGGTAGCCTGCTTCACATATTAAAGCAAATCCAAGAATCGTACGAATATCGGTTTGTAATAAATCAAGTTTACCAACCCAGGCGTTTGTAGATGAATATTGAACGATTTCTCTCAGAGTGCCACCACTTAGAGAACATCTAAGCTACCGCAGAAGTATCTATTATTTCCAAGGCAATTATGTTCAGAGCCTCGTTTTACTTACAGATAGGTTTGGAGTACCAGCGTGTGCGTTGAATAGGGGACGGAATAATTCATTTGCTTAGTAATTACCTGTCCTGTGACGAGGGCAGGGCTAATTTGTTGTGACAATAGACTGGATTCTTCGAGAAATATAATAGTTTTTAGGGTTCCGTACCCAAAGGGTAAAAACGGGACCCTATTATTAAGACTTCGCTGTCCGTCTGTCTGTCACAGGCCTGTATCCCATGAGCCGTGATAACTAGACAGTTGAAATTTTCCCAGATTATGTATTTCTATTGCTGCTCTAACAACAAATACTAAAAACAGAATAAAATAAATATAAAAGGGGGGCTCCCATACAACAAAAATGTTTTTTTTTTGCCGTTTTTATAGATAATGGTACGGAACCCTTCGTGCTCGAGTCCGACTCGCACTTGGCCGGTTTTTTATTTTGTTTATTTATTCTTTGTATCTAAGAGGTGTGCAATAAAATTGAATGATAATTAAATTATACGGCGGTTACGTAAGTATATTCGACTAATTACCAAAGTTGGTGCCCATAATTCACCTGAAACCTAATGGAGCCTAAAAAATCTCTTTTGAAAACATGATTTTATAATTTTAATGCGGAAATGATAAACTGAATGTTATTTCAAACTTTCCAAAATGTTAGGTTAATTCTGCAGCTTTTGTAATGAAACATGTGTAGTATGTGTAATCAAGTTCTAGCCGGATTTGAAAACACGACCACTGCTATCTCGGTCCAGGAAAATAAGGTGCGAGTGGGATAGCCATTAGCCAGACTATTTGGCTTGCGTGAAGGAGAGAACCGATAACGCAATTCCACCGCCAACCTTAGGAAATGAAAGCCAACCAAACCCAAATTCATTAGTGTTATCGTGTTTGCCATCCTAACACTTGCCTAGCGGGATGAGAATCTAATTGAAGTTTAAATGTGGATTTCGATATTCTTCAAACGATTTCTGAGAGGTTTCAGAATTTATACTGAGTAAAGATGCTTTTGTGAGCGATTGATGAGTGGGTGCCCCAATGTGCTTCTATCGTAAAAGTTTTTTAATGGATACTAATTTCTGCCCGCTGCTTCGCACGCGTGATACTAGGATTAAATAAATAAAATAAATAAATAATAAATAAATATTGGCGGACTTTACACACAACACCATCTAGCCCCAAACTAAGCAAAGCTTGTACTATGGGAACCAGATAACTGATAGAATACTTATATACTTTTTTTTTAAATACATAATTATTACACATAGTAACACCCAGACTCAGAACAAACATCTATGTTCATCACACAAATGTTTGCCCTGGGTGGGGATCGAACCCACAACCTACAGCGTAGAAGGCAGAGTTACTACCAACTAAGCTGTTAGGCCAGTCAATTTAGCCTTTGTCACTCTACGGCCTATAAAATATCTCTATACAAATAAGTTTTCTGTTCAAAAATATGTTTCAATGACAAGCTTTTGTAAAATCAACCATCGAGCACCAGCGCGCTATCACCTGTCACATCATATAACATTTGTCATCGGAACTTGACAAGAATGCAAAGTTTTACTCAATCTAAGTATTTAATAAAAAGTTCCGTTGTAAGTGACTATTGAACAGATCTTGACTCCATCATCAGATCAGCTCGCTGTCATATTATTGCATTGTCACCAAAATTGCATAAGTATGCCAAATATTAGCTCAATCGGTTGAAGATAACTGCTTCAAAATAGAGTTGCAAGATTCCACCTTAACAGACATAGTTACATAGTTTCATACATACATTTCTAGTTAATAAGCTTGTAAAAAAACATGTCACTCCGTAGGTCCATCTATGTGTGAAAGAAGGACATACCAACAAAAAACTAACAAACAAATCCTATACTTGTAGGATTTGTGTCAATGCTGAGTTTTTCACATCGCAAATATGAAATTTGATAAATGCCTACGTATGATATTTTCCAATATCGGGATCAAGATAATATAGAACGTGTGTCAATTTCCATTTGCGATTTACATAATATAAATATACCAGGTGTTACGTATGATTTGGAATTCAGGACTTTCGAAGGCTTCAAAAAATAATAATCAACCAAGTGCGAACCGGGCTCAAAAAGTCAGGGTTCCGCTCATTTTATTCAGTAACCATGATACCGACAAAAAAACCGTAAGATTTCCTGTAATCATTTAGTATGTATAAGAAAATTAAATAAGATCACGACTGTAATCTCCTAGTACCGTAGACATTCTCACAGATATCCAAGCGCTCTGATCCTTAAATACATCTAAAACGAGCAAGTCAGAGGCGCTTCCAAACCTTTCATTTGGCACATGCCTCTACTTTACAGTATTTAGCATTCCTGTAGATACAATAAAGGTTTTTTTTACCTTTTAAATAACTTTTGAAGAACAAAACCCTCAAAATAAGCAATACTCGAGAATTATCTACCTATCTACCAGTGTAGAGTGGGTAGAGTACATATACAGGGCGTACCACGGATATGCCACATGGAGGGAAAGTACTCTTAATACTGTAGATGGAACATTTTACTGAAAGAAGACATTATTTGATTTCATAAAACAATTTAAACTGCATTCATAGATCTTTAAATAATTACATGGTTGAACCGGGAATCGAACCCGTTACATGAGAAAAATAATTATCCTGTAGCTTTATCATACCGATCGATCACTTCATCATAAGGATTATTTTTTGCTAAATAACATAGTGTCAGATATAAAAGGAAGACCATGAATTTTTACATTTGATGTGAAATTTAGTTAGTTTTTTTTATGGGGTTATGTAAAAAAATTAGTTTACAATAACCAGTATGAAAGAATCCACGAGCTACAAGCAGAACTTAGACGTATTATTCTAAATATCCACCACAACAAGATCAAAAAATCGACAGTGAGCGAAACAATCAAAAGAGTGCGACTTTGTATTCAACAGCAAGGGACTCATTTTTAGCATTTGATAAATTGATTGATTTCGCATTAAAAATGTTAAAATTCATGGTCTTCCTTTTATTTCTGACACTATGTTATTTAGCAAAAAATAATCCTTATGATGGAGCCTTTCGATCGGTATGATAAAACTACAGGATAATTATTTTTCTCGTGTAACGGGTTCGATTCCCGGTTCAACCATGTAATTATTTAAAGATCTATGAATGCAGTTAAATTGTATTATAAATTCAAATAATGTCTTCTTTCATTAAAATGTTCCATCTACAGTATTAAGAGTACTTTCCCTCCATGTGGCATATCCGTGGGACGCCCTGTATACATGTGCGTGCAATTATGGCACCACGCTATTACAGATACCTATCCCGTACTGTGGTGTATTGAAGCCATAGTATGTACAATGAAACGTAATTACTCACCACGTCTGCCATAATGAAATGTGCGGTGAACTTGACAAAGCTTTGGCTCATATCTACATGCAATCAGGATCCACTATTCAATTATCTTGTATAATGACTCTATCAAAGAATAAACGGACAAGGCTCTAATATTTGGCAATGTCCACAGAGCAAACCTACCCGTGGTATTAGATCGATTTAGTATTATATGACAAGAAAGATACTGTACGTATTTGTATTAATATACTTAAATACATAAATTTTCGAACAGAAAAATCCATTGATGCACGCCGGGATAAGAACCCACGACCTTTAGATTGAAAGTCGAGGTGTTGGCCGAGTGGAAGGTCCCACTTGGCCAATACGGCATCAAAAACACGTGCTCACAACGGTGAAGGAAAACAGCGTGAGGAAACCAGTTAGTGGTCTTATAAGCGGCGGTGGACTTGCAACCTGTCACGTATGGAACGCTAACTACTGCAAAATGTGGGCATGTGCCAAATATAATATATGGACGTGCCTCTGACTACCCCCACTAGACATCTTCGAAGGATCTAAGCGTCTGGAGATCTGAGAGAATGCCTACCGTACTTGGGGATTACAGTCGTGATCCTATTTATTTATTTTTTATTATATTTTACTTAAATACATACATAAAATCACGCCTGTTACCCAGAGGGGTATGCAAAGATCTCGGCTTTCCACTTGCTACGATCCTGACATACTTTTTTTGCTTCATTCACTCTCATCATATTCCTCATGCATGCTCGTCGGTTAAGAGTACCCATATTTAGAATATATTTGTATTAAACGTAAATGGAATAGGATCACGACTTTAATCCTCAAGTACCTACCGTAGACACCTCGTATCATCTCCAGGCGCTCAGATCCTTAAAGATGTCTAATGGATGTAGTCAGAGATAGCATTTGGCACATACCTACATTTTGCAGAAGTTAGTATTTCATACGTGACAGCTGGCAATTCCATCATCGCTTCTAAGAGTACTAACTGATCTCACGATGTTATTCTTCACTGTTAGAGTACCACCGCAAAAATGACCCACGATTGAAAGTCGAGGTACCTCCCACTCGGCCAACACGTTTGATGTTTAATCTAATGACAAACCTAGCGGTAAAAACGCCGAGGAATTTCGTTCCATCATGACAAGTTAAAATCAGCGACCGGACGATTTTTCCCCTAAAAATGGCGCTTACATTTTAACTTATTACAATCCGCGCGAGAAATTCACCGAGATGTTTCCATTAGATTGTGGTGATGTATTTCCGTTTGCATGGAAAAGTGAAAATGCCGGAATTATTAAATACAATAATCGGTACGGAAGTCAAGTTCAACTTCTTCTCGTTTTTAATTTTACGAGTTCTGGAATTAATCCACCACTCAGGAATAGCTTGTTGAATATTTTTTTTATTCACAGTTTCATAATATAACTACCAAGTATGTAGCCTTGAAAGAAATACGTTTTCTGTTGAAAAATGTTTTTCAATGACAAGCTTTATTAAAATCATTTAAACCATATAGCACTAGCGCACTATCACCTGTCACATCATATACCGGAACTTGACAAGAATGCATTTTTTTTTAAGAAGTTCCGTTGTGAATTACTGTTTCTTCAACAGCTTCTGACTCCGTCGTTAGATCAGCTCGCTGTCACCATATTATTGCATTGTCACCAAAGTTACATAAGTATGCCAAATTTCAGTGTAATCAGTTAAAGATAACTGCTTTGAAATTGAGTTGCAATACATACATTGCAAGTTAAATAAAAGCTTGTAAAAATATAATCTAGGTACTCAGATCTACAAGCGCTCAGATACTTAAAGATGTCTAAAGGATGTCTGAAGTACGTCCAGTTATTTCTTATTGCCCACATTTTAAGTAATTAGTACGTGACAGGTTGGAAGGCAATCACCACTTATAAGAATTAATTCCTCATGATGTTTTCCTTTAAATTTGAGCACGTATTAATGTGTATAACATTTTTCGAATGGAAAAATCTATTGGAATAAAAATCGAGGTACCTCACACTCAGCATTGAAGTACTCGTACAACGAACAGTTCTTAGACTTTTGGGGATGCTTTTCATATTTTAAAGTAGTCTATGTTTTATTCGGGCATTATCTACATCTACAGCAAATTTAATCTTAACCATACACATCCTTACCATCTTAACCACAAACATACATACAAACTCACAAACTTTCACATTTTTAATATTATTAGGATAATAACATATTTGTTGGAAAATATCCGCATTTATACTTGAGCGGATAATGTAAAACTGTGATCCAATAAAGTTCCCGTTTTATAGAACGAGGGAGAGAAACGTTCAACCGTTGTCTGGTCCGTGAGTGCGCGTTATTACCTATATTTATACAGAATCCAAGCTATTTGAACACAAAACGTAAAGTTAAAGTGCAAATGAAAATCAAAAATATACAAGCACTTTTTAATGTAATCGAGTTTTGAGTAAAATCCTTTGTACGTATTTGGCGCTGATTTAGATTTTTTTTTAATGTTTGAAATTGCCTTCGGTTTTCCTAGGACTTCCTCTAAAGATAGATTTATGAGTGAATGTCTAGTTTATCTAATACTAGCTGCCTGCCCCGACTTCGAACCCCGGTGTAGTAATGAAGATTTTAGGTGATTCCTTGTTACATTATTGCAACTTTTGTCGGATCACAATTGTTTTTGCATATATAATATGGCCCATAATTGGTCCAGTTGTTTTTCTGTATAAATAAACCTACAAAAAATAAAAATACACTTAAATCTAAAATACACTTCTTTATCTCTTTATAATAAATATTAGTATACATAGATACATACAAGAACTCAACTAGATAGTTGAGTTTACTTTAGGTTGCTTTTCAATATTCGTGAAATATACTTAGGTATAAAGATTCTGTAAGGAGATGAGCTGATCTAATATATATACCTAAGGTACTATAGGAAAAATAGCTTTAGAGTATTGTTGGCACACAAATCTGCGGTATATTTTCTCCTATAGCTTATCTATTTCAATCCTTTAATCCTTGTTGGTCTTATCTACGGAAATACTTGTAATGGCTAATACGTGCAAAGCTTACTAACTAAGGCAAGGGCGGATCCAGGGGGGGTGGGTCATGGGGGTCATGAACCCCCCACATGGGCTCAATTTTTTTGCAAAAAAAATCAGTTCTCTCACTTTTGTAAAACTCTCGTAAAATGACTTATAAGTTTTGCCATAGTTAACAAAATCCTGAATATTTTTGGAGTTCTTGGTCACAGATTTAAATTTTTGGTTCATAGTTACACACAAATATAAGCTACCCTACCTAAAGGATTTCACACACAGCAGCTATAATATTAAGATTTACATTATAACACGATACATCTCATTACATCTTTCCATAGAAATTGTCAGGAAACCATACACGACAGCTATAATATACATTTTTACATCTTCGTATCTTAAGATACTGAGTGGTATGTAAATATACATTTTTTTGATACATCTTAATACATTTCCGTATATCTCTGTTCGAAAAGGATGTCAAAAAGATACATTACATTACCTGTTGTGTGTGTGATGCATTAAGATAGTTTAAAGCTATACATCCCGGGATGTAATGTTCATTAATATACATTATAGCTGCCGTGTGTGAAGTCCTTAAGAGTTAGTTTTTGGCTACATCCATTATTTCGATAACATTTTGACAGAGTAACGTTACCGCAGCAAAATGTGTAGGTATTTAATTAATAATTAAAAATATCATTTTTGCCTTTGGACACTCGAATTTTATAATTCGGTCACAATCACACGAAACCATGGTCTACATTACTGCATACTTCAAATCCTGATTAAAACCAACATTTTGCGTTAGTAATGCTCACGTGACCCCCCCTGGCGCCAAAGCTGGATCAGCCCTTGAACCGTGGTATATTTTAGTTCAATAGCTGTTTGTTTTATTTTCATTACGCGTTACTTCTAAAGTTTTTTTAGTTCTAAGCGTTATTACGTCGAGATAATTTTATTTCTAGTACCGGTAAGCGCTGCGCCGGTAAGCAAACTCGGGTAGTTTTCTTTCTACGCTTATGTACTAAAATAAGTTTATATTTATCGTCGCTAAAGGATGCAGGGAAAGGAAATTGAAAACGGTTTTATTTGTGTCTTATGCTTGCTAGTGATGAAGCGTGTATATCCTGGGGTTTGAAGTACATACATACTGGAATAGATGAAGGATAGAAATAGTTTATTTTTCAAATAAAGTGGTACAAATTATAAATAACTTAACTACTAAGAAAATATCACTAAATAGGTAGTAGGCATATTGAAGTTTAATTTCATTAGTAGGTAGTTACATGTCCGTACCCCCCGTGCTAGATTTAACTGTGTTACGACAAGGTGCCTCAACCATCCAATAAGAATTAAAATACAATTTGGTAGAGCATCAGTGTTTTTTGTGCGCTTATGGCGCATATCAACTAAACATCAAGGATAAAGAGTAAAATAGGTCTAAAAAAAATAAAGAGTATGCATAATAGTATAAATAGTGTAGGTTTATCTTATTAGGTAGAACATAATTAAGGGATTCACGAGGGTCTACTCGGGGGATAGGTACAGGGTAGGCTGGGTAGGAGGGTAAGTACTCTTCCACTATTTTTTTTAAAACTATTTACTCGTACCTATATACCTATATACCTATTTGAAGGGTTTTTTAAATAAATGCCCATTGACTGTCCCCATCAATATCCATATTTGAACCGGCTCAAACAATTCTATCAGAGTATATTTGTTATCAGGAAACGTTTTCTTACATTTTAGAATCGATTTAATAATCGTTTTTTTTTGTATTTCTCTTTTAAAATGTACGTCAATGTACGTAAATATCGTCCGTATCCCAAAGCAGCAGTTTTAGGATACTGAATCGATAGCGACAAATGCTTTGGCTTTACTATCGGACACTACAGCAAAACTGTCAGCGATACTTAAATAAAATAAATAAAATAAAAAAGCCTTTATTCTATTGCCATCACAATCTTTTTAAACATAATTTAACTAACTTAAAACTAGTCACTATTCCTCCATAATAGTCGCCTCGGCGGCGTAGGCCTCCCCTAAGTCCCTCCATTCATCCCTTTCTCTTGCCTTCCTCATCCATTCCGGTCCGCATCGTTGTACAAAAATGTCCCTCCATCTCCTTTTTGGCCTTATATTTAAATTACTAATCTTATCAGATATTCTTAATCCTAAAATACTCCTTTCCATTTTCCTTTGACATATAGCAAGTTTTTCCTCGTCTTCGATACTTAGATGAGTTTTAAAATAGTTTTAAAATAGGACGTAATGTCAGCAAGTTGAGTATCTGTGAAGGTATTTGTTTTCCTAAATAGAACATGAAATCACAGACGCTGAAAGAGATACTTAGGTAAACACTAAATCTTGTAAGATCACGAATGAAGATATAGGTATCATAGGATACAGGTGTAGGTATTACATCAATCTTGAGCAGAATAACGTTTATATTTGCGTAATAGCTATTTCCTGTCCGTGATTTTACTCACGTGACTCTAAACTGAATATCTATAATCTGTATGAATTTTCATTGTAATCGGCCCCGCGGTTTAGCCGTGATAACGTCACAGACAGGCAGACAGACAGAGTTACTGTCGTATTTATAATATCAGTATAGATTAGAATGATTATAGCAACTAACATTTTATATTTTGTTATTTAAAGTAAGCATCAACTATTTTTACGTTTACCATCTTCAATGAGTTGTTTTATGTGTATTTCTTTGCAGAGCTTACTTACCTTTTCGCAGAAGAAATTCTTTCGACGATAATTTTCAGCCATCATAAATAAACTATGATATACCATGATTCATTGGTGACGTGGGAAATGTCCGTTACCCATGTATTTGATGTGGGATTCAAAAGTAGCAACACAGTAGGTAGGCGTGTACCTACATCACAAACAAGGTGGTTATGCGAGAATTCGTAGCGTTGAACCGTCTCGATACATATTACCATATTTGGGTACCACTGGCATTGTTTTGAGCTTACGTAAATCTATCCTAATATCCTAATAATATTATAAATGCGAAAGTTTGTTTGTATGTTTGTGCCTCAATCAGGCCTAAACAAAAAAAAACGTGTTAAGTTGAAATTTGCTGTAGATGTAGATATAATGCCCGAATAAAACATAGACTACTATAAAATACGAAAAACATCCCCAGAATGATAAAATAGTATATTATGCAACTAGTGAATAAAGGACGGATTTAAAGCGACGCCCGTAGATGAGTCACGAGCATGTGAAGGATTCTAATGATTGAATCACGAGCGCAGCGAGTGATTCAACTGTTAGAATCCTGAACGACGCGAGTGATTCATGGCCCTCGATATAAATTCGTACTTTATTCAGGAGTTGCATACTATACTTTATACCATGACTACGAGAATATTTATTTAATCTAATGCCAAACTCCTTGTCGCAAATATCGACCAATCAAATCTCGAGAATTTATTTGCACCAAAGAGTTTTGAATTTCGAATCTCAGCGCAAGGAGTTTGTTTGAAATAGAGACCGGATATATTTTGTGTTCCAAATTCAAACACCAAAATAGTGAATAAAAACAAAACAGTGAATAAAAGACCTTTTTATTCACTGTTTTGCGTGAATAAAATAAGCTTTTTAAAGTAGGTATGGTATAAAAACACATAAGGGATGATTTTGGTATAGATGGCGCTAGTGTGCAAAAAATCTGACATCAGTTGTCATAGCAACGTGCGTTACTCTATGCGATTATTGAAATTTGAACATGGACAACATCTGTCGCGGGTCTGCTAGTATTATAATAAGATAGTAATACAAAAAAATCTGTACACCCACATTTTCAGACGACAAAATTACGATTTTTTTATTATTTTTTTATAGAAAAATAGAAATGAAATTATGAAAGCGAACGAAATTGACGCGGGTACAGTTGAGGGCTTACCATAACCTCTTCACTACATAGTATAAAGCAAAGTCGCTTTCCGCTTCCCGCGTATGTATGTTTGCTTATATCTTTAAAACTACACAACGGATTTTGATGCGGTTTTTTTTAATAGATAGAGTGATTCAGGAGGAAGGTTTATATGTATAATAACATGCTACCCGTGCGAAGCCGGGGCGGGTCGCTAGTAAAGTAATATAATAATACTAAGTAAAAAATATAGATGGTGAAATAAAATTATAGATATTAGCTGGAATAATCTGGTTTTCAGCTTACGACCTTTGAAGGCTATTTTTATTTTTTTAGGGTACCGTACTCAAAGGATAAAAACGGGACCCTATTACTAAGACTTCGCTGTCCGTCTGTCTGTCACAGGGCTGTATCTCATGAACTGTGATAGCTAGAAAGTTGAAACTTTCACAGATTATGTATTTCTATTAATGCTATAACAACAAACACTAAAAACAGAATAAAATAAATATTTAAGTGGGGCCATACAACAAACGTGTTTATTTCTAGTTTTTTTATAGATAATGGTACGGAACTCTTCGTGCGCGAGTCCGACTCGCACTTGGCCGGTTTTTCTATTTAATATGACAATGTTACATTGAATACTTTCGATAATAAAGCGATAACGTCTTTAAACTAGTGCTAAAAGCCGTCTCTGCTGCATCTGCTTTATTGCCACTCTATCTAGTCTAGATAGGTTCTCAAACTATCCTTTATACTACGCTGAGATTCAATTTCTCTTATAAAATATTTCGTTGAAAAACATAATAAAAAATATTTGTAGACATTTCACACAACGCCATCCTGCTCCAAACTAAGCAAAATTTGTACTATGGGCACCAGATTACTTATTAAATACTTATATATATTTTTTTATAAATACATAAATGATACTACTACTAGCACGCCAACCTTATTTTTTGTTACCTTTCAGAAATTACTTTCAGCATTAAGCTCACCTTTTTGTGAAATTAATCTATTTTTTTATGCAATAAAGTAGGTAAATCAATAAAATAAATAAATAATTACATTACAGCAAAACGTATATAAGTATTCTATCAGTTATCTAGTTCCCATAGTACAAGCTTTGCTTAGTTTGGGGCTGGATGGCCATTTGTAAAAAATGTCCACCAGTATTTAAATGCCCACCAGTATTTATGTTCATTACATAATTGTTTGTCTCTGGTGGGAATCGAACACAAAACCTACAGAGCAGAAGGCAGAGTTACTACTGAGCTGTGAGGCCAGACAAATAACAAGTTACCCGTAAACATCACATACCACAATATTGGGGTCCTATCTTTTCGGAATGGTCCTCGGCCATAATTTTACGATACATAATAGACCAATATCCTAATTTGAATAATAATAAACATCGTGTCATACATAATGATAACGAATCCTAATGCTTAACATTCTGAATTAACATTTAGATATCATAAAACAATGTTTGTATGTGCCCTTACAACAATATTAAATTAGACATTAGCAACGTATTTATTTACAACAAAAATGTATTCTATCCCTATGACCCCAAATTAAGCAAAGTTTATAAGCTTCGCTTAGTTTAGGGCTAGATGGCGCCTTGTGAAATGTCTACCAATATTAATAATAATTTCAATTAAGTTGTTTTCTTTAAGACTTTTGTCTGCAATCGTCATAAGGTAAATGTAGATAGATAGATAGATGAACTCTTTATTGCACACAAAGAAAACAAATGGTAAATAACAACAAACATAAATGTACAATGGGCGGTCTTATCGCTAAAAGCGATCTCTTCCAGACAACCTTTGGATGGATATTATAACAAAAACAAGAAATGTAAGTAAATGTAGTAAATGTCGTAAAGTAGGTACAGTTATTCTATCTCACGATGGCGGGTTGGTCATATTTGTATGTAGCGCTCAGTATCGTCCGAGTTGCAGTCACGCACACAAATGTGACTGTCTATGCACATCACACACAACTACATCTAACCCTAAACTAAGCAAAGCTTTGCTTAGTTTGGGGTTAGATGGCGCTGTGTAAAATGTCTGCCAATATTCATAATAATTTCAATTATGTAGTAGGTATTCATTCTTTCAAATGAATGAAAAGATAAGTTTATTTTATTTTATTTATTTATTTATTTTACTTTATTCGGAACAACAAACAGTTGATACATTAGGATCTTATAAAATAAAGTATAAACTATGAAGAAATAAGTAAATGTACAACCCACTACGTTATCCTCAGATTACTAAAGAAAAATTGTGAGGTTGTTGTGTATAAACTAAACAATAAAGTTGACAGATAGGTAACTTGTCTTAAAAAATATATATATATAGTACTCTTGTAAATATACCCTAAACACGTACAAAAAAACAAAAGCCTAGAACAGTCACTTTTCCACTCAAATCTAAATTAGTAGGTTAGGTCAGTTGAGAGTAGTATATAATAACTCACTGGAAATCACTATCACTATCACTACATAGTATAAAGCAAAGTCGCTTTCCGCTTCCCGCGTCTGTATGTATGTATGTATGTATGTTTGCTTATATCTTTAAAACTACACAACGGATTTTGATGCGGTTTTTTTTAATAGATAGAGTGATTCAGGAGGAAGGTTCATATGTATAATAACATGCTACCCGTGCGAAGCCGGGGCGGGTCGCTAGTAATAGGATAAATCACAATAGGATGGCAACGTGACCTTTTTTGAACTTCTGGTTTCTTCGCGATGTTTTCCATCACATATAAATATTTCGACTAAAAACACCCATAGATAGCCAGAAATGCCCATTGAATATCCCCATTGGCAACTCAAGCACTTCAGGGATTCGAACCCCCGACCTTAGTTAATAAGAAAATCGCGATCGAGGAACATAAAAACGATTAATATTCACGATCACGATTCGTGTGTACGCCGTGTGAACCTTTTAAACTTTGCGTGTTTCCAAATGGGTAAGTAAGTAATGTAAGTATCCGTACGTACAAAACACAGATTATAACAGCAATAAGCATTCTCGTGCCAAATTACCATTATACTTAACCCAACGATACAAACGGGGACAATATAACAACAGACACAAACATAATCAACATTTATACGACTAATAATAACATATATAGTTTAAACACTCGCGACTTCGTTTATTTTTAACTAGCGACCCGCCCCGGCTTCGCTCGGGTAGCATGTTATTATACATATAAACGTTCCTCCTGAATCACTCTATCTATTAAAAAAAACCGCATCAAAATCCGTTGTAGAGTTTTAAAGATATAAGCAAACATACATACATACAGACGCGGGAAGCGGAAAGCGACTTTGCTTTATACTATGTAGTGATAGTGATAGTGATCAGACTTCAACTCCCGCTGTACTACCTGCTTAGAGGCAGAATTTTAGAAAATCCTTTGTTAGTGCACCCCTTAACATACCTAAACATAGCCGAAACGTCGGGAAAGTAAATTAAAGGTAATTACGTGATTAAGACCCGTGCCAAAATCTATAGTTATGTCTACTAATCACGATAGTTTGAAAAATAACATAGTTACGTTTAAAAAACTAAAAACAAAACCGACTTCGTGTTTATAAATAAAAATTGTAGTGGGGGAGGGGGGCTCCCCCCTCCGCGAGATCTTGTAGCCCTACCTTGGCTAGCCCTCCACTCAGTGTATGCCAATGAAAGAAGGGCAAGGTCTATAGTTGAAAACCACTATCAATGCCCATAAATTTTGAAGGTTTCTCTCGATTTCCCTGGGATCCCATCATCAGATGCTGACTTGGTGGTAATGGGACCACCTAGTAAGTATAGACTTTCAATAAAAAAAACATATTTGTAAAGCCGTCTAAAAAACGCCGGAGTAATCGCGTAACATACTACAAAAAAAAACATACAGGCGAATTGATAACCTCCACCTTTTTGAAGTCGGTTAAAATAATACACCCTCCAAATTTCAAGTTTCCAGTGGTTTAGGCTGTGTGTTGATAGTCAGTCAGTCAGTAACGCAAGAGTTTTATATATATAGACTAGTGGAAATGGAAACTGGAAACCTCGTGACAACGTTCACTTGAAGTTATTTTCCAACAGAATTAAATCTGCACTCTCTTAGGTTGAATTTCGGGAATTCCTTTCATAGAGTACCTACAACATCAGAAAGACACCATTTTAGTTTCATGTTTCATGCTAGAACTGTTTAGGCTGTGTTGATTGTCAGTCAGTCAGTGATGTAAAAGTTTTATTTATTTAGATCGCATGCTAGCCGTTTACGGACTATGCGCAAAAAACATGCAATGAAAAATCTCTATACATTCTAATATGTCTAGATCTATGTTGAGTTGCATAAACAACACAAGCTGCCGTTGTTTAAGAATCTGCAGCTCTGTTTCGTGATGGTAATGGTAATCGACTTAACATAATAGAAAGTTGACGGGTCGATAACGATTATCAGATTATCAACTTATGCAATAAGGCCGCAGGTTTGGAACTTTCCTTGACATAACTTTTTAAATACGTTATATCTCAAAAACGGAAAAAAACTCGTGGCTCGTAGGAAAAAAAGTATTAATACATTTTTTGTAGATTATTTTATGATCTACAATTTTTGTCTGAGATATTTTTATGATAAAACTTACCGTTTCGCTGAAAATCGTGAAAAACTCATTTTTTTAACCTTTGACCTTGAATAAAAAAAAATCCATACATGGGAAAGATGGGGAACTTTCAAATTTTATTTTTAATCATATTTTTAACAACCTTACTGATTTTCAGCTTGATGGGAATTTATGTAGCTTCGAATGTTTAAATTGACCGGACTATAAGTTGTGAGATCCATGTAATAGGTACCAAGTCGGTTAATTTATTCAGTCCCTACTTAAAGGCTCTTCTATCTTAAGTTATTGCGTAATTAGCTAACTTATAACAAAATATTATAGTGACCATAACAATATTAAAAATCTTTTATGTTTTAAATAAATAGATAATGTTTTTCTTCGCTGTTTTTTTCATGTGCTACTGTGCCAGGTCAAACCCACGACCTTCGGATTGAAAGTCGAGGTACCTCGGTCAACCGGGCTATTTACATTTACTTTAAATACATAAAATCACTTTACTATCATATAACCTAAAAATAAAAATAAAATATGTATATAAATAACTGTAATCCTTAAATACGGAAGACATTAATCTCAGATCTCCAGGCGCTTAGGTCTTTTGAAGATGTCTAGTGGGGGTAGTCAGAGGCACGTCCAAACATTATATTTGGCACATGCCCACATTTTGCAGGAGTTAGCATTCCATACGTGACAGGTTGCAAGCCCATCGCCACTTATAGTAATACTAACTGGTTTCCTCACGATGTTTTCCTTCACCGTTTCGAGCACGTGTTTAGGATGCGCATATATTTTTTCGAATAGAAAAATTCATTGATGCACGCCGGGATTCGAACCCACGATCTTCAAAAATGAAATTCGAGGTACCTCACTCGTCATAATAAACATTTTATAATCATTTCACTACATAGTATAAAGCAAAGTCGCTTCCCGCTTCCCGCGTCTGTATGTATGCTTACTTATATCATTAAAACTACACAACGGATTTTGATGCGGTTTTTTTTAATGGATAGAGTGATTCAGAAGAAAGGTTTACATGTATTAAACCCGTGCGAAGCCGGGGCGGGTCGCTAGTATTACTATACATAAAATCACGCCTGTTTCTTAGAGGATTAGGCAGAGACCACGACTTTCTACTTGCTACGATCCTGACATACTGCTTTTGCCTCATTCACTCTCATCACATTCCCCATTAATTTCGTCGGTTTAGAGTACTCTTGACCTGGCCATTTTCCAGAACGACACGTCGGAAGACCAGCGCTCTTGCAGTAGTTACTGCTTGAGCATACGCTGAGTGGTGACCTTTTTTATTACAACAATGTATGTGTTCTTATTAGGGTTTCGTAGTCTACAGGACAAGAGACCCTTATAGTTTCGCCATGTCCCTCCGTCTGTTCGTCTGCCCGCAGCTTAGCTCAGAGACTATCAGTGCTAGAAAGCTGTAAATTAGTTTTTAAGTTTGGTGGTACTAAAATAAACGTTTATTTATCTATCTTTATCAGTTTAGTCCATTCTTTATCTTTATCAGTTTAGTTCTTCTAACATTTACTTTAATTAATCTAAATCAATTGTCATTCGTACACATTTGAACTCATTACTGCAGTTACGGCTCGCTAGAGATACGAGTAACTTTGTACTCTGCGCAAGTTTCTAGTATGAAACACTGCCAGAAAACAAAAACGATTCGGTGACACGACTAACAAGCAACCACGATTATGTTTCGGATGGCTAAATGCGGTCGATTGCTACCTAGAGAGATGTGGAAATACTTGTTGATTAAAGTTCGTTATGAGTTTGAAACTCGTGTACCTAAAGGTGCCTCCTACATAAAGTATACCCTTTATCTTTAAAGATATTTGTGATAATGATGCCGTTTACCGTCGTGGTCGGCCGTCAGTATTTGATCATACTAATCCGACGGCTTCGGTGTGTGCTCATCATATGAACATATTTCACGATATTCAGGACGACAGGGGCTAGCACTTTTAGAATAAAAAACCGGACATGTGCTAGTTGAACTAGCGTGAAGATGGTTCCGTCCGATGAAAGAACAAACTTAACATTGTAGTTGAAAAACATATTCTCTTATACACTAATGCAAATGTAAGTTTGTATGCACATTTTTAAGAAATTTACCATGTTACTTTAAGAACATAGACTTCTTTTAAGATTTCCTGTAATTTATAACTATTTTCAGTATTGTTTTTTTCAAAATGTAACCTAATTACAGAAATATGTGTACCAAATTTCTACTTAATCGGTTCAGTAAGGCAAACAAGCTGTAATAGATACACAGTGACAGACAGTGATCTTATAAGGGTTCCGTTTTTTCATTGGCACGTACGGAACCCTAAAGAGAATAGAGTAGTGCTATCCACGCTAAGCACGTGGAAATGTGTCTTTATAATGTTAATTTTAACCTTTGTAACCAGTTATCATCAATCTACAAGCTTTAAATAATAAGTCATCGCGGTTCCCACTGAGCCTTAGGCTACTTTGGCTTTCACAGAGAAGCCAACTGCGATTTATTAAACTTGGAAACTTTTGTTAACTTTACAGTGGCTCGGGGAACTTAATTCAAGTTGACATCCACTCGTTTTTTTTCCATTTTCCGCCCAAGGAGCATTTTTAAAACGCTCTAAAAATCTTTTCTATTTTATTTAATTAAATTCTAGTGAGGGAAAGTCAACATTGGGTAAGAGATTTCCTTAGCAATCAATTTAATCGAGAGAGTTTGCTTTACCATCCTCGAGTCTTTGAAATGGATAGGCACACTATACAAATTGAACGTACAAACGGAATCAAAGCTGGAGTTGTATCTTGGATTTCATTAATAGACTAACTGAGTGACTTGATAGACTTGTTTTCTTTGATTTTTCAATCTCCCGGGAACAGCGGAATGGAGACTAGTTTGTAGTTTTAAACGGTTCGGTAGTATAATGATCTACTCGACTCTACATACAGACTTTTGTTTGCAATTTTCATAAAGCCGGGGTCCCACGGCGCGTAAAACGACGGGCCGCGCCGAGTGACGCTCCGCCTGTGTGCGTCCGACGCGTCACGTACAGAGCGTTCCGAGCACGGGCCACCACGGATGCATCGTTCCCACGGCGCGTCCGTCCGCCTTGGCGCGGTCTGGTGAAAACGCGGGCCGTGGGACCCCGGCATAAGGCGTAGGTGTAGTACAGTTATATACTTGTAGTTGTGTGTGATGTGCATAGACAGTCACATTTGTATGCGTGACTGCAACTCGGACGATACTGAGAGCTACACATACAAATATGGCCAATCCGCTATCGTGAGATAGAATAACTGTTCTTTACTACATCTACGCCTTATGACGATTGCAGACAAAAGTCTGTATCTGTATATGTCTGTCTGTATATGTAGAGTCGAGTATATTCGACATCGCTATTAAATTTGAACTGAGATAAAAACTGAAGCTACACTAAAATAATGGATACTAATTATTATATTTTTTTTCTATCATATAAATAATAATAATAATAATAATAATAATCTTTATTTGGAACATTAAACAAAAGTGTACAGTACAAAAATGGAAACGATGATACCTGCATGAGTTAAAAACTGTGTCGCAGATAGCAACGCCCAAAGCAAAGCAAATATTTGCTTTTCAAGCCAAACCCTTACACAACAAGTTTTTATGAAAGAAGTAAGCGGAAAAGAAAAACATGTTGTGCCGACCCCCCCCACCCCCCCCTCCCCTGAAGTGGGACAAGGGCAAGAAGATGAGGATATAAATATCTTATTCACTTTCAAAACTTTCGTGAGTGGTACATACTACACACACGGGAGATTACTCACGTAAAAAATAAATTGTTGATAATTGATTGATTCAGGCGTGACTTTGCGGAAATCCATTTTAAAAAACTAAACGGACTAAGATATATAGCAACAAATTCCGCCAATCTGCTCCCAAAGAGTCCAACCCAACAGTTTTCTACTGGAGTATTTTACATTGGGTTGGACTCTTTGGGAGCAGATTGGCGGAATTTGTTGCTATATATCTTTGTCCGTTTAGTTTTTTTTTTTTTTTTTTTTAAATTGTTCAAATTCAAATTCAAATTCAAAAATCATTTATTTCAATAAAATCACAAGGATCACTTTGAAACGTCTTAGGAACTAGGTGAAGCTACGCCGATTCCACGCGACCAAGCCTAGAAGAATCAGGCAACAAACACGGCTTGGGGTCTACCTTTTTTTTTATGATCCTTTCCTTAATGCTATGTAGAGCTCCAGTGTGGTGCCAATCGAACAAGGTGAAGGCTCAAACAAGAATAATAATTAAAAGTACCTACTACTCAAGTACGTAGGTACAGCAATAAAAAAAATAACTAAAGAGCTTCAGCACAAATTCAAAAAGCAACACACGCTACACTTGATTTAGAATTAAAACTTACAGATAAAATAACTATTTGCTTAAAAATAATTAAAGTAGACAAATGTTACACAAAATGAAATTAAGTACCTAAATTAATATTTAGCTGTCGAGTGGCAGAGCGACATCAGGCCACGATGATTTATCATTTATATAATCATCTACAGTATAATACGCTTTGTTTATAAGATTATTCTTTATGTAGGATTTAAATCTTCTAACGGGAAGTTTTGTTGCGTTTTCTGGCAGTTTATTATAAAATAGTATACAATTCCCCATAAACGACCCCTTCACTTTTTCTAATCTAAATTTGGGTATGTACAATTTGTTCTTATTTCTTGTGTTAATACTATGTACATCACTTTTTTCTTAAAGAAAGCCATATTCTTATGAGTATACAGTAAGTTTTCATATATATATTGTGAGATTACTGTGAGAATGTTAATTTCTTTAAATTTTTGTCTCAAAGAGTCCCGGGACTTCATTTTATAAATGGCACGTACTGCCCGTTTTTGTAAAACAAAAATAACTTGAATGTCTGCTGCCTTACCCCAGAGAAGAATTCCATACGACATTACACTATGGAAGTTACTAAAATAAACTAGCCTAGCTGTGGCTTCATCGGCCAGCCGCCTAATCGTGCGGACTGCATAAGCAGCGGAACTAAGTTTACCAGCAAGTGTTTCAATATGAGGTCCCCATTGTAAGTTTGCATCAATATTGAGACCTAAAAAAGTAGTCGAATTAACAAGCGTAAGAGCCTCTTCATTTATTTCAATGTTAGTCGGAGTATGCCGTACACTAGGCAAAGAGAATTTAATGCATTTTGTTTTCTTAGAATTAAGCAATAGGTTGTTTACAGTGAACCAATTAAAGACTAGCGACAGTGACGCATTTATGTCATCGAAGTTAACTTTAGATCTATCGACTTTAAAAATAAGCGACGTATCATCAGCAAATAGGACTATGTCACAAATGTCTTTTACATAGAATGGGAGGTCATTAATGTAAACTAAGAATAAAAATGGACCTAAAATCGAGCCCTGTGGAACTCCCATTTCAATAATTGACCCAGAAGATCGTTCGCCACCAATATCAACTTTCTGGACTCTATTGGACAAGTAAGATTGTAAGAGGTGAATTGCCTGGTTATGGATGCCATAGTGTTGTAACTTTGCGATTAGAGTTGCGTGACTCACGCAGTCAAACGCTTTCGACAAATCGCAAAACACACCGATCGCATCTTGCGATTTCTCAAAGGCCTCATATCTGTGCTTTAAGAGCAAAGTACCGGCATCGGTTGTTGATCGACCCTTTGTAAATCCAAATTGATGACAATGAAGTAGCCCATTAAGATTGAAGTGAGATAATAATTGAGTAAGAATAACTTTTTCAAAAATTTTACTTAGAGCAGGCAATACTGATATTGGTCTATAATTAGAGGGATCTTTCTCGTTTTCCGACTTGTACAAGGGAATGAGTTTACTATGCTTCATGAGATCAGGAAAAATTCCCTCGTCAACACACCTATTAAAAACGTGGGCTAAACATGGAGCAATATCAATGATAATAGTACCTAATACCTTTGTAGATATACCCCATAGATCTTCAGTATTTTTGATATTCAGAGATCTAAAAGTTCTCACAATATTATCAGCATTAATGTATCTAAAGCTGAACTCATTTTCACATTTGGCAACACTAGATTCTAAGAGAACGGACGCCGCAGAAGCTGAGGAGTTTAGTGACTGGGTAACAATTCTAGGTATACTAGAGAAAAAACTATCAAATGCATCCGCCACTTCTTTTCTTTTAGTTAATATTTATCATTAATATTTAAATTTATCTGTTTATTACGGGGTTTAGATTTTCCCGTTTCATTATTAATTAGCTTCCAAGTTGCTTTAATTTTATTAGAGGACTTTTCAATTTTATATCTTAAATACAATGATTTAACCGCACGACACACTTCTTTGAAAATTTTGGAATAATTCTTAACATGAAGTATAAAGGTAGGGTCGTGCAGCCGTGACTCCCTAGTTGCATAAAGTTCTTATAATTTATTTCTACTTCTATAAATACCAGGTGTAGCCCAGTCAGTAAACCCGACCTTACATCTAGTTTTGCTCGTTTGTAACTTAAAAATTTCACTGTGCTCTCTAGTTATTAAATTAGACAAATTGGTAAACTGGTCATTTGGGTCATCTATGCATGGTATAAGAGGCATTTTGAGTTCAATATTACCCTGAAACTTTCTAATACGACACTCAGTGATGGGACGGTAAGTGAACTCCTCAGGTTTATTTAATAAATTACAAGAAAATAAGACACTATGCCCGAAATGATCAGAACTAAAATGTTTGATCACTGATTTATTAATTGGTTCACAACTACAATAAACATTGTCTAGACAGGTGGCTGTGGTAAGTGTCACTCTTGTCGGTTCCATAAATAGATGGTACAAATTAAAACTCTTAAATAAATTAATCAATCTTTCAGATAAAGGATGGATCGGAATACTAAACTATTAACGTTTTATTAGATGCAAACATTTTTAACAAAACTTCTTCCATAGTGGATTCATATATAGCAAAGTCTGAATCGGGGGGACGGTACACACTCACGACGATATGCCGCTCCAGTTCAACACACGACAGCTCAATAGACCTCTCAATCGTAAGATTTACAATATCTTTACGTTCCTTGCACTTAATGTTATTTCTCGCAATAATTAAAGAGCCGCCTCTGATGGCATTCTTACGTTTAAATGAGCTAACAATATTATATTTTCATAAAAAGGAAATGATTCAAATTCTAATATCCAATGTTCGGTGATACACATTATGTCTACATTAAATAGATTTAAAAACAGCTCTGATTCTAATATTTTGCTGGGGAGGCCTTGTATATTTTGGTGAACTACATGTAAAGTGCCTTGCTTTCCCATTGTCGGAGAAGTCAGTTTAAATTATGGTCAACTGGACCTACTACTCGTATGCCCTGATTAGTAATACTACTAACTGCAGGCTCGTCAGGAATCTGTGTTATAATTGCTATAACAGGATCAAAAATATTAAATGCTAACAATTTAGCAATAACTGATTTGCTATGTCTACTACAGTACAATGTACCTCTTGTCAATGCAAGACTACTAATAAAATTATTAGTCTCAAAATACAAAACGTCACTGTTGATAAAAACACCGACGATGTTTCGTATCATCTAGAGAATCTTCATCAGAGTTTAATCTGACATGCTCACGCTCGCGCCTCATACTATAAATATCTGCTTTTCAAGAACTATTTAACTAGCAAAGTGTCTAGTTGATAAAGATCGAAACACTACAAAAATTTAAAATCAAAATTACCTCTGTGTGAGTGAGTTTGGGCATGCTAATAACAAAACATGTTTATAAAACAGGGATTTCCTTTATTTTAAAATTTTTGATTGAATTAACAATTACGTACATTGTTTTTGTGAAGCAAAACGTCACTAGTATCTTAAATTCTCTATCATTAATATTATTTTATTTACAAGTATAAAATTCACTACTCGCTGATAAAACACTTTTATCTGCACAGTTTATTTGAAAATCACTAAAACTCTTGTCGAACACTGACTTTAAATAAGAAAATTACCAGCTCGTACTAAAGAAGGTATTTTATTTACACTTCCGATCATCGTATTGACCTGCAAACAAAAAGGTAATGTTATTGACGTAAACTGTAGCACGCTACGTTGTAGAACATGCTACGGCGTAGCATATACGGACACAATACGAAATGAAATAATAAAAATGAAATAGGATCACGACTGTTATTCCCAAGTACGGTAGATAGTAGATCATTAAAGATATCTTAAGGGGATATTCAGAGGCATGTCCAAACATTAAATTTGGCATATGTCCTAATTTTGCAGTAGCTACGTTACATGTTGCAAGCTCATCGCCGCTTATAAAAATACTAATTGGTTTTATCACGATGTTTTTGTTCACTATGTTGAGCACGTGTTATACAAACATAAATGCAACTATCCTTCGCGGTGCACGTACAATTTAATGTGCATCAAAAAAGTTAGCTTTCTCATCACATTTTACTACTACACCGAAACCCTTTTACGACGAGCTTTTCAATCGCTATTGAGCTTTTAATAAACTCGAGGTTCAATGCGATACTTTCTAAGCAAACCACCCTTGAATTTTGAGTTCCTTTTGGCTTTCAGCTTTGCTATAGATTATAACAGTTAAAGACAGTTACTTGACTCTGTTAATCAACTTTATAATTAACTATCTGACCCGGCGAACTTCGTACCTCCTTTAAATTAAGAGTACAGTAAATCAAATTTGGTGATATACCGACAGCAGCGCCACCTAACGTGTCCGATTCTATTTTTAAACCATCCAGAAACTTATGCCGTTAAGGAGTCTAGCCGTTAAAGAGTTATGAGAGACACACACGCACACGTACATAAAAACTACATATTTATAGATATTTGCTAATTATTGCTAACCCATACGTGAACGCCATACAATTGACGAGTATCACGACGGCGACGTGTGACGTCGAGCGCCTCAGTCCTGCAACAATACACATCGCATGTTATTAAGTAACCAAACAGCTGAAGCTCTGAACACATATTAAAAAAAAACATAGTATCACGTAATCCTCGTCCAAACATTATATTTGGCACACGCCCACATTTTGCAGTAGTTACCATTCCATCCGCGACAGTTTGCAAGCCCATCGCCGCTTATAAGAATACTAATTGGTTTCTCTTCACCGTTTTGAGCACGTGTTTTTGATGCGCATATATAATTTTTTGAACAGAAAAATCCATTGATGCACGCCGGGATTCGAACCCACCACCTTCAGATAGAAAGTCGAGGTACCAGGTCGCAACCCGGTTCGGATGCGATCGGCACTTCTTCGGGAGCTACTCATCTAGTTCGCGTAGCCGTGGCGCGTGTGTCGTGGCGACGCGTCGCCAAGCCAACAGCTGATCTGTCCCGCTATAGATATTTCACATCAAGAAGTGTATTAAACTTACATGTACCTATTATTATTTTATAACAGTGATTAATAACTGAAGATGATGCCCACGGATGGTACAACATTTTAGCGCTCACAGAAAGTACAATATTTGGCAGCGGATGATAACAATAAGTAATAAAGCAATTGTTCGTTAATATGCTGCTTTTCCATTGTTAATTTTCCCAGAATTTTACAACATCGGCATTTCAACACAACGTGCATCGAACAGAGCCTCATCAGCCCTCCATATTACATTACAGACACAATGCATGCACCTAAACAGAGTTATCTATCGTGCAGGGCCGGATTTGGAGAATGGAGGCCTGGGACAATAAAGGAAGGGCCCTTATTTCATTTTTCAAGTAAGTAACTATGTTGTGCCGTCCTCACTTAAGTGGGATAAGTGCAGGAAGATGTTGATTAAGTATATTAAACGATTTTTTTAATTTGCGAGTTACAATTTTCATTTTTTTTTATAAACATAAAGCAATAAATAAACAAAAATAAACTGATAAAGAAAAGGGATAAATAATGTTATAATTTACAAGTAATAAAAAAGGCTTAAAATACTTTATTATATAATTGTTATATACTCGTAAGTTATTCATTCGCCAGAACTTGATTCATTGGTAGATATTTCTATTGTTGGGACTCCTCAATTGTGGAGGCCCCGATTATCTTCCCCTAAGTCCGGCACTGCTCTCGAGTGTGCAACGTGTTGTGTTAAAGACGCGCAATGCATATTCAGTATTATGAGCTGACGATTCGCATTGTTGTATGAAATGGGGGTGTGCGAACTTTATACTTTATGCATACTGAAAAACAAAAACCCATTTTTTATAGTACATACCTATGTAGGGTCAATTTAGGGTTTAGTTTCATTAGCTCCGGTGGCCCAGATGACCAATAAGCTGACCTAATTTAGTGATATCTATTTAATTATCATCATTTGCAAAAAATACACAGCAAAACGTAAGTATGACCTAAGAAATGCTTTGTCTAAAGCTAAGGCACTGTGTAATTAAAATTAAATATTTATTTAGATATTCCTAAGATATCGACTCGTGCACTACGTCAGTGCTAAAAAATCATATCTCCTCAAACCCGGAACAATATTTGCATATCATGTAATTATTGTCCAGAAAATGGTATTTAATCTGCAACCCCAACACGGGTTACTCGCTTTAGAAGTTCATAATTTTCTTCTTCTTTTCCCACTTAATGTCGGGTCGGCACAACATGTTGATAAACATGTTACGGAAGGATTTGGCTTTTACAACTAGCCGCTTGCCTGAAGTCATCTCTCTGTGGGAGCTTACTCGCTCTAGAAGTTATCAAATACAAACTGTGAACATCCTATAACTTGACGGGCTCGCTTGCGCCGCATCTGCCAACTAGCTGCTTGTCGATATGCACTTATCCGAAATGTGCCAACTTGATATCGTTTATACCGTTTTATACCGTTTTATACCGTTTCATACCGATAGATATCGTCCGGTACCACTTGGACAGAATAATCGTTGCGATAATGATACCCGTGTGTTATTAGGCCACGTGTTTCAGTAATTGCACAGACAGATTATGAATCGAGAAGGTGATAAAATAAAAAATGTTACTTAAATAACCCAAAACTGAGCATAACTTGTAAATACTATGAGAACTAAATAACTGATATAATACTTATATGTATACTCTTATTTGTAAATACATACATAAATAAAATAAATAAATAGGATCACGACTGTAATCCCCAAGTACGGTAGACATCCTCTCAGATCTTCAGACGCTTAGATCCTTTGAAGATGTCTAGTGGGGGTAGTCAGAGGCACGTCCATACATATAATACATGTTAACACCCAGACACATAACAAACATCTAATGTTCATCACACAATATTTGTCCTGGAACTGAGCTAATGATGAGCTATGGAATAAAACAGATATAATATCTCACCTGAGTTAGAGTCTCGGCTGCCCATGACAGGTGCGATCTGTGGCCGCTCCTCATCTATAAGAAGCACTCCACTGTTCGTCCATACAGACAGCACGCGCGCCACACACGTTACATTTAGTCGGCCCTGTGCAGGAACAAAGTGTTTAATAGCAAAAAACTCAAATAAAATATCTAGCAGCCACTGTACTTAGTCTGACCCCGTTCATTTTCAGAATGTAGTGAATAAATAATTTGCGAATTATGAGAACATTAGCTTTTTCCCGCGCGATAAAAAGTATCCTATATGCTATTCTAGGACGTAATGAATGTATATTCCAAGTTTCATCTAAGTTTGTTCTAAGTCCGTACTACGTTATCTAAGTAAGACTAAAACAGTATTACTCGCGGTGCGAAAGTTTGACTTAAAGTAATACTGCTTTAGACACGACCACACGACTGGGTGTGGTCGTAATTGAGTCACAAATGTCCTCAAGAACTTTCGTATTTGTAAAATTAGTAAGACTCGACCTGCCGCGAGAATCTAACTCACTAACCACGTTTCAGCTAGTCAAACGTCTACTACGCAACAGTGGCGTAGATAGATAATCCATACTACGATCTATCATTTGAATCAATTGGAAAGGTTTCATAAAAGTGTGATATTAAATCAAAGCGAAATTACATAGTTTGGCACGAGTATAAGTATTTATACAAACTGAAATGACCAAAAATATTCGCCGTAACTTATTCCTAGTATCTACTATTGTATGCAATAAAGTTGCAGTTATGTAAATTGCTTTTTCACGCACAGCAGGTTGACAGTCAATTTTGATAAAATAAAAATAGGACACTGTCGCTGCCGACCAATAAAGTTCTGAAAAATTGGACAAATCGAATTTCTGGAATTTCTATTCGCGGATTAGGCGTGGTATTTGGTAAAAAGGCATCACGTTTCAAATAGAGATCTGTGTTGGGAATTCATGTTAACGCGTGTACTGTACATCATGCAAATAGCACTCAAGGGGGCTCTGAGCGTTCAGGGATCTCCAATTGATTTTAAAATGAATAATTACAATAATGCGACTGTGCAACATAAAGTTATCAGATAAATATGTCATCTAATAATATTATAAATGCGAAAGTTTGTGATAATGCTGCTATGTTTGTTCTCTAATCAAAAATAAACGTCAAAACGGATTAAAATGAAGTTTGCTGTAGAATGTAGATAAAAAATTAGAATAAATAAAGGGGGAACTTATAATCCGAAAAACAACCCCTAAATGAGAAAAAAAACGCAATTTTGGTATAGATGGCGTTGGTGTGCACAAAATCTGACATCACATGCTAATGCATGCATTTAGTCGTTATAGCAACGCAGTTTTGACTAATGAATGATACGCATTCTACCAAAATTCGTATTTTTTTTATCAGTACAAGGTTTGTAGGGAATAAATTGGAAGTTGCCTGAAATGGGTCCGTATCGTTTAGTCTACATATAAATTGCTTTATCCTATGCGATTATTAAAAATTGTCTTTTTTAATCATTACATTCTTTTATTTTAAAAATATTGGGAACACTACTGGACACTCCGAGCCCCCTTAAAGTTTCCACCACGGCACTCATATGAGATAGGATGGCAACAACATTTGCCGTACAAACTCTACGCGGTATATTAAAGCTGACAATTTTACATATATGCTAACACTACATTTGAAAACGTTTGTAAATTACACCCAAAGAGCTCTTTAGCATTAAAATCCAAGAACGAACTGTTTCCTGAAATAAGTGTTACATTTTCATTAATCTTGTTACGGAACACACTTATTAACGTTCTGTACATCCAATGAAAGATTTATAGGAGTTAAACGACCCAATCACGGACGCAGAGCGTGAATAGACGAATTCTGGAATTCTGGAATAGACGAAGTCAATTTTGGAAGGAACTGCAAAATAAAAAAAACATATACTAATGGATGACCTAATTATGAGAAACATTATTAAAATAAAATAAAAGGTTTTAATATTATTAAAAATATATAGAAAATATATAAAAAAATTTAGCGTTCCTACGAACTAAAAGTTTGATGAAAATACGGATTCACTCGTAAATTTATAGAAAAACATAAATGAAAAACCTAAGTTTTGAAATTCATAATTGGAAAACGGAAAATATTATTGATCATAAAAATTATACTACAGAACCTTCTCTTGCTCTTTTATGTATTTTCTTTCACATTAAAAAAAGAGTCTATTATATAGTTTACTAGTAGAAACCATGATATTATTGTTAAACCGACATTTCAGAAATTAATTCTTAGTTGACCCCATATATTTAGATCGTGTTCCAGGTTAAAGTACCTTCGATATCTTAGTAAAGAAGTCATACTGGGAAAATGAGCGGCAATAGCCATCAAGCAATACGGTACCTACGGGAAAACTATCGTACGAGCGTGGGCTGAATAGAATTAACATTATTTGCTACATAGAAAAAGAAACTGCTTAGTAGAGAGAAGGGTGAGTAACCCTAGATACATTATCCGATTGCTCGCATAGCACTGATAATCTATTCTATTCAATACTCGTAAGATGCTATTGTGTGCGAAGTTGGTTCTGTCGCACTGAATTAAAGTTCGTATAAGATTTGGTCGGATTTAGGATTTGAAAATATTAGGTATATTATTTTTGTACTTTGATATCGTAGAGTTTTGTTCTATTCTTTCTTTGATTTATATCCTACTAGCTGCTCGCCCCGGCTTCGCACGGGTGGTACCTGTATAAAAAGTCTACCGATTTTGTGCAAACTTCACATAAACCATCTACTAAATAGTCCAAAAAAAGCCTAAACTTTTGGTTTGGATAGGTGAGCCCGTTCTTGAGTTATAAAATTACAACGAAGAGTGGCATTGATTTTTATATATACATATATACAGATTCTTTGATTTTTTAGAAGCAGCGAAATGAATGGGGACATGAATGAACAGCTTAATATTAAAATGCGTGTTAAAAATGCAGCTGGGCGTACACTTTGTTCTGTAAGCGACAAAAATGATTCACGGTTCAGCAATTCAGAAAAGAAATATAATTTTACCGCTGTTTAAAAGCAGAAGTAACAAAACATACTCACTTTACGAAAATGCACCGACTGTACCCTAATAACAAGCTGGCTGAACGCGGATGATTTATTCGATTTCTCCTCTTCAGTACTAATGTTCCATTTATTTGCTATTTGCTCTAGACCCGGCGGGAGTGTAGTCTGGTCCTTGTTTTTCCGATTGCTATCACCGTCCAGGATGCCCCCTATCCCAGCAATATTGCCCGGAATGTCTATTACGTTTTCGGTCACCGTCTCTTCGTACCCAGAGATTGCTTCCCACGGACTGAATATAATTCTATTTGCATCTTCGAGCGATGTGTCGATTATCACAGGTTTGCTTTGAGGGTACGAGTCGAGAACCGGGATGTCGAGGCCTTTCACCTAGGGAAAACATTTGTGTGTTAATATCAGCCGAAGCTTTGAGTTTAAATTCGCTGGATGATAAAATATACGGGGCGTCCCAAAAATTGTATTAAGACGCTGCCAGTCGACGATTATTTTTGTTCGAAACGAAAAAAGAAATACTTCTGAACAAGCCACATCTCCTATTTTATAATGTATAGTATATGTGAATAAAGATGTACCCATCTTTAATCACTTCGATAAATAATCCTACCGACCGCTGCAATGATGACAAACACACGTCCGCGCGTAGTCCGCCTTAGCTTTTCGAATAAATTAATGATATAAATTAGGTATTACAATTACTTATCAAAAATCTATCCTAATAGAAATCTAGATCTACATATTACCTATCTTTAACAATAAATTACAAGTTGATTTTAATAGTAGGTATATAAAATATTTCGATCATAAATTCTAAGACGTATCATTTTGAAATAATATTTTTATCGTGAAAAGTTTCTGCTATTATGTTTTCACCTTAATAGAAATCTAGGTAGGAACCTGAAGTAATTACTTATAAAAATAGGAGATGTGGCTTGTTCAGAAGTATTACTTTTATCGTTCCGAAAAAGAGCAATCGTCGACTGGCAGCCCCTTAAGCGGAAATCCAGAGGTACGAGTAGAGCTTTCTTGGAGTTACTGGAATATCTCTCGTGTGTGTTTTACGATTTTTGTAGTTTTCTAGTTATGATGTATAAAATGAGTATTTTTTTTATTAACTAAATATGAACTTAGTCGGTGAAATAACGATTTTCACCAAAACTTTAAACGTTTTGTTTAAAAAAAATATTGACTTTACATAAAGTGTTCTAGTTCTGGAATTCCGGATAAACACAATATTTTCGGATACGGATTATATACATATTTATGTATGGAAATTCAATTTAATATTTAATTTTATTTAGATTTATTCGTAGTGCATTTCACACAATCTTTAACAGTTTCGTATATATCGATGAACATATTTTATTTCAGTGAAATTTATTAACAAACATCCAATCATAAAACCTTCAAACTTCGAATTCAATTTTATCAATTTTATAAGGATACTAAGACGAGTAGAGAATACATACCTCTTGTCCATTTAATAACCAGGTAAGATTGGCAGGCGGGTCTGCGGGTAGTGACGAACAGTTCGCTCGGAGCATATCCCCAACTGAGTACCAACTTTTTTGTGCGCGCACCGTCGGCCCCGCCATTGGAAGCTCTGACAAAACAAACAGAAAACTCTCAGTTAGCTATTCCACTATCTAAATTAGTTAAATTTATGTTGATTAAAAAGGAGTTTAAACAAAACCGAATTCCACCTTCTTTTCTTTTTAAGAAGAATAAGGGCAATAAAAACTAAGTTAGTGTCGAAGGGAAACGAGAGAAAATGACAATTTCGCTGCTTTTATCCTTTTGTCTTCATTGTAGCTAGAATGTCGTCAAAGCAAAAATTATGTATTGAAAAATGTAAATACATTCGGTTTTGTCCAGTGCAGCATACTTGTCATGTGACCACTGAGCTCGTTAGATCACAGACACTCTTTGAGGATACTCGATTTGTGCTGTTACGGAGTTCCAGTTTTCTAAGAAGCGATGTCCGTGCAATGACGACCAGAAGCAATATTATTTTGTAAGGATAAGTAGTTATTGATAATAGCCAACAGAATATTAGTGCGGAGGTAAGTAATCAACACCAAGTCTATCCATAATATAAATAAGAAAAGTAATTTTTCAAAGTCTGCAAAGTACCGAAACTAAAGACTTTCAATAAGGAACCGGGGCCGTAAATCCGAACACCGAATTCGATTGGTTGAATCGCAACCGCAGCCTAGCTCCCGAATTCTTGACAGGCCAACTCGATTGCGGACTGAGTGATCGCTGTTTGCCTAGATTATCCTAACGAGCATTACGTCTACCAAAATGGACCGCCATTGCAATTCGCCCTTTGAACAGCGTTGAAAGCCTGATACATCGAAATACATGATGCTTAATACTCAGTTCAAAGCCCGATAATACACGTTACAGAGACTATTTTGTACTACCTATAGAAAATCTATAGAAGTGTATATAGAAGAACAAAAAGTAATTGTAAAGTAATATACAGAAGCGTAATAAGCAAATAAAAAAAATACTCGGTTCCGGTTCTGAATGTTGTTATAGTCACCAAACAGAGCATCCCTAATTCAGAAATTAACTAGACTTTTAAAAATCAATAACAAAAAGATAAACTCATTGATATAATTTTATTGATTCATAAAAACAATAATCCTATTGATATCTTATCACAAACATAGATATCGAGCTATAACTATAAGAACTAAGTAGATATAATTGTAAATCAATGAAAACCAGAAAGATACTTTCTTGGAATTATTGATAATCTAATTAGGTATATTTTCATAATTTACATCTATCTCTTTCGCAATCTGATAGGAGTAGGTAATTTTCCCAGTTGCGCGATAAACAACTGTGTAGGTAATGGCTGCGAGATCTCACCCGTAAATAAATCTACGGGAGCATCACGTCCCGTTCGTAGCTGGAACAAGCCATTGTGTCTAAGTGCTTCTATTGCCTTCATGCTACAGTCTTTAATGGCACAATTTACCTAAACCCAGGCGTACTACCAGCACAATGTGCAAGGTGATTTACGCTACAACTATCTCTGCTCAAAGTAATTAAATTGCAATGCAAATTAGACGATATCATTGTTCGTTTGGTTGGACCTAAACCGCAGAATACCTACATAAAGGACCCAATTCAAATAGTCAAAAATAGTTTGCGTTGAATGTATGCGTCGATTCGTCATTGCATATTCATTTTCCATAGGCGGCCGTTCCATTTTAACTAGGAATTTCACAGAAAGCGGTTAAAACGCCGAACAGACAAAATGGCGAGAGAAACTAAAACTCGGCTGCTTTTGTTTGCCAGCAGCGCCCTCTATTACAACCGACGGAACTCCACGTAGAACAAAGTTTTAAGTGTTTACATTCCTGTTCTGTCGCTTTTTGCCAATTCTACTTACCTAATGGGAACGCGGGAAGGTTTCCAGCACCTCGTTTAATTTGGGAGTCGCGTACCTAAGTACTTCAGTGTTTATTTAATTCGTCAATCAAGATTTTGCTAAAAGCCTCACTTTGCTATATAAACATTCTTGTCTTGGAGCTATTCGAATTTTGATAACCCAGTACTTACCTACATTTCTGGGAAAAGTATATTTTATTGGAAATTGGATAATAATGCTTGAAATGGTCCTGTAATATTGGTTACATATATATTTCAGCATATTGGCTTACTCTATGCTACTGTGTTGATTACCTACAGTAATGGATATGCACTAGATAACAGACATTAATGCCAGGCCTAATTCAAAATCATGTTACTTGAAATAGGTAGAATTACCACATTTAGGTGTAATCACAAAGAGCTACCTACTACTAAATTTGATCTAGAATGACGTATAATATGAAATTTCATATTATTTAAATTTAAAGTATGTCAGGATCGTAGCAAGAAGAAAGACGTGATCTCTGTCTACCCCTCTGGAAAACTGTCGTGATTTATGTGTGTATGTATGTAGGTATTATTAAAATTTACCTAGGTACACCTCATACTTTGTTATTATGGAATACCACCGATACAGCGCTTTACATTCTAGTAGATACCTACGCGTCTTTACCAAAACTCATCTCAATATAACACATTGTCATAAGACAATGTGTTTTGCACACCTAGGCGAGCGATAGTTGCAACAATACGACACTACTATGCAACGCTTTGATACGCAACGCCATGGTCTTCTTAATATTTATAAATTACGCTTCAAGTTGTTTGTCCGCGATGGACTCCTAAACTACTTAACCGTTTTTAATCAAACTTTGCACACCGTGCTTGAAAGATAGGATACCTTACATCTCAATTTATAGTCGCAATATTATTTTACACATGTAGTGCCGATCCCACTTAAGTGGGATAAGGGCAGGAGGAACTTGACAAGAATGCAAAGTTTTTACGCAATCTACGTATTTACTAAGAAGTTCCGGTGTGAGTGACTGTTGAACAGCTCCTGACTCCATCATCAAATCAGCTCGCTGTCCATAATATTGCATTGTCACCAAAGTTATATAAGTATGCCAAATTTCAGCTCAATCGGTTGAAGATAACTACTCCAAAATTGAGTTGCAAGATTCGACCTTAACAAACATAATTACATACATACATACATTGCAAGTTAAATAAAAGCTTGTAAAATTAATGGTAATACGCAGTCATGTCGCAGTTGATGTCTAGCCTTTTAACTATTCTGCCTGACATAATAACAAAATCTTTGTAACATTTTCACTAACTCGATTTCAAGCATCACTGGGTAACTAGACTACTACCTATATAGTTATCCAGTAAGTACCGACTTATAGGTTTTGCTATATATGAATCCACTATGGAAGAAGTTTTGTTAAAAATGTTTGCATCTAATAAAACGTTAATAGTTTGCGGAGATTTTAATGTAGATATTCCGATCCATCCTTTATCTGAAAGATTGATTAATTTATTTAAGAGTTTTAATTTGTACCATCTGTTTATGGAACCGACAAGAGTGACACTTACCACAGCCACCTGTCTAGACAATGTTTATTGTAGTTGTGAACCAATTAATAAATCAGTGATCAAACATTTTAGTTCTGATCATTTCGGGCATAGTGTCTTATTTTCTTGCAATTTATTAAATAAACCTGAGGAGTTCACTTACCGTCCCATCACTGATTGTCGTATTAGAAAGTTTCAGGGTAATATTGAACTCAAAATGCCTCTTATACCATGCATAGATGACCCAAATGACCAGTTTACCAATTTGTCTAATTTAATAACTAGAGAGCACAGTGAAATTTTTAAGTTACAAACGAGCAAAACTAGATGTAAGGTCGGGTTTACTGACTGGGCTACACCTGGTATTTATAGAAGTAGAAATAAATTATACGAACTTTATGCAACTAGGGAGTCACGGCTGCACGACCCTACCTTTATACTTCATGTTAAGAATTATTCCAAAATTTTCAAAGAAGTGTGTCGTGCGGCTAAATCATTGTATTTAAGATATAAAATTGAAAAGTCCTCTAATAAAATTAAAGCAACTTGGAAGCTAATTAATAATGAAACGGGAAAATCTAAACCACGTAATAAACAGATAAATTTAAATATTAATGATAAGCTATTAACTAAAAGAAAAGAAGTGGCGGATGCATTTGATAGTTTTTTCTCTAGTATACCTAGAATTGTTACCCAGTCACTAAACTCCTCAGCTTCTGCGGCGTCCGTTCTCTTAGAATCTAGTGTTGCCAAATGTGAAAATGAGTTCAGCTTTAGATACATTAATGCTGATAATATTGTGAAAACTTTTAGATCTCTGAATATCAAAAATACTGAAGATCTATGGGGTATATCTACAAAGGTATTAGGTACTATTATCATTGATATTGCTCCATGTTTAGCCCACGTTTTTAATAGGTGTGTTGACGAGGGAATTTTTCCTGATCTCATGAAGCATAGTAAACTCATTCCCTTGTACAAGTCGGAAAACGAGAAAGATCCCTCTAATTATAGACCAATATCAGTATTGCCTGCTCTAAGTAAAATTTTTGAAAAAGTTATTCTTACTCAGTTATTATCTCACTTCAATCTTAATGGGCTACTTCATTGTCATCAATTTGGATTTACAAAGGGTCGATCAACAACCGATGCCGGTACTTTGCTCTTAAAGCACATATATGAGGCCTTTGAGAAATCGCAAGATGCGATCGGTGTGTTTTGCGATTTGTCGAAAGCGTTTGACTGCGTGAGTCACGCAACTCTAATCGCAAAGTTACAACACTATGGCATCCATAACCAGGCAATTCACCTCTTACAATCTTACTTGTCCAATAGAGTCCAGAAAGTTGATATCGGTGGCGAACGATCTTCTGGGTCATTTATTGAAATGGGAGTTCCACAGGGCTCGATTTTAGGTCCATTTTTATTCTTAGTTTACATTAATGACCTCCCATTCTATGTAAAAGACATTTGTGACATAGTCCTATTTGCTGATGATACGTCGCTTATTTTTAAAGTCGATAGATCTAAAGTTAACTTCGATGACATAAATGCGTCACTGTCGCTAGTCTTTAATTGGTTCACTGTAAACAATCTATTGCTTAATTCTAAGAAAACAAAATGCATTAAATTCTCTTTGCCTAGTGTACGGCATACTCCGACTAACATTGAAATAAATGAAGAGGCTCTTACGCTTGTTAATTCGACTACTTTTTTAGGTCTCAATATTGATGCAAACTTACAATGGGGACCTCATATTGTAACACTTGCTGGTAAACTTAGTTCCGCTGCCTATGCAGTCCGCACGATTAGGCGGCTGGCTGATGAAGCCACAGCTAGGCTAGTTTATTTTAGTTACTTCCATAGTGTAATGTCGTATGGAATTCTTCTCTGGGGTAAGGCAGCAGACATTCAAGTTATTTTTGTTTTACAAAAACGGGCAGTACGTGCCATTTATAAAATGAAGTCCCGGGACTCTTTGAGACAAAAATTTAAAGAAATTAACATTCTCACAGTAATCTCACAATATATATATGAAAACTTACTGTATACTCATAAGAATATGGCTTTCTTTAAGAAAAAAAGTGATGTACATAGTATTAACACAAGAAATAAGAACAAATTGTACATACCCAAATTTAGATTAGAAAAAGTGAAGGGGTCGTTTATGGGGAATTGTATACTATTTTATAATAAACTGCCAGAAAACGCAACAAAACTTCCCGTTAGAAGATTTAAAGCCTATATAAAGAATAATCTTATAAACAAAGCGTATTATACTGTAGATGATTATATAAATGATAAATCCTCGTGGCCTGATGTCGCTCTGCCACTCGACAGCTAAATATTGATTTAGGTACTTAATTTCATTTTGTGTAACATTTGTCTACTTTAATTATTTTTAAGCAAATAGTTATTTTATCTGTAAGTTTTAATTCTAAATCAAGTGTAGCGTGTGTTGCTTTTTGAATTTGTGCTGAAGCTCTTTAGTTATTTTTTTTTATTGCTGTACCTACGTACTTGAGTAGTAGGTACTTTTAATTATTATTCTTGTTTGAGCCTTCACCTTGTTCGATTGGCACCACACTGGAGCTCTACATAGCATTAAGGAAAGGATCATAAAAAAAAGGTAGACCCCAAGCCGTGTTTGTTGCCTGATTCTTCTAGGCTTGGTCGCGTGGAATCGGCGTAGCTTCACCTAGTTCCTAAGACGTTTCAAAGTGATCCTTGTGATTTTATTGAAATAAATGATTTTTGAATTTGAATTTGAATTTATTAACATAGTTGTAACTATGTAGGTATGCCGGGTCATCTCTATTTTTTTTTCTGCATTTTTTATCAAGCAATTTTTATTCATTCTTAGTAATATTTAATTTTATTAAAAACTAACTAAAAACCGACCGACGTTGTCCTGTCAATTTCATTTTCCTTAAGAACCTTTTCCTGACTCTAATTAATATAACAAAAAAAGAATTAGCAAAATCGTTTCAGCCGTTCACGCGTGATGCTATGACCAAGGGAAATAGAGATCCATTTTTATATATAAGAAAATATATAATATGATATTTAATGTCTCTTTTAAACTCGTATAACGCGACAGGAATTCGAATCAAATAGGTACTTTAAATGCTAGTTTTCGTGTAGTTTAATCTACTTGGACAAACACTAAAGTTGGTAGTAAACGAATTTACTGCTCACTGACTTGCACATGCACATGGAAGGCATCCAAACATCTGCCTGTCACATTCCTCGCGTTTCGACACACGTATCCGATTTATATAAATTAATTGAACATCGAAATTTGGTATTTGATGAAATAAATGTAAGAATCTTATATAAACACCATCATCATTTTCATTTCCTTCTCCCACGTCGGCACAACATGTTGGCAAACATGTTGCGAAGAGGATTATGTTTTACAATAATATTTTTGGAGTTTACTCCATAAGAATCGGTTTTTGATATAGAGCGCCCGGTATGAAAAAAATGTGAGTAGTAAAATCTACTGAACGCATGACCTCGTAGCGTTTTTGGTGCGCAACTTTCTAATTTGGTGTGAGCAGTGCAGCTAGATCGTGGGTAGTGTGTACCCTTACTTTGCCTAAAGTGCTATATATGCATATCACTACATAGTATAAAGCAAAGTCGCTCTCCGCTTCCCGCGTCTGTATGTCTGTATGTATGTTTGCTTATATCTTTAAAACTACACAACGGATTTTGATGCGGTTTTTTTTAATAGATAGAGTGGTTCAGGAGGAAGGTTTATATGTATAATATCATGCTACCCGTGCGAAGCCGGGGCGGGTCGCTAGTACTTTATAATGCTTTCTCTCACTCTTACTGATGGCAAAACATCTTATAGTGGGGGTACGCTCTACGCACGATCTGGTAAACTCCAGTCGTACCTCGGAGCTGACACACACAATTTATTATTTTTTATTTACTTATTTATTTGGAACCAAAAAAACAATAGCACATTAAAAGTAGAAAATGATTACATTTGCAGAAGTATAAATACTGTGTCGCAGACATCAACGCCCTCCTCCGAAGGTAGGGCACAGCACAGTTCCAATTATTATAAAAATCGAAAGTTAAAAATTACATTTTATAGAATGTGTGTATAGTGTATGTATGTATATTATGTGTGTGTATGTGTGTGTATGTGTATAGTATGTGTGAGAGAGAGAGAGAGAGAGTTTCTGAAAGGGAGTCTAAATCATTGTGTGATTGTGGTTACTTATAAGCAACAATAAGGTCTTCCGTGTCATCATAAGATAACAATTTTAGCCATTCATGACATATCAGACCTACCTAAGTTTCGAGACAGTCAGTTGAGGGTCATAAATTATTTGAGAATGCTTACGAAGGACAATTTTACTTATACATTTGGATAAAAATAATTAGCACCTAGTTAATTCACAATTAGATTCGAGTTGTATGGTATATTATCTTCAGTAAAGATGAGTAACGGAAAACAATTGTGTAAAAATAGTGTTATATCACCACTACCCATGCTTAAACTCGCTTAAACTTGCCTCACAGCTCAGTTGGTAGTAGCTCTGCCTTCTGCGCTGTAAACTGTGAGTTTGATCCCCAACCACGAGAAATATTTGTGTGATGAGCATAGGTGTTTTTTCTGTGTTTAGGTGTTATAATGTATCATGTGTATATATTTACAAAAAAAGTATATAAGTATTCTATCTGTTATCTAGTTCCCATAGTACAAGCTTTGCCTAATTTTGGGCTAGACGACGCTGTGTAAAATATACATCAATATATTTTTTAAACTGGTATTATACGTAAGTAATACCCAAGTCAGATTCACGAAATAGGTATGAAAAGCGTGTGTGAATTCGAAGAAAAAGACTCGGCGTACGTTCCGAACAAATCAGTGATGTTTTAGGAAAAAGGCTAGGTCAAGAGTATGCGTGAAGAATTTGATGAGAGTGAATGAAGCAGAAGAGGTATGTCAGGATCGTAAAGCCGTGTTCTATACGGTAACAGGCGTGATTTTATGTATTTATGTAAGGGTCTGGGTGTTGTGATACCGTGGTACTCGTAGTTTCTGATGCCCAGAGAATCCTAGACTAAATCATCTATATTTTAGAAACTACTAAATCTCAATACAATGACGGTTTCGAACCAAATGGCAGCGTCATTTTACGAATGTTATTTTAACTCTTTTTATTAACTGAAAAACCGGAAAAGGTTCTCAAGTCTACGCGTATTTTTTATTTTTTTTATGTAAGATGCATATTATCTATCTACCTGGTGATCCGATTTGAATGCTTTTCTATTGTGTAGGGAATAGTCCCAAGTTGGTCCCATTTAAATTATATTAATGTACTAGCGACCCGCCCCGGCTTCGCACGGGTAGCATGTTATTATACATATAAACCTTCCTCCTGAATCACTCTATCTATTAAAAAAAACCGCATCAAAATCCGTTGTGTAGTTTTAAAGATATAAGCAAACATACATACATACATACATACGCGGGAAGCGGAAAGCGACTTTGCTTTATACTATGTAGTGAAAACTAATAGTTACTTCATAAAACTTAAAAACTAATATTATCCCTTGTATTTTCGATTGGTCGAAACATTTTCGTCGGTTCTCTTTTTAGTTTTTGAAACGTAATTATTTTAATTTTTGATTTTTGGTGCGATTTTAAAATAGTAAAAGGCAGTCGGAACTTATAGTGGAACGGTGACGGTGCGTGAAGGTTCTGTCCCGTTATCATCATCGATAACTTTTTCACACAAAATGTATGAGTAGTGATCTACTGCTTTACTCTTTGCAAGGTCTCTGTTGGTCTAGCAAAGATTTAATTAACTGAGGGCAAATATAATTTTAACCAACTTAAATTACATTTTTCAGAATTTCGGCTAGAAGATGCTCCACCCATGCCCAGCCTGCAAAAGTGGCAAAGGGGAAATTAAGAAATCTTTAGAATCTTTAGGTTGCAAATCGACGGTGATTGCTGTTGAAGGTATTATGACGGCTGCCGTTTTGTAAGGAATCAAGGATTTAAGCCTATCACCATATAAATAAGGAACAATCCCACCGCGGTCTAAACCGTAAATCAGAACTATTGTTAAGCAATAAATGCGCAAATCGAACACAAGGGATGTTTGATTAAGGTTTATCTAGGGGGTAATTTATGGTTATTGAACAACTGTTGTACGCAGGTGCTCTGAGAACTGTTTATAACTTGTTTCACAAACAAGGTTAAGTGCCTACTAGTTATATGTACGATGAACATTCGTTTTCGTATCTTTTTGCAATACAAATACACAATATTTTCGTGTTAATCTTGTGTTCCGTACCGAAAGGGAAAAAACTTGAGAGGTGTCAAGGGACACCCGGATGGAACGAAGTTCTCACAAAATAACGTGGGACAAGGGAAGGGGAATCAACTTTGACTTCGACTTCGACTTCGACTTCGACTTCGACTTCGACTTCGACTTCGACCTCGACCTCGACCTCGACCTCGACCTCGACCTCGACCTCGACCTCGACCTCGACCTCGACCTCGACCTCGACCTCGACCTCGACCTCGACCTCGACCTCGACCTCGACCTCGACCTCGACCTCGACCTCGACCTCGACCTCGACCTCGACCTCGACCTCGACCTCGACCTCGACCTCGACCTCGACCTCCACCTCGACCTCGACCTCGACCTCCACCTCCACCACCACCTCCACCTCCACCTCGACCTCCACCTCGACCTCGACCTCGACCTCGACCTCGACCTCGACCTCGACCTCGACCTCGACCTCGACCTCGACCTCGACCTCGACCTCGACCTCGACCTCGACCTCGACCTCGACCTCGACCTCGACCTCGACCTCGACCTCGACCTCGACCTCGACCTCGACCTCGACCTCGACCTCGACCTCGACCTCCACCTCCATCTCGACCTCCACTTCCACCTCGACACAATTAATAGATATATATATTAATAGATATACTATAGCACGATACCCTATTACTAAGACTTCGCTGTCCGTTTGTCCGTCTGTCCGTCTGTGTGTCACAGGGTTGTATCTTATGAACCGTGATAGCTAGACAGTTGAAATTGTCACAGATGATGTAGGTATTTCTATTGCCGCTATAACAACAAATACTAAAAAAAGAATAAAAAAAATATTTAAGTGAGGCTCCCATACAACAAACGTGTTTTTTGCGCGATTTTATAGACTGGTACGAATGAGTACGGAACCCTTTGTGCGCGAGTCCGACTCACACTTGGCCAAGTGTTTTTTTTTATATTATCGTGTTTTTTACCTAGCATTTTCCTTAGTAAAATTATTGTCATTTACATATTTTGTATAACTCTTCATAAACATAGGGAAATTAATAATACTTAGGAAATACTTCTATTACATACATTATAACACTCAGACACTGTACAAACATCTACAAGTAGGTTCATCATTACAAATATTAGGAACAGAACCTACAACCTACAGGGCAGAAGGCGGAATTACTACCAACTGAGCTGAGAGACCAAATTCGCTGTTATACGACTCTATAGCAATTATATAATCTATATTTATAGATAGATAACGTCTGCTACACTACGGTAGCAACAACGTAAGTAAACAAGAAACGGGAAGATAAGTGCAAACTCAATTTCCCGTATCGTAACAGTTAATTGAATTTGTTCTTTACAACAAATAGGTATTTTGTACTTACAGTTTCGCCAAACTCGATATATATAAGAATCATTGTCCTGACTGCAGTAAGTCAGTCAACCAGTCATGTAGACAACATACAAGTTAAATCGATGCTCGTAGAGACTTGCAATTTAGAGGGTTTATTTTTGATTGTATTTGCATAAAAAGAGTCGGAAAAGTTTGTATGAAAATTTTTATTCTCCACCTGTAAACTGGAAACTAAATTAACTAATTGACTCATTTCTCTTTAAGGGGCTCCCAGTCGCTGATTGCTCTTTTTCGAAACGAAAAAAGAAATACTTCTGAACAAGCCACATCTCCTATTTTTATAAGTATATTACTTCGGGTTCCTACCTAGATTTCTATTAAGCTGAAAACATAATAGCAGAAACTTTTCACGATAAAGATATTATTTCAAAATGATACGTTTTAGAATTTATGATCGAAATATTTTATATACCTACTATTAAAATCAACTTGTGATTTATTGTTAAAGATAGGTAATATTTAGATCTAGATTTCTATTAGAATAGATTTTTGATAAGTAATATATAATTCGGGGTCCACAGGTGGCGGATAGTGGAACGGCCACCAGATATGGTGGTTTGCTGCGAATACTGAATAAGCAGTCCCCGACCAACAGCGGCAGGGTTAACAGGAAGCAGTGGGGAGTTTGGAGGGACCGGCTCACTTATAAAATACTGTATAGTTCCTATGACGACCTTGTGACATGGCGATCAAATGCCGCCAGTAAATAAGCATTCCCCTGATGCGGGGCAGCAGCCGTATCAGTACTGGCAGAAGGCCGAAGAATAGTTTTCCGGAAGGGTTTCTGACTGGATATTAGAGGACGGCACGCCGGACTCTGAACTGCGGTGCAGAAAGAAACGGGAACCTACTGCACAATAATTCCTACAAAAAGTAATGATGCAAGCACAAAGAAAAGATAGTAACGTTCTTGACAACGGGCTTCCACGATGTAACATTCCGTGGCGGTCTGAGTCCGGCAGGGGTAGGGACAAGGCTACCCAGGTCGTCATCCTGCGAAACCCTTGTAAAATAGGAGCCTGGAACGTTCGTACTATGCTCACCACGGGGAAATTAGAAGAAGTTAAAGGAGAAATGACAAGATTGGGAATAGACATATTAGGACTAAGTGAAGTAAGGTGGGAAGGAAGCGGAGATTATTGGAGTGATGAATATAGAATAATTTATACTGGAGAAAACCAAGGGATTAATGGAACAGCTATAATTTTAAATAAAAAATGGGGGAACCAAGTTGAAAATACGATACACCACAGTGACAGAATAACAGTAGTAAAAATAAAATCAAAACCAATAGACACATTTATAATTCAAGTATACATGCCAACAGGAAGCCATCCAGATGAAGAAATAGAAGAGATATACGAACAATTAGACACACTCATGGATTTAGTAGGAGAAAAAGACAATTTGTTTGTAATAGGAGATTTCAATGCAGTGGTTGGTGAAGGAGAAGATAGAAATATAGTTGGGAAATACGGGCTAGGAAAGAGAAATAAAAGAGGGGACAGATTAGTACAGTTCTGCAGTGAATACAACTTAACTATCTCAAATACAAAATTTAAACAACCTAAAAGAAGGCGGTACACATGGAAAATGCCAGGTGATATAGGAAGATATCAAATTGACTATATAATAGTCAAAGAAAAGTATAAAAATATGACATCAAACTGCAAAACCTATCCTGGAGCTGATCTCAATACCGACCATAATTTATTAATTAGCAAAATTGACATTAAAATAAAAAAAGGAAAAAGGATACATAAAGCCAAAGAACTTGATCTCAATAAATTAAAGAATAATAATAATGTGAAGGTGCAATATAATACAGTCATAGATGATAAGTTAAATAAAATTGAAAATAGGAACATAGATAGTAACATAGATAAACAATGGTGCAATATTAGAGATATTATTAAATTTAGTGCAGAGAATAGTTTAAGTAAAGAAAAAATTAGGCCTAGAAAGAAATGGCTAAATACAGATATAAGCGACTTAATAATTAAAAGAAGACAATATAGAAATAAAAATGACGAAGATAATATTAATGAATATAAGAAAATTACAAACAGGATAACACTTAAATGTAGAGAACAAAAAGAGAAGGATATAGAAAAAGACTGCGATACTATTGATTATTACATGAATATAGGGAAAACAGATGTAGCTTACAATATTATAAGAAATTTAAATAGAAAACATAAAACAAAATCTACCGCTATTTTGGATGAAAACAATAAAATAATTATAAACAGTAAAGATGTCGTAGAAAGATGGAAAAGATACATTGAAGGTTTATATAGAGGAGAAGAACTGTCAAATACTGACATTGAAAACGAAACTGAAGTAGAACCAGATAGAATTGGACCTGATATAATTAGAAGTGAATTTGACGAGGCCTTGAGAAGTATAAAGAATGGTAAAGCAGCAGGAGATGATGGCTTATATATAGAATTAATAAAACATTCAAATGATGGCTTACTTAATAAAATATTTGAAATGACGCAAGTAATTTACATAACAGGAGAAATACCAAATGATTTTAAAACAACAAAGACAGTAACACTACCAAAAAAGGCCAATACACTAAAATGCGAAGAACATCGGACTATAAGTTTATTATCACAAGCCTCAAAAATAATATTAAAAATCATCCAAAATAGAATAAGATCTAAAATAGAATATCACTTAAGCGAGGATCAATATGGGTTCAGAAGAAATAAAGGTACGAGAGAAGCAATCCTAGCACTGAGAGTTATTATTGATAGAAGAATGGATTCAGCTGCTTGGAAATAATTTAGTATTTAAATAAGTTTTACTGTAATTTCTCTATAAATTAATATGTGTATCGGTCAGAAATAGTATAAATATACCGTTCCAGTGTTTGTGATTCTTAAAAACTAGTAAAATCACATAAAAAGTGTTTCAAAGTTTTGGATTTTTGCCGGCAACGAACTCAACAAATAGTGAATTTACAACGAAATTACATTGTTCGAAGTGGATTTATGCCTGTAAACTGACAAACAACTGCTGATTGGAGCTCTTCGATAAACCTGGGGAGTATTTGTGTTCTTTTTTATTAGTTTAACATAACCAATACCACGACACAATCACATCATACTTGCTCAACGGATTCGTTCGATGAGTCACGTCACATTTCAAAACAAAAAGGCTATGTTTTTTTTCTCTCTCAACTTGACAATTTAGTGGAAGCTGAGTTGATGTTCGAACGTCTGCCTCACACAAGAAAAACACTTACAAAACACTATCACAGTTACCTACTAACAATAAATATCTCATGTATGAGTCACAATATGTAACTTAAATTTTGTTATTACTTTATAGGTTTTTAATTGATATAATTATAGATTAACTAAGTTCTTACCAGCATTTTTTTTAATGATATTTATACTACTGTGTTTAATAAGTACATTGGTAGCCCAGTAATTGCCCTTGACTTGTTTGGGAACCTGTGGGCTTTGTAAATACAAATAAGCTAGTAGTGCCTAATTAGCTTTTAATATTTTTTTTTTTTCCCCTTTTTAGTGTATCTATAAAAATAGGAATATCCTAATGTAGTGAGATAAAAGGATACATAAATAATCTATGTAATTCTTAATTATAAAGTGATAAATAAAAAAATCTTTTCATTTTTTAAATTAATACTATTGTTCTGGTCACTTTCTTCTATCCCCTTTCTTTTCATATGTATATCTTTCCCTAGCTATTATTAACCAATTCAATCTCTTTTCACAATTTTTCATACATTCACACTTGCTCACTACTGTGTTTCAGATTACATCACAATGACGATGACTCGGAAGGCATGCGACTTGGAAGCAAAACTCAAAGTGGTTACATTGGAGCTCAAAGAATCAAATGAGATTCGAAAGCAGCTGCTACAAGAACGAGAGGAGAGTGAAGCTGAGATGCTGGGGATTCTAGGCAAAAATCAATCCCTCAAGAAAGAACTTTCAGCGCTCCATGCTCAGTATGAAGACGTTCTTGAACAATTGCAACGGTTGCAGTCAATGTTGCAATCTGTAGATCAGTGCCATGAAACCTACGGTTTAGCTCTGCAGCACAATAAGGACCTACAGCAAGAGTTATCCGAGTGTAAAATTAAAATGGACCAATTAGAATTACAACAAGTGCCCATACCTAATAATTTTTGTAGTCTGGATTTACAGACTGAACTTTTAAACAGTGAGCCTAACTTCTCATTAATAGATCTCACTACACCAAACTGTAAAAATTCGTTCTCACTGATTAAAGGGAGTAACAAAATCAAAAAATATGTAAAATTAAGTAATTTTATTAAAAAATCAGAGAAAAAACTAAAAAAGCACAAGAATGTATTTGATCATGCGAAGCTTAGTAAAGAAAAATGTATCTTAAACGAAGAATTACAAACTTGTTATAATTTAATAGGTCGCAATTCATTGGAATTGGACTACATGTCAGAAAAAATTGTAGAATTAGAGAGATCACTTCATGATCAGACATGTCAATATCAAAAAGCTGTACAGGATGTCTCTGATAGAGAACAAAAATTCAATAACATGGTAGAATTAGTAAGCAATGATAGCATATATGTACAAGTATGTAATAGTAGCTCGCAGACCGATCCTCATATGTCTGAACAATGCACATCTTGCACAGCACAGTGTACTTCAATGCGAGTTTCACCACTTGTATCTCAGGTGCAACCTACGGTTAGTTTATCAATTGAAGTACCACCAGTGCAGGATACTCAGTCTCCGGTTAAACAGCCAAGACCCTGTCAACAGACCCGGAAGACTGTAATATATTCGGACAAGATAGGTGTAGGGATAGGTTTGTTGCTCAGTGATCAACTAAGGCAGACAGTCACAAATAACTGTTTCCCGAATGCCCCCATTAACTCTTTCACTGAAAGTATTAAAATGGATATTTTTGACAAGGACACCACTTTGATAGTGCAATTAGGAGAGAGCTGTGGTGTCAAGAGGTTAGACTTAATTTGTCTGGTTGAAACTCTTTTAGAAAAAGTTGACCAAGGATTGGGAAAATTAATAGTATGTGCATTCCCATACTCAAAATGTTTGAGTACAAAGGATAATCAGGTTATTTTTAACCTGAATTTAATATTATATAATTTGACATGTCGTCATAGTGACGTTTTGTATTTTGAGACTAATAATTTTATTAGTAGTCTTGCATTGACAAGAGGTACATTGTACTGTAGTAGACATAGCAAATCAGTTATTGCTAAATTGTTAGCATTTAATATTTTTGATCCTGTTATAGCAATTATAACACAGATTCCTGACGAGCCTGCAGTTAGTAGTATTACTAATCAGGGCATACGAGTAGTAGGTCCAGTTGACCATAATTTAAACTGACTTCTCCGACAATGGGAAAGCAAGGCACTTTACATGTAGTTCACCAAAATATACAAGGCCTCCCCAGCAAAATATTAGAATCAGAGCTGTTTTTAAATCTATTTAATGTAGACATAATGTGTATCACCGAACATTGGATATTAGAATTTGAATCATTTCCTTTTTATGAAAATTATAATATTGTTAGCTCATTTAAACGTAAGAATGCCATCAGAGGCGGCTCTTTAATTATTGCGAGAAATAACATTAAGTGCAAGGAACGTAAAGATATTGTAAATCTTACGATTGAGAGGTCAATTGAGCTGTCGTGTGTTGAACTGGAGCGGCATATCGTCGTGAGTGTGTACCGTCCCCCCGATTCAGACTTTGCTATATATGAATCCACTATGGAAGAAGTTTTGTTAAAAATGTTTGCATCTAATAAAACGTTAATAGTTTGCGGAGATTTTAATGTAGATATTCCGATCCATCCTTTATCTGAAAGATTGATTAATTTATTTAAGAGTTTTAATTTGTACCATCTGTTTATGGAACCGACAAGAGTGACACTTACCACAGCCACCTGTCTAGACAATGTTTATTGTAGTTGTGAACCAATTAATAAATCAGTGATCAAACATTTTAGTTCTGATCATTTCGGGCATAGTGTCTTATTTTCTTGTAATTTATTAAATAAACCTGAGGAGTTCACTTACCGTCCCATCACTGATTGTCGTATTAGAAAGTTTCAGGGTAATATTGAACTCAAAATGCCTCTTATACCATGCATAGATGACCCAAATGACCAGTTTACCAATTTGTCTAATTTAATAACTAGAGAGCACAGTGAAATTTTTAAGTTACAAACGAGCAAAACTAGATGTAAGATCGGGTTTACTGACTGGGCTACACCTGGTATTTATAGAAGTAGAAATAAATTATACGAACTTTATGCAACTAGGGAGTCACGGCTGCACGACCCTACCTTTATACTTCATGTTAAGAATTATTCCAAAATTTTCAAAGAAGTGTGTCGTGCGGCTAAATCATTGTATTTAAGATATAAAATTGAAAAGTCCTCTAATAAAATTAAAGCAACTTGGAAGCTAATTAATAATGAAACGGGAAAATCTAAACCCCGTAATAAACAGATAAATTTAAATATTAATGATAAGCTATTAACTAAAAGAAAAGAAGTGGCGGATGCATTTGATAGTTTTTTCTCTAGTATACCTAGAATTGTTACCCAGTCACTAAACTCCTCAGCTTCTGCGGCGTCCGTTCTCTTAGAATCTAGTGTTGCCAAATGTGAAAATGAGTTCAGCTTTAGATACATTAATGCTGATAATATTGTGAAAACTTTTAGATCTCTGAATATCAAAAATACTGAAGATCTATGGGGTATATCTACAAAGGTATTAGGTACTATTATCATTGATATTGCTCCATGTTTAGCCCACGTTTTTAATAGGTGTGTTGACGAGGGAATTTTTCCTGATCTCATGAAGCATAGTAAACTCATTCCCTTGTACAAGTCGGAAAACGAGAAAGATCCCTCTAATTATAGACCAATATCAGTATTGCCTGCTCTAAGTAAAATTTTTGAAAAAGTTATTCTTACTCAGTTATTATCTCACTTCAATCTTAATGGGCTACTTCATTGTCATCAATTTGGATTTACAAAGGGTCGATCAACAACCGATGCCGGTACTTTGCTCTTAAAGCACATATATGAGGCCTTTGAGAAATCGCAAGATGCGATCGGTGTGTTTTGCGATTTGTCGAAAGCGTTTGACTGCGTGAGTCACGCAACTCTAATCGCAAAGTTACAACACTATGGCATCCATAACCAGGCAATTCACCTCTTACAATCTTACTTGTCCAATAGAGTCCAGAAAGTTGATATCGGTGGCGAACGATCTTCTGGGTCATTTATTGAAATGGGAGTTCCACAGGGCTCGATTTTAGGTCCATTTTTATTCTTAGTTTACATTAATGACCTCCCATTCTATGTAAAAGACATTTGTGACATAGTCCTATTTGCTGATGATACGTCGCTTATTTTTAAAGTCGATAGATCTAAAGTTAACTTCGATGACATAAATGCGTCACTGTCGCTAGTCTTTAATTGGTTCACTGTAAACAATCTATTGCTTAATTCTAAGAAAACAAAATGCATTAAATTCTCTTTGCCTAGTGTACGGCATACTCCGACTAACATTGAAATAAATGAAGAGACTCTTACGCTTGTTAATTCGACTACTTTTTTAGGTCTCAATATTGATGCAAACTTACAATGGGGACCTCATATTGTAACACTTGCTGGTAAACTTAGTTCCGCTGCCTATGCAGTCCGCACGATTAGGCGGCTGGCCGATGAAGCCACAGCTAGGCTAGTTTATTTTAGTTACTTCCATAGTGTAATGTCGTATGGAATTCTTCTCTGGGGTAAGGCAGCAGACATTCAAGTTATTTTTGTTTTACAAAAACGGGCAGTACGTGCCATTTATAAAATGAAGTCCCGGGACTCTTTGAGACAAAAATTTAAAGAAATTAACATTCTCACAGTAATCTCACAATATATATATGAAAACTTACTGTATACTCATAAGAATATGGCTTTCTTTAAGAAAAAAAGTGATGTACATAGTATTAACACAAGAAATAAGAACAAATTGTACATACCCAAATTTAGATTAGAAAAAGTGAAGGGGTCGTTTATGGGGAATTGTATACTATTTTATAATAAACTGCCAGAAAACGCAACAAAACTTCCCGTTAGAAGATTTAAAGCCTATATAAAGAATAATCTTATAAACAAAGCGTATTATACTGTAGATGATTATATAAATGATAAATCCTCGTGGCCTGATGTCGCTCTGCCACTCGACAGCTAAATATTGATTTAGGTACTTAATTTCATTTTGTGTAACATTTGTCTACTTTAATTATTTTTAAGCAAATAGTTATTTTATCTGTAAGTTTTAATTCTAAATCAAGTGTAGCGTGTGTTGCTTTTTGAATTTGTGCTGAAGCTCTTTAGTTATTTTTTTTTGTTGCTGTACCTACGTACTTGAGTAGTAGGTACTTTTAACTTTTAATTATTATTCTTGTTTGAGCCTTCACCTTGTTCGATTGGCACCACACTGGAGCTCTACATAGCATTAAGGAAAGGATCATAAAAAAAAAGGTAGACCCCAAGCCGTGTTTGTTGCCTGATTCTTCTAGGCTTGGTCGCGTGGAATCGGCGTAGCTTCACCTAGTTCCTAAGACGTTTCAAAGTGATCCTTGTGATTTTATTGAAATAAATGATTTTTGAATTTGAATTTGAATTTGAATTTAGGACTGAACACGCACATAGCATTTATAGATTTGGAAAAAGCTTTTGATAAAGTAGATTGGAAGAAAATGATGGTATCATTAAGAAATGTTGGCTTGGATTTTAGAGATAGAAGAATCATATATCAACTTTACAAATATCAAGAGACTATAATAGAGATAGGGAATGAAAGAGAAACAGCTAAGATCAGACAAGGGGTAAGACAAGGATGCTCACTCTCGCCACTCATATTTAACGTTTTTATAGAATCAGCAATACAGAAAATATCAGAAATAATAGACAAAGGAGTTAAATTCAACGGAAAAGTTATAAAATTTGTAAGATTTGCTGACGACATAGCAGCAATTGCAGAAACACAGAATGATTTACAGATATTATTAAACACCATGGACTCAATTTTTAAAGAATTTTCGTTAATAATTAATATAAATAAAACTAAAATTCTAACCACATCCAAAACAGAAGAATTTGCAAGAAACACTATAACATTAAATAACATTCCCTTAGAAAGAGTAAGCACATTTAAATATTTAGGCAGCATTATAACATCAGACTCTAGATGCACACCGGATATAAAATGCAGAATAGCGATTGCAAAAAAGGCGTTCCACAATAAAAAACATTTACTTACGTCCAGAATATCAAAAAATGTCAAAAAGAAATTTATTAAAACATATATTTGGAGTATAGCGCTGTATGGGTGTGAGATCTGGACAATGACCCAGAGAGATAGGGAGATCCTAGAAGCTTTCGAAATGTGGTGCTGGAGAAGGATGGAAAGGATAAGCTGGACAGAAAAAATTACAAATATAGAGGTTTTACGTAGAATACAGGAAAAAAGGATCCTATTAACAACGATTGAGAACAGAAGAGGGAAGATGGTTGGCCACCTTATACGGCACGACAGTTTTATAAAGACTATAATGGAAGGGAAGATTGAAGGGAAGAGAGGAAGAGGAAGGCCACGAATAAGCTACATGAGCCAGATAAAGGAGAAAATAGCTGTCGTGTCGTATAAGGAAGTTAAAGAGACGGCGCTGGAGAGAAATAGATGGAGAGAGCTGCATCAATTACACCGACAAGAGCACAGCTCTTAAGTTAGTAGAAGAATATATAATTATATAAGATAATTAATAAGTAATACATAATTTATATCATTAATTTATTCGAAAAGCTAAGGCGGACCACGCGCCGACGTGTGTTTGTCGTCATTGCAGCGGTCGGTAGGATTATTTATCGAAGTGATTAAAGATGGGTACATCTTTATTCACATATACTATACATTATAATATAGGAGATGTGGCTTGTTCACAAGTATTTATTTTTTCGTTTCGAGCAAAAACAATCGTCGACTGGGAGCGCCTTAAACAGAATACTTAAAAATAGTTATTTTTTGTAAAAAGTGTTATTGTGTTTGTTAGGGAATCCCCAACTGTCTAGCTATCACGGTTCATGAGATACAGTCTTGTAAAGCCGGGCCCGGCGCGTAAAACGAAAGGCCGCGCCGGGTGACGCTCCGCCTGTCCACCACGGATGCATCGTTCCCACGGCGCGTCCGTCCGCCTCGGCGCGGTCTGGCGCGTGAAAACGCGGGCCGTGGGACCCCGGCATAACAGACAAACGGACAGCGAAGTCTTAGTAATAGGGTCCTGTTTTTACCCTTTGGTTACGGAACCCTAAAAACAACCTCTAAAGGTTTGGTGGTAATGCAACGGAGCGATGGGGAGGGGGTTGTTTGGAAATGACTTCCACGCGAGGGTTTTCACTAGTAGTTCAATAATTTATTTGGTTGCATGAATCATGCAGTTTGTATTATGACTGTGAGAATATGAATATAAATAGATGTTTAGGATTCCATAGATAAAGGATGTGAAGTCAATGTGGGTTCGATCCCCACCCAGGACAAATATTTGTGTGATGAACATAGATGTTTGTTCTGTGTCTGGGTGTTATTATGTATAATATGTATGTATTTACAAAAAAAAAAAGTATATAAGTATTCTATCAGTTATCTAGTTCTTATAGTACAAGCTTTGCTTAGTTTGGGGCTAGATGGCGCTGTGTGATAATGTCCACCAATATTTATTTATTTTATGTTCTTGACGTCACAAGAAACGTTGTAAAAATATTACTGAAATTCTAAATCTCTAGCTTAGAAAAGTTATAAGCTCGAAATATCCGCACGGAAGCCGCAGATCGCAAGTCTCACTTACTTCCCTAAATTTACTTTCTAAGAATACAAACATTTGCTTTGCCTACATAAATTTGTACAATCACCCATTTTCACGAAAACAAATATTTTGGGGCACCCTGTATTGCCCGGATAAAATCTTTCAATCCCTTAGGAACTTGGGAGATTACATCGCGTAGCTTATCCTGGGATATAGGGTAATGGAACAAGAAAGTGTCACTTTAAACCCGGTATTATATCTAAAGGTATATTTACCTCTTTATCTCATAAGTCCAGTTTATAACACTATAATACTATTAAATCACGATTATTAATTTTACTTTTAATTATCATAGTATTTCCTTGTTAAATTTCATCAAGATTGCTCTAGCCGTTTTGTTATGAATAACAGAGAGACAGAGAGAGACATAGAAATTCAAATTTCATCAGACAATTGATATTGATACCGTCTTGGCCAAGTGGGAGGTACCTCGACTTTCAATCTGAAGGTTGTGGGCTCGAATCCCTGGCGTGCATCAATGGATTTTTCTGTTCGAGAAATTTATATGCGCATCAAAAACACGTGCTCAAAACGGTGAAGGAAAACATCGTGAGGAAACCAGGTTAGTATTCGTATAAGCGGCGATGGGCTTGCAAACTGTTGTTACGTATGGAATGCTAACTACTGCAAAATGTGGGCATGTGCCAAATATAATGTTTGAACGTGCCTCTGACTACCCCCACTAGACATCTTCAAAGGATCTAAGCGTCTGGAGATCTGAGCCAATTTTTTTTTTTTTAATATTTATTCACCTTTGTAAGTCATTTTGGTAAATTACAGAATATTAACTTTTAATGGGTACGACTGCACTGTGGTTGTCTAACCAACCCCTTAACCTACCAATCCTCGCTGTATTATTATTGTATTGTCACCAGAACTGAAGGTATATGCAAAGTTTCAGCTCAATCGGTTGGGGATAACTGCTTCAAAATTGAGTTGCAAGATTCCACCCGAATAAACATAGTTACATACATACATACATTGCAAGTTAAATAAAAGCTTGTAAAATTGAATCTAATTCTGAACTCTTGACAAAGCTTTAGCTAATTTGTGCTTCAAAGTAAAGTATTCTATGCTACGAGTATCATTTTTAGGTTTCCGTACCCAAAGGGTAGAAACGGGACCCTATTACTAAGACTTCGCTGTCCGTCTGCCTGTAACAGAGCTGTATATCATGAACCATGATAGCTAGACAGTTGAAATTTTTCACAGATTATGTATTTCTGTTGCTGCTCTAACAACAAATAAACAGAACCACAACAAACATGATTTTATTGCCGTTTTTATAGATAATGGTACGGAACCCTTCGTGCGCGAGTCCGACTCGCACTTGGACAGTTTTTATTTGTACTTTTCTACATAGCAGTCAAACACCAAAGCAAGTTCATTTTTCTAGACTGTAGGTAGCCATGCAACAAGGCTCTTCAATTTAGTTCCAAGCTTTTACAATTTACTATTGTAATACTTTTGCGTAAAACTTGCAGCAAAATTGTAGGTAGTCACTCGATGTAATAGCAGCCGCAGTGCCTTTTATTTCTATCGAATAACCCACACGCAATATCAACATTGACGACAAACTGAATTAAAAAGCCTTTTAATTTTTTTACCGCAAAATGGAAAGGTTTTTATTCACACACGCGGTACAGAGTAGTGTCGGTAACAGATTTTAACGTAGTTCAAAAGAGACTAAAGCCGCTGTTTCATTGCTGCCCATGGATCCTAATAATATTATAAATGTGAAAGTTTGTGCCTTAATCAGGCCTAAATGATAAAACGGATTATATATGTTGATATTTGCTGTAGATGTAGATATAAAGTCCGAATAAAACATGGACTGCTTTAAAATATGAAAAACATCCCCAAAATTATAAAAACGCAACAGGTATGATTTTGGTATAGATGGCGCTGGTGTGCAACAAGTATGATATCACAGACTAAAAACATTCAGTCTTTTCTATTCGATAATTGAAATTTGACAGGTTAACGTCTGTCACCGGTCGGCTAGTATGCTATAAATATGTATGATAAATTGTTTCAAAGTCAAAATCAAAAGGTATTTATTTCAATAAAATCATAAGGCTCACTTTGAAATGTTTCAGGAGGTGAACCTACGCCTGTTCCTAGCGATGGAGCCTAGAAGAATCAGGCAACAAACACGGTATTTTCGTATTTACGGTATGCAGAGTTATAATACGGCTATGTAAAGCCCCAGGTGTGGTGCCGATAGAACAAGGTGATCCTCTGCAAGCCACGATTACCTTACGCAGAAAATGTGGCTGAAGACGTCATCGACACTTGCGTGGCCTGCATGGATGCCCAAACATACCCCAACGCTACGCACGCTGTACACGTGGCACAAGGATTTAAATCTTTATGGAATCTTCTGTCAATACTGTTCTACACTGCGAGTAGAAATTCATACAACCTAACATCTACCCTGCAAAAGCTCTCACCTTATGCAGCAATAGAAGAGAGCCTTAAAAATGTAAATAGTATGGTCAAAACGAATCTGGACACAACCCCTCTCGGTCGCACTCAAGAGAATATCAGATACGTCTAGTACACAAAAAAACTATGCTCTTTCGAATATTGGATGGATTCGATCTAAGTTAACGTACCTACTATGAGTCAGCAAGATAATAGATGCACAGAAGTAGAGGCCGGCCGGACCAGCTTTCCAAAAAAGTCCAAACATATTGCGAAGTATTGTCCTAATAACTACAGCAATCTAACATATAAAAATCTATTGGCGTGCGTTGTTCTCGTAAAAACCTCTGGACCAATTTGGCAGTTTTTTTTTGAGTTGATAATTTTCTGGAAACTTTCATACGAAAAAAAATTTTAAAAGTTGCCGGAAAAATAGTAAAATTCGGGAAAAAATTACAATGCTTTTTCCTATGGGGTTATTGAAAATTGGACAGAACAATGTCGTTCGGGTCAGCTAGTATTATGTAGTGTCAACCAGTGTCTGAGTGTATTATGTATCATAATTATGTATTTATTTAAAATAGCTGTCCCGACAGACGTAGACCTGTCCAATTTTTTTCTTTTTTATGAACCTTCTGATAATAACGAATACAACGAAAAAAAAGAATTAACAAAATCGGTCCAGCCGTTCACGCGTGATGCTATGACTAAGGGAAATATTCATTTATATATAAGACTAGTTGTCCCGACAGACGTTGTTTTGATTTTCCAGAATTTTTTAATGTTAAAGTTGGTTTTCCAAAAAAAATCTTTCATAAGAACCTACTCATGACACTAACAAAAAAAGAATTAGCAAAATCGGTACAGCCGTTTACGCGTGATGCATTTACTTATTATTTTTATTTATTACCAAGGGAAATATTATCATTTATTCATATTTATCTATTAGATAAAAAATAAAAGTTTTCTATCAGTTATCTAGTTCCCAAAGGGCTAGATGGCGCTGTGTTATAATGACCACCAATATTTATTTATTTGTATAAACTTACCGACTACCCTCATATATGCGCTTTTGTAGACTGTGTGGAAGTAGGGCGCGTCTGCTGATACCTCGCAGCGGTACCTCCCACTGAGACCGCGCGTCGCACCACGCAGCACCACCTGCTGAGCCCCGGACCGGGATACCTACGGATTAAAAACAACTTATATAACACTGCTTCAAGACCAAGAAAAAGGTGGAGAGACGTCTTCAACCAGAGATGTGGAACCTATGGATGCGAGACGCACGGGAACGTGATACGTGGAAAGGTTTAGGAGAGGCATACGCTGAAGAGGCGACTACTACTAACAAAATTTAATTATATACCTTCACACATACTGAAACATACAAAATTACTCATAGACATATTATAACACAATACTAATCTTAAGAAACTTTTAAATAGTAGTAGAAATAAAGGCTATAATTATTTTATTTTTATTTTATTTATATAACACTGCTAGCCTTTACCTTCGTCTTAGTCTGCGTAGATTCAGGAAATCGATTTTTAACGACTTTGTACTATAAAATTAAAATTTCAAAAAATCTATTGTAAATGCTAATTACTGCAAAATGTGGGCATTTGCCTAATATAATGTTTGGACGTGCCTCTGACTACCTCCACTAGACATCTTTAAAGGATCTAAGCGTCTGGAGATCTGAGAGGATGTCTACCGTACTTGGGGATTACAGTCGTGATCCTATTTATTTTTATTCTATAGAATTTTTTTTTTTTTTTAAAAGTAGCCTATCTCCGTCTTAAGACTTTACGCTATCTCTATATGGAATTTCATCAAAATCAGACTAGCGATTTGGCCGTGATAACGTTATAGACAGACAGATAGAGTTACTTTCGCATTTATAATATACTAGCTTCCGCCAGAGGCTTCACCCGCGTGGTAACTGGAAAAAAGTAGCCTATGTTTTATTCTGATATATAAGGTATATTACTGTAAAGTTTCATTTAAATCCGTTCAGTAGTTTTTGCGTAAAAGAGTAACAAGCACACACACACACAAACTTTCGCATTTATAATATTAGTAGGATATAAGTCGGAAGTATAGAAGATACATAATAACATATTGAAGAATCTACAATATTACATACTTTGTTTTTGTGAGGATGTTCGTATGTTTGTATGTTTTTTTTTCTCTCGTTTCTCTAGAAAAGTAGTCTTTGGGCACTTTATGAATGGAAAATGCGATAGCAATGTTTTCTTTGTTTTCAAATAGAAAACTTCACTGATGGGCATCAGTGAATTTTCAGGCCAGGATTCGAACCCACGATTTTCGGTAATTAATGTTGAAGTATGTTCAAGTAATTAATGTGTTTGATGAATGCAGAATCGTTTTTTCTCAATAACCGTAAAACATACAGTTTTGTTTTTATGACAAAGATAATTTAAGGATATAATCTAGATAAATTACAGACAGAATCACGATTGGTGAAACTATTCTCGATAGATTTATTTTCCAAAGTTGGCTCTTCAAAAACACTAGTTTCGTTTTTAATCAAAACTATGAACAGCTAAACAGTTAATTTTTATATAATTCGTTAGATAATCATACTAGCTAAATAAATTACAGACAGTTTTTTAAATTTGATGGTTTTCGAGATAATGCAGTTTTATCACTTTTTCCGTCTTATCCGAGTAGACTCAGCCCATACAAAATGTCAAAAATTTCACTTATCACCTTAATAGTCGCCGTTCTTTGCAACACAGCTACTTACATCGGCTAACGGTATGTTTTAAATAGATACAATTTTTTTACAGAAAATATTGATTCGAGTTTCGTGTAACGCGACAATGCTATAAGTTTTTCTGACTATTCTTCGTAGAATTCATCATATTACCTTTATAAGGCTTGTATTCTCGTTAAAAGTAACAAAAACAGTACTTAGTATAAATATTGTGAAAATTTTCTAAAGCTATCGCTATAATAATATGTAAATTGCTAAAACACTACACATTTTTGCAACGCTGCAAATTGACATACTAGAAGTACTAGGCAGTACTCATAGCTCAGAGTCCGAATTGAAAATGATTTAATTAGTCGATCCAGAATAAAGTACAAAATGGTAAAACAATGTTAAATAAACATCGTGGGTAACCGACCGGAATTTTTTTAGACATTACCCATTCAGCCTACGGACAAAAATGACGAGCAGCTTTCACGTTTGGTTTGCAAATCAATATTGTTGAAATATGAAAAAGGACAGATAAAGTAACAAAAATATTCGGCAAATAGAAAAGTGACCCGAACCCACGTCCATCATTGATTTCAGGTAAACCAGGTAGAGGTATGTACCTAATGTGCTCATGCGTAATTTATATCTGAGTCGGCGAGTAATCCCATTACAGGACCGTGTGCACCACCGTAAGCAGCTGGTGGAGTCAAATTGAGCTAAAAGCTTCGATCCATCTTACGGAAAGTCAGTCCACTTTGAGAGAACGCCAAACTAAATCATTCCGGTGCGGCGCGTATGGCGCCTGACCCGATTTTCAAGGGCCGTGCAGCCACACATTTGAGAACGCCGCGATTTACACCCGATGCCATCTCGATGAAAACTTTCAGCATTCGTTATTCTTTAAAAGGGTTTTTAATGTATTATTTTGGCACAATGTTATAGTTCGGCCGTGGCGGTGTGCCAACAGCTAAAGGTTTAACCGCGCTTTGAGATTCTTAAGTGATTTTTTCCATGGCTTTATACAAAGGCAGTTTAACGAACTAGCAAGATGTCGCAAAGCCGTTGACCCATTATAATCAATGTTATGACGTTGTTTATAGTCGCGCCGTTAGTGGAGCCATTTGCGTTGAAAAACAACAGTGTTTTCTTCTTATTTTCACATTTACTTTGTTTAACAACTTGATGGCTAGGTAATGTAGTTTTCAAACTAATTTGTTTTGTTAGCACTATTCTGCTCCTTGACGTAAGATTATGTTTTGCTATTCGTTTTTTTTTCTTTTACCAGTTTTTCTTGTAACAGTATATTATGAAAAATTATGAAAATGCGTTTTAAGTACTAACTACGAGAAGATTTGGTCTTGTAAAATAACTAATGTAATGTTTGGACATGCCTCTGAATAACTTTAAGGATCTAAATGCCTGGAGATCGGAGAGGATGTCTACTGTTTTTAAGAATTACAATTGAAATCTCTTTATTTACATACAAGTAACTTACATCAACACTGATTCCTGTTTGCGAAAAAACCCTCGTATTGGGAAGTTCTTTGGGCACGAAACGGAAGAACTCCTGTGCTCCGTGGTACCACTTGACGGTGTACAGAGCTTCGCCTGTGTCCAGCGCCCAACGACAGCCCAGCGTCGCACTGGCACCCACGCCCACCGCCTCGGGCACGCTCAGCTGAATGTCACGGAGGCCAAGGACACCTGGTTTAAAACAGTTTTTATGAAATGTATACAAGTTTTTAAAAATTCTGGTATTGCTACAAAAAATTATGAACAATATGTAATATTTCAATACATAATCAGCTGTAGTTATCGATAGATATAGAAACATATTTTTTGGTTGTATTTTCAATAATCATGGAATTTATATTTAAAAATGTAAAAAGGTTTCTAGTACAGAATTTTCATCAATTTCAAGAACCACACATAACAGTTTGCGGTAAGTTTTTAAAAGCTTTCACCGGCGTTAGTTGCTCTAGAGTAAGAAAAGCATTATACATTTATTACCTTACTTTGCGAGTAGTGATCATTAACTGCAGTACAAAAAGAACCATTTAGTTGTGAAACCGGTTTTATAACCTTTCGTACTACCATCAAAGTTTGTGATCGATTTGTTAGTAGTCCGTCGAGTGAAGTTTCAGTCCGTCGGACGCAGGTAATCAAATCTCAGCCTTGAATGGCAAAGGTGGTCGGAATACATAAATCAAGTGAACGCTACGTGATTGAATTCAAGATCAAGCCAATACGCGATTCCATTCGACATAAACTCGTTACAATGTAACCAAATACAATTTACGGCTCCAGCCACATCATAATAATAATATTTCATCTCAACATGAGTTTAATATTTACAGAATTCATTTCGCCGCTGGTCCTGTTCATTTCAGGATAAAATGTGTTTTGGTTACAAACAACACGTGCTCGGTGCCGTACGTTTTTGTGGTAAACAAAATCTTAATTTTCGATTTGTAAAAGTATTCATTTAAAATTTACCACGTTCACTTGTTTTTGTTGACAGTTTTTTCAGAGTGAGAGCAAATAGAGGTGAGAATTTAGGAAAAAGTTTTGTGCGGGGGAATTTATGGCATAAATTTCTACACTTTGCCAAAATTATCTTGCTCCATTACAAAAGTTAAAAAGAATGACACTTGTATTCCGACCCCTTTCTGTAATAAATTCATTCGAAAAAATTGGTTTATGGCGCGGAACTTGCCCTCTCATTAACACAAAGACGTTGCCGTAATCTTGATACCAAACGTTAAAGAAATAAATGAACTCGTTTTAAATAAAACCGGCCAAATGCGAGTCGGACTCGCACACGAAGGGTACCATTAAAACGACAAAAAAATCATGTTTGTTGTACGGTAGGCCCCCTTAAATATTTATTTTATTCTGTTTTTAGTATTTGTTGTTAGAGCAGCAACAGGAATACATAATCTGTGAAAATTTCAACTGTCTAAGCTATCATAGTTCATGAGATACAGCCCTGTGACAGACAGACGGACAGACGGACAGCGAAGTCTTAGTAATAGGGTCCCGTTTTTACTCTTTGGTACCCAAACCTAAAATAAAATGATATTGGCTCTAGCGATCCGATTGAAAATGCGGGTTGGTTATGGGTCGGATGCAATGCAGCCAAATTTTCTCGTGGGTAGACATCATTTTGTCTCACCTCGCACTGACATCAAATCTAAATTATTTTCGTCCCAATTACTATGAGAAAAACAAATTTCCTCCTACTTGCCAAGTTGCTAATTGCAAAGTTTCTTATTTTTCAACAAAGAATATTTATTAGCCAAGTGACGTCATCTATTGGGAGTTTTACTTAGTCACGTTTCTACAAACTAGGTACTTGATGTGCATTTATAGCGACAATAGTCACAATGTCTGCAACAACGACCTTAAATGCCAGCCAATACTGTAAATAGCAAACACTTCTATTGCTAACGGTACTAATAGATCAAGGTAATAAATAGTTCACGAGTTCAATAGAACCATCAGTAAGTTTTCACAGAATATGATATCCCTGGACGTGCTACAAGCACTAAAAGCGTGCATCGGTCCAACCCACTCCATGTATAATAAATGAATGGCCCTGCGTGTAGCGAACCAATAATTTCAGCGCTCTCCCATGCCGAGAGAGATTGGCACTTTAGAGAATTTTCGAGAATCGCCCGGCCTTCGGAGGATTCCAATAATCAGCTTTACTTAAGGGATTGGATTCGAAAACTCGATTGTATCCGGAGTGATTTTAATAATTCATCAAACTCTCTACAGTTATTCTAGGAGATGGAATCTAATTGAAAAGATGTTTGCTTATATTTATTCTGTATAATCTTAAGCTAACTTTTTTAAGTACTTCTCGTTTTGGAAATATACGACGTAGTACATACAAACCTATACAGGCAGAACACACAAAATATCACTAAAAAGTAAAATGCATTTACGAATACTAAATTCTTACTTCCACTAAGCCACAATAAAATGGCAGCGAGTTGTGACGCCATGTTGCACGCGCAGCACGTCGCGTCACACGTCATGTCGCCTCGCACCGACTGGCCACCCTCACAACCGCCTTCATCTTCAAAACAAATTCCTCCTCATTATAGTACAATCTTCTTTGTCATTCTCAAATTGAGTTCACCGGGCAGAGTGACTCTGCATTTTCCTTCGCATTTCAAATTCTGTAACAAAATGAAATATTGTTAGAAAAACTTTTGTTCTCAATCTTCCGCATGAATGCCTATCTTTATTTGCATTAATACCTACTTGAAATACACCGGCATTAAGAAATTATAAAAACAGCTATTATAAAAGTGAATAAGATCATAAAAGTTGGGATCTTCGTAAGAAAATAACAAAACAAATCGCATTAAAAGTGTGTCATTGATTCCTACGGTACCTTTACCAGAAGTTCATTTAAGTACCAAGCAATACGGAACATTATACGTTTCCTTTCTTTGAACTGAACAAACGCCGAGTTCAATAGCAATAAAACAGGGTGCGAGTTGAAAGATCTTTTCATTAAACGTATCGTAGACGCGGTGATTTATCGCCTCGCGAGACACTCCATTCACATCGTGCGTCTTAGATCGATGGGCTCTGAATAAAATACATTCGGCAATTGAATAGCACAATGTTTCAGCGTGCGACAGTTTTTCCGGCGTAGAGGACTAATGGTGACACGCGCTGCCCTTCGACTTCCAATTTCAAAAGATGTGGACCCACGTCCCGGGCATTGTTTCAGAGGAACATTATACTATGCTGTCGGACAATGTACACACAACGATTACTAAGCACATTTCAATTAAAATACCGGTTTTGTGAACCACAATATCACTATCTGTAGTTATTACATTCGTAGGTGAATATTAGGTAGTCGTAGGTAGTAGTCTAGTAGTAAACACTTTGTTTTTATAGTAGTATATACCCTAAGTAGGATTCCCTGCATTGTAAGGTAACATGATGATGGTGATGATGATGATAATGAGGTAAAAGACAGAAGGTAAACACCAAAATAAATAATTAGTTTTTTGTCGCTGTTTCTTTATTTCTTTTCAGAAAACATTATTATTTTCAGATGTAAGTAAAATATTATTATATGTACATCTGAAAACCTGTAATTAAATTGTGTCAAGCCTATTATAAATAGGATTCAGAGAAGAAAAATACTGTTACAGTAAAATTATAATTTTTTTTATATAAAGTAATAAGGCCTACTTCCTAGGATCGCTTTTAAACAATTTGTTTATATTTCACGGTGGTCAATTTTAATAATTCGTTCATATATTTTTTAAAAGGTCACCTGTCAGAACCCTTTCATAATTAACCTGGTTTGATATACTGGCTTTACTCGATATTTCCCTTCTCTGCATAAAAATGTGGAGCAAACCTTTTTTGGCGCAGAAACATAACAAAAAAAAAGAAGATAATATAATGCTGGGGATCGAATAGATTAGCCACGTTTGATGAGGGGGTGTCGCCTGTCACGACTTGGACCCGCCATTTATTGGCAGGCGAAGGTCAACGAGCTGCCATTACGCCTCGAAACATGTTTTTTTGAACATCCAAATTATGCCATTTACAGGATGTCCCAGAAAGCGACGTCAAGTCAAGACAGGCTAGTCATAATTAGTTAACAATTAATAAGTTTTCTGTTGAAAAAAAAAATTTTTCAATGTAAAATCTTTTGTAAAATCATTAAAAACATCGAGCACCTGTCATTGTAATTAGAATTTGTCAAGAATGCAAAGTTTTTACTCATTCAGAGTATTTACGAAGGAGTTCCGTTGTGAGTGTCTGTTGAACAGCTTCTGACTCCATCATCAGATCAGCTCGCTGTCACCATATTAATGCATTGTCACCGAAGTTACATAAGTATGAAAAATTTCAGCTCAATCGGTTGGGGTTAAAATTGAGTTGCAAGATTCCACCTTAACAAACATAGTTGCATAGTTATATACATACATTGCAAGTTATATAAAAGCTTGTAAAAATGAAAAATATACATAATTTAGACACGTATTTTCATGACGTCAAAAGTGACGAAAAAAGACTGAATCTAAAAATACGTACAAACATAACAGATTTTTTTTAAATACTTTTCTGGTAACTATTGACTCGTTTTTGGCTAAACGTTGATTTCTGGGACTGTGTGTACCTATTCGGAAAAATGGGGGGTTCTGATATCTCGACGCGTATATTTGGGGCATGCTGGTTTTGTTTCTTATCTTGACACCACGCGAGCGAAGTCACCAGCGAAAGCCATGTTCATAATTCTTCGTGTAAGTTGTAGGCAAACTCGGCGAAACGCTGAACTAAGCTGTTCCGTTAAAACTACCCAGACGCCTAGTTATAGCTTCAAAATTATTTCAAGCTGTTAAATCCGTGGTAACTTTATGCGTTTTCGCAAACTCGCTACTTGCTTATTCAATGACGTATGTAATACGAGTTTTCTGCCATAGGCAAAAGGCAGATAACAAGTTTACCTTTTGTCTACAGGCGCGTATGTTCTCACAACCTTGTATATTTTTTTCTAACTCACTGAAACATTGACTTATTTTTTTTATTAGAGACAAATGACAAACAATTAATAGCCAATTTTTCCTTCTAAGAAATACATTTATGAAAGTAAACCTCTAAGTCTAGATAAAGTGAATGCTGGGAAATTGGGACTAAATCTAGTATTCGATGAATACTAAAATCCAAAGTACTCTTACGATAATTATGTATCAGCTTAGAACTAGTTAAGTAGGTACTCTATCTAATACATGTACTGACTGATAAGCGTCGGTATAGTCAGCGACAAGCTTTCTACACGAATAAGCCCACAGCAAACTCGGCTTTAAGTTGGAATTTAATCGCGCGGTGAAGTTATAAAGCGTTATGCGTCACCTAGATTCTGATGAGGAATGAGATCAAGGAATATTATGTCTATAGTTTCAGAAGTCACGCTTTTTGCTTTAAGCCAGCAAACTCATCCAAATTTGATTGGTTCATTAGCAATAACGAGGTAACTTCTATGCCACTTTCATAGGATATCCACACTCATGGCGAGAACACCCGAGAACACCCGAGAACACCCGAGAAGTGTGAGTGCAGATTGCGGCTCGCTTTTTCATTCACGTATCTATTTGTCGTCGCTTGTCTCTCGCAAGAAGTCTCGCCAAAACTTCTTGATGCGTGAGTGTGGATGATCACATCCGCAGCAACCCCTTGCTTATAATATCACGTTTATCAACCAAGTGTAAAAGTGCAGAAAAGTTACATCATGAATTTGTGTGCGTTCTATGCATATTAAAAAGATGACCTTGGCGGAGAACGAAATTAGAATAATTAGAATATAATAGAATAGTTTAACACAAACTTATAAAACAGTATAAGTTAGAAGTAAAACAATAATTATAATGCGAAATATTCAACTTCTTATGCCTTCATTAATTAAATAATAAACTTTGAGATAAATATTCTAACTAGAAACATCTCAAATACTTAATAACTTATCTCGAAGTTGCTACAATAGGAATTTTATAGTTTTAGATGATAATGAAATGCACCCGAGCGGTGAATGGAGGCTTGTTTGGCAAGCTGTCTAACTAATTGCCACGTTGTCTACTGACGCTGCAGTAGCGTCGAACTATCTTACTAGTTAAAAGGTTTTATTTAAGGCAACGATGAAGGTCATACAATAATAAAGTCTGGTAAATCGCCAATTTTTATGCTGACGCAAGGCTAAGTAAACTTCATGTGATTCAGCCGTTATATTGTCCCTGCTTCGTAATAAAAATGGTTCACAAAAAGTATATTTAAGTATTCTACCAGTTATCTGGTTCCCATAGTATAAGCTTTAGTTCGTTTGAAGCTAGATGGCACTGCGTGAAATGTCCACCAAAATTTATTTTTATGGGACTATCTTAAAAAAATACAAAAATGTTTTTTTAAGTCATAATAACAACAGCAATTGCAAAGAAAACAATTCTAGGTTGATGTCAATGTGAGAGAAGAGTTTAAAAAAAATAGGTTATGCCGCGGCAATCATAAAAAAACTGCATTTGTAAATCGTTAACATGGTGGTCAGGCAAGGAAGCATGACACCATATTTTGGATCGTACAATCATCACGCTCACAGATTCAGTATTTGAAAAATGCATTGAGAGGCGATACACATAGAATATCCAAGGTGTTGTTTGCGCCTTAACTAAATCGTATAGGGCATAGGGTGAATTTCAGGCGAGCCAGCAAACACAAACGGTGTGCGAGGCTGTGATTGTTTGGCAAGCTGTCTGACTAATTGCCACGTAACCGACGACGCGTCGCTACCGCCCCCTTGTTTATGGGAATCAGTCTTTGTGTCCCGAGAATGTTGCCGCTATGAATGACATAATGTATCCCCAAATATTTTTTTGCTGTTGATAAGCAGTTATTATACGATATCTATTTAAAGACGTTTGAGGGTTCCGAAAGAGAGTTGATGTCAGGCAGGGGGCCGGTTGTAAAACATAAGCCAAATCCTCTTTGCAACATATTAAGTGGGTAGGGATGAAAATGATGTTTGAAATTAAACAGCCTTTTAACATTTGATAGACCTTTGTCATGACTGATAACAACTTAACTACCACTAGTCGTAGATATTTATTGGTAGGTTTGTGCAGGTCATACTAATAAAGTAAATATAAAAGTGTGCTAATGAGGGTTTAGTGTTAAACAAAATTAAATGGTAGTAGTAGATGCTTGTTTCATAGATATTAGTAATAGCGCTATGTAGCACATGGCACACCTGTGCGACGTTCCGGGGCATATTATAATGATTTTATGGTTATTTTTTTTACACATTGGGTTACATTATTGAAATTTTAGTAGAGTTCCCATTTTTTTCTAGTAGCCTATTTTACTAAGAGAGAATGTTGCATTCTACCGGTCAAAGAAGTTTTGAAATCGGTTCAGTAGTTATTGAATTTTTTCTTTACAAACACACAAAAAATCGAAAATATAAATGTTTCCTCTTTATAATATGAGTAGTATAGATATATATCAGCAGGGTGTTTCAAAAGAGCTTTATCATTATCTAAATAAAAGCACTATCGTCAATTTGGAATATTCTTTGTATTTAGAACTAATTTTATTATTTTTAAATATTAAAACCAAGTTTACTATCGCATTGTGAATTAAACCATCATACTTCTAACAGCTTTTAGCTGCGTATGGGTAGGTACCGTCCTAAAATACGACCCTCCGTGGTTAATGCTCGAACCCAGCTTGGAACTTTTTCTATTGGCGTAATGCTGCATTTACGTAGACTACGTACTGATTCAGTTTATGTTCAAACGCTTCCAACTGCAGTGTCTTCTAGTGATAGAAACCATATTTTAGTCTGTGATTGGCTCTAAAATCTGTTTTGAATCTTTTTTTAATGAGGTTGATAACTTATACCCATAAAACTAAAAAAAATCTATCGAATTTTTGTGCATTTCCACAAACCCAATTCAAATCGTTGTAGAGTTAAATTAGTGGAAAATATATATGGGAATGGGCTTAGAAAATAAACAAACTAGCTCGTATCAGACTAAATATTCAATTGGTTTACTTTTGTAAGCCATATGCTTTTTTTTCGCACAATCTTGCTACTGATCCTATATTTGTTAGATACATTTTGTTAAATTATAATATTGATAAAATTTGTTGTAGGAAATAATGAGATAAATAAGGATAAGTGATAAGTGAAATACAATTACAGAAATATAAATAAAAATTTACAGAAATAGTAATGTTTATAGACTGGATGGACAAAGAAGGCGTTTCCCAGCAAACTGTTAAAATCAGTGAGTTTTAGCAGACAAATCAAAACTGCATTCAATGTAAATGCGGCCATTGAAACGAGTTCACGTACTCGTACCGATAAGATATAAATTCAGGGGGAGGGAATGTTGTGCCTACTTGGTAACTTGGTAAAGTGTCTTCGAATCCGCAAGCTTATATCAAAGGATATGTTTCTTTAAATTTTACTAATAAGTCAAATTAGGGCGAGGGCGCTTGTTGTTGGCACTTTAACAACATTTTAATTTTCAAATAAACATTTTATATTGATAAACGATTAAAATGACGATTTTTAAACAACAAAGAATCGAGTTGTTTATCTATCTCATATTAAGCGAAGGTTTTGTAACAGGCGATATTTATTCATATTTAAATAGACAAAACGGGAAACTATTAGTTGTGGTCAATCAAATCTAGAGGTACAACGCTTCACAACTGTCACTAATCCAAACAGACCACAGACAATAATGTTATTAACTATTGATTTTATTTAAGTTTATTTGCTACGCTTATTTATTGACTGTCAAAATTACCCAAAGCCCGTGTAGGCACCACAGCCGGGTCTACCCTATCCCTATTCCACTTTTTTGGAAACTGTAGTATGGCTTCTTGCTTTTAAAAGCTTTTATTTAACTTGCAATGTATGAATGTAACTATGTTTGTTTAGGTGGAATCTTGCAACTCAATTTTGAAGCAGTTATCATCAACCGAATGAGCTGAAATTTGACATACTTATGTTACTTCGGTGACAATGCAATAATATGGTCAGCGAGCTTATCTGATGATGTAGTCAGAAGTTGTTCAACGGAACTCCTCAGTAAATAGTCTGATTAAGATAAAACTTTGCAATCTCCAATGACAATATAAAATGTTGGTACAAGCGAGCCGGTCTGATGATGGAGTTCGAATGTAGCCATAGGAACTGCCTAACTACACAATTTAACCACGTCGTGTTTGGGCTCGTTGGATTTGTCTTGACGAGTACTAGAGCCTTAGAATTTATAAAAGCTTGATTTTAAAAATATGTTTTTAATAAAAAATATTGTTAAGGCGCTCCCAGTCGACGATTGTTTTTGTTCGAAACGAAAAAATAAATACTTGTGAACAGGCCACATCTTCTATTTTATAATGTATAGTATATGTGAATAAAGATGTACCCATCTTTAATCACTTCGATACATAATCCTACCGACCGCTGCAATGACGACAAACACACGTCGGCGCGTGGTCCGCCTTAGCTTTTCGAATAAATTAATGATATAAATTATGTATAATTACTTATCAAAAATTTATTTTAATAGAAATCTAGATCTACATATTACCTATCTTTAACAATAAATCACAAGTTGATCTTAATTGTAGGTATATAAAATATTTCGATCATAAATTCTAAAACGTATCATTTTGAAATAATATTTTTATCGTGAAAAGTTTCTGCTATTATGTTTTCAGCTTAATATAAATCTAGGTAGGAACCTGAAGTAATATACTTATAAAAATAGGAGATGTGGCTTGTTCAGAAGTATTTCTTTTTTCGTTTCGAAAAAGAGCAATCAGCGACTGGGAGCCCCTTAATGGGTTTATTTTTGATATTGTTGCTCTACTCGTATAATAAAAAATGCCAGCGTAACTATGGCAAGCATAAGAGCTACGACCGAGAAAAAAGTTAATTCTGAAAAGTGGATCGTATTTTGATCCGGATGTAGCTTACAGAAATGTCAACCGTGCGTCACAATAAAAAAAATATTTTATCAAAGAAAAGGCAATTACTTTATTTTAGCGAAATTCTAGCTGCGTTTCAGACAAATTACACAACCTTTATATTTTTAGGATCCGTACCAAAAGGGTAAAAACGGGACCCTATTATTAAGACTTCGCTGTCCGTCTGTCCGTCTGTCTGTCCCAGGGCTGTATCTCATGAACCGTGATAGCTAGACAGTTGAAATTTTAACAGATGATGTATTTCTGTTATTGCAACATATACTAAAAACAGAATTAAGTAAATATTTAAGTGGGGCTCCCATACAACAAACGGGTTTTTTACGGGTACGGAACCCTTTGTGCGCGAGTCCGACTCGCACTTGGCTGGTTTTTTATATTAGAAGAGTATGGTTATTTGTGTACTTGTAAGTAATAACATTATTATGACCTGAATAACGATCTGAACAGAATACGTTTCATCCGGGTAACATGCGATTAAAGCCGAAACGGAAGCTAGTGTCATTATTTTTGATATGTCAGAACAATTCGAAAGGTTCCTTTAAACGTATTTTTCTTTCATGTAAGTTTAACTTAAAAGGACGTTTAAAGGAAGGTACCTTATTCTCGTTACCCTCTTTAAAGAGACCCGGTTTTATTTTGTTGACAAGCATGTCGAATATAGTTGCGGGTAACATGTCCAACATGCCTGAAAGTTACGCGGGAACGTGTCAGGAAAGTCAAGATACGATGGCCAACTTGCGTGAACTCGTAATAAAATAAAGTTAGTCGCTGGTGTTTAAAATAGCGGCGACCTTTATACGACATTTGATAGACGACTGTCCAAAAAAATAGCGTCAAGCTGAATCCTAAAGGCAAATAAATAAATAATAAATAAAATACATAGGATCACGACTGTAATCCCCAAGTACGGTAGACAACATCTTAGATCCTTAAAGATGTCTAGAGGGGGTAGTCAGAGGCACGTCCAAACCTTATAATTTCAAAGTAAAATATGTATATAAAAATCGGACTAGTAGTTTTGGAGATAAATAACAACATTGGTTTTGCACACAAACATTCTCTCACCCCAATCGCATATTTATATTGTCGCGGGTAAAAATGTGTGTGTCTGTGTGTGTATATAAAAATATGAAGAAAAAAAATAAGTAAGTATCAGTTATACAACGCCATGTTATCTTACGAGTACTTACTAGTATTATACATCAGAAAGTTCGTGAGAATGTTTGCATGTTTGTGATTAAATGAAGCACAAAAGATCGAATGGATTTGGATGTCACTTGGAAAATACATAGCTTATTTCTTTCACTTAATGAAATTTATTTCACTTTAATACCGAACAATGAAAAATATCCGATTCAATCAAAACGCATGCAAACCAGCCAGAAAGTACAAAATGTCTGCGTGTAAGCTTCTCTAACTATAGACGGATAGACAGACATATATTTTGAAACAATAAGGGTTCTTTGTAAGACTAAGGAACCCTGAAACCTTGGCTTTACCGGCTAAGAACTTTATCTCACTTCAATTATCCGCTGAACTCAAATACTTGAATGATTTACGAGTATTTTGCAGTTCTGTGAATAACAGAAGCTCGCGAATATTCGAAAACAATCCTGGAATTAATTCATAAACCAAAATCACCGATTCGAGCAATTAAAGAACGAGTCAACAAGAACTCATCTCTAAGTTTGGTGTTGGAAATATCTCATTGATTGTGGAGACAATCGGTGTTCGGCGAAGCGTAAGTGGAGCATAATAACACAGAATTCTATTACCAAAGGTCAAACTAAGAAATTAAAAATTATACGCGTCGAATTGAAATTAAATGTTTAAGACGAGTAATAAATGTTTTTGATGAATGCAGAATCACTTCTTCTCAATAACCGCAAAACATACAGTTTTGTTTTTTATGACAAAGATAACTTAAGAAATTAATCTAGATAAATTAAAGACAGAAACACGATTGGTGAAACTTTTCTCGACAGATTTATTTTCTAAAGTTGGCTCTTTAATAACACTAGTTTCGTTTTTAATCAAAACTATGATAATGAATAGCTAAATAGTTCATTTTTATATAATTCGTTAGATAATCATACCTAAATTATATACAATTTTTTTTTAATATGATGGTTTTAAAGATAATGCAGTTTTATCACTTTTTCCGTCTTATCCGGGTAGACTCAGCCCATACAAAACGTCAAAAACTTCACTTATCACCTTAATAAAACATCAGACAGACGATACCGATAAAGACGCATTCAGATGCGTCAACCTAAATAGTTATCTAGTTCTACTTAGTCTACAACAATGTACCTACAACCTAGTCTAAATTTATATTTACTAATATGCCACATATGTATAAAATATGCAAAATGAAGAAAAATAACTAAACTATAATGTTATAACTGTCACTCCAAGGTTCACGCTAATTTTGACTTTAACATAAGAACGATTGTACGAGTATTTTAGTAAACTTACGACTTTTCGACTAAATAACAGAGTAGCCACTAACGCCTGAGTATTTTTCCGCAACAGATATTTTGAATGTATATTTTTTTACTTACTTGGGCGGCTTGTACGAAACGATGAAATGAATGAATGAAATGAAGCCCACAAGGACCTAAATGTACGTGATTATGTCACCGCTAAAGGAAATTATTGGGCATAGAAGATACGACACGCTTGTACGCACTAGGTACTTTCAGAAAGTAGAATCCTCTTAGGAGTATTGTAAGTTTTGGTAATTGTTCGAATACATCTGGCACTACAGCCAAGTTAATGCCCCAAGGTTTGAACTTTTTGGCATTAAGTGAACCAGGATTACTTATTTATGTAATACTAGCCGACCAGTGACAGACTATGTCCTGTCATATTTCAATAATCGAATAGAAAAGAATGAATGTTTTTAGTCTGTGATGTCAGATTTGTTGCACACCAGCGCCATCTATACAGAAATCATCCCTTTTGAGTTTTTGGAACGAAGTTCCTTATCGCGCGTTGTGAAAGGGGGCTAGACGGAAAAAATTCTTAGGAAAAGTTGTCACGAAAAGTTGTCACGACACTTTTTTGCTATAGTATATCTATTAATATATATATCTATTAATTGTGTCGAGGTCGAGGTCGAGGTGGAAGTGGAGGTCGAGATGGAGGTGGAGGTCGAGGTTGAGGTCGAGGTCGAGGTGGAGGTCGAGGTGGAGGTCGAGGTCGAGGTCGAGGTCGAGGTCGAGGTCGAGGTCGAGGTCGAGGTCGAGGTCGAGGTCGAGGTCGAGGTCGAGGTCGAGGTCGAGGTCGAGGTCGAGGTCGAGGTCGAGGTTTATTATTTATTCGGGCAGTATATCTACATCTACAGCAAATTTCAACTTAATCCGTTTTGTCGTTTAAGCTTGATTGAGGTACAAACATATATCAAACTCACAAACTTTGACATTTATAATATTATTAGGACTAACTTCCACCAACGGATTCACTCGCGTGGTACCTGGATATAAGGAAACCTGTTTTCTATTACAGGCCATGGACTATGTATATTCCAAGTTTCATCCAGACTTGGAATATACTTGGTCGTTTTGATTGAGGCACAAATATCCAAACATACTCAGAAACAAATTGACCTATATTGATAAGGATTTCTAAACTGTATCCCAAACTGAAGATTGTCACTCTAAATTATACGCTAACTTGAACTATAATTGCGTGAACAGAATAAGCAATAGGTATATTTCACTACATTTTAGTTATCTTGGTGCCAACAACGTGCTGATTCCAAACAGCTCTAAAATTATTGCCATCCTCTTCTATCACATCAAAAAAACAAGGACAACGATAATTTCATCCTTGTCAAATTAAGTTACGAGTTTAGTTGCATAATAGAATCGACAACATTAGGCATTTTTCTTCCAGTTACATCTCTTATTTTTACCTACTATGCTACGTTATCGCAACAACTTTCACACCGACAGCAAAAAAAGCATAAGCGTGGCAAAAATACGTTCAAACTGCCACATTGCTAAGAACAAGTAAAGAAGACTTCCATTGCACATTGAGCAAATAAAATGAAACGTCAGATGAAAGACTCGCGTCGGCAGTGACGTATAGACGACTCGTGCACCACACTCCTGTTTGATCGCGTTCGTGACAATTGAAAGTATAGTTGGTCTGTACGATCGAGACTCTTGAGACATGTAACTTAAGGTGATACTTGACATTTTTGGTTTTTGTATGGGCTGAGTTTACCGGACAAGAAGGTAAAACTAATATATCCGCATTATCTTGAAAATCATCAAACTTAATAAGAAACTGTCCTACATTTAGGTAGCTAGCATGATAATCTAACGAATGATATAAAAATTAACTGTTCAGCTATCAGCTATGTTCAGTTTTGAGTAAAAATGTAAATAGAGTTTTGGAAGAGCAAACTTTGGAAAAAAAATAAATCGAGATATGTTTGCCAAATCGTGTTTCTGTATTTAATTTATCTAGATTAAATCCTTAAATTATCTTTGTCATAAAAAATAAAAATGTATGTTTTGCGGTTATTGAGAAAAAACTATTCGACATTTATCCAAAAAAGTTATACCTCGTCTTAACGTGCATGATAAAAGTTATAGTTGGAGTCAATACACGCTTTATTCTGTCTCTTGTACCTACCTACAGTATTATGAGCCTCGGAAATTTAAGTATTTTTAATTAGTACGTATAAAATCAAAATTTAGTCGTGCTTCGCCTCGTCCGTCACTAACGAACTTCGAGAATGGTGTAACAAATTTAGATTAAATATCATTATCGCAAATTCGTATTTCCGAAGATAGACGAAAAATTGCCGAAGCGCATATCTTTGATCTGTAGTACTGTAAGCTTTTTGCCAGAGTTCTTTGGGACGATAACAGAAATATGACTAAGCGCTTTTAGCGAAAAAGAACAAGGCTTTGTAGTTTGAACTTGGGTTCCATTGAGAATCAAGAAAATAATTCATCTTAAAAGAAAGGAAATAAATTCCCAAACACAGTAAGCACCTACCCAGGTCTCCAGGGCTTAGATTTATGAAATACTAGCCGACCCGTGAAAGACGTTGTCCTGTCAAATTTAAATAATCGAGTCTATCTACTGAATGTTTTTAGTCTGTGATGTCAGATTTGTTGTACACCAGCGCCATCTATACAAATATCATCCCTTTTGCGTTTTTTTTATCGTTTTTGGGATGTTTTTCATATTTTAAAGTAGTCTATTATTTATTCAGGCGTTATATCTAAATCTACAGCAAATTTCATCTTAAACCGTTTTGTCGTTTAAGCCTAAATGTGGAACAAACATACATACAAACTCACAAACTTTCGCATTTATAATATTATTAGGATTTATAAAAGGGGTATTCAGAGGTATGACCTATCATTATATGTTAATAAAATCCATAGATATATGCCATTCCTACATTATATAGCCGATAGATACTAAAGATTCCCAACCTAACTCCTACATTATTAGTCCGTACTACATTATTCAATAATCAGATATACTGATAGTAATCATCATAACATAAGCAATTCTCTAAGTATAGATGTTTTGCAGAATACGCGATTTTCTATACATGTATAATAAATTGCAGTGTTATTCCAAAGAGTTTTGTATTGAACGTTCATTCTGATCCCGATCAAGATGTATTATTGTGCGTAGTGCGCATCAAGCTGAATACTAAAACCGGCATTTCTAAGAAGCGGCAGTCATTATGTGCCGACTGTAGCCATCTTTAGGGTGAGTTTTCAAATAAGCGGAGCTGTGCGAAGCGGACCATACACAGCACTCGACATTTACAAACTCGAATATTTGAGCGCTGTTAATGGTCCGCTCTGGCCATATGTTTTGATCAAGACAAAAAAAGTGGAGCCAAATCATTACACAATGGTATCCTAGAGATGGTAAAAGAAGTCAAGGACGACAACAAATGCGCTGGGAGGATGAGCTCAAACTTACTGCGAGACCCAAATGGAGAAGAGTTGCTCAGGACCGCAAACAATGGAAGCTACTGGAGGAGGCCTTTGCCAACAGGCACACTGAGCTAAGAGATATTTTATAACACTACTTAATAATTTAAATACCTACAATAATTTAAATCTCTCACTCAGTTCAAAGGGCTAAATAAATAAATAAATAATAAATAAATGGTCCGCTCCGCTTAGCTCTGCACAGCTTCATGTGGAAACCCACTCTTAAGGTACCAACGATCAAAAGGTAAAAACGGAACATCTGTATGTCGATCTGTCAAAGGCTTACTCGTAAACAAAGATACACAGAGATTTAAAATTAAGCACAGTGCCTACTACTGCTAACGTAGTGTTTGGACGTGTCTCTGACTACCCCTTTAGACTTAAATTACCTGAGCAACAAAATATCTGAGAGAATGTCTACTATGATAACGCGTTACAAAATATAACCAAATTTGTCATTTTATTACAGCCTAGTACGATCAGGGGTTGATTATCTAACTTCCATGTTTATTATACTTAGGCTTACACTCCGAAAACCTAAACTATTGGCAACAAACTGTAACAATATCTAGTTGCGTAAAATAACGACCGCCGCTTTTTAGGAAAGCGAGGCATATGATAGAACACTCGGATATAACCGGAAACCGTATTTCTTATTTACGATTTACATGGCATTCGTCTTTTGTTTGCAACAATAAGTGGCACAGACGACATAATGTAAGTGGAAAGGAAAATTACGGACCAATAGCTCATACTCGTGCCTATATCTCATGTTTCCTGTAATGAATTCCATTTTTGTATTGTTTGATTTAATATTTATTACCTTTTATTACATCTCTTTGGTTGTTATTTATAAACATTACGCTTTTTGTATCTGCATCAATGCGGAAACGAATCACGGAAAATAATATAAATTGTTATAACCTACTTATTTATAATTTTCAATTTTGGCAGTCAATAACTAAGCATAGCAAACAAACTTATTTAAAATCTATAGATAATACAATTATTTATCTATGGTTCGTTTTGATTAGTGGCAGTTGAGATGCGTTATGCCTCTTTATGTGATTGACCACAACTAGATATTTCCCGTCTATAAAAATATGAATAATTAATAAATAAATATCGCCTGTTACAAAACCAATAAGATAGATAAATACTCTATTCGATGTTAAAAATCGTTTCATTGAAATCTATTCATTGAAAATTAAAATCTATTTTGTCGAAAAATCTCCACTTATCCCCATTGACGGCCCATTGAGTGTATAATGGGCATTTCTGGATATTTTGTTCACAAATCCCCAACTACATTACAATAACATTCAATCAGCTGGATATCAATAAGTAGGATCAGCCGTACATAGTCAAATTGATATCTATGAAAATGAAAAATTGGTGTAGATCTTAATTTTGCTGCGCATAGTTAGATAAATTATTCTAGCCGATATTAACGGTAGTAAAATTCTAACTAAACCAACGTTGCGGTAAATCTCAAAATGAGCTATTATTAATCTGTGTTATAGCAAGCCTGGAAGCTCCTTCATGCATCATCGCTTGTGGGTACGTATTGTCGTATGTTGACAACATTTTGATCGCTTGTTCGGGGAAACTGACAACCTGATGAGATATATAATTATGTTCGTGATGTCTAGCGATTATGATTGAATGTAATCATATTTCGAATTGTCTCAGTAAATGGCACGCTTTGAAAAGCATTATGTTGCCTAAATATCGTTGTCACTGAGATGCGTGTTGACAAGCTGGAAAATGATTTATAGAATCTAAGAATCACTAAAAAGCTTTATTTTAAGGTTAATATGTTTGGTTTTTTGTATGGGCTGAGCTTACCCGGATGAGATGGAAAAAGTGATAAAGCTGCATTATCTTGAAAACCATTAAACTTAAAAAGAAACTGTCTTTAATTTTTGTCTAACGGATTGTACAAAAAATTAACTGTTTAGCTATTAAGTTTTGATTAAAAACGAAACAAGAGCATTATGAAGAGCCAACTATTTAAAATAAATCTTTCGAGAAAAGTTGATGTCTATAATTTATCTAAATTACATCCATAAGTTATCATTGTCACAAAAAAACAAAACCTGTATGTTTTTCAGTTATTGAGAAAAAACGATTCTGCATTCATCAAAAACATTTATTACTCGTTTTAAAACAGTTGATCTTACTATCAATATGTCGGCCTCAGTAGGTACCTACAATAAAAGTTAGTAAAATTTTCACCGAGTATTTAGATGTTAATTACTTTTTACGTTATTATTATTCAAATGATGTCGTAAAACTTAATATAGTTATTTACTAATTACGAATGGATAAACTCAATTTATTAATCTTCTAGAAGCAACATTAATATAAATTAAATAATTAATCCCAAGAAACGTGAGTTGGATAATGAAAGAACAAAAAAATTTATACATTGTTTGGATTTTAGTAATTTCTGTTGGGATTGGTTTGTTGCCCAGCCGGCGTGTATTTACGAATTCCATCTTGTAATTAGAAAACTTCAACAACTACCTACTCAGTGGTATTAAATATTATTAACATTCAAAGACATTAAATTAATTAAATAACAAACAAAAATAACAAACATTTTCATTGATGAGACAAACAAACAAACACCCAACAGCCATATTTTTATACATAGTCTTGACCTCACATTAGGTGTACCCTATATTGTGGGTATCAAAAACGGTGAAGTATTACGGTAGGTACAGCAACACCCAGACTAAAAAAAACCGGCCATATCTATACCATTATCTATAAAAAAATGTAAAACGTAACGTTTGTTTATAGAAGCCCCACTTAAATATTTATTTTATTCTGTTTTTAGTATTTTGTAGTTATACCGGCAACAGAAATACATCATCTATGAAAATATCAACTGTCTAGCTATCACTTTTCATAAGATACAGCCTGGTGACAGACAGACGGTGATAGACGGACGGACAGACGGATAGCGGAGTCTTAGTAATAGGGTCCCGTTTTTGCCTTTTGGGTACGGAACCCTAAAAACAGGTCCAACAAGACAAACTAAAGCTGAAACCTTTATTGAAGTTTACTAATCTACCACCAACTGTTACAGAAATAAATTACTTTCTTAGTATACTAAAAGGAACACATCCCTAAGTTTAAAGCTTCTAAGATGTAGTAGTAACATTTTGTCAGTCAGCCAGGACTTCGATTCTATAATTAGTTAGATGTGCTTGTACATTGCCTGCGGTCCGTGTTTTTTCTAGAACTGTGCTACAAACTGTTTTATAATCTGTGCTTGAGTGGACATTTAATATGACTTCAAAGCTTTCGCAATAGAACTAATATCTGTTGCTAATTGTTTAAAAATTGCATTGTAATCCGAGTTAACATTTTCAACATAATTTATCTGTTTTTTATAACACATTTGTAATAGTGCACAATCATCACTATTTATTAAACAGACAGAAGATGAAATGAAAAAAAATACCCTACCCTATCCCCAAGTAGACTGTAGACATCCTCGTAGAGGCACGGAGCTGGAGGCACGTCCGAACATTACATTTGACACATGCCCACATTCTGCCATAGCGAGCATTATAACCGACATGTCGTAAGCCCATAAGAATACATACTGGTTTCCTCACATTGTTTTCCTTCACTGTTTTAAGCAAAGTATTGGGATATAATACTATAAATGTGAAAGTTTGTGAGTTTGTTACATACAAACTCACAAACTTTCACATTGTTTGTTTGTTCTTCAATCAGGCTTAAACGACAAATTTGCTGTTAGATGTAGATATAATGCCCGAATAAATAATAGACTACATTAAAATATAAAAAACATCCCCAAAACGGAAAAGGAATGATTTCTATATAGATGGCGCTGGTGTGCAACAAATCTGACATCACAGACTAAAAACATTCAGTCTTTTCTATTTGATTATTGAAATTTGACAGGACAACGTCTGTCACGGGTAGTTGGGATATAAAAATCCATTGTTACACGGCCGAGATCTAAACCTTTGGATTAAAAGTCGTTGTACCCTCCCACTCGGCCAAACTGCAGAAAGTAAACGATAGGAAGTATTGCGAATTGCCAGTAGGAGAATACGCTGAACTATGTAATCCCACTTTCCCAAACAAAGATTGTGCTTCGCGTTATCAGGTTGTCTTATCGGGAAGGCGGATTGAAGAAACTAGCAAAAACGTATTGCCACTGACAGATCTTGAATTATGGAGGAAAGTTACGTGCGTGGGCGGAGAATATGAGCTTTTGTTGTGGAAAATATTGCTATAATTGCTGGACTACAAGTATGTTTACGATACTCCCACGGAGCTTTAATAGTAACTAGCGACCCGCTCCGGCTTCGCTCGGGCTTAATACATATAAACGTTCCTCCTGAATCATTCTATCTATTAAAAAAAACCGCATCAAAATCTGTTGTGTAGTTTTAAAGATATAAGCATACATACAGACGCGGTAAGCGGGAAGCGACTTTGCTTTATACTATGTAGTGATAAACAAATATAAAAAAAATAATATAAATAAATAGGGTCACGACTGTAAATACCCAAGTACGGTAGAAATCCTCTCAGATCTCCAGGCGCTTAGATCCTTTGAATATATCTAGTGGGGGTAGCCAGAGGCACGTCCAAACATTATGTTTGGCACATGCCCACATTTTGAAGTAGTTAGCATTCCATACGTGACAGGTGGCAAGCCCATCGCCGCTTATAAGAATACTAACTGGTTTCCTCACGATGTTTTCCTTGACTGTTTTGAACACGTGTTTTGCCGTGTTGGCCGAGTGGGAGGTACCTCAATTGATTTTTCAGTTCGAAAACTTTATATGCGCATCAAAACACGTAAACAAATATAATCTGTATACTTGTCATATTAATATACCTACTACAGGTTAGATATATGTATTTCATTATACCTATACCTACGTAATTACAGTTTCGAACATAATAGGATTTATGTTGTAACAATAAAACCACACCCAGGAATTTAACTATAAAATGTATTGAAACTTACTTTAACTATGAATGACCCACAGCTTAGTTGGTGGTAACTTTACCTTGTGCGCTATAGGATTCATAACAAATAAAACCATTCAAATGATAAACATAGATAAAATAAGTGTTCTATCAGCTATCGGGTTCCTATAATACAAAATTTGCCTAGTTTAAGGCTATTGTAATCTATACTAGTATTATAAAGAGGAAAGATTTGATTGTTTGTTTGTTTGTATCGAATAGGCTCCGAAACTACTAGACCGATTTGAAAAATTCTTTCACCATTAGAATCCTACATTATCCTTGATGAACATAGGCTATAGAATATTTTCAAAAATATTAGGGATCCATATGAAAGCTTAAATAATGAAATCCAAAGTGTGAAAAAAAATTAAAAAAAACTCTTGATATTGCGTTTTCTGCGGAAATTGTTGACAATAGAGCAAAGTGATGTCCTACAGTTTTAAAGAGGACATCAATATCTACAAAAACAGTCTACGATACTAAATGTTTTATTAGGGATCCTTATGAAAAATTCGATAATGTAACCCAAGGTGTAATAAAATTACCTATAATATCATTATTACACCCGTGCGACGCCGGGGCGGACTGCTAGACAAGCGTGGCAGGGAACCAGATGAAACCACGCCGCGACACGTCACCGTCACGCCCTACATACACTATTTCACCTATTTCTCGTTATTTTGCATAAATAAGTATAAACATCTATATATATTTAGATTCTCCGTGAAATTTCCTACAAACTTATGTATAAACGCATTCTAGAGTGTAAAAAACATTTTCAAGAATAAAAAATAGGGTAAGTACTAAAAAAATTTAGACGTGCTTCTGATTACCTGACATCTTCAAGGACTTAAGTGCCGAGAGATCTGAGTCCTCTTACCCTCGTATTCAAGAACGACACTATGAGAACACGCACCCACAGTGGACGAAATCTTTTGCACATAGTGCCGCTCAACACATAAAGTGATGTTTATGAAAAAAGATTTCGTCCACTGTGGGTGCGTGTTCTCATAGTGTCGTTCTTGAATACGAGGGTTAGTCTCTGTCTACTGTAATTAGGGATTAATAGTCGTGTTCCCATTTAATTAATAGGTACGTAATTTGCATCAAAAATACCTTATCTTAAGGCCTTATCTAATCTTCTTATTGTAAAAGTCAAGTCAAGATTTGAGTTTTCTAGAAAAAACTACTATTTTTAATACGGCGTTTTTTCTTGTATTGTTGACGTTTCGAGACGATTCAGAAAAAAAAGTCTATTTGAAATGATTAACAACCACTATAGTTTTGACCTTAAAACTACCATTGCTTCATATTTAGGGGACTAACTCGAAATCATTTTCTATACAATAGAGAAATAACCATAAAAATCTCAAAAACTTTGCGTATCCTAGTCCATATAGAAAACTATTTATAACGGAATATCTAATACTAGTAAGTGTATAACCTAAAAAAAATAGATGAATATATGACCTCCTTTTTTCTGAAGTCGTTAAAAACAGTAATTACGAAAGTAGAGTCACAATTTTAACCTTTATCACGTTCAAGATAGGCTTTTGAATGCAAATGGAGGTGTTTTCCACGAAAGTATAAAATTGGGATTCATGTCAACTGCAAAACCCTTTGATGATCTCTCGTAAACCTAACTTGGGTCGGGCATAAAAATTGGAAACGTTTGTGGCATAAATAACTGGGTAAACCATGCCACCATAAACCCATAAGAGCTACTCACGTTTTTGTGAGACAGCTGGCCTTCAGAATGGCCGCATTCACGTAGAAAACAATGTCACCGGCGTCTACACGCGAACGTGTTGTGCCTACTTATGCCGGGGTCCCACGGCCCGCGTTTTCGATGTTATTTTAAAACAGACTTGGGAATTCCTTTTTTGTCATCTCTACACACTAAAATTACTCCTAATTTCATGTTCCTAGGACCAGTGGCTGACGATATACGTTTAAAGATCAATCAGTCAGTCAGTAACGCAAGAGTTTTATATATTTAGATTACAGGTAGCAATTGTATTGTTTTTGGTACTGGTAAGCTACAGAAAGCGCCGTTTTTAATGTCTGGCTTGTACATCGATCGTCTGGCTTCACAGCTCAGTAGGTTGTACTGCCTTCTCCGCTGTTAGTTGTGGGTTTCATCCCGACCAAGTATGTGTTCGTTCTGTCTATAAATATCCTATGTATGTATTTACAAGAAAAGTATATAAGTATTTTAACAGTTATCTAATTTCCATAGTTCAAACTTTGCTTAGTTTGTTTTCGGCTAGATGGCGCTGTATGAAATGTCTACCAATATTCATTTATTATTTATTTATTGGGCATGTTTTCATTGCCTTTAGCCCAGGGCGACAATTAAAGCGAAAATCTGTTAAAGAAGTAATTGGATACTTTAAATATTGATTAGTATTTCAATGAAAAAAGTTGAAAGGGAAATGAAATATGATCTCGACAACGATTCTAGATGAATCGAAACATTGTTAGAATATCGACTATATATTTTTTCGTGAATAATTTCCGTGTTTTCTTATGTGTAGTCAAACAAAGTTTTGAAAGTGAAATAGTGATGTTAAACATCAAGAGTTGGTGCTAACTGCCACCGAATAAGAAACGTGTGTATCTGTTGTGTGAAAGAACACCCTGCGTTTTGCATATTTGTGGTTTTCATGCCGAAACGAGTGAATAAGCTTAGAAATAAAAATCACGAGCCCGATGTCCGGTGAATGTTTGTTCGATCCGTTTCGTATTCGACGCGATCCAATATCAACATGGATTTCGCATAAAAAGTTTGGGCAAAACGATTGATAAATTATTTTTATGTTTCTTTGTTTTGTTTTATCAAATACTAGTGGAAACCCTCGCGACTTCGATCACGTGAAAATATTTATAAACAGACTACAATCCCCGCTACCCTTTAAATTAAAATAAATAGGATCACGACTGTAATCCCCAAGTACGGTAGACATCCTATCAGATCTTCAGACGCTTAGATCCTTTTAAGATGTCTGGTGGGGGTAGTCAGAGGCACGTCCAAACATTATGTTTGGCACATGCCCACATTTTGCAATAGTCAGCATTCCATACGTGACAGGTTGCAAGCCCATCGCCGCTTATAAGAATACTAACTGGTTTCCTCACGATGTTTTCCTTCACCGTTTTGAGCACGTGTTTTTGAAGCGCATATAAATTTTCGAACAGAAAAATCCATTGATGCACGCCGGGATTCGACCATCATATTGAAAGTCGAGGTATCTCCCACTCGGCCAACACGGCTGCCCTTTAGGGGCTAAGTTTCGGATATTCCTTTCTTAGTGCACCCCAACCAAAAAGATTACGCCCTCCGAATTTCATTTTGCTAGCAGTGGTTGATAGATCAGTCAGTCAGTGACAGTTTTATATTATTTAGACTAGTAGAGAATTCATGTAAAATTATTTTCAAACAGACGTAAATCCCCCTCTGCACCCGCTTGGGGGTTGAGTTTTGGGAATTTATTTTTTATTGTACCCTTACACCATAAAAGGAAGATATCTACCCTTTCAGTTACCTGCTTTTTAGGGTTCCGTACCCAAAGGGTAAAAACGGGACCCTATTACTAAGACTTCGCTGTCCGTCTGTCCGTCCGTCTGTCTGTTTCTCGTGAACCGTAATAGCTAGACAGTTGAAACTTTCACAGAATATGTATTTCTGTTGCTGCTATAACAACAAATATTAAAAACAGAATAAAATAAATATATAAAGGTGGCTCCCATACAACAAACGTGATTTTTTGGCCGTATTTTATAGATAATGGTTCAGAACCCTTCGTGCGCGAGTCCGACTCGCACATGGCTGGTTTTTAGGTTTAGGCTGTTTGTTGATTGTCAGTCAGTCAGAAGTAAGAGATACGAGTATAATTAGACAAATTCGATATTTACCAAAGGCAAGCACTAACCCTATAACTCAATGGTTATTTATAAGTTAGGTATACCATCAGCGTAATTTAACCTCAGTTAAGCGTTGTTTTACCCTCCATCCTTTTTACAAACTTTTATTTAACTTGCAATGTATGTATAATTTCAAAGAATTATTTTTTAGCAATCGGGTTTTATTTTTGTGTAATTTGTTCTGGTGGGTTGAATACCTAGGTGACAGGAATGTGGGGGGTTCTACCTTCGACATAATGAGGTTGATAGCTTGATATTTCTTTCTATCATACTTTTTACAGTGCAGGGGCTATTTTGAAAAAAAAAACTATGATTTTCATGTTATGATGTTCATACCATGTATGTAACTATGTTTATTAAGGTGGAATCTTGCAACACAATTTTGAAGCAGTTATCTTCAACCGATTGAGCTGAAATTTGGCATACTTATGTAACTTCTGTGACAATGACAGCGAGTTGATCTGATAATGAAGTCAGGAGCTGTTCAATGGGCACTCACAACGGAACTCCTTAGTAAATACTCGTACTTCGATTGATAGCATACTTGTCAAGTTCAGATGACAATGTTATAAGATGTGGACAGGTGATCAATGGTGCTCAATGATTTAAATGATTTGACAAAAGCATGTCATTTAACACTTACATTTTCATTCAAACGCACACATACACACACGCAGCATCTATCTATACCCATCAACAAATAACCCGTTCAAAAACGCACACTGTTACAAAGTAAGTAAACTTATCTAAGATTGATGTAGCTATTTAATTTTGTATGTTATTCGTTCTTCAGTTTTTGTAACTGTTAACATGTATACCAGTACATATTTAACAGCAATCACAGCTCAGTTGGTAGTAACGCCTTCTTGTAACTGGCCTTCATCTGCGCTGTAGGTTGTAAGTTCAGATCCCCACCCGGGGCAAACATTATTGATGTGTTTTGTTTTTCGGTGTTATAATGTATCATATGTATGTATTTACAAGAAAATAACATGTATTCTATCAGTTATCTAGTTCCCAAAGTACAAGTTTTGCTTAGTTTGGGGCTAGATGGCGCTGTGACAACCAATATGCATTATTATTTATAACTAGCTGTCCCGACAGACGTTGTCTTGTCAAATTCATTTTTTTTCCATAAGAACCTTCTGATAATAATCAATACAAGAAAAAAATAATTAGCGAAATCGGTTCAGCCGTTCTCGAGTTTGGCGCTTAGCAACACATTTGGCGATTCATTTTTATATAATAGATAAGCATGTTTTAAATTTAATCCCTAAAAAATGTTTTAACGGAAGAGGTTTATAGATTACGTTTCATTTTGTCAAGAAATGACGCCCACCCTTACTCCGGTTGTAAGCCAAAAAGGTGAACGAACATTTTAAGAAATGTCACTGCGAAAGTGACGAGCTTGGGGAGCAAAACATTGTGTCAGCTACTACCATCGACCACACAGCCTATAGACTTCTCATGTAAGGCGAAAACTTTCTGACTACACATTCGGCTTATACTGCTGATATAAGATACCGAGCGCAATTCACGACGCGACACGCGGCCGGCGGAACCGGCCAAACAAAACGCACACCTCAACAGTTTGACAGAATGGTTTTTTTAAAGAAATGAAGCTATTAGGCGTCTATTGGGCTATGTGGTCGATGGGTACTACTTTTGTTGTTATATCGACACGTGACTTCACTTGGGTTGCGACTGTGGTACAGAAAATATGAAACCAACGAAAAAAGAGAAGGTCCTCATGTCAATATTTTTGTTAATGTATAAACGCGCATATCTTCGTAGATGATGATCCGATTTCGACGTTTTTTTTTCTATTGTGTAGGGAATAGTTACAAATTGGTGTCATTTAAGTTATATTTATGTAGGACTAATAGTTTTTTTATAAAACTTCAAAAACAAATATCGTCCCTTGACTCTTAAACTCTTCTTCTTGATTGGTCGATACAGCTTCGTCGGTTTACCCGTATAGAATGAAATAGGATCATGAAATTAATCTACAAGTACACAGGCTAAACATCTCAGATCTTTAGGCACTCAGATCCTTAAGGGATAAAGGAAACGGAACGATATATTTTATTTTTATCACTGGTCATCTCAATACTTACTCACATTCAACACCGGCTTTTAGCGACCAATATTATATCCATTTCTTTGGATGGTTGCTTTTATATATTCAATACTGTGCATTTTTGTGGTATTTATGCACATTTGACACACAATAAAACCATATGACACCTGACAGTGTGCAATGTGCCAATGGGGTCTAGAAAATGTTTTTTTTTTTTTCAATTATTATTTTGTAACAAACAAAATAAATAATAAATACTTCTAAACTATCAATATTTTAAACTTTATTGGGTCTTGGGACTTTTCCAAATTTGAAGATGATTTTTTTTTTGGTCTTTGTTTTACCTACCTTTTTGGCTTACATTAAAAACACAAAATAAAACTAGTCCATTGTGTGTAGGTGTAGGTAAGCCCGGATTTTGAAAGAGGTCTAAATATAAACCGCTCTGCAAACAATGCTATCATAAATCTTGTAAACTCATTACAATTTATTGTAATCAGCTTATCAATAGATCTCATACAATAGATTCATCTGATATTATTTAATTAATACGTACATTCATAGACAGATTATATTCTCTACAAATTTTAAAGCCTTTAAACAAACTTACAATTTTTCAGATTCCAACCGATCCAATAACACAAAAGGCACTCAAACAAAACTGGATTTATCGATAAAATAATGTTGGCACAAGTTTAAAATATCACTCGTTTATTCGATAGTCGACGAGCACTCAAGTGCCGAGTTCGATAAGCACTTGTGGTTCGCACTACGGCGTAGAGTCTCGTAGCTATCGAGAGCTACGCGGCTACGCGGCTACGCGGCTACGACCGGCGGGTTGGTCGACGGCCCGTGAGCAACTGAGCTCAGTTGCATCTGTCATTCTTTGCGATACCCTGCACACCTTTAATCTTCCTCCTTATTTTACTTGTTTACGAGTATATCTAATACTAGTTTGCCCCGGCTTCGCACAATCATACTAATGAAGGCAATAAAGGCAATTTTTTGATACCTACCTAAGGTACATTATTATCTACAATCATACATATAAATATTTACTTCTCAAATTTTTTGTAAATAAAATATAACTATTTTTATTGACAAGAGAAATAATGTTTAAAATTGGTCTAGTAATGTTTTAGTTTATCCGGTACAAACAAATATGCAAAAATATGTACAAATTTTACTACTGCAAATGTTGTTTTTTCATGATGTTTGCAGCAGCAGAATTGTCAGTCTTGAGTTAACATCCCTCTTTCTACAAATAAAAGCTCCATCTAAACGCACTAGACACACTGCACTATTTCATGTCCCATTCAGTCATTCCAACTATGGTCAGAATTCTGTCATATGCCGCACATTAAATAGTTTTAATAAAGATTTCTCATCAATTGATATTGACATCTTCCACCAAAGTAAAGCGTCGTTCAAGAAACAAATTATCCTATCTTTACTTAACTCTTAACTTAACTTTTATACTTATCTTAGCTACACGTATTTGCACACACACACAGACATTACATAAATACACCACACATACATGCATGCACACATACACACACACACACACACACACACACACACACACACACACACACACACACACACACACACACACACATACATTCACGCCCAACATACACACGCGTACCTAATTTATCTTTGTTATTTGTAATTTCATAATTTTGCACGTCAACTACTGACACATTGTCTAGTTTATATTCTTTATTTTTATTCATGTAAAAGCAAAGCAACTACATATATAAAAAAAAAAACCTTGTTTAAAAAGTAAGAATCTGTTATTGGCAGTATGTTTAGTTAAGTTTTTTTTATGTTACATTCACAAAGTGCTGTTGATTCTATGATAAATAAATAAAAAAAAAAAAAAAAAAAAGTAACTGGTGTTTCGCGAAATAAAGAAACATTTTTTTTTGACCCGCGAGTTCATTAGCAAGTTTACACAATGAGAAATTCCATTCAAACTACAAACATATGCAAACTGCAGTATAAATAAAGTGGCTCCCTCGTTAGCAGCAAAATTAACTTGCGATGGGACAATGCAAGTTTTTAGAGCAAAATTCACAATTAATAAAACGTCAGTTTTGACCAAGAATTATTGACAAGGCTTGTGATTGATTTCTTTAATAACCTCGCTTTTTGTACTCTTTTTGGAATTAGCGAACGCTTGATATAAAACGGAGTCACAAGTTGTTTTGACATGTAATTTTTAGGGTTCCGTACCCAAAGGGTAAAAACGTGACCCTATTACTAAGACTTCGCTGTCCGTCTGTCCATCTGTCTATACTATCTGTCACAGGGCTGTATATCATGAACCGTGATAGCAAGACAGTTGAAATTTTCACAGATGATGTATTTCTGCTGCCGATAACTGCTATAACAACAAATACGAGTACTAAAAACAGAACAAAATAAATATTTAAGTGGCTCCCATACAACAAACGTGTTTTTTTGACGTTTTTTATAGATAATGGTACAGCGTGCCTTCGTGCGCGAGTCCGACTCGCACTTGGCCTGTTTTTTATTTTGTGTTACGCATATACCTACACTACTGCTAAGTGTACCAAATTTATTATATGGACGTGTCCTCTTGACTACCCCTTCTAGACATCTTCAAGGATCTGAGCGCTTAGCGATTTGATAGGATGCCTACTGTACTTGGAAATTACAGTAGTGATCCTGCCCTAAATAAAAAAAACACCATAAATACAAGAAAAAAGAAGTGACATAAAAGGCAAACCTCGCATTCGATTTGTGAGGCAACGGGAGCGGCAAACCTTATTTTCCTGGAACCGCGTTATGATTGTTGTGCAGATATAGATGAATAAAATAGCGCACGATGTCAGATAGGTATGAGTGGTCATATCCACGTTGGTTATCTCCATTCAACCGCAAGACAAATGAAATTCCATTACGATATTAAAACAAAATCCCAAAAGCCCGTCGTGGCTTTATGAAAGAATTTAATAATAAAGAGCAGAATATTATTCAATTTTTCTGAAAACAAAGATGGAGCAGGAAGAAAGTCCGTGCCCCACCTGGGGCACCCGGCTCGGGCTCAGGGGCAACGGAATTTATTAGCATTCAAATGATTTATAACTAGCGAGCGGCAGCTGAATATTTTCTGATTCGTCTTAAATTAAATTCTTTCTTTCCTTTGGCTGGATTTCATTAAGGGTAACGAAATGCCCGGGATATGAAAAAGATAATCTCGGCGAAGACGCACCGCCCGCGCGGGACCTCGGGACCGCGCCAATTAAAACATTGCTAATTATACTATTTGCGGTAGCATTGCTGCAAATGTGTATTTATACATAGTAGCTAGGTATTCAATAAAGTAAAATTTTATTTAATTATAACTATAGATTTTGACACGGGTCTTTATTACCTTTAAGTCCTAGTAATTTACCTTTGAGTCTGCCCGCGACCATGGCTATTGTAACAATAATCGAAACATCGGGAAAGTAAGTAGAAATTAAAGGTAATTGCGTGATAAAGACCCGTGTCAAAATCTATATTTACATCTACTAATCACGATAGTTTGAAAAATAATTTTGTATTTAATTATTTAATACCTAGTACTATTCAACGTTTATTCATTGAAATCCCTAGGATCAATTAGAATCGGCATCAAATTCAGTTTAGTTTAATTTCATTAGTTTTGTGTGTGTATCTAAATCTCTTCCGTTACCAGTGGTGGCTCAGCTAAGTAACTAGCTAGACGATAATACTAAGCCACTGAAATAATGCACTAGACAAAAAAAATCTTGCGAGTAGTTCAGTTCTATCTAGCAAATACTTATAATAGGAACAAAAACATCGAACACCTACAATTCGCGCCTAACCTTAACAAAACTCAGTTGAAGTTGTACAATAACGATAACGCGAGGAAACCCATGAAATTCTCATTTCGTCAAAATGAGTTAAGTCAGTTGATATTCGCATTATCTCGTCTGACCTTCGTCTCCGGGATAACAGCCGGGAAATAAGATTTCTTCAGTTCTTTGTTCTTCGTAAAAACATATTGTCGTCGTTTTGAGGCCACTTTGTTTTTCTCAGCTACCAAAAGTTATGATTGCCTAAAAAACGGTACCCTTCTAATATGGCAACAACTGCGGTCTCTATATAAAGCTAGGGACAATCTAGCGGAAATTCACGTTCTACGACCAGAAACGCCATGGCGTAATATAAATGTAGATACGCACAGGGATTTGTTGAATGATGTTTCCAAAGTGAAACTCCTCCTAATTTTCCGCTACAATTGTCTTTAACCTTAGATACACGCCTATGGTTTAATAAAACAATGATACACCGATGAAATGAAAATATGTTATTTTCATTATATTTTTTTCTACGTCGCTATCTGTAATATGGAAACCGATTACTGATAGAATACATCAATACTTTTTTTTTGTAAATACCTTTTGTCATTGGTCGGGTTTGCGCCCAACTGTTGAAAAGGAAGCCTGTAATGAACGTGGGCTCACTGTGGTAAAATGAACAAAAGCGCATCTGAATTTCAACGCCAACGCCCACTAGACGTGACACACCGCGCGCGATATAGCTATGTGTGACTCTGTATTTATTGCACACAAGGATACGACAAATATTTATATTTAAATCTTTGATTCTGTATTGAATGTCTACTAAAACATTTGAACTCTCGGACTTCGTATGTTTGGACGAGTTCAAAGTAAATACGAGTCCTCTTACCATCCTTTAAGTAGGACCATAGTCCATTCCAATATGAAAAACAAACCTCGTACCAGAATGCACACACGGTTTGAAAGAAGTAGGAATAGAAATTTACTTATTTTTAAAACTGTCGCTACTGCTGATGCAAATTCCTGTCAAAAACTTATATAGAAGGAATATTTCTCAAACAATTACAATAAAATAAAACTTGTCACAACGGATAGTATATTATCCTATCGTGTGTGTCGTGTAATGCTTTCTGTATAGATGGCGCTGGTGAGCAACAAATCTGACATCACAGACTAAAAACATTCAGTCTTTTCTATTCGATTATTAAAATTTGACAGGACAACGTCTGTCACGGGTCGGCTAGTGATTATTAATATAGCTCATCAAAAACGTTCGCTCTACCACATCTATTCCAAAATTGGCTTTATTCAACCTTGCAATGTTATGTTTTGAGTAAATAGGTTGGTACGCTAATTAGCAAATTGTTTACTTTTAAATATTTTTGAAACAATAATGCCTAAAAACAGAAAATGTTTATATTACATAAATCCCTGTCATAATCTACTTGACCAATTTGTTTAATTAATTTTTTAACCCTTTTAGGACCTCAATATCTTAACAACCCTAAACTAATTTAGCTTAAATTTGCTGATCGGTTTAACAGTTATGCTCGAAAAAACTGTAGGTACATATTCGTCGATTCCTACAAGTGGATTTAAAGAATCTTTGCTTGTTTATCTCTAAATACTTCGTAATCATTAGATAAATATCAGGATGAGTATTAAAGATGAGTGTATCTTGAATCTTGACAATATTAATTATACTAGCTGACCCGTGCCCGCTTCGCTGGGGGACAGATAGTTTTACGACTTCATATTAGAAATCTTAAAATTATCAGTGATTCTCTAATATATTAAGCATGTTATTATACATATCTTCCTCCTGAATCACTCTATCTATTAAAAAAAACCGCATCAAAATCCGTTGTGTAGTTTTAAAGATATAAGCATACATACAGACGCGGGAAGCGGGAAGCGACTTTGCTTTATACTACGAGTATGTAGTGAAGCTAATCATAAGAAATTAAAAATATTCTATAGTGACTTAAATAGAATCAGACAAAACCATTGATAATATATTTTGATGAAATATAATGGTAAAATTTCAAACTGGTACATTTACACTAACTGAGCGTTCTCTCAAATCTTGTTACATAATTTTGCCAAAATAACTGAACACTAACATTATATTTTCTGCAAGGAATCATGTCAGCTTTAGTAAAAGCCAACCCCTATAGTGCATAGCGATACGTGGTTGCGATGTTAAAAAAGACGTACAAACAAGGGTCTGTGGAACGTTATAAACAAACGATGTGGCTGTAAAAATCCGTGCATGTAAAAGCAACAAATTATGAAAATCTTTTAGGTTCGCGAATGTTTCCTATTTCCCGCATGCAGCTAAAATATTTAACGAGCGCATGTAAAGAACAAAGCGGGCCCTGTGTTTAGCCGCACATGTCTGAGGCCCAAAGCCTCCGTCATTAAATTCAGGCCCCTTTATGCGTTTCTGACTTCGTTAGCTACGGAACGGAACGTTGAAACTTGATGCTTTCCTATCGAAAATTCATAACGCGAAAGAGACATGCAAGCTTTGATAGCCTGACAGTCTGACAGCCTTGAGAGGATGAGTTTGTTCACTTTATTTACAAACTGTTAATTGAAACACGTTTAGCTGTGCAATTGGTGTTAACAAACAAAAATATTTGTTGATAGGTTTTGAATAATACATAATGCAAATGAACGCTTGTAAGAATAAACATGTTCAAATAAATAGCAGTATATTTGTATGTTGTATTAGGTACTAATGAATTTTTTTTTATATTTTTATACATAATAACTAGCGACCCGCCCCGGCTTCGCACGGGTGCAAAGCTGATACCAAAATATATTACAGAATGTCTTCATGTTATTATACATATAAACATTCCTCCTGAATCACTATATCTATTAAAAAAAAACCGCATCAAAATCCGTTGTGTAGTTTTAAAGATATAAGCATACATACAGACGCGGGATGCGGGAAGCGACTTTCCTTTATACTATGTAGTGATTATGTTGTTGTCTATATACTTATAATATTAATATTATAAAGAGAAAAGATTTGATTGTTTGTTTGTTTGAATATGCTCCGAAACTACTGGACCGATTTAAGAAAATCTTTTACCATTAGAATTCTACATTATCCTTGATGAACATAGGCTATAGAATACTATCAAAAACGTTGGGATCCGTATGAAACTTCGATAATGTAACCCAAGGTGTAATTTTTTTGCCATAAAATCACTATTACACCCGTGCGACACCGGGGCGGACTGCTAGTTTCTTATTTTAAAATAATGCCTATACCGATGCTTATCTTTATTTTGATTCGGTCTACACTATGACCATGTCAAGCTTTCGATCAGTGGAAGAATAATCAGAATCGGCTTATTAGTGTCTGAGGTTACCCAAGCTTCTGTTTTAGGTAGTGTAATTAGAGGGCTGGTCGTGATATTAAAAAGTCACACTTCCTTGCCAGACCAGTGACCAATCCCATTACTGAAGCAATACAAAGCACATATATTTCTTTTCCCGCGAAAATTTACTTTATTTTGTCAAAAATTACTGCTCTAGAAATTTTTTTAAAAGTACTGGCATAAAACAGTTTTAATACCGTAGCGATGTAAAAAGTTCATGATGTAAAAACCGTTTGAGTTTACATTTTTGATGCGTCAACGATTTATTATCCTTTATTGATGTATTGGGAAGAATAATGGGCCCATCAGTAGGTACACGTTGTGCTGGCTTTTTAATATAAAAATATTGAATGGGCAATTTGTATTCATACGTGAAAAACGATTTATATGAAACTTTAATATTTTTTATAGAGTAATCATCTACAATAATCTACACTAGCACACTATTATAATAAATAAATATAGTTAAAAAAACTAAAAAACACGCTATATTTTTTTGGCAAAGTTTCAAATTAATCCGACGTTTTGAAGTAGGTCAAAATCACGTTCAAAGATTCCGTTACGTACAACCCAAGCTTATAAAAGCGAGTTAAAAAGGTAAAATTTGTATTTTTATTTGTAAAGGATAAACGATAAAACTATTGGTTCAGTTAAAAAAAATATTTCACTTATCAAAATCTACATTATCAGAGAGTAATATGGAATTATTATTAAAAAAAAAATCCATAAAATTAGAGTTCCCTACAATTGAAATAATGTAACGTAAGGTATCAAAAATTTGGCTATAATCTTCATTGATACACCTATGTAAAGCAAGGACGAGCTGCTAGTGTTTTATAACTCTAATTATTAGAGCTCATTGGAGCAGTTATTTTAAGACATCGCACGGTTATTATCAAATTTTAACACGTTTGACTAAGGCTAGACGTGCCAATAAAATAATGATTCGATTTTCAATTAATATAACGTCCCCATCATAACCTACAGGTTATGATGGGGATTATTATTATTATTATATGATATGGGATTATTATTAGACAGATAGATATACATATATATCTGTCTAATAATAATAAAAATATTTATTTTTCAAAAAGGCTTATATACACAGTAGGTTTGCTCTTATGTATGGCTTAAATACTATGTAGGTTAGGTTAGATAGATTTCATTATTGAAGGTTTTATTCATGTTTTTATTGTCCATGACCGCGTTAGCACACTTTTGGCTCAATCAGAACACAAATACTTATTAACTTCATAGCTAGGATAAAATCTACAGTACTACTCTACACTGTAAGTAATGGATAAACTAAAAAAATGCTGGACCAATTTTTAAAATTATTTCATAAAGCGTGTAACATAAAATCCAATAACATAACCAAAGGTATAAAAAATTTACTGTAATCTTCATTAGTAGGTACGAAACCAGGGCGATCAGCTAGTCACAGATCATTGTTATTTTCGTCTAATGATGCCAAATATATTGTTTGATTACCCTCGCTAGACATCTACAAAGAATCTTTGCGCCTGGAAATCTAAGAGGATGTCACCGTACTTGGGGATTACAGTCGCAAATCATTTTTTTTTCCACTTAATGTATTGTCTGCACATGTTGCCAAACATGTAAGAGGTAAGATATTAAAATCAAAACGTGATCGTTGACATACACTTGTAAATCCTTATCTATTGTCATGGTTACATTATCTTGATATACACCACGACACGTTCACAACAGCCAAAGAATCTGACATCATAAGCTGTTGTCAAAGATCTTTGGACCCATTTACATGGTAAACAGGTGTTGCAAAATGTGTGCCACAAAAGAGACCGTCATTTAGCTTGAAAAAAATAATGAATATAATAATTTTCCTATATTACTATGTCTTCATATTTTATTTAGTATTCTTAGAAGCGGCGATGGGCTTGCAACCGGTCACATATGGAATGATAACTTCTGCAAAATGTGAGCATGTGCCAAATATAATGTTTGGACGTGCCTCTGACTAAGCCCTCTAGACATCTTCAAAAGGGTCTAAGCGCCTTGAGATCTGAGAGGATGTCCGTACCGTACTTGTACCGTACTTGGGGATTACAGTCGTCATCCTATTTTTATTTTATATTTTTAATGTATGGTCGTGTACTACTTTTTACCTGGTTATCCGATTCTGATGATTTGTTTATTGTGTAGAGAATAGTCCCAAGTTTTTATATTTATTAATCCTCTTTTCTAATTCCATTTAAATTGTAATTATAGGGCTAATCATTCCTTGATAAAACTTAAAAAACTAATATCGTCTCTTGACTTTTCGATTGATCAAAACATTTTCATCAATTTTCTTTTTAGTTTTTAAAGTATTAAATGTATCGGAGTTCACGCGCCGGTTTCTGTTTGCTAGGTAAATGAAGCTTTCGGAACTGGCCCTCCACCAGTCAGTCTAATGAGCCGTAGCCGGAGTCAAGCTCACTTAAATCTAGAGCACGAACATACCACATACCTAGAAACTTGTATGTGAATGCGGAATATGTAGGTCAATTGTAGGTTGTAATAAAACATGACCCCACCTAACATTACAGTAGTTTGTCAAAGAAACAATTACAAGCAATAGAAAAATAGAACCAAAACTGAACCTAGCTCGAATCTCGCTCGATCGATGGTTTTTCCATTCGTTTAAATTTAAGCTCAAAACGGTGAAGGAAAACATAGTGAGGAAACCTTTTAGATCTTTTAAGCGGCGATAGGCTTGCAACCTGTCACGTTAAGGGTTTCACATAGGTTTCACATAGCACGATACATCTCATTACATTTAAGATACAGAGCGATATGAATATGTTCGAAAAGGATGTCAAAAAGTTCAAAAAGATACATGTTGTGTGTGTGATACATTAAGATAATTTAATATATACATTTCGGGATGTAATGTACATTAATATACATTATAGCTGCCGTGTGTGAAACCTTTACGGAATGCTTACTAGTGGCCATGTGAAACAAACGTAATGTTTGAAAATACATTTGGACAACTCATCTGAGCGCCTGGACATCCGAGAGTATATCTACCATGCATGGGAATTTACAGTATATTTCATTTACGAATTTAAAATATCCAATTTACTTACATGTTTTAATCTAATACGGGGTTCTAATTCATATTCGTAATATCCATAAAACCCAGGATATCCGCGGTTCCTATCCTGTATAAAGTCGCTAGTACACTATAGCAGCGAGAACATTATACAGGGTGAAATCGTAAACACACGTCAAATTGATATGGGTGGTTCAGTATACGTAATAGTTTGGTTTCATGAAAAAATAATACACATTTAAAAAAAAAACAACAACTGATGTAATCAATTTAAACGATGCAGACAAAGTCAATGTATTCAGATAAGTTCATAATATCAGTGTTTTTTTTTGTTAAAATATTTAAAAAATAATATTCGGATAAAAAACATTTAAAGTATCAAGTTAATTTAGTTGAACTAAGTACACAAAACTTTGCGAGTGTAATAAGATGCCTTTGCAGTTGTTGTTTTTTTTTTTTAATGTGTATTATTTTTTCATGAAACCAAACTATTACGTATACTGAACCACCCATATCAATTTGACGTGTGTTTACGATTTCACCCTGTATAGTTTCTAAATCAAAGATCAATCAAAAGTCACAAAGTAAATCTCTCAAAAACAGCTACGTACGATTATTTCCTTGATGTCCGCTTGACTGAGAATTTAGAGATGCGCAAGAATTAATCTCTCATTCTCGCTGAATCCATGTCAATCAATAAGTGACAATAAGTGTCAATTAACAGAGTTAATTAAGTGAATATTTCGACAAATCTTACCTTAAAATTGGGTTCGTATCGTTTAGTCTACATTCTTATCTTCTACTCAACCTGTGTGATGATGTGTGCCTGTAGTCAGGTGTGATCAGGAATAAGCCCCTCAAGTCCTAATCTAACGCCAATTATGATGATATGAAAATCATGAAAACGCCTAGGGTATATTTCCATCTATGTCAACTAAGAGTGGCTTGTGACCTTACCGTGCTTACGTACGTAAACACGGTAAGGTCGTAAACGTATACCAAAATCAATCTTAAAGCCCAAACAACAGTTCGCAAGAAATGAAGAAATATACCCAGTACTTACCAGTATAAAAAAATATGGCAACTTCACTCAATGATGAGAAAATGAAATGAAATAGACACGACTGTATTTCCCAAGTACGGAAAACTTTATCCCAGATCTCCAGGCGCCCAGATCCTTATAGATGCCTACAAGGGTAGTCAGAGTCACGTCCCAACACTACTTTTGGCACAAAACGGAGAGGCAGTTTGGTGGATAAGTGGATTTATTTGTTGTGGGTAGACCAATGCCAATCTGCTCACACCCGCAACTTTGCAGCAATAAAACTTTATAATTAGGTGCGCATGTAACTAATTATGCATAAAGGGACTGGAGTTTGCTCGACAGGTCTAAAAATGATTTAATTTGAAGGTTTTATACCTTAGCTTAGAACGATTAAAAGGCACGCGTCGGATTACCATAATATTAATTTTGGGCACTTATTTTCACTTAGTTGTTTGCAGAACAAATTTTGGAATTACTGTTTTTAAAGTTTAATTTTTTTATGAGTGTGAATATGACAGTTGAATTGGAATTTATACGAGTACATACGAGTATGCTTTACATGCTTTCATATGTCAAATGTATTAAAAGGTTTAAAAAAAATACAAGTAAATAATCTCATTTCTGGTTTTGAGCCATAATAATGACTTTCTGTCACACTGTTTTTGAAAAAGTAGACAAATTAATAAATATTTATTGTATAAAGCAGTGATAGACTTGCAAGCTGTTACGCGTGGAATGATTACTACTGCAAAATGAAATGTTTGGACGTGCCTCTGACTAACACCTTCAGACATCTTCAAGGATCTAAACGCCTACAGTCTACAGTACTTGGGGATGACAGTCGTAATCCTATTTTATTTTACTAGTTGTACCGATAGACGTAGTCCTGTCAAAAAAAATATTTTATAAGAACCTTATTCTGATAATAACGAATACAAAAAAAAATAATTAACAAAATCGGTCTCGCCGTTCACGCGTTATGACCTAAGGGATTTTTTTTGGGAAACAGGGATTCATTTTTATACAGAATGTTACAAAACTACCCGTGAAGCCGAAAGGATGTTTAATGGGGCAAAAAAAAATTAAAAAAACGTTTATGAATGAGAAATAGAAAAACTATTAAAGTAGACAATTATTAGGTTAAATAGGTACGTAGGCCTTTCTGTTTAATAATCTGGTTGCCTGACAGCTTACTAGGGTTGATAAAATTATATAATTCATTGTATTTTTACGGAGTATTTTGTAACACGTTGTTTATACGAGTAAGATTATGGGCCTATGTTGTTGTACAACGGTACTTTTATAAAATAATAAATAAAATAAATAGGTTCACGACTGTAATCCCCAAGTACGGTAGACATCCTCTCAAATCTCCAGACGCTTAGATCCTTTGAAGATGTCTAGTGGGGGTAGTCAGAGGTACGTCCAAACATTATATTTGACACATGCCCAAATTTTGCAGTAGTTAGCATTCCATACGTGATAGGTTGCAAGCCCATCGCTGCTTATAAGAACACTAACTGGTTTCCTCACGATGTTTTCCTTCACCGTTTTGAGCACGTGTTTTTGATGCGCATATAAATTTTTCGAACAGAAAAATCCATTGATGCACGCCGGGATTTGAACCACCGACCTTCAGATTGAAAGTCGAGGTACATCCCACTCGGCCAACACGGCTTTTTTCAAACTTTTATAACGATGCAAAATAACTTAGGACGGACTATTTATATGACGTTTGGGTGTTATTTTCTTTTAATTCACACAATACATTTACAGACCGCTCGCATTGCCCGCGACAGGTAGACAAGCGGATCCAATTACGTACTGCTGTATGTAATCCGACCGCGCGTTCCATTCCCAGCGTAGAGGCGTGAATCGCCTACGACACTAAAGGTAGATAATATATCTTTAATAGAAATACGGCTAATTACCACGTTTTTTTATGGTTTCGTACCCAAAGGGTAAAAACGGAACCCTATTACTAAGACATCGCTGTCCGTCTGTCCGTCTGTCTGTCACAGGGCTGTATCTCATGAACCGTGATAGCTAGACAGTTGAAATTTTCACATATTATGTATTTCTGTTATAACAAATAATGCCGCTATAACAACAAATACTAAAAACCGCATAAAATAGATATTTAAATGGGGCTCCCATACAACAAACGTAATTTTTTTGCCGTTTTGTATAGAAAATAGTACGCGAGTCCGACTCGCACTTGACCGGTTTTTCTTGTATTGCTGACGTTTCGAGACAATTCAGATGCTCAATGCAGAACGTGGTAATTAATTTATATAAATAAATAAAAATAAATATAAATATTGTTGGAAATTTCTCATAGCGCCTATCTAGCCCTAAGTTAAGCAAAGCTTGTACTATGGGAACCAGATAACTGATAGAATACGTTCGTACTTTTTCTTTGTAAATTACATTAAGATGTAACAAATGTTTATACTGGGTGGGAATCGAACCCACAACGCATAAGGCATATTTGCTAAGCGCTGAGCTGGCCTCAAAGCTCAGTTAAAACTCACGTTAAGTATTCAGCACTATCTCACTTTTATTAGACCGTCTGGTAAGTAATTTTTACCGCCGACGCAGAAAGCACTAACTTTTTTCCATTTACGGACTCATTTTACTAGTATTGCAGTGGTAAAGAACAAAGGTGAGTTTTCCATAAGTTATCGCTTCTCTGGCTCTCTTTAATTTCCGGTCTCTTTATTTTTATTTTGGTAGCAAAATGTGGGCATGTGCCAAATGTGATGTTTGAATGTGCTTCTGACTAACCCATTTAGACATATTCAAGGAACTGAGCGCCTGGAGACCAGATCCTATTTTTTTTACTACATTTTACGAGCTTTCGTAAAGTATGTTAGTCATCCATAAGTACTATCAACTGTTAGTAAATACAAAGTTTTATTCGAACACATTTTTCTTGCACTAGGTTTATTTAGCTACCAATAACTAGTATTAAATATAGAAACTGATTGTATTACATAAAAATATATATGAAACCCGAAACATGGGATTCTAGAAACAAATACATAGAATCACTATACACCATAAATAATACTTAAGAACACATTATCATATATATAAAATTCACTGTGACAGTGTTTGTAACCAAAATCCTCCAAAACGGTTAGACCGATTTTTATGGTTTTTTATCTGCTGCTTTTTAGAAAATCTAGCATAAATATCGGTAAAAACTGAAAGTTCTTTTTTTGTGGGATTATTGAAATTTGACAAGACAACGTCTCTGTCAGCTAGTAACTATTTAAAATTTAAGTGATTACCTTAGTTTTCTTCCATAAATATACAATTACAGTTAGAAAACAGAGTCTAAATCAGCAACCGCAGTCTGCACAAAAAGCTGGCGATACCGCGACGTTACCTCGTTGGATGGCTATGCTAATTTTGCGTCCGAGGTAAGATATATCGTGATATATTGTTACTTAGTAAAACGCTTTTTATCTCAAATTCAAATTCAAATTCAAATTCAAATTCAAATTCAAATTCAAATTCAAATTCAAATTCAAATTCAAATTCAAATTCAAATTCAAATTCAAATTCAAATTCAAATTCAAATTCAAATTCAAATTCAAATTCAAATTCAAATTCAAATTCAAATTCAAATTCAAATTCAAATTCAAATTCAAATTCAAATTCAAATTCAAATTCAAATTCAAATTCAAATTCAAATTCAAATTCAAATTCAAATTCAAATTCAAATTCAAATTCAAATTCAAATTCAAATTCAAATTCAAATTCAAATTCAAATTCAAATTCAAATTCAAATTCAAATTCAAATTCAAATTCAAATTCAAATTCAAATTCAAATTCAAATTCAAATTCAAATTCAAAAATCATTTATTTCAATAAAATCACAAGGATCACTTTGAAACGTCTTAGGAACTAGGTGAAGCTACGCCGATTCCACGCGACCAAGCCTAGAAGAATCAGGCAACAAACACGGCTTGGGGTCTACCTTTTTTTTATGATCCTTTCCATAATGCTATGTAGAGCTCCAGTGTGGTGCCAATCGAATCGTATCTCGTCTTGTCTAATTAAAAATACGTTTCACAAACTAAAAACAAAACCAACTTCGTGTTTGTTAGTCTATATTATTATTTTCCTCGTAAATACATTACTCAATTATAAGTCCAATACAAAATTTCAACCCCTATTGTTTCGCCCTTAGAGGTAGTTATTTTATCCTTAAATTTAACCAAACCGGAAGTATATCCTCCCAACCAAAAAAAATATTTCCAAAACGGGTAATAAATAACCGAATTCTAATGTAACAACATAAAAAAATACAACCGAATAGTATAGTATATACTCCTCTTTTTTAAATATTAATAAATATTTGCGGACTTTACACACAGCGCCATCTAGTCCCAAGCTAAGCAAAGCTTGTACTATAGGAATCAGATAACTGATAGAATACTTATATACTTTTTGTTTGTAAATACATACTTATTATAACATATTAACACCCAGACACAGAACAAGCATCTATGTTTATCACACAAATATTTGACCTGGGTGGGGATCGAACCCACAACCTACAGCGCAGAAGGCAGAGCTACTACCAACTGAGCTGTGTGGCCAGTCAAATTAGCAATGATGATCCAATATCGCAACGATAACGTAAATTCTTCTATATAGTTCTTAGATTGGGTTGTTTTAGTAAAACTTTAAACTAAATTGCTGCCTGTAGCGCAATTTAGTTCGACTTGTATATCGTAGTTTCATTTCAAAAACATAAGTAAAAAATAAAATTTTCAATCTGTGAGCCTTATAAGGTGTAATAAAATAGGTCCAGAATTCTGAAGGTACAGGCTACCTATAACAAAACTATGTATTTAAAATTAATTGCTTTTAAAATCAATTCACACAAATAATGACCCCAAGCCGTGTTTGCCTGATTCTTCTAGGCTTGGTCGCGTGGAATCAGCGTAGTTTCATCTAGTTCCTAAGACGTTTCAAAGTGATCCTTGTGATTTTATTGAAATAAATATTTTTTGAATTTGAATGCCTTGTGACGTAATTGCTTCATTATGTATGACTACGTATTCTGGACAAAATCTAATATGAAAACCTTTTAAGCATCATAGAGCATAATACAGAATCACGAAGCAAGTGTAAAATTTCAGCCCTAAGAGTGAAAGCAGAGGCGCTGGTGTTTTGTAAAATGAGAGTTGTCTGTTTACACCTTGCACATCGCCGCTACTGGATAATCCGTATTGGCTGACTTTGCGGAAAAATATTTCCAATTAATCGCTATTATTCGCCTATCTAAAAGCTTTTCGTTTCAGAGCGAAAACAATCACGAAACTACGAGTATGAGCCATTATAATTATTCGACCATGAAGGTTATAATGAGCGTCAAACTCAATAAAAACGTGGAACAATGGCGTATGTGAAGTTGCATTGTGACTCTTATGTGTCTCGTAGAGGGCGTCATTATATTTTTTACCGCAACAGTCTAATGAGTGATGGCTATACTGACTACGCGATAGATTTCAGCTTCAAAGCATTGTGCCAACCTTAATGATGACCGAAAAGCGACGCTCAGTTTCAGTGAATGCAATTCATTCAAGACTAAAATTCTTGCGCGAAAAATGAATTCATAAAAGCCTGCGAAATGGTACAAGGTGAGAATTATCATAAAAGTATTATTAGATTACTTACGAGGTTCAAATTTGATAAAGGTTGACAAATTCAACAAATTACTCACAATATTCAATCATGATAAAAATAATAATGTCAGAAAATTAACTTGACCTCTGAGATGGTATGAGGTTGCGTCTTCACTCGTGTAGGGAGATGATGTAGGAGGGGAGGAGGTCTTTATGTACTGGCTATTCAATTTCGGCAGGTCAGCACAGACGAAATAGTACTAAGATACAGATATTTCACTGCGATACTAATGCAGCAAAATATTTTTTTGTACTTATTTGTGTTTTCCTTCGTGACATTATTGAATCTAACTAGTTGAATCTAAAGCAAACGTTATTAGCGAGATTGAAAGTTATTACTTTGTGTAATACAGGCCAAAAGTCTTTAAAATATTAATAATGAAAAAAAAGGGCCAAGAGGAGATGACCACTTCAAATTAAAAAAAAAGTAAAAAAAATAGGATAGGAGGACATTTGACTATCTAGTGTTCACTCAAATAAATAAATATTGGTGGATAATACACACAGCGCCATCCAGCCACAAACTAAACAAATCTTGTACTATAGTAACCAGATAACTGATAGAATAATTATATACTTTTTTTTGTAAACACAGAACGAACATCTATATTAATCACAAAAATATTTGTTCCGAATCGAACCCAAAACACCAATGACTCGGATGTGAACAGATTCATTCTACAGAGTTGAGATATGTTGTGACACAGGCCCCAGGTCAGCGAAGCAGGCGGAGCGGCACGGAGGAACATCGCATGGCACCGGAAATAATGACTGCCGCTCTGTAATTGGGACGGGACGGTGCATTCCGACCCGGACTCGCCACCTGCCTCGTTTTTAATGTAATAGCATTTAATTCGTTTTCGGGGGGAAATAAGAACGTAATTGTGTTACTTCGGTTATGGAATGAATGGGGGCATGTGAGATTGGAAAATTTAAGCTAGGGTCAAGCTGACTGAAGCTTGGCATCGATCGTGCGGATACCTGCCCGTATACTTTTAATAAGGCGAATTTTGCTTTAATCCTTTACAGTAACGCCGGTTTTGCTGTAGTTTAGCTTCGTGTATGAAATTGAATTTGGAATTTTGGAATGAATAGGCGACTTTCTAAGTAGCAAATACTTATAAATTGGGATACACACACCCGCAATATTCAATTTGGTCAGCCCTTTGGGTACGGAACCCTAAAAATAATAATTTTTTAGGGTTCCGTAAAAACGGGATTCTATTACTAAGACTTCGATGTCAGTCTGTCAGTCTGTATGTCACAGGGCTGTATCTCATGAACCGTGATATCTAGACAGTTGTAATTTTCACAGATTATGTATTTCTGTTGCCGCTATAACAACAAATACTAAAAACAGAATAAAATAAATATTTAAGTGGGGCTCCCATACAACAAACGTGAATTTTTTGCCGTTTTTTGAAAGATGACCGCACTTGGCCGGTTTTATTATTTTCTCATCGTAATATCGAAATGTACGAAAATACACGATCTTTCTGACAGTACTTATACAGTTTTACCATTATACTGTTCTCAGAAGCAATGTTCTCCACAATGAGACACAATACCGGGTGTGTTTAGGAAATAACGAAACCGTCGGTTAGTCTCTTTAATAGAAACAATCATCCTCTGAATTACTGCTCGGAAAACGATTATTGTACAAGTAAATATGACAATCGGTAGCATTGCAGGCAGAGAGGCAAATGGTGCGGATCTCCGCGGTGAGATTAATGTTTGCATAATTTGTAAATGTTTGTTTCTGGTATAAGTGTTGTCGTACGATGGTACGTAGTTTTATGAAAAATTACAGCCGCACAGTGCCGAACCATACGACGCAAATTCAAATATTTACAACTAGCGACCCGCCCCGGCTTCGCACGGGTAGCATGTTATTATACATATAAACCTTCCTCCTGAATCACTCTATCTATTAAAAAAAACCGCATCAAAATCCGTTGTGTAGTTTTATAGATAGAAGCAAACATACATACATACATACCGACGCGGGAAGCGGAAAGCGACTTTGCTTTATACTATGTAGTGAAGCACATGGAGAATCAGTTCAATTACCTTAAAACTACTTTAATTGTATATATATATAACTAGCGGCCCGGTACGTGCTTCGCTACGTATAAAGAGAAATATTTAAAAAAATTAAACCGCACTACCGATTTTGTGCAAACTTCACATAAACCATCTATTAAATAGTCCGAACAAAGCCTAAACATTTGGTTTGGATAGGTTAGCCCGTTCTTGAGTTATAAAATTACAACGAAAAATGGCATTGATTTTTACATATATATATATATTGATGCTGGGAAGATACTTAAAAACAAGTAAAATATTTAAATTTGGATTAATGCCGTAAAAGTATGAGTAGGAATCACATTGGAAAATGAACTCATTGAAATGAATTTGAATGAACCATTTCACCAATGAATCATTTGGTGAACTGGAAACTTCGAAGATTATGGTGGAATGACAGTTCTAGAATATCAAAGTTCAGTCCAAATGATAGTTGCGAAAGGCTCTCATCTCTCGAACATTCCAAGTTCCAACTCTTTCTATTATTTATAGTGTGTTCCGAAACTTTGTCAGGTTATTCTCAAAGGAAAATTGTACTTTGTTACTTCAATGCAATTTGTCAGTTGGAAAATAAACTGATTTTGTTGCAAACTGAAATTGAGAAAATGCAACTACCTATCCAGCGCCGCGAACTTCCCGCGAGAGCTGAACAAGTTGTAAAAAAAACTTTAGAGCATCGCCTACCTAGTTGTTTAATTTCACATTGTTACGACAGCACCAAAGAAAAAGATAATCTACAACTCGATTCACTTGTTTGCAGTGAAAACATAAGACAACGGAATGTTGGGAGGAGTAAACTTTTAATTCACTATATTTTCATCGCTACAAGTTCCAAACTGAACTTTTCCAACTTTTAATTGCTTTTATGTTACCCGTGAAATCACTCTTACTTGATCTACTCAAACAATACTAAAACTTAAACAATCACGGAAGCGTTTTAAAAACACTAGTTGGATTCTTTTATTTTCGAGTTGAAGGAGCTCCATTCGAGATCCGCTATAAATTTATACGAGTACACCAGCGATAGCTGGCGAAGAATTATTACTATGCGAGTATCGATCTGTTTGATCCGAGACTTATCGGTTCAGTTGAGTCTCAAGCAATATATATCAAAATTATGGAAAGCATGCCATTATGCCATATTTGCATCCACTATCTTAATTATAGTACTAGAGAAGGGAAGACGGACGACGGACATAGACGGTATCCTAATGTTTACCAAGGGATACCTGGGATGTTTACCCTGTTGGACAAGACCACAGGGAGTGGAGTACCTATTAGAGAGAAGACTTATTCAAGACTTATTCATTATCACAATTCTACTATTTCACTAGCTGATAGATCGATTCTAAATTTATACATATTATTATATTGAAGTTTCGGTTAGATTCGCCGAATCGAATGGTCTAAAATCAAAGTGATGTTTGGAGCACCTGAGTTGGTGACATCCATTCAAAATATCATAAAACCCGGAAACTTTATTCGTGAAATTGATAGAGATCAAAACAGAGTTGAAAAATACTTTCAGCATAAAACACTTTGTTGGCTGGATGCTTTCTGGATGCATGACTGTTTTATACCCGTCATAAAGTTGGTGTGTCGGAGGTGACAATAGTATCACTTTTATTGTGTTGGTCTTAAAAGTTCCATAGAATAATTTAAGTACTACTAATTATATTCAACTATGAGCGGAATAAAAAGTCCCCAATATTTTCATCCGGGTCATAATCGACCTATCCACAAAATTTTATCGAAATCGTTTCAGCGATTACGACGAAATTGGGTAACCAGCAAACATCCAAACATTTGCATACACAGTGCGATTACCGATTCAACAAATAAAAACAATAAGATTTTATGTATGAAATTTTCTCGTTTCATTTTCAATAAATTCGCCAAGCGAGCGAGAACTACTTTTGCAATAAGGGTTCCCTAACTAATAAGATAAGGAATTAAGTAGATTTTTTTAAGGCGTTGCGTAATGAAATCGAAACGAAAATATCTAATGTCAGGAACTTAGCGAAAGGATTAGAGGCCAATGAATACTCGTACTATGTCTTGAACACATTTGACCCAAATTAAACACAATACCACGAGTAGGTATGTAGCTACTTATCAGACTTGAGCCAAATACCATAAGCTCAGCTTGAGTTTGATTTGACTACTCAAGGCATTCATGTGTACTACAGCAAGGGTGAATTATTTCAGCAAAACCAGTCGGATTTCAGTGGATTCAGCCTCAGTGCAGCGTAACGGTTAGAGCGAGAAGAAAGTAAGAGCGAGACAGAGCACCAGCAAAGGTGTCCGTTTTGACAGATGACATTGACATTAATTTCTATTGCGCTTATCTTATGTCCCTTATTAATGACTGAGTGTTGATATTGGTACCCCCCAATTTAACAAATTTTGCTCTATACATAGGTAGGCACCAAACGCACGCATTATCAAAAATTACGTTTACCGCTACATTACAGCCATCATAATATGATGGTCACCATTTCTTTTAGATTACACCTTTTTACTACTGTAGGTACTCTCCAACGACCTTTCAGGATAATGTTATGATGCCAAATGCAAGCTACTTACTCCAAAGTCAACGGTTTGACTACATTAACATACATTTTGCGGATTTCCTCTGAATATTAAGAGGATGTTTTAAAACCATCCGAAGTAGATGTAGGAAAAGTAGAAAATCTACTTCACTTTTATATAAATTGTGTGCTTAATGTCTTTCGTAATCACATCGTAATTTATAGACGTATTTGTTGTCTTATTATTTTAGGCTGGTCGCAAGAAACAGACGTAGACCTAGGATGTTGACAAAATTATTCTTTTTAGGGTTCCGTACCCAAAAGGTAAAAACGGGACTCTATTACTAAGACTTCGATGTCCGTCTGTCCGTCTAACTATCACATATGTATCTCATGAACCGTGATAGCTGGACAGTTGAAATTTTCACAGATTATGTATTTCTGTTGCCGCTATATTAACAAATACTAAAAATAAGATAAAACAAATATAACTGGGGCTCCCATACAATAAACGTGTTTTTTTTGCCGTTTTTTTATACATAATGGTACGGAACCCTTCGTGCGCGAGTCCGACTCGCACTTGGTCGGTTTTTTATATAAATAATACTTATTTCGGTCCGCAAATAAGCATTGCTATAGAACGTAGCAATGCCGCAAGTATTCTGGGCACGCTGCTTTCTAGTGGCAAAGGGGATTAAAAATGGCAGATTTATTCCTCATAATTCATAAGACGAACTCGGTGGCGTGGTGGGCGTGTGCCCGACTGGAAGGGGAATGGGTTTGATTCTCGCGGCGCGGCGTGACGATGTGGATCAAAGATACTACAACACAGTCCCCTTACCACAAGCTCTAAAGTAATAACTCGCAGTGCGAAAGTGACAACGCCATATCACTACATAGTATTTATAAAGCAAAGTCGCTTTCTGCTTCCCGCGTCTGTATGTCTGTATGTATGTTTGCTTATATCTTTAAAACTACACAACGGATTTTGATGCGGTTTTTTTTAATAGATAGAGTTATTCAGGAGGAAGGTTTATATGTATAATAACATGCTACCCGTGCGAAGCCGGGGCGGGTCGCTAGTAGTTCATATAGCGTTGTCAAAATCTAAAAGGCAGTTTTTATACATAACAATATTATAAAACTAGCCGACCCGTGACAGACGTTGTGCTGTCAAATTTCAATAATCGAATAGAAAAAACCGAATGTTTTTAGTCTGTGATGTCAGATTTGGTGCACACCAGCGCCATCTATAACAAAATCATCCCTTTTGCGTTTTTTTATAATTTTGGGGATGTCATTTTCGTATTTTAAAGTAGTCTATGTTTTATTCGGATTTATTTGAAATTTGCTGTAGATGTAGATAATAATACATCTACATCTACAGCAAATTTCAAATTAATCCGTTTTGTCGTTTAGGCCTGATTGAGGCACAAACATATGTACAAACTCACAAACTTTCACATTTATAATATTATTAAGATTAGGATAAAATGGATGGAATACAGATAACGTACCACGATTATTTAATGTAAATATGGATAAGATCAGGGTTTATTCCCAAAATTTCGAAATCCTTAGTATATTACGTTCACAAATCCTTATACAATGCCGAGATTAAATTCAATATTATTCAGGGTATTTTATGAATAGATGCTAATTGGCTGTTTCTGAGCTATCGGATGAGATGCGGCGCCTGCCAATCTAATATCCTACTTATTATAATTATTATAAATTAATTCAATCGTCTTTAGGGTTCCGTACCCAAAGGGTAAAAACGGGAACCTATTACTAAGACTACGCTGTTCGTCTGTCTGTCCGCCTGTCCGTCTGTCCGTGCGTCTGTCTGTCACAAGGCTGTATCTGATGAACCGTCGTATACAGTTGAAATTTTCACACATTATGTATTTCTGTTGCCGCTATAACAACAAATACTAAAAACAGAATAAAATGAATATTTAAATGGGGCTCCCATACAACAAACGTGATTTTTTGCCGTTTTTTATAGATAATGGTACGGAACCCTTCGTTCGCGAGTCCGACTCGCGCTTGACCGTTTTTTTGGGTGTGTAGTATTTTTGTCTGTACTTTTAAATACCTACTTATTACTTTGACTATAATGATGTGCACGAGTATATCACTACATAGTATAAAGCAAAGTCGCTTTCCGCGTCTGTATGTATGTATGTATGTTTGCTTATATCTTTAAAACTACACAACGGATTTTCATGCGGTTTTTTTTAATAGATAGAGTGATTCAGGAGGAAGGTTTATATGTATAATAACATGCTACCCGTGTGAAGCCGGGGCGGGTCGCTAGTATAATATATACCTACTAGTATTCACAATCATTATACAACCATTTCTTGATATCGGTTCAGTATTTTTGACTGTAACGAGGGTCAAAGTCAGGTTCACATACATACCCGCATAACACACGACATTCATAAAATTTCCTCCTACTGTGGTCGGGTGAAAACCTCATACTATATCCTATAGTTAAAAACTATATCATCATAAATTCAATCTTTGATAGTGTCTCCCGGTCTAATTACATCAAAGTTGTCATTTAATGTCCGTTCGTTTCATTTGAAAATCGAATCAAATCGGTAGCTAAAACTGCTTTACCAATTTAATAGTTTTAATTGGGCCAATAAGGAGAGTAATCGTGACGAAGGCTCTCTTAAGGGGATCAAGCCTGAGCTTTAAGACCCACCTGATCCGAGGGAGTCTTACGCCCTACGCAAACTCCAACAAACGAATTAGATGAGGCGTCTAGAACAGGATTATCTACTAACTGCTTTACTTTACAAAAAAAGTCTCGCGCTTTATTCTACTAGTTAGCACCATTAGCGAACTTTCTGTCTTCGAAATTAGGTTCAAATTGAGTTTTCGTATTCTGCACCTATACTATAATAGGTGCTCCGGGAAACGTGAAGAAAACAATGGTTTAAGTTGAATTGAGTTGTGTTCTTATTTCACTTTCTTCTTGAATCCCTTTTTATTCTTGATTTAGTTTATATTCAAGTTACAGAAAGTAGAACAGACTTTTCTAAAAATAAGTTAATTATCTAAAAAAAGAAGCATGTGGAATCGGACTTTAAAAATTAAATAAAGTTTGCACTGAATAGAGCAATTCAAACGCCCGTATAGGAGGACTTTTTAAAAGATATCATTAAAACGGTTCTAATTACTCTGATATCAAGGAATGTCGCAATGCTCAATGCCCGTATTTTAATAATTGTTGCAGAAGAGAATAAAAGTTTTTACAAATTGGAATGAAATAAAAAGAAATGAAGATATATATATGATAATAATTAATAACTCACGGGCTTGATATTTTTAGGGTTCCGTACCCTAAGCTTAAAAACGGGACCCTATTACTTAAATTTTGCTGTCCGTCTGTCTGTCACAGGGCTGTATCTCATGAACCGTGATAGCTAGACAGTTGAAATTTTCACAGATGATGTATTTCTGTTGCCGCTATAACAACAAATACTAAAACCAGAATAAGATAAATATTTAATTTGGGCCCATACAACAAACGTGTTTTTTGGCGTTTTTTATAGATAATGGTACGGAACCCTTCGTGCTCGAGTCCGACTCGCACGTGGCCGGTTTTTTATTATACACGTTATTTGTGAGTAGGTAAGCATGACTAGGTATTTGCAAATAGTTCAGGTGTACAGTGTAAACACTTGTTCTAAACGATGGGTCGGAGTCAGGGAATGAATGCTATAAATCAATGTCGGGACATGTTTACGAGCTAACAGAGTTAATTCCACTGTGACATGACGTTTATATTCGTGAATAATTGTTGATAGTTGCCGCCTGTGCAATAAACCTCGTTTAATTGCCATTACCTAACGTTATCAATTGCGCGAATGGTCATTTCGAGATTTATGGTTACATTTTGATGTTTCTTATGTGTATGTATTTTATGATTCGGTAATACCAGCTCGAATGAGAGCTAATGCGGGGAACAAAGCTATTCAATGCACACTTGTATGCAATTCATTAATGGGTAATTAAAAAAAAAACCTTTGTGCTTACCAGATCTGGTACAAAAATCTCTAAGACTCGTACTGAAAGTATTCAGTACGAGTACGATAACTGCAATTTGAATAAATATTTTGAATACTGCATTTAAATTGGTCAGGCTAAGATAAATATTAAACAAAATTCATATAAATTGGAGTAAACACGAATGGAAAATGTATTTTCACCGAGTTTGATAATTACAGTGTAGCAAAGCTCGCGGATTTACCGCCTAGAGCTTATTTTTTGTAGGCAAACATAACTGCAACCGAAACTAGCTAAATAAAACAGTTCATAAAACAGAGCGTCAAAGGTAGCCTTTTTATATTATTCAACGAGACAGCATCCGCTACAAAAAATAGAGCGAAAAACATCAGTCTCTGTACCAGTTTTATTGTTCCTCTCACTACTTTCAAGCAACACTGTCCATCCTGATTACAGACTCCGAGAATCCCGTAACTGAAATAGCACTTGAGAAAGAGGAAAAGTATGAGATAAAGCTATTTAAGTAAGTCATCATCGTCAGAGGATCACGACTGTAATCCCCAAGTACGGTAGACATCCTCTCAGATCTCCAGACGCTTAGATCCTTTGAAGATGTCTAGTGGTGGTAGTCAGAGGCACGTCCAAACATTATATTTGGCACATGCACACATTTTGCAGTAGTCAGCATTCCATACGTGACAGGTTGCAAGTCCATCGCCGCTTATAAGAACACTAATTGGTTTCCTCACGATGTTTTCCTTCACCGTTGTAAATTTACGAACAGAAAAATCCATTGATGCACTCCGGGATTCGAACCCACGACCTTCAGATTGAAAATCGAGGTACATCCTACTTGGACAACACGGCTTTTACTCGGCCAACACTGATTACAGACTCCGAGAATCCCGTAACTGAAATAGCACTTGAGAAAGGGGAAAAGTATGAGATAAAGCTATTTAAGTAAGGCGAGTGATTATTCCTGTTAAAGTTATGGCGAGCATAATATACATCCTCTGAGCCTAATTGTAGAAGAACAAAACAATCATCAGTAAAACAGAGTAGATAAAAGCATTGTCGCCTTGGAACGTTCACGTTTTTGCCAAGGGTCCCTCGTAAAACTTTATTAGGCGCATTAAGGTCGCGGTTGAATCCTGTTTATGTAATCGCCGCCGGGGACCTTTAGCAGGAAAAATATTAAGTGAAAAAAGAACACACAATGTCACCCTAAGTAAGATTATATTTATTAGGAGTCGTCTGAGGCGCAAGTGGTCAGAGGTGATGATAATGTCACCACTTGACGGAGCCCGCAAAAGACGAACTTGTTATAATACTGAGCCGGTTTCATAACTCGAAAAAAGATTATTTACTGCCGAGCGTGGTACAAGTACATATCGTGAGGATAGTTTTTGTTCTTCCCGTGGGAAAACCCTTGATTGGACGGGACAAAAGTATCCGCAGGGCTCTAAGTATGTACCTTTACTGAATTCTTTTCCGTAATAATTCTTACTTGAATCATTTTTATATATTTAGACTTGATCCAAGCGCGTAAATAAGGGTTTAAAGGGCTTCCTGGTAAGTGATAAATCACGGGCGTATACCAACATATTACGACTACATACTTTCTTTATTACTAACGCAGTTTTTATGCTACTTCCTTTATCTACACAACGATTAAAAAGAAGTAAAATTTGTATTCTTTTTTTTGTGTTTGTGATTAACAATAAAAAAAAATAAGAAAAAAAAAGTCCCTACGAAAATTGCAATAATGTAACCTGAGGTATTTAAACATTTTCAAAACCGAGGCTGGCAGCTATTATATTAGATACTGATAGAATAGATCGATGGACGAGTAAAGAGCCTCAAAAAGACGAGTGAATCTTTGGGCGGACTTGCAATTTCACGGCTCACAAAAGCCAAAATCATAATGTTGATCAGATTTATTGATTTAACCTATACCTACGCTCCCCAATCACGTGGCTCAGACATATCATTAATATTAATGTTACATCGTTCATGTAGTTATGTTGGCTGAGTGGGAGCTACCTCAACTCTCAATTAGAAGGTTGTGGGTTCAAATCCCGACCGTCAAAGGATTTTTATTAAAAAAAAAAATATGCGCATCAACACGTGCTCAAAACGGTAAAGGAAATCATCGTGAAGTAACCAGTTAGTATTATTATAAATGGCGACGGGCTTACAACCTGTTATGTATGAAATACTAATTACGTACCTACTACAAACAGTTGGCATGTGCCAAATGAAAGGTTTGGACGTGCCTATGTATACCACCTTTCGACATCTTCAAGGATCTGAACGCCTGGAGCGGGCATGTTTACCCAAAATACTGGGAGACGTAGGTAATTTTTTTTCAATTATTATAATGAAAAGGTCTTAACAAAAAATCGTCCAAAGACGATCCCACAAATTATGGTTATCTGTTGTACAGCCCTTAGTGCTTTTAGAGTAAAGAGGGCACTGTGTCTATCAACCTTGTTAACAATCATAAAAATAAATAACTACTTAATAGTACCTACTTAAGCAGATGATTATAAAACTCTTGAAGATAGCGTTCACCGTTTAATAATGCTCTTCAAATAACGAACGCAACTTTTTACGAAACAAATTCTTTAGTATAAATGCAATAAGAACCTACTTAAAAATTCAGCCCCTTCCGTGCCGTGGCACGAATAATTATTATTATTATTGCTCCGAGAAATCTTATTCAAATAATCAAAAGTTCGCGACTCCAATCTGACTAGATGCAAATTGCATGCAGACTGTTAATTAACCGAGTACAGGGTACCCAATAATGCAAGAAATCCTGAATTAGGCTTCACTGAAACATTATGGATTTATATACCACTTGTGGAGTAAAAAAGATAAATTGCTTAATTTATCTTTTAGTAATAAATTTTTTTGATGAATACAGTATCGTTTTTTCTCAATAACCGCAAAATATACAGTTTTGTTTTTTATGACAAAAATAAGTTATGAATTTAATCTAGATAAATTATAGACAGAAACACGATTGGTTAAACTTTTTTCGATACATTTATTTTCCAAAATTGGCTCTTCCAAGACACTAATTTCGTTTTTACTCAAAATTATGAAATGAAAACAGTATTTTTTTATATAACTAATTATATAATAATACTACATAAATAAAAGACAGTTTTTTTTAAGTTGGATGATTTTTAAGATAATGCGGTTTTATCACTTTTTCCGTCTTATCCGGGTAGACTAAGACCATACAAAAATAAAAAACCGGCCAAGTGCGAGTCGGACTCGCGCACGAAGGGTTACGTACTATTATTAAAACGGCAAAAAAATCACGTTTGTTGCTGTTTTTAGAGAAATACATCATCTGTGAAAATTTCAACTGTCTAGCTATCACGGTTTACGAGATACAGCCTGGTGACAGACAGACGGACAGCGGTGTCTTAGTAGTCCCGTTTTTTACCCTTTAGGTACGGACCCTAAAAACATAAAAAATATTCATAATATCTCGTAACCTACCTATTTACCTAACTACGTAGTTATCATTCCACACGTGACAGGTTGCAGGCCCGTCGCCGGTTTCAAGAATACTAACATATTTCTTCACGATGTTTTCCTTCACCGGCACCGTTATAAACACCGTGTAACGCGCATAACCATAAATATACCTACATTTTTCGAACAGAAATATCCATTAATGCACGGCCAGGATTCGAACTCGAAATTAATAATGTCTTCCTAGGTGTACCTATTTACCTAACTACATGAATTCAATAACACAATTTCAAATTTACCGACTTAGGTACTTTACCGATAGTGGTAAAATAGCGCCACCTGCCAGCGGAATTGCAAACATCTTTCATCTTACCTCTCAAACCCCGAGCGGTCGCATGAGCCCGCGAAAAGTACCTATAATAACGTAGTAACATCAAATGAAACTAGATGGCGCTAGAATGCGAAAATCACGTTTGTTGTATGGGAGCCCCCCTTAAATATTTATTTTATTCTGTTTTTAGTATTTGTTGTTAGAGCAGCAATAGAAATACATAATCTGTGAAAATTTCAACTGTCTAGCTATCATGGTTCATGAGATACAGCCCTGTGACAGACAGACAGACGGACAGACAGACAGACGGACAGCGAAGTCTTAGTAATAGGGTCCCGTTTTTACCCTTTGGGTACGGAACCCTAAAAAAATTAAGCATCATCTAGTAGGGAATATTAGACGCGGGACATGTTGCCCGACATGGATCATGTCGCCCGACACAACCCGCACGACGTCGTCCGACACGTAGAATTCGAGTCGGGCGACAATGTCGAGGGACAAATGTCCCCAGATGTAAATGCGGCATAAAAGTTTTTTTTTTAAGTTGAAAGAAAAGTTGTTGTACTACATGGTTTCGCAAGTTGCAACAATTTGTAAAGCTTTTTAAATAGGAATACAGCTCAACGGTAGACCGCCGATCTACAGTTGAGCGATCGCGGGTGATGCTCATAATGAGGAGCGTCTGAATGGTAATGAAACGTCAGCAATACAAGTTGAAACATGGCACACTTTTTAAAACGATTAACAACCACGATAGTTTTAATTCTACTTTATGAAGCTGTTATGAATTGTATCTATAATATGTATATAGTCTTCGCAAAATTGGCTTAATTTAAGTTGCTAATCCTGTTTGGTGCAAGGATTTAGTTTGGCATTCTCCTTAAGGATGACCTGCTTTGAACCTCAGGTACTTAGGAATACAGATACCTAGGTACGATGTATAGTAGGATCTAACTAATCTATATATATATAAAAGAAAGTCGTGTTAGTTACACTATTTACAACTCAAGACCGGCTGAACCGATTTGGCTGAAAATTGGTGGGGAAGTAGCTTAGAACCAGGAGACGGACATAGAACTGAAATGAAACTTGGAATATACGTAGCCTAATATAGTCCAGAAATATCATATAGAATACTTTTTACGTAGGTATTTGACAGGTATTTTGTAATAAGGTTTAAGTTTTGTCTGTAAAATTTGCATGGTCACTATTTTCTAAGACTAGTCACTTTTGCTTTATCGCAGTAATACATATTTTTAATAAGCGGCGATGGGCTTGCAACCTGCCACGTATGGAATGCTAACTACTGCAAAATGTGGCCATGTGCCAAATATAATGTTTGGACGTGCCTCTGACTACCCCCACTAGACATATTCAAAGGATCTAAGCGTCTTGGGGATTAAAGTCGTGATCCTATTTTATTTTATTTATATTAAATATATATTTTTTCATTTCATTTCAGGTACCACGCGAGCGAAACCGCGGGTGGAAGCTATTCATATAATTTGTAACCAACCAAACAGCAATATTTATCAATTAATTTAATAGTTACAGCCGGTTTACGTTTATTATTTCATTTCGAGAAATATATGTGGACATTTAACACAACACCTGGTAGTTTAACAGTAAAATTATTAATTGAATAATGCAGAATCAACATTAATAGGTACATTTTAATTAAAAGAAACATAAGGCCTAATATCCACCTAAGCTTATCGGAGTCCTGATTAAACAAATAAATAAATATTGGTGAACATTTCACAAGCTTGTTCTATGGGAACTAGATAACTAATAGACTACTTTTTTTGTAAATATGTACTTTCATATAATACATTAAATAAGACAGAGTGCGTTTAATTATTTTCAAAGCTATGATGTATGATTGTCAAAAAATGATGTATTATTCAGTCATCACTACATAGTATAAAGCAAAGTCGCTTTCCGCTTCCCGCGTCTGTATGTAATATGTAATATGTATGTATGTATGTTTGCTTATATCTTTAAAACTACACAACGGATTTTGATGCGGTTTTTTTTATAAATAGAGTGATTCAAGAGGAAGGTTTATATGTATAATACATGCATAATATAGTAGAGAAACACTGATAATTTTAGAGGTTTCTAATGTGATGTCGTAAATAAACACATTTTTTTGCGCTTACATTGCAAATAATGTGCATATCAAAATAATGTACTATAGTATTGTATACCTTAAAAACGTCTACAAAAATGTCCACGATGGTATTAGAAATGTCTTACGCACAGCGAAGCGGGCACGGGTCAGCTAGTTAATTAATAAATAAATATATATTGGTATACTTTATCACACAACGCCATCTAGGCCCAAACTAAGCAAAGCTTGTACTATGGGAACTAGATAACTGATAGAATACTTATGTATTTTTATAAATACATAATATACATAATATATTTTTTTGTAAATACATACTTAAGATACATATAACAACAACCAGATACAGCACAAACATCACACAAATGTTTGTCCCGGGTGGGAATCGAACCCACAACCTACAGCGCAGGCAGAGCTACTACCAACTTAGCTGTTAGGCCAGTCATTAATGAAGAAGAATATAATATAGAAACCAATAAACAACTCCTGATCGTAGGTACTAGGCCAAATGTCAGAATTTCGTAATTACGTAAAACCTTTGTTACCTAAATAAGAAATTTCGTTATAATTTTATCATACTTTGCTATTACGACAGCGTAACACCCTGCGGGGTCAGACGACCTGTCTGATGAAAATATATTTATCTCGTTCTAACGCACTATAAAGCTCACGGGGAAAATAGGTATCATTAAATCAAGATTGTCTAAAAACAAAATACTTTGCGTTGCTTATTTTTCTTAGTATTTTTATGGATTCGAAGTTTTAACATAATGCTAATCACTACATAGTATAAAACAAAGTCGCTTTCTCTGTCCCTATATCCCTATATATGCTTAAATCTTTAAAACTACGTAACGGATTTTGATGCGGTTTTTTTAATAGATAGAGTGATTCAAGAGGAAGGTTTATATGTATAATACATGCATAATATAGTAGAGAAACACTGATAATTTTAGAGGTTTCTAATGACAAACACATTTTTTTGCGCTTATATTGCAAACGCTGGCTGGCTGAACCCCATGAGATATATCAAAATAATGTACTACAGTAATTGTACACCTTAAAAACGTCTACAAAAAAGTCCGCGATGGTAATTTGCGCACAGCGAAGCGGGCACGGGTCAGCTAGTATTTATATAACATGACTCTATTTGTTTATTACACCTTCAAACATAGTTAGGCGATGCAAACCAAAGATCTTCTAGACACACACAATAAAATTTAATGATCATTTTTGAATCCTAATAATATAATAAATGCGAAAGTTTGTGATAATGCTGCTATGTTTGTTCCCTAATCAAAAATAAACGAAAAAACGGATTAAGATGAAATTTGTTGTAGTATGTAGATAAAAAATCAGAATAAATAAAGGGGGAACTTATAATCCGAAAAACAACCCCTAAATCATAAAAAAAGGATGATTTTGGTATAGATGGCGCTGGCGTACAACAAATCGTACATCACAGACTAAAAATATTTGGTCTTCATAGCAACGCTTTGACTAATGAATTATACGCATTCTGCCAAAATTCGTAATTTATTTTATCAGTACAAGGTTTGTAGGGAAAAAATTGGAAGTTGCCTGAAATTGCTTTTTCTTATGCGATTATTAAAATTTGACAGGGCAACGGGTGTCTCACGGGTCGGCTAGTCTATCATAAGTATGTATTTACAAAAAAAGTGTATTAGTATTCTATAAGTAATCTGGTTTCCATAGCACAATATTTACTTAGTTTGGAGCTAGAGGGTGAAGTGTTAAATGTCCACCAATATTTATTATTTATAAGGCTCACAACTTTACGTACATACGAGTAAGTATACACATAAATTGAGGGTCTAAAAGGACAATTTCTGATCCATACATTAATTTAACGTTACCTACGTTAAGGTGATCATTACTTAAACGTCATGTTCATATGAGTAGAACAAATGGGACCCATCTCAACCTACAACATGCAAGAAACTCGGCGTCGAGGTACTATGATACTTAATTTGAATACATCTAGCATACTGCAGCAGCCATTGACCACATAGCCCAATAGACGCCTAATGACTACATTTCTTCAAACAAACAATTTTGTCAAAACGTTGAGGAGTGCGAGTTAGGAGGAGCGGTAAAAAATGCATTCTGATTGTCCGGTTCAATGTCTAAGTTCGCCGCGAGGCGCGTCGTAAACCGCGCTCGGTGGTTTACACAGGATAGCCCATATGTGTTGTCTGACAGTATTCGCCTTGCATGAGGAGTCTAGGCTGTGTGTGTGGTCAATGGCAGCAGCACGACACTGACAAGTGATCTGTCAGTGCGGTGCATCGTCTCGACTTGCACGGATTTAAGGCAATCGTCTGCCAGCGTGAGCGATGACCGCGTCTAGACCGGGGCGAGCGACGTAATTGAATAAGAGACTGATCGGTCGGAATTTTAGTTTAGTAGTTAATTATTATTTAAATATATAAAACTCTCGTTACTGAAACATGAAATTTGGGGGTGTATTTCCTTTGGTGTGTAGGGGTGCACTAAGAAATGTATTTTCGCAATTCAACTCCTAAAGCTGTTTACACACCAAAGCCGCCGGCCTGCCGGCGCAAACCCGGCGGGTTAGTGCCGGCTGGTAAACCCGGCGGCTTCTGAAAGTTGCGAGTCGAATAACTAGGCCGGCGGCATGACAGACGGCAACTGAATGCGCGGGGGGAGCACGCCCCGTCGGGAAACACAGTCGGGCGCAGCGCAAGCCGCCGGCAAGCTTGTTTCAAAATGAGGCCGCCGGCCTTGCCCGGCGGGTTGTGCCACCGGCCGGCGGATTTCGTGTGTTGACACCTTAAGCAGCGGTGTTTGAAATCTGTTTGAAAATAATTTCATGTAAACGCGGTTCACTAGTTCTGAATAAATTTTGAACCTGAAAGAAGGTTTTTTTGTCTTAGCATATTCATATCTAATGGTAGTCATTACGACCTTACTGGTAACATTTCGTTACTGACATTACAGTTAGGTTTTATACTATGTTGCATTTTAACGACAACTACAACGCAGCTCTGGATTATTTTAAACCGACATAAAACTACATTTTATGGCCCTTCTGTAAGTGAATTTACATAAATGAGGATACTGTATTCAAAATTAATTACTTCCGGTCGTTTCTTGTGTAATGTAGCGTTATAGAATTAAATGGCAGCAGTGCGTAATTTTTATGAATTGAGAAATACTCTAAACCAAACTTAGGACTAACAAAGTGTTCTAAATTGTGTATTATCCTTGTCCCGCCTCGACGTCACCTAGACTCTAGCTCGTGTGGGCGATGCGCCTTAAACTGCTAAAACGCGCGGATATCCACGCAGTAATCTCAATCTGCCATTTGTTAGTTTTGACAACTCGTATCATTCGACCAAAATGTTGAACCTACTAAGAAAGTCGGCTGAAAAGTAGTAAAATTCGGAAAAACTGAAAGTGTTCTTTCTATGCGATCATTAAAATTTGGACAAGACGTCTGTCGCGGATCAGCTAATGTATGAAAAATTCAGAAAGAAATAGAGCAATACGTATGAATGAAAGAGGTCACCTTTTTTGTTAAAATACTCTAAAATGTGTCAATAAAAGAGAGTTATTCCAGCGCTGTACGCTTCACAAGGTAACGGTAGTCACTGCGCTACTTCCAAGTTTCAAGGAGAAGTTGTCGTGAAGATGTGACTGTTAAAGTTTGATCAGTAAGAAAGTTTTAATTGCTACTGAACGGCATTTCTAGGACGGAAGTACGTTTTCATAGTATTTTATTCGGGTGGTGGAAATTATTTGGTTTTAAGAGCATGTAGGCTCACAAATAATCACTCTTGTGATCAAACACGGCTAGATGAATTTAATACCTTTATGTGTGTCTCAACTCAATTGCTTAAAGTGCCCTTACGCGTACGGCTCCACTCAACCGCGCGAGCTTACATCCATCCGCAATAAACGACGACCTCACATAAACCTCAAAATCACCTTTTATGGGCAAAAATCCTGCTTTCTACTACAATGTGGGAAGACATTAAAACGTAAAATAAGCGAAAACATACAAAAGAGATACATAATTTGCTGCAAAATAGAAATAATAATAATCGATCAGAAATGCTTACAAAGAAGGTAAAATAGTCCTACAGCAAAGACAAACTGTAGCTTTGCAAAGCAACAAAATGCAAATTCAGAAAGTATTTCAATAAACTTAGACCTTCAGGATCTGAGCGCCTGGAGATCTGAGAGCGTGTCTATCATACTTGGAGATTACAGTCGTGACCCTATTTCATTATTATGTTTAATAAACATTTATATAAAATAACACTTAAAACATTTTAGGAACGAGAGAGTCTGGAAAATCAGGCACAAACACTGGTGCGTATATTTTTCGTTGACCGTTTTTACTAGGTATTATTGAGCCTCACCGCTCTTATCAGTCAGTGTTTATAGGCCTTCCTACATTTGTATATATAGTAAATACGGGGTAAAGGTACAATATACGTCACCTACATTCGATTTGTATTCAGAGTTCGTTAACTCCGCAGCGATTTGCCCGAGGCGAACGCGTTGAGCCGCTATCTACAGCCTCCTACCGCCTACAGGAGCTACATGCCCATTGCAAACTTGGAGAAATTGTTATTGAATGCCGAGTTGATACTCTCGTTACTACTAAGCTTTGCTACCAAAAACCTTGGTTATAGCTTCCTAATTTTCAGGCAGCGGAGATCATCATTTCCAACTGTAATATGGAGGCATAAAAAATGAAAATTATTTTTATATCGTTAGGTAAGTTCTTCGACGCCCTCTTTTTTGAAATAGAGGTTCAATAAATAAATGGGATCAGGAATGTAATCCCCAAGTATGGTAGACATCTTCTCAGATCTCCAGACGCTTACATCCTTTGAAGATGTCTAGTGGGGGTAGTCAGAGGCACGTCCAAACATTATATTTGGCACATGCCCACATTATTGCAGTAGTTAGCATTCCATACGTAACAGGTTGCAAGCCCATCACCGCTTATAAGAATACTAAATGGTTTCCTCACGATGATTTCCTTCACCGTTTTGAGCACGTGTTTTTTGTTGCGCATATACATTTTTCGAACAGTAAAATCCATTGATGCACGCCGGGAACACTCGGCCAACACGGATTTTCAATAACCGTTCTATAATGCTTGGGACAACTATCTCTTGAGTTTAAGAGGCTGCCAGTCGCTGATTGCTCTTTTTCGAAACGAAAAAAGAAATACTTCTGAACAAGCCACATCTCCTATTTTTATAAGTATATTACTTCAGGTTCCTACCTAGATTTCTATTAAGCTGAAAACATAATAGCAGAAACTTTTCACGATAAAAATATTATTTCAAAATGATACGTTTTAGAATTTATGATCGAAATATTTTATATACCTACTATTAAAATCAACTTGTGATTTATTGTTAAAGATAGGTAATATGTAGATCTAGATTTCTATTAGGATAGATTTTTGATAAGTAATTATACATAATTTATATCATTAATTTATTCGAAAAGCTAAGGCAAACGGCGCGGACGTGTGTTTGTCATCATTGCAGCGGTCGGTAGGATTATTTATCGAAGTGATTAAAGATGGGTACATCTTTATTCACATATACTATACATTATAAAATAGGAGATGTGGCTTGTTCACAAGTATTTCTTTTTTCGTTTCGAACAAAAATAATCGTCGACTGGCAGCGTCTTAAGTACGAGTATGTTTTTTATTCTACTACTTCATGAATGTAGATATTATTACCCACTAGAAAAGGACAGTCACATACATAGTCCTGACCTCACACTAGTTTTCCGTATAATTCCGTGTACAGAAACGATGATTATTATGGTGCCACAACACCCAGAAATAATTGTTTTATAGAGTTACGAGTAAGCCCAAGGAAAACACAGCTACGAGTAAAGCTGAGGTCCCACGGCGCGTAAAACGACGGGCCGCGCCAGATGACGCTCCGCCTGTGTGCGTCCGGCGCGTCGCGTACAGAGCGTTCCGAGCACGGGCCACCACGTATGCATCGTTCCCACGGCGCGTCCGTCCGCCTTGGCGCGGTCTGGCGCGTGAAAACGCGGGCCGTGGGACCCCGGCATAATACGAGGAAACGGATCCTATGAAGAACCAAAATATTATGCGATGTTAGTGTTTACGAGTAACATACTCGTGTAAGTCCTAAATTAATGGAATGCCACCAGAAATTCCAGTGGGAAGTTTCCAGTATAATTCCTTATTCACATCGTAGTATGAAAATTATGATTTTGGGGAAATTGGTTTAGTTGAGCCGTCGTGAATACAAACGCATATGATATTCTGTTTCCTGATGAAATTTCAGAAATGTTGTGATGCTCCTACGCGGGCCATTTTATTGTTCTATTACCAGGGTAGGCAGGACATTTTAAAATCACGACAAGATTTAAAAAATCGGCCAAGTGCGAGTCGTCATGTGATACAGCCTTGTGGCAGACAGACGGACGGTCAGCGAAGTCTTAGTAATATGGTCCCGTTTTTACCTTATGGGTACGGAACCCTAAAAATGATTGTCTGAAAACTGCGTCGAATTTAACAACTCTAGGGAATACCATACAGCATAGATAATTACTCGTATGTACCTGCTGCACATGACTGCATAATAGTACTTAAACTATCATGTGTAATTATAAACCCAATCATGTGCAGCTAGTACAAAACAATATTATGAAGCAATCACACTAAATGCTAATTTTTGGATATCTGTTGCTTGTTACTTAAACATGTCGTAACGGCTAAATCGATTTCGATATTTAGTAAAAAAAAAATAGGGTCACGACTGTCATCTCCAAATACGGTATACATTATCTCATATCTCCAGACGCTTAGATCCTTTGAAGATGTCTAGTAGGGGTAGTCAGAGTCACGTCCAAACATTATATTTGGCGCATGCCCACATTTTGCAGTAGTTAGCATTCCATACGTGACAGGTTGCAAGCCCATTGCCGTTTATAAGAACACTAACTGGTTTCTTCACGATTCCTTCTACAGTTTTTAAAAGGTACCACGTGAGGGCGAAGGCACGATTTAAAGCTAGTCAGAAAATGATTTTCAAAACAGCTGTACGTCCATTGCTCTGCTTTGTTACAGGGCAATTTAAAAGTTGTCCACGTAGAAGCATGTGGGAAATCTTTAGGAACATAGGAACTGTATCTGTATCATCTAGTATATCTGTGGATATACTTATATGTAAGTAGGTATTTCAGAACGTCCTGAAGCGCGATAAGAGTCACGTTTTCGATTTAGTTTCGGGAGAAACTTCCGAGCGCCTTCAACTATATCCATTTTTAGCGTTTACATGAGTTGGACGAAAGTTTTCGTACTACTATCGATTTCGCATAAAGAAAATTTATTTATTATTAAGTTTTCTGTTCAAAAATATTTATCAATGACAAGCTTTTGTAAAATCAACCATCGAGCACCAGCGCTCTATGACCTGTCACATCATATAACATTTGTCATCGGAACTTGACAAGAATGAAAAGTTATAACTCAATAGAAGTATTTACTTAGAAGTTCCGTTGTGAGTGATTGTTGAACAGCTCCTGACACCATCATCAGGTGAGCTCGCTGTCACCATATTATTGTCACCGTAATTACATAAGTATACCAAATTTCAGCTCAATTGGTTAAAAAAATCTGCTTCAAAATTGAGTTGCAAGATTCCACCTTAACAAATATAACTTTACATAGTTACATAGCTACATACATACATACATTGCAAGTTAAATAAAAGCTTGTAAAACAACTTTTAAACTTATTACCAATTAGAAGTCCGTCCTGGCATCGCGCGGGTTATTTGATTGCTATTTTTAGACCTTAGGTTACATTATTATAGTTTTAATAGGGATCCCTGATTTTTTCGAGTAATGAATATAACCTATATTTATCAGGGATAATGTAGGATTTTTATGGTTAAAGAATTGTTCAAATCGGTCCAGTTTAGTATAGATGTATTTCAATCACCCTAGGCTTAGACAGCTTTAAGATCTTAGGAGCATGCTTGGGGATTACATCTATGAGATTTCGTATATCGGGTGGAGAAAACAAATATTATTGCTCAGATGAACAAATGGACTACCATCTGTGAACCTAGCAACCGGCAGACAACACAAAGAAAACATAATTTCGGCAAACGTGATATTCGAATTGTATTTCACGCACATTCTCAAACTCCACCGACAAACAAGGTAGTAGTCTTAAGTGACATCGACAAGACCCATAATGGCTCATACAGGCTGATCGTAAAATTTTATAGGTAGCTCCGAGCTATAGGATGTTCCCCTAGAGGCCGCCCCTCCGACCTCACATTATGCTTCCTCCAGACACACTTATCTAACCGTGATTAATTTGTTTTATCTACTAAACGCCCCAAAAGATTTATTACGCTTGAACGGCCTTGGATGACGGAAAGAACGGTGATGTATCGATAAATAATTTAAAGCTGCAAATATAAGGCGCTAGTCACACGAATGAATAGTCCTGATGATCCCATTCAATAATCCGAAATTGTGACAAAACTCGATTCGTGATATATAGACAACTAGCTAACCCGGTTAACTTCGTATCGCTTTAGAATGTTAATTTCCCGTTCCCGTTCCCGTTCTCAGTCCCTGTAAAAAGTATCCTATTTCCGTCTCCTAGTTCTAAGCTACGTCCCCACCAATTTTTGCCTTTTTCCCCGCCAAATTGCCGTTTTTGAGTTATAAATATTGTAACTAACACGACTTTCGTTTACATATAGATTGACAATGTAATTTTTCAATGAAAATTAAAATTTTCAAAACTTTCGTGAGTTGTACTACATATTTATAATAATGTAAATAATAATGTGAAAATTAAAATGCTTGAATCACGCTTGAGCTTTCAGAATACTTGCTTCTGTCGTCAGTTTATATAAACAAATATTTCTCAAACCAGCTGTGAGAACGGAAACCGCAACTCTCGCATTAATCTACACAGTCGTCCAAAGTGCCACTGTGGTTGTCAACACAACGAGATGAGAACAAGACTATGTAACCTAAATATACAAAACTCTTGCGTTCCGACTGACTGACTGATCTATCAACGCACAGCCTAAACCATTGGTCCTAGAAACTTGAAATTTTGAGGGTGTGTTCTTTTTAATAATGCGATTTATGAATTTATGTTTTACTAAAACATAAATTCGGTTTGAAGTCTGCTCGAAAATAACATCACGTGAACAAAATCGCGAGGGTTTATACTAGTATTTACATATATTCACAATTTTATCGTCGTGGTTTGATATGCACTCGTTTAATGAGGGCTTTATTTCAATGCTGTTTTAATAGATCACGTGCATCTCGGAAATTGCTTGCATAGTGTTTTTCCACCCAGCGTCCGTCGACCCCGATGCGATCAGATCGCCTCATTTATTCGTACGCACTAATGGTGCAGACAATAGAAATTTACTGCCCTGTTTACCACAACATTTAGTTATCCCCTTTAACGACAACTTTAGTAATATATAGCGTAGAGTTTCACGATACTAACATATCGCTGTGTATTATAAAGGTCTTCATAAATAAAAATTGTCAAATGAGAACAAAAATAAATAACACCCAACAGTCACATAAATAGTCCGGATCCCACAATAGGATACCCTTTGTCGTGGGTATCAGAAACTACGAGAACTATGGTACCGCAACACACAGATCTGAGAAAAATTCTTGAAGATGCAAACATTTGTTTTGACGCGGGTATCGAATCCATACATTTTGTGTCTCAGCCGGACACTCGCCGACTACGTCACAGTAGCCGCCAAACAAAAAAACAATAAGTTTTCTTTTGATAAATATTTTTTTCTATGACAATCAACCATCGAGCACCAGCGCTATCACCTGTCACAACATATAACATTTGTCATCGGAACTTGACAATAATGAAAAGTTTTTACTCGAAGTATTCACTAAGAAGTTTCGTTGTGAGTGACTGTTGAACAGCTTCTGACTCCATCATCAGATCAGCTCGCTATCACCATATTATTGGATTGTCACCAAAGTTACATTAGTATGCCAAATTTCAGCTCAATCGGTTGATGATAACTGCTTCAAAAATGAATTGCAAGATTCCACTTTAACAAACATAGTTACATAGTTACATACATCGCGAGTTAAATAAAAGCTTGTAAAAACCATGCACTTAGTTGATGTTGTCTAGTTCTCATTTCACTTGCTCTATGACTCTTAATAGTAATAGTAAGTGTTGATAAATGTATGATAATATTAGCTACTAACTGTTATTTTACTAATTCCTATTTTTGTTTTCTTTCGACACAGAATGTCTTCTGGCTGTGTGTGACAAATAAATACATGTTTTGTAATTTAATCAAGCTATCGTGCTACATAGATACCTACTACAACAAAATACAACCCTCCTTTTGAGCAACCGACCAAAAATTTACTCGACTACCTGATGTATTTCGCGCGTTCAATTTTAGTGTCATCAATCGGTCCACTACACGCAAAGCACGCTGCTGCACGCTGAATGCTAAAAACCAATTCCATACGGACTTTTTAAACTTTCTCAAACCAAAACCGAAAACCGATAAAACTGGATAACAAATCTCATCCAATGTTGGACTTTAGAAACTGGTTTAGCGCTCTCGACTGGGGTCTACATCTGCTAATTGCTTCCGAACTTGTTTTTGAGCATAATTTTGGCTAATTGCAGTCGTGTACTGGCAATTCGCCAAGTCAGTGCCGGTGAAAAATACACTCTGTTCAGATTAACAAATATAAATATCACTTAGCGAGCACATGTTTATTGGGTTATTTGCTGAAATTATGCTGGCATTGTTAATTATTGTAAGTTTAAGCTCAAACGATTCTGGGAGGTTTTTAATACATTTGGGTAAGTAACCAATGTGTGACAGTGTGTGTGTGTGCGTGTGTAATGACGTAGAGTTCGTGCCATACTAAATAAAGAATAATGTTCAACCGCAAGTCGGTTTGAAGAAAAACTAAGACCTTCTTTCTGTCTACGTTACGATTACCTACGTTCGTACGATTATAAAACAAAAGCCGCAGCGTAAATCATATGAGACTTTTTCCTTATAACAATGGAGCCCAGTAATTTTCTGTTAGCTGCTATCTGCTTTAACTTCTAGCCTTTGTATACTAAATTCTCTGTGACAGAAATCCGAGTATACTCTCTCAAATATCTTGGCATTTGGGAATGTAGCGTGACTTTCCGTGGCGTAGGTCGGGCTCTAGGATAGGAAATTACGCCGGGTATTGTTTTGCACTGCACTTGTTACGGCCACCCGCTGCCCCGAGACTCTATAAATCCTCACAGTGTAGGTATATAAACTGTAGCGTATACTATTAAAATAGGTAGATAGAGTTGCTCACTTGACACTTTATTAATGCGAACTGCGACACGTTTTTCGGTTGCGAGTTTTCGTTGGTTCGTTCCAATAACTTTTGAATAAAAGAAGATTTTATCATTGAATTTCAAATAGTTATTAATTGAAAGTGATCGATTTATGCCGAACTTGCTTTGAAAGTTCGAGCGTGACCGACTACCGAACTCATATAAACTATATAGCATCTGTCACACACAACATTAATGACCCTATCGTTAAAAGTTCAGATCGCAAATAAGTTAAAGCGGCACCTGTTTTTGAACGGGTCATAAAACACCGTACTGTACAAAAGCGCTTATAACCTAATCAATAGAACGATTTTTTTCCGAAACGTAACTTTTCCATTGTGTTAACTTTCCGCTGTAGGCTGTACTCACAGCAAAACATTGTGATCGCTTCACGGGTCATGTTTTGATAACGCTGTGACGTTGTTATCTCGTTTGATGAATGGACTTTTTGTTACAAATGGACGTTGTTATTTCGCTAGTGAACTCAGCCGTCGCAAATGTTTTTCCGAGGGAGCCGGAAGCAAACCGTCAGCCCGCGATGATTGTCGATAAACAAAATCTTTCTCCTTTTCCCTTTTAAAAATAACCAATTTGTAATTATGATTCATCGAAACGTTATATTTTATAAAAACAAGATAGAGAACAAAAGGGAATTCAGATAATATAAACATTCAAAGAATTTATATAATTCTAGGGTTGTATGTATAAGCAACTAGCGACCCGCCCCGGCTTCGCACGGGTAGCATGTTATTATACATATAAACCTTCCTCCTGAATCACTCTATCTATTAAAAAAAACCGCATCAAAATCCGTTGTGTAGTTTTAAAGATATAAGCATACATACATACATACATACAGACGCGGGGAAGCGGATAGCGACTTTGCTTTATACTATGTAGTGATAATAACATGCAGTAGCATCACACAATATTGGGTAATAAAGTGGTTCAAAACCTCCATGAACTAAAGAGTTGAAAATATACTTTACTATCTTTGCATTTCCACGTTAAGTTTCCACGAGGAAATGAAAATTGTTGAGGAAGTCCCGGCTTCAAATTACTCGTTAGACAAAGTGTCACAATTGTGTTTGGTATTGATGATTTTCATTGCAATCGAGCTGAATTATATAAATTTAAATAATGGTATTATTATAAATTCATTAATAAAAAAATATAAATATACCTTGTAAGTATCTATCGTTTTGCCGATGATCCACCATCTTGTTTTTCTATGAAGCAATCAGTTAAAAAAGACAATCGAAAGAAAGATCGTTCAGTAAATTGTTTTCGATCATGAGGTCTTCATAACAAGAGTATTTACCAATGCAATCAATAGTGAACAGCCGACCATTCTTCGCACGGTTTCGTCCGTCCCAATATCCGATGACAACACCTACATTAACCTAAAGGGCCCTCTGTCACCCAGCACCCAACATATGGGAGGAATAAATCCAGTTCAAGAATAAATTAAGGTCTTTGTGCCTTCATCCGTCGAAAACGGAACGCGTTTCTATCAAATAACAACCTTTTTTAATCTCTGAACTTTTAAGTCGTTTTGTGGTTTACAATCGGGAATTGTTGAGGTTTTATTTATTTTTTTCTTTACGCTTTTATACTCACAAAGCACAGTTTGTTTAAGGCCTGTGGAAATGGAAAGAAATAACTCGTAAATAAAGTTAACTCGTTCAAGGAGCGCACGTTTATCAACAATGATTTCGTCCATGCTTTATGAACGTAAGTATCTGGGTATAAAATTCGGCGCAGAGATTTTATAACCAATTTTTATAGCATTGTCTTCGTAAATGTTGTCCAAGTTTTATTAGCTACTAAAAAAGCAGAGCCGTACCATGATTATATTAGGGAGATAGCTACAAAGTTACAAATCAGGGTTACAGGGTTATAACAAAAAAACTGCGCGCGGTAAAGCCTATGATTTTCTGAGATAGCGGTATTGTAATTTAACGACCGTCGTAAAGCGATGAAATACGTCACTGAGCAATATTTGATCGTAACTTGATGATTCGTGCACAATACATATTTAGCAATTAATTGCGTTAGGTATCTTCAACGTGATAGATAGGGTTTTGGTCATTTTCAATTTTGGTAAACAATAACTAAGCATAGTAAACAAATTGTTTAATTTTTTTGTCTATGGTCCGTTTTGATTAGTAACAGTTGTGATGCGTTAAACCTCTATACTTGATTGACCACAACTAAATATTTCCCGTTTTATCTATTTAAATATGAATAATTAATAAATATCGCCAGTTATAGAACCTTTACTTAACCTAATAGATAGATAAATACTCTTTTCTATGTTGTTTAAAAATCGTCGTTTTGATCATTTTTTTTAATATAAACCGTTTATTAAAATGTTAAAATGCCCACAACCAGTGCTCTCACCCTACTATTTTGTGATTACTTATATTAAAATTAGGTTTTGCTAATCATAATATGAATTGTGTCAAAGTGGCTTGACCCCCTGGACTTTACTGGAGCTGTATTAGAAATTTTAGTTATTTTTTAGTAGTAGGTATAGTGAAAATCAGAAAATAATATCAGGTATTCACAAATTTGTAACAAAAGCATTGATTAAAACATGCAAATGTGTATATAAAATGTGTATATAAAAAAAGTGAAGATAGATAGAAAATACTTTATTGCACACCATAAACTGAACAAAGATATATAAATACTTAAAACAAAAACAAAAAAATTATGCTGAACGATCGGCGGTCTTATCGCTAATCAGCGATCTCTACCAGACAATCCACAACATCTAACTGATATAATATTTAAGAATTATATCAATTATTTAGTTCCCATAGTATAAGCTTTGCTTAGTTTGGGAGATAACGCTGTGTGTAAAGTACGCCAATATTTATTTTTATTAATATTTATTATTATATTTGTAACTACCCTAGTACGACACATTATTACAACAACGGTGTCCTCATTGACAATTTATCATTTACGTGAGTAATTTCCCGTTGTTGTAATAATGTGTAGTACAACTCACGAAAGTTTTGAAAGTGAAATACCCTAGTACGAGTATAATTAAGTATGTAAGGCAAAAATACTCTCATGAGATATTAATGCTTTTACCAACATTAATTGTGGCGGATTTCAAAACAGCCCGCAGGTAGGAGGCAGCAGCCTGATGAATGGCTCGACTTAAACCGAATTGTTTCCGCTCCAAGCCATTTCAAAAATGACAATTATTCTCTTCAAAATGAAGCTCAAAGTATTATGTTTTTGTGAGTGTCAGCCCTGTTTGTGTAGTTATGTGTAGCTTTGTTTAATAACTCTCTTTGCTGTAATCGGATTAAAATAGACAATTAGACATGCTGACATTGTAACATTGCTATGTAAATTAGTTGTGGTAGCCTGTTATTCTCACAGTTTGTTTGCTGTCGACAAAATATGATCATGACAAAATATGAACGCCGTGTTGGCCGAGTGGTAGGTACCTCGACTTTCAATCTGAAGGTGGGTTTGAATCCAGGCGTGCATCAATGGATTTTTCTGTTTAAAAAAATTATATGCGCATCAAAAACACGCGCTCAAAACGGTGAAGGAAAACATCGTGAGGAAACCAGTTAGTATTCTTATAAGCGGCGATGGGCTTGCAACCAACGTATGGAATGCTCAGTACTGCAAAACGTGAGCATGTGCCAAATATAATTTTTGGACGTGCCTCTGACTATCTCCACTAGACATCTTCAAAGGATCTAAACTTCTGGAGATCTGAGAGGATGTCTACCGTACTTGGGGATTACAGTCGTGATTTATTATATTTATCTATCTATCTACCAGTACATTCTTTAGGTAAGTATAAAAAACCTTAACCAACAATCATCTTTCATCTACGGTAAATAGGCTTTAGGATAATAGGGTAAGAGAGCAAAGTAGGAAACGAACTTCGGCTTTACTCTATTTTAAGAATAAATACACGATAAGTTAGAGACACGTAAGAAAAATGAAATAAGATCACGATTGTAATCCCCAAGTACGGTAGACATTCACTCAGATCTGCAGCCGCTCACATCTATAAATACGTTTACAATTTATATTATAATCCGCAAAATATCGTAGACTATTGGAAAACCTTGCGACTTCGTTCATATGAAGTTATTTTAAAACAGACTTCAACCCACGCGGCACTTCCTTACTGGTTGAATTTCGCGAATTCTTTCCCACAAACAAAAAAGAATACACCCTTCAAATTGCACTTTGGTTAGAGGCACACGGTAGTGTGCGCATAGTGTCGCACAAAACTCAAGTGATTTTTATAAAACAAGATTTTTCCAATAGCCTACGTCGGAGCCTACTGTGCGTTCTCTTTGTGTCGTTCTTTGATGTTATTGTCGTGGTTTAGACTGTTCGTTGATCAATCAGTCAGTCAGTTAGTGAGTCAGTCTTTCAGTACTAAGGCAAGAGTGTTACATATTCAGATTACTAACACTAGTATCTAATAATCAGTGCATTCGCTCACGTTAACTTCCGCATTAATTTAACATTAATTCGTCGGTAGCGGCTCCCAGATGAGCCCACCTACTCATTATGACGAAATTGACTTTGATGACGATGAAATTATCATGCCGATGAATAGCTGGGAGCTTTTGAAGAGCAAGTACAGCTATGATAAGCATAAATGCTTAATTGATGCGCTGCATTCATTACGCGTACCTACATTCGACAACGGTCGACAATATTCTTTTGTTTTATCTTTTAATTGGCTGGCCACAGCTCAGTTCGTAGTACCTCTGCCTTTTGCACTGCAGGTTGTGAGTTAGATTCCTACTCCGGGGTAAGAAACGTAGCAAGGCATAGTTTGCCTTATCTATCTATTGGATTTTACCCGCTTTTTGACTTTGTTCTGGTAGATTCAGGAATGCGATTTTTTACGACTTTATCGTAAAATATTTTTTTTTGCATATTTTTTTATTTTATCTTTTTTCGGATTAGAGAACCAACCCCAATCCCTTGCCATAACTCCTTACTCCTAGTACGTTTATTTACACAGTCGTGTCTTTGTCATCCTACACAGGCTTGTCTTGTCAACCGACTCGACTTGGCTTAAACCCAAACGACTGAGAATAGGTAACATATCTCTTTATTTACGTTATATTCACTGTGACAGTTATAAATGTTCCGACGCGGGTAACGACCTCATAGTCTTCATATTTCTGGGTTTTGTTCAAGCTACAATTCGAACAGTTGAATAAAAACCCGAAAAAAGAATAATATTTACAATTTTTATTAGTTTTTTCTGTTCTGTTCGTTACAAAATTAATAAAATATTAGCGCAAAAATGAATTCTCCTCAAAATGTTTAACACATTAAACGTATTCAATAGAATTGTATACTACTTGTTTTTATTATTTTATTTCATTTTTATTAAGGTTCCGTACCCAAAGGGTAAAAACGGGACCCTATTTGTAAGACTTCGCTCTCCGACTGTCCGTCTGTCTGCCACAGGGCTGTATCTCATGAACCGTGATAGCTAGACAGTAGAAATTCTCACTGATTATGAATGTTTGTTGCCGCTATAACAACAAGTACTAAAAACATAATAAAATGGGTAAATGTTTAATGGGGGCTCCTATACAACAAATGTGATTTTTTTCCGTTTTTTAGGGTTCCGTACCCAAAGGGTAAAAACGGGACCCTATTACTAAGACTTCGCTGTCCGTCTGTCTGTCCGTCTGTCTGTCTGTCACAGGGCTGTATCTCATAAACCATGATAGCTAGACAGTTGAAATTTTCACAGATTATGTATTTATATTGCTGCTCAAACAACAAATACTAAAAACAGAATAAAATAAATAATTAAGGGGGCTCCCATACAACAAACGTGATTTTCGCATTCTAGCGCCATCTAGTTTCACTTGATGTTACTACGTTATTAGAGGCACTTTTCGCGGTCTCATGCGACCGCTCGGAGTTTGAGAGGTAAGATGAAATATGCTTGCAATTCCGCTGGCAGGTGGCGCTATTTTACCACTATCGGTAAAGTAAGTCGGTAAATAGGTGGTACTTCACATGATCGACTAAAAAGTTTGAAATTGAATTATTGAATTCATATAGTTAGAAATAGGTAGGTACCTAGGTAGATATTATTAATTTCAAATTAATTTCGAGTTCGAATCCTGGCCATGCATCAATGGATATTTATTTTCGAAAAATGTATATGCGCGTTACACATGTTTATACATATAACGGTGAAGGAAAACATCGTGAGGAAACCCGTTTGTATTCTTGAAAGCGACGACGGGCTTGCAACCTGTCACGTGTGGAATGCTAACTACGTAGTTAGATAAATAGGTAGGTTACGAGATATTATGAATTATTTTTTATGTTTTTAGGGTTCCGTACCTAAAGGGAAAAAACGGGACTACTAAGACACCGCTGTCCGTCTGTCTGTCACCAGGCTGTATCTCGTGAACCGTGATAGCTAGACAGTTGAAATTTTCACAGATGATGTATTTCTCTAAAAACAGCATAAAATCAATATTTAAGTAGGACTCCCGTACAACAAACGTGATTTTTTTGCCGTTTTGATAATAGTACGGAACCCTTCGTGCGCGAGTCCGACTCGCACTTGGCCGGTTTTTTATAGATAATGGTACAGAACCCTTCGTGCGCGAGTCCGACTTGCACTTGGCCGTTTTATTTCAACCTGTATCGTCCCACTGCAAACAAAGGCCTCCTTCCCTTTATCCACAGAATTGAACTTATTCATTGAAAATCACAAGGAAATATTTGAATTGTTTTCCAAATTAAGATGTCGCCCGATTTCCTGGGTTTGTGTTTGCTAATTCCCCCCGAACGCAATTTTTATAAGACAAATTGTTACAAGCCTGCGCGGTGGCAGTTTTCCCCTTAATTGGTGTCTAGATGACAGATTAAGGGCGGGATAGCTGTGACGTAATTGACAGCCCAATCTGAGCGGTGGTCTCGGTGATGGATCTCGTATCGCAGAGCCTTCGAACGGAACGCTTTCTGAGCGCAGTGTACAGGGAAATTCCGTACAGTTACTGAGTAATTTAACGCGAATTTGTAAAGACAAGAAGTTTATAAAGTAATTAAAATTATATAAATATATATATATATTACTAACAGTCCGCCCCGGCGTCGCACGGTTGAATAGTTAGATATATGGTATTCCGGACTTTTTTGTAGATATTGATGTCCTCTATAAAACTGTAGTACATCACTTTGCTCTATTGTCAATACTTTCTGCAGCAAACGCAATATAAGGTTTTTTTTTTATATTTTTTTACACTTTGTTTTACATTATCGAAGTTTTCATACGGATCCTTAAGCCAAACTAGCCAAACATTAATCAACTCACATTTTGACCTCCGACATAATAAAAGGACTTATTCTTTCACTTACTAATTCATTGGAATAGTTTTATGAAACTCATATTATGTCAGCCTGCGCCTCGTTAAATGTTATGAAAGTTGTTTAACGACCCTGTCACAAAGTTTTTTCGTATCGTCCACTGTGGTCGATTCCCTCGATCTTACTTCGGGGAAACCACCACAGATTGGAAACATAGCTGGGTCACTTCACATACTATTTTATAGAAATGTTATTCAGTGACCCAGCTGGTGTCGCAGCAATAGTAATCTGCATTTCATACTTTGAAGTGTTCGTGTCGGTGCTACGAGTTTGGTGAAAACACTTTCGTGTTCTCTGTTTGTTCCACAAAGTTATATTAGATGCGAAACTCTGATCATACTAAGTTCGCATTATACAATGAATGTTTGTTCGTTTAAAAAAAATAAAAAAAATAGCTTGACGGCGAATTGTTTCAACTTTTCATTCTCATTCTTCGCTGAATTTCACCACTGAGAACCAGCGCTGCAACACTTACAATATTGCAACATATAAATAGCTGAGTGTTAACCATTTTTTCTGTCCATATTGTTATTATTTCACTGTTATTGAGCTATCACTACATAGTATAAAGCAAAGTCGCTTTCCGCTTCCCGCGTGTGTATGTATGTATGTAATATGTATGTTTGCTTATATCTTTAAAACTAAACAACGGATTTTGATGCGGTTTTTTTTAATAGATAGAGTGATTCAGGAGGAAGGTTTATATGTATAATAACATGCTACCCGTGCGAAGCCGGGGCGGGTCGCTAGTAGGATATATTTTAACGCAAAATAAACTTTTTACTTTCTTTTTTTCTTTGAATATTGATCTTACTGCAGTTTGGTCATTTGGTCTGGAACTCTCAAAAGATTCTCTATCTCTCGAATTGTCGTTCAAAGTTCAATTCAAAGTCAAAGTGAATGTCCAGTATATCAAAAGGTTTTACCTATTTGAATAAAATCCCAAGGATCACTTTGAAACGTCTAAGGAACTAGGTAACATTCAGCTTGTTACGTGCGACCAAGCTTATATTTTTTTTAGAAGTTTAATTTCTTAAATGGTATCTATGTATGAGTTCGAATGTGATTCCGATCAAAGTAAGTGAAGACCCAATCAATAAATTACTTCAGTTTGTACAAAGTAAATCAGCTGCAGCTACCTCTTAAGCTGCGAAACTACTCTGGAAGAGTTATTGCTTTAGGTATGGCGAAGTAAAGTGCGCAGTAAGTCTCTATTATCTTCGCCGTTAGAGTCGCGTGAATGAAGGCGAACGAACGTGGCGGGAATCTACAAGCTGACTCGATTCACACCCTAATACGAACTACACTATATCTAGTAGAGCGGGAGCCAGTTGTAAATTTTGTAGTGTCGAAACTCAATCAGTATAGTAAAACTTTTTATTTTTTGGTAAAACTAATCCAATGCTACCGTTAGTGGTATAAATGACCTAGTATCCTATTTCAATCCTGGTTATCTATCTATACATTAAATTTCATCGAAATTGATTCAGCCGTTGGGACGTGATTTAATTATCTACAAACAAACCTCATCCGCCTTCGATTTCAAACGCAGTACCTGGGTAAAAATAGCTTACATTAGCATTTCATAACAACGAAGCTCCCGGTTTGCCTAGAGTAAAGTAATGGTTAAATTTCAGAAGAATTTAATATACTTACCCACTGTTTCAAACTATCGGTTGGAAGAAAAGTAAATAGAGGCATTCGTATACTTTTCCCGCAATAGGATACTAAAAACGTACAACCGTTTGCTGGACGTCGATACGAGTATGTGTGGTGGACGCAACGTCGATTTTGCGCCGCGCCGATCGACGCAATCTAAGTTGCATAAAGTGGGAAGCTCGCTTTAACTTCGCATAAAGTAGAAAACTCCCCACTCACTCCCACGCCATACATCTAATGTGGCGCGAGCTTTTCTTTGTCCGACTTAACGTTTAATTAATTTTCTGTTTTGTTCTATTTGCTTTAGTTACTCGTAATGTACCAAACATTGTATTATGTGCTTTGCGCTTTTTCTTCGATGCAAGCAACCGCAGGACTTTGCATAATGAAAATGGTTTAAGATAATTACTTAATTATGACAATGTAGTGAGATATAAGATTATTGAAAAAGTTTTAATCGCGTAAATTATTGCAGTTTTGTTCTGGGGCATGAGATTGGACCTTTTCAAATTATTGCAGTTTTTTTATGGGGCATGGGATTGGACCTTTTCAAACTAACCACTCAACCGTCCCAGCGCGCCAAGCGATTATAATATTTACTGTCCACCCGCAAAAAATCTCAAAATCGGAAATAAATTCGCACAAATCATTGCAGTTTTTTTCTGGGGCATGAGATTGGACTTTTTCAAACTAAATAGTTCTTCAAGCGCGTATTGAATTTAGGGCATACAGATTTAATAAATTTTAATAATTTTCGTTTTACGACTTTAGATCACGTAGTTTTCTTTTTAGTAGCTTTATAGACTCTAGCTTGTTGCCTCTTTACTTCATAAAAGTCAGGTGATACACACATTGCCCCGACCGTGTGATAAACCAATGACTATTAGGATACATGATAACCAACACCTGTAGTATTTTGTCATCAGTGCCTACGCCCATCACCCGACCGCACCGGAAATTCTGGCGGAAAACTGTTATGTGAGTACCGCCTCATTGGTCAATAATTAAATTCTCGATCGACTCGCTACTGAGCTCAAAACGTTGCTGTGCTTTTCAAGTTTTTAACACTAGATGGGTTATACATTTTTTTTTTTTACAGTTGATTCATAGGTATGGTATATATCCATTACAAATGGTCACATCTAACGGCCTATTTATGGGATGAAGAATTGTGTAAGTTTTCACCGCAAACATTTAATAAGGACTATACTAAATTGTAAACAACATAGTAGTCCACTATCTCATAGTTACTCACCTTCTAACCACTAAAAATACTATAGTAAGTAGGTACCCACCAACAATAAAAACTAGCATTCGTGTTCTGAAACATTACTCGACTTACGAGACAGACAACGACAGTAGCCAAAGTACCTACCTACTTACAGTGTACCTAGATACCTACTGCGACTCAAAAGCTAGATACAAACTGCGTTATTCTCATTGTGTAGGGGCTCTACCTTCATATAGGAACTTACACAAAAATAATCTTAAACCTATTCAAATTAAAACATATCAGTGCTGCTTTTTGCTGCTGTATTCTTTCAAACCGCAGGTCTATATACGATTTTTAAAAACAATAATAAAACGAAACTTATCGAAAATAATCTAAATTAATAGACAGACCAAAATTAGATATTAGCGCACGAGGAAATAAGTACCTACTCTGCTGTACCTATCAGACTAAGGTATCTGTAGCTGCGCTGGCTTCAATAGGGCTTAATTTGTTCGGTGGAAAGCTCTCGACCGAGTATTCAGCTGATGGAACACATTTCATTGAGAACTCTCCACGCCACACAACTTCCAAGTTATCCAGCAAACTCCTATCAAACTTATACGAGATAAACCACCCTTAACGAGCTGAAACCTTCACATAACCGAGTTATTGATCTAGTATATAGCTGGCACTAATAATATTAGCGCCATAACGTAATAATCGGATGATTATTCAAATGTATCTACAAATAAATAATGAGAGTTACAGATATTAAGGTAGCCGCTATTCTGCTGATTTCTTTGTATTCTAGGTAGTGTTTGTGATAAAATTTTATGAGGAATCTTCCAAATGTTTAGATTGTCCGAACACAGCGGTATGGTTTTATTGCCCGAAGGAGTTTTTTCGATCACATAATTAAAGAAAAACATCGTACTATTTTTTTCTTTTTGGAATACTCTGATATTTATGTGTTTTGTTTGGCTCTTTTTTTCTTTTTGATTTTGTTAAGTTCTAAGAAATGAAAACACAAAACTAATGTCTAAAGGTACACTCCATTATTTATAAGCCTATAAAGCTTGCTTGCTTTTATCTATTTCCATGATGATGTTAAATTAAAAGTTGGTAGGTACCAAATGTAGATTCATTTCTAAATATGAGAATCATCCTTATGATATTGCAATATGTCATGTCTTCAAGGATAAAAATATAGAAAAGAATCCGACATCGCTTTTCCCGTTCACGTAAACAGTCTCAATAAATTCTTCACGCTTATCCGTGGATGAACCTCGCGACGTATGAAAATGGAGGGTTCAGGGGGAAAGGGGAAACTCAAGAGTGATCCGAGATCCCATCTCATCCGATGAATCAATGCTACGCCGCAAACTAGTGAATGTATTACATCGTAGCTCATTTTGTAACCGAAGGTACCAAGGTACTTTACATAAGGGCGGTTAGCACGAAGAGTTATCGTATCGACAACGTCGATATCAAATGTCAAAACGGTCAAAAAATGGTTATTACCATACCATATCACGTTTGGTATCAACGTTGTAGATACGATATTGGTTCGTGCTAACCTCCAAGTTCACACACTTCTGTAGCACAAATTGAAATCGAAATGATTTTTATTCCGATAGAAGACATTTTAAAATCTTCCAGGGAAAACTAATTAGGGACTGAGGTGATGAGGCGACAGAGGTTTCAAAACACATTTTAAATAAGCAACTTTTGCATAGGTTACTTGCAAAATAGTGTGGAAAGTTAGTGGTTGGCATTTATTCGACAATTTATTTTGTTTTACGAGTATATTTTGAGATTATAAAATAGTGATATGTAAAATAATATCAGGCTTTTCACACATTGACCACCTCTCAGCGTGGATTGCCACGTTGAGAAGTTGAGTCAGGTCAGCTAAAGCAGTAGGTACCTACAACATTGGATCCGTTTCTTCGCCACAGTTAGGCGGTGCAGTATGTGAATTGCCTTTGACAGTACAGTCCAGCTAGGTAGTGAAACATCTGATACATTCAATGCTTTCAATGCCACCTTGTATATACCTAAAAATATATTATTATTTACGCTACATTTTTACAAAGTCTTGCACAAGTAGTTGAGCTAGGTCTGCACTGGATTTTATTATTTAACTTGGACGAAAAGGGGAAACAAAGACAGTTTTGGAGGAATTCATCAAAAGTTTTGATTGTATTACGTACTCCGCTGAATACTTGTTAATCTTTCGACGCCTTGGTGTTTTCTTTTTTCAAACTTCGGGTGTGAGACTCATTTAATAAAGTTCCCAGGAAACTTCGGCGGATTAACTAAACTTTGCGTTTAAAGTTGAATATTGTCGAAAGCTGAATGAAAGTTAAACAGGCTCTTCCAAATCTTTTATGAAGAAGAAGAATAAATCTAAAAGCATCGTTCAAATTCGTATTTATTAGTAAGTAAACGTGTAAGTTTACTTTAGCGTAGTGTTTTTAGGGTTCCGTATCCAAAGGGTAAAAACGGGACACTTTTTCGTCTGTCCGTCTGTCCGTCAGTCTGTCACCGTGATAGCTAGACAGTTGAAATTTTTACAGATGATGAATTTCTGTTGCCGATATTTATTTTATTCTGTTTTTAGTATTTGTTGTACAAATACTAAAAACAGAAGAAAATAAATATTTAAATAGGGCTCCCATACAAACGTGTTTTTGTTTGCCGTTTTTCATAGAAAATGGTATGGAACCCTTCGTGCACGAGTCCGACACGTACTTGGCCGGTTTTTTATTTAAGTGCATTTTTGTACGGCCAGTATTAATTTATTTTTCTAAAGCATAAAACGAGTCAGGCGTAGAATATAGGCTTACAAGTGCCCTGGCGACAAAAGACCTCATTAAAAGTTAATTTGATTTGCGCGCGTGTCGTAAGAATCGTCGTGATTGTAGGGTCTATTCATGCGAACGGGACGAGTACGGGACGATGTCATAAAGGAAGTGTTATTCGCGGCGCTATTTCATTTTGAATGCGATGGGATGAATAGCGAGACACTTACAAACTTTTAAGAGTAATTAATTTAAAAAAATTGTGTGCCTGTGTTATAAAAAAAATATAATTAATTATTTTTATATAATTATTTCATAAATTAGGTATTTGTAACTAGTATCTACCTAATGCAAACAAACAAACGATCATATCATATTACGCCAAAGTTACCTCCAGTAAAAATTCGTCTCGGATAATATTTCATTAAGGAATGGATCAAAATAAAAAAAAGTTGACCCCAAGCCGTGTTTGTTGCCTGATTCTTCTAGGCTTGGTCGCGTGGAATCGGCGTAGCTTCACCTAGTTCCTAACGTTTCAAAGTGATCCTTGTGATTTTATTGAAATAAATGATGTTTGAATTTGAACTTGAATTTATTATTTTAGAAATGACATCCAAATATTTTATTGTATACTGCCCTTTTCACACCCAAATTACAAAGTTTTTTCAGCTCATTCCGCTTTCGTAAACATTATTTTTTATAGTTTTTTGAGGTCTATTTAAGCGACTCGCTCCTTTCGCTAGTAGCTGTACAGTAGATAAATTAAAAAAAAATCAATCAACAAACGATTCAGAAACGTTCACTTGTGTTGTGGTGGGTTAATCCCCTTTTCCATTGCTGACTCGTACTCGTCCCGCCACAATATTACAAAGGCAACTTAAGGCCCGGTTTACACATATGTCTCGATATGCGTGAGTGGCTCGAGGATCGTGGTCGGCTCCAGTTTAATTAATCTGGATTTGATGAGGGCTTAAGTTTGCGCGACGCGTGACGGATCGGAGCTCTGCGACTGGGCCGTCTACTGCGGTTTAAAAGGGATTTACCTCTCATTCCGCTCCCACACAATTTGTACACAAGAAGTTTAATTTCATGTATCAAAGGAAGCGTTTTCCGGGTTTTTGAGAGCATGAAAAAAAAGGAGAACGATATTCTGTTACCAACCTGACTTTCTCACCGTTAGTCCAAGCTATGAAGGTCATAGTTTATTTTTGAAGAATCAAAATAGCGTAACTTTTAAAACTATAATACGCTAGGCTTGAAGGTAGGTTCTCGTAATATTATAACAGAGGGGATCTTAATTCGACAGAATATTCAGCAACAAGCAGAAGTCAACACCCAAGTTAAGATACCCGGAAATCTTGGAAATGTAAAGCGCATGAAAACAGTGTTTTAATCTGATACAAGACCGGATGTTAGTGTTGTGAAGCAAGCTGCATAAGCACACAATGCGAGCCCCAAGCAGTGGAATTACTGTCGGTAAAATGAGGTATACGCATAGAATTTCTCTGGTTGCGTGATACCGTTACTCAATCTAAATAGACATACTCTAGCCCACATTTGCCTACTGCTGGGTGTTATGTCTCTTTGCTATCATATCACTTCTTCGTTTCTATGCAAAACGCCTGTTTTTCAAGACAACGCAAAAAAAATATAGCGAATTAAGCAGATCGTAAAATATGCGATGATTTCCGCTCCATGAAACAAAATCCATTACATTTCGTAAAAGAAGAGCAACAATACGTCACTGCCAAGAGCACCAGTCTGCAAGTTCCGGAATCGCAAGCGAGTCCGTCGCAAATTAGGACAAAAAATATACTGGCCAACTTTTGCATAACTTGAACATTGAAGTGTATATTTCACTCATAACAAGTTCAAAGTGCGTCGTGGCAACAACTGACTTCAAAAACGAGCCCAAACGGATATACCTAATCATACCTACATACCTTTACAAGAAGATCTGCCGTAATTGGTTAGTTGTAGATACGAGTACTAATACTTCATTCTTTTCATACGATTTATGAACTGTCAAAATTGAAATATCCAAAAATGACCATAGGTATCAGTAAATTGTAAATCTTTAATGTTTTTGCAATTACTTCCGCTACATGAAACAAAATCCATTACAGTAGGTAACGTTAAAGAAGAGCGACAATACGTCACTGTCAGAGCGCGGGTCGGGAAGTGAATCCAAGGCGAAATGCCCGAGACGTGGCCCGACTGCGAACGCAACCACGTGAACCACATTCATATCTCCAGAAATTAGTGGACGTGACAGCTTCAGCTCACTAGTTTAAAAAAAAACAAATTTAGGTCGAGGCTAGATACATCTCATTGTTCCTTTATGAGTCCTGTTAATGGATAGGGACGGCAGACCTATTTTGTATAATTTGACGACAGGCAGGCGGCCGGTTGTAAAACATAATCCAAATCCTTTCGCAACATGTTTGTCAACATGTTGTGCCAACCCCACATTTAGTGGGAAAAGTTAAGAAAATGATGATGGTCAACTTGCTATGATGAATTTACTTATTGATGATTTCTTAAGTTATATCGTAGGTAGGTATATCGATATCATTCCAACAGTCATTTGTCATTATGAGTAACGTCTGCATGAGTGTATAAACTTCTTAGGCCAGTGCTCAACACGTTAGCTAGCGGTTTCCGCTAATATAGTTAAGTTACAAAACTTAATTTCATTTCATATTTAATATCTTACCTCATAGCTCAGTTGGTAGTAGTTCTACCTTCTAGGCTGTAGGTTGTGGGTTTAATCCCCAACCAGGATAAACATTTGTATGATGAACATTGATGTTTTTCTGTGTCTGGTTGTTAATATGTATAATAAGTATGTATTAACAACCTTATGTATGTTACAACCTTTGCTTAATTTGGGGCTAGATGGCATTGTGTGATAATGTACACCAATATATATTTATTTATTTATTTATACAGGCAGATGGCAAATATTTGTTGATGTTCAAAATAACAGGTATAGTTACAATCAAAACCTTCAATTATGTGAATTTGACAAAAAAGTGTAAAGGTTTTTTCGTTTCGAACAAAAACAATCGTCGACTGGGAGCAGTCGACGATTGTTTTTGTTCGAAACGAAAAAATAAATACTTGTGAACAAGCCACATCTTCTATTTTATAATGTATAGTATATGTGAATAAAGATGTACCCATCTTTAATCACTTCGATAAATAATCCTACCGACCGCTGCAATGACGACAAACACACGTCGGCGCGTGGTCCGCCTTAGCTTTTCGAATAAATTAATGATATAAATTATGTATAATTACGTATCAAAAATCTATTCTAATAGAAATCTAGATCTACATATTACCTATCTTTAACAATAAATCACAAGTTGATTTTAATAGTAGGTATATAAAATATTTCGATCATAAATTCTAAAACGTATCATTTTGAAATATTATCTTTATCGTGAAAAGTTTCTGCTATTATGTTTTCAGCTTAATAGAAATCTAGGTAGGAACCTGAAGTAATATACTTATAAAAATAGGAGATGTGGCTTGTTCAGAAGTATTTATTTTTTCGTTTCGAAAAAGAGCAATCAGCGACTGGGAGCCCCTTAAATAATGTATTTATTTCGCTTTGAATAAACGGCTAGATACCACTTACATTAATTGATCATAGAAACGGTAATAAAGATAATAAGACGTCTGTTTTATGGCAGCCATTTTATGCTTGAAAAGCGTTAGTGGCAGTCGCAGCCGTCTTCAAACAATCGTTCAAACCTCACTTCAAACAATGTTTAAGCCATAGCTTTTTACCGCGCCATAATGAATTGACTCAGTAGGTACGTGATTCCAAGGCTGTGAATAATTTAACAGACAAGAGGCATTCACCTGAGAAATCTGGAAAAGCGCATTGCATACCTAATCAAGTGTCACAATAGTGAACGTGTTCCATGAACACTTTCAGACGGCTTCCAAGACAACTGTCATCACATCATACTCGAACATCAGCACGCGAATAAAGTTTTAGAACAATACACAATCAGGCAGTAGGTGTAGTTCTAGAAAGAAATAAATAGGATCACGACTAATCCCCAAGTACGGGAGACAACCTCTCAGATCTCCAGGCGCTCAGATCCGTGTGAGTGATCCGAGATCACGTTAATTTTCAACCTTGTCGTTCCTGAATAGATTTTCTATTTTTACTAACCCCATGTGAAATCGCCGAGGTTTTAGAAATCAACTAACTATTTCTACTATCAATTATCTGGTTCCCATAGTACAAGCTTTGCTTAGTTTGGGGCTAGATGGCGCTGTGCGAAATGTCCACCAATATTTAATTTATTTATTTATTTGATATAACTTACTAGTGGAAACCCTCGCGACTTCGTTCACGTGAAGTTATTTTCAAACAGATTGAAGTCTAGCTGCACACTTCAAATTTTCAGTTTCTATAGTACCAGGCAGTGGTTTAGACTGTGCATTGATATTAGTTGTCAATCAGTCAGTATCGTAAGAGTTGTATATATTAAGCGTTGATATTAAAAGTTGTTATATAAGCCGATAAAATGTGCTGAGAACAAAATCTATAGGTACGTCTTACTTTGTTCAGACGAGAATGCTGATCGACAATTGTCTCAACACCCACCTGTATACCTAGTACTTCTACTGCAATCACCTTGCACTTTCCGTGTCAAAGTTGGTCGCGACTTGAGACAGTGTCGCCACACCGCGCGACTGCATAGTACGTGCCGGTGAATAACTCAGCGCCTGTAATGCCGCCAACTTCGCTCACAGCTCTCGCTGGAGATTTTATGCGCATTATTATAACGGTTTACTTAGGTAGGTACCTAGATAAGGTAAGCGATCCATTGTTGGGAGAGATAGTTTGTTAGCTAAACCTCCTTTATATGTGTAATTACGATGGAGCACTTGTTGGACTATTGTATCACGCCTCTGGCTCTAACGAACGGTAAGTATCTATCTACCTAAGCAAGTATTTACTTACGAGAGCGAAATTAGTGTCATGGGGGTGATGCGGGTACCTCTAACGGTGCTCTACATCTGGACTTCAAATTGACATAATTTGGGACACCCTAATATACATTATTTTTTTCTTTCTTTTACCAGGGCGGTACTCAAGCTTATACAAACTATGGACTTATTTGTATAGATTTTTAAACTAGTATGAGTGTAAGGCCTGAGTAAAAGCGTGCTATTGTTGACCTACAGAAGTGAACGCAGCTTTATCAACATCGACCAGTCTACTACTGGTATTTTGCGGCCTAAACTCAACGGCAACCTTCAGATTGACTTTCCAGTGTAAGGCTATTCTACGGCGCTTTCCGACAGTGATCTTCACAAGATCCTTTCAAGCATCCTAGGACAACTTTTAAATCGACTCGCGATGCAACAACCGTAACAGTCGTAATCGCCTCGCTTGCAGTGGAGTCACTGCTTTGATTCTCTTGTGCAGTGTGCCGCAGTGGGACTCGATCCTAAATGTCTTTATGACCTTACCTTAAGACGACGTTTCCGCCTAAACAACTAATTTACGAGTATTATAGAGGTTGAGTGTTAGCGGTTGAATTGCGCACTTTTGTGGTCCATAAAAGATGTCTGCTTTATGTCTTCCTCAAACAATTTAATTACGCAAAATGGGAGTTTTATTAGAAACATGAAACAGATGATCTTTTGAAAATTGGCATTACACGCTTTATATTCGGGCATTTAATATTTAATATCAGACATATTATGGGCTAAACACGTCGACGCCTTTTATCAAAAACTTTATATTTTGCACGTTCCGTAATATTATCACGTTTATTAATATTGAGAGGCTTATTTTAGAGTGTCGCGGTAGGTAGCAGAAGGCATCTCAGATTAAGATCATTAATATTCAAAACATGGCAAGGCCGCCAGCTGTTTGATTATTTTCAGTGGAGAGCAAAAAAAAATCTATAGACGATGTTTAAATTAGGTAATCATTCTCTTTTCATCACTTTTTAATTCGGATTGAGTAAAATACGATCGATCTAATTCCGTTTACGTTAAAGTTTAGATTAGCGTAAACGTTAAAGTGACAGACTTAAATTTCGGATAGGATTAAGAAATTTTAGATTTCTGAAATGTGATTTAGAAAATTCAATCCAAATTTGACACTTGTGTAAACTATGCGAAATAAATAAAAAAATCAATAACCTATCCTAATTTTATGACTAAACCTCTAAATTTAAGCTAATTTAGACTTTACCTTGAACAGAATGAGATAGTTCGTATTTTACAAAATTTTAGTTTCTTGAAACAACAGAATCGCCGCCAGTCTTATTAGTGCTACCTCTCATTAAAACTAGCTATAATAACTTACAACCCCGACACGCTTTCATAAATTTGCTCTCAAATCACATGCTCAAAGTTGATTGCACTCTTTGTCACATTTAGCTCTTACCCGACCGGAAACCGGAACCACACGTAACACTTACACGACCGCAAACCGCCACATGCCTTCACTTCATCAACGTAATTCCATGCCAACACAATTAAAAAACTCTCCCAATTAGCCAACAGTGAAACTTTTTGACTGTTTTATATTTGCACTCGGTTAATTAAGTCGCTTGTCACCGGCATCGCAGCCCTCGGCTTAATAGTTTAAGCTCTTAAACGCGAACTACAACACTACATTATGATGTACTAGCTACTAACGAGCTTTTTAGAGAGCTTACCTGATTCAAAATTTAATTAACGTTAATTCAGTAAAACTGGGCGTCTGTTTGCGTCGCAATGATTTTGTTTATTTTATAAAGCTCATCACGAAATTATTATGAGTTTTTGCTTTCCGGGTGGCTATTTATGTTGGCAAATCTGAGTGCTAGAACTGCAGGTGAGGCTGCTAAACAGTTTTTTACAACTTTTGCGGTTTTCATCGTTCCATCTGTAACCTGTTTCCTTTGTACTTTGTTCTGAATAAATTAATTTGAATTATGCACATTGTTACTAATTCAACGAATCACCAGATAATAAATACTTGTATTATTTAGTACCGATTCATTAGTTACATGTAGGACAACAATAAAAAAACTTGAGAGGTGTCAAGGGACACCCGGATGGAACGAAGTTCTCACAAAATAACGTGGGACAAGGGAAGGGGAATCAACTTTGACTTCGACTTCGACTTCGACTTCGACTTCGACTTCGACTTCGACTTCGACTTCGACTTCGACTTCGACCTCGACCTCGACCTCGACCTCGACCTCGACCTCGACCTCGACCTCGACCTCAACCTCGACCTCGTCCTCGACCTCGACCTCGACCTCGACCTCGACCTCGACCTCGACCTCGTCCTCGACCTCGACCTCGACCTCGACACAATTAATAGATATACTATAGCAAAAAAGTGTCGTGACAACTTTTCGTGACAACTTTTCGTGTTAACTTTTCGTGACAACTTTTCGTGACAACTTTTCGAATTTTTTCCGTCTAGCCCCCTTTCACAACGCGCGATAAGGAACTTCGTTCCAAAACTTTAAACACTTAGCACGTGCTATATGAGTAGAAAAAGGAGATGGCCTCCTTTTTGCATATAGTAAAGAAAATTCTTTAGAATTTCCCAAATATTAAGTGAAAAATATGACACTGTTATTTGTAAAAGATAGTCACCGTTGGAATCACCGTAGAATATTCGTAGCACCTCTACGATGTAGCAGCTATTTCGTAGAAATACAGCTATGACTATTCCACGATACACCATTCTCAGAAACGCTGATGTATGAGTAGACTCCATTCCAGGAATTTAGGTACCAATGGAGTGTTATAGTCGTAAATACCTATACACGGTTGATAATATTAGGTAGATACTTATAAAAGCTTGTTGGAAGTTTATATTTTGTTTGTTACCACGTGATAACGACTGAACACTTTTTGGTGTAAACTAGATAGGTCAAACCTAGATTCATAGTGCTTTTACACGGGTCAATGATATTTAGACAATTATATGACATTTTGAAATTGATTTACGCAGAGGCTACATTTTACCATGCCGCGGTTAACTAGTGCGATGTAAACAAAAACGTATTTCACTATTCATCTGTTCTTCCCATCAGTATTGTGTTTACTTGTTAATCAAACTAGACAATAAGATCGATAGTTGTGTGCAATTTGCGCATCTGAGAGAGCAAGAGCACCCTATCGCTCAGACGTCTTGCGGGCAACCGAGATTCGCCCTTATCCACCGCAGTAGCCGCAGTTCGAGCACCATCTATCATCCTGCCCGGATCAATTAAGCTCCTACTCTCAGTAATGTGCCGCACGATAGCCTTATCACGGTCGGATTTGTAATGAAGAACTTCAGATTTTAAACTTTTTCACATTTGCACGTTCGTAATCTTAAATTCTTAAAATTCAACGTCATAACACAATTTCTCCTATATTACTAACCATCAGTCCGCCCAGGCTTCGCACGGGTAACTAATAAAGATCATTGGCTAAGTTTTGATACCATAGGTTACATTATTGAAATTTTCGTGAGGATCTTTAAATTTTTTTAAATAAAATATGGCCTATGTTACTTGCTTATAAAGCAGGGACCGAATAACCGAAAAATTAAGATACCTCTATTTATCGATATGACGTCATACCGATAAATTCCGGTATTCCATATATTTCAATACCTAAAAATATAACGGTACCGAAAAGCTTCTACCGAAATTCATAGTGGTATACTAAAGGTTGAATAACGATACCGCAATTTCTACCCAAATATTATAGGTTTTCTCACTCCCCCGCGCGGCGGGGAGCGGCGGCGGCGGCGGTCGGTGCATCAAACGACTTACCTACTACCTACGTTTGTTTTGTTGTGTTGTGTCAGTTTCAGTTGTGTGTGATGCGACATACGAACTATACCTATAGCGAACTGCAAATTCAAAATCGAACTCAAAATTTCATTACTTAGATGATAGGTCTGTTCCCTACCTACGTAGTAGGTACTGTATCTACCTCTACCTAGTAGGTATTGTCGGCGGATCTTAGTTTAGTTAGGTAAGTATCTACCTACCTACGTAAAGATAGCTGTTTGGTTGCGCGGCAGACAATTTTTGACCTTATCCAGTGACACATAACCATTCTTGCTGTGACACGGCACGTAGGTAGGTAGGTACCTACTGACCTTACCTGCCTCACTATGTTTTGTACCTATTGAATGTAGGTACCTGCCTACCTCGGTACCTACCCACCTAGGTAGGTAGGTACCTACCTACAGTTCTGCCAGCGGGTCTAGGCATTCGTGTAGTTAGCTGTGTGTACGCAGAAATGGTTTTGTGTCAGTGACACAAAACCATGATAAGGTCGAAAATTGTCTGCCGCGCAACCAAACAGCTCACTTCACAGATGCCAAGATCCACCAACCCGGGTCAGCCGGCTTATTTCGTAAAAACTATGTTTATCATGTTATGGCATTCAATGAAGTTTAGGTGGGACATATAAATTGGAATTCTCATAAATTTTAGAGAATACCTACCTACCTATTTCACCTAAACTGCATTGAAAGCCGTATAGAGTAGGTAGTACCTATGTACTTTACTTACTATTAAAGTATAAATATTATGTGGTATGTGGTAGGTAAGTATAGGTTACCTAATACCTACCTATAATTAAAAATTTATAATAGGTAGATATTTGTTTGACCCACCCACCTATGCACTGTTGCGTAGTGAAGGGTAAGACTAGGAATAGATGCCTCACTGTTGTGCGTGTGTAGTGAAGGGTAAGACTGGGAATAGATGCCTCACTTTTCGAAGTTTATATCGTATTTACTTACCTATCTACATATATAAAAATTTTGCTTTACCTACTGACTGACTGATCTATCAACACACAGCCTAAACCGAAACTTAAAATTTCTTCAGCGCTGTAGGTTGTGCGTTCAATCCCAACCCGGGGCAAATATTTGTGTGATGAACATAGATATTTGTTCTGTGTCTGGGTGTTAGTACCTAACTATATCTATCATAATTATTTATGTACCTACTTAAGTATAAAATTATTTACCTAAGTATTCTATCAGTTAACTAGTTCCCATAGTACAAGCTTTGCTTAGTTTAGGGCTAGATGGCGATGTGTAAAATGTCCAACAATATATATCTATTTATTTATTTATTTATTAGTTTAACATAAATCTATTTGTTATTATAATAACTGCCACAGATGACTAACTCCATCAAAATAAGTATAAATAAATATATGGACGGGCAGAAAACTGTATTAATTTGTGGGAAATGGTATGTGGGTTTTATTTATTTCTTCTCAATGTGTATAACCTTTTTTTAGGTAGAAAAAGACGTCTGTCATCAGATGTTTTTTGCGGCTTGGATGTTGGAATGTCGCAGAGTATTTTGCCGACAGTTAGCAAACGCAAAAAAGCAGATCATAGACGAGTTTCTAATTCATCTGATGAAGGATCGCCATCAGCCCCAGTGTCCCCTGTATATGAATCTGATTTACATTTGAAGAACTGTATGCCGTCGCCGAAAAAAGAAAAAGAGAAACCAGGAACTGAATGTGTTTTCGAATGCGATGATTGTGTCAGAGAAAATAAAATTGATAAGGGAAGTTATCATTTCTGTCACATGCTCTTGGATGAGCTACAATTTGTACGTCCATGTATGCGAAACATGGCGTATAGGCATATCTTAAAGATTGTTGACGCAGTAAAAGGGCAACATAAAATGGGCGAAGAAATCCAAGTAACTTATCCACCTTTTAAACACTAGATGTACAACAAAATTGATTAAAAATAAAAAAACTATGCAAATTTTAAACATGTATTAATGTTATCTTTATTACTTATTTTATATTTCCTACTAATATTATAAATGCGAAAGTTTGTGTAGATGGATGGATGTTTGTTACTGTGCAGTCGGCGGATCTAGGCACTCGTGAAGTTAGCCGTAGAAACGCACAAATGGTTATTATGTCACTGTATAAAGTCGAAAATTGTCTGCCGCGCATCCAAACGGCTAACATCACCAGTGCCTAGATCCGCCGACTGCACAGTAACAAACATCCATCCTACAACTACTTCAACTACTAAACAGACAGATTTGGTTGAAATTTGGTTTATAGATAGACTATGACCGGGTATAGATAAAAATTGTCCTATATTTAAATACAGGTCATAATCTAATACGCTAATCAGTAATTAATTGTTCTGTTGGCAACGTTCTACAATTAGAATTTCCAAAAAAATAAACAATTAAAACAATTTCGCTCTTATTCCTTTACAATAAAGTCTAAATTTGAGTAATCTCAAAATTTTAAATTTGGAATTATTTTTTTTCGTTTATTTCTGATGAACGAAATAAATAAGAAAATCAAAATTTCACTTTACTTTTATTGACTAGATTTACGTAAAAAAATAGTTAAATTACTTAAAACTAGCCTACGTTTTAAAACTGTCATCCTGAGGTTACGCAAATTTAGACTTTAACGTAAAGGAATAAGAGCGATGGTGTTTTAGGATTCCGAAATTTTTTTATGGGCACAATAGAATCGCCACCTACTTTAATTTAAATTTTATCATAAAGAAATAGAAGAGAAGTTATGTGTATTTATTAGGTAAATACCTACCTGCCGGTAATTTATTTTCCCGACATTTCGATTATGTTACTTACCTACAAATAATTACAATAGCCATGGTCGCGAGCAGACGTCATAGTCGGGAAAATAAATTAAAGGTAGGTACTTAATTACGTGATAAAGACCCGTGTCAAAATCTATAGTTAAAGGTAGGTAGGTACCTACCTACTGTGCGTGAACGCGTGCGCAACAGAACAGAACAAACAAAGTTTTATTAACCTGTGTGTCGCTCGATTGACAAAGACGTGTGTGTGCGTTCACAACAAACGAACTCGCTCTGAGTTTTGCCCCTCACGCGCCCTCCCCCCCCCTCCACCCTTCTCTCATAGCCGACGAACGACACTCAAGATTTTTTCGATACCGTTATTCCATACCGGTATAATTTCGGTATGGCCCAACCGCTATCGAATAACGGTACCGTTATATTTTTGCGGTACCAATACCGTTAACCTCTACCGCTTTCAGTCCCTGTTATAAAGTAACTTTTGGTAGGTAACAGTATTTTTAAAATTGGTCAAGTAATTATTAATTTATCATTACAAACAAAAATACAAGTTTAACCTTTTTATAATAGTAGAGTTGACAAATCAAATCAAACTAATTCGCGGTATTTCCAATAGAATTAATACTAGAGTTTATAGATTCATTTTTTTTTAGTTACAAGAGTAGGTAACTCAAAAGCCCGCTGGCTAATTCCCTTGAACCGAGCACAATCAAAGGGACACCAAAAACAGCTGTTACCTAATACCTAGCTAAATCGTTGTTAACAAACAATTTAAATTCTAAAACAGATATTACATGTAAAATGCAAATGCGAGAGTGCAGTAAACGAGATCTTGGCGGTAAATATGAGAGGCTGTTCGTGGCATCGCCCAACATAAATACTCGTCGTAACTTATGTGCGCTGTCGCGTACCGAGACAAAAACACGCCTGGAATGGAGCTTTGATTTTAAATTCTAATTTTATGAATCGCCTGTTTCGAGTTTGCATATCACGACATTATATTTACGAGTAGTTACTGTTTTGGCTAATAGTACGTCCTATAAAGTACGTCACACTAATTTAGTGATTTTTTGACCGTTCTTTCGTCCTTGTCAAAATTGGTCACATTTGTGAGACCCCTGAGGGACTGGGCCCCAGTGTGTCATCTACATATTATTCAATCAAAACAGCTGTTCCAAAATTAGTTTTATATCCATTTAAATGACTAAATCTTAAATAAATGATTAATATTTAAATTATTTCAAATGTGAAGTCACGAAACTTAGGACTCCTCTACCCCTTGTCACACACAATGTCACACTTCGTCGAACGTGAGACGTACTTTATGGATGGGACTACTTAATCGTAAGCGCTAGCGAGTTCTTTAAAATAATGAAAATTTCACTGTAAAAATAAGAATGATTTGAATTTAACCATTTCAAAAAACACGCGAGCTATCAAATGCTCATCGTTAAACAACAGTTGCCTAATCACAGTTTAAAAATCTCTGAATATAATTTAATTCTCAATTTAGCCTTATTGCAAATATAATGTTGAAACAAGAGAGCAATTGCTAAAATTAATTAAAACAAAATATGTATTCATACACCGACACCGCCAATTTATATTGCTTCTTTGCAAAAATTGTTCATGTAGTGGGTGAAATGTGGGATATGAAAGATGATGAATACCTGTACCAGTTCGTTGGCATAATAAAACCGTTGTAAACAAAGTTTAAAAAATCAGACGTCAATACAATTACCGTGATTCCTGTCTTACAAAACGTAAATCGGCAGGATTACTTTCAGCGAGTTGCGTAACTAATGAAGTAACTTGTGACACGGGTCGGGCAGGACCCTGGGATCGACGTAATCAAATTAATGAGAAAACTTCACTTCAATTTAGGGGTTCCTACCTCAATCTTTAGGATATTTTGGTAGCGGTCAAGTCGACTCTTGACCGCTTCCAAACACCCTAACGGGCATGTACGACATAGGTCGTATCGTGCTTACTTGTAGGTACTCCACTTCAGTAGAATGGGAAGGATATTTTCGGGTATGTGTTTTGCTGAACCATTTGAATTTAATATAGCTTTAGTGCTACTATTAGTTAAATTATTTTTTTAAAGTTGTCGGTAAAAAAATATAAAATACTAGCCACCTACCGGGTTTAACTGTATTTTCAAACCATCCAGGAACCCATTGGAATATACATATATAGAAGCCGTCTAGCCGTTTAGAAGGAGTTAAGTGACAAGCACACGTATAGTTACAACGTAAAAACAAAACACACGCTTGTAAGATTACTAATTGGAGTGAGCCCACTGAGAAACAAAGGTATCATCGAACCATCTTTATTCTTTGACCAATTTGAAACTCAACAAAGAGGAGTGAGCTTCAAGAAATAAATTCAAAAAGCAAATTTCCATAATTGACCGTAGTTACCTAATTGAATTTTCAAGTTGGAAGTCCGCAGCACTCAGACTTCTAATCATAAATTCCGCCACTGTTATAACATTTAACAAAGTTTCCCGTCACCTACAGAAATTGGCTTCAATTCAATTTTCCGCTTTTTTCATCGCACTCTTTACTTTAATAATAGGTGTTAGGCGTACTGGTAACAGAGAACGGGTATTTTACATTTTGTATGTATAAACAAATCAACAGTTTTGCACGTGGACTTTTTATGATTTGCTTTCACTATACCTAGATTAAAATAATAATGCAAGGTTAGACTTATATAATAAAGATCTTTTAAACCTTTAGGTTAAAAAAGGGTTACCAGATTTTTATAAAATGTGAAGCTGTACTTAAAGCGCAGATTTCTAAAGGTGTCTTTATTCAAAGATGAAAAATCGTCGTAGCAAAAGGAAGAAATTATGTGTTAAGAGCTTTCTTCTCTCCATTACTGAAAGGTGTTTGTTTTCCTTGTTCCCGTTCCAAACGCTTACATCATTAAAAGAGACTTCACAGAAGACGTAGCTAAGTGTATTAGGTATGTAACTATTCACCTGCACTTGAGTATTTTAGGATTAAAATAAAACCATTACTTTAATCCTAAAATGTTTCGTTCCAAAAAATAAAAAGACATTCAAACATCGACTCCATAAATGTTTGTTTATTACTCAATGACGTCAAAACGACTGAACCAATAATGATGAAATTTATTATATAGATAGATTATGACTTGATTAAATATAAATATGTACATAGGTTACTTTTTATCCTGCGAAGACATGAGCGGATACTAGTTTAAAATTAGTAACCACTATTTAAAATAGGATCACGACTGTAGTCCCCAAGTACGGTAGACATCCTCTCAGATCTTCAGACGTTTAGATCCTTTCAAGATGTCTAGTGGGGGTAGTCAGAGGCACGTCCGAACATTATATTTGGCACATGCCCACATTTTGCAGTAGTTAGTATTTAACGTTGGAGTCTTCTCGTATTAAATTAAATTATCTCGTAATAGTATTTACGAAACAGAAATCCACTTACGTAACTTCAAACGTAGTGTTTACGCTACCTTTGCCGTTAGAAAACTAAACAAAATATAAATCACAATCAGGCCCACCCAAGTGGGTCCCCCAAGTTAAACCGGGTATTGAAGTGTGAAATTCAAAAATCAACTAACATTTTCTAACCCACTGATTTGCTCAACCCCCAGTAGTCTTCGGAAGCATTTACGTAGTAACCGTATTACTATTTTCGTTGCCGGCGCCGGGCAATCGGTGCTTGCTCAAAGTAGTAGGTAGTTAGGTTTTTTACTGATAAATACGAGTTTCATTTGTGTGGTGAACATAGATGTTTGTTCTGTGTTTGGGTGTTATAATTGAACAGTTATCTGCTTAGGTTAGGTTAGCAAAGCTTGTTATCGGGTTCCCATATTACTAGTAGTGATGTAACGAATATTCGCATTCGCATTCGCATTCGCGAATATTCGCATATTTTTGCATATTCGCATTCGCATTCGCATTCGCAAATTTCGAGCGAATGTTTTGCGAATATGTATATTGCAAAATAATATAATTTGGAGATAATAATACTAGATTAATAAAATCAAAATCCATTCATTTCTTATTTTTGTATTATTAGAAAAAATAAGTTAACCTCGTAATCACATTAATCAGACTTTACTTTATCATTTGGTATTATTTATTTACAATCTACTTTCAGTAATTAAGCTTACGATTCAGATTTATACTAAATAACCATTAACTTCTCATTAGAACTTAGAAAACAAAAAAATATATAATGCAATTTAAACAAACTAAAACCAATTCTTCTCTGAAACTTTTATTAGTTTTTACATAAGTTTTGAATGTTAGATAATGATCTTCATAAACAAAACTAAAAACATTAAGACGAGTAATAAATGTTTTGGATGAATGCAGAATCGTTTTTTCTCAATAACCGCAAAACATACAGTTTTGTTTTTTATGACAAAGATAACTAGATTTAATCTAGATAAATTAATGACTGAAACACGATTGGTGAAACTTTTCTCGATAGATTTATTTTCCAAAGTTCTTCAAAAACACTAGTTTAGTTTTTAATCTAAACTATGAATAGCTAAATAGTTCATTTTTATATAATTCGTTAGATAATCATACTAGGCTACCTAAATTAAAGACAATTTTTTTTTATGGTTTTCATGATAATGCAGTTTTATCACTTTTTCCGACTTTTGTTTACCTATTTGTCTATTTTAATAATTAAACTTCAGTAGCGAAATATTAAACTTTAAAAAGCTTTTCTCCTTCAAGTCAAGTAAACGGATTATTCGCATTCGCATTCGCATTCGCGAATGTCAGTAGCAAATATTCGCATTCGCATTCGCATTCGCGAATGCTCAAAAAATGACATTCGTTACATCACTAATTACTAGCTTTGCTGTCCACCAATATTTATTGTCTTTTTTATTTTTTGTTTCTACTCAAAGTTTTATGAATACTTTATAGATTTCTTAAAAACTGTTATCAGCGTCTGAATTATTCAGAAGACAGTCGTAAGTAGCTGAATTTCAAAAAAAGTCATTAACTTTTGACTAACTAAATAACCGAGTAGTTTCTAATACCTGAGATACAGGGGACCCTAGAGGAGGGGTCAGGACTATACATATGACAGTTATTTATTTATTTAGGGTCAGCGTATACCTGTTTAATCTATAAATGAATCCTTTGCTTTAGACGTGTTTGTTTTTCGCTGGGGAGGATTCCCTTTAGATAAATTCATCGTGTTGATTCGACATTGTTTACACTGGAATCCTTTTATATGTGTTTGAACTTTGTAGGTGTACTTATACTTATTAATGAAACATCTGTAAATAAAGAAACTAAACATCATTTTCGGAAACATACAGGACGTTAATTAAAGGTTCTTTGAAGTTTTTCAAACTTTTCATTGTTGGTTATGGTTATATAATAACTTTTCATGGTTATTATATAACCATAATGGTGTTTTTCAAGTAGATTATTATGTTAGTAGATAGAAGATAGATAGAAAACACTAAATTGCACACCATAAACAGAACAAAGAAATATAAATGAATAAAACAAAAAAAACAGAAAAATATGCTGAATAATCGGCGGTCTTATCGCTAATCAGCGATCTCTACTAGACAACCTTTGGATGGAGATGAAGTAAAGAAAAATTACATGGGGCATTGAAGATGCACTTAAAAGCAAAATCCTATCCAAATAATATTATAAATGCGAAAGTTTGTGAAAAGAAATGTATGTTTGTTCCACAATCAGGCCTAAACGACAAAACGGATTAAGATGAAACTTGCTGTAGTATGTAGATAAAAAATCAGAATAAATAATAGGGTATCTTAAAATCCGAAAAACAACCCCTAAATGATAAAAAAAACGCAAAAGGGATAACTTTGGCATAGATGGCGCTGGTGTGCAACAAATATGACATCACAGACTAAAAACAATCAGTCAATAATCGAATACTGTATTCGATTATTGAAATTTGACAGGACAAAGTCTGTCACGGGTCGGCTAGTAATATTATAAAGTAACTTACATATATAAATGAAACCTAATAAAATGAAAAAGTAAAAAAATAGGTACCTATCTCGCGACAGGTCTGCGACAAGCGGATTGTGCAATCATTGCTGTCAAACGCGATTTGTCGATAAGACGTGTCTGATCGCTCAGCGTCTGCTTGTACCGCTATCGCTGTCACTGTTTCTATATTATTACAAGCTTCTATTTAACTTGCAATGTATGTATGTAACTATGTAACTATGTAACTATGTTTGTTAAGAGGCTCCCAGTCACTGATTGCTCTTTTTCGAAACTAAGAAATACTTCTGAACAAGCCACATCTCCTATTTTTATAAGTATATTACTTTAGGTTCCTACCTAGATTTCTATTAAGCTGAAAACATAATAGCAGAAACTTTTCACGATAAAGATATTATTTCAAAATGATACGTTTTAGAATTTATGATCGAAATATTTTATATACCTACTATTAAAATCAACTTGTGATTTATTGTTAAAGATAGGTAATATGTAGATCTAGATTTCTATTAGAATAGATTTTTGATAAGTAATTATACATAATTTATATCATTAATTTATTCGAAAAGCTAAGGCGGACCACACGCCGACGTGTGTTTGTCGTCATTGCAGCGGTCGGTAGGATTATTTATCGAAGTGATTAAAGATGGGTACATCTTTATTCACATATACTATACATTATAAAATAGGAGATGTGGCTTGTTCACAAGTATTTAGTTTTTCGTTTCGAACAAAAACAATCGTCAACTGGGAGCGCCTTAAGGTGGAATCTTGCAATTCAATTTTGAAGTAGTTATCCCTAACCGATTGAGCTGAAATTTCGCATACTTATGTAACTTTGGTGACAATGCAATAATATGGTGACAGTGAGCTGATTTGATAATAGAGTCAGGAGCTGTTCAACAGACACAATGGAACTGTTAGCGATAAGGCCGCCCATTGTTTAAACTGTTTTTATATCATTTTTTGTTGTGTATTTTTGTTATGGTGAACAATAAAGATATATAATCTAATCTAATCTAATCTAATGGAACTCTTTAGTAAATACTTCAATTGAGTAAAAACTTTGAAAACCTGTCAAGTTCCGATGACAATGTTATAAGACGAAACAGGTCATAGCGCGCTGGTGCTCGCTGGTTTAAATGATTTTTCAAAAGCTTGTGATTGAAAAATATTTTTAACAGAAAACTTATTTAACGTAATTTACGAGGGCGAAATGCACATTTTGCAGTGTTAACTATGGAGTAACTTCGGAAACTCATAACTTGTGTAAAACTTATGACTGAAGTTATTCAGGCAAGTTATATGCATGCCAATAATGTCGATATTCATCTACTAATATTTTTAAATGTATAAATACTTTGTATACCTACTTACACTTGTCAAAATGTGCAAATTGTTGGCGTGTCAAATGTCATGTTTGGACTTGCTTTAGTCTAACCCTTCTAGACATCTTCAAGAATCTGGGCGCCTGAAGATCTAAGAGGATATCTACCGTATTTGGGGATTACTCGTAATCATATTTTTTTTAGATTATCCACAAAATTTACGTTAAGCACATTTAAACTCCTGTATCCCATTATATTATAAAAAAGCGACATTAACTAAATTCCATTAGCGACTTCCAAAGATTTCAGACTTCAAGGACCCAAAGTTCCCTAATACTTTGCAAGAGCTTTGTGAATTTTCTCATACAAAAGTTTATCACAACAAATTGGTCAGTTGCCTGGGTCGCACAAAAATTACCCTTTTAACGCTAGAGCCTAGATAGTTCGTATGACCGTAATGCTCCTCGGTGAGCTGTTATTTCCATTAAGCGCTTATCTCCAAGATTCATGGCGCATGCCGCCAAAAATGATGGTCGTTAAAGAAATTGAATACCCTTTACTCATGCTTAAAGTTTCTCGTGCCGCTTCGCTTTTTAGTTTGGGAGCGTTTCCAAGTTGCGCGAAGATCGACTGCTTACGATAGGATAACAAAAGTTTATTTTACGAGTTTTAAATAGGTAAAACGTTATAAGGTTACAGCGACAATATCGTATGATATAGCCAAGTAGGCACTTCAACTTTCAATTCGAAGTTAAGATGGATTTTACAGTAGAAAAATTTTCACGTCAAAACGAACGAAAATATTCGTGAGGAAACCAGTTCGTATGATTATAAGCGGCTGCCACGTATGGAATGCTCACAGTGTGGGCATATGCCGAAGCTTATGTTTGCACGTGTCTCTGACTACCTCTTTAAGCAAATTCGAGGATGAAGCGTCTGGAGATTTGAGAGGATGTCTACCGTACTTGGGGATTTTGTTTTGTTTTACAAAACCTTCTGCACTGATAAAAGTTTGTAAGAGCGCTGGGTTGACCCATCTGAGTCCACTAGTTCACTAGATACATTGCCTTCGGAAAGTAAAGTTACACCCTGTATCAGATCTTATTTCTCGGAAACTTTGGAACACAGAACAACGAACGGAAAGCAAACAATTCCCTGTATATTATCGAAATGCATAAAGTTCTATTTGAAAGTTATAATCATAATTGGACTGGCCTCAGCGCAGTTATTAGTACCTCGGCCTCTTGCCTTTTTGCCCCACCCAGGGCAAATATTTGTGTAATGAACATAGATGTTGTTTCTGTGTCTGGGTGTTATAATGTATCATATCTATGTAATTGTAAAAAAAATAATTATATAAGTATTCTATCAGTTATTTAGCTCTAGTTATTTATCAGTTGGAAGCCATGTTGGCCGAGTGGGATGTACCTCGACTTTCAATCTGAAGGTCGTGGGTTCGAATCCCGGCGTGCATCAATGGATTCTGTTCGAAAAATTTACATGCTCATCAAAAACACGTGCTCAAAACGGTGAAGGAAAACATCGTGAGGAAACCAGTTAGTATTCTTATAAGCGGCGATGGGCTTGCAACCTGTCACGCATGGAATGCTAACTACTGCAAAATGTGGGCATGTACCAAATATAATGTTTGGTCGTGCCTCTGACTACCCCCACTAGACAAAAGGATCTCAATCGCTAGTAATCGAATCACAGATCGCTAGTACAAGGCGCAACACTGGTTTTTAAAGGTTGTAATTATTGGACCGCACACACATATTAAACATCTAAATATATAAAACTCTTGCGTTACTGTCTGACTGTAGTGAAGAAATTTTCGAAATTCGACCTCAAAGGAGTACAGCGGGGGTTTAAGTCTGTTTGAAAATAACATCACGTGGATAAAGTCAATGAAGTCTGTTAACTAGTACAATATACACACATGGACTGTAACTATATTTTTATGTCAATAAAAAACTATTTATTATTGTTTACTTCAATCTACCTTTATTTACCTCGGTCTGGTCATTGACCAGAAAGAGTCAGCACGATGGCGATCGAACGAAGGAAATAATAAGCTATGTTCACAGAAGACGTCCTTTAAACTATTTTAAAGCATCTCTCAACACAAAGGTTATTGCAAGTTCCCGCTGATATGAATTATGCAGAACCTTATAATTCTAAACTCAAACTTCGGCAGCTGTAATGCGTAGTTTAGAACATCCAGCGAACTACCGCGTGTTATTATAATATGCATTTGGTACAACTTTATGTACCGACCCAATTACACCCACACCTTACTAGAGAGTTGGTTACCGCGGTCTCGGTTGCGTGACGTTGTACTCGGCGCCTCATACCCGTAGAGCTGATTTGGTGACATAATTACATCACATGTAGTCTTAGAAAGATACCTGTAGAAGATAGATATGTGTGAAGATAGTAACAAAAAACCGATTTCAAATTATAATTTGTGTTGATCTTGATTTGCATGAAACACTAATGGTTATTCACCTGTTTACTTATGACAAACAGCATCATCATAAAAATAATATATAAAAATAGACTACGTAACAAACGCTCTACGTGTAGATACTCTACGCCGTAGATGTTTTACGTCGTAGTACTACGACGATAGCTGCTTTGCTACGGAATATTCCAGAAACCATTATTAAACGTCTACCCAGTACTCGTACTTATAAGCTTTGAAATAAACTTGTTAAAGTTCAACAAAAATTGGCTATTCAGCAAACGCAACAAACCACAAAAGTAGGATTATCAACTCCAAACAAAGCTTTAAAATCAAAGTTCTGTTCCGGATGTGTTGGAATCCTTATAAGTGAGGCCGCACTGCGAAGCAACAATGCTACGGTTAATTTAATCCGCAAGTTGCAGTTACATAGGAGGAACTCATAGCCTTCACATCGCCCTTCTTCAAACGTCCGGCTTAGCGATTGCAACCAAACACAGAAGCCCTCACTAAATATGCTACTAGCGACTGCCAATCTTGATACAATGTTATGCAATAGGCCAATAACGTTCACCAAACTTGTGCTTAAAAACTAGAAAGACTGTTACACTCATTTTGAGCGCTTTATTGATTACCAGAGGTCTGCCTATTTTTTTATAGATAAACAAATCAATCGTCAAACTGAATCAATATCATCAAAGGTTTCTCTAGCCTGTAGTGTCCTTGTATTATGACAAGGAACCTTCCTCCACATATATTGTAAACGATACGCCACCATCAGAATCTGATGCCAAATATATTTACCTTCATACACTACTAGGAAATATTTATGAGTGTCCCCGGTACTGGGACAGGGATAGCGAGGTAGGTGGTAAGTCAATATAGCTGCATCATCTTCTTCAGTGTGCGTACAGCCTAAAGTAAAGCTTTTAAGCACTCGAGTCGCAATTACACTTGTACGCTAAAAATTCACACCGACCGCGTTTTCGTCGGACTCGATTCGAACAAAAGTTTTCACGATCTATCGAAATGAGGCTTTTGGGTCCTTTGCGTTTTTGAACCGAAATAAAGTAGGTACGCAGGCGTTCAACGGATATGGCCACCTTTCCGGTAGGTATCTAAGTAGGTAGGGAACCTTTTTAACCCTCTGTAGACAATTTATTGTAGTTACCAATACTTTATCTATGGTAATACCACAGCCTTATGTCTTTATATCTACTGTGATAATACCTACTAAACATCCTATCTATAACATCCTAATGTAATGGTATATTAGGATGTTTAGTAGGTATTATCGTACGTAGTGATATAATAGTCTCTAAACTTACTAAATTCCAAATCCATTGTGTGCACGAGTAGAGGCTCTACTATGCGCACTTTGAACTTTTTACCACACTTGTGGTTTCAGCACCACCATACCTCGACCGACATTTTGTATTGTAAAAGTGACAGTTTTGACATTTGAACGATACGATGTCGATACGATAGTGGGTCACGGTTGCCACCAAATTGCAGGATGGCCAAGAAAGAACCTATGACACGCTTGAAGCCTATTATTTCGATGCCGCTAATAGTACCTGTATCTACAGACTGTAGAATCGAGGCATACCGTTGCTAAGAATAGGTAGGTTACATACACCACGAAGTGCCTAGCTAAGACGTACCCCAAACTAAATTGAGTCGGTCGGATTAGGCAAAATATGTAGTCGATGGGCAAAACAGAAGCATTGATATATCTCCCAGGTTTAGGTTGGTTAAGTGCTCAGTTCGTATGCACTTAGTTGCAAAATTTGGGCACATGTGCGCGGGCACGTCTGCTAACTTAGAATGTTTTAGAATGCGCTCTCGTTCGGCTAGAAATGGGCTGAAAGGCTGAAACGCTCAACTTCGTATCGCGTATTATGGATCGCGGCTTCCATAAACAGTTTACCTACGTTGCATTATCTATGAGGACCTTACTTCAGAAGTAAGTTTACGATGAAAGGTCGCATTGTATCAAAATACTGATACATACGTACCTGCCTACTTAGTCATTTTTGAGATTGTAAGTATTCATTAAAGATTTGGCCTTTTCTACGAAGTACGAGTAGGTATAATCCTATATGTAAATCTACATACTTAGTAGATTACATACAACCTACGTTATGATTAATTGGGCGATGAAGTCCGGCTGATTATAGTGGTTATGGTGATGATGACATTATAATAGTACCTACCTACAGTATCCCGCAACACACGATCCCATTTTCAGCATCAGCTTCACCAAGCGATATTTTCACATAATGTGCTCGACTCGGCGACCGTTATCTGCGAAGATTTATCTTGATGGTTACGAAAGAAGCTGAAACTTTTACACTTACGTATTCATATGTAGCTTGCGAAAAGATTGATAGGCAAGGTAGGTATCTACTTATTTTGTACAATATTATAAATCCGAAAGTTTGCGAGGATGTTTGTGGCTTAATCACGCCCAAACGATCAAACAGATTTGGATGAAACTTGGAATATACATAGGTACCACGCGAGCGAAACCACGGCCGCAAAGTACCTAGATACAAAAATGTTGAAAGAGAAGGTAGTTTTATATAAATTTATTGTGATAGGTGAAAGTTTTGACTTTTTGTATGAGCTGAGTCTACCCGGATAAGACGGAACAAGTGATAAAACTGCATTATCTTGAAAACCATTAAATTTAAAAATAAAATGTCTGTTATTTACTTAGCTAGTATGATTATCTAACGAATTATATAAAAATAAACTGTTTAGCTATTCATAGTTTTAATTAAAAACGAAAATAGTGTTTTTGAAGAGACAACTTTGTAAAATAAATGTATCGAGAAAAGTTTCACCAAACGTGTTTCTGTCTGTAATTTATCTACATTATATCCATAAGTTATCTGTGTCATAAAAAAACAAAACTGTATGTTTTGCAGTTATTGAGAAAAAACGATTCTGCATTCATCAAAAACATTTATTACTCGTCTTAAAACCGCCACCTATCTATATTTTCGAGAAATATTTCTGAAACTATGAAGATGTTAAGAGCTATTATACCTACCTAGGTACTTAGTGTTTATAGTTGTAGCAGAAGGCTTTACCTACCCTCACTTCCATAAGCTTAGCTAGCTCAACTTTAGGTACCTACTTATTTATTACTCTACCTAAGTAGCTAGTAAGTAGTTGTAGGATTAGTTTCTGCTCAGGGCTATACGCAAACAATGATCTCTATTATGTACCTTTAGGTACCTGCATAAATTATGGTAGGTAATTATGCTGTTTACCTACGATATATCTACGATAACTGAATGACTAACCTAGGTAGGTAACTACATTAAAATCGTTACCATAGCATAACCGTGCTACGAAAGTGAGGGAAATGTCTGTCTACGCTCCCGAGTAGAAGATTTACAAATACCTACCCATGAGTGAGGTGTTCTGTCGGAAAAGTAATCGCGTTTCTACCACTATTGTAGGTACGTTCAAACACTCATGGCCGAGACGGTATCATAAATCATCGTTTGCTAGTGTTGGGCACGTGTCCAAGGCATTATCGATATTTCAGGTATCTAGCCGTTTTGGTTGGCAAACAACTGTTGTGTCCGCAGTGGCGGAAGGGATCGTGTTTCTTTTCTGGAACGTTCATTAGGGTTTGTTTAGGTGTTGTTATTATGTATTTGAGGTCATCAGCGCTTTATTATATCAGTTATAAAACAAAATTATTAATTGTCCTATATCATTTGTCATTTCAATTACTTACATCATTTTATTTTATCGACCCTTTCATCGAAACGAGCATGGACCAACACTAGAGGCGTTATAAGACTCTCCATAAAGGCAAGGAGTGCGAGCGAGTTAGACCCATCTTCCGCAATACTCTCACGTTTTATTGCCTCATCGGCCAAGAGTTTTTAAACGGACTATAGAAGTTACATTACTACCACTAATGCTCGTCTAATATAGTCGGTACCTACTCTAGTGTGAATTAATCGAATCACTACAAACGTTCCGGTACAGTGGCACCTGCAAAATAATAAATAACGTCGTTGGAATTTGTTGTCGCTCTCGTCATAGCACGTACGGTCAGTCTAACATCATGACTAGAAATCTGAAATAAGTACATACAAAGAATAGGTACTGATTTTGCATGTACCAGCACGGTTACAGTCATGATATGATATTAAAGGATATTTGTCTAGCTTAGAATAATTAGAATGCAAAAAACGTTGATTGGTTACTGAAGAACAATCATAATTGTTTAAATTATCTAAAAGGGTTAAAGCCTCGAAGACCTTTCTAATCTACCCCGAACCACCACAACTACTAGTTGCCATTTCCGTCTGACACACTTTCTTTGGACACTAGATAAGTAGGTACATACTCGCTTGTATCGTGTCTATTTTACACTTCCTGTCTGAAAAGGTAACCTGGCATTAGTTGTTCCATAAACAGATAGGACGAAACGGCGAAACCCCTGGCCCTGTCGTCCGTAGCTTACATCGAACTTGCAAATATATAGTTATACCCATACCATACAGTAGATCCCTTCCGTATCCTTAAAACTCGAGTGAATTAGTTACTTGCCTCTATAGACCATAACAGCTAGGTAATCGTAATTACTCCGAAGTTCAGAACTAAGATAGTTTAAATTGTAATGTACTTTCCAACGTACCAAGTTCGGGTCCACCATCACTTAAACTGGAACAGTAAATGTTCGTAAACAAGTCCAAAGTTGTGTGGGTAAGTTTTGGTGTCTTGGTGTTTCGCACGCTATTCTGAATTTGTGAGTATTAATAGCTAAGTGAATCGGAAACACAAACAGAGGACATTTAATGAACTACTCAGATATTTTAATACCTCCGCTAGAATGAAGGAGAATCTGGTAGGTACCTCCCTACTTGAAAACTTTCAGGTTTTAGAAAAGTACAACTTTTACTTCAATTACCTAGGTTCAATAGGTAGGTAGGTACTTGTGGTTTACTTTAACTTGACTTTACTTAGTTTTATTTTATTTCGAACTGCATAAAGTAGTACCTATATAGAGCTGTTCAAATATACACAGAAGAAAACAATGCGTAACAAAATTATAATTTCATTCTATAAGAATTTGTCACAAGGAAATAATGGTATACAAAAGTTAAATAAGCGAAACTGAATATTACCAACAGCAACGCAAAAACGTTCGCCTCATTCAGTACAGCCATCACGAAGCAGAATATAAAGAACGGGGTGATGAACAAGCCGTGGAGCACTAGATGCCATATGTAAATCAATATCAACACTTCATCTTCGAAAAAAACTCCAAACAACAGTAAAACACTTGCAATAAACAGTAACACACACAGAACGAAGAAGAAGTATATAGCGTAGAGAGACACACGCTCCCCTAAGCCCAGATCTTTGATTCCAGAAGCCAGTATCATCAGCAGAATAAGCAGGACGATTAGCGGCACCAAACTCGAAAAGGCTATAAATAGGCAACCTCTCCGCAGGTTAAAATGCCAGCAACAACGCGGCACTTCGCAACAGTCGTCCAATATACCCATGATTTCGTTTCACCAAATATTAATAGGGTTTGTAGTAATGCATGTTGATAAAATGTACAAAAACAATATCAAAACAGCTCCAAATTAAAGAAAGACATTGCCAATTCTTCAATCTAATAACAGAGGGGGGGGGGAGAGAACATTATGGTAAGATTATGGAAAGCAGGATTCTCCAAAAAGGTTCTTATATCTTTAGACCACAGTGCGGCAAATCATTCTACATTACCAATTTCCCACGCGAGAGCGAGAGCGCAATTGTTCGTTGATTTCCAGTGCGGAATCGGACGCAGCTTTAGATAATTGATAGACAGAACTAGCTCACTACCTGCAGGCTTAGCATGAATTGTGCACCCGAGAAAGAGTTTTGTCTATAGACGAGTAGACAAAACACGATAAAACAGTCCTATCGTGTTAAGCATGGCAACAAAAACCAGAGTCAAATAAAAAAACAATTTTCTGCACCTAAACTTAAAATTCACGACCACAGCGAAATAATGTAGATTTAACATTCATGATCTCAATTGTTGTCGAACCGAATTTAATTTACATTCCAATCCTATGAAATATAAAGTGAAATAAAATTCAGAGAAAATGAAATAAAACGAAATACACGTAACATAACATTGAACTTTTATAATAAGTTAAATTCCTTAGTTGCCTACATAAACATTATTCTCACTCAACCCTACCTGCTAGGTTTTTGTTTCGTTCGCAACTGTAAGTCTAACACAACGATTTTGCTGAAAACTTGAACTAAGTCAGTTCTTACACTCGACTTGATTTGTTGCAAACGGCCGCCTCCAGCCCCCGCTATAAGTTTAACTATTCTCTCTGAAGGGGCCTCAACAATAACAGAACAAACGATTTTATTATCCTCAACATTCTCCTCATAATATTCTAGGTCGATCTTCAGATTGTATGGTATTTCTTGGGGGAGAAAGTCGAGGAACTTGGCTCTTACTGCCTCTGTTATAATAGTCTCGGGCGTCTGGTCAGTGATATCTGCGGGTGCATAGTGATAGGCCGCCGGTTTTGCGTTGCACATTAGGTATTGCTGGAACAATAACGTGATAATAAATTCTTGCTACAATATACTTCAAAATGTATAATAATTTAATTATGGATACAATAGAAGTTTGAGAGATAAAGTTGCTGTAAGTATTCGTTTATTTTGAATACTAAACCGCACGAACGCGACGATACGGAACAAAGTCCAAGCTGGTTTAAATGTAGAGACTGTAGCACTACTAGCACTATTTGGAGTGAGGATGTCTATGTTTAGTCTAGGCATAGGCAGTTATCGAAGGCTCGCAACCACTTGTTAACAATAAATAAGTCTGTCAGTCTGTCGGTCTGTGACATTATCACGGCCAAACCGCACTGTGCCGATTGTAATGAAATTGCATATAGAGAAAGTTTAAAGTTTTGCAACGGTCATAGGCTACTTTTTATCTAAATAAATAAATAAATAAATATTGGTGGATATTACCACACAGCGTCATCTAGCCCCAAACTAAGCAAAGCTTGTACTATGAGAACTAGATAACTGATAGAATACTTATATCCTTTTTTTTTGTAAATAAATACATATGATACATAATAACACCATACATAATCTACTTTATATTTTCTTTAGATTTTCAGGAATTTCAATGTTTTACGATAAAATCGTCCAAAATCGGTTTACTGAATCTACGCGAACGACATCGTGGATAAAAGCTAGTAAACAATAAATGGCCAAGTCGGCCCACGAAAAATGTTCCGAAATCAGTAGGTTGGTTTAGTGATGTACTTTACAAATTTCGATCACAAACTCGTATATATGTCTTCTTCTAACTTAAGAGCTGTGCTCTTGTCGGTGTAATTGATGCAGCTCTCTCCATCTATTTCTCTCCAGTGCCGTCTCTTTAACTTCCTTATACGACACGACAGCTATTTTCTCCTTTATCTGGCTCATGTAGCTTATTCGTGGCCTTATATGTATATTACAAATAAGCTACGAGTAGTAAAGCTTACTTAGCTATTATAATTATTCTTGTAATTTCGCTACTATACTACACTTTTCATGTATGGGCTTAACCAGTATAGGGGGGGACATTGAAGACCAACAAAAATAACTACTTCAAAGCTTCTGTATCGAAAAAGTGTTGATAAAAACTTAAATACCTTAAACCTTACATTATTGAAAGCTAAAAAAAATTCAAATGAAAATAGTGAGTCCCAATATGATTTATATGAATATGAAAATATGATTTATCAAAGTTTATAAAATATCAAGCGAACAAAGATACAGGGGTAAACTAATTTATAATCAAACTTACTTTGATATCCTGGACTCCATCACCATTCAGAGCTGAGACAAGGAATACATCAGAGAATTGGCTGTATCCTTTTTCGAGTCTACTCTTTCTGTCCACCCCTGGCATGGGGTTGCCAGCTATGTGACCATTGCATAGGTTCCTTATTATTGAGAGTATCTGGGATTTGCTTTTTAATTTGTCTACCTGTAAAAATAAATATTACTCAACTTTGATTACAAATAACTCTAATATCCTCACTATGTTTTCAGTCACCATAGTAAGAATGTGTTAACTCAATTATATTTTATATATGAAAATCCATTGATGCACGGCCGGATTCAAACCCACATTTGTTGGAAATAAATGTGGGTTTGAATCTGGTTGTCCACCAGGACAACAGCTTACTCAAAAAATAGCATCTCTAGTTGCTCGCCCGGAATTAGAACCCCGACATCTTTCAGAATGAAAGTCGACATACCTCCCACTCAGCCAAGATTACTATTTTAATAGAGATATGTGAAACTATCATGCTCCTCACCTTATTAATTACTAAGAAACTAGGAGTATCTTCAAACACTTTCAGCATGTTGGTAACATCCTGATGCAATGTGTCTTTAGTGTGTCGGTTAGAGACGTCATGCACCACACCAATGACATTTGCACATCTGAGGCCCTTTTGACAAGCTCCGATCATGGTGTCTGGCAAATTATACCTAAAATGTTATAAATCATATTTTAAATTTGTCTTAAACCATATGTTTTAAAATATCAAATGCTTAACTTAGGCCTTTAATATAGATTCCCAGCAGGTCTAGCTTGATACCTCAAAAAATTGACATCTACAAAAGAATAGACAAGACTTACATTTGGACAAAGAAAATAACATCCTAGATGTGAAATTTTGGTCCAGATAAGTTAAGAAACTACTTTTTTTTGTTTATTCTTGCCTATACCACACTCTAAAAGTAGAAAAATCAATGCTTTTTACAAAAAAAAAGACGTGTGGCACTCGGAGACTGCCGCGGTAAAGCTATTGCATAACATTTTTTATCAACTTATGTATTTATAATTATTTATTTATTTATTTTATTTATCCTTTTTTCCTTTGTTTTTCTTTGATATTCAACTTTTTGAGCGTGGTGACCGATAAGAAAAGAAAAAGAAAAAAACAAATTTTTTTTTTTTTTTTTTACATCCCTAGATTGCGGGGGAAGAGGGGGATTAGGCATGCGCAGTAACGCCGATACAACCAATGCCACCTATTGGCGAGTTGCTAAACTAAAGAGACAAGCGTGATATTTCAAAAATTCATTAAAAGTTCTGCTATTCATCGATAGATGTCAAAATCTTTAACCTACCTATTTACCTAACTACGTAGTTAGCATTCCACACGTAACAGGTTGCAAGCCCGTCGTCGCTTTCAAGAATACTAACAGGTTTCCTCACGATGTTTTCCTTCACCGTTATAAGCACGTGTAACGCGCATATACATTTTTCGAACAGAAATATCCATTGATGCACGGCCAGGATTCGATATTTACCTAACTACATGAATTCAATAATTCAATTTCAAACTTTTTAGTCGATCATGTCTGTGAAGTACCACCTATTTACCGATAGTGGTAAAATAGCGCCACCTGCCAGCGGAATTGCGAACCTCTCAAACCCCGAGCTTTCGCATGAGACCGCGAAAAGCACCTATAATAACGTAGTATCATCAAATGAAACTAGATGGCGCTGGAATACGAAAATCACTCTAAGCAGGCATGACATGAGTCATAGGGATGTAATATTGATTGAAAAAAATCTTTTAATTAATAATCGATTTTTTGACCCTACAAATAAATCGATTTTCCAAAAAATCGAATTATATGGTTCGGATCGCTTTCGGAGAGACGATCGATGGGTCGGTTCCCGTTTGTGAAGCGACTATTGGTCGGATCACGTTCGGAAAAACGATCAATGGTTCGGTTTGCGTTCGGAGACAAGACCGATGAGTCGGTTTCCGTTTGGGAGGCGACTATATGTAGGTTCACGTCCGGGAAAATGGCCAACGAACGATTCGGTTCGCGTTCGGAAAACTTAGTTTACAAAAATCGATTTATATGTGTAATTTACATAATCGATTTTTTGAAATCCAAAAAGAGAAATCTCTAACACACACTCACGCAAAATTTTCGTTACGAAATTTCTGGATTCGGTCTCCACGCTCAAGGCCCGCGATAGAAGCTATGCAATAGCTTAAAAATATGTTCTTTTCTAAACTTCTGTAAAAGATGATAAAAGATCTCTATGAGATCTTTTAAAGATCACCAATAACTTATATTACAGTATAGTCAATAGACCTAGGCTGAAGTTAGATTACACATGGACTAAATTTGATTACCTAGTAATTTGTTTATACTGGCAAACGTAAACATTGACCTAAAATTGTATATTGAAAGGTTGTATCAGTCTATTACTTCCGAAATGATTACCTATACACAAGTATTGTTATTCAAGTAAAAATAATAAACCTAATTCATATACATACAAGTACAACTTACTTCTTTTGTTCAAAGTCAGTCACCACACCAGGAGTATCCAAGAATATAATTTGTGTGTCATCTTTGTAGCACATAGCCCTAATCATTTTAGTGGTGGTGTGAACTTTGTTTGATGCTGCACATATCTGAGAAAAAATATATATTTGGAATGTCACAGCTGGCTTTGAATCCTCGCTAAAATCATAAATAAAGTAAATCTTATTCAGTAAACACAAAGTTCTTTGCATAACAAAATTAATGTTTTCAGGTTATGTGTGCAAAACTTTAAACAATCAACACTTACATTTCTTTCGACGATTTTATTAATCAAGGTACTTTTTCCTGAATTAGGAGCTCCTATGATTGCAACATTGACCACTTTTCCCACATTCTTGTTCGCATTTTCTGCTGGTTGTGATGAATAGAATACGGCTTTCAGAAAACGTGGCTTAGAGTAGGTAAAGCGTATGACGCTTAACATTAAAGTAGACATCATTCGCTAGCCAAAAGTTATCAGATTAAAATATATTGTTTCTTCGACTTTTCTCATGCAATTTGCATTATAAAAACTTGCTAAAATGCGAGAATCAATTTCGTTTCGTCTATTTTGTAAACAAATCTGGCTGACTGACAGTTGACTGACATGACACTGACTTCTATTTTTTTCACAGATTCGATATTTTTCTAGTGATGGGCCAGAAAACTTATTATAGATTCCATAGACTATTCAAAAAATGGTGGTGTGTGCGAGTTTTATTTGCAACCCGTGGTTGGTATTACCAAACTAAATTAATTTACTCAAAAAGATGTAAAAAAATAATTGATTCCGAGAATATTTACATTTAATGTTGAAAATAAACTTTGAGAGCATAGTATTGACTTGCTAACATTTTATTTGTTATATTTAAAACAACGGTAATAACATAAAAAGTGTAGATAAAAATTAAAAGTTGTGTTATTTTTTCACGAAAGTCGTGGAAAATTTAAGTTTCCGTTTAAGCTTTGCAACACTCTAGTCACCCACTCGCGCCACAAGAGCCTACTTACTTACTTACTACATAGTAGCAGAATTCGCGAAAAAAAATATTTTTGTGGTTTAGGTCACAAACTTTGAATATTATTTATTTTTATAGTGCAGCTTGTAAATCGCCGGTATGATTTTACTCAGGTAAGTGTTACGATAACTATTCTACTCGTTTAGTGCTTTTATTTAGCATGAACTAAGTTGTTTTGAAGAATGCTGCTAAAGTCCTAAAATTATTTTTTACTAAAAGTAGTGAACTATAAATAGCTGAATAACTTCCATTTATTTTTCCTAATTAGTCACACTTTAGGAAGTACTACTTTTTTCAAGTTTGAACTTTATTATCATCCATGAAATATTTATTCCAGAAATGTCAGAGATAAAGTATAAAAATCAAATATTGGCTGCAATTGATCACTTGCGTTCAAGAAAATCAAGGCCCGATGTAAATAGAATCTGTAAGTTTATGCTGAAGTGCTACAAAGTTTCCTCTAAAGAAACTAAAGCAGATCTAAAGCGGTGCCTAAAGGAAAAAAGTGTTTATAAAGTTGATTACAAAGATAATGTAAGTTATAGAAACGCTGCTAAGTGGAGAACGCGGTCAAAGCATAATAACGGTGAGTTTAATATATTCGGATTTTGCCTATCTTTATTCTCTTTTGTGTTTTACTTTTCTTTTTATCTTTTTTCAGAAATGTCTTCCGCTATCTCAACAAGTGAGCGCAGAGTTATAACAACTGCAATAGCAACCCTCATCTATGAAGATCAAAGTTATTTAGAAAATGGCATTGCATTTGAAGAGCTTGTCAAAGCAGCAATATTGCAGGAATCAAAATACCCCAAAAAACATTTAGAATTGATAATCAACAAGGAGTTAGCCTCGGGAAGCCTGATCAAGTTACCTAATGGAAATTTAGCTCTGGGCCCTGCTGATAATGATGGGGACAGTTCGGACAGTCTCAAGTTTGAATATAATGATAATGTTACTAAGGTATGAATATTACACTAATATTTAATAATTGGGTGTTTATTTTTGCTTGGTAAGGAAATATGTATAAAATACTTCATACATTAATTAAACATTTTGCCTTGTATAATTTCAGATGACTTCATCAGCCAACTCATCATGTAGATCATCTCCACAAAGAATGAGGGGGAGGCCAAAAAAACGTGGAGGTGGCCCCTTACACAATATTGGTCCAAGCAGCATGACCACGCGAAATGCTGGTGTACGCGTTGGTGAAAGAAGAAAAATGGCCAAAAAAGTATTTGATCCTTCTGACAACAATGTTCCGAGCAAAAGGAAAAGGGGACGACCCGTAGGATCTTTGAATAAAAGCACAATAAAGAAAAGGTTAATGGGATCGGGACATTCTATCACACCAACAAAACTTGATAAAGAAGGTACACCATCTGAAAGCCAAATGTCATTTGATGGTAGTGCTGATGAATTGGATCTGGATTCACCACAGGAAACATCTGGAGGTGTATGTTCTGTGTGCCTTGTGCAGAAACCAAGAGGCTCAAACGACAGGCTACTAGAATGTAGGGACTGTAACAACAAAGCTCATTTGAGTTGTCTCCAATCTGGATCGGGGATTTTGAAGCCAAGGCCTGATAATACTTGGCAATGTCCACATTGCAAGACTTGTGTTATCTGCTGTGAAACAAATGATGCTGTGAGTATAAGAATAAATAAGTAAATAAATATCGGTGGAAAATTGACACAGCAGTGTCAAGCCCTAAATTAAGCAACGCTTAAGTATATAATAAGAACTAACTGAATAGAACTAACTAACTAACTGATAGAATACTTAATATACTTTTTATTTGTAAATACATACACAAGAAGAACAAACATCTATGTTCATCACACAAATATATGTATACTAGCTGCCCCAACAGATGTTGTCCTGTCAATTGTCAATAATCCCACAGAAAAAAGCACTTTCCGTTCTTCCCGATCTTTACGCCATCCTTATCACTTAGGGGTATGAAAAATAGATAGTATCCGATTCTCAGACCTACTGAATATGCATGTAAAATTTGGTAAAAATCGGTAAAGCCGTTTCGGAGGAGTAAGATAACTAACATTGTGACACGAGAATTTTATATATAAGATAATAAAGTACTGGGTGAGGATCAAACCCATAACCAACAGCTACCAACTGAGCTGTGAGGCCAATCAGAATAACAAACCACTTTTACCATTTCAAAAGTAACTTATTCTTGTGCAAAGTTTTATTGTTTTTTTTTTTTCAGGGTATACTGACTGTATGCAGTATCTGCTCAGATGCCTACCATGCCCTTTGTCATAACCCAAGGATACCTGAAAGATTAAAGGCATGGGACCAGTGGGAATGCAACAACTGTTTAGATACACGTCCCACAGTTGTAGGGTCACCTGCTATTATACCTGCTGTTGAGTACTCCAATTCACCAACTATTGACCCATTTCTTAAGCCCCATGAGCTAGATAGAGCACCATCAAAAATAGGAGAGGAGACCCCAATAGATCCTACTATACCTGATATAATCAACTGGACTACTGATGATGTTTATGAGTACTTCTTAAAAGATCATCCAGAGGCTGCTCCTATACTGAGAGACCAGGTAATAATTAATTATTTGCCACCATATCTATACTTCTATACCAATATTATAAATGCGAAAGTAACTGTCTGTCTGTCTATGACGTTATCTCGGCCATACAGCTGGGCCGATTGTGATGAAATTATATAGACATAGTTAACGGTCTTGGGACATACTAAGGTACTTCTTCTTCTTCTTCTTCTAACTTAAGAGCTGTGCTCTTGTCGGTGTAATTGATGCAGCTCTCTCCATCTATTTCTCTCCAGTGCCGTCTCTTTAACTTCCTTATACGACACGACAGCTATTTTCTCCTTTATCTGGCTCATGTAGCTTATTCGTGGCCTTCCTCTTCCTCTCTTCCCTTCAATCTTCCCTTCCATTATAGTCTTTATAAAACTGTCGTGCCGTATAAGGTGGCCAACCATCTTCCCTCTTCTGTTCTCAATCGTTGTTAATAGGATCCTTTTTTCCTGTATTCTACGTAAAACCTCTATATTTGTAATTCGTCATAAATCTATTACTTGAATCTACGCGGACGAAGTCGCGGGTAAATGCTGGTTCGTAATAGTTCTAATAAACCTCCAAAAGCTAAAATGGCTGACGCATTTATTGTCATCTATTTAAAAGTGACTATGACAAGAGTCCTACTATTCTATTAAAAAATTAATAAAACTTTTGTTTGTGGTTCTTTTATCATGTCCTAATGGCTTAACAGATTTGGGTGTAACTTATATTCATAATATATATACATATAAATTACGCGTCACGTTGTTTGTCCGCCGCGATGGACTCCTAAACTACATAACCGATTTTAATCAAACTCTGCACACAGTGTGCAGTTTGATCCAACATGAAAGATAGGATAGCTTACATCTCAATTTATAGTCGCAATATTATTTTATTGCAAATTTGTTTATACAGTCACGATTATCTGTTAGCTCCAAAAGATTCTAACAGATGGCGATATCTGTTGACACAGCAACGCGTGGCCGGGTCTGCTAGTAATAGATAATCCTGCTAAACTAGCATTACTACCCATTTATTTGACTAAGGGCCGATTTTTCAATCATCAGATAAGGGCCAACTGTTGAATAAATTTGACATATCGTATGGAAAATTGCAATTTTATTCCACAGTTAACACTTATCTGATGATTGAAAAATCGGCCCTAAGCTGTGAGCATTTGCAGTCTTTTTAGTTAAGTTAATAAATAAAATACCTTCTTATTTTTCAGGAGTTTGATGGCCAAGCTTTGAGTATGGCAACAAGAGGTGACATAGTAAAAGGTCTAGGATTAGCACTTGGACCAGCTTTGGCGCTTTATCGTATTGTAGTGAAACTACAAACTAGAAAAGATGATTGGACAATGTGTTGGGGATAACATTTGCTTTTACCTTTATTTTAAGGTAAAATTGGCATTACAATGTAAATAATTTAAGTTGTCAATTAATCTGTCTATGTAGGTAATAACTAAATAGATAGATAGATAGATAGTTCATTGTTTTTTACTTTTGTATTGAAAGTACAATATGTTAACTAAAATTTATATTACATTCTAGTATGTACAATAATGTCATTTTCATAGAAAAAAAATTAAAAGTTGGTATAAAATAAATATAAATTTATTATGTATTTTAATTTAACCAGTTACATTTATATACTTGGTAATTCAAAACATTAACAAATTTCTATTGAGATTTATTTTTTTTGAGCTCACAGACAGCAAAACACATAAATACCTACTCTAGGTACAAAATACTTTGAAATATACTAACCTAAGTACTTACAAAATAAATTATTGTATAAATAAAAAACATTTTCTTAAATTAAGCTTGAAATTCGTGTAAATACTCATTATACTTTGTTCAACAGCCATTGGACTAGTTAATACTGAACTATGGAAGTAGGTACTTCAGTCACGGTTCAACTCTTGGTTCATCATTGTGATGGTCATAGTGCTTCATGTAAGACATGAATACATTGAATACCATTGTTGCTAAGTTAATATACACTACTCTGTAATGTGTAGGCAAATAGTAGAAGTTTACTATTTGAACTGGAGGCCAGAACAACCAGTCACCCTGCAACAGAAGATCATCATTATACAAAGTGTCCCAAATATTGTGTCACATGAAAGTCCAGAGATAGAGCATTTATACCCAAGTTAAAAGTAAATGAATAAATATGCAGGTTGTCTCACCATCACAACATATTTGAATTTTTCTCTAATTTCCTTGTTGCTCTCTGCAATTGTTTTATGTTCTAAGGCACCCATTCCATAGAAAAAGAATAGAATGGTGGCAGGTGATGCAACTAGTTGATCGCATAATACTTTAGTAAAGATTGTCTTTGCATTTGTTTTTGGTAACAGTTTATCCAAATGTATATAATAGTAATGATGCATTGGACCCATAAGTGTCCCAATGATAAACATTCTGCCTGCAAATTAAATTTTTACTAATGAAACTAAATCTGATAAAGTAGGTAAACATTGACTGTAACGTAAGGCTTAAAATAAATTGTAACAAGGCCATACAGCTATTTAACATACCTGTCCGTGCCCAATCATATCTTTTTGGAATAAGTTTGGATTGATATTCAAATTCCTGTTGTACTAAATCACCTATGGCCATAAAACCACCAGAAGTGATACTGTTAGTTAGTAAAAGATTTTGTTTGAAAAAGAAGTTTACTCCTCGGCGAAATATTGAATTGTTTCTACTGTGGTACTTCACTGGGCTCTTAGTTATCGTTTTACTATATTTTAGACAGCACAAAGCAAACATGGTTATCTGGTTATGGTTATCTCCTGAAATAATAAAAAAAAACATTTGACCATGAAATTTTGTAAGAAATATAATTAGCTATTTTACTGATATACCTGTTGTTGAAATACTATACAGCTCCAAGAAACCACAAAATATATCAATCAAATTATTAACCGCAAACAAATTGTATTTTCCGCCCAAACTCGGGTCCGTCTGTCGTTCAATCACTCACATTCACATTCGCCAGAGATGGGCACTTACCCGGTAAAAATAATTTTTACCCATTCATTCCTATTTATACCCATTTATACCGGGTAAAAATGATTACATCTTTTTTTTTTACTTTTTTGACACTTATCTAATTAAGGATCACGATTTTCATATTTTCATTAGTTTAGATCTTTCGAAGATGTCTAGTGGGGGTAGTCAGAGGCACGTCCAAACATTATATTTGGTACATGCCCACATTTTGCAGTAGTTAGCATTCCAAACGTGACAGGTTGCAAGCCCATCGCCGCTTATAAGAATACTAACTGGTTAATACTAATTAATTATGGTGTTTTCTGGTTATTTTTTAATTTGGATTATAATTATTCAGACTTTAGTAAAGAAATAAGAGCGGTCGTTTTTAGGAATTTTAAGTTTAGCGTGGAGACAACAGAATCTCCACCAAATTAAACAAAATTAAACTTAATACAAATTCCATAAAATATTACCGAAATTCTATCTATTTTGATTATTCATATTATACATGGTTGTGTAGATTGTTTGTCCTGCCTCTTTGACGTGTAATCTATAAAAAACCGGCCAAGTGCGAGTCGGACTCACGCACGAAGGGTACGTACTATTATCAAGGTAAAAGGTAAAATCATTTATCAAAAAAGGTAGACCCCAAGCCGTGTTTGTTGCCTGATTCTTCTAGGCTTGGTCGCGTGGAATCGGCGTAGCTTCACCTAGTTCCTAAGACGTTTCAAAGTGATCCTTGTGATTTTATTGAAATAAATGATTTTTGAATTTGAATTTTATCAAAACGGCAAAAAATCACGTTTGTTGTACGGAAGTCCCACTTAAATATTTATTATATGCTGTTTTTAGAGAAATACATCATCTGTGAAAATTTCAACAGTCTAGCTATCACGGTTCATGAGATACAGCCCTGTGACAGACAGACGGAGAGAGAGACGGAGAGAGAGACGGAGAGAGAGACGGACAGACAGACGGACAGACAGACAGACGGACAGAGAGACGGACAGACAGACGGACAGACAGACAGACGGACAGAGAGACAGACGGACAGAGAGACGGAAAGACAGACAGACGGACAGACAGACGGATAGACAGTCGGACAGACAGACGGACAGGCAGACGGACAGACAGACCTGCAGACAGACAGACGGACAGACAGACGGACAGACAGACGGACAGACAGACAGACGGACAGACAGACCTGCAGACAGACAGACGGACAGACAGACGGACAGACAGACAGACGGACAGACAGACGGGCAGACAGACGGACGGACAGATGGGCGATGGGCTTGCAACCTGTCACGTTTGGAATGCTAACTACTGCAAAATGTGGGCATGTACCAAATATAATGTTTGGACGTGCCTCTGACTACCCCCACTAGACATTTTCGAAAGATCTAAACTAATGAAAATATGAAAATCGTGATCCATAATTAGTTAAGTGTCAAAAAAGTAAAAAAAAAGATGCAATCATTTTTACCCGATATAAATTGGGTATAAATAGGAATGAATGGGTATGAATGACGTCATTTTTACCCGATATAAATTGGGTATAAATAGGAATGAATGGGTAAGAATGATTGGGTATAAATAGGAATGAATGGGTAAGAATGACGTCATTCTTACCCATTCGTCATTCTTACCCATTCATTCCTATTTATACCCAATTTATATCGGGAAAAAATGATTGCATCTTTTTTTTTACTTTTTTGACACTTTCATTTCAAGAATACTAACAGGTTTCCTCACGATGTTTTCCTTCACAGTTATAAACACGTGTAACGCGCATATACATTTTTCAAACAGAAATATCCATTGATGCATGGCCAGGATTCGAACTCGAAATTAATTTGAAATTAATAATATCTACCTAGGTACTTATTTCTAACTACATGAATTCAATAATTCAATTTCAAACTTTTTAGTCGATCATGTGAACCTAGAGTCCTCGCCACCACTCATGTCCTGCGACGAAAACCAAAACTAAATTTGACAGCAACGCCATTTTATCTCATGTCAGAGTGCTCGATGAAATTAGCGTCCATGGTTTTTCCCAATATTTTCTTGAAATCTGCGTGAATATGTCGCGTAAAGTGGTGAAAAGTGCAGCTCGTGAAATGATTCATAAAGTAAAAGAGTTTTGTGAGTTAGAGCAGAGGAATAAAGACGTTTTGATCCCTTTAAATAATATACAAAAAAGAGTCGCTGCCATGACAGGTAAATTTTAGGGATACCAGAGTATAAGTTTTTTTCTAACAATAGGTAAAATATGACTAAATTAAAACACTAATTAAATTATTTTGTATTTTAGGTGTTTCAGAGAAAACGGTATCTCGAATTACGAAAGAAGGAAGAGTGGCAGCAAGCACTTCAAAAAGAATTGTAATATTTCAAAAATGATGGACTGGTAGATGAAGAAATAGAAAGATTCATAATTCATAATATCAACAGCCAGTGATAGCGACACTGATTCTGATCATGGCAGTGAATTTCAAGAGACAAGTGACAGCGATATGTCTGGAATGCAAGTAATAAATGATGAAGACCATAATTATTGTACAAAAATAATTTAATAAAATTTACCTATATCGTGAAACTAGGTTGATTTCATTGTTTTCCTACATAACTACACTACTATTACAAAGAGATAAAATTTCTAGTTTTATATTTTTGTTTGTACCGGATAAACTGAAAAAATATAGGACCAATTTAAAAAAATATTGAATCTATCAAAAGCTTCATTAGGAGCGAATAACATCACTGCATAGTATAACACAAAGTCTCTTCCGTTGTCTGTCTAAAATTATAATCGTAAGTACAATAAATAAAAATAAATAGAGATCCCACGAAAATAGCAATAATATAACCAAAGAAATAAAAAAATTGCCTATATTCTTCATTATTACAACTGTGCGAAGTCGAAGTGAACTGCTAGTAGTAAATAGTTTTAAAATGTAAACATTAGTTCACCCTCCCTTTTAGTGTAAGGGGTAAATTATGGCTATCTTACTGGCATCATTATAATGGGCGATTGCGACGCCGCGTCTAGCGGACTTGAGTGGTGGCGCGGACTCTATTTACCGACTTACTTTACCGATAGTGGTAAAATAGCGCCACCTGCCAGCGGAATTGCGAATCATTGGTTTACCTCTCAAACCCCGAGCGGTCGCATGAGACCGCGAAAACTACCTATAATAACGTAGTAACATCAAATGAAACTAGATGGCGCTAGAATGCGAAAATCACGTTTGTTGTCTTAAATATTTATTTTATTCTGATTTTAGTATTTGTTGTTAGAGCAGCAATAGAAATACATAATCTGTGAAAATTTCAACTGTCTAGCTATCATGGTTCACGAGATACAGCCCTGTGACAGACAGACAGACAGACGGACAGACGGACAGCGAAGTCTTAGTAATAGGGTTCCGATTTTACCCTTTGGGTACGGAACCCTAAAAAATGAACAAAGATCCATATCTCCAAATATAAGTAACAAACACTGATTGTTGCCGGTGTCTGCGAAACCAATGGCAAACATCGACCTACCTACACTTTAAAGTAGTTAAGCACGGTACATTTGGCCGATCTAAGTAATCGTGAAGATTATCGTATAGATTGCCTAGATCCACCGACCGTACTGTTACCGTACCGTAATGTAAATGATTTTTCACTTACCTTTTGTTATGGTTATACACAAATTCGCAATTCAACCAAACTAAAGTGATATTATTTACTGATAAATTATTTTTCACTGAAGATCATCGAAGTACACGTAAAGGGTGCGCGGGAACGCGCAATTTACTCGACCAGGTTTGCTAACCTGGTATAGGCATAAAAAAATACGTACCAAGTATGACGACACAGTTTGAACGCGTATATTGTACTTGAAAGTATTTTACAAAAAAAAAGATACTTCAGTGTTTTTCAACAAATTACCAATCCTAGGGGGGGGGGGGTGGAGAGTTGGTTCGCCTGAAACTAAATACTTTAAAGTATATTAAACCTGGTATTTGATGGAGGTGGTATTAATTAGACCTGGTACGTCAAAACACAAGTACGACCCACCTCTAACGTCTAGGTACTAAACAAAATGGCCGCAGTACAAGTACAACGCAATGCATCCCCCACCCACCCCATCTTCCCGTTAAACTTGTCTCTAGCCACTCAATCCCCAGCCGGAACGCCGGAACGTATGGCGCAGTGACGTCACAGCGCGAACGCCGGCATTCGCTTGGGGATTGACGGGCTAGTCTACTTTTGTCCAAAGTACTCGTACCTACCTACGCTCGACACAAAACAATATATTGAAATATGTTACCTAAACACTAAGTGCTTATATCGTCGGTTTAAAGGTAAAATTCATTAAGTGACATAATTGATCAAATTCATTAAATTCGTGAAACGGTCTCACCAGGGCAATATCTACAAAACAAAGCAGTTACAAAAGCAACCTAATAATCTAAAAATAAAATCAAACTCAATAGGATTGCATTTAAAACTATGAGCAAAATGCAATCTTTTGCAAAAAATAATTATTATCGCTTATAACTCCATACTAGTTTTTCGCATTTAATGAATTTTACCTCTAAACCGACGATATGATATACTACTTGTTTACGTTATTTTTAGATTACTTATTATAGATTAAACCTCAAAGTACCGATATAAATAATATTCCGATATAAATAAAATATAAATAATAAAATAACCGTTATAAATTGGGTATAAATAGGAATGAATGGGTAAGAATGACGTCATTTTTACCCGATATAAATTGGGTATAAATAGGAATGAATGGGTAAGAATGGTTGGGTATAAATAGGAATGAATGCTATTCCATTTATACCATTCTATCTATTCCATTCCTATTTATACCCAATTTATATCGGGTAAAAATTATTGCATCTTTTTTTTTTACTTTTTTGACACTTAACTAATTATGGATCACGCATCAGGCGCAGATGTCTAGTGGGGGTAGTCAGAGGCACGTCCAAACATTATATTTGGTACATGCCCACATTTTGCAGTAGTTAGCATTCAAAACGTGACAGGTTGCAAGCCCATCGCCCATCTGTCTGTCCGTTTGTCCGTCTGTCTTTCTGTCCGTCTGTCCGGCTGTCCGTCTGTCCGTCTGTCCGTCTGTCCGTGTGTCTGTCCGTCTGTCTGTCCGTCTGTCTGTCACAGGGCTGTATCTCATGAACCGTGATAGCTAGACTGTTGAAATTTTCACAGATGATGTATTTCTCTAAAAACAGCATATAATAAATATTTAAGTGGGACTTCCGTACAACAAACGTAATTTTTTTGCCATTTTGATAATAGTACGGAACCCTTCGTGCGTGAGTCCAACTCGCACTTGGCCGGTTTTTTATAGATTACACGTCAAAGTGGCAGGACAAACAATCTATACAACCATGCATAATATGAATAATCAAAATAGATAGAATTTCGATATTTTTTTATGGAATTTGTATTAAGTTAAATTTTTTTACATTGGTGGAGATTCTGTTGTCTCCACGCTAAACCTAAAATTCCTGAAAACGACCGCTCTTAGTTCTTTACGCTAAAGTCTGAATAATTATAATCCAAAGTAAAAAATAATAACAAGAAAACACAATAATTAATTAGTATTAACCAGTTAGTATTCTTATAAGCGGCGATGGGCTTGCAACCTGTCACGTTTGGAATGCTAACTACTGCAAAATATGGGCATGTACCAAATATAATGTTTGGACGTGCCTCTGACTACCCCCACTAGACATCTTCGAAAGATCTAAACTAATGAAAATATGAAAATCGTGATCCATAATTAGTTAAGTGTCAAAAAAGTAAAAAAAAAATGATTTTTACCGGGTAAGTGCCCATCTCTGCCAGAGATGGGCACTTACCCGGTAAAAATAATTTTTACCCATTCATTCCTATTTATACCCATTTATACCGGGTAAAAATGATTACATCTTTTTTTTTTACTTTTTTGACACTTATCTAATTATGGATCACGATTTTCATATTTTCATTAGTTTAGATCTTTCGAAGATGTCTAGTGGGGGTAGTCAGAGGCACGTCCAAACATTATATTTGGTACATGCCCACATTTTGCAGTAGTTAGCATTCCAAACGTGACAGGTTGCAAGCCCATCGCCGCTTATAAGAATACTAACTGGTTAATACTTATTAATTATGGTGTTTTCTTGTTATTTTTTAATTTGGATTATAATTATTCAGACTTTAGTAAAGAAATAAGAGCGGTCGTTTTTAGGAATTTTAAGTTTAGCGTGGAGACAACAGAATCTCCACCAACAATGTAACAAAATCAAACTTAATACAAATTCCATAAAATATTACCGAAATTCTATCTATTTTGATTATTCATAATATGCATGGTTGTGTAGATTGTTTGTCCTGCCTCTATGACGTGTAATCTATAAAAAACCGGCCAAGTGCGAGTTGTACTCACGCACGAAGGGTTCCGTACTATTATCAAAACGGCAAAAAATCACGTTTGTTGTACGGAAGTCCCACTTAAATATTTATTTTATGCTGTTTTTAGAGAAATACATCATCTGTGAAAATTTCAACAGTCTAGCTATCACGGTTCATGAGATACAGCCCTGTGACAGACAGACGGACAGACAGACGGACAGACAGACAGACGGACAGAGAGACGGACAGACAGACGGACAGACAGACAGACGGACAGAGAGACAGACGGACAGAGAGACGGACAGACAGACGGACAGACAGACAGACGGACAGACAGACGGATAGACAGTCGGACAGACAGTCGGACAGACAGACGGACAGGCAGACGGACAGACAGACGGACAGACAGACGGACGGACAGATGGGCGATGGGCTTGCAACCTGTCACGTTTGGAATGCTAACTACTGCAAAATGTGGGCATGTACCAAATATAATGTTTGGCCCTATAAATGTGCCTCTGACTACCCCCACTAGACATTTTCGAAAGATCTAAACTAATGAAAATATGAAAATCGTGATCCATAATTAGTTAAGTGTCAAAAAAGTAAAAAAAAGATGCAATCATTTTTACCCGATATAAATTGGGTATAAATAGGAATGAATGGGTAAGAATGACGTCATTTTTACCCGATATAAAATGGAATGAATGGGTAAGAATGAGAATGGGTAAGAATGACTTCATTCTTACCCATTCATTCCTATTTATACCCAATTTATATCGGGTAAAAATGATTGCATCTTTTTTTTAACTTTTTTGACACTTTCAAGAATACTAACAGGTTTCCTCACGATGTTTTCCTTCACAGTTATAAACACGTGTAACGCGCATATATACATTTTTCAAACAGAAATATCCATTGATGCATGGCCAGGATTCGAACTCGAAATTAATTTGAAATTAATAATATCTACCTAGGTACCTATTTCTAACTACATGAATTCAATAATTCAATTTCAAACTTTTTAGTCGATCATGTAAAGTACCACTTACTTTACCGATAGTGGTAAAATAGCGCCACCTGCCAGCGGAATTGCGAATCATTGTTTTACCTCTCAAACCCCGAGCGATCGCATGAGACCGCGAAAAGTACCTAATAATAACGTAGTAACATCAAATGAAACTAGATGGCGCTAGAATGCGAAAATCACGTTTGTTGTCTTAAATATTTATTTTATTCTGATTTTAGTATTTGTTGTTAGAGCAGCAATAGAAATACATAATCTGTGAAAATTTCTACTGTCTAGCTATCATGGTTCATGAGATACAGCCCTGTGACAGACAGACAGACAGACGGACAGACGGACAGCGAAGTCTTAGTAATAGGGTTCCGATTTTACCCTTTGGGTACGGAACCCTAAAAAATGAACAAAGATCCATATCTCCAAATATAAGTAACAAACACTGATTGTTGCCGGTGTCTGCGAAACCAATGGCAAACATCGACCTACCTACACTTTTAAGTAGTTAAGCACGGTACATTTGGCCGATCAAAGGTGCGGTCACATACGTGTCCATTCACTAGCGCGTTCAACGAGCACGGGCATGTGAACCGGTTGCTTTCTGAATTTGAACGTGAATTGCATTGAACCGATACGCTCTCCATTCAACGACCAATTCAACAATCAATTCAAACCACCGAGCTTGTGAACACGTTGATTTTGAATGAGCTCGTGAATCCGTCCGATCCATCGATTGTCGGTATTTCGACAAAACATCAAAGTGGAATTGCTTGGCGCTCGATGACAAATTAGGTAGGTACTGACCTCGGTTTTCAATCCGATGGTTATGGGTTCGAATCTCGACAGGTCAAGCGATGGCGTACTATTTTATACCTACCTTTATCTATGTAGGTAGATGTAGGAAATAGGAATACCTACAAGCAAAACACCTCCCTTCCTACTTACTAGCCATTATTATTATAATGCTGTAGCCAAATGTAATGTTTGGACGTGCCTCTGACTGACTCCTTTAGTATTTTTTTTGTGGATCTGAGATCTACCGTACTTAGTAACCCACCTACTTGGATTAAAGTCGTGATCCTAAGTATTTAATTTCATTTTTTAATAATTATTACCTACCTACTTCCTACCTACTTAGTACTTGGTATTAGCTAAAAATAAATGAAATAAAATATATAGTTAGGATCATGACTGCAATCCCTAAGAAGAAATCCTCTCAGATGTCCAGGCGCTTAGGGGGTAGCCAGAGGCATGTCCAAACATTGTATTAGGCATATGCCCTCATTTTCAAGTAGGTAGGTACCTACCTACTTATTTAGCATTCCATACGTGATACATATAGTTAGTTAGTTATAACTAATAATACGCGATGTACCTACCTACCTACTTATAAGTACTTAGGTAGGTAGGTGTATAATAATATATAAAATAATAACATGGGACTATGGGACTCTCATTAGAATCTATACTAATATTATAAATACTAACGTAGGTAACTGTCTGTCTGTAGGTACCAGCGTTGCCAGACTTCCCTATATATATATATTATATTATACTCATAATTTTATTACATTACTCAACACATAAGTAAAAAAACAAAACACCTCCTCCTTTTTTGAAGTCGGTTAAAAAAATTGCTTTGATCGGCACTCGGCACTCGTTTACACGCTTCGATTTGAACGCCGCGTTGAATGTTGAATTGCTTGGTGCTTTGAATGGCGAGGCCCGATCGCCTGTTCACACGCGGCTTGCTGCACGCCTAGATGAATGGACGTTTAAACGCGCGTGTGTGAACGTGCGCGGGAGCGCGCACGTACGTCTAGTAGAGGTGGTGCGTATTTACTCGACCAGGTTTGCAAACCTGGTATAGGCAATAGGCATAAAAAAATACGTACCAGGTATTACGACACAGTTTGAACGCGTATTTTGTACTAAAATACTCAAGTATTTCTGTACTTAAAAGTAATTTTGTACGTACTTCAGTGTTTTTCAACAAATTACCAATCCTAGGTGGGGGGGATGCTGGGTGGAGAGTTGGTTCGCCTGAAACTAAATACTTTAAAGTATTTTAAACCTGGTATTTCAACCTGGTATTTGATGGAGGTGGTATTAATTAGACCTGGTACGTCAAAACACAAGTACCCACCTCTAACGTCTAGGTACTAAACAAAATGGCCGCAGTACCAAGTACAACGCAATGCATCCCCCACCCACCCCATCTTCCCGTTAAACTTGTCTCTAGCCACTCAAACCCCGGCCGCAACGTCGGAATGTATGGCGCAGTGACGTCACAGCGCGAACGCCGGCATTCGCTTGGGGATTGACGGGCTAGTCTACTTTTTTCCAAAGTACCTACTCGTACCTACGCTCGACACAAAACAATATATTTAAATATGTTACCTAAACACTAAGTGCTTATATGAAATACTACTTGTTTAAGTTATTTTTAGATTACTTATTATAGATTAAACCTCAAAGTACCGATATAAATAATATTCCGATATAAATTGGGTATAAATAGGAATGAATGGGTAAGAATGACGTCATTCTTACCCGATATAAATTAGGTATAAATAGGAATGAATGGGTAAGAATGATTGGGTATAAATAGGAATGAATGGGTAAGAATGACGTCATTCTTACCCATTCATTCCTATTTATACCCAATTTATATCGGGTAAAAATGATTGCATCTTTTTTTTTACTTTTTTGACACTTAACTAATTATGGATCACGATTTTAATATTTTCATTAGTTTAGATCTTTCGAAAATGTCTAGTGGGGGTAGTCAGAGGCACGTCCAAACATTATATTTATAGTACATGCCCACATTTTGCAGTAGTTAGCATTCCAAACGTGACAGGTTGCAAGCCCATCGCCCATCTGTCCGTCCGTCTGTCTGTCTGTCCGTCTGTCTGTCCGTCTGTCTGTCTGCAGGTCTGTCTGTCCGTCTGCCTGTCCGTCTGTCTGTCCGACTGTCTATCCGTCTGTCTGTCCGTCTGTCTGTCTGTCTGTCCGTCTGTCTGTCTGTCCGTCTGTCTGTCCGTCTCTCTGTCCGTCTGTCTGTCTGTCCGTCTGTCTGTCCGTCTGTCTGTCACAGGGCTGTATCTCATGAACCGTGATAGCTAGACTGTTGAAATTTTCACAGATGATGTATTTCTCTAAAAACAGCATAAAATAAATATTTAAGTGGGACTTCCGTACAACAAACGTGATTTTTTGCCGTTTTGATAATAGTACGGAACCCTTCGTGCGTGAGTCCGACTCGCACTTGGCCGGTTTTTATAGATTACACGTCAAAGAGGCAGGACAAACAATCTACACAACCATGCATAATATGAATAATCAAAATAGATAGAATTTCGGTAATATTTTATGGAATTTGTATTAAGTTTAATTTTATTACATTGGTGGAGATTCTGTTGTCTCCACGCTAAACTTGAAATTCCTAAAAACGACCGCTCTTATTTCTTTACTAAAGGTTGAATAATTATAATCCAAATTAAAAAATTACAAGAAAACACCATAATTAATTAGTATTAACCAGTTAGTATTCTTATAAGCGGCGATGGGCTTGCAACCTGTCACGTTTGGAATGCTAACTACTGCAAAATGTGGGCATGTACCAAATATAATGTTTGGACGTGCCTCTGACTACCCCCACTAGACATCTTCGAAAGATCTAAACTAATGAAAATATGAAAATCGTGATCCATAATTAGATAAGTGTCAAAAAAGTAAAAAAAAAAGATGTAATCATTTTTACCCGGTATAAATAGGAATGAATGGGTAAAAATTATTTTTACCGGGTAAGTGCCCATCTCTGTTCATAACACATTCCATCAGCAGATGTGAAAGCCCATGCAGAATAGATATCAACACATCTCAAACCAGCGCGTCTTCTGCTTCTGCTGGGTCTGACGTGACTGTTTGTCAAGTGATCTTGACTGACCTGACTTAAGTCACTGTCAGTGTGTCAGTCAGTCAAGATGTCAGAGAAATCGCGATTGGCCACTTCGGTTCGCGATTGCGACGCAAGAAAGAAAATAATCAAGTCGAAGAGCAAAAGCAAAAATATACAAAAATTTATTCATCACATCACACATGTTAGAAATCTGGAATGATTATTAAAAATGGCTCAACAACAAAGTGAAGTTGATTTCTCGGGATTGTTAAAATTAGATGTGCTTATTCATTTAGATATCACTACTTACAGCTTTTATGAAGTGGGCCTGAAGAAATTTTTTGCATTTTCGAGCGACAACGAGTTACTCTTTTTGTTCATCAATGCGCAATCGGAAAGATTTGATAAAAACTATGATTGGGATTTCTTAGACAATCCAATTTATTGTATGTGCTTTGAGCCTAGTGGAACATGGCTTGTAATAGTGAGTGAGCAGAAAGTATTACTTGTGCCGTTTTTACCTTTATTTATACCGCAGAACACGTTTGATCATAAATGGTCTCTATCATGTGTTACTGTTCTTCCTCTTGCGGTGATACCTCAACCAACATCAGTAGTCTGTTGGCTAACTAAGGAATCTGAAACTGTACTCATCATTGGCTCAAAGGTAAGCTTTTAAAATAATATTTTTACTGTTCACAAAAATTATATTCTAGAAATTTTCTACGTTTGGTTGTGAGGAGCAGGTGTAGCTTCACCTAGCTCCTAATAAGAAATTTCAAAGTGATCCTTGTGATTTTATTGAAATAAATATTTTGTAATTCTGTCCTTTGACTATTCTGTAATTCTGTTTAGGAAATAAATACAATATTTTTATTTCAGACTGGAACCATATCATTTTACTCACTGGACTCCCAAACAATTGTTGGAGATTGCAAGGTGCCTGGAGAAATAAATGATCTTCAAATATGTTTTGATGATTCTCTCGACTTGTTAGCACTATTGGTAACTTTTGTTTTATATAGTGCCTGTCAATGTCTCAAGTGAAAAAGCTTATAAAAAAAAATATATTGGAGGACATTTCACTCGTCACCATCTAGCCCCTTAACTAAGCAAAGCTTTTACTTTAGGAACCAGATTACTGATAGAATACTAATATTGGGTACCTAATTATTATATGATGCATTATAACACCCAGACACAGAACAAATATCTATGTTCTTCACACAAATATTTGCCCTGGGTGGGAATCGAACCTGAGAAACCAGTGCAGAAGGCAGAGTTAGTACCAACTGTCCTATGAGGCCAGCCTAAACTTTGATCAAATTATTCCGCAGATATCAGGAGGGAAAAGTCGACAATGGAAGTTGGTCCTTGAACATAGGTCATTTGGGTATAATTGGCTCCAACAGACACGAGCACAAACTGATAAGGACAAGAGAGATAGCTTTATGTCATACATCAGACAGTTGTCCAAGGATAAGATTACCTTGTTAATCCAGGGTGGTTCAAAAGGTAAATATTCTAGAATATCAAAATTAAATAGGGTTACAATTTGTAATCCCCAAGTATGGTAGACATCCTCTTAGATCTATAAGTGCTTGGATCCTTATAGGTGCATAAGAGTGTAATCAGAGATGTATCTAAATATTTAGCACACACCTACATTTCAGTAGTTAATATCACTACATAGTATAAAACAAAGTCGCTTTCCGCTTCCCGCGTCTGTATGTAATATGTATGTATGTATGTTTGCTTATATCTTTAAAACTACACAACGGATTTTGATGCGGTTTTTTTTTATAAATAGAGTGATTCAAGAGGAAGATTTATATGTATAATACATGCATAATATAGTAGAGAAACACTGATAATTTTAGAGGTTTCTAATGTGATGTCGTAAATAAACACATTTTTTTGCGCTTATATTGCAAATGCTGGCTGAACCCCACGAGATATATCAAAATAATATACTACAGTATTGTATACCTTAAAAACGACTACAAAAAAGTCCACGATGGTATTAGAAATGTCTTACGCACAGCGAAGCAGGCACGGGTCAGCTAGTTACACATATAAGAATACAAATGGGTTTGAGTCCCATGCTTTAGTTTTGATCTATTGGGAGGGGGAAATGCCCAAACAAGTAGACTTCAAGATTAGAAAGGAGATAATATATAATAATAAATATATAAATATAAAATAAATATAAAATTTTCAAAAACTAACTAATATGTTTATTTATGGATAAGTACACAAACTATTTCAATCTTATTTTTTCTTTTAGATGATAATAAAAGCCAGACAGTGGAGTATGTTTTGAAGCCAGTTGAGTACCTGCCCCAGTTTCGAAAGGGCTCTAATAACTGGGCCTTGAGTGCCCAATATGTCAATGGAAGGCACTTTCTGACTGCTTTTGAATTGAATGAAGGGACCTTGATAGTAAGTTTCTCCATGTATTTATCAATATAGCTTTTACCCGCGACATTGTCTGCGTCGATTCAGGAAATCGATTTTTGACGATTTTATCGTAATACAATGAAATTCATGAAAATCAAAAAAATAATTGTTAAAATGTTGCTTAAGTTTGTTCCAAGACTAAAATATCTCTATATGAAATTTTAACACAAATGGCACAGCGGTTAATCCGTGATAACCTCACAGACAGACAAACAGACATACTTACTTTCGCATTTATAATATTAAGTGTAGATTTGCAAAGAGTAGATTTGCAAAGATCCTTGTTAATGTTCTATTTAATTTGTAAAGCTGGAAAGCCCAGAAGAAGATACAGCATCAAGAACACTGAGGCCTCGTATAAAGAAGGATGACCTGTACATTCAAGGACTTTGGTCACAAAAACTTATCTACTTATTGAGAAAGAATGAGCTAGAGATACATAGTGCCAATTTTTCAGTTATACAGGTATGTATTTTTTTTTTATAATTAAATAACATACTTTCTATTATTCCCTGTGTTGTATGTATCATAACTATGAGTATCTAATCAAACATTCCATGTCTCTGGTCAGTGGTCCAAATAAATCCACTGCCAAGGCAAAGTATTAGAAGTTAAGTTAAAAGAATTTGGTGACTGAAACAAACCTTGCATTCTGATTCAGATTGTCATCTAGATTAGTTTAAGGGGCTGTATGTCGACGATTGCTCTTTTTCGAAACGAAAAAAGAAATACTTCTGAACAAGCCACATCTCCTATTTTTATAAGTATATTACTTCAGGTTCCTACCTAGATTTCTATTAAGCTGAAAACATAATAGCAGATTTCATAATAAAGATATTATTTTAAAATGATACGTTTTAGAATTTATGATCGAAATATTTTGATACCTACTATTAAAATCAACTTGTGATTTATTGTTAAAGATAGGTAATATGTAGATCTAGATTTCTATTAGAATAGATTTTTGATAAGTAATTATACATAATTTATATCATTAATTTATTCGAAAAGCAAAGGCGGACCACGCGCCGACGTGTTTTTGTCGTCATTGCAGCGGTCGGTGGGATTATCTATCGAAGTGATTAAAGATGGGTACATCTTTATTCACATATACTATACATTATAAAATAGGAGATGTGGCTTGGTTCAGAAGTATTTCTTTTTTCGTTTCGAAAAAAAACAATCGTCGACAGGGAGCGCCTTAATGCCATGACATCTTGGTTCTGTTTCTGCATCAAGTGAATAAGCTATTTTAGCATTCTTATGATTTCACCAAAATGTGTAGCTTGTAGGCGCCAAAAATGCGCTCATATTTATACCAGCAAAGACATAAGTGAAGTGAATCTCGTATTTTGTTTTTCTATTTATGCTAACTACTGGAAAATGTGGGTATGTGCCAAATATAATGTTTGGACGTGCCTTTGACTAAACCCACTAGACATCTTCAAAGGTTTTAAGCGTCTGGAGATCTAAGAGGATGTCTATTGTACTTGTGGATTACAGTCGTGATATATCTTTTTTTATACTTAAATTCTAGTACTTTGGTAGTAATTCACACACATACTAATTCGTTAGTACATTGGTTTTACAAAGTGGCCATAACTTTGTAAAACCTTTGACTTTCTAACCTATTGGAGGCCTTATTTGCAACATAGTTTAAAGTGCAATCTTCTTCATTTCAGGGTGAAGCGCTACTCGGTACAAAACACGAGTTCACCGAGTTATGGAACGTGGAACTGATCGGCGACGTTCGGCGCGCGCACCTCATGTCCGCGAAGGATCCAGCCACGACCTCTGGTGGTTGGCGCCAGCCAACTTTTATGTGCGATCTGCAATTGCCGCGGTTCGCTTTGGAACCCTGTCTAGTGGTGACTAGTTGTGGAGCGTATATCCTGAACACTGTGTAAGAGTCATATATTATAGGTGCTTTTTATGAATGACCTATTAAAAAAAAAAGTATCACTACTGTGATCCCCAAATCCGGTAGACATTCTCTCAGATCTCCAGGCGCTTAGATCCTTTGAAGATGTCTAGTGGCACATGTCCACATTTTGAAATAGTTAGCATACCATACGTGACAGGTTGCAAGACCTATTACAGAATATCTTATTACCTGGTGATCAGATTTTAATGCATTTTTCTATTGTGTAGCTAATAGACCCAAGGTATTAGCCATTAAATTATATTTATGTAGGACTAATAGTTTCTTCATAGAACTTAAAAAACTATATTGACTTTTGACTTTTCGATTGATCGAAACATGTCCTTGTTGAAGTCGGTTTTTTTAGTTTTTGAAACGTAATTATCTTACGATACGTTGTCTTTGCTACCATATGTAGCATATTCTTTTTAATTCTGACTGGTAACTGTAATCGGTTAGTTCCCAATGTGTATCTATCAAAAGACGATGGTATTTTGACAGTTGAAGACTACTAAGATTATCAGCGAGCAATAGGGACTGGCCTCACAGCTCAGTTTGTAGTAGCTCTGCCTTTTGCGCTGTAGGTTGTTTCGATTACCACCAAGGACAAACATTTGTGTGATGAACAATGTTTGTTCTGGGTGTTATAATGTACCTATTATGTATTCTATTAGTAATCAGCCATAGCACAAGCTTTGCTGAGTTTAGGGATAGATGACACCGTGTGTAATTTCCACCAGTATTTATATTTGTTTATTTAAACCTCTTTTTCTACAGAAGCGAGCCATGCGAATGGTTGGTAGGATTGATAATGCGAGGACAAGTAGGGGCCGAGCAATCAGCCACCGCATTGGGCACATCCGTTAGTACACTGCTGCGTGCCGCGGCCGACATGCTAATGTCGCGCGGCAAGCTCGCACCGGCGCAGTATTTGTTCTCACTCTCGCATGTGAGTATGAAAATTAACAAGCTAAAATAAATTATTATAAAAACATAAAACAAAAATGTTATGACTTTTATGGGAAGGAGGGTGACATATTTAAAAAATATATAGCCTTTGTCACTTCCACGATTGAGACGCATCCAACGACACCTCATAATAGTTGTAATGCGTCAAGTCGGTGCCTAAGAAATGGATATACACAATACATATAATATATACATATGTACATACGCTCGAAAAACATCATTCTCCTTCTGGCGCAGTCGGGCCAAAAGTCGTTAAGCTATGATGGAGAACTTTATTATTTCAGAGTCCACCAGACGGCTGGGTAGCGCGATTGGGCGTATTCGGTCGTATCCATGAACTATCAATGTACAAATACACGGGCAATGAGGGTGGGCTCGGCAACTCGGCGATAACTATACAACTATTGGCTTTGCTACTCAAGATGGCAACCAATGATGAACAGAAGTTTGATACGTAAGGCTTTCATGCAATTGTTATTGTTCTATTAAGTTTTCAAACACAGTTTTTAAAAGATATTATCAACATTTTAATATTTAAAGGCCACACAAAATTATTAGTCTATAAAAAAACGAAAAGAACTAAAATACGTTTGTATCAGACAGACAGACAGTGTCCTTGTGAGGAAACCTAAATTCTAATGAATTATGTAATACTAGCTTCCGCCTTCGGCATCGATTGCGTGGTACCTAAGAAGCCTAGGCAAATGCCTATTATTTCAGCTATGGCTATGTATATTCCAAGTTTCATCATCTTAATTGAACCACAAACATTTTAAAATCTTCACAAATATTATTACAAAATTTACTACATTTCTCAGGGAAGTAAAATTCACTTCACTCAACCCCCTGGAACTACTGGAGCTGTCCTCATTCGCCGCCGCAACCGGCCAGTGGAGCCTACTCCCCGCCTTCAGTATTCACCGGGGCCACCCACACTTACTCCTCGCAGCTGTAAAGTCCCGTGGCGCTATCTGCCGGGGGACTATCAACTGTTTACTGCAAAATAGATGCCTGACACCGCTACTGCTAGAAGAGAACGGACAGTGGCTCTTTGACTTTATTGTGGATAAGTGTCACACGTTTGATGCGGCTATTTTGAAGGTAATTACATAATACACCCTTATGTAGGTGTCCATTAATTACGTTAGGTATTTTTGGAAATTTTTAACGATCGAATATAATCTATCAAAGAAATCTATATGTATTTCTTTAAATTTTCTAAATAGCTTAAATTTTCTATTTTTTTTTTAAATCGATTCAGTTTTCGAGTAGTAAACAGGGGAATACGAAATAGCGATTTTATCAATTTTAAATAGAAATACTGGGTCCGCGCTGTTGTTGTCTTTATAGTCACTCATACTTTTGTATCTAGAGCACAGCGCGACAGCAATAGATTTTTTAAATACCTATTTTCCAAATTTGTTAGACTAGGATTTCCTCTTAATGTAATGAAAATATAAAAAAAAAATGTTTATCAGTAACGTAAAACTCACCACATGATTGGGAGTATAAAATAGATAGTGGTATCATAAAATGTCTATGCCATGTCACTCTGCGGCCCAATAACTGTCTCAATGCGCAAAAAAAAACATATTGACCCTATGCTCTGTTGCAGAAAGGGCAAACCTTCAAACGAAAAATTTGTGAGAATGTTTGGATGTTTGTATTTTAATTGTGATGTAATTATATGATTGCAGTGTCTTTGTCTATGGCTGAATCCGATGCAAGATCAGCTGCGACCGGTGATGCGCGATTTGAAACAAGGAATTAATTCAGTTTATGTGAGTAAAAATATTTATATGGCTGTCCTAACATTACATTTGAAACATGTCCACCATTTTGATGAAATTTGTATTATGGGTGCAGCTAATCAACTATAAAATTAATAAACAATTTGTTTTGCTAACTCATTACACATTACCGGTAATAATTAAAAGTTTTGCATAATTAGCAAAACAAATATTAGTTGCTAATTAAAGCGTTCAAATCGCTTGATGCCTTTATCATAGCTTGCATATCGATAATGAAAATAAGTTTATCGTAAAAATCTTTACTCAATGCCTTTTAAATGTCTACACCACAACGCCTTTTCAGGTTAATAATAAAATAGACAGAATCACGACTGCAATGGGCTATTTGACAAGATTTTGAAAACCTTTCTAGATTATTCAGTAGTGACTGTGGAACCCATAAAAAATATTATTTTCAATTCTGTTAAGTATTGACCCTTAAAATGTAAATTAAATATCGACAATTTAAATAACCCGCAAAAACGCTTCTTTATGCAAATGGCAACATTCTCAACTACAATAAACATTGTCTAGACAGGTGGCTGTGGTAAGTGTTACTCTAGTCGGTTCCATAAATAGATGGTACAAATAAAACTCTTAAATAAATTAATCAATCTTTCAGATAAAGGATGGATCGGAATATCTACATTAAAATCTCCGCAAATTATTAACGTTTTATTAGATGCAACATTTTTAACAAAACTTCTTCCATAGTGGATTCATATATAGCAAAGTCTGAATCGGGGGGAGGTACACACTCACGACGATATGCCGCTCCAGTTCAACACACGACAGCTCAATAGATCTCTCAATCGTAAGATTTACAATATCTTTACGTTCCTTTTACGTTTCCTTACGTTCCATTATCAAGTGCATGATGTTATTTCTCGCAATAATTAAAGAGCCGCCTCTGATGGCATTCTTACGTTTAAATGAGCTAACAATATTATAATTTTCATAAAAAGGAAATGATTCAAATTCTAATATCCAATGTTCGGTGATTCGGTGATACACATTATGTCTACATTAAATAGATTTAAAAACAGCTCTGATTCTAATATTTTGCTGGGGAAGCCTTGTATATTTTGGTGAACTACATGTAAAGTGCCTTGGTCAACTGGACCTATTTCTCGTAATTATTGATATTGATATCTTCATCTGACTGACCAGTAATTAACCTCAGATCTGAAAAGTAGGTGACAAAATTAATTAGGCTGGGTTTTAAACCAAATCTGGAAGTCCTCCGTCCAAAGTCCGTACCCAAAGGGTGAAAACGGGGCCCTATTACTAAGACTTCGCTGTCCGTCAGTCCGTCTGTCCGTCTGTCTGTCACAGGGCTGTATCTCATGAACCCTGATAGCTAGACAGTTGAAATTTTCACAGATATGTATTTCTATTGACGCTACAATAACAAATACTAAAAACAATAAAATAAATATTTAAGGGGGGCTCCCATACAACAAACGTGTTTTTTTTTGCCGTTTTTATAGATAATGGTATGGAACCCTTCGTGCGCGAGTCCGACTCGCACTTGACCGGTTTTTTTTTTAATAATATGACTGCCATGGTCCGTTATGTTTAAAGCCACAACAAATATTAATGTACACAAAATAGGTCCGCGATCCGCCATTTAATGACTCCTGTTCTAGACAAATTAATTTCTCAGCTCAATAAGCTAGGTTGCTGTGTTAATGTAAATAAATAAAAAAGAGATAAAAACTAGTAACTCTGCCTTCTGCGCTGTAGGTTGTGGGTTCGATCCCCACCCAGGGCAAATATTTTGTGTGATGAACATAGATGTTTGTTCTGTGTCTGGGTGTTACTGTGTATAATAAGTATGTATTTACAAAAAAAAACTTTATAAGTATTCTATCAGTTATCTGGTTCCCATAGTACAAGCTTTGCTTAGTTTGGGGCTAGATGGCGCTGTGTGTAAAGTCCGCCAATATTGATTATTGATTATTGATTGAATGTTCAATCTAGTAAACTTTACCATCTTGAGGGTCAGCTGATCTTTTCGTCATATCAAAGTGTCTTCTAGAGTTTGCGTAGCAGTTCCCTCCAGGACATCCCAGTCTCTTGTGATTAGGAACATCGAAGATCCTTCGGCCATATTGAGCACAGTGTCCTGTAGATAGATGGAACATTCTTTATTGCACAATACAATACCCAATAATTACGTTTTAAAAACTAAAAAGAAAACCGACGACAATGTTTCGACCAATCAAAGTCAAAAGACGATGTTCGTTTTTAGGGTTTTGTACCTAAAGGGTGAAAACGGGACCCTATTACTAAGACTCCGCTGTCCGTCTGTCCGTCTATCTGTCTGTCTGTCTGTCACAAAGCTGTATCTCATGAACCGTGATAGTTAGACAGTTGAAATTTTCACAGATGATGTATATCCGTTGCCGCTATAACAACAAATACTAAAAACAGAATAAAGAAAATATTTAAGTGGGGCTCCCTACAACAAACGTGAATGTTTGCCGTTTTTTATAGATATTGGTACGGAACCCTTCGTGCGCGAGTCCGACTCGCACTTGGCTGGTTTTTTTATATGTAACTGTCGAATTGACAACCTACTTTTTTCATCGGTTGGAAACACAGGTACCTAGGGGGCTAGCACGATTATCTATTGGATCGTCAAAACTGACACTTGTATAGTATACTAGCGACCCGCCCCGGCTTCGCACTGGTTTAATACATATAAACCTTCCTCCCGAATCACTATCTATTAAAAAAAACCGCATTAAAATCCGTTGTGTAGTTTTAAAGTTATACGCATACATACAGACGCATGAAGCGGGAAGCGACTTTGCTTTATACTATGTAGTGAAGTGTCCGTTTTGACGATACGATAGCGATGTGCCAGCCCCACTGTACACGCGGGAGCTCGCCTACACTTACCACCATAGCATTGCTGTCCAATAGGTTGATCAAAGATTCGTTTAGTACAGAGCGGATGATCTGCGGGGCGATCGCTACAATGGATTTGCGTGCATTTTGAACCAGAGCATGTCAGAACATCACTTTCAGCTTTGGCCTCTCTTTTCTCTCTGCCATCTGCCTCTAATGGGTTGGCTTGGCAGGCCACCATAAAAAAAGCTACAAACAATAATACCTGAAAAGAGGTTTAAAATACTGTACAGTGTAACTACATCATTAGAGAATTGAGTCGGTGGAATGCGTATAAATAATAATAAGCAAAAAAACATTTAAAACAGCCTTTTTGGGGTTTCGCCATTTCTGTACGCCCATCCGTCTGCCCGCAGCTTAGCTCAGAGACTATCAGTGCTAGAAAGCTGTTATTTGGCATATTAGTAATATCAACAAAGTGGTAAAATTAAATCTTGAAATACAATTTTTTTTAGAGTTCCCTTACACCTAAAGTGGGGATGTTATTTTTTTTTCGAGTGGACCCCCAAATCGTCCCCCAATTGAAATAAATTTAAATCTGGCTTTCTTTGTTTTATTGAAATAGTTTGTGGCAGACAAAAGCAAGAGCGATTTTTTGGGCCTTTTTTACTTTTGAGGTTTAGAACCCTAAAAAAAGAATGTAGGCACTCACAACGCTCCTCATGTTGACTTCACTACGAGGATATTGACTACTGAGCTACTGACTCCACGATACTTATTTATACAAAATACCAGACGGTCGTAGTGCAAGAGTTAGTGGACATCGAAAGTAACTTGTTTGATATTAAATTAATATTATATTATGCTAGAAGGATTGACGTTGTCCTGACAAATTAAATTAAATTAATATTATATTATGCTAGAACGATTGATGTTGTCTTGACAAATTTCAATAAATCAAGAGATAAATGCATTTATAGTTTTTCCAGAATTTAACAATTTTATGATATTCTCTGAAGCCGGGGAAAATTTTTAAAGGAAGAATTTTTTTTTCCACGGGAACGGGATTAACGCGGGTGAAACCGCTGGTATCAAGTAACTTGCCACCAGCTCCAGCACCTTAGCAAATCCAAATTATTCTAATGTGTACAATCGTGTTAATTTAATTGCTGTATAACATATTTTGAATTTTCACGTATAATCAATTTTGAGCGAAGATTGGAGTTGGTTGATAGGTAGGTAACGTCTTACGACACCTTCAATGGACTAACTGGACACGTTACAGGTTTCGGCGATTCTGTTGTGTCCATGCTAAAAGCTAAGATTCCTAAAAAATTATCGCCCTTATTTATTTTACATTTAAGTCTAAACTCGCGTAATAGGATGGCAGTTTTAAAACTTAGGCTAGTTAATTAACGATTTTTACGTACCTAATTGTACGTAAATTTAGTCAGCATGAAAAAAGGTGTCTTAGTCAACAGTGAACTTTATACAATCGCAATAAAGCTCAAATTAACTCTACGTTTTAGTTAGAAAACTTTTGTATGGAAAAAAAAGGCCTGTTTTTAGGGTTTTCCCGGCAATTATTCGAATTTTTCTCACCTTTTAAACCTTCCCTAGAACTCCACGAACATTTCAAGACCAAGATAAGATAAATCCGTTCAGCCGTTCTCGAGTTTTAGCGAACCTAATGAACAGCAATTGATTTTTATATACATATATAGATAGATAGATTTAGTAAGATTTTCCTGTTCGCCTATCCGCCGTAGCCAAGACTAATCAAACCCTCTTACAGACAACAAGAATGCTGAACCTGATATCAACATTCATCCAAGTCGCATGCGCAGTAGAATCGCGCGAGCCGTGCCCGGAAATACACCAAGAAATGGTGCAAAGCGCGGAAACATGGAAGCACCAGTTTACGCCGAAGCGGGCCGTGAGCTGTGGTCTCGCTCATTGGGCGGTCACCGATGAGGGAAACGCCAAGATTATGATGACAAATACGCCGATCAATACGGAGGTGATAGGCCGTGTGATGGATGTGGCTTGCGGCAGGCATCATACTCTTGTGCTTACAGAGAATGGGGTAAGGTATCCACTTGATAGGGATGCGACAGTTTTGCATCACGAAATTAATTCAATTTTGTAAAATACGAACATTCATACATATCACAGTCACACTGTAAAGTCCGAATTATTACCCACTAGCAGTCCGCCCCGGCGTCGCACGGGTGTAATAATGATTTTATGGGTAATTTTTATACACCTTGGGTTACATTATCGAAGTAAGTCATACGGATCCCTAATAGTTAGACATATGGTATTATGGACTTTTTTGTAGATATTGATGATATCTATAAAACTGTAGTACATTACTTCGCTTTATTGTCAATAATTTCCGCAGCGTAAGAGATATATGGATATTTTTCGGATTTTTTTTCCCGTTGGGTTACATTATCGAAGTTTTCATACGGATCCCTAACATTTTTGAAAATATTCTATAGCCTATGTTCATCAGGCATAATGTAGGATTCTAATGGTGAAAGAATTTTTCAAATCGGTCCAGTAGTTTCGGAACCTATTCGATGCAAACAAACAAACAGTATTAGTATAGATGAATTTGAAATAAAAACTACTCCCGAAAAATTGGAGTCACAAGTAGCGCTACCCTTAGCATTGCCCTAAGTATAAATAAACGTGCTTTATTCTAAAGGATGGTCAACTTTCCGGACTATTATCTATAAAAAACGGCAAAAAAACACGTTTGTATGGGAGCCTCATTTATTTTATTTTATTTTTAGTATTTGTTGTTATAGCAGCAACATAAATTCATCATCTGTGAACATTTCAACTGTCTAGCTATCACGGTTCATGAGATACATCCCTGTGACATACAGACGGACAGCGAAGTCTTTGTAATAGGGTCCCGTTTTTACCCTTTGTGTACGGAACCCTAAAAAAACGTTACCACAGTACAAGCTTACCTAGGGGCTAGAAGGCGCTGTGTGATAATGTCCATCAATATTTATTATTATTATTTCAGCTGTATGCTGCCGGCGACAACTCCTTTGGGCAACTGGGTGTCGGTCGATCGTGGCGAGGTGGTGTTGGCGAAGCTGCAACAGCTGGCGGAGCTTTGTTAGCAGCATCGTTAGACACGCAAGTGCCATTGCAGTCGCTCGCCGCCGGCCATTATCATTCCGCGGCAGTTGATGTCGGCGGTCGACTCTACACCTGGGGGTAGGTCATTCCCAAGATAAACACAGATGTTTGTTTTGTGTATGGGTGTTTTAAGTATGTATTTAAAAAAATAAGTATAAATAAATATTGGTAGACATTTTACACATCGCCATCTAGCCCCAAACTAAGCAAAGCTTGTACTATGGGAACTAGATAACCTGATAGAATACTTTTTTGTAAATACATACTTTACTTATGATACATACAAACACCCAGACACAGAGCAAACATCTATGTTCATCCTAAAAATATTTGCTATAGTTTGTATGTATTCTATCAGTATATCTGGTTTCCATAGTACAAGCTTTGCTTAGTTTGGGGCTAGATGGCGTGGTGTGAAATGTCCACCAAAATTTATTTATTTAATTCATCCTACTTCCTACTAGTTCTATTAATATTATAAATCCGAAAATTTCTGAGGATGTTTCGAAGTTTGTGCCTCAATCACCCCCTAACGACTAATCGAATTTGGATCAAACTTGACAAAGTACCTATGTTATATATTTGGATGAAACCAGATATAGTCCTGGTAATATGATACTTTTTATTCGTCGGAAGATCGTATAAAAATAGTGCGTTTCAAAGATCAAAATAACATTGAATTTTAGTTTTGTATCATAGACAAAAAACGGTGTCCTATCAAACTTCAATAATCGAATAGAAAAGACTGTTTTTTTAAGTCTGCGATGTCAGATTGGTTGCACACCAGCGCCATCTATACCAAAAACATCCCTTTTGCGTTTTTTTATCTTTTTAGGGATGTTAATTATATTTTAAAGTAGTCTATTATTTATTCGGGCATTATATCTACATCTACAGCAAATTTCAACTTAATCTGTTTTATCGTTTTGGCCTGATTGAGGAACAAACATACATACAAACTCGCAAACTTTCGCGTTTATAATATTATTAGGATTAGGTAGATAGGATAGGATTCATTTCAAAAGAATGTTTGAGAAGAAATAACTAAGAGTCTGTACGCCGTTTTCAGGTGGGGTGTTCACGGTCAGCTGGGTTTGGGCTGCATCGACGATCAATGCACTCCTCAGCTAGTCACAAAGTTGCAAGGCAGAAAGGTAAACTTTTTTGTAAATGTAGATGTTTTGAGGTCAGCTTAGTGTTTAACAACCGGCCACTTGCCTCACGTCAACCCACTTTTAACCCAAGTACTATAACTGCACTATTTACTATTTCTATTTACTATTACTATATTATTATTTACTATTACTATAAAACGGAAGTGAAGTCCATAACTTTTTTTTTTTTTTTTCAAATACTTTTCATTTATTTCTTGAAGTAGGTAGAAGGTTTAAAAATATCGGTTGAGCTCTGTCTCCTGTGGTAGCTTTATGAAAAGCTGTGTTACACGAGGTCCTTCCCAACATGAATATAACCTAAAACATCTTATAGAAAAAGTAATAAGTAAATAGTACTAAAAAAAATTATAAAAGACAAAAAAATATATATAAGAATATGAAATAAACAAAAAAAAAGAAAATATAATGAACGTACAAACCATTTTTATTATGTTTTAGGTGGTAACAGTTGAATGTGGAGCGTGTCACACAGCAGTGCTAATGGCTAATGGCGAAGTATGGGCGATGGGCGCGGGCGTTTTCGGGCAACTCGGGAGCGGGTCACGTGAGAAGGCATCAGTGCCGGTGCGAGTCCGAATCACGGAGCATGTGGAGAGTATCGCTGTAGGATACTTTCATAACGTAAGTAATTCTAAAAAAATATGCATAAAAGGAACCTATCTGATGGCCACGAAATTATCGACGCGACGACAGTGAATGTGAAGTTTGTCCTGATTTCCTGATATATCGTTTTTAAGAGTTCCCCTAGTTCTTCCACCATCAACCACAATCTTCCTCTTTCAAAAGTTCACCAAAGGCTTGATTCTACTTTTTTTATCTCTACAGTTGGCACTGACAAACAAAAACCAGTTGTACGTATGGGGCGCGAGTCCTCAACAAGTCCGCGCTGTAGCCGCGCGTCGCAATCAGGCCGAGGTGGCCCGCTCGCCCATCTCGCCCGAACCGACCGAAATTCCATGCGACTCTCACCTCTTGCCTCAGCTGGTGGACACGTGCAACGTGCGAGCTACTATTATACAAGTGAGTACCTACTGCAACGACATTGCAGCCGAGCGTACGAACCACTGGCGTATCGTCCAAATGTCAAAACTGATACTTTTGTTAGTTTTGACATTTGGACGATACGATAGTGATTCGTGCTAACCTCCTGGATGAGATCCCGTGCAACCAAGTGGATACCGTCCATGAGCTTGATTTTTTATTACGATGTCGATAACCAATGTACTAGTGGTGCCATCTAGTTTATTTTTTACTCTTGGTACATATGGGATCTTTTTTAGCTTAGAACCCACATTGGCTGCCCGGAAGAAATCACTCTTGTTAATGGTTTATGTAATGTTTTTATATGTATTTTTGTTTGTTACGGTGTAATTTCATTATATTCTATTGGTTATTAATTGATAGATTTCACTCTTAATTCTACCTTTGTTTAAATAAATCTTTTATTTACAGTTGTCAGCGGGATGGCATCACTCCTGCATAATGACAAACACAGGAACATTTTACACTTGGGGCTTGAATTTCGACGGCCAGCTGGGAAGTGGTGATAGAAAACAGATATACATACCAACGGAAGTCAAAATCCGTGTCGAAACACAACCGGATACTGTTAAGAATAGCGCGAAAACGCCCAACGATGAAAGGAAGAGTATGAAGACCAAGGCGTTGGTAGTTTGCGGCGGCGACTTCACAATTTATGTGGACAATGATGGACGCATTTATGCAACTGGAAACTCGCATCTACAGGTATGATTATTCACTTTGCTGATATTTATTTTCAGTTTTCGAAAGGCTCAATGTATATTGCATATTATCGCATTTTGAGATCCTAGGTTGAGGCCGCTTACCGACTTTACATAGCACAAGCATACCACTCTTTTCAATAAATAAATAGGATCACGAATCCCCAAGTACGGTAGACAACCTCTCAGATCTACAGACACTTAGATCCTTTGAAGATGTCTAGTGGGGGTAGTCAGAGGCACGTTCAAAAATTATATTTGGCACATGCCCACATTTTGCAATAGTTAGCATTCCATCCGTGACAGGTTTCAAGCCCATCGCCGCTTATAAGAATACTAACTTTTTCAATAATTAATAACAAAATCATTTGTCTTTCAGGGTATCAATGAGAAAGACAAGGGCACCAACCGTGTCATAATGATGAAGACTACAAAACGAGTCATCAAAATTCCGGCCAGCAAAAGTAGCAACAAGTTCTTGTTCCAACCTATCGATCGAATTGACATCATGTTCCCGTTTGACATTGAAGGCTTGGAGAGAAAACCACTAGAATCTCGACTGAATCCGCTAGCATCCATGAAAGATTTCAAAAAGAAAACGTGGGCCGACGACCTCATCATGATACTCAAGCCGTGGTTGAATCAAGAGCAAATGATCAGCAACAGTAACATGGCAGCTAAATTGGCGTACCACAATAAAACATACTCGGACTGTCTCAAATTCTTGCTAGATAACTTGAAGCGTACGCCTCAGGAAAACAAACTTTATCTCACTCACTGTGCAGTCGCGGCGGAAAAAACAAACAAAGTGATAAAACATAACGTACTAAAGGACGATAACACGATAGCGTTGGCAAACATCATGTCCAAGAGAATCAAGCAGGCTTCTTTGGCAATTTTAAATGAAGAACCTTGTCCTACTATCGACTCTGCCACATATCAAAAACTGCCTTGCGGTTGTGATGAACTCAAATATATCAGAAAAAGCGTATCTCGCAAAAGTGACATAAAAGAAAGTGATATTTCCGTCTCAGCGGCAGCTATTATCGATAAGTGTATAACAATGTTTCCCATCAACAACGAGCTTTGGGAGACGTGTTTCCGCCTTTCCAAAAACTTTTATTTGGATAACAACTTGTCTATTATGGGTCTTGAAAAGATATTGTTGAAATATATGGAGACAAATGCCAATACTATGGCCGCAGCGATTATGTATTCCAGTGATTGTGCTCAATACTGCGAGATTCTTTCGCCCAAACTCTATTTAAATATGTGCAGCCAAATAATGGACACATGGGGTTGAAATTTATCTTAAACAAGCTAACCCGGCGAACTTCGTATCGCTTTAGAATTAACTCGCGTTCCCGTTATAAAAAGTATCCTATGTTCGTCTCCTGGTTCTAAGCTACCTCCCCACCAATTTTCAGCCAAATCGGTTCAGCCGTTCTTGAGTTATAAATAGTGTAACTAACACGACTTTATTTTATATATATAGATATATAGTATGCTGGCAGTTATGTAATAAACGGTACATAGCTTGAATCGAAATAGACTGGGAATGGGTATAATTAATGTACCATTCATAACATCTGTACCATCAATCAATATCTCTGCTTGGTGCTCTATCAAAACCAATAACAGAGAATCCTTAAAAATAATCTAACTAGATAAAAAGATGTTGCTTGCGTAATACTCGTATATAGTTAGTATTGTAGCTATGAATTAGTAAATGCACTTTTACAATATTTGTAGGTAAATATTTTTATACTTACGTCTTACGTCCATCCATAAACTCTTGCCAAGATTATTGTTCCTTATTTTTTTTAATACCTAAGTTTCTTGTTATATTTTAGCTATTTTGTTTACACGTCTTTATCTTCTTGTTATTTATATCTACAATTTTTATCGTTGTCTTGTTTTATTCATATCATGAGGCACTTTTTGTCTCTTTTGTGTGTTGTTTTAGAATCTTTATGGCGTAATTATGATTCACGTTACTTGTTTTTCCTGTTTTTGGTGCCATTTCTCTATTATGAATTTGTGATCTAGTCAGAATTAGTTGTAGTTACGATATTTAGCAAAAATAGAACTGTGTTGTAATCTGTAATAAATATTTATGTGCGTATATACTCCAAATGATATACTATTAATAAACATTTTGAATAGCTTTAATGGTTTTAATTTACTAAGTACGAATCTCTAAGCTTTTTTTAAAACAACTGTATTTGGCAATAGCTATTTACAAAAGAAAATAGTTACATCAAACACTACATTTACTTCTAAGTAAATGCGGGAACAGTAAGGTAATCGTCAATCAAGAAAACCGGAATGAAATTAGCATGACAAAAATACATAATTGTATTCTGAAATAAATTGTTTAAAAATAAATATCACATATATCCATTAAACGGCGGCGATACAAACACATGATCTCAAATTAATAGTAATATTACACGTTCAACAAGAGTCTTCATCGTAATACACTAACAAAGAAATAAATTATTATTAAATATTTTCAAGGCGTATTGTGTACGTATTGCAACATTACATTTTGACTGGAAAAAAACGTTCAAATCAGATTCATACAACATTCGTTAGCGGATCGACGTCTTATAAAATACGACCCTGATGGAGTGGGTTCAAATAAATTATTTTTTACATCTTCTATGACTAATAAAATTAGAAGTTTATTGGTTTTCCTGAGTATGCGGCTAAGTTAGCTTCACGTAGTGCTTCAGCACATGTCTGGAAAAAAGAAATAGTTATCATTGTAAAAAAATATCAATAGTATATAGCAATGAGAACACAAGTGCTCATATTTGTACTTTTAAATATGCATAATTTAGACTTTTTTTATTATTATTTCTGATAATCCTAATCTAATTGACTTTAGTATTGTCTCTTGTTTGCCAGTTTTCGTACTATAATAAGTACATATTTAACTTCCTTGATCCTGCATTATGACGGTGACCATTTTGAGATAACATATTATACCCATGGCCTTGTGACTGGTAGTTAAATAAATCCGGCCAAGTGCGAGTCGGACACGCGCACGAAGTGTTCCGTACTATTATCTATACAAAACGGCAAAAAAATCACGTTTGTTGTGCCGGGGCCCCACTTAAATATTTATTTTATTTTGTTTTTAGTATTTGTTGTTATAGCGGCAACAGAAATACATAAGCTGTGAAAATTTCAACTGTCTCGCTATCACGGTTCATGAGATACAGCCCTGTGACAGACAGACGGACAGCGAAGTCTTAGTAATAGGGTCCCGTTTTTACCCTTTGGGTACGGAACCCTAAAAAGGAACTAACCGGATGCGCGTGGCATACTCTCGCAACATCCTCTGCGGCCGCTCCGTATTCCATCGCCAAGACAGCCTCGTTGATCAGCTCACCGCCACCCTAAAAATATTCAAACTCAAACTAAAAACATGGTTTTAAATAGAAATACGGCTAATTACCACGTTTGTCCACGATAGTTTTAATTCTATAAAAACATGGTTGTTTATTAAAATCACAAGGATTATGAATGAACTTTTGTAGAAATGCTTTCTTCAATACTAAACGAGTTGGAGCTAAAATCTCAAGCACACAACATTTCATACACAAAATTGCATTAAAAGTTTCTATAAATCGTCATCAATTAGAAATAATTTGCCAAAATGCTTCAAGTAAGCAATTTGTATGGGGCATTTTCTGCTCCAGTTACTTTAAAACGCATTCAATTCCATGAATGCACAATCAATACATCAAATTTGCATTTAAATTGAGTTGTACGAATGACCATTTTGTTCAATAATAATAAATATAGCCTTGTCCAAACCTCCAGAAAAATATAATAATTTTAAGATCACAACTGTTATCCTCTTTCATTCAGGGGTAGTCAGAGGCAAGTCCAAACATTACATTTGGCTGCAGCAGTAAGCATGCTATATGCGACAGGTTGCATATGAATATACTTAGTGCGAACTGTACTCACGGGACCAATGATGTGCGTTCCAAGAATGACGTCGGTCGTCTTGTCAGCGAGCACCTTCACGAATCCGTCCGGCTCGCCGTTAGTCTTCGCCCTCGAGTTGGCGAGGAAGGGGAACTTGCCCACTTTGTACGCCTTGCCTTCCTTCTTGAGATCCTCCTCCGATTTGCCTACCCAGCCGACCTCGGGCGATGTGTAAATGACGGATGGGATCGCGTCGTAGTTGAAGTGAACCGGCATGCCCTGCAATGAGATGGCAAAAAATATTAAATTCCACCAAGTGCGTCAACAATTCTCTCGATATATAAAAAACCGGCCATGTGCGAGTCGGACTCGCGCACGAAGGGTTCCGTACCATTATCTATAAAAACGGCAAAAATATTAAATATTTATTTTATTTTGTTGTTATAGCAACAACAGAAATACATAATCTGTGTATTTCTGTATCTGTGTAAAATTTCAACTGTCTAGCTATCACGGTTCATGAGATACAGCCCTGTGACAGACAGACGGACGGACAGACAGACAGACAGACACACAGACAGATAGATAGACAGACAAACAGACGGACAGCGAAGTCTTAGTAATAGGGTCCCGTTTTTACCCTTTGGGTACGGAACCCTAAAAAGCATGAAAATATTATTTCATAAATAGATAAACGGCGTCGAGGTCAACGGTATTGATTAATAGAGTCGTTCACCCGATGTAGATAGTTTCAAAATTCATTGTATATTCCTCTTTTCAACTTACATTGATGCCTTCGACGCAGACAATGCCTTCGTCCTCAGCCTTGTGGGCCAACATGGGTCCGTGGATGATATCACCAATGGCGTACACTCTGTAGATAAAGAAAAAAATATATACTTTAATCACCCAATAATCAACGGCCACTACAGCGGTTCAGTTAGTGTTATATGTACACAACTGATTTTGATTTGATTAAGGAGACAACCCTGTTCACATCCATGTTCCCTTATCCCATGCCTATTTTATTTTTCTTCTCTTCAAAATTAGCCTAGGTCGCGCGCGTATACCATAAATCGAAATTACCAACAAATGTGGCTCCGGGTCCTGCCTACACCTGCGAACGGTAAGTCCTCAACATTATCAAACTTATAATGTTATTTATATGCGCATTAAAACGTTGAAGGAAAACATCGTGAGGAAACAAGTTAGAATTATCATAAGCGGCGATGGGCTTGCAACCTGTCACATATGGAATGCTAACTTATGCAAAATGTGGGTACATTATGTGCCAAATGTAATGTTTGGGCCTCTAAAGGCGTCTATGACTACCCCCTTTAAGCATATTCAAGGATTTGAGTGCCTGGAGATCTGAGTAAAGTTCATTTAATTACTATGTTATTGATATCTTACCTCATTCCCAAAGAGGGTTGACATCAAGCAAGCCGGCCGGTTGTAAAACATAAGCTAAATCATTTCGCAACATGTTTGTCGATATGTTGTGCCGATCCCACATAAGGTGGGAAAAGGAGAAGAAAATGACGTTATTGATACCTTACCCGGGTACCGTGGTCTGGAATTTGTTGTTGACGGGAACACGGCCGCGGTCGTCGAGCGCGATGCCGACCTTGTCTAGACCAAGGTCCTTTGTGTAAGGACGGCGACCGATTGATATCAGGACAACGTCGCAATCCATCTATAACACCCATTATATGTTAATTGATTCAGGCGTGACTTTGTGGAAATTCAATTCAAAATACTAAACAGACAAATATAATGCAGCAACAAATTCCGCCAATCTGCTCCACAGAGTCCTAAGAGTGTATGTAATAAAATAAACACACGCTCACCTACAACCAACAAGGTTGTGGGTTCGATTACCACCTAGGATAAACATAGATATTTGTTCTGTGTCTGGGTGTAAAAAAAGTATTTATGTAATTCTATCAGTTATCTGGTTCCCATAGGACAAGCTTTGCTTAGTTTGTGGCTAGATGGCGCTGTGTGTATAGTCCATCAATATTTATTTATTTGATTTTACCTTAGATTGGGACTCTTTGAGAGCAGATTTGTTGCTATATACCTATCTTTGTATATGTAGTACCCATTATGTGATTAATTTCATTGAACCATTCATCTTATTGTTATGAAGATTTGTGAGTGGATTGAATTGGTTTGTTTACAATTAGAATCAGGTACCGGATGATTTAATTGTAATGGACATTTTGATTTTACTCATAGAGGTCATTATTGTATAGTGTTGTTGAAAATCTTGATCTAGATAAGAGCTAGTGGATTGAAGGAGTGTCCTTTGTTGCAGTTTGTTTACAAGCTACAAGTACACTAAAATGTCCATAAAGATAATATCAGCAATAAATCAACATCTTGTAATCACTTGAAAATAAGTGATAACAAAAATCTAATACAAATCAAACCAATACCAATATCAGCAATAAATCAGATTAATAATATTATGTTTGATATGTAAACAATTATTTTTAACAAATTAACTATTATTTTTAACAATTATTTTTTTTTCGTCGTACGTGTACTGCTAAAGCAACAGTGTCGTTCGTTTGCTCCGTGTATTTTAAATTGTAAAAGTGGTTTTATTTGAAGTGACGATATAATAACTTATACTACGATATAAACAGTGCAAAACTCTATACAGTGACCGTTAAATAACAGAAATCGGCCCAGTGGTTTTGTGATAGATGGAAAAAACATTTTAAAAATCGGTTGGATTAACCGTCACATCACGGCCCGCTCGCTGGCATTGTACCTACGAGGCGGTGAGTCACCATCGTCGTCGCACCGCTGCGCTGTATCGGCCAAGTACTTATTAGTCTATAAAACGCAACTCGCTGCAGTACTACTATTTAATCTGTTGCACGACCTATTTCACTGCGATTTTTGAAGCTTACAAACAATGGTTTTGACTATGGACATCAGTAAAACATGTTCAGGATGCCGAGGCCAAATATCTGACAATAGATACCTGGCATGTTCAACGTGTAAGCACTCATACGACCTTTTATGCGCTAATATTAACCAGAGCGATTTCGAAACACTTACTTCCGAGTATATAAGTTCCTGGATTTGTGTCGAATGTCATAGCAAGATACCTAAGAGTGATAATACTCACACACCACTACGGGGGAGCAGAAATTTTTCCTCGACGTTTAAGGGGGAGACCAAAGAGGAGTGTCATAACAACGTTACTCTACGCACGAAGAGCCGTCAAAACAGGATCCACCAGATTCCATCCACACCCCACTCACACACAACAATGGGAATCAACGACTCCTCGTCATTTGACGTTCGTACTGTCATTGAAGTGGAATTACAAAAGAGCACAGATGCACTTCATGAACGCATAAAGTCAACTTTTAGTAAACTTATAACAGAGCAGATTTCTACAACGATGAACAATAATTTCATAGTTTTGTTGGATCACTTTGATAGGTTGAGCGAAAGAATAATGGCTTTAGAGGAGAAATTAAATGTTAGTATTCCGGTAAATACATCGGTTTCCCAGTTACTTGGATCTAAACCACAACTTATGTCTACGGAGCCACCTAAGAAAATTTCTTTGGTATCAGACAAACACGGTGTGGTCCACAGCGTCATGCCAGAGTCCCAAAGTGGTAAAGCGGTAGGAATGGGTAAACAAGCAAGAAGCAAGTCAACATTGGAACCATGCCCTAAACCTAGGAATACGCAAAAAGAACAACATAGGAGCAAAGAAACCGATCTTACTACCGGGCTAGACGCACATATTCTGCCCGCGCCATTATCACTAACGCTACCACACTCTCCAATAATACCCGAGTCGGTCATTTCCGACTGGATCACGGTTGGCAAGAAAACGGCCACCAGGACCGGGGCCACGATAAGTAACACCAAGTCGTCAATTAAAGAAAAAACCAACGGGCCTCAAAGAGTTTCCCAACCAGCTAGCAGGTCAGATTCTACAAGATTGGAGGAGCTTGGCAAAAATACAAGTATTAGAGGAAGAGAAAACGTTCAACAACAAAAAACTGTGAAGAAAGGCGCAAACTCCAGTAATATGGAAATCCAAGCAATGGAAGTGAAGAAACACCTTCATGTATGGCGGTTGGCTGTAGAAACGACAGTGGAAAGTTTAAGGGGTCATGTAAACAGAGTATGTGGCTTAGAAGGCCCGGTAAAGATTGACAAGATCAGGCATAAGACCGAAAGGGATTATGCCTCTTTTATTATCACGGTGCCGCCCAGAGAATATGAGATACTGTGCCAACCAGAAGTCTGGCCGGTAAATTCAGAGTTCGGGGAGTGGTTCTGGTTTCGGAGACAGGCAAATAGGCCAATCGAAGAGAAATAGTACCATAGAGATATATTATCAGAATTCAAGAGGCTTACGAACAAAACTGGATCAGATTTGCAACAACATAGAATCCTCAGGCGCGGATTTATTTGCAATCACAGAGACAGGTTGTATAGATTCCATACACGATGCTGAGATAGTACCTCCTGGATACCAGATATTAAGATGTGACCGAGCGGACGGGCGGAAGCAAGGAGGCGCGTTTCTAGCCGCGTCGCACCGGCTTCAATTACGAAGAGCACAGATCCCAGATGACGTTAATATTGACACCTGTGCCTTCGAATTAGTAGGCGCAGCAGTATTTTTAAAGGACAAGTTTTTATTTTTTTGTTGTGTTGTATATATTCCACCGGATAGTACCGAGAATGATTATATGATTTTATTTAGAATGATTGAAAAATGGTGTGCTAATTATAAGTTCAATATAGTTATAGGAGATTTTAATTTATATTCATGTAATGACCACGTTATTAACTATTTTGAATATTTTGTAGCCTTTTGCGAATTCGCTCAGAAGAACGAGGTGAAAAATTGCAATGACAGGCTACTGGACTTGGTATTAGTCTCCTTAGGCATGGATGAAGTGCATGTATGTGAGGCCGACGAGGCGCTGGTGGGAGTAGATAAACAACACCCGCCGCTTGCGGTGACTGTGCGCAAAGTTGCGCGTGCCGAGTCCGGTCCCGGACGGCCGGCCCCACAGTCACCGCAGCCGACCACACTGCCTAACTGGAACTTTTCCAAAGCTGACTATCACGCATTGTATTCGTCAATAGCTACCGCGGATTGGAGCGCGTTATATCAGATCTATGATCCAGAGGAGGCTTTAGATTGTTTTTATACTACCTTCAATGATATATTAAACACGTGGGTACCTAAAAAACGGTCAAAAAAAAAGGGGAACACGAGATATAGCTACCCAGGGTGGTATACGACAGAAATTATTCGGGGAATAGAAAGTAAGGCGAGGCTACACAAATTTTACAAGACGAGCGGGTTGAAAGAGGACTATCTAGTCTTTTCAGAATGCAGGGCGATGATCAAGGGAATGATACAGACGGCGCATGACCATCATCTTGAGAGAGTACAGAGCCGGCTAGCAGAGGATCCGAAGTCATTCTGGAATTACGTTAGAGCAAAACGAGGGGCGGTAAATCGGAAAAAAATTACTAAAGAGGGAATTATACTCTCAGATCCAGAATGTGCAGAAGAATTTGCAAAGTTTTTTCATTCGGTTTACGGCACCTCTAGGGCGGCCTTAAACGTGTGCGAGGCGGAGGCGGCAAGCCGTGCCAGTAGCACGCGAGTCCACGTGCCGAGGCTCACGAAGGCAGAAGTACGAGCGGCACTAGCAAACCTCAAACCAAAACAATCAGCAGGTCCAGACGGCATTCCTGTGTTCGTAATGAGAGACTGTCGTCAGGTTCTAGAGGAGCCGCTCGGGCACATATTTAACGTATGTCTAGAGAGGTCTTATTTCCCAGAACGTTGGAGGATGACCCGAGTGATTCCAATACCTAAAGGAGACGCCGGCTCAGAGGTAAGCGGATTTAGACCCGTAGCGATACTCTCAACACCGGCAAAAGTGTTCGAGTCGGCAGTGCAGCGAAGTATGCAAAAGCAGGTATCGGCTCATCTCTCGGATGCTCAGCATGGGTTCCGACCAGCTCGAAGCACTACTAGTAACCTCCTAAACTCCATGGCTTGCCTGGTCCCTAACGTAGACGCAGGGGTTCAAGTCGACGTCGCCTACTTTGACTTTAAAAAAGCTTTTGACATGGTCGACAATGACATCCTATTGACTAAGTTGGCGACGATAGGCTGCACAACCAAACTTCTGCAATTCTTTGCGAGCTACATGAAGAACAGGCAGCAGTATGTCGAGTACGCGGGATGCAAATCTGAACCATATTTTACGAGGACAGGAGTAAGCCAGGGTAGTAATTTGGGGCCACTGGAATTCATCATTATGATCAACGACCTTCCAGAAGTTGTCACAGAGGCCAGATGTCTATTGTTCGCGGACGATCTCAAGTTAATCTTACCGATTAAAGAGGAGGGAGACTGCGTACGTCTTCAACAAGACGTGGATAGGGTAGTTGAGTGGTGTCGAAAGAACAAGCTGCAGTTTAACGTGGACAAATGTTCCGTAATAACATTTAGTAGAGCAACTGCACCGCTCAACTACAATTACAAGTTGAAGGAAACGCAGTTGAAGCGAGTGGAATCGGTGAGGGATCTTGGGGTTCTCATGGACACTGAGTTGAGGTTCAGAGTACATGTTGTAAATGTTTGTAAAAAGGCGTACCGAATGCTGGGGTTCATCCTACGTCGAGCTAACGGTTTTACAAATTTTAAGGCCCTAACAGCAATGTATGATGCACTGGTCAGAAGCCATTTGGAAAGCGCGGCTTCAGTATGGTCTCCACATGAAGCTAAATATAGTCTTATGATGGAGCACATACAAAACAAATTCACAAGATTTTTATACTGGAAGAGATATGGTGTCTACCCTTTCTATCCTCTGATGTATCCAACCTTGTTTGTTTTGGGCATGGTGGGGTACAACAAGTTGGAAATTAGGAGGGATGTGGTGCTTGCGGTATATGTGGTTAAGGTGTTCAGGGGGATCATAACCAACGCGTCCATTTTAAAGATGATGAGGCTGTGCGTGCCAGACAAGTATGTGGGGAGGCGCAGGCAGCCGCCTCTGATCGCGGTACCTCGCGGTAGGACTAACCTGCTTGACAAAGCGCCACTGACGCGCACCTTGCGAACTCTCAATATGGTGGCGGAGAACATTGACGTATTCCACTGTTCACAGAGCGAGTTTGTAAGGGCTACACTATATCATTTATGTTATTGTAATTAATTGGGTTTTTATTGTGTACGTAGTTGTTTTTGTTGTTTTTGTTGACTATTGTGATAATTGATTTTTTAATTTAATTTGTAAATAATTAATTAATAAGTGGACATTTGATGTGTATATAAAATAAGGATGTTATTGATGTTTATGATAATGCTTTTCTAATTTTTAATTCTTATAACTACTCTATTGTATTAGGTTACCTGTAATAATAGATGTATTGTGTAATAAATAAATAAATAAATAAATAAATAAATAAATAAATTTTTATTTTGCTAGTTTATGTTCTGCGTCTGGATTTCAGGAACAAACTATGAGTACCAGGTTTACATCACACAGACAAGAAACAAATATTTGTAAAACACATTCACGAAAATCACTCTACGCAACTCAGCCAGTAAACTAAGTAAGTATTAGCTAGATGTTCTTCATTCAAAAATCAGCTAAAATCACAAATTTTAGACTCAATCAAGGAACTGCTATACTCGAGGATAACAGTTGTGATTAATTGTTTTTATTGATGCAACATCAGACTTACAACTTCCTTGTTGCCACCCTTGGCCGCCTCAACTTCGACCTTGATGCCGCTGCCTTCTTTCTTGACTCCAAGCACCTTGGTCCCGAGTTTAAACTTCATACCTTCCTTGGCAAGGATCTTCTGTAGCGCTTTTGATACTTCGCCGTCGATGCCGACACCTGGATACACAAAACAGGTATAAGGTTGTTTGTAAGAGATTGCACGAAATGAGAAGGTATTTATTATCATCTTCATCTAGCGGCAATATCCGTTTATTTTAAATACAGAGAAAAACGGAATTTATCAATTTACTTGTGACATTTCAATACAGATGAAATAAATGTTGTGTTCTTTGTAGCGGTTTTACTATAAGAAATTTCCGCTTTTATAGCTTTTGGACTTTTAAATGTCGTAGAGAATTTGATAAGCAATATGACGGCATAAAACAGTCAGTTTAAAAAAAAAAAAAAGTCAATCTCATCCTTTTTGTGTTTATGACTCATATGGTATGCATGCATTTCAGTATAAATAGAATATACTACACTACTAGTTTTAATTTTCAGTTTTGTGAGATAAGATAAATATTTTCTATTCTAAAGCTGCCATTTACCTCCAATGCTGGTGAGAAACTCAATGGCGGTGACATCAGCCCCGAGCCTTTGGTATACAGAACCCAGCTCTAATCCAATGACTCCAGCGCCAATGACTAACATCTTCTTGGGAACCTCAGTCAGTGCTAATGCTCCAGTGGATGTAATGATTGTCTGCTCGTCAAACTGCAGAAAAATATAAATTTACAGTGGCTTCTTTGAAAGCCAGAAATGACAGAGAAAATTAACTCCTATTGGAGAATTATTGGATTCAGATTCCCCTTCAAATGTCATGTTTCATAAAAATGCAACTACATTTATTGGTACACAATGGCATAAATGTAATTGTTAAATAAGTCAAATATTATTGTTATGGCATCATTTGAAAGTGAATGAAGATAAAGCAAAAATAAAAGGCCATCTAAAACCTATTTTATTTCAGATATGTCCATTTCTCAACATAAAAAAAAGCTCATTTTGTTACCATCAGGCTTAGATAAACACAGAATTAGCTTACTAATTTCTCAATGATTTGCAACTTATTTACTTACCGTTACTCCAGGGAAGGGTGTAACTTCAGATCCAGTAGCCAGCAGAATGTTCTTAGTGTTAATAACCTCTGTTCCCTTCTCCCCCTTGACCTCTACCTTGTTTGGTGCTACAAGTGTTCCAGTACCTTTGACTAGTTTCACCTGAAAAAATTACAATTATGATTGTCTACACATTCTCCAAATGATAATGAACTGAAAGTTAATGTAATCAAGTAACTTATTATGTTCTTTATGTATCTCTTAAAACTTTTTGCTTTTTAATTGTGTTTTAGAATGTATTGAATAAATAAACAGTTATGTAAACTTATTGTCATTTGAATATATTTCTGAAATAGCCAAACTCCTCCTTTGGCCTATGCTATCTATCTTTGCCACCTTTCTTTGGATATAGGAACATCAGTGCTATGCTGTTCTACTACTGTTAGTAATGGAAAAATTTCTGGCTGTCATGCAAGAGGTGCTGATATGATCCTAGTGTGAGATCAGAACTATGCATGTGTTTGTATGCTGTTTACTTTAATAATTGAGTATCTGCCGACCTTAAGGCGAGTAATAAATGTTTTTGATGAATGCAAAATCGTTTTTTCTCAATAACCGCAAAACATACAGTTTAGATTTTCATGACAAAGGTAACTTAAGGATATAATCTAGATAAATTAGAGACAGAATCACGATTGGTGAAACTTTTCTCGATAGATTTATTTTCCAAAGTTGGCTCTTCAAAAACACGAGTTTCGTTTTTAATCAAAGCTATGAATAGCTAAACAGTTTATTTTTATATAATTCGTAAGATAATCATACTAGCTAAATAAATTACAGACAGTTTCTTTTTAAATTTGATGGTTTTCGAGATAATGCAGTTTTATCACTTTTTCCGTCTTATCCGGGTAGACACAGCCCATACAAAACGTCAAAAATTTCACTTATCACCTTAACTTGAACAACCTATAATATTTTCTATGTAACTGATTCTGATGTAAGTGATAATTTAATTATCATCTTAGATTATTAAACCTAATTATACCTTATTTTTCTGGAAGAGCATAGCTATTCCCCCAGTCAGGGCCTTGACTGCATTGGATTTGTAGTCCATCATTGTCTTGAAATTGAAATTGACCGCACCGGTTTCAATGCCTCGATGTTTGAAGTCATGTTTGGCCATGTGATATAAGTGGGAGTTATGCAAAAGAGCCTTGGATGGGATACAGCCGACATTCAAGCAAGTTCCTCCGAGTGTTGGAGACTTTTCCACTGAAACCACCTAAAATTACATCAAAATTATTATATTATTTATTATGTACAAAATCATTAATTTATACATTACTGTCATCAATATATTATTGTCTTACAGCAGTAAATGTTGCTTGTTGCTTGCTTATTGTCTTTACAATAGTAAATTAGCTAAAATTTAATGTGTAAGTAACTCTGTCTGTCTGTGACATTATCACAACTAAACCACTGGGCCGATTGTGATGAAATTCATATAGAGATAGTTTAAAGTCTATAGACGGTCAATAGGCTATTTTTTCCCAAAATTTTCTTTTGATTTTTCCGAAATTTCAATGTTCAATCGATTATCTGAATCTGCACAAAGTCGCGGGTAAAAGCTAGTAGAAGAAGTTAAAGAATAATACCTTCATGCCTAGCTGGGCGGCTTTGATGGCTGCAACGTAGCCGCCAGGGCCCGCTCCGATGACACAGAGATCAGCATCATGGGTGGTGGAATACTGCCTTGAGGCAATTCTGACTCCACCAACCTAAAATCAAAGAGAACATAAACAACATCATAAATTTCTTCGGATTTTCTATAAAATGTATAGAAGAGTTAGGGACAAAGGTATTCAGCGAATAAATAAACATTTTTTCAACTAAAAAAAATATCTAAAAGACGGTCACATGGTGAAGGTCAGTGCTGTAGGTATGTTTCAGTATAGGTTAAATACTTCATTCTAATACGTACATAAAGAATAAAGTGAACATTTGATTTGATCGCTAAGGAAAGTCAAGTCCAAATCACAAGTTATGAAGAAAGAAACGGCATTTTCATGAAGAAGAAGGTATAAAGCAGAAATAGAGGACATTCTTGCGGCTATGCCATTGCATAACATTTGACAGATTTTGTGATTGGAGAGGAAGTATTGTGCTCAAAAGCTTACCCTATAGGACGAGGAAGCAAGCTTGAGAAATTTGTACCCCATCCTTATTTTCTAATTTTGGTGGTTTCAAAAAACGCTGATCAAAAATTATTCAGGGCCCTGGCGTTTGACAATTCAGTTTGACAATCTTAAAACTAATGGAAATGTCAAATAATGTCAATGTCAAACAAATGACAGTCATATTTACGTTCCGTTATACACTTTATTTACAATATATTTCTCTATTTTACAGGATGCCATTCCAATGTGATGTATTAACGTAATCCATTTGATATAAAAATACCTACATACTACCATACTGAATAATAATAGATGTTTAACTCAGACAACGTGCGACAATAAACTTGTTAGTTCAAGATTTATTCAAACTTATTTTTTTATAACTGGCAATAAGTAATAATAGGTATGTGTATGGCAAGCGCAGAAATGCGCGCGCTGCGAAGTTTTGTTTATCAATCAAATCAAGCGAAGAACGGAGTCTGTATGGTAGTGTCAACTCGAAATTGAATTATCATTTTGTACGAAAATCTGTTTGGAAATCTGATTATCTGCCGTGTTAATAACAGAAAAATTGTGTCAATGTTATAAAGAAGATCTACGCGGACTGAAGGCGCTTTAGTGAAAAATCTGCGGATTTTCTTCCATTTGGTGAGTAAAAACATACCCAGAAAAAAATATATAAAACATGAGGGTTATGTGTGATTGATTAAACTGAAGTAATTTTTTATATTTTAAAATTTTGTAACCTATTCTTGGTGCTACTATTACCTAAAGTTCTTTAGTTATTTTCCTGCTAAAAAACTTAACGCACCTGCTCAGTAGGCAGGTAATATTGTTTACAAAATAAAAACAGAGTGGTCAGTGAATTCATGCAATAGGTACGTTCCTAAGTAGGTACACTTCTTGGATTCAAATAATTATTGTACAAATCTCGAACTCGGCGTGCGTAAATTTAGGTAGGTATATCTTGTAGATATACATTTTATTCAACTCAATGCTTCAATACATGATTTAGACTTCCATAATATTTAATGCACTTTCTGTTTGATACTAAAATAATAAGGGAGTTCAGTGGCTGTATCCAAGCTGTCTGTCTGTCGGTCTGTCTGTCCGTCTGTCTGTATCACAGGGCTGTATCTCATGAACCATGATAGCTAGACACTTGAAATGGCTATTTTGTAAAAAACATGATTATCATGTTATGATATTCATACCTATTTAAATTATGTAAATATTGCATTCGACATCATAACATGATAATCATGTTTTTACAAAATAGCCCTGCAGGCCCTCATTCTGATAATAGGTAGGTATAGCGACGTCGCTAAAATGGTCTTTTAAATCTACTTAGAACTCTTAAGTTCTAAACTCCTAGAAGGTATAGTTACCTACTTCAGGTTAGGCTTTCATTGCTACCTATTATAAAATTAAACGTAACAAATCGATCGAACATTGTTTTACCTACCTAGGTAGGTAGGTACCTAATTCGTTTCGCATTGTAAGACGATTTGTAGAAGTCGGGTGCGTAGTAAAATAAGTCGTAGGTAGGTCCTTACCTACCTATTAGGTACATAATACCTACATGGTACTTTAAGGGTCCTTCTGTCTTAAGTTATTACGTAAAGGTTAGCTAATTACGTAATAACATAAGTCAGAAGGACCCTTAAAGTAGGGACTGAATAAATTAACCGACTTGGTATTACATGGATCTCACAACTTTTTACGGTAGAAGAACTGAGTTGCGTTGCGAGACTTGGCTTTTTTTACAAGTTATGTTTTTGATGGCATCTCATTTATTTTTGTAGATAGCCATTTTTAGGGTTCCGTACCTAAAGAGTAAAAACGGAACCCTGTTACTAATACTCCACTGTCCGTTCGTCCGTCTGTCCAACTGTACGTCTGTCCGTCTGTCCGTCTGTCCGTCTGTCCGTCTGTCCGTCTGTCCGTCTGTCGGTCTGTCGGTCTGTCGGTCTGTCTGTCTGTCGGTCTGTCTGTCCGTCTGTCTGTATCACAGGGCTGTATCTCATGAACCATGATAGCTAGACACTTGAAATTTTCACAGATGATGTATTTCTGTTGCCGCTATAACAACAAATACTAAAAACAGAATAAAATAAATATTTAAGTGGGGCTCCCATACAACAAACGTTATTTATAGATAATGGTACGGAACTCGACGTGCGCGAGTCCGACTCGCACTTGGCAGGTTTTTTTAGGATTTTTACACTAAACACTAATTTTGTTTCAAATTTGAAGCTTCTATGTCTGCTAGAAGTGCCTTAAACTTTTGATGATCGGTCAGTCAGTCAGTGAGTAAGTGAGTGACAAAATAGGGCTACTTTGACTAGTTAAAAATCTTAATCTACTTGTTCAAATTGAATGAAATTTGAAATATACCGTGTTCATATAGTGACTGCTTGGTTACTGAACATTCAGGCTTCTAGTTTTATCCACAACGAAGTTATAGGGGGTCGAAAATGGCCTGAACTGCTTCGAGAAAAGGATGGTACAGCCGTGCCGCGTTATTGCTTGACTTGGCGGGGGCACTGCCGTGCCCCCAGATCAAAAGAAGAGTTTTTTATCTGAATAGGTACCCTAAGTGTCTTTAGGGTTCTTGATAAGAAGCCTCTCAGGTTGCACCTGCCACCTTGCTGGTAATGCCCGCCTACAAAAAAAATATACAGCGGATACGCAATAACATAAACCATTCGAAATGAGGCCACACCACATCACACATGTCATGTCAAAGAAGCTAAAAAAGTTATAGAATGAAAACTATCGTGGTTGTTACTCATTTTAACTATAAATACGGCTAATTACCACGTTTCTTGTTGTATTGCTGACGTTTCCGATCTGCCGTTGATCGCGGTCGCGGGCGATGCTCATGATGAAGAGCATCCGAATTGTCTCGAAACGTCAATACAACAAGAAACGTGGTAATTAGCCGTATTTATAGTTTAAATGAGCTAAAAAAGTTCTTTGCGGTTATCAAGCCTTCATGGCATCCCGTCAACAATGCTCGATTGTTTTAAAAATGGCTTTTTAGCCGGTTTAATAGGTACATCTGCTTCCAGTAGCCCTGTTCACTAGTTTACCTGCGCAGTAGGGCAGGTAAGTTAATCCTGTTAGGTGGCCGTGACACGATGCCCGGCTTCTGTATCGAGGCATTTAGTCTTTGTCGTTCGACGCGCATCCGTCCCCGCGATGTGCGACACAAGAGCACGTAAAACTGCACCTGCCATACAAGAGAAGCTTGCCATTTATGAGAACGGTACCGAGATCATAAATTCATTTTTTTAGGCTCACCGTTCACGATCGACATCTCTCTAGGTGTCATTTCCTCGTTTGTCTTTGTATTTATTTGGTGTAGTGTTTCACCACGGCTAGTTGTCATTTAACTCACGTGTACTGCGTAGTTTAAACAAAATCACATTTTCCTGCGCTTTCACGTGATGTGATTACGATATACGGCGGTGACATATTGCACCAGTGCTGTTACGGTAACTCGATCTCCATTGTTACGATCGTCCTTTTATTACCATTCTGTTCTTCCGCACTGTTGGTATAAAATATAAAATGTCCTGTAATTTTTTTTAACATCATTAAATAATATCGCTCCAAACACATTTATTTTATCGCTCACGAAGGTACTTACCATTTCATATTATATCATAGCAGCGATACACGGAAAAGGCTTATTTGTAACAGGACGATAACCACAACGATAACAGTTGGTAGACATAGAGCTCTTATGTTCGCGGTCCCGCAGCTACTCCAGTCTCGTGTCTCGTTAGCTTTGTAGTGAGCATAATAATGCGTTGTTTTCACGTATGCATGAATACACGCTGCAGATTAGCTTCGCTTTGTCTCATACCGTCAGAAGATGACCGACTGTTTTATCTTTAAATACTTTTATCATTCAAACGACGCACGTGCTACTTTACTATTACAAACACACGCGAGTTCTTTGGACTCTTGTAACGAAGATGATGTCATTCATAAAGCTATGCCATATTAAGGCAGAACAAGTAAATCGTGTAGAATTGTATATTGCAGACTAGAATGTTCTTGAAATAGAACTAGATTTGCAAATTAGGTGAACACATTGAAATGATAATTCATTCAGCATAGCCGTGTGGCCAGTTCTACGAGTACTATGCGTGGCTGTATAATTTGATAAGACCAAATATTTGGTCATAAGTCGTCATAAGAGTGATCCGCGCAATCAAACAAACGTGCGCGTATTGTCTGCATGCGGAGTACGGATATCGGTTTAAAAGCACAGTAGGCCGCTATTAGATTTTATGAGTTGCATAATAATGTGAGGTCTGCATTGTAGGCTGCGGTGCATTACGTATTCAGTTCACGGCATTTGGCACGGTTATCGGACAAAAGGAATCAGGATCGCAGGAAAGCTGTACGCCAACTCCATGGGTGGCAATTGCTCTTTCTAAGGAGATAATTGAATGCGGAATGTAGGCAGTAGTTCAGCTCACTATCGGAACCGTGTGAACAGTGAATTATTGGAAGTTTCTTTAGACTTTGTGCGTACATGTACGCGTAGGTACCTCAGAATCGTTCACGGTATTATTATGTCATCAGTAGCACGGGTAAACCGCATCAATATCTCACGATAACTATTGCTACATGATAGTTACCTCACCATCTCTATGGGCGTAAATATCATAAGTTTCTGAACGAGCTCATAAATTCTATTCCAATTAGTGGTAGTATTAGGTTCTGGCAGCATTTGTTTACAATAACGCCCTCGTGTTATTGAGGAACAATGCTTGTATTATAACCTACCGCTTTACGAAAATACTTTGCCTGCAATTGTTAAAATGTACTTACAATATATATATAGCCGTGTTGGCCGAGTGGAATGTACCTCGACTTTCAATCTGAAGGTCGTGGGTTCGAATCCCGGCGTGCATCAATGGATTTTTCTGTCGAAAAATTTATATGCGCATCAAAAACATGTGCTCACAACGGTGAAGGAAAACATCGTGAGGAAACCAGTTAGTATTCTTATAAGCGGCGATGAGCTTGCAACCTGTCACGTATGGAATGCTAACTACGGCAAAATGTGGGCATGTGCCAAATATAATGTTTGGACGTGCCGCTGCCTACGCCCACTAGACATCATCTAAGCGTCTGGAGATCTGAGAGAATGTCTACCGTACTTGGGGATTACAGTCGTGATCCTATTTATTTTACTTAAATGGGTTTCTCCTTGTAGGAGTACTATTATTAATGTCCATTTAGGTAAAATGAAAAAAAAAATGTACTTATTGATTTATTTCAATCACATGAACGCCCGACATTTATCACAATTAATGCTTGCACATCGTAACTTCTTACGTGCATTTGATATTTCATTAGATAATAGATTAAACTTTTTGCTCCACTCCAACACCAAGTTATTTCCTAATTATCTTCTTATGACCAAGCAAGAGATCAGCATTAATTGATTTCATCATTACATGTTGAGTTTTTATAACATGAACTTACTGTCGGTAAGTTTGAAAGCAAAGGTAACATAAGTAGATTTCCTCGGCTATTACGCATTAGCTGTAATATCTTACGAGAGCCTTGTAGACTCTGGCCAGTACTCTTACTGGCCGAGATTAATGTCTTAAGTCGAGACTCTAGACAGTTTAATTCATTGCGTTTTTATAGCTTCCCTACTGTTTTGTCATATATATCTTCCTGTGTTACGGTGAGCAGAAACTATTTAAAAGCTTTTATTTAACTTGCAATGTATGTAACTGTATGTTACGGTGGAATCTTGCAACTCAATTTGAAAGCAGTTAACCCTAACCGATTAAGCTGAAATTTTGCATTATTATCTAACTTCGAATTCGGTGACAACGCAATAATATGGTGACAGCGAGCTGAACTGATGATGGAGTCAGGAGCTGTTCAACGAAACTCCTCAGTAAATATAAATAAATATAAATAAATATAAATAAATATAAATAAATATTGGCGAACTTTACACACAGCGCAATCTAGCCCCAAACTAGGCAAAGCTTGTACTATGGGAACCAGATAACTGATAGAATACTTATATACTTTTTTTTTTTTGTAAATACATACTTATTATACATATTAACACCCAGACACAGAACAAACATCTATGTTCATCACACAAATATTTACCCTGGGTGGGGATCGAACCCACAACCTACAGCGCAGAAGGCAGAGTAACTACCAACTGAGCTGTGAGGCCAGTCGAAATAGTGTGCTTGCGTCAAAACATCGCATCTAGACCAGCGAGCTAGTCCGATGAAAGAGTTCGAATGTAGTCATAGGAACTCCACATCTACAAACATAAACCCGGTCGTGTTTGGGGTCGTTGGATTTTTCTTGACGAGCCTTAAGCTCGTCGAGATTATAAAAGCTTGTTTTTAAAAATATATTAAAAAAAAACGTACTAATCTTCTATGTTCTCTAGATTCGATATTGCTACGTGGTTAGGGAATCTTCCAGTTCCCAATTTAATAGTAAAATTACCAAATTAACTCTCACATATTTCCTCACATTCTATCATATTTCCAAGATTGCGGGTGATGCGGGATCTGGCCTTTGATCTGATTATCTCTATAAATCAATGTAATGTATATCTATATATTCAAATTTTCATCTATTAGCAGGTTCAACCGTTACAGCATGTTTAAACCACAAACATACGTACTCAAAACGTTTACATTAGTCTAGGAAACTAGTCAACATGTGGATAATAATTGAGGTTAATAGTTTTTTCTCATTTATACACCTATATATGTGCACCTAGGAATGCTAAAATCCTTACTATTTTCATAAAAAAATCACTGCCGTTTTTTAATAATGAACAAAAAAATTGGGCCGGAAATTACAAAGTAGCCATATACGTTCAACTCGTTTATATTGTTTTCCTGTCTTGCATAGTTGCTCGGTTGCATCGTAAAACTAATGGGTTGGTTTAATGTACCCATGCTACCTGCCAGCCAGGCTACGTGTTCAAGCGGCCAAACGCCAATGGTTAGATCACAGAATAGTCGACATCTAGTACGTAACTTAGGTGTGCTGTGGTCGTTTGAAAGGGAAAGTGCCAACATGTACGGCGCTGGGCTGTCTCGCCTCACAAGTAGAACTCACTCCAGTCAAACAACCAGCGCTTAAAAGGACAAAGGAAGTCAGCCGACTGGCAATTCAGACAACTAAAAACGCCAGACATTTTCTTCCCTATTTAGAACTGAAAGTTGTACCTATATTTTTAATGAAAAACGGCAAGTTGACACTGTTCTAAGGAGGGGTAGAGATTGTTAAGTAGCAAGCTAGCTGCGATATGAAAACACTTGTTATGAGAGCACTCTGCTTCTCTCTCGCGAGTCCTTGAGCACGAATTTCGGGTGTGAGATTTTTGGGTCCATTAGTTACGAAGGGCACCGTCTCGTCGTCGGTTATCGAACTATGGGTCAGAATACTTTCAACAAAAGCCCTATTTTCACTATAAATATATAAATTGCAGATGCTGGGGCACAAAGCAATGTCACAAATGACGTATAAGTGCATGAGTTGGGCGGGCGGCAAGTAGGGCGAGACGCGAAAAAGCTTCGTCTGCTTCTAGGGGTCAACGCCCTAGCCCTGCCCATGAACGCACTACTGACGAGGGATGGTCCCATATTGTTATCGATATTGTTTGCAAAAAAACATGATATCATGAACCTGCGAGTTATACAATTTATTTAAAAGCTTTATTGATTAGTAAATATTCAACATGGGGTGAAAGTAAAACTTATATATTTCCCATTAGATCTATCACTACATAGTATAAAGCAAAGTCGCTTTCCGCTTCCCGCGTCTGTATGTAATATGTATGTATGTATGTTTGCTTATATCTTTAAAACTACACAACGGATTTTGATGCGGTTTTTTTTAATAAATAAAGTGATTCAAGAGGAAGGTTTATATGTATAATACATGCATAATATAGTAGAGAAACACTGATAATTTTAGAGGTTTCTAATGTGATGTCGTAAGTAAACACATTTTTTGCGCTTACATTGCAAATGCTGGCTGAACCCCACGAGATATATCAAAATAATGTACTACAGTATTGTACACCTTAAAAACGTCTACAAAAAAGACAACGATGGTATTAGAAATGTCTTACGCACAGCGAAGCGGGCACGGGTCAGCTAGTTTATCTTAAATCTACACTACTGATATTAAATAGTCGAAATTTGAATTTTTGTTTGTAACGGATAAATTACTGGACCAATTCTAAAAACTCTCTAAATTTTTATTATTTTAAACGCTATATTTGATTTAAAAAAATTGTATTCCCCACGAAAATTGCAATAATGTAAACAAAGTAATAAAAAATGCCTATAATTTTCATTAGTACCTGTGCGAAGGCGGGGTGAACAGCTAGTTACAAATAAATATCTACTTATTTAATCATTAGATGAGGTTTTTTTTTAATCTTTATTTATTTAAAGGTAAAACCCCTTTAAATAAATAAAGAATAAAAAAATAATGGTCGACACCGACTATGTCACCCCTCTGTAGATGATGATGAGGTATGAACAAATTATACATTTATACAAAAACCTTAGTGTGGTTTCTCTGTTATTTTTTACTGAATCACGCCATTAATTATAATACAAACTATCTCTAACAAAGAGCAAGGTGTGTCGTATTTAATTTCAATTTATTACGATTCCCTTCTCTACTTTGTCACGCAATTTAAAATCACCCTAAACGCAGCCCTAGCTCGACTCTACATATAAACCACTATTCAGCGCATATAAAACGAGATTAAAGTTTTCACCAATTAGTGTAGAGCTTTTACTGGGATAAATGTTATTAAAAACAGCAATCATAACTTAAATATCTCTATCCTATTAATATTATATATCCGAAAGTTTATGAGAATGTTTGGATTTTTGTGCCTCAATCATACCCAAACGACCAAACGGATTCGGATGACACTTGGAATATCTATACATAGCTTTATGTCCTGGAATAACAAATAGGATATTTTATTATTCCAATTCAATGATATTAATCTTTATTCCAAAATCAAATGATATAAGTATCTAATTCCAAAGAAAGGTTTATCCTGCTGATGATACCAAGAAAAGGAATAAAGAGCAATGACGTGGGTTGTTCAGTTATGTTTGTGTAACAAAGCTGCGTGACTATTGATTTATGTGAACATGAATATGTGGCAGTGTTAGGTGGTTACCAGAATATCTCAAGCGTTCTCGTGTACGATGGGCACTTGAACGTGACTGAAGGTCTTGATAAAAGGTGGGAGCGGTCGTAGCCACTTGCAAGTTACACGCTATTGTTTTCACGTGTTAAATATTTTCAGAAAAAAGTTGTTTTAATAATACCACACTCTTATACTATTACATAGAGGTGGGTTACTACCAATTCGAAACTCCCGCGCTTTTATTCGTTAAAAGTTATGTATTAATACTAATATTATAATTGCGAAAGTAACTCTGTCTGTCTGTGACGTTATCACGGCCAAACCGCTGGGCCGATTGTCATGAAATTTCATATAGAGATACTTAAAAGTCTTGAAATTAACTTATGCTAAAATGATGATATGTTTCCAAATTTGATTTTCAACAATTTCAATATTTTACCATAAAGTCGTTAAAATCGATCAAATTCCTCACTCGTAGAGTTAGACTTTAGAAAACTACATTCATATTGTGCCCCTAGACTACAAGAAAGCTACTTTGTTTTCTAGGACTTATGGTTGGGGCTGTTTGTTGACGGTTAGCTATTCAGTCAGTCCGTAACGTTACATTTGTAATTTAGATACATAACCTATACCGCTCAATATACAGAATTTTTGTATATTTTTAACCAGTTGGAATAAATCTGCGTCGCGTATCCTCAGAAATCCTTGACGTAACGCGGTCAGTTCTATTTAAGGCTACGAATATACGTAGTCGCTGGCCTAACGTGCATAAGTATATTATTCTAAAAAACTTAACTAAACTAGTAACGTGTTTATGGAGCGGTAGCAGAACGTACTGATATATGACGGAAAACTTTATTCATAATAAACATTTTCACAGTCAAAAGTAGTAAACTATATTACAAACATTCCAAGCTAAGTGTAAAGTTTTCGTAAAGTTTTAGCATGATAGCAACTATGATGATATATTATGACCACTGTCCTTGCGTTGATATGGAAATAGGATAGGGTCGTCCCCTAAATAACATTCAACCCTTTCTGTTGCACCCTAGTTATTTCCACGCTTACAGATCCTCTAAGCTGTTACGTCATAAAAATAACCAAATGTGCTAACAAATAACAATTGCTGTATTAGATCAAACTAAGAAAAAGAGCATGCAACGTTTTATTGGTCTAATTAAGTGCATGTGAGTCCTCATTTAATCTTTGGTCTATTTATTTGACCCTACCAATGAAGCACACGGGAAAAATGTATTGAAGTCATAACCTCATAACTGTCATCAAGTTTATTAACCGATTCGTGCGCCCGCATCAGGAAGTCACACGGAGGGTTATGATTATAACTGACTGATCTTCGTCATGACTTTGCTGAGTGCATTCATTGAAGCGTTCGACGCTAGGGAGAATATTTTAGATGCTGCGTTGGTCCGTTTCTATTTATTGTACTGGTCAGTTTATTTTCAACTACTTTGCACTTTATGCGTACATATTGGTCACACGCACACGTTTTTTGGTCGTTTTAAAATAGTTTACCTTACTACGTCATTGTATTAGTGAATAAAGTCTACGGCATAAATTAGATCTTCTCGATCTATAACACATTGTCAAGTTGCTGTAAGAATTCTTAGTAAATGTTTCTCTATTTAGTTACCGGCTCTACTTAACCACTTACAGTGCCTTTGGGATTCATTTATATCTGAAGCCATAATTCCATCTCACATCTCTAGCGGACCATAAACCCTTTGGTTTATTGTCTATTGGTCACGTCTGTTCTTCAATTATATCGTATCGTAAACCAGTTAAATATAGGAATTTCCATTAACAGTGGCGCAATAGAATTTCTGCTGCATGAAGTTTGACCCCGATTGTGCGGTTTTAGTAGGTTGCAGTTATCTGAAGTGTTATAAACATATTTTTTTATCATCGTGTAAGATTCACACATGCTAAATTGCGTAACTTATGGTACTTACAATAGAGTTTCATGTTATGAGCTAAACACATATGAGTGCTAATGATATTCCTTGTCAATTAACGTACAACTAATGAGTACTTCAACATGCTACACTCAAATCACACACGTGGGGTTATTTTTTCAGTTTTTTTCGCTTAGATCATTTTATAAAAGTGGTTTAATTGGTCGTTATCTCTGGGGATTTTTGATTTAGAGATTAATTTTCCTTTTATGGTCCTGTGGGAGAAATAATCGTTTAGTCAATTACTTACTATAATTTTGTGAACAGTTTCTTAGAAGATTTGATTTAGTCACATTTAGGTCAAAGTTGTAAGTTAAAGAACCGATTATTTTGCTGTTGTAATACCTACCTGTTGAAATTTTGTTTGAATTGCAATTGTATACATAATTAATTAGATAGACAAATAATTCCATCAGCAGTTCAACCAACAACGGAAATAAAAATGTGGGCATAAGTTATGCCTAGCTAGGCTATTATATTGTAATACGCAGATACTAAACATACCAAAACAATGATATACTTGAACTGCATTGCGAAATAGATGTAGATACTTGTCTTAAAAACTTCATTTCGACGATACCTACGGTTTCTTTTATCGATAGTCTTATACTTGCTTTGTATCATACGATAGGCTTCAAGTTTTAAATCCCCGTAATATGTAAAAAAAAAATAGTTTTTCGATTTCAAATTCTCAAAAACAATGCATTAGGTAGGTACTCGTACCTGCGCATTATTTCTTCAGTAATCCATACTCCATTATTCTTTTGTTTGCAAGTAAGGTTGCCGATGCCATTATTTTGCAGGAAATAACAAGCGAAACAATGGATCTAGCAAACATTACTATTCGTGCTTGTCTAGCAAAAATATATGTATCGAAAGTTTTCGAATCTCGTCGTAACTCATCATTATTATAGTTTGCATGTATTATCTTCTACGTGTGTCTATATTTTCTAACTAACAAAGGAGTTTTATCATGGTCATAACTTTTTAGATACTGATTAATCTGTTTTTAATATTTTTTGTTTTAATTAAGGTTACTCGTATCGAGGTTGGTTTTATAGTAATTTCATCGATATCAAATTCAATAAAAATAAAAATAAAACTCATATGGTTTGTTGTTTAATTGTATTTATTAACACGTACTCTCAATTACGTATGCAATTATGTAAGTCCCATAATGATAGCGATAACAATTTCAAAAACACTTACAAAGCTCAAAGCAGACCTCTCAAATTAAAAAAAAACTGGATTTTGCGAAATGCAGACACTTTCTGAATAGAGAATACCTACGTCTCGTGCAAGCACATTGAGAGGCTTGCGAAGAAAGCTGAGATGAAAACTTGCAGGCAAAGTGTTCAAAGCATTTCATCTGCTGAAGTGCGCCGAGCGCTCCCACTCGAACATCTTTCTTACTTGACTACGTAAATTATGCGATTCATTCTAGTATTTTTCATCATAAAGAAACTGTTAGTTAATAACATCAAATTAATTATGCTACAACACGAAACGGCTTCGCGAAGGTCATCTTTATCAGATTAAGGCAGTATATTTAACAAGCTTACAGCCTTCAGTCTGGAAATGACGTCAATTGTTTCAGCAAATGAGTGCCAGAACGACCTTGCTAACAACACAGCACATTATTACGTCTATAGCTACCAGGGTGGGCTAAAAATACCATAGGTCAGGGTTCAACGTATGGTGCAACAGAATAGCGTATACTTTGACGCAACCACCATTGAATACGTTTGAATTCTACAAGGTAATTAATTCGTAGACGTTTACATAAAACACGAGCAAAAATGTTAACGCGGTGCCTCTTTTATCTAAATTATTTGAAATTCTAATGCTAAGCATTACCGTAAACTGTCTTATCATTTCAGCACTTAAACTATCGAGCATTTCGATCATTATCTATCTTAATGTGTCTACATTTCCCAAATAATATAATGATGATAATGTATACCTGGGTAGAACACCCTTTTTTTAAATAACATTCCTGAGAGCTCGATTGCGGAGATCGGGTCTGACCTTCAGGCGACTGGTTCAATACGCGCGCCCCGAGTTTGTTCAGATATTATCCTTTCCAAGGGCACTCCCTCTAGACTGTTTGTGCTCACACAAACCAATATTTATCGTAACTTAGCCATCGAGTAAACTTTATTATCGCTGCACCTTTTAACGATGGAAGTTATTGCCTCAATCCTTTACCGTGTCTTAAAGCAGCCTGTTTAGTATTCTGTTTAAGACTTTTTACGCCAATTGTAATCTTGTGCAAAGGTTGACTTTGTCACTTTGCCTCGAATGGAGCATGATTTCATTTTAACGATGATTAATTGTCAAACGAGCTCATAATGTGCTCTTAAGTTAATTTTAATGACATTTTGAACTGCTAAAAGTGAAATTCTTGTACATAACTTGACGTACGCTTGATATTACTATTCATAAGAAGGCGGAAGGAATACGTACAAAATTAATATTTATTTACCTGTTGATTTTTTCACAATTAAATATTAGCAATATTTAATTGTGAAAAAAAAAATGTTATATAAAAAAAAGATTATGTTTCAAAGTCGAGTCGAGGTAGAGATATTTCGAGGTTACAACAAAGAATATGGGGATTAACCTATAGGAAGTGCATTATGCTTAGATATAATGTCAAAAGACATGAACGTGATTTCTGTTTCATATATTTGTTTTATACACAACCAATCGACCAATATCTAATTGTGTTATCATATGTTTATTGATCAATTAGTCTGTTAAGACCTATGAATGTCAAAAATAATTAAGTTAACAGATAAAGTGAGTTCATAATATGAACTAGTGGCAATACTTTGATCAAAAGCTACTACGAGTATTTGGTGTATAATCAAGTTGATAGCGTTTATCTTTCAGTGTGATCGTTGATATTCTACAACTCTGTTAGATTCTAGCTTCTGTTGGTATGATTTGTACAATTTTCAGATTAATATTTATTGAAAAAAATGTTACACAATTTGTTTTGAATCCATCCCAAGGCTCCCAAACTAGTATAAACTGACTTTCAGAAGCTAGTAGCAATCGATGTAATTAATGCGTCGTAAACTCTACAATATTCTACGTCCTACTTAGACTTTATATTTAACTTATTCTTCTATTTTAAAAAAGGTTAGGGACTCTTTAATTAGTTAAAGGATTTAACTATAAAATATTGTTGTGCTTAATATTACATTTGGCCACATACAGTTCAAATAAATTTCTCACGCCCAAACCACTCTAGACATTTCGATTACACAATAAAACAGGTAAAATTTCGCAGTTGCTTATTCATTGAAATTTTTCACTTTAGTTTTATGAGTAACACTCACAGTCGTAAAACAGTCGGCAAAATACGTTTTCAAAGTTCATAACACTACGGCTTCCGTTTGTCTAAAGTGCCTGAAATGAGGCCGGCGCGAGATAACGAGGAACCGAGTAACCAGGAACGAGTGGCGAAACATTATAAAAGGCCAAGTATTGCGCTTCTATAGAAAAATCCACTGTGTAATTGCTCTGTTTTTTCCTGGGAAGTGAGGCTCCACTTCGCACAGTGCGCTTATTAACCAGAGATCTGGGGGACTCTGCATTTGCAATAAAGGACAGGAACGGATTCTTCGTGAAACGGGTCACCGCCATAAAACAATAGCTTTCTCTTGTCACATTTTAGTAAGCTGCTAGTAAATGAACGGAAATGTGTTATAAGTAGTTATAGATAATACAGTACCTACTTATTACTTATCATATAGGTAGATAACCTATTTACAAACATGGTTTACTTGTTTAGAGTTTCATATTCGGACGAAAAAACCCCGTATTTTGAAATTTGAATGTCTTCGTCTAGTAATTTTTGGTATGCGGCAGACAGAAAATTGGGTAAATTCAATCGAAAAATTTTGTGAAATTGTTGCAATGTGGTGGAATGAACATTAGGCGCGTAGAGAAATGCATTTTGCACTACCTACAGTCTACAATGTTTATGTAATTGTAACCGAATACACACATGATAGATTATAATATAAATAATTTATAAATACCTTACGAAATAAATAATACAAACATATTATATCGAAAAGAGCACAACACAAAATTTGAATTTGTAAATTATGTTTATGTCCATGAAAACTGATAAATGTCTACTAAGAACAATATAGGTAACGATATTGTGCTTCGAGCATTATGCTAAGCATGTAACACTTTACCAAGATGACATCATTATTATGAATGATTCATAAGACTTTTACCTGCGCAAGATGACCTACGATGACCGATTTTCGGACCATCATGTACCTAATAAAAATGTCATGTGTTATTGTATCATAATTATTGTTTTGTATTCAATTGGGTAATGTTTTCTTACTAATCATAAAAATATCATTCGTTGCTTTGAATTATATACTTAATAAGCATAATACAAAGCATTATAATAAGCATTACTTTTTCGCTACAAAGCAATAGTTACACAGTATTGTCACTGTCGGTTGTATGTATTCATGATTATGAGTACGTTTGTTCACTTACGAGAGTGGCTTAATAAATCATGAGCATGCATGCTTCATTGGCATAAATTGACTCTATTATCAATTGATGAGATGGTCAGTAACAACTTAGTACCTACTAAAAGAACAGAGTTTGCTATATTAACGCAAGAAAAAAAATTTTACGGGTCAGGTTGCTTTAGGATACCCTAAAAAACTAACTGGTATGTTTTAGTTTTCGTACTTCGGTTTGTTATGTGTAACTCATTGACTCCAGGAATACCCACGTAGAAGTAGATACTTCATATTAAATAGTAAGACTTTCCGCGAAATGACTATTCGATTCCAATACCTTTGACGCGACTTCCTATACAAGCATGTGATTCACGGTACCAGATTGTAATGATTCGTTTTGTCCGCAGTTCTATCTTTGGGCGCATTGAGCGCAGGCGGCGGCGTGGGCTTGGTCCCCACGCTAGTGCATTCAGAGTCAGCCCTGGACATGGTGCAGGAGGGGGAAGGCGCCGGGGGGGAGGGGGTGCAGCTGATAGCGCCGAGACGCCTACCCAACCCCTGTATGGACAGTCCGCAGCGTATGGACCTGCATAAAGAATTGCTCTTTAACCAGAGGATGTAAGTACTTACCGATCTTTCTTGAGCGATATCAGTTGATTCATTTATTTTACTCGTTATGTCCACACATTTCTCGTCAAACCTTACCAGTTTTACAACTTATTTTCATATTAATGGATGCTAGGGTGCAGAAAAATAAGGTTTATGAATTAGTTAAGGAGATGATGCAGAGTTCCTGAACATGGAGTGGGACATATAAAGATGGAGAGAATATTGCAATGAGTAAACGCCAATTTCTTGGTGGTGCGCTTGTTGTTACTGTCTAAAGTAAACAACATGCTCACGGAAATATTAGTTGGCTTGTTAACTTGAAATTTACTATTATGGTAAGAATAAAATAAACAATCCTTAAAAAAGCAATCTTAAGCTTTTTAACCTACTTCACTTTCACTTTAGTCCTTGTTATTCCGTAAAGAGTGCTGCCAACAAAGGTTGGTATCACTCTTTACCTAGCTTGAAAGCTTTCTCGATAAGCGAGCAATGTCGTCGGCAAGACTTGTGGAGCTCAAAGGAGCGCTTCATTAGCCTTTGTCTTCAACACTATCTTGAACCTTGAAGCTCGGGGCGAGTACACACCTAAATATTAATTCGTTTTGAACACTATCTCAAACAAAGATGTCAAAATTAATTAAAATGTTCGTAGGCAGACTGATATGCTGCTAATTTGCAAAGTGATTATGACGCTATAATCTATTTTTTTTTAGTTTGTCTCTTTCAAAGGCATTATATATATTTCAAGTCTTTGACAAATGTGATAAATAAAATAATCGAAGTACCTAAGTATATTATATTTTTTTTATAAAGGAGTAGTAGTCCATTCACACACTGACCACTCATCACAAAACCTACGAAACTACAAAGTCTAGAAGTTTTCAATTTGACACAGGAACTCTTTCTAGGTTGTGTCCACATCCTCGTACAAAGAAACGGTTTTTAAAATTCGCACCTGTTGTGTTGAAAGGGGATGAAAACGTTAGCGCGAAAAATTATATTAAGTACTTGAAGTTGGCATAAATACAGTGCAAATGATAAATGTCTAATTTGTGTTTACAAAATGATTGTATAGGATGCACTGGAGATTCAAAGTTTGTATGGAACATTTTTAACACGTGGTGTGATTTACTTCGAGCTTGGTTTAATAGGTACTTTTAAGAAAAATAATTGAAGACGTGTTTAAAAAAAAACCCCTACAATTGAACCCTAAAATTGTTGATACACGCAAACGAAGTTGCAAGCGGATCAGCTAGTTTCAAATATATTACAAACAATACTCGTACAAAATTGACAACGAAAGTACAATACGTCTACTGACATTCATCGCATTGTTTGCAGTTACGAAAACCATTTAACGAACAAGTAACTCTTACTTCCAGGAATGGCAACCCGAAATAGTGAATTGCTCGGGTTTTTGCTATGACTAAATTTGGCTCGGATTCTTGGCTCACATCCTGTCCCGTCCTGCGTACCCGATGTTTAATTATTATTCAACATCTGTCGAGCCCGTGGTAAATACCAATCCGATAATCTCACACTTGCTTCTACTTTCAAGGCTATTTACATACGTTTTTAATACGCACGATTTTAAAATATACAGAACCAGTGTAAACATGAGAATCAAAATAGCTGATTGACCTGTTGATTTGAACCATTTCGCGCTGATGAGATTGTCGGAGCCTCGTCCTGTTATTTCCGTGGCTGAGTGGAGTGCAAATTCCATCGGCGCAGCGGAAGGAAGCAATTCCAGTTGCCCGCTGACGTGAATTTACTGTATAGCTTTGCAGGTTATCAATAGGCGAGCCATCGGGAAATGTTTTTTCAAGTCTGCTTTTCATGATGTCACATATTGAATGAAATTGAATAAGAACTGGTTTTCTGCACGAGCAGCTTGTTCTCTACGTGCCTATGTTTTTATTTATGATCCATGCTTGGCCTTATGTGACTTATGATAATATCGTCATCTCATTTTATGCTCGACTATTGCATACAGTTAGACTATTGCTTCGGTCATTTCACAATAGCAATAAATTATTTAAAACTTGGTCTGAAATCAATTCTTTCCGCATAGCGCCGGCATTCCTCGTTTGTAATCAGTGACGATATCGATTACAGATAGCTGATATTGTGTTTGAGTGATATTTCTTACACAGACAAGAAGTAACATCAGTAACATTCGTATGTTACTGATGTTACTTCTTGTCTATCACTAAAAAAACGATAGATAGATACTTGATGTTGATATTTATTGTGAAAAATATTTTGATCACTACTACGAGTAAGTCATTCTCTTACATTTTACTTAAAAGCGTTTCGATCGTATCTGATTGCTTACAATTTATGCCTTTATATATCGCTGCAAATGCCTTGGGACCTATTTACAGACGTTTTGTCGGCGCCGCTTCACGGAGTGTGCTAATTACTGCGTTGATTTCAGCGATTTAGTCTGAGATATGGGATCCGAGATTGCCTTAATTCGATATGTAAATAAAGTAACATTTCATCGGAGCCCGTAAAGCGAAATACAGGCGGCGGGCGACGGGCGTCAACGTGCCGTCTAGGCAATAATTAGCTGGGATTAAATCGTGCTGACGAAGAATGCATTTACGTAAAAAGCAGGTTGACGCCGACTAGAAATTATGCCTGTTTCTTCGCATCGTTCGTCCCTAGGAGTTGCCGTCGAATAGAGCCTTTTGTAAATAACGGCGCGGTGCTCAAATCCTATAAAACGACTAAAGGGGGTAGTCAAAAGCACGTTCACATACTACATTTGGTACATGCCCACATTTTGCAGCTGCAGTAAGCACTATGTAAGCTTTCTTTATTATTACAAGCTGTTGCCGGAGACTTCTTGCATCTCTTATCGGGGTTTACGGTCACGAAACCACGCATATTTTGTTCGGCACTGCGCGTTCGCAACACATGAGACCACGCATTTGTTTGGTACTGCACGTTCACTGCACTTTCATACCGGTAAGCTTCGGTAGTCGGCGCCAACTTGCTTTGTATCATTGTGACTGTGCTCAATCCTGTGGTAATGGCGCGGCAGCTCACAGTATCCACTCGCCCCGACCTGCCAGAACCAATTGAAAATTTTAACGCTCAACTAACTTACCAGCGACGGCCTATTTCCGCAGCAATTAATGTTTTAATTCCATGCTATTACAAACTCATTATTATTGCGAACAGTGGCGAAGCAAAACGTAGGTATCCCGGAGATGCGGATTCAATTCCCATGATGTACCTACCTAGGTATAGGTAGGTATAACAAAGCCGTGCTGGCTAAGTGCTGGCCAAGTTTAAGGTACCTTGACCATCAATTCGAGGGACTTTTTTTTTTGCGGATTTTACACACAGCGCCATCTTGCCCTAAACTAATCAAAGCTTGTACTATGGGAACCAGATAACTGATAGAATACTTACATGGGTACTTGTTTTTTTGTAAGTACATATTTATTATACATATTAACACCCAGAGACAGAACAAACATCTATGTTTACCATACGAATATTTGCCCTGGGTGGGGATCGAACCCACAACCTACAGCGCAGAAAGCAGAGTTACTACCAACTGAGCTGTGAGGCCAGTCACATGTATGGAATACTTACTACTGCAAAATGTGGACACGTGCCCCAATCATAATGTTTGGACGACTCTGACTACCTCTCTAGGAAACTTCAAGGATCTGAGCGCCTGAAGGTGTAGGTACCCATATATAACCCCACATAGTTACCTACTCTATATTTGCAAAAAAAATTATACGCATAAATATGTACATCGCGTACATATTTAAGCGGCTGTTGGGTTTATTTAATGTTATCAAGTGGGTAGGTTTATGTTAAAACTCAAATAAAAAACGGAAATGCATACGGTATCTGAGTGTAAACACCAGATGCAGTACAGACAGTTATTACCACATCTGTGCCACAAAGTAAAATAAAACAATGCTGCAACTTTGACGTCAGTCACAAAATACTTATTCCTACACATATGCAGGTATTGCTCGTGGGAACAAATACCGCATGGCATGCATTAAATTTATACAAACCAAAGAATGGATTGTGTTGCGACATCTATTGTTTATTTTACTGCTGATTTGCAAATTATTGTTACTTTGAAAGAGATCATTCTTGCATACGGCATAAATTAGACACCTTTTTCTGCTGAAATTGATAAAAAAAATATTTTCTAAGTTTATTTAAAACTAGTAGTTCACCGGGGTTTACCCAAAACCACCAAAATTGGGAAACCATTTGGAATATACGTAGAGATCTCTATTTTTTGTGCAAACAAAATATAGCCTAAATTACTCGTAGGTAAAAGATTTTTTTTAATTTGTCCTGTAGTTTTTTTACTAGTTTATTCATCACTATCACTACATAGTATAAAGCAAAGTCGCTTTCCGCTTCCCGCGTCTGTATGTATGTAGGTATGTATGTTTGCATAAATCTTTAAAACTACACAACGGATTTTGATGCGGTTTTTTTTAATAGATAGAGGAGGAAGGTTTATATGTATTAAACCCGTGCGAAGCCGAATCACTCTATCTATTAAAAAAAGCCGCATCAAAATCCGTTGTGTAGTTTTAAAGATATAAGCAAACATACATACATACATACAGACGCGGGAAGCGGAAAGCGACTTTGCTTTATACTATGTAGTGATAGTGATGAATAAACTAGTAAAAAAACTACAGGACAAATTTGGGCGACTTTGCTTTATACTATGTAGTGATAGTGATAGTAGGATGTTGTTATTGGGAAGTAAGTTTATCAAGAAAAATACTGTATATTGGTAGAGTTCCTTATACTACATTTATTTAAATTCAACTGTTAATAAGAGTAGAATTCTAATAATCCTAACGCAAAGAACGCTGTCACTGGAAAAAAACGTGTTTGTAGAGTTTTAACATACTCTTATCGAAGATAGCATACGCGTATCTTCTCTCATTAATTTTATACTCGTAGATTTTATGTTCATCGCCGCCCGTTCTTATCAAACACAATTAATTAGCTTTCCAAGCCTAACATGACTATCAATATCAATGTTTACGTAAGTCAATGTTACATGTATCGGTCAAAGCGAGCATTACCTTAAATGGGCAGGCAATGAGTTTATCTCGCCTCTACCTGATTGATAAGATAGCGTTTATCATAAAGTACCTAACTCGAATATTTTATCTTTTTCCAAAGCATTTCTTTGTATATATCACCTCGTATCTTAATGATTACGAAATGTTCAAGTGTGTGTTGTTTATTTCAATGTGAGGTAACTTTTATTTTTTTTAATTTCAGAGGAAAAAATGTTCTGAATCAGAAGAGCGAACTCGAGAAAGCGTTATCAAAACACAAGGATAAGCAGGTGATGAATCAAATACGTGAACATAAGGAAACGCCAGGTAATTTCATTCCCTCACTACTTAAATCTTCATAGGTACTTGCATCGTGCTTACTTTATAATGAACTATCACCATAAAAAGCCGTTAGTGCCTAGTAAGTTTAGAGATTTTACAACGGAGTCACTATTCGAGCCACGCTGACTCCTTTACAATTCAGCTTTCGTCCCGTCTTACAGCCTTAAAAGGAACACCATACATCAGAAAGAGTGACCAAGAAAGACTTATTGACATAAATAAGGCACTTTTACGTCTGTAATGAAAGTCGACTTTAATGAGATTGGGGGTTAAAAGATTCTTTAGTATTTGAGAGATTTTATATTAAAAACATAATTTAATCGTTGTGAAAGACCACTATTAAAATAACTTTGATATTAGAAGTTTGATGGCACGACGAGCCGTTTATTATTTTTTATATGCTGAAATGCTGATTAGAATTTTAGATCATTCTCGAACCATTTGACTGATGATTGTAGCAATGTTCGACGCGATTGTCGAAGACTAGACCGAAACTGATAGATAATTTTCTTTTGTGGTTTGTACTCTATCATGTTTTTATATCTTCCGGTTCGTTATATTGTTGAAGCAATAATCCGCCTAGAAATAATTTTTAAAGCTCTACAATCTACTCACAGGTTTATGTGGTTACATGTTGCGCTGTTTGCCATAGCTAGACTAGCATTGGGATCTAATTACCTTTAAATTACAATTTTTTTTTGGACGGGTTCCTACTTTTTTTATATAGTTTTTAGTTTTTTTTATATTCTCAGTTTTTAGTTAATAGTAGTACACATTTTCGCAACTTGACGTAGGTACATACATATAACCATCGACTAGATATATCTTATCAAGTTATTTTTGAAAGCGGAAAACGCCATTGAGATCTTACTTATTATGTTGGTAGCGCATTGTTTATTGTAAACGGTTTAGTTGCAAATTGTCTATGTCGAAATTTGTTGCATTCATTAACATAATGCGTGGGCCGAAGTTATTTTTCCACCACAAATAGTTGAACGATGGTTTAGGCTAATCAAAGATTTGGCGGATGTTTTCATACAACATCTGTTATGGTTGTAGTGACCGCTCGTTTTGTTGTTAATGATATCTACTTAGTATTCTCAATGAGTTGGTGGTGTATTACTTAAGGTGAAAGTAGAGATATAATAGGAAAGCGCAACATAATAATGAAGGTCCTAGTTAATATTCACATTACTTACATACTGTCAACTCCTATATGACGTACAGGTCCAATTCTTATAGATTTAGGTTATGATTAGTTATTTTTATGTTTTATCGTGACCTTTTTTGACACTATTTTCGTTATCTTTATAAAAGTCTGATAAAAACTATGAACATATGCCGGTGCCACAGCTGCTTCTTGATGCCTTCTGCGCTGTAGGTATTTAACCTACATAAAAAACCACAACCAAATCGATTCCAGTCATTTCTGCGTGATTGAGTGACAAACATACCTACGTCTGAACATGCTCACACGCTATCGCTTTTATAATACGAGTATTATAGTAGGTAATCGTAGATTAGCTACTGCTGACTACCGTGTGGTCAGCCCCGAGCACATTTTACTGACAAGTCTATAATTCTTTGAATGACCGATATCGGTCGGCATTGGCACGCGCGTCCGGCGACATGAGGTCGATCAAAATTTTACTGTTCCCAATAAAATAGCTGTAGGTTATTGTTATTGATTGCATTCATAGTTTGTCTATCTGAATATAAGGTCATAAGTAAATTCGTTACATTAAGAGGCTCCCAGTCGCTGATTGCTCTTTTTCGAAACGAAAAAAGAAATACTTCTGAACAAGCCACATCTCCTATTTTTATAAGTATATTACTTCAGGTTCCTACCTAGATTTCTATTAAGCTGAAAACATAATAGCAGAAACTTTTCACGATAAAGATATTATTTCAAAATGATACGTTTTAGAATTTATGATCGAAATATTTTATATACCTACTATTAAAATCAACTTGTGATTTATTGTTAAAGATAGGTAATATGTAGATCTAGATTTCTATTAGAATAGATTTTTGAAAAGTAATTATACATAATTTATATCATTAATTTATTCGAAAAGCTAAGGCGGAGCACGCTCCGACGTGTGTTTGTCGTCATTGCAGCGGTCGGTAGGATTATTTATCGAAGTGATTAAAGATGGGTACATCTTTATTCACATATACTATACATTATAAAATAGGAGATGTGGCTTGTTCACAAGTATTTATTTTTTCGTTTCGAACAAAAACAATCGTCGACTGGGAGCGCCTTAAGTAGCTACCTTACCTACCTGTAATGGAAATACACATGATTTTATAGAATTTTGGTACGAATATTGCTGCACGTCGTTTTTTCCGAGAAAGACTATTCTACTCGTAACTATTCATCTATTCTATTCGTAACATTATAAATCAAAAAGATTGTATATAGGTTTGGATGTAGTTAATCAAGTCTAAACGACCAGCGCACGCGAAACTGCGAGCGGAAGGTAGTATAACTATTACTATGTATGTATAGAAAAGTACAAGTAGGTATAGGTACCTATCGCATTCCGCTTTATAATCGACTTCATATTTCGGACAAAAAATTACCTGTCTGTCCTTATTACGTCACATTGCCCAAAATTCTTAAAAGGAGTTGTTTTGTTCAACGCATATTCGGAGTGGTTTATCCGGTGCAGTTGTACGAAGCTTGGAGCGACTCTTTGTTAATCTGCGTAAAAGCAGGTGCATTCCGCGGACGTTCACCCGACCTGCTAAATATTGTGGACATTCCTTTTACGAGCGCACGATCCTTCCTACTAATAAATGCGAAAGTTTGTAGGTACGTTTGTCTCTTGTTCAAACGCACCTTAACGGCTAAACTGATCCAACAGGTATCGTAAAAGTAGGGAACAAGGTATGATTAAAGGCGGTATATGTACCGCTAGAGTTAGAATTTAGATAGACAACATGCAGGCTTATTGCCTAAAAATCGATCTTCAGCCGCTGATTTTCATTGCCACAGCTTTCGAATTCAGAGCATACCAATGTTATACTAACTGTAAATGAATCATTCGTTCTATTCCAAGATTCTATAATAATTACTATGGACATTTGTATTGTCTAAATTCGATGAAAATCGGCGGGTGAATATCGATTTTTACGAAATAAGTTCGGGCAAAATCCACAAGTAATATTATACTATCTAAGCGGCGTGGATATGTCCCGACTGAGCGAAAGAGCTGCGGATTCGATTCCGACGTCTCTGACCGACCGACGACGGGTCTACATAAAGGGCTAGCTAGCGGCTGTTATAGCTCCCGTACTGTACTTAATGGCACTAGCATCTCCTCTATCTTATTTATAGGGAGAATGACTTCTAGTAAGGTATCTGCATCCCATTGCGTAATTTCACTGGCTTCAATTGTTGTAAAAATCCACTTTGTTATGACAGTTACACAATGTAAATTTGACAAATGAAGGCCATTACGATGACGCGTTCAGATAAGCACCCCAGAACTATTGAGTGTTTACCATAAAAAAATGAATGTGCCGAATGTGTTGCTAAGCGTAAATCTCGAGAGCAGCCGAACCCATTTCGCTAATTCTTTTTTTGTTGTATTCGTTAATATCAGGTTATTAGAAGGTTCTTATGAAAAAAAATGAATTCGACAGGACAGCGTCTGCTTGGACAGCTAGTTATAATCAATATCTAATATTGATTTATCTATCAACTAGCTGACTAGGTCGACAGAAAGTTTCACATCTGGTATTCCCATCTTCAAAATAAATTATAGCCTATATGTTGCCGAGGACTAATAGCTACATAACAAAAAAAGTTTCATCAAAATCCGTCCAATAGTTTTTGCGTGAAAGCCAGACAACAGACAGACAGACAAAAATTCCAAAATTGTATTTTTTGGCTTGTGTTACTTGTATGAAGACCCCTAGGAGTATTTTTTTTTAGTTTTTATTCAATGTACAGAATTGAACTCTTCTACAGTTTTATGTATATATGTATAGATATAGATATAGATAGATATGACGAGCGAAGTCAAAGTGTGCAGCCGGTAAACATTGCTGATGACATATTTGCAGCAGTTTCTCTAATTAATTTGCGCGTATGTCGATGACCAAGGTTGGATGAAAGTGAAAAGCATCAGAACACTTCCCGACTATCCGATTGGACGAGAGCGTGGGAGAAATTACATCGTAGGTGCTGTGTGACATTAAGTTTGTTTATAAACATGTAAAGTACCTAAGAACTTTACGGAAGTCGGCGTGTTAATTTGTAGTCGTTACATTCTTATTTAGTAATGTATTTAGTCTAAGTGGACTGCTTAAGTAAATATTGTAACTTATAGTTATTACCTACACACCACATTATAAATTGGGCTTAGTTTCTAATTACCTTCAGTTATAAACTAGGTCTTATTTTTAATGTTTTAGGTTCATGTATGACTCAGTTTTGCAACTCTCGAGAGTCTGCAAGGTTATCTTATTTATTTTCGTATTCCTGATCGGCGGCAAACCCTTCGCTGCGCTCCACTTGTCCAATTTATAACCGTCAACTAAATAAGAAAAATCAAACGTGCGTGTTAAATTACTTAAACATGGGGGTCTACTCGGCAACTGAAAACGACATTTCGTGACAATATTCGTTTCAAGTATAATTTGAGCGATGGAACGAACGTAATTACTTTTGCAATCATCGATGTTCGTATTCCTACTTACAAATCAGTTAAAACTATAGTCGAAATGAATATTGTCATAAAATTTCGTTTTCAGTTCCCTGTTACCTACAAACAGTTAATCAAAAACCAAAGAGAACAAACTGTTCCATCATAGGGACCTAAGTCGTGTACTTACCTAAGTTAACTTATATTTTAAAATGCTTGTGCCATGAAGTATTAATGAACTCATACGGTGCTATTAATAAAAATTTACTTATCCAAATATCATCTGAGGTTACACCAAGACTTGTTAATACCAGCTTAATGTAAGCAACTCCATTTCTAATCCTCGTTTATTAATATTGAATTCGACTAGTCCAAACGTAAGCGTTGGACTAAATTTAATCCTGCGCTAGTCTACGTTTATTAATGAGACGGATAATGTTTTATCTACCTGTTGTTGAACGTGATGTTCGTCCTTTCCAGAGCTAGAACGCGCGATAGCCGAGCGAGCCCGGCGGCTGGAGCAGGCTGAGCAAACTCAAACAGAAGTGATAGAACCCGGTACTAACCCTACTTTGCAAGAAGTGCGCGCGCGTTTACGGCACGCGGCGCCACCGTCGCCAGCCGCTTCTGCGCATTGAACATGTCAGTTGAAATCATTATTTTATTTTGATGATAATTGTGTATATTTCTCGTTAGACATCCATTTGGCTGGATATATTGACAGTAATCAAATCAGACTGAGCAATCGCCAACAGATGTGGCCGAAACTGGTACCCACTAACCATTGTTCTGGGATTACGACACGCGGCGCCACTATCGCTAAAATCTTTACATTATTTTGATGTTAGTAGAGTTTATTCTCGTTGCTTCATTGAATATGCATTTGATTGGAAAAGTTGACAGGATTCAACATACATTTACGAAACATTTGGCGTTTCAATTCAACCTTCGGGACATAGAACTTATTAAGTCAACTCACCGGCACGTATACGAACCTACTCCTAATTCACGAGGTTTGGCAAAGCCACTTTTTATAATTAAGTTCAGATTTGAGAGTCCCAAGTTGTATTAAAAAAAATTAAAAATTGGTCAGTTAAACTGGACCAGAAGCGACCTTTCGAATGTATTTCCTTGTTACTAATAATAAATAACTAGATCATGTTTTATCATTTAATATGTTATCCTGAACATGTTTGAGTTGATCATAGACGGACTAAACAACAATGTCAAAATGCTCAGCCAAATAGAATGTTTGAAAGTGTAAATTATATGTGTACAGCAATAATCTGCTATTAAGCTGTGTCAAATTAAATAATTAAATGTAAAAGATAAACATCCTCAAGTAACAACCGTTACTTTTGCGTATTGAAATCAAGAAAGTATTATCTAATCAATCGAACATAAATGATGATCGGACATTATTTGAGTTATGTTGTTTTCCTCGACAGCTTGCATAATACCTAAGCCATCTTTGAAGTAGGAACTGTTCTACAAAATTAATCGAAGTATAAAAATTGGCTACTGCTTATTAGTCAGCTCAGCTCGGATGTGAACCGAATTACTAATAATACTGTAGCTTAGATAAAACGCGATTATTTTATGAAATGTCTGGATGTGCCTCTGAATAAAACCCTTTAGACATCACCAAGGATCTGAGCGCCTGGAGATCTAAGATGATGTCTACCGTACATGGGGATGAAAGTCGTGTTTGTGATGCTATTTTTTTTTGTTTCGTTCTTTTTAAGTATACGAACAGAACTATCTTCAAAGCTTCTAACTAAATAAAAACTGTCTTTTAAATCTCACAGTTTACTCAATAATATTTTGGGCACAGCTATCTATGGAATGTGATTGGTTCGGTGTTGGCTACTAAATTGAACAAAATTGTTATAATATCCAAATGTTAGAATTTAGGGTATGGAATGCTTGTGATTGTTGAATGTATGGTATCTTTTGCGTAAAAAACAGATACTGACACACCTATCTACAGTTACTGACGCCTAACCAAAGGGTCGAAATTAGTCGAGTGTGTCGTTGAATCTGGTGGTGTATTTTATCTTTTACCTGTACGAATTTAGCGCACAATGGCAAAAAAGCGTTCAATTAAATATTTTTGTTTCAAAGTTCCAAAAATAAAGAAAAAGAGGGGGTCTATTTGCGAAACGAAAACGAAATATCGCAAAACAATATTCGTATTAAAGTTACATCACTATAGTTTTTTACATGGGTCTTTATCACGTAATTACCTTTAATTTAATTTCCAGACGTTTCGGCTATGTTACAATAGCCATGAAGACTAGATGGTCGCAGGCAGACTGAACTGATTTGTAAGTAAGGATTGCGAACATCGATGATTGTCAAAAGCAATTACGGTCGTTCAAACTATAGTCGAAACTATGTAACTTTGATACGAATATTGTTATGATATTTCGTTTTCGGTTCGCGAGTAGACTCCCAGGTTCGGTGGTTACAATAAATATACTGCTAAATAAAGGTAGTCGTTAATGAGTGTATTTTTTACGCAATGGTACCCTTTACTCGTAGGATTGGCGTGTGTGTTGCTAAAGTGAATGTGTGCGCTTTGATGGCCAAAGCTTATTAATAATAATTTCGTGTATGATTTTAAGAACTTAGGAAGTTATGCTTTAAGTTTTTACAACTAACAAGTCACTATAAGTGTCACGTAAAAACAATTTTCTCAATTAAAATTAAAACTTTCCCGTTTATTCTCCGTAGAAAATAATGGTTAATAATGGTTCTAATCTCAAAATAATCTACACTTCGCTTAGTGGTCACGAATTGATATAGAATTGAGTAGATTAATATTGATTTGAAACGTCTTTATTCTTAGATGTTTGTCTATATTCTGTAAGTGTCTGTAAGGGTTGCTCTACACATGTTCAGGCTGGCATAAATGACTGAAATCGAAAATCGTACGAAGAATGATAATCTGACATTCCTTCAGCTTTTCGTATAACTATGTCTTACTCACCGATCATGATGATAATGATGATGATGATGATGTTGATTGAACGCCAAATCTACTGTGATCATACTCGTAGTACCATGTTGTTCGTTGGCGAGTCGATTGACGCTGTACGGATTAAATATATCCACCTGAATACGTGTAAAACTGCCCATATTAAATCCTAGTGACGTACCGAATTGTAACATTCTTTGACTGAGGAACCGACTGTGTGTGTTTAATGATAAGGGTATTGTCGAGATGCATATTTTTCTAAACTTTTTGACGTCACAAAACATTTCTCGTAGTAACCCATTTGTAAGATTTTACCTTATCGACCTAAGCATGTCTTATTCTGTCTACTTACTAAAGGCCGGCAGTCTTTCTTCGCTGAGGTCAGCGTGTATCGTTTGTCGTATTAATATACATTAATAATATGTTAATAATAATACGTAATAATTAATAATACGTATACATTAATAATACGTAATAATATATTAATATGTACATTGTGTCGTATAAAACACTGTTACAACTAGTATCTACAGTACGAGAGATCTTCTTAGATATATCCGCAGACCGACACGGTACGCGGTAAAGACATCAGCGAAAACGGAATGCCGGCGATAGATATTTAATGTTGTCAATCTTAAACTGTAGCTTTTAATGTAATTTCAAACAATAATTCATAGAAGTAGTTAGATGTTGAAGAATAGAGTTTAGATATTTACATAATTATTATTGTTGTCAAAGTAGAGATCTTATGAAATGTAGAGTACCTTTAATTACTACTTAATAAATATCAGAATTCATATTTACAGTAATGCTGTTACTTGGCAATTTGAATAAAAAAACTCCTTAATAGATTCGAACGTGTATGTTCGATTATTTAAAGATTTCTTATACCCCTTAAAATATAAAATAATATTTAAATATTTTACAAAAAGGTATATCATGCCTTAATCACAATGTAGTCTGGAAAGGCCTTAATCTGCACCAAATAGTTGACCATTACGTTTAAATTCAAAGTGTTCATAAAGTGATAGAATAATATTTTTGTATATTTATGTAACGTCTGTTGAATGCGGACTTTCAAAGTTTAATAGATTAATGGATCCCTGATGCAATGAACGTTTATCGATTTATTTGAATTATTTTATGGTAGACTTGGTTGGTTTGTAAATTGGTAATTACGCTACTAGCAACTATGACTATTAATTTCGTACTAAATTGGTTATGTAGGTGTTTGTTGAATTTTGAAGAATCGTCGTACATACTCTGTGGACTAGTGTAGCTATAGCTACACATTTTAATATTGACGTAATAATAATGTATCTATTAGATTTAATTGTATCTTTGGGCGTAAGCTTTATTTCACAATAAAAAATGAAAACATGTCTCGCCCAATTAAAAGATACTCGTAATATATTTTTGATGAATCTCCGTAATACTTTAATAACTAATTAATCTAGCAAGTTCACTAAAGTTTATTATAATATACATATTCTGTTAATTATCTTAATCTACTCAGAGTTGTTACAAATTCTAGAATTGAATGAAAATACAGTTTCGGGTACATCCTATACATATAATTTATTTTGTTTTGTCCATAGACATAGATACATTTATTTTTATTTTATTCTTCTTTATACACTGAATATGCTCTAAATATTCAATGTATAATGATATTATGATATTGAGTATAATTTTTAAGTGGACACTTGCGAACAAAAAATGCTTAGAGCTACGAGTATCTCACGTCTTTAGCATTTTTCTTTGTAGAAACGATTTTAGGCAGTTTAGTTTAGACAAAAGTTTTCTCTTATAACTAGAATGTGCGTGGAATATACCTATTACCTATGTGTTTGTATGTATGACGATTCCGCTATATATTTTTTCAAATTTTTGTAGGTAGGCCTTCATTCCACTTGTTATATTTTCACTTCCTATCATTTATCTTATATATTTTTTATGTTATATTGTTATTAGTACAAAGTGGCATCTTCGTGTTATGTTAGTTTTAGGCTTCGGAAGCGTTAAGTGGCCATTTAATTTTGGTGTAAGAGGCAATAGTTTAAGTTACTTTGTAAAGGTTTTGACAATTAATCTGTAACAGAAATTAGCATAAACAAATAAAATGTTTTAGAATATTACTTTGTTGTGATTTGCTCCTGTTAGATATTATTTGCAAGAGTTGGTTGTGTTTGCTCTGGTGGTTATGGTAGGAGTTTATCAATATCGATAAAACCGTGTAAGTATAGTTCGAAAGAGTATGAAAGTCAATAGTTTTAATAATAATATTTGATGGTAGCTGGTAATAAATTAAATGTTAATTTTCCTATATTTGGTTATAAATATCATACTGATAAATATCGTTTGTGAAACTGATATTTAATCGTTACTTTTACTTGCCAATGAATGGTACTTTTCCGTTGCGTACGGAGCTCTTGATCTCGTAGATGTATGCAGCTACAGAAGTAACTAATCAACACTTAAGGCGCTCCCAGTCGACGATTGTTTTTGTTCGAAACGAAAAAATAAATACTTGTGAACAAGCCACATCTCCTATTTTATAATGTATAGTATATGTGAATAAAGATGTACCCATCTTTAATCACTTCGATAAATAATCCTACCGACCGCTGCAATGACGACAAACACACGTCGGCGCGTGGTCCGCCTTAGCTTTTCGAATAAATTAATGATATAAATTATGTATAATTACTTATCAAAAATCTATTCTAATAGAAATCTAGATCTACATATTACCTATCTTTAACAATAAATCACAAGTTGATTTTAATAGTAGGTATATAAAATATTTCGATCATAAATTCTAAAAAGTATCATTTTGAAATAATATCTTTATCGTGAAAAGTTTCTGCTATTATGTTTTCAGCTTAATAGAAATCTAGGTAGGAACCTGAAGTAATATACTTATAAAAATAGGAGATGTGGCTTGTTCAAAAGTATTTCTTTTTTCGTTTCGAAAAAGAGCAATCAGCGACTGGGAGCCCCTTAACGTGAAATAAAGTGATCTTGAAAGAAATGTATTATGTACAAGAGTATGCACTTGAACTGCTATGATATTTATACTTCCGATATACCTAATATTGCAACAATCTTCCGCGTTTTGTAACATAAATTTGGCGTAATCGTCTAATCATTAATTTGTGCATTGTAATTGTGTATTCATTAATTTGCAAACGCATGTACAATTAGACATCGATGAAAAAACTGCACACGGTATTGGGCGACAACTTAAAGGCGGAAGACGATAAAGACGACACGGGACACCAATTACAGGTACCGCGCATAATGTTATAAATTATTACAACGAACATGTTATTAAGGAATATTTAATCGGGGGAAACTTGTTAGGCCGTTGGAGCGTGAAAAATCAGCGCTTTCATTTTCTTAGGACGAGGGAACCGTAGATGCGTCGGTGGGTGCTGGTGGTGCAGTGGTGGGTACACCGTGACGACACCGCTCCAGTCGCCACTCGGACCTTACTCGGGCATCACGCTCGCAATGTAAATAACCATCGTTACAAATAAACTCAGTGGTATCCAGCATCATGTTCAAAAAGTTGTGTATCGTTGTCATAGCGTTCCTGCTGCTATACGATATCGTCGAAGGAAAGAAAACTAAGAAGACGAAACGGCCCCAAACAGATGAGGATAACGTACCGCAACCAGACGTGGTCTCGTATTCGACGTTTGGATTCAATGATGTCGGTACGTATGAAGGCTTCGTGCCAACCTCGCCCGACTACGCTCGGTTCCTGACAGGCGCGAACGAAGAACCATCCACAAAGCAACATCCCTCGGACTACCCGACCTCTGTGGACCCGACAGGCTACAGCAGTAATTTTGGATCCCAGCCCTACAACGGACAATCGATCTCCGCTAGTAACGATGGGAACTCACAACCCAGCTATATGCAGTACACACAGAACCTGAACGGCTTCTTCAACACACCCAGTTTTGACACTGATGTCGCTCAATTCAAAAATACACCATCAGATGAAAGCTATGGAACGAACAAAGACGAATTAAACGCACCGGTTTACGGGACGAAAATAAGCTCCAAAAACAAATTCAAGTTTGGTGATCCATATAACCATACCGATTTAGAAGTCAATAGCGATAAAAACCAAGATAAGTACAATTTCAATTTCAATGATGCACTTAAACCAACATTTGAAAATAATCCAGCACTCAATGAGTTCAACAGTTTACAAAATATTCCGTCGTTTCCATCGACTAGTGTAGCCGATTTCAGTAAGGCAGCTTCCGGAGAAAACCCAAATCCATTCAAATTTCCAAGAGTGGTAGATTTTACTAAGATAAAACCATTTTATCATCCTGAACTAGATACTTCACAATTACCTTTAGCTACACCAAAGCCTGAAAGCTATGATACATCAGCGAGTGCACCAGGCAATAATAATATATTTGCTAATATGTACGGTGAAAATAGCAACAGTGACAAACTAACCGGTCCCATGTCAAGTTTCAAAGAAATGTATGAGCACAATACAAATGGTGAAGATGCTGTAAAATCTTCAGTGAAATCTTATACCTATTCAACCAAAAACAACATTAAAAACTACAACAGTAATACAGAAGATAAAATCAATTTACATGAATTAAAACTTAACTCGGAAAATAAAAAGAAATTGAAAAATAAACCATGGGCTTCAGCCAGCAACAATTTCAAAAAATGGAAGGATTCATCTCCCGTTAATGGTTATGACTATTCGACAAATTTCAGCAACATGAGTTTTAGATACGGTGTTGACGAACCAAAAAATCCATTTAGCAGCAGTAGCATCGATGAAATAGTCCCGTCCAGTAGTAACATAGATACCCCGAAATATCAGTTCCCTGAAACAGACTATTCAAGATTTAAAAAGATACCAACCTATAAAGTTCACGAAGATAATGAATTTGATGGATTCCCATCATACAAAGAGTCATCGCCATTTAAGGAGAAACCAAGTTCACTAGATTTCAAGCCGCACAAACATCTATTTAGTCCAGAGTCTACAGCCTCGTACTGGGGTAATTCATATAAGTCAACGGATTTTTCTTCATTCAAAAACCAAGCAAATAAGCATCAATTTGATGATGGTTCCAATGATGAAGTTGTAAACATTCAACCTAGAAGACCTAATAAGTTCAGTTTCGGGAAAAACTACGAAAGCAAACCGCAAGAATGGTCACAGTTCAACCGACGACCTTCCAAAACTAGACCGTGGAACGACTGGGCTAAAGAAGTCTCCAACAAATTTAAGTCCGAAGAAGATCTATTAGGTCTCAGGAACCACGATACTTCACTTCCATCTTACTTACCCTCTTATCAGTCAAGCAGCAACTACATCTCCGATGAGCAGGATTACAAAAAACTAGTTGACAAATGGAGGCAATCATACCTCAAATCAAAATACAAAGATTCATTGCGTGATTACGAGAGCTATGCGTCGGAGGCGAAGCCAATGCACATCCCTATACCGAAGCCATACCCAGTGAGTTAATTGTATTCTTTTAGTCGAATTGTTAGTTGCTTTTTACAAATGTGAACATATAATTGCCCGGCAAAAAGTAATGATGGAATGCGGATCGGAAAAGCCGACGTCTCGCGTCTCGCACTAATTTCTTCGCTTGCTCTCGGTCAGTAAAATGATGCGCGTCCATGCTTGGGAGAAATCATGAAACTGAATATGCTTACCTAGTTCTTTGATGTAGGTAGATTAACTTACCAGGCAAAATCTGTTGGGAAGTTACTGGTAGAAATCGAGATTCAGAAATGAAATCGAAATTAGTACTGCGGTTAGATCAATGGTTTAACGAGTAGTTGGACACTGATAATCGAGTGCGATGACCAACCCTAGTCACGGTAGAGTGCTGCCTATTGTTCCAGTGAAAGCAAATCTTGATTGATAGAACCGTAGGTACCTACCGTAGGTAAAGGTATCTACCATAGATTGCATCTGTTATTAAATATATTTTTTTCAATTTCGCAAGGGAGTTATTACTTACTTTTCAATCAGTTTTTATTTGAATTGAATTTGAGTACCTAGTCTATTTCTGCTTTCATTAGGTATGCATGCATGTTTCCAATGTTTTTGCATGGCACATCTCATCTACCAAAAGAAGAGAGGGCAAAACATAGGCACATAGGGTACTTGGTTTCCGCATGGCATGATAAAATACTATGAACCAATATTTCCTCATATTTTGCATTCAATTATTTATGCAAATGACACTAATTCGCACTACTGCAATGCATGTACTATTTTCGCATATACCTACTTCACTACATAGTATAAAGCAAAGTCGCTTTCCGCTTCCCGCGTCTGTATGTATGTATGTATGTTTGCTTATATCTTTAAAACTACACAACGGATTTTGATGCGGTTTTTTTTAATAGATAGAGTGATTCAGGAGGAAGGTTTATATGTATAATAACATGCTACCCGTGCGAAGCCGGGGCGGGTCGCTAGTAGATAATATAACAAAATAAAATATCACATAGGTATCTAATATACCTAATCTCATTAAATACGAGTAGGTAGGTATCTACGAGTATTATAAACGTTCGTGTGTTTTTTGTTTAATGTTTCGATTTGCTGTTTGTTTGTTACTCAATCTCGTCGTAAAGCTGAACAGATTTGGATGAAAATTTAAATATGTGACTTTAAACTAATATCCGGGTACTACGCGAATAAATCAACAAGCAACAGTTTAAAATATAAATGAGTTTCATAGCTATACAAATCTACAAAGAGCATGAGCTTACTAGCATAAAGAGCTTACGCTAACCTTACAGATAGAGGTCCCCCATCCGATTATAGTGCCAGTGCCCCAGCCGTATCCGGTTCGGGTTCCCGTGGCCAGGCCGGTAGCAGTACCGGTCATCCGGGAGATCAACGTTCCAATAGAGAAACCGGTACCCTACCCGGTATACAAAAAGGTCCCTTATCCTATCGAGAAGCTAGTCCCAGTGCTTGTTGAAAAAGAGGTTAGTGGATATACCACTATTGTTAACAAATAGGCATTTAATTAGTCTTATCTATGCGTAATATTCCATCTAGAAGATGTAATAGCTGACCGCAAAATGACGACATCCGACGTATCTCAACAGAATTTATTGTTTTTAAACCCGTGGGGATTATAATGCGCAAGAAAATAAAAAAACAATCCGTTTTAAAAGTAGGTAAATATACCGGTTTTTGTAAATATCACAAATTGCCTGTTGCATGACGAATGATCGTTCGTAAGACAACTTCAAATATGGATTCTTCCTTTTGTAAATATGCACAAGATATCCTTTAAGGTTCACAGAACGTGCTGTGATTATTTTTTTATATTTTTTTTTAATTTAGGTGGCAGTTCCCTTAGTAAAACCTTACCCAGTACACGTGCCGCATGTAAGGCCTGTGTTCCACCACACGAAATCAAGAGACGAATATGACTCTGATGGGAGAGATGACGAAGACTATTTCCCGAGACAAGAGAGCAAAAAGAAGCAATTACAGTACAGGAATAGAAAACCTAATTATAGGTAAGTCTAATGTTTCCGGTCTGATAAGACTGATTTTCATATAGTACTTAGGTTTCATCTCGTTTTTAACAAACGTTATAATCATCTTTCCCCAAAATAACTGATTTACTAAAATTAAATGATCGTAAATTCGTAATGTCGGATAGAAAAGGTACATTCAAGAAAGAAAGAAATATATATGTACCTATGTATGTGAATTTTCAGGCTTTGATTTTGATATCATGAAAATTATGAATGTATCTTTTAGTCTACAGAGTGTATTACTACTCCTGAAAACTGGAACAGGATGTAGATATGCATCTTCATCTATAATCATCATAAAAAAACACAAAAAAAAGTGGCGACTTTTTCAACTTCATATTTCATTACTTATTCTAAATTTGGTTGTCCGAATGAAATTTGTTGTATCATTAAAAATATTCAAGACCATGGTTCTTTATTTACGCGGTAGATCCGAAACGATACATATAAAGTTAAATAATGTGCTTATCGAAGAGGAAGTACGTACTTGAAGAAGTTCTCTTTCTATTTATTATTTTTTAATTCCCTACCAAATTTCATATTACCTGATTTGTTCGTAATCTAAACAGAAATTAAAACAAATGTAATTGCTAGGTTAAATTAATTTTGTTCAGCAGTTCGTTTTCCTGAATAATAAAAAAAATAATTAAAAATAAACGTAAATGTTTTATGTACCGTTTTCTACTGTTTTCTTATATTCCTTGACGCACTATCGCACTTTGGTAAGGTATACATTTTTACCCTTAAAAGCATAATTATTAGTTGATAAAAATATATTCCCCATAATCCACATTATCTCGATAAGAATAACGACAACAAACAAAAGACATCAACGCGCGCGTTTTGATACGAGTGCTATGGATTCAAAAACTATTATTATATTAATATTGTAGAAGGACATTATTGCTTCAATATATTTATAAATACTTATTGTACAGTACATTTATGGACATACGTTTCAATCCATTCTAGTTCTATAAATAGATTACGATTGAACTATTCACCCCATAGCTAATATTCTCTAACTCATTGTTATCGACATCGTTTTGCTTATCCAAAAGCTCTTCAATTTTCTTCTGCATGCTAGCTCGGCTGGCTAGGCTAGATCAGCAAATTCGTAATCAGCTAGGGTCAGACTTAGCCTAGGGCATCCACTATAGGCTTTACAATGTAGAACAACTAAAGGCTAGTAGAGACTAGCGCTTCGGTCACCGTACAAACGAATGCAATATTCAAGTGTGTTCTGCATATATTTGTTCCGGTTCTCTCTGTTGTATCATGGCACTCGTAAATTCTTACACCACCCACAAGAAATCCTATTGTAGGGTCAGGACTATTTATGCGACAATGGAGTGATTTGTTATATTTATTTTAATCCATGTAAATGATCGGTGTACTTAATCATCATCCAAATAAAATTATCAGAAGAAAATGGAATTTGTTTCACTCGAAAGTGTTATGGATTTAGTTGTCGTCACTTTAAATAAGCTTGGATATTGACACGATAACGTCACGCATCACAGTAGATACCTATATTTTTCTTCATATTTGAACAGCGGTAGTTGGGTATAAGGTTAAAACTTGTACACATAATCAATTAGTCATTGTAGGTTATGAATAACATTGAATTTTCCATTTGTGATTTTAGACTTTAACCATGGTTTTGGTATCCTGCCTAAGTACCTATGACTTTAGTTTAGCGTGTCATGGTAGATAATACAAATTGGATTTGTATTTCAAATTAATAAAACGATCAATTATAACAATGATGACAGATTTGATGTTGTTCGAGACTAGTATTCGATGCGTCACATTAATTCACGTTTAGCATTGTTACGTTAAGTGCAGTGCAACTACGCGTGTCGGCAACGCACGGAAGGCACTCAAGTTCAAAGACTTATTGAAATTTCTTTTATAATACCAATCTATACGTAACAATTACTTTGTTACATGTCCATTGTCGCTTTTGAGGCCATCGTTCACCAAAAACGGATGGAGGATAGTGTGCAATGAGCCAATAATCGTCAAAATGACATATTTCATCTACGCATGGGGTTAATTATTAAGTTTTACACATTTCCGCTTATGTGAATACTTATTACCCTCTAATCTAAGGGGTTGGTACAACATGTGTTTCTCTTTCGTACTCCTCTACCTTCATCAGTAGGTATTCTAAATCATTACGCTTTTCTTTTTATTTCAAGGCATGCCGGTTTCCCTATAGTGTTTTCCTTCATCGTATGATAGTATTGTGCTAAATGCAGGCATGCCATACGTACCCAATGTTCATGTTCATGAACATGCCTCTATTAGACTCTGCCCCTATTAGACAACTACTAAAATCAGCAATGCCTGAAGAAATACTGCTTGGACATCTGAGAGTTTATCTTCTCGTATAATGCTTGAGAATTACAGTTGTAATCCTATTTTTATTTTAAATTCCAGCAGTTCACGAGATCGGCCACAAGACCGGCCGCGAAGGCCATCCCGCACAGCATACCATGACCGGATCAGAAGACGCTGGCCCGACCGCCGACACCCTTCATCTTACAACGATCAACTCCGAAGACCTATGCAGCAGCCGTCTTACAGGCATCGAGACCTTGAGGAGGGCTATGACGAAGAGCGCAACGAGTATTTTCATTACTGCAAAAAGACGGGAAAATGTTAGTGAGTCGAATGAGTGATGGTGATACCGTTATTTCTTGTTTTTTCCTCATGTCTTCTTCGTACCTATGTCTCGAAGTGTGAGTATAATAGTAAAAGACCCTTGTACCTACCTACACAGATCAAATGATTCCTCTTTGTAGGCTACAAGAATGATGGCATTCAAATAGGCAAGTGGACAATTCCTGCGTGTTTTGCCAATGAGGATACGAAAGTCTAAAAAAACTTTTCCAAACGATTTGTCACTGTATTTTTCCCTACGTCTGTATGTGGGTAGTTATAGTATTTTAATAAACATGTTTATGTTGAGAGTGAATGTACAGAGATTAGACTTTTCTGTAAGGCGTCCATCATACACTTATTCAATTCCATCCGTCATGAATGACTGAAATGGTTGCATGATGCAAACATCAGTCAACACATTACACGATAAGGTAGCCAGCAGTCATAGGTAAAACCATGATCAAACTGACGTTGGAATAAGCGTGTAATAGACGCTTTAGTACGAGTATTTAAAAGTGCTGCAAGTATTTCGGTTTGAATAAACCTGCGATTCCCAGGAGTTGTTCTGATATTTCCTTTGTTTTAGGACTTCATTGTGCCAATGCATTTATGTCTATTCTATACGAAAAATTAAAGTTTCTAGCGTAGCTTGTAAGTGACATTAGCATTTTATATTTTGTAAAAATATTTTTTAAGATTTTGAATATCCAGTAAATAATTAATTAAGTGAATTTGACTATTTTATTTCCACTCATCCCAAAATAATCACGATGCTCTCATAAACAAACCTTACAAATATTGTACACACTTAAATGCAAACATTATTGAGTTTATGTTCGTGATTCAACCACATGACTTAACGATTTTGAGAAAACTTTGAATAGTCCGTGATTTGAATTCGCAAGCCTGCGTTTATTCGGGTACCACGTGATCGAACTCGGTCGCAAGTTAGTTCACAATAATTTATTGCTACGAAGTCACTACGTCCCTACGCTAAATTTGATTACATAAGTGCTTACTACAGAAAGACTTACAAGAGCTAAATAGGGATAATCTACATTAGATTAATGGCTGCGATATATTCTGTGTAAGACGCACAAGAGATCTCTAGTCTCGCTTGGACGCACGCTTTTACCAACGCTTCGATAAACAGATATGCCTCCACGTGAGTAGACGTCAACAAAAAAATATCAGGCGTCCAACGCAAAGAATTCATTACGTAAACGAAACAAATAATGTACCTACTATACTAGTAGGAAGTAAAGAAGTCACATATTCCTAACGAGAAAGTTTTGTGCTAGATCAAAAAATAAGGCATGTTACCTACTATATTTTGTTATATTTAAGTGTATGTGGAGTCTGTTCAATATGAAATCTAGAATCTGTCCAATGCGGAAACGACTGAACCAAGAATTCAGGACAACCTTGGGAAACCCGATAAAACTTATTACTTATTATACCCTCAAATACAATACCGCTCCTACGAGTACATACTCAAATTAAAATGGAGTAATTGTAAAATGGTTGGTCTTAAAATGCTAGTGAACAGAGAAGACAGATGTAAGGAGTTTTGACTGCGATCCGCAAGCATTGTTACCATCCTTTTAGATCTTCAGGTGCTCGGATCACTGAATGAGACACAACCAAACATACATGGCACATGCCCAGTTTAACAGTATTAATTAGCAATCCATAAGAGATATGTTACAAGAATGCTAGCTGGTGTTTTTTTACGATGTTTGCCTTCATTCCATTGATGCTTGGCCATGACCCAAGCACTCCAACTCAGCCAAAAAGACTGAAAAAAAATATATAGTATAAAATGTGCTTTTTTGGTGCGTGCCTACAATTACGAGCACCAAGTGGTCCTTTTAGAGCACCAAAATGTTATTAAAATATTTTAATGACAGTAGTTCTATTGTGCAGGGTCAGTGGTTACTGGTCACGACTTATTTTTGTAGTTGTTTTGATACAATTTGCTGTGACGATGTTATTTAAATTGAAAATGAAGAGCAGGTTTCTTCTTATTTTCTTAAGTAAATAATAAAGGGAAGTGGTTTGCTAATAGTTAGTTTATCTGCCAAATACCTACTTTTTGTTGAAAATACACGACAAACAGTATTTTTTAGGGGGATCCCTTTCTTATTTAATGGAAATTTATTTAGGTAAAATAAATGATGTATTTAATTTCAATTATGTATCTTGTATCAATGGTTTCCTTTCCTACACAAAATCATTTTGTATTATTAAGGGGGTGAATTTTCAAAATTTATTTCCTAGTAAAATGTCCGCAGCACATTTTATGTGATAAATTTTGTAAAAATTGAAACTAAGTAGGTATCATCCACTCAAATTATTCAATTTGAGAGTTTCTAAGAGTTGCTTAACCACTGTTAGTGTGATGCTGATGATACGGGCAGTACCTAGGTACCTGTAGATTATATTGACCTTCATTATTCTAGCTAGATTTGATAAGGAAAATATAATGCGAAGAAAATCGAATAAACCATCAAAGCAATCTGACTCAATAGATACTTAATTACTTAGACTATTATTCGATTTACGTGTTGTCCTTTTGTTTTTGCTTACAATAAAGCAGTATTTAATATCTACTTGTTTATTTAAAGGATATTATTTATTTTTTTATTTCATCATGCACATCTTAGTAGTAGTTTAGTAAGAGTAGGGCTAGTAGGTAAATGGGTTCTGTCATGAATTAAATGTAGTACCTATATGAATAAATAAAAATAAATAAATAAATATTGGACATCTCACACGGCGCCGTCTAGCCCCAAACTAAATCTTGTAGGTACCTACTATGGGAACCAGATAGCTGATAGAATAATAATATACTTTTTTTTGTAAATATACACTTAGAATACATTATAACACCCAGACACAGAACAATCATCATCACACAAATGTTTGTCCTTGGTGGGAATCGAACTCACAACCTACAGCGCAGAGGGCAGAGTATCTACCAACTGTGCTATGACTATGAGGCCAGTCAATTATAGAACAATTATTTACCTCTTATTTTAGGTATCACATGATATTAGGTATCTTGGATCTTAGGCGTTAGGTACTAGGCGAATGTATCGCGACGTTATTATCGTCCTGCCACTTAATTCTAATATTACTATCGCCATGATATTATCACCTTGTAGAGACAACGTTTATAGAGTGCTAAAGAATAAGGTAATAAAGTAGCATTTATTTATTTAATAATACTCTTATTGAACTTTAAATATACAAAAAGGCGGACTAAATGCCAATGCATTGACTCAACGCATGACGATATCGCCGTGATACACTCGCTCGTGAAGGTGGCGCCTTTCCGACATCTTCCTGTGATTATAAATATTTACGATGAATTATAGATAAATAGGGACAATTAATTGTTAATCAATGGTTCTAGCAGTCTGAAGAAATTAAGGTCAATTGTATCGAAGTAAGTATTATTAAAGTGGGTCGTGTCTTTTAAAGCAATTCTTATTTTCTGTTCAGGACGCGGTTTACAAATATGCGGCGATAAAGGCGAAAGTTTGTTTATGAGCATGTTATTGTATGTTTAGATGTTTGGGCCGCAATCACGCTTTTAAACGACTGAAGAGATTTGGATGAAACTTGGAATATTCATAAGCTCTGGAATACTAAATAAGCTACGTTTTATCCAAGTACCACGCAAGCGAAGCCGTGGTCGAAAACTAGTCATTTAATCATTTAACTAATTAGGTAAAATTCAAGGTATTTCAATCCAATTTTATTATTTACTCTTCAAACGATAAATAGTTGCCCATTAGTTGGTACCATTAGATCTAGCAGCTAGATTCTAGCTAGAACCTAAAGGTAATATTGAGCTACCAAACCACCAGTATTTACCAGTTGATAGGTAGGTACCTACCAGTATCCGTAGGTACGATTAGATAAGTATAATATATTTATAACAAGCGTGTTATGATGCACCTGGCAAATAATCGGTCAGTGAAAAGTTAAAAACATGTTTTTAAAAGCAGGTGCGTAAAAAAGTGGCACAATTACACCAGTGTAGACAATTGGCTTTATGAATGGGCAACGGATGCGTCAGTCACGGGGGATGGGCCTTGAATTAATGGCAATGTATCCGAATCGAATCACAACCTGACACTCGCGCAATCGACAATATGCTGAAAGCCACGCAACCTACCTACGCTCGGTAACTATATGTTCACACCTCGCTGGAATCTAAATACTTACCTAGGTATACAAAACATTTGCGCTACTGACTGGCTGATCTATCAACGCACAGCCTTAACCATTGGCCCTAGAAACTTGGAATTTGGAAGGTGTAGGTACTTACATATTCCTTTTATTGTCTGGAAGTGCACTAAGAGTTAGCAGTTAAGTGCAGCGGGGATTGAAGTTGTTTATATAGTTATTTGTTATACAAGAGTGCAAAGTTGCTTTTTAACCGCGTGTTCAATTTTGATGACCGAGCAAGCGAAGGCTTCTAAAATTGAATCACGAGCGTTAGCGAAGGAATCAAAAGAGCACGAGGTGAAAAATCTTTGCACTTGAGTGCAACACGTAACTTTTCATTCCACCTCAGCGAGGAAATTACTAAATGCAAAAAAAAAACGTTTACAATCACAAGATAGGTACTTTTATTTCAGTTTAGGTATTAACTACTACATTATGACAGGTAAGTATTACAGAATAATCTTATTAATGACGTGAAAAAATGCCGCGTAAAGAACCGCGTACAAAGCAAATTGAAAAAAGAACACCAAGAAGGTTCCGAGTCTGAGTTTTTAACAAATTAAAAAAAAGTTGTATGATATATTCGGCACCATAGAGGTAGCAGTAAATAGGTTTAATGATTTTTTTAATTCACAAACTTAGTGCACTCGATGTTCTAAATTCAATTTACTTTATCCTCTTGAGAATAAAAACGGCTTTTGCACTCAGATATTGAAGAGCAAAAATACTCTTTCCGAGATGGTGGGATGAAAAATAACTTTACTTACGGAAAAAGTCGCGAGGGTTTCCACTAGTGTAACATGGAAAGGATTAAATGTGTAAAAATAATTCGCTAAAGTTTGCATTTAGGCATAATAGATGCTTTGAACAGATCTCTTTACAAATCTTCACATATTATTTTCATGTAGTTCAGCTAGGTACGTTTTGTATTTTACTATGTATTTCAAAGTGATCCTTACGATTTTATTGAATAATATATTTTTTATGAGCCAAAACATACTTAATTAATGACTATTTCATTTCATGAAAAATATTAAAAAATATACGCGTCGACTTGAGAACCTCCTTTGTTTTTCGTCGGTTAAAAATGATAATACACTCACATCTGATGCAGGAGTCGGAGAGTTAGCTCATAAAATAAATGATGTACCTACATTTAATGGGAATAGCCGTATTTGGTTTCATCTGAAACGTTATTTGTAGCCTTTGGCCACCAAGGTTTAGTGATAAAAATAATAGTCGTACACCGTGACCTGGAATAGTATAAAAATGCAACTTTATAATCGGGTATTAAGCGAGCAAAGCTGTGAGCTACAGCTAGTACTAACGTATATGTATACCTACCAGATAGAAATACCTACCGTATGCTAATACATATTATAATAGGTAGGTACTTAAGATAAATAAAATGTAAAATAAATTTGTAGCATACTACTTTTTTGTAAATTATTGTTTTTGTGTACCTTACCTACTAAAGTAGTTACGAGTATTTCTTGTTTTGAAATCTATATTTTTTTTTGTGTTTTAGTAGGTAGGCAGGTATACCTACTGGTTTTTTATCCTATGTTACAGTTGCATGTGTGTTTAAATGGCAAATAAATGTATGTGTAAGTAGAAGGTTATCACCGTAGTTACTGATACGCAGTCTTGCCTAATTTCCGATGTTCACAGAAATTAAAAACGATTAGCATTAGACTCTATGTAGAGGCATTTCCAATTTCAGTCCAATTTTCACAGGTACAATACTTAAACACAATTTCGTTTTGATAGACTGGGCTTAAAATTACGTCATTCAAACCAATTGAACTCAAATCGAACATCGATGGGTGAATATCGGCAATAAGTCTGCTGATTTTTAGGGTCCGTATCCAATGGCTAAAAACAGAATAAAATAAATATAGTGGGGCTCACATACAACAAACGTGTTTTTTTTTTGCAGTTTTTTTATAGATAATGGAACTGCTCTTAATTAGTTCAACCTAAGGTAGGTAAAGTACACACCATCCAGCAGAAAACTTAGGTACCAGCAGAGAAGCTGGGCGAGCGAATGAACAGACATAATTAATTTAAGTAATTATATTATAATAATAATAACAGATTTAAGTAATGTAAATATATATGCACTGTGTGATATACAGTATGCTGCCACACGCACTATGGCTCCACTGAAAATCAGCGCTGCATCAACTTTCGCTGTTGCAGCATATAGCTGAGTGGTGACCAATTTTGTTGTCAATGTTGCCAATATGTATGTTTTTTGTTTAGTTTTAAGAGATTATGTTGACACAAAATAAATTTATTCTTTCTTTCTTTCTTTCTTTCTTTCTTTCTTTCTTTCTTTCTTTCTTTCTTTCTTTCTACAATGAATGGTAGGTATGGTATCTCCCTGCAAGAAACCTGAACCTCCTTGGGTCCGTTTAGTGTTTTCTTAGGAAAGCAGTTACCTAATACTTGTTATTCAAGACTTAATTATTATTATTTTTTATTTCATTGTTTTCTTCTCTACTTTGTTAGTCGCGTGCAGCACGGCTTTAATTTCTCAAAATTAGGCTCATTTTGCATTTTTTTTACGAGATACTTACCATTTAAAAGTACCTATTCATCATAGTCAGATCAAGGGAAGATTTATATTAGACCGGGCCGTGTCCGGGCCGGGCCGGAGTCTTTAGTTAGTAGAAGGGCCCGGACGGGACACGGATCTAAACTGCTTCATACAAAATGAATGTAACGTTTCAAATCCGTGCCTCGTCAGGGCCAAGTACACGGCACGGCCCGGTCTAATTTAAATTTACCCTAAAGCTCTTTCATATTGATGTCCTATAGGCTCACCCCATAAATATTCTTTAATATCTTTTAAACTATGAATTTATAAAATATCTGTAAGCCCTATTATGTTATACCTGTCACATATATTATGTATATGATGCACTTGACGCAAGTTTTTGTAACCTTAGGTATTAAAAATTTGACTATAATTTTCATGTGAAACTGGTGCGGGCAGCTACAATAATATTACTAACTTAAGTATACTTACTGCAAACTTTTCAGTTAGAAGAAACCAATATAAAATTAAAAAAAAAAATCAATGATCGTAATTTTATCAAAAACTTGTAAAATTTTACAAATAAATCGTACATACAGTAAAATCCGCAAAGTATCTACTTAATTATTAAAAAGCTTTAATAAACGTCCATCGTCCATATCTGCTAGCTATGTGAACTTGGCGCCCGAATTTTGAAAATCTTTTTTTTTACTTTTGGTTCTAATAGATATAGGTATGTAGTTGATTGTAGTAAATTTTTTTTCGTTTGTAGTAGCTCTGAAAAAAAATTAGAGGACTTTGAAAAAAACTCAGCGCGCGACTTTGGAAAATCCAATTTTTTTCTTTAGGTTCTTATAGGCTTAGGTATGTAGTTGATTGTAGTGACAATTTTTTCGTTTGTAGTAGCTCTAAAAAAAAATAGGAGAACTTTGAAGTTTTTTTCCCTAACATTAATAAATAAAATTTTATTTTTTTTATTCTCAAAGACTTAGATATGTAGTCGATTGTAGTAACAAAATTATCGATTGTAGTAGCTCTAAAAATATATAATAGGACTTTAAAAAAAACTTTGAACCACTTTAAAAAACGTTTGATTCATTTAAAGTAAGCTAATTCCGTTTGTAGTAGGTTTTTTCTCGTTTGTAGTAAGTTGATTTCGTTTGTAGAAGTGATTTTATCGTTTGTAGTAAGTTGATTTCGTTTGTAGTAGTGATTTTGTCGTTTGTAGTAACTTGATTTCGTTTGTAGTAGTGTTTTTTTCGTTTGTAGTAACTTGATTTCGTTTGTAGTAGTGTATTTTTCGTTTGTAGTAAGTTGATTTCGTTTGTAGTAGTGATTTTGTCGTTTGTAGTAACTTGATTTCGTTTGTAGTAATGATTTTATCGTTTGTAGTAACTTGATTTCGTTTGTAGTAGTGATTTTATCGTTTGTAGTAAGTTGATTTCGTTTGTAGTAATGATTTTATCGTTTGTAGTAACTTGATTTCGTTTGTAGTAGTGATTTTATCGTTTGTAGTAACTTGATTTCGTTTGTAGTAGTGGTTTTGTCGTTTGTAGTAGTGTTTTTTCGTTTGTAGTAAGTTTATTTCGTTTGTAGTAGTGATTTTATCGTTTGTAGTAACTTGATTTCGTTTGTAGTAGTACTACAAACGAAAAAAACACTACTACAAACGAAATCAAGTTACTACAAACGATAAAATCATTACTACAAACGAAATCAACTTACTACAAACGAAAAAATCACTACAACAAACGAAATCAAGTTACTACAAACGACAAAACCACTACTACAAACGAAATCAACTTACTACAAACGAAAAAAACACTACTACAAACGAAATCAACTTACTACAAACGATAAAATCACTACTACAAACGAAATAAACTTACTACAAACGAAAAAAACACTACTACAAACGAAATCAAGTTACTACAAACGATAAAATCATTACTACAAACGAAATCAAGTTACTACAAACGATAAAATCACTACTACAAACGAAATCAACTTACTACAAACGATAAAATCACTACTACAAACGAAATCAACTTACTACAAACGATAAAATCACTACTACAAATGAAATCATGTTACTACAAACGAAAAAAACACTACTACAAACGAAATCAAGTTACTACAAACGATAAAATCACTACTACAAACGAAATCAAGTTACTACAAACGAAAAAATCACTACTACAAACGAAATCAACTTACTACAAACGATAAAATCACTACTACAAACGAAATCAAGTTACTACAAACGATAAAATCACTACTACAAACGAAATCATGTTACTACAAACGAAAAAAACACTACTACAAACGAAATAAAGTTACTACAAACGATAAAATCACTACTACAAACGAAATCAACTTACTACAAACGATAAAATCACTACAACAAACGAAATCAAGTTACTACAAACGATAAAATCATTACTACAAACGAAATCAACTTACTACAAACGAAAAAATCACTACTACAAACGAAATAAAGTTACTACAAATGATAAAATCACTACTACAAACGAAATCAACTTACTACAAACGATAAAATCACTACTACAAACGAAATCAAGTTACTACAAACGACAAAACCACTACTACAAACGAAATCAAGTTACTACAAACGATAAAATCACTACTACAAACGAAATCAAGTTACAACAAACTATAAAATCACTACTACAAACGAAATCAACTTACTACAAACGATAAAATCACTTCTACAAACGAAATCAACTTACTACAAACGAGAAAAAACATACTACAAACGGAATTAGCTTACTTTAAACGAATCAAACGTTTTTTAAAGTGGTTCCAAGTTTTTTTTAAAGTCCTATTATATATTTTTAGAGCTACTACAATCGATAATTTTGTTACTACAATCGACTACATATCTAAGTCTTTGAGAATAAAAAAAATAAAATTTTATTTATTAATGTTAGGGAAAAAAACTTCAAAGTTCTCCTATTTTTTTTTAGAGCTACTACAAACGAAAAAATTGTCACTACAATCAACTACATACCTAAGCCTATAAGAACCTAAAGAAAAAAATTGGATTTTCCAAAGTCGCGCGCTGAGTTTTTTTCAAAGTCCTCTAATTTTTTTTCAGAGCTACTACAAACGAAAAAAAATTTACTACAATCAACTACATACCTATATCTATTAGAACCAAAAGAAAAAAAAAAGATTTTCAGAAGTCGGGCGCCAAGTTCACATAGCTATATCTGCTTATACCTAAATAGGTACTATAAAAATGCATTGAGATAAATAGCTATTTTTAACTACGTAAATAAATTCATATCGATCTGTCCTACATCATGCGATGCTGCCTTTCCAGCCATAAAATACTTAAAACCATGCTTTGAATATTTAAGGGCTGGCCTCATTTATTTTTCCATTTCTCTGGTTGGTACCTAGTATTATAATCGTCTAAAACCGCCTAGTTAATGTGAGATGTATTGTCGACTGGCTTGCAATGAGTTGTGAATAAAAAGGCTGTCGAGACCTCGAACTGTTTAGTCAGTGATCGCGGTCCCGTTGAACCGGTCGCCGTCTGACCCACACCACATTTGCACATTCACACGTAAGTTACAAACAGCAATGAAGCCTAGACCTCTATTTTTACTGAGAAGCTTCAACAAACACAGTAGCACCTGCTAGTATTTTTGTGTTTTGTTTTATTGGAACTTTTTATGGGAATTTTCCAAATAAGGTGATACGATTAACCCCCGTAATTTTAGTCGAGAATTTGTTTTCCTCACGTCTCTGACGCTATAATTGACCGCTGAGTATTATCAACGCATTTGCTGTAAAATTGATTCATTTTTTATTTTGTTGTTTGCCGACAAAGAATACAAGTTTAGAATGTTATAGCCTTTCTTTGCACGGCCTTGATTAGACTAGATTCTTATAAAAATAGTTTAGTCCTGTTTGTTAGGATGATCTGATTACGCATTTATTCTTGATAACATTCCTTTTACATATTTATTGCTTACCTACCATACAACATTTTTCGTGCCTAACCAAATATCAACAGTGAATTCATTATTATAATACCTAGCAACACTTTTTTGCATATTCGTAAAATAAAAAAGAGCATGCAGGTATTCGCAAAGACAATAAAGTCATTAATTGTTCAAATTTCTGAATTAATGACTTGTAAAAATACCTTATAAACTTAAAGATAACTATTGTGCGTTATTTTTACTGGAAATACCGAATAACTACGCTTAGACTCGTGTTTACAGTAAGAAATAATGCTTTTTTGTTAGTAAAAGTGTAACTTCTATGAATCCAGGTAAGTTTATTTACTAAACCGGGAAACCGGAAGCCGGGACGAGCAGGTGCTCGCCCCGGCTTCCCACGGGTGGTACCAGGATAAAAAGTAGCCTATGTGTTATTTTGATGTATAAGCTATATTACTGTAAAGTTTCATTTTAATCCGTTTAAGGCGCTCCCAGTCGTCGATTGTTTTTGTTCGAAACGAAAAAAGAAATACTTCTGAACAAGCCACATCTCCTATTTTATAATGTATAGTATATGTGAATAAAGATGTACCCATCTTTAATCACTTCGATAAATAATCCTACCGACCGCTGCAATGACGACAAACACACGTCGGCGCGTGATCCGCCTTAGCTTTTCGAATAAATTAATGATATAAATTATGTATAATTACTTATCAAAAATCTATCCTTATAGAAAACTAGATCTACATATTACCTATCTAGTTGATTTTAATAGTAGGTATATAAAATATTTCGATCATAAATTCTAAAACGTATCATTTTGAAATAATATCTTTATCGTGAAAAGTTTCTGCTATTATGTTTTCAGCTTAATAGAAATCTAGGTAGGAACCTGAAGTAATATACTTATAAAAATAGGAGATGTGGCTTGTTCAGAAGTATTTCTTTTTTCGTTTCGAAAAAGAGCAATCGTCGACTGGGAGCCCCCTAATAGTTTTTGTGTGAAAGAGTAACAAACACACACACCCACTCACTCTCACTTACTCATAAACTTTCGCATTTATAATATTAGTAAGAAGAAGTAGGATTACTATTAATTAAAAATGAAATATAGTACATATGCAAAAAATCACACAAGTTTGTATGAAAATTGACTTTATAAAACAAAATCTGGTATTGTTACTTATAACCACAATCTTATAAAATATGCTTTTCTTTTTAACTGCATCACTTTAATTTAATTTTTGGAATAACGTCGTGAAATGACCCGAAAAAGATGTTGGCGAGTATAATACTGCGTTTGAAGGAATAAAGAATCTTGTGGATTCAAAAATGTACTTTTTGAAATTTTAGGTCAGATGGTCAATTACACTTAACTGCTTTCTTTTGATGTTCTCTACCGACAAGGAAAATCAAGTGGTTTTAATCCAATGGCAAAGTTTTGTTATTGTTTGCTGATTTGTCTCAGTACCTAGGTACATAACTAGGAATCTAACCCTCGTATTCAAGAACGACACTATGAGAACACGCACCCACAGTGGACGAAATCTTTTTTCATAAACATCACTTTATGCGGCACTATGGCGCACGCTACCGTGTGCCTTTAGAGCTCAACTTTGGCTAGAGGCACACGACAATGTGCTTCTAGTCACATTATGCAGTGTCGCACAACACATAAAGTGATTTTTATGAAAAAAGATTTCGTCCACTGTGGGTGCGTGTTCTCATATCGTGTCGTTCTTGAATACGAGGATTAGTGTAGCAGCTACATTAGCTCATTAACTTTTTGCTCGGGTGCGAAATAAGTAGGTAGGTACTCGAGGATAATGGAAAATACTTAATCTTTATTTTCCGATCTCTTGTTTATGCAACAATTGCTTTATAACTCATCCTTGGGTAGATTTATTATGCACTAGTTATAGTTATAAGCATGAATAATATTATGTTGTTTGGTAGATATAAGATAACAATTACACATAGTTACCTGTCATGATTACGTTACCTACGTTTAAAAAAAAGTCCAATACAAGATTTTATCCCCTATTTTTTTACCCTTAGAGGCGGTATTTTGTCCTTAAATTTCAATAGGACCAAACGGGAAATATAATTACATCCTCGCAACCAAAAAAATAATCCAAATCAGTAAATAAACGATGAAGAACTGAGGTAAAAACATAAAACAAAAATACAACCGACTTGTGAATCTCTTCTTTTTTAAGTCGGTTAAAAATTGAGCTGCCTTGACCGTTTGCATCGGTTTTTAGAAATAGCTCAACTGTAGGTATGTTGTGTAGTTTGTAAATACTTGATCAGAATCAGAATGTAGGTGCCTAGGTGCCTACCTAATATTCTTTCAGTAAATATTTATATACTTAAATCGGAATCTGGGTATTGCCCAGTGGATTCAACTGATGACTCTTTATTGGGAAGTTCCATGACATAATATTGTCTCGTATCCCAATAGATCTTACTATCCTACTAATATTATAAATGCGAAAATTTGTAAGTGAGTGAGCGGGTGTGTGTGTGTGTGTGTGTGTGTGTGTGTGTGTGTGTGTGTGTGTGTGTGTGTGTGTGTGTGTGTTGTTACTCTTTCTCGCAAAAACTACTGAACGGATTAAAATGAAACTTTACAGTAATATGGCTTATATATCAGAATAACACATAGGCTACTAGCACGTGCGAAGCCAGGGCGAGCAGCTAGTAACCAATACGTTTAAAAAAATATTCAAACATGTCGAATTAAGAACCTCATCTTTTTTTGTTGGTTAAAAACTATAAACAAAACGGACTTTATGTTTGTTGGGGTTTATTGTTGGTCGTAAATGTCCTATATTGAATTGAAACTGAAGGTAGCGTCTATTGCCTTATGTGAGTTAGTTAGCCCCAACTGTGGTCTTCTTCATCATATCCAAACCAAACCAAACATTCTGAATGCAAATGCTCGACTTGTTGCTGTTAATACTAAAATCACTATATATGCATATACAATATGTGAGGACATTTCTCAACTCCTATGGATTCCATCATCAGAACTGGATTTTGATAACAATGGAACCAAACTGGAAGTATATCTAACCCACCAAAAAAATATTTTTCCAAATCGGTTAATAAATGATAGTTACAAAGGTAAAAAAAAAATACAGCCGACTTGGGAACCTCCTCTTTTTTTGAAGTCGGTCAATAAAAAGTGAAGCCACGCACAGCCTTAGCGGTTCAAAAACCAATTGATTCTTAAAATAACCTATTCACCCAAAACAACCTTGAAGGCACATGTAGTTTTTACTAGTGACTCAACACATTCTCTTCCTTTACAACCGGTCTATAAGAAATGTATCGGAAGTACGAATTTGTTATTCATTTATTACTATAAAATGTGAATCTTGTGAAAATTTGATCAAACACAATTTACTTAAACCTTACTAATGCACTTTTAAGATAATTAGGCACATCCCAAGTAAGTCTACATTGACCTGGTATAGGTTAAGTTGGTACTACTTGTACGTGTCTTTAAGGTCCACTTAAAGAAGATCTTAGGGCGGCCTAAAAATTTCGTTATCAGAGTTGTTCCCTACCTATGTATGTATTTTGGTGCCTAATTAGGTAATAAGGAGGTTAGTAATAAGGACTCCATTCCCTCATTAGACTAGATAATAGGTATGCAACTCACGAAGACATAAATTACATTGTTCCTCTTATTCGGGGTTGCATAACAGCGTTACGGTTCCCATGCATCCGAATACATAACAAGCATGATCTGAAGATAAGGAAGACTCGTTGATACCTAGACTGTTTCTCAATAATAAGTTCACAATTCATCCGCAAAAACGTGAGCTAGCAATTATTGTGGAGTTCTAAAGATGCTCCGCTTCACAATACTGCCATTACCAAGTTACAACACAGTAGCTATAATAAACCGATGTAGCACTATCTGTCTATCAACATCGACACGTCTTGAAGTTTAATTTGTGCCAGCTAGGATACACGTTCTCTGAGCTTTAATAATAGTTTATAATTATATTTTACTAGTGATAACCTTCGCGACTTCGTGCACGTGAAGTTATTTTCAAACAGACTTGAAACCCTTCTAGAACTCAGCCGCTAAGGGGTTGAATTTCGGGAATTCCTTTCTTAGTAGTATACAAATTTCAATTATATACGACCACAATCAGTCAATAACATCACATTTTATTTTCCTTGTTACAGATCCACCATGAAGGCAATCAGTTTGATTTTTGTACTTACAATAGCAGCAAGCTGCAAAGCTGCTAAGCCTGAGATGCGGTTCGCTTGGAAAGAAGTTGACTACACATGGGACAAGCCAGCAGACAAAGAAAATGCTATAAAAGACAAAACATTCGTTCCAGAAAATAATCTACCGTTAGGCTTGGCTCGATGGAAGAACAAGCTATTTGTGACCGTGCCAAGATGGAAGAATGGCGTAGCATCTTCTTTGAATTACGTGGATGTAGACGGTGCTCAAGATCAGCTGCTAAAGCCATATCCATCTTTTAAAGACAACCTCATCCCTGACTCGGCGAAGGAGCTTCCGTCTAATAGCTCTATCATTTCTGTTTTCCGAGTGGATGTAGACGCTTGCGACAGACTCTGGGTGATGGATACTGGACTAGCAGATATTTTAGGTGAGAAATCCAAGTCAACCAAATTTACAGTAATAATAATGATTGTCGAACTTGACATTTTCTAAATATATAAAACTCTCGCGTTACTGATTAACTGACTGATCTATCAACGCACGGCCTAAACCACACAGAACATAGAGTTATTCTGTGCTAACCAAGTCCTTGAAACTTGAACTTGAAATTTGGAGGGTGTTTTCCTTTTGGTGTGTCACCTACACGGGGGGCGAAGGGGTAGGGATAGGGTGTAGGGTAAACCTGCACTAGGATAGGAATTTCTGAAATTCAACCCCCAACCAAGTTAGTCTGTTCGAAAACAAAGTGAAGTCGCAAGGGTTAATCAATCAATCATCAATCAACTAGTTGTTATTAAATTTATTTTCAGTACCTTTTAACTAGTAAAGTAACATTATACTTGATCACAAGTGGAAAATACCTAAAGATAAAATCATTTCAAACACAGACATCGTTCGTATTGAAAACTTTCAATCTAATTGAAAATTTAATTAAAATTCCTAGGAAGCTAGTATGCCTCAATAAAGAAAGGCAATCAAAATCTAGAATCTTACTCTTCATTAATAAACATTATGCACACTGCAAGTGTTGGAATTTGTGTTTTAAGGTGATAAGTAAAATTTTTGACGTTTTGTATGGGCTGAGTCTACCCGGATAAGACGGCAAAAGTGATAAAACTGCATTATCTAGAAAACCATCAAATTTAAAAAGAAACTGTCTGTAATTTATTTAGCTAGTATGATTATCTTACGAATTATATAAAAATAAACTGTTTAGCTATTCATAGCTTTGATTAAAAACGAAACTCGTGTTTTTGAAGAGCCAAATTTGGAAAATAAATCTATCGAGAAAAGTTTCACCAATCGTGTTTCTGTCTGTAATTTATCTAGATTATATCCCTAAGTTATCTTTGTCATGAAAAACAAAACTGTATTTTTTGCGGTTATTGAGAAAAAACGATTCTGCATTCATCAAAAACATTTATTACTCGCCTTAACTTTCAATTTAGTTTGAGATAGTTGTATAGTAGTACCTATTACATATTAAGTAAAGGGGACAATTGATGCCAATAATAAACAATGAAAATAATGTGGTTTTAGGTATCAATAGGTACTTATTAATCACTAGCGACCCGCCCGGCCTTCGCACGGGTGCAATGCTGATACTAAATATACTACAGAATGTCTTTATTTATAACGTTTTTTTTCACAGCTTTTTTTGACCCCTTCTAGTACAATTGCTGATTTTTGGAGTACAATTCGTACAATTCCATAGATTTGTAACTGCATTAAAATTAACCCTTATCCACGGTGGGTCCGGCTGCGTAGTATCACACGATTTCTATGATTCTTTTTTTATGGAATAGTTAATAATGTTAACTTTTTTAGTGAGGGATGACCGAGAGTGTTATAAACGTAAGAGTAGACACATATAATCAGAAAGCTTCGAACTGCTAAGCTATCGGGAGTTATTGTAAGTCAACCATAAAATATAGACATATGCTGTCGTGGGATATTTTTTATATAATTTTAAGGAGAACATTTCCGTCATACATGATTTTTGTGTAGCTTTAATCATTAAAGTTGCACACGCGACGGAAGCTTAAAAAATGGAGTAACTTCTCCCGTTTTCCCAACATTTCCCTTCACTGCTCTGCTCCTTTTGATTGTAGCGTGATGAAAAGTATACTATAACCAGCTCAGGAGTATGAAAAATAATTGTACCAAGTTTCGTTAAAATCCGTCGAGTAGTTTTTGTTTCTATAACGGTTATACAGACAGACAGACAGACAGACAGACAGACAAAAATTTTACTGATTGCATTTTTGGCATCAGTATCGATCCCTGATCACCCCCTGATAGTTATTTTGGAAATATATTTCATGTACAGAATTGACCTCTCTACAGATTTATTATAAGTATAGATATAGATGAAACAATTGAATGTCACTTATCATATACGTGAAACGGATGTGTGTGTGTGTATGGACCATGTATTTTTTATACCAAAAAAATAGTGTATGTAGGTATAGGTACTTTACCTATGACTATGACTCTACCTCTTATACCAACTTACTAATATGTCTATGCATAGAAATGTCTTCTTTCGCTTGGAACGAATATGTCATAGTCAGTTCTATAACAATTTTGTTAAAAAAAAAGTATACCTATATCTGGTCTTCGCAAGCGGCTTTGCTCGCGTGGTACCAGAATAAAAAATACCCTGCGTTTGAATCTATGTCTTTCTATATCTATACACCTAATTTCATCAAAATCGGTTCATTCGTTACGACGTGATTGAGTAACAAACAAACATAAAAACATTCGCAATTCAAGGGCTACATCGATTTCGATGAAATATGGTTTACTGATGAGTTGAGTTCAAACATAGGATGCTATTTCTAAAGGTAGGTTCTCTTGCTTGTAAGCTAGATAAAATGCTTATTGAATTATCTGTTTTAGGTACTCCAAACCAGATTGCTGGGCCATCCATTGCGATATTCGACTTGAAGACCGATCAGCTGATCCACCGATACTTCATTAAGACTGACGTTATGAAAGAGGACACTTTCTTTGCCAATATTGTAAGTCAGCAAAAACTATACAAATACTGTGCCTCTAGGAATACCTACTCTAATAAATCTCTACCAAAATTCTTCAGCCAGCTATCCAGCTATCAAAGTCTAGCAAAACACAGTCAAAGTTTTTTTGTTGCTTTCATGTTTTAGAGAGAGAGGTCACTTGTCCTGTGGTAGTTACCTGTTTCTAGGTCCTTATTTCATATTAATTACTCCTTCTACTTTAGGACCTATATCCGGTACTCATAATTTGAAATTAACTTCAGATTACCGACGTCAACAAAGACAAGTGCGATGACGCATTCGCCTACATCCCCGACTTTGGAGGTTATGGCGTAGTTGTCTACAGTTTGAAGCAGAACGACGCCTGGCGCGTCAACCATCATTACTTCCACTTCGAGCCCCTCGCTGGTTCCTACAACGTTAGTGGAGTGGAGTTCCACTGGACCGATGGAGTGTTCGGACTGGCTCTCTCTGAACCCAGGGAAAATGGGTAAGAACTCTTGAATCATCGCTTAACTGCAACTGTCAGCATCAGCCAACATCACCCCCAAATGTGAAATGTCCACAGCATAGCAGGAGAAATACTACACTATGACTAGATGGTGTCTTAAGATGGTTTCTTGATGATGTATAGTCAGAGCCGTTCAAACAATACATTTGGTCACATTTATAGTATTCCACACGTGACAGGATACAAGCCCTCAGCTCAGCTTCTCATGTTGTTTTTTACTGTAGTTGTAATACAACAAAAAAAAAATCTAATAGATCCATGAATTCATGACGGGTATTCGAACTCGTGACCTTTTGATTGAAAGTCTAGATACCTCACTTAGCAAACACGGCTATTTCAAATCATCAAATCTTTCAAATGTCACGTACCTATACCCTTGTGTTGCCAAACGATTACCTGTCTTACCTTCGTATTCAAGAACGACACTATGAGAACACGCACCCACAGTGGACAACATCTTTTTTCATAAAAAACACTTTATGTGTTGTGCAACACTGCATAGTGTGACTAGAGGCATATTGTCGTGTGCCTCTAGCCAAAGTTTAGCTCTAAAGGCACACGGTAGCGTGCGCCATAGTGCCGCTCAACACATAAAGTGATGTTTATGAAAAAAATATTTCGTCCACTGTGAGTGCGTGTTCTCATAGTGTCGTTCTTGAATACGAGGGTAATAAACGTAATCGATTAGTAGTTTATATAGGGGTATAAACATTGCAAACACGACCGACGTGAAGTTCAAATGATAGGTTTCCGTAAATCTCAGGTACCTATAACTACCTACATCCAAATCGATTAGAAGAACGGATTTCCCGTGAATTTATCATATTTATTTAAGCCTTTTCTACTCGATTTATGCAGGATAGAAAGTTTTATGCAAATACTACTGATCTGAGATTGATGACCTTTGAGACGACCTCGTGATTATAACCTTCACAATAATCGGTGGATGGATAGCGAGTATAAAAAGTATACTTATATAATTACCGACTGAATATAAAATGAGAGACTATAATAAAAAAGTGTTTTAAACATCGACCTCGAAAACAAAATAAAAGCTTAACCAAAACAATTGAAGTTGTCACAATGCAAAACACTTCTGAATACGAATATGATAGTCAAAATTCTAAGATGCAATCTCAAATCTCTTGTTGAAAAATCCATTGTTAAGTCTGCGAAATTCTTTTGAATTGCTTACTTTCGATTGTTACAGGTACCGAACAATGTTTTTCCACGCCTTCTCAAGCACTAAGGAGTTCTGTGTATCCACAGAGCTTCTCCAAAACTACAGAGACATCAATAAAGATGAGGCGTTCCACGACTTCAAGGTTTGTTTAACTTTGTAGTAGGTAACCTATTCGCAGTACTTTTACCTGTTTAACAACTTGAACATGTAGGTATCTACTCATACTAAGGTATTGCAAAGTAAAATCGAGTATAAGTAGTTTAGATCATTGATCCACTTACAGGCTTTAATGTGTTTGTGATCGACCAACAACTTAAAAAATGCAAAAGTAAGACTAGATATTTGGAACCACTGATCCGATTTAGATGAACTTTAATTATTAAATTTAAGTCCATGGTCTAGAATACCTACGATAAAACTATTGAAGACAGTTCCTCTATAATAAATCTAGATAACAGTGCACGCTAGTGAACCCTTGTTGAAACTTTTAAGTGGATTATTGGTAGGTAATGTTACTAAACTTGCTTTTAAACTATTCCACAGCTGTTGGGCGATCGCGGAAAAAATACACAAGCTTCAGCCAGCGCCTATGACCCAAAAACAAATGTGCTGTTCTACACTCAGGTTCGTTCGAAAATGTTTCTAAATGTTTAAGACTAAGACTGACTAACAATGAACCAAGCGCTAAAGATGAAGCAATAGTTTAGCGTAGTATAAGCATGTTCTGAGGAACAAAAAGATTGTTAGATAGTGGATGAATATATGAGTAGAAGTAGGCTAAAGAAGCGAAAGTGCGTATGTTGGTTTTTCCTTCTTTCACCCAGCAAAGTAGCAACGGATTGACACGATTTCTTGCATATAGACATTTGCATTTGTTAGTTTGCATTGAATAGGCTCTGAAACTATAGGACAGATTTGAAAAAATATTATACCATTGGAATACTACATTATCCCTGACGAACATAGGCTATTTTCATTTCTAGAAAAATCAGGAATCCATATTAAAACTTTAATAATGTAACTCAAGGTTTAAAAATTAGTCACAAAATCATTAGTAGGTACGGTGACGCCGATCAATTTAATAAGTGAGTAATGATGAGATGACTGCAGCTAGTTTAGGGTTATGGAAGAATAATACAACGTTGTGCCAACCCCTTACCACTTAATGAAGATGAGCGAACGAAGACGTTAGTTGCCCACTATAGATATAATTGAGCATTTCGAAAAGGTTATCTTTATAATGACAAATTGTAAACCTGATGATATGAAATTTAAAAGCAGCTTTTTGTTGTTTAACCTTTTAGAGTGCGAAGCTCAAGATGTTTTCAAAGGAAAACCTGTTATTTTGTTCCATATAATTTATAAGTATTCACAAAATAAAAGCAAAAATCATTCTTCTGACCGAGTGGTTTAATAATGAGAATAATTTTATACGCAAATTTAGTTGAGTATCCAGCTGGCTTTGCACAGATATAACGAAGATATGGTAATAGGCAAATTTTTGATACCTTATGTTACGTTATTGCAATTCTCGTCTCATATTTTAGCTTAATTTACTCGATTAGCCTGATATGTGAAATATATATATTTTTTTATGTAGTTTTTAGTTTACAAACAAAAATACTTAGTGTAGAAGAGCAGATAATAATTATTTTGCATGGAAAATGAAAAAATGACAATGCAAATCTATAGGTATTTAGTGGTTTGATTTACTAGTTAGGTTCTGTGGCTTATAATTATTTTTTATTTATCGTTTTAGGTGAACCGCGACGGAGTTGCTTGCTGGAACTCGAACAAGGCTTACACACCTGAAAATAATCCTCTCATCATCAATGACCCGATCGAATACGAGTTTCCTAATGACTTGAAGGTAAGTTTTAGAGTCACCGGTTAAAAAATGTAACCACAGAACACGCACATGTTATTTATAAAAGAAAAAGAGGATCGAGTAAATATATCCGGAAATGGCAATTTTTATTGCTGTTATTTCATTTATAATAATTTAAATAGGGGCAATATGGGACTGTGCTAAATGTAAAAGTTCTGACGTGCCTCTGATTAGACATTTTCAAAAAATCTGAGCGCTTTGAGATCTGAAAGAATGTCTACCATACTTGGGAACAGTCCTGCTCTTATTTTTTTTTTTAAGTATTTTTCATATTATTATGAAGTATTTGAATTGACTTACGCTCAATGCTGAAAAAAACAAGTACTTATAGGTACTTTCAATATAACAAAGTTACCTACGTCTCCGCCAGTATACAAATGTGGTAAGCCTGGTATTCTATTGCTAAATTGTAAAATAATTGCTTCTATGTTTTATTGACCAATTATGTATCTGGGAGTTGTTTTGGAAGAAAACTTTTAGACAACACATTATTACGCTCTCGTGTAGCGTACGTAAGCTTATTTAGATTATTTATTATGAAACGAAATAAATGATTCTATTCTTTATTATGAAATTGCTTCGTGCTATTCCACTGCATAGGCTATGCACCTATATTCCAACATTAAAAAAATATCACAACTGTAATCCCCAAATACGATAGACATTCCTTCTGATCTTCTATGACTCAGATCCATGAAGATGAGAGGAGGATAGTCAGAAGCACGTCCAAACACGTACATTTTGGCACATGCCCACATTTTGCAGTAGTTATCATTCAATACGAGACAGGATGCTTATGATTGCCTGAAGAATATCTAGTTTCCTAACAATGTTTTACTTTTCAATAAGCAATTTTCAAATAGAAAAATGTATTGATCCAAGCGTTTCCGCAACGAACTGGTTGGCCGTGTGAGTGGTACCACGGCCTTCAATTCGAAAGCCGTTGGTATGAATCCTGGCCGTGCATCAATCGATTTTTCTGTTCATGCCTGTGTCTATCCATGTTCGTCCACTTTGTCTGAGCCTTTTTACTACCTACTATAATCCTGTTTTTTTTGGCAGTTGGATAGCGATGGAGTACTCTGGATCCTCACTGACAAGATGCCCCGCTTCATGGTCTATGGCCTTAAGTCTGACGTCATCAACTATAGGATAACCAGTATCAAAGTATCTGACGCCATCGCCGGATCGGCTTGCGAGAATTCCAAATAAAATAATAGGTTTATGGAAAACTGAAAATGTTTTCCATTCGGTCAATGTTTGGCTTTTAAGTAGGTACTTAAACTACATCGTCACGTTTCACACTTTGTGGCTGTCATGTTACCTAACAATTATAAAAAAAGATTTTAGTAGGTGTCTATTGGTATTATGGATCTGATGTGTGCTTGCCGAGCAGAATAGGTTTAACATCTATTGGAGAAGTAGGTACTTTATTCTTAGTAGTAGAGTAGCCATTTTTTTCGTTGTCAAATTCAAATTTTCGTATAATTTTACGTGATGTTACGAACATCGATGTTTGTCAAAAGTAATGCTCCATCATAATGACCATCCATCAAACTATAGTCGAACAATGTAACTTTTGACACGACATTATCGTTTACTGGTTTGCGAGTAGATCCCCTGATTTCTATAAAAATATTGAATGACTGAACATGAAGCATAAAATGTATGAAGAACATTTTAGACACCACACCACTTGACTATGGGCCCTTGGTCTAACAAAACAAAAAAATAATTTACTTTTGTTCTATAATTATGTTCTATTCTAACTTATACTTATACTTATACCTTAAAATGCTTATCAATTCCCTATAATTTCTAATTTTGTAAGCGACTCTGTTTTGTTGGACTAAATTGCCTATAATTATAGCGTGAAGCATAGGTACGTACCTACTTAATTAATGCCTAGAAGCCTGCTGTTGTAAAAGCCTCTCCTAAGTACAAATCTGTTGAATTTATAGCTGTTAAATTTATAGCTGTTGCGTTAGTTATTATAATAATATAAATATAATCTATGTTTCTATGTAGGTAGATACATAAATAAAGATCGAAAAAAAAACTATTGCATGATTTGTTTTTTTTTAATAAAACAAAAGATACCTAACCTACATTGACACAGAATGTTTAGTGTTCTGTGATTATAATAAAATTAAGTGGAATAAACATTTGAAGATACTCGTAGGTAAGGTAGACAGAAAAGGGAAACAAACCCTCATAATAATGAGGGTTTTTCACGCCAAGGTTTCAGAATTGAAACCAGATGACGCGTGTGCTGTGAAGTTTCGAATGAAAGTAAAATGTCAATGTCAGTCAGCCAATGGTGACTACAAACAATACTTAATTACAAACAAGGGTAAAAGGACTTGTATGATATCCTTCCTCCTGAAATCCCCCGTCCTCTATCCCTTAAATGTCTCCTATTCCTTATCTTTTCCCCTCAAATTAATTATTTTCTATGTAAATATGTGCATGTAAATAAGATAAAGTTGTAAAATATTTTATAGGTTTTTGGTTTTTTTTTTATATATAACTAACTTTATAGATTAATATTTATTTTACTAACTCCGTTGTAATATGTGTTGTGTTGTCTTTTGTTTTTTAGAAATCAATTTGGTTTTCAAAATTTTGGTTGAGTCTCCCTCAGAATACCGACCATATTCTAACAAATACGCACCCTCCATCTAAATGCTTACGAAACTATCATGAAACGGACACTGGCAGAGTTGTGACAACAAAAGTCATAGAAGCCATAAACAAGAATTGAATTGAATTGAATTGAGTAAAAGGACTCTTACTTTTAAACCATTTTATCTGACAATAATAATCAAAATCACATTGTTTTTTGACAAGACACAACGGGATGGAATAATTTGATGATTCTCAAAAGGGAATAAAATCTAAAATTTGTATGGATTTAAGAAATTGTAGACAAAATCAAAAAGGGGCATAAAGCAAACAGTTCATTAGATAGTCTAATTTGCATTGCCATGCCAGTATAAAGTTTACATTAATTCGCCGTATTTCGTTAGCCAGACTCTAATTATAACAATCTGAGCACCTGGAGATCTGAGAGAACTTTATGCAATACTTAGGGATTACAGTCGTGCCTGTGCCTATTATTTTTACAAGGTATCCAATAAAAATATCGTCCCCTCATTAGATACAAGACCACAAGAAACAGGTTTATCAGTAGGCAAATTATTGGACGAATTATTGATTCTCTAACAGGCCATCCACACTCACGGCGAGAATCCCCGAGAATACCCGATAATTTGAGTTTGAGTGTGAGTGGCTCACCCCTTCTCGTTCTCAATGTTCTCATACTCTTACTTGCCGTGTTCTCGCCGAGACTTCTCGCGTGAGTTTGGACTTTGGTTGGGCTGTAGGGGTTATTGACGTATGATCCGACTAAGTAAAGTGGGAGGTATTCCCGCTGCGCGCGCATCCTGCTTTTTCGACACACGCTTTGGCTTCGCTATGATTGTCTTGTTTTTGTTTAGAAGCCAATCTCAGTAGGTATATCGTGTGGATTGATATCGTCCCAAAACTGACAATGTTTTTAATATTTTCATCCAATAAGGGGCAGGACGGGTTATGTGTGTCGACTGTGGCGAGGGTAAAAATCACATCTACCAAATGCGCGGAAGCTATCTCATAAAGACAGCACAGTTTTTGAAAATAAAATTTGATAATTTGCACACGTCCAACGCTGTAAACTTTCATTGTGATTTGCCATACACTATTAAAACATTAACAATATAAATTGTCCTAAGTTACTCAACAACATGGACGCTATAACCTATCAAATTTCGAGTATCCATATTGAACGACTCTACGTAGATAAAAAGTCAAATGAATGCATTTATAAGTAGGGAGGTATATGTACCATTTTGTTGGGTGCCTAGCAATTATTGTCCTTATGCCACGAAGCCATGATAACTAACATAAATATACGTGGCTTTAAACTCCATTCTACGCGAGATCGTGTCATTCACTGATCGTGACTCCGACTGAAAACACATAAACACAATGGCACCGAACTTCAAGACCGAAAAAGTTAGCATTGTCGGGAGGTAAGAATTTATTATTATTTTGTAACAATGAACTTGAATTTTGAATGTAATTTGATTATATCTCATTGAAAGGTCAAATGTACCAACACTTATCTCATTGACTATGACCTGATTGTGTTATTTACTATCTTAATGAATGGTGCATGCAGTATAGCATTTCTTTCTGTATAATTATTATTATGTACCTATCTATCAATCTATAAAAAACAATTGTCGTGCGTTAGTTGGCAAAATCTTGAAAACTGCTCTACCAATTTGGTATTTTGTTGTGTTTTCCTCAATAAAGGGGTAGTTAAGAAATTAAAAAAATAGGAAATGTTGCCTGAAAATTGTAAAATTCGGGAAAAACTGAAAGTGTTTTTTATTCTATGATTATTGAGATTATTGAAACTTGAACTAGACAAATAATATATTTCTTATATTACAACTATTATATTACTACCTATATTATTTTATTTTTAAGTATAGGTATTAATATAAATTGCTTATAAGTTACCTACTTAGGAAGCTAAAATTTAGAAAAAATCCTTAATTAACATGGTAATTAAATTTCTCAAAATTGTATACGGAGAAAATGTTTTTCAACTACAATATTACGTTTGTACTTTCAGCGTAGGTACCTACGGAATCCTTTACGCGAATTTAACTCGCACTTATCCGGTTTTTATAAACAGGAAATGTAACTTAGTAATTTTATCTACCCACTTTCTAGTTTTGTTGATATCATGACATGAATTCTAGTAGGTATCTAGAGTAGGTATTGTTTAATAAACTAACATAACTGGCCTCACACTCACAGCTCAGTTGGTAATAACTCTGCTTTCTGCGCTGTAGGTTGTGGGCTCGATCCCCACCCAAGGCAAATATTTTTGTGATGAACGTAGATCTTGGTTCTGTGTCTGGGTGTTAATATGAATGATAAGTATGCATTTACAAGAAAAAAAGTATGTAAGTATCTGTCAGTTATCTTGTTCCCATAGTACAAGCTTTGCTTAGATTGGAGCTAGATGGCGCTGTGTAAAAATGTCCACCAATATTTATTGATTTTTTAAATATTTAATGTGTTTTTTACTTGGCACTTACCTAGTTGGTTGGTAATAATTAAAAATATAATTTAGAATAGACTGTATCTACCTAGAACATACTTACACTTAGGTAGTCGAAAATAGATTTTAATCTCATGGTGTTTGAGTATTTTGATAATGAGAACGTCTTGTTTTCAATCGCTTCTTATTTATTGTATTTTAAAGATAGTGTTATCTCAAAAGTCACAGGGTTACCTATAATATTTACAATTATGTAATTGCTTATGTAAAGTAGGTAAGTATGCAAAATATTATGAAAACAATAAAAATAGTAATTATTATCATAAGTCATCTGGTTAGATACCTACTTATCACCTTACGTATTTCCTTTTTAATAGATTTTAGACTTATGACTATTTGGATACGATGATAGTAGGTACATAGATACTCGTAGATAGTAGTTTGGGCATCGGTAGGTTGCATTGTAGAGGAAAACGGTAGATAGAAATTAATCTATGAGGAAAAGTAATGGTAAAGTAAACCATTACTTTTCCTCTTACCACGACATATTTAAGTAAAAATAATTTATTTATTTGGGGTAGGAATATAGCAGCACAATGAAAAGTAAATATAAAAAATAATTGATAATAAAAGATCAATCTATCTATACTTATAATAAATCTGTAGAGAGGTCAATTCTGTACATGAAATATATTTCCAAAATAACTATCAGGGGATGATTAGGGATCGATACTGATGCCAAAAATGCAATCAGTAAAATTTTTGTCTGTCTGTCTGTCTGTCTGTCTGTCTGTCTGTATAACCGTTATAGAAACAAAAACTACTGGACGGATTTTAATGAAACTTGGTACAATTATTTTTCATACTCCTAAGCTGGTTATAGTATACTTTTCATCACGCTACAATCAATAGGAGCAGAGCAGTGAAGGGAAATGTTGGGAAAACGGGAGTAGTTACTGCATTTCTTAAGCTTCCGTCGCGTGTGCAACCTTAATGGTTAAAGCTACACAGAAATCATGTATGACGGAAATGTTCTCCTTAAAATTATATAAAAAATATACTTATAATAAATCTGTAGAGAGGTCAATTCTGTACATGAAATATATTTCCAAAATAACTATCAGGGGATGATTAGGGATCGATACTGATGCCAAAAATGCAATCAGTAAAATTTTTGTCTGTCTGTCTGTCTGTCTGTCTGTCTGTATAACCGTTATAGAAACAAAAACTACTGGACGGATTTTAATGAAACTTGGTACAATTATTTTTCATACTCCTAAGCTGGTTATAGTATACTTTTCATCACGCTACAATCAATAGGAGCAGAGCAGTGAAGGGAAATGTTGGGAAAACGGGAGTAGTTACTGCATTTCTTAAGCTTCCGTCGCGTGTGCAACCTTAATGGTTAAAGCTACACAGAAATCATGTATGACGGAAATGTTCTCCTTAAAATTATATAAAAAATATCCCACGACAGCATATGTTTATCTTTTATGGTTGACTCGCAATAACACGTGTTACTCCCGATAGCTTAGCAGTTCGAAGCTTTCTGATTATATTTGACTACTCTTACGTTTATAACACTCTCAGTCATCCCTAATTAAAAAAGTTTACATTATTAACTATTCCATAAAAAATAATCATAGAAATCGGTATAGAAACACCAAAGTTATACATGAAATACGCTAATAATAAGCCATCGCGCGTGAATACTGAATCATGCTATAAGGATTATTTTTGTATTTATGGCCGCGAACGCACAGGCAGGCGGCTTGCATAGCGCCTAGAGGCTAGCGAGTCACCTAGCGAGTAGCTTCGTAAAACGAACATTCTCGAACGTTCGCGACCGGCCTAGCAGCTAGGCGTCAAGCGCACAGTGCGGCCGGTCGCGAACGTTCGAGAATCGGTCGCCGTGCTCGACGCGTCTCGCGGCCGAAGGTATAAAAAGGCGGGGCGTCCGAGCGCGAGCTTCATACAATTTTTGTGTGATACTGCGCAACCGGACCCATAAAATGCATTTACAAATCTATGGAAATGTACAAATTGTACTCCAAAAATCTGGAATTGTACTAGAAGGGGTACCGAGATAACTTTCTAGATGTCAAACGACGCAAGGAAATATGAGCTTAACTGCTTTGACTCAACGGCACGTTTCAAGTGCACAGCGGGCGATGACGTCTGCCAGTATTAAATTACCTTAGGGTTGACCCAATAAAAATGTTTAATTTTTTTATAAAATGGTCAATTAGTTTTTTTACAAATAGCTAAATAAATAAAAGTGTAGTAAGCGGTGTTGGTCGAGCAGGAGGTACCTCGACTTTTAATTTTAAGGTCGTGGGTTCGAATCCCAGCGTGCATCAATGGATTTTTTGTAAGAAATAAAATCCAGTTAGTCCTACTTCCTACTAATATTATAAATGCGAAAGTTTGTGAATTTGTTCGTATGTTTATGCCTCAATCAGGCCAAAACAACAAAACGGATTAAAATGAAATTTGCTGTAGATGTAGGTATAATGCTCGAATAAATCATAGACTACTTTAAAATAAGAAAAACATTCCCAAAATGATAAACAAAACGCAAGTTATACGCGGGTGAAACCGCGGGGTACAGCTAGTACTTAATAAAGATTTGTATTCACATTTTATATAGATTACCTATTAGGTTACGTGATATTTACATACAAGGCACTGTGGGTTAAAATAACTAATTGACTTAAAAAAAAACTTACATTATTATTTGCTTGTTTTCAGTGGCATTATCGGTAGGTCATGGGCGATGCTCTTCGCCTCAGTTGGCTATCAGGTCACCGTGTTCGATATCGTCGCGAAGCAAGTCTCTGATGCCCTGGACGACATCAAGGTCCAGTTGGAAACTCTGGAGAATGATGGCTTACTGCGCGGCACCCTCAATGCTAAGGAACAGCTGCAGTGTATCACAGGTTGGTTTTCGTTTGTTCTAGAAATAAAATAAAAGCATTGAACCTCTTGCTATGTCCAAGTTTAGAATAATAGTATATTATGCAACTAGTGAATAAAGGACGGATTTAAAGCGAGGGCCGTAGATGAGTCACGAGCAAGTGAAGGATTCTAATGATTGAATCACGAGCGCAGCGAGTGATTCAACTGTTAGAATCCTGAACGACGCGAGTGATTCATGGCCCTCGATATAAATTCGTACTTTATTCAGGAGTTGCATACTATACTTTATACCATGACTACGAGAATATTTATTTAATCTAATGCCAAACTCCTTGTCGCAAATATCGACCAATCAAATCTCGAGAATTTATTTGCACCAAAGAGTTTTGAATTTCGAATCTCAGCGCAAGGAGTTTGTGTAAGCATTGAAATAGAGACCGGATATATTTTGTGTTCCAAATTCAAACACCAAAATAGTGAATAAAAACAAAACAGTGAATAAAAGGCCTTTTTATTCACTGTTTTGCGTGAATAAAATAAGCTTTTTAAAGTAGGTATGGTATAAAGTATATAACTTTATTGTTCACCATATCAAAACTACATCACAAAAAACAGGACACAAAACTAATAATAAAAACATTGTAACAATGTGTGGTTTTATCGCTAAAAGCGGTCTCTTCCAGGCAACCGTTTAGTACTAAACGAACAAAGATAATATAGCAACAAAATCCTCTAACAAGCTCCTCCAAATTCCTCTAACCTTAGCCCATATGTAAAATACACATAACGTACCTATAGCAGAAAACTTCTAAGAATTAAGACGAAGTAATTGTAGGTATCCTGCAAGAATCCTGAAATATTGAAATTATACCTATACCCAAGAAAACAACAAAAAAAAAACGAGAACCAAGGTAACTACCCTAGGGTGAGAGCTCTAGTTGTGGGCATTTAAAAAACATTTTAATTTTCAAATTTTAATTGAAAAAAATATCAAAATGATAATTTTTAAACAACATAGAACTGAGCATTTATCCATATCTTAAGTTTTGTAAGAGGCGATATTTATTTAATACCTAATTAATTACATTTAAATAGACAAAACGGGAAATATTTAGTTGTTGTGGTCAATCAAGTCTAGAGGTTTAACGCATCACGACTGTCATTAATCAAAACGAACCATTGACAAAACACTACATAGTATAAAGCAAAGTCGCTTTCCGCTTCCCGCGTCTGTATGTAATTATGTATGTATGTATGTTTGCTTATATCTTTAAAACTACACAACGGATTTTGATGCGGTTTTTTTTAATAGATAGAGTGATTCAGGAGGAAGGTTTATATGTATAATAACATGCTACCCGTGCAAAGCCGGGGCGGGTCGCTAGTATATTATAAGTAAACAAGTTCGTTCGCTATGCTTAGTTATTGACTGTAAAAATGTAAAAATTGAAAATGACCACAACCGGTTCTTTGACCGTAGTAATCAAATTGTGTATCGAACTCTCACTTATTTGGACTCTACATTCTGTTGCCAAGCATAAGACATCTAGATAAGTACTTACTGGTATAAGTACCTATGTAGATGCTTGTTACTTAATATTTCTGGTTACCTAACGATATTTCATCTTAGGAGCATAATTGTGATTTTATGAATCTAAAACCTTAGGTAACTATTCACATTCCTAATGATTGCTTTGTTTACGTAGCTTGATAAAAGTCCGTCTCTCAGATGAATGCAGTAGGTAGGTACCTACCTACCTATTATAGACAAACAAGTCGGTGAGCTTACCTGGGGGGGGGGGCTATCTTGGTTATGATATTCATACCAATATTATTGGTACTAAATGCCCTTTTACAGTTTCAAATGCCAGTAGGTAGGTATGCCTAAACTGCATAAAAAGCGTACCTAGGTATTATATTATTCAGTAATAATAATATTTGTATGAATATCATAACATGATAATATAATCATAGTGTTTATAAAATAGCCCCCTGTTTAGTTATTGTAATCAGAATTAGGTAAGCCTGTTAGGTCGCCGCTCCTTTTCAAGTAAGTAAAAAGAAAAATTCAATCATAATTTTATTTAAGGAAGCCGAAAATTTAGTGGGTAGGTACCTAACCTACTTACCTAACATTGTTTGTTAGATGCATAAGTTGCCAAGATAATCAGTCACCAAAATTGTTGCCTTTAAATACTACATACCTACTAGTACCTGCCTTATAATAATATTATAACTATACTCGGTAGATACCAGGAAAAGAATTAACGCATTGTGCACTTAAGGCCCTGTATGTCGACGATTGCTCTTTTTCGAAACGATAAAAGAAATACTTTTGAACAAGCCACATCTCCTATTCTTATAAATATATTACTTCAGGTTCCTACCTAGATTTCTATTAAGCTGAAAACATAATAGCAGAAACTGAAAGCGTAAAAAGAAGATCCTCTTTGAATTTGTGCTGAGGCTCTTTAGTTATTATTATTGTTTACGTACTTGAGTAGTACTTTTAATTATTATTCTTGTTTGAACCTTCACCTTGTTCGATTGGCATCACACTGGAGCTCTACATAGCTTTAAGAAAAGGATCATTAAAAAAAAGGTAGACCCCAAGCCGTGTTTGTTGCCTGATTCTTCTAGGCTTGGTCGCGTGGAATCGGCGTAGCTTCACCTAGTTCCTAAGACGTTTCAAAGTGATCCTTGTGATTTTATTGAAACTTGAAACTTTGAATAAACTTTTCACGATAAAGATATTATTTCAAAATGATACGTTTTAGAATTTATGATCGAAATACTTTGATACCTACTATTAAGATCAACTTGTGATTTATTGTTAAGGATAGGTAATATGTAGATATAGATTTCTACTAGAATAAAATATATAGGATACATCTTTATTCACATATACTATACATTATAAAAAAAGAGATGTGGCTTGTTCAGAAGTATTTCTTTTTTCGTTTCGAAAAAGAGCAATCGTCGTCATACAGGGCCTTAATGAACCCGATAACATTAGACCAACACTTATCTGTTCAATATCCTATTGTTTTTATCAAGCACTTCATTACAAGGAAGGCACCTACCTACAAGAATCTATACCTATAACAATAGGATAGGTATCTAATATAGAGTATACGTACCTATTATTATTAGATGTTATTATTATTTTTAGTTTTTATGATAAATATCATATTGAATTGCCTTATGGTTTAGGATATTTTAGAGAAATTCTTGATTTTCAGAGGTATGTTTGGCATTTTTTCTTAACGAACTTCTTATAAAAAAAAAATTTAAGGCAAAATATTATTGACACTTATATGCCTGAGAATCTTCGATATAAATTTCAATTTCATTCATCAAGCACGATAAAAATTATTTGGGTTTTTATCAAGCACTTCATTACAAGGAAGGCACCTACCTACAAGAATCTATACCTATAACAATAGGATAGGTATCTAATATAGAGTATACGTACCTATTATTATTAGATGTTATTATTATTTTTAGTTTTTATGATAAATATCATATTGAATTGCCTTATGGTTTAGGATATTTTAGAGAAATTCTTGATTTTCAGAGGTATGTTTGGCATTTTTTCTTAACGAACTTCTTATAAAAAAAAAATTTAAGGCAAAATATTATTGACACTTATATGCCTGAGAATCTTCGATATAAATTTCAATTTCATTCATCAAGCACAATAAAAATTATTTGGGCTACAACCATTGCAAATTTGCTTGATGCTGAGCCTTAACTACCTAGTAGTTGACTTTACATAATTACTTTTACTACTTTATGATACTAATTTGCAGGAACCGTGGACTTGAAAACAGCGGTAAAAGACGCGATATTCGTGCAGGAGTGTGTGCCGGAAGACTTGAACCTGAAGAAGAAGGTGTACCAGAGCCTGGACGCCGTGGTGGGAGACAACACTATCCTCTCCAGTTCCACCAGCACTACGCTGCCGTCGCTGTTCTCCGAGAACATGAAGCACAGGTCTCAGGTAGAGTAATTTACGAGTACGTTTGGAAAAAACCGTCTTCGAAGGTTAATTGAATGATACCTATATCTCTGAAAATGCCTGCACTTAGTAGGTTAGGTACCAACATTATAATGAATTATAATAAACATAAACAATGCCAAAAGTAATTCGATTTTTGTCAAATATTTTCAATTTCAAAACATTCGTGAGTTGTACTACACATTATGACACAACGGGAATGTATTTTAAATATTAACAAGCTAACCCGACAAACTTCGTATCGCTTTAGATTAACAAATGTTGAAAAAGTATCCTATGTCCGTTTCCTGTTCTAAGCTACCGTGGGAAGGTAGATTTTCAGCCAAATCGGTACAGCCGTTCTTGGGTTATAAATAGTGTAACTAACACGACTTTCTTTTATATAATATGTACTTAGATATAATAAATTTAAATTATAGGAATAGTTGTGATTGTGACTGAAAACCTAGGCTAGGCCGGTAAATATCACAACTATTTGTAATTTTGACCGGGATGCCCTAGAATTGAAAATAAATAAAGATGCTTGATAGTGGTAGAGAGGAATCAGAGAGATAAAGTTGTAATTGCATCACGATAACTAATGCAAACCGCTTCTGCATGAAATAATCAAACTGTATATTTTCAGGTTATTGTTTCCCATCCAGTGAATCCTCCTTACTACGTGCCGCTTGTCGAGATCGTACCCGCGCCGTGGACCAAGCCCGAAGTGGCAAAGAAGACCAGGGAGATCATGCTGGAGATCGGACAGGAGCCCGTTTCTCTGTCGAAGGAGATCGATGGCTTCGTGCTCAACCGAATTCAGTAAGTATCTATTATGGTCTACTACTTTTGGAGCCTATAAATACTTGTGGGATAAGCCTGTAAATACTTCCTCACCAAGCTAAGGAGGATCTGCCAACATACTTACCTATACCTACGGCATAGTAGTACCTATTACTATCGTAAGGTCGACCATATTATAACACTATAGGGTAGTCAGGTAGATAGGTACTTTCTCGGAGTTATACTAGGTAAGTAGTGAGACTGATGATAAGTAGGTGGATGCCTTATGTTGAAGATAACAAAACTAAGTATTAATGAAATGTTTCAGATACGCTATCCTAAACGAGGTCTGGCGACTAGTGGATACTGGCATCGTGGACGTCGCTGACATTGACAAGGTTATGTCTGAGGGTCTTGGCATGCGGTACGCATTCCTCGGCTCCTTGGAGACTGCGCATTTGAACGCTGAAGGCATGAAGAGCTATATCGAAAGGTAATTTCACGATTATGGAATGCTAACTGCTGAAAAATGTAAGCATGTATCAAATGTAATAAATGGATGTGCTTCTTACTAGGGTAGTCAGTCTTTAGACATATTCGAGGGACTAAACGTCTGGAGATCTGAAAGGATGTCTACCATACTTGGCGATTATAGTCGTAACTTTAATACATTTCAACTTCATGATTCTGCTATTTTATTTTGTTTAGAGTTTTGAGCAAGCAATGGTGTTATAGCTAGGTATGATTTATTATGCATCAACCATGCCTAAGTAGAAAAGGGTACCTACTACCTAGGTTAGGTAGGTGCATTATGTAGGTTAGCCTTCAGTTAAACCCAGAAACGTATTTATTATAAATTGTATGTTTACAACATAATAAGTATTGCTTAGCTTAAAGGTACCTTTGCGCGCGTTGATGACTTTTGTGTGAAAAGTTCTTCTCTGTAAAGTAGCTTACCTATGGATACTACATAAGGATAGAAGATAAATAAAATAAATAAATAGTATCACGACTGTAATCCCCAAGTACCTACGCTACGGTAGACATCCTCTCAGATCTTGAGGTAATCAGATCCTTAAAGATGAAGGGGTTAGACAGAGACACATCCAAATTATACATTTGGCACATGCCCTCATTTTGCAGTAGTTAGAATTCTACACGTGACAGGTTGCAAGCCCGTCACCGCTTACAAGAATTTAGGTACTAACTGGTTTTTTCACGTTTTCCTTTAATGCGCACAATATATTTTTTCGAATTTAAAAATCCATTGATGCACGGCCGGGATTTGAAACCACGACCTTCGGGTTGAAAGTCGAGGGATCTCTCACTCGGCCAACATAGCTAGATATATAGGTGAGATATCTGGGTAGATGAGATTAAACATTATGGTAATCGAGACCTTTGGCTTTTCCCTTATTTCAGATACGGCGAGACAATCCACAGCGTAAGCAAGACCATGGGCGACATTCCTCGTATGACGCAGAGTACCAGCGCCGAGTCGATCTGCAACCAGCTAAACGCGATGGTGCCGATAGAGAAGCTTCAAGAAAGACGCGCGTGGCGCGATGCCTGTCTCACCAGGCTGGCTATGCTCAAGAAGGAAATGAATAAGACTTACAAGAAATGAAATCCCCTTTGAACCTATCTATTATACCCAAATTGTTTTGTGACCTGTACCTACTTGTGTAAATAAAAGAATTTATATATGAAAAAACTAAGCAGTTTCTGTTGTTTTGTTCTTTTTGCAATGGAGCGTTCGGAGCAACGGATCATAATGTTTTGCAGAAATAGCTCTGGGGCCGAAGAGTCGAGCTAAAGTGATATACTTACCTAAGCTACATTTTATCCATACACCAATGTGCGAAGCCGCTGGCAGAAGCTAACAATCTTTATGAATATAATAAGCTTACCCCTCATTTTAAACCATACCCGTAACTTCATTTAGGTTTGAATTTAGAGTTATACCACTCTGTATGTACATTACATTACTTTTGGGTTTTGGGTGAAAATCTAAAATGCAAAGATAATAAAAAAAATAACATGCATAGCCGGAAATCGATCTGACTGAAAATACCGTCATTTTTTTTTTAAACCACACTTGGTTTTATCTATTTCTCTTTATTCGAAACATTTATCAGCTTACCACAGACAAAACTTTTCGACTAACACTTTTGTATCTGTGCACATTAATGTCATACTAATGTCAAATTACCCAAGTATGTCAATGTCAACGGCGAGCTATGACAGCATTTTGTACGATCTTTCAATTTCACAAAAATATTTTATTTACCCACAATAGAACACAATTTTATAAAATTTAGAGAAAAAACGCTTCGCACGTGATGAACAAAAGTGTAAAATTATCAAATGAAGTGCTAAGCTAAAGATTTAATTTTGTATAACATTTATATGATCTCATGACAAAAGGCCTTGCAAAACGCATAGATTTACGGACAATTTTACAAATGTGTGGTTTTGCTAGATGATGGATCCAAGAATGTGTAGAAAAATCAGTAGTGAAAGTCTACCAGATGGTGAGGATGTGGAGTTCGAGATATCGAACGTCATCGCACCTCAGGAGAGCGACGACAACTTTATGCTCGACGGAAGCCCTGACCCCCAGTCTGTCACTTGGCTGGATGATGATCAAATCGAAGACCTAGATCTCAATTTAGACCAAACAAATCTATGCTTTCACAGAGTTGATAGTGCAGATATAATATACAGAAGCAAGAAGAAAAAATGTAAAATGGTAGGTAAGTATGTGATGGGTGATGTACTGGGGGAAGGATCGTACGGTAAAGTTAAAGAAATGCTCGACTCAGAGTCGTTAAGCAGAAGAGCCGTTAAAATACTTAAAAAGAGGAAACTAAGAAGAATACCCAACGGTGAGCAGAATGTTCAACGAGAGATCCAGTTGCTGCGGATACTTAGACACAAAAATGTGATAGAACTAGTCGATGTTATTTATAATGATGAAAAACAGAAAATGTACCTTATTATGGAGTTCTGTGTTGGTGTGTTACAGGTATGTTCATACAATTTTAATAATAATAATAACTGGATCACAACTGTAATCCCCAAGTATAGTAGACATACTCTCAAATCTCAAGGTGCTTAGATTCTTGAAAATGTAGTCAGAGGCATGTCCATTATGTTTGGCACAATACCCACATTTTGCAGTAATAAGCAATTCATACATACAGCAACTCATACAGCTTAAAAGAATACCAATATAAATAAATTGCCTCTTTATGTTAAGCATTGTACCCACTTTTTGTTTGACTCTGTAAATCAACATCTAGGCTATTTCCATAAGAACAGAAATAAGTACTTGTACCTACTTAATGTCTGAAGATAAGTTTATGTACCTATTCAGTTTGAATAGCGAAGCTAGATTCTTTACAGAGATTACTTGATTGTATACCTGTGAAGGTTAAGATCATAGTAACTTGCTAATACCCAATATTATGTCAATTTAGATGTGTATTATTCTGTAATCTTTTGATCTTTTGTGGCCTTGCCAAATCATTCACCGTTAGAACATTATAATTTATAATATTCTTCACTGTACCAACTTTGATTACTCTATGTTAATAAGATTTCTTCCATGTATTCTGAATAATATCAAAAGTCCAGTCACTTGCACGTCTATGCACCTTAAGATGTTATAGTTCTCAACAAAATCAGATCATTCCTTTTTGAACTAATTACGGCCCTACAAAATGACAAAAGACAAATAAAATTTATTCCTTATTCATATTCCTGATGTTTTGACTAATTTTCAGTGGTTTTCCTCAAATAAGACACAGCTAATAATTACCAAGATGTGTTAGATTGTATTTATTGTATGTTTGTTTCCAGGACATGTTAGAATCTAGTACTGGCAAGAAGTTCCCGCAGCGGCAAGCTCATGATTACTTCACTCAACTGCTGGATGGCTTAGAGTACCTTCACGGCCAGGGTGTGGTGCACAAGGATATAAAACCGGGGAATTTGTTACTCACTCTGGATCAGACATTGAAGATCACTGATTTTGGTGTTGCTGAGGTGGGCATGTGTATATTTAATACTAGCTGCTTGCTCCGGCTTGGTATGGGTGTTACCTTGATAAAAAATAGCTTATGTGTTATTCTGATGTATAAGCTATATTACTATAGTTTCATCTAAATCTGTTTGGTAGAGTTTGTGAAAGAGTAACATACACACACAACCACTATTAAACTTTCGCATTTATAATATTAGTAGGATACTTAATATTTTCAATAACTGTCTCATAACCAAGCTAAAAAAGAATTATGCCCTTCTAAAAATATTTCCAACTATCATTCAAGGTCTGCCACCAAACCACAGTACCTTAGAAAGAAATAAGATCAGTAGACATCTTCTTAGATCTCTAGATGTTCAGATCCATGATGTCTAATGGAGAAGTAGAAGGTAGTAGTAGAAGGCGCATTCAAACACGCATGCATTTTGCAATTGTTAGCATTTCATACATTACAGGCTGCAAGCCCATCCACCAACATACTTGTACCTAGTTCTTAATAAATGAGCGCGATCAATGAACTTTTAGCGGGGTTACTAATTGGATGGACGGCCGCACTGACCGCTAGTGGCTTTAATAGCTAAGCGCTACTGTGCTTTGAAGGGCACTTTAAAGTGGTCCTGATTATAAAAGTCGTTAAGCTAGGACAAAGGCCTTAGGCGGTCTGTGAACTCGGTGTAGGCAACTATAGTTCCTATTACTTCTTAGAATTTTTTGGTTCAGGAATATCTCGCCGACGCCGGTATCCTCATAATGTTCTTTTTCACCAATGGTACCTACAGTACGGACGATGGATCTTGGCTTTCGTAAAGTTACCCGTTTGGCTGCGCGGCAGACAATTTTCGACCTTATGCAGTAACACAAAACCATTTTTGCGATTCCTCTGCAAGCTTCACGTAAGCCAAGATCTGCCGACTTACTGTATGTAATCCAAACATATTTGTATAGAACTGAATTAAAACAGATGATCAGGATCAGATGAAAACAGGATTGGAAGGTAAGTACTGCCGTTGTACCACCAGTATTAATAATATTGCAACTACATATTGTTTTCAGGCATTGGATATGTATTCTGCAGAGGACACATGCTACACAGGCCAAGGCTCCCCCGCCTTCCAACCCCCAGAGATAGCAAATGGAGCTGAAACGTTCTCTGGGTACAAAGTCGATATTTGGAGCAGTGGTGTCACATTGTAAGTACCTTTATGTCAAGTTATGGTAAGCTGTTCATACCGCTGTTCTCTATTCATACATTAGAACACTGACTGATTATCGCGATGTTTTACTTTGAACGTATTAATGTGTTTATATTTTTTCGAATATTTAACGACATTGGTGTGATAAACATAGGATGTATGTTCTGCATCTGGGTGTGATAAGTAGGTACTTATATATTTACAAAAAAAAACGTATGTATATCAGTAATCTAGTACTCAGCTTTGCATTTTGGGGCTAGATGGGAATGTGTGTAAAGTATACCAATTTTTTTTTATTGGTATTCGACCTTTATTCGAACTCACGACCTTCGTCGAGCACCTTCCACCAGGCCAGTGGGAAAAACTAGTTAATAAACAACATTAAAACGATAACAAAATGAACCATTAAATACCAGCTACCTGAGAATAACAACATTATCAGTACATTGTTGCGAGTATAGAAATAACTCTGTGGAATTTTACTGGTATGTCTGCCGTATGAAAAATACACTGACTCACGCATGAAGTGATTTAAATGAGTCAGAGCGCTCGGCAGTGTTTGGGTTGCGGTGAAATTGACCTAAATATATGTTTCGTTTAATTTCAATGCTATTACACAAAATTTACATTCAATTGCACGTAGAGTTCGGATGGGCTTATGATGTCATAAATCATAGTTCAACATGATTGTTGATTAGCCGATTGTTTTGATATTTCTAATTCATCATATAGGAATGGTGTAATTGGACAAAATTGTTGCGACACACATCATAAGCATCACAAATCTGCGAAGATTCTTTCCACAGTGCATGTATTTACGAACGTATACTTGCCGTTAGTTGTACCCGTATCTGTGATTAGACAAAAAACCATGCAGTCTGTTTAATCTCGCATCTTTGTACAAGAAATTGATGCTAGCATGCTTATTACAAACAAGTAGGTATCTCGCGACAGCTGTGCTATTGCGTAAACAAAATGAGAATGGAATTCGCGATGTGAGGATAAATCTAACAATTCCCAATGAGGTTTGGCGTCAGGCAGACCAAACTAAATCCTTTTACAAGAAGTTTTTACGAAAGAAGTGAGTGGATAAGAAAAACATGTTGTGCCGATCGCACATGAAGGTTGATAAATGCATGGAGATGATGCTGATGGTAATTCTATTAATCTTAGCTAAGTACCGAAATCTGAAAATTTTTAACATAATTTAAATATGTTGGGGTCATGAAATGTTCCCGTGCAATCTTTCACACGTTTTTATCACCAGGATTATTCAAATTATATTCAAAGTTACGAACTTCATTACCATTTCGCCTAATCAATATCACCGCGGGTTTGCGACAAGCGCGAATTGTACAAGCGTTGCTGTAAAACGCCTACTTTTGTATTACATTTCAGAGTATTTTTGACGACTCTTTTCTCTCTGATATCACTGTAACTTTGTCTCTTTTAATACGGGGGTCGATCTAATGGACATTTTCATAAATAAAGTTCCATTGCAGATACAACATGACGACGGGCCGGTACCCGTTCGAAGGTGACAACGTGTATCGACTACTGGAGGCGATAGGGCGCGGGGAGCCGGCGCCTCCGCCTCGCGCTCTCGGTCCCTCACTTGGAGCCCTACTCACGCATATGCTGCAGCGCGACCCACGCCTCAGGCCCACTGTGCACGAGATTCGGACACACTCGTAAGTAGACTAGCTACTGGGGGAATGGGCTGTGCCGGGCTGGAGCCTCCGTTTTAGGCATACCTCAGGGGGTCTAGCACGAATTGACACTTATACAATACAATAAGTGCCAATTTTGACATTTGAACGATACGATAGTGATTCGTGCTCAAGGCGTCTACTCCGCAAAACGATTTTGACAATACGACAGTGGTTTGATGCACTCCGTCTGTCATAGTAGAATGTTATGTTGTCAAAAGTAATTTCGGTCGTTCCATCGTGTCGGTAACGATGTCACTATTATCACGATATTATCGTTTATCGGTACGGAGGTATACGGAGTAGACGCCCAGGCCATAGGTCGTACTTACTAGTTGAGTACACTTGCAAGTACTCGCTACAAGTGGCGTCGTGAGAGGGTCCGGGCTCTCGTGAATACATATTGTAGTGCACACTTCTAGTGGTTAGTCAGGACCAAATACATACTTTGATATATTTTGAAGCTTGTAGGTAGTCTTAACTGAATTACATTCATGTAACTGGCTGGTTATGGTGAAAAGATTCAAGAGACATTTTTATTGGTGCTTGCTAACAAAGAAAGATTTAATTGCAATGTCAGCCTCGAGGGATGAAAGTTTTTTTTTGGATCTCTATGAAAATTGAATATGACTACTCTCACCGTTATATTAGAGTATGAGTAATTGAGTATACATATTATAAAAGTCTTCACATCGCGAAAAGGTTCTATTGTATGTTATAATGCTGTATGTCAACCTTTTAGCAAATTTATTATCACCCGATTATAACATTGACGTGTTACTGATAATTTTTCGAGTGACCGCCGTAATCCTATTAACATCGACTGAAGCCTGAGTGAGCAAGCTTAGTCGACAATGTCACGGTGATGTTATTAGTAGTTAATAAAATTAAAGGAAATTTTAATGCGAGTCAATGATGAAATCGTCACATATAGCCCATTATTGCATTATGCTATTGAAGTTATAAACCTAATTTTGTCGCCACTAACACAGTCTTGAATGTACTTACTGCAAAAATGCGGGCATATGCCAAATGAAACATTCGGACGTGCCTCTGAATACCTTCTTTAGTCATATCTAAGAATCTGAGCGCCTGTAGATCTGAGAGATGCTTACCGTAATCGGTTATAATATTCGTGATTTTTTATGTACACTTCAATAAAACCCCTTAATTTCCTTAAAATAATTAGACTTTATTCTAAACGCAGGATTTTTGCTTGCTTGAATGCGTGAGTTTCACTTATAGTAGAAACGTTAAATGCTTCTATTGATCAACAAATTCAATAGATAACAGAAAAGTTTACTCACAGCCTTGACAGGAATGTGTGATTTCATATACACTGTTTATTCAAATGTTCATCAGCAACAGTAATAATACTAATAATAGATGGTCGATGCCTTGTAATTAGGTCAATGAGTTGAGATGAGCCATTAGGTATAAATAAACACAGACAAAACATGTCGCTTGGAAACTAAGTAAACCCGCCCCGGCTTCGCACTGGTGCACTTATTAAGATTAAGTATAGGCAATTGTTTGATATCTTAGGTTACATTATTACAATTTTCGTGGGGATGGGGATCTCTAATTTATACAAATTATCAATTTTAACCTCTTTAAGATTGAAATGAAATAGGATCACGACTTTAAAGACAGGCGTACCTTCACCTAGCTCCTAAGACGATTCAAAGTGATCCTTGTGATTTTATTGAAACAAATGATTTATAATTTTAATTTTAATTTGACACTCAGATCTCAAGGCGCTTAGATCCTTGGAAGATGTCTAAAGGGGGTAGTCAGGGGAACGTCCAAACATTATGTTTGTTACAGTTACCCACATTAAGCAGTGATGAGCTTGTAACCTTTTACATAAGGTATGCTAACTATCTCTTTATAATACATAGCATTGTGTAACCTAAAAGGAATGTGGTTTTGCAGATGGGTTCAAGCCAGGCCGGTTCTGGATTCTGGGGAGCGGATAGTGAGTCCTAGATCTAGGCGATCAGACGAGCTTCACACCTCCACAGTCATCCCTTACTTGGTGGAGAGGCATTATGCCTCTGCGCAGGAATACTTTACGGAGCGCGAGCTAAGGCATGGTAAGTCATCGTAGTCACGAAGATTAGCAAATTGAAGTGTCAGTGGGCCGGGTATAGTAAGGTTGTTGGACACGATTTATAGATAACTATAGATTTTCACACGGGTCTTTATCTCATTAATTTATTTTCCCGACGTTGATAAAGACCCGTATCAAAATCTATAGCCATGTATACTAATAAGTACTTAATTACGATAGTTTGAAAAACGATTTATAGATTACTGACTGTGAATCAATTTTTTTCATATTTAGTAACCACAAAATGGTTGCATTGAGAATTCATGCTGCATTTCTTCTTCTATCTTAACTCATTCAATGTGGGGTCGGCACAACCAAAATGTAGAAATGATATCTTAAAACTATGGTAGTTATTCCTTTGAACTATAAATACGGCTAATTACCACGTTATTTCTTGTATTGCTGACGTTTCGAGACAATTAATGTCAATTAACGAATTAGCCGTATTTATAGTTAAAATAATATGTTGTAAAAAGGTTTTATCTTAAGGTGGTTTACAACGCATTGTACTTGATCATATGATTTGTGTAAAGTGGTATTATTTACCTTCAGATTATAGTAGCACGGTTACGGTGATAGTTTGAACATTGTATTGTATCTTTCAGTAAGTAGAACTCTTTTAATAGTAACAGCTGAAAAAATGATAAAACATTCAAAGTTCAAGTTCAGTTCATGTGTTATCGCAACAACAACCTCAAATCCGTTGTTTATTTATTTTATCATTGCATTTCATTATGCACGATGATTCATTAATTTAATTTATGTTATTATTAACATGTAAAAATATGATTCATATCTACTGCATATTCATTCGCATCATAAACTTTATTTTTCCTACGAGTAATTAATCATTATTAATTATTATTTTTTCCTACGAGTATATAAAGCATTTTTCATTATTTAGCGATAGGTTCGATGATCTCTGTAACAGCTAGTGAGTGGCTGGACCCGCTACGGAAAAATGCTTTGAAGATCTGTAAATTAATTAGAAAATTTAATGGAAATTCATATTACCTACCTAAATTGAAGACAGTTTTTTTTATATTTCATAGTTTTTATAACATTTTCTTATCCGGATAAAAGTCCATACAAAAACAGACACAATTGAAGTATCACTTTATGCAATTTAAATCTAAATCTAAATAAAACCCTAAAGTTACCTATACCTCAAAATCTAAGCCTTAAAAAACATCAAAATGACAGATAAAAAATCGTGTTAAAATCTATAGTTATGTCTACTAATCACGATAGTTTGAAAAATAATATGACAGATAAAAATTAACCCTCACCTTAATGAAAATGGCGTATGAATGTAACATACCATAACCTTTACAGAAACTCAAGATGTCTCATCCGGTATCATCAAGGCCCGAGTGTGCTCAATGAGTTAGGTTCGTTGCATGAGATGAGAGTGACCCCCTTTAACCTAATTACTCAAACGCTTGAACATTCTCCACCGATTAATAAACGACCTTATCCAAATGAAATAAAGTTCATATTCGTCAGCCGAAAGCTTGCTTATTCCAATTTCAATAAACCATGCGAACATCGCATCACTTTGGAACTGCATTACATAAATTCAGTTTACTAACAAACTGAAATTATTTTTGATCAAATGTTTTCAAGGTTCCATCCACCAAAGATGAACTTAGCGGAGATGTGTATTTGAACTCAATTTTATTGGTTTGTTTTGTCTCCTCATATTTGATGGATAATATGTAATATGTGCGACATACTCGTATAAACCTAAGCGCCCACTGTGAGTGGACCGGATGGAAATCTGCCACGAACATTGTTATGTCACTAACTGATTCTATAGGTCTGCTTAGCTTAGTTGATTTTCGGAGCGACAATACTGATATATTAGTAGGGTGACCACAACAGAAACAGTAAAACGACGAACGAATAGAAGCTGAAGTGAAGACCTAGCTTATTAGTGACTAATAAAAAGCTCACGTGGAGTTATATCATTATAAACTTTTACTACTTAAAACCTCTCAGAACATAGCTTTTCTCCAAGTTTCTTAAAAACTAGTAGTACTAACTAGAAATTACTAGAACTTACAATATGGACTGTGACTTATTTATCAGCACTTAATATAGTAAGTAAGTAATGTATAAAGAGGAAACTTTATTTTATTGTTTACTAGCTGACCCGTGCCCGCTTCGCTGTGCGTAAGACATTTCTAATACCATCGTGGACTTTTTTGTAGACGTTTTTAAGGTGTACAATACTGTAGTACATTATTTTGATATATCTCGTGGGGTTCAGCCAGCATTTGCAATGTAAGCGCAAAAAAATGTGTTTATTTACGACATCACATTAGAAACCTCTAAAATTATCAGTGTTTCTCTACTATATTATGCATGTATTATACATATAAACCTTCCTCCTGAATCACTCTATCTATTAAAAAAAACCGCATCAAAATCCGTTGTGTAGTTTTAAAGATATAAGCAAACATACATACATATTACATACAGACGCGGGAAGCGGAAAGCGACTTTGCTTTATACTATGTAGTGATTGTGCATCAAAGTTCGCGCAGTAAAAGTTTTGTGAAATAACTCCACACCAATTATCAATAATATATTTTTTATTTTGTTATTAAAAGTCGCGGACATGCCGTAGTATTAAATAAGTTTGTTATTGTTCTTTGCAGAGTTAGGAGATGGCGGGTCACGTACAATGTCGACCGCGGAGCTTTCTGACGCGGAGTCAACGCAGCGAAAGCATCGGTGGCACTCGTCATGCGGTCGCTTGCCATCGTGTCGCCTCACGTGATCTACACACTTGTTTGAATACAGAGCCCGGTGATAAGCTTGATATTTTGTTCGTCTAAGGAGGGTACAACAACTTTTGATGCTAAGGCCGTTTTCCACAAGCGTGACAGTATTTTAAAATGGAAAAACGCTCGAACACGACGCACGCGTGTGTATAGATAAGGTTAGTGCTGCTTAAAAAATGATCTGATCTATAGTATACAGCGCGTAGCGTTAGCGTTTTTAAAAAGCGTTGTAAGCAAGGCCTTTAAGGTCTAAAGGTGATCCAGTTTGAAATCGAAGCCTCGCGGTACCTATGCCCGGTGCAGTGCAGCGGTCGCTTAGCTTTATGGATTCACGTTTAGTGTCACACATCTCGACTAGCAAACAAGGTCTCAAGTTTACCGGGCCAAGCACAATTCGTTGAAAATTAAAGAGTTTTTATACAAAATCGCCATGTTATAACCAAAACACAGCCCAGACACTACACCAGAAAATGTAATTTTTGAATGAATTTAGCCCACCATTTCCAAAAAAATTGCTGTAGAGTCCATCAAAGGAATTATATTGACAGAGTTCCCGGTCGTTGTAAGGTCAGTGTTACATCGTGGACAAAATATATTATCCAACATCGGCTTTATAAATAAATATAACATACAGCAGTCCCATAGAAAATAGGGTACTTGGTGTCGTAGGTATCAGAAACTACAAGTACCATGGTACTACAAAGAATATTTGCAGGTCTCGCAAACTTACACCAACGTTACACCTACTCGTATCTAAAATAATTTGTAGTGTTTAAATTAACTATACAATGCTGGCAATTTGATTGGCGCAAAGCTTACTAAAATTAAGTCAAATACGAACGTCCTTATTATGTTCGAACGAAAGTTCAAATTAGCGTATACCTTAAATGTGGCTTGTATTTAAATTAAAATAGGTTAGGTATGGTGGTAATTCGGTTATCTTGAAAAATTTAATAAAATACGACAATCTTATTCCTTTCACTTTAAAGTCTAAATTAGAATGACTGTCCTAAAATTGGAATATGATTTGCACACCCTATTGAGGCTTGAAAAATGTGAGATTTACAAAAAATCGTAATAAATTAATGTTAGATGTTTATTGATGAATTTATATTTGTTCACGATGTGTCAATTGACATTACATTGGTCAAAAACTACATCAATTTGTCTCATATATAGTATTTATAAATGTTGTCTTCTGGATTAAAATCTGTTATAAATCATGACTTAGAAATACGAGGTTATCTATGTTGTATTAACATTATTGGTTTTGCTTATTAAATCGGAATGTGTTTGTATTATGAGCAAATAGTCCTGTCAGCGTTGCAAGTATGAATGAAAATGTGCGTAGTTTGAACGCGCGAATCTCTTTTATAATGCAAAGTAATACCTCATTGTCTTATTTTAGTCTTCTGCTATCAGGGGCCGTACCACAAGCTCAAAAGTAATATCAAAATGGTGCGAAAGAGACAACGCAATACGATCTCGTACCTACCTATAGCGTTGTCACTTTCGCATCAAGAGTAATATTGTTTTAATATTACTTTAGGACCTTGTATGGCCCTCGAATGTAGACAACATGTTGTGGCATGTTTGACGAACAAAAAGGAGACGTGGTTTGAAAACGCAACAAAACTAGTAATCATTGTTTGCCGGGACGGACCGAAAATATCCCCGCGTTCGCCTATTTTTGTTGTGCTGTTTGTTATGTACCTACACGTTCGTCGCTAGTGACATTGCGCGTTTAGGACCCGGGTTTAGGATGCTCCAGAGATACAGTGGAACATACAAAAAATTATCATGTCGTTTTTAAAAGCTCAGTTATTGTACTAAAGACACGCCTCTAAATTGCTTGAATAAAAACGCGTTTCGTTCGTTTTTAAAACGTCGTTCAGACACGCGTTTTCACGACCGTCAAGTTCGTCAAGAAAGTGCCTACATAAACCAAATTTCATTTATCTGGAGCATTTCAGTGGGGCAATCGAAACACAAAAAAAAAATAGATTTCGATGTCGACAATGAAAATAGTTGACTTCTCATAAAGTACGAACAATTAGATCTACCAAATGATACTTAATATAAATGCAATTGTTTGTTACTCAATCACTTCGTAACTGATTTCGATATAACATAGGATCCTTTTTATCCCGATACTGCAAGCAAAGCCGCAGGCGGAAGCTAGTAATGGATATATTCAAAATAGAGTTTAAATATGGAGTGATATTTTCTGGTTATCGGCTTTAGGACGCTGCTCACCAACAAATGCAAACGGAAGATTAATGTTTATTATGGTTGTGACGGGTTCAATATAAAAATAACTGTCAAAACAAATTGGTTAAGCTTTAAATACGTTGAACTAGCTGTAAGGGGTAAGCTAGACAGAAGAGACGTAAGACGCGGACCACTAACCGTCTCTTCCGCATGTTTTGCGTCGCGACGCTTCTATACGTTTTTTTTTATTAGAGTACATCAAAGAAGGGGCACTGTCCTGGCCTTACGTCTCTTCTGTCTGGCTTGCCCCTTAAGGCCCTGTATGTCGACGATTGCTCTTTTTCGAAACGAAAAAAGAAATACTTCTGAACAAGCCACATCTCTATTTTTATAATGTATAGTATATGTGAATAATGATGTACCCATCTTTAATCACTTCGATAAATAATCCTACCGACCGCTGCACGTGGTACTGATCCATGGACGGCGTGTGGTCCGCCTTTGCTTTTCGAATAAATTAATGATATAAATTATGTATAATTACTTATCAAAAACCTATTCTAGTAGAAATCTAGATCAACTTGTGATTTATTGTTAAAGATAGGTAATATGTAGTTACCTATCTTTAACAATAAATCACAAGTTGATCTTAGATAGATAGATAGATAGATAGAAAACTCTTTATTGCACACCACATAACAATAACATGAAAAAAAGAAGCAACACAAACCAACATTGGAGTACAATGGGCGGTCTTATCGATCATAAATTCTAAAACGTATCATTTTGAAATAATATCTTTATCGTGAAAAGTTTCTGCTATTATGTTTTCAGCTTAATAGAAATCTAGGTAGGAACCAGAAGTAATATATTTATAAAAATAGGAGATGTGGCTTGTTCAGAAGTATTTCTTTTTTCGTTTCGAAAAAGAGCAATCTTCGACATACAGGGCCTTAATGTAATGGTGACTAATCCTAAGCCTGTTTAAAAGTGTGATTTTAAATGTTTTGGTAAATTGATGTGTAAAATAATGACCAAGTATTATTGAGTGGGGCATGTTCGTCGTATTTTGCCAGTTTGCGAACACTGGTCATATTTTTTTTATTGGATGTGCATCTAACTTTAGATTATTGTTTGGTACTGTGCAAACAAATTACAGTATCTATTTAAAAACGTTGAATTGTAAAAGATGTTATCCAAAAGTAAAATATCTAGGTAGGTAATTGAAGTAGGCACTGGGACCTCACTTTTTAGTTAATCTAGTGTGTGCCCTTTTAAATTGCGAAATTAATGTATCTAGGTGTAAAGGTACGTTCGAAGCAACACTACAGAATTGTTAAGAGTCTGGCTAACGGATGTGGAAACTCGAATTGTGCAAACTTTTTACATTGTTTGATAGTTCGAATGTTCGTGTTTTTTAGCCAGACTCTAGCAATACCTATCCGAAGTGTACATTGCGTGATTGTCGCTTCTGCGCCGCTTCTCGTTCGCATTCGTCTCAGTTGTTTGGCTGATGCTTTATTAAATTAAAAGAGTTTATTGGACTTTGTATTTTTGTCTTGGAACGGAATGTTACTTTTACACTTGTAATAAAAATTATACTCATAGTTCTTGCGCAAGGCGCAACCCATAAATACTATTTAATTACGTTTCTCTTTTACTCTTTTTGAATTCTAATTATATTACAGTATCTAATAAGCGCATTTCACGTAACATTTTCTTTAAAATGTATTCAGAACGAGAGACAAAACTCGGGCGCCGGCGATGTGGCCCGTTCTTACTCGCTGCGGTCTGCGGTCGTATACTTATACAAAACAAGCCTACTAATTGGCACACATAATTATGATACTGTTCTACAAATTATAATTCTATAATGCATAATATTACGTGTGCTGTTGGCGTTGTTTTAATATTTAAATTAAAAAAATAACAAATTGTGCGGTAGACTAACACGATTGTATGTAATGGTTGGTTTTTGATGCATAGGCGTGAAGTCAGTATTTTTGTGGACATTAAAATGGCTAGAATTAAATTAAAGCCGCGCAATTCTTAGGCGTTGATGTCTGCTTCGCATCCTCTGTTCGATCATTAGGGTCATGGTTCAAGTATAACTAAATTCTGTAGTTACTAGCTAATAGAAGTGAAACAAATCATACAGGTTGTCGCATCTATCTGGTTGGCGCGACAAGGTTAGTGGTAGGATAGGTGTTTGTTTAACCGTAATCTTTGATTTTCACTTCTGTTGGTTTAGTTGTTTTGGTACGTATTATTAACTATTTTGTGACCAATCCTGCGCTTAACCAATGTTCACGTGTGTATTTGTTGTGCAATAACTAGGTACATTACCTACTTAAATCAATGGGATGCTTATTTCTTAGGTCATAGGTTATTTTAATTATTCTTAGCCCCACTTGCTCCATCGTGTTTGATAATGTTCGGAGACCGAGTTTCACTGCGGTTTGAAACTCGAACAAGTCTAATGACAACGCTAAATCATGATAAAAGAGTGACATGCCAAAAGCTAAATCCCTATTTAGTTACGAGTTAGTTCAGTCTTGATTTGTCTATACGATTTGGCGTTGTAATTCGAAGTGATTTGAAATGACAACGCCATATCTTATTGGATGGTTTATTCCAAATAAAGTTCAAGCTTTTTATTAGACATGACATAAACTTCGATATTTCATTGTCTTTCGACAAATTCGTCATTACCGAATTATTAGGAAGACGAAATAATAGATAGAAAATGAAAGTTAAATGTGATTAAATCGAGATTGAGATACGCAAGTCACTTTTATTATTTGTTTATGCGAGTGGACCTTAGCCATACGCTGAGATTATTGCGCAGATGATCTCCTTTCGCCAAAGGCGTTTTCATAAAGTATTTCACTTCTAAATGTTACTATTTCTTTCATTTAATTTTTATAAGTGAGGTTGATATCGAGTGTGTTCTCGCTTGAATACAAAATGTGCGTTAGTGCCTGAACTGAAAAAAAAAATAACAAAAAAAAAAACAGAGAATATTAATATATTGTAAATAAAAGTCGACGGTAATGTGTAAAATGAGTTTTATTTGTACTAACTTACAAGAAAATTAAACCTTCTTCGTGTTCTAAATCAAGAATGAAAAATTAGTTGGTGATCCTAATGTTTCATAATACATTTTTTTTAATGTAGTCTATAGGTAGGTATGTACTGTCCCACTGCTGGGCAAACGCTTCCCCCGTCATTTTCCTCCTTTCTTGGTCTAGTGACAGCTCTTTCGAATCCTGATGGAACTTATTCAGGAGATAACACAGGTTCGGGACTGTCTCGCCGTCGTTTTCAATCCTCAGGAGTTCAACCAGTTACCTACGACATAATTACCTACCTACATAGAAATTTTACACTGTTTTAGTTTGATCGCATTTAAAACAGAATGTTGCAGTCAGTCAGTCAGGTGACTAATTCGCGCTCCAGTTGTGGTCACAATGCGCGGAAGTGTGGCCGACCGCAATGGGCTTCCTCTATATCACATGCTCTACAACCACAGCACTGGTGCAAACTCTTCTATTCCATTCCATAGTTCGTCCATTCAAATTAAGAAGAAAACGTGCAAGAAACTCCATATAAATCGACCATAACGTTATTAGTAGCACGAGATTAGGCTATCGTAGAATTTACACCATCGATATAAAAACATGAAGGTAGGTGCTTAGGTAGGTAGGTGTTTAGGTATTATTGAAAAAACAGTAACTTGTGTTCAACTCTGGCGATCTATGTGACATGACAGGTAAGAATGTTGGTGAAAATATTAGCAGTGTAAACAGATCTTTATTGGATCTTCTAACCTTATTTTATTTTCAGGAGTGTTCTCTCTTATCAAAAGCGAAAATGACACTTGAAAGCTTTGGATGCCTTCTACGCGCCTTTGCCTACTGCTAGATTTGGAAGCCAAACACCATGAAAACCCATGAAATAAGTAAATAGTTCTTCAAGGACAGCGTGTTGGTGAGTGCTTCCACCTAGTATAATTTACATTACCTATACCTATTATCCGCACCTCCCCCTTCCCTTATTAAGTGTTACCAACGATACTATTTCCTCTGATTAAGTATTTTATTTGAAAATGGCCACTCGGGAGTTGGTTCTTGTTTGATGAAAATCCGGTCAGCCATTGCTGAAATAACTATAACCGAACAAAGGTTTTCCAAATTTTCAGAAAATTAACTTGCTCACGTAATTATATGTCCGGCCATGATAAATATTTAATGGCATCTTTTTTTGCTCAGAATTTGTCCAAACATTTTGAATTACTTAATTTGTCGTAGTGCTCTTCATATTGCTTAGGTACTTAGGTTGGATACAAAGTATCTGTTAAATAACTACCTAGCTCTTGAAAAATATATGACAGTTAGCTTACGGCCAATACATTTTAATGAGCAAATAAAAATGTTTACCTTCTTGACTCAAGTTCGAGCTAAAGTTTGCGTTGCGCCGCACAGTCTACCTAGCAGTATTCCAAAGTAAGCATAGGTAATTACCGGTTCGCAAATATTCCTTTGTGATAGTGCTAGCTATTCCCATTACCACACAGATAGGTATGTTGACGTGTTGGTAATTGCACTTGTGTGTGGAATGGTGCCATCGCTTAGTTACCGAAGTGAAGGGTTGCTAAAGGTGGCTCATTACAGTTTTTCTCATTGTCAGCCTGTCAAAGTTCAAGGCCCGAAGCCTTTTTATATGCGTACACGGTGAGAAATACAATAATTTGATGATGGCTATGAGTAATCTCGTGAGATTTTGTTCTATCCAGCTACCTACTCGCAAAGTACCTACTTACCAACCGCGTCAATATCTCAGTAGCTTAGATGTCTCTCGGTAGGAAGCTATTTTATTGAACTTACAAACCTTTCGACCTGTAACAATTTGTTTATAATGTGAAAAATGTGAATTTAATTTCAAGTGGTACGTGTGTATACTGATTCAACCTTTAATTTAAACCAATTACTTTACCTCCAGTAAGCCTTTATCATAATGGCATAGTAATCACATTTATAAATAAAGCTTGACGCGAAAGGATTGGGTATTTACTGCGTACCCACTACACGATGTAACTACCTCAGCCCAAGCCTCAGCCTTTGGTCCTTGACTAAGTACCTACAATGTTGGTATGTTGTAACAGTCATAAACACAACCGTAAAAGCTGTTTACATACAAGTGCTTGTTAAACACGTTGCATTCTTATTCAAATCCTTAACTGGGACACAGCGGGATTGTGTCATCTGCCAAATGGTATTATATTCCCAGACTTGTAGAGGTCAAACAAATACCAGCGTCGCAGAATACGGAACTGGCTTGTTTTATAAACCATTGGAATCTCTATTGATACCACTGATCAACACTGGCTCTGTTATTTTTGAAACTTACGTGATTGGTAACTATACTTATATATAAGTACTAAAGTAACTACACACACAGGTGTTTATCGTATTATCTTTAATTTGTTCTCGACTGTTATAAGGCAAATAAATTCTGGGTGTAGTAAATTAAATCATCTGATAAAGACCTGTATACTAATTACAAAAGTTTAAAAATCAACTGTAGCCACTGTAGGTAAACAATCTGTCACTCGTAGACAGGTTGTAAGCCCTGATATTTTCTTTCACCGTTTTGAGCAAGTGTTGATGTGCCTTATTGTTTTTTATAGAAAAATCCATTGATGCATTCATGCAATGCATGGGCACGTTCTGGACTATTGTGACATAAACAGTGTTTTGTATAAAAAAAATTGTTTGAAGTTCAGGTAGAGCCCGCATAACGAAAGTCTCATAGAATCCACAGACGTAGTCTTCTACGCTGGTAGTCTTCGTGAATTATTTTGTGCGGCCCTATTGCCTACATATTAGATGCTCTGTATCACCATAGATGAAGCAAGTGGGTGTTCTTTCGTGGTGCGGACTGTGGTGCCAAGCTCCAAGTAAGCCAGCCTAGTGGTTCGACACCAATCCTCAGTGATGTTTGACGGGTTCAAATTACATTCACAGACAAATGATCAGTTCAAATGTTCAATGGGCGGTGAAAGTTCGCAATTCTATTGTAATGCTAATTGATCGTGAGTTAGATAAGTTATCTACCGTATCATCAATACAGTCATCGTCAGTTTTACAAGCGAAAATATTAATACTTGGTAATGAACTACTACCTATCTTAAGTAAGTTGGTACTTGATCGAATCGAGAGATCTCGATTCGATAGGAGAAACGCCATTATTTTTATGCTGCATTTGTTATATATAGCTACGAGAACGATGCACATTGACGCGGTCCAATGGTCGTCTACACCTCATCAATTAAATCTGTAAAATCCTCATGCTTTACAATTTATTTTGATTTTTTATCAAATGTATGTTTTAGTTTTCGTTTATTCGGTAGACCGCAGATACTTAGGATTACAGTTCGTGATTCAAATTAAATTTTTTCACACCTTTTGTCTGTGTGAAGTTTATTTATTCACTTTAGTTGTGGAGCCTTTTGCTAACGGCTGTACCATATCATCGGCATAACCCAACCATTGTCTTCAGACGTCGCCAATTAAATATGAAATGGTTATAGCATTAATCAATAGTTGCTCAAAGCGTAACCGATCGATGTGATTAAAAATTTGATTTACTTGCATTCTCTGTTTTCTAGAAGAATAATTATATTCATGTCGAAGTATTTTGTATTTTTTCTGACAAATATGTTCCTTGTGCCACTATCACTTTTTAGTCATAACATTGGTACAAAATGATTTGCGAAATAATTTTCTTCTTAGGTGGTCTTACACTATACCTACCCACCTACCCAGTTCAAGTAGTACTTACTCGTATACCTTATTATTGTAGGAATCGGTTATTTATTTGTGTAAGTTAGCAACGTCGCAATATGTTTGGACGGACGTGTGTAGTATCCGTTCTTTTGTCACACGGACGTCGAATGCTTATTGTCACTTATTCTTTCTATCAGTTATTTCGTATTCTTTATAAATATTTATACTACTACGTACAGGTAGTTTCACTAACTGATTTGCCCTCTCTGTGTTTATAAATCAAAATACAAACGAGGTGTGCGTATATTTTCTGCAGGTTGAACTGAAACTAGGTATATTATTTTCATGAACTTTAACACATAATGAAGCTGACTGTAAATATTATACACAAGTGTAATTTATTTATCTTAAGGGGCTCTCAGTCGACGATTACTCTTTTTCGAAACGAAAAAAGAAATACTTCTGAACAAGCCACATCTCCTATTTTTATAAGTATATTACTTCAGGTTCCTACCTAGATTTCTATTAAGCTGAAAACATAATAGCAGAAACTTTTCACGATAAAGATATTATTTCAAAATGATACGTTTTAGAATTTATGATCGAAATATTTTATATACCTACTATTAAAATCAACTTGTGATTTATTGTTAGAGATAGGTAATATGTAGATCTAGATTTCTATTAGAATAAATTTTTGATAAGTAATTATACATAATTTATATCATTAATTTATTCGAAAAGCTAAGGCGGACCACGCGCCGACGTGTGTTTGTCGTCATTGCAGCGGTCGGTAGGATTATTTATCGAAGTGATTAAAGATGGGTACATCTTTATTCACATATACTATACATTATAAAATAGGAGATGTGGCTTGTTCAGAAGTATTTCTTTTTTCGTTTCGAACAAAAATAATCGTCGACTGGGAGCGCCTTAAGATATATTAATTACTATTGACTAACGAGCAAAAGCGTATTGAGCAACAACCATTATGCAAACCAAGAATTAAATCTACATTTCTTATCAAATAAATTTTATTGGTGTTTGACTTATGACCGTTACTTAACCATTCGTTTATGAGCATGCGTGAGAAACACCGATATTCGTGCGCAGAATAGGACATTACCGTCCTAAAGCTATTATTATAGTAACATATTGGTTTATTGAAACATCCATGCTTGATTGCGAAGGCTTTGCGCAAGAAAACCCGTCCCTAAGATTCTTCACTAAAGAGATTTCCTTAAAGAGGTTTTATGCAAAAGGATATAACGGAAATAGGCACTATTTTAAAACCCAGTTTTTAGGAGTTTCGTTGATGGAGTGCTCGATGTTGCTCAAGCATATTCAGAACTAGATGGACCGCTTCAACTTTACATTAAATTATTATGAATAAATGCTTTGATAAATCGAATGATCGAAAAAACGAAAACAGAACATCTCTAAGTTAGTAGCTATAGTAAGTAGGTATATGTTACCTAATTAGTAATTTGGTGCTTCATAATCACACCTTTACGTTAATTTAATTAGAACTTACACGCATCTGCAATTAATAGACACTGAATAACTATTGATGTTGCAATCAAGGAAGGAAATAGCGTAGCGTGCTCAATGTGCGTGCTTCTATCACAACAAAAAGCACCAAAGCGGCTACCGTGGAAAATCTCTTTTGTATTTATCAATGGAAATCGAGACAGCACATTTCTCTGATATGTCGAACAGCTCCGATAGAGTTGAAGATGTTGCAATAGAAATCAATTTCTGTGGTAACCATGCTTTGGAAATAAACGAACTGTAAAGACCAATTTTACATTGATTTTGAGTCAGGTGCGCTCACTCATCAGTCGTAACTTACCAAGAATGTCGTCTCATAATCGCGAAAACCAATTCGTTGCGTAATTTTACAGGAAGACTAATGGAAACGTCATTCAACGACTGGCCTCACAGCTGAGTTGGTAGTAACTCTGCCTTTTACGCTGTAGGTTGTGGGTTCGATCCCCACCCAGGGCAAACATTTGTGTGATGAACATAGATGTTTGTTCTGTGTCTGGGTGCTACTATGTATAATAAGTATGTATTTACAAAAAAAAAGTATATAAGTATTCTATCAGTTATCTGGTTCCCATAGTACAAGCTTTGCTTAGTTTGGGGCTAGAAGTGTTGTGTGTAAAGTCCGCCAATATTTTTTTTGTATTCTAGACGTCGCGTTAACGTAAGAGGTATTTTTGAATAAAATTACTATCTATTTAAAATTCTACCTCATAAACTCCTGATTAGGTTTCAACCTTGCTTCTTAGTATGTCGTCAGTGAGGTATTCATAGAGCCTTATTAGATATAGGGATATACTGGAGTGAAGGGTTCGCGCCACGAGATCGACATTTAGGTAGTGCATTGAACTATCATGATCATGTCGCGACGCCTCGGGTTGCATCAATAAAAAAGACGACCTCAATTTGCAGATCGTACCGACTATTACGACATTTGATGAACGCATTACGGACATTAGAATTCACGTAGTAACTTGACATTTTGTAAGATACGAATCTTCAATCTGCCCCCTTGTTGACCCCGTACATCTGAGATCAATCTCTAGCAATCTTGTTGGTATCATTTTTTTGCATCATGTTGAACCTAATTAACTAATTTAACGAAAGTGAAAACACGATCACCACGAGGTCAAACTAAACATAATTAATTGCTAAACTTTTTTTTTTTTTTATAACTAGCCTGGCTTCACGCTGGTGTAGGTAGCTATAAATTTTTGATACCTTTAGGATCCCCATTTCATTTAAAGATTGTTACTCAATATAAATTTATGTGGGGATCTCAAACTTATAAAAAAAAACATAGCCTTTGTTGTTCGTTGATCATATAGCTTTTTGTTAGATGAAAGAATTTTAAAAATTGGTCCAGTCTTGTTTTTGGATTATCCATTACAAACAAAAATATGAATTTTACTTATTAGAATAGTAGTGTTGATAAGTTCTTAGTTTTCCGAAGTCCGACAAGAAACTTTCTTACGGTTTATCTAATTTGACCTCAACAAATAATATGAAAATAACTTTCCTTCTGAAATGGCAAGTTGAATCAGTCATTGAACCTATATAAACATAAACATTCTAAGTTGGCAAAGTTCGCAGAGTTGTCAAGGGAGGTCAACTGTGGGTCGCGATGCGCCGCGGAAGGAGGCACGGGTGGCTCGTGATATACCGCGGGTGAAAGCTCACTGTTATCTAACCGAGCCCTGGTTCCCGTGCCTGTCGCTAAATGCAGCTTTTCATTTGCCAAACTAATGCCGTAATAGTTCTAGAACGTAAAATCGCCACTTTTTGTAGGAATAAAAGTAATCCGCGGACGATATTAGTGTTACGTGTTCATATGCATTTTCATAAATAACTGATTTTGATTCGTTTGATCGCATATTGTTTGATTAACAACCCTATTTTCGTATTAAAATCATTTTCTTCTTGTGTCCCCTCTCTATTTTCCCTCTGCTTAAAATTAGCATCAGTCTCGCGCGCACACCAATATTTACTACAAATTGTCATAAATCTTATCCAAACTATTTCCTGACCTGCCTAAATCTGCGAACGGCAAGTCTTCACCATTATGTTTTGGAGTCCGATTATCAATTCAACTGTGTCTTATTAAGCCCATACCTATCTACCCACTGCTGGTATTTTCTTTAGCACGCCGTTCTTTCCGGTATTGCGCCAATCGAATTCAGTAATTTGATAGGGTATTTACAATATTATGTGACTAATCAACATGGTGACTGGTATGGTGGTCAAATTATAAACTTAATGATAATTAAAAAATAATTTGTTGTCATAAAATGCGCGATTGAATTCTGTGTTACCAGGCTACCAGAGCTTGCGCAAGTGATGTTTATAAATGGTATAAAATATTAACATATGAGAATGCCTTATAATGTGTGCATTCGTTTGTTTTATAGCTTTTAAAACACATTAGCATAGTTATGTAATTATTACTCGTACATCGTATTCGGTAATTTCGTTATCGAAGTGACCTATGAAAATATTATATATACAAACCTATTACTCCATTATGAAAAGGTTATGATAAATTGTAGAAAACAAATGATATTTATTAAAAAATCGTTTCTGATTACTTACAGGTATAAAGGTACCTTTCTTTGTCGTTGTACTTCCCAAAATAAATAAATGACATGCCAAAATATTTGGATTTGGAAATATAATATCTTTCAAACATTTTAAAATAGAACTGTGGAGTATGTAAATAGAAGTAATTTATTTAGATTTAAGAAATATGCTCTATGCTTTGTAAAGTGTGAGAGTGCAGGCCTACCACGCCTACTGACGAATCGAAAGCGGGACAAAACTATGCTACGCAGCTGTTCGGGTCAAACTAGAAGCTCCAAAGCTTGCGCAGGTATTACGTAACACGGAACGGCATTAAAAATCTAATAAATCGCTTCAACACTTATACATTCCGAGATGAGTGCGAGTGAGATATGATTATGTTTTCAATGAGGTTACCGCAGCTGGAGCGAGACGCGCGGGTCATTGCGTTCGGACGCAATCCGCGTGCTGCATCCCACTCAAGGAAACTGTTGCATGTAATTGTTTTCTCATAATGAGATACCTAGTGGTACAAGGAAGCAACCGTAGGCCTTTAGGTCTGCGTATATGCGTCTGCGTGCATATTGATGCAATTCAATATTCTGCTTCAATTCAATTGTGATGATTTCGAATAGAAAAATCCCAATGGAAATCCAAATTTATATGCGCTTCAAAAACACGTGCTCAAAACGGTGAAGGAAGACATCGTGAGGATACCAGTTAGTATTCTTATAAGCAGCGATGGGCTTGCAACCTGTTACGTATGGAATGCTAACTACTGCAAAATGTGGGCATGTGCCAAATATAATGTTTTGACGTGCCTCTGACTACCCCCACTAGACATCTTCAAATGATCTAAGCGTCTGGAGATCTGAGGTACTTGGGGATTACAGTCGTGATCCTATTTATTTTTTTATTCGATGGTAACATCGCATCACTTGTCACTGCATCTTTCGGTTAGAGCCGTGTGTAACAAATTGCGTAACTGCAATCTTTAGTAGACTAACCATCGGTAAAGTAATATATTATCTTTGGTAAGTGGCTATCTACTTTCGAACTACCACATATTAGGGGCAGGTGCGTAGGTAGTTAGGTATTATGGTTATAGAAGAACCTCTTCAGTTGTGTTAACCTAATAGCTCTTATGTAAACAATGGTTTTAAACACTCAACACTGCGGATTGGTGTCAGAAATACCTAGACGCTCGTTACAGAGCAGACACTGCACGATCTAACACAAACGGAAATTCCGCTTTAAAACTTCACATAGCATTTGCCAAAATGGCTAAACGTGAACTCTTCTCGTTAGGAGCCGCCTTGGGGCGCCAAAGTTATGAAATCAAATAATTTAAAGCGTGTTGTAAGGCATCTGCGACCTTCGGCAGCCGTGAGAAGCCGCGGGTCCACATTGTCTTTGGTTAAATAACCGACAACATGCTCATGTTGCAAGAATACAGTTCCAGGCAGTTGATGTGGAACGTCTTAGACAAGAAGAGTACGTAAGAATCCAACCCTCTCTCTTCCCCCGGAAAATTAACATCTGCTGTCTATATGTTGGTCTTCTAAGCGTTGCGCGTTGCTTGTACTCCAATATCATAATAATTTGGTATTTCTTTGTATGCCGCATTTAACTACAGTTTAATTTGCAATTTCTTATTATTACTTTGAGTGCTTCTTTTTTACCTGAAAGTATCGTGCGTGACGATCTCATTTATTATGGTTTACGATTTGCCACAGCAATGCCGGGCAGTGGCTTTACAACAATGGTGTTATGGCGGACGTTGTGGACGTCGTTCGTCGCGTGCGCTAAAGATCTGGTGCCTAAAATTTCTGTAAACTGTTCCCATAGAATACTTTACACTTGAACGCAACATAATCGTATAGCACCTTATTTTTTTGTAGAGTACATTAAAATTAAGCATTTTCGAAACATGTTGGGTTTGGTGGTACCTCGAAATTTATCAAAAAGTTGAAAAAATTATATGTTAATCTATGCGGAAACCATTCATTGACAGTATCATTGCACGCTGAAAAGTTACATGCACAGATATACCAAACGTAGCGGCTTGTGAACCGAATACAATACCTCCAAGACACGATGTGCGGGTGCCTACAAAGCCGATCTATCCGATCAGATGTTAATTGTGGGAAAGCTTAAGAATGGGCCCGGAACGAAAGCGAGATCACTGTCTCCCCTCCGGCGCAATCAGACGTTGCAGTTTCATTGTGTTCTATAGGATATCTAAAGAAAATTACTAACAAACACAAAACAATAATTGAAATAATTATTTATGGTTTACCTATATATAACTCGGAACGGACTAACATTTCACTAAAGCCGTCATGTAGAGTATTCATCCAATTGAAAAAACCTTTCCAACGACATAATATGTCAGTGCTATGAATAAACCAGGTTTCATATATTTTTGGCCATTCTCCGATAGTAAACATCGTAAGTAAGTATAGATTGACGTACGATAACATTTGAAGCTTTGGTGAACAGTGGGCTTAAGGATGATTCAGATAGATACAATTTTGATAACCGGCCGAAACAATATCCTATTGATAATGATCGCGCCGTCAATTCCGTGATGAGGTCATAACAATAAGGATGCGTTGCTTTTCCTGGAGGCTACGAATAAATGCCAATCCAATTTGTAGAGCAAAGTTAACAAAAAAATGTGAGAATCCCCTGACCTTGCTTTTTCGTATTTTAAAGCGTTATTAAAACATGACGATGATTTTCTTGTCAACTGGGACCTCGATTTTGATCGATGATGTCGATGTTGAATGATTTATAGAAAAACCTAATTAGACTAGACGCCTACGTTCAATGTAAAAAGGCATGTGAATAGTAGGTAGGCACTTTAAGGTGATGCTTGAAATTTTTAGTTTACTAGCGTACCCGGCCGTTCCCGTTCCCGTTCCCGTTCCCGTTCCCGTTCCCGTTCCCGTTCCCGTAGACCGTAGACCGTAGACCTTTACAACGAATGCAAAACCGTGGAAATCGGTTCGTGCGTTCTGGAGTTATAGCGTCAGGAAGGAAAACCCGACTTATTTTTATATTATAGATATGGGCTGAGTCTACCCGCACAAGACGGAATAAACCGCATTATCTTGAAAACCATCAAACTTAATAAGAAACTGTCTTTCATTTATGTAGCTAGTATGATTATTTAACGAATTACATAAAAATAAAATGTTCAGCTATTCATAGTTTTGAGTAAAAACTAAAATAGTGTTTTTGAAGAGCCAACTTTGGAAAACAAATCTATCGAGAAAAGTTTTACTAATCTTGTTTCTGTCTATAATTTATCTAGATTAAATCCTTAAGTTAGCGTTGTCATATAAAACAAAACTGTATGTTTTGCGGTTATTGAGAAAAAACTATTCTGCATTCATCAAAATATTTTATTACTCGTCTTAATTAGTATTATATGAAGACTGAATCGCTTTACCTGTAGTGCCGGGCTTATTTAGTTCCCACGCGCATGTCCATCAAAACTCATCATGATACATTATGACATTAGTGTACCTAGATGATAGCTTTGAAACCACAAAGCGTTAATGAAAGTTTTATGCACTGGTGATATATAGATTTGTTTTCATATATTTATAAAACTGATAGAAATTATAAATTAAATTTATCGATACCGCCTCTCATTCATTAGTAATTACTCATAGCTCAGGGAACTAACAAATCGGTGTTATAATGTTTATGGTACCTAGGTACGTAAATATCTATGATGTTACATCATTTTAGTAGTTCACAGCTGATTGAAAATAGATAAGTTATGTGACATTATATAAACATAGTCCATTCAGCGGTGCCATTATTTGCGAAATGCTAATGTGTTTTTGCACAAGTGTAGTAGCACACACGTTTAAAACAATGCTTGTTATGAGAAAATTTTGTCATATTTTTGCCGCTATTATTATAAAGATCTTAGTTTCGATTTTGCAACCATGCGCGAAGTAAATATCTAAATTGTTAATTGTCCTAATGTCTTTAACGGTATTGTTCTGGCAAAACGATTTGCACAAAACTCACTATGAACTTTCGACATATCAAGGTAAAACACACCGAATTCTCGATAGTTTCGTCACTAATGAAAGAATAACAATAGATCATCAAAGATTCCCCAACGGGTTGCTTCAGCGTTATGGTTGGATCGGTAAACAGCAGTCAGGTCTGTCGGTCGAGCTATCTACCGTGAAGAACGCACATTTCGGTTCACGGTCATATATTTACCTATATACCACACACTATTGCAAGCCATGGATAATATTATGGAACACTTTCGTTAGCGAAATGAGTGATTTATTACAGGAAATTAAAGAGCTCGGTGTAGTAACCGGCAGCATGAAAATAGGTTCTCTACTTGGGTAGTAAATAGAGGGTAATTGAAGAAGTTTTTATGTAATATGAAGTATGAGATTTACTCTCCGATGATACATTATTTAGTTTATTTACTTCTTATTTGCACCAAAACGGTGTCTAGTATCCCTAGATACTCGTAAATACTAAGTCCGAGTATCTAATCAGAGTAAAGAGTTGCATTCACGCTGTACCTATACATCTTTAGAATACTTACTTGTAGATAAAGTAACTAATATAGCGTACCTAGGCTGCCTGGTAGAGATTACTGATCATCGACAAAACCGCCCATTGTTCAGCATATTTTTTTTTGTTTTTAAGCATGTATTTCTTTGTTCTGTTTATGGTGTGCAATAAAGTATTTTCTATCTTCGATCTACCTACCATATCGTGTTCTATGTTCCTACCATATCGTGTTAGTTCTGCCATAATGATTGTATCGTCTTCAGTTCTACAGAGAACTTTAAAATAAACTACCTAGTTTGTTGGTTTTAGGTGCAACACGCAACATAGCGTTTTCAAAGTCCTAGATTGTTTTGCAACCGTGTAATTTTGATGTTTCTATGAAAATTGGCCTAAATATTGTGGTCAACCTACGAGGAATATTAGTTTCGAAATAGATAGCTGTTCTTTGAATTTGTGCTGAAGCTCTTTAGTTATATTTTTTATTGTTGTACGTACTTGAGTAGTAATTTTAATTATTATTCTTGTTTGAGCCTTCACCTTGTTCGATTGGCACCACACTGGAGCTCTACATAGCAAAGGAAGGATCATTAAAAAAAAGGTAGACCCCAAGCCGTGTTAGTTGCCTGATTCTTCTATTCTTAGTCGCGTGAAATCGGCGTAGCTTCACCTAGTTCCTAAGACATTTCAAAGTGATCCTTGTGATTTTATTAAAATAAATGATTTTTGAATATTTGAATTTTTTTATATATTAACTCTTCATGTTTTGTTTTACAATGTTTGGTCATAAAACTTAAAAAAAAAAACCAATAGTGTTTGCGTCTCAATTCATTTGGTGGCTCTACCTTTCTGCGCTGTAGCTTATGAGTTCGATACCCACCCAGGACAAATATTTGTGTCATTTATCATATGTTTGTTCTGTCATTGTGTGTTATTAATAATAATAATTAATAAAGTTCATTTATTTTCTCTCACAAAGGTAAGCATTAACAGTAATAAGGCTTAGGCGGTAAGTATATAGTAAGGTATACATTAATTCAAATGTACATTAATGCCTGAGGTAGGTTTGACACCTGTATTACAGGTAATTATTAGCATGATTACCGCTTTACAATAAATGGGTCCCATAGTACCTACAAGCTTTGTTTAGTTTGGTGTTAGATGGCGCAGGCGCTCAGATCCTTGAAAATGTTTGAAGATGTTAAACCAGAGTAGTTAGACGTACATCTAAGCATTACATTTGGTACATGCCCATATTTTGCAGTAGTTATTTTGCAGTTCCCAACGTGACAGGTTGCAAGCCCATCGCCGCCTATATGATTACTAACTGATTTCCTCCTTTTTTGAGCACATGTTGATGTGCATATACATTTTTCAAATAGAAAAATCCATTGATCCTTGGTCAGGATCGATCCCACGACCTTCAGAATGAAAGTCAAGGTATCTCCCACTCAGCCAAAACGGCTTTAGTCGGTCAGCATGGCTTGTTTTTTTTGGAATATAGGTTACTAATCAATGATTCAGTGAGCATGTATTGTTTAAACAGCAAAAATGTATTGCAAGTTTGTAATGATAGGAAGTTAAAACGGAAGGAAGATTAGGCGAATTTTGAACATAACGAACAAACGTGAAGTTCTTCGCGCGGAACGGTAATTATATAATCGGTAGTAATTATCTACCCAGCATTCATATTATGTGGGTATGTAAATTCCTCATTAATAACAAGAGGGCTGAGAAGAATTGTATTATAAAGGTGTGACCAGACATAGTGCTACATTCGCAGGACATAGGTGCCGCGTGACTTTAGATTATTTGCGTGGCAGTATGTCTAGGACATGTCGCGCTCTTGATTTCGTACTCAAACTTATTCTTGATAAAATACCGTCCACATACAATCGCTGATGGTGAACGAACAATAACACCGTTTGCGCGCGGCAGGTAGCTCGCGGCTGCCGAGCTCGATTGCCGCGTTATGTCTGGTCACACCTTAAAACGAGGTATCTGATAACGTAATTGGCACTGTAATAAAATTATAGCACCTCCCTTAAAGAATAAAGTTATCTCATTTACCATGATTTTATTAACATCGTTCTGATTGAGGAGATTGCGCCTATTTTCGTAATACCTATAATTATACTTTTAGCTTCCATCCGCCGTTACGCTCGCTAAGCATCCACATAAAAAGTACCTTAAGTATAGCTATCGGGAAGTGGTTCATCTAAACATACCCTAAAGTTATATATCCCATAGATATTTGTCGATAATAAATAATCGTATAGAAATCGATGATTATGAACAACTAAGTTTCTCTGTCTGATTTCACTTGATTGACTTTTTGATTGATTTTTGTCTTAAATTTGTACCTATTATGTATACCTATATGTACCTAATTAACTACTATATCACATAGACGTTTTGACGATACGATAGTGATTCGTGCAAGACGACCTGTTTTTTTTAATTTTTTTTTTATATTCTATTTATTATTTAATCCTAGATTAAATATATATCAGATCAAACCCTTGTATAATCACGTGCATTTTAAACTTTATATTGATGATGCTTTTTAATTAAAAAGAAAATGCCAATCAACATAATCAAATCATATCTCCATACTCCATAAACTATCGGTTAAAGTGTTGGTGTACATAAGCCTATGTGATACACTGGAAGCAGACCGAAACGTGATGGAATTATATTATTACTTCCTGAGTACATACAAGTATATACATTTCCTATATGATTACCAAATTACAATTGATGATTAGTACCTACTTACTTACTAATGTATAGTTGCGTTTTGTTACTACTTACCGCAAAGCAAAAGCTTAATGCATTTATAAACTTTAAAACAACTTATTTAATCATTATTATTAAATTCGTAATATTGTTTATTAGTTTTAGTTTATTCATTTTGAAACGAATGTGTGTTATTTTGTGTATAATATTTTGTTCGCTTTCGTTCGTGCATTTAATCATAGGTACATTTATAAAGCTCCTCCATCTGAAGTTTTTCTGGAAGAGATAGCTTTCTGAGCGACAAGACCGCACATATTTGTCCTACCGACATAATTGTATTATATTTTTTAAATAATGTACCTACAGTCCGCTGCAGAAAAATATAAATTTTAAACTGGTTATTTCAAGAGTTTTTGACAGTTTCGAACTTTATTGCTTGTCTATGGTATTCACAATACTTGGTGGCGATTCTGTTGTGTCCACGCTAAACTTAAAATTCCTAAAAACGATCGCTCTTATTCCTTTATGTTAAAGTCTGATTCAGCGTAACATCAAACTGACAGTTCTAAAACTTAGCTTAGTTTTAAATAAATTTACGATTTTTGGAAGATATTTAGAAACGTTAAGCTAAATTTAACCAACATGTAAATTGGTGTCGACTAAGATGACACTTGGATGTGAAAAATATGCGAAATAAAATAAAGAAATGATTAAAATATTATAAGTTTTAGGACTGTCATTTTGAAGTTACGCTAATTAAGACTTTAACGTAAAGGAATAAGAGCGATCAATTTTAGAAATTTTATTTACCTTGGACACAACAGAATCGCCACCACTATGTTGGTAACTAAAAACAAATGTAATCGATTTTTAATTCACAAAACCCTTTGATACTTTGTCCAACTACTTTGATGTCGACTGTACTTAGGCACTACTATCTTTAAAACAAAATCTCCAGCCAACAAGCGTATAGTTCACATAGCAGAGGCTAGATTAACATAATATATCCAGTAATTGGTGGGTTTTCTTAGATAAAGCGCATTGTGTTGCATTCAATGGCTAGATAATGAAATTAAATAGTTTTTATTGTGAACAATGGCTGGCACTTGGTTACACAACAATTAGTAATCAGTGGCCATTATTGATTAGGACCACTTCTTGTGCAGTGGGTTTTGAGCATTGTCTTTGATAGCACATTCTATAGATCAGGTTATTTTATAGGTAAATAAAGTTGCAAGAAAAGTTTACTGAGACAAACGTAGTCACATAGAGCTATGCACATCTTAATACAAGACGAGCACTTTAGCGGTGCTATTAATAAAAATTTACTTATCCAAAGATCATCTGAGGTTACACCAAGACTTGTTAATACCAGCTTAATGTAAGCAACTCCATTTCTAATCCTTGTTTATTAATATTGAATTCGACTAGTCCAAACGTAAGCGTTGGATTAAATTTAATCCTGCGCTAGTCTACGTTTATTAATGAGACGGTAGAAGATCTAGCCTAAAATATCTTTGTACAATATGATTCCATTATATCGTCTTTGCCTTCTAAACAAGTTCGTTTAAGTCTTTTATACTGGGAGTACATTGTAGTAAGTAGTTTTATTTCCTAGACAAGCACAATGAAGTATTTTTACGGACAGTTCATCCCCGTAAGTTTTCTTTCCTAAATAAGTCGTTTTAATTATTTGTATGGGTATTCCCTCATAGTCATTTTACGGGTAGCCCATCTTTGTAGCTTTGATTCCTACGCAAGCGCGTTGAAGTCTTTTGTATGGAAAGTACATCATTTTTACCTTAGCCTCATCTGAGACTAAAAATAAATGTACGACAATATAATTACCATCTTAAATTTTTCAATAAGTGTTAAATCAATTAAATTAATAGCAAATTAATGTGCTATGTTCAAAATTCGTTTAGTTTTACCGAAAACCTTGATAAAACGTGCATTAACCAAGGCGTCCGTGAATAAATAATCTAATATTGAGCATCTTCTGACAGTTGGACAATAGCGGCGAGCGGTACAAAATGGACCTTGATACATGATCCTCTCGAAAGACTCCACATGTCACAGCTGAAAGGAAATAACTAGTACGTTCTAAACATCGTAACTGCACTATTGCATAACATGGGCATTGAAGCTTATTTCTGTGTGCAGTAGATGATGTGTGATGTTCTATGATAACTGTGCATGAAGTACAAATATACCAGGGCATAGCGCTATAAAATACATAAATAGCTAAACCTAGTTTCCTCTGAAACTGGAGGAATAAATATAGGCATAGCATCGACCTTGTAGATCGATGAGGTGCCGTTTAATTTTGGTGAAGATCGACAATAATAGGAACCGTAATTCCTCGTTTTAAAATCTCTTTTTTATAGTAGAGAGGTACCTGAGAAAACATAATTGTTAAGATATTATGTTCTTGACACATTAACCGAAGCAAGTTAACTTGATAAACGATCAAAGTAAAAACTAGCTTTCCCTACGAGTTGTGGTTTCTCACAGCTATCAAAAATTGCAATAAAAACGCCAATTTGTTAACTCTCTGCGAGATATACCTAGCTATCTTCATCTGAGCTGTGCTATGACCAAGCATCGGATATTACGATTAGCTCTTCGTGATTAATGACAGCCCAGTAATTATCCAAAGCATTTCGGGCGTGAGAATAGCGATTGCATAGCATACGTGATAAACTTTTATACTGTTTATAATAACATGCAATTTTAAGCCTATAATGACTGTATTATAGCAGTACATGTGAATTTGTACATTACTAGATATCTTTACACAAATAGATACCTACGCATTTTAATCGCATTGCGATAATGTTGTTTGGATTTAAGTGGAAGGTAGAATGTGTAACAAGGTCACGAGGTAAAGTTTAACTTTAACATTGAAAAATAAATGGGCTCATTGATATTCTCAGGCATAGTAGACATCCTCTCAGATCTCAGGCGCTCAGTGGCATGTCCAAACATAAGACAAATTCTGACTTTTTATATTAATTATTGTCGAAAATAAGTAGGATTTTATACTTTTATGGTTTTTTTTAATAACAGGGGGTATTAGGAGGAAAACAAGCATTCGACACAGGCTGGGTAAGCGGTTATCTTCGCCTATTGACATCTGTCTGTAACACCAGAGGCATTGCAAGTGTGCCAGGTTGCAAGCCGACGTTTATAAGAATACCAACTGATTTCCACACGATGTTTTCTTTCACCGGTTTAGCATTGACACTAAAATTAAGGAAAAATACGAGGGCCACTTCTAATTTGAGAGCTCATCTCAGAGCTTTAGTATGTAGGCATGTAATAGTAGATACAAATCTTATGACGAAACAGCGGTAGGTCTTGTCAATAAATTGCTACTTGGGCGTAACCGACAATTTAATTATTTATTACTACTTGTATTAAACAATAGTTGGTTTGTTCATTTTGATTCGGCTCGGAATGTGAGCATCCTACAGCGAAAGGTCACTGCGAGGTCGTCGAATGCAATGAGAATCTGGAAGGTAGATATTGCTTTGCTTGGCCCGCGGCTTCTTTCATAAACAAAAATAACAAGTATTTTTGAATAATGGATGCCGGAAGCAAGCACGCAAAATCACTACATAGTATAAAGCAAAGTCGCTTTCCGCTTCCCGCGTCTGTATGTAATATGTATGTATGTATGTATGTATGTATGTTTGCTTATATCTTTAAAACTACACATCGGATTTTGATGCGGTTTTTTTTTATAAATAGAGTGATTCAAGAGGAAGGTTTATATGTATAATACATGCATAATATAGTAGAGAAACACTGATAATTTTAGAGGTTTCTAATGTGATGTCGTAAATAAACACATTTTATTGCGCTTACATTGCAAATGCTGGCTGAACCCCACGAGATATATCAAAATAATGTACTACAGTATTGTACACCTTAAAAACGTCTACAAAAAAGTCAACGATGGTATTAGAAATGTTTTACGCACAGCGAAGCGGGCACGGGTCAGCTAGTGGAGGAATATAATACCTTCAATAACTATTTCCTGTATTAGTTTTGATTGTAAAATTACCTAACTCTACATAAAAGTCAATCAGTGACATCAATAATACTCGTATAATTTTCTAATCACTAGACTAATTATTGAAATGATTTATCTGGGCAATGAGCTTGCCGTTGCTGTAACGTATAGAATGTTAATTACTGCAAAATATTCTGTCAAATGTAATGTTTAGCTGGCCTCACAGCTCAGTTGGTAGTAGTGCTGTCTTCTGCGCTGTAGGTTGTGGGTTCGATCCCCACTCAGGATTTTTTTTATTTATTTATTTTTATTTATTTATTAAGGCAGCGCCAACAGCACACATAATACACATTAAACACGTAAACATTTATGAAAAAGTATTATAGGATGTGAGCCAATTACAGGCATGCACAACATTACTAATAAAAAGACAGACAACAGACACAGGATAAAATTGAACAAAAAGAATATAATTCAAGGTAACTACGAATAAAAAATAAAAATAAAACTATTCTGACATAAAAAATAAAAAATAGAAAAGAGAAAAGAGAAAAGAAAATGAAAATACACTATAATCTCATGTTAGAAGGATGCCTAAAAACTTCTTCATTAGTTTAGTCTTAAAAATTTGAAGCGAGTCACCAAACGGATCTAATTCAGCTAAGTTTTCTGTAATAAAGCTATACTCGTTACAAATTCTAGTAAGGGGAGAAACATTTGTGTGATGAACATAGATGTTTTTTCTGTCTGGGTATTTATGTATATTCTATCTATCAGTTATCTGGTTCCCATAGTACAAGATTTGCTTAGTATGGGGATGGCGCTGTGTGAAATGTTCACCAAAATTTATTTTATTTATTTATTTGTGTAATATTCAAGGACCTGAGAGCCAGTAGATTTAAGATAATGTTTACTTGAGGATTATAGTCGTTTACTTCTTAAATAAATAGCGTTGTCTGTTCCGTAATAAACAGGTGGGTGAAATCAGGTGTTTTTGTGCCGAACTTACAAACTTGCTCTTATTTTATATAAGTAAGGATAAAATAGCATAATCGCAATTAGGCAGAAGGTAAATGCGGTACATTATCGTTCCTCGCGTGAAGCTGCGTACTTAATGGCATTTTAAACGGACGTTTTTAGAACGCTCATATAGTTTTATTCGTTCGAACCTTCGGGTTAAAGTTATGTAACACGGAACCAATTAATAAAATCTAAATTTCTAATATCGCAATGTTTTTGTACTTTCCCTCAATCCGCTTTGAGCTTTAGTAGGCACGGTTTTATTGTCAGATTCTGTTCCAACACACGTGGGCTAGCCAATAGATTTTAGAATCGTTTACTCAACAAAAAAAAAACAAAATCAACTAAGCGTTTATTCATTGAAATCATAATAGTTAATTTTAATTTAATTTAGTTTAGTTTAAATTCATTTATTGTATGTGTTTTTTTAAGACACAAAGCCAAAGTTTTTTTGCTATTTACTTTGACGTAAAAATCCCCAAGTGGTTAAAGTACCTAAGACGTTACATCACGTCGTCGTAATACTTTGATCTCTCAGTTTATTGAAACTTTGAAATTTCACTACGATTTAATAAATATTGTCCTAGTACTTAAGGCGCTCCCAGTCGACGATTGGTTTTGTTCGAAACGAAAAAATAAATACTTGTGAACAAGCCACATCTCCTATTTTATAATGTATAGTATATGTGAATAATGATGTACCCATCTTTAATCACTTCGATAAATAATCCTACCGACTGCTGAAATGACGACAAACACACGTCGGCGCGTGGTCCGCCTAAGCTTTTCGAATAAATTAATGATATAAATTATGTATAATTACTTATCAAAAATCTATTCTAATAGAAATCTAGATCTACATATTACCTATCTTTAACAATAAATCACAAGTTGATTTTAATAGTAGGTATATAAAATATTTCGATCATAAATTCTAAAACGTATCATTTTGAAATAATATCTTTATCGTGAAAAGTTTCTGCTATTATGTTTTCAGCTTAATAGAAATCTAGGTAGGAACCTGAAGTAATATACTTATAAAAATAGGAGATGTGGCTTGTTCAGAAGTATTTCTTTTTTCGTTTCGTAAAAGAGCAATCAGCGACTGGGAGCCCCTTAATATTATCTTCTTAACTATAAATACGGCTAACTACCATTTTATTTCTTGCCGTATTTATAGTTAAAATGTATAACAACCACGATAGTTTTAATATTATCTTCTATCAAACTGCAGGTAAATGGCATTTGCGGTCCAAGATTGTCCTCAAGGGCAGCCTTTTTTCAACCTGTACTAGATGGTATCTGCGTCGGGTTCTTTGTCTGCTTATTTGGTACGCGGCCTCAAGCTGGCGGCCGGTAATTGGGTGCGGATGGAAGATGACCCTAAGACTTGTGATGCAACGCAATCATGCTGCTATACAACGCCATGAAATGATGCGGCTCGGATGACGCATGGTGTATTTGCTTTTAATAAATAATAATAATAATAAAAATGTTTATTCATAAAAGTCTTAATTTACAGACAGTGTTCATAAAATTATAACAGGAGAAGACTTAAAATTACCTGTAAGAATATTGTTTACCTCGTTCTAACTAAGCTATTGCTTGTATGTAGAAACGGGGATCACAGATTCGGCTAGAAATTTCAAAGTTTTACCAATTATTACCATGATGGTTAGTTAGAATGAAAACATGGGTTATTTATTTAAACTAATATTAGTAGCTATATAAAATAAGATGAAAATAATGTTGTTAACTATAACCTATTTTAATGTTTATTTTGCTATATTACCTAGCAGAGTAGGTAAAGTAAAAAGTTCATGTATTTTATCTTAAGGTACCTATTTAAATGTTACATTATTATAGACTAGCTAGTCGCCTCGGCTTTGCACGGGTGGTACCTGGATAAAAAGTAGTCTATGTGTTATTCTGATGTATCTATAGATATATATGAAAATCAATGCTACTTTTCGTTGTAATTTTATAACTCAAGAACGGGCTCACCTATCCAAACCAAATGTTTAGGCTTTGTTCGGACTATTTAGTAGATGGTTTATGTGAAGTTTGCACAAAATCGGTAGAGCGGTTCTTCATTTATCACATTTTTTGTAACAAATGAATTCAATAAATGGCGGATCATTTTGTAAACGGGAACGGGAATGGGAAATTAACATACTAAGCTAGTAGCTATATTACTGTAAAGTTTCATTTTAATCCGTTCAGTAGTTGCGTGAAAGAGTAACTAACACACACAAACACTCACAAACTTTCGCATTTATAATATTAGTGTAATAGTAGGATTGACAAAAATAACAAACAAATAATGTAAGAACACTAACTCCCACCCTAGGAATATCCTAAGTTGTGTTGTGGGTAGTTAGTCTCTTTCGTCGATGTGATGCCATTGCAACCGATGCAGAGTGCTTTTCGATAAGTGTGCGACAAGTTCTTATAGCCTACACCTGCTTTTGGAACGAAGTTCCTTATCGCGCGTTGTGAAAGGGGGCTAGATGGAAAAAATTCTTACGAAAAGTTGTCATGAAAAGTTGTCACGAAAAGTTGGCACGAAAAGTTGTCACGAAAAGTTGTCACAAAAAGTTGTCACGAAAAGTTGTCACGAAAAGTTGTCACGACACTTTTTTGCTATAGTATATCTATTAATATATAAATAATAATAATAAATAATAAATATTGGTGGACATTTTACACATCGCCATCTAGCCCCAAACTAAGCAAAGCTTGTACTATGGGAACTAGATAACTGATAGAATACTTAAATACTTTTTGGAACGAAGTTCCTTATCGCGCGTTGTGAAAGGGTCGAGGTGGGGTCGAGGTGGGGTCGAGGTGGGGTCGAGGTGGGGTCGAGGTGGGGTGTGGGGGTCGAGGTGGGGTCGAGGTGGGGTCGAGCTGGGGTCGAGGTGGGGTCGAGGTGGGGTCGAGGTGGGGTCGAGGTGGGGTCGAGGTGGGGTCGAGGTGGGGTCGAGTTGGGGTCGAGGTGGGGTCGAGTTGGGGTCGAGGTCGGGTCGTTGTGGGGTCGAGCTGGGGTCGAGGTGGGGTCGAGGTGGGGTCGAGGTGGGGTCGAGGTGGGGTCGAGGTGGGGTCGAGGTGGGGTCGAGTTGGGGTCGAGGTAGGGTCGAGTTGGGGTCGAGGTGGGGTCGAGGTGGGGTGTGGGGTCGAGGTGGGGTGTGGGGTCGAGGTGGGGTCGAGGTGGGGTCGAGGTCGAGGTCGAGGTCGAGGTCAAAGTTGATTCCCCTTCCCTTGTCCCACGTTATTTTGTGTTCAGTACAACATAACTGTAAACTAATAAACGACTTATTGTGCAAGTAGGAGATTACCAAAACATCATTAGTTGGTAGGTGGTATCTACTTAGGAAGGTAGGTACTTACCTATTTATTTGCTTTGCGTTTGTTTCTCATCTAACTAGCTAGATTGACAAAAATTGAGCCTACTGATTAAGTTTATATTACATTATATTTGATAATAATAAAAAACATATTATTTTAACTTAAAAGAAATAAAATTTTATTACAATTCCTTCACTAATTAATCGAAAAGAACTTCGTTCCATCCGGGTGTCCCTTGACACCTCTCAAGTTTTTTTTCTTATTGCCTTTATACCTATATAATATTACATAGATATAAAATCTTATTATACGATAAGAGTAGTAAGTAGTAGAAATATAATATTTCAGATAAGAATTTGAGTCTCTTTGGGTTGAACGAGGAAGCACTCGCTTTAAAACATATATAAACATGCGTCAGTTAGTACGAAAACTTTGATTTAAATATAGATAGCAGATTTAAATCATTATTATGTTGTAAAAAGTGCCATAATATTTAATCTTTATGAGCCTCTTTAAATACCAGCTCAAATTTGTTGTCGTTTTCAATAAAACTTTATTACATTGCTTTTAATGTGAAATTTTGCAAATTGATTCGCTTTAATTACTCACCGATTGAGATTAGGAAATTGGGACGCAGTGAGGTACCACAAAACCGCACACATTTTATGTTAGCTCCACCGCAAAGATTCATACTAGGTAAGTGTATTGTAAAATTTGTACTAAAATACTTCTTACTTACATTTATATCTTTAGTCCTCTTTAAGAACATTATTTCACCCCAAGAAATACAGATCCTAAATATTATAAATGCGTAAGTTTGTGAGTTTGTATGTATGTTTGTTCCTCAATCAGGCCTAAACAACAAATCGAATTAAGTTGAAATTTGCTGATGATGTAGATATAATGCCCGAATAAATAATAGACTACTTTTAAATATTAAAAACAGACCCAAAACAATAAAAAACGCTAAAGGTATGATTTATGTATAGATGGCGCTGGTGTGCAAAAATCTGACATCACAGACTAAAAATATTCTTTTTTATTTGATTATTGAAATTTGACAGGACGTCTGTCACGGGTCGGCTAGTATTAGATAAATACATTTCACACGGCGCCATCTCGCTTAAACCAAACAAAGCTTAGACTATGGGAAATGTGAATTTGTAAATACCAACATTATAACACCCAAACACAAAACTAACATCTACTATGTTAATCACAAAAATGTTTGTTCTGGGTGAGAATACCTACAGTGTAGAAGGCAGAATTACTACCAACTGAGCTGTGAGGCCAGTAAGAAGATAATAGCCGCAGCGCATCACCCCTCTGCCATCCTTCCTCTACTTATACATATATGTAATATGTATGGTATAATAAAGCTATATTGTTTTGCATTGGTTGGTCAAAGCTTGTAATCAAAATATTTCATTTTGACGCCCCACGAACAGTGTCGATGAAACACTTGTCCGTTGTGTGACGTAAACAAAATATTGTTATGTACCGAGGTACTTTATTCCAAGATTTATTGCTTCTAATAACAATGTGAGTGGACTTGCGGAATTATATAGGCACTTGACTGACCCATCATCACTGTACGCAGAAGACTATAAGTTGTAATTAATTGAATAGAACCCGGGCCCACCGATGGTGTCAAGGCTGCTCAAACAATGCAACATGGAAGACAAGACAAATGTGTTGTCTCGCTTGTCTATTATGCGGAAAGGCGCCAATTGTGTGGCATTTAAAATAATGTAATATGCTAGCGACATTTGAATGGGTGCATGAAATGCTCTTTCGTCATGGGAGTTTGGAAATTGACTTAAACCTCCTGCTTCGCCTAATCACGGCGATGAGCTTGCAACTTGACATGCACGGAATGCTTAAGACAATAAAAATCCTTATAATACTTGTCTATAGTTACTATATTATGGTGGGCCATAAGTACTGTTTTTGTTCTGTACGGAATTCACAGTTCTGTGCCTGTTTCTTTATATATTTTGTCTGAATGTCTTCCTATATATTGTTGCTGGTGTGCTGCCCTATCTTAACCATAAGGTTATGAAAAAGTAAGTACCTACGGTACCTAGGTGGATATATATTTTAACTAAACTGGTAGGTAGTTGTCAGGTTGGCTGGTTGCTTAACGATGGGTGTGTGTGTGTGTGTGAGTCTGGGCTCATAAACTGTATTTGTTTGGTTTGAGGATATTTGTAGTTTTTGTGTTTGTCTTCATTATTGTGTCAAGTAGTTGTTGTTTAAAAGTTAATTATATTATATTGAGAACCTAGTGTTAAGACAAACCTAACTTAGGTTTAATATCACTATCTGCCGTTAATTGTACCCGATCTGTGTTTTGTAAATAAATAAATAAATAAACCACAATATTGTTTCGGTTCTATTCTAAACAGTTTATTGCCAAACAAGCTTGTTACGATAGACCGACATTCCCACGGTAAAAAAGGCACAAGCGCGTGCGCCGATGTGCGTTCCCTTTTAACCTTTCAATTTACTGATTGTTTAACATAAAGCCTACGATGTGTTTATTATAGAATGTTTAGTCAAGATAATTACCCACCTACTGAATAATTTAATTTATGCGTAAAACGAAATAATAATTACGTACATAGTTGTTGTGATTATGAATCAGAATATTATAAATTCGGAATGGTGCGGCATACATAGTACCATTACATCCTCGTTTCAAGGACTCGATTGTCATGACCTTATACTGCGAACTGTTTATCGTAGTTTACCGTCTCATCCTCAAGGTTGACAATTATCAGTTTTCAATTGTACCTTCCTATATTAAAGCAAGGATACACTAGGGGAAAATTTTGTCCCGCAGCATGACGTGTAACACTTATACTACGTGATGCTCTGCAACGTTTCAGTGTCTCGCAACATACCTAGCAACATTAGACGTGACGCGGGACATGTTGCTTGCTGCAACATAAGTGGTGTTGCCTGCAAAAAGTTCTACATTATCCCCGAAACATTCAGAGAATGTTTTGAATTAATATTTCCCTCAATTTGTCCCTAAGTGTAGGTATCCAATTATCCATGCCTTTAAGCAGCATTTCTAAAAATAATAAACCCGCCAAGTGCAAGTCGTATTCGCGCAGTAAAGGTTTCGTACCATTATCTATAAAAAACGGCAAAAAATCACGTTTGTTGTATGGGAGCCCCACTTAAATATTTATTTTATTCTATTTATAGTATTTGTTGTTATAGCGGCAACAGAAATACATCATCTATGAAAATTTCAACTGTCTAGCTATCACGGTTCATGAGATACAGCCTGGTGATAGAGACGGACGGACATACGGACAGCGGAGTCATAGTAGGTAATAGGGTCCCGTTTTTACCCTTTGCGTACGAAACCCTAAAACAGTATGATGAACAGATAAATCGTAGACAGCGGCTAGATGAAAGTTGTCGGTGCATCTTTTTGTAGACATTTCATGTCCAAGTACGGTAACGTAAAGTAATAAAAACAAATATGGTGCGTCTTGAATGGAGTCCTATAAAAATACCTAAGTAGGTACCTACTTATATCTAGATTCTAGAGCATTTTTTATGTACGCAACCGTCTTTGATAATCGTTTAATACCTCAAGACAAAATTCCAGTTGAGCGCGTGGCATAGCACAAAAAACATTTATTTTACGTTATTATTTTATTTATTTTACCTCAGTCTACGCTCCTAGTTCTACGGCAGCAGCTTTGCGGTATTGGCTATGACTGATATCACAAAGAATCAATGAATAAAAAAACTTTATACATGCTTTTTAGGATAAACTATTTCCGAACGGCTGATTGGTGGCAAGGGCCAGGCTACGGTGACTCCATCTCTGTTTTACAGCAAATCAATAGTATTGCTTTAGCTTGTTAACTTACTCTAAGATATCACTTGGCACGTAATGCGGGTCAGATGCCCTGTTTGCGACATTACCTACTGCAATTTACCCACTAATAAGCCGTCTACCTGCAGCCCCGATAGTACATCACACGACTGCTAAATACTGGTCTAACCCGTTCAGCTGTTATGTACTAACGTCTTTATTTGTAATCTTAGATTTCGCTAATGTAACAATTTTCATACACACGCTAAAGTAGGTAAGAAAGTGATAACTGTGAACATTACGAGCTCATTTTGAGAGGATTTCTCCGGTTTACCTTTTACTTTTAAATGGTGCAAAAAAACAGTAGACTTTTTATTGTTTTATTACAGATTCTTCGTAATTTTTAGCTTGTTTGAAACATGACTGCAAAATGTTGGCATGAATCAAATGTAGTGTTTGAACATGCCTTTGACTACCACCTTTAGGTATGTTTAAGGATCTGAGCGCTTGGAAATCTGAGAAGATATCTACTGGACTTGGGGATTACAGTCGTGATCCAATTTTAATCATCATGTTTGGAGAATCGAGGTACCTACTATATTTTCATCCTATTGCATAATAAAAACGCAAGTGGAATGAGGTGTGGCTTGCTTCGTGAACCTCAAGATTCGTGAAGATCAACTTTGTGTGCACAGTAATTCCTAGTAGTATTTCCAACTGTGTACTTCCGTCCTTCGAAGGGCACGTTTAAACCGTTGGGCAATATAGACGGGCTACACAGTTGGTCTGTGAATTGCCTAGGGTTGGCCATTCAAAAGAAGTTGTGGTGACCACGAGACAATGCTCTGTGAAGTGTTGCACAACATCTTGACAAGTGTGTCTCTTATTCCGCTTACCGGCGTTGACGTAAAGTTCATAACATCAACACTGCGACTTTACAGATCAGGCGATTTTCTACGTAACTACAGGCAGTATCAACATTGATAATTTAGTAATTACTAGCTTCCGCCCTCGGTTCTGCTCGTTTGGTACCTACATGGATAAAAAGTATACTTTATATATGTTATATGACATAAGCATAAGCCTTTGTCAATAATGTTTCAGGAGAACACTAAAACTAATTTAAACTTTTTTGTTACGTTAAGAACAAATTTAGAAAAATAAATTGACTTTATTAATAGCTACATTATTGGCCGTAATTGATAACTTTGAATTTGGTTACATTGCCCAAAAAATAACCCCTATCAATTTGTGCAATTACCTAAGAATTCCTTGCTGTATGTAAGTATCTAAGGGCGACACATCTAAGAAGTTATCAAGTCATAAAAATACGTCAAATTTAAATAAAATTTGCCACTAAACGCTTTTAGCGATTGTTTTGCAAGCCGGTCTAAGTATATGCTACGAGAAAATACGTCCAATATGTAAAAGCAGTAATGATTTTATGCGTCACTGCTTTGGATGAACAATAGGAAGTGTTATAAGAAACTCAGACGGTATAGATCAAAGATACTGAGCTAAGCTCTAGTCCGGTTCCTAGATTAATTCTGTGGTCAAAAATGAGCCGGATTTGCCGTTCAGAACTTTACTTTTAAATCCATTATTATTTATGAAAAACCTATTTTCGTTATTAATGGTTTTAATCAAACTTCCTTAATAATAATAATTACATGTTCTATATCCTTAATGCTACAATCTGTACGACTTTTATTTTGATTATCTGCTGTAGTAGAAAACGTCTAAAATAGTAGATATTATAGCAAGTTAATAACAACAATCCAATAGTTGGTCTATTTACTAAATCCCCAAAAAGTTCACACTTTCACTGGGATATTAAACTTTGTTTTTCCCGAAATGCCCAAAAAAATACGAAAAAAATGATACGTGAACGTGAATGATAATGAACGATACGTTAAGATATATATTTTATTTAATGATACACACATAAAACTTAGGAAATAAAGTATTTCAAATCGTGAGACTACTAACGAGCGACTTGCCGTTGAGTTCGTGCTCATGTACATCTCGAACGGCTTAAAATAATGTCAGCGCGTGAAAAACATTATTGTACCCCCTACTAAGAGCGAATTCGACTGAATTATTATTCCTATTTATTGATGAGTGAACATCACCGAAAAAATATAAGAGTATTCAATTGATCTTTCAATTTAAGCTATGCCTATGGTAAGTTCGTTATCGGTCGATTTTGGTAAAAAAATGCCTTGACTCTAGTACCTATATTATTCACATGGTTGGCTATTAATAGTGTAATTATTATTAAATAATACTAAATCGTATTTTAAATATTATATTTTTAATTTTATTATTCTAAAATTAAATACGTACATAATCACTATGAGTTACTTATTTGACCTAAGAAGGTTCTCTGTTTTTTTATGTTATTTCAGTTTAGGTGAGTTTGAAGATTCATGGACTTCTTGTTCAAGTAGTTCAAAGTAGGGGCTTAATATTTATTATTAAGCAAGAATATATCTGTGAAGAAGCTTTATTGAATTATTTCACGACTTCAAACCGTAGATGAAGGAGTAATGGGACATTCGCACGAATGAAGATATTCAAACAATACTGAGTTAAGCAATAAGTACCTACACAGGTCTTATTCTATAGTACGTAAACCGACAAATTGCTATTTCGATCATTTGTAACTTCAGCAAATGGTATTTGGTATCTAGTGCTACCAAGTATAGTGCTCGACAAACACATTTTGTTATATAATAATTGAACTGAAAACATTTTTTTTCAACAGATTTAAATCAGACGTACTTTGGTAGGCTTATTCGCATTTCGTACACTCGACCTTTAAAAACGATATAAAAAAAAATCATGTCACTTATCTAACACATTTTATTAATCAAAATGCTATTGAAAAAATGTGAGGGCTTAATGACCATATTTTTGGTTATAATAATAATATAATACCTAATAATCTTTATTTCAGGCAACATATAATATTAATATAACATATAAAAGTACACCTAGCTGAATAAACTGCGGAGTTCCTATAGGTCGGTCAAACCATCAAAGCATCTCGGTAAGTCAGTAGTACAAATATTTACTTGAAACTTAAGATCTGATAAAAATATAGGTAGGTAAAACACCTTATTTAGTGCTAGTTTCCAATAACAACATAACATAAAACCGTATGCTACGGATATAACTTGTAAGGTTACAAAATGGCATCAATTGATTACTGCATTGTTTCCGATAAATTATTTAAGAAGCGTTATGAGTCATTTTAACAATAGAGCTAACACGCAAATAAGGAATAATATCCTCTCGAATACCTCGGTAAGGTTTTGTTTTCTTTAAGTTAGTTACCGTCACTCAGAAACCGTTTGACTGGCCTCACAGCTCAGTTGGTAGTAACTCTGCCTTCTGCGCTGTAGGTTTTGTGTGCGAGGGCAGGGCAAATATTTGTGTAATAAACATAAATATGTTTGTTCTGTGTCTGGGTGTATTTATAATAAGTATGAATTTTCAACAAAAAAAAGGTATATAAGTATTCTATCAGTTATCTGGTTCCCATAGAACAAGCTTTGCTTAGTTTGGGGCTAGATGGCGCTGTGTGTAAAGTCCGCCAATATTTATATATTTCATATCATTATGTTTAAAATAATGTAGATAAAAAACATTCATTACCGTTTCGTAGTAATTCAAGTCAAACAATCCTGATGATTTTGAAATAATCGGAAAACATTCCACTTTTGATTTAGTATTGTAATTACTCTGAAGTTCCTTTTAGACTTTTTTACATAGTACTTACCTATACCTGTAACTATAACTGTAGGTACCTGTAAATTATGGCCGCCATTTACGGTAGTCGCTTCTTAGATAACCAAGGCTTGATGAGCAGCATGTGGGTACGATTGATGGGCTCCCACGCCGGTCGTGACTCCGATGGTACTGCTATCAGTATTTGATGTATACATGCATTATATATGCAAGTCACAAGCACAATCATTATATGCAAGTAGGTGTTGAATATAATCAATACTAGCCGACCCGTGACAAATGTTGTTCTGGCAATTTTTTTCCTACAAAACTTGTACTGATAAAATAAATTACGAATTTTGGTAGAATGCGTATCATTCATTAGTCAAAACTGCGTTGCTATGACGACTAAATGTTTCTAGTCTGTGACGGACGTCAGATTTCTTGCACACCAACGCCATCTATACCAAAATCATCCTTTTTGCGTTTTTTTATCATTTAGGGGTGGTTTTTCGGATTATAAGTCTGTTTATTCTGATTTTGTATCTACATACTACAGCAAATTTCATCTTAATCCGTTTTGTCGTTTATTTTTGATTAGGGAACAAACATAGCAGCTTTATCACAAACTTTCGCATTTATAATATTATTAGGATTGTTACGTTTTTTGTTGCCATAATATGCTTCAATTTCCCATTTTAATTTACTAAATTTCAAACAAATTATCTAAAACAGCTGGTAGATAATGTTTAGTGTAAACACTGAACTCATTACAAGATTTTTGTTCGTGGACCTAACATTCCCATCGACTAGAAATAATAAACCTCGAAACAACTCCGTCACGAATCAGCATCAAATATTAAACGACCATATAATATTCAAAACCTGTAAAAACGAAGGTTAACTCATATACTACAGAGCTGCATACTATTTACGGCTAAGAAAAACTGGGCTTTGTTACGAAGAGATACGGTCTAAAATTGATTGCATAGGTAAGTTTGGGCGGGCGGCGAGCTTTCAGATCCCCACCCTATGGCCGGGCGGGCGGCGCGGGCGCTCCCTCGCCCGAACCGCCAGTCCCTTCGCGACGCTCCTCGCGACGACATGTCCCCTCTGTGGATCATACTTACTTTGCTCCCCATCCTGGGTAAGTCTCACCCACGGAAAAATATGTGGAATGTGTAAAAAGTGCATAAAACCTGCTTAGGAAAAATAGCCAGTGTCGGTCGCCGTGATGAATTGGAAACATATTTTTTTGATGACCTTCGAAGGACCAAGCATCAGCCTACTCCTTGTTTTTGTGTCAAAATGCATTTTTATTCTATTGATTTTCAAAATTATATAGCAGTTGTGTAAAAGTCAACGAAATAGGGTATCTTGCGCAGGTCTCTTTCCAGTTTAAAAAATACAATTATAATTCTCATCTCATAAAGTCAAGGTGCTAACATTACAGGTAATGTATGTGTGCTTCCAGTGAGTTTTCGAGGAAATAGGTCTTTGTGTTAGTGCATCACGCGCGTGCGCACCTGTGAAAGTGCGAGTTTCAGTGAGTGTGTGCGTGGGAAATCACATTTGTTACGAGATCGGCTCAATTAATTATTGAATGCTTAATATAAAATTTATAAACTCTATTTCACGCTATTTTTGACCGATCGAAACTGCATAAAAGTACGACAAACCCTTGAACTTGTTTGATTGGTCTAATTTTGATGCAAAAAGTGTCAAAAATATATATCAAAATTATTCAACAGAAACTAAGTTTCATTTTGGTTAGAACACAAACCTTTCGCTGCCTACTTACGTTACCTCATTATAGATGGTTGCAACGGTTCGTTGGGTCACACACTTCGCCACAAACTATGGCTCTAAAGGCCTAGCCTCGTATTCCGCAATCGTCGTACTTTCGTTGGAAGACGCGTGCGCCGATCCGCGCATCTCATGCGATAATCGATCCCCGGATTTACATAAACGATTTTCCCACGGTCCGACCGCTCTCCAACAAGTAGGCCGGCGTGACGGTCGGAGAGCGGATCCGTAACCTCGGATGTAGAGCTACACTCGATTCCTTCAAAATAAACTGAACATCCTCGTATATGGCTACAAATAACTGCACAAACCATTCAACTCGTGATAACAAAATGGCCAAAAAATATCTCTATATAGATACATTTTAATTGGATTACCTTCAATGTTGTTTCCCGACATCACAATAATCGCGGCATTTCGTATTGTTTAGATAAAACACGTCTGAAAATGTGCATTCAGCGCAACACGATCTTAAGAAATAGGTACCTTAAATGACAAAAGTTCTCATGGATAATACGAGATAATCGTACCTGCGAATGTCTTTAACAATAGTTTAAAAACCGACACTTGAGCTGTGTTGGTTAATGTCTAATTTATCTTGCATATGTGACCCAAGGCGTGAGAAATATTAACTTCCTACACGTTCTTATGAATGAGAAACGAAAGTTATTGTTGCTTTAGGTATCGGTATTTGTCAAATAAAACCCCGTTCATTGAGTCACGCGATGAAAGATTGATCGGCAATATTGCTCACCTGAGTCTTCACAACATTGTTATGTCACCGGGTATATTAGCATTAGCGCTTGCTGATCAAGCGTCTGCGTTGGTTGCACACGATGCAAATATACAGTTTCCGCTGATGCAACCACGCAATAAAACTGTAACATCAACGAGTAGGTGTAACATCAAACAAATGCAATTCAGTAGAATGCATTCACTAATGTAAATAATGCTTAAGGGGCTCCCAGTCGCTGATTGCTCTTTTTCGAAACGAAAAAAGAAATACTTCTGAACAAGCCACATCTCCTATTTTTATAAGTATATTACTTCAGGTTCCTACCTAGATTTCTATTAAGCTGAAAACATAATAGCAGAAACTTTTCACGATAAAGATATTATTTCAAAATTATATATAGAATTTATGATCGAAATATTTATATACTTACCTACTATTAAAATCAACTTGTGATTTATTTTTAAAATGTAGATCTAGATTTCTATTAGAATAGATTTTTGATAAGTAATTATAAATAATTTATATCATTAATTTATTCAAAAAGCTAAGGCGGACCACGCGTCGACGTGTGTTTGTCGTCATTGCAGCGGTCGGTAGGATTATTTATCGAAGTGATTAAAGATGGGTACATCTTTATTCACATATACTATACATTATAAAATAGATGTGGCTTGTTCACAAGTATTAATTTTTTCGTTTCGAACAAAAACAATCGTCGACTGGGAGCGCCTTAATGGTATTCTTTACTCTCTACTCATAAATATTATAACAGCTTTAAGATGGTCTAATGCGGATGCAGATTGGATGAATTATATTATGCATTAAATTAAAGAAAGTAGCTGAATTTCCTACCGTCAACCTAATTCCCATGGTTGTGGTAGCGCAAGGCCATAAATCACAAGATGTAAATAAGCAAAAATATGTAGGTATATTCAACACAAGTGGAGCAAGCATTAGGTATGGTTACATAAGGCAGAGCACGGTGGTAGATGACCTTTCGCCGAGGATGGCACAGCACCTTACGGAACGTTGGCACAGATTCAATAGTACTAGCGTAGTTATGTTTCACTACATCTGATTCTGTCCTATCATAGCTTAGTAGTTCAAATCAAAGTACTTACAAAAAATATCAGATTTTATTCAATGATAGTACAAGAATATTTATGAATCGTTTTCTGTTATTTTTTAGTTTCGTCCTAATGCATTGTTTTAAGTTTTGTTTTTAGCTAAATTTCATTATGCTTTACATAGTCCGTGAACTCAAATATCATCAAGAGTTTTATAGGTAATTCGAGTCCTATTGATGTGGCATAAGTGACCCCGCCTTCCGATCTAAAGGTTGTAGGTTCATGGTTATTGATCAGGAGTGGGCTACACAAATTTTCCGTTCAGAAAATTTCAGTGCGAGAGAAACTTCACATGAAAAACACACACTAAATGAAAAACGCCTCTACCACACTTTAATGTGGTCATTGACCATTATCACCAAAAAACCGGCCAAGTGCGAGTCGGACTCGCGCACGAAGGGTTTCGTACCATCATCTATAAAAAACGGCAAATAAATACGTTTGTTGTATGAGAGCTCCACTTAAATATTTATTTTATTCTGTTTTTTGTACTATTTGTTATTGCGTCAATATAAATACATCATCTGTGAAAACTATCTAGCTATCACGGTTCATGAGATACAGCCATGTGACAGACAGACGTACAGCGAAGTCTTAGTAATACGGTCCCGTTTTTACCCTTTGGGTACGGAACCCTATAAAGAACAGTGACACGACAAGCGAACAAAGCTGAATTGAGTGACACGGGCCGCGACGCGCGCTGCGCTCGCGCGCCCGCCGGTTGCGCAAGTGATGCTATCGCCCGCTGCTCTTTGCCCTCCACCTGACACATGCATGAGAAACTGAGATGAAATGCCTCCCTCTAGATTACATGCAACTTTTAATGGCTCATGTTTTTGTGATTATTTTACACGATAGCCTACCTCGTTTATGGCATTTTACTTTCTTTTTTTTTTCTCAGACCCTCTATCACATATCCTTACTGCACATCAAACTTACCCATTATGTATTCCTTTATATTTTTTATGGGTCTATGTGTACGGTGTCTTGTTAACCGTACAACTAGGTTGTTAAAATGATAATACTTTTGTTATGGCAATAAAGATATATTGTCTAACTGTTAATGAGTGAGCTGTATTACACTAATATATTGATGATGGTAATGATGGCGAGAACGCGTGCCCTTGTTGGCTGAATGCGGACTAACTCATTTGCTAATAATTTGCGATAAATTAAATAACATAAATGATTGCAACTGGGTCGCACGCGCAGCGCCTTTCTGCTGACCCAGGAAGATGCACGGTCGCTTGTACCGTACATGCTCCCAGGGGAGAGAATTAAGTGATTATTGTGCGTATGAATGATAATGAGTAACAAGGTGATTCCATATTTGATTGTGTATGCTAAAACCTCGAAAGTCTCTAAGATAAATTTGCTCTTCTAATCATCGGGGAGGTAGAATTTTCTACTTTATGCACTAGGGGAGCTTCTGAATTGACAGTAATACGCGATTCACTGACGTTTTTATCACGCTCACTAACATTGTAACTAACACTGTAAACGCACGGGTTGAGCCGAGCCGATAGGGCTCCGACTGATGTACGTCGCAAGGCGCTGACGGCTGGCTTAGGGCTCGCTTGATCGACCCTTGCCACCGCCGCAACTGCCGCCGACGCCGACGCCGCCGGCTCCGAAGTTGTGTCAGCCTGCTTGTTGCGGGCTTTGCGGAACTTTCGCACCATCATACTTGCTCCACAAACTAAGAAGATCCCCAATATCACGTAAATTGCGGTATAGTGATGTATGTCATGATAAGATGTTGGTACCAAGTTTTCCTGGGCTTTCAGTACATTTATTTGTTTCCTGATGTCATCTAGCTGATCATCATTGGTCGTAGGTGTACTGATGTTATCTATAGAGTTGTTAACACTAATATTTATCATGTGGTTGATTGGTTCTATTTCCTGTACATAGAACTGATCTTTCGAGTGTATGTTGCTCGAGTTGTTGTTGTGTGCGTAGATTGTTAAGTTTTCTGTCTTAACTATGCATCCATGTTCGATGCTTAGTATTCCAGCCTTCTCTAGCTGTCCTGCTGTGGCGTAGTTATCGCATAACACACGTATATGGCATTTCTCGCAACAAAAATACATGTACTTGTTTATCTTGTTGGTTTCTACCCACTTACTCGTACACGTGCTGACGGTAAGTTTACAATTCCCTGTTCCTTGTTCTTTTTCACATAAATCTTCATCACTCTTTAGTTGATAGATTGGGCTTCTAGAATAGCATAGGTACGTGTCAACTTCGTTGTGTAGACACGCCTTTATGTCGTGCTCAGACAGGGTTAAGTATGATTCCTTTCGTAAATTAATTGCTACGTATTTTGATATAGGTATTATTTGTGCCATGCTAGCATTTCCCATGACTGTAGGTACCGATAAAATGTGCATGATTTCAAATAAGTCTCGGGTTACCAATGGTAGTCGTATTTCAAATATTATATAATCTTCGGCTGTTCTTGCCTTAACTTTTAATAAACTATAAATGTTTTTTAAGCCTGTTTGTATGTTGTCGATCGGTAATGTGACATCCTTTGTGAGATGACTCGATATGATGCTCAATGTTTGTTTGAGTTGCTCTGGGGATATGAGATGAAAATTGAATTTGCCGTGATAGATGTCGGTAATGGTGTCCAATAGCGTCGTTTGCATGGTTTGTAATCGTCTTATTATATTGCTTGCTGCTATGGAAGCCATACTAAAATCAGAACTCATGATGTTCCTCTGAGCCTCATTCTTCAAATCCTGTTCAACATTGTTAAGCCTGATTGATAATTGATTTAGAACCTTATACTGTTTACGGATTGAGTCCTCAGTTCTTTTAAGAACGTTGTATTCCACTTCCATAATCGATGTTTGATTTTTGATAAGTGAAGCCAGGTGATCTTCATTGTGTTGTAATAATAGAATATCGTTTTTGTATTGTTCCGCAAATCGTTCGTCGAGTACGCCAAAAAGACTGTTTGCGATATATCCGACACCGTTGATAAGGCCTCGGCGCCGGCGCTTGTCTTGGCGCGTGCTGGAATGCTGGCTCAGCAACAGATGGTTATAGTATTCTAATTCCGAGTACTCGTGTTGTAATTGTTCTGTTATTATGTCACAGTATGATGTTTTATTTAATTGATTGCACACTTGATTTAGATATTTGATATATTTGCGGCATGCTTCTGTTCCTTGCCAATATGGGTTCATGTCATAATATGAGACTATTTTCCATTCATCTCTTATTATACGCATATCGGAAGTTTTATCGAAATATAGACCTTGATTGTCTTTTAATCTAGTCACGTTGTATGCACTACTCGTGCCGATTATTCCCATAAAAAATAAAAGTAGTGTTATTAATGACACAAAACTGTGGCCTGATCCTTTCTCTTGTCTTCTAGTGGGTATATCGTCTGATGTAACGCTGTTGGTTGTGTTGGGCTCTTGTTCGACCTTTCGTTCGTTGGTCGGAAGAACTGACAACTTTACTATCGGACGCTTGATTAGTCCGGTTTTTGTTTTTAGAGTGACCACTCTGACGTGGCCGTCCGCTCCCGGGTGTAATTCAACAACGCGACCTAATGCCCATTTACCAGGCGGTAGATTAGCGTCATTGATTGTGACTACATCATTGATTTGGATGTTAGACTGCTGATTTCTCCACTTGCTTCTTGCTGTTAACTGACTGAGATACTCAGAGCGCCATCGCTTCCAAATATCTTGGACAATTTTCTGAGTAACAAACCATCTTGTTCGCATGTCTGTTTCAGTTTCCATGATAGTCAAATCTTGATTGATATTGATAAAGCTCGATGGGGTTAGAAATTCCAGATCATCGGGGTCTTCAGTGAGCGGGCACAAAGGTCTTGAATTTAATATTGCTTCTGTTTGTGCCAATATTGTAGAATACTCTTCAAAAGTCAATCTTTGCTCTCCGATCACTCTCCGTAGATGATGTTTGACACTTTTAACCGCAGCCTCCCATAAGCCAGCTGCTGAGGGCCATGATGGTGCGTTGAAATGCCATTCTAACTCCATGTTTGTGATTTCCGCAATGAAGTCCTGATCAAATGTCTGTTTTATCTGATGATATTCTTGGGCTAGAATGTTACTAGCGCCGACAAAGTTTGTGCCATTGTCACAGTATATGTGTCTAGGAGATCCCTTTCTTGCGACCATTCTACGTAATGCAGCCAAGAATGCAGATGATGTAAGGTCTGAGACCAGCTCTAGGTGAACGAGTTTTGTCACCATGCATATGAAGACTGCGATGTATCCTTTTGTGGTCTTGATACCACGACCCTTGTTAGCCTTTATGAATACATGCCCAGTATAGTCCATTCCCGTATGATGGAATACCTTCGCAGCATTACATCTCTCTGATGGTAGATCTCCCATTAACTGTGTCATCTTTTTTGGATTGTGTTTGCGGCACGATACGCATGTATGCACCCGTTTTTTTACTGCTCTATTTCCACCAATAATCCAATATTTATGTCTGATAGTTGCTAGTGTAACTCGAGCTCCACCATGTAGGGTGAGTTTGTGCGCGTGGTCAATGACTAAATCAGTGAGATGTCCACTATGCGGCAATATGATAGGGTTTATCATGTCTGAAGCGAGATTAGCCTTGTTTAATCTACCCCCGACCCTGAGAAGTCCGTCTTTGTCTAAGAACGGATTAAATGGCAATAATTTCCCTTTTATAGCTTTATTTCGCTGTAGGTTATTTATTTCTTCTGAGAATTCTGTTTGTTGTACATATTTTGTTAATATAATTTTTGCTGACTTGATTTCTTGCAGTGTTAGGTAGTTTTGTTGACCTGTTTGTTTACTTTTGACATAGTTAATAAATCTTAAAATCCATGCAAAAACTCTTGTTAATTTTTGAAGAGAGCTAAATCTTGTTAATAGCTCTTCAATTATGTTATGTTCGCCTTTCTTGATCATAAGCGAGTAATTTACTTGTTTAGGTGTAACTGAGCTTTTTACCTCTTCGTTGGTTGTGAAAGTTTTACATTCATTCTTCTGGCTGCTGTGTTCAGGTAGCCACGAAGGTCCTTTCCACCATAAGGAATGCTCTTTCAGTTGGTGAACGCTCATACCACGGCTGGCACAGTCAGCCGGGTTCTCGGCAGACGCTACATATCGCCACTGCTCTGAGCGAATTATTTCTGTTATTTGTCGCACTCTGTTTGCGACAAAGGGTTTCCACCGGCCTGGGTCTCCTTGCAGCCATGCAAGAACTACCATAGAATCGACCCAGCAGTGTATCTTGGTATTATAATTATTTAAACATTCCTGGACTTTTGTCATCAATTTTGCTAGAAGAAGAGCACCGCTAAGCTCGAGCCTCGGTATTGATACTGATTTTCCTGTTGGAACGAGCCTCGATTTTCCTGCTACTAATGACACTCTGACTTCGTCATTAGCTGTTATCTTGCAATAGATAACGCAAGCGTAAGCCTTTATAGAAGCGTCACAAAACCCATGCAGCTCTATTTGATCTCCTTCTTTCTGGGTACCCAACCAACGTCCTAGTTGGAATTCATTTATTTTTGACATGTCGTCCCGGATTTCCAACCACTCTGTCATGATGTTGTCTGGCAATTTATCATCCCATAAAATTTTTGATATCCATACTTTCTGGAATAATAATTTTAGCTTGGTCGATAATGGTGACAACCATCCAAGTGGATCGTATAGCTTGGATATTTCAGAAAGCATTGTTCGTTTGGTAGGTTTCTTGTCTATTGGGTTTAACTGTGATTGGAATGTAAATAAGTCTTGTTTAGGGTTCCACCGCAGTCCTAAAGTTTTTGATGATTCTGGTTGTTTAAACTCGAAGATTTCTTGTTTTGTTTCATCCCCTGTTGCGTTTTGTATTATGTAAGGCGAATTCGAATTCCACTTCCGTAGGTTGAATCCCCCTGATCTCAATAATCTGATTAATTCTTGTTTTAAATAGATGGCTGATTCGAGTGTTTGCGCCCCATGTAAGACGTCATCCATGTAAAATGATTGTTCCAGAACCCGAATAGCTTCACTGTCTTGATAGTTCAGCCGTTCGTCCTCAGCTAGCTGCTTTAACGTCATCATAGCCAAAAACGGCGCGGCCTTGGTGCCGTACGTTATTGTGCAGAGCTGATAACTTCTCATCAACGAGTCTGTAGAATCACGCCATATTATTTTTTGAAACTTTTGATCACGTTCGTTTATCCAAATAAATCGAAACATTTTCTCTATATCTGCAGTAAATACATAGCGAAACTGCCTCCATTTTAATAACAAACATTGAAGATCTTGTTGTAGATTGGGCCCCTTTAGCATTAGATCGTTAAGGCTTTTTCCCGATGTCGTTTTTCTAGATGCATTGAATACTACTCGAAGTGCCGTTGTAGATGACTCATTTCGTAGTACACAATGGTGCGGTAAATAACAATCTGGCTTCAGGTTACCTATTGATGGTTTCATGTGTCCTAATGACTCATATTCGTTTATGAACGATTTATATTCTTGTTCGATGTAGTTGTTACTGTTAAACTTTCTTTCTAATTGACGAAATTGGGCAATTGCTGTATGTTTAGAGGATCCTAACTGTTCTTCGAAATGCTCCTTAAAGGGAATCCTGACCTCATATGAACCATCATTCCGTCGTGTTGTGGTTGATTTATAATAGTTCAGACATTGATTCTCCTCCTCTGATAAAGTAGGTGATTCGGTGATGTCTTCTATCTCCCAGAATCTTTGTAGTTCATCCACATGATTAAGGACTACATTGCAGTGATAGGTCTGTACGTTTCCACACAAAATCCAGCCCAAACGGGTTTGTTGAGCTACGGGAATCGCTTCTTCTGATCTGCTTATCCCGTCCATTATGATGTGCGAGTACACGTCAGCTCCTAATAGTATGTCCACTGGACGACTTACATGAAAGTCTGTATCTGAAAGCTGTATACCATCCAGATGGGACCATGTTGGTTTATTGAATGTGTAACTTGGTAAGTTCTTGATCAGGGTGTTCATTATAAAGACTTCCGTTTTGAATGAAAAAGTGCTGTATAATGATTGACATGAAATTGTGGTGACACCTTTGCAGCTGCTTTCCTTGGCTCCAATCCCTGATATGACTCCCTTACACCGTTTTCTTGTTAAGGACAAAACTTGTGAGGCCTTTTCGGATATAAGAGAAATCTGTGAGCCTTGGTCTATCAGTGCTCGCATCTTATGAAAAGATCCATCTCCTGCTTGAACCTTAATCAATGCTGTCGCCAACAAAATTTCGACGCCTTTGTTGCCTTGTTGCAACGCGATGTTATGTTGTTCTTTATTCTTGTCTGCTATGGTTATGTTGACTGATGGATTGTCGTAAGCCTCATGTATTAGGGTATTGTGTTTCCCTTGGCATTCACGACAACATCTTTCTGATATACAAGGCTGTTTCTTGTGATCAAAAAGACAGTTTTCACAGACGTTAATTTTCTTAACTATTTTAAGCTTCTCATGTGGTGACATATTTAGAAACTTATTACAAAAGTACAATCCGTGTGTTTCTTTGCACAATGGACAAATTCTTGCTTTTGTCGAGTTGCTTTTATACGACTCGGTTAATTGACCTCCTTTATGTGCGGGCAAAGATTGTTTTGTATAATTATTAAATTTAGCGAATTTAGAATTCTGTGAATTGTTTTGAAAATGATTTGATGATTTAGGATTTTCTTGCTTTTTACGTGAAGATTCTAATGTTGTGAAACGAATTTCTAAGAAATTTAAAAAGTCTTCTAGTGATGGCAAGTCCCTGGGGTTCTTCAAAGATTCTAAGTAATGATTGTGAGATTCTATATCCACCTTTTGTAACAAAATATGCACTATCAATGGGTCCCAGCTGCTTGTGTCTACTCCGAGCTTTTTGATGGCATTCAAACACTCGAGAGTAGTGTCGTGAATTTTCTTGATATGGGTTACCGAAGCCTGTTGACTTGTCGGCAAGTTAAGCAAGGTATTGGCGTGTGTTGTAAAAATCAACCTTATATTGTTGTAACGATTGTTTAGTATTTCCCATGCTATGGAGTAATTTTCAGTGCTTATTTGTAAATGTTGCACCAAACGCTCCGCTTCTCCTTTCAACTTCCCTTTCAAAAATTGCATCTTTTGAGCATTCGAAATTAGCATGTTATTGTGGATGGCTTCAACAAACAGGTCTTTGAATGATGTCCATTGATTGTAGTTACCACTAAAGTTGGGAATTTCCATTTTTGGGGTCCATTTTTCCTTGTGTGATACAGACCACAGCTTTGAGTTAATAGCTTTCTTAATCTGATTATATGTTGTTTCATGTTTTGTAAAAGAACGCTCATATGTTTCATCCATACCTTCCAGCTCGCTGTCTAGTTCCAAATGTAAAGTATCTATTATTGACCACCGAGACTGTAAAGTACGTAGCGCGTCTTCCAGCTCCCACTTCTGGGAGATGATATCAGGATCAATTCCTGATACCGTGCGAACGAACGCTCGGAAGTTACTAGCTTGTCGTTTAAGCATGTCATCAAGTTTGCTAGATGATCCTCTGGAAACCTGCTTGGCAGCCGGTGTTTGCGACGTGTCCTCTTGATCGGACCCTTGTTCTGCTTGTTCAGAACCACGCAGTTGCCCAGTCTCCACCTGTTGAGACTCCTGTTTTTGCGTCCCAGAGATCGTAGGTGTACCTACCGTTGCCCCCTTGATGTAAACTTGATACTGTTCATTAATAAGTGCCTTTGTTGATTTGTACACATTATTAGCTTTTGCAAACTCACTATTGATAAAATACGGATGAGCCCTGCTCTCCTCCGTCTTGATACGGTCATGATTATATTGATAATCCGTCCAATAAGCCTCGAGCGTCTCCAGACGCCTCTTGAAATAATCTTTTGAAGACTTACGGTCGGCGGAATCTTTCTTCAAGTTGGTGGCTATCTTATCCATAGCCCCATACAGCTCCTGCTGATTCTCGATGATAACTTCCATGTTGGTTTTGATTGAGAGATAGAAAATGAAACGATCTTACTTGTTAGCTCGTTGATCTTCTGCTTACTCCTCTCTCCTCACTGCAATCCTGATATCTGCACACTGATTGTTAGTAACACTTGATAGCTCTAATGCTCACTGTACTTGATAGACACTAGTATGGCATACGCGGTTAAAGTTCACACTATCCGTGGTTATTACGACGCGTAGGACCAATTAGATGCTCGAAGGACCATTTAGATGTACGGTGTCTTGTTAACCGTACAACTAGGTTGTTAAAATGATAATACTTTTGTTATGGCAATAAAGATATATTGTCTAACTGTTAATGAGTGAGCTGTATTACACTAATATATTGATGATGGTAATGATGGCGAGAACGCGTGCCCTTGTTGGCTGAATGCGGACTAACTCATTTGCTAATAATTTGCGATAAATTAAATAACATAAATGATTGCAACTGGGTCGCACGCGCAGCGCCTTTCTGCTGACCCAGGAAGATGCACGGTCGCTTGTACCGTACACTATGACCTTTTATAAATATGTTTTTTTCAGATTTTCACACGACATAAAGCTTCGTTTTGAGAGGGATATACTTATACAAACCTAATAAGGTTTTATTCATTTGAAAAAAAATAAGAAAAAGATACTCATGTACTGTAATATGGATTTATTTTTCAAAATCTAAATTAAACATCATATAAATAGATCCTTAAAATTTCAACAGTGAAAATATCTCGATAAATTTTAGCATCCTGTGATGATTTTGGTTTTTAGACGTTTATGGATAAACTACTAATCCGATTTCGATTAGTACCTACTCGTAGTAGAGATCTTACAAAGTAATCGCTGTAAATTTATTAAAAAATAATAACAATAATCATCGGCTACTTATGTAATGTATGATTCAAATTGAGAACTTCTTCAATTTTTAAAGTCGGTTTAAAATACAATAGTAGTAAATAGTACTTAGTATCTATACCTTTAGATTTGTTAGAGCCAATTATGTGTCTTAATGTGTACCTGTCTTACCTGTAACCTAGATACTTACAAAGTCGGTTAGTAACTAATTTGCCAGTCCATGCATAGATCGAAAGGATTGAATTTACCATTTAAATTATTGCAACCGTCTCTGCACCATTTGCCAACGTTCGCCTGGATCGCGTAAAATACATTTTGTGACGAAACCGACAGACGCTCATTTACTTATGCACGACATAACGTAGTATTTCTTAAATTATCTCTCATGTCTCATCTTAGGCTGCAAATTATCATTGGTCTATTTGGATCAAGTTACGCTATTCCGAAACACACTGCGTCGAAACTCAATATATCGAAGACTAGCTGACCCGTGCCCGCTTCGCTGTGCGTAAGACATTTCTAATACCATCGTTGACTTTTTTGTAGACGTTTTTAAGGTGTACAATACTGTAGTACATTATTTTGATATATCTCGTGGGGTTCAGCCAGCATTTGCAATGTAAGCGCAATAAAATGTGTTTATTTACGACATCACATTAGAAACCTCTAAAATTATCAGTGTTTCTCTACTATATTATGCATGTATTATACATATAAACCTTCCTCTTGAATTACTCTATTTATTAAAAAAAAACCGCATCAAAATCCGTTGTGTAGTTTTAAAGATATAAGCAAACATACATACAGACATACAGACGCGGGAAGCGGAAAGCGACTTTGCTTTATACTATGTAGTGATGATTCTAAATTGAATATTGTTCAACACGTCGAAGGTAACATCCTTTAGTTTCTAAAAACATATTTCATAGATTGTTATTATGCTGATGCTATAGTTTTTAAAAAGTCCGGTAAATATAAAGAGATACTAGAGAAAAAACCTTAGATTATGCATTATGTAACCCGCTTCGCTAGCCATTGTCGTTCACCATTCTATTGGTGGTATTCAGCCATTATATTGGACCTCGTTCAGACGAGTTTATTGCAAATAGAGCTATAAAAATGTATTGCCAAAGTTTCCCATACCACATTCTGCATCTCATAATATAAAACATAGGCACGCCTATCTCCGGATTAAAAATCATGACATTATAAGTCAATAGTTGACCTATCCTCTTTCCTGACAATGGTGGAAGGGACTGCTCAAACTATGCATGAAAAGTAAGGTTACCTACAGTATTTCCATATGTAAATAATTTTCTGAACGGAAATTTAAAACTCATTGTATGAATATTTGTATCCTTTTTCCTTCCGTATGAAATTAATTTGAAGGATTTTATACGAATTAATACATAATTTTGATTTATTTATGTAAACAAGTACAATACTGTCATTCTTTCGTGAAGACAAGTTTTCACGGTAGTTGTAATTTATAAATTCTCTCCTGTAATGCGTTATTCTTTTCTTCTTTTATTATTTTCAGATCATTTCGGAGTTTTGTTGTTTTCACTTCTACGGCGGCATTTTGAGTGGCAGTCCTTTCATCATATTCTTATGGGATTGTATTTTGGTCTAGAATTATATCATGTGACCCTGATTCTGAACCAAATTGGAAATACTGCAGGCAACACTCCCATGTCATTGTCATTTCAGCTTACTAATGATATTTAATTGTGCAGGGGGAGCGGCGCGGTTCAACTGTAAAGGGAGAATTCTAGGCGCATACTACGCTGACGCCAAGTCAGGCTGCAAAGCATTCCACGTGTGTGTTCGCGTGGCTGGTGGAGGAATCCGAGACTTCAGGTTTGTACACCGGTTTCTATTCTGCAGCTAATGACGAGGTTATCGTCTAACAGAACTGGCAATCGAAGGCACCTTCAATTTGTTTTGACAGTGACATAATGAGAATTTGACAGATGATAAACACGATTTCCAGTTCAGTTACATAAGTAGCAGGTTGAGGTATGGTGGCTTTGAAAGGGGACTATTTGCGAATAACTTTCTTGTATCAGATTCTAATAAATCAATTTTATTTTTCGTTAAATCAGAAAAGGATTTTATGATATATCCCAACTGGTGTCTTGAATTTTTTTCATGTTACGAGCCTGTAAGCTTCCGAACTTCGTATTATTCAACGTAATTTCAAAATGTCCTGATTATTATGCCTTTGACGCGTTATTTCCAGGTTCTTCTGTCCTCCTGGGACTCTGTTCCACCAGGAGGCGCAGACATGCACTGACTGGGGTGATGACGACCCGCTTGCCTGCCCCGCAGACCTATACGACGGTTTGTTTGATCTCTACAAGATCGGATCTGGTGAGCGCTTTGCTACTAACACGCGCACGCTGAATGGAGTCCACGCTGTGAAATGCCACTAAAGGCTTTAGGTAGTCACCATTTTGCCATGCAAAAACTCCTCTCATGGCGTCGACTCCACGATGCCAACCTACTAACTGCAGATATAAAAAGGCTTTTAGGTATGCTCTAATTACCACAAAGTTAAGTTATAATAATTGTCGAGAGAAGAAACGGCTGATTTATAATTATAAAAAAAAGAAATATTTAAAATTTAAATGAAAATACTGACATGTATATATTTTTAACTACCTAAAGCTCAACCTGCTCTTGAATCTAACTCCATGGATAAACGATAGTATCGCTGTGTAGTAGAGTAAATAGAAAGATAGTTTAGAGGTTTTTGTATCTCAATATTCTTATACCAATACTTATCTGATTACCGTTCTGATTGTAGGCAGCACCAACAATTAACATTAACTAATGAGTGTTCTATGAATGAAACATAATACCAGTATCTGTTTCAAGATATCAAATTCAATAGAACAATTGGGAAATTCATTGTGGTGATCGCCGCACGTTGTAAATAGTAGCTAACTATCGTTTCTGATGAAAGCAATCCAATTAATTCATACGTTACATTACGGAATGTTTAAAAGGTTAGTTGATGCGATTGAGAACGGATTACATAAATGCTAAGCTTGGCCTCTTTGCTTGCGACGCTTAGTATGATCATGATTGCAGAATATTCTTCAGACCATTTTACAGATAGATACAGCGTTTTTCACCAAATATGTAGAATACCTAATGTAAAAATATTTCATTATTTGTTGGAGACTGTGGGCATTTTTTGGAATAACCCACTGTAATGACCTCTCTATGCCTTGATCACACGTACCGAGGAAAAGACAGGGCGCTGCTCGGCCGAGCACTCGGTGTTTATACGTACCTACTGAGTACTCGGCCACTAGGAGCACTGTCTCGTCCGTTTACTCGGTACGTGTGATCGAGGCATAACATCGAGTGCTTGGCCGAGCGTACTGTTTCACCCGTTTGCTCGGTACGTGTGATCAAGGCATTATAGTTTAAGAAAGTAAGTAAGTCAATTAAAATTTATCTGCAGGTTTTGACACCAAGAAGGCCTCAATTGGGAATCGCGAGGAAGAACCAGAGTTCGGTCTGCAACGCGCCGAGACCGGTGACCGACGTCTTTCAACAGCCCAAAACAATAATGCTAACGCACAAAGCAATGACCTTCGCGCTGCGCATTCTTCGGACTTCTTCAGCGGTCAGAGAGACCGCGGCCGGGACGAGCCGGCTCAACAACAGGCACAGACTGCGCGTACGGCACCGCCTCCCCCGCCTCGTCAGTCCTTCCGCCGAGCTACCACTCCCCACGCCCCACCCGCCACCACCCAGCAACCTACCACGCTTCCTCCCTCACAACCCACATACCAACCTCAATACGAAGTATCCAAACGTAAACTAATCAGAAAACGCCCGGTTCATGTATCCTCTCCAGCACCCCAATCCACTTTCGCACAAACCTCACAGTTTCAAGAACAGACTCAGCAATTCCAAGAGCCCCAACAGCAAAACCAAAACTACAACCGGCGCCCTACCTTTTCACAGAACAAACAACCACCCACTACCACTCCCTATGTTCCTCCCCAGTACAAGGAATACAAAGATGAGTACGTAGAAGTCAGTAGAGTAACTCCCAAACCCAATAGGTACTACCCAGCAAACCCGACTCCTCTACCCGCCTCACATGCCACATCACCAGCTCAATTTAACAACAACAAGAAGAATGGTTTGACAGAATTGTACAATTATGAGGCACAATCGACACCTGGTCTAAGTACTAATCAGGACAAACCTTTCAAAGTTAGGAATAGCTTTAGTGTCACAGATTATCCAAAAGAAGACTTTGCTCGCCTAAGGCCAAGCAATAAGATCAATAACAACTTCAACAGCGACAACAATAACTTTAACAACAAAAACAATAACAACTTCAACAATGACAACAATAACTTTAATAATAAGAAAAATAACAACTATAACAATTTCAATGATGCTAACAGACCCGCTCCCACGACCACGGTAGATAACAACAGCGCTGCCCGCACCACCACCAATACGCCTTCGTACAAAAACTACAACAGTGTCTCCTACGAACCAGAGAAGAACAACGCTATTCAATTTTCCAAACAGAGTTATAATAGTCCCACGACGATCCCCACAACAACTACCTATTATACCACCTACAGACCCGAGCCTCCGCATAACCTGAACACGGTAGCGTACGACACCAACAACGGGTTCCACTCACAGTCTAACTTTGCTGAACCGAGCGACGAAGACGATGGCCAGTACCGTCTCCCCCAAGGCGAGGACGATGGCCAGTATCGACCCGAACTCTATAACGATCGGGAACTGCTGTCAGGCGCTCACTCTCTCAACATAGCAGCTAGTGGGAACAGGCTGCCCGAAGATCAGAAACAAAAATCATATTCGAAGATAAAAGCGCCTGCGAAGTTCGTATCTCAGACCGCTGCCCCCCGTCCGTTCCGCCCCGCTCCTACCCCGTCTGCCGCCCCTCAGACCACACGCGCTCCCGAACCCACCTACACCACGACGGTAGTCCCGCAGACTCAGCGAAATTTTGACCTGTTCCAAACTTACACTACAACTTCGCGGCCGACGGATTATACTGGAGGCGCGCCGGACTTTGTTCCTATCAACAACGCACCGGTAAGCAGGCCCACCACCACAGCTCCAAGAGCCCCTGAGACGCGGCCGCCGCGGCCTCAGACTCGCCCCGCGCAAGCACCTACCTTCCCCCCTAACCCACCCCCCCGGCCCTCTACCCAATCCCCGAACTTCTCCAAGCCAGTCAACAAGAAGGAGGATAACAGTTACGACTACGCGTACTACGACTCGGACCCCGGTTTCTCCGAGTACGACCAAATAGAAGAGTTCGGAAGAACTAAGAAAAGAGCGTAATCGTTAGGTCACAACATTTTTTTTATTCACTGCCATTAAATTAGTCGCCTCTTTAGATAGGGACACGAGAACAGTAAAGTGCAACTTAAAAAGATAAATTTACTATTAGCTTGATGATCACAAATGAACTTACCTAAATAAAATTTAAATATGTATTTATCATTACCATTATCAATTTGGATGTCTTGATCTAAAGAGGCTTATCCGTAGTTACCCTAAATTATTTTGTGATATTATTAATGGTTTATTTTCTATCTACTTATTGGTTGAGATAGATTTTATTTATTATGTAAGTAAATATAATGGCATGCAAGATAAAGATTAGAGCAACCGTACCTACATCAAATCAATGAGCAATTTATGATCATAGATATTTGCCATAATCAGATTGTCTACGGAAAACAGTATGTATATGCGAAAGTATGTTTGTTGGTTTGTGCTTTATTCCGCGTGAAGCCGCAGACAGATGCTAGTAGGCTATAAGTAAATGAGGATAGATTGTAAAATATTGCTTTGTAAATAAAGTTTACTTAAAACAATGTCTCGTGTATTTGTATCACTTCCCAAAACTTGTGAGAATTGACAGAGGAAATAAAATTTCAAGACAATTGAAATAAAATTATCAGTAAAAGTAGCACACTAGGTTCTAGTCTAGACAAACAAAGGCAAAAGACCAGAACGTTCATTATTTGAGTAGGTATTTGTATTGATGCAACCAGATAGCTGTTCTAGGTTGTTTGCCCAAATTTTGGAGCAGTTAGCATTCCATACGTGATGTGATACTAGGTGGTACCTCACTATGTTTTCCTTTATCGATTTGAGCACGTTTAAGAGGATTTTCCATTTAAATTTCAAGTACAGCAAGCTAAGAGCTACAAATATTGCAAATTTGGTTGTAGCACAGCCTTAATGCGCATGTTTTTGGGAACGGGAAAATTCATTGATAATCGAACCCAACCGTGCATCAATGGATTTTACAACCTACAGATTGGCAGGTAGCGCACTCTGTTCGCTGCCACTAGAAAATATTCATGAATTATTTGGAGGCTCTACTCAGGGAGAAAGGCTTTGGGTAGGCTTTATGTAAGTAGTAAACACACCGGTAGATGTCGTTACGTGTTGGATGGACAGGGCGGGCTCTTACATTTTAATAAATACTTATTATTAATTAAGTATAATTAAAATTGTTATAACTACTAATAACTCATGATGTTTTCTTTCACCGTTATGAGCACGTGTTTTGCACATAACATTTTTCGACAAAAAATCCATCGATGCACGCCGGGATTTGAACCGACCGATTTGGAGGTCGTGCTTTAGATTAAAAGACGAGGTATGTGTGTATGTAGGTGATGCATCTGGGTTAACTGACTGAAAATTAACTGACTGTTCTAGCAAAATAAGTAGGTACACAGAGTAGGTAGAAAGAACATATAAAAATACATAGATTTAACATTTATTATCTCTTTTAATAAAATCCACAATTTGTATTGCTAATATTTTATTAACAAATAAGTAGATGGTAAATACTTATGATAATTGGAAGTCAAATTATTTGTAGTACCTTCTCACACCAATGCATGATTGATTAGTTATCATTGGCGGGAATTGGGTTGACATTCAATCAAGTAAAATACAGAGTAGGTATTTCATTATTGACTAATTATATTGAAATACAGATTGTACAAAAAAAATACCTATCTTTATTTAAAAAAAATATCGAATTTGTTTGTAGCTTTTAAGCTTTAAATATGATTCTTTAAAATGAGCTTTGTCAATACAGTACCTATACAGTAAACATTGAAAATGAATTAATCTGTGTTTGTGATGTCAAAATCAGTACCTATACTACCTACCTACCTAATAATTTGGAAAACTAATTTACATTGACTCAATATCAACCCCTATCGGTTTGTACAGTTAGGGTGCTTTCAGATTAGACGCGGGCATCATTAATTCATTCATGAGATATACCTACAATATGTTGTTGTAGCAGCTCTGTGGAAATTCCTCGAGCTTCTAATCTGAAGGCGCCCTTATAGAATATAGGGTGTATTTAATTAATAAATCGATAAAGTTGAAGAAGATATGGCCTGGACATCCAGATTTTATGTGTGGGAGTTTGCTTAATAAACCCGGTGTATATATTAGATACCTAGATACTATCAAATAATTATTGAATATGCGCAGAGTAGACAAAGAGAACAATGTAAGCATTTTTCGTTTTGGTTTGTTTATTTTACATAAAAAAATATAAAATCCCCAAAGGCAGTCAGTCTGGTAAAATATCTAGGTAGTAGTGTTAAATTGTACTTGAATCATAGATAGATTCATTATACTCATTCTATTTTAATAGTTACAAGCAGAAATAATATTTAAATCACTCGATTTTTCGTTAGATTAAATATTTAGAAAACTAAGGCTCGAAGCGAAACTATTCCATTCACGTCAATAGGGGTTATTCATCTGTATTATTTATAAACGAGTTATAGCGTCAATATACAAAGTTTAGTTTAATTTCTCTAGAAAACCGGTAGAATAATTAAACTGGTCTTTCAAACGGATATGATTTACTGTAAAATTTACCGGTTTAAACCAATGCTGCTCTTTTGACATTCGGTTATTTGCGACCGCCCTAGCAGGTCGCAAACAGGGGTATGTACAATAAACTTTAAAAACTTCTAGAATTAACCTAGAATTATAAGCATAAATAGTACGAACAAAATACCCCAAAACAGTAACTAAATCGTACCAAGTTACTAAACTATCCATTATTACTTTACTAATTAAAAGTCAGAATCAGTTGTCTGTTACATGTGTATACCAGTGTGTAAATGAGTTCTAGGTCAAAATTTGTCTCTATCCTAATACAACCACCCAAATAAATAAGTACCTCCCTTGTACAATGGATCGCACATAAAACTATTTAAATCTATTATCACTACATAACTAAATCATAATCTAACAATAATTGAGCATTTCCGTCGTTTGTGAAACGGCTTTATCAAATTATTGAGCATCTAATTACTAACAGACAAGCAGTTTTAAGACATATATCTCCGGGCACCAGTGGCCTGAGCACTAACCACTGTCGTAGCAAAATGACAAAACGAACACTTATCACCATACAATAACCCTCGTATTCAAGAACGACACTATGAGAACACGCACCCACAGTGGACGAAATCTTTTTTCATAAACATCACTTTATGTGTTGAGCGGCACTATGGCGCACTCTACCGTGTGCCTTAAGAGCTCAACTTTTGCTAGAGGCACACGACAATGTGCCTTTAGTCACACTATGCAGTGTCGCACAACACATAAAGTGATTTTTATGAAAAAAGATTTCGTCCACTGTGGGTGCGTGTTCTCATAGTGTCGTTCTTGAATACGAGGGTAAGTGTTATAAGTGTTAGTTTTAACATTTGTCAACATCGCCACAGCTCGAGCCATACCAATTATTCTGTGAAACTCAACACTGCAACACACACTATTAGTTACAGCATTGCCTCGCCTAGTGATACTCTAGTGTGATCTGCTAGTGAACGGCATTTGTTTCGGAGCGAGACGCTGCCGAGCTGATACATCTGCGAACCTTCCTGCGAGTTGACGGTATCCCGGTAGATTTTAATTAAAGCAGATCTCTCTCAGAAATAAGTGACAGTTTGGCAAACTTTCACGAAATATAGACTTAGACATTGAAGTCGTTGGCGAAAACGTCATTTTATTGTGATGCACATAGTGTTCACTTTAGTTTGTCGCACATTCACTAAAATCACTGCGTTGCGACGGCGCCAGCCACCCTTTGCCGCACGTCGCTGAGGGCGGAACCGTTGCTGAAACCGTTCAGTAAAGGCAGCTTCATGCCCTCTGATTTTTCTGCTTCGTCTTCCACCTTTGCTTTGGCTCTCGCCATCTGAAACGCAAATTTCATTGTCATTTCTTCTTGAGATCTGAGAATATGTCTAGTGTACTTGAGGATTACAGTCGTGATCCTATTTCATTTTATTTATTCTCCTAAGAAGTAAATGCCTTATACAAATTCTTGGTGGGCATTTCGGTAATTATTCATTTATTTTTGCATTAGTAACAATCGAGTACCTACCTACAGATCGTCTACCAGAAACTAGACTAGGTATGTCAGACTACATTTAAGGTTAAATGTACCTAAAACAAGTCTCAAGCCTCACAGTTTAGATGGTAGTAGGTTTTTCTTCTAAGCTGTAGGTTATGGGTTTTACCTACTTAGAACAAGCATTTGTGTGATGAATATAAAAGTTTGCTATATCTGAGTGTTAAAATGTACCTATTACATTTTTTTGGATAGATTGAGTAGATAGAATACCGTTCAAAACTAAATTATGTCAACCATTCAAAATGGAGACAGATAAACAGCTGAAAACTACTCTTCAAGGTAGCAAGTAACATTTGTAGAGTTTGTTAGTCCTAAGATTTTAAAAAGCAATCTTGGTGCGTAATTTCAAATAAATGCCGTAGGTCTTTGAATATGCCGTGATAATGATTTAGCTCACCTTGCCCTTCCTACGGTAGGCTTGCTTGTAAAAGTCTGAGAATAGGTAGTAGAAGAGTACAGCATGCATCCCAATCCACCAGACAAAGGCGCGCGGGTAATCGCAGTCTTGGAACAACAGCTGGAAGGCGTGCACGAACACTAGCACAAACTGGACCTGAAAGTTTTAAACGTTTCTTGATTATTATATTTAGATATTATATTCGAAAACTCAAGAGACTCAAATGTGCCTAATGCTTTGACGTGCCTCTGACCCTTAGACATCTTTGATGATCTGATGTCTACAGTACTTGGGGATTACAGTCGTGATCCTATGTTATTTTAAAAAAAGCTTTTTATTCTAACTTACCATTTGCAGTGCCGTCAAGTACCTCTTCCACCAAAGGTACTTCTGGATCTTGGGCCCAAGAGCAGCCAGCAGGTAGTACGAGTACATGACGATGTGCACGAATGTGTTTAGCATACCGAAGAATGTCGAGTGGCCGCCTGCGAAAAAAAACAGATATTGTTTAATTTTATACAGTAAAATCTAAAGATGCTCCTCTAAGGAATAAACATTATTTAATTGATCCTAATTCTAATAATATTATAAATGCGAAATTTTGTGATAAAGCTGCTATGTTTGTTCCCTAATCAAATATAAACGACAAAACGGATTTAAGGTGAAATTTGCTGTAGTATGTAGATAAAAAACAGAATAAATAAAGGGGGAACTTTTAATCCGAAAAACAACCCCTAAATGATAAAAGAACACAAAAAGGATGATTTTGGTATAGATGGCATTGGTGTGCAACAAATCTGACATCACAGACTAAAAACATTTAGTCGTCACAGCAACGCAGTTTTGATAATGAATGATAACTACGCATTCTACCAAAATTCGTTATTTATATTATCAGTACAAGGTTTGTAGGGAAAAAATTTGAAGCAGCCTGAAACTGCTTTTTCCTATGTGATTATTACAAAAAAAAATTGACGGAACAACGTTTGTCACGGGTCGGCTAGTTATTTATAAAATAGGTTGGTAATAAGAGTGATGTTGAAGACTGTATGTTTGCGAGTAGACTATGTTGTTTACTCAATCACGCTGTATAAATTGGATATAGTTCGTTAGACGTGTCTCTGACTACTCCTTTAGACATCTTCAATAGATCTAAGCGCCTTGAGATCTGAGAGTATGTCTACCGTATTTGGGGATTGCAGTCGTAATCCTATTTATTTATATTTATTATTATAGTTCGTGAACTGCAATAATAGCTTATGCTACATGCTACTTGCAGATGCCACGTGAGCTAAGCCGTGGGCGGAAGCCGGTAATTAAATAACTCCACCATCTGTCCAAACAAAGCAAGCGGTAATTAAGATTTCTTTGTTTTTCTAGAAAATTTAATTCTCGAGATCGAGAGAGTCTACAGTCTACACCATTAGTCATCCGTAAAGCGAAAACAAATATTAGGATCAAACATGGTATTCTCATACATAGGTGAAGATTACTTACTTAAATATGTAGGTACTTAGTACCTACGTGGAATCATGTTTATAGATATTTAATGGACTTTAAACTTTCATCTTATATGGATGTGTATGTGTAAGGTACCTATAAGAATAGTTCAAAGTTTTTATTTATTTAAGTACTGCTAATACTGATATTTACGTCATAAACTAAAAAAACCTAATAGTAGGTAAATATTATTATAGTAGGTAAATATTTGATAATTACCTTTTAAAAACTATAAAGAAAACCGACGAAAATGTTTTGACCAATTGAAAAGCCAAAAAACAATATTCGTTTTTTTTAGTTTTATGACGTAAATATCAATATTAGCAGTAAATAAATAAAAACTTTGAACTATTCTACATACAATATAAAAAATCATCCAAATTGGATCACCAGGAAAAATAAAGAGGTATGCGCGGTCATACAAAAAAAATATAATACGTGTCGAATTGAGAACCTCCTTTTTTGAATCGGTTAAAAATGGTATACATTCCGGACGGATTCCACTGAAAAATCTCGTAACGACACCACTCAGTTGTAGATACCGATAGGGAGATATGGATGAGATAGGGGTCATACATTTAGTAACTGCACTGAAGGACACCTAAATTAGGAATGACTTGGTAAAAGTAAAAGTAGGAGAGTAAAGTGAGTCGGTATTTTCCCGGTCGGTATTTTATTATTTTCATGCCCTTGATCTTTCGGACATTATATTGTTGTTGACTTTGTGACTTTACCGGTTTCATTGAGGTAGGTAATTGGTAAATTTAGATGATTATATATTCGTGACGGATATCCGTAAAGATAATACAATATATTTATCTACACTAGAATAATTATAAGCAGGTATGTGATCTACACTACTAGGCATCAAAGCGGTAAAGTTTGTATTTTTGTTTGTAATGGATTAAATAAAAAAATTAATAGATCAATTTTAAAAATTCTTTCACCCATCAAAAGCTACATTATCAGCAAGTAGTACAGAGGCCATAGTTTTTTTTTTAAATTAGAGATACTACTAAAATTATAATGTAACCTATGGTGGTATGTATGGTATCAAAACTTTGAGTAGAATCTTCATTAGGAGCGTGCGTAGTCGGAGTAGGCAGAAAGTCTAGTAGGAACAATTTTTTTGAAAAAGTAAAAATTAAACCTTTTTAATAGATCACGAACTGTCTTGTGGTTAAGATCGTCTTTGAATATTGATAATTTGCGTTATGATTATAAGTAGGTACATAAATAACCATAACTAATATCACATCAGTGTTCGCATAGATTAAAATACACACTGAATAATATTAACAAATGTTTGTGTTTTTTAATTGGTCAATATTATGGTTTATAATTCCACGGCGGAGCAAATCTATTTTTAGCCGAATACAAAACACGTTCTCAATTTGTTTTTTTTTATACGCATAAGTGTGTAGGTAGTTTACTATGTAGGTGTACTTAAATGTTTTTTTTTCAGTTTATCGAGTTAACAGAATTGCTAATACATATTAGGTTTAAATCTACAATTAGTTACCTATTATTGATTTCATATAGGTACCTACTAGATACAAAATATATTTTAGGGTTAACATTGTGGTATAGAACCCAAAAGCTGCGACTAGATTGCGCGCAGTACGTAATATCATCCATAATTTATGATAATTCACGAAAAAAAAACGAATCAAACTACAAAACAAATAATAAATAGTTTATTCATTTAAATAAACTTCTTAAGAAGGAGGAAGTTATGATTTTCTTAATTTTTTGTCACTTAGTCAACGCCAAGTTTTTAAATTTACTGCTTTAGTGAGTTTCAAAACTCTGTTTAATACGTAAATCGCCAATTTTTTACATATCCTAATTAGTTGAAGACTGACAATCACTACATAGTATAAAGCAAAGTCGCTTTCCGCTTCCCGCGTCTGTATGTATGTTTGCTTATATCTTTAAAACTACACAACGGATTTTGATGCGGTTTTTTTAAATAGATAGAGTGATTCAGGAGGAAGGTTTATATGTATAATAACATATAAATACATTATGCTAATTTGGCCGTGTTGGCCGAGTGGGAGGTACCTCGACTTTCAATCTGAAGGTCATGGGTTTGTTCGAATCCCGGCGTGCATCAATGGATTTTTACGTTCGAATAATTTATATGCGCATCAAAACGGTAAACATCGTGAGGAAACCAGTTAGTATTTCTTATAAGCGGCGATGGGTTTGCAACCAGTCACGTATGGCATGCTAACTACTGCAAAATGTGGGCATGTGCCAAATATAATGTTTGGACGTGCCTCTGACTATCCCCACTACACATCTTCAAAGAATCTGAGCGTCTGGAGATCTGAGAGGATGTCTTATCAAGTACAGTACTTGGGGATTACAGTAGTAATCCTAGTTTTTTTTTTATTTGTACTTTAGTGTGAGCGGAACAAGACCATTTAATTTTTTAGTGCCAACAAAATGATTTATCACACGGAATTGTAATCTCAATGTCACTTATAGAGGTAGGTACCTACTTCAATCAAAAAACCATTATTACGTAGGTACTACCTAGTACCTACTAACGATTTGATGGTTGTCTGTAGCAGAGGCAGTGTGTTGGTTGGTGATTGTCTCATTATACAGTTCGTTATGTAGTTTACTCGTTCGTTGTATAGTTTACTCATTATATAGTTCGTTGTTCAAGTAAATTCAATTAAAATTAAGTGGTTTTTAATGTAAATAATGTATAACAAAATACGAATAAGTTAGTTACAAAAAATCCCATAAGTTTAGTAATACGCAAAACATAATTGGATGCCTAAATAATGACTGTGTTGGCCTTGCTTAATGTCCTGTAACATAGTAAAAAAAATAGAATATTGGAATACGCACACACACACACGCACATACACACTTGGAATAGTGTGAATGATTCTTTAATAGGATATATTATATTAGTATTGTCTAAATTTGAAAGCTCAATGATCGATTTTTACGCAATAAGCCTGCAGAAAAAAAAACACATTTATTTGTCCCACGACAAGCACAACACTTTATAAATAAGCACCACAGATAGCACATTGTGCTATGTGAAGGCAAATAGGTCCCCGTCTCAGCATTAATCCGTCTCCCGGAGGAGCAAAATGTGCCGCATCTGTCTCTAGGAGGAGAGGAGGGATAGCTGAGTGCCTAAGTAATGGGGTACCTAAGGTAAATTAAAAACCGGCCAAGTGCGAGTCGGACTCGCGCACGAAGGGTTCCGCACCATTATCTATAAATAACGGCAAAAAAATCGCGTTTGTTGTATGGGAGCCCCCATTAAATATTGATTTTATTCTGTTTTTAGTATACAGAAATACATAATCTGTGAAAATTTCAACTATCACGGTTCATGAGATACAGCCCTGTGACAGACAGACAGACGGACAGCGAAGTCTTAGTAATAGGGCCCCGTTTTTACCCTTTGGGTACGGAACCCTAAAAACGGCCCTGGTGTCTGATGGGTGTTACCAGATTTCAATGAATTCCGTACTAACCTGGTGTGAATTTGACTCCGAACCACACGGACATCGGCATGATTCCGTGATGAATGACGTGGAGTTTCGATACATGATCATTTTTCTTGCGCAATACGAAGAAGATCTGAAATAATAATTTTGTTATATTAGGTAAGTAAATAATTCATGCTACTGCAAAACGTGGGCTTATTACCATGTGTCTGATTTGTTTTACCTCTGACTTCCTAAAGGGTAAATAGTTCACCCTTTAGAGTTTATAATATATAACAAGCTTTCTTGTTTTTTGATCCGCTGACTAATCAAATCTAATTAACAAACGATTATAAGGTTTGGCGTGATAGGTATTTCCTAGCCTGACCACCTTGACCAGTTACGGGTTCATTTAAATGACGTTTTAGGACTAGCACATATCTGAGAATTCGTGCGCAAGACAAATCCCCATATTCTCTACCTTGACTTAAACTCTTTCGAGGCCCTCGAACTTTTTCTCGAAAAGTACCTCGTGTTTGGTATCTAAAATCGATATTATGTAGGTTCCTCAATTACGTAATTGAATGTTTATTTGTAACGGATACTAAAAAATGCGGCCAAGTGCGAGTCGGACTCGCGCACGAAGAATTCCGTACCAATCTATAAAAAACGCCAAAAAAACATAGGAGCCCCACTTAAATTTTTGGTATTTGTTGTTATAGCGGCAACAAAAATAAATAATCTGTGAAAATTTCAACTATCTAGCTATCACGGTTCATGAGATACAGCCCTATGACAGATAGACGGACAGACGGACAGCGAAGTCTTAGTAATAGGGTCCCATTTTACACCTTGGATACGGAACCCTAAAAACTACGGGACCAAAAGCTACATTATCAGCGAGTAACATTATATGCTATATTTTATTTTATTTGGCCCTTTTTTACCAAAGATTATTAATCCGTGACAAAACAAAGTTTTTAAAAACAAATTACTTTTTTAATTTAATACTTACAGTATCGAAGAACTCTGTGAACTTGGAGAAGTAGTACCACCAACATCCGTGTACTGTCTGCAAAGGAAACATTGGCATGTCAAACAAAACAATTATAGGTAATCTATACATATAATAAAACTGTAGAAGAGTTCAATTCTGTACATTGAATAAAAACTAAAAAAAATACTCCTAGGGGCCTTTATACAAGTAACACAAGCCAAAAAAAAAACATTTTGAAATTTTTGTCTGTCTGTCTGTCTGTTTTTCATGTATTTTTGTCTGTCTGTCTGTCTGTTTTTCATGTCCGGCTTTCATGCAAAAACTACTGAACGGATTTTGATGAAACTTTCTTTGTTATGTAGCTATGATGTGAAACTATCTGTCTCCCAGCGAAGCGGGCACGGGTCAGCTACTAGTACACATTAAAGATACTGAGAAAACGCAAATACAGTTTAGTAGACCTCAGTGCTTGTTAACCATTAGTTCTTTGTTTATATTTACAATGTCTAAGATAATGTAAGCTTTATAATATTAACAACTTTCAGGTATCTGTCCCATCGACGACGATTAGCGAGAAGCAAGTAGAGCTAGAGCTAGAAACTAGGAAAGAGTTGGCGAGTAACGAAAAGCGAGTGTTCAGTTCGTGTACTTTGTAGCTGGGCGAGTTAAATTTGGGGGCACGGCAGTGCCCCCGCCAAGTCATATTATAGTCACACATTAATTAGATTTTAGTTAATGTGTGACTATAATAATAAAGAAATCGTAGTAAGGAACCTCAGACTTGGTACGACTTTGTCTAGATTTCATTACTTTTTAGAGATAAACAAGCACCTCCATCGAGACTTGGCTAGTTTTTTACAGAATGTTTTTGGTGGGATTATAATTTCTCGAATAGCTCTTGTCGCTGCGACAAACTAATGGGGTGAGAGCTGACTGTGCAAACAGTCAGCGATCAACTATTATTAAAGGAATTTAACTTTTTTATTTAATACAAGATTCATACCTATTGTACGTTTCTTGAGCGAGAAAATAATCGATAGCTAGTCGCTTTCTGTCAGCGGTGGGACAGATGCGTCAAGTTTTCGGTTTTGGGCATGTGCCTAATGTAATGTATGGACGTGCCTCTGACTACCTACCTACCCGTTTAGTCATCTTCGTATTATGGTGTGTGTAGCGGCGGTATTATAGTCCTGCTACTTAATTCTTTAATAACTTTATGAATATCACGAGGGTAGTAATAGTCGTGAGTGTATAGCATTATTATTTATATGTGAAAAATAAATAGTTCTGGGTCACTTATAAGCTATAAATATTGTTAATCTAGAAAATAATAATAATATTTTTAAAAATAAAGTATAAGTAAGTATTTACAAAAAAAAGTATATAAGTATTCTATCAGTTATCTGGTTCCCATAGTACAAGCTTTGCTTAGTTTGGGGCTAGATGGTGTTGTGTGTAAAGTCCGCCAATATTTATTTATTTAGTTATGTGTCATAACTAATCACGATGGTTTGAAAAATAATTAAATGTACATTCCAACATTAGTATTATATTGTTTCGTAAACTTACCTATCTTTACGAAAATTAATAAGTATACCACAATTAAAACGAGTTTCATACGCACAACCGACTTGTCCTATTTTTTTGAAACAACGCATTAAGTATAAAAAGTTAGGTATATAATTATGGGTATATATATATGGGTATCCATTTTGAAAAAGATAATTATATATATTTAGGGTTCATGAACACATTAACCTGTTCAGCTTTTATATTATGATGACTGAACAAGGTTTTTTATTTCAACGAAAAGTTGATTACTTCTGTTTTTTCTTAACAATAATAATAAAATAAAACCGGCCAAGTGCGAGTCGGACTCGCGCATGAAGGGTTCCGTACCATTATGTATAAAAAACGGCCAAAAAATCACGTTTGTTGTATGGGAGCCACCCTTAAATATTTATTTTATTCTGTTTTTAGTATGTGTTGTTATAGCAGCAACGTAAATACACCATTTGTGTAAATTTCAACTGTCTAGCTATCACTGTTCATGAGACAGCCCTGTGACAGACAGACGGACAGACGGACAGCGAAGTCTTAGTAATAGGGTCCCGTTTTTACCCTTTGGGTACGGAACCCTAAAAAATACATAATGATTACGACTGTAATCCCCAAGTACTGAAACCATACACTCAGATCTCTAAGCGCTTAGATCCTTGAAGATGTCTAAAGAGGATAGCCAAGCAGTAGTAGGCAGTTGCAGTAGTTAGCATTCCATACGTGACAGCCGTCACTTATAAGAATACTAACTGGTCCTTAAGAGGCTGCCAGTCGACGATTGCTCTTTTTCGGAACGAAAAAAGTAATACTTCTGAACAAGCCACATCTCCTATTTTTATAAGTACTTATATTACTTCAGGTTCCTACCTAGATTTCTATTAAGCTGAAAACATAATAGCAGAAACTTTTCACGATAAAAATATTATTTCAAAATGATACGTTTTAGAATTTATGATTGAAATATTTTATATACCTACTATTAAAATCAACTTGTGATTTATTGTTAAAGATAGGTAATATGTAGATCTAGATTTCTATTAGGATAGATTTTTGATAAGTAATTATACATAATTTATATCATTAATTTATTCGAAAAGCTAAGGCGGACCACGCGCGGACGTGTGTTTGTCATCATTGCAGCGGTCGGTAGGATTATTTATCGAAGTGATTAAAGATGGGTACATCTTTATTCACATATACTATCACTACATAGTATAAAGCAAAGTCGCTTTCCGCTTCCCGCGTCTGTATGTAATATGTATGTATGTTTGCTTATATCTTTAAAACTACACAACGGATTTTGATGCGGTTTTTTTTAATAGATAGAGTGATTCAGGAGGAAGGTTTATATGTATAATAACATGCTACCCGTGCGAAGCCGGGGCGGGTCGCTAGTACATTATAAAATAGGAGATGTGGCTTGTTCACAAGTATTTCTTTTTTCGTTTCGAACAAAAATAATCGTCGACTGGCAGCGTCTTAAGATGTTTTCTTTTACCGTTTTTAGCAAGTGTGGGCATATAACATTTTTCTAAGTGAAAAATTCATTTATATATATCCTCGTAAGGCCCAGGGCTGCTAATTGTCTGCTTGTCATTACAACCCAGTGGTCCTTCCTAAAGGACTACACATAAGTAGTGACTTCGACAGCGAACAGTTAGTTTTTCAGGTCCTTTGTTTGGGTGTTAATGAGTACAAAGCTGAAAAATGGGCTGGGCCGGAATGGTCATGTTTGGTGAGTACTTTAAAAAGAACTGTGGGCCTTACGAGGCTATATTTTAATGGCCAGTATTCCAACCCCATTCGGCTAACACAGCTATCTTCTTTTAGCCCTTATCCCATTTCATGTGGGGTCGGCACGACATGGAGAAAAACATGTCCATTGGCCTGGGGTGTTTTAAAACTGGCACTACCTCAACCAGCCGTCTTTGACCTTCGGCCAACATGGCTATATTGTCACAAATTGCTCTATTGCAGTTTGTATAATGTAGTGATGCGAATGAACTGTAAGGTAAACGACCTTGGTTTCTTCTGCACGTTTCCTCGGCATAGTCGGCACATGCATTACGTACTTGATACATACGCACACTATATACACATGTAATTATCCTATCCAGCGTCACTGTAGCAAATTATAGGCAAGAGAAAGGAACACTCATAGTAGCTGGTTCACTTAATCATTTGCGAGTAAGAGAAGTTTCAAAAATTATAATACTCCATCTGCCGAGTCTAAAGACCTGTCACGTGTGGAATGCTAACTACTGCAAAATGTGGGCATGTGCCTAATTTTTTGTTAGGACGTGCCTTTGACTAATCCTCTAGACATCTGAGCACCTGAAGATCTAAGAGGAGATCTTTTGACTTTTTTTGAGATTTTTTTTCTTAATGTCATACATGTTATATTATAGTACCTAAAATCAAAAGAGTGATCGCGGAGTTTCCTTCACCATAAAAATTAAGATTAATATTATCATAGTTATTTTACAGTAGGTATATTAATGTATATTTGCCAAGCAGATAGAAGATGTCAAAAAAAAACAGATAATAATTTATTAAGTAATACTTTGGATATTAAAATAAAAAACTTAATAACGCTTTAATTTTAGAAGGTCTTTAAAAAAATAACGCATACATAATATTTATACGAGTAATTTAGTATAATACCGTGTAGATATACAAAAATAAGATATTTATTCTGTTCATAGAGCATATCAGACGCAAAAAAAAATCTTTATATAACAAAAAACAAAAAAAAAAAAACTCTTATACTTATTTATAAAATAGTTTAATTACGCGTGTACAAAAAATGTTATAAATACTGTTCATGGTCATTAAATCATTTTTAATATTAGATTGTAGAAGCAATAATAATTGTATATATTAAGTGCACCACGGAGCATAAAAATAAATACGCAACTTGGCTTACTTGGCTGGTTTTTTTATTTTTTTTCGTCTCCTTTGCTTATTACCTACGAGTATCTCAATGATTGTTTGAGGATAACATACCTATAAAAACTAATAAAACCGGCCAAGTGCGAGTCGGACTCGCGCACGAAGGGTTCCGTACTATTATCAAAACGGCAAAAAAATCACGTTTGTTTTACGGGAGTCTCACTTAAATATTTATTTTATGCTGATTTTAGAGAAATACATCATCTGTGAAAATTTCAACTGTCTAGCTATCACGGTTCACGAGATACAGCCTGGTAACAGACAGACGGACAGCGGTGTCTTAGTAGTCCCGTTTTTTACCCTTTAGATACGGAACCCTAGAAACATAAAAAATAATTCATAATATCTCGTAACCTACCTATTTACCTAACTACGTAGTTAGCATTCCACACGTGACAGGTTGCAATCCCGTCGCCGCTTTCAAGAATACTAACAGGTTTCCTCACGATGTTTTCCTTCACTGTTATAAACACGTGTAACGCGCATATAGGTACATTTTTCGAACAGAAATATCCATTGATGCACGGCCAGGATTCGAACTCGAAATTAATTGGAAATTAATAATATCTACCTAGGTACCTATTTACCTAACTACATGAATTCAATAATTCAATTTCAAACTTTTTATTCGATCATGTGAAGTACCACCTATTTACCGACTTACTTTACCGATAGTGGTAAAATAGCGCCACCTGCCAGCGGAATCGCAAACCTCTTTCATCTTACCTCTCAAACCCCGAGCGGTCGCATGAGACCGAAAAGTACCTATAATACGTAGTAACATCAAATGAAACTAGATGGCGCTGGAATGCAAAAATCAAGTTTGTTGTATGGGAGCCCCCCTTAAATATTTATTTTATTCTGTTTTTAGTATTTGTTGTTCGAGCAGCAATAGAAATACATAATCTGTGAAAATTTAAACTGTCTAGCTATCATGGTTCATGAGATACAGCCCTGTGACAGACAGACAGACGGACAGACGGACAGACGGACAGACGGACAGACGGACAGACGGACAGACGGACAGACGGACAGACGGACAGACGGACAGACGGACAGACAGACGGACAGCGAAGTCTTAGTAATAGGGTTCCGATTTTACCCTTTGGGTACGGAACCCTAAAAATCAATTTATTCCATAAGCCAAAGTTTGCCAAAACAGCTTCAAAAGAAAAGGTATATGCCGATTTACATTTATCCAAAAGGATTTTTCGATATACTTCGACTTATTTTTTCGATTTTTATTACTAACTAGCGACCCGCCCCGGCTTCGCAAGGGTGCAACTATTATTTGTCGTAAAAAGTAAATGACAAAAAAATGTTATTGTGGGATATCCATAAGAGATAGACATATACCATCGCGGAGTTTTCTGTAGACCTTTTCAATGTGTACAATACTTCGTACATTATTTTGATAAATCTCGTAGGGTTCAGCCTGCGTTTGCAATGTAAGCGGAAAAAATTTAATTATTTACGACATCACATTAGAAACCTCAAAAATAACAGTATTTCTCCACTATTTAATGGATGTTATTATACATATAAACCTTTATCTTTAATCACTCTATCTATTAAAAAAAAACCGCATCAAAATCCGTTGCGAAGTTTTAAAGATTTAAGCATACATAGGGATATAGGGACAGAGAAAGCGACTTTGTTTTATACTATGTAGTGATTTAAGTAATATTTACGCAAGCATCGTGACTCGTATTGTTTTAAATTAAAAAAAAATGCACCCTCTACACACCCAAAGGAATACATCCTCTAAATTTAAAGGATCAGTGGTTTAGGCTGTGCGTTGATAAGTAGATCAGTCAGTCAGTCAGTAACGTAAAAGTTTTATATATTTAGATAGCATCTTCATTGAAATTATTCTATTGCTATTCCCAAAGAGAATTGCCGTCATACAGGCGCCTGGTTGTAAAACATAAGCCAAATGGAAGCAACATGTTTTTCAACATGTGCCGAATCCACGCGAAGTGGGAAAAGGACAAGGAAATGATGATATATCTTGGTTTCGTTCGTTGGTAATCGTACAAATCGTACAAATTCTAAAAGCAGCACACGCTAAATATCGACGTAGCGTGTGCTGCTTTTAGAATTTGTGCTTTAGCTCTTTACTTAATTTTTTATTGTTGTACGTACTTGGTTAGTACATACTTTTAATTATTATTCTTGTTTGAGCCTTCACCTTATGTGTTGCACCACACTGGAGCTCTACATAGCATTAAGGAAAGGATCATTGAAAAAAATTATAGGCCCCAAGCCGTGTTTGTTGCCTGATTCTTCTAGGCTTGGTCGCGAGGAACAGACGTAGCTTCACCTAGCTCCTAAGATGTTCAAAGTAATTCTTGTGATTTTATTAAAATAAATGCCTTCTGAATTTCGTTTTTTTTTGAATACACAGGTTTTATACGCAGATTCTAGAGTGAGTTGGCTGAACTCTTTATGACATGACTGTGGTCGCCACATAAGGGCAAACAAGCAGTCCGCTAAGAGGATAGCGAACAATCTCGTAACAAAGTAAGCATAAGAGCGTAACAAGTGTTTATTTATTCAAAAAGACCTTGAATTTGAAATGTATTCACTATTTATTTTATGAACAGCTTTATGCGTTATAAAAAATAAGTAATTATTTTATATAAGAGATCACTTGTTAAATATGAGATTACGATTACTAGTGAGATTACAAAAAAGGTTTTAGTTCTAATGTAAGAGTTCAGTCGACACCTAGGTATTACTGATATATGTATGTATATGTATGTATACCTATCTAGAAAGCCTATTGGTACAACATTCATAAAATAAAGGAGATTTAAAAAAAAAATATCCATGTAATACCTTAATACGAACAATTCTTGTATAAATTATATATGTATAATCTGAATTTCGGAAACGGCTCCAAAGATTTTCATCAAATTTAGTATGCAAGGGGTTTCGGGGGCGAAAAATCGATCAGCTAGGTTTCATTTTTAGAAAACGTCGTTTTATCCGTGTTTTCAGGCAATGAAATACATCCATCAGTCATCCAGGTAATATTATAATAAATATTAAATATTTATGTCGCGTATTTAGCTCAGTTGCCAAGTAAATCAAAACCTTCAGGGTACTTCCCATTGAACTAGAATCATGTAATTTGTCAAGAAGCAAGGTCTTAAAGCCTAAGTATCTAAAGGAAACAATCTAAAAATTGTTTTCTTTACTTAGGCTTCAAATTTCTCTCAGTTACTTTATAGGCCTTATAATATAGGGCATTTAAGGCCAACAAACCTCCACAAATATGAAGTTGAATTTGTTTTTTAAACGTAATTATTTTAAACAATTTACTACCTACCAAGCAACATCAGGTAATTGCGGGGTCAATGCCACTTGATCCTCCTACAGAACCCGTTCGGTAAATACTAGATACATTTATATCGGATAGCGCTAATGCTTTGGCCACATTATAGAACTGTAGCGAGCTATTCGGGTTGTTAGAGGTAGCTATATGATTTGATACGGGATAGGCAAATACTGTCAATGGTATATCTTCTTAAATAAAATTCTCGTGTCTCCGAAACGGCTTGACCGATTTTTATGTAATTTTTCTGTATATTTGGTAGGTATGAGAATTGATCGAAGGGTTTTTTTTTATATCCATAAATTAAAAGTGGCATACAGTTTGGGAAAAACTGAAAGTGCTTTTTTCTGTGGGATTACTGAACTTTGACATGACAACGTCTGTCGGGGGGATAGCTAGTAAGATAATAATTTTGACACTTTGCAATTCTGTTTTTATATTTTGTTTGTTTAGAAATAAATAACGCAAAAAATATTCATTCGATTTGAAAGAGACGCAAAACCTTGTATGTAAATATACTCGTAAGTTTACCTTATATGTACATTTATGTAACATATGACCGAATCGCGATAATGTAGCCACAGCATAAGTTTCATTGGAGTTGTTGCCTCTGCCTATCTTATGTACACTTCACTTATGCTAGGCGGTTTTACAATTCCGGTTTAAGGATATTAATATGAAGAGCAGGATAAAGTTGTGAAAATAAACCTCAGAGACTGAGACTAAACGAGATTTAGGTAAAATAAGATATCTACGTATACTATGCAATTTTGATTTTATATTTTCTGTATAAGATGAGAGAAGTAAGTATTATTGTTTTTTTTTTAAATTAACTAAAGCTCATCCGTTAGAATCGTTTCATAATGGATGCATGAACGGTAGATAGGTTTGCATTTAAAAATAAATTGAATTAACTAAAATCGAGAATGTTTTAAAAAAAAATAGGTTAATTATTTTTTTATAAGGAATGATTCGCGTATCTTGAAGGGTGGGGTCTTTACCTCTGAACTTTCTGGAGCGCTGGGCAAACCTACTCTACCAAAAATCATGTCCTAGCGTCCGCGAGTGAGTAAAAAGTTCTATTTGGCACCTCTTCAGACAAGAGAGAAGAGACAGAAGAGTCTGAAGAGGTGCCAGATATAACTTTTTACACCTAATATGTATCATTCACAAAGATTTTTTTAACGACATATTTTAGCAGTTTTTGTAAATTACGTGTTGTCTAATAGCATCTTAATTGTTTTGAAACGTCAGGAATACAAGAAAAAAGGTGGTAATTAGCCGTATTTCTATTTAAAATGAAAAGTTCCTACCAAACAAAAGCGATCGTTTGCATTTACGATTTAATAAATTAAAAATTAATTTTAATTTAAAAGTGCACCGTTTTTTCATCTAGAAAATATTTTAAAAAGCCTTATTTCAAGGTATAGGTATGCAGATAGGTACATTAGACAAGCGAAGGTTCTTACCCGTATCGCCTGAGGTGAATTGGAGTAGTCAACGGGCTGACACCGGAAACTGTATGTTGTAAACCAACCACTTTTTATACTCTGAAAATAAATAAACAGTTTACCTTCTACATCTTAATTACCTTATTTAATAAATAAATATTGGTGTAAATTTCACACAGCATCTAGCCCCAACATGACAAAGCTTTTACTATGAGGTATCCTCATAACAGATAGGTTTTTTTTTAATATATACACAAGATACATTATACCACAAATGTGTATGTTCATCATACAAATGTTTGTCATGAGGAAATCGAACCCACAGCCTACAGAGCTACTACAAACTGAGCTGTAAGGCCAAACTAATAGGTGTTACGAGTGACTATTATATATTTTTTCTTATTGAAGTTAATATGCTGTAAATTGTAATTTATATAAACATAAATCAAGGACACGCCAAGCTCAAACTAGGTAGGTAAACTCAAGATGTAAACAACATAAAAAAAGTATTTCCGCATAAAACATGTAGGTAGACTTACATTACATATATAAATATGTATAAAAAACATTATTTATAATTCAAAGGCCAGTCTTAAATACAATGCCATTAATTCAGAGTTATTTTTTAAGCCGTGTTGGGAGGCAATTGGGAGGTATCTTAACTTTTAATCTGAATGTTGTGGCTTTGAATCCCGGCCGTGTATCAATTCGGAAAATGTATATGCGCAATAAAACACGTGCTCAAAACGTTGAAAGAAAACATTGTGAGGAAACCAGTAAGTAATGCTTACTACTGCAAAACGTGGGCACTTTGTCAGACATAATGTTTACACGTGCCTCTGAATACCCCCTTTAGAAACTCGTTGGTAACACACACTCGTTTTCGGAATAAAAACACCAGAATGCACGGAATTCGTATAATGTTTTTCTTCCGTTCGTTATTTTTTATTCAAATTAGTAAAGGATATTGAATCATCTTCACAGATGCAGGATTATACAAGTGCCAGTAATATTACTACGTACCTACACACTCGTAATATGAAATACTAGTGAAAACCCCGCGACTTCGTTCACGTGAAGTTATTTTCAGACAGTCTTCAACCCCCGCTGCATCCTTTTAGGGGTTAAATTTCGGGAATTCCTTTCTTAGTGCACCCCTACACACCAAAATGAATACACCCTCAAAATTTCCAGTTTCTAGAAACAGTGGTTTAGACTGTGCTTTAATAGATCAGTCAGACAGTCAGCAACGCAGTTTTATATATTTAGATACAGTCATAAATAACTAACATTGTCGGTGTGAATAATTACCGTGTTTTCCATAATGAATACATAACTACATAGTTTATTATTAATAGTACCTACGGAAGACACTCACCTCATTAAACAACCAACAACTAAACAGCACTTGGAACAGGTTGTACCAGATAAGCACTTGCTTCAGCTCATATGGTTTTCTGTTTTCCATAAATTTTGGACCTGCGACCTGCGAAAGGAATATTATTTTAGACAATAAAATAAGTGTTTCACGAGGAATTTTGTTCGGACCTACATGACCTACATCTCCAAATATATTTACCGGATCTTTACCAAAATTTATTAGAAATATGAATTACCCTGCAGGTATATTCATTACCCTTGTGACTTCAATAACGTAAAGAGTTTTTCAAATAGATTTCAATATTTGGTTAACCCCTATGGTACCCCATTTTGGGAATTCCTTTCTTACTAGTTAGTCAATCTTTTACGCTGCAACGGAAAGGGTAGCGATTAGCTTCTACCTTGAGATGAACCAGGAATCACGATTAGGATTTACTATTTAAATGAATTTCTACAGAGACGCAGCTGAGTAAGTTTGCAAATACATATTAAAAGTAGATGCAAATAAAGTTACATCTAAGGTTGCTAATTAGCTTAGAAGCGGCGATGGGCTTGTAATGTTGTAATTAATCTATACTGATATTATAAAGAAGAAACAGTTGTATTTTTGTATGTTTGTAACGAATAAACTCAAAAACTATTGGACTGATTTCAAAAATTCTTTCACCATTAAGATTATACATTATTCCTGAGTAATATAGGCTATATTTATTACTAGAAAAAATAGGGATCCCTACGAAAACTTCAATAATGTAACCCAAGATCTAAAAAAGTAGGCTTAAAATCATTATAGATCTATGCGACCCTCCGGGGCGGACTATATAGTCACAGTCACATATATGCTTAAAAGATTTGATTGCAAAGAGATCTGAGAAGATGGCTAACGGATTCAATTTTTTTTATTTGTTAGTAGGTACTTGTATTGTATACCTACTCTTGTAGTTGACAGTTGACCATGGGTAAAACCAAACGGTACCTTATAAAGTACAAAATTTCTTAAGTGTACAAATTCCGGATGGAACCATCTCGAAGGTATGCCAGTACCGCTTTATGAATGATCGAATTATACTCAAAGTAGCGTAAACAATACAAATTACGCATATATCATTGGTAACTTCCAGTAGGAAACAGCCCTAATGATACATAATCTAGTTGACGATCCCATCAATGATCAATTAAATGACGTATTTGCTAACGAGAATGACAAACACGATAAACATGTACTTAAAAAGTTCTACGCTGACCCATAATTAGGTGGCCGTTGTACCGTTCATTTCCAACCGACTTCAAAAAGGATGTTTCAATTCGGCAACTATGTATGTATTATTATGTACCTTATAAGTAAATTACGCAATATCATTGCTAACTTCTAGTTTATGGGCATGTCATGAGAAGGGAGGAAGTCATGTAACGAGAATAATGTTAGGAATGAATGTAGACGTCGAGGTAGGCCAAAGAAAAGATAGATGGACTGTATGAAAGATGATATGGGTAAGACAGGAGCGAATGATGAGAGGACGGCTGATAGAGGGAAATGGAGGAGGAATACATGCTGTGCCGACCCCACTTTAGTGGGATAAGGGCAGGCAGATGTCGATAATTATATTATTTGGTGGTGGTAAGGTGATTCCATATATTTTATCTTATATGATTTTAGGACTTGATTTATGAAGGTAATCGTTAGACCGCTTTATTTCAAAGCAACAACAAAGGTAATCGTACCTTAATGGGAATCACGTGATCTTTAAAGCCGAAGGTCGGGTCCGACATGATGAAACCGATGAGATACAATTTAAAAAACTAAAAAGAAAACCGATGCCTCGACCAATCGAAAAGTCAAGGGACAATATTAGTTTTTTAAGTTTTATGAAAGAACATAAGTCCTACATGGATATTATAAGTCCGCCAATATTTATTTATTTATTTATAATATAAATAAGACCATGGGACTTTGGACTATTCTCTACACAATAGAAAAAAAACATTGAAATCAGTTCACCAGATATAGAGATATGCGCGGTGTTATGTATAATTATGTATGTATTTACAACAAAAAAAACGTATATTATGTATTTTATCAGTTAACTGGTTCCCATAGTACAAGCTTTGCTTAGTTTGGGGCTAGATGACGCTGTGTGAAATGTCCACCAAAATTTATTTATTTATTTATTTACATAATAAAATATATATAGTATACATGTCGAATTGAGAACCTTCTCTCTTTTCGTCGGTTAAAAATAACTTGGCATGTCCTAGAACCAGACACTCAAAGAAGTGACATTCACCGATTCAAACCGGGTCCGCTAACTTGATCACATTTACATAAGCCAGATGGTGTGCATGTGAGATACCACCATGAATTTCGCGAAGTAATATAAGTCTATTGTAGTAGGTATATACCAAATATCATAAAATTCTATTCAGACGTTCAAACGTGACTAATCACAAATAAAAAGAATAAAAAATATTATAATATTAATGCGATGATCCTGTTATATCCATGGAATAAAGTGTTTTTAGAAACTCTACGATCAGAAGTTTAGGCTGTTCGTTAACGGTAAATAATATATAACTGTATATAATACACAGTCCTAACCTCTGATCGTTTAGTTATAAGATAGTTGTATCAGTCAGTCAGGAAAATAATATATAAATATAAAAAATATAAATAGGATCACGACTGTAATCCCCAAGTACGTTAGACATCCCCTCAGATAAATGATAAATTGTCAATGAGGACACCGACAATGTTTCGATTCATCTAGAGAATCTTCTTCAGGGTGAGTGGACCATAACGCGCGCGCTACCCTGCTCGCATTGCCGTCTCGCACTGACAATTTATCATTTACGTGAGTAATTTCCCGTTGTTGTAATAATGTGTAGTACAACTCACGAAAGTTTTGAAAGTGAAATCCCCTCAGATCTTCAGACGCTTAGATCCTTTGTATCATCCTAATGATAATACAGTTTTATTTTGAAAGATTGTTATTATATGACGTCGTAAACTTTATTTAAATGAGAGCTTTAATTTTTTTGAAAAAAATATAGAAACTGTCTAATAGTTTTTTGGTTTATGTAAACACTACTTTACATGTGTATTGCTTGTTAGTTTATATTATATTTTAAAGATTTTAATGTATTAACTGTTTATTGTTTCGAATAAAGTAAATAAAATAATCATGAATCATTGTCTGATTGAACTCAAGTATAGATATGGTTGGTAGAAGGAAACAGTTAAACTAAACTAGGTACCTACTAAAGTACATAATGGTGGCGATTCTGTTGTGTCCACGCTTAAGTTAAAATTCCTAAAAACGATGTCTCTTATTCCTTTACGTTAAAGTCTAATTTAGCGTAACATCAAAGTGACAGTTCTAAAATTTAGCATAGTTTTATATAAATGTTAGTTTTTGTTAGTGATTTAGAAACGTCAAGCTAAATTTAATCAACATGTAAATTGGTGTTGACTAAGATGACACTTGGTTGTGTCAAATATGCGAAATAAAATAGAGAAATGGCTAAAATATCCTAAACTTTAGGACTGTCATTTTGATGTTACGCAAATTTAGACTTTAAAGTAAAAGGAATAAGAGCGATCGTTTTTAGGAATTTTAACTTTTAGTTTGGACACAACAGAATCGCCACCATAATGATGGTTTTATTTACTAGTAAATGATGAAATTTCCATCCGAACTACCGCCTACATCCTACTCCACTAAACAATAATAAAAATGCTTATTACTGTTGTTGTTATTATAGTTAGGACGGAAAAGAGACTTACTTTTACAATAAACACGTATGTAAGACATATCGCTAAAGTGGGGAACGGTGAAGACATAAGGAACCAGTCATTCACCCTCCGGTCACTCTTATTATCCATCAGGTCATGATAGCCCGCCACCAGCCTACTCAGCGCCTCCATTGTCACTGTAACAATAAGAACATTGATTTAGAAATAAGTACATAGCTTTGAGCACACAAATTTTTGCTTTAAATTAGCACAAAATGTAAGGCAGTCAAAAACAGAGAATAAAATAAAGATCTTCAATTTTACAGATAATAAATACAAGAATCAAAACAATGCAACACAGACAAAATATATCAAATAACGACCTTGTGACTTCAAATAAAAAAACATATTCTAATCTAACTAATAAATCTGAAGGTTTGTGAGTATGAGGATGCCTCAATTACACCCAAACGACGATGAAACTTGGAATATAATGATAGCTTAAGTCCTGAAATAGCTTATGTACCTGTTAAAAGATTATTTTGATTTAACCTACCACACGAGCGAAGGCGTGGGCTGAAGCTAGTAAATAATGATTCAGTGATAAAATTATCTATGGAATGTCAATTTGAATGGAACAAAGAAGCGCTGTATTGCGTTGTTGCTTGACACTCCAAGATCTATAAAGAAAACCTTATTGGGTGAGATAGAAGAACATTTTTAAATTTTCTCAAGGAAATCAACGTGTGTACCTACATAAACGATTGAGCTTGCAAAAGTAGGCATGTTCCAAATGTAATGTTTGGCCGTGGTTCTAATAACTACTCTCTTAGACATCTTCAAGGGTCTAAGCAACAGGAAATCGGTGAAGATCTAATATACTTGGGTACTTGGTAGGTTCCCTGGGTCTTGACAGGTTTTTTTGGCGCCGTTTTTTTGGCGGTTTTTTGGCGCCCTACATGCACTATTTCACCTATATCTCGTTATTTTGCATGAAAAGGTATAGACATCTATATATTTTTGGATTCTCCGTGAAATTTTCAACAAACTTATCTATAAATGCAATTTAGAGTGTAAATAACCTTTTTAGGAAAAAATAAATAGGGTAATAAATAAAAAAAAATAATAAAAAAATCATCAAAAAAAAATTTAAAGCAATTTAAATGAAGTTTCTTTTATAGATCATAACAATAGCTATTGTTTATCATATAAATAAGAAACTTTATAATAAACTAAATAAATGGATTTTTAGTGAATTTTTTTAGTTAAAAAAAAAATGGCGCAAGAAAAATAATAATTTTAAATTTGCGCGGAAACATATTTCGGATCCGGAAGTGAATGGTTTTGTTACACAGAACGATACTGTCATCTGTCAGCTTCGTAACAGTCAAAACCCGGAAGCGATAGCTCTTCTGGTTACCAAATAATAAATTTTCAAAAATGCGCTTGCGCAATGACGTCAGAGCCCGAACGCCACATTTGCAAATATGCATATAATCCGAGGTGACACTTATGTGTATATTTATTAAATCCACTCCAACAAAATTAACATCACAATATTTTAATAAAACTCGCATAAAAAGTATTTGCATGAAAGTACAAAAGAAAATCGCGTCACCTACATCGCGTTGTCATCTATTCGATCGTAAATTAGTTTTGTTGAACTTTATACTATGACTATTTAACTTGTAAATTAATTTGATCTTGAATATTATATTAGCAATGTCCATATTGAACTAAAAGGGTGTGTAAATTCACGTAGTAAAGTTAATACGAGTTCATTGCACCCAAGGCTACAAGTTACTCTGAACTAAAATAACCTGAAATTAGGCAAAGCCTATGTAATACATAACCGAACATACATAGTATGTATGTTTTACGATCGAATAGATGACAACGCGATGTAGGTGACGCGATTTTCTTTTGTACTTTCATGCAAATACTTTTTATGCGAGTTTTATTAAAATATTGTGATGTTAATTTACACATAAGTGTCACCTCGGATTATATGCATATTTGCAAATGTAAATTCATGAAACACACAAGGTTTCCCCTTGTGTGTTTTACTTTTATGCATTTACAGCGTCGCGAAGACATAAATCGCAGAATCCGTGTCGGGCGTCTGTCGAGGGACGCGTAGATAGCGTCTGTTGCACATTGCACAGCTCCACGTAGGTGAAAATTCATCCTAACGATGATGGGCCGCAGCCAGTGACGTGGGGTTCAAAATGCCGCGCATAGTTCAATATTCTTCAAGTTTAATATTCTGGGTTTTTTAAATGTGGAGATTGATAAAATAGTCACTTCATCTATACTTATAATAAATCTGTAGAGAGGTCAATTCTGTACATGAAATATATTTCCAAAATAACTATCAGGGGGTGATTAGGCATCGATACTGATGCCAAAAATGCAATCAGTAAAATTTTTGTCTGTCTGTCTGTCTGTCTGTCTGTCTGTCTGTCTGTCTGTCTGTCTGTCTGTCTGTATAACCGTTATAGAAACAAAAACTACTCGACGGATTTTAACGAAACTTGGTACAATTATTTTTCATACTCCTGAGCTGGTTATAGTATACTTTTTATCACGCTGCAATCAATAGGAGCAGAGCAGTGAAGGAAAATGTTGGGAAAACGGGAGAAGTTACTCCATTTTTTAAGCTTCCGTCGCGTGTGCAACCTTAAAGGTTAAAGCTACACAGAATTCATGTATGACGGAAATGTTCTCCTTAAAATTATATAAAAAATATTCCACGACAGCATATGTCTATCTTTTATGGTTGACTCACAATAACACGTGTAACTCCCGATAGCTTAGCAGTTCGAAGCTTTCTGATTATATTTGTCTACTTTTACGTTTATAACACTCTCAGTCATCCCTAATTAAAAACGCGAACGCACAGGCAGGCGGCTTGCTTGGCACCTAGAGGCTAGCGAGTCACCTAGCGAGTAGCTTCGTAAAACGAACATTCTCGAACGTTCGCGACCGGCCTAGCAGCTAGGCGTCAAACGCGCAGTTCGGCCGGTCGCGAACGTTCGAGAAAAAAAGAAATCATCAATAATTGTCTAACAACAAAAAAGCTGTGAAAAAAAAACGTTATATATAAAGACATTCTGTAGTATATTTAGTATCAGCATTGCACCGTGCGAAGCCCGGGCGGGTCACTAGTCATCAATAAAATTGTAATTAGTGTAGTTAGTTGGTTTGCTTTTGAAAGTTTGTGAGTTTGTATGTATGTTTGTTCCTAAATCAGGCCTAAACTACAAAACGGATTAAGTTGAAATTTGACGTAGATGTAGATATAATTCTCGAATAAAGAATAGACTTCTTTAAAATATGAAAAACATCCTCAAAACGATAAAAAAACGCAAAAAGGATGATTTCTGGATAGATGGCGCTGGTGTGCAACAAATCTGACATCACAGACTAAAAACATTCAGTCATTTTTATTTGATTATTGAAATTTGTCAGGACAACTGTCGGTCTGTCTGTCGGTCTGTCATGGGTCGGCTAGTTATGTATAAATAAAAAAGCTATAAATCTTGTTGGAGGTCTTCCGTAAGCTTTATCTATTCTCGAAGCGCTTCGTCGTTTTTTTGAATATGGTATTTTCCATATTTAGTAGTGGTCTACGCTTCCGGTCCTGATCCTGACCGTGGTGAGAAAAATGACGGCCGTCGACATTTCGAACTTGTACAGTTAACATCAAAACTAAGTATACACATAAAACTATTGATTCTGACACGAGTCTGCCAGTCTAATCCAGTATTTTCCGGTCTGCCCGCGACCACGGCAATTGTAATGAAGTATAGTCGAAACGTCAGAAATCTTATCTTATACCTATTATTATTCAAATACATATATTGGTATAATCTGAATCTCGAAAACGACTAAAATCATTTTCATGAAATTTAGTATGCAGGGGGTTTTGGGTGCGATAAATCGATCTAGCTAGGTTTTATTTTTTGAATACGTTGTAGGTACTATCCGTGTTTTCAGGCAATTAAATACCATCCAGGTACTATAAACTATAAATTAAAGGTAAAATCTGTTAAAGACCCGCGCTAAAATAGTTACCTAATACATGATGAAGTTTCAATATTGGCAATAAAGTTGCTTTGAAATTGTCCAAGAGCTCATGAACTAATGTTGACCAAAAGACTTCTGGAGTTAACTATACCAGCAGAGGCCTAATAATGACCTTTAATCTGATATAACTTTCATAATACCTTTTGGGCTGTTTGAAGTTTACAGAATCAGGTAACTTCACATGACGTTATGTGAGAAAGATTGATTTTTGTTCTGTGTTTGGATATTATAATGTACTAGCAGTCCGCCCCGGCGTCGCACGGGTGTAATAAAGATTTTATGGCAATTTTTTTTACACCTTGGGTTACATTATCGAAGTTTTAATAAGGATCCCTATTTGTAACGTAAGACATATGGTATTACGGACTTTTTTGTAGATATTAATGTCCTCTATAAAACTGTAGTACATCACTTTGCTCTATTGTCAATAATTTTTACAGCGTACGCGATATAAGGATTGTTTTCGCTATTTTTTCACACGTTGGGTTACATTATCGAAGTTTTCATACGGATTCCTAACATTTTTGAAAATATACTATAGCCTATGTTCATCAGGGATAATGTAGGATTCTAATGGTGAAAGAATTTTTCAAAACGGTCCTTAAGTTTCGGAGCCTATTCGATGCAAACAAACAAACAAACAAACAAACAATCAAATTTTTCCTCTTTATAATATTAGTATAGAAGTATAGATTTACAAAAATAAAGTAGAAGTGTAAGAAAAAAATCCCCAAAACTTAATCCTTAAGAGGGTTTGAAAATAACCTCATTCATAATAATAATTCATATTGGTGGACATTTCACACATCGCCATCCAGACCCAAACTAAGCAAAGCTTGTACTATAGGAACCGCTAACTGATATAATACTTACATACTTTTTTTGTAAATACATATTAACACCCAGACACAGAACAAACATGTTCATATCATACAAATGTTTATCCTGTGTGGGAATCAAACCCACAACCTACAGCGCAGAAGACAAGGCTACTAACTAAGCTGTGAGGCCAGCAAACAAACATCACGTAAACAAAGTCGCGAGAGGTCCACTAGTTATTTATACGAGTAGGTACCTACCCACAGTTTCGACAAAGACATTACATATTTGTTTATATATAACAATAAAAAATAAATAGGATCACGACTGTAATCCCCAAGTACGGTAGACATCCTCTTAGATCTCCAGACGCTTAGATCCTTCGAAGATGTCTAGTGGGGGTAGTCAGAGGAACGTCCAAACATTATATTTGGCACATGCTCACATTTTGCAGTAGTTAGCATTCCATACGTGACTGGTTGCAAGCCCATCGCCGCAAAATAACAATGTATAGAGCTAATACTGTAAATGCACTAAGACTTGTAACTCGTCGCGAATTTAAATTATGGTTTTTATTGTCACAAGATGTTTATCATGGAAGGTTTTCTGCTTATGAGTATAAGCAAGTAATATAAATACCAGCATGCGAGCAAAAGGTACCTACCTACCTACTTTAATAATAATTCTGCCACACGCGAGGCTTTGTTGTCAAAACAACTACAAATCGAAGGTGGTTTGTTACAAACTAACAAAAATATCGTGAAACTCTTATTGCGCTGAGTCCATTTTTTTTTAAATAAGTGTTTCGAGCTTTTGTAAAATCCATCGAATCTTCGAGACCCATCACCAAACCAGCGAACCAGATAATGTTTTTGTTTTATTTTGATACAACTGTATCCGGTTCGACCAAATTTAAAAATGTTAAATGTGAAAATCCATAAACTATACTTAGTTTTCTATGCTATTATCTAAAACATAGAGTAGGTATTTTTTATTATAACTTTTTTTTTTCTAACCTACGTCTATTTTTACTATTTTTTACGTATAAGTCTTAAAAAAATAGAAGTGGGTTTTTTTTTATTTAATAACTCTACTAATAATTGTTACAATGGTACGTAATCATTATAATAATTGCATACGATTTAGGTCCTTACAATGCAGTATACTAATTGCATTAAATACTTATATAAAGTAATATATTTATACATCAAGGTACTATCTTAGTAGAAGAAGTACGTAAGTAAGTAGTAACAGTTTTATACAAGATAAAAATACATATAAATAGCGTCTATGTAATAACATAAGCACTAAAAAATCGATAGGAGAATAAAAAACTAGAATTATAATAAATAAAGCAATTTAGTCAAGTTCCAACGGATTTTTTCTTATTTATGTTAATCAATAATCTTGCAATTATTATTATTCAGTGGCCTGAGCACGAATTACTATCGTATCGTAAAGGTATCTTCCAAATGTCAAAGACACTTATTCAATGAGTGTCAGTTTTGACGTTTTGACGATACGATAGTGATTCTCTGTGGGAGGCTGTCTAATCCGTAGGATATAAGTGTTCTGTGGTCTAAACCTAGCCTGTAAGTAGTAATCGGGATGTTACTACTTAGTACAGTGGTAGAACAGGCAAAGAGAAAGTGTGACGGGGTGTTCAGCGGTGGACTCGCGAACGGGGAAGATAAAAACGGGGTAGTTTTTTTGTAAAAGTTGGATGCATGGTAATTTTTAGTTCAAGATTTGAAAGAAAAATGTATGGGTCTACGGTTTTGCAAAATTAATAATGATTTTAAAATGCTTGGGTCTCTCTTTATGATGTTTTGAATTTAGTAATGAAAACCACATACAACGCTTCTGTACCTACCTGTTCAATTCTTAAAATACATATAATGGGTCCTATAATGTAGGTATTATAAGTATAATTAGGTACCTACATACCTACCTATTTAAAAAAAGGTATGTAAGTATTCCATTAGTTATCTGGAATACATGATGAGTTTATGTTTTGTCCATTATTAACTTAAAAAGTTAGTAGTTAGTTAGTTTTCGTAGGTATTCGTTAGGAATAGAATATGAATTAGGGCAAAAAAGAAATACCATTGGTATTAGTTTTTGGTATTAGACGGGAATAGATCCGAAAACCTCACTAAGACGGAATATAGGCATCTATATACACGTCGAACTGAAAAACTCCCTTTTTTACGTCGGTTAAAAATGACAATACGTATGACATCTAAACCAATAGATGCTAAATTCCCAGCTGTTTATCCAAGGTTAATTACACTACACATACGTGCTTTGTAAACGCTTGTATACCTGTGGGGCTGAATGCCATAATACCTACGCTTTTTGTGCTTTTTATGCACCTGTACCTACGCAGAAGCTTAGGTATTGGTGCATAGACAGTGAATAGTTAATATGAAAAGTCTACAGATTAGGTATTCTCTAACTTTAGGTATTGCATTCAATACCGTTAGGTACATGATTATCATATTTTTGAAAATAGCCCTGCTGCTCATCGATTTGTCTTTTGCGATATTACAAAACTGATATTTCCTCTTGTGAGTAGAATGAGTAATATCGATGTCATAAAATATCCAACCAAAAACATAAATGTGAAAGAAACAGATAACGGTTTGCCAGATAACGGTGAAGGAAAACATCTTGAGGAAACCAGTTAGTATTATAAGCGGCGTTGGGCTTGCAACCTGTTACGACCTGTTACGTACGGAATGCTAACTACTGCAAAATGTGGGCATGTGCCAAATATAATGTTTGGACGTGCCTATGCCTCTAGACATTTTCAAGGATCTAAGCGCCTGAAGATCTGAGAATATGTCTACCGTACTCGGGGATTACAGTCGTGATCCTATATTTTTTTTATAACAAATGACTGACATCATTGATCAATGATGCTCATAGTGCACCAATTAGAAAATTGTTTTATTAATGTACAACGAATTAAAATTACGTAAGTATGTTTATCTACACTAATGTTGTAACATTCTACTTATGTTTCCAATACTTGACTTATAATTACTACTGTTATAGCGCAGACAACAAAACACTCAATTTAAGCAATTTCACATGATGGTATAATATCCACATCGATATCGTAAAATCTCATTATAACATCAATAAAACGCGACCAATTATTATTGGCCCTGCGCGCGCAGCTGCGCTCTTCTTATTGGTTAGATTTTAATGGCGGCAAGTTCACTGTGACAATACACGTACGCGTGAATTTAATGTTTCGCAATGTAAATAAATAAACTATTGTCAGCTTTTACTCTTGTTGTTTGATTAATTGCATTAGTGAAGATAAAGTAGTGTATGCAACTGCATATAACACGGGTATTAAAACACTCGTTACTATTATGAAACTCGCTGCGCTCGTTTCATAAACTCACACTCGTGTTTTCATACCCTTCCTTATATGACAGTTGCATAAACTACTATTATTTTATTATTTACGTTATTATTTTGACGGAAAATTACACTAATTAAATTCGCGGAAAAAATTAAAATACTATTTTGCGTGTTATTAACATAACGATCCGAAAATACTAGACAACTTTGGGGCTTTGTTTACACGGAAATTTACAGAATTTTAATTCGCGGCAAAAATAATAATACATTAAAAAACATAAGCTGCATATAAATTTGTTATTAAAGCGCTATTTGTGACCTTGTCGTTCATCATCATATAAAATAGGTACCTACTAGCCGACCCGTGACAGACTGACTTTGTACTGCCCAAATTTCAGTAAACGCATAGAAAAAAACATAAAATTAATTAAGAATTTTGGTAGAATGCGTATCATTCGGTAGTCAAATTGATGTCAGATTTTTTTGACAAAATGAATTTCCAATACCGACCTTAGTAGCATTCAAACTTTATGGTAGAATGCGTTGCTATGACAACTCAATGTTTTCGGTCTGAGATCAAATTTTTTGCACATCAGCGCCACCTATATCAAAATCATCCTTTTTGTTTTATCATTAAGGGGTTGGTTTTGGGATTATAAGTTTCCCCTTTATTTATTCTGATTTTTTATCTACATACTACAGAAAATATCATTTTAATCCGTTTTGTCGTTTATTTTTGATTAGGAAACAAACATAGCAGCCTTATCACAAACTTTCGCATTTCTAACATTATTAGGATTAGGATGCAATATTCAGTGCAGGCTAAATAGGTGGGTGTGGGTGACCGCCAGTGGTACTGAGCTTAGCGTTTCAGATCTTCTGATGAAGATTACAATTTTGAAATGCCGTAAAGCCATGACAAAAGACTCGACAGAAGATAAAACCGCCACTGACGGTCACTTTGAGAATCATTATAAATCCTTAAGTTTGTGAGGATGTTTGGATGTTAGTGGCTCAATCACGCTCTAACGGATTTAGATGCAACTTGATATATATATTACATAGCCTGTGCTCTGGAAGGTGTAGTCCGTTTTCAACCTACGTTTTCTCACCACAAGCAAAATATAATTATTCCAGTTTCTACCCATCTAGTTTACTTTATATCCAGGTACCACGTGAGTGAAACCGCGAGCGGAAGCTAGTTCTATAAACAAAATTGTATCTCACCGTGACTGGTGACAATCTATTCTGTCATCTCCCACTTGAGGGTCTGGAGTGTAAACTTATGCCACGGACGTGTAGTACCTACCTAGCGATTTATCTTCGTAAGTATTTAGCGAAAGTTTTGAGTTCAATGCAAACGGACAACTTTGTCTCAGTAACGAATGTTCTCCTTTGTCATCATATCGTATTGTGTTTTATCTCAGACGCAGAGTAAAACCTAAGACAGCAGGAAAATCTTACAGGAAACGGCTGAGGTGCTACGCTGGAGTCATATTTATTTAGATGCATATTTTTTATACCAACCTATCTATTTAAAGCCACATTTGCATTACGGACATGTTACAGAGACATATCGCTCGACATGTTGATTGGTGTCCAGCGCGACGTCACCCGACACAGAATTCGTGTCGGGCGACTGTCGAGGGATACGTAGATAAAGCGTCTGTGCCGCTATTCGTAGATGACGCCTGCGATGTCTCGCATGACGTCGCGGGACAATGTCCTAGCACAAATGTCCCCTAGTGCAATAGCGTCTTTACTCCTGTTAGGATGTGTTGTTGTGAAACCAGCTAGTAAGAGATAAATTGCAGGTTTCAGGCGATTCTGTTGTTCTGTTGCGTAATCTTATTGTGACAGTTCTAAAACTTAGCATAGTTTTTAATAAATTTAGAAACGTCAAGCTAAATTTAATCAACATGTAAATTGGTGTTGTCTAAGATGACACTTGGATTTGTCAAATATGCGAAATAAAATAGAGAAGTGGCTAATCCTAAGCTAGCTAAGCTCCTAAGTTTTAGGACTTTCATTTTGAGGTAACGCTAGTCTAAACTTTAACGTAAAAGGAATAAGATCAACGAAATTTTAGATTTAGCTTAGACACAACAGAATCGCCACCATTGCGTACATAACTGCGTTCATCTCTTTCACTGCGTCGCAATATCTGATCAGCAATCTTTTGTTTAGGATTCGCCGCAAAGAGCACGTTCGTGCCCGTCAAATGAATCGTCGAGCAATCACTTATTATTTGCGTAATTATCTGATTATTCTGCTCAATCACATTTGATTTACATATAATATATTACGAGACATCAAAATACATTCAAAATAACATTAATTTATTTCGTTACTGATATAGGTATCTATAAACCACTGGTCTAAGAAACCTAAAATTTAAAGGTATTCTTTTTGGTATGTAGTATATGCACTAAGAAAGGAATTCCCGAAATTCAAGTTCAATTCACCCCCTGTGGGTGCAATGGGGGTTGAAATCTTTTTGGAAATAACTTCATGCGACCGAAGCCGCGAGGATATCCACTAGTTTGCTGTACAATTTTAGGATTGCCTTTTTTACTGCACCCGACTCCCCTGGTTTTTATGAAGGGTAGGTAAGCCTTGATTGTTAGTCAGTTACTTACGTAAAGTTTCTGTATTAATAATTATAGATACCTACCTAATATTTATGAATTTGTAGGTAATTAGTATAAATTATTATAATTACTACGTAGGTTTATCCTTATTTAAACAGGTCGTATAGCAACAAAGTAAATTATGACTTACTTTATCATCATGATCACAACGCAATAGATTAAAAAAATAATTAAGATCATGGTCACCCTACACACTCTGGAAGGGTAGGTACTATAAAATAATAAAAATGAAATGCTATAAGCGTATCTAGAACAACTGGCTGATTTGGCAATTATTGCTTTTTAATAAAAAATAGTTCGAAAAAAAAAGTTAAAGTTTCAAGTAAAAGTTGCCCAGATTAAAAGTGTTTATCTCTATGGGATTATTGTAAGTAGGTAATTTGAACAGGAAACAGCAGATTAGTTTCTTCATATTTCTAAGTCATATTTCTCTCTGGTTCTTCACATTTATATTAATAGGTACCTATATATATTTTATAGTTATAAAGAAAAAACACGGGTGCTACAAGTATTTAAACTCTTGGCACGACTCTGCTTTATATCTTTGATACGTGTTGATGATACCACACAAGTGGAACATTATATACATAATAAACACACCTACCTACTGGTAGGTGTGTTTATTATGTATACCTCACAGCTCAGTTGGTAGTAGCTCTGCCTTCTGCGCTGTAGGTTGTGGGTTCGATCCCCACCCGGGATAAACATTTGTGTGATGAACACAGTTGTTTGTTCTGTGAATTACGATAGCCACAGAAGATGGTTTTAAAAAAAACCAAAAGACTTTTTAAAAACTTTATTAGTTTGATACAAAAACTCGTAAAATATTCTAATTAAAATTAGCGAGAATACGTTCGGTCAATGTTAGTACCCGGTGTAGACTGGCGACGTTCCGATCGTATCCGAGTTCCGTGGATTCTAGGTAAAAGCTGAATTGGCGGTTGTCTTGTACCGGTCGAACAATATCGAAAGTGCAACGACGGTATCTTGGTCAGCGGGTTAGGTACATGCTAGGCATGTAACATCTCCATCCTCAGAAGAGCAACTATTTGAGAACGTTGAGCGAGAATGTTGCTGGAATGGTCCTCCGGGTTCGGGTTCCTTCAGGAACTGCGTAGGGATGTTCTCCAGTATTTTTTCCTTCTTCATTCAATGGTTGCGCAATCGGTATTTTATTCCGTCTCATATAATATCGCCGTGCGGTGAGTAAAATAGTAAGTACAGCTGCCCCGCATAGAAACGCGTAGAATGGTAGCGTTGTATGATAAAATGTTCCGTCTGTGGGTTTCATTTCTATCGGGTGTTGCATCATTATCTTGTCCTCGATTTGGTGCAATCCTTTTAGATTAATAGAGTTGAGTAATAGATGAGGGATTCTTGCTTCGTTGTCCTGCATGCTGTAATTTTTAGGAATTTCGGTAATCTTCAGCGGCTGTCCTTTAACTTGATCGTTAATGTTAGCAATAGTAAATTCTTCAGTTCGCAAGTAACATGTTTGTGGGATAGTCGCGAGATAACTTCCTGATAATGTTATGTATTCCTGTCGTCCGCAGTGTAGCTCTGCCTTAGTTGGTCGTGGGAAGATTAATGTATAATGTTGGTCATCTAATTGCTCCATTGCTTCCTTAGTAAAAGTGATTCTTGTCGGCTGGCATGATTTGTCTAGAGATTGGTTTACGATAAGATTCTGGATGCAGTCAGGATGGTCACAAGGCTGGCGATTGAGATTTTCTTCACAGAGATGGTAGTGATTAAACTTCGGGCATTCAGCCTCCATGTACATGAAAACTTTCCCGTCGGTTGCCAAGTAAGGATAAGGGGGAATAAAGGTTTGATTAAACTTATTAGGTACTAAGGAAAGTTTGTATAATTCGAAATTACCTGGGGAGGCTATTGGAAACTTAAATATGATTACTATTCTGTTGCCATAAAAATAAGAACCTGGTTTGATTATAGAGTAGTATTCTCTTAGATCGTCATCTATGATCTCTTTATTACTATATATAGTCCTAAGCCTATTTATCATATTTTCTAAGTTATCTATTCCTAACATGCTATGATGAGTGCTCGATGCACGTACAAATGCTAAAATATTTTCTATCCTAGTTATTTCTAAAGTTAAATCATCCGTGTTTTCACTGATGATAGCCAAAAGCTGAGCAAACTTCGCATATTTGAGAAGATCAGTATCAGCTCGGGCATTACTTTCTAATATAAATTCTACTGTTCTATATAACTTTTCCTGGTTTTTTGAAATATTCGCAAATAAAATGGTATGTTGGGCCATCCAATCTTTATTGAGACTAATATGGTCATTGAACTCAGACAACATCTTATGTTCATTACTTTCTAAGATCTTAATAGCACTATTATATCTCTCAGCATCTGAATGATCCAAGTTACCAGTAACGCTTTTAATTATCGACCCTAGTCCGTCGATCAGGCCTCTTCTTACGCGGTTAGGCTCTAAACTTCTTAGTTGGGACTTTGCTTTACTGAGTTTACTAGTAAGATAGTCAATTTGGAGTTCGTATAAGGCTAGAGTGCGATTGTCTAGTTTGGTCCTAAAATAATCTAATTGGTCATGTATGGAGTTGAGTTGATTTTCAAAGTTTCGTAATTCCACGTACTGAACAAAAGAATGGTAGTGCGTAGTCAGTTTTGTTTGTCCAAGGTTGAAGGGTAAGAGTCCGGGTCCATTGTCAAGACTTTCAAGTCTTATCTCCAGTGCCAGCGTCAGGTGAAGAGTCAGTAATAGTCGAATCCTGTAACAATTTGGGCTTCTTAGGCTGTCGCTTGAGACGGTTTTTGGCAATGGGTCCTTTCTTTTTGGATGTATAAATATGAATCGGGAGATCGGCAAGGACGGTGTCCTGGGTGAACCTAGGTGCTAACTTTTGTCTAGCGGCAAAAGGGTTTCTAATAAAAACTTGCTGGTACGGTTCGTATTCTACTTCCGGTTTTCGATTCTTATTCCTACTATTCATTAAGTTTGTACGGTCAGTCGTTGTAGTTTGGTTAATTAATTCATATACTGTCTTCATTTGGTCGCGATGTGTCGTGATATATTGTTGCATCAGATGTTCAGTCAGGTCAATATCTAAAGGGTCTCTAGGGTCAAAATGTCCTCTAACGATGTCATGAGGTCTACTTTTAGTGAAGCTGTGAACTGAGCTATTATAAGCTAGTATAGCGTAGGGCATTTGATTAACAGTTGGTTCGCCTTTTTGTTTCACTTTCAAAATGCGCAAATGCTCTAACAAAGTCGAATGAAACCTTTCTATGATACCATTATCGTTAGGTGAATTCGCGAGAGTCCTATGGTGGTTAACTTTATGAAGTCGTATAAATTCAGCAAACAGTTGGTTTGTGAACTCAGTCCCATTGTCGGTCACTATAGTCAAAGGTAGTCCATGGTGTGTACAAAAAGTCAATAGTCCTTGTAAGATGCTAACTGCTGTACCATCACGTAAATGGTAGGCTTGTCCGTATTTAGAAAATGAGTCTACAAAGGTCAAATACTTTTCACCCTGGGCTGTGAACAGGTCCATGTGTACTATTTCGAAGGGCTTCGATGCCGGTGGTACGATGTTAAACTGTGGTCTGATAGGATTCCTATCGTACTTAGTTTGGCCACACACTGTACATTCGTTGATGTACTTAGTTATTTCGTCCTTCATCCTTGGCCAGTAATAGCGTCGAGATAAGGCTAAGTAGCATTCGGTAATGCCCCTATGATTCGTTTTACCATCATGATAGTGTTTTATTATTTCTTGCTGTCTAAGGTATTCCTTTACATCTTCCAACTCGGTTTTTGCTAAAACTAAGTTCATAGAAGAGCTCTTGAAATGATTTTGTATGATCGGAAGGATCGCGTACATACCTAGAGCTGGTGTAATTTTAAGAGCGGTTTTGACCTTGGGGTTAACATACTCTTTTATGGCGTTAATCACGTCTTGTTCTAAGGACGATTCTGAAACTTGTATGATAGTGCGGGTATGTGTGTCAAATGGTTTTGTCGCAGTCGTACGTCTTTTAATGTCTCCTACAATGGTGAAACAAATCTGTCTATGAAACTTGTTTAGTGGTTCGTCAGTTATTGGGATCTCGAGTATTGGATTTTCAGCGCTAGTATGTGCAGTAGCTGTCGATGATCCTGATTTTTGCGATTGTTGGACCACTAATGAATCAATTTCTGAAAGAAACGATTCAATTTCTTCGTTATTAATTTCTACTCGCGATAAAGCGTCTGCATTGGCATTGGCCTTACCCGGTTTATGAAATATTGTATAGTCATATTCACTCAGTTTTAGTCTCCATCGTGTCAGTTTTGAATTGGGTTCTTTCATGTTCATGACCCACTGCAAAGGCCTGTGATCAGTAAGGATCTTAAATTTACGGCCATACAAATATGGTCTAAAATACTTAGTAGCCCATACGATTGCTAAAAGTTCCTTCTCGATAGTAGAGTAATTCAATTCACTGTCATTCAAAGTCCTAGATGCATAACATATTGGTTTGTCAGAACCAATGGGTCCTTGAGAGAGTACGGCTCCCAATGCTACGTTTGAAGCGTCTGTCGTCAAGATAAATTCTTTCTCAAAGTCGGGGAATTTAAGTATCGGGTCATTAGTCAGTAGTTTCTTACATTGTTCAAAACAGTTTACGTATTCTGTATCTAAAGTGATTTTATTACATTTCTTAAGGCACTTGGTCATAGGTTTAGTCAGTCGAGCGAAGTCGGGTATAAATTTTCTATAATATCCTAAAAGTCCCAAAAATTGTTTAATTTCCTTATTCGTTTTTGGTAATGGGTATTTTTGAATAGCTGAAATTTTATCAGGATTAGGTTTAATACCTTCTCTACCAATAATATGTCCGAGATAAGCAGTTTCTAATTGTAAAAACTCGGATTTGTCCATCTGAATTTTAAAATTAGATTCTCGTAGCCTAGTAAACACTTTTTCGAGGTTAGTCATATGCTCTTGCAAAGATGTACTGAAAACTATTATATCGTCTAGATAAACTAAGCAAATTTCGTTTTGCAGCCCTCTTAGAACGTTATCCATCACCCTTTGGAAGGTAGATGGTGAATTCTTAAGGCCCATAGCCATACGAAGGTATTCAAAATGCCCATGCTCTACATTAAAGGCTGTTTTGGCTATGTCATCGGGGTTCATTTCTACCTGGTAAAATCCGGATGCTAAATCTAAAGTTGTAAAATATTGACACCTACCGAGTTTATCCAACACGTCGGTGATATTGGGAATCGGATATTTGTCGTCTATGGTCTTCTCATTCAGTTTACGAAAATCTACAACTATTCTCCATTTCTGTTTTCCAGAAGCATCAGACTTCTTTGGAACTACCCATATAGGTGAGCTCCAAGCAGATTCAGATGGTCGTATGATACCTTGCTCTAGCATTTTCGTAATCTGTTCCCTAACTTCTTGTCGGTGTATAAATGGATATCTATAACTTTTTGTATAAACAGGCAATTCGTCAGTCGTCTTAATACTGTGTTTAATTTTGTTAGTAAAAGTCAAAGGTTCTCCTTCAATGTAAAATACGTCTGCGTAACGCGCGCACAAAGTCTCTAAGTTAACCTTTTCCTCAGTGTTCAAATGATTCGTTCGAAGTTTAAGTAAGACATTCTTTACTCGTGTCGGGTCGCACTCGGTGCGTTCGCACTCGATATTACAAACATCTACTCGCGTCGGTCGGTCAAAAGTTATAACTATGTCGTCATCTGTCATGTTTTCTAACTCAACAATTCCCGTCTTATCAGTTACACTAGTAATGCACTCATGAATGACGCAATTGCACATTAGTTGTTCCGTCACGTATACGTCACCGTCGGGATACTGGATTGGGATGTTAACTAATCTGGATGAATGACTTGGGATAATTTCCTGTCGATTAGTTTTCTTACATTGATAATAAGATAATGGTATTCTAGCACATTCAGTTAGTAAAACATTATTTTTTAAATCAATTTTACAGTTTTCTAAAAGATCGAGACCTATCAATCCATCAAAATGGTTGTGGAATTTATAGACGAATAGTTTTATCTTTGTTTGTTCGGCAAATTCCGCAAAATGAGGTATCGTAATCGAGTAATTATGAACACTTGTTACTCGTGAGTTAGTGACTTCAAAGGGATCAAATTTCTTTTGCACGTGAGCGTAATAAGTATCGGTTGCCTCGGGGCTTATAAATGATTGATTTGCCCCAGTATCTACAAGTAATTTTAGTGGCGGATTCGATATCTGTATGTACCTCAGTTCTTTCTTAGACTGTAAATTCAATTCTATTTTTGTTCTTTGCTGGTCCGGCCCTTGGGAAAATCCTGCTCGATTTGGCTAGTAGACGATTGCGCGAGCTCCATAGCAATTGGGCTAGATGGTACATCGTCGTGGTACCGAGGGTCACTATGAGGATCGTAGTAATACTCTGGGACGCTCTGGTAGTCATAGTAATTACCGTAGTCGGTCTCTGGATAGTCAGTCGGTTCACAGTAATAGTCAGGATAGTAACAGTCATTATAGTCATCTACCTCATTGAAATTCATCTCCCGTGCCTTAAAATAATTCGTCGGTGGAGGATTTCCGAATTTTCGCCAATCGTGGCCCTGAATAGTGGGGGGAAGAGCTTTTGACACGAAATGACTAACACCGCTCATAGGTTTGGGTGTCTGATTCTGAGGGGGTGCTACATTACCATTCCTAGGGGGAAACCTAAAACCTCCGTTCTGTGCGTTATAATTTGGTGGCGGCGCACGGAACATTTGCTGCGTGCGCGACTGTTGCATAGGCGTACGCGGGGGTTGGTTAAATTGGAAAGCGGGACGCCAATGCTGCGGTTGCATATGCGCGGGTGCGGATGCGGGCATTGGTCTCTGCCAGTTCGGGGTACCATAATTAAATAACTTAGGAACTGAGTAATTATTAACTAGGGACGGTACCTTAGATGTCGATTGCGCTTGCGTATTACGTCGCTCTGGAATAGACTCGTTCCTATGCTGTAGGTACATTACATTCAGTTCTTCCTGAACAAATTCCAAAGCCTTTTCGATCGTCGGTGGTCTCATACACCGTATACGAGACCCCAGAGGTTCTTTCAAACCTCGTACGTATGACTGCATTGTTAATTTGCGATACAATTCGCGCTTCGCCTCCACGGTGGTAGGCAGACTCTCATGCAATGTCACGTACGTCATGATCGTACTAAAAAGGGTTTGACATTTGTCGTAAAATTCCTGTGGGGAATCATTCCCCTGAGAAGCTACAGCTAAGTCATTGTAAAGGGCGGTCTCGTCCCTTTGGTCAGAAAAGTTATTAATTAGACCATTTCTTATTCCTAGCCAGTTATCCGGGACACCGTTTGAATTAATTGTCCTGGCTGCTGAACCGGTTATCTTATTTAAGATGCCGTTAATAAGACACAAATTGGTTAACTCGTGCCCTGGATCAGGTTTCACATATTGCGTCACAAGTTGATCGCAAATTCTTATGAATCTAGTTAAGATATTAGGATTCCCATCAAACTCGGGAACTAGGCGTAGAGCCTTAAAGATGTGGTCTGGTTCATTTGTCGTAGACATGGTTACTTCACTAGTTTCACTTATACTACCTAAACTACTTAAATTTCTATTCCTATCTGCCTTGCTATTCCTATGTGCCTGTCGAGATGAGACAGGTTCCCCCCCGATTTTGCGTGGGTGGAAAATGGTGGGAAAGGAGGCAACACTTCAAAGAAAGTTTCAAAGTACTCACATTTGGTTTTTCTCTGCACTGATTGCTAAGCGCGCCCTCGACTGTGTGCTCGTAGATCCTGGATACCTCGATGAAGTACTTGAAAGTACGAACAGCGATTCGTTCGTCTGGGACCGATTTTGTGGAATCTAGACAAATCACTCACTGCTTCGAAGTATCCTACCGCCTGCGCCAATTACGATAGCCACAGAAGATGGTTTTAAAAAAAACCAAAAGACTTTTTAAAAACTTTATTAGTTTGATACAAAAACTCGTAAAATATTCTAATTAAAATTAGCGAGAATACGTTCGGTCAATGTTAGTACCCGGTGTAGACTGGCGACGTTCCGATCGTATCCGAGTTCCGTGGATTCTAGGTAAAAGCTGAATTGGCGGTTGTCTTGTACCGGTCGAACAATATCGAAAGTGCAACGACGGTATCTTGGTCAGCGGGTTAGGTACATGCTAGGCATGTAACATGTGTCTGGGTGTTAATATGTATAATAAGTATGTATTTACAACAAAAAACGTAAGTATATAAGTATTCTATCAGTTATCTGGTTCCCATAGTACAAGCTTTGCTTAGTTTGGGGCTAGATGGCGCTGTGTGAAATGTCCACCAATATTTTTTTATTTTTTTAATAAGTTCTCCGACATACTAGTACCTACTCAGTAGGCAGTACATACAGATGAATAAATCCTATCCTAATAATATTATAAATGCGAAAGTTTGTGATAAGACTGCTATGTTTGTTCCCAAATCCAAAATTAACGACAAAACGGATTTAGTTGAAATTTGCTGAAGTAGGTATGTAGATAAAAAATCAGAATAAATAAAGGGAGAACTTATAATCCGAAAAACAACCCCTGAATGATAAAAAACGCAAAAAGGATAATTTTGGTATAGATGGCGTTGGCCTGCTACAAATCTGACATCACAGACTAAAAACATTTAGGCGTCATAGCAACGCAGTTTTGACTATTGAATGATACGCATTCTACCAAAATTCGTAATTTGTTTTATCAGTACAAAGTTTGTACGGAAAAAATTGGAAGCTGTCTGAAATTGCTTTTTCCTATGTGATTATTACAAAAAAAAGTTGACAGGCCATTCAATAATCTCATAGAAAAGAACACTTTCAGTTTTTCGCTAATTTTACAATTTCTAGGCAACTTATCCCATTTTAATTCATTAACTGTAACCTGTAACTGTATTAAAGCGAACAAAACAAAAAAAAAACCGGCAAAGTGCGAGTCGGACTCGCGCACGAAGGGTTCCGTACCATTAAAACGACAAAAAAATCATGTTTGTTGTATGGGAGCCCCCCTTAAATATTTATTTTATTCTGTTTTTAGTATTTGTTGTTAGAGCAGCAATAGAAATACATAATCTGTGAAAATTTCAACTGTCTAGCTATCATGGTTCATGAGATACAGCCCTGTGACAGACAGACAGACGGACAGACAGACGGACAGCGAAGTCTTAGTAATAGGGTTCCGATTTTACCCTACGGGTACGGAACCCTAAAAATTATATTCAAATCGTTTAAGCCATATTTAAGTTTCAACGAGACTAAAGAAACAGTTCTCATTACATTATTAACGTGGTTACCGAGTGGGATGTACCTCGACTTTCAATCTGAAAGTCGTGGGTTAGAATCACGGCGTACATCAATGGATTTTTCTGTTCGAAAATTTATATGCGCATCAAAAACACGTGATTAAAACGGTGAAGGAAAACATCGTGAGGAAACCATTGAGCTTAATGTACTACGTACTAGAGGAGCTATCCAAGCCAAATAAATTGCTCAATTTTCAATTATTAAAGCCAAAGTCCGCTTGCAGCGTAAAATAAATATTTATATGGCTAAACGAAACATTGAAACGTAAAGCGCTGACCGCTATAATAAAACTACTCTGTGCGTTAGATTTGGACTGAGTCCACTGTGGTTCAGGGACCGCAAGGCGCACCGCAAATTATTACTTTGTGGTGTCATCTCTAGTACGTAGTACATTAAGCTCAATGGAGGAAACCAGTTAGTATTCTTATAAGCGATGGGCTTGCAACCTGTCACGTATGGAATGCTAACTACTGCAAAATGTGGGTATGTGCCGAGTATAATGTTTGGATGTATCTCTGACTACCCCCACTAGACATATTCAAAGGATCTAAGCCTCTGGAGATCTGAGACGATGTCTACCGTACTTGGGGATTACAGTCGTGATCTTATATATTTTATTTTAATTTACCTAGCTCTAAGGTTTTTTTTAGCGTGTCATTATTAGTTTCTTTTGTATCTGTATTTGCTAAAGAAACGGTGACTCCACAATCTTCTCGGATCATTATATCGGAAAGGTCATTGATGATAACTGATTTGATATGAATGTTAATATTGCATCTACCTGTTTAACCTTTACCTTTCCTTCAGTAGATATTTTAATATTATTATCATCAAATAAGTACCTATTCATTAGGGTCACTTAGGCTGACCTACAATATTGACCTTCGCCCATCAAATCAGTTGTCAATGACCTTTTCTACAAAATGTTCCGAAATCTATTAATTATGTTGAAGCCTATCTAATTATTAAACTTATTAATAAAAAATAGCAATATATACATAAACTATACCATAATAAATACATATATAAATACACTATAACATCCTGACACAGAACAAATATTATTGTGATGAACCAGAAGACAGAGTTAGGAACTACAAAGTAAGCTGTGAGGTTAATCTTTTTAACTTTGTCTATACTTAATATCATAAAGAGGAAAGATTTGATTCTTTGTTTGTATCGAATAGGCTCCGAAACTACTGAACCGATTTCAAAAATTCTTGTACCATTACAATCCTACATTATCCCTGATGAACATATGCCATAGATTATTTTCAAAAACGTTAGGGATCCGTATGAAAACTTCGATAATGTGCTGTAAATATTGCGTTTGCTGCAGAACAATAGAGCAAAGTGATGTACCTACTACAGTTTTATAGAGGACATCAATATCTACAAAAAAGTCCATATAATAAGTCCATAGTAATATCATATGTCTAACTATTAGGGATCCCTACTAAAACTTCGAAAATGTAACCCAAGGTGTAAAAAATTGCCATATAATCATTATTACACCCGTGCGACGCCGGGGCGGATTGCTAGTCATTGATATTGTAACCAATAAAAATAATAATAATACATAATATAAATAGTAATAGCCTAGATTTAGGTGCACTATTTAACTCAAACTACTTCCGTGTAGTAATGCAAGAGGGTCGCGGAACAAGCGGAAAGGCAAACTTCTGCAACTTGCACCCTTTTCTATTTCCCCACTTCACAATCCGCGCCTGCAAACTGCGGAGTAGTTTGACTTATGTGGTTTACCTAAAAACTAAGATTACATTTATTAAAACAGGTTTAGGTAGATAGTATTCTCATTATAATTTTTTTTTTCAATAAACCAGAAGTTACCGAATCGGGCGGGTGACGCAGTATTATTGATCACAAAGGAAACAACGCAGCTTAGGTATTTATTACCGTGGAACGATTACGTAGTACCTAACGTCAAGGTGTTTTATATTTATTGTCTTTAGCATCCTTGCTTGGTCATGGTGCATCTCAATATTTTCTAATCCATGACATTATTGCAGTCGTAGGATGTCGGTTATAAGTATAGGTGGCCTACATTTGAACGTTTTTAACTGACTTCAAAAAAGAATCTCAATTCATTTGTTTTTTGTATGTTTGTTACCTCAGAACTTTCGACTGGGTGAACAGATTTTGATGATTTGAATATTTTTTTATTTGAAAGCAGGTACTTCCCGTGTAGTCTAATTTGAGGAAAACATACCACTTTTAAGGGTAAAAAATAGGGGATGAAATTTGGACCTATTCAATTTAATTTATAACTGTTTAATATTTATAGTGATTCGCTATTTATCGTGACTTCATACAAAAAATCCATCATGACAAATACTCGTATGCTGTTATCTCCCTTTTGAGGCTGTAGACTATTAAGACGCATCGTTTGTGACCAGTATGAATTTAAGAGCTATGTACCTATACGGAAACCGATAAACATACGGATAAACATACCTACAAGTACAATAAAAACAAAAATAAAAAGAAGTATACTAAACTCATAACTTTACTGCCTCGGTATCATAATATCCTAATAATATTATAAATGCGAAAGTTTGTGAGTTTCTTTGTATGTTTGTGCCTCAAACAGGCCTAAACGACAAAACGAATTATGATAAAATTTTCTGTAGATATAGATATAATGCCCGAATAAAACATAGACTACTTTAAAATACGAAAAACATCCCCAAAATGGTAAAAAAACGCATAAGGTATGATTTTGGTATAGATGGCGCTGGTATGCAAAAAATCTGACATCCGTGTTGATAGTCGTTATAGCAACGTGCACTACTCTATACGATTATCGAAATTTGGAGAGGACAGCGTCTGTCTCGGGTCTGCTAATGTCATTTAAAATACTGAATTTTCCTCATATTTGAGAACGATTTTTAAACTTAAGACAGAACACTATAAAAAGAATACACCATGATCCCATGATAAATGCTTACAGTTTCATTGAAGCCAGTAACTGTAGGCTATTAACGAACAAGGACAATGCAGTAGATCGACAAACGATTGCGTCGCAACTCGCAATCTTGCGATTAAGAAAGGAATTCTTGTTTGTGGGAAAACTCAGATCATTCTACTTGGTAACTATATTTCCAGTAACTATTAATCAGAAACCTTAAAGTTGGTGATTTCTTTGTAAAGGTTTCTTTGTAAATCAAAATTTAATATGTATGATTCTTCACCCAACTTTATGCCTCGATACATTAAAAATTTTTTTTATTACGTTTCTGATAATCAAAAGGAATAAATAACCCTAACCGGAAGCCATGGACAAGGGCGAGTAGTACTTATTTGTACCTTGACAAAATTTGGCCCTTTCACAACCATTTCAAAATATTGCTATTATTGTTTAAATATTTAATAGTCGGTTTCCTTACAACCTTCACTCTACAGCTGAAATGTTATCCGACTATTTATTTTGTACTAGCTGACCCGTGCCCGCTATGCTGGGGGACAGATAGTTTTACATCTGGTATTCCCATCGACTACATGGTATTCCAATCTTCAAAACAAATTATAGCCTATATGTTTCCGAGGACTAAAAACTACATAACAAAAAAAGTTTTATCAAAATCCGTCCAGTAACTTTTGCGTGAAAGCCGGATAACAGACAGACAGACAGACAGACAGACAGACAGACAAAAATTTCAAAATGTTTTTTTTTTGCTTGTGTTACTTGTTTATAGGCCCCTAAGAGTATTTTTTTTAGTTTTTATTCAATGTACAGAATTGAACTCTTCTACAGTTTTATTATATGTATAGATAGATATAGATGTATAGATATAGATGAGCCACACACCTAGCGATCTTAACTATAACTTTAAGGGGCTCCCAGTCGACGATTGCTCTTTTTCGAAACGAAAAAAGAAATACTTCTGAACAAGACACATCTCCTATTTTTATAAGTATATTACTTCAGGTTCCTACCTAGATTCATAATAGCAGAAACTTTTCACGATAAAGATATTATTTCAAAATGATACGTTTTAGAATTTATGATCGAAATATTTTATATACCTACTATTAAAATCAACTTGTGATTTATTGCTATAGATAGGTAATTAGTAGATCTAGATTTCTATTAGAATAGATTTTTGATAAGTAATTATAAATAATTTATATCATTAATTTATTCGAAAAGCAAAGGCGGACGGACCACGCTCCGACGTGTGTTTGTCGTCATTGCAGCGGTCGGTAGGATTATTTATCGAAGTGATTAAAGATCATCATCTTCAACATCTTTATTCACATATACCTACTATACATTATAAAATAGGAGATGTGGCTTGTTCAGAAGTATTTCTTATTTCGTTTCGAACAAAAACAATCGTCGACTTAAGGGTTTTTCTTACTAGCTTGTTAGTCCTGGCTTCACACGAGTGGTACATTATTACAATTTTCGTAGGGAACTCTAATTTAGTAAATTTTAGTAAATATAGTATAGTAGTAATATAGTAAATAAAATATGATCTATGCTACTGGGTACCTACTTGCTTATAATGATACTTTTTATAGGTGATTTTTTTAATTTATGCGGTAGGTACAAACAAAACAAAAAAACATATTTTACCTTTTTATAATAATAGTGTAGATGACATGCACCATTATAACATTTATCACGGCGATCAAGTCAATCTTGGTTTTAAAACAGCACAAAACATTTTTAATTAATACAATGCTGGCGACAAGTAGGTACGGATTTCGGTTGCAACAGCATTCAATTCAAGTAGAGGCATATACTCGTACTCGTGTTTTCAAGAACCATGTCTCACAAATACCACCTTCAAGAAATACTAGGTTTTACTTTCAAGTAGGTATTCGATATTTGAAGAGCCCCGAACCGACATACATGATTTTTGAAAGTACCTCTTGCGCGCCCCGTACTAAGTCAGTCAAAAATACTAGTATTATATACGCATCAGAACTATGACGACCTGGTTTTTTACGCCTAAACCTGGTTTTCATACCTGGGGTGGAGTAAATACGAACCAACTCTAAATTCAAGTTGCAAGACTGTCGGCCAGTTGCGACACGTTCCTGACTGCGATATGCGACCACCTCGAGATCAAGTTCAATGTCGCGCCATTATAACACGCACGATTTGATGACCCATTGTTACAATATAAACAGAAGACTAACAAGCCTAAAATATTAACTAACTCGTTTCTAAAACTCAATTTGGCGTTGACAAGGAAGAAACATATGAGAATTCCATCACAGTATCAAACTGTTGGTATAAAAGAGTTGTCGCCATATAATCTTTTACGATTATTTTGATCTTGCATAAGCTATACTCGAATATACAATGTTGAAAGGTCATAAATCATAATCTCATAATGCAATCCGGTATTATTTTGATTCGCTGTAAAACGTGTAAGTATGGCGCGAGTATTGTATATCTTACACAATTTTCACTTAATACAAAAACAGTTGAGATGTATAAAGACAGTTAAAAACGGTCTATAGATTACTCAACTGATTCCAATTACTACCAGTCGGATGCGTAGTACCGAAGAAGCTGGCGACATTACATTGTACCAGATGGATAGCCAAGCTACCAAGACACCGCGTCATTTTGACCAGAGACTTATAGAAATAGTTTGCCAGACCATGCTCAAATATGTACCTATACCTACATATAACCCTATCGAGAGTAGAGTTAATTTGATTGTTATATATATTTCACTTCACGCTGACACGCGAAAATCAATGTTAGTTAACCTTCACACTTCAAGTGGATACGTATTTTCCAAATTATAATAATATCTTTATGATGTTATTGTAAAATGTTAAGAAATCCCTGATTCAATTGTTAATAGAATGACTTGCAAAAGAGAAGTGTGAATTTATACCGATTCGAAAAAGACTGCGTTATAATTTGAGAGTATCTACGTACTTACGTTTATACAGCTTATGTAGAAAGCTAATTAGCCGATCTGCTCTATACTTTACACTTGATTATGATATCTTAGTTCTAGATGCTATGAATGAACATCAAGAACTAGACAATATGCCTACGGGTTATGGATATTTAAAAAAATATGTTTTTTATAAAATCGACAGATAATATATGTATATATATGATAATATATAATACGGAAAACATTCTATTTATAGTACATATTTCAATGACACTTCCAAATCGCATTAATCGGTTTTAAATCGTTAATTATAAAACCATCGACAAACATGTTATACTCGTTCCAAAATTTGTTTATCTGCATATTTGACATGCTTGCTTTTAATTTGGCATCCTGATGTCTTATCTATTTTAATTCTAGTTATTAATATCTAACTTAAGTGCTTTATCGGTAAGGCGTAACTACCAATCGTCATAATGTCAATAAGATTTTCCTCGTAGAAGCAGAAATGACTTTGTGACCATGTGCACCATACTTCATGTTTGAATGTGAAACGTACCTAGCCCTTGATGTCTTCAAACTTTCATTCACACTTACCCTCGTATTCAAGAACGACTTTGACACTTTGAGAACACGCACCCACAGTAGACGAAATCTTTTTTCATAAAAATCACTTTATGTGTTGTACGACACTGCATAGTCTAGCCAAAGTTGAGCTCTAAGGGCACACGGTAGCGTGCGCCATAGTGCCGCTCAACACATAAAGTGATTTTGTGTGTTCTCAAAGTGTCGTTCTTGAATACGAGGGGTAAGGGACCGTAACTAAATGACAATCATGGTACAATGTCAATGTCTAGCTTTCACACAACTTGATTCGACACGGAAGGCTCGGCAGAGCATTATTCTACATCTAAATGCGCAAGTTTGTATATTTGTGTGAAAATTGGAACAGTAGTTCATGTCTGGCTAATCATAAAACACATTTTTATTAGCTTCACCTATATCAAACTATGTAAGAAAAATTAAATAATGTGAGAGCGCTAGTTGTGGCCATTTTTACAACATTTACTTTTTTAAATAAATGGTTTATAATGAAAAAAAAAATAAAACGACGAAAAACAGGAAATATCTAGCTGTAATCAATCACATCAAGTGGTATATATAACGCATCACAACTGTCAATAATCAAAATGAATCATAGACAAATAATTATATTAACTATCAATTTTAACTAAGTTTGTTTGCTATGCTTAGTTATTTACTAGTAGGCACCACAACCGGGTCTTTGATCCTAGGATCGCGACTGTTGTCCCCAAATGCGGTAGACATCCCCTCAGATCTCCAGGAGCTCAGATCATTGAAGTAAGACTTTGAGGCTCTTGTTGGATAAAATAATTAATTAGTTACATTATGAAATTCAGTCAAGAATTGCATGATGTCAAAAGGTCATAGAGATTGCCCTGTATGGGGCAATAAGGTTGCCCGCGTAGCAGCATGTTAAGAATATCGATCTTATGCTGACCCTTGTCCCGAATTATTTAATACCAGGGCCCGTACCACAAGGTCCAAAAGTAATATCCAACAATATTACTCGCGGTGAGAAAGTGACAACGCTATTAGAGTTCTTATTACGTTGTCACTTACGCACCATAAGTAATATTATTTTGACATTACTTTTGAGCTTGTGGTACGGCCCCAGATGTCAATGGTAAGTTGTTTAACTTGTTTCGTGCAAAAAGCGTACACTTGACATACTTTTAAATAACTATCTTTATGCGCACTTTGTTAACTTGTTGTTTACTCATTAAATTACGAAACGTGAACTGTAACTGGAATGCAACTATTTTAATGATTGATAGCTAATCGAGGTATGTCCAATATTATTAGTAAAAGTATTATTTTTATATCGACGTTATTACTATTTATTTTTACGTTATTATAACATAGTCAAAACGTCGGGAAAATAAATTAAAGGTAATTACGTGATAAAGACCCGTGTCAATTTATTTATTTAAATTTAAGGTTATTTGTTTAAAAACCCTAAAAAGTGACAGATGTAAAGTAGATGCGGGTTGACGTTAGTAGCAGCCGGTTGTATAACATCTTCGCAACATGTTTGTCAACATGTTGTGCCGACCCCAGTTTAAATGGGAAAAAGAGAAGAAAATTATGATGACAGATTAAAAAAAAAACCTTAATTATATTCGTTCATTGTAATACCTACATCAATATAAGGGGTATTAGTGTCCCAAGGAACAAATCTTCTTAAATTTAAAATAGAATCCCTATTTCCCTTGGTCATAGCATCACGCGTGAATGGCTGGACCGATTTTGCTAATTCTTTTTTTGTTATAATCGTTAGTGTCAGGAGAAGGTTCTTAAAAAAAAGAATTTGACAGGACAACCACTGTCGGGACAGCTAGTTATTAATTAACACTAGCTGTTAACCTGGCGAACGAAGTCGCGGTACTAAAATCATAAGGATTTTTCAGAAGATTGTCATAATTTTCAACAAAAATCTATTAATATAGATACTTTTAGTCGCGAAAATGTAACACATAGGCAGAGAGACAGAGTTCCTTTTAAACTAGGTATATTATAAAAGGCAAGAATCATAAAATAATTTAATTATTTCAATACCTTCAATTTTTTTATTGTTGATTTTAACAATATTAATGCCAAAGACCCTTATATGCTACCCTTATATTCCTTATATCCTTATATGCAGTTTTGCCTAATACTATAACTTTTATTTTTGTTATGTTTGTAACCGAAAGTTAAAAAAACTGTGATCTAATAGATTATTATAACAGATATTAAAAAAAACAGATTTTAGCGTTCCTGGCCTCCAAGGTTACTCCTCCATGTGTCCCACTAAAATTGCAATATTTGCAAAAAGTCTGTACCCGTGCGAAGCAGAGGCTAGTTGATAATAAAACGATAGTTGTTTGATAAACCTACCTTGTTTTTTATCTCCCGGCACTGATAATACACTGAAAGCACTCGAGCAAAGCTAAGTTTGCAATAAACGTCACAGCGGGCGCAACTACGAGGTATTAGTAAAGAAGTGCGCCGGGGCACAGCGGGGTCACTCGATCACTCTACAATCCGTAATGATCGCGCGCGGTCTCTCTGCGCGTATATATCACAGAAGGCTGTGACGTCACGTGATAAGGGCTCACCGATATTAATCTAACTTATAATATAAATGCGAAAGTAACTCTGTCTCTCTGTCTAACCGCTGGGATGATGGTGATGAAAATTCATATAGAGATAGTCTTGGGATGGACATCGGTCTCTCTGCGCGTATATATCACGGAAGGCTAAGACGAGGTTGTGGGTGAGAACTAGTCACTAATAATAACAAATATGATACCAACGTGTTCTATCTTCCAGATGATGCTTTGATTATCTTTATTATTGCAAATAGTTTCCAAGCACACGTTGAATTACGAAATGGCGAAAGAAAGATTTGTTTGGATGACACCAAAATCAAATAAATTGTAATAAAATCACAAGGATCGCTTTAAAACGTCTTGGGAGCTAGGTAAGTTTTTGGTATTAGACGGGAATAGATCGTAAAGCTTCGCCTGTTCCTCGCGACCTAGAAGTATAAGGCAACAAACACGGTTTGATGACTATATTTTTTTCGATAATTTTACTATGTACCTAGGTTACCTAGGTTTTATGACTATTCTAAATTATCCTAATGATTTAAATGACAATAACATAATATTTTTTGGATCTCAGAACTCTCGGTGCGTTAGTCGACTCACACTTGACCGTTCTTGTTTTATATGAGTAGGTACCAATCTAACAATGCCGTGGGCGGCAGCTATTTATACCGATTTTAATTAATATTAACGTTTTTGTACCACCACAACAACAAAATGATTAATGATATATTTATTCAGTTACGAGTAACTAGCCAAAATTGTAACATAATCGTTGTGTTGGAAATTGTTAATGAAGTTCTATTCATTTCATAAAAATTAAATACCCTATAGGAGTATCAGGGATACTTTTATGGGTTTTTAAGATATAGAAAAAAATCATTAATGATTAATTTTTGTACCTAGTACCAAGGTACATACCCACTTGTTCATGAAATAAAATCATACCCTTCAAATGAAGAACCGCCTTTTTAGGGTTTCGAAGTCAACAAGAAACCCTTATAGTTTCGCCATGTCCATCCGTCCGTCCGTCCGTCCGTCCGTCCGTCGTCTGCCCGCAGCTTAGCTACGAGAAGCTTAGTGCTAGAAAGCTGTAATTTGGCATGTATGTATTGTATATTCATTTTATTATAAGTCACGTCGACAAAGTGAAAAATATATTAATTTTTTTCGCGTACCCCATGGTGTAGGGTGTCATTGGTGTCATTGGTCTTTAAAAAATATTATGGATTTATGAAGACAACTTTTCGATTAAAGGATTCGTTTATAAAATATTAAGCTTTAAAATGCCAATTTTCGTTAAGAGTTATTTCAACAAGACTTTTTATAACTTTATTTTTGATGAACTATGGCCTATAATAGGATCCTAAATGAGTGACAATGCAGAATTGTTTTGATTTTGGTACCAAAGCGTCAATCATAGGTGTTAACAATAGCAGTGCAATGCAAGCGGCTGTGGCCGCATTTTGACCTTCACCTTTTTCATCTATCTTCAGTATGGAGAAAAATATGATGCAAAATTACTGTTATAAAGTTTTGGCTAGAAATTGTTAATATTGTCGCAATAAATGCTCCATGAATGCCACGGTTACTCAAGGTTGCGGTAAAATTTAAGAGAAAACTAGACATTATCGCGTCTTGAGAGTAACGAATTCTTTGTTTTATAGGTCTACTTTTAAAGTGCAGTGCGACAATGCACCAACATTTGAGACGTGTTAAGAGTCAGAAATTGACTGTTTGAGTGTCAATTACACAGACACGGACATGTTCATAAACTTCTTAAACGATCATAGTGTTCCTTTTCAAATATGAAAATAAAATAGAATCAAGCCTGTAGGTAAATAAGGTATTCTCCAAGTACGGTAGACATTCTCTCAGATCTCCTGGCGCTTAGATCATCAAAGATGTCGGGTATTCAGAGACATGTCCAAACATAACATTTGGTACATGCCCACATTTTGCAGTAGTTTTCATTCCATACGTATAGTTTCATTATTTTGTAGCTTATAAGAATACTAACTGGTTTCCTCGCGATTTTTGCCATTGCTGTTCTGTTTTGAGGAAGTAATAATAAACATTTTTTACCTTCAGTGATTGGGTCCTTGTGTCACCGTAAAGCTATCTGTTCATTCACCTAAAAACAGTATAACTTAGAATAAACCAGTACATGCATCTTTTTGTAGGTATTTGATTGGTTTATATCTATTTAATTGTAAATAGTCCAACGAAACGTCGGGAAAATAAATTAAAGTTGTGATAAAGATCTGTGGCCTGAGCTATACATTTTTACAAAGCTTTTACTATACAACAATACTATACTATAGTGCCAGTTTTGACATTTAAACGATACGTTGCCGATACTATAGTGATTCAGTAAACCCCCTGAATAAAAATCAATAGATATGTCTACTAATCATTCTCGATAGTTTGAAAAATAATTTTGGTTGGTTCAGATGAGGTAATCTTGTTGTAGATGCAAAGATCCTGATATAGAATAAGCCATTCCTACTTCCTACATTCACTATTGGGGCGACCTTCCTGTCTTTCATCACAAACTCGAAAAAACACGATTTTCCGATGTATCCGGGCTTATTACAATGACGTAAGATGTGATTTTTTTGTATACTGTTTGCTATAATGATGTTTGTATAATGTTCTCCACTCAAAGTCAAAACATGTTTTTTTTTAATTAAGTTATTTACAATAAATGTTCGAAGAAGTTCTTATAATTTATGTTGGGACTTGCAAAATGTGAGAAGTTAAAATTAAATAAGCGTTTCTTGTTAATACTCACACAGTCACAGTAATTAACATGTATGCAGTTTTTTTCTTTGCACGAGGATAGCAGTAATTTTCAAAATTATTCAGACAGAACTTAAAGAAATAAAAATGTTATGGCAATAATAAGTAGTGGAGATTTAATACCGACATCGAGATAACTGATTGAATACTTACATACTTTATTTTGTAAATACTTACTTATTAATACAATATATGATCCAGACACAAAACAAACATCTATGTTTACTAAAATGTTTGTCCTTGGTGGGAATCGAACGAAAATCGGTCAGGTACATACATACAAACTTTCGCAATTGTTATAATAGTAGAATTCACTTCTGTCATACAAAAGACATTAACGCGCTACTATTTAATAAAATCAAATCCCATTTGAGTATGTAATAACGTTTTGTGTTTCTTATGTTTTTTTTTGTATTATTGTATACTAGCGACCCGCCCCGGCTTCGCGCGGGTGCAAAGCTGATTCAATAATTAATTTTAATATAGGTAACAGATATCTTGATAAGTTTTTTGTTAATGGACGAGAGTAGTTGCGCATGTTATTCTATTTCCTATTTGTTATTCCAGGGCAAAGGCTATGTAAATTCAAAGTTTAATCCAAATCCCTTTGGTCGTTTGAGCATGATTGAGGCACAAACATTCTCACAAACTTTAGGATTTATATTAAGTCCTATCTAGTATGGAATGGATTTCATTACCTATTGCAACTTTAAAACACATTAAATTATTAATATTTAAATAATTTCATTCTAATGTCAATGTTTGGTGACTTTTACGAAGTCTATAAAACCCTTGAAAGTTTTATGCAATTTAAATGCTTTTATCTTATAGGTTTCTCAATGTTGTTTATCGTAAAACACAACACAAAAATGTAACAAATCGAAAATAAGGAAACTTCCAAGCGTTTTATCACAATAAGATTTCTGAAGAGCAATGTAATCAAAATATCTACCCACTCACAGTAAACAAGCAACTAGACATTGCAAATATTTATATTGTAATCGTAGGAAACCATTTTAGTACGATGGTTCTAGTGACGTAGAAGCATCTGAACCACTGGTTTTACTTCCTTGACCGTTTAAATATAGAATATGTTTATTATCTTGTTAAAAGTAGTTTAAATAACCTGACGAGCATGAAGGTTTTTTCTTTTTTATTCTACTAAAGAGTCCGCACTACTGCGCTAAAAAGCAGCGTCTAGAGACTAAATAGGTTATATTCTTGTTTACTGTTCTCACTAGTTGATTCTCAGCTTAGGGCTTATTTCTCCCTTGTTTTCTTCAAAGGATAGAAAGAGACAAAAACATATACCTATCGAGGATCGGGTTTCAAGATATCATATAAGGGATTTCTTTCGTGACTGCTTCTCGGACTTGTACCTTGTATAAGGCGCATTCGCCCGCACGAGCTAGAGGTGAGGCGGAAACAATGCGCGGGCGCGCCCTTGTGCAGCTTGCTCGCCCTCGCCTCGACTCCGAGCCGCCTTCGCCTCGCCTGTGCTGCGACTCCGCACTGTCGAACAAGCGGCGCGGCGCCTCTTGCGCGCCCCTTCTTCTTGCGTGGCTTGTTCAGAAGTATTTCTTTTTTCGTTTCGAAAAAGAGCAATCGTCGACATACAGGGCCTTAAGGCATACACGAGCATGCTTATCAAAGAAATATTGTTACAAACGTAAAATAATAATACTATAGGTATTATTTATTATTTTGCGAATTACGCTAGATATGTACGAGTAGTGAATTTTGCCAAATATTATCTACCTAGGCAGAGGTAGTAGTTATGTATGAAGTTTATCAGAATGCCGCGCTGTATTCAGTTAAGTAGGCGGTATTGAAAATACCTCTAAAAACATTCGAGTTGAACATCGGTACATCGTTTATATAAACGCTACAGTGATTATGCTTGTTGTTTAATTTATTTTTTGTTTTGCACTTTCACGCCTCAACACTTAATCGAATTCCGGAGAAATCCATAATTTGATTTGGCACTGTTTCTCTTCGCAAGAAGAGGCAAGTGCATGACGTGTGTCGGAAATTATGCGAAAATATGTTATTAGCGAGTTGTTGATTTGTAGGGTGTAAAAATCAACAGCATACCATTACTCATGTACTTAGTTATTTAAAAAAAAATACAACCAATTTGATAACCTCTCCCGTTTTATAGGATCTCGACTGTAATCCCCATGTACAATAGACAGACATCATCATACATCTTTAGGCGCTTAGATATCAAGAGTCAATAGCACATCCAAACATTATATTTTGTACATGCCCATATTTTTCTGAAGCTAGCATTCCATACGTGACAGATTGCATTGCTCATCGCGGCTTGCTAATGCTAAATACATAAAATACTAACCTACGCTACATACCTGTCTAGAATATCCTGTGGTAATGCCTACAGTCAAGATGAAACGTGATCATATTAGGACATCCAATTACCTAGTGATAAGATCCAATATCACTTACACACTCAAAGTGGACGCTACGTGCTAAATAAAAAAATCCAAATCTAGCAAGTTTATTCTTTGAAGACAAAATTACATAATTTCAGATGTACCTATGTAGGAACACAAGATAGGACGATACATTTACCAAAGTATGGCGGATAAGTGAAACGCTAGACATTTTTTCGGAGTGATTCGTATGCTGTTGGTATCTGAGCCCTAGTCGTATGTCATTGTTACTAATATGAGCGCAGCAGGTAGGTACTGCGGCTGGGAAAAAGTTAGAAGTACTTTATACTTCACAGATTTATAAATAAACGCATTATTAAAAAGGAGGTTCGACGTTTGACAGAAAAAAATTAAAGAAACCTAATAAATATATTTTTTTTGACCGATTTGGATAGATTTATAGTCTATTGTGTAGAGAAAAATCCAATTTGGTCCCATTCAAATTATATTTATTTAGCACTAATAGTTCCTTCATAACTTTTCGATTGGTGAAACATCTTCTTCGGTTTTCTTTTAAATTTTTATAACTTTGCTTGATGAACTGAGATAAATTCTATTGTTTGACGTGTTATAAACTTGGCATCTACAATTTTCATATTATATTATACTAGCTGTCCCGGCAGACGTTGTCCAGTGAAGTTCATTTTTTTTCCCTTAAGAACCTTCTCCTGACTAACGAATACAACTAAAAAAGAATTAGCAAAATCGGTCCAGCCGTTTACGCGTGATGCTATGACCAAGGGAAATAGGGATTAATTTTTATTTATTTATAAAGAAGATTAAGTTCGGAATGTTTATCCTAACCTGAAACAAATAAAATTTATATTAGTACAGTCACAGATTACTAATAAGTTGGTCCAGTGAAGAAATCGAATCGTGTCCCTTCTAGGTGTCTCCGCAATTTAGTTGTATAAACTAGCTTTTACCCAAGACTTTGTCCGCGTAGATTTAGGAAATCGTTATTTGACGACTTTCTCGTAAAATATTGAAATTCCTAAAAATCAAAAGAAAATTTTCGGGAAAAAAGTAGTCGCGTCTGTTTCACGACTTCTAACTACTACTACTAACTTCAAACTCTCTATATTTAATTTCATCACAATTGGCCCAATGGCTTGACCGTGATAACGTCACAGAAAGACAGACAGACAGAGTTACTTTCGCATTTATAATATTAGTAAAGATAATTGAAACTTACTGTACTTGTATACTATCCGGTGAATATTCCCGCGAATATCTGTTCATTTTCACTTCTAACATAGAACAGGAATGGATGGTCCGCGTTGAAAACCACTTGGTTTAAGTTCAGGGACACCTGCACTATTTCAATAGCTAAAACAATAGAGAAGTATTAGCTGCATTCGCGAAGATTTTTTATTAGTAGAATAAAACATAGCCTATAAATAGCAATCTAGGATAAATTCGCTTACATTAGTAAAAGAACTTTCATCGGTTAAGTTGCAAAAAATATATCCTATACATCTAAACTCACAAACATAGGTAGGTACTTTATCTCCATAAAATACCTACTAACACATATAGATGTCTACAGTAGATATCCAAAGTTAGGTAGTGTATTAAAATTCTCATTTTTAGGGTTTCGTAGTCTACAAGAAACCCTTATAGTTTCGCCATGTCCGTCCGTCTATCCGCAGCTTAGCTCAGATACGTTTAGTGCTAGAATTTGGCATGTATAATGTATATACATATTAGTAACTAGCCGACCCGTGACAGACATTGTCCTGTCAAATTTCAATAATCGAATAGAAAATACTGAATGTTTTTAGTCTGTGATGTCAGATTTGTTGCACACCAGCGCCAACTATACAGAAATCCTCCCTTTTGAATTTTTATCGCTTTTGGGATGTTTTTCATATTTTAAAGTAGTCTATTATTTATTCGGGCATTATATCTACATCTACAGCAAATTTCAACTTAATCCGTTTTGTCCGATTTAATTATATTAATTACTAGCGACCCGCCCCGGCTTCGCACGGGTATCATGTTATTATACATATAAACCTTCCTCCTGAATCACGCTATCTATTAAAAAAACCGCATCAAAATCCGTTGTGTAGTTTTAAAGATATAAGCAAACATACATACATACGCGGGAAGCGGAAAGCGACTGCTTTATACTATGTAGTGATAAACGCGAATCACACTGAATTTAAAGAAACATCACAATCGAGAGATGACAGCATAGATTGCCACCAGTCACGGTAGATAGTAAAACAAGATTTTTGTTAAGGGGCTCCCAGTCGACGATTGCTCTTTTTCCAAACGAAAAATAAAATACTTCTGAACAAGCCACATCTCCTATTTTTATAAGTATATTACTTCAGGTTCCTACCTACATTTCTATTAAGCTGAAAACATAATAGCAGAAACTTTTCACGATAAAAATATTATTTCTAAATGATACGTTTTAGAATTTATGATCGAAATATTTTATATACCTACTATTAAAATCAACTTGTGATTTATTGTTAAAGATAGGTAATATGTAGATCTACAATTCTATTAGAATAGATTTTTGATAAGTAATTATACATAATTTATATCATTAATTTATTCGAAAAGCTAAGGCGGAGCACGCATCGCCCATGGCTTAGTCAGTAGTCAGTACCCCTGTGACTACTGTCAGAGACAGACGTGTGTTTGACGTCATTGCAGCGGTCGTAAAGATTATTTACGAATTGAAAAAAGATGGGTAATATTTCAAAAAAAAAAAAACAAAAAGAGATAATGGTTACGTACCCTAAGAAAACATGCTAAAAATATAAGAGATTTAAAACAGTAAGTAAACCTTCCTATTTTATCAATTTTACCTATCTACGTTATCTTTGATAATCTTGTGAAAAATATTAGGCAAAGAAAACAGTAAGTACTTACATAACTACATACTTTATCATACATACATACATTTATACATAAAATCACGCCTGTTTCCCAAAGGGGTAGGCAGAGATCACGGCTTTTCACTTGCTACGATCCTGACATACTTCTTTAGCATTCACTCTCATCACATTCCTCATGCATGCTCGTCGGTTTAGAGTACTCTTGACCCGGCTTTTTTTCAAAACGTTTCCAATATGGTCCAGGAAAATACGCCGAGGTCTTCCTCTTCCAACGCTCCCTTTCACACTCGCCTTATATACCTGTTTTGTCAATATCTTTCTTCATTCATTCTCTCCACATGCCCAAACCATCTAATCATCCCTTTCTCAATCCTCTTTCACTTCACAACGTTTTCTTGGATAAATTGTAGGGAAAAATTCTGGAAAAAATCTGGAACGACCAGTCGGATTTGCGTATAACTTTCTCGAAGGATGATAGTTCAGCATCATCACTAACACTTCTAACCATAGCAAAACCCGCAGTTGAACAAAATAGGTACGTATGAATAATAATATATTCAGCGGGTTATATAAATCCCAAGATTTTAGTAAGAATCGGTTCAATGATCCTGTCATTTTTGTTACATAATGTTCAAAGAACATGGCGCATACATAACAGACTACGTTTTGGTGGCTGATTGTGTTCTAATAGGTATATTACCTATTACCCGCCACTCTGTGACACAGAGCAGAGTCCCGCCAACCGCCGAACACGCAAGTTTTTTAAAAAAATTACTTTGACAGACAAAGAGTTTTTACTTCCTATTCTACCAAGGAGTATTAATGCCACCTGCTTTATTACGTAGGGATAGTTCATCACTACATAGTACCTATAAAACAAAGTCGCTTTCTCTGTCCCTATATCTCTATGTATGCTTAAATCTTTAAAACTACGCAAAGGATTTTGATGCGGTTTTTTTTTATTGATAGAGTGATTCATGAGGAAGGTTTTTATGTATAATACATGCTTAATATAGTAGAGAAATACTGATAATTTTAGAGGTTTCTAATGTGATGTCGTAAATAAACACATTTTTTGCGCTTACATTGCAAACGCTGGCTGAACCCCGCAAGATATATCAAAATAATGTACCTACACAGTCGCTGCTTAAATACTAAACGGTCATATTTCAAAATTTCTGTTTTTTCAGGAGAGCCAATCAAAGTTTTAAAAAAATATTTTTTTAATTTCTGAGAAATTTTTGGATCACTAGAAGCGTAATTTTAAGCTGTATCTATCTATATTTTTCGTTTTGCTGTAACTTTAACCTATTGGCGTAAAATACCACATGTGTCCCTTTTGCATATAAAAAAATATTTAAACGTAAATTAAAGTTATCGATAAAAGGCCACATATTATACAAAAATAAGAGTTTTCTTTAGATTTTTCCTTCACTTCTTCGTCTGATGTAAAAAACCTATTAATAAAACAAATATTATACAATATCGAAAGCATGCTAATATTTTTTTTTGATAATACTAAAAATAATTCGCTATTTATTTAAAAAACCAAAAACTATTTTTATACAAAGTTATTGGGGCAAAATAAGAGGTAATTTAATGTTGATCTCTAAACTGAGTTCAACATTATTACTAGCTACACAAAAATAATAATAAAGTCACTATAAAGGCTTCATAAATCTATTTAACTACAAGTATATAAGTGTTTAATAATTAATAAAACTATATATTTTCTGCTAAATCTGTCTTTCTAAAAATCAATGAGTACCTAAATCACAACCCAGTTGTTATTAACTCAAACATATTAATCACTTCGTCATCTTTATAATTTCAGCCATAGAACATTCCATTGCTAAACATTAGCCTTCTTCGTAAAATCAATTCTAATGATCTATTTCGTGCAGTGTGCACCCAATGCCTCCCAGCAACCTTTATCAGGTCATCTTTCCATTCATTCTACCCAACGACCATCAGTTCTTTAAGCCATGTACCTACCCCGCTCACAGCCGCGTCAACTAGCTACTCCTCTTGGGTATGTCGGTGACTTTAGTTCGTATACGGATATAATAACATCTCCGTCTAACGCTTCTCTTCAAAGAAATCGCTTTCGTACACTGCTCCTGCACCCGGACTGACACGGTGGCGTTGTTGTACAAGCATTTCAACACTACAATGTATTGGTAGTCAATACGGCACCGCTGGAATAACCATAGCTTTACACAGGTTTCTACTGAATTAAATTATTTTTCGTAGTCTACAAACGCTAAACATAACGACCGATTATTAGATAGATTATTATCTCTATTAATAAGCTTATAAATTTAGCGTATTACATCGCTTTAAATTATGTTAATATTTTCTTAATAAGTTCTTTGATTATTTCAAATTTGTTTTATCTTGAATAGTAGGTACAGTAATTTCCAACAGTAAGAGATTCCAAGTCAAAAATGTCGCCATGTTTAATTTTTTTGACATAATAACCAAGAAATGGCATTTATGTCTTATAAATTATATTAGAATTCACGTAAAAATAATATTCTACGCAAACGCATTTCGAAATGTGGTACTTATGTATAAAAAGCAATATTTTAACGAACTAAAATTATTATTCAAAACAAACGCATTTGAAATGTGTATAGAAAACAATATTGTACTAATATACATTTTATATTCAAAGCCGACGCATTCTAAAATGTGGCACCTTTGTTTAATAAATAGTATTATACATACGTTTATTTTATACTCGATACGGACACATTCTAAAAAATGGCACTTTTGAATATAAATTTTAATTAAAAAACCGGTAGTTTTTTGAAATGTGGCCCTTTTGCATATAAGCTATGCGCGCTTCTGTCAAAAATCAAGTCGCAATTGATAAAATGGCAGTTTAGCTCTGAAGTTTGCCTGCAAAGTGCAAAAATGCTAAACAGACACTTGTATGTTTTAGTTATTTATAGTGCTATAATTAAAAGGATCAAATTTTTATTATATAAAATGACCATTTTAGATCACGTTTTTGCACTAAAAACGATTTTCACATTTTTTGATTTGTGACACTTTAGTATTTAAGCAGCGACCTGTACTACAGTAATTGTAAACGTCTACAAAAACGTCTGACTTCATCATCAGAACAGCTCGCTGTCACCATATTATTGTATTGTGACCAGAACTAAAAGATGCAAAATCTCAGCTCAATCGGAAATGGTCGAAAAATAACTTGCAATTATTGAAAGTTACAAAAAAACAAACAAACATTATACTAACAGAGCTAGTCGATAATAAAACTTGTACAAAAGGACAGTTTTTATTCTGGGAAAAATAAGTTGTGGATTTTTACCATCATATTAAAAATTATTCAAACGCTAGAGCTTGGGCTGCGACACAGATTGGAAAATAGTTATTACGAGCGGTGGACTACATGTTTCAAAGCGGCGTTGCCGCTCTGTGCTTTTGCGTCACGCGGCTACAGGCGACGTTGCCAGCTCTCCAAGCGGGAGAGAGCTTATGACAGTTATTGGGATTTCTGGATATATGCAATTTTCGTAAAATTGACTTCCCTTGACTTTTCGATTGGTCGATACATTTTTGTCGGTTTTTTTTTTAGTTTTTAACGTAGGGTGAGAGCGATGGTTGTGGGCACTATAACAACATTTTGAATTTCAAATAAACGGTTTATATTGAAAAACTGATTATAACGACGATTTTTAAACAACATAGAATAGCAAGGGTTTTTTAACAGCGATATTTATTTATTAATTATTCATATTTAAGTAAATAGACAAAACGGGAAATATTTAGTTGTGATCAATCAAATCTAGAGGTATAACGCATCACAACTATCACTAATCAAAACAAGCCATATACAAAGAATTGTATTAACTATAGATTTACTATATATATATATATACTACTATATACTATAGAGCCTACCCGGGCTGCGAGCGCCCGCACTGCGTCTGCGACAGTTACAGCCGCACCTTCAGCACCTGCATCTTTTCGCAAGGACATTGGCCAAGAATACGATAGCGTCACGCAACGCGCGAAGCCCCGAAGCCAATGCCACTGCCTCTCTGCTGACATTATCCGTGAAATTATAAGGGAGGAACTAGACAGGAAATTCACTTCACAAGTCAAAGACATTCAATCTAAATTGTCTATAATAGAAGTTTCTCTTCGATCTTACCCGTCGCGTACACCAGATGGAGCAGCTATCCCGTGCTGAAAATTTGGAGATACAGTGCATCCCAGATACAGTGCATCGCACTTTGATCGTAAATAAAAGTGCGTATTTCCGACCGAAGGTTTTTAAAAACGCGGGCGGGCGGTCTCTATCCGATGACGTCACACCCCGTCACGACCGCGATCGCGACGCTCAGTTTTGTTTCGATCGTAATATCTTCTGAATGGAATGTCCGATTAATAAAAAAGCTGACCAATATCAGACATGATAACCATACCTTCGTATAAATCCTTATCCAAATAAATCATTTCATATTGAAAACTGTTTCAATACCAATATACCTATAACTTTTTGAATTACTCAAATCGGACATTCCATTCAGAAGATATTACGATCGACACAAAACTAAGCGCCGAGACCCGCGTCGCGGTCGCGGTCGTGACGATGTGACGTCATAGTGTAAGCGCTAATCTTAGAAATTCAAAAACCGGCCAAGTGCGAATCGGACTCGCGCACGAAGGGTTCCGTACCATTATCTATAAAAAACAGCAAATAAACACGTTTGTTGTATGGGAGCCCCATTTAGATATTTATTTTATTCTGTTTTTAGTATTTGTTGTTATAGCGGCAACCGAAATACATAATCTGTGAAAATTTCAACTGTCTAGCTATCACGGTTCATGAGATACAGCCCTGTGACAGACAGACAGACGGACAGACGGACAGCGAAGTCTTAGTAATAGGGTCCCGTTTTTACCCTTTGGGTACGGAACCCTAAAAAGGGCTTCAACTTCTCGTCGTTATAAGTATAGGTACCGCCTATCATGTTTTACAATTCATTTTTGTTTGAGTTCCGGTGTAAAAACATGAAGATATGGTTTTGTTTAGGAAACAATCTAAAATAAATTTAAAACCAATATAGCATTGAATACTGACCATTAATTAAAAATTTTTAGGAGTGACTACAATATTCACTTCATTCTGGGATGTTCCCAAAGATTCTCCGGAGAAAGCTGTGTTACTTATAAGGAAAACTGAAACTATTCAATGAAAACAAGCCTGGTGGAACAGCTGGATAATAGAAATTAGTTTGTAAACATGAAAATAAACCAGAATATTGATTATTAACACTTTATTACTTCATTTCCTTTCTAATCACATAAAGTTATCATCGCTTCTCATGGTTTTTTACAGCCAGCTAAGTAGGTAGGTATACCGGATTGAGACAATGTAGGTTGTAGGGTTTTTGTTATCCAATCTAAGTTATGTTTCAGAGTATAATAGAAGCACCATAATATAACAATATCATACATATTATAAAAACACAAAAAGTCAGAGCTCTTTCTTCTTGGTGCTTCCCTATGTAGACTATTTTTGTTCAAAAGCCCGATGAATACATCCATAAACTTTCTATAGACCCGGAGCACATAATATGACTTGAAGTTTGTATGATTATGTTGCTATTTGATGATGCTTCTCCCGGTAGTGTTTGGGTCCAGGCGCGACAAGTATATCGCAATAAAGTAAATTCCACTGCCTGCAAAGTGAACCCAGAAGACAGTGGAGCAGTACCACGCTGATTACGAGTTTCTTCTCCGCGACAGTGAATCCTTCGTCGACCTTCTGCGAGCCACGGGCTGCCCTCGACCGGCAGACAGTTGAGGCTGGCGGGACACCCAGCGCGTAACTCTTCTTCTGCTCGCTTGGCTTGTGAAACGGACTCAATATTCGCGTCATTTATTTATGCTGACCGGTGTTGTATGTATGGTATTGGTTGACTCCGCCGCGCCAAGGATTTGCGTTTTGCACTGACTTTGACATAGGTACATATAAAATGCCGGCTCTGTTTACATAAACATTTGTTCTACTTTTTTTTTATGGAGTCTGTAGTCAGTGTTACCATATTTACCGTTCCGACTTGGCAAATAGAAAATAGAGTTGGACGAGATGCCCAGACAACATTTATTTGCTGTATTTATTTGGTTATTTCATTGATTGCATGTACACAAAGTTTTTGTCTTTGAAAACCCATAAAAAAAACATCCTGATTTGCCGCAGCGCGCACCTGATTAACTGACATTGACATAACACATTCCAAGTTTTTATAGTTCATCTGTCAAATCGGCATGTACCTAGCGCACTGACCTCTATTGTATAATAGAGGTCAGTGACCTAGCGAGTTGAGTAGTCACGTATGGAATGCGTAACTACTGCAAAATGTGGGCATGTGCCAAATATAATGTTTGGCCGTGCCTCTAACTACCCCCACCAGATAGTAAAGCCTATTACCAGCCTACGTAGGTACCAGAAACGCGATCTCATAAAAACTGTCGATAATATTTACGATAAGCATACGCCATCTAGAGCTTGCCGTTGGCAACTGTCAGTGTCGTTTCGGCCGCGGTTTTCAGACCTTACCGCGCCTTAATAAAGATCTATAGTTCTTGAAGTGATTCGATATTTATTGAGACTTCATACAAAAAATCCACTGTGACAAATACTCGTATGCTGTTATCTCCCTTTTGAGGCCTTAGACTATTAAGACGCATCGTTTGTGACGAATATGAATTTAAGAGCTATGTATAAAGAAACAGATGAATATACGTACAAACACACATACAACATACAAGTATAATAAAAACAAAAAGAAGAAGAAGTATAGGTAGTACTAAACTCATAACGTTACTGCCTCTGTAGAAAAAATTACAAATATAGAGGTTTTACGTAGAATACAGGAAAAAAGGATCCTATTAACAACGATTGAGAACAGAAGAGGGAAGATGGTTGGCCACCTTATACGGCACGACAGTTTTATAAAGACTATAATGGAAGGGAAGATTGAAGGGAAGAGAGGAAGAGGAAGGCCACGAATAAGCTACATGAGCCAGATAAAGGAGAAAATAGCTGTCGTGTCGTATAAGGAAGTTAAAGAGACGGCACTGGAGAGAAATAGATGGAGAGAGCTGCATCAATTACACCGACAAGAGCACAGCTCTTAAGTTAGAAGAAGATCCTAATCCTAATCCTACTATAATATTATAAAAGTCAAAGTTTGTGAGTGGGTGGGTGTGTGTGTGTGTTTGTTATTACTCTTTCACGCAAAAACTGAACGGATTTAAATGAAACTTTACAGTAATATAGCTTAAACATTAGAATAATACATAGGCTACATTTTGTCCAGGTCTCACGCGGACGAAGCCGCTGGCGGAAGCTAGTAATATTATAAATGCGAAAGTTTGTGAGGTTGTTTGTATGTTTGTGCCCCGAATAAAACAAAGACTTCTTTAAAATACGAAAAACATCCCCAAAATGATTAAAAAAACGCACAAGGTATGATTTTGGTATAGTATAGATGGGGCTGGTATCCAAAAAACTGACATCAGTCGTAATAGCAACGTGCGATTATCGAAATTTGGACAGGACAACGTCTTTCGCGGGTCTGCTAGTAAATTATAAATCCAATTCTAACATAACCCTACCTACTCTAATACGACTCGTTTGTTTATTTGGCTTCCATGTGTTCTTCTTAGAGTTTCCACTGACGCAGAGCATGGCGGCCTGGATAGGAGCGCACCCTTAGGTCAGTGCTAAATGCTCGAAATCTTAAACTGTAATTATCCAATTCACGGTCCGTTTCTCTCCACCCAATTCCAACCGCCCAACTCCGCATCAGTGGAAACGCACCCAATATATACAGGGCGTCCCACGGATATGCCACATGGAGGGAAAGTACTCTTAATACTGTAGATGGAACATTTTACTGAAATAAGACTCATTTTGAGCATTTGATAAATTGATTGATTTTGTATTAAAAATGTTAAAATTCATGGTCTTCCTTTTATTTCTGACACTATGTTATTTAGCAAAAAATAATACTTATGATGAAGCCTTTCGATCGGTATGATAAAGCTACAGGATAATTATTTTTCTCGTGTAACGGGTTCGATTCCCGGTTCAACCATGTAATTATTTAAAGATCTATGAATGCAGTTTAAATTGTTTTATGAATTCAAATAATGTCTTCTTTCAGTAAAATGTTCCATCTACAATATTAAGAGTACTTTCCCTCCATGTGGCATATTCATGGGACGCCCTGTATAATCACACATATATATACGAGTATATAATTAAATCAGTTGATTTCGGCTTGGATCAAAATGCCTAATTATACTATGCTTTAGCCGTAAAGGTACCTGTAGCAGCGGCCGCTTCTGTTCCCTTTTCGTTTACATCGATGATGGTCACTTGCATAGCCGCACTGATGGCCATCTGACGTCCTATCATTATTCCAGTTAAGCCAGACTTTTCACTAAATACTTTTTGGAGTCCCATCTGTTATAAAAGCAAAGAAAAAACAATGATATATTTTAACAAGAGGTCTTTGTTTACAATTGTTTGTTTTAAAGTCAAGTTGAACTCAAAATACGGGAAGATTCAAATGTTTAGTTTATTATTGTTGGTTTTATAGTTACGAGTAGGTAAGCCTTTACTCAAAATACAAATAAATCTCACCCAAGAAAAAGCAACACATAATTTTTATCTAAAATCGGCAATTACGCGAATAGTATACATACATAGAATATACATTTTACAAGTTTTACGAGAAGTTGGCCGAGTCGGAGGTACCTCGACTTTCAATCTGAAGGTCGTGGGTCCATTGATGCACCCTCGAATCCCGGGGTGCATCAATGGATTTTTCTGTTAGAAAAATTTATATGCGCATCAAAAACACGTGCTCATAACGATGAAGGAAAACATCGTGAGAAAACCAGTTAGTATTCTTATAAGCGGACAGATTATCTACTTATTACTTGAATAATCGAATTAGTGTTAATGTGGGCAAATGTATGCATGTTTGTTTCACGCGTAGCAATGATCCAATCTCCTACACGTATAAGATCAACAATCATACAATCGAGAAAGTTAACAGTGTACGAGACTTGGGTGTACTTTTGGATCATAAACTTACTTTTTCAACTCATATAGAATATATAATAAATAGAGCATATAAAAACCTAGGATTTATTATGCGTGTCACAGCACCTTTTAAAAGCACATCTTGCCTTAAAATTCTTTATTACGCTTACATACGTAGCGTGCTTGAATATTGCAGCACTGTTTGGAATCCGCAGTATGTCACTTATGACAATGCTATAGAATCTATACAAAGAAAGTTTGTGAAATATTTAAACTTTCGTAGCAGTATGACTTACGAGAGCTATGACTCATCTTGTCGCGTACACGGCTTAATGTCACTTCGCAATAGGAGGACAGTACAGGACATGGCACTGCTGCATGATGCATGCACGGGCTTTTTAGATTGTTCATCTCTACTGAATAAAATGTTAACCCTTAGATCTCCAAACTACCGTACTAGGCACACACAATTATTTTTCGTGCCTACGCATCGCACAAACTATGCTGCCAACAGTGTCACCAGCCGGCTTCCTCAAATATATAATAAAAAATTCAGTGACATTGACATCTTTGACATCAGGTCAAAAAAAGTGTTTAAGTCCAGAGTATGTGCTTCTCTATTGAATAAATGAATACATAATAACTAACTATTTTATACAATTAATACATGTTAGTACTCGTATGTATAAATATATCTATGTAGGTGCTTCTTCACGCACAACATTATTTATTATTCAAATTATTTTATTTGATCAATTACATATATATATAGATTTTATTAAGGTCAATAAAACATTTGCTTAAACCGGTGAAGGAAAACTTAAAAATTAATCATTAAATAAAACTTAAAATTAAACCTACAAAAATTATCAGCCATGTAAACCCTACCTAAGCTTTCTACTTTTTGCCAACTATGCGTTTTCTATATCTGTATTTGTTTTCGTTGCGCAGTTGGAAATTTTTAATTATCCCTTTTCGCTCCATTTTATCAATTTACCCTCACTACACATTTTACACACCACACTAGTTCTTTAAACACTGCACAGACACACATCTATACATACGCACACACACACACACACACACACATACACACACACACACACACACACACACACACACAAACAGACACATACACACTGCTTTTTTCTACATCTTATATCTTTATCGGCTATTCTGCTGTTCTACTACCTATCTCGCTCTTTGTAAAAATTTAAAACGAGTGGAATACATAATGTGGATTCAAATTGGTTTAAGTGCAACATTATATTTTTAACATATTTATATTTAACAATAAGAAAACTGTGAATCCTAGGTTACTTAAATAAATAAATAAATAAATAAATAAATAAATGGACTTGCAACCTGTTACGTATTGAATGCTAACTACTGCAAAATGTGGGTGTATGCCAAATATAATATTTAGACGTGCCTTTGCCAATCCTTACTAGACATCTTCAAAGGATCTAAGCGTCTGGAGATCTGAGAGGATGTCTACCGTACTTAAGAATTACTGTCGTGATCATAATTTTTTTTTATTCTAAGGGCCTGTTTCGTCATCTTCAAGTAAAGTGTTGATTAGTTACTTTAACCGATTCCTTGCCACCTTAATTTTGCGTGCCTTTCCACCCCGGCCCCATACAACATTCAATGACGCGCCAGGCGCGTCATTGGCCCTCCTGAATGATGACGCTCCTAGCGCGTCGTTGGCCCCCGGTAATGTTATTACGCTATTTTAAGCAATTTCAACTATAATAATTCAAGGTGAGACCTGATGCTGTGTGTTTTGTTTTATTAATTAGCTAAGAATGTTTTAAAGTGACTATCTACGTGTTTTATAGGAGATGGTAGGTAATTTACAGATTTCCACCAGGTGTTGTAAACCTTAGGGTCGTATTTAATCGCAAATCAAAAAAGGTTCGAGTGCCGGCTCTAGTACGCGACTTTTCAAAAATCTTTTAATACAGCTAAGAAAATCGATGTCATGGTTCCTAAGAACAGAACACAAGCATCCTAAGCACAACATAAGTGAGGGTAGTTTCGTCAATTGTCTCCGCTTCTCGACGGTAGCACCGTGTTCTCTAATCTGCCCGCGACCATGGCTATTGTTACATAGCCGAAACGTCGGGATAATAAATTAAAGGTAATTACCGTGATAAACACCCGTGTTAAAATCTATAGTTACAACAGAGCGCAAGTTCTTTTTACGCCAAAATAAACCCTATATAGAAGATCATACGGTGGTAATTAGCAAAAGACTCCCCATTCATGAACCGGCACATCCGACCGGCCAGAAAACAATAGACGGTACTTGTTTTATGCGATTATTAATATTTTACAAAATATAAACCTTATGTCCATTAATATAGGGTACTTTCTAGGTCCGCGAGGCCATTTGTTTGTACTAAGACGAAGATGAGTGTGTGACCATTTTATTCAAAAATAGACCATAATTTACTAGGTTTTTATTTGGACAGGTTTCCTAATGACGCGCTAGATGCGTCATAGGCCATGAATGATGGATTAATAAACAATTAAACCTGTGGTTGACGACACCTGATAATTTAATTTTTCAAAAAAATCTAGTGGCCACTGATATTAGTGTCTATAATGTGTACATTTTTATTTATAAAACAAGGATTTTCGGTTTAAATTTAATAAAAATCGATATTTCAAAATTTTTCTAATGACGCGCCTGGCGCGTCATTGGCCTCACTGAAAGTTTCCTCATGACGCGCTAGGTGCGTCATGGGCAATGAATTAATGTATGAAAGTGTCAAAACTATCAAATGTCAAATGGTACGTTCGTTTTTGGTAATCGCCGAGTACATTAAGACTTGAAGATGGTGAAACATAGGCCCTTATTTATCTGACTGTAGGTACTTATAGCTACGAAACCTAGGTACGTTTTTTCCTTACCGATTTATAAACTGACGTAATATCTTCATGGGATTGTATTCTGAATTTGGGCAGCGACAAAATTACTTTTTCCGAAGACATCTCCTCCATGGCGTCATTCAATAGTTCTGGTGCCAGTTTCAATTGTTTTAATAAAACTGACAACCCTGTTTTAGAGAAGGGAAGAACGACCACGAGTGAAGCTTGCTTCTTTTCATAAGGTATTTCTAATACCTGTTGAAAACAGTGCTTACAAACATCTAAACTGTAAAAAAACTAACATAAAAAAAACGTAACATGATAATTACAACCCGGTCAGAATATCTGTGCACCTCGCTGGAATGCGCACCTCTCCCGCGTCTCCCTCTCTCCTCTCCTCGTGCGCGGAGAGCGATAGAGATAGCGATAGCGTGACGTCACGAGGTCAGGTGCACAGATATTGTGACCGGGTTGTAAGTTGTTAAAAAAAATGACACAGTAGGTACCTAAATCCTAGTAAGGGGTCAGACCCATACTAGAAGTCATATTCGATGTTGCATGATGTTGATGTGATTATGCACCGAAATCACAAAAATGATTGTAGAATTTGTCTGATCTTCATCATCCCATCTTCATCTTATCCCACTTTATGCGGGATCGGCACAACTTGTAGAAAAAACATGTACCTAAGTATTTTACAACCGATTTTATGGTAACTAATTAATATGTTTGATTACCTGTGCATTTAAAGAATTACTCTTCGCATAATTATAATAACCTTCACGATACATCATTGGCACGGTAACCACACCCTTTGGGGAGTAAAATTTCTTCGGAGAGGTTTTGCGAAAACTGACCTCCCAATCTCCCTGTTTAAGAAATTATAAAAAATATTAGGTTCTTTTAATTTGAAGGTCCATGGAAGGGCGCTAATAATTATCTACCGACGAAAAAAAGATGTTCTCGTATATATTTTACCCGGTGATCTAATATTTTTTATTATGTAGATAACTAGCGACCCGCCCCGGCTTCGCACGGGTAGCATGTTATTATACATATAAACCTTCCTCCTGAATCACTCTATCTATTAAAAAAAACCGCATCAAAATCCGTTGTGTAGTTTTAAAGATATAAGCAAACATACATACATACATACATACAGACGCGGGAAGCGGAAAGCGACTTTGCTTTATACTATGTAGTGATTCCCAAGTTAGTTCCACTTAAATAATATTTATAAAAGACTAATAGTTCTTTTACAATACTTAAAAAATATATTATCTGTGTGTTTTCGATTGGTCGAAACATTTTCGTCAGTTTTCTTTTAGTTTTTTTAAACGTAATTATTAGCTTACCCTTATTGACCTCATATAACAATATTAAGCTATACCTACCTAACTGTTATAAAAAATCTTGCTTGTATATTAGTGTTTTCTGGTCAGACAGACAGACAAACAGAACAAACCATAGACTGGTTCCTTTTTAAAAATCTTTGCAAAAGAAAACTGTCAATTCTTATGCCTCTGAAACACTCACCTCAAACGTAACAAGATTTAATAATAATGCACTTTGAACTCCCGATAATGTATACTCTAGCTTCAATCCTGTTGATTTGCCTGATTCTCCACCAATCTAAAATATTAATTTATTAACTGTCAATTAGGTATTTCCATAAACCCTAACGGAATACTTTTATACGCGTTCCTCGCGACCAAGCTTAGAAGAATCTGGCAACAAACACGGCATTTCACCGGAATACCATGCAATCCTGCTATGTTGCTTACCCGTGCTAAGCATATGCTATATGGATGGGTGACCTCAAAATATATCGCCAAAGTTGCTAGGTACTTGAAAGTTTGGCATTCATTTAATCGTTTACGTGCCATCGACTGTAATTAATACTGCAATTGGTGGCTGTCAGAGTGTTTGCCACTTTTCGACATCACGACTTCATCCCTCTTTACCCTTCATCTCTCTTTAGTACCTACCTACTCATAGTTATAATACGCTTTTCAGGAATATGGGCCTATATTCAGCTCAAACTTTATAGTATAAAATTAGCAGTAGTTGGTACGGTAGGTAATAAGACTGGTAAGGTATTTAGTGTAACTATCTATTAGATACAAGTTATGCCGGGGTCCCAAGGCCCGCGTTTTAACGCGCCAGACCGCGCCAAGGCGGACGGACGCGTCGTGGGAACGATGCATCCGTGGTGGCCCGTGCTCGGAACGCTCTGTACGCGACGCGCCGGACGCACACAGGCGGAGCGTCATCCGACGCGGGCCGTCGTTTTACGCGCCGTGGGACCCCGGCTTTATAGAGGAGGATCTAACAAATAGTAGGTTTTACCCATAAATTAATTTTATTTTCAGATTCCTTGACATTATTGAAGTCCAATGCCTCCACGGACGATTTAAAGATCTTGGAAGTCTCTTTGGTAAACGATCTGTTTAACTGGGCCTGGTTAGATACGAATATGCGGCTGGCCACGATCAGCTTCACTCCGGGAACGTTTTTCAACTGTTTGATTATTTTCCGGAATTTGTGTTTTATCTGAATAAATTCAAACACGCAACTAGAGCGAAGAAATTTTAGAGAAAAAGCCAACCGAATTAATTTAAAAATAATAATGCTATTAGATAAGAATCGTAAGATTATGCTTAAAATAAATAAGATGTAATTTCTCAGACAAAAAAAATAAAAAATAAACTTTTTTTGGTCACAAAAATACCTATATCATCATAAGATCTTAGTAGAACCCTATAGTGGAAATCGAAAGATTTTGTGCTGTGAATAGAACCTTTGATTTCGTTGAAACTCCGATGGCGTCTAGTAGTGCACGTTGACTGGCGCCCTCTGCGCCAAGCGCCAGTTTAGCTAAGGGCATAAGAGCGGAAACAGGCGAGCACGCTATGTTTCGGTCTTCGTTAGATAAGAAGATCTCCTACATGAAAACACAAAATATTATAAAAACATAAAACCCGACTGCTCAATAATAATTAACTAAAAAAATTGTTATGCCCCCCTTCTTAGGGAGGGGGACGCCATATTTAAAAAAATATATTTCCTAATATCACTTCCACAATTGAGACAAATCCAACGACACATCATTTGTTGCAATCTGTCAAGTCGTTTGGGCTGTAGAGCGTGCCAAAGAATACAGGTAAAAAACATAATTCCCATTATTATCTCTTGCATGATGTAGTTTTTGTCTCTTTTTGTACTCAAATTACCGATAAGGACAACAACAGACATCTTGGTGACTCTCAACTAGTGGAATCCCTCGCGACTTAGGGGTTGAATTTCATAAATTCCTAAGTGCACCCCTACACATCAAAAGGACACCCTTAAAATTCATGTCCTTAGGACCAGTGGTTTAAGCTGTACGTTGATAGATCAGTCAGACAGTCAGTTATTCAGTCAGTAACGCGAGAGTTTTATTAGGTACTCTAGCCGGCTCGTGACAAACGTTGTTCTGCCATTTTTTTTGTAATAATCACATAGGAAAAAGCAATTTCAGGTAGCTTCCAATTTTTTCCCTATAAACCTTGTACTGATAAAATAAATTACGAATTTTGGTAGAATGCGTAATGAATGCATTAAATAGTCAAAACTGTCTTGCTATGACGACTAAATGTTTTTAGTCTGTGATGTCAGATTTGTTGCACACCAACGTCATCTATACCAAAATCATCCTTTTTGCGTTTTTTTATCATTTAAGGGTTGTTTTTATGATTATAAGTTTACAGATTACAGCAAATTTCATCTTAATCCGTTTTATCGTTTATTTTTCATTAGGGAACAAACATCACAAACACAAACTTTCGCATACTTATATAATATTATTTGGATTAGGATATTAGGATATATATAAATTATTATTGTAGATAATTATAACTTTTTCCAACTCACCAAAGCAAATGTTTTTCTAAGACGTCCACTAAAATCAAACTGTCGTTCTCTATGCTTTGCTAATTTGCTGGGTATCTTTCTCTCCATGCTAGATTCTTCAGAATTACTAAAGTTTTCTTCAGAATTACTAAAGTTTTCTTCAGAATAATCCTTTTTAACGAATCCTCTTTTTTTAGATGATACTAATACTGATAACGAAAATAAGAAAATTGCTAAACAAAAATAACATTATTAATTTTCATTACCTATTATTATTTTTCGTGGCGTCTACATTTTACAAACGACTATAGAACCAAATGAAATGGTTTATTTTTATATTCTGATATTCGTAAACCAAATTTTATACAAACAACAGTTTTCAAAAACCTCATGACCTGACCACATATTATCCAGGTATACTGAGGTATAATGGCTCGCACTTGGATGAATCTATTTTCACTGCATAAATCTCTTCCAAACATAACCTTAGTATAAGTTTATATTAGTGCCAATTATAATTTAACTATAAAATGAAATATATTAAAACATAAAATAAAAATTTGAAATCTGTTTCTATGGGTTTCAAAGAAACTATAAAATGTTGATTGTTATTGTAATTAAGACGATGCAAAGTCGTAAAAAAATATTTAATAAATATTTATCCGTAAGCAATAAATATTTTGTACACTAACTCAAAAACAAACGACTCATTTTAATAACTTCTTGTGTAAAGTGTTTTTTTTTATTTTAGCAATGATACTTTATGAATGTTTCATTTCCATTTCATGCCTATTAACTGTTAGCATAATTTTGAAACAATCAGTAATAAAACAACCGAGTGTCGAAAACAATTGGGTAAAAGTTTTACACACTGAACAACACACTTAGAACACTGAGAAAAACAGAAAGTCAATTCATAAAAACACACAAATGTGCCAAAATTTAAATTTTAAGATATGGTGTGGCATTGGATTTGACATTATTTTAATCCTAATTATATTATAAATGCGAAAGTTTGTGGGTTTGTATAGATATATTATGTATGTACCTTAATCAAACCTAAACGACCAAACAGACTAGAATGAAATTTGCTGTAGTATGTAAATAAAAAACCAGATAAACAGAAGGGGGAACTTATAATCCGAAAAAACAAATCCTAATTGATCAAAAAATGCAAAAGAGATGATTTTGGTAGGTATAGATGGCGCTGATGTACAAATAACAATCATCTCAGACAGAAAACATTGAGTTGTCATAGGAACGCATTCTACTAAATAGGTAAAATTTATTTAGGTTGTATTTATTTTGTCAAAAAAATCTATTATCAATTTGACAACGCATTCTATCAAAAAAAATAAAAATAATAAAATTTATTTTATCAAAAAATCTGACATTAGTTTTGACTTATATCAAAATTCGTAATTTATTTTATCAGGACAAGGTATGTGTACATGGTCTTCACTCGAACCTGAAGCATGCCAGCATCTGATAAAATGAAACTACCTTTAGAATACCTACTAGAGTCCTCGCCACCACTCATGTCCTGCGACGAAAACCAAAACTAAATTTGACAGCAACGCCATTTTATCTCATGTCAGAGTGCTCGATGATATTAGCGTCCATGGTTTTTCCCAATATTTTCTTGAAATCTGCGTGAATATGTCGCATAAAGTGGTGAAAAGTGCAGCTCGTGAAATAATTCATAAAGTAAAAGAGTTTTGTGAGTTAGAGCAGAGGAATAAAGACGTTTTGATCCCTTTAAATAATATACAAAAAAGAGTCGCTGCCATGACAGGTAAATTTTAGGGATACCAGAGTATAAGTTTTTTTCTAACAATAGGTAAAATATGACTAAATTAAAACACTAATTAAATTATTTTGTATTTTAGGTGTTTCAGAGAAAACGGTATCTCGAATTACGAAAGAAGGAAGAGTGGCAGCAAGCACTTCAAAAAGAATTGTAATATTTCAAAAATGATGGACTGGTAGATGAAGAAATAGAAAGATTCATAATTCATAATATCAACAGCCAGTGATAGCGACACTGATTCTGATCATGGCAGTGAATTTTAAGAGACAAGTGACAGCGATATGTCTGGAATGCAAGTAATAAATGATGAAGACCATAATTATTGTATAAAAATAATTTAATAAAATTTACCTATATCGTGAAACTAGGTTGATTTCATTGTTTTCCTACATAACTACACTACTATTACAAAGAGATAAAATTTCTAGTTTTATATTTTTGTTTGTACCGGATAAACTGAAAAAATATAGGACCAATTTAAAAAAATATTTAATCTATCAAAAGCTTCATTAGGAGCGAATAATATCACTACATAGTATAACACAAAGTCTCTTCCGTTGTCTGTCTAAAATTATAATCGTAAGTACAATAAATAAAAATAAATAGAGATCCCACTAAAATAGCAATAATATAACCAAAGAAATAAAAAAATTGCCTATATTCTTCATTATTACAACTGTGCGAAGTCGAAGTGAACTGCTAGTAGTAAATAGTTTTAAAATGTAAACATTAGTTCACCCTCCCTTTTAGTGTAAGGGGTAAATTATGGCTATCTTACTGGCATCATTATAATAGGCGATTGCGACGCCGCCGCCGCGTCTAGCGGACTTGAGTGGTGGCGCGGACTCTATATACCTACTTTTGAATACAAACAATCATTACCTACGCTCTATAGACTAAATAACACCAACGAAAATATTTGACCAATAGAAAAGTCAAGAGACGATATTAATTTTTGTTCTATCAGAGACTAGATAAATTAATTTATGAAGTAGTAATTAAGTAGTTCTTACATAAATAGGTACCTATAGGTACAATTACAATTAAAAAGGATCACCTTAGTCCCACTAAGCAAAAAAAAAACTAAAAGCAAAAAGTCTTTTTAGCTAAACGCGGATCTTAATGCACATTTGCATTGCGATCCGCGTCTGCATTCAAAACGAAATTTATGTAATAATAGCAGGTAGGTAGGTACTATTATTAAAGTAGTACTTACCTATTATAGTTAAATACCACCCGAAGGGTTAATAATTCACAATTTGAGTAGGTATTCTCTATACGACAAGGAATAAGACATGGAAATCGGACCAGCCGTTACAAAGTACCTACATGATGGTTAGGTATATAAAAATACCTTAGATTATTTCAAATAAATAATCTAAGAAAAATACCTACAGGAATACTGTATTTCGTCAATGTGTCGTTTATTTTGTTGTAATAAATCGAGTTTTACCAGATTTGATAGGTATCATTGCTTCATATAAAAACCAACGAATTCAGTTATTTTACTAAAATAAATCTAGGTATGATTGATTGCAAGTACCTACCTACTACCTACTTAGTTTAATAGTTATGTAATTTCGTGTATTTTACGTGTTTTCATTACTTTATAAGGCTGTACTCTTGCCTGAATTGCCTGATTCTGTCCGAATTCCGAAAACCGCTAAAAACCTATCGTGATCGGTTGTCCACACCCTCACTACAATCATGGCCAACTCTATGTAATGCGATAAAAATGCATTCCACACCACACCTAAGGTTGCCATGGGGTCTTACTTTTGCAAATACTTGACTTTGGCAATGATGTCATAAATGACAGACGTCATAAAAAAATCTTGCGAAGAAAACCTATTTTTAATTCCGAGTCTTCTTGTTCTTTGATGTGCGAGTCTGAAGTTGTTTGTTATATTTGTGTTCTAGGTACTCTTTGTGTTGTGATGTGTGCAAATAGAATTTGTGAGGTATTGATTGACATAATCACAAGGTAAAGTTTAATCTGAGTTTTGTGTTGCGTCTGTCTGTCTGCGGCTGCCTGCTGCAGAGGGTTGGCTTAGCTTGCCTAAGGTTGCCGCTGCTAATGGTGTTACTGGTGCCCAAAGAGAACACCGCTGCTCCAAGCACTGTATCAGCCCTGCGCAACGTAAAGTAATTTGTTTGTTTACCTTTAAAATACTTAGTGAAAGTTTCTTTTACAGTCTGAACACGCTGTAACAAAAGTCGAGCTAAACAACCTTTTTGTTGTTGCCTACATAATACCATAAAAAGCAGCCAATCATAATAGCAGTGAACATGATTCCTGGGGACATTTTCTTTGAGGATCTGATGAGCACAGTGATCCGGTACGGATTGTACATTGGTGCTGCCTTCCAATTGGTCTGCCTGTTTGCTTGTATAACACTGACTGATGAGCAGAGCGATCCTCATTCAAATGAGAAGGTAAGGATCCCTGAAAACAACATTCTCAAACCAAATCAGTAAACAGATCCTCATTAATGTTGCACTATGAATACCTTTTTAGGGTTCTGAACCCAAAGGGCAAAAACGGGTCCCTATTACTAAGACTCCTGGCCAGGTTTCTGTCTGTCACCAGGCTGTATATCATGAATAAAATAAATACTTATGTAGGGCTTTGATACAAAAAACATGTTTTTCTTACAGTTTATTATACAAATAACTTGAATAAAGTAATAGGTATATACTTAATATTAGTTCAATTCATTTCCAAAGCACTTATTCAGGTTAGCAGATAGCAAAGAGAGCAATTTATGTATTAGTGATCTGAGTTAGTGCTTTGGTATAAGCAAATAGGAAGCACATGCCACATGTAGCATGGCCATCAGTCTGGCTTTGTAGTTAATATAAACCTGTCACATGTGGAATGCTAACTACTGCAAAATGTGGGCATGTGCCAAATGTAATGTTTGGACGTGCCTCAGTCTAACCCCTTTAGACATCTTCAAGGATCTGAGAACACACCGTTGTGATTCTATTTATTTTATATAATTAAAAAAAAATATTTATCATTACAGAACTTCACGGATAGTGACGAATGCAGTTCCGAACAATCATCACCAGGGCACAGAGCTACGATGTCGCGCGCCCGACGACATGACAAGAAAAAACGCCGATAGATTTGTTCTCTCTGTTCGCAATAAGACCCTGCAAAATATAAAATCTGCATCTTTTCTTTGGATGGAGTAGCCTCCGTGTGTGGTTATTGATAATGCTGCCGTCCGATCACTAAAAGGCCGTTAAGTAACATTTGATTTTGACACAGGTCTTTATCACGTAATTACCTTTAATTTACTTTCCCGACGTTTCGGCTATGTTACAATAACCATGGTCGTAATAACTATATATAACATAATAACCAATAACCCCTGTGTCAAAATCAAATGTTACTTAACGGCCTTTTAGTGATCGGACGGCAGAATGGCTATATAGTATTTAGATCAGCAAACTGCCATGGGATTTTTTATTTCATGGCAACGACTGACGACGACCTAAGAGCGTTTTCTCACTAAAGGACACAAAAAAACGATATACACAACTCTTATGGCAAGCATTTGTGTGAAAAATACAGTTGAATTGAGACCGCCTTTTTTTGAAGACGGTTAAAGAATAATCTCTCTTTGTCCTACATGACAACAAAGTATTTAGTTATTATAAAACCAAAATGCATTTTATAGTTATCATTACATAGCCTTTTTAAGATGCCATATAATACAACGTTATATTTAGTAGGTTTAAATCTGATCTCTAATTTATAAAACTACCCACCTAATTAATGCTAATATTGTTGGTAGGTACTTGGTAATAAAAAAAATATAAATGATTAACAAGCATTTTATTTTGTTAATGTCGACTAGAAATATAGTACCCACTTATTAAAATAACATTACGTAAAAAATTCAGCTTGGCAACAGTTTATAAACTAACAATAAAATCTCAAAATATTCAACATTTGTACATGATTTTTCTTAGCTCAGTTTAAGTACACAATCATTTTGATTTAAAAACAAAACCAACTTCAAATTAAGAGGAGTTTTGTTGACAGTAAAAGTTCTGTGCCAACCTATTAATTACCCAAAAGATATTGTGAAGCAGAATTCATTGATACATAACTTAACTTAACTGAGGAACTCCTCTCTTTTTGAAATTGGTTACAAAGCTTAGTACACACTTATATAGAGCACTAAAATTGTGCGTATGAAGTAAAACTTCTGTTTCTGAGTCATCTTTTGACAAATATTATGGCACATATTAATTAAGGCACTCAAATCACATTAAGAATTATTATTACCTACTTATAAAATTTTCGTCGAAAACAACGCTTATTTTCATGGCACTTACATCTCAATGGAAGACTGATTCAAATCAGACTCAAAACGTTGTTGATTTGGCTTGATTACTATACTGATTGCGTTTTCAATCAACTTTAAACATAGCTTAGAATTATTATAAAATAGAGTACCTGCAATTTTTAATTCGTTTGAAATAGCACCTTTGCAATTTTTATAAGTTATATTATAAAAATTAGTGTCATCTTTTGATAACTGTGATGTGAGATATTATTAGAAGTTAGGTGTAACTAAGCATCTGATAATGGTAACTATAATATTATCTTATTTAGTTTGACACATGAGTTTGGGCCTCACCGCTAACATTTTATCTGATCAGTTAACACGTGCGTATAAAAATTGTTTATCTGTTACCTGTGAATTTTATTTTGGCAATAAAAATATTCTATATTCTATTCTATTCTATCTTGTAAACTTTGTTGAAACCTAACATTTTTAATTCAATGAAGACGATAGTTGCATGAAACAAAAACATCCTAAATTATAAATGCGAAATTAGTTTTTGGATGTTTGTGTTTTAACCGCGCCATAACGGCTGAAATTTAGAATGCTTATACATAGTTTGTGACGTAAATAGGCTACTTTTAAGGGCAGAGGCTATTTCATTATAAATTTATAGATTAGATAAAAACCCTGAATGACGAAATCCAAGGAGTTTCTACCTTGTAGCTGAAGCTGTAAATCTCTGCCTAATAAAATGTTTTACCTCTATGAGTACGCATGGTTGAATTCTCTTCAAACAAAAAGTATCCCAAATACTTAAGTTAATCTCCACAACAAAAAAGGATTTAAAAAAGAAAATAATGGCCGATCTTAAATATATGCGTATTTTGCTACACTTTATGAATTTTGAAATGACACAGCGCAATTTACCTAATGACTTTTGTAGTCTATAAATCCAAAAACATCCGTTAAGATGCTAAAAGAAACGCATAAAAATAAACTACTGCACGTAATTTAAAATGCAGCCAAAATTCCTTGTAAGCTTTTAAAGAAAAACATAACAAAGACTACAGATAAAACCCAATATGTAAATAATTAAATGCAGGATTCATGAAGCTACTAAACTACAAGCTTGTGGTTAGATTTATACTGCTCGCTTTGAGAGCTTGCACTAGTTCGTTGTCGGTTAGAAATTGTTTAAACGCTTCCAATTTCTTGAAGCATATCGTTACGCAACACTTTCTTGTTCCACTGGGTCCACAACACGCATCCTTTTTATGCTCTGTTTGATTTGGTTTGGCCGCACAACTGTTGACTTCACCATGGCAATCGCAGTTCAGGGACTTTACTGAAGGGACTTCTTCCTCGCACTCATGAACGGTGTAAATGCCCAAGTCTTCCAGGTTAGTTGAGTTGTTGTGTCGCTTGTGGTAATGTAGGAACGTGTTGTCGTTGGTATCGGTGGCTTTGCCGCAGCCGACAGCGCACTTCATAGCCGCGTGGTCGCACTTACAGTCGACGCACGAGCACAAGTCTTCCGAGCACTTTTTCTCCGGCCTATGGCTATCACACTTATGGCACTCTTCATCTTTCTCACACTTACAGTCCATGCAGGAACAAATACCCGCGTCGGCTGCCAGCTGCTGTAAAGCGTTCCGCTTCGCAATCTCCTTTCCGAATATGTTCTCCGTCCTCACAACATACATGTCCGCTGGGGGCTCGTTATCGAACAGAAGCGTATCCTCTAAATCTAAATCTGTATTGAAAAGTACAGAGTTCGATGGATTTATTTCGATGTTTTGTTGCACTTTGCACGGCGGCGGCGTGTTCAGCGACCTGTCGTCAGATCCCATCAGCTCCATGTCCAAGCTATCCAGCTTTGGTTGCGAAGTAAAAAGCTTCGGTTCAGAGTCGGTTATTCCGCAATCGTAAAACTTGGTGTGTTCTATGTTTGGGACTATTTCGCTGTCGTTCAACACCTTGTCGCCGATGTCGATTATTTCCGGGGTGTCGAGATCGAATGAGGCATGAGTCATCACGTTGGCTGTGGGCGCCAGGTCGCTGAGATCTATGTAGCTTTGCATATGAGTGGGTACAAAAGTGGCAAGAGTGAAGATGCTTTCTGGGGTTTTTTCTTTTATTGTGACAGGTGATTCTGATATGGAGGCGGCCAGTACGCTTACATCGACCCACGGCGCTTGAACCTCGAGCTCGTTGGCAAGGGCTAGCTGCATTGCTTTAGGTTTAATTTCCATCTTGCATACATCCGGTTGTAAGCTAACGGTAGGTTGAAGGTTATTTATGTCCCAAGGTTCATCTTTTTTGTCAGACTTGTCGGCGAAAGGTGATAGAGTTAAACTGGCTAGGTCGTAGTCTTCGGGCAGGTTGGGTTCTGTTTTAGCATCAGTGGTGTTATCAAAGAGTAGTTGAGTGATGTCGACTGTGTCCGGGGCGATGTTTTCGAGGCTTTCGTCTGAGGCGCATTCCGTGCTTATCTTACCGAAAGATTCTAGAAGAACCTCCCAGTTCATAACGTCGCTCGTTTTCACGGTAGGGGGGTCGTCCAGGTCCACAACAGATGGATCTGCTTCTATCTGCAAACATGTTTTTGATTAGTTTACTTTTTTATAAAACAGGTTTTTGTGGAAGATGAATCATCGCCTAAGGTCCAATTCAAAATTTACTTCATCCAGATAAGTAAATAAATATTGGTAGACGTTTAACTGTGAGGCCAGTCAAGATGACATGGCATATCACTATCACTATCACTATCACACGCCGTATAATAATGAAATAGGATTACGACTGTAATCACCAAGTACGGTAGACATCTCAGATCTCCAGGCGCTTAGATATGTCTGAAGGAGTCAGTCAGTAATGACCAATAACGAACCTGGTGTTTAATAGCGTGAGCACGAAGACTAGTGGGTGTGGAGAACAGCCGCCCGCATCCGGGCGATTCGCACGCATGCGGGCGCAATCCGGTGTGCGTGCGTCCGTGCGCCTTCAGATGATGCGATGCTATGAAAGATTTGCCGCAACCTTCTGTGACGCATCTGAAATTATATACAAATATATAAAACTAGCGTTACCAACTGACTGACTGATCTATGAATGGTCCTTTTTGGTGTGTATGTGCACTAAGAAAGCAATTACCGAAATTCAACGTCTAAGGGGACGCAGCAAGGGTTGAAGTCTGTTTAAAAATCACTTCACGTGAACAAAATCTCGACGGTTTCCACTAGTCTTTAAAATACAAACGTATTTCGGAATAACCCTCTTAGTGGGTTCGTGCCAACCAACGGTAAAGAGCCATGCGTGCGCTACGGGCCAGTCAATCCGTACCTTTAATGAAATAGGATCACGTCTGTAATTTCCAAGTACGCAAGATATCTACTCAGATCCATGATTATGTCAGAGTCACGCCCAAACACCCACATTTAGCAATGTACTGTACCTTTAGTTAATAACTTACTTGTAAGGTCGTTCCTTAGTATGTGTCCGGATATGTTTCTTCAGATCGCTGAGTGTTGTGAAGACCTTGGAGCAACCTTCAGCTTTGCAATTGAACGTGTCACCGCTGTGCAGCCTCTCGTGCGCTCTTAGCCTGGCAAATCATAAAAAAATTATAAAAACTAGCAGATGAATCAGAAACATACTTATCGTACCTACACTACATTATGCAATGCTGATTCAACTGTTTTCATACAAATTCAAGAGTAGATGTGGGATACATACAGTCGTGGTCAACAAATTAGGGACACTCTTTGGTTAAACCGAATTGTGAATTTATTTTTTATTTTCCAACGAGTCTAAACCATATTCCATATCTCTTACATGTAAGTATAATTAGTCATTTATGTGCCCGATTATACAAACAATAACAACTTCTTAAACATTAAACCTCTTTACAGTATAGCTGATAGATTATCGTAGTGCTATTTGTTCAAATAATGCTGGCTGGCCATTTAATTAGGGACACTGAGATATTGCGTTCTATTTTCAAAATTTGAATCTCAATACTTTTTTACTTCTTCTCTTATTGTTTCGTGGTAGTTTTGGCGGCAATCCCGATATTTATTTTAAGTTTTGAAAAATATTTTGAAGAAAAATGGGTAAAAATAAAAGTTGCGATCCAACACTACGAAAAATTATCATGAAGTTTGTTGTCGAGCATGGTTGGCCATACCGAAGGATAGCAGAACATTTAAATTGTTCAAAAACTATGGTATACAATGCAGTGCAACATGTCAGACGCAATAACACAGATTTAAATGTGCCCAGAACAAAAAGATCGAGAAAAACAACTCCGCAAGAAGATAGAATGATAACCAGGTTAGCTAAGAAAGATCCGTTTCTAGGCTCTATTTTAATTAAACACGAAGTGTTTGGGACAGACGAAAGAGCTGGTGTCTCAGCGAGGACCGTTCGACGACGTCTGGTAGAAGCAGGGTTGTTCGGAAGAGTGGCTCGCAAAGTACCGTTGTTGAAGAAAGAACATAGAAATGCTCGTTTGGCGTTTGCACGTAAATATGGACATTGGACCTACGCCCAATGGCAACATGTATTATTCTCTGACGAGACCAAGGTTAATTTGATTTCTTCAGATGGAAGGCAATACGTACGGCGTCCAGTAAAAGCGGAAATGAATCCAAGATTCACAAAAAAGCAGGTGAAACATGGCGGTGGAAACATTAAAATGTGGGGTTCATTTTCTGGACGTGGAGTGGGACCTGTGAGGAAAGTTCAGGGTAACTTAGACCAACATCAATACAAGGCAATATTGGAGGAAACAATGCTTCCCTATGCTGAGGAGCATCTCCCTATTATATGGACGTTTCAGCATGATAACGACCCGAAACATACCGCCCGTTCAGTCAAGTCGTTTCTTACCAGTCAGTCAGTATCGGTGCTAGATTGGCCAGCAAATAGCCCGGACCTTAACCCAATCGAGCACCTTTGGCACGAAATCAAGAAAAAAGTAGCCACTTATCGTACCACAACTTTAGATGAACTTAATGAAGCTTTTTGTGAGGCATGGGCAAACATTCCTGTCGAAACATGCCAGAAACTGATAATGTCTATGCCACATCGGTGTCAAGCGGTAATTACTAACAAAGGTTTTGCTACTGGGTACTGATTTTACACGTAATAAAATGGAGCTGTTAAAGATATTATAATACTGCAGATTATTAGTTTTGTTTAACTCTATTTTTCATTATAGTTTACTGTCCTTAATTAAATGTCCAGCTACAGAATTATACCTTAAAATTGAATACATGTTCAACCTTTGATATTAAATACTTTTTTCTATTTATTTATTCTTTTATTTACAGCCATTTAAAGCATAATAATCGGACCAAATTATGCAAATAATAGTTACTGAGAAATCAATAGGATTTTATATTTGTATGTACATAACCGGTTATTGTTCTTCACTATCTTGCATGTCCCTAATTAGTTGACCACGACTGTATGTGGGCTCAGTTTGTCTCTATTATGCGAGTTACAGGCGTGTGTTTTATTGGCTTAGGAGTATCCACAGAACAAAACAACTGTTCAGTGACTGTCTGATTATGATCCCGGAAGTGCACTAACTAAATGTAACTAACCTGTATAGGGTGTTAAAAGCTTTCTTGCATCCGTCTTTTGTGCAACGGAACGGTTTCAGTTTTGTGTGCGCCCTTTCGTGAATTTTCAGACTGTATGATGTGAGGAAAGCCTTTTGGCATGATTGCACGATACATTTGAACCTGTATTCACCTGCAATGTAGACATGTTAGTGTAAGAATGTATGTCATGTCAAAGAGAAAAGTAATACGTATAGTATACCTACACACTCATAGTTATTTTTGAGTTGCTTTTACGGATAGGTGGATCTGTTTATCCTGCATAAGATTAGTGACTATAGCTTTTAACCTACCTAATCGTAATCTGTTTTAAATGTCAAAATACAGTTAGGGTGCATTTCCACTGTGCGGAGCTAGATGGAGATGGAGCGAACCGTAAATTGACCAATAACAGTGAACAATTTCGAGCACTGATTAGTCAATTCACGGTCCACTCTGCTCCACTTTGCCCATCTTTGCTTCAGTAGAAACGCACCCTTAGGCTGTATTTACATTAGGTAACACTACATTTTAATGCAGTTGGCAATGGTTAGGTTAAACGCCTCTCAAAAAAAGAGTTACAAGACAAGTACCTATGTTGGCTCTGCAAAAAGGCAATAACCATTGATGAAAGAACCAGTGTATTAAAGAAATATGGTATATGTCACATATGACGAATTTGAGTGATTAGTGCACAACCGGAATTTAATCCCACTTCTCAGGGTCTACCTTCACTCCACCAGTACTCTCAGTCGAATAGATTACTCTTTGCTAACAGTATTACGTCCAACTAGTGTTATGTTCCCATTTCTTAAAATAATCCTTAAACTATTGATCCAAAACAAAATTAAATCAGTTTTAATAAATAATAAAATAAATGATTATATGACACTACAGGCCACAGAAGTTAAATACAGTTAAACTTGTATTTTTCTTTTGAAAATGTCTAAAATATTAAAAAGCAAAATTAGAATTTTGGTTTTAGTTTTTTCGATAATAGTTGATCAAGATGCATGGTCTAAACATCCAGTTTCTCTATCAACAGTTTTCCTTAGGTACTTACTTCATATAGATACCACCACAAAAGCAAAGCTGCGAGTGAAAACCAGCGATAGATATACCTTTATGCGTTTTCATGTGTGTCCGTAAGTTTCCGACTGTGCTGTATGTTCGTTCACATCCATCGTATTCACATCTGTATCTTGCTCCATTATACTCAGATTTTCTTTTGTTCTTCTCCATAGCATTAGTGACATTAATTCTCCAATTTGGCATTGCAGGGTCATTGTTACTGTAATAGTAAAACATAATGTAAACATAACACATAAAAAAACAAATCATAAGATCACACCAAGTTGATTATTGACTCTCAAACTGAAATTATAAACATGACCTGCTTAAAATTTCATGTGCATGCTAATACAGTTGCCTACATAAACTAAGTAGGTAAAGAATCAACAGGTATGTACTCAGAGATGAAAGCTGTATGTGTGTTGCAAAAGTATTAGATTAGCAAGTCCCAGGTTAGGTAGGTACTTACCTGAGGTTAGGTGAAGCCCGACACCTTCACTCAATCCCAGTAAACTACCCAGGTGGGTGACTAGGTAGGTACTACCTTCCTAGTAGATAGGTAGTGTAGGCAGGAGCCTATTTCTAGTTTTACATTATATTACAAACCTTTTAATCACCATTCAATAACATCGTTATAACAGAGAATACAAAATTAGGATCCTATCTCTGCATAACATCGTCATGGAGATGTAATGTACCAAAATAGAATGCCCAAAAACGATACAACTCGAAAAAGACCCAATACTGCTAGTGCGAGGGAGACGCAACGATATTGACAAACAGCTGATTGGATGGAGACGAGAAAAATCTGCGTAAATTGAGTGTATCCTATGGGTTTTACAATAAATCTTAAAAGTATAAGCGTGTATCTAATATGCTTCACACTCACAGTGATAATCCAGTAAAATTATCTTTCAAATCTTCGTTTAGTTTGTTTTCGAAATTCGCATCGCTTTCATTCTCACCGTCAACCTTATGTTTAGCGTACTTCGAATTTTCATAATCACTGAAATTCGAAACGCACCATTTGATTTCAATTTTCTTTTCAGTGTTGTTTATTTCTTCAGTTGTTGTATTTTGCCCTGCAATTTCGGCACAGACATTGTCACCTAGCCATGCGGCCATTTTTTAATTCAATCAATGAACGAACTAAAATTAAATCAATCCATCTCGTTCAACTGACCCAACCAGTTACATCACTAGAAATTCTAGTGATTTTTTGTCAGTTAGTATGGCAAGTTTACCGTTTTTTCATAGAGCTGTCTAGCATTTTCGTATAAACCGATAAAATGAATTGTAATATGCCACTTTGTCAACAGATGGCGTTAAAATCAATAATCGCTATATTATCACAAAGCACGCAAAAGCGCTTGTTCTGAGGACTCCCGGCTGAACTCCCGTTATAATGAACACCACACTAATGTACCACTTGTTGTTTGAGCGGGTAGTGCGTCGACCGCACGCCCTTCCACTCCTGCGAATGTGTCATCTTCACATTCGAAAAAAAATCGCGTAATATAAAGTGTGCCGTCGTTTTATTTAATTGTTTATAGTTAAATAGATAGGTAGTAATTAAAATGTGTTCAAGAAGTTTTTATATAATTTATTTATGTTCGGTAAGTTTTTTTACATTTATTCTATAGCTGGTTATAAAGTTTACATAAGTATTTAGAGTAATTACCTACTTAATAACTATATATGCAGATACATGAAATACATTAAAATGATTATTGTTCATTAGGTACCTACATAGATATTCTGGGAACTACTTATGCGAGTTTTTCTAATGAAACTTTTCACCACACTAGTTTTGTGATAAAACCTTTTTTATAAACCTACTGACATATGTCTTACTTACCTCAACTTACAAAAAGTTTGGATTAAGGCTTAAGTTTTTATATATTTCCTGTTACTTACCTACTAAAAGGGAAAACTTTTACAAATACAAAACTCACACTCATGGTTTTATCAAGTTCATGACCGACTTTTACCACTTTCATGTCAACTTTGCAATACCTGTACAAGTATTCGAGAAGGTGCTTAGGCACTATGAGGTATTAAAATAAAATACGTGGTACATACATAATAATACATGATTAGGCTCTTTGTAAATAATTGTCTTAGATAAATTTAAAGATAGGAACGAATATAGTTAGGAATTAGGTACGTGAGTGAAATATATTATTTTTTCAAAACGGTAAAAAAAACATTTCTATACATGTGAATAATTATAATTAAATAATTATGGTTTAATTTAACGATAGCTTTATAAATTTAATATTTTATAGGCCTCGTCTACTGAACTGCATGGTTGACTGACTCATTGAATATGCATTTAGAGCGCACAAACCGCTCAGGGAGATAGGTAAAAAGTATAGAACAGTGAAGTGAGGTTTATCTTAGTTTACTGTTAACCACGGCACGGCACCCATTCGCCGTCCAAAGAACATTAACGTGTCATTAGTTGAAGGTGGCTGACCGACATCATCGTGTTCCTTATCGATCGTAGCGTCGTAGCAGAATAAGGAAAGGAATGCCCGTTTAAGGAAGTTGCAAATCATAAAGTACACAAAAAATGAAATATTGCTCTTAAAAAATCCCGTTAGATTTATTTGAAAACCAAGTTCTATTTTATTAGGTTCGTACAGTCAACTCTGAAAAGTCTAGTGAGTTTTTGGTCCAATGAAATTAGGTGACCTAAATATTTTTGCAAGATGTTTTTTAAGATTATTCTTTTAACCTATGATTTTAAAATTTCTATAAGATATTGAAATTCTTTAAAATTAAGCATTATTCATTCAAAGTTAGGGACTGAATTAAGTGTGGTACCTTCATCAGAGTTTCTGAAAGCGTCGGTAGGTAGGTATCTAAAGTCCATCAGAAGCACTCGAACACTGTCATGCTCGAGGGAGGGCAAAACGTCGGAAACATGGAACGGAACCGTGGTGGTATGTTTTTCAAGGAAGGTAATTATACCTTTTTTGAAGAACTATAGGCATATTTTACTGGTAAACCATGTTTGCAAGATGAGAACATTACGAATCTTTTCGAGTGCAGGTTTAAATACTTTTTTTGCCAATGATAACAATTTTAGTAGTTCTACCTGATTTCCAGAGGCTTTAAGAAAAGTCAACAATCTGAAGAAGCTTTCGCTTTGCAGTCTTGACAAGGTCAAGAGTAGATAAGTTGATAGCTAAACAAGTTGGTCACTTTACCAGGAAATCTAATCCAAAATGTCGCTCGAGAACGTGATATCCATACAATAGACCACTGAGACCGCTAAGCACTTTCGCTGCTTTTTCTGTATTCAAATTTCACTTTTGAATTGAGTCATTATAATAATTTATCCGACCACAGGGACTATTGGTAATGAGTAATTATGACCGATGGTAGAAACAATATTGCATTATTTTTAATCATAATACACATATGCCGTATTAAACACTAACCGTTATTATAGAGCACAATGGGTTATTTCAATCAAAATCAAGTATTTTTGTACACGAGTGGTTACTTACTTACCTGAAACATCAGATATCCTGGTCTAAGGATGATGATATGATAACATTTTACAGTAACTTAGCATTCCACTCTGACAATTTGCAAGCCCATCGCTGCTTGCTTATAAGAATACCTACCTACTAACTGATTTTTAGACGGTGTTTTCTTCATTGTTTTGAGCATGTGTTAAAACGCATAGTAAGGTACCTATTTAGCTAACCTAAATTGCTGCTGGATCCGAACCTCCCACTAGAACTAAAATATTATCGAACGAGGCTAAATTGTAAAATCGAACCAGTAAGACTGAGAAGTAAAAGAGTAATAAATAGTTTAATAACAAACAACGCAACACGGCAGCTATGTAGTCGATGACACGGCACTACCCAAAATACAAGAACTAAAACAAAAACATTTTCCCCTATGCGCCTTCGAACACCTGACACCCACAATTTCCACATGATGTTTCATTCAAGCAAAGTTCATTGACATGTTATTCACACGTGACCCAGAAATCTGACACTAGCACTTTCTTCTTAGGTCTTCTCAATTCGCTTCGCACCACTTGATTGCCCTTTCGATTCCTTGTTATAGGTACCTACCTAGGTACTTAGGTTAGATATCAATAAAAGTAATCTGTAGCTGCAATCTATGGAGGTTCACTTTTAAACGTAGGTAATAGTAGGTCATCGTCATCATCATACCTTAATCTGAAATCTTCAATGGATTTAAATTAGGATACACACACCTTTTTAGATAGGTACCTATTTGTTTATACCCAGGTACCTTATACAACAAGGTAGATAAGTTATTTTATATACCAACCTACCTACTTCCCATGTCGATTTCTCTTTGTCCAACACCCAGCAATGCGCTTGGACAACAAAATGGACGGATTGTCTTCAAAATAAGGCCCGAAGCAATAGTGGTTACGGGATCTGTGCCATTCGGCCACGGCACACATACCACCCTGACCTGACGCACGTTTTACGATGATATTTGTTTGACAATAAACAATAATAAGTTACCAGTTACCTAGGTACCTAATACCTATAAACAAACATTCTTACGGATGAATTTAGTGCGTAATGAGAATAATCAACACTAGCCGACCATTGACGGACGTTGTCCTGTCAAATTTAAATAATCGCATAGAAAAAAGCAATTTCCAATAACTTCAATTTTTTTCCCTAAGCTTTGTACTGATAAAATAAATTACGAATTAAAGTAGAATTTATATCATTAATTAGTCAAAATTACGTTGCTATGACGACTGAATGTCTGTGATGTCAGATTTCTTACACACCAGCGCCATCTATACGAAAATATTTTTTTTTACCATTCAGGGTTTTTTTTTCGGATTATAAGTACCCCCCCCCCCCCCATAAGTTGTAATCTGATATTTTATATTCATCAACAGCAAATTTCATTTTAATCCTTTTAGTTGTCTACGCCTGATTGTCTATCAATACAAACATCCTCACAAACTTTCGCATTTATAATATTAATGATTAAAGTGTTCGATTAAGTTTTAGATATTACTAATTTCAGGCACTTGTCATAAACTACGTGACAGCCGACTGCGGTCCTCGGCTAAAGTATGCGTGGGGAGATGCATTACAAGGAACAGATTGTCCTGGACCGGATGGAACCGCATATCCTAGGTATGTCGAAAACCGGTAATATTTCCGAAATAAATCCTACATTGTACAACACTAATTTAGTTCTAGTTCTACAGATTTATAAGACTGGGACGCTGATAGACGTCCGATTTGGCTTCGATTGTCTCCGATTGTCTGATCAGACTCAAGGAGCATATCAGACTATTGGATCGGATTCACTCCATACACGTCCGATTTTTGCGTCAGACATTTTTTGAACTCAGTCGGTCAGTCGTTCTCGAGCTGCGCTGTGATGCGCACTTATATGCTCTTTGGCGCACACGTCCTCCCAAGCCAAATCTTCATTTGCCGATCGTGTTAAGCTTCAATGCCCGTATCCCTTATGTATGTACGTTTTTCTACGGCCATAACAAGCCGTTCTTGGGTTCGAATCCCGGCAGTTAGTATTAGAGACAGAGTGTCTGGATGCTAGTATGTATTTACAAAAAATAATTATACATTGCCATTTTACATGGCAGATCGAAATTAGCTTTCTTTCTATAACGAGCAATGTATGACGCGTGAGATAAAGTTTGAGTAAGTGAAACAGAAAATTATTTTAGTACAAAAGAGCGAGACAGGTAGCAAATCGAAAGGAGGAATCGGACGTCTATTTGGTCTATGTACAAATGTATGCAGATTGCAGACCGCACCTTCAGACTATCGGATCGGCAATAAAATCGTAAAACGGGTTGGCGCTGTTTCCGATTTTATTCCGATCCGACTATCGGATCGGACGTGTATTGCTGTTCAAACAAAATGTATGGCACGAGCGCCTTCCGATAGTCTGATTAGACTATCGGATCGGACTGTCGGATGAAAAGATCGGACGCCTATTCCCAGCCTAAAGGTCCTCTGCAAGTGTGCGCTATCGCTATAGCCGCTGAGTTTCACTCTACCCAATCACTCTCTAAAACGTACATAGTGATTACAATACTCTTTCTTTACCCAACCAAAGCGAAAATTTTGAGGCCAAGCTTAGTGTACTATTATTATAGGTAGGTACATTTTGGAAAAAGGTTTGACGTGACCAACTCTAGACTGTCAGTGACAGTGACAGCTGACACCACATTACCTATTCCTACCGGTACAGTAGGTAGGTTCATCCTACGCACATATCCACCTATCTAATGCCAAATGGCCAATTATGTGTGTGACTGTGTGTTACCTACCTACTGTAAGATGATAGATTAACGGACTATTCGCTAATTACTACGGAACTACTTTCGTGGCACGGACTCCACCTCGGTTTTGATAACTAGTACCTACTTAATGGTACTTATCTAAGTAGGTAGGTAAGGTACCTATGTTGCATGCCACATTATGTCCCGTTATGCATGACCTGTACAATCATTTCCTCGCATCTCGTGGGAATCTTCCCACTGTAAACTTAGATGTCTTATTAGGTAATTTACCTACTTCCCTATTGGAAGCGACTCTCGAACTTCTCGGCGTTACCTACCAATTTTATAATAGAAGGTGGAGGTGGACCGAATGATCCACCTAAATAATAATAATACCAAATTGTTTTTTAACACCACACATGAACTGGAAGAGCGAGGTCTTCTAATACAAATATTTATTACTTAAAAGAAGGCCGCAACCACTAGTTAGTATAGATTTATGTAATTTTTTTGTAAAGATTTTTTTTTAAACTCGGAAATCCACTTGCGCTATGCCGTCATGTTGGTAGGTAGGTAACTACAAATAACCTAGGATAAATAACTAAATACCTACTTCCCTTGATAGATACCTACCGTACTTTTATATAGCTAGGTACCTAGGTATCTACTAGGAAAGTCTGCTACGTTACTTTGTGGGTGCTAGGCGCAAACATAACGGGACACTGCAAACTAATATTATTAGCCTAGCTACCTTCGTTTGGCAATTGCATTCCTAAACGGTAGGTCGGTAGACTAGGTACCTACCCAGGTACCGTAGTCATACTATTGCGTTATTGTTGTTAATATTTATATGGGGAGATGGGGAAATGGGGAGATGGGGAGCAGTGGGTCAAGGGGAACAGCGGATATACATAATTATACACCTACATATCATTTACATTGGCTCACATGTACATGCAAACTCAAGCCAAGTGCCAAAGCACCCATTCTTGTTTGAGCCTTCACCTTGTTCGATCGGCACCACACTGGAGCTCTACATAGCATTAAGGAAAGGATGATTGAAAAAAATTATAGGCCCCAAGCCGTGTTTGTTGCCTTATTCTTCTAGGTTTGGTCGCGAGGCACAGGCATAGCTTCACCTTTTTTTTTTTTTTTGCTTTACGGGCGGTAAAAATCTGCAACCAGATACCTAGTTTGTCCAGGGGCGGCAAACTAGGTTATGTGAGGTTGTCGAGCACTCTGCACTCGACGACTCACTAAAAACGCCCGATGGCCAGCCTCGATGCATGTCGAGGGGCTCCGGGATCTCCATACGGAACGCACCGGTGCCCCTCTCGCATCGTTGCTAGGAGCATCGTCCCGGGAATGACACCCACTGCCACGCCCGGTCCCGCGCACTACGTACGCGGAGCTCACGACAGCACTAACTTGAGTGCCATCGCCCTCCCTGGGTCCACTGGCGAGCAGCCGAAGCCCCCACTTCAGCCACTCACGGACCCAAACAGCAGAGCCGGCAACGCCGAACTCCACACCACGACTGGTGGCAAGGCCAAAAGCCAGAACGGCCACCAGTCACCATCCCGTGTAGGGGCAGGCACCCGCTGTCGCCTCCCCTCCATCCCAGAGTGGGATCAAAAAAATCCCACTCGGCGGCCTCGCTCCCGGCAAATCACATGATCGCCAGGAGAAGGAGAGTTGCGGAGACGGTGCGTACACCGTCCCATCACTCTCAGATCTCCTGCCGCTGGTAATTTTTTACTGAGGTTTTCTTCCTCTCCATTCCCGTCTTGCATCCATCACCTCACATTCCTATCCCTTTCATTCTCCGCCGAAGAGATGACGACTCGTCAATCAAGTGGTGGGTTGACACTCACTGATCGACGCATCGTCACCTTCGGCAGACCTTCCGACCAAGGCCTCACTACCTTCCTAATAACTGGCAGCTAGGCAAGTGCATCGCCCAAAACCACGATCCAGTCACCAAGCCGCCAGTCTGTGCCCCGTCGCGGGGGCCCCTCCCTGGGTGGGATCAGCCGTGTTCTAATCCCACCCACTTGGTTGGCCTCACTCCCTACTAATCGGGCAATTGGCGTCAAGGCAAGTCAATCATGGCTCCCCGCCGCGATCAACAAGCCAACAAGCCAACAAGACTCATCTCTCACACCGTGGCCTCTCTCCCTACTAATCGTGCAATTGGTGCCAAGGCAAGTCAATCATGTTTGACGTCCACGATCAAGTCGCCAAGACACCTACCCGACTTTCAGAAAGAGCACCCATCCCTCATCTTCTAACATCCATCATCTTGCCTAACCCTGGACGCTGGCAATAGAGCACCCCCTCTATTCCCTACTCGGTTGGCTGTTGCTCACCGAGCACGTCCTGCTTCATCCACTGCGCCCTTTGCTAATCAAAGGGACGCGCGGAGAAGCCTTCCCCGCCCCCCACCTCCCTATCTTCGTGTTTTGTCCGCGCCGGTGCACCAATATCGCTCGTAAACGAGCGCTATTGGTACACCGGAACCCCCTATCCGCAGCCCGGGGACGCGCCACGTCGTAGTATCACCTCTGCGCCTGTAGGAACTCCATTCCTAGAGGTTCGTGGAGGCATAGCTTCACCTATCTCGACGTTTCAAAGTGATCCTTGTGATTTTATTGAAATAAGTAAATGCCTTTTGAAATATTTTTTCAATGGTCAAACGACATTGGCATCCTCTTAAATATAAGTGCTCGAGACTCGCGAAAGACCGGAGAGAATGGCGTAGTAAAGAGGAGACTTATACCCAACAGCGCGTGCAGTGCAGACAGGCTGAAATGATGATGATCATATTATTTTTCCAGGCACCTTGTGAACCGAGCCCTCAAATCTGGTCCATGGGGCGGTTCCCGACAAGGCAGAGCTGCGAGGACGGTGGACCCTGAGGTTATGCGACGCGCGTTACTCGACACGCACGCGGGTTACTCCGAGGGTACTTTCTCCGGAAGCAGTAAAACACAAGGTGGCAATAGAACTGGTAAGCACTAGTATTTTAATGTCCTGTTAAACGTCGGTAAAAGCCTGAGTCTCGGCCTAAAGTTTTTCTTCCCGTTTTTGCCGATATTATAGAGAGAAAGATCCTAATATGACAAATCTTTCCAAGTAAAGGGAGACATTCTCGCAGAGACACCCTGCGCTGTCTTAGTGCGACAGTCTTTGTCAACTTTTTTCACAAATAGGTAGGAATATAAGTATAACATAAATAATCTGGTTCCATCCGATTACTTACTAGCAGCAGGACTTAGTAAAATACATTGTCTTCATAGTCTTGACCAAACGTTGTCTCGTAACTATCGAGGGTGTCAGGCTTTAGTTAAAATGAGCCATCAAAACAGCCTGCTGGAGGCGTTTTTTTTATATCCGTTAGCTAACCTGTTCTACAGCAATTAAGCCTCTCATGGTCTATTAATTACCCTCTGGCTAGAACGAATCTCGGAGCTAAACGGAAATAGTCATAGAGTCTGTAAATTGTGCCGAGTCCAAGTTGTGCACTTTGCTCCATGTGTACACCACGCTCTCCTGAGAAAATCGGCATAACATCTAGCAAGCAGGAACTGTATATAAAATGATTAGGTATGTCCGAAAGTCCAAAAAATTCAAACAGAATTATAATGATAAATAAAACCGGCCAAGTGCGAGTCGGACTCGCGCACGAAGGGTTTCGTACCATTATCTATAAAAACGACATAAAAACTAGTATGGGAGCCCCAATTAAGTATTTATTTTATTCTGTTTTTAGTATTCGTCGTTATAGCAGAAACAAAAATACATAATCAGAGAAAATTTCAACTGTCTAGCTATCTCGGTTCATGAGATACAACCCTGTGACGGACAGACGGACAGATGGACAGCGAAGTCATAGTAATAGGGTCCCGTTTTTACCCTTTCAGTACGGAACCCTAAAAATAACCCCATCAATATAGGTAGGCAGTTAGGCACCGAAAACCGTTACACGGATACCGAGATCTGTAAAAACAATGTAAAAGAAAGCAGAAATGCTTTCTACAAACTTATCATATCACACTACACTGACAAACTTTTGTATTCATTCCAGGTCGTGCCACGTCTCTACCCGCGCTGACCCCAGCGGCTTCCAGCACTTGCGGCGGTGGCCGTCTCTGTCGCACGCGCTATAATACCACTGCGCCAATGTACGGCGTCTCGCTCACATCGGGCCAGCCTGTCACAATCGTGCAGAAGTTCCCGGACCTTTTGCAACAGGTCGTTTTCGAAGTATGCGAGTAAGTATAAATGTCTCTATCAATTTAGTAAGACGATATTTTCATTGTAATTCTTTTTCGTACACAGATTATAAGAGGCTAGGCCCACTCGCTTAGAACACAACAGACTATTAGGCAATAGATTCACGAAAATTATCTACTGCACAGCGCTTTCTATCCTCGCGACTCTGCCCTTTATGAAATAGGATATTTTCGTTAAAAAGATACCTACTAATAAAATATTTTTTTTTAGGTCCAGTGAATGCTCAGTCGTCAGAGGTACATGTACGCAAACATATGTGCCCTACTTATTCCTGGTCCTGCCTTTAGGGCCTGTGACTCTGACGGGTCAAGACTATGTCCTCGTCGAGTCTGGATGCGTGTGTAGGCCTGATCCTATGATGTAGGTAAATTAATATTTTAGTTCGAACGAAACGATACCTTTTTAAATAATAAGGTAAGTGCCTTCTTAAGATTTATCATACGAAAGTATGTAGACGGAGGATATTTTTCAGCTGGTTCCTTAAATTGTTTGTTACGACATTTAGCTCAAATACGTAGGTTACGAAATCCGTCCAAATGTTTAGTGATTAGATAATGCTTTAACAGTTATTAGACCGTGGTGGAAGCTTTTACAGAGTTTGAGTTTTTTAAGCAGCGACGTGTCACACCTTTAAAATGTTTCATAGAAGGATAAAATGGGTTAGTTAAATGGCACGCTAGATGTCGTATCTTGATTCCCATAGACGATCTCCTGTCGCAACTATCGAGGTTTGACACGCTCTTCAATGCTTTTAAACTCCAGCTCGGCACACAGAGCAAATCTGTTTTATCAAACTTTTTTTAGGTCAAAATACGTTACTTACTAGGCTGCTATGTGCGGTAGATTAGTTATGATGAATTTCTAATATTTTCAAACGAAATCCCCAAGCTCTTTATTCATTGATTTATTATCAATGTGCATTTATTAAATTCTTTAGTATCTAGGTTAGTATAAGTAGCTCAAAATAAAATATTTACTATGGCTATTGGTTTCTAGGGTTACTGTAAAATTGCCGATAAATTAAGTAAGTTATTGATTTGTCGGCCATTTTTCGGTTGTTATAAAGAATTCGTAATATATTTTTGTTAATTTTATTAAATATTTATTTGCGTATTTACTGCTCAAAAGCAGTGCTGAATTTGATTGGGTGAAATATATTTAACAAAACATGACATGTTACTTGCTAGTTCTTTGTTTTAAGATTAAATTGTAATTAAACAGTTATCGCTTTTATCTACAACATTAAATTAAAACGAATGTACCTAAGTATTTATTATTGAGCACCTGAGTATCATAGTTTTATGATAATGGACTTTAATACCAACAATAACAATAATCGTAGGTAATATTTCATACTGACATAATGTTATTTACTTAGAGAAATAGTATTATGAAATTAATTAAACAATCCATACTTATCTAATTCATAATTTCTGATGATTTTCTCACATTCAAATAGGCTTAAGATGTGGGTAGATCCAAATAATGCGCTTCAATTTGATGTCGTTCAAGCATCACCGGTTGAATAAGCGCATAATAAATTATGTAATTTTTTTTTCTAATTTGATTCATTGGTACACTCTGTTAGGAGCTGCTATGCTCTCACTGTGTCGTTAGGATAAATGAAACATTTTCATGGTGAATTATAAATTTTATTTTGTAGTCTTGAAGTACCCTTTTTCAATTGAGATAATTTTAATGATGTTTCAGTATTATTGCTGTTAACATAATAGGATGTCAAAACTATTATCTAATGTTAGAATATTAAAGGTGGGTTAGGTAGTACCTACCTCACCATAATATATTTAAGTAGGTAAGGGTAATATTTATTTGAATGCAGTATAGAACAGTGCAGTACAGTAGGTGTATTAATTTTAGGTACTCACTCGCCTATGTAATTATTAAATAATATCTACTAAGGTAACCTACTTTATTAGGATTTTTTTCTAATGTTTTACTTATAATAATTATTTTTCTAATATAACAACTAAGTAACAAAACAAGGCACATTATGGAGTTAAGTTAGTTTAGTAGATAGTAAGTTTGCTAGAATTTAGCCTCAAGTGAAAGTCCAACAGGACATCAAAATAATAAGGCCATTATGACTTAGAAATAAAACCGTGTTTCACTAATCGAGCGTGTACACGGAATAGAGCAGAAATCTTGGACTCGGCACTAAATATTGGTAAGAGGTAAGAAAAAAGTCATGATTAGGCTTAAAAGTAAGTTGAGATGTTATAGGCTAAAATAGCACGACTATCCCCAATATAATCTGCATGATACCAAATTTCGATTCAAATTCAAATTTAAAAGCGAGGCGCGCTATTTGTTCCCGTAAAAACTATACTCATAGTATGTTAGACTAGGTAGTAGAACTTATTGTTCATAGCGATAGTACTGCTGAGGTGCTTGCTGCTGTTGAGGCTGCGGCCGTGGGGCGGGCTGCTGCTGCTGATATTGCGGCTGGTACTGCTGCGGCTGAGGCTGCGGCTGCGGTTTGTACTGCGGCTGTTGCGTCTGGGGTTTGGGTGTAGGCACCTTCACGACGATATCTGTAGGCTCTCTTGACACCTGGAAACAGACTCTCAAATTATTAATTCTTTAGGGAAACTACATTCGAATTTAAAGTCAAAACTAATAGCCAACACTACATTATGATCAATTAGTCATCTGCAAATAGTGGATATTAGTACGTATGTTCGACTTTTGAGAAGCAGTGTCGTGTGAATCACTTATTGAGGTTAGGTAGGCACAAAGATTTTGAGACTAAAAATATTGCAGGCATGGTTAGCAAGGTCAATTCATTTCGTTTCGTTTCCCTAACAAAACCCGTATTCGAATTAAGTTCCCCTTTCTAGTCATAGATAGTTGGCCCCTCATTACTGAGGATCGTGACTCAAAATTCTATGGATAAATGTAGCTTGACGATATTTTTGGTGCGTAGCTAGGGGTCATAAGTTTGTTGAGTCAGCGGATATGCTCACCTCAGCCTTGAAACCTTCCTTGGGATCAGCAGTGTAGGTGACAGTTCTTATAAAACCGTCGCTGTCAACGACAGAGTAGGATCCCTTGATGACGTCACCGTCTCTCTGTTCCTTTCGGTTCTGGTAGTTAGTGAACTGGTCATCGCTCACATCGAAACCGAATTGGTAGGAAGGGTTGGGCTGGAAATAAAACAAAATAAGTTGTTATTCGTCAGTAGTTGTCAATAAAATATTGTATTGTCATTCGAAGTTGCCGTTCGTGCCAAGTTTTACTAGGTAGGCCTATTCTAGGTACACTACTCTCTATACAAGGCAAGGCAAACTTGTAGAGAAATAACGGTTAGATGACATCGACCTCGCTGTGTTTCTCTTTCTAGGCACTAGGTTTTGTCGGGTCATTCATCTCATGCCGGACAATAAATGAGCTCAAAACAGAAGGTCCTGGGCAATCTCTCTAAATACGTTTTTCAAAAAGAAAATTTGAGAAAGAACCATGGCATTCCATACAGGTTGGTCCATCGCCACTTATAAGAATACTAACTGATTTCCTCACGATGTTTTCCTTCACCGTTTCTAGCACGTGTAAAGCGCTTAATGCATTTTTAGAATAGAGAAACCCATTGATAGACCCATGAAGGTCAAGATACCTCCCACACGGTCAACACGACTTTGGTTACTTAATTACCTCACCGATCAAAATCATCCAACCGTCCCTTCTATCATACTTCATAATACGATACCCTAGAAAGTGGACACCAACAAATTACTTATAAAATATAAGAACTACCTACCTACAAATAGTCCGAGCCAGTTCCTGAGTGAAAGTTGCCTGGACAGTCCGCTACCGGCCCGGCCAATCTGTTCTACTTTATTAGGTAGATATATACATACCTACGTGCAGTCGTGTGGATCGAAATCATCGGTCCTGTTGAGTTATAGTTATCCATAGTCTGAGTTTTGAGAAGCATTACCGTATTACACTTCGAAGGTTTCTACAGTCTAACATCAAAAGTGGATGATAACTGGTTAAAGTTTCAAAGGTATTTCTATGAATATATAAAATGATAACTCGTTTTTTTATTATTTTACCTACTAAAAGTTATGAATACTTTATAGATTAGCACTAAAACTGTCATCAGATCGTTAAATAAATAGTTCTATTGACAACTTCAGCTTCTATTGAGTGTGGGTAGGTGCCTCCACCAATCGAGGTGTGACATGGCATTTATTTTCTAAACATCAGGTACAGTTGACCCTAAAGCATATCGCCCTCATGCCGATACTCACATCATAGTCTTCAGGCTGCTGCTTTTGCGGCTGTCCTTGGTATTGCGGCTGCGGCCGGTACTGAGGCTGCGGTTGCGGCTGTGGCTGTTGGTACTGCTGCTGCTGCTGCGGCCTATACTGGCCGTCATCTTCTTGAGCGGTGTATGCCTATATATGATGAAAAATTCAATAAGTAAGCTCACGAATTGTAATCCATATTTAAGCAGAACGTCTATTCTCTATGTATGCCAAGTATTTTAGCTACGAAGAAATTTCATTCCATCTTCTAACCAATGCACTGTGACTCAAGCACATGCACTGTAGGCACGGAATTTATGCTCAACATAGACTCAGCGTTCTACCTACATGTCAGTTCAAAACTAAGGTAAGATTGTTTTGTTACTTTATAATTTACTTTACATCATTGTAACAACATTCTGACCAGTAAATAATTATGAATCTCGTATCTCGAGTATCTAATGCAAATCTGCATCAAACTTTGTCTGTGTTAGTGCGTGTTAAAGAGTGAGTGACTAAGCGTTGAACATGAACTTAAAGTTTAGTGTGGGCGGACACTTATATGCTCTTTGGGCGGACAGTTAGTAGCAACTAAGTGACATTTTAGGCGGGTGATTTTGGGTGTTATCTTACGAATCTAGCAGCGGGAGGGGATGCGGCAGCCACGTGTGTAGGTCTGGAAATCACCTGGGTCTGAGCCGGCGAGCCCTGGTCCAGGTATTGTCTCAGTAGGTGCGGCGGGATGCCTTCTGCCTGTTTACAAAAAAATAAGGATATAGATCTGTATCGACTCAGCGCGATTGACGTCTTCGGTACCTACATAGAATCTTAGTGTGACGTCAGAATTGTGTAGGTATTATTTTATTGTTTTTTTGAATCGTTGTTGAAGAAAAGATCATCGTGAGACCTCATTTCGTGATAGATAAGTAGGTACCTCATGAATATTCGTGCTGACCCTAAAATGGAGCTAAAGACTTGTTGCTCTGTAGTCTGTTGTCATGTTGAAAAGTATTACGTTCAATGGCAATCAAGACCAATAAGTACCTACCTGCTTAAGTATAAAAAGACATAGGTAGTAGGTACCTAATTAGTTTCTGTCACCCAATAACAAGTGATCAATGAAAGGTCTTCAAACTCACTTCACACAAAATCCACTTTTATGTTAGTAAATGTCAAATATTACTTTGTTCCATCGACTACATAGTCGATGCTTTGTTCTTTATTCCGTGATATTTCTTAACCGATAGGTACCAACCTCCATTGGTTAAGAAATTATAAACTAATTAAAAAACACTGGCCGCATGACCGAGTCTCATTAGCGTTACATAACATTATTATAGTTAAATTAAAAAAATGTTTCGAAGTTACGTTACGAAACCCTCGCAAAAAGTCCGGATAGTCTTCTAATCTTACAAAATATAAATCTGAAAGTTCGTGATGTTTGGATGTTTATGCCTCAATCATACCCAAAGGACCCAACGGGTTTAGGTGAAACTTGGAATATAAATTGCCTATGGCCTGAAATAGCAAATAAGCTACTTTTTATCAGAAATCTACGGGCGGAAGTTAGTATCATAAATTTCAGCTGCAGGAAGTCCGTTAAACATAGGCCTTCTGACAAAACAGCGAAACTATTACATATCTAATACTCCTTTCTATTCTATGGTTATCATAATACGGGCTCATTCAAAAAAATATAATTATGAAAGCTTTACGAGTAGAAGATAGTGTGGATGTTTCAGAAATCTCCACTATATCCTAAATTGGTTAATTGTCATCATGTAGACTCCTCTTTTGTTACGTTTACTTCGGTTATGGATGTTATTACGCATTCTTGAATAATCAAATGAGACGCGTCTATTCTAATTACTATAAGAATATTTTGGAGGTGCAGTACAATTATGAGTATAATGACACTGGGTAGTGGATCCTCCTTTACTACAATTAGTCCAGTAAAGATTACTATACTTACAAGCCTAATACTATAGTAAGTACTACGGCGAAAGAAAGACCCGCTTGACCGAGTCCCAATTGGCAATTACCTTTACATAACCGACAATCAGCGGATCTCGTTTCGGTTACGAAACTGTAACAGCGGGTTATGTCTCGGCCGATTTGTCACGGGTCCGAAACTCGGACACGACATGTTATTGTGAAAATCGATAAATATGTTACTTGAATTTGCCACTACGAGGTCCAGTGGCGGATTTACATATTTGCCGCCAGTAGGCTATTGACCCAGCCCCCCCCCCACCCCCCCAGAGATTATTTTTACAAGCCAACGATTTAGTTAAAAGCGGTGATTCCTGTAAGACATTTGGCAACATCATGTGATTGGCCAAGAAGGAAGGGAGGGAGGTATCTGTCCTGCAGTGGGACGATAAAGGCTAAAATAAATAAGATGTTTGAAAAATTTTATCTAAATTTGCCGCCCCTAAAATCTGCCGCCCAAGGCTCCAGCCTACTCAGCCTGGTGGTAAATCCGCCACTGGCGAGGTCACTGTATGTGAATTATCTTCAGGTATTAGTTACGAAGTTAGCTATTTTATATTCAGTGATGGTGGCTTTAGAAATTCGGGAAAGTACCTACTAGTTAGTAGGGAAACAATATTTTATGGTTATGGATGTACGAAACATTGCAAGTGTGCTAACTTTTATTTTATTAATTCTACACATAGCTACTTGTAATAAGTTAAGTTACAAGTAGCTACTAACACTTCTAAATTGACATTTTAGCATTTGGTGTTGGCACGCGATGCGTATAACGTGGAAGTCAATTTACATGCTCATTATTGAATAATTGCTGAAAGTAATTATTGTACAGGAAAACGTACCTACATTATCAATAAATAACAGTCACTTATGAAACTGACCCCACACTAGGTGTCCCTGTGAACTACCCACTTGTACAATCACTCGTATGTACCAAATAAAACAAAAAATTTTGAAGTCCCATACAATGATGGCCATTTGCACACTTCTCCAAGGGTGAAATTTGCGTGCATTAAGAATTACGGTATTTAACTAAACTATGTAATACCTAACATAAGAATCTATTATGTAACAAAAGCTTATTTGAATTATGGGACCACTCTCATAAATATTGGGGTAGGTTTAATCCAGAAAATGAACCAAAAAATGATTTCTTCTCTCAAATGCTTGATTTCAAAGACGCTGTTGGGTACATAATGCACTTACTTGTTGAGGTTGATATTGGTGCTGCGCCCTCGCCACAGGTCCCGCCAAAAAGCACCCCAAAACCAAGGTGACACTAAAACGCAACATTTCGCACTCTCACAAAAAAAATTAAAAATAAACAAACAACACAGCACTCACGGAATAACGTACTTGTATAGTCATGTGTGTGCGGCACTCTCACTTTATATAGAGGCACCCCTTCTTAGTGAGGGCGGGAGTAGCCAACCCATGCTTATATGTATATCCTCGTAAGGCCCAGGGCTGCTTCGTCCACTTATCATTACAATCCAGTGGTCCTTCCTAAAGGACCACACAAAAGTAGTGACTCTGGCCCAGCGCATGCCAGTGTCATCCCATTATTTCACTAATTTGACCAATGAGAGATCCAGAAAATAGGTTGGGCCAGAATGGCCATGTTTGTTGAGTACCTTAAAAAGAACTGTGGGTCTTACGAGAATAAGCCGTTTTAGTGGTAATCCTCGCAACTTTGTTTATATGAAGCTATTTAGTAACATATTTCAACCCCCGTCGCACACTCTTATGGGTTGAATTACCGGAATTTATTTTCTTTGCGCACCCCTTAACACCACAAGGAATACACCTTCCAAATTTCAAGTTTATAGTCGTTTGCTGGGCGTTGGTAGATCAATCAGTAACGCAATAGTTTTTATATTTAGATTTGCAGTTCTGATTTGTTAAAAGATTTCAAAAAAAAATTTGGCTCAACACAGAAATTTCGTTGAAGAAATGTAAATATCCCATGAGAAAGATAAATCATTTTTAAAGGTTATAAATACAAAACAAGCCTTGAAATTGGTTAAAAATAGGATCATGAATCTGTACTACTGTCTGTGCTGTCTCTAAATTCGGTAAAAAATAAATGAAGTCCTAGAGGGATCAGAGACATGTCCTGATCACACGTTATCCCTAGTTAACTACCGTAGACACGCTAGCCTAGCCACCTCTCAAATCCTTGAATATGGGTTAAAGGGATAGTCAGAGTACAAACATTACATTTGGCACATGCCTACATTTTGTGTGACAGGTTGCAAGCCAGTCGCTGACCAACTTTTTATTCCAAGGGTGTGCCGGTTTCCTCACGACGTTTTTCTTCACCGTTTCAGCATACTCATTTGAATTTGAAACCATATTGTTTAGCTTTTTCAACAATATTCAATGGTACCCAGAGCTATAGAATAAGTAAGTATTGTATTGTTTTTGGACATACAGATTATCTTGACCGCATTTTTTGCACTTACGAATGCTAACTAACTACTGCAATATGTAAGCATTTGCTAGATGTTTAGACGGCCTCTGACTACGTCTTTTAGACATATTTAATGATCTGAAATCCCGGAGATCCCTTACAGTTGTGATCATATTCAACTCAAACATACTCTTAGATAGTGAAAATGATACATTTATCAATACAAAAGACATCAACGCGCTACTGTTTGGTGGTATGCTTGTAAAAAAATATGTAAGGGAATACCCAAAGGGTAGATTTATATTAGACCGGGCCGTGTCCGAGGCGTGCCGTGTCCGGGCCGGGCCGGAGCCATTAGTTAGTAGACGGGCCTGGACGGGACACGGGTCAGGCACTGTTAAGGGTAGATTTATAATAGACCGTGCCGTGCTGAAGCCTTTAGTTAGTAGACGGGCCTGGACGGGACACGGATCATATAAATTGCTTCATATAAAATGTATGTAACGTTTCAAATACGTGGCCCGTTTGGGCCACGTAACTGCACGCCCCGGGCACAGCCCGGTCTAATATCCGTGCCTTAGTAATCTGAATGTCATCAACTTCTAATGATTTTTTTGTACTTACCCACTCCCTGATTATTACGTTTAAATATAAATTATAATTATCTAGGTAGTTTATTCGAATGTTTTTTGGTAAAACTTTGGTCATAAAACTTATATGGAATAACTAAAAAAAAATCCACAAATTAAAATGCCCTTGAAGTAAGCTCTATAAAATAAAAAATAATAATGATTAAACAGAATAGCCAAAAAAACATCAGTATCAAGGACCTTTTTGACCAACTTTTTTCGTAAGACGTTTGAAGAAGGTGGAAAAGTACAAAATTATTTGGAAGCCTGGTAGACTTGCCTGTAGGTATATTTTTTACTTAGATCTCTAGTTCAATCAAACGCTGCTTGGTAACCTGCGATTTTCCCACGCAACAAAAACAATGCATTCACTCATTTCATATACCTAACAGCTAAGTACCTGGTGGTATGATCAGAGAAAGTTATTTTATAATGTTCTTGACTTGCATAGTGCATTGCCGAGGGCTTTAACCTTAGTTAGTAGCTATAGCTACTATTCATTTCACTGTAGGTCATCAACAAGTACGGTAGACATCCTCTCAGATCCCCAAATTGAACAATCCTTGAACATGTTTAAAAGGGGTAGCCAGGGATATGTCCAAACATTACATGCCCACATTTAGCATTAATTAGCAATAATGTAAGAAAAAAATATATTATATTGCTTTATGAAAATACGCATAGATATACGCCTAATAAATGCATTGAATGGATAATTCGTGCAGTACCTACCTATTGTAACGGCTTTGGCCTTAGAGATTTAATGCCAATGCACTCGCGTTAAATATCAACGCATTCACTTTTGCATCCATTGTATTGTTCTTGGAGTCTAACTTGTTAGACATGTTTCCTTTTGTAGTTACATGGATTCGTCTCGATTGCGCTCAGCTACCATCATAGGCAACCGCGTAATCCGCTATGCTTGTATCTCCAAGATCTCCACTTTGGCCTTTGAACTACCTAATACCTTTAATTAATCTACATAAAGCCGTGTTGGCCGAGTGGGATGTACCTCGACTTTCAATTTGAAGGTCGTGGGTATCCCTGCGTGCATAAATAGATTTTTCTGTTCGAAAATGTATATGCGCATCAAAAACACGTGCTTACAACGGTGAAGGAAAACATCGTGAGGAACCCAGTTAGTGTTCTTATAGGCGGCGATGGGCTTGCAACCAGTCATGTATGGAATGCTAACTACTGCAAAATGTGGGCATGTGCCAAATATAATGTTTGGACTATTAGACATCTTCAAAGGATCTAAGCGTCTGAAGATCTGAAAGGATGTTGGGGATTACAGTCGTGATCCTATTTTAATTATTTACCACTAGGTTTATATTTATTTATCACTAGCTGACCGCCCTGGCTTCGCACGGGTGTACTAATTAAGATTATAGGCATATTTTTGATACTTTAGGTTACTAACATTGTTGAAATTTTCTCTAGGGGATCTTATTTTTTTTTTTAAATAATAATGACCTATTTTATTGGCTAATAAATAACATAGCTTTCGATAAAATTACAAAAATGTAACCTAAGGTGTAAAAAAGTTGCCTATAATCTTCATTAGTAAAGCCGTGCGAAGCCGGGAAGGACTGCTAGTTATATATAAGTTATCACTCATCTTTTACTCGACTAATAGTACTCAATGAAATTGACTTCACTAGCAAATGCTGTCAAATCGTATTGAGCAATCTTGATAAGGGAGTGTAAGACATAATAGCAAGGTCTCGCTTGCAATAGGTAGCCGGATAGCCCAAATATTAGGTCACATAAGCACAGCCTAGGCGGCCCACATTTGTCTGACGAAAGGACCGGTTATCGTTTCATATAGAAACTGGACCAATCGTGAACATGATATGTGACCGAGTAGGCACCAGGTGCTTTTTGTGGGCACCTACTAAATAGCCTATAATTGGACTGGTATTTTACACCAACTTGAGTTTAAGGCACAAATACGCACTACACGATACAAATATTATTGAGTAGACTGACACGCGATTTGGTTCAAAAAAAATTGAACCCCCGCTACAAGCTATAACTTCTTGAGTTGAGTTTTAAAAATAAAATAAAATCTTTTATTAATAGGGTCACGACTGTAATCCCCAAGTACGGTAGAAGTCCTCTCAGATCTCCAGGCGCTTAGATCCTTTGAACATGTCTAGTGGGGGTAGTCAGAGGCACGTCCAAACATTATATTTTGCACATGTCCACATTTTGCAGTAGTTAGCATTCCATACGTGACAGGTTGCAAACCCCTCGCCGCTTATAAGAATACTAACTGGTTTCCTCACGATGTCTTCCGTCACCGTTTTGAGCACGTGTTTTGATGCGCATATACATTTTTCGAACAGAAAAATTCATTGATGCCCGCCAGGGGTTCGAACCCTCGACCTTCGAAATGAAAGTCGAGAAACCACTCGGCCAACGCGGTTGAGTGTTAGTTATTTCTTCATCAAAATAGGGAGATTTTGAAGTTCCTCTGAACCCTCTTCAGATAATCTAATAATCTAAACTAATGGAGATCTGAGAACATGTCAACCGTACTTGATTCGTGATTTTATTTAATTTAAATTTTTCCACTGCCTCTTTTTAAATGCTTAGATTTCCACCGTTGCTTTATCCATCACCACATTGCTAGCATAAGAGAGACTAGTTCTCATTGAACTGCTATAAGTACCTAGGAATTTATCTTTCATCATCCAAACACATTAAACTTTAATATTTTTACTGCTTGGTTAAATTATATATGTCCGGTTCCGGTTATCATAGCATACTGCTGGTATTGGAAGGCTAACGAAGTCGTTAATGCGTTCCACAAATTTAATTTTCAGTTGCAATCTATGTACGGCTATAACGAACGCGTACCTATATAGCACCCAAGAGATCCATCGGTAACCTCTTTCAGGTAAATTTCGAGTTTTATACGAACACCTACGATAGGTTATTTTTTGCTACCATCTGGTATACGTACTGTATTTGTAATAATGGAGCCAGGATATCAGAAACTACGAACATAAATTACCACAACACCAAATCCGCAACAAATATTTTGCAGATCATGCAAACACGGGTTGATGTCTTTTGTACTGAGAGTTGGAAGATTTCATTTCAATCGACTTATAAGGGAGGTTCTCAATTCAACGCTTATATTTCATTATAGTATTGATCCTTATCCACAAGGACGTGGGATGAGGCCAAGAAAAAGAAATTGATTGAATTGATATCATAGATAGATAGATAGATAAAAAACTCTTTATTGCACACCACATAACAATAACATGAAAAAAAAGCAACACAAACCAACATTGGTGTACAATGGGCGGTCTTATCGCTGGGAGCGATCTCTTTCAGTTAACCTTTGGATGGACTAGACATAAAGTGTACGATATACGACGGTGGTGCAGTCAAAAGTGTACCTACATACATTTAATACAAAAGAAACCTAAAATTACATTAAAAAACAAAAAAAAAAAACCTAATCTATACTACTCAGAGGTATTTAAAAAGTGACTATCCTTTTGAATATGTCAAATGGGTAACCAACAAATGTCCAAACATACAATTGTATGTTTGGACATTTGTTGGTTACCCATTTATTAGATATTAGTTACTTAAGTAACTAATAAGCTCTCGCGTTTTATTAGTAGGTGTCTAAGTAGTATTGTATTTTTACGAAATTGATTTTTTTTAATGTAAATGAAAATAAACACACATCATACTTTGATTGAAAGATTGAAGCACCATGGTCATTTAATGTTCTATCCATCAGACACCCATATCACATGCTTTCATGTTTCGCAACGCATTGTGCAGGCTGGGTTCAACAGAGCGCACTGCACCTAGCTTATTAGTTATTACCAACACACGTAATGCATTACAAGAGGAGTTATTAATTTTAACTAGTGGAAACATTCGACTTCGTTCACGCAAAGTTATTTTCAAACAGAATTCTACTCCCGCGTTCATTTCCAAAATTTAACAGAGCAAGGTTAAATTTCGAAATTTCCTTTCATAGGCACCTATACACACGTGCTTCTCTACCTTCGATCAACGATAGCAACAAAAGTTACTATTGTTGATCGAAATTCTCTACACACCAAAAGAAATACACCCTCCAAATTTAATCTTACTTAGGATCAGTGGTTAAAGTTGAGCGTTTAAATCATCAGTCAGCCAATCAGTCAGTAATGTTTTGTATATTTATATAGATAAATGATACCTACAAATGGGATAAAGACTAGGCGCCTGGCAAATAGGTTCCAGAATAATTTGCAGTCGTTGCATAAGCACCGCACCGTCATAAAACTCCCATGCAAACTTTGACATCACTCCTACCTGCCTACCTTTTCCTTGTCACTACATAGTATAAAGCAAAGTCGCTTCCCGCGTAATAGATAGAGTGATTCAGGAGGAAGGTTTATATGTATAATTACATGCTTAATATATTAGAGAAGAGAACCACTGATCGGTACCCAAAAATAAGCATGAACTGACAGCTATGAAGATGAAAGAGCGATGAAAATAAAAGTGTGAGAGCTGTGAATATTTAAAAATACATAATTATGATGGCTAAGTCGATTTTAACCGTATCTCATACTAGTATGTAATGTCACTTCAATCATAATAAACACCTGTTTACATAATTAGATTATTAATCACTGGATCCCATGGTTGTTGTAGAGCTTAAATTGTAAATTAAATTAAATCTTAAATTCCCATTTTTCCCTTTATCGTTCGTCTATTAAAGTCTTATTTAAATGGATCGAATAGGAAGACAGTTTGAAATTAAATTGAATAGGTTCTTTCTCAACTCGAGTTCGAAAGACTAGATTCCATTTAGACTCGAATCTAATTGGAGCTTAACATTACTTAGACGCGCCTAAAATTTTATTTCTGTTGCGGAATCCAACATTCGTATGTAAATGTTGTTTAGTTCTATATTAAACTAGCGACCCGCCCCGGCTTCGCACGGGTGCAAAGCTGATACCAAAATATATTACAGAATGTCTTTGTATACTTACTCGTTAACGGCATTTAAAATTAAAAAAAAAAGCCGCGGTAAATAGTTTAGGATATAAATTGATTATTGTGGGTTATCCCTAAGAGATAAACATATACCATCGCGGACTGTTTTGTAGACCTTTTTAAGGTATACAATAATTAGTACATTATTTTGATCTATCTCGTAGAGTTTAGCCAGCGTTTGCAATGAAAGCGCAAAAAAATGTGTTTATTTACGACTTCATATTAGAAATCTTCTCTTCGTCTTAAGACTTAGCCATCATAATTATGTATTTTTAAATTATACATTCTGTAATATATTTTGGTATCAGCTTTGCACCTGTGTGAAGCCGGGGCGGGTCGCTAGTTTAATATAGAACTAAACAACATTTACATACGAATGTTGGATTCCGCAACGGAAATAAAATTTTAGGCGCGTCTAAGTAATGTTAAGCTCCAATTAGATTGGAGTCTAAATGGAATCTAGTCTTTCGAACTCGAGTTGAGAAAGAACCTATTCAATTTAATTTCAAACTGTCTTCCTATTCGATCCATTTAAATAAGACTTTAATAGACGAACGATAAAGGGAAAAATGGGAATTTAAGATTTAATTTAATTTACAATTTAAGCTCTACAACAACCATGGGATCCAGTGATTAATAATCTAATTATGTAAACAGGTGTTTATTATGATTGAAGTGACATTACATACTAGTATGAGATACGGTTAAAATCGACTTAGCCATCATAATTATGTATTTTTAAATATCCACTGCTCTCACACTTTTATTTTCATCGCTCTTTCATCTTCATAGCTGTCAGTTCATGCTTATTTTTGGGTACCGATCCCTTATACAATTTATGGTACCTACATCTTACCATAATTCCTCCTTTCTTAGGTATCCACGGATTTCCCTCAGGATAAAAGTAAATTATTAAGTAGTTTTTATTGTCAAAACCTACGATACAAAAATACAGGTACCTACTTACAACTGAATTGAATAAAACAACACATCAGTTTAGTCATCTATAACGGAAGCAGTACTACAATTAAATCTACAACTAGAACTAAATAAATAACATAAGCATACTCCAGAACCCGGCTACGATGCGTATTTGTTGCCAACATGGTGCCTGACGCCCCACTTGTAGTTGGCGTTCTTGTCCGTCTTCACGAAGGTGTGGACTGGCCCGGTGACCCCACTGGTGCCTTGATGATCGTCATCATAGTCGCGTTGGTCGTGACCACGTTTTGGACGCTGCTGTTGTTGCTGCGTTTCTTCTGGTTCAACTGTAATCACGAAAGAGGTGAGATATGAAAATGAAAGAGGTGAAAAATAAGTGCTACGAATGGCTAGCACGATATAATATACCTAATTCGAGTTTACCTATTTATATTCTATACACGTGATAGAACGGTAAAGGAAAACTTCACGAGAAAACCAGTGAATATTCTTATAAGTGGCGATGGCTTCTAACCTGTCACGTTTAGACATGCCTCTGACTATTCCCTTTAGTTAACTTCAGGAATTTGAGCACCTGAAGATCTGAGAGATATCTGCCGTAGGTACTCGGGGATTATAGTCGTGATCCTATTCTCTAAAAATGTAAACCAGATTTTTATCAAAATGTATTGCATCCATTCTATAATGTAAGTTTTACACATTTGATTTTTATATTTTTTTTCGAAATGAATAAACAAATAACAGTTTATGAGATGGTGAACAGAGGCTATAGTACCTATCTACTTTAGTGAATATCGTGATCTTTGGAAAATGGGAAAGCTTTGTGCCTGATTGTTTTTTGCTAGGTCAATGAAAGTTATAGCAGAAAGGAGCTTTATTATAATGGTTACTAGTATGTCTTGGCACAATGGTGTGGTTTACTAAAACTAAGTACGCCGTAGTATGCCTACCTATCGAATGGTGCCATCGGGTATGACAGTTCATCAAACAGTTTCCTGTTTCTTGTCTCATATCATCAACATCGGACAACTCCTAATAGTTTATGAGAAAGCCTAGATGTTTGTTTGTTTTTTCATCACACCATAATTAAACGAAGTTTTATGTAGGTATCTTTGAACTGACTGACTGACTGAATGATCTATCAACGCACAGCCTAAACCACTGATCCTGCAAACTTGAAATTTGAAGCTCTAAGAGAGGTATTCCCGAAATTCAACCCTAAAGGGGTCGCGAAGGGATTTTTATCCGGGTATCATTCAAGAAAAGAAGTTAGTTACTTAAAAAACAAGTTCTTACCTGGTATTCGATGGTGTAGTGGTGGTGTCGCATATCTATAGACTCGAAGAGGAGCCCGTTGCACCGGGTAGTAAGGCAACGACCACGCTGATATCCTCATCACCAAACATGCTATCAACAACTGGTAAAGAAATAAAATATTTGTATTTACTTTATGCACGCTCGTAAATACACATAATATTGAAAGATAGATGACATTTTTTAATATTGATCGGATTAGTAAATAATGAGTCGAGGTTTACAGGAAAACTGCTACTTATTTTAGTTTAGTTTTAAAATAAAAATAAATCGGCTGTAATCCACACGTACGGTAGACATCCTCTCTGATCTCCAGGATCCTTCCTTCCTCTCTGATCGCTTAGATCCTTGAAAATGTCTAGAGCGGGTAGGTTGTGGGTTCGATCCCCATCCAGAGCAAATATTTGTGTGATGAACATAGATCTTTGTTCTGTGTCTGGGTGTGTAGTATGTATCATAAGTATGTATTTACAAAAAAAACGTATATAAGTATTCTATCAGTTATCTAGTTCCCATAGTACAAGCTTTGCTTAGTTTGGGGCTGGATGGCGATGTGTAAAATGTCCACCAGTATTTTTATTTATTTATTTATTTCTTTTTTCAGAGATGCATGGACTGTTTTCCGTACAATGAATAAACACCTTATATAATGTATAAGATTCAATCGTTACCTAGAACTTGATTTTGGCAATATGATAGACACGACGGTATCAACACACACACGAAAAAAAACCTGCTAAGTAAGTGATTGTAGAAGCGTTGTAGTTAGGCTATGTAGTATGTAATGATGACCTAGATTAATAAAGCATGCTGTGATATAAGTAACAGGTAATAATATGGGTATACTATTAACTACCTGATATATTATTATGACGTCATGCATATGTACGTGAAACAATTCCTGATTTTCGGAGAACAATTCGTACAATTCCTTCTCTTTGTAACTGCATTTAAATGAACCCTAAACCAATATGTGGTCAGGCTGCGAAGTATTACACAAGTTGTGTGTGTGAACCCAAAGGTCAGAACCAAATAAAAAAAAATACTTAAGTATAATTTGTCTCATTTACATTCCTACATAGCCCACATGTAACATATTGGATATTACTTCTCACTTTCATGCTCACTTCTCTGCCCATGCAGCGGAAGTGGACTAATTATGTACCTAAATGGAAGTGATAATGTTGCTTTTTAGAATTAACAGAAAACTAATGAAAATTCGCAAAAATTCTTACCAATATGCAAAGTTTGTCCATATTATGTAAATTGTCCAGTATCTTGGTCAATCTTGGCGACAATGACTCGATAGATATCGATCTGTCTCTTATAAAGAAAGAAAACGAATTTATAACACTTTCTATGATGTCACGGTTGGCTGGCGACGGAGATTCGGTTCCGATAGCAGAGCTTTGATAGATTATTTTATTACCATTAAAATAAATAGGATCACGACTGTATATGTAATCCCAAAGTTACAGTAGAAGACATCCTCTCGGATTACCAGGCCCTCAGATTCTTGAAGATGTCTAAAAGTTAGTGACATCCAAACGCAACAATTTGTCCATATTACCTACAATAAGTTGCAAGCCCATCGCCGCTTAGTTGACCATTTTTCTATTTTTTTTAGTTTGAAAAGACACACAAACTTTTACATTTTCAAAAGTCTTTGTTGCACAATGCAACTTGAATTACACATCAGGAAGAATTGGGATTTAGTAGCACTTTGGATTACTAGGTTTACCTAGGTATTACATAGTGCTAATAATAACCAATTTTACCTAATGTCATCCTCATTAAACAGGCTGCAATGGAAAGGCTGTATTCAATGATGTAACTCATTGCGATTTCGTTTTAAGCGCTGCTTTGCAATCTCTAAACGCATTTCCGGTAGAGATAGTAGGTACATGCTGTAAATAAGTTGGCGGTATACTAGGTAACTAGGTATACTAGGTGACACCACCGTTCCATGTACATTCTCCACAAATGGTGGTGTCACGAAAAGCATACCGATTTCGGACAACGGCATGACTTTTCGCCGACAACTGCCACTGTTAAACTGCGATGCGCAATCCCAATTTATTATAGATTTATTAAGACAAATGTTTGCATGATCTGCAGATATTTTTGGGTGTTGTGTTGTGGTACGTAACCTAGTCACCATGCCTCATCTACCAACTCATACTTTCTGATACCCACGCACGACACAAGGGACGCATCTTATATTATGGGGTCAGGGCTATAGCAGATTACGAAAACATGCACTTCAAGCAGTTCCGATCTCTCACGCACTACGATCTGACATTCATTCCACTTCTCAGTGTGTCACTAACCTAAAACAGAGATAAAACAATTACGTTCGTTACATAAGCTCTTTCTAAAACTACGGCGGCTGTTACTGACGGTCGTCAAATACCGTTAAAATGCATCTATGACGAACAATAACGCAGTACAAAAAGGTAATAGACTACTATGCCCGTCTGCACTAAACTTTAAGTTCATTTTCTCTCTAGACTGCATAATTGTATAGTCATCTACAGTTTGCTCTAGAAAGATTATAATACATTTAGGAATATATTATTATAATAGTAGGAAATCGTGCCAAAAATAGTTCACTCGATAAAAGATATTTGAAAGCATTTAAAAAGTCATTCAGTTTCACTGACGCAACGGTCACTAACTTAAGCTTTCCATAAATTATTGCTACCTAGTAAGCAGGTACTTACCTACCTAAGTAGCTAAAGGATGTCTATCGTAGATACATGGTGGTTACAGTCGTGGACTTATTTAATTAATAAAATACAATGATTTACCACTTTTCAAATAAAATAGCTACAAAAAAAAAATTACCATATTTTATATAATTTTATATCAATATTTCATTAATACTAAGACCATGGATAGATAGGCATAAATTAATGTTTTAGCCAACAAACACTTTCTTGCTGACATTAATTTTAGTACAAAAATGTTAATACAGCATTTTGGTCAAGTTGATGAATACACCATAAAATATTTAATAAAATTCCCAGTTCGAACATTCAAGTTGCAGAATAAGTAATATTTTTGTTAGTTAGTTTAGTAAGGTAGGAGCTATTCCACATAGGTAGATGATATTATTCCAAACAAGAGACTGGTAGGTAGGTGGGTACTTCGGATACAACAACAGAGAAAAAATTGGAACAAACGTTGCGTAGATCGTAATCGGCTTCAACTTTCAAATTTCCATTGTCTTTAGACAGCTGGTCATTGATCTGACGCAGCAGAGTGACCAAGATAGAACTAGTGAACGAACAAGCAAAAGTGTAGCAAAAGTGTAGTGTAGCCTTCTGCGCTGTAGGTTGTGGGTTCGATCCCCACCCAGGGCAAATATTTATGTGATGAACATAGATGTTTGTTCTGTGTCTGGGTGTTTCTATGTATAATAAGTATGTATTTACAAAAAAAAAAGTGTATAAGTATTCTACTAGTTATCTGGTTCCCATAGTACAAGCTTTGCTTAATTTGGGTCTAGATGGCGTTGTGTGTAAAGTCCGCCAAAAAAAAAAAAACCAATCACAGACATTATCGGTTTAGAATTAACAGTGCCGCTTCTTTGAAAATCTTGCAATTAAAAAGCATCGCTCCATTCCTTTCCAACTCTAATCAATTAGAATAATTATTATTTTACATAAGCAACCAAAGATATAAAAATAGTAATAGGATATAGATAGGAACGACTATAATCCCCAAATACAGCAGACATCCTCAGAACGATCTTGGAACATGTCTAAAGTGGAAAACAAGTCCGAGGCACGCTCAAATTTCCATTTTAGCACATGCCTACATACATGTTACTATATTATTCCTACTTCTTCAGTTTTTCATACGTGACAGGTTGCAAGCCCTTCGCCGCTCAGGTACCTAGGTAGATGTTTCAATTTGCTTTAGGTAAGTTTCACAAATGCTGTGCAAGATTCTCGACAAGTTAAAATAAGAAAGCTTAGTCTAACATATAATAAGCAAAATTGAATTACAATTATTAAGCAAATTGTGTATGTATTAGTAGTATCTAAGTACCTAGATAAAGGAAACGGCCTTGAAATCCAGCGATGTGAGAAAAACAGAGATCAACGTTTTTCAGGCAAGTTATCGATAGTAAAACAGGGTTAAGGGGCTCCCAGTCGACGATTGCTCTTTTTCGAAACGAAAAAAGAAATACTTCTGAACAAGCCACATCTCCTATTTTTATAAGTATATTACTTCAGGCTCCTACCTAAATTTCTATTAAGCTGAAAACATAATAGCAGAAACTTTTCACGATAAAGATATTATTTCAAAATGATACATTTTAGAATTTATAATCGAAATATTTTATATACCTACTATTAAAATCAACTTCTGATTTATTGTTAAAGATAGGTAATATGTAGATCTAGATTTCTATTAGAATAGATTTTTGATAAGTAATTATACATAATTTATATCATTAATTTATTCGAAAAGCTAAGGCGGACCACGCGCCGACGTGTGTTTGTCGTCATTGCAGCGGTCGGTAGGATTATTTATCGAAGTGTTTAAAGATGGGTACATCTTTATTAACATACACTATCTATACTAATATTATAAAGAGGAAAGATTTGATTGTTTGTTTGTTTGTTTGCATCGAATAGGCACCGAAACTACTGGACCGATTTGAAAAATTCTTTTACCATTAGAATCCTACATTATCCGTGATGAACATAGGCTATAGAATATTTTCAAAAACGTTAGGGATCCATATGAAAACTTCGATAATATAACCCAACGTGTGATAAAAAACAAAAAAAATATTTATTTCGCGTATGCTGCGGAAAGTATTGACAATAGAGCTAAGTGATGTACTACAGTTTTAAAGAGGACATCAATATCTACAAAAAAGTCTTCAATACTATATGTCTAACTATTAGGGATCCGTATGAAAACTTCGATAATGTAAACCAAGGTGTAAAAATATTACCCATAATATCATTATTACACCCGTGCGACGCCGGGGCGGACTGCTAGTACATTATAAAATAGGAGATGTGGCTTGATCAGAAGTATTTCTTTTTTCGTTTCGAACAAAAACTATCATCGACTGGGAGCGTCTTAACTAAATAAATACTAACCACTGAGCTTTCAGTGATTGATTGAGAAAATTACTAGTTTCTGCCCGCGGCTGCCGAATAAAAAGTATTCTATATTTAAATTCTATTGTTCTCCATTAGTTTCCTATATTTGCCTTTCTTGGTAGGTATATACAATTTTATTCATGCTCTAGTCAGAAGTATCCATACCTACTAACTTCGAACTATTTTTACAATCAGAATAACCAACAGTTGACTACAACTGATCATGCCGAATTGTCTATAAATGAAGCAGGGCTGTCTGTCAATACAAATCGTGGTCAATCTGTCGTGATGTTACAACGTTTTCCAACAACGGTACTGTGCACTTGTTTCTATTTGTTTACAACACGAGAAACAACTCGGTTATCATAAGTTTGCGCTTGAACTTCACTCTAAAGTTCTAAGCTCTAAAACCCTTCAAAAAGTCCATTTCCCTTTTTCGATCGTGGAAACTTTTAGTAACTGGGTAATATAGATTTATTGAAAATCTGATTGTAGAAGTGAAGTGTCCATCTTGAAAAGTGAAAGTTTATAATAGATTAAAAATTTCCGTTGAAATAGATAAAGTAATTTCATACGACAAAACGACAGTTTAAATTTTTATTGCATTTTCAATGGAGCTTTTTTATATGTTCATTTTTGTGCTTCTCAACGAGCGGGCTTCTTTCAGGAAATTCTAATATCGCATTCATTTTTTCTAGCTAGCATTTTAATTTATGTTATTCCGACTGCACTTAAATATAAAGGCTTTACCATGATATTTTTGGTCGGAAACTAGTCCAAGTTTCATACATGACGGAGTGATTTAATGACTAATAAAATTGACATAATAAAGAAGGAATTAAGGAAAGGATCGAATTGTTGATAATATAAAATAATGGGTCTTGGAGATTATTTTGCCTGGACCTATGATGATAATTCCTTTCGTGTTTCAGGAATGGCTTTGGTACCTCCTAGCCCTCTACGCTGGCTCCTTCTGGAGTCCAGTAAGATGTGTCACAGTTCGTGTACCACCCAACAACCCATCCATAGTTGAAGCACAGGCCAAATTCTTCCAGTAAGTACCTAGAAGTAGTACTTAAGCTTTTAAAATAGATATACACTCAAAATCGATTCTGTAGCTTCCAAGCATATTTCTTTACGTCATTTCTTATATTATAGGAATTTTAATCAAATTTGTATAAGTAAAATCCTTCAGAAAATAGTCTATGTAATTATTCCCGAGGTAATTTTAAACATTTACACGATTAAAGTATTATCAAGACCTGGGAGACCCTCTGGGAGGGTACCTACTAGGAACCGACCTACCCGTTTAGATACGAAGGTACCTACTTATATTGGAGGACACTTTTTTTCATCAAGTTAATTAGAATTATAATAAAATAATTAGTTTTAATTTTAAAAGCGACCTCGTGATAAATGACACATAGACCTTGAAATAAATTTGACCCGAAAAATAAAGACCATTGATCGCTTTATAGGGATTTTTTCTCAGTGCAGTTGAGCCCTTACAAGATAGAGTTCGGCCACGTGTGCGAGGACCCTAATACTTGGGAGCAGCGTTATGAGAAGAAAGACTTTAAGAACCACAGGGATATGGGAAAAGTACCTACTTCATTTGTCTCGCTCTACTTATAACTGTCTTTTGTTTCTTTCTCTTTTCCACTTCGCTTGGCTTGGCTGAAGGTATAGACATTTGCCTAACTCTGAGGACTTCGATCAGGGACATCGGTTGGGCAGCGACCGCCACTTCACAGAGAGACATGAGAGGTCCCGACCTGGAGAAGGACTCTTCTCCGCTAAAGTACGCTTTTTGTGCTTCTAACAACATAGAACTTTCATCAACACACACAGCTTACACATTCAAACTAAATAACTACCATAGTGCAATCTATTAAAAAAAACATAGTCTGTGTTAATGAAAACACTATTGAAATAATACATTAAATTTTGAGTTGGTCTTCAAGCTATCAAAATGTCCAATGCAAATATTTAAATAAAACTCCTGGTCTTCATGCTCGCTGGTTCTCATACCTAAATCTTTCTGTCTGTTTCTAACTTTCTGTCTAAATAAACTAATACAACCTAACAGCGCTGCTCTCTCACAACATATTGGTAAATACGAGTATTGTTAGGATGATCCTAATGTCAATTTCGTAACAGGTTCGATGGGGTGACAAGAAGGGTGGATATGGCGAACACTACTGGGATCTGAATCATGCTGGTCATAACAATGACCATGATGACGGCTATGATGACGATGGATCCTACCACGAAGAACCCAATGACTCGTACGACGAGCCCAGTGAAAACTCACCAACATACGGTACCGAGGAATACGACCCGGAGAAGTCGCGCGAAGAAATAAATAGGAACAAAAGAGCTCATCCGAAAGTGAAAGTTGAAAGAAAAACTGTAGAAAGCTATGAAGATAATACACCCAAACCCAGAGAGCAACTCCAAGTTGCTGCGAATTATAATACTGAAACTCGACAAGAACGTGCATTGGAAGCGGAGCAAAAACAAAAACGTCAATATAAACCTGTAGATAACGTGCCTAAAGAAATCCAGCGAGGTCAATACAAACCGGATGTTGTGAAAGAAAAACAGCAAATTGTGTTGGTAGTGAACCACAATGATGCAGATAAACAGGCAAGTGAGTATGTTCAACGTCGACCGGAACCAGCAAACTTTGTCCCATATGAGACCGGCGCAGGTGTAAGGCAGCATCAGTCTGAAGAAGCAATAGCGGCCTCAATTCCTAGACTATTTCTAGAACCTTCTACTGGTCATGTTGTAGACAGAGCTACTGGACAGGCCTATGTTTTACAACCTATCAAGTATAAATAGAAAGTTGTAAATTAGTTGTAGTTAGATCTGTTAGTAATTTATTTTTTAATTAAAATTGTTAACTTTTATTTCTATGTTGTTTTTTTATCTACCTACCTAGGCTATCTACGAATTTTAATACTAGCTTCCGCCTGTGGCCTTGTTTGTGTAATAGGTACTGGGATACAAAGTATCTTAGGTTCCAATACTGGTCCGATGCTAAATATCTACTTAGTATAACGTTAATGGCAATAAAATACAGATATAAAATTGTATAAAGTTGTAACCAAAGTTTACGACACTTTGAAAGTTATATTCGTGTATAAAAAACCCCTTCTGTTCGTAACCCGTTTGCTCACAACCCCTTAACTGACAAGAAGACCTTTATCATTGCATTGTGAACCGATGCAAATCAGGGGTCAGTAATTCCCACACTCAAACAGGTTTGCAGGACGATAGTATCTTGGGTCATGCATTTCTATTATGAAGACAAATACATTTTTATGCACCTTCTAGTTTTTACCCACAACTTCGACTGCGTAGATTCAGAAGATCGTTTTATAACGACTTTATCGTAAGACATTGAAATTCTTGAAAATCAATAGAAAATCGTAAGTATACATACTTACCCAGATATATTTTTGAAGGTATAGGTAGGTATGACTAACCGTTGTTAATTACTATTGATTTACAACGCTGTAGTTACGTAGGCAGTTCTGAAACGTTAGGGTCAGACTAAGAGTGCCAAGGTGGACAAGAAACAAACGAAATGAAAGTTTGAATTTGCTTTGCGTAAATTATTTTTTATTAGACTTTGATTCAGTTCAATTCAATAAATTCGACAGACACTTCACAACGCAATTTAGTCTTTTTTAGGGTTCCGTACCCAAAGGGTAAAATCGGAACCCTATTACTAAGACTTCGCTGTCCGTCTGTCCGTCTGTCCGTCTGTCCGTCTGTCTGTCACAGGGCTGTATCTCATGAACCATGATAGCTAGACAGTTGAAATTTTCACAGATTATGTATTTCTATTGCTGCTCGAACAACAAATACTAAAAACAGAATAAAATAAATATTTAAGGGGGGCTCCCATACAACAAACTTGATTTTTGCATTCCAGCGCCATCTAGTTTCATTTGATGTTACTACGTATTATAGGTACATTTCGCGGTCTCATGCGACCGCTCGGGGTTTGAGAGGTAAGATGAAAGAGGTTTGCGATTCCGCTGGCAGGTGGCGCTATTTTACCACTATCGGTAAAGTAAGTCGGTAAATAGGTGGTACTTCACATGATCGAATAAAAAGTTTGAAATTGAATTATTGAATTCATGTAGTTAGGTAAATAGGTACCTAGGTAGATATTATTAATTTCCAATTAATTTCGAGTTCGAATCCTGGCCGTGCATCAATGGATATTTCTGTTCGAAAAATGTACCTATATGCATTGAACTATATTACTAAAGAACTCACTGCCTATATGCGCGTTACACGTGTTTCTAACAGTGAAGGAAAACATCGTGAGGAAACCTGTTAGTATTCTTGAAAGCGGCGACGGGATTGCAACCTGTCACGTGTGGAATGCTAACTACGTAGTTAGGTAAATAGGTAGGTTACGAGATATTATGAATTATTTTTTATGTTTCTAGGGTTCCGTATCTAAAGGGTAAAAAACGGGACTACTAAGACACCGCTGTCCGTCTGTCTGTTACCAGGCTGTATCTCGTGAACCGTGATAGCTAGACAGTTGAAATTTTCACAGATGATGTATTTCTCTAAAATCTGCATAAAATAAATATTTAAGCGGGACTCCCGTACAACAAACGTGATTTTTTGCCGTTTTGATAATAGTACGGAACCCTTCGTGCGCGAGTCAGACTCGCACTTGGCCGGTTTTTTTGTACTATGAGACTTGTAGAATTCGTTTAGTAAGTTTTTCTTAACATAATCCAAAAAGTGTAGGCCTAATAAATAATACTTGAGTACTACCTACCTAAGTTATCATCACCAAAGTAAAATACCTCCATGATCTCCATAATCCAGGTACCCAAGTACAACAGAATAAAAAAACTAAAAAACCGGCCAAGTGCGAGTCGGACTCGCGCACGAAGGGTTCCGTACTATTATCAAAACGGCAAAAAAATCACGTTTTTTGTACGGGAGTCTCACTTAAATATTTATTTTATGCTGATTTTAGAGAAATACATCATCTGTGAAAATTTCAACTGTCTAGCTATCACGGTTCACGAGATACAGCCTGGTAACAGACAGACGGACAGCGGTGTCTTAGTAGTCCCGTTTTTTACCCTTTAGATACGAAACCCTAGAAACATAAAAAATAATTCATAATATCTCGTAACCTAGCTATTTACCTAACTACGTAGTTAGCATTCCACACGTGACAGGTTGCAATCCCGTCGCCGCTTTCAAGAATACTAACAGGTTTCCTCACGATGTTTTCCTTCACTGTTATAAACACGTGTAACGCGCATATAGGTACATTTTTCGAACAGAAATATCCATTGATGCACGGCCAGGATTCGAACTCGAAATTAATTGGAAATTAATAATATCTACCTAGGTACCTATTTACCTAACTACATGAATTCAATAATTCAATTTCAAACTTTTTATTCGATCATGTGAAGTACCACCTATTTACCGACTTACTTTACCGATAGTGGTAAAATAGCGCCACCTGCCAGCGGAATCGCAAACCTCTTTCATCTTACCTCTCAAACCCCGAGCGGTCGCATGAGACCGCGAAAAGTACCTATAATACGTAGTAACATCAAATGAAACTAGATGGCGCTGGAATGCAAAAATCAAGTTTGTTGTATGGGAGCCCCCCTTAAATATTTATTTTATTCTGTTTTTAGTATTTTTTGTTCGAACAGCAATAGAAATACATAATCTGTGAAAATTTCAACTGTCTAGCTATCATGGTTCATGAGATACAGCCCTGTGACAGACAGACAGACGGACAGCGAAGTCTTAGTAATAGGGTTCCGATTTTACCCTTTGGGTACGGAACCCTAAAAATTACTTACTTATGCTGTTCGTAATTTCAACCCTCAATGAATCGTTTAAAGTAAACAAAACAGGTGGCGTTTTTGCATGGATCTCCATGGATCACAGAAGGGGAGATTCCATTCATCTGTTCAGTGGACCCATAGGTGTAGTCATCCGAAACGGGCACGCGTCTGTAACAAAAAATAAGAAGGGAATGAGATGAAAAAAAATACCCAAAGAGGTTGAAGAACTGATGTTGTGATCTCTGGTTATTGTTGGGGAGCATTGAACTGCGATTTTATGTTTCGTCACCTTTTGCTTTAATATTTAAAAACAATATTTTTTTTACTTTGAAACTAATTTTAAGTAGGTACTTACGACTCGACCAGATTTCTTATGTACAAATGGTCGAGCTGAGAACTAAAAAAATATATTATATCATATTCAGTATTAAAATGCTCTTTGTTATCATTCTTTTACCTAGGTACTACTAAAAGTACCTACTAAAAGTAGTAACCGACCGAAGGTTCGGTTTCGGTTTCGGCCAGTTTCGGTTTTAGTTTCGGCAGCGCCGTACCTACCTAACTCGAGTGTTTGCGAAAATTATCGCGCGTTGTTCGATTTCGGATTCGGCTGAAAAACTTGTTTCGGCCGGAAACTAACTAAAAGTAATGTCTGTAATACTAAAGTAGGTACCTGTACCTAGCTACTTACACCCGCAAACTGAAATGTTTGCTTTGTAACACAATAAACCGTTACTATCCTATCAGCTTCAATAAAACCGACATTCCCACACAAATAGGAAGGTAGTAATCCATGCCAACAACCCATCCTCACGTATTTCTACACGGTCAAAGGTCCACCCTTCTAACAAACTGGTTTGACCAGTTCTTCGTGGGAACCATTGTCCAGTCATAGAATACGGAAGTATCGGTCTTGCGAAAGTTAAAAAAATGGCACCCTTTTGTCAGGATTCCTTTGAATCATCTTTGACACTTGTCTTGCAAGGGTTGCCATTGTGACACACGGCTACGATATAGTGAATAAATTGACGACAGATTTTGGTAGGTAAAGTAATATTTATGTAAGTACCTAGGTAATATTAGAGTTTATCATCATCATCTTCCTATCCTTATCCCACTTAAGTGGGGTCGGCACACTGACCTCTATTATACAAGATAGAGGTCAGTGGGTCGGCACAACATGTGTACTTCTTAATTTTCCCTCTATCAGCCGTCATCTCATCACTCACTCCTTTCTTACTCATGTCATCTTTCACACAGTTCATCCATCTTTTCATTTCATATTTTATTATAGCTGGTATAGGAAATCTGTTAGTAGGTTTTATTTTACCTACTCTTACCCTCGTATTCAAGAACAACACTATGAGAACACGCACCCACAGTGGACGAAATCTTTTTAACATCACTTTATGTGTTGAGCGACACTATGGCGCACACTGCCGAGTGCCTCTAGAGCTCAACTTTGGCTAGAGGCACACGACAATGTGCCTCTAGTCACACTATGCAGTGTCGCACAACACATAAAGTGATTTTTATGAAAAAAGATTTCGTCCACTGTGGGTGCGTGTTCTCACAGTGTCGTTCCTGAATACGAGGGTTAATATTTTACTGAAGAATTGATGTTTGGAAGATATAATGCTTAAGTAGGTAGGTACATAACTTTCTTTATCAGCTACGTAGAATGCCTGTAGGTATCCTACCTATGACTGGATTAATAAGCTTGGATATTCGAGCTACAATGCATCGCTCAGTTGAATAATCGGCAAAAGTAAATGCTCGACAAACTCCCCATCCGTGTGTCATAATGCAAATTTGGCATGCAAATAAAGGGTCATTCTCACTGTCCTTTCCCATAGACGGAAGTGGTCAAACAGGTTTTTGGACGAACCCCTAACGCAATTAAAATTGGAGACAAGGACGCTGTCTTCCGACAATAGTCCAAAACTAGTTTGCCCAGTTTGTGGACTGTGAGAAACTATTTAAGAAAGTTCGCAGGTAGGTAGGTAGTAGGTATTGTATTTTACCATTGGCACATAAGTTGATTAAATTATTTTAATTATTTTAACTACAAATACGGCTAATTACCACGTTAATTATCTTAACTAGTTACCTTATCGTTTTATACAGCAAGCTATTTATAAACCAACTTTTCTTACATCTAGTTAGGTAGGTACCTACCTAGGTAAATAAAAGCGACTTCTAAAACAGGAGGGGGTTTAAAAGGATAAGTAAATAGCATACCTTCTTGATAGCAGAGAAAGTAATGTAATGATGATTAAGGATCATTATCATCATCTTGTATTTATGCCATTTCATGTGGGGTCAAACTCATTCGTGAAAAGATGTTGCAGAAAGATTTGACTTGTGTTTTACATACAACCGACCACTTGCCTCACGTCAACCCTCTTTGGGATAGTAGGTAGGTACCTGCACCTACCTGATGATGACGGATCATTGTACAAAATTCTTCCAGCTCCGCCACCATGCTATACCTACGTAGGTACCTGGGTAGATAGCCTAGGTACCTACCTTCCTAGGTAATGGTAAGCTAAGGTAACTACCGATTAGTAGTTTGAAGACATTGAAGTAGTTTAAATTTACCTATACCTTTAGCCAAGTCTCCCCCACCCACCACTTACCGGGGGTCAATATTATCTAAGCAACTCTACCTTACCTAACTACAAATTTTAAAGGTCTTTGCAGTCTGTTTGTGCTCGACACGCACTTGACCAATTTATGTTGAAAGATAAGGCGCGGAATAAGCGTTCGTGTATCATATAGGCGTCAATTTCAATTCACAAATCACAAAACAACAATCAGCTGATCGTCTAAAAGAGTCGTGATTCGACGTTGGAATATGCGGTGTCAGAATTAGGGCGGGGACACCAACCCTCTTTATCGATAACAATAGGGCAGTGCCTACCTAATGCATTCGTGGACGCAGGTAAGCATCTGATATTTTTATATTCAAAGTCAGTAATGCACAGGTCCTTCTGTTGAACACTTATTAAAATTTTATCATAGAATATCGTGAAGTTTGTGTCAGTGAAAGACGAAGAAAGTCCTGGTGATTAAATATTTTATTTTTATAAATCAGAATAACTATAGGTAAGTACTTAGTGACAAAAAATATCGTGTAGGTAATAGTATCAGGCTGTTTTATATAGTAGGTAAATAGGAGTAGAATAGTAGAATATATTTTTACGTAATAAGTCAAATACTATGCTGTTAGGTGTAGGTCAATACTTTTACTAATGCGCCAATAAGTAGTCGGTGAAAATATGATGTTATGTGAGTAAGTAATGAAACAATTATTATTGATGATAGTACGTATCCATTAAAATAATAAGCGAGTAGTTTTGATGAAAAGCGTATGAATAGATTGTTTGGTTTCATTTTTTTGTGTGTTTTCGATATTATTTTGCTCTTTTTTATTTATGTTTCATATCATTATTTTTTATTCTGGCTCGTTCATGCGGAGACGAGCAAAGTCCTCAAACACGATGTTATCTTCTTCGTCATTAGTGTACAATGAATTTTCATAACGGTGTCTTTCGATGGACTGCATTTTCTTCATTGCGTTGAAACGTTGGCGCTCAATGGTTCCTGAAATAAAAAGTGCTAACAATATCTAAATCCAAAAAAATACTATTTTTACTTACACATAAAGTGTATGTGAAAATAGTCACACTCCTAAGCCTGCATCAGAGGTACATAAGTAAAATAAGATATTTGTTCAAAGTACCTTCAGCTGGGTGAAGCAGTTTGAACGGCACATCAGTGACTAGCTCTCCTCCAAGAGTTCCACAGTTCAACTTCACACGAAGTGAATAAGAGACCACAATACCAATGGCATCAGCTGGGCACTTTCCTTCAGCTACCAACGTAGAGCTCGCCAAGTTTACGTCATCTTCTTTCAAATGTCCATCCAAAGCCACACCTAAAAGTAGTGAATTGTATTATAAGTAACATTATTTAAACGCTTAACACAAATCCCATTGTAGTGCAAAACACCTGCCTCGAATGTCCTTATTGCTGCGTGCAAGTGGCACTAAGTAAAAGGATTTTGAGAGACTGGCTCCTGGTGTAACTGGGCAGCCTTCACGGCTTTCCAAAGATGCAACATGACGGCTGAATTGAGAGTTAATCATGGTGATCTCAACATGTTGCACAACCATGCAACGGATGTTTCGCACCGACTTCCTGGAGTTGTTCGAAACAATGACGTTAGCCGCAATCTTTTCACCGTGGTAATAGATTTCACGATCCAGTGTAACTTCAAGATTAATCTTTCCATTGCTGAAAGTAAATCCCTTGCTCACGAGAGAGCTGGGTAGACGACGTCCACGAGAAGTAGGCGCATGTTGCAACTAAAAAAAATATATAGGGATTGTAATCGGTACTATCTACGTTGGTACAATAAAGTAGGTATTGAATAAATGGAAATCTAAAAGGGGTGCCAGAAACCTTCTTGATAGCAAGAGTCACTGAGCTTCGCTTGTGACTTTTTTGCTCTTCTTGCTCAGCAACGTAAGTTCTTACGCTGTAGTCGACGCCCATTGGTTTGCCTTGATCTTCTTCAGCTGGTTGCAGCGTCACCTACAAATAAGTTGGTTTAATATTGTACCTGTATCATAGTCATGGCCAATCATCAAATAGCAGCTAGGTATGTTTATATTTGTCAAATGAATATATTATATTTACTGAGCTGGGCGCCATATCTGGGAAGTTGAAGGTGAAAGGATAAGCGTTGGGTCCGAGTTTTTTTAACAATTTTTCTTGAACGGGGGTCAACTCCATCTTTGCATTGATCATGGGCACCACCTGTTCCTGTCCTATAACCATCTCTTTCGAAAACTTCACTCCCATCACTTCATCCTCTTCCCGACCATAGCGGTAAGTGGTCACCAACTGAACAAAACAAATTTTTATGAGCACCATTAAATTTCACTATGCAGTTTTATCAAGCGTATCGTTGGTTTTATCACGATATGGTCAAAATATTCAATAACTTTCAGAAAACACTTCACTTTAGTTGTACCTGGCTATAAACTTTTCTTCCTTTCAGGTACTCATTATCAACAACAACGACACCATCAATTGGATCGCAGTAATCCATATGATCAATGAAGTCCCGCTTGCCAAGGTAAACGGTGACTTTTCCATTTGGAGTAGTTTTTTTAAACACTTTCACAGCAACAACCATTTTTACGAATTTTGGGACGGTATGTAATGGAAAATAATTTATTTAGAGATAAAAATATTTTGGGGAATTGTTTGAGAGTAGTGTGTGTGTCTGGAGGTTCACCAGTTATGATCGGTTTCAGGAAACTTTGCTTTTATAAGGGTAACATGTGAGGTTTCCTGCAGAGCACGATAACGGTGTAATAGGATTTCGTAGGCAGTCGTACTAATAAGATTAGTAGGGTAATGACGTTTACCCACATCGTATGTTTATCGATTGATTGTCGCATCACCACTTCAATATTCAAAACAATCGAAATTCGCGCTTGGTAAAGATGGTCGACCTTGCGGAGATAAACTTTGACTTTGACAATTTTGACATGACATTTTTAGTCCCTTCGTGTTTCGTTCGCTCGCTTCATTTCAGTCAGAATCAGAAAGAAATTTGAGAATTTAGACAAAATATTTTTGTAAAAAGTATGGATAAAACGAATAAGAATCTAGTTCTTTTCGACATCATTTAGGATAAGCGTGCCTACAAAAATGTAACAGTACCTACGTAGGCTTAAAAATGTGAGCGGTCTCGATACTATTATAAAAATCGGTAGCAAATCTCGAATAGCCGTATTTATATTGCTTATTTCGTATGTTCCAGCTATACCCTCAGTATGCCGACGTTCCTGACTCAAGGACGTCATGGCTACAGCGTCAGGTTTTCCCGGACTCGGCCTGACGCCCTGGCTGTGGCCACCAGCCAGTACTACGGCTTGGCCGGGGGCGGCACGCTATTCTTCCTAGAGCTGACTCCTGATGGCAGTACTCTGCTCGAGGTGCAGAAACTAGAGTGGAGCGATGGCTTGTTTGATGTGGTGAGAAACATTGTACATTTTTTAATTGCTTTCTGGTTTTTTACTATTGCACACTATGTTCATACCTATAATCCTGAAAACATTACCAACAATTGTTTATTCAAACATAATAATAATTAAAAAAAATCTCAGTTATCTTGTAGCTGATTTGGTAAGTTTGAGCATGTTTAATTGCAACTGCAATACCTCTTTCTAACCGACCGGTAAGATCTTTTTAGAGGAAATAGTAGTTAAGTTTGCAGTATTAGCCCAAAACAAATAATAGGTATGGTAATAATAAAACAATTACAGTACCTTATTGTTTTGTTTGAGTAGCTAATACAATTTTGTATAGTTTTTAAGCAAAATATATAACACAGACTTTATAAAACCTTTTCAGTTCATACCGATTTTGTCTAATCAATTTGCATAAAGTTTTCTATAGGCTAAATACCCTGTTAACCTACTTTTATCATCCTTGGCCATAAATGTTTGGCTGATTTTGTATGGGTTCATACTGTAGATATTCAGATATTCATAAATGAATTATCTGGGTCAGTGAATTTCTTGTTAGAATTTTTTAGTAACTGTAAGAGTTAATTCTGAAGATACGCAATGAACACAGAAAGAACATTCTCACTGAATTGTAAAATCTGCTTGAGATGCTATTATGTAATGTATGTTTGACTACACTTGTCACATAATGAAATATTAGCTAAAATGTGGACATTAATCAAACAAACATTTGAACATACCTCTGACATAGTCAGTTTCATCTGTTTTATAAATCTTCAAGGATCTGTGTGGAAATCTAATAGGATGTCTGTCTACTATTTTATAGTTGGGGATAACAGTTAGTGTCCTATTAAATTTTTCTATTAGTTCATCCATGTAACATTATTTATTTAAAGATTAAAAAAACTGTATCTAGGATCATGCTATATCAGAAGATCATGTAATAAAACTTACCACAAAATAGTACTTTTGTTATAAAATAATAATGTAATATCAGAAGCAGTCTGTCAGTTGAGTTGTGTGAAATGTTAATAGGGATCAAACAAAGCCACACATGGACAGTTATGAAGGATCTGATTTGTATTTTTAGAGGGAAACCTTACACTTACAATATATTTAGAAGTTGTTTGCATCAGCAGTTAACAGGATTATGTTCTAACATGGTTTATTTGTAGACAATTGACTTAAGTTACCCGTTACTTTGTTTGTTTCCTTATTTTGATGGCGGCTTCAGTTGACTGCTTTATACAAATCTGCAATTTCTAAAACTGTCTAGTAGATATTCATTGAAAGCCAGTCTTGCTCTTGTTCTAAAAAAAAGGTTGTAAAGGCTTTCTCTGGATTAGGATTAGAAGTACCCATCTATAATCCCCTTATGCTTAGCCTTTACCCATGAATGGTCCACTTTATTGGTTCTAGGGAGACATAAACAGTTGACTACCTATGATTAGATTGCCAAGAGTATGACCTTTCAAGATTTTTGATTGAGTATGAAGTTTCAAGATGTATTATATATTGTGAGATAGGGTAGATCCCATTTGTTCTATTGAAAATGATGTTATAGAACAAAGACAGTTTATTTCCCAACTTCTTTCATAGAACAGTTTTGTTTTATGAAACCACAAAAACAGGACTCGGGTGTGAAGCTTGCAGGTAGTTTTATGGTAAAAACTGTGTCTTTTTGTTCTATGATATCATGTTCTATAGAACAAATGGGACCTAACTGTGAGATAGTTTCAAACCAAAAATGTCTATGGGGGAATTCAAAAGAACTTTAAGAAAACTAATTTATCCATATTCATTTATTGAAGTCACTTCTTTTAGGCTGGGTCTCACAGCTTTAGCTCACCTAGTTCCTAAGATGTTTCAAAGTGATCCCTTTTAATTAACTTTGATGTAAGTATGTTAATTAGGGCCTGTTTTCCAAGTTCACTGAAAAGAAAAAATTGCTTGTTTATATATTTGATCTTTTTCCAATTTAATTGATGAACAAATTGAATAATTTATTGTTTGTTTTTCTAGACATGGTCGGGAACGTCGGACAACACAGCGGCGTGTGGCGCCGGTGATGGCGCTGTTATAATTTGGAGAGCAGGATGCTCCGCCCCCCTTAGGGTGCTTCGGGCTCACACTAGTGAGGTCTGCTCCGTGGACTGGCCGCGGTCGCATCTTCTCAGCGCTAGCTGGGATACTACAGTTAAATTGGTAAATAAAATGCTTTTTATGTCTATTTAATCAAAATTATACTCTTACATAGAAAGTAAATGTTTCAGGACCTAATAAGTAAGGGTCTGGTTGGTTTATTTCCACCCAGGATAAAAAATTGTGTCATTGGCAGATATGTTAATTGTATTACCATGTCGATTCCCCATCCCAACCCAAAGTTTAGTGCTATATGACACCGTATGAAATGTCCATCAATATTATTTATTTATATATTCAGGATCAAGCTATTATGTATTCATATAGTACATTGGAATTGTCTCCCCAACTACCTACACTCAGATCCTTGATGATGTCTAAAGAGGGTTATCGGTAGCTCGCCCAATCATTACAAAGTCTAAATACACTGTAGAATAATATATTTCCATTCCAGTGGGACCCCGACTCAGAGACGTGTCTTAGTACATTCGCGGGTCACTCGCAGCTGGTGTACACAGCCGCCTTCTCCCCTCACTCGCCGGCGACCTTCGCGTCTGTTTCTGGTGATGGGCATCTCAAGCTGTGGACCTGTTCGGAGGCAGGACGGCCAGCTGCGGTCGTGAAGGCTCATGATGCTGAGGTATATTTTCGTAAACACTATCTAGAGCTCCAGTATGGTGTTGATCGAACAATATGTAGGTTCATTATAAAAAAAGGACAATTAGGTCAAAAAAGTTCCAAAGAACCAATGATACCTCTTTCAAAATTATAGAGCTAAGCAATAATAAGTAATAAGGAAAACTAAAAATACTAACTAAAATTCTAAGTTTCGGTCGTTGTGTACAATTAAAGCATCTACTATGTTTCTCAAGCTTATGTCAATGACCTGATACAGATTGACCAAGAAAGAACCAATAATTTCAATCACCCCTCGGATTCGGTCATACTTAAAAAAAGTGTACTATTGTAAAGCACAGATTATAAATAATTCTGATACAATTAATATTGTTCACCAGGTGCTGTCATGCGATTGGAGTCGTACTGAAACGCACGCGATAGCAACGGCAGGCTCCGATGGATTGGTCAAAGGATGGGATCTGAGAAGGCTTACTTCGCCCATGTTCACGCTCAAAGGTAAACAAATGTTCTAAAATTGCCTATTAATGTAGTTTTAAACAAATCTTGAGTGCGTTTATCTCTTGAGGGAGTACCTATACAAAATTACAAAGTGATTGCTTGATTAAAAATTACTTCTTCCACTAGGTATAATGTTAATCTTCCCATTACTCATGCAATCAGCATGAGTAATGGGAAGACAGTAGATGTGATAATGATGATACTTTGTTGGTAGATGTGGGTAGATGTGGGATGTGAATAATTGAATTACTTAATGTTTGCTAGCTCTTGAAAATTACTTTTTTAGACAAGACAATAAAGCCAAAGATGGTTGTTGTAACTTGTTCATGCTAACTTTACTTATTAGAGACATCTAGTGCGGAAAGCCAGTACTAAGCAAACAAAAGTTTGCGTGAACCGTAAGAGATTGCGTGTTGATCGTAAACAGTTCTCTAAGAATATAACAGATGACGCAACTAGCCTGGAATCTATTTATTACATTTTCTTTCAAAAAATACTGGTATTGATAAAATAAAAAAAATATTGTGGCACTATTCAGAGAGGAAATAGCTTGTTTACGAATGTAGGTAACTACTTCCTTACCAAAAGTTTCCAACCGAGAAATTGGATTGCAATTTTATTATAATAAAATGTTGTTTTGTTTCAGGTTGCGAATGCGCAGTTAGAAGAGTTCAGTTTTCCCCTCACGCCCCTTCGGTTATAGCGGCAGTGTCCTACGATTTTACGACGAGGTAATTATCAAATTATGGCAGAGCCGAATAAAGCCGACGGGGCCCGTAGCAAATGTGAACGACCCTTGAGTTACATTGCCTATTGAAATTTATTATATTATATTACATTCATACTGTTGCAATCATGTTCACTGTCTTCTATCTATTGTATCTATCTCTTTAAAAGTTAAATACTTACAAAATTTGATATTGATAACACTAGGCGATTAGGTGCACTGGTATTAGGTGCATGATTATCTACGAAATACGGTATGAATTTTCCCCGACAAATTTCGTGTTTGGTGCCCCCCAAGGCGCGGGGCCCGTAGCATTTGCTGCCTCCTGCTATATGGCTAATCCGGCACTGGATTACTCGGAACAGCGAAGAAAATAATAAAATCACTGTTAGCGTAATAAAAAATTAGTTTCGTCCAATGTTCGATAGAATGAGATTTTCAAGACTGCTAGATCTACAGGATATTATTAAAAATAAAAAAAAAATTACTTATTTGTAACGGCTTTGAAAAAAAAACTTGAATCCTCTAGTAAGTAAACAGACTGATGAAAATAATAATTTATATTGATGCCCTCTTTCAGGATATGGGACTTAAAACGCGGATGCGACCCGCTAGAAACGATCAGGCACCATTCCGAGTTCACATACGGACTTGACTGGAACTCGCTTCGTCCTCATCAGATCGCTGATTGCGGATGGGATTCTTTGGTGCACGTTTTTATGCCGCGGTCGCTTGCTTGCGTCTAGCGTAAGTAATCTAAATATATTATATCGTATATATATATAACTAGTGACCCGCCCCGGCTTCGCACGGGTAGCATGTTATTATACATATAAACCTTCCTCCTAAATCACTATCTATTAAAAAAAACCGCATCAAAATCCGTTGTGTAGTTTTAAAGATATAAGCAAACATACATACATACATACGCGGGAAGCTGAAAGCGACTTTGCTTTGTAGTGACTAGCTGTACCCCGCGCGCGTTGCTACGCTACCAACTCAGACACATTCGTGGATCATCACAAGACATGATCAAATGCATAGTTTACGATTCTATAAAGGACACACAGACAAACATTAATTTTTATATATTTATTATATAAATTAATTGAACTGTTGTTAGTCTGGCAAAACTTAGAAACGGCTTGATTTAATTTAAGTTTTTTTTTGTTGTGTTCGTAATTATCAAGACAAGGTTTAACCAATCGAACTTGAAATTCGCAGGAACTTGAAATTATTCAACTAGCAGGGTTTATAACTTTAAATTAACAATTTCCACTAGATTGTAGTTGCATAACAGCTGTTTTGTTTACAGGTAAGCAGTAATAAAGAGTTTGTGAGTGAAGAACGGGCTGTGTATAAATCAGTGCCAAATTAGCACTTATTTCGATGGTGTCAGGGTCCGATCGCTGCTGCGACGATGGTGCATACTGTTTGAAACAGGGATATTCATGGAGGGACGAATTTGCTGTGGGATTATGATTTTTTTGCTATGAACATTTCACTAGGTTATGGGAATCTCGAGACGGGGTAGTTTAATTTCTGCTAAACTATTACAAGCCTAAGTCGTTATGTTTTAGACACAAAGCTAAAAAAAAAATGATTATAACTTGACTTGTTTGTTCTTCCAGTTTGTCTATAATGAACTAGTAGCGATATATGATTTCTGAACAGTTAAAGACTTGAGTCTTTCTTTGAGAAGACAAAAATATTTGACAAAACGTTGTCGTTTCATTATATAATTTATTGCACAATGACATTTATTTCGTTGTGTTTGTGATTTTGTCAAAGGCTTTTGGTCTATTTCAAGCATTCCACGTTTTTTTTATGGGTTAAATGTACATACATTTTAATTATTATTTCGTTTGTAAATATTCTTTTTTTTGTATAGTTGTATAGTCTACTCGCTTATTTTAAGTTACATTGTAAGTTGTTATGGTATTTGTTGTAATCGTGTCAAAGAAACTCCAGTGCACAGTATTCGCGTTTTGTACCGTATTTTCTATTTATTATCTAATCAAATAAACGGTATGGTTATTATTCAATATTTCGTTTTATTACTATCAGAACTTTCTTACAGCACAATACTTTTGGACAAAATAGTGTTATTCTATGTTTGTTTTGAATCTTCTCATTCTACCTTCGATAGCTGTAAGCATGTTGTAAACCGATTTTAAATGTTCCTTATCATACCGGCAGATATCAGTAAAACTAGCAGTAGGTGATAATGTCGTTGTGAACCTTGATCCCTTGTAACAAGGTCGATTTTTGAATGTTTGGCAGCCGAATTCTTCGCGCGCAGAAGGCTTCATTGTGCACGCTTCGGTGTACACGTTCGGAACTTGGTATGTGCAGTTTGTGTTGGGAGATTGGGTCAGGTGTTTTGTTACTGAAATAAAAAAATATATATTAGATACGTGCGGTCAATATAGGTGAGTTTATTTTGGGAGGGATTTTGAGGCTAAAATTTAAAATATTTATTACTTGGATTAATAATTATGAGAAAATAAAAGTAGGGACGTCGAGTTCAACTTAAAAAAATATGAGTAAAAAATTTATTGAAAAATGCTGTTGTTGGCCGCCGAAAAAACTCGCCTTTACTAGAACATCAATTAAAGATAAATAATGATATAAAACAGTGTCAGCAAAAATATATAAAAACCGGCCAAGTGCGAGTCGGACTCGTGCACGAATGGTTCCGTACCATTATCTATAAAAAACTGCAAAAAAATCAGGTTTGTTGTATGAGAGCCCCATTTAAAGATTTATTTTATTCTCTTTTTAGTATTTGTTGTTGTAGCGACAACAGAAATACTTAACCTGTGAAAATTGCAACTGTCTAGCTATCACGGTTCATGAGATACAGCCCTGTGACAGACAGACAGACGGACAGACGGACAGCGAAGTCTTAGCAATAGGGTCCCGTTTTTACCCTTTGGGTACGGAACCCTAAAAAAAGAAGTACTAAAGGCAGGTAAATATGGATAATCATTGATACTAATCCGCTAGGGTGCCTAGTGCCTACTCCATATCAAAACATGCCCCAGGCTCAACAATGAGTCGGAAAAAACTATGAAGTAGGTAGGTATTATTAGAAACGGAATCAGAGTGATAAGTAGGTATCATGTGGAACTCATTACAATTTTCCCGTACTCGACCCAGTTGTTTCGTCAGCAGGCTGCTGTAGTAGCGACATGACGTCACAAGATGTGTTTTTGCATATTGTTCAATGCAGTCTAGAACAAAAATGAAGTGATTAGTTCGGTTGGGAGTTCGGAGTTTTGAGAGATTCAAATTCAAAAATCATCTTTTTCAATAAAATCACATGGATCACTTTGAAACGTCTTAGGAACTAGGTGAAGCTACGCCGATTCCTCGCGACCAAGCCTAGAAGAATCAGGCAACAAACACGGCTTGGGGTCTACCTTTCCTGATCCTTTCCTTAATGCGTTAATGCTACGTAGAGCTCCAGTGTAGATAACAGTCAAAATCCCCTTTTCAGTTAAAAAAAATGAAAAAAAATAGGTTTTCGTGATCCTATTTTTATACCTGTTATCCCCAAGTACGGTAAATATCTGGTAGGATCTGCGGTCTGGAGATCCGAGTTGACAGTTGTAATACTAGTAGGTACCTTTTTCATTTTAAAAATTTCAATAGGATATAGGCTACCTACTAATACTAACGTAGTTTTTCTGACAGTTTAAAATCATAATCTAATCAGAATAAGTATAATCATTTTAGCTCATTTCAGACTTGCTGATGGCATAAATCACCTAGTATGGGTACCTACTTCGCGAAGAAGGACCGATCTAATGCATTTCGATCAACGTGCAATTTTGTTGATAAAGGCAAACGCCCACACAGTCATGTATGTAAGAGAAAAATGACCAGTGCTAAGCCCGAATTGGATCGTAGATATTGCGAGGACGTCGGCAACATGATGAGGGACAATGATAAGGTAGGTACAATGAACTGTGGCCGTGACAGTTGACCTTTGTAATGCTCTTTCTTCTCTTTTCCCCTAAGTTATTATGTTCTTATCAGATGGTGATCAACAATGACGACAAGCTTTTAGTCAAATCGAAGTCTTTTTATCGAGAGTCAGAGTCCAGTCTTTGTTTTTTGTACGTACAAAACTGACTTGCGACAATGGTCGTCGTGAGCTTTAGCTTGAGCTTACGTTACATGTGCAGCTAGGAAATAAGAGAACTTATAAGCTTTTTAAACTTTTTTAGGCTCGTGCCCTATCTATGGTGCACGCATGTATAGTATGAAGGTAAGTAACTATATCAAAATGCTCTCTTTATGGGGCACCGCACAGATAACGTTGAAGTTTCTTACCAGGGTCATCGTCATGAGTGGGTACTTCCAGCAGTCTAGCATGTTGTTTGTCGCAGCCGGTTTGCATACTGCCAGACTTGCAATGACTTGGGAAGGTGGAAATAGGATCTGAAACAAAGATAAATCCTTATTATAGCTAGGTAAGTATAGGGAAATTTAATAATCGACTATTTTAGAATCCATCTAAGTGTTTGCTGGTTGCCCAAAAGCACATGAGATTTTACAACTTTGTATTAGTTAATCTGTAATCTGATTCTCGGCTCCGAACGATTTTCATGAAATTTACCTAGGCAAGGGATTTCGGAGGCAATAAATCGATCTAGCTACGATACATTTTTAGAAAACGTTTTTTTTTGCACGTTTTGAAAACGTGCTATCAGGCTATGAAATACCAAGCAAAGGTACCGTTGTCTGTTTATGTAATTTTGCCTAAAAAAGCGATATTAAAATAAAACCTGGTTGCGTAAACCGGTCACTTTGCGGAACAGTACTGCGGTATTCACACTGCGACGTGATCGCGGATGCAGATCGCACGTCCGGCGAAGTCAGCATTGAGGCTGAGCGCATCTCAGTCTGACCAAGTAAATTGGTTTCAACCTCTGAAATCAAATTACTTTATAAGGTGACATAAAAGCTAAATTTTGCACTAAAACTATGGTAATTTTAGATTTCTGCGTTTTCAAGCCTGTGTCACAAAGACAGATGCAATGGAGATCAATATAAGAGCTCTTGTCTCCTCTTGAGATTCGTAGATAGCCATAAAGACCTCTAAAATAACTGTAACATTTCACTATATTCCATCTGCCTACCACCCAAATATAACTTTTGTCTTTTTTTCCGTCAAAATTATCTACGTTTATTGTGAATTACTTCGATAAAATATCACTACATAGTATAAAGCAAAGTCGCTTACCGCTTCCCGCGTCTGTATGAATGTCTGTATGTATGTTTGCTTATATCTTTAAAACTACACAACGGATTTTGATGCGGTTTTTTTTAATAGATAGAGTGATTCAGGAGGAAGGTTTATATGTATAATAACATGCTTAATATATTAGAGAACCACTGATAATTTTAAGATTTCAAATCAGCGCGACTTTTTTTTTAAATTTTTAATGCTGTTAATTAGTATACAAAGACATTCCGTAATATATTTTGGTATCAGCTTTGCACACGTGCGAAGCCGGGGCGGGTCGCTAGTTTAACCCATAAATGCATGATTTATTCTGACCTCTTGAAAAAAATATATCTTGTAGACTTGTACATTCTAATGCAGGGAGGCATTAGAATGCTATTGTCCTAACCAATTACTGTACCGAAAAGAAGATGAACTTATTACAATAAAATAAAATAAATGCACTTATTTACCCTCGAAAATCAACTATTTACTCCAAAAACACTATTCCAATTTTCACCTTTCAAATTTCCGACAGTCAATGCTTTGTGAATGTCAAGATGGCATTTGAAAGACGCGAAAGAAAAAAGGTGCTTAAAAAATATTGTAATGATAGTTGTAATTCTACAACAGTATGCGTTGCGCTCATAATAATGATTTGGTAGCCGTGTTAGTGGTATGTTGCAGTTTTACGTCAATATGCATTTAAGGGTTAAAATAAAAGCTCACCAGCATCAACTCCGTATGAATCGCGCGGGTTTTTCACGACTTGGAGCCTCGATTCCTCTTTGGATATCCTCTTAGTAGTTTTATAAAGAGCTTCGTAAACTAAAACAAATCGAAAGTTTCATATACGAGTAAGAGCTTTTTCAAAGTAAATTACCACTAATAGAAAAAATAAAAAAATCATGAAATTCGTGTGACGTAATTTATGGATGTGTCCTAGTGGCTCGCCATCTCTTTCTTATACTTATCGTGTTCTCGCATGAGTTAGATGAGCTTTAAAATTGACGACACAGCCGCGCCTTGCAGTGCTTCCTAGAGCGTCTAATTCGAATCTACCCATTCTCTCGTAAGTAGGTCTCAGTAGCACAAAATGCTACACTGCTCGCGTAATACGATCAAGACTCAACTACTATACCTACCATTCCTAAAGCTTTCATAAAATTGGTATCTTTTAGAAGCTCTACAATTTATTAGCGCATGTTTTTACTTCATGCCGTAACCACTGAACGGATTAGGATGAAAGGCACGTATGTAGTAAATGGTCTGGAATAACAAAGGTATAAGCTACTTTGTATCCGTGTACTACGCGAGCGAAGCCGCGGGCGGAAACTAGTCATAAATAAGTGCGTCAATGCAACGGTGGAGTGTTATTTAAGCCTATAGGATCTTAGGTCCTTAAAAAGTTTTCTGTGAAAAAGTACTTACCTTTTGGTGTTAGAATTTCGCCGTTATTATTATCTGTTGGCTCAACACACGATGACGTCATACCACAGTAAGATGTAAGCATCCCAACCGAACGCAAGTAATGCTGGTAATGAAATGGATCTGGAATCAGTGTATTTCATTTAAAATTGATAGTGCAGCACAAGGAAGATTTGAGTTTAACTTTCACTGAAATTTCTGGTTTACGTAACCTACTTAAGAATGATAATTATAATCTTACCAGATGGAATTTGAGTTGAAAACTGGTTAAACTCAGGATGATTTCGTGAAAAAACCGTTTGGACCGGAGCATCGGTGCACTCTTCGTTCGAATGCACCACACATCTTGGCTTTCCGTAAACGAACAAGCAATCTAAAAAAACACGTCAAATTAAATATAATGCCGAGCGAGCACGATGGGTAAAAAAAATAGGCTTGTATATTGTGGTAGGTACCATTGTACTTATCTTGAAGTATAAGAAAGTATCAATATTATAGTGTGGCCACTCACTATAATATTGATATCTTTGAACACTCAATTAGTCAAGAAGTCATGAAATTATTGATGACTAGTGAAAATCCTCGCGACTTTGTTCTGTGAAGTTATTTTCAAACATACTTCAAAACCCGCTGCACCCTCTTAGGGGTTGAATTTCGAAAATTCCTTTGTTTAGTACACACCCCTACTCATACACCAAAATGACTACACCCTCCAAATGAAAGCTGTGCGTTGATCGTGTACTCGTATTCTACACGCAAAAGTATAATACAAAACAAATAGTTAATTACTAGCCGACCCGTGACAGACGTTGTCCTGTCAAATATCAATAATCGAATAGAAAAGACAGATTTTTTTTAGTCTGTGATGTCATATTTGTTGCACACCAGCGCCTTCTATACCAAAATCCTCCCTTTTGCATTTTTATATAATTTTGTGGATGTTTCGTCATTATTTTAAAGTATACTATGTTTCATTCGGGCACTATATCTACATCTACAGCAAATTTCAACTTAATCTGTTTTGTCGTTTAGGCCTGATTGAGGCACAAACATACTTACAAACTCACAAACTTTCACATTTATAATACTAGTCGACCCGTGACAGACGTTGTCCTGTCAAATTTCAATAATGGAATAGAAAAGACTGAATGTTTTTAGTCTGCGATGTCAGATTATTAGGATAACTTAACTTAATATAAGTTACCTACCTCCTGTAAGAGATCCACAATTTTGCATCTGACAACTGCATGGCGATGGTGTGGGTAGAATAAATCGGGATGTGAAAACGCCAGCAGATTTTTGTTCAACTGCTTGCGAACATTCCGTTGCTGAAAAAGTAGCTTAATATTATTTGGATATCTCATCTTACTTCCTAATAATTTTAGTTCAATAACTTAATAAAATCTGGATGAAATATGAGAAAGAGAAATCCGTGACCTGAATTAGCAAATATTTACCTGGCTCATGAGTGAAGCCGAAGGCGGAAACTAGTTAAATAGTATTATACAAAAAAAGGTATATACAGAAGGCCTACCTAGTGACCTCTCTTCGATTTCGAAAAGTTTATCGTGATGACGCATTTACTTTTGATACTATTATCCAATTTGAGCATTATACTGAATTTGGATTCAGGGTTGTTCGGACATGTCACTGAGAAAAAAATTAAAGGTGTATTGTGGGCATGTCTTTTACATTTTTATTTTTTATTTTTTTATTTATTTGGAACTAAAACAACAATAGCACATTAAAAGTAGAAAACGATGACATTTGCAGAAGTATAAATACTGTGTCGCAGACATCAACGCCCTCCTCCGAAGGTAGGGCACAGCACAGTTCCAATTATTATAAAAATCGAAAGTTAAAAATTACATTTTATAGAATGTGTGTGTGTGTGTATGTGTGTGTGTGTGTGTGTGTGTGTGTGTGTGTGTGTATGTGTGAGAGAGATTTTCTGAGAGGGAGTCTAAATCATTGTGTGATTGTGCTTACTTAAAAGCAACAATAAGGTCTTCAGTGTCAAGTTATAGGAAGATACCTAGAGATGATCCAGACTTGAATTGCGCCCCCATCCTATATGCCGGTAGAGGGCCGCGCATTTTTAGTCTGGGACATATCTGAGTACAGTTACCAATACCTGTTTCGCACTTTTCAGGATTAGCTTGAAGGGTTATTTCTTTGACTTCTTTCCTTACAACTTTATCTACAATCAGAACGTTTTCATTATAACTGTTCATCATCTCGCTATTCAAAACAATCATCAAAAAACAATACCTGAAGTAACGTTGTCCACCATTTTTACGATTTGTTTTTCGCATGAGTCTTTTCGATTTTTATCATATTTCTCAACAGCCATATTAGTGACCGCCGATGCTACTGTAGTTACTGAAATCAAATTAGTTTTGAAATACCTAACTACCATCTTTGAAAGTCCAAGTGAAAGTAGGAACTTGAGAATGCTTATACCAACAACAAACCAATAAATCTTCAAATAATAATCAAAAAAAAATATTAAGCCGTGTTTGTTAGCCGATTTTTCCAGATTCGGCGAGGAATAGGCTTAGTAGCAACACCAAGCTATCCTTAGATGTTATTTTAATTATCCTTGTATTGAAGTACCTTTAGATTTTTTTAATAACTCTTACTTAATTTGTCCAGAATAAAGTTAATGCAAGTTCTGGCGAGTCTAACGTATGACATTTTGTCTGTGTCAAATTAATGCCATCAAAAACATAACTTGTAAAAAAAGCCATGTCTCGCAACGCAACTCATTTCTTCTACCGTAAAAAGTTGTGAGATCCATGTAATACCAAGTCGGTTAATTTATTCAGTCCTTACTTTAAGGGTCTTAAGTTATTACGTAAAGGTTAGCTAATTACGTAATAACAATTATACGACTTGACGGGGATATTGCATGTAAAATAGCGTTACGCGGCCATTGGGAACTAGCTTTAGTTTGAGTGATACATTACCATTATTAGTCATACGTTGACTCTCAGATTGTGTCTCGGAGCCAACAGATTTTGAGTCACTCCTCTTATCATCCGGAGATTTGGAACCATACGAATCAGATACTGATGTGCCTTTATTCTCATCCAAACTACGTTCTACGTCTAGCTGAGATTGGTAGCCTATAAAAATAAAAACAAGCATTTATTTTATAATGTGAATATCTTGCTTTGCAAAAGAAGTATGATTTTTGCTAATATAATATTCTAACATGGTAGGTACTTTGGTAAGTTATCAAAATGATGAAGATAACCTTTCTCAATACAAGATTTGATCCACTTATCGGCATCCAAATCGCTGGAAAGCACTGCACTCGTGTTCAGTTGAAAACTAGAATTTCTGTTAGAGCTGGACCTTCTTCGACTTGTCATTGGCGATGACGACAAACCGTTGTTTGTATGACCTAAAAAGTATACACTTTATAACATGGCATGTAATGTTGGTGGATAATTGCAAGGGTTATGAACGAAATGAGACAGTAGTGAAAAAACAACTAATTAAATTCAAATCAACGATTCGACAAGTCAATATTTTTTTGTGTATTTGTATTGCATGTAATATTATTTCTGTACATGACATGATTTTATACATAAAGTACATACTGTTTGCTGGTAGTTCAGAATACTGAATTTTGTTTACTTTATACGTTTTAGATACTAGAAGGAATTTAATATCAGGTCTATACACTGTACATACACTGACCTCTCTTATTACTCGGTTTCTGTAAGTTAGCACTTCGCGTCGAAAGTGATCTTGTAGAAAACTTAAAGAAAGATGAAAAATGCTTCGTATTCCAGCGAGGTGCAAACTTGTAAAAACCAACATTTATATTAATCGATACTACCAAAGTAAACGTTACCGAAATCTTTCGGAAGAGTTGTGGCAGGTTTCATGGGCTGATCGAGAGCACACTGCGATGTGAACACTGACGTACACTTGTACTGTGGCGTGACTAACAAACCTTCTGCAAACAACAATATTCTACATAAAAAATGTGAGAAAATTGGACACCAAAACCTAATTTTATTTTTAATCATTGACCAAGATTAAAAGCTCCAATTTTCCTTTAATTTACGATTAATTACGGTTACAAATCCAGATAATAAACGTTGTAACTATGTACACCAACTAGATAGGGATATTGGAAAGTGCTAAAAAAATAAATCCACCGATTTCCGAACACACCACTATCCGGACTATGGCGCAGTTAGATATCGCATTGCCAATTGTAGGATTAAAAGTATTAGTCTAGTTTCAAATAAAATATATGTTATGTAAGAGCTTCAGGCAAAAAATTAACAGGCGAAAAAATTGCTTGACTGTCATCGAATGTATGCGGTCATGCTTTCGCAATCTCGACGTTTCCGTACCATTAAGCGCAATTGTAAGGAGTTTTGTGAATAAAGGGAGCGAGAGTCAACGCGAGGCCCCTCACGCTCGTAAACTGCGTGTGAACTCTTCGCCTATTTCCTAAGGCAGAGTTTACGAAGGTTTTTGTATAAAATAATGAATAACCCTGGATGGTATATTAATATCGGATATTCTGCGAAAGACTTAGATAATATGATCGACTAAATAATACAGCAGCAGATTCTAGTAGTGGTTGGAGACAATCTGGAAAATATGAGGTTTTGTGATCTTGAGTTGTCATTTGCTACGAAGTGCTACGCGGTGTAAAGCAGTGCTACGCGATGCTACGCGGTGCCAGTCTCTATAATTATTGTCCATGTCCCGTCTGCTAGACGATCGATGCAAAAGAAACCCAATTACTCAGTTATTTCCTTGTAGACCTAAATTTATATATAACGATGGTTTGGCGGGCTTGTGAAGAATGCTGATGAGAATGAAATGATAGCGTGATGTGCCAATATTGCCAATACTCGTAATTTGAAGTCTGGACTATGGTCCAGACTTCCAATTACGAGTAGAATTCCATGTTATTGTGGCTATTATATTTTTGTGGTATCATTGTTACACACCACCTGACTGGTGTACCATAGTCCAGACTTCAAATTACGAGTAGAAGACTGAATAAAAAACTAAGGTCTTTAGTGAACTTAGGCAGAGTAAGAGCTGATAAATTACCTGCATTAATGCGAACTGGCTCAGTCTGAGCTCCCGTTTCATTTGCCAAGTGGCTCAAAGTGCGGCCAGATAGCAGATGACTGTTGCCTATACGTTTTGAATGGCATGATACTGTATCTGAAAATAAAAATGTAACTTTTAATATCACTTGTTGGTGTCACAACGTGAGGAAGAAACATAAAACTTTAGGTTCATGGAATTCCAAATTGGAGAAATATGTAGTACCTAGTATTGGCACAAGTAGTAGTATACTCGGACTAATTGTATACTTGTATGTACAACATAATTGTTAACAGTTAATTCAAGTTGGGTACTAGTTCACGGGTTTTAGGTGTCGTGATATCAATATTAACATTATTTTAGCATGGATTAAAAACTAGGAATTGGCAATTTTATGTCTTCATTTCTAAACCATGCATGAGGTGGGTCACATATGTAAATCGTCTCTTCAGGGTCAATAATTAATAAAATTCCATTTAGTTTTCATACTTTTATCCATTTTTATTCTTATTTCATAAAATCAATATAAATCGCTCAACAACCAATTCACTTCCCTCCAAAAACCTCTCTGTCTGAATACCTGTCAAAGTGACAGTTGACTTTGCTCAAAAACCAAGCATAGAACCAAACGTGTATTCCACCTACGATAAGCGTACCACTGAATAAGTACTTTACTTGTATATTTTAGTATGCCGTTACACATAACAGATAAGTGAAGCCAAATATTAGTTACCTGGGTTCTTACTTAATCAATAAAAGAAGTGAATTGTCAAATGATATCTGTACACCCGACGCAAACATACAAAACGTTTTATAAATTCCTCTGAAAGATGAAGAGGATTTTGTCAAAGACCCAGATATTGGTTAAAAGGTTTGTAAATTTTGATTGTAGCGGTCGAGTCTTGGCAGGATTTTACATTTCGGTTGGAAGCCAGCCAAATTCACGGAAGACAAACTACTCGACTTGAAATCTGATTTCAAAGGCTAACAGAAAAGTGGTAATATTTCAAACTCTCTTCCAAATTCAAGATTGTTGTACAACCTTTTAATAAAACTGCAGTTTAGAGTAAAACAACTTCACATTCTGATACTTTTTCACATTTAAAAAAAAACAAACGTATTCCCATTTCCTTTTTGTATAATGGCACAGACCCGTGTTGGTATGGGAGGTACATCGATTTATGAAATTGCTTACGTAACGTTACTCTAATAACAAAAAAAAAACCGGCCAAGTGCGGGTCGGACTCGCACTCGCAAAAAAAGAACACCGATACTGTATGAGTTTATGTTTAAATTTGCTAGTCTAACAGCACCCTTACAGAAAAATCTTGTCATATTACATTTACGATATAAAATTCATAAGACCATAAACCGGTTGTCATATTTCCCGACAATATGTGATGGGGCCTACACCGTGAACAAGTTTTTTGCAAAAACTTGTCTTATTTTTTTTCAACAGCCCTAATATATTTAAAAGTGTATAGGCATAATAATAAATAATGATTGGCGTATTGGGATTGCCCGATTTATATATTTACAATTGTTTACAAACCCGCACTACACACGAGACACATTGATTTGTGTTTGCGGCAGGACAAATGTTTGCATTATCTGCAAATATTTGTTTCGGGTCGAGCATTGTTGGCATGGTTTCTAATACCCATATATATAAATATATATATATATATATATATATATATATATATATATATATATATATACATTAGTAGTTTATGTAACTGTCATATAAGGAAGGGTATTAAAACACGAGTGTGAGTTTATGAAACGAGCGAAGCGAGTTTCATAATAGTAACGAGTGTTTTAATACCCGTGTTATATGCAGTTGCATACACTACTTTATCTTCACATATCCATTTTTAACTTTTAATTTGTATTTTAAAAACAAAACACATTGCGAAACATTAAATTCACGCGTACGTGTACTGTCACAGTGAACTTGCCGCCATTAAAATCTAACCAATAAGAAGAGCGCAGCTGCGCGCGCAGGGCCAATCAGGAGCGAGCGCGCGCTGTTCTTTTTTATTTAATTGGCACAAGATCTTACCAAAGAGTTTTGTGTATGTAAGTTTAGTAGTTTCACGTATAACCCAACTGTTTTCAAAAGCCAGCCTAATATCAAAATTTTATACAACTTGTATGAGGATTTTGACATAAGGCTCGCCAGGTTAATTGGTCGCGTTTTATTGATGTTATAATGAGATTTTACGATATCGATGTGGATATTATACCATCATGTGAAATTGCTTAAATTGAGTGTTTTGTTGTCTGCGCTATAACAGTAGTAATTATAAGTCAAGTATTGGAAACATAAGTAGAATGTTACAACATTAGTGTAGATAAATATATATATAGGACACTTAGCGCAATAATAATAAAAGGTGTATATTACACAAGGAAGCTTTAAGAAGCGTGCTATATTTTTTTAAGAGTTTTACGTTACCTGCTTTGGCGATAAAACTGTACTGAGTAGCATTGTCTGATTTCTTTTTACTAAGAATGCTGGCGCTCCATTCAGCTCCATGTTCCGTCGATCTCGACATATGTTGCAAGTATGTATTTGTCTCCACCGACAGTCGTTTAGAATCTAAAAATGTAAACTTTTTATTCGATACTGAATGAGTAGAAACAATCGGTCATTTATTTAGGGCTGCTTATCTAAATAAAAATAATTTGCAATCGGTTTTGACTCGACCATTAAAAAAAGCAACCAAATATGACCTTTTAAGACCTTCGTAGGACGCGTCAAACTCAGAAAAAATACCTGTTCAAGAGAATATGTACCTATAAGACTCGAGTTTCAATACTTTACTTCAGAGAGTCAGCCAATAATATTTTGATAGAGTAGATAGCCTCTCATTGAAGTCATCAACTTGAAAGTTCTTTAGCGATAAATAAGCCAATTTCCGCTCCATTCCGTAGGTCTCTTATAACTAATTCTATGAAGATTACATCTCAAAAAACACGAACCTTTTCCCTTTTCAATAACTGTGCCATTCAATTTGCTACATGTACTAGTAGCAATTTCAGACGTGTAGTTGTTTCCAATTGATTTCGTGTCTAAAGGAATAATAAAAATGTTGGTAAACAACTTTATTGGTCTACGAAAAAAATAAAAAATATATTTGAGCATTCAGAGACCGTAATAAGGTAGTCAAAGAGCTAACGTTAAGGTTCGACCACGCAAAGCCCGACCATTTTTTTACAAAGTATACCAAGACTCACGACATGTTTTGCAGACAGACAAGCTAAATCTCGTAGTTTGTCAGGTTGCGATGTATATTATGTCGTAGCGTATATTTATGTATACAACCATGATGTATACCAATATAATGGTCGTGAAAAATGCTCTTGTAGGATCTATTAGACCATTAGGTAAATGCTCAGACTGCGCTTTTCCTCAATCAGTCACGCAAAATAATAGTAAATGAAAAACAGAATAAAAAAGTTTAAAAATTACCCATACTGCACGAAATCTTATCACTATGCATCAAAGCGCCTTCCACCAAAGTGTTGATCAACATGCCTGAAATAAAGATGGAAGTTTTAAAGCTGTGTGTAAAAAAATCAAGATCTAAAGCAATAACCACAACGAACCAAATAAAGTCATGACATAGAAGTTTATAAAAGACTCGGTATCAAGTAACAGGTTAGGTGTTTTATACATTGACCCCGGCGGTTACGATAATCTACGGTTAATGAATTGGTGAACAACAGCCCTACACCGTAAAAATAAGACTTGTTGTCTCTACGACTATGCATAATAAGCTGAGAAGTATTATATTAAATTACCAGTGTTCAAATAAGTCTCAATTTTAGATTTGTTAGTTGATGTTGCATCATGCTTTGAAATACTTGTCTCAGTACCTGAAAAAAAAACAAAGCAATTTTTTTTTCATAGAGTAAATATCCTAATAATATTATAAATGCAAAAGTTTGTAATAAGGCTGCTATGTTTGTTCCCTAATCAAAAATAAACGACAAAACGGATTAAGATGAAATTTGCTGTATGTAGATAAAAAATCAGAATAAATAAAGGGGGAACTTATAATCCGAAAAACAACCCCTAAATGATACAAAAACGCAAAAAGTATGTATTTGGTATAGATGGCGTTGGTGTGCAACAAATCTGACACCACAGACTAAAAATATGAAGTCGTCATTGCAACGCAGTTTTGACTAATGAATGATACGCATTCTACCAAAATTCATAATTCATTTATCAAACAAGGTTTGTAGGGAAAAAAATGGAAGCTGCCTGAAATTGCTTTTTCCTATGTGATTATTACAAAAGAAAATTGACAGCACAACGTTTGTCACGGGTCGGCTAGTATTTACTAAAAGTGTTAAGACGTCTTTATATAAATATTATGAAAGATATAATTCAGCCAATCACAGACTCATAGAAGACATGCCAAACAAACCGCACAAATTGGTTTACCTCGTCGTCTCAGATAAATTTAACTGTTCAAAATCCATTCATTCCGAGATTCCAAACCACAACCTTCGAATTAAAAGTCGATGTACCCCACACGGTCAACACAGGTATAGGTATATATCGTCGGTTTAGAGGTAAAATTCATTAAATGCGAAAAACTAGTATGGAGTTATAAGCGATAATAATTATTTTTTGCAAAAGATTGCATTTTGCTCATAGTTTTAAATGCAATCCTATTGAGTTTGATTTTGTTTTTAGATTATTAGGTTGCTTTTGTAACTGCTTTGTTTTGTAGATATTGTCCTGGTGAGACCGTTTCACGAATTTAATGAATTTGATCAATTATGTCACTTAATGAATTTTACCTTTAAACCGACGATATATATATACTTATATACTATAGGTACTGTGAATTATACTTTTGCTATATGATTTTGAAGTATATTTTCTAAAATAAAACTAACGCAAACATTAAGATAAGCCAGCAGTTTCAATCACGTCGCCTGACAAACAAACCATTCAGTCGTATCTTAGAAGTAGGTAAATACCCTTATCCGAAACTTTATTTGGCAGTAACTTTAAACTTGTCAAAACGTATTGATGTCTTTCTACCTTTGTTCTGAACAAATATTTTCAACTATTGGAAAATATTGCGACTTCTGTCGCGTAGTTTTTCATTAAACTTTGGGGTAATCCCCTTAAGGGTTGTTTTTTGGGATATAACGTATCTTATTTTTCAATACAGATAATATGAACTGATGATGATAATAACGTACTACCTATAGACACAAAAATTCACAGAATAGATATAATATGATATAGAATAATTTTTATCAAACCACGTGAGACAAATTGCGGGCGGAAGATGGTAAAAAGAAAATTACCGCGCGATGAGATTTGAATGTGTGGACATCGACATTGCTGAGATGGCGAAATCGGGCAGGCACCGCTCTCGACTTGTGCTTCGTCTGTTAAAACTTCTAAAATAATAAAAAAAAATGTATTGCAATCAGTTCAGTTCATAGATATTTATTCTCAAAAAAGATTTAAAAAAATCAATTACATGAGAATTTGGTTACAACAGTTCCTAAATATAAAATAAGAGTAAAAAGTAAAATATAATAAGAAATAAAAAGTAAAAAGCACCTAGCTATATAAATGTGGCTTGCACCTATTCAAATTAAAAGTAATTTTCAAAAATATGATATGACAATTTCTTTTGAAATGTAGTTAGTGATTCGATATTTTTTTTTTTTGCAATCGCAATGTTAATCTACTCGTACGTTCTTTTATCTTCCATCTGTATAGACCATCTATAGTCTTGCAAAAACTCGATAGTAGCTCGAAAAAATTTGCTGATATTTTTATTTATGTTCGTAATTATCAGGATTATGTTTATAAGGGAAAAAAATTGGGAAAATTGCCCGAAAAGTAGTAAAGAACGGGAAAAACTGAAAAGGTTAATAGAATATTGAAAGAACAATGCCCAAAAATGTATGGACACCGTCCCCACCCTTGTAGCACTTTAAAACCTATGTTAACCGAAGGGCCATGGTCATTTTATCATTTTATTGTATGACAGCGAAACAGAAATGTGCATCCGAAAAAAGTTATATCGACATGAAGAAACCGGAATCAGTCACAATAATAATTATGTTTCCGATCACGATGCTTTTCTTTTTACTGTGGGATGGTTTCGTTCGGAGTTTTCAAACAACTCTTTAGAATTAAATGCTGACTCCCGCTCGGGAACAACTCACGGAGCAGAAAAAAGTTCATAAATAATTCTGCTGAATATTGGTTTTGTAAGGTTACCATTGACGTTTTTTTTTAGGAGATTTCAAATAAAATACCTTATTAATTACAAATAAAACCTTTATTCGGTATTTTGAGTATCTATTACAATATTGTCCCAGGCACTGGCTGGCCCAACGAAATTCTCTAAACGCCTTCCAATCCCAAAGTACCAAACGATGCTGACGACATGCGCGCAGGCACCAACTGTCCTCATACCCGTCAAACATGAGCAGTAATATGCCTGAATAGCGTTTATTCCCTGTGCGTTATTCAGTATTAAATACGTATAATAGGTCGCATTAGACCTATGTCTTGATAAAATTCGACCCCTTAGAAGAGTGCAATCTTCCGTGTCTATACCGTATTGATTCATAATTGGGCTTGGAGTTGCACAAACCTCTATGTTATAGACGCTATGTTATATCTATGTTATAAATTGTTACTGATTCCGTATTCTTCATGTCGATATAACTTTTTTCGGAAGCATATTTCAGTTTCGCCGTCGTACAATAAAATGATAAGATGGTTATGGCCCTTCGATTAACATAGGTTTTAAAGTGCTACAAGGGTGGGGACGTTTTGAACATTGTTCTTTAGACAAGACAGCGTCTGTCGGTCAGATGGTTTTAAAATTTGGAATTAATTAATCATCACTTTACTTCAAGATCTTGAAATAAACCATTATGAAAACAAAATATATGTCATAAACTCATAAGTACCAGCGCAGTCAAATCCTTTTCTGGAAGTAGCAGCACAAGCTTCTTTTAGCGCCACTACAGCAGTCGATGTCGATTTGGTCACTAAAATACACAGTAAGTAATAGTATTTATCATATGTATGTATTTACAAAAAAAATACTATTTATGTATTCTATCAGTTATCTAATTCCCATAGTACAAGCTTTGCTTAGTTTGGGGCTAGATGGCGCTGTGTAAAAATGTCCACTAATATTTATTGGAACGAAGTTCCTTATCGCGCGTTGTGAAAGGGGGCTAGACGGAAAAAATTCTTACGAAAAGTTGTCACGAAAAGTTGTCACGAAAAGTTGTCACGACACTTTTTTGCTATAGTATATCTATTAATATATACATCTATTAATTGTGTCGAGGTCGAGGTGGAAGTGGAGGTCGAGATGGAGGTGGAGGTCGAGGTCGAGGTCGAGGTCGAGGTCGAGGTCGAGGTCGAGGTCGAGGTCGAGGTCGAGGTCGAGGTCGAGGTCGAGGTCGAGGTCGAGGTCGAGGTCGAGGTCGAGGTCGAGGTCGAGGTCGAGGTCGAGGTCGAGGTCGAGGTCGAGGTCGAGGTCGAGGTCGAGGTCGAGGTCGAGGTCGAGGTCGAGGTCGAGGTCGAGGTCGAGGTCGAGGTCGAGGTCGAGGTCGAGGTCGAGGTCGTGGTCGAAGTCGAGGTCGAGGTCGAGGTCGAGGTCGAGGTCGAGGTCGAGGTCGAGGTCGAGGTCGAGGTCGAGGTCGAGGTCGAGGTCGAGTTCGAGGTCGAAGTCAAAGTTGATTCCCCTTCCCTTGTCCCACGTCATTTTGTGAGAACTTCGTTCCATCCGGGTGTCCCTTGACACCTCTCAAGTTTTTATTTAAAACAACTCAAAAATAGTTCTAAAATTTTCAAAGTCGGCTATAGTTTTTTGTATGTGAGTTACTCAATATCTCCGCAAGTTTTTATTTGTTTACTGAATCATTCTTGCTCTAGTGTATAGAAAAGGATTCTGAGGTAGTCCAATCAAATACTATCACGAAGGAATTGCTACGTTCCGAAAACTAAATAATCACAGGACATCATTCGTTGACACTATCAGCTGTTCTATTTTGTATTGACCTTCATAATGCATGGTTTAATATACTTGAAGCTTTGCACTGGTATTCTTTGCTTTGCTTTGTAGTAATATGTTTTACTACAACCCATAAAGGAGCATCCTTGAGATTCCCATGGGATATTTAAATTACAATTAGAATAATTCAAACTCATTTACAGCCTAGTAACTCTGCAAATGAAGTAGGTATCTACCTATTTTTCATATACAATTATTAGTCTTAGTAAAACATTACCCGAACACATAAAACTCGACCGATACGGCATTACTTGGTTATTAAAGTCTTTGAAATTGTTTATGTCATTATTCATTTCAGTACTTGTGTCGATTCCTGGAAAAGAAGAAAATTATTTGTTACCTTGAAAACCGTCGTCGGCAGACTGCTGCCTAGACGTTTGGCCTGCTGCGTGAAGGATGGAGAATATAGAATATTTTAAAAAAATAGGATTACGACTGTCATCCCCAAATATGATAGACATCCACGTGGATCTCCAATCGTTGAAGATGACTAAAGGGGTTAGTCATAGGCATTACATTTGGCACATGCCCGTATTTTGCAGTAGTTAGCATTCCACACGTGAAAATGGTAAGAGGATCACTAGAAATATCAATAAAAATATTCCGTTCGTGGTGAATACTTGTAAAGACGTATGTATTGTATAAACTTACTTGTAGATTTATTTTGAAGGTAACTCTTAGACGTCAAAATACCCGTTGATATTTTTTTCAATGACTGCAGCGGTGTAACTTGTGTCTCTAAAAATGTTTTTTTGGGTTTTGTAGTTATCGAAGACTATAGTGACTATGTACTATATATTTTTTTAATTAATAACTGACACGGAATATCTGTGTGATCGTAAGAAACATGCGAGGCGTCATTCCTTTCTGCACTCTAGTTTTTCATCAGTGGTCTCAGAGACACTTAAGTGGGATAAGAGCAGGAAGATTTACCCTCGTATTCAGGAACTGTGGGAACAGGACACTGTGAGAAGATTTCGTCCACTGAGGGTGCGTGTTCTCACAGTGTCGTTCCTGAATACGGGGTATGATGAGGACTGTCTCAGGGATAGTTTTAAGAGCACCATACTTTCATCAGGTCACTGACCCATAACAGATCAATCAAAATATGAGTGACACTAACTAAATAGTAACTTACCAATGTGGCTGTATGTGGGTGAGCTTTTTAATAATTCTGAGGTCATTATGTTTATTGATTGAAGATTTTTCAAATCTGAAATATGAACAATAAATTCAAATGCCTAAAGCAGGGTAAGATGTATATGCGAGCAAGAGATGTAGAATGTAATTTGAGTGAATTAAACAAAAGAGAGAGACGATTCACACTTGGTATAAGCTCTTGAGCTTAGTTATATACAGTGTTTTACCTGTGTTGGTACCGCATGGTCTTTGAAAAATTGCATCCTCACTCATTGAAGTCAAAACGCTTGCTGCGTGAATGTCTTGCGTCGGAGGAAATTTGACATCAGTTTCTAAAAACACCAAAAAAAACGGAATAAACTGATCTGCCCTGAGGTATGAAGTTGGAAAATTATATTTGCTTGTATCTTTACTGACAGTCTTGCTCTTCAAACGGGAATACAGGGTTGCCGGTTAGTGGCAGTAATAAGTACAGTTAAATGATGTAATAATGGCTTCACAGCTTAGTTGATAGTAGCTCTGACTTCTGTACTGTAGGTTGTGGGTTCGATCCCCACCCAAGATAAATATTTGTGCGATAAAAATAGATATTTGTTCTATGTCTGGGTGTTAATATACATCACTACATAGTATAAAGCAAAGTCGCTTCCCGCTTCCCGCGTCTGTATGTATGATTATATCTTTAAAACTACACAACGGATTTTGATGCGGTTTTTTTTAATAGATAGAGTGATTCAGGAGTAATGTTTATATGTATTAAACCCGTGCGAAGCCGGGGCGGGTCGCTAGTTATAAATAATTTACAAAAAAATAGTATCTAAGTATTCTATCAGTTATCTGGTTCCCGTAGTACAAGCTTTTTGGGGCTAGTTAGCGTTGTGTAAAGTCCGCCAATATTTATTTATTTATTAATGATTTAAAACAACAAAAAGCTGACTTTGGAAAAAAATACTATTGAAGTTGTTTCTTCGTAATTGGGTAGTATCACATTTTGATTTACGATTTTGAGAGTAATATAATTTGGTAGAATCCAAAATAGTTTGGTTTTTTTTCTATTACAATTATAATGTTTTAGAATACCTATCGCATTATAGAGCAGTGCACATTTTCTAGGTCTTAAGTAGAAAATACTAGAGAGAGACAAAAAAGGTATTTTGCCAATGCTATATCACCTGCGTTATTACAAACGATACGCATTTGTGTGTGAGCGTTCTGTGATTCCCAATTATTCATAAAAGTATGTCGCACGGCTTCCATATCAAAAACTGTACTTGTCACGTTGTCTTTCATCGGTGAAGTCATGTCTTCTGTACCTAAAAAGAAAAAAAAAACAATCCTTAGGTTAATAAAGGAAAAGTAAAAAACCGGCCAAGTGCAAGTAGGACCCGCGCACGAAGGGTTTCTTACCAATGAAAAAAACACGTTTGTTGTATGGGAGCCCCACTTTAATATTTATTTTATCCTGTTTTTAGTATTTATTGTTAAAGCAGCAACAAAAATACATAATCTGTTAAAATTTCAACTGTCTAGCTATCACGGTTTATGAGATACAGCCCTGTGACAGACAGCGAAGTCTTAGTAACAGGGTCCCGTTTTTACCCTCTGGGAAAAATAATTTTAGGTATGGTCGGCCATGAGCCCGTGACCATATAACCACGTTAGCCGTTTGGCTGCACGGCAAACAAATTTCGATGTTACACAAAGCATTTTTGCGGTCACACGCCTAAATTTACGGTTGCCTAAATTCGCCGTATTGTATTGTACGTACGACAGATTTGATCTCTAGCATTGTTTAAAAGTAGCAAGTACTGCAAACCACACAGTTGAGTTCATAATTAAATAAATAAAGGTATTATTTATGAAACTATGACCAATGATTGTTTACCTGTATGTTTATCATCCATACTAACTTCACAAATTTCTATGTAATTTTCCGATTCATATACTGGCATACCAAATTTGTCATTATTTTGGCGATCATCGTTTTGTCTCATTCTTGTCATGTCATCTGTAAAAACAGAGTTTTTGTTCAATTTAACGACGTCCATTAACTTTTAGATTTATTATCTGTATTGAGAACGATCGGATTTAAGGTGATAAGTATATTTTTGACTTTTTGTTTGGGCTGAGTCTACCCGGATAAGACGGAAAAAGTGATAAAACTGCATTATCTTGAAAACTATGAAACTTAAAAAGAAACTGTCTTTAATTTAGGTAGCTAGTATGATTATCTAACGAATTATATAAAAATTAACTGTTTAGCTATTCATAGTTTTGATTAAAAACGAAACTAGTGTTTTTGAAGAGCCAACTTTATAAAATAAATCTATCGAGAAAGTTTCACCAATCGTGTTTCTGTTCTTTTATTAATCTAGATTAAATCCTTAAGTTATCTTTGTCATAAAAAAACAAAACTGTATGTTTGCGGTTATTGAGAAAAAACGTTTCAGCATTCATCAAACACATTAATTACTCGCCGTAAGAAAAAGTAGGTACCTACATTTTGAATAGTCACTAAGAGTTTGAGTAATGACATGATTTTCCATTTTCTGTATTTCATGGCTCCGCATCACGTTCGGCCTTAAGTTATCAATATCACTTTCTTTTTCGACTGAATTCCGCTTTTCTTGAAACTTTTGTTTGGACAGAGATTTCTTCACTATAAATCAAAAGATTGTTGGTTATTAATAAATATGTACTTGATGGATCGGAGAAAGCGTTCTTTGTTGCAACGATATATAAACACTTGTGGAAATAATCAAACTGCAAATGGAAAAAATCACTTCTAAAATAACTGTAGTTTTCTTAGAAAATAATTATATGGTTTAAATTATGGCTTACTTGAATTAATGAATGGAAACATAGATGGTCCCAGATTTGTATGTTTGAGTTTAGTTGAATTGCTACGAGTTGTTGATGCCAACGTACCTGAAAGTGGAAAATAAACCACACATTTTCTAATTATGAAATCTAGTATTTCAAATACAAACATGTACATTAAAGTTTGAAACAGAAAACCACTACAGTCAAAAACAAAATAATAAACAGTGCAGTGCCAACCATACTACTACACGCCTTATTAAAAATGGTTAATTTTGACTATGCACAAAAGAGCCGTGTTGACCGAGTGGGAGGAACGTCGACTTTAAATTCGAAGATCGGGGGTTCAAATCCCAGAAAAAGGAACAAAAAAAAACATATATATATCATATAAACATAGAATCTAATCGAATACATTCGATGATCGAAAATTAAGTAATCAACAATAAAGCTTTCGTTATTTCACTACTATCTATCATCAATCTATCCTTCCTCACGGGATCATCTCGTAAACCTTCCGCTAACTACTGGAAACATAAGTACCAGTAGGTACCGCTCAAAGAAACTACTTGCAATAGAAATAGAAATGAAATAAGATTACGACTGTAATCCCCCAAGAGCAATAGACTCTCAGATGATTAGAATCTAGATACGAGGGCATTGAATAAAAAATAAATTAAAATGAAATAGGATCACGACTATAATCCATCTCAAGGAACATAGCTCTTCGAAGATATTTTATGGGAGTTGTCAGATGCACAATTTTGCAGTAGTTAGCATTCAACAATAGTCTAAGCAAGAATAAATTACTTTAGCGATACCTGTTATGTTCCTGTTGCATGTTATATAGCTCGACCCGAATTTAAGGATGGCCGAAACGGCAGTCGACTTCTGTTCCTTCAATGTGGGCTCTGTGCCTAAAAGCAAATCTGTGTCAGTGTGCCAGGAAATGTTCCGCCAATTTATGAGCGCAGTACTTAAAGTAGGCTTTACAAGCTTATGGCATAGGCGAGAGGATCACTGGCACATTACATACAAACAGGGACCTATCCTTTCTTGTATTTCTTGCGAAAGTATATCTGTTTATCTGTTACTTCTTCACACCTAAACCGTAACAGAGATTTCGATAAAATTTAGCTAAGAGATAGATATAGATTTCGATAAGATTGCATTCTGGGGCCTGTCACGCCACAGAGGTAATACAATTGTTTCAATGCACGACTATGGTGGAGTGGTTGTATTGATGTCCTGTGATCCAAAAGTCGTGGTTTTAAAAGTGATCGTGAATCATACAAACAGTGAAGGAAACATGGCGAGAAAAACGATAATATGTCTCACGATATTATCTGCGAGTTTTATTTAAATATTTTTCTTACTATGGTTCTTTCGCTTACAACATTGGAAAATTGAGCAAACTGTTTTTGTTTCAGCTGCGTTCATAGACACAGGCAATAGGAAATAAGGCATAAATTAGCATTGGAGCTTTTAGTGGGTGGGATTTCAAACGAATTGTTGAGATTTATTGCACTAAAACAGAATTCAGACATAATCAGGCCTAACCTCGTACACTCTCTTTATCGCAAGTACCAAAAGCTACGAGTATAAAAAAAATAGGTACACGACTGTATCCCCATGTACGATAGATAACCTCTTAGACCTTCAGGCGCTTAGATCATTTGAAGATATCTAGAGGTGGTAGTATAAGAGCATTGAATAAAAAAAAAATTAACAAAAATTAAAATGAAATAGGATCACGACTGTAATCAGGAGGACTGTAAGGAGCATAGGTCTTAGAAGGTATCTAAAGGGGGTAGTCAGAGGCACGTCCAGACATCATATTTGGCAATTGCCCACATTTTTCAGTAGTTAGCATTCCATACGTCACAGGTTGCAAGCCCATCACCGCTTATAAGAATAGTAGGTAACTGGTTTCCTCACGATGTTTTCCTTCACCACTAGACATATTCAAAGGATCTAGGCGCCTGGAGATCTGAGAGGATGTCTACCGTACTTGGGATTACAGTCGGGACCATATTTTTTTTATAACTTGTTCTGAAATAAACGATAATTATTATTAAATAACTATCTGTCAGACAATCTAAGAAAGATTTGATCTTATTGATCTCTTGATTTGATGTTGCAGACAATTGATTTGATGTTGCAGAAAATAATTATCGTTTATTTCAGAACAAGTTATAAAAAAAATATGGTCCCGACTGTAATCCCAAGTACGGTAGACATCCTCTCAGATCTCCAGGCGCCTAGATCCTTTGAATATGTCTAGTGGTGAAGGAAAACATCGTGAGGTACCTACCTAAAAATACAGGTACGGATCGTGTACGCAAAATCAGAACTAAAATCTCACGTTACTTAATAACTGAACTGATAAAAACTGTTTTTAAATGTGCGGTACGACACTGGCAATGTGTAAAGTAATATGGCGCGTTTTTTCCACTTACCGGTGACGGCACGAGGTGATAGCCCACATCATACATTATTGGTTCCCTGACTGGCCAACAGTCGCCGTACCGGTTAGTAGAAAAACGCACATTGACTTACCGGTTTCTCTATAGACAAATATATTAGTTTGCACATCCGCATCTTCCCATAATATTGAGCGTTGCAGATAATGCATCATACGAACTGAAATAAATAAAAAATAACTTACAAAGATGCAAACATACACTAAACCAGAGGTTTTTACGAAAGGCTTTCTTTAGACACTGAATAAATGAATATTGTTAAAGCGGCTCTGCCCTTTCATTCACTGATATAATAATATAATAAAGCCAAAGAGTTTGTTTGTTTAACGCGTTAATCTCTGAAACAACAGTCGGATTTGAAAAAATCTTTTTGTTTATAGGAATCATAGCTACATTCAAGAGGAAGGCTATAGGTTATTTATAGCATTACGCTGAAGTTCTTTAAGTTATACGCGGGTGAAACGCAGGCTTATTGGCCAATTTCCCATATTCACCCATCGATGCTCAAGGTATTTTTCACATAGACGAAGATAATGATCTATTATTGTAATACTTACGTTTCCTAAACTTGTGAGGCGACTTGGCTGACCACATGGCCCACCTCTCGGCCGTTTTCTTCCAAACTCTACTTAACCGCCGACGACATATTCGTAAAGACATGCGCCTACGCAGTGAAGAGAGTGTCTTCGGTACTGTAAAACAAGAAATACATTACTTTTTTGTTGTGTTGATGTTTGGTCGGCCTCATTCATGATCTTGATTATTATCAAGATCAAGATTATTATCAAGATTTCTACTAGCACAATATTCCTTGGCAATATTTGCACATTATGAATATTGAGAAAATAATATAAAGAAACCAGATAACTTAAATACATGCATGATACATAATAATTATAAGTATGTATTAACGACTGGCCTCACAGCTTAGTTGGTAGTAACTCTGCCTTCTACGCTGTAGGTTGTGGGTTCGATCCCCACCCGGGGCAAACATTTGTGTGATGAACATAGATGTTTGTTCTGTGTCTGGGTGTTACTATGTATATTATGTATGTATTTTCAAAAAAAAAGTAAATAAGTATTCTATCAGTTATCTGGTTCCCATAGTACAAGCTTTGCTTAGTTTGGGGCTAGATGGTGTTGTGTGTAAAGTCCGCCAATATTTATTTATTTATTTTATTTATTAACAAAAAAAAGTTCGTTTTCCAACACACACACAAAAAATATTATGTTCATCACACAAATGTTTGTCCTGGATAAGAATTGAACCCACAACCTACAGCGCAGGTGACAGTGCTACTACCAACTGTGAGAAATATTTGCAATAACTTCTCTAATAATAACTCCCTAAAATCGGAAGCAATATCGTGGACAGTGTTGATTATTCTTGTATGAGTTGGAAACAAAGGCTATAATAACGCCTTTGATTTTATAAAGGTATATGGAGCTTTTAGTCTATATATACCTAAGTATAATAATAATAATAAATATTAGCGGACTTTACACACAGCTTGTAGGGAACCAGATAACTGATATAATACTTATATACTTTTTTTTGTAAATACCTACTTATTATTCATATTTACACTCAGACACAAAACAAACATCTACGTTTATCACAATTTTTGGCCCTGGGTGGGGTTCGAACCCACAACAGCGCAGAAGGCAGAGTTACTACCAACTGAGCTGTGAGGCCAGTATGAAGTTAGATAGAAGCTTAGCCCAAGAGATTAACCCCCGTTTTCAGGAACGACACTGTGAGAACACGCATCATGATTTCGTTCACTGTGGGTGCGTGTTCTCACAGTGTCGTTCCTGAATACAAGGGGTAAGATAAGGCCACCCAACTTATAAAAACACACACTCCATTTGTTAATACATACACTTGTATCTGGTACTCGGGAACCTTTTGTATCTTTGGCATTTCTTGCAGTGTCTCTCGGCTTCATAATGTCTCTTCCATCGACAATGATGCACGTATTGATCATCTGTGAAAACCAATCAGATTACGTGAAAGCAGTTTGTATAAACTTGCTGGCCCACTCTGGCTTTGCAAGGATCCAAATTCCAAGGAACTATAACCTTAAATAGATTTGCCAATCTATTAGCGATGAGAGATATTTTTACGATATTTTACGAGATGTATGATTGATGTACTTATTGGAGATGCGTCAAAGTTTACAAAAAAAATCTGATTTATATTTCTCTTATATCTGGTTATATTTCCTTAAAATTTGGATCCTTGCAAAGCCGAATTGTCCGAATGGAAAATATTGGCAAAATAGACACCTGATGGCAAAAAGGCGTCTGTTTTGCCAATATTTTTTCGTTTATCCTCTTTAGACGCCCAAACCATCTCTATCTTCATCACTACATCCCTAAGATATAACTTCTTTCACTTTGTAATTATCATTTTAATAATAATTTGCATAATCTGGCTTTTGAAGATAGTATCTTGATTTTTTGAATTTGATATTTTAAATTAGCTACAATGTTTTATTTTTACCTGAAGCATTCATTAGTGAGGCATCGACAAGATCATCATTATACTGGCAAAGTAATGAATCAGCAACACTTCTCTCCTCGGAGTCATTGCTTTTCTCATCTCTTTTGCACGATCTGAAAGAGAAGTAAACTATTCTAGACAATAGCTTATCTCTTATCTTCTTAATGATAGCATTTTTAGACTTTTTTATGCTAATTTCATCCTTCTCTGGGTATTGCAAAACAACGATCAGTTGTAAGTATTTGAACATAAATACGCCTGGTTATGAGTTCACTTTGTGTTACCGACGTTTCAAGACTATTCAGATGCTCTTTATTTTTTAATTGAAAGTTACTACGAATAAAAAAAATAGGATCACGACTGTAATCCCCTAGTACGGTAGACATCCTCTCAGATCATCAGAAGCTTAGATCCTTTGAAGATGTCTAGTGGGGGTAGTCAGAGGCACGTCCAAACATTATATTTGGCACATGCCCACATTTTGCATTAGTTAGCATTCCATACGTGACAGTAATTTAGTTGATATCTAGACTTACGCCAAAAGAAAGTTGTTATTTAAACTCGGAGGAGGGCGTTGCAACACAGTTTTGAATACTACTGCAGGTATCATTTTTACTGTTTTGAGACGAGTAATAAACATTTTTGATGAGTGCATAATCGTTTTTTCTCAATAACCGCAAAACATAAGATTCTGTTTTTTTTATGACAAAGATAACTTGAGGATTGAATCTATATAAATTATAGATAGAAACACGATTGGTTTAACTTTTCTCGATAGTTTTTTTTTTAAGTTGGCTCTTCTAAAACACTAATTTCGTTTTTACTCAAAACTATGAATAGCAAAACAGTTCATTTGTATATAATTCGTCAGATAATCATACTAGCTAGATAAATGAAAGAAAGTTTCTTCTTTAGTTTGATGGTTTTCAAGATAATACGGCTTTATCACTTTTTCCGTCTTGTCCGGGTAGACTCAGCCCATACAAAATAACTAAAATTTCAAGCATCACCTTAAGGCACTCCCTGTCGACGATTGTTTTTGTTCGAAACGAAAAAAGAAATACTTCTGGACAAGCCACATCTTCTATTTTATAATGTATAGTATGTGTGAATAAAGATGTACCCATCTTTAATCACTTCGATAAATAATCCTACCGACCACTGCAATGACGACAAACACACGTCGGCGCGTGGTCCGCCTTTGCTTTTCGAATAAATTAATGATAATTATAAATTATGTATAATTACTTATCAAAAATCTATTCTAATAGAAATCTAGATCTACATATTACCTATCTTTAACAATAAATCATAAGTTGATTTTAATAGTAGGTATCAAAATATTTCGATCATAAATTCTAAAACGTATCATTTTGAAATAATATCTTTATCGTGAAAAGTTTCTGCTATTATGTTTTCAGCTTAATAGAAATCTAGGTAGGAACCTGAAGTAATATACTTATAAAAATAGGAGATGCGGCTTGTTCAGAAGTATTTCTTTTTTCGTTTCGAAAAAGAGCAATCGTCGACATACAGCCCCTTAAGGCGTCGTACTAAGGTTTTGTACATAAGGTGACAGGACAAATAACATAGACCTGCACTGATGACACCACTCCAAGTTGCAGTGGTCGTTCATGCCGCAGTCATCACGACTTTCCATCGTGTACTGGCTGGAAAGGTCATCGTGGAACTCCAAATCCGTGTCTACCATGCTACACAGTGTTTTCGGTGAGTCGCATGTCACGGGAATCATATCTGTGTAAATAAAATAAAATTAGTAGGTAATTTAAAAAACCCAAGAACAACTAGAAAATAGCTGATGATCTTTAAAAAGTCGAACAGATTTTCTTTAATCGTAGATATGATAACTCTCGATCAAGTCATCTTTCAAAACAAATAATAGCTAAATCAAACCCGCCATATCCGTTTAGGAGCTACGATGTCACATACAGATACACAGACACACAGACAGACATGTCAAGCTTGTAATATAGCACCTGTTTTTGCGTGGGAGGTTAAAAAAAAGTTAATGCCGCTCATTGTTCAACGACACGAAATCAAAACGTATTCATTCATTTGAATATAATTACATGGATTGTTTTGAAACATTTTGGAATTACGAGTAGTAACAGCTGCGTCTGTTCCTCTTGAACAGGAACTAACCTAGAGTAAGTAATTTAAGTCTTAACTGATAAATGTGCTGATAGAAGTAAATAGGCTTCAATAAAAAGTTTATAAGCAAAAAGGTCGTAGCTCATTAGAGACACCCGGCACCCGACTGCCTTGCCTCGAGTGGTTAGTATTCTTTATATGAACTTCTATGGTCATTATGCTCACTACATCAACCTATTGTATGAAGTAAATGATGCACTCGTAATCTACAATTAAAGCAAAGCCACGAAGTATGAAGTTATGGCAACATAAGCCAAATCTACATATTAGAAATTCTTACCATCACCTTCAAAATTGGTAGTTTTTTGCAGGATCTCCGATGGGCATTCGACATACGACGGAACCGTCACTTGGGGTTGGCATGCTTGTGGCGGCGTTGGCACAGGCGCGCCGTTCGTCCGTGAGGGATATTGGTAGTTCTTACTGTGATCTAGGAGAATACAAATCATCAAGACGCAAAAACTCTTACTTAGGACTGAAAACTAAAAGCGATTATTTTTATTGACAAAGTTTTAAAAATGCGTCGCTTTTTATTTATTAGATCCCTGAAAATGTCCAAGAAAGATATTTAGAGGCATGTTCGAACATTTAAGGATTAAAGTTTTTGAATCGTTTATTTTGCATTTTGCTATTTTTTAAAGTGTCGTGTATTTATAAGACGATTAATTTTACTTGAGCTTAGTAAAACCTGATGGTGTGGAAAATTTAATTAATTTTGCCGAAGCGAATTTCAAAATTAAACATCACTCAAATGAATGTAGCGAATAACTCAGAATAAGGGCTTTGGAGTTATACGCTATTATTTCAGAGGGGTTACGAAATAATTTGTCTTGCTATGCCAATTATTTCACGATAAAATTATCGCTATGAACTGATTCAGATATAATATTTTATTCTACTAGTACTCGTCTAGATAAACAAAAAATTGTACCAGTTTCAGGAGTTTTCTCGCGATCCTCTTCTTTAGGAGTGGAATAATCATCGGATACGCGATTCATCGAGGCAGGTACAATCTGCGCTAGTACCACCGTCGGCTGTTCTTTCAGAGTTTCTGCTGTGTTTTAAAAAAAAAATTATTTGTGGTACTGGGATTAAAAATCCTAAGTTTCAATCTTAGACAATCTATATACCAATTCATTTATTATTTATCTCGTTATAACCAAAATCGGTTACCAAAGAGGTGCTTGGAGATAACAGTCGTGATTCTATTTCTATAAGTCTGAGACGCGATCGCGAGCTTGTCGGATAAAACTCACCCTAATGAAGATCCTCTAGAAGTCTAGATGAATCGAAACATTATCGGTGTCTTTATCGTCAATTTATTTTTTTACGTTAGTTATTTGTTTTTTTTTACTTTTTTGACATTATGCGTACGTACTTACGAAAGTTTTAAAAGTAAAATATTTCTAGAAGATTGAAGTATAATTGTTTATTTTCCTACCTGTGCTTTCATTCGTAAGAGAATCCTGTATTGACATTATGGAGGCACTATCGCAAAGCTGTTGGTTTTCTGTTTTAATCTCTCGCCTCGATACAAAGGAGCATTTCAAATGTTTTGATTTAATATCCATTGGCGTGTGGGTGGGCGGGCTTAGCGAGCGATACCCTGAAAGGAAATATTAATTAAAACTGTCAAATTAAATCAGAGTTCGAAAATTACAAAAAGTTGTTGATTTAGTTTGAATCGATTCAGATTCTGATTAATTTATCGTGAAAATGGGTATTAAGTTGAGATAAATTATAGGTAGAGTTGAAGTTTACCAGCTAGCCAATGTTTAGTTAGACTATTTGACTTTGAATTCTAGTTTATTTACGAGTAGGATACGAAATTGTTTGTTGGATAGCTTTTATATAAAGTAATTATTTGCCCTTGGATTACCTAAGTTTTGTTGCAATCAATTTCAGCCAGTTTCTATATAAAACTGGTAAACTATCGATAGAAACCATCATGTCAAAACAATGGTTATTTTTGCAATCAAGCAATGCCACCATACCGTTCATAGTATCGATTTCATAACAGAAACTCATTGCGTTTGATTGCGCCGAAATCCATGGTACATCTCTAGATGATTGGCTTATTTGCCCAGTCACACACGTTTGAAGTTATTTAAAAATCGTTTTCGATACCACTAGGAACCCTGTCAACGTTATTACATACCAGATTCATTGTCTCTCGTTGGATACTCAATATCGGTCGATAGCCAATCACTGACGTTCTCGTCGGTCGTCCTATATGCGTTTGGCGGTAAGTTAGTATCATCAAATTCCACGTTAGTTACAGCGGTGGTAAGGAATTTGTTTGTAGATGCAACGCCTGCAATTTTTATAGTTATGTAGAGATATTTTTTTATGAAACAAACAAAATAAAAAAACTAGTGATTTTTTTTTCTGTACTATCTGCAGTTAAGAGGTGTACATGTATTTCTATTTTATATGACAGGCATGCTAGTACTACAAACACTAGTAATGTAATGTACAATGATGGTTAATATAGTTTCACTAAACTTTACCCTTCTGCGTCTGAGCGTAGCATATTGTCTACGCCGTAGGCCTACGACGTAGTCTTCTCTAAGTGCATAAAACAACTTTAAATCTAAGTATCTATATAATTCATGTTACGAGTAAACTCACCATTTTCAGCGTTAGCGAATCGCGAGCCAATATTGAAGAAATTGGAAGCCATTGAATTAGCCGGTGTATCTAGCTCTACGAACCAATCTGCTGTATAACAAAATATAAAAATACTTTATCATTTTTTATTTATTCAATAACATTTGTCATGATTATTAGGTACATAATATTGTTTTAAAATATAATTCTAAAGTAATATACTGTAACTAATAAATAAATAAATATTAGTGGACATATTTACACAGCGCCATCTAGCCCCAAACTAAGCAAAGCTTGTATAATTTAATAATAGTAACTGATAGAATACTTATATAGTTTTTTTTTTGTAAATCCATACATATGATAAATACTAACATCCAGACACAGAACAAATATTTATGTTCATCACACAAATATTTGCCCTGGGTGGGGATCGAACCCACAACCTACAGCACTGAAGGCAAAGTTACTACCAACTGAGCTGTGAGGCCGTCAAATTCCTAGTAATTTATTATTTAACTAAGTATTTATTTAATTGTATTTGCCTTACCTATGCGACGTTATATAAGCGTGAAACAGCATTTTTGCTGCACATACTTTAGATGAACTTTTTTTTTATAAAGAGTCGTTTACCAATTAAAAAATATTACACTTATTTTATGGCGAATCGCTTCGCTTATAGATGCTCGAAGCCTAATGCCCTAAAGGTCCGCCTACAGAGAATAGAGTAAGATAAAAGTATTCACCACCCAGCCCGTCGGTATCTAATACATTGTTGCGCGCATAGATCTGTCCAAGAGTGGGGATAGGCCTCGTAGACGCTATGGAGTTGGCCGGAACTCGCTCTTCGGGGCGGAAGTCTGGAAGAAAGATAATAGTTATTGTGGATTTAGTATGGATATTTATCTTCAAGGTTTTATTTATTCAGTAGGAAAACCGACAACAAAATATAATTAATTTAACAAATAGTAAGTAGATTCAGAAAGACAATTACATGTTTTCTTAAATAGAAATGTAGTAGCATTTGTATAACTCATTGTATTATTTCCGCGATGTAATCTATAAATAGATATCTTATTGAATACAATAGATTTCTGGTATGAAACTCTGATTTGAAAAGCCTGACTCGCACTCCACTGATTGTATTATTTCATTATTAGTGTAGCTGCGTTAGCCGAGTGGAAGGTGCCTCGACTTTCAATCCGAATATCGTGGACTTGAATCCCGGCCGTCCAACAGTGGATTTTTTATATTCCAAAGAAGTATGTGCTCATTAACACGTGCTCAAAAAATGGAAATCATCTTGAGGAAACCAGTTATTAGTTAGTAGTAACCAGTTAGTTATATCGGATAAATCTAAAGATACAAATACAGATATCTCAGATCATACCTTGATTGATTAACAACTGAATGCGCTGCACGTTTCTAGTATTTCTAGAATCTCCCAGAAACTGGTATTCTTTCTTTGTAGTACCTTCTTTAGCAATATTCTCTTTGAAAGTTGCCTTGCGTCTCGGTATTAGGCTTGGCTTTAGTTTGTCAGCTGAATATAAAATATAAATTTACTCTATATACATTGTTAACAAGTTAATTTTGTTTTATTTCTCAAAGATGAGAAATAACATGATAACGGAGTCATACCCATACACGTTTTAATAGAATTGTTACTAGCAAAGAGACAAAATTCATAAACAAGCATGCCTCCTTACTAAGAAATATAATAGATAACTACGAGTATCTACCTTTTACGTTTATTTTAGATGGCGTGTTTTGTAGTTTGCTGGGTCCAGCTCTGTTGTCTCCTGAAAAAGTTTTGAATGTCACATATTTTACAACATACATAAATACATCATCTGTGATAATTTCAACTGTCTAGCTATCACGGTTCATGAGATATTGCCTGGTGACAGACAGACGGACAGACAGTCATACGGCAGCGGAGTCTTAGTAATAAGGTACAGTTTTACCCATTGGGTGCGGAACCCTAAAAACTAAAATGTAGGAAGATTGCCTTACCGGAGTCGTCGAGCTTTCCTCCCTGACGGACCATTCCTTTTTTCATAGGCGATTTTGATGGGTTCCGCACTACTCTTGGTACTTTACTGTAATTTTTATATTTGTGTACGGTGCAGCCAATTTTTCCTATAACATTCGAAACATACAACAAAAAGGTAAGTTACAAAAACGAGTAAGTTCAGAGGTTATACACAGATAAAGAAATGTCATCAAAAACATAACTTATAAAAAAAACAAGTCTCGCAACTCACTTCATATAAATGACTCACCATTTATTAACTTATCCTTAGATTTACTGTGAAATGATCTATACTGTTGATTGGCTAATAGTTGACCGGCCATTTGTCCAGTCAAACGCTTAATTGGAGCTTTAATATTTATTTCTCTGGACTCCATAGTTTAGAATTTTTTTGCTGAAAACCAGTTTCGTGGTTGATAAAAGTACATGTAGGTAAGAAAGAAGGTCTAAGTAGAAAACTAAATAAATAAATATTGATGGACATTTCACAATGCATCTAGATCCAAAATAAAAACTTGTATTATACGTAGCAGTTTACTGATAGAATACTTATTTATAAATTTTTTTTGTAAATACAATAGGTAGTTGAAATGCATTATAAGGCAGGCACAAAACAATCTATGTTCATCATACTCGTACAAATTTTTGTTCTGGGTGGGAATCGAAGCCACAACCTAAAGCGCAGAAGTCAGAGCTATGTGGCCAGTCTCATAAATCCTACTAATATTATAAATGCGAAAGTTTGTGAGTGAGTGTTTGTTACTCTTTCACGCAAAAACTACTAAACGGATTAAACTTTACAGTAGGTATATTACTGTAAAGTTTCATTTTAATCCGTATACATCAGAATAACACATTGGCTACTTTTTATCCAGGTACCACCTGAGCGAAGCCGGGGCGAGCAGCTAGTCCTCAATATGAAGAATTCCTGTTCTATGTGTAGAAATCTATTGTTATCCTGTGGTTATACCCACACGAAAACAAACGCAGAATTTTACATATCGAATAAAACTTTTATATATATTTACCTTGTTAATTTATAAATCGTTTTTATGATTGTGAGTGGTAGATTAAATAAACATCATAGTTATGAGCTCTAAACTATATTTTTATTATATTTCCCGATTTAAAAGTTTTACTAAAATTTATCTAAATTATGACAAGACGCGTCAATCATTTTGACTTTTCATAATAGATTTTTAAAAAGAGGTTTGTATTCTTCTGTCATTTATTCTTCTTTCTCGGTATTGTCTTCTGCTGTCTCTTGGACCAGCATTGCTTGCACTGCAGCATTTTGTTCTGCCTGTATTTCTTCCAACTTTTTTACCAGGTCCTCTTGAACACTGTCTACTATTTCTTTTAGATTTTTAGCTGAAAACATGAAAAAAAAAGTTGCATTGCTTATTTCTTGCACATAGTAAAATGATTCGCGACGCTCAATCTACTTGCTGCTCTAACTTTCCAGAGTATTACGAAATAGGCTATTTGATAGTATGAAAAATAAAGTGTTTTTGATAGTAATATACGTAAACTATGCCTTCAAAAAGCGTTATGGAGTAAAATAACTTAAAAATAAACAATAATTTATTAAAAAAACCCATTATAAAATTATCTATTTTTATACGCCAGTCACGTGACACAAAACGGTCAGGATTGTGGTGAACGGTGGTCAAATCGACGATGACGTAACATGCTTGTCAATATGTCTATGCCTGCCTTTAAAAAGTTGACGTTTGTTTACTTGTTTACAAGCATGTGATGTCGCAGAAACTAGTGCGACGCCATTTGCATAGAGAAGAGTTTTTGCGGGTTATTTAAATTATCAATACTTAACAGAATTGAAAATTTATTTATGGGTTCTGCAGTCACTACTGAATAATCAAAATGGTTTTTATAATATTGTCAAATAGCTCATTTTTACGAAATTTCGAAAAATCGTTCGAGAGCGAAATTTCCTATAATCACTAGTAGCGTAAAAAGAAGTCTGTTATAAGCACAACATTGTCTCCGAGACATTTACATGTTGACCGACATGTTGCAGAACAATATCCCGCCAAGTGTATCTGTGGTTTGATAGTCATTGTATAATTTTACCTGTTTTCTGATTGAACTCCTCAGCGATCAGCGATATCTTTCTCAAAGTGCTCACATGTTTGACTAGCTCACTTGCCATATCGTGCTCTTCGCCTGTATTCACTGAGGCGTCATGCATCAACGACTTTCGTCTCTTCTCAATTGCTACTTTTATTACTTCGCTGCTGACGAGAGGCATCTTAGGCATTTTGAATCCCGTCTTTTCTGATGTTGCAGCCACTTCTTGCTGTAAGAGATCTTCTTCTTGATTGATAGGTTCTATTGGTGGTAGATGTGGAACTGCCAGTGTGTCGTTTGGCATAAGCTCTGGCGCTAGTGTTTGCAGAGTCTCCATTTTCATAGGAGATTCTTTCTTCTCCGGAGATTTTTTCGAGAATATTATCGGGAGAGCATTTGTGAGGCTGTCTATTATCGTTTCTGAAACAAGAGCTTTGTATTTTATTAGTTGTGACAAAAATAATTATCAAAGCCTACTAATTCTTAAACGCTATCTAGGTAATAAGCGTGTATCTGATGGTCTTAAAATTTTAATGATATAATTACAATAAAAAAATAAATGAAATGACAAAGGATCACGACTGTAATCCTCAAGTACGGTAGACATCCTCATAGATCTCCAGGCGCTCAGATCCATAAAGATGTCTTAATTATAATAAAACTTAATCCCAGTTTCACAGTTGATTAGGCACAGTTTTGGAATGAATTAGATTAGAAAGATTACCAACTAAGAAGAGATCAGAGTTTTGACAAAGATTCTTTGAGACTTATTTTTAAGAAAAATGTTTTCATGCAGCTTATCAGGGGAATACTTAGGCTTTTAGTAAAAAGTTGAATTAAACTTACGAACGATATTCTTCGGAGATTCCTCCTCTTGCCTTCTTTTTGCAGCCAGTTTTCTTGTTATATCAGCAAGAAACATAGTACAAGTTGGTCCTGGAATTAATCAAACATTATTCAAGGTAGATAAACTTCACACCTGATGTATTGTAAGAAAAATACCTACCACAATCTGGTTTACCGTCACTTTTTCTTTTTTTTGTTGTTTTTGGCTTTGCAGCAGGCTTTTTGTTTTTGGATTTATACTTAGCTGGTTTGTCCATGTCTGTATAAAATAATCTGAAATTAAATTCAAATATGCCCCGTAATTAAAATGTGATGATGACAGGGCTCAGTTTACTATAAAGAGGCTGTTGTTTTATGCACTACCAGCTTCCACCCGCGACTTTGTGACTTTGTGTTAATGTGGTACCAAAAAATGATCAAAATGAGAAAGTTTGTAAGAATGATTGTGCCTCAATCACGCCCAAACGACCATACTTGGATGAAACTTAAAATAAACATGTATATATATACAAGTACATAATACAACATCCTCTTTATGGTAACCACGAGACGAGAGTGTGAATAGACGCTCGTGGCTCGCCACGCGCCTCTCTCCTTTACTATCGCGAGGTGCGGGCCGAGACACGAGACGAAGCACGAGGCGAGGTACGAGGCGAGGGTGTAACTCACTACATAGTATAAAGCAAAGTCGCTTCCCGCTTCCCGCGTCTGTATGTATGTCTGTATGTATGCTTATATCTTTTAAACTACACAACGGATTTTGATGCGGTTTTTTTTAATAGATAGAGTGATTCAGGAGGAAGGTTTATATGTATAATAATATGCTTAATTTATTAGAAAACCACTGATAATATTAAGATTTCTAATATGAAATCGTAAATAAACACATTTTTTAGCGCTTATTTTGCAAACTCTGGCTGAACTCTACGAGATAGATCAAAATAATGTACTAAATATTGTATACCTTAAAAAGGTCTACAAAAAAGTCCGCGATGGTATATGTTTATCTCTTAGGGATAACCCACAATAATCAATTTCTATTCTTTACTTTTTACCGCGACTTTTTTTTTTAATTTTAAATGCTGTTAACGAGTATACAAAGACATTCTGTAATATATTTTGGTATCAGCTTTGCACCCGTGCGAAGCCGGGGCGGGTCGCTAGTCTAGCATAAGTATTAACAAACGAATAAAACCTGCCATCAGACAAATTAACTAATGTCGCAAAACGTTATAGAAAGATTTAATAACGCTCCACCAAAAATAGGCAAGTCATTCTTTTCGCATTCATTCGAAAGGAAAAGTAATGTAAATATTTACATCTCCAACATTTGCAAGTGCCAAGAAACCAATAAAGATCGATTCAAGGCTTTGAATATATAGCTCGCCATTACTTTATGAGATTTCGCAGGAATGTGGTAATATCATTGTTATTCAATGTTATATTTGCAGAGAAATAGAGGAATGACCTGCTTAGCCCAAATAGTGATCAGTATTATCTATCATTATCGCTTTTTCGTTTGTTTTGCTTTTTACTTGGTTATTTTAGATCTTTGTTCATAATATTAAATACCCTGCGAAGGATATTCTGGGAAATGGTGAAGAAACTAGTGAAGTAAATAATTCACACAGATGTCTTTCCTCATTGATAGGTACAAATTAATATCTAATTATTAGAATCGCACATACTTATTTTTCGGGAAGTCCCGAGTAAACGGGACTTCCGTTATAACAAAGCTTTAAAACAAATTATTTTCATTTATCGCACTAGGAATTTTACAAATTCAATTGACTTCTGTCACTACATTTTTATCTATTGAGTTTTTGAAAATATTGTCCATTATTGTCTATGCCTCATTGCTTTAAGGCAGAGACAAACTGAGGCTACGTATGCAACGTATGAAATGCATTATGACATCAAGACTCTTGAATCGTTATAAAAAGTTATGTATCTTTATTATGGCTTTTTGTCTATGGTGTGCGGCGCATAGCCTCGTAGAGCCACTGAAAAGTGCATTGTCGCTATTTGACAGGATACAAAAACAACACCTAGGTACTAAAAAGAAAATACCTAACAGTGATGAAAGCTGTGCAACTCAAGCAGCAACTCTGGAATAAACTCGAAACTTTCTCATTTATCAAGTTCTGCAAGTTAGAGCTACAAAGTTGGTGAATGTAGCTCTACCTCATATTTTTATGTAGAATCTTGCTCTATTTTGTTTGGATTTGTAATAATACATAGTTAAAACCATAAATTGTTAATAAATAATTTATTGAATTTGTAATTGATATCGTCGATATTGTTGTCATCCAGATTGTGCGTCTGAAACAAATTAGAATTTGTTAAATTGTGAATTTAATAAGCGACTGATTAATGATGGTGAGATTAATATTCTGTCTGAAATTATTAATATTCTGTTCCTACCCCTACGTTTTTATACAGTCTTATTAATCCAACCTATGGTTCTGAGTTGTTGAGTGTATTGCATGCATAGCCCACATCGCACTTAAAAAAAAAACACAAGAACGGTCGTCATCCACGCATTCAGATCCTTGAAGATATTATATTTGGTACATGCCCTCATTTTGCAGTAGTTAAAATTCCATTAGTAACAAATAATTGGCTTTATTAGGAATCATATTAAAGTAAAAATCATAAACTAAATAAACAAAAACCCATAAAAATATTCACCAACCTACATAATATATGATTTCTGTTCATTCAGGTCCAGTGACTGGTTTCTGAAAATAACAACATTTGTAAATACTCAATGAAGGGTATTATAATTGGATTGGAATCAAATTCATTCGTGTGAATATTTCTGCATCAATGAACTTTGTACAAAGGTCTAAGTGCTTAAACACGTTGACTCGCGGGCGCGGTGGCGGGCGCGGTCACGAAATATCAAACATATGACGTGATTTCCAAGTGTTCACGTTCAAAACGCACGTGCGGTCTAAGTAGCGAGCTAACTAGCTCATATGTTTGATATTTCGTGACCGCGCCCGCCACCGCGCCCGCGAGTCAACGTGAATAAGCACTAAGACTTAAACATCGTGGTGATCGCACCCTTCTGTAATGCGTACCATCATTTTGCACCTCCTTAGATAAAGTCGGTTAAGTCGTGTTTACTATGGGTTGATATCGAATATGCGCATACACGCGGTACTGTAGGCATTTTACTACACGGTTTGGTGCCTATCATTATTTACCGATGATCATTTTCGTTAATGGTAGGTAAAACATCTGTAAGATGAAACTTGCAATATTCTATTGATAGTTGTTCAAAAGAAATTGGATAGTTGAAGCTAATCACGATGATGAAGTTCCGTTTGTAACATAATGAGGCTTTAGTGTAGTTTGACCCCTAATTACTTATCATTTTCCTGCCCTTATCCCACTTGAGTGGGGTCGCTACAACATGTGTATGTGTACTTTTTCCATTTCCCTCTATTAGCCGTCACCCCATCACTCACTCCTTTCTTATCCATATCATCTTTCACACAGTCCATCCATCTTTTCTTCGGCCTACCTCTACGTCTACATTCATCCACATTCATGCCCATACCACGCTAACCTCCTCATCTTTTCCGTCACAGGTGCTACTTTCAAACTTCCTCTGATATACTCATTCCTTATCTTATCCATTCTCATACCCCTAAAAACTCAATGTGCTGAAAATAAAATTGTATATACTAATCCCGAAGGTCAAGCCATTTTATAAGGTTATCAAAGGATCTAACAAGATTTATTTTTCCCCGCTACTCCATAACGAAATATCCAATTTATGAAATAAATAAAATCCATAGCGCCGCTGAATGAGAAAGTGATAAGCAAAACTTGAATGAGATTTGCTCGAAGCCCTCCTTCCATGTTTAATTCTATTTATGCATGACGCTTCAACGACTGAAAAACGACAGCCAAATAAACGATCAATCTGTATTGCCTGGTTCCTATGTCGACTGGTATCTAATAATACTAATATTATAAAGGGGAAAGATTTGATTGTTTGTATCGAATAGGCTCCGAAACTACTGAACTCATTTGAAAAATTATTTTACCATTCGAATCCTACTTTATCCCTGATGCACATAGGCTATAGAATATTTTCAAAAACGTTAGGAATCCGTATGAAAACTTCGATAACGTAAACGTTTGCTGCGGAAATTATTGACAATAGAGCAAAGTGATGAACTACAGTTATATAGAAAACATCAATATCTACAAAATATGATACGCGATATCATATGATGAGCAAAGCCAAAGCAATCCGCCCCGGATTGCTAGTTTGTAATAATATATTATAACGAAGACGTACTCATATTTTGCGTTTCATAAGGTTATTTTTGCAGCAACGATATGTGATTTTTGCGGTACACAAATATCACTTGTGACCTACGCTAGATTATATTTGCTACCATCCGTATCTAATACGAAACGTATTTGATTATTAGAATCTGGTTATAAGACATCGGTTACACGCTGATTTTGCTGACTTCAGAATTAGCGTGTAACACGCGGACTGATGGACTGATGGTCTGAACTGATGAAAATTTAAAACCGTTTCCATTTTACATCAATCAAAACTCGAATCGAATGATAGATTGAACTGACGACGGAATTAGCGTGTGACCGATGTCTAAACGCTTACTGTAATGGCCGAAGGTTGCTTCTGAGCCTCTGAAGTTTGGCCTTGACTTGACACATTCTCTTGTACCTTAGAATCCAATACTTTAGGATCCTGTCCATGCTCTGAGTGTGCTTGCACCAGCGCCGCTATTGCCACGGGATTGGAGATCTGACTTTCTATAAAAAAATCGGACCAGTTAGCAAATTTGTAAGGATTCTTGAGCATTTGCAAGAACATGCAAACATTTATCCCGTCGAGGGGATTAGACCTCGAAGAATCTTTTGTTGCACCTCAATCACACACACCTTGCATTGCACACAACCTTCTGCTATTTGCGCTGTGTGTTGTGGGTTCGATTCCAACTCAGGAAAAAAAATCTGTGAATAACATGGATGTGTGTTTAGATGTACTTTAGTGTCTGGGTGTTATCATCACTACATAGTATAAAGCAAAGTCGCATTCCGCTTCCCGCGTATGTATGTTTGCTTATATCTTTAAAACTACACAACGGATTTTGATGCGGTTTTTTTTTTAATATATAGAGTGATTCAGGAGGAAGGTTTATATGTATAATACATGCATAATATAGTAGAGAAACACTGATAATTTTAGAGTTACGCACAGCGAAGCGGGCACGGGTCAGCTAGTATTAAATTACAATATTTTTTTATATATTTATTATATTGCACTTGTCCACCACGCCAAGCGAAGTAGTTGTTGGACGTCGAGCTCGAAGAAGTATCAAGTACCTGGTAGTGCATGGTAGCTCTCGTGAGCATCGTAGAACTCTTCTCGCGGCTGTTCCTCGACCGGCGCTGGTGCCACTGAGTTAGCTGTAGATCCACTCGATACACTGACTTGGCTCCTATAAAATAATAGTTTTTTAAAGCCGGCTTTCTAACGGTTTTCACTAAAATTAGGCCATTGCTCATTCTATTCGATTTATAAGATGCCATGTTTACTTATGCCTAAATATACGGGTTTGGAGATTATAACTGTATTTTTTTTCTTTGGTAAAAAAAAAGTTTGTCTTCATGCCTAATAAATGATAGCCGTAAACTAGGAACTGCTTTTTTTCTTGTCTCTCGTTTCGTGTGTTATATCTTGCATACAAATTGGTATACTTTATAATATAATGCCTAGCAAGATTATGACGTGACTAAGCTATACAAACTTACTTCAACACTTACCTATTCCTCTTTTTCTTTTTGGTCTTCTTAACTTTTTTCACGTGTTCAGGGCTTGGGTTTTCTTTGGTTATTTCGTGCAGCTCCAGGATGAAGGGTTGGATTTCGTAAGGGTTGGATGATGAAGAAGAATCGCTTTCAGTCGACGGATCGAAGATTTCATCTGCTGCAAACCCATTTATGTTTCAGCGTTTTATTGATCCGTAAGTTATACAAAAGGTCTACCTAGTTGCGACTAGAACTACGAGTAAAAGTAGGTACCCAAAAATAAGTGTATACAGAAACCAATATAGCCGTGTTGGCCGAGTGGGAAGGTCTTTCAATCTGAAGGTCGTGGGTTCAAATCCCGGCGTGCATCAATGGATTTTTCTGTTCGAAAAGTTTATATGCGCATCAAAAACACGTGTTTATAACGGTGAAGGAAAACATCGTGAGGAAACCAGTTAGTATTCTTATAAGCGGCGATGGGCTCACGTATGGAATGCTAACTACTGCAAAATGTGGGCATGTGCCAAATATAATGTTTGGACGTGCCTCAGACTACCCCCACTGGACATCTTCAAAGGATCTAAGCGTCTGGAGATCTGAGAGGATGTCTACCATACTTGGGGATTACATTCGTGATCCTATTTATTTTATTTTTTTTAGAAACCAATACGACTGATTTATTACAGTACTTAAGTTAAATATAAATATAAAACCACAAAGTATTATTATGTACATCGAAATAAATTGAAAGGGAATATAATATTACAATTCAAATTTAATCAAGTTGTAGCTATTGAGCTGAAAATATCCTAAGCTATTTCTTAGGTAGATAATACAAATTGTTCAATTTTTCATTAAAATGAAGATACCTACAGAACATTAGTATGCAGTTTAATGATGTAGAAACCTACCGATTTGATGGCGTTTAACTCCAAATGGAGTGAATATTTTCGACTCACCAAAGTTTTGCTTGTCCATTTCAGTAATTTATGACTTTGCTTAGATTTGAAAAATGAGATTTTTCGTTACAAACTTTGATGAATGTGTATTTTCACTGAGGTTTTCATGATTTGTGGGTTGTTTGGACTTTGGGGGAAATGAATTAATGTATTTTCATTTTTGAAACGTTTTCGAAGCGGTGATTTTGCAAGATCTCTGATTGAAGTTTGACAGTTGAAGTCGATATTCGAATTTTTAGAAATAAGCCTAATACTAGTACATATGTCATGTCCTAACGTATAACGTATTTATAAATCTTTCAAAGAGGTTGATAAATATATTAAAACATTTATGAAATTCTTACCTACATACTTGCACTGTTACTTCTTGTTTACCCTTGAAACCGAATTTATTGATTTAGGTATTAGTAGTTTAGTAAATATTTGCAGACGACGCAATTATTTATTTCGCCGCGGAGATCGATCGTGCACCTCTAAGGCTGGGAATAGACGTCCGATTTTTTCATCCGATACTCCGACCCGATTATCGGAAGGCACTCGCGCCATACATTTTGTTTGAACACCAATACACTTCCGATCCGATAGTCGGATCAGACGTCCGAGTCGGAACAGAACAGCGCCAAGGCGTTTTCATTGGCTCGAGAACGACTGAGTTCAGAAAAAGTCTGACGCAAGAACCGGATGTGTATTGAGTGAATACGATCCGATATTCCGATCAGACAATCGGAAACAAAACCGGACGCCTATTCCCACTCGCCGGCCACTAAGGTGATATAATTTCTAATCATTGACAGTGGCCTAAATAATAGTAAAAGAGCGCAAATGTAAGCCTGGGACCCATTCAGTGGCCACTGGTTTTTATACCGACCGTAATATAACCCAAAACCCAGCCTATCTTTGGTTTATTATGTGATTGACAGTGACTCCTGAGGTATCCCAGAGTAATGTATTGTGGAGTAACGCGAGTTACATCACGGTGAAAATAGCTATCATATATGACACAGAAAAACCAGTGTTCGATTTTTGCACATGTTTATTATAGCTAAGAGAAGTTTAAGATTTTGTGGTAGGTAGATACTAAATTATTGTTATTCTATGCATTTATTCGTAAGTGCAAGCGTTTATGAATGTTCTTAAAGCTAGTATACATATAATATACATTATTTGACTTTACTGTTACTGCTCAAAACGGTGAAGGAAAACATCGTGAGGAAACCAGTTAGTATTCTTATAAGCGGCGATGGGCCTGCAACCTGTCACGTATGGAATGCTAACTACTGCAAAATGTGGGCATGTGCCAAATATAATGTTTGGACGTGCCTCTGACTACCCCACTAGACATCTTCAAAGGATCTAAGCGCCTGGAGATCTGAGAGGATGTCTATGTCTACCGTGCTTGGGGATTACAGTCGTGACCCTATTTTTTTTTATTACTGTATCTACTAAAAAAGTTCGTAGAAAAATTACAAAAGCACAAATCAAAATAAATGGCAGGAGAATAATACAAATACCAATATCCATTGTTATTTATTATCAATGTAAACGATGAAAACTGTAATAAAAACCTAATACTTTCAAAACAAATTGGTCAGTCAAGTGTACGCATCGAAATCCACTATGATTTAGTGTAAAACATTTCCATACCAGCTATATGAAAATTTTCATAAAACACTATCAAACAGCTAGTTATTGTTTACAATGTTATAAAATCTTATTTCTGTTTCAAAAGTTTTGCAGAAAATGCTATTACTTATTTTTATCCCGCTATTTTTCCTACGACTGATTTATGCCTTATGCTTACTTCGCATAGCTTGTAAAAACTGTCTACAAAGTGCTATGTTTGACTAGGGAGAATAGGATGACTAAAAATATTTAGAATATATTATTTTTTTCATATAAATTCGTCAGATAAAGTAGATCTATGTACGAAAGACTTGCTTCAGATCACTTTTCAAGTTAACATTTTATTAAATAAAAATAAATAGGATCACGACTGTAATCCCCAAGTACGGTAGACATTCTCTCAGATATCCAGACGCTTAGATACTTTGAAGATGTGAGGGTAGTCAGAGGCACGTCCAAACATTATATTTGGCACATGCCCACATTTTGCAGTAGTTTTGCAGAGCATTCCATACGTGACAGGTTGCAAGCCCATCGCCGCTTATAAATTAAACATTTTATTATCATTTTTATAATTGGTTCACCCTTACCTACACACAAAACGGAATACACCCACCAAATTTCAAGTTTCTAGGACCAGTGTCTTAGGCAGTGCGTTGGTAGATCAATCAGTCAGTCAGTAATGCAATAGTTTTATATATTTGTAGAATAATATAAAACAAACCTTTGATTTTCAGCAAACATAGTCACCCTCACAACTGTCTTAAACACATTTGAATAGAAACTGCAGCTCAATAACGAGTTGTCTCGCCATGTCGTGAAACTACACCGGTTCCAGGACTCGTTGGCTATCGGGTGGTACGTTAAAACCGGAATTTTGTAAGATACGGCTACCATCATAAGACAATCTTAAACGCAGATAACGTCGGCTATTTATTTGGTCTATAAACTTGCATACTAAAGTCGTGGTCAGATGTGCATTCTGAGCATCCACAAAAGCACGTAACCATTCAACGTTCGTACGCTACGCTCTATTGTATCATAACAAAACATAATCGCATAGTTGTAAAACTTAGACTTGCTGCTCTTACCGTCCATACAAAAATACTAATACTTTTAAAATGTACTCGTATTGTGCACAGGACCACTTGATTGCACGGTAAAATATTATAGACTGGCTGACCCGTGCCCGCTTCGCTGGGGTACAGATAGTTTCACATCTGGTATTCCAATCTTCAAAATAAATTATAGCCTATAAGTTTCATATAAATCCGTCTAGTAGTTTTTGCGTGAAAGCCGGACAACAGACAGACAGACAGACAGACAGACAAAAATTTCAAAATGTATTTTTTTAACTTGTGTTACTTGTTTAAAGGCCCCTAGGAGTATTTTTTTTAGTTTTTATTTAATGTACAGAATTGTACTCTTCTACAGATTTATTATTATGTATAGATAGATATGTATAGATATATAGATATAGATCAGCTGGTTAGTACTTTAGGAAGCGGTGATCTTGAACATCTATCGAGTTTCGTGCGTGTACTCGAAGATCCGTGCAAAACTCGCACGTCCTCTTAAAAAGCTAACTACTTAGTATTAGGGAAACTGATAAAAGATGTTAGCCACTTCTTGGGATACTCCTTTGACGTTTCTTTGGGGACAAAAATTGCAATATTCACAGACAGTAATGTATGTAAAGTAATATCTATGTGTTTCTTTTTTCCTTTTTGATACGTAAGAGTAGATTCTTGATAAGAATAAAGATGTGTCCGTGATGAGTCAGACTGTTTTGTAGGAACATAATTTTCAATCTGATATCTGAGTCATTATTGGATAATCAATAATGTTAAATATCTATTTTACTGTAATCACGTCAAGTCTCTAAACTTTTACCTTATACAATATCTAGACAAACAATCTTTAGCTTCCTCAGCAGTTTTCACAGCTATCGCAACAATTACGTCTGCTGTCCCCACCTTAAAAAATAATTAGTACCTAGAGTATAGATACTTTTTAACTGTACTAGAAGTAGGTACAAGAGCACGTTATATTCCCTAAAAAGCATTTTTAAACAGTGAATATCCTTACACTCTCAATAAAATGTAATGAGGAAATAACATAAAATACACATGAATATAGATGTAGATACGGGATGCGTTGAATATTCAAGGGATGTGGTAAAGACTTGGCACAGTTTATTGAAAATATTTTGAAAAAAAATTACAGAAAATAAGCTTTGGCTTCCTACAAAAAATGCTCCAACACAGACCATTACCTTGCACCATTCATTGCCATTCGACATCATAAATTGCTACGGGCCATAAAGGCTCCTGTCGTCACGGCGCGATGCCGTATTTTAGAAACAAAGTAATTCACTAAGAATGAGTCAAAAAGGCACAGTGCATATTATTAAACTAGCTGACCCGTGCCCGCTTCGCTGGGCGACAGACATTTCTAAATGTAATTATTTTGAACAGGTATGGCTATGGTATGGCTTAAATTTAAGATAGGTATCCGCGGATATACTCAAGTGGTCCCGCTGCCGGCCCCGTGAGTATAGTAATTGGTAGCCACGATTTTAGTATCCTGCAACTTTTATATCAGTACTTATGACTTACCCTACCCAACCCGCTGCAGAGTATGCACAAATATAAATAACTAGCGACCCGCCCCGGCTTCGCACGGGTAGCATGTTATTATACATATAAACCTTCCTCCTGAATCACTCTATCTATTAAAAAAAACCGCATCAAAATCCGTTGTGTAGTTTTAAAGATATAAGCAAACATACATACAGACATACAGACGCGGGAAGCGGAAAGCGACTTTGCTTTATACTATGTAGTGATGTTTGCGCCTATTAGGTATTATATAGGTAGGTAGTAGTTAGGTAGGTACACATGTGCTGCTATCTGTTGAGTTTTTTATGAATTAATGTATAATTCGTAATTCTTTTTTAGGGTTCCGTACCCAAAGGGTAAAAACGGGACCCTATTACTAAGACTTCGCTGTCCGTCTGTCCGTCTGGTAGTCACAGAGCTGTATCTCATGAACTGTGATAGCTAGACAGCTGAAATTTTCATAAATGATGTATTTCTGTTGCCGCTATAACAACAAATACTAAAAACAGAATAAAATAAATATTTAAGTGGGGCTCCCATACAACAAACGTGTTTTTTGCCGTTTTTTATAGATAATGGTACGGAACCCTTCGTGCGCGAGTCCGACTCGCACTTGGCCTCACAGCTCAGTTGGTAGTAACTCTGCCTTCAGCGCTGTAGGTTGTGGGTTCGATCCCCACCCAGAGCAAATATTTGTGTGATGAACATAGATGTTTGCTCTGTGTCTGGGTGTATGTTAGTATGTATCATATGTATGTATTTACAAAAAAAAAGTATATAATGTATTCTATCAGTTATCTGGTTCCCATAGTACAAGCTTTGCTTAGTTTGGGGCTAGATGGCGATGTGTAAAATGTCCACCAATAATTATTTATTTATTTTATTTATTTATTTTATTCCTTTACTTTCGATTGTCGACAGCATGTGGACCAACTTTGCCTAAAGCAGTATATTAATATCTCTTATAGATTACCCAAACCCAGACCGCTATAGTTCCACATCTGGTATTCCGATCTTCCAAAATTATAGTCTATAAGTTGCTTAGGACTAATAGCTATATAACAAAAAAAGTTTCATCAAAATCCGTTCAGTAGTTTTTGCGTGAAAGCCTGACAACAGACAGACAGACAGACAGACAGACAGACAGACAGACAGACAAAAATTTCAAAATGTTTTTTTTTTGGCTTGTGTTACTTGTATGAAGACCCCTAGGAGTATTTTTTTTCGTTTTTATTCAATGTACAGAATTGAACTCTTCAACAGCTTTATTATATATGTATAGATTTTTCATTCAGCACAGGTCCAGTCGTCTTCGACTCGGTACAGAGCAATTGTTTTATTTTTATTTTCGGTTCACTTCAAACTTTATCTCGGTACAAAAAAACTATTTGAAATTTATTTTTACGTTTTATTGAACGAAACAAACAAGGGCTTTGTCATTGAGCGACCGCATCTATTTGTATTGTACTAAACAAACTTGCTTTTATTGAATAATAGACAGTCCTTTCGTTTCAGTCCCAAAATACGTGCGAATTGGCTTCACAAAGAGCATTCACAACAAAGCGCAATGAAGTTAATTTTAATTAAATAGAATCAATATAAAGGAGAAGGTGATTATTGCGATGCTTTGGTACAGTCCACATTTTGAAAGCTGGTTCACTAGAGTATAAAAAAGACGCTTTATAACCAAAATAAAAGTCGCATTCAAGAAATAAAGCAATGATAATAATGTAGAGGCGTTGGTATTGTCAGTTAAATTAAATCAAACCGAAAACTAAATATACTTTTCTTAAAAAAACTTGACCAAACAATGAATGAAATTAAACTAAACTAAATTAAATTGACAACTCTGAATGATCCAAGTGATTTCAATGGAATAAACGCTTTTTTAATATGAATTTTTTGTTTTTTATGTTATACATTTTGAATGTCTGTCTAAAGCCGCCTGCACTGAAGGGCATCAGTTATAACGTTCGTATCCCACAGTTGCTAAATACAAATAAAAAACTTTCTGAAATAAGGCGCAGTGAGTTAGATGTTTTTAGCATTAGCTGGTCTCCTGACCCGATTTCTAACGGGCCACGAATGCGATACAATGAACTATGGGGGAGTTTCCATTTGGAAAGGCGAGGGATTTGGCGATTTAGTGAAATTCCGAAATCGATGACGTTCTAATTTGTTGTTCGTTTCAAGGAGAGTTTTGAAGTGGAGAAAATTAGTTGGTTGAGGGTTGAAAGGTATAGGAAGGTCACTTATTCTGGGAAAATTATGTGCTTGTCAAAAACGCTGAAGTAATATATTGATTCTCGTGACGATTATACGAGTAAATTGCAGAAAGAATGAATGAATGAATTAATGAATTAATTAATGAATGAATGAAAATGCTTTATTGTACACTATTAAAACAAAATAATAAAGATATAAACTTAAACTACAAGAAACACTGTACAATGGGCTGTCTTATCGCTCAAAAGCGATCTCTTCCAGACAACCTTAGGATGGAATGAATATAACGAAGACTTCTATATGTTATGCATTCACCTTCGCCTATAACGAAACATTATTTCTCAGGTCACAATCATCTGTGAGTAATGCTAGATAGAATATGGCCGGCGATGGGATAAGTGTTTGAACTTCGACAGAAGCATTTGAGGAACTATTCGTACCTAATGGATAATCTCTATTAAGTATTTCATCGTTCCTGGTTTATTTATAATTAGTTCAGCCTATAGCCATATTGACTGAGAACCTTGTACCTTGACTTTCAATTCTGATCGTGCATTAATAGATTTTTATATAAAACATGCGTGCTCAAATCAATAAAGAAAAACATCGTAAAGAAACCAGTTAGGAAGTATTCTTATAAGCGGCGATGGGCTTAACCTATCACGTATGGAATGCTAACTATACAAAATGTGGACATGAGCCAAATGTAATATTTGGATGTGCTTCTGACTTTCCCTCTAAGATATCTTCAAGGATTGACGTACTTGAGTAGTACTTTTAATAATTATTCTTGTTTGAGCCTTCACCTTGTTCGATTGGCATCACACTGGAGCTCTACATAGCTTTAAGAAAAGGATCATTAAAAAAAGGTAGACCCCAAGCCGTGTTTGTTGCCTGATTCTTCTAGGCTTGGTCGCGTGGAATCGGCGTAGCTTCACCTAGTTCCTAAGACGTTTCAAAGTGATCCTTGTGATTTTATTGAAATAAATGATTTTTGAATTTTGATTTTTTTTTGGATCCGAGTGCTTGGATATCTGAAAAGTTATAAGCCGATTAATATTTTACAAATGTGTGCGTTTTAGAGTTAGGTAGGTAAATATGCATCCCTTTGCCTCAACTCCAGTGCTTTCAGTGAGGTCGTTAGAAAAGATTGCCGCTACGGTTAGTTTCCCGCCAAATGTTCCATCGCGGACGTTTGGAGGAAGTGGAAAAGAGCCAGAAAGTTAGATGTCTTTAAAAGTACTTTTTCTAAAGTTTCAACGTAATTTTAGGCAAGGGACACCGTTTCGCACTCTGTACGATACATTAAACTTGGAACTGGTGGGTATTGTCCTTTATTTTATTGTTTTCATTATTATACTGCGTCCCGTGATTTATCTGTAAAAACTACTTTGTGAACTGAACATTTACTTATTTCATAATAAAAAAAAAAATAGGTTCACGACTGTAATCCGATAGACATCCACTCAGATCTCCAAGCGTTTAGATCCTGTGAAGATGTCTAGAGGGGGTTAGTCAGAGGCACGTCCAAACATTATATTTGGCACATGCTCACATTTTTCAGTAGTTAGCATTCCATACGTGATAGGTTGCAAGCCCATCGCCGCTTATAAGAATACTAACTGGTTTCCTCACGATGTTTTCCTTCACCGTTTCGAGCACGTGTTTTTGATGCACGCCGGGATTCGAACCCACGACCTTAGAAATTTAAGTCGAGGTACCTCGACTCGGCCAACACAGCATAGCATATTCTACATAAATCAAAGTTTTTCTTATTCTAAGCGTATAGATAAAATATGATAATAAATCAAAGGAGATGTTATAAATCAATGGTTGTTACTTTGATAAAGTAGCAGAGGGTTTGAATTATGGCGTAAGATTATGCTGACCTTTCATTGACACGTCAACCTCTGAGGAAAACATGCTAGTTAGCTGTAACCAGACACAATTATTTACATAGCTATGTATATTGCAATTATTTTTTTATCCGTGTTGGCTGAGTGGGAAGTACCTCGACTTTCAATTCGAAGATGGGTTCGATACCTTCACCCTTCGAGCCTTCACCTTGTTCGATCGGCACCACACTGGAGCTCTACATAGCATTAAGGAAAGGATCATTGAAGGAAAACATTGAGAAGTAACCGGCGGTTTAGTCAGCTTCACACGTATTTCTTTAATGCTATTTATTTCCTAGTGATTAGGCTAAGAAGCTGTGAGAATAGTTTAGATGGGGCAAGCATACTACATAAAAAATCCCAGGCATTACAGCTAGCGTCCTCTAGATGAGTAAAAAGGTTCCATCTGACAGAATTTCTAAGGTTACGGTGCAAGTCACCAATACTTTGTAAACCCAAGTGCACCATTATTCCATAAAGGTTTGGCATGGTAGGTTGGTCTTTTATTGCAACGTTACGATTTCAGTTCCAAAATCAACCGGCTGGCAGACTAACAGAGAGTACGGTATACATACTTGCGCTGGGGCAAACCGTGGTGTTTTACTAAAAAGAATTCGATACTGATGTGTCGGTACTGCATCAATATCGAAATATTTAAGCATCTAGAACTTATCGATATAACGTTATACCGTTTTATAAAGTTTTGGTTATTCAGTCTCTAATATAAAATAGCATTCAATAGAGATGTGAAAAGACCGTATTATTATTAATTAGAGGGGATAACATGGAACTTAAAGAGTAAGATCGGCGAAATTGGCACTGCTCCGATTTCATGATTGTTTAGGCGACGGTAATTACAGATGGTACGTATAATTGGATCGCTCGAGAAGCTCTTTGTTCCAAGAATCTATAAACAATAGTATGGTAATGTCTATCTAGTTTAATAACAATGGCCTACATAGTCATGTTATGTATTATGTTCTCTAATTTATATAATACAATTTGTAGTAATTCCCTAGACGAGCTCCTTCACAAGGGGTAGTAAATAAGTTTGTGGTTGTGAGTTCGATCCCTACACGGGATAAACATTTGTGTGATGAACATAGATGTTTGTTCTGTGTATGTATAATAAATAAGTATGTACTCGTATTTACAACAAACAAAAACGTATATAGGTAAGTGTTTTATCAGTTATCTGGTTCATATAGCACAAGCTTTGCTTAGTTTGGGGCTAGATGGCGCTGTGTGAAATGTCCACCAATATTTATTTATTTAAAAAATATTGATGTGTAAACGATAGTTAGATATATTTAGTATAGAGTAATAATAGGTACCTAGTATTCATAATTATAATAATAGTAAGAAATACTCACAAGTAATCCGGTATCTATACTATACTAGCTGACCCGTGCCCGCTTCGCTGTACGTAAGACATTTCTAATACCATCGTTGACTTTTTTGTAGACGTTTTTAAGGTGTACAATACTGTAGTACATTATTTTGATATATCTCGTGGGGTTCAGCCAGCATTTGCAATGTAAGCGCAATAAAATGTGTTTATTTACGACATCACATTAGAAACCTCTAAAATTATCAGTGTTTCTCTACTATATTATGCATGTATTATACATATAAACCTTCCTCTTGAATCACTCTATTTAATAAAAAAAACCGCATCAAAATCCGTTGTGTAGTTTTAAAGATATAAGCAAACATACATACAGACATACAGACGCGGGAAGCGGAAAGCGACTTTGCTTTATACTATGTAGTGAAGTGATATGTTTTATATAGAATGTCATCATCACGGAGGACGCTACGATGAAGCATGCTCAGCTATAGTGTTTAACCCCCACCCGCCTGTAAAAAGCTTGATCTAGGACTCGAATCCGAAAAGAGAACCTATTTTATTTGTTACTTCGAATTTATATTTCTTTTTGTCGCAAATGTTCGTCATTTCATTGTCAATGTAATAAAATAGAGAGATAGCTAAAGTAACGGCTCAGGTTTATTTCGGGTCATTCGCCTGCAACGCTGCCTTGTCTTGATTCAAAGGATTTAAATTACAATTCGATTTTGGTTAAAGTTTTCTCTTCATCCAAGTGTCTATAAAGTGTATATGTATATGAGCGCAAAAAAGGCAAGATTTTTTTTATTTTTTTTTGTGTAGGAAGATTTTCCACATCGAGGAAACCAATATTGGTGATGAACCAGGATTGCAATGTAGGTTTCAATAATAGAATGGAATGGGCATGTGCCAAATCAATTACAGCGAAGTAAAACATGAAGTTCCGAAGCCGTGTTGGCCGAGTGAGAGGTACTTCGACTTTCAATCTGAAGGTCGAATCCGGGCGTGCATCTATAGATTTTTCTGTTCGAAAAGTTTATATGCGCATCAATAAAACACGTGCTCAGCCCAGTGAAGGAAAATATCGTGAGGAAACCAGTTAGTATTCTTATAAGCGGCAATGAGCTTGCAACCTGTCCTTGCAACCTGGAATGCTACTGCGAAATGTGGGCATGTGCCAAATATAATGTTTGGACGTGCCTCTGACTACCATACATCTTCAAAGGATCTAAGCATCTGGAGATCTGAGAGGAAGTCTACCATACTTGGGGATTACAGTCATGATCCTTTTTTTTTACAACGTAATTTATTTAAAATGATATGAGCACCAGATTTGTGCAAAAAAATCCACTTATCCCCATTGACGGGGACAGTCAAAGGGCATTTCTGGAATAACCCATCTCATAATACTTGGACGTGCCCATTAGACATCTTCAAGGATTTGAGAGGATGTCTATCATGCTTTGAAATTACGGTAGCGAGTTTATTTTCATCTTTTAGTTGAAAATTTAAAATTCAGATTTAATTTCCGGTGGAATAATATACCTTCCTGAGCTGAAAAAAGCTTTTGAATGTTGCTGTTGACAAGAGTAACAAGTCCTATGAAAAGATTATGAGGGCCACGTAGAGGAACTCTTTTAAGCAACTTTTTTGAAAAAAAAAAGATTTATCAAAATCGGACTACTCTGTAAAAAGTAATGCGGGACCATAAAAAAAATAAAAAAAGTATTCGCGTCGAATTGAGAATCTCCTCCGTTTTTCGTCGGTTAAAAAAGACAACAATGATCTTAAAGATTTCAATAGTCTTCGCTATCGAGTAGGTAGAGAATGAACCCAAGATCCCATTTAAATTTCAGAGAAAAACAGAGATGGAAAAACTTCCAGTAAAAAATAATTGAGTATAATAGAACTTATTTATATCAGTTTATGCCTTTTAAAACATAAGTTTTAGACAAAAAGGCAAAAACTATGAATGCATTACATACTATTTAAATACTTTAATCATGCATTATAAATATTTTTCTAAAAAATCTAAATAAAAATGAATTAGTCAAATTTTATTCCCAAGTATGATATACATCATCTAAGATCATCAGGAGCTGATTATCTTAAATATGTCAAGAAGCATCACCTTTGAAGTGTTTAAAAAATATTACTTAAAATGTTTCTAAATTACGTTTTCCTTGACGTGCCAATCTTCAAGTGAAAGCGCTTTAAAAATCAAGCAAAATTAATTGCTGTAAACGTTAACAGCTACATAGGGTGTAATAAAACTACTCCCGATAACTGAAATTGTATATTAAACCATTATCATTTTCTTCTCCTTTTCCCACTTAATGTGGGACAAACATATCGATTAATTATCATAGAAAAAAGTGGTATAACAACATGTGTTATGTTGTCACACCCTGATTCGTGACGCGAAGAGTCACTACCGTGTCTACTAGACCCAGTTTAAAGTAGCAATCGCAAAAGAGGTCTGATAGACCCTGAGCGACTTCTTAGGTGTTAATTGATTTAGTGACATTTTCTTTTCTTTTGCGCCTTTATGCCTTGTAGTAATTGTTTTCATAGAATTGCTGAAAAATCATTTATCCTATTGTTATTAAATGTGAAAGTTTGTAAGGATGTTAACTTTGTATGTTTGATAATCAATCAGGTCTAAACGACAAAACAAATTAATATGAAATTAGCTGTAGATGTAGATATGATGCCCGAATAAAACAGACTACTTTAAAATACGAAAAACATCGGCAAAATGATAAAAAAACGATGATTATTTTGGTATGGATGGCGCTGGCGTGCAAAAAACCTGACATCAATCGTCATAGCAACGTGCGTTACTCTATGCGATTATTGAAATTTGGACAGGACAACATCTGTCGCGGGTCTGCTAGTAGTTTCATAAAATCATATAGTTGATATTTTTTTAGGATTAAGCCATTTTGATTTACCAAGAACATTGGTAAAACATTGGTTTGTGAATGTATTTATAGTTTATACAATACACTCTGTATTATAAGAAAATTTCTCGAGGTCGGAGTTAGGTCGCCGAGGTTGAAATAGAAAATAACAAAATGTGTAAGGTATTTCAATAATGTAGGAATACAATTATGCGGCGAGACTTTTCTCATGCCTTTTGTGAATAAAATAGGATAGAAGATGTGAGTTGTCTAGCTAGTACAGTTGGCAGATTTTAGTGGCTTTATTCTCTCAGTTTTTTTATTTGGAGTTAAGGCCGCATCATCAATGCCTCTGGAGTTGCAGATGACAATAGATGACGGTAACCGCTTACCATCAGACGGGCCGTATGCCATCGCGCTTCCAAATGTATTGTTACCTCCAGCCGTTTAAGAGTCTATAACGGACATAGGTAGAAACATTTTTAATGTTTTATGTTTGTAGATTGACCTCTATTATTCTCAAATAAGAACATAAATGTGATGAGAAAACTGCCACCATGAACTAGAAATGTGAAGGCTAACTCTCATCTTTCTTATAAAGATGGTTATGCTAGATGATTTTAAACAGTTACATGATAACCTAAAGAAAGACTTCGTACGACATCGTACTTATAAAGTTTTCCAACTCGACGAGTTCTACACATTGCTGGCACCATGGCTGGCCTCACAGCTCAGTTGGTAGTAGCTCTGCCTTCTACGCTGTAGGTTGTGGGTTCGATCCCCACCCAGGACAAATATTTGTGTGATGAACATAGATGTTGGTTCTGTGTCTGGGTGTTACTATGTATAATAAGTATGTATTTAGAAAAAAAATAAAAAAAAAGTATATAAGTATTCTATCAGTTATCTGGTTCCCATAGTACAAGCTTTGCTTAGTTTGGGGCTAGATGGCGCTGTGTGTAAAGTCCGCCAATATTTATTTATTATTTATTATTATTTACACCTCGCTAGAATGCGATGCTCCTCTCTGAAGTTGCTCTTTAAAGTCTTTTTTCCTTCACCATCATCGACGTGAAGTGAAAACTTTTAGTAACCGAATTATACGTCTGTATTAGTCTGTATAATATCCAACCAGCCACAGCCACGCCTGGCAATCGCAGCTTCGTTCAATCTGCTAAGTCCTGAACGCATTTCAGACGCTCTTGTGGCTAAAGTGTTTTTTTAAGGCTGGTAGCACACGTGATAAATTATAAAGTGTCTTATCTATACCTTTATAATGCTTTGTCCTGAATGACTGACTATCAACACAGCCTAAACCGCTGATCGTAGAGACCTGAAACTCGGAGGGTGCGTTCTTTGTATGACGTAGGCATCCGATAATAACGGATTTTACGAAATTCTACCCCTAAGAGGGTGAAAAACGGGGGCAAAGTTTGTATAAAACTCTATGGTTTTTATGGAACATTTTCTTCAAATACTCATTGTTATACATTTGTGCACTGAAATCGGAATGAAAAATTGAAAAATTCGAAAAACTGACAGTACTTTTTTTATAAGATTATTGAAATTTGGACAGGACAACGTCTGTCGCGGGTCCAGCTAGTTATAATATAATACACTAGCAGCTCGCCCCTACTTCGCACGGGTGGTAGGTACCTGGATGAAAAGTAGCCTATGTGTTATTCAGATGTATGAACTATATTACTGTAGAGTTTCTTTTTAATCCGTTAGTAATGTTTGCGTGAAAGAGTAACAAACACACACACATAAACTTTCGCATATATAATATGAGTAGTATTTTACTAAGTATTAAATAAATAGTTTCACGACTGTAATCTTTGGACATGGTAGACATTTTCTCAAATCTCCGGGCACTCAGATTCTTGAAGATGTCCAAGGGGGTAGTCCAAAAATTACGTCCACACATTTTTGCGCTACCTAGTTAACATTTCATACGTGACAGGTTGCAAGCCCCCTTTACAAGAATACATATTGTGTACCTGGTTTCCTCTCGATGTTTTCCTTCATATTTCGAAGCGAAAAAGATCTTCTTAGATAATAATGTTAAGTTTAATATTATCAGATCTAAAAACTAGAAGAAACTAAACTTGTTATACGTATCGTAATATAAGCTTTTACGTATCGTAATATCCTAGATTAGATCTGCTCTCGGTGCGATTTCATCTTTTCGAAATAATTTTGCACAATTTTTTCATCCCTTCTTCGGATTAAGCGCGGTCCTTAACCTTAGGGACTTACCCTCGTATTCAAGAACGACACTATGAGAACACGCACCCACAGTGGGCGAAATCTTTTTTCATAAACATCACTTTATGTGTTGATCGGCACTATGGCGCACGCTACCGTGTGCCTTTAGAGCTCAACTTTGGCTAGAGGCACACGACAATGTGCCTCTAGTCACACTATGCAGTGTCGCACAACACATAAAGTGATTTTTATGAAAAAAGATTTCGTCCACTGTGGGTGCGTGTTCTCATAGTGTCGTTCTTGAATACGAGGGATAAACTTTGTTTATAAAGTTCATTACAGTATAGAAAATTATGAAAAATTATATAGATAGGCTTTTAAAATTAATCATTTAGGTAGGTAGGGAACTATTATACATTGGATCACGAGTGTAATTCCAAGTACAGTAGTCAACCTTTCTGATTCCGACGCTCAGATCTTTGAAGATGTCTAAACGGGGTAGTCAGAGGCACGCTCAAACGTTGCATTTGGCAGTAAAAAGTTAGCATTCCATAACGCACATTTTTTAAAATGTATAAATTGAATAACATTTGTTGTCTTATTTTTCAAACTATCGTGATTAGTAGACATAACTATAGATTTTGACACGGGTCTTTATCACGTAATTACCTTTAATTTACTTTCCCGACGTTTCGGCTATGTTACAATAACCATGGTCGTTATTGTAACATAACGTCGGGAAAGTAAATTAAAGGTAATTACGTGATAAAGACCCGTGTCAAAATCTATAGTAACATTTGTTGTCCTTGAACTCGTAATTGCTAAAACAATATCACAACAAATCACACCAAATCACCGACGGCCGCCATCTTGTTTTGACAAATTGACGTTGACATTCGTATTAGCATTGCGATGTAAAAAGTTTGCAAGTAATTCGAGTGTCTACTTTCGTGAGGTTTCTTATACGGCATAATTATGTAAAGAAACTTTCTCCCTTAAAAATATGGCAAAGATGGTTCTATGATAGAATGATTTGGGTATGTCATTGAACAGGTTTTACCTAGATTAGGTAAATGAAAATAAATACTATACAATAATTTTCCATTTTGACATTTGGTATCGACGTTTTCGATACGATTGTGATTCTTCAAGATGTCTAAGGCGTAGTCAGAGGTTCGTCCGAAAATTATATGCTCGCATTTTGCAGTTAGCATTTCACAGTTTGGGTGGGCACATAGTACCCAACATATATATATATATATATATATATACGTCTAAACTATATTTTAAATATAATTTAATTAAAATAAAACCTACCTACTGTTTATTTATATACCTACAGACGTTTGTTGGGAAATAAAATATCTTATCTTATCTTGGAAGATTTATTATTGGAAATGAAATAAAAACATTTAAGTTATTCAAGTACATTTATTAAACCGTTTACAAGTAGGTACAATATCTTACTAGTGACTAGTTATGTTAGTTTATTCATCGATACAGGTCAGAAGGGAGACATAAACTTCAAAAGAATAAAGAAGAAAATACTTGGTTTCTTTATCTTTATAATCTTTAGTTTTTTTCCCCAACGACTTCTTTTAGAGAATGACCCTGTTTAGGAAATGCCGTATAACAATAGTACCTATGCTGAAAAATACTATCTACCTAAGAGTACACACATACGTAGTGACATTTAAGTACTTAACTATAATTACACATAGATTATGAACACAATTAGAGTTGGACTCCAACCGCAATAAAAAAGTTTTGGCACTAAAACATTGTTCACAAAAGTTACTGATGTTTGCAACACTGTAAAGACTTCATCTCAACTTTTTCCCCCCACTCAAAAACTTACAATATCTGTATTAAAATGCTACCTCAAAACTCCTCTCACGACTACAAACAGGCTGTAGATTACGTAAGCCAAACGTTCAGAAAATTCAAAACAAAACTGACTTCATGTTGTTATAAATACAATATAATCCTCAATTTTTAACCCTTAGAAGTTTTTTCTCAAATTTAAATGAAACCAAACAGGTTTATTCTCCCAATCAAAAAAAGATACGGAGTTCTGAGGTACGAGTAACAAACATAAAAAAATACAACCCACTTGAAAATCTCCTCCTTTTTTAAGTCGCTTAAAAGAATATTGTGATTTTTTGTGACAGGATTGAAAAGTCATACCCTCGTATTCAAGAACGACACTTTAAGAACACGCACCCACAGTGGACGAAATCTTTTTTCATAAAAAACACTTTATGTGTTGTGCGACACTGCATAGTGTGACTATTAGAGGCACATTATCGTGTGCCTCTAGCCAAAGTTGAGCTCTAAAGACACACGGTAGTTTGCGCCATAGTGCCGCTCAACACATAAAGTGATTTTTCATAAACATCACTTTATGTGTTGTGCGACACTGCATAGTGTGACTAGAGGCACATTGTCGTGTGCCTCTAGCCAAAGTTGAGCTCTAAAGGCACACGGTAGCGTGCGCCATAGTGCCGTGTGTTGATACACATAAAGTGATGTTTATGAAAAAAGATTTCGTCCACTGTGGGTGCGTGTTCTCATAGTGTCGTTCTTGAATACGAGGGATAGGATCACAAGACGACACAGAAAGGTTACCTACTAAAGTTAAAAACTACCACATTAAATATTATCTTAGAATATAACAAGTTTAATATAATAATACAGTTTGGTTCAAGAGATCTATCGGTACAAGTGCACCTACTACTCTGAAAATGTAGACAACTTTTCTAAATAGTCCCTGTAATCAGATCGCTATAATATAGATACACACATTTATAGTAGATAAGGATAGGTAATATTTATAAACATTAAATAGAATATTTCAAATAGAGTCCATATAGACGAATTTAATCTCAACATAAAATAATAATTACGTTTAAAAAACTAAAAACAAAATCGGCTTCATGTTTATAAATAAAAATTGTAGAGCTTTAAAATACTCAATAAAAAAAAATAACAAACGCACTAGTCGCCCCTACGATTTTAGAAAGTTCCTCTTAATTTCTCTAGGATGCCATCATCAGATCCTGGTTTCCTTATCATGGGACCAAGCTTGGAATATCTCTTTTTCAACAAAAAAATAATTATCAACATCGGTTTATAAACGACGGTTTATAAACGGTTTATAAATATAATTAAATATACAATCGAATCGAGAAACTCCTCCTTTTTGAATTTGTTTAAAAATGAGACATTTGAAGACCAACCAATAGCATCCCCAGGGTGTAAACCGGTTTAAATCATAAACGTTATGACGTAAATCACATATTTAATTTTTGATTCTGATTTCTGATCCGATTACCTACACGGAAACATAACAGAACATTACAATATCATTTGATTATAAGAGATGATCATTTAAATTTATTGATTACGATCAGTGTGGATATAAACTTAGTTATGAATAACGGGGACAATCATTTACATCTAGAAATATAAAAAATAAAAATAAATGCAAGGCGGAAACAGTTTGCAAGAGTTATGCAAGAATTATGCAAGAATGCATTCATCATAACTGAAAAATGAAATAGTACTAACATTGATTCAAACGTGATAATACCTACTGTTATATGCTGGTATAAACTCGTAGATTTTCATATTTTTTATAAACTAATTTGCCTACCTTATGCGGGAACAAACATTCAATCATTTACGCTACCATTTGCAGAAACATCAATCATTTATGCATTGTAATTATATCAATAATTTAAAATTCTATCGATTCACGCAAACCGACTTTTTTCATTCACTGTTTTTGAAAAGTAATTATTGATACTTCTTTGTGCTCCATCACTACAGTATCGAGAACGTAATATAAGATATCGATACGATAGTGGTTCGTTTCAGGCCACAGGGCTTCAAAGTATTTATTTATAAGAACGTGTCGTCCCTTCTCCGTTGAGGAGGATGGCAGTTGTTATTCTGTCCATCTGGCAGGTGCATCCGAACCTTCCGAGAATTGGTGCTGTTGCAGTGCACACGTTGTTTTGGGAACTTTACACTGTCTTCCTTCACCTGATAGAGAGGTTTATGCTTAAAAATAAAAATAAACAACAAAACACCTTCAAAATGAGCTGCATAACATTTTAAAGCCTATTGGTAATTAATATTTGCCATTAGCTCTCGCGCTCGCTCGCGCGGTACTGATAAAATATAACCTATTGCTGTTCCAGGGCATAGTCTATGTATACTCCAAGTTTTATCCAAATCCGTTGGGTCATTTGGGCGTGATTGAGGCTCAAACATCCTTACTAACTATCACGGTTATCATTTTAGTAAGTTTTGTGAGGCGTTCGCTTGTAATACAAAGACGTTCTGAGCGCTAGCTGTAAGCTATTGAGAGAATAAACCCTGCGGTGGAACTAGGTATTAGATCGACTGGTAAGAATAAATATCCTGTTGTTGCAAATGGTTGCTATACTTACCCGTATAGTAAGCTCGTGCCTAGTCTTCCTGTGCGAAGATGTTAGTAGCTCTGTGTGCGCCCGCGACTCGTTGCCTGCTGGACTGTCGCCTGACTTCATCCAGCACCACAGCCACTTGTATGGTGGAATGTTTCTAGAGAACAAAGAAGTTTACACTTCTGGAAAAATCTTGAAGACACGGTTAAACTAGGGAACAAATGGAGGAACATGTTCCGCAACATGTCGCTCAACAACGTGATTAACGTACAACTTTTTACAAGTCACACTAATCAGTGTTTGCTACTCAGTAATGACACACGCGCATCACGTAAAATTTCACATGTTGCACAACATTGCAGCGTCACGAATTAAGTGCTGCGTGTCACGTTGCGAGACAAAATGCCCTCTAGTGAATCCGTGGCTTTAGAATAGCAGGGTAAGGCACCCATTATAAACACTATAAGCACCTACTAAGAACATTTCACCTAAGCGTTCCGCGGTTGGGGGTAAAAAATTACATTATCTAAAAGTCGTGTCGTAAAACGCGTCTGATTTTACTATCGCTCAAGTAAAAGCTTGCAAAGCAACAAGTTTTCACTTACACAAGTAGGTAGGTATTATAAAAGCGGTTTTATGTCCTAAAATCATAAAGCCTTTATTACTTAAGTGCACCGGTTTAGTGTTACTAGAAGTAACTACCATAACGATGACTTTAGTATACTATTAGTGCGGATTAGTGTACATTTTTGTCACATGTAATTTTATTAATGTTGGTAGTTACCCAGAAAACTCACTTACAGTTTAATGTTTAATTATAAACTACTAAACTTATAATTTGAAGTATACAAATTTGAGTGTTTGTAGGTCAAATATGCAGAATAATTTAAACAAATTTGGATGTACTAACATAGTCCGAGATTATAAATCAAAATAGGCAACTTTGTACATACTACCGATAACCATGTAAATAAAGCCGCGAAAAAAAGCTAGTTTCCAATAGAAATATTAAATGAAAGAAGATCACGACAATAATCAGATCTCCAGGCGCTCGAATCGAAGATATCTAAAGGAGGTAGTCAGAGGCACGTCCAAACAATAGGGATACATTACAAATATCTAACAGGTGTTAGGCCTGTGTATGTTTCACCTTGGCCTTCAAATAAAAACACAACAATGCTTTTTGGCGGCAGAATTACGACTTTAACACTTCATTAGCTTGACAAGATTAAGCTACAGCTGGAGGCTGGAGTTACAATGAAGATGAATGAGAGACAGTCGTAACCAACCGAGCGTGCCGGCGTGTGGCATGGTATAGGACGACTAGCACTAGTTTCAACAAATCAAACTGCGGGCGAGTCAGACACAAACGTCAAAATATGCAACAACGTGGCACGAAATCTTTATAATTTAAGAGACTAAACATTTTTACGGAACTACTTATAATAATAATAATAATAAAATTAATGCTTAGTCAATTAAAAAAAAAAAGGTATATTACACAGTAAACCCCCTGAGTAATATAGGTAGGTTGTAATATTCTCTCCTCCAATTAAATTATCTTTTTATATTTGTATAACTTAGATACAGAATTTAACAAGAAGAAAAATCAAACCTGCGGCATTGAAAGTTTAGGTACGGAGTATGTAGTAGGTACCTATATTTTTTAGAATATAGGAAACATTTAAGAGATATTGCGAAATTTCCAAATACTAAAATAGCTAAACTCTGCAATTATCATGCTTATCTATACTAATATTATAAAAAGGAAAGATTTGATTGTTTGTTTGCATCGAATAGATCCCGAAAATAAGGGATCCCTACTAAAACTTCATTATTGTAACCCTAGGCGTAAAAAAATAGTCATAAAATCATTATTACACCCGTGCGACACAGAGGCGGACTGCTATTTTTTTAATACTTTCAAACTAGTGCTTGCAGCAGTAAAAGGAAGTTGATATTTCCTTAACATACGTTGATAAGAAAAATATAATATCCCTTGTTTGAACTTCCATATTTCCTTCTTGTTTGATCATTTCCTATCCGACGCGTCGTAGATTTGGTCGTGATGGTTGCGTTAAGCTGACGCGAGTTGTTTAAATATACCTTCTGTTCGATAATCATGTTTTTTCCGCGACGAAGTAACAGAGCTTGCAAACTCACTATACATTCCAAAGTAATATCCTGTTCGAGATTTGAAATGGAAACAGAGTAAGTTTTATAAGCGAACTTTGTTTGGATTTATTGGCACGAGGGTGGGAACGAGACGATTTTTTAGGAGGTAAATATATAACTGTCTACGTTATAATACTTTCAAAGCTGTTTTCCAAAGCTATAATATAATGACCGAAATAAAGTCGTTATCGCTATTTTTTAAATAAAAAAATTCAAAGAATTTTTAAAATAATTGACTCTGCTGAATTATTAATCCAACGATCATCCTAATAATGACTATCTATTATAATTAAAAATAAAGTAGTGAAACAGAATTGAAAAATAAAACCATAAACTTATGGTATTTCGGTAACGGTGTCATAGCACATTACTACGAAATGTATGTCTGTCTCTAATGTATGTCTCGCAAGTATGTTGAAAAAGCGCTTATGAGCAACTTGCTCATTAGACACTCGGCTGTTTTACGCCCTCGTCTACGGCTCGGGCTACAAACAACAGCCTCGTGTGTTTGCAACTTATATAGAAACTTTATTCACTTGTATCATAATATACTATTAATAGATATCTATAATTAATGTATGATCTTAGCAAGATTTGGTAGCGACTAAATTTATGTCTTGAAACCTACCAGATCCTCCTTACCACCATACCTGAGACTGAGAAATATCCTGTTGGAGAATATGAAGTAGATGATGGGATTGGCGGCGGAGTTGAGCGGCGCGAGGCTCTGTATCAGGGAGGCGATGGCAATGTTAACCTGTGTATCCGGCACCATGTCGTACACTTGCAGCAAGTCGAAGATCATGTACGGTGACCAGCAGAGGACAAATACTGAAACAAATAAAGATATTTGACTTTGTAAGAGGCAGTGCATTTGCGGTATACGCTAGCGCGTTTCAATTTTACCCAGGATCATGCTATTGGTCAAATGACATTTATCATATTTTATATTGTGGGAATGTGCCAAATATAATGTTTGGACATGCCCCTTTAGACATTTTCAAGGATCCAAGCGCCTGGAGATCTGAAAGGATGTCTACCGTACTTGGGAATTACAGTCGTGATCCTATTTAATTTCATTTTATTTTAGTAGATACCTATCTTGTCATCGAATTTACCATTCCTATTTATAAAGTTTTATCCTGTCCATCCAAAGGATCGCTCTTAGAGATAAGGCAGCCCATTGTCTTTTTTGTTTTTGTTGTCTTTTTTGTTGCCCATTGTATTTTTATTTTTTATGGTGTACCTACATTACATTTATATTTTAAATCTAAATCTAAGCGCAGAATAGTATATTATGCAACTAGTGAATAAAGGACGGATTTAAAGCGAGGGCCGTAGATGAGTCACGAGCAAGTGAAGGATTCTAATATTCAACTGTTAGAATCCTGAACGACGCGAGTGATTCATGGCCCTCGATATAAATTCGTACTTTATTCAGGAGTTGTATACTATACTTTATACCATGACTACGAGAATATTTATTTAATCTAATGCCAAACTCCTTGTCGCAAATATCGACCAATCAAATCTCGAGAATTTATTTGCACCAAAGAGTTTTGAATTTCGAATCTCAGCGCAAGGAGTTTGTGTAAGCATTGAAATAGAGACCGGATTATTTTGTGTTCCAAATTCAAACACCAAAATAGTGAATAAAAACAAAACAGTGAATAAAAGGCCTTTTTATTCACTGTTTTGCGTGAATAAAATAAGCTTTTTAAAGTAGGTATGGTATAAACTAGTCTGAGTACTTGTTAGTTCATAATATTCTTCATACAAAAATATAGCATCAGCTCATAAACATAGATATCATAAAACTATAACAACCAAACTAACACTTCCATTCAACAAAAATCTTAAATTTTTTATATATTATTTTAACTTCATCTCGTTTACATCACCGATCTATTTGTTCCTCATCTAAAAAACTGGTACTCGTAATTCATCCCAATGAGCCCTACTTCATTCCAAGATCAACATTCGTTGCCTCCAGATAATGCTGCTGTTGATTACATAAATTACCATTATTTATGTCGATATCTAATCGGAACAAGCTTATTTTTTGTCAGTAACCTCGTTTATCAAGCAACATTAAGACTAGATAATTGTGATATTTTTTCTTCCCAGCTTCGGATAAGTGCTAATGGGCTATTTGACAAGATTTTGAAAATCATAAAAAATATTATTTTCAATTCTGTTAAGTATTGGCCCTAAAAATGTAAATTAAATATTGACAATTTAAATAACCCGCAAAAAAGCTTCTTTAAGCAAATGGCGTCGCACTAGTTTATGTGACGTTACATGCTTGTCAACAAATAAACAAACGTCAAGTTTTTCAGGGCAGGCGATGACATTTTGACAAGCATGTTACGTCATCGTCGATTCGACCAATCCTGACCGTTTTGTGTCACGTAACTGGCGTTTATAAATAGATAATTTTTATTTATGTTTTTTTTATTAAATCATTGTTTATTTTCAAGTTATTTTACTTCATAACGCTTTATGAAGGCATAATTTACATAGATTACTATCAACACACTTTATTTTTCATACTGTCAAATAGCCTATTGGGATATTTTTTCTTCCCAGCTTCGGATAAGTGCTAATTTTCTGATATTGTTTCATTTATAGGTTTGATCTTTCTATAGATCGCAGATGCAGACAACATAGTACTGCTACTGCTACTACTAGTTGCAAAAAATTTTTTTTAAATAAACTACAAAGTCAATGTGAAATAAAAAGTTTAAGACGAGTAATCAATGTATTTGATGAATGCAGAATCGTTTTTTTCTCAATAACCGCAAAACATACAGTTTAGTTTTTTATGACAAAGATAAATTAAAGACAAACACGATTGGTGAAACTTTTCTCGATAGAATTATTTTCCAAAGTTAGCTCTTCAAAAACACTAGTTTCGTTTTTAATCAACACTATGAAATAGTTATTTTAGATAATTCGTTAGATAATCATACTAGTCGTAAAAAGACAGTGTTTTCAAGATAATGCAGTTTTATCACTTTTTCCGTCTTATCCGGGTAGACTCAGCCCATACAAAAAACAAAACATTTCACGTAGTACTACTCTAGTATAATTTCGGCAAGTAAAAGTATTCTAATTTACTTATCTCATAGAGCAAGTTATCTCTAACCACGCCTAAAATCCACCAAGCTAATGTTTAGAATAACCTTTAAAGTGCATAAAGAAAAAGCTAGATACATAGATAGATAATTAACACTATTGATTACCCCAGATCCACACAAATATAAAAGACACAGAAACATTTTTTTTTTTTATAACACGGCCTTATCGCTAAAAGCGATCTCTGCCATGTTATCTATAGTTACCTAACCTTTGTACTTTTTTATACGCAGTAAAAGGTATATGAAAAGTAAAAAGTACAAAAGAATGACTTTCTAGTTCACGACTTTGGTTAAGCATGCATTAATATACGGAAGAACATTTATTTCTCCGTGTTATTGCCCCGCCAAATGGATCGTATCACCCGCATCGGATGTCACTTCTAATGCTTGAAATGCAAAAAGAGCTTTGTTACGACTGTTGTAAGAGTCAATATAGCATGGAGGCTTGCATTTAGAATATCGAAAAATGACAGTAAAAGCTAAACACGGAAACTTTACAGGATAACTCTTGCTTCGGTCTGTTTTTTGGTTGTTGTAAGGGATGTTGCAACGGCTACTATACTCGTGAGGTTAAATAAATCGAGCCTAAACACATTTTATTGTGAGCTGCATCATTAGATTAGCTCCTGGTTACCATAATACTTACTAGAAAATATTCAGAACTTTTAGGTATGCGAAGTTTTGAAAAGTTTTTTTAAATCTATTCAACTCTAAAAAACTACAATCATGATCAGATCAGCTTTTAATATGATCATTCAAATTACACAAGTATGCAAAATCCAGAAACTGCTTTCAAATTCAGTTGCATTTGACCCAAAATCCCAAACATACATACGATTACTAACAAGCTTGTAGAAAAAACATATCTTTATCTTTATTTTTCCTCTGTGGTCCCGTAGGCTTTTCCTTTTCCTGACTGTTGACATCGCGAGAAACTTGACCTCGTTCTACACGATATTTTATCACCTCTGATATTTGGGACTTTAACCTCTGTATGGGAAGAAAGTTCAGCCATAAGCTTTAGTTTCCTAATAAAAGTACCGATTCCGTAATATACTTGTAGCGGGACGATGTAAATGGTAAATATTTCTGAGATGTTTGTAAATTGCGGGCAATATTGTTAAGATGTGACCTAACATAGAGCGGCTAGCCGGCAGCTGGCAGCTGGCAGCTGGCAGCCACAGCCGCGCGCGGGTAGCCGGACGGCTAGCTGGATAGCGGCCGCGCGTACATTTACTTCTATGTCTAAACTAGTCACGCGGCAAATTTGAGTCCTGTGAATGCCGCGCATATTGTTAATTGTTATGTTGTTGCTCGCTTATCGTGTCACTGTTTTTTTTGGTCATTTGTATATTGATTTAGTTATCAGTATCACAAACACTCAAACACTTACATTAGATAAACCATACAATTATTCTGAATTATATCAACGACAAATTAGGTCAAGGGGCGAATAACTGTTGTTGAATAAACCAATATTGTGAAAGCATTAAAGTGAATCCTACTAATATTATAAAACCGAAAGTTCGTAAGGATGTTAGGATGTTGCACGCCTAAATGACTGAACAGATTTGAATGAAACTTGGAATATAGAATAGTATAAGGGCTACTTTTTAACCAGACACCACTTGAGTAAAGCCGCTGGCTGAATTAGTGTTACATATTTCTAAATAATTTATTTCTTCAGAATATTTTCCTCACCGTTTGCGAGCATTCTCAAAGCAAGTCTCAATACCATGACGTCTGCCGCTTTTTAGATAATCAAATAATAATAAATAACACCCACACCCAAATAACTGTCACATACACAGTCCTGATCATACACAAGGATTTTCTTTGTCGTGAGTATCAGAAACTACGAGTACCATGGTACCAAGCACCCAGACCAGAAACAGGTATTTGCAGATCATGCAATCATTTATTTGGTGCCCCGCACCAAATAAATGATTGCTCGATCCATTGTGGCGTAGGATGTGCGTGGAGAGGCTACACGTCCTTTGCTGCGTCGTCGTCGTATCATTAGTCAGGTTGCGTGTACTATGCCATCCCACTGTTGCTAAGTACGCACGTATGATTCTAAGTAGGTACAATAAGGCTATGTTCAGATGGCAAAACTTTGACGAGCGTTTTCAAATCTCTCTTTTAGACATCCTGGTATTTAGATACGACCGATCACATGAGTACGTGTTACCTGTCTTTGCAATCAATGAAAACATCGTAATATCAGAGCGGCTTCTGAATAAATTTCGCATCATCATGCCGTTTCAACATTCTTCCTTATGGCATTGAAAAAAATATTTATAAAAATACATTAATGATTTTACAACCCCACTCGAACAGCAATTTCAGTCGTTATACATGATGAAGGGATCGTAAATTGTTTTATTGTTCGACTTTTAGCAGTCTGTTGTCATCTCGTTCCGGCTTTTACATCCTTTTAAAAGATTTTTCATGGCGCGTTAATATTTTAGACATTATTTTGGAGATCACTGGTATTGACTTATTACACCGCGTGGTGAGCCTTATGCCGGGGTCCCACAGCCCGCGGTTTCACGCGCCAGACCGCGCCAAGGCGGGCAGACGCGCCGTGGGAACGATGCATCCGTGGTGGCCCGTGCTCGGAACGCTCTGTACGCGACGCCCTGGACGCCCTGTGTGCACAGGCGGAGCGTCATCCGGCGCGGCCCTTTCGTTTTACGCGCCGTGGGATCCCAGCTTTAGGGCCGCCATCCTCCGAAGCAGTTCAATTACAAAGCTACGCCACGTAGCTCTGCCTTCTGCGCTGTAGGTTGTGGGTTCGATCCCCACCCAGGGCGAACATAATATGTGTGATGAACATAGATGTTTGTTCTGTGTCTGGGTGTTAATACGTATAATAAGTATGTATTTACAAAAAAAAGTATATAAGTATTTTACCAGTTATCTGGTTCCCATAGTACAAGCTTTGCTTAGTTTGGGGTTAGATGGCGCTGTGTAAAGTCCGCCAATATTTATTTATATTTTATTTAATACAACAAATAATCTGCTCGATTTCACGTCTTTACTATGTTAAAAATAGCGCGTTGCTTTGATAACTGATCGTCAAATATGCATGAAAGCGGCAATAATCGTGCGTGATAGGCTCGAGAGAGATAAAATAAATAAATAATAAATAAATATTGATAAGATCTATAAACGGTTTCGATATTATCTTACACGTGAAACTTTTTAACGAATTGTTGCTTTGGCGACAATCAAAGCTAGTATAAATGAACCTTTAGATAGGAGTAATCTACTTAGGGCCGATTTTTCAATCATCAGATAAGTGTTAACTGTTGAATAAATTTGACATATCGTATGGAAAATTGCAATTTTATTCCACAGTTAACACTTATCTGATGATTGAAAAATCGGCCCTTAAATAAACAAAAGAATAAGTGCGAGTCGGACTCGCGCATGAAGGGTTCCGTACCATTATCTATAAAAAACGGCAAAAAAACACGTTTGTTGTATGGGAGCCAAACTTAAATATTTATTTTATTCTGTTTTTAGTATTTATTGCTATAGCGACAACAGAAATAGATCATCTGTGCAAATTTCAACTGTCTAGCTATCACGGTTTATCAGATACAGCCTTGTGATAGACGGACAGACGGCCAGACAGATAGCCAGATAGACAGACGGACAGAGGGACAGCGGAGTCTTAGTAATAGGGTCCCGTTTTTACCCTTTGAGTACGGAACCCTAAAAAATTGCTGTATTATTTAATAAATCAGATTTCTTCACAAATGTACATATAATAATTATTAATCTTTTAATTTCTGACTACTTCGATTGATCGTGACATCAAAATATTAAATTTGGCACAGAATCCAGCAATTTATCTTACAAACTTAGTGGCATAGTGGGCGAGTGCTTGTCTGAGACACAACAGATGCGGGTACAACCTCCGCGCCGATTTATTTATATTGTCCGTGTATGTACCATCAAGTTTCCGTATAAATAACAAGCAGTTATTTCCTGTGAGCAAGTCGATGCTCAATAAATACTTCCTCGCGATATTTCCATACGCGCTTACAAATATATTCGTGTCGCTGAGCTGTTTGCATATTCTAGGAGGGTAGCTGGATCGATTCCGGCTTTCCGACTCGCGTTATACGATTCGGCTGACTTACCGAGCCAATACAAACTAGCTTCAAAGACAAATGCCTTTGCGCGATTTACACATTGTTTACAACCCTCTAGTTATTTTATACGAACCGTGCGCCGTGTTGGCTGAGAGGGAGGTATCTTATCTTTCAATCCCAAGATCATGGGTTCAAATCCTGGCCGTGCATGAAAGGATTTTCGAGTATGTTTGTTACTCTATCACACCGTAACCACTGAACGGATTAGGACATAATTTGGAATAGATGTACCTGCATCTTGACCTGGATTAGGTTATAAAGCTGTCTACACACCAGTAGTAGTTAGTGCCGGTGGGTAAACCTGGCGGCTTCTGAAAATTGCAAGTCGGATAACTTGGCCGACGGCGTGACAGACAGAAACAGAATGAGCGAGGGGCGTGCCGCCAGGAATAGCCTACAAGCCAGCAACCGATTTTCATTACCAATTTCCTCTCAAGCAATAACTTATGAAATGCTTCGAAAGAGTACTGCCGTGAAGCCTCGTGAACGTCAGCTGCCGCTTTGAAGGTGGGTGGGGCCGTGGTAGCAGCTTACTCATGTAAAAAAAATAATTGTTTTCAATCATTTCCTCTCGTCTGAAAATTTGTTAAACTGCCTGGCTTGTAGACTAGAAACAAACGCGGGTGCAAGCCGCCGCAAGCTTGTCTCAAAATGTGGCTTTGGTGGTACTTTTTCATCCAGTACACATATAAGCTAGTAGGTATGTGTTGTGTATATTGCCAGTGAGCCGAATTTTAGGATCAGCATCGGTTGCGCAACTACACATTAAGAGTCAAGCAAGCATTCTGCTACTTCATTGATAGGGTAAGAATATTGGCACCTCTTATGACGTCCGGGATGAGTGATTTATTGGGTGTAGAGATAATACATCAGTTTTATTGGTTCATAGCTCCATCAGATTGTTTCATAAACTAAACGATCGATAGAAACCGAAACAAGACAACACACATTATTGACAATGGAAGCGCTTCGGGCTAATCAGTAATCATTCATTTGATTAATTTTGGCGTAAAAGTATATATATACATGCATATGGGGAAGATTTCAAAAGCCACTTCATTGAAGATCACCATATTATGGTGATCTTCAATGAAGTGGCTTTTGAAATCTTATGTGCCTTATCTTATGTACATATGTACCACCTACAGTCTCTGTACTTACCTATCTAAGTAGGTTTGATGTTTTCTGTTCAAACAGAATATTACTACTATTATAAATGCGAAAGTGTGTTTGTACGTTGATTAATTTGCGAACCGAACGAAGAGAGTTAAAATAATGAGTGGCCTGAGTGGTTTCAAACATTCCTTATAATTCTTTAAAACAAATAAATATATACAGATTTTGCACAACAATCCTAGCAGAGGATGTAATGGTGTGTTAAAATTGAAAGTTGTCGTAGTGCCCTTTTTTAGTATGTAGGGGTGAATCCCGAGGGGGTGTCGCGAGGTTTGGCGTTTATTTGAAAACTAGCAGTCCGCCCTGGCACGGGTGTACTAATGATTTTATGGCTATTTTTTTAAACCTTGGGTTACATTATTATTGTTTTAATAGGGATCCCAGATTTTTTCAAGTATGTAATCCTATGTTCATCAGGGATAATGTAGGATTCTAATGCTTTTTTTTAATTCGGTCCTATAGTTTTGGAGCCTATTCAATGCAAACAAACAAGTATAAGTATAGAAGTATAGATAACCACACTAGAAGTCGCAAGGGTTTTCCCTAGTAAATTCATAATTTTTAGGGTTCCGTACCCAAAGGGTAAAATCGGAACCCTATTACTAAGACTTCGCTGTCCGTCTGTCCGTCTGTCCGTCTGTCCGTCTGTCCGTCTGTCCGTCTGTCCGTCTGTCCGTCTGTCTGTCTGTCACAGGGCTATATCTCATGAACCATGATAGCTAGACAGTTGAAATTTTCACAGATTATGTATTTCTATTGCTGCTCGAACAACAAATACTAAAAACAGAATAAAATAAATATTTAAGGGGGGCTCCCATACAACAAACTTGATTTTTGCATTCCAGCGCCACCTAGTTTCATTTGATGTTACTACGTATTATAGGTACTTTTCGCGGTTTTCATGCGACCGCTCGGGGTTTGAGAGGTAAGATGAAAGAGGTTTGCGATTCCGCTGGCAGGTGGCGCTATTTTACCACTATCGGTAAAGTAAGTCGGTAAATAGGTGGTACTTCACATGATCGAATAAAAAGTTTGAAATTGAATTATTGAATTCATGTAGTCAGGTAAATAGGTACCTAGGTAGATATTATTAATTTCCAATTAATTTCGAGTTCGAATCCTGGCCGTGCATCAATGGATATTTCTGTTCGAAAAATGTACCTATTTTTTTTTTTTTGTCGGACTTCACACACAGCGCCATCTAGCCCCAAACTAAGCAAAGCTTGTACTATGGGAACCAGATAACTGATAGAATACTTATATACTTTTTTTTTTGTAAATACATACGTATTATAAATATAAACACCCAGACACAGAACAAACATCTATGTTCATCACACAAATATTTGCCCTAGGTGGGGATCGAACCCACAACCTACAGCGCAGAAGGCAGAGTTACTACCAACTGAGCTGTGAGGATATATGCGCGTTACACGTGTTTATAACAGTGAAGGAAAACATCGTGAGGAAACCTGTTAGTATTCTTGAAAGCGGCGACGGGATTGCAACCTGTCACGTGTGGAATGATAACTACGTAGTTAGGTAAATAGGTAGGTTACGAGATATTATGAATTATTTTTTATGTTTCTAGGGTTCCGTATCTAAAGGGTAAAAAACGGGACTACTAAGACACCGCTGTCCGTCTGTCTGTTACCAGGCTGTATCTCGTGAACCGTGATAGCTAGACAGTTGAAATTTTCACAGATGATGTATTTCTCTAAAATCAGCATAAAATAAATATTTAAGTGAGACTCCCGTACAACAAACGTGATTTTTTTGCCGTTTTGATAATAGTACGGAACCCTTCGTGCGCGAGTCCGACTCGCACTTGGCCGGTTTTATTTTACTATAACTTAACCTAGACTGGTTTTAGTAGATTTTGATGTCTGCATTTAAATAATCAGTCCTTACCTAACCTTTTATTTAAGGTTGAACCATAACTTGTTTTGATTTAATATCACGCGACCTCCACTGTTGATAAAGTACACGCTACGCTATCATGTATTTTCAATCGACGAAAAAAGGAGGTTCTCATTACGATGTATGTAGGTATTATTTTTGTTTTTTTTTTTATGTTTGACCGAACACATATTTTTAACCGGTCATCTGATTTGGATGAAATGAGATTTATGTAGAAAAAAATCCCAATATGGTCCCCTTTTAAATTGTATCTAAGTATGACTAAAAGTTAATAAACTTTAATAAATCTAAGGTCTATCTCTATCTAGGTAATATTGTCTCTTTACTTTTCGAGTAGTCGTAACATTTTCGTCGGTTTTCGTTTTAGTTTTAAAACGAAACTAGGGTCAAAGACCCGGTTGTGGTGCCTACTCCGGTTTTAGTCATTTTAAATTTTTGGTGTCAATAATAATTATTAAATAAATATTGCCTGTTACAAAACCTTTGCTTAACCTAAGGGATAAATTCAATGTTGAATGTTATTTTCTCTATTCAATGTTGTTTAAATAAAAAACAATATAAACCGTTTTTTTGAAAGTTAATATTTTGTTCAAATTCCACACCAGCGCCACACCCTATTCAATCTATTTCATTATGTTTGCTTATAAAACTGAACCATGAATTGAAACTTTACTTGCAATAGACATTGATACAAGGTGATATAAAGTGGCGTATACTGTGCTAGCGTGACCTGCCTTCAACGAGACATGTTAACTGGAAAAGCGACGTTGGAAAGCTTTTAAGGTGATAAGTGAAATTTTAGACGTTTTGTATGGGCTGAGTCTACCCGGACAAGACAGAAAAAGTGATGAAACTGCATTATCTTGAAAACCATTAAATAAAAATAAAAAATTGTCTTTAATTTAGGTAGCTAGTATGATTATCTAACGAATTATATAAAAATGAACTATTTAGCCATTCATAGTTTTGATTAAAAACGAAACTAGTGTTTTTGAACTTTGGAAAATAAATCTATCGAGAAAAGTTTTACCAATCGTGTTTCTGTCTTTAATTTATCTAGATTAAATCCTTAAGATATCTTTGTCATTAAAAACAAAACTGTATGTTTTGCGGTTATTGAGAAAAAACGATTCTGCATTCATCAAAAACATTTATTACTCGTCTTAACACTCACTCAATGTTATGGTGACCGTTCGTTTTGATTGTACAATCGATCGGTAGATATTAATCTTTTAAAGGGTTATTGAAGTTTATACCTTACTTTTAACCGGATTATTTTTTTAACGCAGTTTTAAACGCAACTGTATTTCCAGTCATCATTCATAGACGACCTGATGAATGACCTGATGAAACGCAATGATGAATGACAAGAGTCTTACAGCTTTAGCTTTAGCATTAGATAACTGGACTTTTTGTCCAGAAATGCCCATTGATGGGGATAGTCAATGGGGATTTCTGGCTAACCCATTAGAACAAGCAGCAATTTTAGAACTTGAAAACATTTTGAGGTTACTCTAATTTAGACTTTAACTTGAAAAGAATAAGAGTGATCGTATTTAGGAAGTTTTAGTCAGTTTGTAGAAACAACCGAAATGCCGAGTTGATATTCTCGACACTGCTAGATAACTAAAATTATAAAATATCAACTTTTATCTTATATACAACAGCAATTTTTTTTAAAGTATGAAAAATATAGAAAAACTATTATAAAATATCAGAAAATTAACTTCTACTTAATAAAAATAATCTTCGTTTTGGCATGACAATCATATGTAACAATTAACTTAGAGTCTAACTTTTATAAAATATTTGAAAATAAACTTTTATTATAAAAAAATAATCAACTTCTTGACAGTAAATTTTTTTGGCAACTTTTTAACCTATGCTCTCATTACTCGTAACTAAAAATGTCGGAATTAAGTGAATTCGTAAAGGTTTGTGTTAAATATTATATTATTAGATAGCAGAATAAATTGTTATTGTGACTGTACCAAAAGTTATGTTTTGGTATTCGTTGGGAATAGAATTGGTACTTCGTTTCAATATTTATAATTTGGTATTCGTTAGGAATAGAATAATAATTAGGGCAATAAAGAAATACCATTGGTATTAGTTTTTTGGTATTAGACGGGAATAGATCAGAAAATAGATACTAAACTCACCAAAAACAATCACGAAAGTCATCTTGACTGTCTTGATCTTGGCTTTAGGGATGATTCCTCTGCTGCTGGCACGCCTGCTGTCCATGTCGTCACTGTCTGCAAAAAGAATTTACTATCAAAACCTGTCAAGCAATTTTCAACCTTATATCAAGAGTACTAGTAGAGCTCTTTTTGTTCTCATGGGGGTAAAACCACTATCATATCTATTTCCAGTCGCAAACAGCACACCTTTGTTTCAGTTTGAAGGGTATTGGTTACCTTTCAAAACAAAACAAAGCTTGCCATTGAAGAGTGTTGTTAGTTAGTTAGTGAAGTTAGTTTCGTCATTCAAAAATTTCATCTTATATATATATATATACACAGGAAAGTAGGCTCCCAGAATTATCATGTTGAATGCAATACCTAATGTTAGAGAATACCTAATCTGTACACTTTTCATAGTAACTATTCACTGTTTTTGCACCTATACTTACGCTTCCGCGTAGGTATTGTATTGGAAGCGTTGGTATAGGTGCCTAAAAAGCATGAAAATAAATAAATAAATAAATACATATTGGTGGACATTTCGCACAGCACCATCTAGCCCCAAACTAAGCAAAGTTTGTACTATGGGAACCAAGATAACTGATAGATTACATATATACGTTTTTTTGTTGTAAATACATACTTATTATACATACATATTATACATACAAATACAAATACAAATACAAAATGTTTTTATTGCATTCAAATATAGATAACACCCAGACACAGAACAAACATCTATGTTCATCACACAAATGTTTATCCTGAGTGGGGATCGAACCCACAACCTACAACGCAGAAGGCAGAGCTACTACCAACTGATTTTCATACCAACTGGTATAAAAATCATTACATGATAATCATGGTTTCACAAAATAGCTGCAGCTACCTATTCCTCTAAAAGAAACTCTGCTGGAACTGGTAGACTAGGTACCTAGGTAGGCCTGTCTCTACTACTTACCTATTTTATCACTAACTAGCGACCCGCCCCGACTTCGCACGGGTTTAATACATATAAACCTTCCTCCTGAATCACTCTATCTATTAAAAAAAACCGCATCAAAATCCGTTGTGTAGTTTTAAAGATATAAGCAAACATACATACAGACATACAGACGCGGGAAGCGGAAAGCGACTTTGCTTTATACTATGTAGTGATTATTTTAAAGTTATTATTTCTTATGCCATACACCATGCCCGTCGCAGTATAAGACAACTGGCGTTGAAAAGTCAACAGGCAACAGTAATAACTTCAGGTGGGCTGTTTCGCCAAGTTGCCTCCAATAGCATAACACAGTTATTATGAAGTTTGCCTTCGAATAAAGTAACTTTATCAACAAGTTTCCTCTAAACGCAAACAATATTTATGAAGCTTCCCTCCATGTAATTCTCTTATACCGCTGGGATTTCCAGTTCATATTTTATAGCTCTTGTCATTACGCGACTCACGTATCCCTTAATTTGTGAGGATTTCTGGGCTAAGGGCACAGCTCAGTTAGTTACTGCTGGCTCACTATGCAATACCCAAATGAACCCAAATTATCTTATCTTATTATAAAAATATAAATAAATAGGATCACGACTGTAATCCCCAAGTACGGTAGACATCCTCTCAGATCTCCTGACGCTTAGATCCTTTGAAGATTGTCTAGTTGGGTTAGTGGCACGTCCAAATATTATATTTGGCACATGCCCACATATTGCAGTAGTTAGCATTCCATACGTGACAGGTTGCAAGCTCATCGTCGTTTTGTACCAAAGTCCGTAAGCTATCTGCTTTTCTAATAAAGTGATCCAGCCATTCTGTTATTTCTCTATGTACTAGGGTTGGTTTGGTAGGTAGCTTAACCAGCTAGTTTTTTGGGACATCAATTTGACCTATTTGTCGATGTGGGATGGTTGGCCCATTATTTTTGATGAAAGAGAAGCTGATATATCTTGCGATCGACATTATCTTTTCCCGGGTTTGATGGCGGTGGCTTATTCAACACTAGTAAATTTTCGTGGTTTTATTTTCATTATGTTTCATTACAAATAATCTATGGCTAGTTTCAAATTGTATCCTTAGTGAACCTATAGCTTACGAAAATAATGTCGGGTCAAAAACCCGGTTGAGGTGCCTACTACCCCAGTTTTGGTCATTTTCCATTATGGCAGTCAATAACTAAGCATAGCAAACAAACTTGTTTAAAATCGATAGGTAGTTAATACAATTCTTAGTTTATGGTCCGTTTTGATTAGTGACAGTTGTGGTGCGTTACTTACACCTCTAGATTCGCAGAAATTGATTAAGTTTCAAAATATATCTAAAAATGCTATATATGCTAGTAATTAGCATTACTCTCCGTTGAATAGTGAGTGAGTCAGACAGACTTATATTATGATATAATTAATAAGATAAAGTTACGAGTTGTTTTCTGTATTAAATGAATATTCATTCAAGATAAAACTATCTAGATTCATTTTGGTGAAATTCATTACTTCGTTAGACAGGCAGAAACCTGAGAGATAATAAATTAATACTAACCCTCGTATTCAAGAACGACACTATTAGAACACGCACCCACAGTGGACGAAATCTTTTTTCCTAAAAATCACTTTATGTGTTGTGCGACACTGCATAGTATGACTATAGGCAGATTGTCGTGTGCCTCTAGCCAAAGTTGAGCTCTAAAGGCACACGGTAGCGTGCGCCATAGTGCCGCTCAACACATAAAGTGATGTTTATGAAAAAAGATTTCGTCCACTGTGGGTGCGTATTCTCATAGTGTCGTTCTTGAATACGAGGGTTAGAATTGATGAAATAAATACCTACTCGTGCCAATCTAGCTACGAGGGTCAGATTGGCGTAAGATATAGAGGCGAATGGCATAAACGAAGAAACACCTATGCCCAGCTGGGATAAGAAATATTGAAAACTAGCTGACCCGTACCCGCTTCGCTGTGCGTAAGACATTTCTAATACCATCGTTGACTTTTTTGTAGACGTTTTTAAGGTGTACAATACTGTAGTACATTATTCTGATATATCTCGTGGGGTTCAGCCAGCATTTGTAATGTAAGCGCAAAAAAATGTGTTTATTTACGACATCACATTAGAAACCTCTAAAATTATCAGTGTTTCTCTAGAATATTATGCATGTATTATACATATAAACCTTCCTCTTGAATCACTCTATTTATAAAAAAAAACCGCATCAAAATCCGTTGTGTAGTTTTAAAGATATAAGCAAACATACATACATACATACATACATATTACATACAGACGCGGGAAGCGGAAAGCGACTTTGCTTTATACTATGTAGTGATGATGAATTTGTAATAGTAGTAAGTAGTAATATGGCTGGTCCCCATGGGAAGAATAGACGAAAATGATGGATGGACAGATCTCCAGACGCTTAGATCCTTTGAAGATGTCTAGTGGGGGTAGTCAGACGTCCAAACATTATATTTGGCACATGCCCACAATTTGCAGTAGTTAGCCCTCCATACGTGACAGGTTACAAGCCCATTCTTTATTATCAAATACCCGGCAACCTTCCGACTATGCGGCAAATCCGTGCGGAGAGGCGGTCGTGGTGAAAGTCGCTTTATATGTATACGAAAGGCTTCTGTTCCATAAGTAATAAGGCATGTGAGCACGTGCTTCGAATAACGTGTTATTTCATGTTTTTAATTAATAATGATAAATGCCAACCATGTTTCACCCAAATAATTTACTCTTTTACACAAAAAACTTTGAGTCCGCCCTTTTCTCGCTCCTTTTGAAATTGTTATTTACATACATTAAAAAAAAACTTTAGAGGTGTCAAGGGACACCCGGATGGAACGAAGTTCTTTTCGATTAATTAGTGAAGGAATTGTAATAAAATTTTATTTCTTTTAAGTTAAAATAATATGTTTTTATTATTATCAAATATAATGTAATATAAACTTAATCAGTAGGCTCAATTTTTGTCAATCTAGCTAGTTAGATGAGAAACAAACGCAAAGCAAATAAATAGGTAAGTACCTACCTTCCTAAGTAGATACCACCTACCAACTAATGATGTTTTGGTAATCTCCTACTTGCACAATAAGTCGTTTATTAGTTTACAGTTATGTTGTACTGAACACAAAATAACGTGGGACAAGGGAAGGGGAATCAACTTTGACCTCGACCTCGACCTCGACCTCGACCTCGACCCGACCTCGACCCGACCTCGACCCGACCTCGACCCGACCTCGACCCGACCTCGACCCGACCTCGACCCAACCTCGACCCGACCTCGACCCGACCTCGACCCGACCTCGACCCGACCTCGACCCCACCTCGACCCCACCTCGACCCCACCTCGACCCCACCTCGACCCCACCTCGACCCCACCTCGACCCCACCTCGACCCCACCTCGACCCCACCTCGACCCCACCTCGGCCCTTTCACAACGCGCGATAAGGAACTTCGTTCCAAAAAGTATTTAAGTATTCTATCAGTTATCTAGTTCCCATAGTACAAGCTTTGCTTAGTTTGGGGCTAGATGGCGATGTGTAAAATGTCCACCAATATTTATTATTTATTATTATTATTATTATTTATATAATAATAGATATACTATAGCAAAAAAGTGTCGTGACAACTTTTCGTGACAACTTTTCGTGACAACTTTTTGTGACAACTTTTCGTAAGAATTTTTTCCGTCTAGCCCCCTTTCACAACGCGCGATAAGGAACTTCGTTCCAAAAAATATTATTTGCAGAAGGTGATTTATGACTGATTTTACAGTCAGGTTGACGTTGATGTTGACTATTAAAGTTGATCTGTTAATATACGTAAATCACCAAGCAGACAGCGTCGGCGTCGCTAGCACCGCCCCCGAGATACAGTTTATACTAGTTCGGGGACTGATAAATGTCCAACTCGTGCACGACGGTGGTCCAATGGCGTGGCTACGAGTTACGGCTAAAGCGAAAGTTTCTTGCCTTAGGTTAAGCAGGTCGTCTGGAAGAAATCGATTAATCGATGAGACCGCCTATTGTAACATACATATTTATAATTGCTTACATTGTGATACAAAAACCGGCCAAGTGCGAGTCGGACTCGCGCACGAAGGGTTCCGTACCATTATCTATAAAAACGGCAAAAAAATCATGTTTGCTGTATGGGAGCCCCCCTTAAATATTTATTTTATTCTGTTTTTAGTATTTGTTGTTAGAGCAGCCACAGAAATACATAATCTGTGAAAATTTCAACTGTCTAGCTATCACGGTTCATGAGATACAGCCCTGTGACAGACAGACAGACGGACAGACGGACAGACGGACAGACAGACGGACAGCGAAGTCTTAGTAATAGGGTTCCGATTTTACCCTTTGGGTACGGAACCCTAATAAAGAACATTTCGTTTCTTTTCGTTTCGTTTCGTTTCGTTTCGTTTCGTTTCGTTTCGTTTCGTTTCGTTTTGTTTTGTTTTATTTCATTTCATTTACTAAACGCACTACATGCTGTGCTGACGGCTTCATGTCGCCATCCGCGCCGATTGTCAGCGTGAATAAACACCATCATCATCATCTGCCTGCCCTTATCCCACTCAAGTGGGGTCGTTACAACATATTTCTCTTCCATAATCATTCCTTATCAGCGTGAATGAACACCAAAATTATAAAATAACAAGCTGACCCCGCGAACTTCGTATCGCTTTAGAATTAACAAATGTTGTCTTCCGTTCCCGTTCCCGTTCCCGTTCCCGTTCCCGTTCCCGTTCCCGTTCCCGTTCCCGTTCCCGTTACAATTCCCGTTCAATAGTTTTTGTAGCGCACACGAAGAAATTTTTTTAAATCGGTTTAGTAGATTTTGAGTTTATCCATTACAAACATACAAAAAAACAAAAAAACAAAAAAAAAAAAAAAACTTTTCTCTTTATAATATTAGTATAGATATTCATTCAATATTCTTACACTTTAGGACCTTCTACTTACATTGCCTCGTGGCCGTAGCTCGTCTGCCAAGCCGGTTGCTCTTATGCCGAATAGTGACCACAATGACGCCGTAGCAAGCGGAGATGGTAAGCGCGGGCGCGACGAACAGCGAGACGAACACGCTGGTCATCCATATTCGCCATTGCAGCTTGCTAATGCTCGACCAGCATTGGGATATACCTACAAAACTTACATTATTAGTATATGCTCGTGGATTATTGTCGTCTTAAGGCGAGTAATAAATGTTTTTGAAGAATGCAGAATCATTTTTTCTCCGTACCGCAAAACATACAGTTTTGTTTTTCATGACAAAGATAACATAAGGATATAATCTAGATAAATTACAGACAGAAACACGATTGGTGAAACTTTTCTCGATAGATTTATTTTCCAAAGTTGGCTCTTCAAAAACACTAGTTTCGTTTTTAATCAAAACTATGAATAGCTAAACAGTTTATTTTTATATAATTCGTTAGATAATCATACTAGCTAAATACATTACAGACGGTTTCTTTTTAAATTTGATGGTTTTCTAGATATTGCAGTTTTAGCACTTTTTCCGTCTTATCTGAGTAAATTCAGCCCACACAAAAAGTCAAAAATTTCAAGTGTCAGATATAAAAAAAAACGCTTGTATACAAGTACCTATCACAAATGTTAATGTTCAATCTGCCTGTGACTACTTCCACAAGAGATCTTTAAGGAACTTGAGTAGGTAGGACATAGAGATTTGAAACCCTACGTCTAATATTCTTTGAAACACGTTCTTGGAACGTTGAAGTCAAACATAACTATAACTAGTTAATATTCTTGTACGTGATGATAGGCTTGCAACCTGTCACGTGTGTCATGAATCCACATGTTATATTTGGACATGCTTTTGACTACCCTTAGACACATACAAGGAACTTTTTAAAAAATATGACCTCGCATCACAATCTGAGACGAGTCTTAGCGATGCATTTCAGAAAATCTACAAAGCTCTTGGTTAAGGGGCTCCCAGTCGCTGATTGCTCTTTTTCGAAACGAAAAAAGAAATACTTCTGAACAAGCCACATCTCCTATTTTTATAAGTATATTACTTCAGGTTCCTACCTAGATTTCTATTAAGCTGAAAACATAATAGCAGAAACATTTCACGATAAAGATATTATTTCAAAATGATACGTTTTAGAATTTATGATCGAAATATTTTATATACCTACTATTAAAATCAACTTGTGATTTATTATTAAAGATAGGTAATATGTAGATCTAGATTTCTATTAGAATAGATTTTTGATAAGTAATTATACATAATTTATATCATTAACTTATTCGAAAAGCTAAGGCGGACCACGCGCCCACGTGTGTTTGTCGTCATTGCAGCGGTCGGTAGGATTATTTATCGAAGTGATTAAAGATGGGTACATCTTTAATTCACATATACTATACATTATAAAATAGGAGATGTGGCTTGTTCACAACTATTTATTTTTTCGTTTCGAACAAAAACAATCGTCGACTGGGAGCGCCTTAAGGATTTTATACTTTGTATCTTATTTACCAGACGAACACTCTCTAGAAGTATTATTAGCAGTTCACCCTTGGATAAGGTCATTGCGTGGGTTCTTAGTATGAATCTGAAATTTCAAACGCTACACCCAATTATTCTTTGACTTTACTCCTTCATTAGCCCGAGACGGTATAATGCGAGCCCATGCAATGTTCAGACATCATTTAGTCTGGCCAGCACAACGTGGATGAGAAAACTTAATTGGTACTTGTGATATCGCAATGCTGTGGATTTTACTCGAGACTAAAGTTCAAGATCGGATGAGCACTAGGTAGAAAGATTTTAAATTAATATATTTAGCAGCAAACCCTGTATAGATAGATATATACCCACCCTGTTATTAAAAACTTTTCGCATGCCCTACGCAGAACTTGAACTTTTTGTATTACTTTTTTTTAAAATGTGAATTTGTTTGGCTATTCTTTTTAATATAAATAAAAAATAAATAAATAGATAAAAAGAAAGAAAGAAAGTTTATGTATACCATTTATTATGTACTAGCTGACCCGTGCCCGCTTCGCTGTGCGTAAGACATTTCTAATACCATCGTTGACTTTTTTGTAGACGTTTTTAAGGTGTACAATACTGTAGTACATACAAAAAATGTGTTTATTTACGACATCACATTAGAAACCTTTAAAATTATCAGTGTTTCTCTACTATATTATGCATGTATTATACATATAAACCTTCCTCTTGAATCACTTTATTAAAAAAAACCGCATCAAAATCCGTTGCGTAGTTTTAAAGATATAAGCAAACATACATACAGACATACAGACGCGGGAAGCGGAAAGCGACTTTGCTTTATACTATGTAGTGATACCTAAAAATCTACATAGAAAAAGGAACTCGTCATCGAGTCGTGAGTTAGTTAGCTGTTCTCTTCTCTTCCTGTGCCTTCTTCCTATTTCTTTTGTCTTATCTCGGTTAAATAATGATCATATTTTAAACATACCTTCCACATTAGCTTGATTGAATAGGAACAGCATTGGTATGCAGAATATGAAGCTGAGCAGCCAAGCTCCTAGGATGAGAGCCCGAGCACGCCGCCCTGTATAACATAATAACATAAGTAACACAGTTTGTCAAGATGTGTGTACGTTTGGATGTTTGTGTGTCACGCCCAAACGACCGAAAGGACTTCTATGAAAGCAACATAATATAATGTTACGAGGAATCTCTACGGTCACTTTAAGTTGCACCGATAAAATATTCACGTTTGATTACCTACGATTTCCATAGAAAAGATTTCTCGTAACAAAGTATATGTTAAGGTGTGACTAGACTTAGCGCGGCAATCGAACGCGGCATTCGCAGGACACAAGTTTGCTGCGTTTCTAGTTTAAACGATGCGCGCTCGAATGCCGCGCATCGTCTAGTCACACCTTTACGAGAAATCGTAGGTTTATTGCAAGTTCTAGGCAAAGTTATATACCAATCTACTTTTCCATTGACTTGTGGCTGATAGAATATACTCTCTGTGCTTATATTATAATAAGTTCTTGGCTGAGAGCTTGATGACTTAACAATAATTAGAACTGTGAAACTTTGACTGAAACTTGAACCAAAGTGGAACCAAATTAGGTTTGTCATAGTGACTACACTATGACTGGGTATAAATTAAGCCTCTAGACTCTAGATTAGTCTAGAGTCTAGAAGTCACAGTTTGCGCTCGAATATTTTTAAACTTTTCAGAAAGTTTAAGAATTTTGTCATTGTTATAAATAATAATTGAAATTGTAATACTTTGAACTACTTACAACTGCCGGTGAAGTTCATCGGATGAGTAATAGCATCACATCGGTCCACACTGAGGGCAACTAGCACGTACGTCGAGGAGTATGTTACAACACCCTATAAAAAAAACATACAATTGAGTCATTCAAGGATTGTCTTCAAAATGTTATTTAAGTTGGGATAAACCATCTGGGGCCGTACTACAAGCTCTTAAAGTAAGATTAAAACAGTATTACTCGCGGTGCGAAAGTGACAACCCTTTATGAGTTCGCATTGCGTTGTCACTTTGCAAAAGTGTCCAGTGTCCCAGAGTCATATTATTTTGATATTGCTTTTGAGTTTGTGGTACGGCTCCTGGTGTCAACTGCCGCCCTTACTTTTATATGTGTTTTAATTCTTTATTTTATTTACAATATTAGTAATACACAGTGAGAATGATTGAAAATTCCTCTGTAAATAATACAAGTCATAATAAATAATAAAGTGTCAGGCTGTCTCTATGGGCGCCTGTGATGACGACGTAAACATCACTCTCACATCACGTCGTATTATGGCCGCGACGTGTTCAAGGTAACATATTCCTAACGATGATAAAAAAAAGCGGCCAAGTGCGAGTCGGACTCGCACTCGAAGGGTTCCGTACCATTATCTATCAAAAACGGCATAAAAAAACACGTTTGTTGTATGGGAGCCCCACTTAAATAGTTATTGTATTCTGTTTTTAGTATTTGTTGTTATAGCGACAACATAAATACATCATCTGTGAAATTTTCAACTGTCTAGCTATCACGTTTCATTAGATACAGCCCTGTGACAGACAGACGTACAGACGGACAGCAAAGTCTTAGTAATAGGGTCCCGTTTTGAACTCTAAAAAAGAATTTAAAAAATGATAAAAGAGAAAGGGGTTTTACCTGTAAATACTTCATCATTTTACATGTGATGGATCCAGCCAACCAAGTTATAGTTATCCTTTGTATCAAGTCTGGCAAGACGCTTATTAAGCCCACCAGTAAATCTGTAACAAAAATATAAATTACTTGCTGTCCCGACAGACGGTGTCCTGTCAAATTCCAATAATCCCACAAAAAAAAACACTTTTAGTTTTTCCCGTACTTTAAAGATTTTGATCGCATGAATGGAGATGTGTCCATTGACACTTATGAGTGTCATGAAGTGCGTACTTTTTCATTTCCTTAGAAAAAAGAAAAGAGCAGCCTATTATAAGTAAGTCTAACTGAATGGAGTATGTAAAATCCCTACTGGTGAGTAAATCTTGGTGAGAATTTCCACATTCGTACTGTAATGAACACACTTTACCTACGTAAATAGAATCCAGCAATCAATCAGCGATGGTGTAAGCTGAACGATGTAGCTGTGATGTCGTAACGATATTAGTTTGTTCGACGACTGAAGTACTAGTTCGTCTTTTATCACTTGCTCAAACAGTAAACGTTGTGAGAAAACTTGAATTATAAAATCTGGAACATTCGGCACTATTTCAAGCATTACAAAATTAATGGTTTTGTAAATAAACAATAAATATTTACAAGTAGTATGGTTAAAAATACCACTAGTAGTAACGATTTATAACAAACTAGCTTCTGTCCGCAGTTTTGCACTCACGATAAAGAACAGCTTCAAAAGTCATCAAGACTAACTTTAAAGCTTATTTTCGCATTTCATACAAAAGTATTAAAGAATATAAGATTTACATTATTACAAAGGGAATGGAAATTGCACTATAGTCACCTGCTATTGCCAACTGCATGATGAAGAAGTTCATGCGGCTTTTTCTGGACTTTGTGAGCAGCAGTGCCAACACCACCGTCGCGTTGCCGGCCACAATGCCCACCAGCAACACCCATAGAATCGCCAACTGCGCTGACTGCAATACGGACAGATACAAATATCGATATTAGTAGTGTTCTATGTGAAGGAGCTCATCCAGGGAAGAACTACTACAACACCTATTTCTCCCGCCAAGTATTTCTGAGATCAAATTTGATAGGTAGGTAGGTACCTATGTTTACCGATGAAATTACAAGCCTTGTACGCCTCAAATTGCCTAGTGCAAATTGTAAGCTTTAAATGCAATTATTCAAGTAATTTAATGAAAAATTAAGATCCAAGTAATTCACGATGTCTAATTGCCAGTCGGTCTCAATCATCGACCACATAGCTCAATAGGATGCCTATATAATGTCTTAATTTCTTCAAAAAAACAATTCTGTCAAAACATTGAGGTGTGGGGGTCACCCCTGACGGTAAAAAAATCATTCCGATTCTCGCCGCGGAGCGCGTTGCGACACGCGCTCAGTGGTTTACACATGATCTGTAGCCCATATGTGTTGTCTGACAGTGTTCGCACTGCATGAGTCTAGGCTGTGTGGTTGATGGTACCTTGCTAAACTCGAATGCACGTATCGATGGTACATGACCGCTTCATGGCCAAAGTGAACTTACCTGATAAAAAAAGAACTTGTCGATAACAGTCCCATTTCTGGTGAAGTTCCCGAAGGGGAGGTTGGTGCTGTTCAGCTCATACAGGCTGCAGTTACGGCAAACCTCGTCCATCGTTGACGCTTCACATTTTGTCTTCAAAGCTCCTACGGAAATAATTACCATTGTAATAACGTCAACAATAACCTTTCGGGTTGGATAGTAAAACATGCATAAATCTGTTTTTTCGTATTTATTTTTAAATTCTATTAAAGTATTTAATATAATTAAATTAATTAATTTACATATTTATTTCAAAATTGACTTTTAATAAAAAGAGGAGATTAACCATTTTTTATGAGTATAAGAATAATTATTTTTTAATCAATAAATAAATGTTGACATAAAAACTAAACTGATTAGCTATTTGTAAAGTCTAAACTTTAAAACTAACTAATCAAGCCTCAATTTGCTATAATTACCTAAAGAACGAAACCTTTATAGTTTCAAAATACATATATTATTTTTCAGCTAACTAAATCCTACCCAACGGCTCTCGAAAGTATCCAAATATACCCAAAACGCATTAGGCGATTTCAAAACTAATATCTAAAATGTGGTGTAAGGATTTATAAAAACCGACCAACTGCGAGTCAGACTAGCGCACGAAGGGTTCCTTCCGTAGCAAAACGGCAAAAAAACACGTTTGTTGTATGGGAACCCCACTATTTATTTTATTCTGTTTTTAGTATTTGTTGTTATAGCGGCAACAGAAATACACAATCTGTGTAAATTTCAACTGTCTAGCTATCACGGTTCATCTGATACAGCCCTGTGACAGACATACGGACAGACGGACAGACGGACAGCGAATTCTTAGTAATAGGGTTCCGTTTTTACCCTTTGGGTACGATAATTGGAATTAATTAGAATTGAAAGTTATTTCCAACTTAGCACTAGCGGCAAGTTTTGCAAAATCGATATTAAATGGAGACAGCATCTGTTACTACGAAAATTTGCATTAGTAATTTTGCACTGCAAAAGTTCATCCCTACGAATATATTTTAGCCAACCCAAACATCTTCATAAATGAATACGCTTTTGAATAATACCTAGATACCTACTAAAAATACCGCTGGATTAACAAATTCTGACAAGTCTCAGGTAATCTATCATTATGTACCTAGTTCCTAGCTATATATACAGTTTCACAATGAGTCAGTAAGGAAATAACACGTGCTGTCTTAGAAATATAATATTAAATAAAAGCGCGATGTATGATGTTGAATTTGATCAAGTCGTGTTTGTTGCCTGATTCTTCTAGGCTTAGTCGCAAGGCCTAGCTCCTAGACGTTTCAAATTGATCCTAGTGATTTGAATCATTAAAAAAATGTTAAAACTTAAAGTCAATTCGTAATGAAATCAAGACCAATAATATAAAAGGTGCGTCATTCCAAGAATTCAAACGAATATAGGTTTAATATCAAAAAAACAAATTAAGGCGCTCCCAGTCGACGATTGTTTTTGTTCAAAACGAAAAAAGAAATACTTCTGAACAAGCCACATCTCCTATTTTATAATGTATAGTAAAAGTGAATATAGATGTACCCATCTTTAATCACTTCGATAAATAATCCTACCGACCGCTGCAATGACGACAAACACACGTCGGCGCGTGGTCCGCCTTAGCATTTCGAATAAATTAATGATATAAATTATGTATAATTACTTATCAAAAATCTATTCTAATAGAAATCTAGATCTACATATTACCTATCTTTAACAATAAATCACAAGTTGATTTTAATAGTAGGTAAGTATATAAAATATTTCGATCATAAATTCTAAAACGTATCATTTTGAAATAATATCTTTATCGTGAAAAGTTTCTGCTATTATGTTTTCAGCTTAATATAAATCTAGGTACCTGAAGTAATATACTTATAAAAATAGGAGATGTGTCTTGTTCACAAGTATTTCTTTTTTCGTTTCGAAAAAGAGCAATCGTCGACTGGGAGCCCCTTAAGGTAACGAGTAATCAATCAATGGGACGGTTTAATTACTATTTGAGGTGATCTAATTTATCAACTTTTATCCATGAGAGCAGAAATTGATGATTTGTGGGAGAGCAGGTGCGATCGGCCATTATGATTTATTTCTTTTCATTCAAAAGATATTTATTTGAACTCGTTGAAGTAGGCTTTTCAATCATTATATACGAATAACCTAAGGTACAGTTAACAAGACAAGTTGTTAATTTTAATTTTGCTATTTGTGGCAGCTAGGCACAGATTTTATGTAGTCTCGCCTCTTCGCCGGTCGTTTCGACCCGTTCGCTAGGTTTAGTCATGTGACAGTTTATTTTAATGTGGAAATACTATATAGTCATTGCATTCAGGTTAGTTCTTTATCTACTCTGCTTTATATGTAACTAGCTGACCCGTGCCCGCTTCGCTGTGCGTAAGACATTTCTAATACCATCGTTGACTTTTTTGTAGACGTTTTTAAGGTATACAATACTGTAGTACATTATTTTGATATATCTCGCGGGGTTCAGCCAGCATTTGCAATGTAAGCGCAAAAAAATGTGTTTATTTACGACATCACATTAGAAACCTCTAAAATTATCAGTGTTTCTCTACTATATTATGCATGTATTATACATATAAACCTTCCTCTTGAATCACTCTGTTTATTAAAAAAAACCGCATCAAAGTCCGTTGTGTAGTTTTAAAGATATAAGCAAACATACATACAGACATACAGACGCGGGAAGCGGAAAGCGACTTTGCTTTATACTATGTAGTGATGATAAAAAGACAATATACAGCAGAGTACGCACATTTTCTCTTCCCCTAAACTTATCAATAAAGTAGATAATCACAACACTTTTATGTTTAGTAATAAAAAAAGTTACTTATATTTTTTTCATTCATAAAACACTTTTGGAACTTTGTCCAATCATTATCCACTTGGTAATGACTATACTCGTAAATCAACGTTTTATTGATGCCGCTGTTATGACAATTTGGTAATTTCCGTTTTTTAGGAGTCCGTACCCAAAGAGTAAAAATGGGACCCTATTACTAAGACTTCGCTGTCCGTCTCTCCGTCTGTGCGTCTGTCTGTCACAGGGCTACACCCCTGTTCGTGAGATAACCGTGATAGCTAGTCAGTTGACATTTTCACAAATGATGTAATTCTGTTGCCGCTTTAGCAAAAATACTAAAACTAGAATAAAATATATATTTAAATAGGTCTCCCATACAACAAACGTATTTTTTTGCCGTTTATATAGATGATGGTACGGAACCCTTCGTGCCCGGTTTTTTTAATAAAGAATTCTACTTTTATTAATTGTTTTGTAATCCAATCTAAATTACATTAATCAATAATATTTATCAGTACCCACCTAGGGGTGGCTTGCACAACAATTCCTAAATGTGTTTAGGAACTAGGCAAGTCATACAAATAAGTTAAATTTAAAAAAATATAGCCGGAAAACACTATTAGCAATTTTTATGCCAGTCGGTTTATGGGTGAGTTTCCACCTAAGCGAAGCCGCGCTAAGCTGTCTGGAGCTGACCAATGACAGCGCTCAAATATTCGAGTTTAGAAATGTTGAGTGCTGTGATTGGTCCGCACCGCACAGTTTAGCGCAGCTTCTCACAGCTCCGCGTAGGTGGATACTCATCAATAATCTGTTTTTTTTTTTTTTTTTTTTTTTTTTTTTTTTTTTACTATACCTATATTCTGATGTATAAGCTATATTACTGTAAAGTTTAATTTTAATCCGTTCAGTAGGTTTTGCGTGAAAGAGTAACAAACACACACACACACTCATAAACTTTCGCATCTATAATATTACTAGCTGCTCGCTCTGGCTTCGCACGGGTGGATAAAAAGTAGCCCACTACCTGGATAAAAAGTAGCCCATGTGTTATTCTAATGTTAATACATCTAATACTGTACAGTTTTGTCTAAATCCGTTCAGTAGTTTGAAGTAGTAGTGCGTGAAAGAGTAACAAACGCACACACACCCACTAACAAACTTTCGTATATACGAGTATAGTAGGACTGACTTTGATAGTAGAGATGCGTGGTGCGAATGTCCATCTCAATAGGACGTGATCAGTTCAGCCTTTATAACGCCTGGGTGTTTGCTATTATGCTTTGGAAAGTGGTTAGGTAGGAAGGTAGGTCTGAAATCAATTACGATGGCAAATTGGATTTCTAAAGGTATGAAACCGTACTCATACCAACTCCCAGAAAGTGTAAAGTGTAGGGTTAGAAATTGACTAGAAAAAAATTGTCCTTGCTAAAAAGGAACCAATGGATTTGTTTCTTAGTCCAATTAAAACAATATTTATGATATGATATATATTTATTATGATATCTCATACCAAAATATCAACTTATTCTAAACTAGCTTTCACCGGCTTCGCTCACCTGGTACCTGGATAGTATCCTATATGCTATTCTAGCATATTAGCTATGTATATTTTAAGTTTTATTCAAGCCCTGTTTTGTTTGTTCTGTCATTTGAAAGCCACAAAAATTTAAACATACAAACTTTCGGTTTTATTTTTTTAATATTTGTAGGTAAATTTGAGATTCTGGGTAGCTTTATTTTAGCATTACATATACAAATAAAAATTTAAATGCTCTTTGGGCTTAATGATAATGCCACTTAAGTGTTTCATATCAACATATCTTGAGCAGTTCGGAGTATTCTAGTTCTTAAGTAAACGCGAATATTAAGCTTTAAATTACATTTGAAATTATCGATGAAGCTCGTTATTATAACCTATTTATTCCGGACCAAGATGACCTACATCGTGGAGGTATCTGAGCCTAAACAAACATACAAAACAAACGAATCGTATTTCTACTTAATAGTTTCTGATTTGCTAGTCAATAATGGTCAGAGACAGAAAAGAGTGTATTGTGCACTTTATTGAAATCAAAGCCTTCCCTGTGTTCGATCGAAACTTCCAATTTTTTCCCTACAAACCTTGTACTGATAAAATAAATTACCAATTTTGGTAGAATGCGTATCATACATTAGTCAAAACTGCGTTGCAATGACAACTAAATGTTTTTAGTCTGTGATGTCAGATTTATTGCACATAAACACATGAAACAAGATTTTGTCCACTGTGGGTTGAAGCCTACTGTGCGTTCTCATAGTGTCGTTCATGAATACGGGTGAAAGTAAAGGTTGGTTGCTTTTAATTACGGAGCACGCAACGATGCAATTCAATGGAAGATGAATGCCGGGATTCAAAGATTAAAAGAAATAGTCCATAATAGAGTTATGAGAATTATGAGAATTATATGAGAATTAAATTAGAGAAAATTCGATGAAATGTTCCTAAGATTATTCCTTTGAAATTATAAAAGCCACTTGAGGGAGATTACGTTTGGTTTGTACGAATAAAATGCTTTTTTGTTCACAAATTGAATCATTTGTGGCCGTGCATCTAATATCCGTATGAAATTTTCTGTTGGAAAAATTTATATGAGCAATAACACGGGTTCAAAGCGTGAATGAAAACACCGTGAAGAAACCATTTTTAGTATTTTTAGAAGTGGCGTCTTGTTGGAATTCTAACTAAAGCCAAATCTGATCATGCGCCTCTAACTACCTCCTTTAGACATCTTCAAGAACATGAGCGCCTTGAGATCTGAGAGAATGTCTACCGTAGTTACCTATTTGGGGATTACAGTCGTGATCCTATTTCATTTTTAGGTACCCAAAGGGCGAAAACGGGACCCTATTATGAAGACTTCGCTGTCCGTCTGTCCGTCAATACTGTATCTCATGAACCGTGATAGCTAGAGAGTTGAAATTTTCACAGTTTATGTACATATCTGTTTCAGCTATAAAAACAAATACTAAAAACAGAATGAAATAAATATACAACAAACGTGGTTTTTTGCCGTTTTTTATAGATAATGTTACGGAACCCTTCGTGCGCGAGTTCGACTCGCCCTTGGCCGGTTTTATTTGCTTATTAATTCCCAAATAATTATTTCTCAATGCCGAATATTCAGAACAAAGTCAACGCTAATAGGCTACAATTATTTCCTACAAAGGGTCGATAGACCGAAAGCAATTTGAGAGTATTTCGTTCGGTTCTCTTAATCAAGGCAAAGCCTCGGTTTAACCTCAAATAAACTAGAATTGTAATTGAGAAATAAAACCTACTAATCTCCCCCTAGGGAACGGTAAGGTAATTTAGAACTTAGACAATAATCCTTTGGCTGAATCGCTGAGTCAACATGTGAAGATAAATATCCTAAGTTTGTACTACCATACTAGCAACGGTACCTTTATTAAAAGCATAGTAAGTATGTAAATGTTAAAACCATAAAACCCTTGTCTTGGTGTCTCTTTCTTGCTGTAGTGGGAGTGTATGCCAAAGGATAATTATAATTAGATAAGTTTTGATGTTTGATAGTTATTCACTTACGTCGTAACGATAATATTTAAAAGGTTTGACCAAACCTAGCGCGACTACATGACTATGACTGGACGGAGGCTGCGCGTACATTTACTTCTATATCTAAACTAGTCACGCGGCAAACAAGTGTCCTGCGAATGCCGCGCGTAGTTGCCGCGCACCTTACGCGCTGTGTTTGGACACTTATATTATGATAAATTTGTAATTAGGCGTATTCTTGAAAGCTGAAACTGTATGAAACTGGAAAAAGTGGGTAAATTTTTAACTCCATAATTTGGCCCCTTTCCTAAATTTCGATACCTGAATCTTAATCCTAATAATATTATAAATGCGAAAGTGTGTGAGTTTGTGTGTATGTTTGTTCCTCAATCAGGCCTAAACATCAGGAATCATCTAAAAATCAGGAAAAACATCATCAAAACGATACAAAAAACGCAAAAGGGATAATTTCTGTACAGATGGCGCTGGTGTGCAGCAGCAATCTGACATCACAGACTAAAAACATTCAGTCTTTTCTATTCGATTATTGAAATTTGTCAGAACAACGTCTGTCACGGGTCGGCTAGTAAATTATAATAATTGTAGAGTGTACTTGGTGTCTTCAGTTTCAGGAGTAGATTTTTTATCAAGCGAACCGCGGATGGTAGCTAGCACATTTGAATTGGATTTATAATATAATCTTACAAAGGAAAAATGTCACGACCTTCCGCAATTGCTGGCTCAAGATCCACTAATTCAATTTATGTAAGCTGCTTTACACCCAGCTTTGCTACCCTCCATCCTTGGACTCTCAGTTTAGTAATTTCTAAAAAAGTTGCATAGCAACCATAGTAATGATGGTCGTTATTTTATTACAAGTCACTGCTTTTTAAATAAAAAACAAAATCGGCCAAGTGCAAGTCGGACTCGCGCTCGCAGTGTTCCATATCATTATCTATAAAAAACGGCAAAAAAAAACACGTTTGTTGTATGAGAGCCCCACTTAAATATTTATTTTATTCTGTTTTTAGTATTTGTTGTTATAGCGGCAACAGAAATACATCATCTGTAAAAACTTCAGCTAACTATTACGGTTCATGAGATACAGCAGACGGACAGCGGAGTCTTATTGATTGCGTCCCATTTTTACCCTTTGGTACGGAGCCCTACAAATGAGATGAGATTACAGTAATTATTCATTTTTAAACGGGTCTTTATCACATATAGAAAGAACCCTTTCTTATTTTAGTCTGTTCGCGACCATGGCTATTGTAAAATAGTCGAAACGTCGGGGAAATAAATTAAAATCATTAGTTTATCTAGTAGAAATTACAGTAAGTAATCCTCAAGTACGCGTACTGTAGACATCATTTTAGATCTCCAGACGCTCTGAAGATGTTTTAAGAGGGTAGTTAGAGGCACGTGTGAAGATTACTTTTAGCACATGCCCACATTTAATAGTATACAAAAGCGTATTAAACTTGCTAGAATCAGGTCGAGACCATTGAAATATTGAGAAATAGCCTGAATTCATAAAATTATTTCTGGAACCCACGCATAATAATATAGGCAACCATCAAAGAAGCGAATCGATACATTTTTTATTACCTATTTTCTTTTTCAATGAGTTAGTATCCCAGAAACATACTATATTTATAAAGAGGATAAAAAATAATTTATGTCTGTAATGGATAAACTGAAGTAGGTAATTCAAATTCTATCACCTATCAAAATCTACATTATCAGTGAGTAACATAATTATATTCAACTTGCTTCCGTCTGCTGCTTCGCTTGGGTGTTAACTGGGTTATAAGTACCTAGATAAAAAGTAGCCTATGTGTTATTCTGATGTATAAGCTATTTTACGGTAAAGTTTCATCTAAATCCGTTCAGTAGTTTTTGCGTAAAAGAGTAATAAATACACACACACAAACTTCTGCATTTATGATATTAGTAGAATTAGGATTAGGATAATCTAAAAAATATATAAATCTTCACGAAAATTGCAATAATGTTACTTATGGTACCTATCAAAAAATTTAGTACACGTGCGAAGCCGGAGTGGACGACTAGTCAATGATAAGCAGATTGATTCGATGTTTACTAAATTTGTCTTCTGATCTATGATCGCTGCTAAAATCACTATCTGACTATTGGATGATTGATAAGTTTGGGTTAAATGTGCCTTAATGCTTCTCAAGTCAAATATTCTGATCAAAGCATCGGCGATGCAAAGCAATAACGCTAGGATATAGTTCCCGAGTTTTGATATTCAACGTTGTTGACAAGTACAAGTTTATTAAAAGCTATGTTTGTATGTAACTTTTTGGTGGAATCTTGCAACTTAATTTTGAAGAAGTTATATTCAATCGATTGAGCTGAAATTTAGCATACATAATGTACTCGTAACTTCGGTGTCAATGCAATAATATAGTGACAGCGAGCTGATCAGTTTTACAACCGGCCGCCTGCCTGACGTCAACCCTCTTTGGGAGTTATTATATTGATACACATTACTTACAAAAAAATACTTAAACTTATCTACATGTATATTATACTCGTAATAGTATATACAAATAAATATACTTACATAGATATTGGACGTAATATGGACTCATTCGATTTTTACGAAGTAAGTTTATGGGTGATTTGCAGTTTTTAATCTAATGCATGGTTTTCCGAGTGGGAGGTATTTCGAATTTAAATCTGAAGGTAGTGGGTATTCTGTTCGAAAAAGTTGTATGCGTATAAAAAACACGTGATAAAACGGTGAAGAAAATCATCGTGAGAAAATCAGTTTGTATTCGTATAAGCGGCTTTGGGCTTGCAACCTAACTACAGCAAAATGTGGGCATGTGCCAAATATAATGTTTGGACATGCCTCTGACTAGACATTTTTAAAGCATCTGGATATCTGAGAGGGTGTCTACCGTACTTGGGGATTACAGTCGTGATTCTATTTATTTTTTTATTTTATTTATGCATGGTTGTAATTTATGAGAGGTTATACTAGCATTAATTTGCATTTTCACGAGTAGAATGCACCTCGTCGAGGTTAAAACTGTAAATTCACTCGCTTTAAATTACACTTAATTGTATGTCGCATACATTCTGGAGTTCAGATAGGTACGCGATAAGTGTTCACCCGTATCACTTGTACTACGTCAAGCTCTTATGCACAACACTCACGTGCGAGGTTCCCGACAGTTTTGATAACTACACTGTCCTTCGTATTCGACACTGCATAGTGTGACTAGAGGCACATGTCGTGTGCCTCTAGTCAAAGTTGAACTCTAAAGGCACACGGTAGCGTGCGCCGCAGTGCCGCTCAACACATAAAGTGGTGTTTATGAAAAAAGATTTCGTCCACTGTGGGTGCGTGTTCTCATAGTGTCGTTCTTGAATACGAGGGTGTGTGTGCGCTAAAATATAGTATAACTAGCTGACCCGTGCCCGCTTCGCTGGGCGACAGACATTTCTCTAAATTTTCGATCTAGTATATTCTTCTTCTATAGACTATAAGTTGCCGAGGACTAATAGCTGTATAACAAAATTTTTTTTATCAAAATCCGTCCAGTAGTGTTTGCGTGAAAGCCAGACAACAGACAGACAGACAAACAGACAAAAATTTCAAAATGTTTTTTTTTTGGCTTGTGTTACTTGTATGAAGACCCCTATTAGGAGGATTTTTTTTAGTTTTTATTCAATGTACAGAATTGAACTCTTCTACGGTTTTATTATATGTATATAATATATATATAATATATGTATATTATATACTAGCTGACCCGTGCCCGCTTCGCTGGGCGACAGACATTTCTAAATGTGATTATTTTGAATAGGTATGGCTATGGTATGGCTTAAATGGCGATAGGTATCCCTTTGAAATAATTGGTAAAATACACAAAAAATACTATATCGATAACCGTGAATCTCGCTCTTCTAAACGGGTCTCTTTAGTTCAAAGACATTTGCATAATTGTATGCACACCCACGGCTGTGAAATCGCCATATAGTGCGACTGTTCTCAGCTGTAATTTGAAATGAATTTGATATCAAAACAGTAATAGATCATTTGATCTATCTTAATATATAAAACTCTTGCGTTACTGACTGTTCTATCAACGCACAGCCTAAAAATCAAAGTCAAAATGTATTTTTATTTCAATAAAATTACAAGAATAGCTTTGAAACATCTTAGGAGCTAGGTAAAGCTACGCCTGTTCCTGGTCCTTGTAACTTGAAAGTTAGGCATGAATAATACCTTTAACAGACGAAGCGACTTAATTTTCACCAACGAAGAACGGAGATTTTCAGTCGATGTGTTAGTTTTTAGGGTTTCGTCCCCAAAGGGTAAAAACGGGACCCTATTACTAAGACTTCGCTGTCCGTCCGTCTGTCGTCAAGGCTGTATCTAATGAACCGTGACAGCTAGACAGTTGAAATTTTCACAGATGATGTATTTCTGTTACTTTAACAACAAATACTAAAAACAGAATAAAAAAAATTGTGTGTGTCAGCTCCGACACACGACTGGAGTTTACTAGATCGTGCGTAGAGCGTACTCCACTGTAAGATGTTTTGCCATCAGTAAGAGTGAGAGAAAGCATTATAAAGTATAGGCAAAGTAAGGGTACACACTACCCACGATCTAGCTGCACTGCTCACACCAAATTAGAAAGTTGCGCACCAAAAACGTAACGAGGTCATGCGTTCAGTAGATTTTACTACTCACATTTTTTTCATACCAGGCGCCTTATATCAAAAACCGATTCTTAAGGAGTAAACTCCAATAAATGTATAAGTAGGGCTCCTATAGTAGTGGCTCCTAGTAGGCTCCTAGTAACATACGTGATTTTCGTACCTTTTTTATAGATAATGGTACGGAACCCTTCGTGCACGAGTCCGATTCGCACTTGGTCGGTTTTATTTTTATATATGACCGCATATCTTTTTACTTAGTGATCCGATTTTGATATAAAACTCTTGACTTTTTGATTGGTCAAAACATTTTCGTCAGTTTTCTTATTGACTTTTAAAACGTAATTATGTTTTGAAAGTAACAGATTCGTTTGAAAAAGATTTAGGTTAAAAAGAAAGTTAATCTGAAGGGACATCGCAAACAAAAGATTCCTGTAGATAATATTGAATCTGTCGGAGTTTACTTCGCAAAATCCATCAATGCCAGACACAGGCAGTCTTTATAAACGCTTCGATAACGTATAAGCCAGAAAATTATGGTCAGAAGAACGAAATTGTATTAAATTAGCTACTTTGATTTCTAAAATCTAATGTTCTCTTACCGAACGTAAAATTTTCGCATAAACTTAGTTTAAACTCTTGGAAATAACAACGTAGGTATAGGTATGGTGCTCAGTTAATAAAAACCAGCCAAGTGCGAGTCGGGCTCGCGCACGAAGGGTTCCTTGTATGGGAGCCCCACTTAAATATTTATTTGATTCTATTTTTAGTATTTGTTGGTATAGCGGCAACAGAAATACATCATCTGTGAAAATTTCAACTTTCTAACTATCACGGTTTATGAGATAGAGCCCTGTGACAGACAGACGGACAGCGAAGTCGTAGTAATAGGGTCCCGTTTTTACCCTTTGGGTACGGAACCCTAAAAAATTAAAACAATAAAATAGCAAGCGAGTCTATTAAACTTTGAATAGCAGGTTATTTATAGGTACCTAAGGTACCTAGGTATTTTTAGGTACCTACAATAATAATAATTTAAACAATAAATAATTACCAGCTAAGATAAAAGTTTTAAAAACCCATACAACTTTATAGTAAGAAAATGATTATCCCTAATTATAGTTCATAGTCTGTTGGTGAAAATAGGGTTATAAAGGTTTGGGCAATAGGGACCAATTTGGACTATAAAAAACTAAATTTATCACATAAACTTAACTTTATAGCCAAATTATGAAAATTTAACTTTAGCCCGGCAAAACGTGGGAATCCCCCAATTTCCCGCACGCCGTAATTCCTTGCTACGATAATCGCAAGGGCAGGGTCGGTAAGTAATCCTCGTTTAAACAAAGATAAACGCACGCTTACCTAACCTCATAATGTTCAAGTCAGTTCAATACGATTCAAATTAATTTGATATAGAATGAATGAATGAATGTAAGAATGAATGAATGAATTATTAAGTGAAAATGCTTTATTGTACACCAATAATAAAAAATAATGAATGAAACTCAAACTAGATCAAACTGTACAACGGGCGGTCTTATCTTAAAAAGCGATTTATTCCAGACAACCATGATAGATTGATAGATTCAGCTCATAGCAGACTAAAAAAAATGATTTGGCTGAGAAGTAAGTTTATTTAAGTACTTACTTAGGTACTTATACCTAATAATTAAAATGCGGAGAGAGAAATAATAGAAACGTAGCTATTGAGGTAAGCAGGCAAATGTGTACTTAGCTAAGTTATGTCCTGTTAATATTATAATACTAGCGACCCGCCCCGGCTTTGCACGAGTAGCATGTTATTATACATATAAACCTTCCTCCTGAATCACTCTATCTATTAAAAAAAACCGCATCAAAATCCGTTGTGTAGTTTTAAAGATATAAGCAAACATACATACATACGCGGGAAGCGGAAAGCGACTTTGCTTTATACTATGTAGTGATAAATCCTTAAGTTCATGAGAATGTTTGAGTTTGAATGTTCATAATGATTGTGTAGTTCAATCACCGTCACGCCTAAAGAATGGAATGGAATGTACATACATAGCCTGGAGTGGTATTCGTGGGCTACTTTTATGTAGATACTAGCTGTCCCGACAGACGTTGTCCTGTCAAATTTCAAAAATCCCACTGAAAAAAACACTGAGTTTTGATTTTTTAAATAGCATTATGAGATATAGCTTGCGACCTATTCTCAGACCTACCAAATATACACAAAAATCATAAAAATCGTTCAAGCCGTTACGGAAGAGTTTAGTTACAAACACTGACACGAGAATTTTATATATTTTTTTATGTGACACGAGAATTTTATATATTTGAAGAAGAAATATTGCTGATCTTTATTTCTATCAATTTTAGATGACATATCTCGCGTTCTGAAAGCAACTTGCAAGCTTAGATACTCGTATTTGTAAAATTGCCTTTTAGTTTCCAGTATAAAACTTTAACCCGGTTTTGCCAAAGCCCGCGAACAGTATACAATTGTTACTGAAACCTCTGCTCTGTTCCGCTGTCTCAGAGTTCAAAATGCGTTGTTTTTATATCCTCGCTCCTAGAAAAATGTATGTCCCATTATGCGTGTACTATAGCCAACATCGCAATCGTAATTCAAGGCGGAACCCCGAGTGATCCGGAAAAATGTTGAGAATATCCGCTTATTAGCACAGATTATGTAACTGAAGATTCTACCATACAGAAATATCACTTACCAAATTACTTGGGATGGTGAAGGATCTTGAAAAATTGCGCTTCATAGAAAGTTGTGCAATCACACTTAAATGTGATAAGAATAAATTAAGGTTTGAGCTAGTGACCATCTCTCGCAATTAAGGCGAGTAATAAATGTTTTTGATGAATGCAGAATCGTTTTTTCTCAATAACCGCAAAACATACAGTTTTGTTTTTCATGACAAAGATAACTTAAGGATATAATCTAGATAAATTACAGACAGAAACACGATTGGTGAAACTTTTCTCGATAGATTTATTTTCCAAAGTTGGCTCTTCAAAAACACGAGTTTCGTTTTTAATCAAAGCTATGAATAGCTAAACAGTTTATTTTTATATAATTCGTAAGATAATCATACTAGCTAAATAATTACAGACAGTTTCTTTTTAAATTTGATGGTTTTCGAGATAATGCAGTTTTATCACTTTTTCCGTCTTATCCGGGTAGACTCAGCCCATACAAAACGTCAAAAATTTCACTTATCATCTTAAGGTTTTAAACTGATATTTATAGTAGGGGAGAACCCACGATGCTAAATGGGTATTTATTCGTGCGTTAAAGAGCCTTATTTGGTTGCCAAGCTTCACTACATAGTATAAAGCAAAGTCGCTTTCCGCTTCACGCGTATGTATGTATGTATGTTTGCTTATATCTTTAAAACTATACAACGGATTTTCCTGCGGTTTTTTTTTAATAGATAGAGTGATTCAAGAGGAAGGTTTATATGTATAATACATGCATAATATAGTAGAGAAACAGATAATTTTAGAGGCAAAAAAGTCCACGATGGTATTAGAAATGTCTTACGCACAGCGAAGCGGGCACGGGTCAGCTAGTAGATGATAAAAAGACAAAAATGTTATTATAGTGTACCTTTTCATCGGACGGGGAGCATCTATATATTTTCAAAAATTAAAAAAAAATCTTTTACATGGACATTGGACATCTATACATATAATAAAACTGTAGAAGAGTTCAATTCTGTACATTGAATAAAAATTAAAAAAAAATACTCCTAGGGGCCTTTATACAAATAACACAAGCCAAAAAAAAACATTTTGAAATTTTTGTCTGTCTGTCTGTCTGTCTGTCTGTTGTCCGACTTTCACGCAAAAACTACTGGACGTATTTTGATGAAACTTTTTTTGTTATGTAGCTATTAGTCCTCGGCAACATATGGGCTATAATTTATTTTGAAGATTGGAATACTATCTGTTCAGATGTGAAACTATCTGTCGACCAGCGAAGCGAGCACGGGTCAGCTAGTACTCGATATTAATAGAATCCATGTCCATCATGTGTCATCATCATTTTATGACTTACTATGTAGTTGACCCGACAGACCTTATTTTGTCCAAATTTCTATAATCCTATAGAAAAAAGCACTATCAAGTTTTCCCGAATTTTACAATTTTCAGGCAACTTATCCCATATTTTTCATTAATAAATCACTCCTGTATTTAGCGAAAAAAACATAAAAATATACATAATATATTCAAATCGGTTTAGTCGTTTTTGAGTTCAACAGCAAATAATTTATTATATAGAGAATATTTATAGCTTTTTTTATATTTTTATTGCTAAAATCCAACTACCGTGTTAAAGGTAGCTGAAGCTGTTCGATATACGACTTGGCAAGTGCCCTGATCATTTCAGGAAAACGACGTTCATTGACAAAAACTAACGATTCAATTATAATCGAGTAATGAATGACTTACCAAGTTCAACTTTTGCAATGTACGGAACGTTAAAAAATATTACGTTACGTTTACGTTTGATCGAAAAGAAATACAGACTGTGGTACTCAAATGTTAGCGAACGTATAAAATAGAGCTTTATTATCAACATAATAAGGGTCACTTTATACCGATCCCCGATAGTGACTCACCCTTTTAGTTCCTAGTGCACGAATCGTTTGCAATAACTTGTGTTTAATGCCCTCTAACTTGGAATCCCCGGAGAACGCTTTCAAAAGGACATTATAATGAGGGAATTATGAGCCTTTCGTAGTTCAGGCATTATTTCATTTTCCACGGTTTAATTTTATCTGAGTTTTATTTGGACTCTAAAACATTTTTATTTCTTAGGTACGCGTAATTTGGTCTAACTGTGTTTAACGAGTGTTTTTTTTTCATAGAAAATGCGGGAGAAAGTTCCATCTGACGCTGTATTAATAATCTAGAGATGTAAAAAGGCCTTACCTATTTATAACACACTAGTATTCCCGTGACCATGATTGATACAACACAGTCGAAACGTCGGCATATATTTATAGGTAATACGGCAATTAATCCCAAAGCAAGTTTATTTTCATTATTTTGGTACCTACCAAAATACCTACGTATGTTCGCAGCATTAACAGGTAGTAAAATCGTAAAAAGCTTCACTTCTCCAATTTTGTTTACCTACATTCTAATGTAAACAGAGGATTCAAATTAATTAAACATAAACTCCGTATTCTGAGAAACACAAACTAACTTTTTTTAAATTTAAAAAGAAAGAAAAGCAGTGTTTGCTGATCAGGAGGTACCCTGATTATCAAAAGCAGTAAATATTCTTGTAAGCAGCGAAGGGCTTGCAACCTGTCACGTGTTGAATGCTAACTACTGCAAAAAGAGGGCATGTGCCAAGCAAATGTAATGTTTGAATGTGCCTCTTACTAACCCCTTTAGACATCTTCAAAGATCTAAGCGCCATGGAGATCAGAGAGGATGTCTACCGTACTAGGGAATTACATTCGTGATCCTAATTTTTTAATTTAATTTTTTTTATAAAAGAAAGGTCTTATCCATTTACGCCTTTTTTAGACTGTCCGTCTGTCTGTCCGTTTGTCTGTCTGTCACAGGGCTGTATCTCATGAACCGTGATAGCTAGACGGTTGAAATTTTGGGTTAGTCCAGGAATCCCCATTTTCACAGATGATGTATTTCTGTTGTCGCTATAACAACAAATACTTAAAACAGAATAAATAATTATTTAAGTGGGGCTTCCATACAACAAACGTGTTTTTTTGCCGTTTTTTATAGATACTGGAACGGAACCCTTCGTGCGCGGGTCCGACTCGCACTTGGCCGGTTTTTTTAAAGATATTAATGTAGTTCGATCCTCCATTGTTCACTATCTATTTATTTCAATAATAAACGAGATATCAGAAGTGTAACCAATTGTCGTTAAACTGAGTTTAATTCTGAACCAATTCATTGAGCCGTAACAATTTAACAACCAGCCAAACTGGAAAGGTGAGAAACTACGTCTCTACATTATATTATTGAAATTATTGATCTGTAGTATTTGATATTAACTCGATAAGTTCCCACTGTTGATACACATTCACTGGTCTCACTTGGTAGTAGCTCTACCTTCTGCGCTGTAGGTTGTTGGTTCTGTGATGAACATATAATATGTTCAATTAAAAAAAAAGGTAGACCCCAAGCCGTGTTTGTTGCCTGATTCTTCTAGGCTTGGTCGCGTGGAATCGGCGTAGCTTCACCTAGTTCCTAAGACGTTTCAAAGTGATCCTTGTGATTTTATTGAAATAAATGATTTTTGAATTTTGAATTTGAATTTTTTGAATTGTTCGTTCTGTGTTTGGTTCGTTTCTGGGATCGAACCCACGAGTTACGTCCAACTGGGCTGTGAAGCCAGTGTGATTATATTCCTAACAAATACTAAATTAGAATATTGAAATGAAGTACAAATTCTGTGTATGTTACGCATCACCATTTTTATTTTAAACACAGAATCCTGTGCAGTCTGTTAACTTAATTCAGCTTCAAAGTGGATGATGGAGCTCAGTCTGAGGAGAAAATTCAATTTGATCGCCTCTGTCTCGAAGACTCTCTCGAGCTTTTGAGAACTGTAAAAAAGTGTTGGCTTTGATGAAAGAATGATTGAATTTTCAGAAACATAAATTGAGATTTGCAAATGTTTAATAGTTATATTTTTTTGGTACGATACAAATTATGCAGGTGCATTTGCGTGGTTCACAGCTCAGTTGGTAGTAACTCTGCCTTCTGCGCTGTAGGTTGTGGGTTCGAGCCCCACCCAGGGCGAATATTTGTGTGATAATCATAGATGTTTGTTCTGTCTGGGTGTTAATATGTACACTAAGTATGTTTTTACAAAAACAAAAAAGTATTATAAGTATTCTATGAGTTATCTGGTTCCCATAGTGCAAGCTTGGCTTAGTTTGTAGATAGCGTTGTACGAAATGTCCATCAATATTTATTTATGTTTACATATACATTAAAAGTGTACGTACCACTTGAGAAAGAAGTGATTTATAATTTTATTAATTGTACGTAAAGTCAAAGTCGTTTCATACTTTTAAAGTTGTTTACTACTTTTAACGTTATTTAAAAGAAAAATATTAAAACTCATAGTTTTAAAAAAATGTTATGGAGCTTTGTGCGACTACCCATGGAGAAAGATGAGTCCGCCCACACTCATGCAACTAAACGCGAAAGGGCACTTACTCGTGCGGGGACGTACGTGGCGGCACAAAGTTAATTGAAACTTGTTTGGTATTGTATACCTTAAAAACTTCTACAAAAAAGTCCACGATGGTATTAGAAATGTCTTACGCACAGCGAAGCGGGCACGGGTCAGCTAGTGCATAATAAAATAAATTTTCTGAATGTTCCAAGAAAATAATAGTAATCAAACGCACCACAATCGCCCTAAAGCGAAATCAGCAAACCGAACAAATTAAATTTATTGCAAAGGTAATTTTGCTTTGCTAATGGTTAAGGCAGGGTTTTTAAAAAGGTGAAGCCATGGTATCTCGCGATATAAAATTAAATTAAATTAAATTCATTTATGTCAGACATACTAGAGGCCCATTTTTAGGGTTCCGTACCCAAAAGGTAAAAACTGGACCCTATTACGAAGACTTTGCTGTCCTTCTGTATGTCCGTCTATCCATCTTTCCGTCGTCCGTCCGTCTATCTGTATCTCATGAACAGAAGCTAGACAGTTTCTATTCAGTTCAGTATTTCTAATGCCGCTATAACAAAAAATACTAAAAACAGAATAAAATAAATATTTTAGTGGGGCTCTCATACAACAAACGTGTTTTTTTGCCATTTTTTTATAGATGGTACAACACATAAAGTGATTTTTATGAAAAAAGTTTTCGTCCACTGTGGGTGCGTGTTCTCATAGTGTCGTTCTTGAATACGAGGGTAAGTGTACGTTGTCTGCCATTGTTTCTTATTTCACATTTAGATGTACCGCCACCGTTGTCGGACTGAATTCGCAACTGATGACTGACAATCGCCGACGGCTGACAGCCATTGACCACATAGCCCAATAGACGCCTAATAAATGGCTTCTTTTCTTAAAAAAAAACAATTCAGTATCTTGGGTACGCTTCCGATTTGTAGTGATCTGGATCAGTTTAGTTACCTATAGACTTTTTGCAACGGTTTTTAGATGACTCAACTGTTTCTTATGTATTTTGTAAATATTCTGTAATATATTAGTGTTGAGGTGTGCGGGTTAGGAGGAGCGGTAAAAAATGCATTCTGATTGGCAGGTTCAATGTCACAGCCCGCCGCGGGGCGCGTCTTGAATCGCGCTCAGTGTTTGATATCAGCAGTATAAGCCTAATGAGTTGTTTGAAAGTCTTCGCCTTGCATGAGGAGTCTATAGGCTGTGTGGTCGATGCTGACATACAGACGGCGTTGTTCGCTCGGGAAACTAAAACAGTGAAACCGGTTACTATTCCTCTGAATTCATAACCGAGGCACAGTTTGCAGCGACAAGTACCTACTGTTATTTATTACTTTGACGGTAATTTTATTTAGGGGAATTAGTATCGATCGGTAATTTTAATAGCTTTCTTGGTAGTTACTGGGCCTGATAACAGCCATATAATCGATCGATGTTTTATTCGGACGGCTTTTTGGATGGTCATTTTCTTACGAGTGTGATGAGGTGAAGATACCATGGTGAGCGCAGAAGACGCTACGGCGTAGTTAGGTTGAGACACCAAGCTCGAGTTTACTTAGGTGGCTCATTTAGGCTTACGGATCTCAGACTGGGCTATTATCATTGCGAAAACACAAAAGTTTATTTTTGCGATCACTTTTTAGGAAATGAATACACCACAACTCTTTATAAAACTTCGCCTTATTACAACTTTATCCAATTATTCGAACATTGATGGTAGACCACAACACAACGGTATTATAAGTCGCTGCCTAAAATGTGTCGTTGTTTACGTTGTTTTGATTTTGAATGTTATCAAGTTACTGCATAGGCTGGAATTAATAATAATAATAATCCTACTAATATTATAAATGCGAAAGTTTGTGAGTGAGTAAGTGGGTGTGTGTGTGTGTGTTTGTTACCCTATAACGCAAAAACTACTGACTCTACTTAGCATAGCTTGTACTATGGGAACTAGATATATTTCACTATCACTACATTGTATAAAGCAAAGTCGCTTCCCGCTTCCCGCGTCTGTATGTATGCTTATATCTTTAAAACTACACAACGGATTTTGATGCGGTTTTTTTTTAATAGATAGAGTGATTCAGGAGAAAGTTTTATATGTATAATAACATGCTTAATATATTAGATAACCACTGATAAATTTAAGATTTCTAATATGAAGTCGTAAAACTATCTGTCCCCTAGCGAAGCGGGCACGGGACAGCTAAATGCCACTTTTCGTTGTAATTTTATAACTCAAGAACGGGCTCACCTATCCAAACCAAATGTTTAGGCTTTGTTCGGACTATTTATTAGATGGTTTATGTGAAGTTTTCACAAAATCGGTAGACTTTTTATCCAGGTACCACCCGTGCGAAGCCGGGGCGAGCAGCCAGTACTTCATATAATATAATATAATCCAGAGACAGAACAAATATCTATGTTCATCACACAAATATTTGCCCTGGGTGGGGAGCGAACCTACGGTGCAGAAAGCAGAGTTACTACCAACTGAGCTGTGAGGTCAGAATAACATTCTCCGCTCTACTGCGCTTTGGTAGAGGCGGCATAAAGTGTCTTTACTTTACGATTAATTACAATAAACTCGTCCCACAAACAAACTAGAGCGTACACTCATTACAACATTAAGAAAAGGTCATTTAGTGTAACAACTGTACTCGTATAACCCCTTAACGACGGAAAAACTGCTAGTCAACAAATACATTTTTATTACGTGTGTATAACTATGTTTAATTGGGTAAAATGGTTTCATATTGTTGTGCGATTAAGTGCCCAATTAATAGAGTTGTCAAGGCTTTCGATATAATGTAGATACGTAGGTATAATGTAGATAGAATAGATTGCCATTGCCTCTAACGGGTATAAATGTATAATAAGTATTTACAAATAAAAAAGCATATAAGTATTCATCAGTTATCTGGTTGCAATTGTACAAGCTTTGCTTAGTTTGGGGTTAGATAAGGCTGTGTGAAATGTCCATTTATATTTATTTATTATATTGTTTCTTACTAAACTACTAAATTCGAAAACAAATGTTTTGCAATCCACTACCATAACTCCAACTTTATAAGACTTGGCTCATCTTATTTATAACCATTCACTACAACTTTATTCATGTGATTGTTGGATACTTGGTATAAATAATTCATTTGAGAACGTGATGAGCTCGCTATTATTGTGATCATCATCTACCAAGAACAGGCAGAAACAGAAATAAGATCTACCAATATAGAATCGTGTCAATATACCAGAGCGTCATCTACGGCGCGGTTTGATTTATTGATTGTTTTATGTTCTCGTAGCTAATAACATAACTCTGATACGAATTCGTAATAAAGGGATACACATCTCCGGTCCACTGAACTTCGAAGAATAAATAAATAAATATTGGTGAACATTTTACACATCGCCATCTAGCCCCAAACTAAGCAAAGCTTGTACTATGGGAACTAGATAACTGATAGAATACTTTGTATTTAGACTGGCCTCACAGCTCAGTTGGTAGTAACTCTGCCTTCTGCGCTGTAGGTTGTGGGTTCGATCCCCACCCAGGGCAAATATTTGTGTGATGAACATAGATGTTTGTTCTGTGTCTGGGTGTTAATTGTATAATAAGTATGTATTTAAAAAAAAAAAGTATAGAAGTATTCTATCAGTTATCTGGTTCCCATAGTACAAGCTTTGCTTAGTTTGGGGCTAGATGGCGCTGTGTGTAAAGTCCGCCAATATTTATTATATTTATTATTATTATTATACTTATATACTGTTTTTTTTGTTAATACATACATATGATACATACTAACACCCAGACACAGAGCAAACATCTATGTTCATCACACAAATATTTGCTTTATGTGGAGATCGAATCTCTCTTTCAGCGCTGTAGGTCCCACAACCTACAGCGCTGAAAGCAGAGTTACTACCAACTGAGCTGTGAGGCTGTCTGTGTGAATACTGAGGCAGCTCTCTGAAGTCGGTACATAGTTTTTATTAGGGTTCCGTACCCAAAGGGTAAAAACGGGACCCTATTACTAAGACTTCGCTGTCCGTCTGTCCGTCTGTCTGTACGTCTGTCTGTCCGTCTGTCTGTCACAGGACTGTATCTCATGAACCATGATAGCTAGACAGTTGAAATTTTCACAGATTATGTATTCCTGTTGCTGCTCTAACAACAAATACACACAAATAAAAACAGAATAAAATAAATATTTAAGGGGGGCAAAAAAATTGATGATTTTTTTGTCGTTTTAAGGGTACGGAACCCTTCGTGCGTGAGTCCGACTCGCAATTGGCCGGTTTTTTATTAATTATTACACCACTTGAAGGCATTACCAGCAGATGGCCGTTCTGTAAGTGGCATGTACTCGTATCGCCTATAGCAAAACAAATTCGTAGATTACGAATACATTAAAACGCCCTATGCATCTTTGACTTATTTTATTTCAAAATTAATTTTCAAACTATCTTGATTAGTAGACATAACTATAGATTTTGACACGGGTCTTTATCACGTAATTACCTTTAATTTACTTTCCCGACGTTTCGACTATGTTACAATAGCCATAGTCGAGATAATTACGTGATAAAGACCCCGTGTCAAAATCTATAGTTATTTTATTTCAGTATAATAATTTCAAGGATCACTTTGAAACGTTTTAGAAGCTACGTGAAACAACAAAATCAGGCAACAAACACGACTTGAGTTAAAGAATTTGTTTCGATGATCCTTTCCTTAATGCTATGTAGAGCTTTAGTGTGGTGCCGATCGAACAAGGTGAAGGCTTAAGGGGCTCCCAGTCGCTGATTGCTCTTTTTCGAAACGAAAAAAGAAATACTTCTGAACAAGCCACATCTCCTATTTTTATAAGTATATTACTTCAGGTTCCTACCTAGATTTATATTAAGCTGAAAACATAATAGCAGAAACTTTTCACGATAAAGATATTATTTCAAAATGATACGTTTTAGAATTTATGATCGAAATATTTTATATACCTACTATTAAAACCAACTTGTGATTTATTGTTAAAGATAAGGTAATACGTAGATCTAGATTTCTATTAGAATAGATTTTTGGTAAGTAATAATATATAATTTATATCATTAATTTATTCGAAAAGCTAAGGCGGACCACGCGCCGACGTGTGTTTGTCGTCATTGCAGCGGTCGGTAGGATTATTTATCGAAGTGATTAAAGATGGGTACATCTTTATTCACATATACTACACATTATAAAACAGGAGATGTGGCTTGTTCACAAGTATTTATTTTTTCGTTTCGAACAAAAACAATCGTCGACTGGGAGCGCCTTAAAGGTATATAAGTGTTAAGCCTCATTCAATCAACGAAAAGCAATGCTGCTTGGCAGCAGAAAAGTACCTGCCCCTAGGCCTACACGACCCTTCAATTTACAATCCTAATTAAAATTCGAAACGGGTACATAAGCACTTTGAACCCTTTTTTAACCGACAATAAAGGAGGTTCTCAATTTGACGCGTGTGTAATTTTTTGGCGTTTTTAGTATTACCACGAATGCCTTTTTTCTGGTGTTCTTTTTTGGATGTTTTTATATTGGTGAGGTAGAGAATAGCCCAAAGTTGTTTAAATAGTCTATTTAATCTATTTAAATTGTATTTACGTAGAATTCATAGTTTTTTTTATTAAAATATTGTCTCTAGAATTTTTGATTTGTCGTAACATTTTCGTCGCTTTTCTTTTTAGTTTAAAACGTAATGTAAAACATAGAAGTTTGTCAGCGTGACTACTAATGTACATTATTCGAAAACTATATCCAAGATACGCATGCAGAAAAGAGTTTTAACTTTGTGCGATTTATCTCTTAGGTCAGTCAGTTCGGTGTCCTATGTCATCACTCATACCATTTGCATTTTATGTTTCCCATATACGTGCCAACCCGGTACCCTAGTTTCAGAGCTTGGGTATTGAGAGATAACGTTTCAAATTTTGCTTACGTCTTATTTTTTACGAACTACTGGATTTCCTATTGGTAACATCTATATTTTCTAGAAATTACGTACTTTCATACAAACTTTTCATCCATTTTACCCATTTAGGGATGACGTAATTCACATAGGGTGAGAGCGCTGGTTGTGGTCATTTTAAATTTTCAAATAACCGTTTATATTGAAAAAATGATTAGAACGACTATTTTTAAACAACATAGAATAGAGTATTTATCTATCTCTTAGATTAAGCAAAGGTTTTTTATCAGGCGATATTTATTCAGTAATTATTCATATTTAAATAGACATAACGGAAAATATTTAGTTGTGGTCAATCAAAGCTAGAGGTATAACGCAGCACAACTGACACTAATTACACGGGGTAGGCACCACAACCGGGTCTTTGACCCTACAAATTTTAGTTCTTTAATTTTTTTTCTTAGGTTCAAATAAAAAATACTTTCATAATACTCATCAATGGCTTAATGGAAGGTGCCTCGACTTTCGATCAGAAGGTTGTGAGTTCGAATACCAGTAGTGGACCAATAGATTTTTCTAATCTATATTATGCCCATTAGTAATATCGTGAGAAAACCAGTTATTATACTTATAAGCGTCGTAGGGCAACTTGTCACATATGGAATGCTAACAGCAAAATTTTAACAGTGCCAAATGTAATGTTTGGATGTGACTCTGATTACTTCCTTTAGAAATATTCAAGGATGTGATCGCTCTGAGATCTGGGAAAATGTCCCAAAATTAACAGTCGTGATTCTATTTAATTTATTTTCATATTTATTACGAAATAATTATTCGGAACTGGCATCCCTCCAATCCAAAGTCGCGAAAACCACTACGTTCTTCCGCAGTTTTTCATGAGGCTGTTGTTACTTTACTACCCTTAGCTATTCTACAAAATGAATTGCCGCAAGGAATCTTAATAAAAGGGATGGTAATACAAAGTGGAAAGTCTTGTATTAATTCTCTTATAGATGCGATCGTGGGAAATAGTTTTGGTAAGGATTAAGCTGAAATACTCGTAGAATCTAGTTAAAACAGGAAACCAGTTAGTATTCTTAGAATCGGCGACGTGCACGTATAGAATACTAGCGACCCGCCCCGGCTTCGCACGGGTAGCATGTTATTATACATATAAACCTTCCTCCTGAATCACTCTATCTAATAAAAAAAACCACATCAAAATCCGTTGTGTAGTTTTAAAGATATAAGCAAACATACATACATACATACATACAGACGCGGGAAGCGGAAAGCGACTTTGCTTTATACTATGTAGTGACTAGTTGGTACTGAAAAATGTGGGCAGGTACCAAATATAATGTTTGGACGTTCCTCTGAGTACCCCATTGAAATGTCATCAAGAATCTAAGAACTTGAAAATCTGAGAATATGTCTACCGTACTTGGAAATTACAGTCGTAATCCTATTTTCTTAACAGTTTCGATCGTTTTAGTTATCGTTCGTTTATGACTTTTGATCACTCTTAAATATTATAAATGCGAATGTTTGAATGTCTGTATACTGCTCTATCACGTTAAAGTGATATTGATGAAATTTTTTATAAGTACCTTTTGATAACTTATGAGCTAGATTGAAAAGAATACTTTTTAAATACTATAGATTCACATACATAGGATACTCGAATATAGGACGAAAAATAAGCCAAAAATTTGGCCATCTTGTATTAGATAAACATCCCTTAGGTATGTTTTTTTGTTCTCGCTTTAACAGTCGCTTAATTTTAAAGATAGCTGACCCGTGCCCGCTTCGCTGTGCGTAAGACATTTCTAATACCATCGTGGACTTTTTTGTAGACGTTTTTAAGGTGTACAATACTGTAGTACATTATTTTGATATATCTCGTGGGGTTCAGCCAGCATTTGCAATGTAAGCGCAAAAAAATGTGTTTATTTACGACATCACATTAGAAACCTCTAAAATTATCAGTGTTTCTCTACTATATTATGCATGTATTATACATATAAACCTTCCTCCTGAATCACTCTATCTATTAAAAAAAACCGCATCAAAATCCGTTGTGTAGTTTTAAAGATATAAGCAAACATACATACATACATACGCGGGAAGCGGAAAGCGACTGCTTTATACTATGTATAGATATAGAAAGATATAGATTGAACTGAATCATAATCAGCTTCAGCTATCGGGTTCCCATTGTGTAACTGTCAAAGGAAAACGGTAATTTGACAACTCAAGTTTATTACGACTATCGGTTGAGGAGACAATAAGGGGACGGTTTAGGCGATCCTCAAAAAGGTTTTATCACTGGTGGTACAAGCACCGACCTTACCACAATCATGCTGTGTCTAACATTTTTATACTCGTATGAACATAAAAAGTAATTTCTAAACTCAGATTAACCTCGTAATACTACGGAGCTTCATACGTGAATATTATTATATTCGTTTTAAGTTCCTCGATTAAAACAAGTGTGCCTTATAATCTAGTTTAAATTAAAAAAAGCTTCCGCAAAACAATTTCAAAGAAACTTACAAGAATCTCAACTTTTTTAATCTTCGCCGGTACACAACACACCACTTTAGTCAAACACGGGATAATGGGCTTTGTGCCTAAAGGCGAAAGTTTGAAAATCGCGTGTCAGCGGGAGAGCTGCGTACGTCCGATTCGAGCGGGTGCCTGTTACAGACTCGACTGTGTCGCTGAAAGTGAAACAATTTTTATCATGAGGTACTATGAGGATTGTGTGAAGCAAAAAGCTTTGATTGTGGGATGTGAATGAGTGGAAAATATTTGAATACGATGGTATTAGGTATTATGTACGAGTATATATCTAAATGTAAAAAATATTGTAGTATTGAGTTTCACTTCAAGTAATATTGAGAAGGGAGGAATCAACTCTTAGTCAAAGTCTTGTTAAAGCCAAATTTCATTAATCACATAGAGTAACGCACGTTGCTATGACGACTGATGTCAACGCTGATGTCAGATTTTTGCACACCAGCGCCATCTATACCAAAATCATCCCTTTTGCGTTTTTTTACTATTTAAGGATCTTTTTCGTATATTAAAGTTGTCTATTTTTTATTCGGGCTTATATTTACAGCAAATCTTAATCACAAACATACAAACAAAGTAACAAACTTTCGCATTTATAATATTATTAGGATAATATATTTGGGATTCTATGATTTTTCAGAGGTGTTTTGGCTACTAGGGGCTAAAATAATCGCATTTTGGGCAATGATAATATCACTTATCCTTGGGTATGATATGATAACATTTCAGCATGTTAACATACGCAACCTGCGTATAAATTTAACAGAATAATATTTGGGAAAACTTAAGAGCTGTTTAGGGTATTTTGGGTCTTAAATTTTGACTAAGCTACGTACGTACGTATATGAATGTAATAATTATGTTTAGAAAACTAAAAAGAAAACCGACGAAAATGTTCCGATTAGTGAAAAAAAACCGGCCAAGTGCGAGTCAGACTCGCGCACGAAGGGTTCCGCACCATTATCTACAAAAAACGGCAAAAAAATCACGTTTGTTGTATGGGATACTACATACACTACTACATACACTTTAATATTTATTTTATTCTGTTTTTAGTACATATATGTTGAAATACATAATCTGTAAAAAATTTAACTGTGTAGCTATCACGGTTCATGAGATAGAGCCCTGTGACAGACAGACGGACAGCGAAGTCTTAGTAATAGGGACTCGTTTTTACCCTTTGGGTACGGAACCCTAAAAACCATCAGTATATCGTAAACATAAAAAAAAACCGAATTAATCTACTCTATAAAAAGTTTTTGGTGCAAGGATAAGTTACATAAGCCATATGCGGGTGAAACAGCCAATCATTTAAAAAAAAAACAAAGCTCATTATTCCGTAGCCGAAACCAGATAGGATTATTATTAGGATTATTATTATGCGTGCTCTAACATAAAAAAAATATATGTAATAGAGAACCTCCTTTGTTTTTTTCGTCAATTAAAAATGTCTTCAAAGCACGAAGCTTACATAAACGAACTATTGCTATTACTTAAGTAAATTCGTATGAATTTTGGTCAACCCTGCCACAAATCTTAAGCCGCTTGAAGTATTTTGTCATGGCTTTGGTTTGTTCGTTTCAAAGCATTATCGGTTCATAATATTCCCACTGCTATGACTCGGGCCGTTTCGACTCGTTTATCGCTCTAATTATAAAGTAACGGCCTCATTATTCTGATCAACATAGTCTAAACCCGGTTTCTTGAAAAGCTGTATCCGTCAAAATATAGCGAAGAACTGTTGGTATGGTGGTAGTAGATATTCTATTCGGAAGATGTGGTACTTATGCGCCAATACGTGCCAAGTGGTGATGGAAAACATCGCGAGAAAACCCGCACGCATAGGTATTCCAGAAACTAAAAAACTTAGACATTAGACATAATAATACAAGTAAGCTAGATAACTAAATGTATATCAACGCTATCTATTGACAGTATTATGGCGGTAACCACTTCTTGGGCAAGAAAAACTTACGGTCTTTCTAACTATAGTATTGTCTGACCCGGTTAAAACCATAATAACTTTGCTACAAAACTTTATACAACAAAATAAGAAAACAAGTCTTTCGGGAATTGGGACCGAAAGCCGAAAAGAAAAGTTAACCCTTAACTTTTAGGTGCACGTTATACTTATAAATGCTCTTTATGTAGCCACTGTGTATAATTCGAGTCGAGAAGTTTTGATACTGCGATTTGCAACAAGTTTTCTAAGGCTTGTTTTAGAAGTCTGAAGTACCTTCTGCAAAGTCTTCACGCAGAAAATGTGACAACAGGGCCTGGTGTGGAAGATAATGACATAAATTGTCACTAGTCACTAGATGGTGCGACAAAGTCACGAGAAGTGCCTCTGGCGGTCACTTTCAGAACCATAATTCTTCATACAATAATCGTTTCTCATCCACCGCGACTGGTGACAATTTATGCTGTCATACTTCACTCGAAGCCCTTCTGTTATTTATTCTCAGCCTGGTTCAAGTCCTTACATAAGAGCTCTTGACACGACAATAGAAATTTAAAAAACCCTATGTTAGGACATTACTTAGGTATATCTTAGGACTCATCAAAATAGCTTCAACCACTAAGGCTTGTAAATTTAACGAAATGAAATAAGATCATGACTGTAATCTGCATGGTATAAATCCTCTCAGATCTCCAGGTGCTCAGATCCTTGAAGATGTCTAAGGGTGTCAGAAAGTCAGAACGACGTACCTACGTTCATACATTTTGCAGAAGTTAGCATTCCACACGTGACAAGATGCAAGCTTCACCGCTAATAATAAAATTTAATGGTCAAGAGAAAAAGGTACAAAAAATCAATAAGGTAAATCGAATTGGTCAGTAATTGCGATGAATCTAATATTGTCTGATGTCGGTGTGAGATAGGTAAGGTAAACATTATTCTCTACCAACGATAACAGGGTTTGAATCGTTTAGTGTATCCGTGTCAACTTCAATCACATACTCGATAATAGCGCGCTTTCCCAAACAATACCGAGAAAATATCAATTTGAAGTATAATCACAGGCGGTTTATGCCCCATAATAAAGGCTTTCTGGCGCGTAATTAACTTCAGGGAGTTCGGTATAATCGAATGGCTTAACCCGTCAATGTCAACGGAACCGTAATCATAGAGAAGTGGTCGTGACAGACCCTGAGGTTTTCAGAGTGAAGAGTGTATTATTTCTGCTATGATTTTTGGGGCCTGCGGTACAAATTTGAACGTTTGTGTGAATCCACCGTACTCAGCTATAAAACATTAAAAGTGAGCACCGGTAAATGGCATTTCGGACTTTACAGTCGTTTCAATAGCCGATGCTCTAAATGATGCAGGGGTCATAAATCTTTCCAATTGGACAGTTCGGTCAATATTTGATTATTTGCAAAGGACCCAACTAGCTTTTTATAATAGACTCGTACGAACTGACCTGGTGCTGACCCCTGGCTTCTGATTAAGGGGCCTGGGCTATTTGGATAAGATAATTTTGTGATTGAATACGTGGGTTGAGTCCAAAAAATTGTTATTTTTATACTTAAACTTTCTATAAATACTTTGCCGGAGAACCGGGATTGGGATATATGTACCTAACAAACTTGGTGCAAGTGAAACAGATTAAAGTAGTTAGGATGCTGCTTTATTAGTGCGTCGCGTTACGTCGTCGCAATGGATGAACGCATTTTGTATGCTACACCAACGTTCATGTATAATGGTGGCGATTCTGTTGTGTCCACGCTTAAGTTTAAATTCCTAAAAACTATCGATCTTATTTCTTTTAAGTTAAAGTTTAAAATAGCGTAACCTTAAAGTGACAGTTCTAAAACTTAGAATAGTTTTGAATAAATTTAGAAACGTCAAGCTAAATTTAATCGACATGTAAATTGGTGTTGACTAAGATTGATTGTGTCAAATATGCGAAATAAAATAGAGAAACGGCTAAAATATCCCAAGTTTTAGGACTGTAATTTAGATGCGACTCTAATTTATACTTTAATGTAAAAGGAATAAGATCGATCGTTTTTTTACGAAATTTTAGGTTTAGATTGGACACAACAGAATCGCCACCAATATCATATCAATTATTAAGCAACGACGCAACGCAATGCAGAACTAATGAGGCCTCTCTCTAACTAAGTCAGGTATATGACAAGGCAGATTTCTTGTGGTATACAGTGGGATCAGTTCCAAACCCCTTCCAGTTGATAAGGTCTATTGGTCTACAGTCTGTACATGTACAAATTTTAAGCCAATGTCAAACTGGAGACAATTAATTTTGTATGTACCTAGCGAGGAACGGAAACGACAATTTATAACTGTCCTAGAAATGTCTTGAGCAGAGAACTTTTATGTGATGACACACATACGTACGTCATACATGTTCGCTGTGTACGTGATCTGACTAACTTTCACTGAAGTACGAAAAAGTGCAATCAAATTCAAATAGGTCTCAACTACAGAACATAAAATTGTGTAGACTACTGCTATAGTATTTAATAATAGTATTTAAAATCTATTGTTTCACCAAATTACTTGGTATAATGCAGATAATATGCATAACAAGGTACACGGGCATCTTATATCTTACTAGTTAAAAATACAAAAGTTTTTGAGGATAAATAAATATAGGATGGATAAATAAATCTATATTAATATTATATATGTGAAAGTAACTCTATCTGTCGGTCTGTCTGTCGACGTTATTACGGCAAAACCGCGGGGCCGATTTTAATGAAATTTCATGCAGATATAGCATGAAGTGTTTTTTTTTTTTAAATATGGAAATTTCAATATTTTAAGATAGAGTCCTTAAAAATCTATTTCCTGAATCTACACGGACGATGTCGCGGGTAAAAGCTAGTTATTATAAATATTGTTAAACATTTAACAGCGAGATAATTACAGAATTTTCCAAATTAGTAGTTAGTACAAAAAAAGAAAACTATGTTTTTCCTCCTTATAATATTACTAACTGCTAGCCCTGGCTTTGAACTGGTGGTACCTGGATAAAAAGTAGCCTAAGTGTTATTCTCGTGTTTATGCTATAATACTGTAACATTTCATTTTAATCCGTTCAGTAGTTTCTGCGTGAAAGAGTAACAAACACACACATACAACACACTCACTCTCTCACAAACTTTTACACTTTAGTAGGAAGCACTGTGATATTACATAGTATAGATGTAGGTAAAGTAAGAGAGAAGGGATATTAAAAAGTCTTGTCACCGTAATTACAACTATCATAATGACGTTCGCCGTTTCATCCCACGTTAATTGTATTTTATTGTCTAGCATCGCCCTACATCCATCACGAATTCACGCCGCGTTTACACCGAACAATAAAACGGCAGTTAACGGCGACTATCACGCTATTGCCAATTTGACATCAACCTTGTTGTATTCTGGTAGCAACTTCATAATTGGGCCTAGAATGTTTTGTTAGGTATTTTATTGACAGGCCCTATAGCTTGCAACTTGTCAAATATTGGAATTATTACAAACTTTCGACGTGTCTCTACCTAAACCCTTTAGACATCTTCAAGGATCTGAACGCCAGGAGATCTGAGAGTATGTCTACTTAAAGCGTGATCTTATTATTTTTTATATATTTACCTATTTGTAAATTCTCAGATAAAAAATACAGTTATTGATAGAAAATATAGGTGCACTTATTAAATAATATGTACAACGTTTAAAGTCACCTAACTTCAATTTATTGAAACAGCGATTGTCAAATTACTAATTTGACAAATATGGGTTCAGTAAAGTTCCGCAAATATCTTCGTCAATTGGGAGAATACTCACCAAGTTCGTCGTAACAGACAATACCTAATGTTTACTACTATCGATTTTAACATTTAACTGGTTTGTTGACCGAAACTTGTTACAAAAGTTTTTAGGTCGTCAAAACTAAAACGACCTTTAGAGAGATAGCAGATCGATCTTCGTACATCTGTCTTTCTTATGCAAAATATATTTCATTAAACTTAACATTATAACAAACAAGTAGCCCGCCCCGGCTTCGCACGGGTGTACTAATGAAGATTATAGGTAAATTGATACCTTAGTTATTGCAATTTTTATGGGGATTTCTAATTTTCCGTGTTGGCCGAATCCATGGAAGTAGTTAGAAATTGGGGCATCTGGATCAACCATCGATCCAAATGCCCCAATTTCTTCTATTCATCTATTCAATCATCTATTCACCTATTCACATTTTATCTATTCATTATATTTTTATCTATTCATTCATCTATTCACCTATTCACATTTTATTTATTCATTATATTTTTATCTATTCATTCATATATTTATGTTTTCACATTTTTATCTATTAATCAATTCAAATTTCATCTATTCATACATTTTATATATTCATTCATCTATTCACATAGAGCAAGTATTCATTTTTTATGTTTTTTTATAAATTCAACCTTCTATTCTTTTATTTATTTTATTTTATGTAGATAGGTAGATAACTATTCTGAATTTTTAATGTTTTTCATAAATTCTACCTTCTATTCATCTATTAATGATATTTCTTACTATCGTTCAAAAGGAGTGAAAAGAAACAACTCTATTTTAATAACATTAATAAATTTTATTTTGATTACACCATTTTCTTAAGGTAAGTACATTTTTCAGTGCACATATATTATTATGACAAGCGCAAGAATACACATCTTCCATCAATTCATCATATTCTTTATACAAATTTGAAAAGCTGGGAGTATTATTATCTTCTAAGTTACAAATACGATTATTACAAAGTTCACCCAACATTTCCTTAATCCAAGTTACTTTTTCCATACCCTTAGTTAATATACATATTTTATTTCTTAAAACATTTTGAATAATATGTTTATGGTCTTTATAGGGTATAAAACCTTCATTCCAATATAAACCTCTGTTCTTTTCTATCCATCCAACTTGTCTTCTTTCTGTTTTACTTAGATTGTAGTATGGAAATGGTGGTTTAAATAATAAAACAAGTATTTGACTACCACATTGCATAGCCATTTCTTTTAAAATAAATTGATTGCCATCAGTTTTAAACCCTTGAACGTCTATAATAGCACTCATGATAATTTACGAACAATATTACTCAACGGCTTATATTCAACAAGCCTTTCGTTGATGATTAAACAATACGCTGTCGTATGATCGGGAATATCTGCTGAGGTTTCTATTTCTAACCGCACATCAACAGGTCCTGTCTTTAGGTTATCGTTTTGTCGCGAACAATCAATTACAAACAATGGAGCTTTTTCCTTAAAGTCGTGTAAATCAAGCAATGGATCAGTTGAGCGGTCGTAATAAGACTGACGAAATCTCACATACATTTCGTATAATATATTGTATTTATCATTATTAAATTTCAAATTTAATGCTTCATACGGATAATATTGTGAATTTAGAAACAAAGTTATATTAGTTATATTGCAATGATCAAACTGGGAACAATTTCCTAATTTAGAGTTTTTCTTATTTGTTTGCAGACAAAATATAACATATCGAGGTTTTTCCAATTGTGAAGATGTCTTCACTGACCATGAATGCTTCATAGTTTTTGGTAATAAAGGATATTCATATAAATCCCAATTTCTAAATGCTATCTGTATTGATTTATCTTTTTCTAGGTACTTAAGTAAGGAAAGCCTTTCTCTATCCGAGACTTTTATATGTGGTACACGCCACTGTACTCTCTGTATATCTATTTTAATATCTTCTTCTTCCAGAATTTTAACACTATTTAAGTTTGAGTTACCTCTGTTCAGTATAAGTTCATGTTTACAGTTCATGATAATTTTGTTATAATCTTCTGCAAATCCTAAAACTTTATTTAGCGGAATAATGGCACTAAAATATCCATTATTTTTATGGCCTTTTATGTTCCATCCCCACATAGCAGCAACTTTATTTTCACCTTCATTCATGGATACATAGGTTTTTATGGTAGTAGTTATACCTGCATTTTTCGATCGATCTATTTCAACTCCATTCATTTCATATCGAATATCTTGAAACAAAAACAAAATGGGATTGTTTGTGAATTCCACTTGTTTTTGTGTTGGTTTCTTATCTTTACCTATTACACTTGCACATCCTTCGACGTATATGAAACTCGCAGATGGTAATATGTATAAATCTTGCTGATGTATAGGGATTCTAATTTCATCGTTTTCTCTGAAGCTATTATTGTATGGGTTATAAGAATGAACTTCATAGCCTTCGATTGAACTATCGACTTGTGGCAAATCTGTTATCTGAAGTATACTCATAGCTACACTTTAAATCCAAGTGCTTTTAGAAAGTTTTTGTTAATTTTTGTAATTTTTTTGACACGTCTTTCTACAATGGCTTTTCGCTGAATATTGTTATTAATTTTGGTAGTGCATAGAGTTTTATAAAATACGATCATCTTGCTATTCGTAAATGAAGACGTAGCTGTATTTGTTCTTTTCTAAAGTCTATTAGATTGTTGTATTCATCAACAATCTGTACAGTCACTGAAGATATATCGCTTTTATTGATCGGAAAATAAATAATATTATTCGGCACTTCAATGTATTGATGACCCGGCGGAACGCGGGGTACAAATTCGTGAATAACGTGTGATGGTAATCCGTTAATGTATGATCCTTGTATGAGATCACATTCGATTCGTATCACGGTCAAAGGAAGAATGTTGACTACACTCTTTGACTCATGCCATTTATTTGCTTCTAGTGCTGTATTACTGAAACCTAGAAGCTGTCCAATGCTATTTTCTTTCTCAAAATGTATAGTTTTTGAACAAAATAAAGAACATTTTAGAGTGTTATAATTTGGTTTGAGTTCAATTTTACAGTCGGTTAAATTTCGTGATAAATAGTCCTGAATATCATACAAATCATAACAACCAGCAGGTACTTGAAGCTGTTTATTTTCATCTCCATAATAAAACATATTGTTCGTAGAATTTATGTTAGACACTGAATTTGTGGCTGAGAAGTATAATAAACCACACTCATATTCTTTATTCAAATGTAATGTTGGGTGAAAATATGATTCTAGTACAGAATCATGTCCTGTGATAGTTATTGTAACAGACATGATTATGCACTGAACCTTGTAAAATGTTCTTTACAATTTATACGTTTCTATCACTCCAAAACATATCAAGAAATCTTAAACAAAGATGCCCACAATTGTAAGGATGATTTCGTTGAACGTTCTCATAATTATAATTTATATTATTACCAACATATTTTATTAATTCGGAAGGTGGTTTCAAATTGCCATAGCTATCAAAGTATTCTATGTAATTATCGAATTTTGCGTAGGCTACCCAGTGAGAACCAGGATTTGTAGCGCTGTCTAAATTGATAATACCACATTCTTTCCTTCGTAGGTGTTTTGGTAACTGATCTCTCATAAAAACTCCTCGAAAATATGGTATATTGCCAGAGTTGTTAACAATATCAATATTAGTGAGTGCTCGATTGGGTAGCCGACGTCTTAGTTTTTTTTATCTTCAATGTGTAATTTAAATCCACTTTTATGAGGTTCGAGGCGTAGCCCTTTTCCGATACACATAGCTTCTATTTTTTCATTATGTCTCTTTAATTCAGCTAGACGTTTTTTGCCTTCTTTATACTCGTTAATAGCTTTAATAATTCCGGCAACGCCGCCGCTCAAGCTACCTGCAGCAGATAATCCAGCAAATATGGGTATCAAAGGTAGCACACCACCAGTCTTCGGAATAGAGATAACACGAGGTAGTTTTACATCTGATTCAGATGAAATTTCTTTTGCAGCTGCTATAGCTAATTTTATTGCCATTTTTTTACATTTAGGTTTAAGTTTCTTCAAACGTTTTTTGGTGTGGGAAATCATCTGTTTGAAGATCTTTTTAACTCCAGCACCTTTTCGAATGATTGCGGTCGTACATGATTTATTTTTAGAACTAGTTGCTGCCTTAGCTAGCATAGCCTTATTCACTAAATGTGCTGCTATTTTTTCTCCCAAGCTTGCATCAGATGCATTAATACGTTTTCTTGCCATCTTCATTAATTTGATATCAGCCAAATGACGATCTTGTAGACTCAACGACTCGTTGTAAGCAATATCGTGTTCTTTACAATATTCGTCTAGTTGATTAATACCTTTGTCTTTTCTTGCAAGTCTTTTAATTAAATTTGTACCTGGGCCACAGTAATTATAACCAGGTAGATGAATTTCACAAGGTAAATTATTTATTAACCAATTAAGAAGACTGCTTTCTTTCATTACCTTTATAACACTGAACTCACACGTGAAGCATTGAAACTTAAATTCATTTTATTTGCCCCTATAATACATTTGATAAACGGATCCAACTGTTTTCACAAGTTGGTAGCCCCAACCATTTGACGTAAACTTGGTTTTTACTTTTTTTCAAAACCTTTTCAATAAGATATATATCTGGAAACTTAGTTTTCTGTAATTCTTGTGCATAAAATGCACCTAAAATGGATTGTTTCTTCATATCTTCTAATAAATAAGTAATAGGATTTGTATTTTGGATCTTAATGATTTTGAATATCTCTGTGGACCAGTTAGGAGTATATCCTTTTTCGAAAGTACCTTTGTATTTACTAATTCGAACAAAGTCATTGAGTTTTATGTGTTTTTTTCTTTTTACTAAATTGGATGTCGCATTGAGTCTTGCATATCTTTCCACAATACCGATTTTAGTTTCATCATTAACTTCTATAGGCTTGCAACCAATTGTTCTGTGAAAAGTGTCATTATAGGTTTCAACTACTTTATCTAAAGTACCATTAATCCATATATAGTTTCCATTCAATCCAAACTGTTTATATAGTTTTGTCTTTAGTGTCCTGATAAATCTCTCTGCGATTGAAGCTTTCTTTATAGAAAAGGTAGAGTAATGGTTTATGTTATAAGCTTGTGTCAGTTTCTTGAGTCGGTTGTTATAAAATTCAGTTCCCAAATCAGTTTGTAAGTTTTTAGGTATTTGTTTGTCTTTAAATAACCCTTTAAATGCAGCAAAAACTTCATCTTTAGTTTTACGTTTTAATGGAATTGTCCAAACATATTTGGAAAATGCATCAATTACAACTAAAATGTATTTATAGCCGCAGTTATAACTTGATATTGATTGTAAGTCAACTAAATCAGCTTGCCAAAGATCGTTTATATCCTTCAAAATCACATGTCTTCTAGGAAAGTTTACTCTTGCGGTTTTATAAATTTCATTTACGACGCCGGCTTTGCTCATTTTTTGCACTGGTTTCTAGATTGTTTATTCTTATAGTGAGTTCTGTGAGTAATTGCTCTATAAATTCAAGTTTATGTAATGAGTTTTCTATAGATTTGTCCACGTACCCTTTTGTAGCACTATCATCAACATCATTAGGACTTTTCAAGTGTTTTAAAATTTTATTTTTAACACTTATATTTCCATCACTCGTATATTTCAGTAAAACTTCATCATGATCATCATAGTTTTTCTTATATAAGTGGAGCCCAAACTTGTCAACGTTCATGTTGGAATAACACCTCAATACTGTAGATAAATCAGAAATGATGTCGTTTTTATTCTTTAATAATGTTAGCTTCTTTTAGTTCTTCGATTATTGATATTATTTCATTGTCATGATTGCTGTTACCAGCATCTCTTGATGCAATTAATATTTTTAGTCTTTCAATTAACTCGTTCGGATCATCCCAGAATATAAAGTCGGTGTTGGGTTTATATTTCTTTAAAGTTGGTAATCCACCTCCAAACTTAGTTTCACTGAGCCTAGATTCAGTATTTTCTGTGTCATTATTAGAAAGATCCAAAAATAAAGGTTTTATAATTTCACGATATTTGAGACTTCTATCTCCTTTTAATTGACCATTCGGATTGTAGTTTCTTTTATGAGCACTAGTATCACACAATATATCTTTATACGTTGCCTGATCTTTTGTCGTCACTAACGACAAGTTTGGAGTTTTACGCATCAATAATTCTTTGAGTCCAGGAGTTAATTCATAATTTTTGTTACAGATTGTAATAACTTGTGTTTTTGTTTTATTTAAAGAGTTATGCAATACTTTCATGTTCACATTAGCATTACCCATGAGAAATTCATTGTTTTCTCTTCTAACTCCAAAGGGTATATTTAAACCATCATAGATTTCTTCAATATCTTCTTTGTTTAACGATCTTTCTAATGCTGTCTTTAAACCTACATCATATTGTTTAACAGTTAGGGTCTCATCTTTATCATCTTCAGTATTACTTGCTTCGCAGTCATCAAAGTCTTCATACTTTGAACACATGCTTGAATTATTCAAAATATTAATGCTATTTTCAGACATAACATTTTCTACACTTGTTTTTTTCTTCGAATGTTCAGCTTCTATTAAAGCTTTCATAGGTTCTGCTACAGGCTTAAGCACTCTATTCATAGTAAAATCTATCTGGTCTTCATCTTCACGCATTCGTTTTAATTTATTTTTAATAGCATTTACTGACTGTATCAACTGCTGCTTTACATTCCTTTCCATGATTTTTAAAACGAAGAATGAAAAGTTTAAATATATTAAATACACGGCTCTCCAATAAAGATAATTCTATACTGAATATGATTTTTCTAAATTATGACTTATATAGACATCACATTTTTGCCATTCAGTTAATTATTCAAGAACAATAAAAATATCAAAGCCTTTTCGATATCTTCCACAGTTAGCATGACAATCTTTGTTTATAAGTAAGAAATTATACGGCTCTTTCCACACCAAGACGCACAGCTTTTTAAACTTGTACCACTCAATATCTGAATTAACGTGTTCGTCATAAATATGTCTTAAATTCACTTCATCTTGCTTGAAAACAATCAATAGGTTGACATTGTCGCGAATTAATTGTTTCGGCACTTTAGAATAAGTTTGAGATAGGTAGAAGCAATCAATTAACCTATGTCTTCCCATTGCAAAATAGTTTTGAATGTTAGTTTGGTTCTCGCATGCTACATCGTCAAATATCATTATAGAATTCCTGAGTGCATCATTAGGATGTATTACTTCTTCATTTGTATTAAATATACGTATAGAAATTTCATCAACTCTTTTCAGAACTTCCTTCAAAAATATATACTTTGGTTGAAAAGCGGTCTTAGAATATAAATACACATTTTTGAACTTAAGTCCATTGTTATCTAATAACATACTTATCATAGCATTAGTTTTTCCGCAATTTGATGGTCCACAGATTATACATCGAATAGAGTTTGGTAAAAGAGGACTGTGCTTGATGCTATGTTCATACTTTTCCAAATTAAAATCTGTTACTTTTAAAGACAAAGCCTGCTTGATTAGTTTCATTATTATTGACTAAAACGTGATAAAGACTATTAAAGAGAAGATGCTTTTACCAATTCTATTTGTGGTCTGTTACATTTTATAATCATCGTTACTTATATCATGTTTATTCATATTTCTTATTCAAACAATCAGGATCTGAGTATATTATCTAGATTGTTCTATTTGATGGTGGGGGTACTTAATCTAGTATTAAATCTTATGAAAGCAGTTCTGAAACTGGTTACAACTAATCAACTCCAAAACAGAAGCAGTTTAAACAGGTTTGAATATCAAGCATACAGTTTTTAATAGCAGTTTAAACCGAGTTGATGCAGTTAAACTGTTTAGATCAATCTGTACCAAATCCAATATTAAAACAGTTTAAATATACTTAAAAGGTTGAATATCAGTCATAATTACACATTATATTTATATTTGTACGATCAATCATCGTTTATGTATCTATCTCAGATCTAATATTTTCTATGGATGTCATAACTTGTAATAAGAACGGGATATAACTACAAATAACACAAGTAAAGTATTAGAAAATTATATTTATTATACAATTTCAAATTACAAATCACGTATACGTTATTATTATTACTATAACTAGTACATCATTTAAACAATAAAGTATCTATTTAATTACTAAAATGTAAAAATACTAATTAATAATAATACTAAAATATAGTGTCACAATGACCCCAAGGTAATGTATGGATTTGATCCTTCTGAACTTGTCTTTTGTCATCATTTCTATTAAGTAGTTTCTTTGTAAGCTGTTGCGTATATAGAACATGCTTCATAGATCTTATCAATCTCATCTTACATATTGAATCGGTATTGTGGTACAAAGTATTACTATAATCACTCATTTTTAATTTTTTTGTAACTGCTTTGGAAACACCTTTTGCTTTTTTAATGCTACACTTCAAACTATTTATACAATACAGTTTTGCTCTTAGACCAATAAATTCAGTTATAATATCACCACCCATTTCATCTTTAAATAATCCAGGAACTTTCTCGTTTATTTTTGGAATGTTATATTCATTTAATGTTGTGAAATTACTTGTATCAAATATGGAAATGTTTTTTCGCATATCTTTATAAAAGTCTTTAGTAAATATCCAATAAAGCAAACTGTCAGTGTCTGTATAGCATAGTTTTGCACGATCTTTGTAATTAGCTTTAATGAAATCGTAATGGAACTGATACATATGTTGTTTTGCATATTCTAAAACAGTAAATCCTATATAAATTGGTCTGTCTAGTATAATTTTTTCTTGATTTAATTGAATTGCTGCAAAGTTTTCTGAAAAGACCTTTATACATTTTATGTTAGGTTTTGTTATCAACTTTTCAGCAGTTAGATATTTATTTGTAACGTTATTATCATCTGCCCATTTTGTAACTAGTTTCACATTAACTTGCTTCCTTTTATTTTCTATTGTCTTTCCAAATATAGAATTATTAAGTAGCTTAAAAAAGTCTTTCTCAAATGTTGTTTTCGATGACTGTCGAAGAGAAGTATTAAGATCTATATATTGTTTCAAAAAGTTATCTTGTCTAAAGCTGAGAATGCGATGTATTTTCATTAATTTAAGACCATGATTTAAACATTCTTTCAAATGCGAGTAATGAATAACATAATTGAACTTGTCATAAAGATTAGCAATCAATTTCTCGTTTTTACTTCCTGGAGGTATAAACTTTTCAGCAGCGAAAGGCAGGTCTTGATGCTCTTTGTGCAAGTAATCAGGGTATAAAAGATCGACTTCTAAAATATAGCCATAATCAGCGTCGTTGGATACGTTCATTACATCAAAACGACTTATGTCTTCCAAGGATAGAAATTGAAATTCAGAAATTGGGTATTTCTTTGTCATTGCGTAGCCATACAAATTATTACAATCCAAATATACTAGATAAGAAGGTGGTTTAGATGAATCAAAATTTGGGAGGTACTTATTGGAAGCTACAGCATGACGTAATGAACACTGAGCTAAACCTCCACGTATACCCCTCTCCAACATTTGGTACATTTCAATATCATTAATCAATTCTAATTGAACATTAGTATAAAAAAGCATTGCATCCCAACTAAGACTAGGTGATGTTACGTAATACATAGGATCTAGTTTATAATAGTATAAACTTGTCTTTCTGAATTTTTCAAATATGTCACACAAAAGTACAACATCGGTTTTTAAATACAAATCTGTATATTCTCCAAGATCTTTTAAATCGAAGCTGTTCCATACTGTGCATGCGTGCTCATAATCGCTATCGCTTATGTGTTCGTCATTTAATGAATTATAAAAACAGCATTTAGGCGGAAGCTCAGTTTTATCGAACTTCGACCAGTTATTCATGTAGTTATAAGGATAAATACCTTTTTTTCTTAATAAATTGAATTGTTTTTTGTTAGAAAATTGGGATGATAAATTAATGAAATCCTTATCTGACAAACTTTTTGCCAACATATCAAGGCTTGAGCTCAAAAATTGAAAAGAATCAATGAATTTAATTTCAGCAGTACGAGAACTATTTGGGATGTTAATCACTTTTGTAATCGAAAGGTACTTTTCTTTTGTTTTTGGAATAATGTTTACAACACCTTCGTATTTCATCAACTCTTGAATAAACAAATGTGAATCATAGCCAGATAGATTATGAAATACAACTGGAATGAATGGACACACTCTGTACATCAAGTTACAATGAGAGTGTGCCGCGCCTCTAAACATAGATGTAACATGATCATGATCTCGCACCTTATCATCAAATAAAACTTGTTTACATATGTGACAAACAGTAGCTTTGCGGTAGTATAATTCTTGATCGGGAGTCAGTGGCGACATCGGTTTTTTATCGGATAATATGTTTTGTAGACGTATAGCATCTTCAAACAAACATTTGATAAATACTTGAACGCAATCAATTCCTCTATAAGTGACATATTTGTTCAGATTTTGATCATAAGAACAGCAAATATAGTAACCAAAACAGCAAGGCTCGTGTAACTCTAGTGTTTCAGTATTTTTTGAATTTTGTTCTTTGCAATTAGATAACAAACATTCAAAATCAGCGTAAATTACAAAGTTGATTTTTTGTTGTCTCTCATAGTTTTTAAATTTCAAGATCGAGTTCTTTTTAGGCAACTCACTTGAGATACCATGACAATTGTGGGACGAGAGCTTAGTTTTATTATTAAAAAACTGTAGACAAGATTCACATAAAAATAGTTTTCCTTTATGGCGACTAATCTGTCGTTTTACTATTCGAACAAGATCCTTTATCAAACAGTAATGGCCTTTATTAGAACGCTCCATGTACAGGAGATTGATATGATCAATTTTTCTTTTTTTTGTCAGATATAATGGTCCAGTTATGCGATTATTTTTATCAAGCCCATAAATATTTATACTTATATCACAATTATTTAATTCAAATAATCGAATGTCTGAGTATGTGGGTGGAAATGACATCCCCTTTACATTGAGGACAGAAGAATAATGTGGATAAGACTTTACTCTGCACGCATTATTCTTTGATGGGAAAAGTGCGGCAACTACACTCCAAAGAAAACACTTATTATCAATATTATAGATATTAATACAACTTTTCGTGTTTTTAATAGATTTCGGTAGATCTATGTAAGAACCTCCTCTCATAGGACTGTATTTATTTACATTAATTTCTAAATGACTCATAGATGAATAAGTCCAACCAGATTCACACTGTTCAAATTCCTCAAACCTTGTTTTAAAAATGTTTGTAATAATAACAAATAATTCATTTAAATCAGAGCATTGATAAACAATTTCTAGCTTTGTAATAAACGATTTAAGTTGCTGTTCATTTGACTTTGGTAAAGTAAAGTAAGCAAATAGCTCAAAGTTCAATTTTATGCATTTATGCTTCTTTAATGACAAGTTTATTAATTTTATGAGATTTCTCTTATTTTCAATCAGGAACGTCTCTGGTGTGAGGTACTCGACTTCCTGAGTTGGGTTTAAACGGTAAGTCACTATTCGATTTTTAAATGCAGTGGTAATCATATCAATATTATGAAACTGAGTCTTTAATATACAGTTTGATTTATGCAAATTCGTTCTCAAATGATATCTGTATTCATATTGAGTCAACTCTATTCGACATTTTTTACATTCAACTTTATCAGCGACTTCACTAGCAGGTAGGTCTGTGAAAGAAAAATAGAGATATATTGTAGTAATACCATTCAACGTTTATTCAATCGAAAGCAATTAATTAAATCAACGATTACAATATTAAAGATAAGTAGAATAAATGCAATAACTCTAGCTAATATGAATTAAGTACATGGATTAAGTAGGTAGGTATAGTTTTAATACATGAGTAATAAGTTATTTTTTATGAGTACGAATATGCACCACTTCCACCGAATAAATCTAAGGGGCAGTCCTTAAACTCTTTACGAGTTGCTTTTATAAACTGAGTCAAATGCTCCCAAGCCTCGGTATTATCACTGGTTTGGTTTTTTATTGTAATGATAGCGTGACGCCATCGATTCATCGGTTGGATATTACGAATTTCGTCGCAATTATATACTTTCAGCTCTATGAAGTGTGAGCCTATTTTAGATAAATCTGATTGTCGCGATACTCCGTTAGCGACACGCTTATTGAAATATGAATTTATTGGTGGTGGAGGTTTTTTACCCGGCTTAGCTGAAATCAACTGTTCTTCATCACTATCACTCCCGAATATATCTGAGGCCGATGTTCTCTTGTTGTGTGGGGGGTTGGCATGGGTGTCACTCATAACGTTATTTGAATAAGTTTTCTTATGCTTCTTCGACTCGTGATCAGCTTTACGTACCCCATCTAGAAAAAAAAGCGCTTGGTTATTATCAAACATACTATACATTGTGCATTGCTTTATCTGTCTTCGAGCTGCATTCATAAATTTTATTAAATAATACCATGCCTCTGTATCACAATCAGTTCTATTCTTGATCAATAAAACTGTGATTGGTAATTTACTCAACTGAATGTTCGCTATTAAATCTGCATCGTACGTTTTCAAAACAACATAATAAAATATGAATGCATAGAATAATCACCATTATTGTTGACTCGCTTTTCACTTTCTTCATCTTCGCTATCTGTCCCAAATAGATCATATGTTGAGTACTTGTTAGGAGCGATCGGATTTACGCGATGTTTGCGCTTCTTGCTTGATGGTGTGGCAGGAGGAGTGTTGCTATGTGTGTTGTCTGGTTTCGATGTTGATGATCGTGGCGCGGTGTTATGAGCGCGACGTGATGTCTGAGGTCGATCAGCCTCTTCCTCAGAGGACTCGAACATATGAGTTGTATTTTTCAACCTGAAAATATAATAAATACAAATTGAAATAGACTTGTGATGAAATGAAATTTTTATATGAATGTGAACTTGTATTTAGTATGAGTAACTGAACTTTTAAATAGAAAGCTTTCATTGAGTGTTTAATAGAAATAATAAATTGATTGATTGATTTACTGTTGAATAGATCGATTGAAGTAATTATTAAAATAGAAGGAACTTACATATTTAATCGTAGAAAACAGCAATCAAAATCTTGAAGACAGGTAGGTGGTGATAGGGACTCCTCCAGATAAGAATGAGGCTATATCGAGCTCATCCCGGCGCTTAAATACACACATTTCACGTGCGCTTTTTCCAAATTTGGGAAGCATCACGCGGCCGAATAATGCATAGTAGACAATTGTAGTATGAAATGCGAGTTCATCAAAAATAAAAAATACTTCGAACGACTATGTTTATCAGCCTGGTTTGCTTTGACTCTTAATCAGAATGCATTATTTATTACTATGCATGACTAATTACTTCCCCTAGCTTCACTCGCTTATTTCAACAATGTTGATTTAAAACATACTGACAAACTTATGTTTTTTTAAATCTATCTTTATTAATTCCAGAGTAGGTACCTAGTAATTTTATTTAATGTACCTATAGTTAATGTATTTAAGTAGGCTATAACCAGTGTCATAATAACATATCAAATATCATGGTTATTGTAATTATTGTGTACTGAATAAAGAATATTTGATTAGAGATTACCTACTGTATCGTTTTAACTGTGGTAAAAACGATACTCCTATTTCCATTTGCACGCATACTGCAGATGGAACCTTATCATTTGCATCAAGAACTAGTTAATTTATTATGACTAGGTTGGATTACGTTTTATCTGACTACAGCAAAGCATGAGGAGGGTTATGAGTTTATCAGTCATTATTATAAGTATATAAAATGCTCTACTGAATAGGCATGTTTTTAATGTACTCATAGTATTCTCTTGACTCAGTTCTAAAAGGTACTAAAATCCATCAAAATATTATAACAAATATGAATTCTAATGACAAGAAGTTTATTTGGTATAAAAGGCTGTCAATTTTGTAAGTATAATCACATCTTTGCTTTACTGACATCCTACTGCAAGTGAGTGTGAGCGAAAGAAAAAAATGCCGGTAAGTACCTACCTACCTAATTTAGTTTACGAAATTAAATTATATTTTACATAGATAATCACTAATTCATTGTTTCTTATTTTCAGTATTCAGGCTGGATTTTGTCACCGCCTATAACCCCTAATGAGGCTCATTCATTAGAAAACCAGAATATTTTAAATGTGAATTATTCACCAAACGTAGTGAAAACTAAAATGCTGACATCGAGCTTGAAAACCTCCCTTCTCGGGTTGAAAGTAATTCGGATTGAAATCTATCGTGCTGATCAATTTGAAAACAGTGAAGATTCATCATGTAGGTGTAAAGCTGAGATTTGTGCACAGCACGTGGTCAGTAATTATTATTCTGATCACATTTATTCTAAAGTTAGGGAAATATTAAAATCTATGGATAGTTCTATATGTTTTAATTTGTAATATTATAATTATGAATAAAAATTATGGTGTATATGAGCAAAATAAATGTTGTTTTAATTCCTCAAATTCAACTTGAATAATAAAGATAATTATGTAGGTAATATATAAATAAAGAATTGATGAAAATTATATGAATATATAAAAAGATAATGAATAGATGAAATTTGAATTGATTAATAGATAAAATGTGAAAACATAAATACATGAATGAATAGATAAAAATATAATGAATAGATAAAATTTGAATAGGTGAATAGATGATTGAATAGATGAATAGAAGAAATTGGGGCATTTGGATCGATGGTTGATCCAGATGCCCCAATTTCTAACTACTCATGGAGTGCATCAATGGATTTTTCTGTTCGAAAAATGTACTTATATGCGCATCAAAAACACGTGCTTAAAACGGTGAAGGAAACCAGTTAGAATTCTTATAACCGGCGATGGGCTTGCAACCTGTCACGTATGGAATGCTAACTACTGCAAAATGTGAACATGAGCCAAATATAATGCTTGGATGTGTCTCTGACCCCCACTAGACATCTTCAAAGGATCTAAGCGCCTAGATCTAAGAGGATGTCTACCGTACTTGGGGATTACAGTCGTGATCCTATTTATTTATTTTTAAAATATAATAACAATGGCTTATGAAACTCACTGATAATGTAGTTTTTCAAATTGATCTAGTAGTTTTTCCTGTCCATTACAAACAAAAATACAAAGTTTACATTTTATGTTTATAATAGTTTGTAGTGTAGATAAATCGCGGATAATGTACCTTATTATATCATCAGCTCAAAGCTACAAACTAACCATATTCTCAAAGAATTCAGTACCAATCAAATGTACAAAGCTGAAACAAGAAAATATACTCTGTCTTTTACAGCTCTCGATTACTGAGTTGCCTGGTATAGAAGCGAGTAGGTATTATGAAGGGTTGGTAATCCAATGCATAGATTTACTTTGCATGTTTCTTTCGACTACTTACCACTTTCTTTTGTTTTCTCACAGCTCAGTTGGTAGTAACTCTGCCTTCTGCGCTGTAGGTTGTGGGTTCGATCCCCACCCAGGGCAAATATTTGTGTGATGAACATAGATGTTTGTTCTGTGTCTGGGTGTTAATATGTAAAATAAGTATGTATTTACAAAAAAAAAGTATATAAGTATTTTATCAGTTATCTGGTTCCCATAGTACAAGCTATGCTTAGTTTGGGGCTAGATGGCGCTGTGTGTAAAGTCAGCCAATATTTATTTATTTATTTATTATTATTTATTTACTTGTGGAAATTCGCACGTGAAGTTATTTTCAAATAGATTTTAACCCGTTACACCTACTTAGGGGTTGAATTCGGAAATTCGTTTCTTTAGTGCCCACTAATTTTTTTATCACTTATTTACCTTTAATTTATTTTCCCGACGTTTGTCATGGTTAAAATAAATTGTTTTAAAATCTATAGTTACATCTTTCTAATTTTAAGTGTTTAGGATCAGTGGTTTGGGTTGTGCGTTGATAGATCAATCAGTCAGTCTGTAACACAAGAGTTTTACATATTTAGATTATGTAATAATACTATAAATAGCTGCCCCAGTAGACGTTGTCCTGTCAAATTTCAATAATCCCACAGAAAAAAGCACTTTCAGTTTTTCCCGAACTTTACGCCACTCTTATCACATAATAGAGATATCCTACGACTTATTCTCATACCTACCAAATATACACAAAAAAAAACATAAAAATCGATCAAGCCGTTATGAAGGAGTTTGGTTACAAACACAGTGACACGAGAATTTTATTTACTAGATTTCATTAACTTATGTGTTCCTACTAGTTCCCCAAACGATCTATCCCTGACTTTTAACAAAATATGAAGTCAAAATAAGTAAGGAAAAGATTATGAATATTCAAAAGTTCGGAGTAGAAATATCTTGGATACTGGCCGACGGTTTGGTTGGTATATTTTATGTTACAGATTTATTGTAACTGCATAAAACGGCACTTATTATTAAAATCAAGGCACAAATCTTTTTGAACAATGGTAAGATTAGGCAGAATACGAGTAACAGACGATACATTCTTCCTATTCTACAATGTATTAACATTATTGTACTACATGTATTTACACAGTAAGCAATAAATATATCGAGTATATGTATTACTAGCGGACCCTCGACAGACATTGTCCTGTTTAAATTTCGATAATCGCATAGTTTCGATGACGACTGAGACTGATGTCAACACGGATGTCAGATTTTAGGCACACCAGCGCCATCTTTTCAAAAATCATCACTAATACGTTTTTTATCATTTTGGGGATGATATTCGTATTTTAAAATAGTCTGTTTTATTCGGGCATTACATCTACATCAACAGCAAATGTTAATCTTAACCCCTTTTGTCGTTTAGGCCTATTTGAGGCACAAACATACATACAAATTCACAAACTTTCGCATTTATAATATAACTAGCCGACCCGTGACAAATTTTAATAATCGAATAGAAAAGACTGAATGTTTTTAGTCTGTGATGTCAGATTTGTTGCACACCAACGCCATCTATACAGAATCATCCCTTTTGCGTTTTCTTATCGTTTTTGGGATGTTTATCATATTCTAAAGTAGTCTATTATTTATTCGGTCATTATATCTACACCTACAGCAAATTTTAACTTAACCCGGTTTGTCGTTCAAGCCTGATTGAGGAACAAACATACATACAAACTCACAAACTTTCGCATTTATAATATTATGAGGATGAGGATTCGGTATCGAGCTATAAATTAATTTTAGTAACATATTCATATGCTAAACATCCATCAACATTAATCAATTTGGTTGTCATTTACAAATTGGTATTGGTTTGCATTCGTACTTGTATTTTCAGTTTTCAGGTGTTTATTATTATTATATCACGCAAATTCATGTATTTATTAAAAAACCGGCCAAGTGTGAGTCGGACTCGCGCACGAAGGGTTCCGTACCATTATCTATAAAAACGGGAAATCACGTTTGTTGTATGGGAGCCCCCTTAAATATTTATTTTATTCTGTTTTTAGTATTTGTTGTTATAGCAGCAACAGAAATACATAATCTGTGAAAATTTCAACTGTCTAGCTATCACGGTTCATGAGATACAGCCCTGTGACAGACAGACTGACGAACAGACAGACAGACAGACAGACAGACGGACAGCGAAGTCTTAGTAATAGGGTCCCGTTTTTACCCTTTGGGTACGGAACCCTAAAAAAAACAGTCACCATTAAAAAACCCGAAGCCAATAATATTATAACTTATTAGTAGATATAATTTTTTACAAGCAATTTCAATAGTCACTCAATTAATTTTAACTTACTGATTGATACACTAACAACCAATTCAAAGTGGATTGTTTCTCAATAACCTATTCGTACCTTCGGTTACCAAGTTTATTAGAAATTTCTAACAAGCCAACTTTGATCTCGGAGTAAAGTTATAAGCCACTTTGTCTATATGAGGTTGACTGATTTTCTCTTCAAGTAATATGAACTGACCGAAAGTGACCTTTGCGGGTCTGATGTAGAAGTAGGTACAAATAGCTTAAGCTAGGGTTTCATACGCTTTCATTCATGGATTTCTTAAAAGTGGTGAACACTATTGCATAATAGTCATAAACGAATTGATAGTAAACGTTTTTTAAATTGCTTTATTCAGGCAAAGACAATATTATATTTACCGCCTTCCGCCCTCGGCTTTGCTCGCATGGTATGTATCAGGGCATAGGCTATGTATATATATATATATATTCCAAGTTTTATCCAAATCCGTTTGCTAGTTGGGGTGTGATTGAGGTACAAACATCCTCACAAACTTTCTGATTTATAATAGTAGAACCTAGTATTAAAATATAACTTTAATGGTTAGACCAAACATAGTGCGGCAATTAAGCGCGGCATTCGCAGGACACAAGTTTGCCGCGTGACTAGTTTAGACTGTTTGCATTCTTGATAAAATACTGTCTACATACAATCGCTGGCGAACGAACAATAACACCGTTTGCGCGCGGCAGGTAGCTCGCGGCTACCGCGCTCCATTGCCGCGCTATGTCTGGTCACATCTTAAGAATACTTAGACACTAAAACAAAATATGAATTTATTTTAGCATGACCATTGTTCTGGTTTTGCGGTCGTACTATATATGAAGGGAAGCGCCTTATTTACCGATTCCCGTATAAATTATCTAGAAAATAATATTATGTGGTAAGAAGAAATAAATTGTTATTTATCTCTTTGTAGGAAACCCTGGCTTTATAAAGTGTCCAAACCCATTGCCGCAGATGGCAGCAATTTTGTTTGAGGTTTGTAAGAACTCGTTGACCTTATTATTTATGCCTTATCCCTTCAGCCCTCCACACTTGTGGATTTGTTCGGGGATCTAAAACTTGATGAGACATTCATGTCAGTTACCGAAACCCATTTTATCAAATAATTTTTTACAAGTTCTTATCTAACTTGCATTGTTAGTTCGTAATCTTGTAATTGAATTTTAAACGGTGTAGTTTCGTTGTCCCCGGTGACCGTGTCCCCGTCAACGGGGACAACGGGAATTCATTTTAACAATTAAAAATACGTTTCGTTGTCCCCGGTCTCTGTCCCCGTTGAAAAATTGAAATAAATTTAAGCCCGGTGTCCCCGGTGTGTACTTCGCAGAATCAAAAGGAGTCGACGTCTTTTTTTAATGTGATCTGAATAATGTGAAATATCATTAAGAGTATCAATTTCATAAAGTAATTTATGTTTATTATGGTTTTTAAACTATAACTACAGAAATAAAAATCTTTATGATTTTAAATGTATCGTATGTTCCTCTAAAGTGGTGTTAGCTCGTTACTATGATAAAAAAATGCCGGGCGATGCAGCTACAAAACTAAAGCACATGTAACATTATTTTTTGTGACGCTATCATTGGCTTATTTTAAATCCCATTCCAGAATATAGCTATATAGCTATATAATAAAAGCAAGTGACTGGAATTATATTGTTGTTATGTGAACGTAATGGTGATGTTAGTGAAAGTTTTAATGATACTCATATAAGTACATTTTTTGATTTCTACCAAAAATATGCAAGCAGGCACATAGGATGTGAAAAAATATTGTACCATTAATTATTTAATTATTTTCCGTTTTCTTACAATAACAACAATGTCACAAGCGTTTCAGGCGGGTTCTTCTAGATGAATTAAAATATATAAACAGAAAGGGCGGCACAATATTTTTACGTGCTGGATACCAGTTTACGAAGAAGGAAACGTATTAAAACAGGGTGAATAAAAACCCTGAAAGGTCTTTAAAAAATATTGTGGGTTTGGGAAAACAACTTTTTGATCGAGATCCGTTTGTGAAATATTAAGTGGTCGCCCCTAAAAGCGAAAAAATTCACGGTAGGTATAGGTAGTAGTACATTATAATAAACTATCATAGCTAAGTAACCTTTACAAGTTACCTTTAATAGTCGTGGTAGTCGACCAACTTATAAAATGTACTTGAAGATGAAATACTTAACTTTTTCAGTAAAAATAACATTTAAAATCTCATACTATAACGTTGTTAGCTGTGTAAAATACGAAACCCTACATTGCGCATGGCCCGACACGCAATTGGCCGGTTTTTATTTTAAAACACTTCACTATGTTTGTAATAATTGTATATACTTACCATGTTGATTCTGTGGTAAATAAACAAATTTAATTTGTGTTGATTTACATTCTATCATTAAAATCGTGTTATTTTTTTGTTTTGTATTGATTTTGTAATATTAATAAATAATTGTGTTACATAATTATATTTGTTTACACAAATATTTCACGTGTTAAATAGTTAATTGATTATGTTTTTTATGTTGATTCTTTGATATTAATAAATAAAAACCACATTTTGATACTTTTTTTATATTGTAACATCTAAGTTGTGTTTTTTTACCTGATATTTAAACCCAATTATGTAAATATAATATTTGTTCCATTAAATTTTCAAGCCCACACAACTTGAGAGAAACGTATGATAGATTTAAAATCATAAAGATTTTTATTTTTGTAGTTATAGTTTAAAAACCATACTAAACATAAATTACTTCATGAAATTGATACTCTTAATGATATTTCACATTATTCCGATCACATTAAAAAAGATGTCGACTCCTTTTGATTCTGCGAAGTACACACCGGGGACACCGGGCTTAAATTTATTTCAATTTTTCAACGGGGACAGAGACCGGGGACAACGAAACGTATTTTTAATTGTTAAAATGAATTCCCGTTGTCCCCGTTGACGGGGACACGGTCACCGGGGACAACGAAACTACACCATTTTAAACCAATTACCTCCCAACTTATTAAGCTGAGATTTAGCATACCTGTGTCATTCGGTGACAATACGATAATATGGTGACAGTGACAGTGAAGTCAGAAGCTGTTCAACGGAAAGAAACTTCTTAGTAATTTCTGTAAATTATATATATATATATATATATATATATATATATATCTAATTATATTAGACCTATACCTACTATGTATTGTACATGATGCAAATAAATAAATAAATTCCTGTCAAATTCCGAAAAAAATGTAACATGATAATATGACAGGCGACAAACGCTAGCCTGATTTCTAACTCGAAGAAGGAAAGTAAAGGTTTGTTTTTAAAAATATTTTATTCCTATTTTTATATAATATTATGTATGAGAAAGTTTAACTAAACCTTTTGATAATTACTACCTACAGTTCTGGTTTCAAAGTGAAAGAGATGATTTCGACCGTCTGTTCAATGTTATAATTAAATTTTGCCTACCTCGTATTTACGGCCGTTGGGTGGCTACGAGTAATATTATGAGCACAGTTGTTTAGAAAACTAGATATTTATCTAGGCAAGAGGGTTATGCAAATATAGAAGAGTCCGGTAATTAAGACGAGTAATAAATGTTTTTGATAAATGCAGAATCGTTTTTTCTCAATAACCGCAAAACATACAGTTTTGTTTTTATGACAAAGATAACTTAGCATTTGATCTAGATAAATTAAAGACAGAAACACGATTGGTGAAACTTTTCTTGATAGATTTATTTTCCAAAGTTGGCTCTTCAAAAACACTAGTTTCGTTTTTAATCAAAACTATGAATCTGAAGCTAAATAGTTCATTTTTATATAATTCGTTAGATAATTAATACTATTATTACTACGATTAATACTAGCTACCTAAATTAAAGACAATTTTTTTTTAAATTGATGGTTTCAAGATAATGCAGTTTTATCACTATTTCCGTCTTATCCGGGTAGACTCAGCCCATACAAAACGTCAAAAACTTCACTTATCACCTTAAGACACTGTAAATATACCTAATTCGAAGTTCTATCACGTTCAGTAAAGTTTTACTCTTTCCAACTAGAGTCAAAATAAACTACAATATATTAACCTAAGGCTGCTAAGCCGTGTAAATAAATTAAATAATCCCTCATGTTTATCGAAAACTTGTTTTGGAAGTTTCCGAGAAGGATTTTCCGGGTAAAACCGGGTCGTAAAACGAGTCGTAAAACCTGTTGGCGGGATCGTAGCATTGATTGCGAGTCAAGGGCGGACAAGGTCGACGCTGACGTTGAAGTATTTTGCATCTGTGGGTCCCTAAGGGTAGTGTAAAGACGAGTTTATATCGTCGAGCAATGTTCGAACAGTTTAGGGAACATTTTGGAGGTACTAGCTAACTTTTAACGTTAATACGCAAATCATTGTCTGAATTATGTAAAAACTACTACTAAAGTAAAAGTCAAAATGTATTTATTTCAATAAAATCACAAGGATCACTTTGAAACAGCTTAGAAGCAAGCTAAGCTGTTCTTCGCGGCCAAGTCTAGGTGCTTATTCACGTTGACTCGCGGGCGCGGTGGCGGGCGCGGTCACGAAATATCAAACGTATGACGTGATTTCCAAGTGTTCACGTTCAAAACACACGTGCGGTCTAAGTAGCGAGCTAACTAGTCATACGTTTGATATTTCGTGACCGCGCCCGCCACCGCGCCCGCGAGTCAACGTGTATAAGCACTAGAAGAATCGATTTCGGCATCTCTTTGATGATCAATTTCGTGTCTATGTAGACTTGTTTGAGGAAAGCGTGGAACAGTTTTGAAAAAAACAAAATGATTAAAGTTGAATTATATTGGACTAAAATGTCTGTTACAATGAGTGACTTAATGCAGAATGACCTGCTCTATCTTATGAGCTGGTTGGATTCAAAATCTAAACATCAGCAAATTCTCAGCCGTCTGGCCCGGCAACCATGAGTGGGCGATGTATTGGAACAAAGATTGGTTTGCTTAGTTAGCAGTAAATATAGTGCAAGTGGTTAAGCCATTATCTGTAACTATGTAGACTATGTTCTGCTCTAGTGTGGTATCTACGGATCGAACAAGGTGAAAGGCATATATATACAAGATAAAACAAAATAACTTCAGTAAAAGTCCTAAAGGCAGCACTCGACAAACACAGCAATCGTCGAATCACGTGGCTTAAGCCGTCTACACCGTAAAGTAATCAAGCGGTTGGCATGTGCTAGGTGTCACTGCCAAGAGGCGCGAAATTGCACACGGCAAAAAGCCCAATATCTTTACGCCTGTTTGCGACCAGCCTACAAAATAGGCACAAACAAGGCTTGATTATTCTTATGAACTTTCCTCTGAATTTAAATAATTTTGTTACATCTGCAATTTAAAAAGCGAAACTTGTTCCCTTAAGATTCAGTATAAAAGATCATCATTTATTTTATTATATCGGTCGTTTAAGCCGGACCGACATCTTAACGAGCACTCAGTAAAACTCTGAAGTGCTTAACTGTTTATGCAACTAGGGTCACCCATTCAATTGGTGATAGCGCTGAAGGTTGCTTATCTTAGACAATCTGTTAAAAACGACAAGGCAAGCTACGTCACGGACGCTCTAATTGATTTCACTGATTGATCAACATTCTCAGATAGGCATTTGGACCTTTGTTGGCATTAGTAAAGACACACGCAACATCTAAGGACCTTTTTAGTATAAGTTTCTTTTAAATATATTTTGAATATCAAGCTTTTATAAATTCTAGGGCTCTAGTACTCGTCAAGACAAATCCAACGAGCCCAAGCACGACGTGGTTATGTTGTGTAGTTAGACAGTTCCTATGGCTACATTCAAGCTCCATCATCAGACCAGCTCGCTAATACCATAATTTTATATTATCATCGGAGATTGATAGGTATGTAAAGTTTTAACTCAATCAGACTATTTACTGAGGATTTCCGTTGAACAGCTCCGTACTCCATCATCAGATCAGCTCGCTGTCACCATTTTATTGCATTGTCACCGAAGTTACATAAGTATGCCAAATTACAGCTCAATCGGTTAAAGATAACAAACATAGTTACATAGTGACATACATACATTGCAAATTAAATAAAATACTGATTGTCTATTGGGCTATTGGAATAGGGTCCTAGACCTGTAAATACTGTTATCGTAATGACATTTATATTTAAATCTCTTTCGAAATATATGTTTTACAAATACAAATAAAATCAAAATAGGCCACTAGACCATAGGTACTTATTTAAAAATATAATAAATTCGGACAACCACCAATCGTGGAGCGCATCAGCAAGGACCGGTTGGTGGAAAAAATATTGTTATTATTTATTCAATATTCATGCCCTTTTCATCTCAACAGCTGTCAACTTTTTTGAATAACGACTTAAGGTTAAGGCCCTGAATGTCGACGATTGCTTTTTTCCGAAAAGAAAAAAGAAATACTTCTTCTTCTTCTTGCGTGTCAGTGATACAATCATTTAAGTCGGGATTGTATCATTGTGTCGGAAGAATTAGCCAGCCTAGACCCTGCGTTACCGGGCCTAGCTGTTACCAGAATGCACCACGTGGAGGTTTCTTCCGCGCACCCCATAATTATACAAATAAGAGATGTGGCTTGTTCAGAAATACTTCTGAACAAGCCACATCTCTTATTTTTATAAATATAACTTCAGGTTCCTACCTAGATTTCTATTAAGCTGAAAACATAATAGCAGAAACTTTTCACGATAAAGATATTATTTCAAAATGATACGTTTTAGAATTTATGATCGAAATACTTTGATACCTACTATTAAGATCAACTTTTTATTTATTGTTAAAGATAGGTAATATGTAGATCTAGATTTCTACTAGAATAGGTTTTTGATAAGTAATTATACATAATTTATTCGAAAAGCAAAGGCAGACCACGCGCCGCCCATGGATCAGTACCACGTGCAGCGGTCGGTAGGATTATTTATCGAAGTGATTAAAGATGGGTACATCTTTATTCACATATACTATACATTATAAAAATATAGATGTGGCTTGTTCAGAAGTATTTCTTTTTTCGTTTCGAAAAAGAGCAATCGTCGACATACAGGGCCTTAAGATACGAGCGTTTGGACCCCTTAGCTATACCTATAGCCGATTTTAATTTGATCTCAGGGGCCTTACCACAAGCTCTTAAAGTAAGATTAAATCAGTATTACTCACGGTGCGAAAGTGAGAACGAAATACGAACTCGTATAGCGCTGTCACTGTGCACAGTGAGTAATATTGTTTTTGTATTACTTTAAGAGCTTGTGGTACGGGCCCTGGGCCTTTACCACGCACGCTCCCAAACATGCGGTTTAACATCTTCACCTGTAATTACAAGAAAATACCTTGTCTAAAACAATTTTGTTGGAACTTTTAATCATCTTAGATTTATCTCACAATTTATCAGCTGTGGAATTATAACTATAACTGCTAAAATAAAATAAAAAAAAGGATAAATAAATAAATATTGGCGGACTTTACACACAACACCATCTAGCCCCAAACTAAGCAAAGCTTGTACTATGGGAACCAGATAACTGATAGAATACTTATATACTTTACTTTTTTTGTAAATACATACTTATTATACACTAGCTGACCCGTGCCCGCTTCGCTGTGCGTAAGACATTTCTAATACCATCGTTGACTTTTTTGTAGACGTTTTTAAGGTGTACAATACTGTAGTACATTATTTTGATATATCTCGTGGGGTTCAGCCAGCATTTGCAATGTAAGCGCAAAAAAATGTGTTTATTTACGACATCACATTAGAAACCTCTAAAATTATCAGTGTTTCTCTACTATATTGTGCATGTATTATACATATAAACCTTCCTCTTGAATCACTCTGTTTATTAAAATAAACCGCATCAAAATCCGTTGTGTAGTTTTAAAGATATAAGCAAACATACATACAGACATACAGACGCGGGAAGCGGAAAGCGACTTTGCTTTATACTATGTAGTGATAGTAACACACAGAACAAACATCTATGTAATCTAAATAATAATAATAATCTAATAATCTAAACATCGCTTCTGTAATCCCCAAGTACGGTAGCTATTCTCTCAGATCTCCAGGCGCTTAGATCCTTGATGATGTTTAAAGGGGGTAGTCAGAGGCTTAACATTATATTTAGCACATGCCCACATTTTGCAGTTGTTAGCATTCCATACGTGACAGGTTGCAAGCCCATCGCCGCTTATAAGAATGTTAACTGGTTTCCTCACGATGTTTTCCTTCACCGTTTTGAGCACTTTTTTGATAGACATAATACATTTTTCGAACAGAATAATCTATTGATGCACGCCGGGATTCAAACCCATGACCTTCGAAATAAAAGTCGAGGTACACTCACTCCCTTTAGCTTATTTTTTATTGTTACACACTTGGTTATATACTTGGTTAGTACTTTTAACTATTATTCTTGTTTAAGCCTTCAACTTGTTCGATCGGCACCATACTGGAGCTCTACATAGTATTAAGGAAAGGATCATTGGCAAAAATGATAGGCCCCAAGCCATGTTTGTTGCCTGATTCTTCTAGGCTTGGTCGCGAGGAACAAGCGTAGCTTCACCTAGCTCCTAAGACGTTTCAAAGAGATCTTTGAGATTTTATTGAAATAAATGCCTTTTGAATTTGACTAGGCCAATACGGCAAAAATGATCCTTAAATAAGTTCATCCGATCCGATCCCTTGCCCGAAACTCCATTTATGTTATCACTCCAACTTGGGAGGCTTTTGACAATAAATAACTCAGTTAGTCTTCTTTCTAGTTTATACGTTCGGGTCGAGCATATAAAAATATGACCTTGTATGCGCCATATAGTAATTTTTTTCTTTGTTTTCTCATCTAGGCTCATCGTGGGATAACTTCCTTTGCGTGGGCAAATTATATCCGGATAAAACGGAAAATTTATAAAAACGGATTTTCTTAAACACTATCAAAAACATGACAAGAAACTGTTAATCACTACTACATAGTATAAAGCAAAGTCGCTTTCCGCTTCCCGCGTCTGTATGTAATATATGTTATGTTTGCTTATATCTTTAAAACTACACAACGGATTTTGATGCGGTTTTTTAATAGATAGAGTGATTCAGGAGGAAGGTTTATATGTATAATACATGCATAATATAGTAGAGAAACACTGATAATTTTAGAGGTTTCTAATGTGATGTCGTAAATAAACACATTTTTTTGCGCTTACATTGCAAATGCTGGCTGAACCCCACGAGATATATCAAAATAATGTACTATAGTATTGTACACCTTAAAAACGTCTACAAAAAAGTCCACGATGGTATTAGAAATGTCTTAGGCACAGCGAAGCGGGCACGGGTCAGCTAGTAATAGATATAGGTATGATTATTACTATGAATGTCTATATTGTTTGGTTTGGCATTCTTTTCGTCGTGTCGTCTTAACTGGCCTCACAGCTCAGTTGGTAGTAGCTCTGCCTTCTGCGCTGGTAGGTTGTGAGTTCGATTCCCACCCAGGATAAACATTTATGTGATCCACATAGATGTTTGTTCTGTGTCGGAGTGTAAATATGTATAATAAGTATATTTTTACAAAAAAAATAATTATACATATAGTGAAATGTCCACCCATATTTATATTTTACTAGCTGCTCGCCCCGGCTTCGCACGGGTCGTACTTGGATAAAAAGTCTACCGATTTTGTGCAAACTTCACATAAACCATCTACTAAATAGTCCAAACAAAGCCATTATTAAACATTTAGTTTGGATAGGAGAGAGAGTTCTTGAGTTATAAAATTACAACGAAAAGTGGCATTGATTTTTATAAATATAGATTTATTCCTGTCTTTAATTCGGATAAAAAAAACCCTCTAGTTATCTATGGCATAATCACTACATAGTATAAAGCAAAGTCGCTTTCCGCTTCCCGCGTCTGTATGTATGTATGTATGTTTGCTTATATCTTTAAAACTACACAACGGATTTTGATGCGGTTTTTTTTAATAGATAGAGTGATTCAGGAGGAATGTTTATATGTATAATAACATGCTACCCGTGCGAAGCCGGGGCGGGTCGCTAGTATAAATATAAAGAAAACAAGATTAAAAAAAACTTACCAGTGGAAACCAAGCACCACCGCTATTTTGATTGCTATAGTAAATTGCGCAAACTGTACTTTGTGGGCAAGCTGCCACCCCCGCAAGTTGCTACACTGAGCCTTGGTTTTATAATCAGCGGTGTCCGTTTTAAAACAAGCGTAACAAAAAATGCACTATTTTTTAAATTTAAAACAGGTCGATTTTATTGACGATTGCAATTGTGATCAATTTGCTGATAGCCCTAATTGTTATGGTGTCTGTTTTTGGAAGAGAAGAAATACTTAAATTTTGGTAGGCATTAATCCCACCTTTTGTACATCAATTTTGCATATTTTTGTGCAATAAAGTATTAAAGAGAGAAAAGGCGATAACAATCCGACGACTTAAACAGTCACGACGGGCGTAATTTAGCGGGAATAATTAGGTGTGTTGCCATTTTGGATTTGTTTAAAATATATTAGTGGCAGAGATTACGGTCGCCTTATGATGGCCGTTACTTCTTCGCAATCCTTAGTTTACTACAAACTTCACTAAACGATTCCTATTCATTTGCAACAAACCACACTGACTTAGGGCGAACTTAGGGTTTGAAACAAATTATCTACGCTATATTATAAACTTTCCTTTCTTGTGTCGCTGGTTCTTTCTTGGTTACCCAACCAGAATAGGTCAGTGACCAGTTTGTACCTATGGTTAATTTGAATGGAGCTTTGCACGTACCATCAAGGAATGAATTGTGACCCCGTGGCTATACTGTACCACACTTTCCAACTTCCAAGTTTTTAGGGTTCCGTACCCAAATGGTAAAATCGAGACACTGTTACTAAGACTCCACTGTTCGTCTATTCGTCTGTCACCAAGCTGTATCGCATGAGCCGGTTGACATTTTCACAGGTGAATTATATAGATTGCCGCTATATCAAATGCTGCCATACAACAATAGTGATATTTTTGCCGTTTTTTATAGATAATGGTACGGAACCCCCGTGCGCGTGTCCGACTCGCACTTGGCCGGTTTTTCTAAAAAACCTTTTTTTTTCGTAGATTTTGTTTATTTATTAATTGTTTTTTTTTTGTATATTAAAATATTATTCAAGACTTCGCTACCAGCAATCAACTTTCCTTCATAATAAAATGCGCTCTTAAGGTGATGTGTGAAATTTTTGACTTTTTTGTATGGGCTGAGTCTACCCGGATAAGACGGAAAAGTGATTGAAAACCATCAAATTAAAAAAAATGTCTTTAATTTAGGTAGCTAGTATCTAACGAACCTATCTAACGAATTATACAAAAAATAACTATTTAGCTATTCATAGTTTTGATTAAAAACGAAACTAGTGTTATTGAAGAGCCAAATTTGGAAAATAAATCTATCAAGAAAAGTTTCACTAATCGTGTTTCTGTCTTTAAATTTATCTAGATTAAATCCCTAGCTTTATTTATTTATTTATTTTTATTTATTTATTATTTACATATTTACATTGCCATTACAGTATAATACCAAAGCGACAAATAAATATAAAAGAGATACAGAAAATACAGTAAACATTAACATTGATAGGATTACTCTTAAGTTATCTTTGTCATAACAAACAAAACTGTATGTTTTGCGGTTATTGAGAAAAAACGATTCTGAATTCATCAAAAACATTTATTACTCGTCTTAACAAGTTAGTTTTATCATCTACAATCTTAAAAGAACTTGTGCATCAAATTAATGAAAACATTGTAGACCGTAAAAATCCCAACAGATTAGAAAGTTCGATGAACTCTGACAATTTTACTACAAGCAACTTTTACTGCTCAATAAAAATTTTCGCTCATTTCCCGCAATTAGGAGAAAATAACTTAAGTCCATTATAGGTATATCCCTTAGACTACAACAAGAAGTGCGTGCCAAATTCAACCCTACCCATCAGGGTTAAGGTGTATAGTCGCTTGTTTGGTAGGGCTTAGAATAATGTTGTTACAGCAATATAGTTGACTTAATTAATTTCGAGATCTCTGTTTACTGTTCTACCAAGTTGTTCTCGGTGAAGATGAAGACAAGTCATTTCCATTCAATATATTATTTTACACGTAGTTAGTGCCTACAGTAATTTTCATTATGAAACTTTGTCTAGAAAACAACTAAAACTTCTGTCTGAAAATAATGTAAAAAATAAAAACCGGCGAAGTGCGAGTCGGACTCGCGCTCGAAGGTTTCCGTACTATTATCAATACAAAACGGCAACAAAATCATGTTTGTTGTACGGGAGCCCCACTTATATATTTATTTTATGATGATTTTAGTATTTGTTATAGCGGCAACAGAAATACATCATCTATGAAAATTTCAACTGTTTAGCTATCACGGTTAATGAGTACAGCCCTGTGACAGACAGACGGACAGCGAAGTATTAGTAATGGGGTCCCGTTTTTACCCTTTGGGTACGGAACCCTAAAAATGAACAGAATCACGACTGTAATCCCCAAGTACGGTAGACATCTTCTCAGATCTCCAGGCGCTCAGATCCTTGAAGATGTCTAAAGGGGTTAGTCACACGTCCGAACGACGGATACCTATACTACGTGATTGAAGTCAATTGATCGTTTTGTGCAATTGACAACGATTGAGAGTCTATAAATCCCCGTTAATTGCTTAGTCATCAATCACGTTACCCATGTCAATTGCAATAGATAATTTAGGGGCACTATAAATAAGTAGTAATAGGCAACTAAGAACTAAGAAGAAAGCTACTTAAGTACTGTATTACTTACTGGGGCCATACCACAAAGTCCTAAAGTAATATAAAAAAATATTACTCAGGATGGGCTTTACGAGTTGGTATTGCGTTGTCACTTTCGCACCGTGAGTAATATAGTTTTGATATTACTTTTGAGCTTGTGGTACGGCCCCTGAAGTTGTTTTTATCGAAATTGCGGTCGAAAACACTTTCTTGGAAAATTCACTAAAGAGATAATACATCCCTAAGGGTGAGTTGCCACCTACGCGGAGCGGACCAATCACAGCGCTCGAAATTTCCAGTTTGAAAATTTAGAGCGCTGTAAAAATTTCGAGCGTAGGTGGAAACTAAGGCGATAGACACACTGAACCGTCGCGAAGAATAGTATCAGTACCGGATTCAATAGTATCGCTGTGTATAAGTGCGTACTTGCGTAGGTATATAAGCCGATGGCACCCAGCACATGCTAAACGCTTGACATTTTAAAGCTCGAATATATATATTATATTATATTTATTTCAGTACAACACTTAGAAAATACAGTCAAATATAAAACTTTGATAACATACCTCTACAAAAAATATAGGTAGCAAAATTGATACTTGTTATGAGCATTTGATTGTGCTGTGTTCCATGAGATCAGTTACTTGGGTTGGCTCGGTTTCCGTCTGGCTTTTAATCAGGTTCATCCAGTCATCAGTCGGATCTAATTTTTTGACTTCTCCGTCTGACTCTGAACTGAAACTCTTTTCTTCTTCAGCTACTACTGGACATTCCGACTTAATTACTATAATATTTGAGAGCTGTCATTGGTTCCGCGTAGGTGGAAACTAACCCTAACCCCTGCGCCGCAGTCCGCGCGGAGAGACGGCCAATGTATAAATCGCCTAAAGGACTTCACACACGGCAGCTATAATGTATATTAATGTACATTACATCCCGGGATGTATAGCTTTAAACTATCTTAATCACTCACACATTAGGTAATGTAATTTATGACATCTTTTTCGAAGAGAGATATGCGGAAATGAATGATGTATGGAAAAAAAAAATCATATCGCTCTGTATCTTAAGAGGCTGCCAGTCGCTGATTGCTCTTTTTCGAAACGAAAAAAGAAATACTTCTGAACAATCCACATCTCCTATTTTTATAAGTATATTACTTCAGGTTCCTACCTAGATTTCTATTAAGCTGAAAACATAATAGCAGAAACTTTTCACGATAAAGATATTATTTCAAAATGATACGTTTTAGAATTTATGATCGAAATATTTTATATACCTACTATTAAAATCAACTTGTGATTTATTGTTAAAGATAGGTAATATGTAGATCTAGATTTCTATTAGACTAGATTTTTGATAAGTAATTACACATAATTTATATCATTAATTTATTCGAAAAGCTAAGGCGGACCACGCGCCGACGTGTGTTTGTCGTCATTGCAGCGGTCGGTAGGATTATTTATCGAAGTGATTAAAGATGGCTACATCTTTATTCACATATACTATATATTATAAAATAGGAGATGTGGCTTGTTCACAAGTATTTATTTTTTCGTTTCGAACAAAAACAATCGTCGACTGGGAGCGCCTTAAGATACGAAGATTTCAAAATGTATAATAAAACTGTTGTGTGTGGTCTTCTGACGACTTCTATATAAAGATGTAATGAGATGTATCGTGCTATAATGTACATCTTTACATTAATAATAATATTAAATGAATATTGGTGGACGTCTTGACACAGCGCCATCTAGCCATTTAGCAAAGCTTGTACAATGAGAACTACATAACTGATATAATACGTTTATACTTTTTTTTGTAAATCCTAATAATATTATAAATGCGAAAGATTGTGATAAGGCTGCTATGTTTGTTCCCTAATCAAAAATAAACAACAAAACGAATGAAGATGAAATTTGCTGCAGCATGTAGATAAAAAATCTGAATAAATAAAGGGGGACCTTATAATCCGAAAAACAACCCCTTTTAAAATAAAAAAAAACGCAAAAAGGAGGATTTTGGTATAGATGGCGGTGGTGTGCAACAAATCTGGCATCACAGACTAAAAACATTTAGTCATACCTAATAACGCATTCTACCAAAATTTGTATTAATTACTTTATCAGTACGAGGTTTGTAGGTAAAAAATTGGCCAGATATTGCTTTTTCCTATGCGATTATTAGAATTTAACAGGACAACGTCTGTGTTATTATGTATCATATGTAGTACGTACATATGATACATAATAACACATTACAACTGCTGAGTGTGAAGCCCTTAAGTGTGACTGTTTAAGTTCTGCTGGCCATTAAATACATAGATCACTCCACGCTAGAGATCCTTTATTCCTACTTGGATCCATCCCAAAAACCAAAGCATTGAAGTATCAATTCGAGAAGTTTCGCTATAAAAAGACTTCGGCAAGTCCTAGTCGTTTCCTTTGTAGGACCCTGTTTATAGTCGATTTATGATATTTATGGATTGCCATCACTGTTAGTTGTCTGTCAGATCAGAGAGAAAGAGAAATATTTAAAGAGCTATACATTTTATGCGATATTCTGTAGTTTTTTGACGAAAAGAGGAGGTTATTCTATTATGAAGAGAATAAATAGACCAAAGTTGTTTATTTGACCGTTAAAATTGCATATTATGTAAAACTAATATTTCCTTTAAAAAAAATTGAAAGATCTAAACTTTTTGATTGGTCGAAACATTTTCGTCGGTTTACGTAATATTTTAGTATTATACTAGCTGTCCCGACAGACGTTGTCTTGTAAAATTTAAAAAATCCAACAGAAAGAAGCACTTTCAGTTTTTTTCGAACTTTACGAGACCTTTATCACTTAGGGGTATAAAAAGTACGCTACGACCTATTCTCAGACCTACTGAATATACACAAAAAACATAAAAATCGGTCAAGCCGTTTCGTAGGAGTTTGGTTACAAACACTGTGAAACAATTTTAGAAGAAAAAAAGTAAAAAAGTTTTATCGTCCAAGTAAAGCTTTCTAAATGACTAATTTACATGAATACTGTTGAGTAACTATATCAGTGTACAAAAAGGTTATATTATAGTAACTTTAAGCACCATCAACTCTCTCAGTTTGATTAATTTTACGATGAGTCACAAATACTGATGTGCCGTTCCCGGTAATATTGGGAACTTTGGGAAATTTGCCAGTAACGTTCCCGGCAATGTTTGGGAACACGGAAATATTAGGGAATTTAGCTGAAATATTTTTTTATTTTTTCCTATTAAGCTACTTAATAATCCTGTAAAAAATACATCACTGATATAGTAATGTATATACTACTAGCTGACCCGTGCCCGCTTCGCTGTGCGTAAGACATTTCTAATACCATCGTGGACTTTTTTGTAGACGTTTTTAAGGTGTACAATACTGTAGTACATTATTTTGATATATCTCGTGGGGTTCAGCCAGCATTTGCAATGTAAGCGCAAAAAAATGTGTTTATTTACGACATCACATTAGAAACCTCTAAAATTATCAGTGTTTCTTTACTATATTATGCATGTATTATACACATAAACCTTCCTCCTGAATCACTCTATCTATTAAAAAAAACCGCATCAAAATCCGTTGTGTAGTTTTAAAGATATAAGCAAACATACATACATACATACGCGGGAAGCGGAAAGCGACTTTGCTTTATACTATGTAGTGATATAAGTTACAGTAAGTACCTATTTAAAAAGTTTTAAACTTTCTGAATCAAGGAGGTCGTTAATTTCAATAGTTCTTGCTATTTCAGATTCACGTTAGGCGGTAGTTAGCTCAAAGTTAGATAAATGTGATTCTTGTTTAAAAAAACTTGAGAGGTGTCAAGGGACACCCGGATGGAACGAAGTTCTTTTCGATTAATTAGTGAAGGAATTGTAATAAAATTTTATTTCTTTTAAGTTAAAATAATATGTTTTTTATTATTATCAAATATAATGTAATATAAACTTAATCAGTAGGCTCAATTTTTGTCAATCTAGCTAGTTAGATGAGAAACAAACGCAAAGCAAATAAATAGGTAAGTACCTACCTTCCTAAGTAGATACCACCTACCAACTAATGATGTTTTGGTAATCTCCTACTTGCACAATAAGTCGTTTATTAGTTTACAGTTATGTTGTACTGAACACAAAATAACGTGGGACAAGGGAAGGGGAATCAACTTTGACCTCGACCTCGACCTCGACCTCGACCCGACCTCGACCCCACCTCGACCCCACCTCGACCCCACCTCGACCCCACCTCGACCCCACCTCGACCCCACCTCGACCCCACCTCGACCCCACCTCGACCCAAACTCGACCCCACCTCGACCCCACCTCGACCCCACCTCTTCCCCACCTCGACCCCACCTCGACCCCACCTCGACCCCACCTCGACCCCACCTCGACCCCACCTCGATTATTATTATTATTTATATATTAATAGATATACTATAGCAAAAAAGTGTCGTGACAACTTTTCGTGACAACTTTTCGTGACAACTTTTCGTGACAACTTTTTGTGACAACTTTTCGTGACAACTTTTCGTAAGAATTTTTTCCGTCTAGCCCCCTTTCACAACGCGCGATAAGGAACTTCGTTCCAAAAATATATATTTATGGAGATTAAGTTTGGCACGGGAACTTTGGGGAATTTTCCCGGGCACAATGGAAATTTACTAATAATTTACTAGTCGATAAATTACTGGGAATGGGAATATTCCCAGCGGCACAACACTAGTCACAAATAACCACCGTGAGTTGTTACGCCAAGTTGTTTATTTTTATGAAGGAATTATTTGAAGCTTCTAATTTGCATAAGGAGCAAGAAAAATAAACGTCTTATTTTCCTGGTGCTTATATTAGACCATTGAGCCCTGAGCCCACAGCATTATAAAGTTTCTTAGATAAAATATACAGACAGAAGGTATTCTGCGACCTTAGGATATATTTTGTGTCTTTAGGTTCATGGATGATGACCGTGACCTTAATTTAATACTAATCCATATTGGCCGAGTGAAAAATACCTCGACTTTCAATCTGAAGGTCGTGGGTTCGAATCCCGTTGAATCAATGGATTTTTCTGTTCGAAAAATTTATATGCGCATCAAAACACGTGCTTAAAACGGTGAAGGAAAACATCGTGATGAAACCAGTTAGTATTCTTGTAAGCGGCGATGGGCTTGCAACCTGTCACGTGTGGAGTTCTAACTACTTCAAAATGTGGGCGTGTGCCAAATATAATGTTTGGACGTACTTCTGACTTACCCCCACTAGACATCTTCAAAAGATCTAAGAGTCTAGAGATCTGTGACGATGTCTACCGTACTTGGGGGTTACAGTCGTGATCCTATTTATTTTTGTTTTTTATTTTACCTTAAAAATATCGATTTTTTGATTCTAAAATTGCAAACATGGTAAGATTATAAATACATTAGTTTTAGGACTGTCACTTTGATGTTACGCTAATTTAGACTTTAACGTAAAGGAATAAGAACGATAGTTTTTAGGAATTTTTAACTTTTAGCGTAGACACACAATCGCCACCATTATGCATGTTATTCCAGTCCAAAAATTGAATATAATATTAGATGATATATATTTCTGTAAATAAAGATCGTAATTTGTCCAAAAATTTATTCTACTTTGAGGATTCAGAAAAAAAACTTGGAATTTCAAGGATCAAAGCTCACCCGTATCGAATATATGTGAATCCGAAATATTTCTTCAAGAAACAAGAAATGGTCAACGTATCGAGCATTATTCAGACGTCCGCGTTCAAGAGTATTGACCCCAGGATGTCCTTTAGACGGGGCACGTCCACGTGACAAAGAAACACTCTTAGAACTGCAGTTAGATTATTTTATCGGTGATGTGACTTGGCTCTGATAGTTTTTTTGGTGTGCTCACATTTAATGGTTGGACTGTCAAACATTGAGCTCGGTACTCACTGGCGAGCCGTTACTGTAACTATTACAGTAGCTTTACTACTGTTGTCATATGATGCCTGCAAACCACATGATCTAAGTTAAATCTAAGTGGCTGTCGAATTTGGATAATACCAAAAACCAATGGAAGGTTGTAAGATGATGGTTCGTAAGGGCCGAGCAGCTAAACTGTTAAAGTTTCTCAAAATACTTATTGATGTAATTTTACTACTGTCCCGACAGACGTCCTGTCAAATTTCAATAATCTCACAAAAAAACACAGTTTATTTCTAATTTTACGCCACCTTATGGGGTATAAAAATACCCTACGACCTATTCTCAGACTTACTGAAAGTGAAATTTAATAAATATCGATAAAGCCGTTTTTAAGGAGTTTGGTTACAAACATTGTGACACGAGAATTTTATATACAACGTGTTACAAAATACCCCGTAAAAATATAATTAATTATAATTTTGTCAACCCTAGTAAGCTATTATGGAACCAGATTATTTAACAGAAAGGCCTACGTAACTATTTTACGTAATAATTGTCTACTTTAATAGTTTTTCTATTTTTCATTCATAAATGTTTTTTTTTCTTTACTACATATTCTTAAATATTGTGAATGGACTCGTTATAAGGCCCCATTTAACCTCCTTTCGGCTTTACCGGTAGTTTTCTAACTGTATAAGATTAGCTAACAAAAGCATGCAAAAAACGCCTAAACAATCATTTTATTTGCTACACAGTTTAACTATCATTGTTTTAATACATCAATCTTATTTCTAATACATTTTTCAGTGACTATAAGAACTATAAAGCTTCTAAACGCGACCAACAATGACTCAGGATTCGCTTTAAACGGCAATAAAAGTGATGAATCTTTCTATTCTTTTACTTTTCTCTGCCATTCTTTCTAGAAGCTGATACAATTTCAAATAACCAGCGCATTGTGTTTGTGCAAAGTGCCAGGGTTTATTTATTTGAAGATAATTGGGTAGTTTAGTAAAAGTAGTTTACTTTGCTACTTTCAATCTGAAGGTCGTCGGTTCGAATCCCAGCGAGCATCAATGGATTTTTCTATTCGAAAAATGTAAATGCGCATCAAGAACACGTGCTCAAAACGGCGAAGGGAAACATCGTGAGGAAAACAGTTAATATTCTTATAAGCGGCGATGGGCTTGCAACCTGTCACGTATGGCATGCTTACTACTGCAAAATGTGGGCATGTGCCAAATATAATGTTTGAACGTGCCTCTGACTACCCCCACTAGACATCTTCAAAGGATTTACAGTGGTGATGATCCTATTTTTTTTTGCTACTATCTCCCTTTTTTCCCGAACAAACAAACTTGTTTTGGGAAAAAATAACCAGATAGTATTTTGAAACATTATTGAAAATATCTTTGAGAATTTTACTTCACTGCTAGATTTACATTACAACATAACTAAATCTTAGTAAGTAATGTAAGGAAACTTCGATTACATAACATTATTTCTTAACTACGAGTACACTGACACTGAAAAGAACAAAACTTTTAAAGACGTTCTTATCTAAACATACCAGCACCAGAGTTAAAAAATGTACGACTCTATTCACAAACTTATATATAATTTTATCTAACTACCTACTTAAAATGTATCCTCCAGTATCATATATGACACTTTCCATAACAGCGTAAATAAGCTAAAAGACGGAACATTTATGCGGAATCTCGTTGCATAGACAATATTGTAATGTCATCGCCGGGAGCCGTCATGGAAAGAAAGGTTCAGCTTCGAGACATGCTGGTAGAAATATTACTGAACTACATAGCCACTTCAATATTAAATTGTAACCTGTTTATTTTTTTGATCAGGCTATTACTCGTAAAATTGAATGTGTCCGCGTGGGACACCTTGAGTTTACAAATAAAAACCCGAATACTATTGAAGATACTTGTTTAATAAAGATAATATAAAATTAAAGATAGGTAACAAATTTTGAGTCGCTTCTTGCCTCCATTCAGTAGAATGTCTTTTGTCGGTTGGTACGAATGGTAGCTAGCTTTCTGTCGATCTCGTACTGTGGTAACATTGGTAGCCGTAGTCTATGGTTCGACTTTGGATGTCTACCTTTTGGCAGAATTAATTATTTGTCTAAAGGAAGCCTCTGAAACTAAAAATTCACCCAAGACTTCAACTATATTTATATTAATTACTAGCGACCCGCCCCGGCTTCGCACGGGTAGCATGTTATTATACATATAAACCTTCCTCCTGAATCACTCTTTCTATTAAAAAAAACCGCATCAAAATCCGTTGTGTAGTTTTAAAGATATAAGCAAACATACATACATACGCGGGAAGCGGAAAGCGACTTTGCTTTATACTATGTAGTGATGATATGGCAAAATTCACTATAATTTCAATAAATTAAATTTCATTGATTTTGACTATAGTTTTACTTATTCCATTTCTAAGTTATGTTCTTTAAACTACTGGTTATGTATCTTGACTTCAAAATTCACGTCCAGAAGCTGGCACGTTCCAGTTTTCTGGATATCTCAGTAAGCGGATATTCCGCTGGCAACAGGGTCAAGATTCGACCTTCACAAGGTTAGAGCATCGAACCCGTAACGCCCTCCAAAGCTCTGCGATGGGAAAATGTAACCCATGTTTGACGATTTGTCATCCTTTTAGAGATGGGTTGGTTTTATTCACTTTTCTGACGTGTTATTGGGATTGTTTTTTAAAATTAGTTATTTGAGAGAGATGAGTTAATTATGATGAGGGGAATTATTAGTGAGAGTTTTAAAACTGTCATACAAATTGTTGCCTAGATAAATAACCTCATATTATTCATGCAGAACTCTTTGTATGTTTTTAATCATAACGCACGCATCAGTAGAGTAGTATTTTTTAGTTAGTTTAGAATTTTTGGTAGAGCGGAGTAGTAATGTTACTTGTAGAAGTGTAGGTAGAAGTTATTATGCTGACCAGCTCATTTGTGATGCTCCCATAATTAGTAGGCGATGCTGACGGAGAATTAAAGATAGCGCGGGTAAGAAAGCACCAACCACGACCTTTCTTTTTGACTGGCCTTTCAGATTCTGACTTCTGTGCTGTAGTTTATGGATTCGATTCCCACTCGGAACAAACATGTGTTTGATGAATATGGAGGTTTGCTCTGTATCTGGATGTTATAATGTATCTTATGTATCAGTAATCTGGTTCCCATAGTACAAGCTTTGATTAGTTTAGAGCTAGATGACGATGTGTGAAATGACCAACAATATTAATTAAAAAATTTAAAAAAAACTACGCTGTTTCACTTTTACTTACTCGTCCCCCGCTACTCTTGGTCAACGAAGTATCACATACGAGCTGGTCTATAATTCAGATAACAATACTTGTGGTCTATAAATAGGTACTTATGTAAGCTTCAAAGTACAGTAACAAGTGTGGAAACAAAAGAAAATGAACAAAAATATTGGACACTTTTGTGTCCTTACTTCGTACACGTAAACAAATGATAAAAGCGTGTTGCGGATAGGATGTGACAGAGAAAACAGCCAGCCGTATTCGTCACCAGTAATGTTTATAATTTATATAATCTTTATTTAGAATGCCTTAGGCGTTTTATTGAATGCCAGGTGCGTACAACCATAATGTTAACTAGCCTCACAGCTCAGTAGCCTGAGCACGAACCACTATCGTATCGACAACGTATCGTCCAAATGTCAAAACTGACACTTTTTGTATGGTAAAAGTTTCATTTTTGACATTTGGACGATACGTTTCGATACGATACTGGTTCATGCTAACCCCCCAGTTGGTAGTAGCTCTGCTTTCTGCGATGTAGGTTGTAGATTCGATTCCCACCAAAAATAAACATTTGTGTGATGAACATAGATGTTTTTTCTGTCCAATACATGATGTGCTGACCCCACTTGAATGGGATAAGGGCAGGAAAATGATGATGATGAAGTATATTTTAACAACAAAAAAATATTTATGTATAAAAAATATATTTAAAAAAATTACAAATGTCAAATAGGCAATATAACTTCCAACCGTAGCTTCGCTCACATTGCAACCGATTTTTTTTTTATTAAGCAGATCCAAATAAAGTACTACCTATTATTGTCTAATAGAAGTTTTACGTGGTTTAACCGCTACGCCATCCTTGAAACACACACATAGACAATCTTTTGCGTTTATAATTATTTTTATTAATAGAATAGAATAACTAAAATATTATAACGAAATGCAATGTGTTGAGTTTAATATTATATTACTAGCGACCCGCCCCGGCTTCGCACGGGTAGCATGTTATTATACATATAAACCTTCCTCCTGAATCACTCTATCTATTAAAAACCGCATCAAAATCCGTTGTGTAGTTTTAAAGATATAAGCAAACATACCTACATACATACATATTACATACAGACGCGGGAAGCGGAAAGCGACTTTGCTTTATACTATGTAGTGATTTTGTCTGTTTATTAATATTTAAATATTTTTTTTTGTTATGCTAGACGGTGATGTGTGAAACATCCACTAATTTTTATTTAATTAAGTTTAATTTTATACGTTGCATAGGGATTCTGTGGAATACCAAATTATATAGGATACTAGTAACATAAACATGTAAAGGAACGCGATGTTTTGTCACTTGTATACATTCGTGTCTTTCTCTAAGCCACCAGAAGTTACTACGGTATCTCGATGGTAAAGTCTAGAATCGAATCGTAATTTTTATGACATGAAAAGTGCGATTTTATATTTCAATTAAAACCGGCCAAATGCGTGTCGGGTCACGCGCAATGTAGGGTTTCGTAGTTTACACAGCTAACAACGTTATGATAAGTAATTTTCAATGGTATTTATACAAAAACTGGGGTACGCCAGAAAAAAAAATGTTTTTAAGTTTTTATTCTACGACTTTGTTAACGTTACTAATATGTATAAGCAAAGCATGCCAAATTACAGCATTCTAGTACTGATAGTCTCTGAGCTAAGCTGCGGACAGACGGACGGACATGGCAAAACTATAATGGTTTCATGTAAATACGAAACCCTAAAAACTAAAAAAAAAACTGACTTCGACTTGAAATTTCGTTCTATATCTTTTAAAATCATTGTCAAATCATTATAAACACCTGAAACCGAATGGATGGGTGACCGCAAGTAGTATTATTGGTTGGTATTTCGAGACAATCTAACTTTTATCAAAAATATCATAATAGGGTTCGTGTTAGGGGATCCCATTCTTGTCCCAGTCGTCACCAATGTGTGGGATCAAGCCTTATCGTTTTATTGTTATGTATTTTCCATTTCACAGACGAACAGATTCGATTACACAAATAAAATAAGCTTTTCGTGAAAAGCAATGCTGGGTGTAATGGAAAAAGATCTCTGGTGAAATACCTTTATTTAAAACGAAAGCAAAATCGTCTAAAAAATCGACGTCGTAGAAGAATATAAAAATTAGATAAGTATTATTTGTAATTATTATCTAGAAGGAATATTATATTTCTCAGAGGAACATAAATAAAGAATTCTCGAGTCTTAATCTAACAATCAAATAACACTGAACACAATCGAATTATTTGATAATACCTACTCAAAATTAAACAATGATACTTTCAAAACACTTATAAAACAATAGCATAAGAAAAACAATTTCAAATTGAAGACTATTTTTTATAAGAAATACAACTTAGCAAACGAAGTCGGTAAATCACCAAAATCGTAAGGCTGTCCTTCTAATTCATTTGGTATTTTATGCCGACAAAATGAAATAAAACAAATTTATTTGATACAAACAGAGACTAGTATAAAAATACCGTCTATTAGTTAAGGCGAGTAATAAATGTTTTTGATGAATGCATAATCGTTTTTTCTCAATAACCGCAAAACATACAGTTTTATTTTTCATGACAAAGATAACTTAAGGATATAATCTAGATAAATTACAGACAGAAACACGATTGGTGAAACTTTTCTCGATAGATTTATTTTCCAAAGTTGGCTCTTCAAAAACACGAGTTTCGTTTTTAATCAAAGCTATGAATAGCTAAACAGTTTATTTTTATATAATTCGTAAGATAATCATACTAGCTAAATAAATTACAGACAGTTTCTTTTTAAATTTGATGGTTTTCGAGATAATGTAGTTTTATAACTTTTTCCGTATTATCCGGGTAGACTCAGCCCATACAAAACGTCAAAAATTTCACTTATCACCTTAAGAAAAACTTCGCAAGGCTTAAAGTTAGTTGAGCTGAGCTAAGATATGGGTTCGATTTCCGATAGGGGAGAAAATGTCTGGACTATTGCAATATTAATTCCGAGTATGGTTATTGTGTACAATACTCGCAGTTTCTTATAAACAGGAAATCCTAATGTGGGGCAAAATTTATTGTATCTGAAAAGATGTCTATATCGTACTTGGGGGTTACTGTCGTGAGTCTTTTTCTAGAATGTATTTATTAATTAAATATTTTCACGTCCCGAGAGGAGAAACCGATTACCTACGTACGAGTATCTCTCGTGATTTAAAACAGAGTGACTGCGTTTGAAATAAATTAAAAATAAACTTCGGTAGGTACTAATCAATAATAATAAAAAAAAATTATGAAAATAAAAAATATAAAAAATATATTATTATAAAGAAGACAAGATAAGATTATATTTATTTATATTACCGTTACCTATTTTTACTAAACACGTTTATTAATATTTGAACTTTTGTCCCGTCATTTGTCATTCTGGACTGGCAGCCACTAGTTTTGAACCAAGTTATGAGATAAAGAGTTATGGATATTTATTTGCTTAAACATGTGTTTACATTTTTGTGAGAGATGGTTGGTACTTTATGACATGTTTTACATTGGTTAGTATGCAAATTTTATATTATAACGTCAAAATATGCTAGGTTGATTGTTTTTCATTAATTAGTAGGTAAATCAGTTAAGGGGCTCCCAGTCGCTGATTGCTCTTTTTCGAAACGAAAAAACAAATACTTCTGAAAAAGCCACATCTCCTATTTTTATAAGTATATTACTTCAGGTTCCTACCTAGATTTCTATTAAGCTGAAAACATAATAGCAGAAACTTTTCACGATAAAGATATTATTTCAAAATGATACGTTTTAGAATTTATGATCGAAATATTTTATATACCTACTATTAAAATCAACTTGTGATTTATTGTTAAAGATAGGTAATATGTAGATCTAGATTTCTATTAGAGTAGATTTTTGATAAGTAATTATACATAATTTATATCATTAATTTATTCGAAAAGCTAAGGCGGACCACGCGCCGACGTGTGTTTGTCGTCATTGCAGCGGTCGGTAGGATTATTTATCGAAGTGATTAAAGATGGGTACATCTTTATTCACATATACTATACACTATAAAATAGGAGATGTGGCTTGTTCACAAGTATTTATTTTTTCGTTTCGAACAAAAACAATCGTCGACTGGGAGCGCCTTAATGCGATTTTTAAAGAAATTCGTCAATTGTGTACTAACATTTATCTATTAATATCTTTTTGAATTTTATCTTGAATAAATTATCATTTTAATCTTTGTAAGCCCTAGGTAGGTATTTTGTTAAAATTTTCAGGTGCTACACAGACAAGACTTTAGCGTAGTAATGCGGTTTTTGATGGATGCAAACATAAATATTATACTTATATATAACTTACATATTATACTTGCCAATATGCCGGCAATAGTTTAGAAACAAATACAATTTACTGCCAAGTTGAGGTTTTACTGAGCATTCGGTTCGGTTGCAAATATTAGCTTAGTAAGCAACTACGTTGACTAATATACGTTATCGAACCTTAGGACAAACGCTTTTTGCCTAGCGGTGTACATTACGGTGAACATTTCTTTCAACATTTTAAACCTAGTCGTTTTAACCTAAATAAAACAGCTAATGCTTTACTTCTTCTCCTTTGTTTATTTATAGGGTTAGGGGATCCCACAATTTTGTTGTCATTTGCAAACTGACTTGCTGTGATTTAAAAATAGCAGATTGTTTTAAAAAAGAGTGAACCTACTTATTATTTAAGATGTAACTCAAGCTCTGTTAAGGAGAAGGTAAGGCAGTGTTGCATGTTATTAAACAATTTGTTTTTATGTTGTAGTTACATTAAAAAGAATCGAAGTGAAGCCGTTTTTATTTACATACCATACAAACAATAGTTTTGATAGGTTTTTAATTTACATTAAAATGTAAAGACATTTTTTACCTTCAGAGTGAATGTGTATCGTTTTAAAATAAGCATTTAATGTAGGAATCGTTAAATTCTCATATTTCAGACCGAGCAGCCATAGCAAGCGCCACGCGTGGGTATTATTTATCTGGAGTAATAAAAAAAAAAAAATAATAATAATAATATTTACATTGAATTTTATGTAATGTACAAATTCTACTTGTTCTACGACGCAAGTAGGTATAATCAAATCGTTAGCCATATAACCATGAAATAGCCATTTGGCACAGTCCTCCTTAGCATGAATGTTAGTCTCTACATAAATAAGTCTGAACTATCTTATCCAATAGGTTGCCTAGTTAAATTTACTAAGATCCCACGAAGTTTTGGCCAAGTAACTCCAAGTTTAGTTTCCGAACTGACTTGGCAAAGTTCACAGAATAATTTTAATTAAAGATCCACTACCTAAACCGACTTTACGAATAGCTTTTGAAGTAAAAGGTAGTCTTCATAGGGTGTTCAAAAACTGGAGATTTAGCACTCAGCTGGAGAGTTATTGAATTGCTGAAAGCGAATTGAATTTTAAAGATCTCTTTTAAATCAATTATAAAGGTTCAGTCAGGCTCCAAGCCAAGCTTTTACCTCATTGGAAATTATTGGTAAATATATGACTTTAATAAGACTTAATATAATATATGTAATATTCTTGCTGAATAATGAAGATTGCTACATAATATAACCTTTTTTAAAATTGATATTTCAAGCAGAATGTCTAATAAATATAAAATACAAAGTGTACGTTATTCAGAAAGGAATTAAATAAAATGTAGAAGTCCTGCAACAAAACCGGTACAAAGTTCAAATTAAAGAGATAAACTTTCGAGAATACGATACTGTCCATTTTAAGTGCTTAATTGTGGAAGAAATGTGACTTCTCGTGACATTTAAATTAAGCTTCGCACTAAGTATTTTTAGTGCAGTGCAGCGAGGGTGAAATTCTACGAGGGTTTAAAAGAAAATGTTAGGAAATTACCGTATTTTGTAGTTAGATACCTATCTAGTAAATGGTTTAGTAGATTTAGCAGTGAATTTCGACGAAACGTTTAGTTTTTTTATTTTCTTTCGACGGATCAAACCGTTTTTCTTATATAAAATATATATTACGTTTACTTTTCCACGTGATTTCGCAATCTTGTAATCGTAGTCAATCCGGAAAAGATTGCGTTGTGTGAATTTTGTCTATGCTACAAGTAGGTAGGTAGGTACTTCTATGTTACCTTGGGTCGATTTTTGTGCCATTCATGTTAGATATAACTTTCTTTGAACTTCTCTAGTCAAGTTTACTAAAACATCGAGAAGTTTCCATCGCATTATGTCTCTAATAATTAATAGTTCGACACTATTTCCTAGAAACTTTTCACAACTTCGTAACTTCATAATTCTAAGGTTGAAAAACAGCTTCATAAATTGTATAAAACTTCGAAGGTGTCTTAGTTTACTTTTCGCAGGTAGGTACCTACTTACACTTTTATTTTACACTGAATTCATATAATTGTGTCAAAGTAAGTTTTTTAAGACATCTTTTTGAAATTTTCAGGTGTACCTATAAGTTCAAAACGAATTAAAATAGCGGCGAAGAATTCAGATTTTAACTAAGTACTACGTATTGGACAATGGTTCTCAATGCAAGTCAATCAGGATCAAGAGAATGCAGGATCAATCATGCATCACAGGTAGCGTGTCTTGTGACACATAAGAATAACTCTTGTTTCTTCACGATGTTTTCCATAACCATTTTCATCGCCATTTTGTTAAGAGTGCGAAGTGAAATCTTGTTTGTATTCGATTAGTGGAATAAAATTCAGACGCGCAACATTTTTATCTTCGGTTTCAAGTTTATGAGTAATAAAATATTTTTATTTAGTTGGTTTAGGATTTTAATCCCGTTCTTAAATCGTGTGCTCAAGTCTAGACGCGGTTCAACCACGAGATAGAAAAGATGCGTTTATTGTTGACTTTCGAATTCAATTTTCTTTTTTCTTTAGATCTCTGTGTAGCGTGGTATAAGACTAACTACTCCTGAAATAGAAAACTGGATGTTCAGACATCATGACCTTATCCATTATCATCGAAAACAATGAAATAAAACTTATTTATTTTAGACTTCATAAATTGATCTTTTTACTAAATGCAGACTTTTTCACTTTGTTTTCAGTTCATTAGCGGTATTGCCTGCCTATTAAAACTATAATATTTTAAGGCGTTCCTAAAAAGCTGGTAGAATTTCCATACTGAAAGATAACATACGGATTCTTATATTTAAATACCCATTGATTGCAAAACGGTTTCAGGATCAATAATAAAACTTTGGAACTCCGATACGACACTGAGTTTATTTTATCTTATGTATTATAATTTTTTACACTTTCTTAACAATAATCTTATTACAAAAATATTTTTTATTGTAATTACATTAGCCTGTTTTTATTTTACAAAACTTTTTCTTTTCAAAGTATCTACATACGAGTACATAACAATTTAATAATATATTTATAAATCTCAGTTAAAATCATATAATACTTGGTTACAGTCGATAATATTACGCAAAGAAGAAAGTCCTTACCTTAGAAAGATAACTATATAACAATACTCTTTAGATATATATCTAAATAACTGATTGTTTTATATATATTTTAAATGTAAAGTACTTACCTAATTTAGAAATATATTTTTTTATAATTTGTATAGCTATCAAAGTAAAATAACAATTATATTTAAAAAATTATAACCAATATGTTAAACATAATCTCGTAAATTGTATCATACCTATTTATCATAGACTATTTATTTTCTTAGATACTATTGAACTATAATAGAATAATAAGAATGCGAATTTAGAGGCAAAGCTGGAAACGTGTTTCTTATCAAACAGTATTTTTGTACTTAGCGCAAAATCATCTTATTTTCTGAGGTCAATTCATATCAGGTCAATGTTCTTATTATAACATAGATCTACTTTTTATTACGTCCTCTGTCAGCATTCAGATCAACTCATCAGATCCGCAAAATTATAGTACTTATTTACTGCATGAAAGCAGCAGTCTCACGAATGGATAGACCAACAAATTAATTGGCTGAGAAATACAAAATAATGCATGATGAGTTTCACAATAAGATACATAAGGATATGTGTTCCGTGCAGTCGCCTAAGCACGAACCATTATAACCATTATAAACTTTTTTTTACCATACGATGATTATTTGTGCTCCAGGCCACAGGTGCCTCTGCTACTTAGGTTATTTTCCTAAGACTAGGTAACCAGCCTCTCACTTGTAACTAATTTTATACCTAATAATAAATGCTAGGTTTAAGAGGCTCCCAGTCGCTGATTGCTCTTTTTCGAAACGAAAAAAGAAATACTTCTGAACAAGCCACATCTCCTATTTTTATAAGTATATTACTTCAGGTTCCTAACTAGATTTCTATTAAGCTGAAAACATAATAGCAGAAACTTTTCACGATAAAGATATTATTTCAAAATGATACGTTTTAGAATTTATGATCGAAATATTTTATATACCTACTATTAAAATCAACTTGTGATTTATTGTTAAAGATAGGTAATATGTAGATCTAGAATTCTATTAGAATAGATTTTTGATAAGTAATTATACATAATTTATATCATTAATTTATTCGAAAAGCTAAGGCGGACCACGCTCCGACGTGTTTGTCGTCATTGCAGCGGTCGGTAGGATTGTTTATTGAAGTGATTAAAGATGGGTACATCTGTATTCACATATACTCTACATTATAAAATAGGAGATGTGGCTTGTTCACAAGTATTTCTTTTTTCGTTTCGAACAAAAACAATCGTCGACTGGGAGCGCCATAAGTACTTACATATAAAATAACAAGAATCCCTCCTCAATTAAATCTTGTGACCACAAATTCATAATCACAGAAATAAGTTTCAATACTATATTTGCGTTTCAATTTTATTTGTCTTGATTAGTGCCTACATCATTTATACATAACATGTTATAGTTTAGTTTTATCATTAGTATTTATCATCTTATTATTTGTCTTTGGTATTTACAATTAAATTTATTTAGTGAAAATACTTTAACACTGTTTTCTGATTACAAAAATGGCTAAATCAATTTCGTGCCTAGTTTATATTATCGTTTTTAATGCACATAATCAAAATAAGCAGGTTTGATTTATATTTAATTAAGTTATTTTATTTTACTGTTATATTATTAGATTAAAACTTAGCTCATAATAATAAATGTGAAGATAACAAATTGGTAAATAGTTCTTATAATAATATTCTAAATGCTTTATTCTCTGACTAGATCATACAATCTATTCAATAACAAAAGGCTAAAACATTTTGTCCTTAAACCTAGTCTTATCGTTGTTCATTTATATATTAGAATATATATCTAAGTAGAAAGGTAATTCCTTTTTTAAGGCGTTAAAACTTCATACATAATTAAAACTATCGTGGTTGTTGATCAATTTAAATAGGAATACGGCTAATCATCACGTTTTAAGTTGCATTTCTGAAAAAAATGCAAACTCAATATTTGCCTATCTACCGTTGATCGCGGTCGTGGATAATACGTAAGATGAAGAGCATCTGAATTGTCACGAAACATCAGCAATATAACATAAAACGTGGTTAGTAGCCATATTTATATTTATAAAACTTTATATAAAGGTTTTATAAGTATCTAACGTTAAAAAATACAATGTTGTCGATGTTTTATGGCTTAGAATCAAGGAACTTTAGATAAAACGTGTTCGAAGTAGTAAAAGTGGAACAAACAGCGATTGATTGAAACTAGAACGTGCTTTTCCAAGCCGTAAAACTCAAGAGACAAGTTGTTTTTTTCTATAGCTATATCGGGTCTGCTCATTAATGCATCCTATATTAATTCATGTTGTTCTGTACTACTCGTACAACACTGCATCGTGGGATATACTCTGTTAGTATGCGTGTGTATGTAGGAACTAGGTTCGTGATTTGCCCCACGTTGGGTGCCAATTTATCCAGAGCAATTTTCTATACTACGTTATGTTTCTAAAACTGAGAAATGGCAATTTTACATAGCTTAGCTGACTAATTGGTAGAAATTGATTTTCACAAGCACGTTCTGGCTCGCTGACCCTCTAACAACGATATCAATTGAAAAGATGCGCTCCTCAGAGAAATATATATTTGTAATTGGGTAAATGCATTGATTCATTTTAACTAGTACAATTACGCAGTTTCTTTGGCAACTGACAAGACAAAGATTTATCGACACTATTTACAGAGCAATAAAACACATTTTCGAATGTCCGTATCATTTCATAGCATGCGAGTTGCACCCCATGCATAGTTACTGTTGCGAGTGCTTGACGCCACGAACGGGATCGCTGACGAAAAATCGTTGTCAGTTATGCGCTGACGCCTTCATTAGATGATTTTTACGCACTGATTTATTTTTCGCACCAAACGTGAAAAAAACATCTCGAAACAAAGGTTTTTCGTTGCTGTCTTCAAAGCAATGAGACACATTTTAGAATGCCCGTATCAATGCAAGCCATGGGGGTTGCACGCCAAGTTGCTAGAGCATGACGTCACGAAAAGGCTCGCTGACGACCGTTCGTTGTCAGTCGTGCGCTGATGCCATCACTATGATCTGAGTGCGCCTTACGTCGGGCCGGGATGTACTGCTGCTACGAGGGCGATTCAATACCTGAAAACATTACGTAGATTTATTATTCGTATACAATAATAGTTTTAATATACCGAAAAAAAAATGACCGTTGCAGGAGAAGCTTCTTATGATCTGAGCACTGTCAGCATGATTTATTATTGCACTATCACAAAGTTATCGAGGTTTCTTTTTAACCGAAAATTGGCACTAATTTATGGTCTCAGTACTAGAAAATACTACACAAATTACAACGGAGACGGCGAGCTATTTATGAATGGATAGAATCGTGAAAATATGAGTAGCTATGTGGTAGGTGCGTATGAATAAACGGTTAACTAAATATTGTGTTTTTTTAAGGATATTATTTTTAATTTTTTAATTTAAGTTTTAACTACTTAAATTTAATTAGTAACAGACACTGACAATACGTTATTTTTTTTTTTTGTAATTAAAAACTAGTGTTGTATATTCGACGGTGTCTCAACAGTATATTCAGTAACCGGCTTACGTGCTACCGGCAAATAGTAGTATATGTATTTATGTATTGTCTTTGCTATCGGTAATTCATCATTATATTTTGTACCGTTGCTCGAGTTGAGTCATTTTTAGCATCGCTATAAAAATACATACCTATGTTTACCAATAGGAGTATAGTTTAGATATAGGAGATTAAAAATCCTTCTGGTATCTATAGATTTTGCTTTAGCTATATGTATTTAACATTTTTGATAAACTCAAGTCTATTCAAAATCAAACCAAAATTATCAATAGGTACTGAATGCTATCTCAAAATTGCTATCTCAAATCGTACGTGTTGAAAATTTAACAAAATTCAACGAAGCATACCGTAGCGATAGAATGCGTACGCTTCGCATGAGTTGTGGAGATCAGGTCGGAGTTGGCTGTGGAGTCGGAGCGGGAACGCAGCGTGCCGCGCGCGTGTCGCGTGCGTCTTCTGCCCCACCATAGCCACTTGTAAGGAGGCACTCGTCTGAAATCATTGAATTCATATCCTTACATTAAGAGCGCAGGTCTATCACACAAACACTTTACATTAAAATCTGACTGTTTGCCTTCGAATCCAATTGGTACTATTTTTTGCCCAGCCTCACAGCTCAGTTACTCATGTTAGTAGTTCTGCTTTCTGCGCTGTAGGCGTTTCCAGTCCAGTAGACACAAGGGATCAATGAGGACTTTTGGCATTTTATTTCTACTGGCGTACCCAAGGTCTCTACCAAAATGCAGCTCTGTCGGAGTTTTTGTAATGTCTATTTTCTCGTACCAACCTCTGGTAAAGACTATTTAGTGTAGGAAATCAACCTCACCTGAGGCTAGCGTAAATATGCGGTGAGAACATGCAGCATATGAGCGGGTTCGCGGCAGAGTTGAGGGGTGCCAGGCTCTGTACGAGAGTGGCAATTGCGAGCGTTGACTGCGTCGTCGGGATGTAGTTATACACTTGCAGGAGATCAAACACTATGTACGGAGACCAGCAGAGGATAAACACTGAAAGGGTACAAATATTTAAATTAAAAACGATCTATTTAACGGTAAGTGTAACATGACATGACAACAGATCATTAACTGTCTTGTATAAATTCTTTAATATAGTATAAATTGTTATTGTATAAATTCTGCTTTCTGCATAACGATGGGATTTGATGTGAAGGTTTTTAAAGAGGTTTTAGGGTACCATACCCAAAGGGTAAAAAGGGGACCCTATTACTAAGACTTCGCTGTCCTGTTTGTCTGTCTGTCTATCACACGGCTGTATCTCATGAACCGTGGTAACTAGATATTTGAAAATTGTATAGTTGTTGTGTAATTGTGTAGTTGATAGTATTTCTGTTGCCGCTATAACAACGAATACTAAAAGCAGAACAAAATATTTTTTTTAGTGGGGCTTCCATACAACAATAGTGTTTTTTGCCGTTTATTTTTTAAATTGAAATTGGTACGCGATTCCCTTCGTAAAAAACATGCATGGAATGCTAACTAAAGAATATAGACAAGCCTCAAATATCATGTGGTGAGTTGGAGTGCCCTGTTTCTTCAACTACTGAATATCTGAGAGGAGGTCCTACCATATTTGAGTATTACAGTAGTGACATCACTTTTATGAGTTACACATACCGAACACAATGACGAAGGTCATTTTGACACTTTTTATTTTGGCTCTGGGTATCAGTCCTCTGGAACTAGCGCGCCTGGAGTCTGGGTCGCTCTCTATATGACCTGTAATGTAAAAAGCAAAACGGTAAGTACCTATATTTCGTCGATTCCCACCAAACATTTATGGGATGACTATAATTATTTGTTCTGTTAGTTTTGTAACCGGCGAACTTCGTACCGCTTTTGAATCTGCCAAGTCAAGCAATAAAGCGGCACGGCTGTACCATCCTTTTCTCGAAGCAGTTCAGGTCATTTTCGACCCCCTATAACTTCGTTGTGGATAAAACTAGAAGCCTGAATTTTCAGTAACCAAGCAGTCACTATATAAACACGGTACATTTCAAATTTAATTCAATTTGAACCAGTAGTTTAAGAATTATAACTAGTCAAAGTTTCCTATTTTGTCACTCACTCACTCACTGACTGACCGATCATCAAAAGTTTAAGGCACTTCTAGCAGACATAGAAGCTTCAAATTTGAAACGCAATTAGTGTTTAGTGTATAAATCCTAAAAAAACCTGCCAAGTGCGAGTCGGACTCGCGCACGTCGAGTTCCGTACCATTACCTATAAATTACGTTTGTTGTATGGGAGCCCCACTTAATTATTTATTTTATTCTGTTTTTAGTATTTGTTGTTATAGCGTTAAACTGTCTAGCTATCATGGTTCATGAGATACAGCCCTGTGATAGACAGACGGACAGACAGACCGACAGACCGACAGACAGACAGACCGACAGACAGACAGACGGACAGACGGACAAACGGACACACGGACAGATGTACAGATGGACAGACAGACGGACGGACAGTGGAGTATTAGTAACAGGGTTTCGTTTTTACTCTTTAGGTACGGAACCCTAAAAAGTAGGGCAATAATAATAATAATAATAGCAATAATCTACAAAAATAAATGAGATGCCATCAAAAACATAACTTGTGAAAAAAGCCAAGTCTCGCAACGCAACGTAATTAGCTAACCTTTACGTAATAACTTAAGACAGGACCCTTAAAGTAGGGACTGAATAAATTAACCGACTTGGTATTACATGGATCTCACAACTTTTTACGGTAGAAGAACTGAGTTGCGTTGCGAGACTTGGCTTTTTTTACAAGTTATGTTTTTGATGGCATTAATATGTTGTGTTAAGTTACCATTCCCGCGTTCTAGTTCCGAAATTATTAAAATTATTCATCAATTTTTTTTAAGTTTCTGAATGTATCCAAGAATATAAAAACACTTTGTATGGAAAAAGTAAATGTTGTTTTTACTATTTACCTCGCATTTTTTTCGTATTTACTCACTGTTTAAACCTCCCCTAAACTTCCATGAATATTTGAAAACAATAAAACAAACAAACAAAATTAGCCGAATCCGTCCGTTTTTGAGTTTTAGCCAGACTAACGAACAGCAATTCATTTTTGTATATGAGATTATAATAATTAAGTATGTATGTATTCCATTTGGAATTTCTCATAAGAAATCTGGTTCTCATAGTAAAAGATTTGCTTACTTTGGGGTTTGACTCTGCGTGAAATGTCCACTCATATTTATTTATTTATTATTTTTAGAATTTTTTGAGATCTTTCTTTCGTTTCTGAAGGTTACTTACCATTCCTCATAGTCTTGGTTCTCCTCGAGTTAATTGGAGGGCTCATAACCACCGCTTTGCTCTTCGTCCAAATGGTCAGCACGATGACGCAATAGCACGCGGCGATGGCCAGCGCCGGGATCACGAAGATCATCGCTGATACTAGACTCATCCAGATCTGCCAGCGTCTGGGTGATCCCAGCTCTATCCAGCATTGAAGTTGTCCTGAAAAGAAATACACAATGCTCTTTAATATTTTGACTGGTCTCACAGCTCAGTTGGTAGTAGCTCTGCCTTCCGCGTTATAGGTTATGGGTACGCTTCCCACCCAGGATAAACATTTGACATTTGTGTGATGAACGTAGATGTATTTTCTGTGTCCCAGACACGTAGTATAATAATCACTACATAGTATAAAGCAAAGTCGCTTTCCGCTTCCCGCGTCTGTATGTATGTATGTATGTTTGCTTATATCTTTAAAACTACACAACGGATTTTGATGCGGTTTTTTTAATAGATAGAGTGATTCAGGAGGAAGGTTTATATGTATAATAACATGCTACCCGTGCGAAGCCGGGGCGGGTCGCTAGTATGTATGTATTTAAAAAAATATTATATAAGTTTTCTATCAGTTATCTGGTTCCCATAGGACAAGCTTTGCTTAGTTTGGGGTTAGATAGCGATATATGAAATGTCCAATAATATATTTATTATTTAATTATCTTTAATTTACTAATGGTCCGGTGTCCAGCTTTGCCCGGGTTTCGTATCTCAAAAGGAAAATAATAATTGTGTCTTTTTGTGTGCATAACAGACGGACATTTTTCTCGGAAACGAAATGAGCAAGAATTTGAATAGGGCACTGTTTTTATTCTTAAGGTGTGACCAGACATAGCACGGCATTTGAGCGCGGTAGCCGAGCACATTAACTTTTATGTCTAAACTAGTCACGTGGCAAACTTGTTTCCTGCGAATGCCGCGTATAGCTGCCTTGTGCGCACCTTGTGATCTGAATTGACACATCTTCCCTTCGTGTTAAGTAGGTAAGGTAGTACGTACTGTCCAGTATTTGTAGGTATCTATTGATAATGTTAAAAATAATTTTCTAATTGAATCTGTTGCGATTTACCTTGAATTTCCTTGGTTTCATACAGAAACAGGATCGGTATGGAAAAGAGAACGCTGATGAGCCATGCGGAGACTATGAGAGCTCGTGCACGGTTCCCTGAAAAATACATAAGACATAAGATAAGATATCAGCAAAATGACAAAATAGGTGCAAACCTTGGATAATTATTGGCAAGAGACCATACCAAAACCTTACCATGAAATTGTGAGTAAAAATATTACAGAATTCGGCTGGTCTCATAGCTCAGTTGATAGTAACTCTGCCTTCTGCGCTGTAGGTTGTAGGTTCGATTCCCACCAAGGACAAACATTTGTGTCATGAACATAGATGTTTGTTCTGTGTCTGTATGTTAAAATGTATGATAAGTACGTATTTACATAAAAAAGTATATAAGTATTTTATCAGTTATCTGGTTCCCATAGTACAAGCTTTGCTTAGTTTGGGGCTAGATGGCATTGTGTGAATGTCCACCAATATTAAAACTAAAGTTGGTAAACGCAGCTTCAACTAAAAAAAAACGTTTGCCACGATAATCTCACTTTTTATCCAGCATCTACCACTTTTTAAAGCGAATAAAAAGTAACAACTTTGTACAAAAGGTTTTAGTATCGCAGTTTAATAGACAAGGTCCCTAATAAAACAGAGAAAAGTTAGCAACTTGCAACTCTTTTTATTCCTCTTACATCTTTATTCGCTGTTGCAGATTGGGTGTATTTTTCACGAGTACACGTTCGTCCTTTTCAACGATCGACAATTGCTATAGAAGTAGTGCATTTACCTAATCAGGTTTACAACCAGGTATGGGCCAGGTTAACCAGGTTTCAAGTAAAAAGCCAAGTACCTACGTCATTAAAAAAAACACGGATCTCAGATCATGAATATTTGCAATGTTTTGCGTTCCAAACGTAGTAGGTATACCTACCTAGATACTATAAATGTTTGCAAATATTAAATTCCTATGCAACAAAAAACAAAGCGTAGAGCAAAGTAATCGACTTCACCAATTCTTATAAGTACTACTATAAAGATTCAGTTCTTGTGTTTTGAACCTGGTACCTATTCAAAATTGCATACGACCCACCTCTTTCAAGCGCGGATTCACCGTGGGCACTATGGGCATGCCTACAACCCTAATAGACTTGTGACGTCACAATTTTATTTTTGCAATTTTAATAAAGTGTCATATTTTAATTTCACGTGTTCGCCCATTTTCTTTTTGCCTACGTGGGATTACTTAAATACACTGTGGGTGTCCGGGTACCCATAATGGGTGTCATGACATGACCACAGACATCAAAATCACAATTGCGCCGATGGGGGGTGGTTCTTTCGTGACCACAAACTTTTTTAAGGGCTGGATCCGCGCCTGACCTCATTGCTATGATGCAAAAAAAAAACGACGAGCGCCATACATAAACAACATTCATAAAGTTAGTTACCAAGTAGCTTAATACTCAGATTACTCAGATCTATTGTCTATCTGTATGCTAATGGAAATGGCTCACTTTAGAGTAATTTGCAGCTGTGGGGTATTCAAGACACTTTAGGCATGTTAGGGGTGCAATCCGTTGCTAATCGTGATTGTACCTACTCATGCATAAATACAAGGTGTCTCAAAAGAAAGTTCACATTTAAATCTTTTTTTAAAAGAAAAGTCTTAGCTTTATTGAAAAAATGTTTATTATATATTGAAGTACACTGTTTGGGAATTTATTTTTTAAAAATAACATCGTCCAAATGTAAATGTCCATTTAGTCGGGCACTAAAATTGCCTATGACAGCTCGGCAGGTAGTCTCCGTGATGGCTGCCATTTCATGACGGATATTTTCTTTTAATTGTGCCAGGGAAGTCGGTTTATTAGCGTAAACTTTTGATTTGACATAACCCCACAGGAAAAAATCCATAGGTGTTAAATCGGGACTCCGTGGAGGCCAATTTATGTTCCTCGCCTGGAGATTAATTTGTTCGGAAAAAATTCTCGAACTCGAGGCAGAGATCTGTTGGACGTGTGTGAAGTTGCTCCATCCTGCTGGAACCATGTTCTTTGGTTGTAACCAGGAAAGTTTTGCAGTTGGGGCACGAAAAACTCGTCTAACATCTCCACATAACGCTCTGAATTCACTGTGAGCGTGCGTCCCCTTCCATCTTCAAAAAAGTTAGGGCCGATAATTCCTCGCGCCGACATCGCTGCCCATACGGTGACTTTGGGTGAATGTAGCGGTTTCTGATGTTTTTGTTTTGGATTGGTTGCACTCCAGTAACGACAATTTTGCTTGTTTACATGCCCATTCAGGTGAAAATGGGCTTCATCGGAAAACAAGATGTTGGTGAACGTTGGAAAGCGCTCAATCATCTGATTTACAAAGTCAAGCCTCTGACCAGCATCTTGAGGCTTCAGTTCTTGCACCAACTGAATTTTGTACGGGTGCAGCTTTAAATCTTTGTGTAAAATGCGGCATAATGAAGATCTGTGCACATTTAAAGCAACAGCACGCTTCCGAATCGAGAGGTTTGGATCATCTCGAATAGACTGAGTAACACTGTCCACGTTTTCGGCTGTTCTTGATGTTCTTGGCCGCCCAGATTTTGGTTTCTCCAGAGTTGACTCAGTCTCTTCAAACTTCTCAACCCATTTTGCAATGAGTCGAGTGCTAGGCGCATCATTTAAGTGACGAATATGTCGAATACTGCAGAATTTTCTACGCGCTACAGTCGCCGAATTACCGTTTTTGTAAAACTCACGTACGCACAACGCACGGTCGTACGCACGGTCCGCACCAGAGAAACGCTCCATAGCGACTAAATTCCCAAGAGCCAGACTACCGACTGACATACCCCCCGCGCCCCTCAGAATAGTTGCTTTCGCGTAATAAGATAAGCAAATGTGAACTTACTTTTGAGACACCTTGTACAAACGAACTATAGGGACTAACCATTAATAGGTACTAAACCAATCTAAATTTACTTTATTCAGTGGTCATCGAGATAATTTTTGGAGATTATTAATAATTACGTTTAGAAAAGTAAAGCCTGTTGTAAGTGTCATGTTGTTATAAGTCCAATACAAAATTTCATTCTCTATATTTTTTCAACAACAACAGTCAGGCTGCGTCACACTCGTGTGCGTATTGCGTCTGTATCGCTACAAACGCGCGTCGACGGTGCGTTTAAGAATCGCGGTGTAAAAGGCACTTAAAGGTAGTATTTCTTCAAATTGAGAGGTGACCAAACGGGAAGTATGTATATAAATCAAGCAGAAAAATAATTTTAAAATCGGTTTTTTTTTGAAGTCGGTAAGAAAAAAGCCACCATTCGGGTTTCACCGACAAGGAAAAGTGTAAAGATGATAGTAGTACTTACAGCTTCCTGAAAAATTCATTGGGTTGGTGATTGCGTCGCATCTGTCTATGCTGAGCGCCACCAATACGTAGGTAGAAGCATACATTACCACTGCCTGGAAAACAAGAATTATAATAAATAAATAAAAAATAAAATAAATAGCATCACGACTGTAATCCCCAAGTACGGTAGACATCCTCTCAGATCTCCAGACGCTTAGATCCTTCGAAGATGTCTAGTTGGGGTAGTCAGAGACACGCGTCCAGACATTATATTTGGCACATGACCACATTTTGTAGTAGTTAGCATTCCGTACGTGACAGGTTGCAAGCCCTTCGCCGCTTATAAGAATAACTAGTTTCCTCACGATGTTTTCCTTCACCGTGTAATAATTATAAAAACTCTCTTTTTATCGAGTAAGGGGTCGTATAGGTATATGTCTAAGTAATCAGTAGGTTTTGTCTGTGATCAAGTTATTAAATTATCAATATGACTAGATAATAATAAATAAATTCATTAAAACACCCAGACACAAAACAAACATCTATGTTCATCACACAAATATTTGTCCTTGGTGGGAATCGAACTCTTAACCTACAGCGTAGAAGGTAGTTACTACTAACTCAGCTGTGGGGCTAGTCTAAAGAGTAGTTCCTACTCATTATTTTGACGTCAAAATTATGTTCATCTTCCAAGTTCAACGAATTCTGACCTTTGAAGTTTCTACAATAACCTTGTAACTATGTATAATTAACATTGTTTTCCTTAACAAAATTTGCGATATTTAGGCTCCAAAATTTAATAGCAAACTTAATATGAACTAACTTCCACCTGCAGCTACGATCATGTTTTATCTTTATATTCAGATTTTAAGACGCAGTTTCAGGACACAAATTTATATATATTTAAAGGTACAACGAAAGGTTTAGCCGTTGTAACATAAACATCTAAAAAGAAGAACTCCAAAACTTTCTCATTTATGAAATTGGTATAATTTATATTAAACTATACTATCTTATCTATACTTCTATACTAATACTAGCTGTCCCGACAGACGTTGTCCTGTCAAATGTCAATAATACTACAGAAAAAAGCACTTTCCGTTTTTCCCAATCTTTACGCCACCCTTATCACTTAGGGGTATGAAAAATGGATGTTGGTCGATTCTCAGACCTACTCAATATGCTCACAAAATTTCATGAGAATCGGTCAAGCCGTTTCGGAGGAGTACGGTAACTAACATTGTGACATGGAAATTTTATATATTAGATTATAAATGCGAAAGTAACTCTTTCTCTCTGTATATGACGCGCGTTATCACGCCCAAACTGCTCGACCATTTATCATGAAATTTCATGTAGAGATAGTTTAAAGTATAACATAGGCTATTTTTTTCTAAAATTTTCTTTTGATTTTCAGGTGTTTCAGTTTTACAGTAAAGTTGTCAAAAATTGATATCATAAATCTACGCGGACGAAATTGCGGGTAAAAGCTAGTAATGAAATAAGTCTCACCTGTAGAAACTTAACAGTTTTGCACATAAACTCCCCTGCGAACCATGTTATAGTGATCTTCTGTACTATGTCTGGGAACACGTAGATTAGTCCGACGAACAAATCTGCAAAGCGAAAAATGTACACATAAAAAAAATTAAGTTCACTTGACATAAACGCTAGCTTGATGAGTTGGGTAAAAGTTCCATGTTTTGTTTCTTTTTTTGTTTTCCATTTCTTCTTCCTAGGTTCGGTGCTGTGCGGCTCAATGCTGAGACCTATTTGCCCCCACATGGCACAATCTGCTGTTGACTGTTTGTTTTTTTTTTGTTCTCGTTTATTTAATAATTGTGCCTTTGGAGCAAATAAATGTTTTTTTTTCTTTCTTTCTTTCTTTTTTCTTTTTTCACATTTTCATGCATTGTTATCAACTTCTGAGCTATAGTCCAAATTTCAAGCATCTAGCTCATCGAGGAATTTCACGTGCCTTTGGAGCAAATAAATGTTTTTTTTTCTTTCTTTCTTTCTTTTTTCTTTTTTCACATTTTCATGCATTGTTATCAACTTCTGAGCTATAGTCCAAATTTCAAGCATCTAGCTCATCGAGGAATTTCACCTGGCAGACATACAAGATCACAAACTATAGTTCGGCCGTTCAGAGAATGCGTTCCTGACACCTATCAGTTAGTCACGACTAGTGACTATAATGTTGTAATAATGTTGTTTTAATGCTCATCAATTGTTAAAACGGTAAACAACCAGCAATAATATTTTTATCGTAACTGCAACGCCATTACAAAGTTACGTCGTCAGTTTCAATCGCGACGCACTGTGGATCGAAAATCGACTTTCAAAGACATAGGCGAAAAAAAAAATTTTGGTCGGTTTTTTGCTTGAAACGGCTTCCATTAATCATTAATATGCCTAAATATATCATGATATACAATTTGGTGGGAAAATTGTCGAGTTATCATTTTTTTTACGAAAAAAATGTATGAAAAGCATATAAAAAATCCAGATATCTCCGGAAGTGCAAAGATAACCGTTATATCCTTGCATACAGTTATAGTACCAACTATTATTGATTTTTTGGCATACAACATATAACTCGAACAGCTGCACATTTTGAAAAAAAAATTATCAAAATTTTTTATTTATTTTTGATCTCTCTCAAGTGAAGACTTAAGGAAATCGGTTAAAAAAAGGTCCCCATCGGCAAATTGTATGCTATAAATAATAACAGACACGTGTTTTCTTGTTTGGCTGACGTTGAAATACCAAAAAACAAAGCTCAATAGCAAATTTAATTTAGGAACTATTTTTAATGTTATTTAACTACCTAATTAGGCAAGATTAGGTTTTGTCAGGTCTTTTAGTCATCGTTCCAACTGATGATGACGATGAAGGTTCCGCGGTGGTAAAGTCTTCGGTAATCGATCTTTCTTCACTTGGTCCCTGGGTGAGAAGACTAGTTTAACTAAAAAAAAATTTGGTCGGTTTTTTGCTTGAAACGGCTTCCATTAATCATTAATATGCCTAAATATATCATGATATACAATTTGGTGGGAAAATTGTCGAGTTATCATTTTTTTTACGAAAAAAATGTATGAAAAGCATATAAAAAATCCAGATATCTCTGGAAGTGCAAAGATAACCGTTATATCCTTGCATACAGTTATAGTACCAACTATTATTGATTTTTTGGCATACAACATATAACTCGAACTGCTGCACATTTTGAAAAAAAAATTATCAAAAATTTTTATTTATTTTTGATCTCTCTCAAGTGAAGACTTAAGGAAATCGGTTAAAAAAAGGTCCCCATCGGCAAATTGTATGCTATAAATAATAACAGACACGTGTTTTCTTGTTTGGCTGACGTTGAAATACCAAAAAACAAAGCTCAATAGCAAATTTAATTTAGGAACTATTTTTAATGTTATTTAACTACCTAATTAGGCAAGATTAGGTTTTGTCAGGTCTTTTAGTCATTGTTCCAACTGATGATGACGATGAAGGTTCCGCGGTGGTAAAGTCTTCGGTAATCGATCTTTCTTCACTTGGTCCCTGGGCATCGACTACATAGCCTAATAGACGCCTAATGGCTTCATTTCTTCAAACAAACAACTCTGTCAAGTCAGTGAGGTATGAGGTACGGGGGGAGCCGGAAAAAACATTCTAATTTCAAAATGACGTGATTCACTAGGGATGGGAAGTGTTGACATGAGTTGTCGATAGCAGTCAGAGGCACGTCCAAATATTATATTTGGCACATACCCACATTTTGCAGTAGTTAGCAGTCCATACGTGACAGGTTGCAAGCCCATCGCCGCTTATAAAAATACTTACTAGGTACTGGTTTCCTCACGATGCGATGTTTTCCTTCACCATTTTAAACACGTGTTTAAAATGGTGAATGTATAAATATCAATTGCTGTTCGTTAGTCTCGCTAAAACTCGAGAACGGCTGAACGGATTTATTTTATCTTGGTCTTTAAATATTCGTGGAGGTCTATGAAGGTTTAAAAGGTGAAAAAAAAAATCGAATAATTGCCGGGAAAACCTAAATACAGCCCTTTTCTTTTTCCCATACAAAAGTTAAAAAAACGTAGAGTCCATTTGAGCTTTATTAGGTTTGATAGTACGGGATAGAACGGGAACGCGAACGCGAACGCGAACGCGAACGCGAACGCGAACTAAAGCGATAATATGATAAATGCGAATAGCAAATAGGTTACTTCATATCCATGTAGGTACAACGCGAGCGAAGCCGCGGACGGAAGCTAGTTGGCAATAAGTAGTTTTACTAGTTAGGTCCAACTGTTGTTGTTACTACTATGTAGGTTTATCGATCATCAATTATTGAGTAGTGATACAACACTATTGACTTTCGACAAGGAAAATAACCAGTCTAACTTGAGCTTGTGGTAATGGTTTTTTAGCATAAACAGACGAGATGTGCACGGGTCAAGGAAGTGGTCGGTACTACTGCAGGTTTGACGCGCGGTATTTTTTATCGGCCGTATAAGACTGATCTTTTGGATGTCAATGTTCGCCTTGCATGCGGTGTCTTTTTGGGCTGTGTAGTCGATGTCCCTGGGTGAGAAGACTAGTTTAACTAAAAAAAATTTTGGTCGGTTTTTTGCTTGAAACGGCTTCCATTAATCATTAATATGCCTAAATATATCATGATATACAATTTGGTGGGAAAATTGTCGAGTTATCATTTTTTTTACGGAAAAAATGTATGAAAAGCATATAAAAAATCCAGATATCTCCGGAAGTGCAAAGATAACCGTTATATCCTTGCATACAGTTATAGTACCAACTATTATTGATTTTTTGGCATACAACATATAACTCGAACTGCTGCACATTTTGAAAAAAAATTTATCAAAAATTTTTATTTATTTTTGATCTCTCTCAAGTAAAGACTTAAGGAAATCGGTTAAAAAAAGGTCCCCATCGGCAAATTGTATGCTATAAATAATAACAGACACGTGTTTTCTTGTTTGGCTGACGTTGAAATACCAAAAAACAAAGCTCAATAGCAAATTTAATTTAGGAACTATTTTTAATGTTATTTAACTACCTAATTAGGCAAGATTAGGTTTTGTCAGGTCTTTTAGTCATCGTTCCAACTGATGATGACGATGAAGGTTCCGCGGTGGTAAAGTCTTCGGTAATCGATCTTTCTTCACTTGGTCCCTGGGTGAGAAGACTAGTTTAACTAAAAAAAATTTTGGTCGGTTTTTTGCTTGAAACGGCTTCCATTAATCATTAATATGCCTAAATATATCATGATATACAATTTGGTGGGAAAATTGTCGAGTTATCATTTTTTTTACGGAAAAAATGTATGAAAAGCATATAAAAAATCCAGATATCTCCGGAAGTGCAAAGATAACCGTTATATCCTTGCATACAGTTATAGTACCAACTAATATTGATTTTTTGGCATACAACATATAACTCGAACTGCTGCACATTTTGAAAAAAAAATTATCAAAAATTTTTATTTATTTTTGATCTCTCTCAAGTGAAGACTTAAGGAAATCGGTTAAAAAAAGGTCCCCATCGGCAAATTGTATGCTATAAATAATAACAGATACGCGTTTTCTTGTTTGGCTGACGTTGAAATACCAAAAAACAAAGCTCAATAGCAAATTTAATTTAGGAACTATTTTTAATGTTATTTAACTACCTAATTAGGCAAGATTAGGTTTTGTCAGGTCTTTTAGTCATCGTTCCAACTGATGATGACGATGAAGGTTCCGCGGTGGTAAAGTCTTCGGTAATCGATCTTTCTTCACTTGGTCCCTGGGTGAGAAGACTAGTTTAACTAAAAAAAATTTTGGTCGGTTTTTTGCTTGAAACGGCTTCCATTAATCATTAATATGCCTAAATATATCATGATATACAATTTGGTGGGAAAATTGTCGAGTTATCATTTTTTTTACGGAAAAAATGTATGAAAAGCATATAAAAAATCCAGATATCTCCGGAAGTGCAAAGATAACCGTTATATCCTTGCATACAGTTATAGTACCAACTAATATTGATGTTTTGGCATACAACATATAACTCGAACTGCTGCACATTTTGAAAAAAAAATTATCAAAAATTTTTATTTATTTTTGATCTCTCTCAAGTGAAGACTTAAGGAAATCGGTTAAAAAAAGGTCCCCATCGGCAAATTGTATGCTATAAATAATAACAGACACGCGTTTTCTTGTTTGGCTGACGTTGAAATACCAAAAAACAAAGCTCAATAGCAAATTTAATTTAGGAACTATTTTTAATGTTATTTAACTACCTAATTAGGCAAGATTAGGTTTTGTCAGACCGCTTATTGTTCAAATTTCAAGGAATGTATTAACAATGATCGGTAGTTAGCAAAAGACAGGTAGCTTATGTACAAAGTTAAAAACATACCTTACTTAGATTATTTATTACCTACCTAAATGCATAAACCTGCACCGGAAATATTTAACAATGAGCGGTAGTTAACAAAAGACAGGTAGCTTAGGTACAAAAATACCTTACTTAGGTTATTTATTACCTAATTAAGTGCATAAAACTGCACCGGAAATATTTTTTACTTCAGTTTATTCTGAACTATTTACTAGTGAACATCTCTCAGTTTTTTAATCATTAAAATGGAAAGTTTAAGCACTAACTTAGATTTGGTTGTTGTTCTTCAAGGTGCAGGTTCGCTACAAAATCATGAAGTTCTGTACGAGGCAGTATTATCTCGTCTAGGTGATCACCTTTCTAATGATGATAAGGTTACTCTGGAAGAGTTTTGTCGAAGATTTTCACGAGCTGCTTCACAGAGATGGAAAAATTGCGGCAGAAACACAAGAGCATTCAGAAAAGATTATGAAGATTGGCTTCAAGCAAATGTTGATTGGCCAAGCTGCGTTCAAACTAGTCTTCTCACCCAGGGACCAAGTGAAGAAAGATCGATTACCGAAGACTTTACCACCGCGGAACCTTCATCGTCATCATCAGTTGGAACGATGACTAAAAGACCTGACAAAACCTAATCTTGCCTAATTAGGTAGTTAAATAACATTAAAAATAGTTCCTAAATTAAATTTGCTATTGAGCTTTGTTTTTTGGTATTTCAACGTCAGCCAAACAAGAAAACACGTGTCTGTTATTATTTATAGCATACAATTTGCCGATGGGGACCTTTTTTTAACCGATTTCCTTAAGTCTTCACTTGAGAGAGATCAAAAATAAATAAAAAAATTTGATAATTTTTTTTTCAAAATGTGCAGCAGTTCGAGTTATATGTTGTATGCCAAAAAATCAATAATAGTTGGTACTATAACTGTATGCAAGGATATAACGGTTATCTTTGCACTTCCAGAGATATCTGGATTTTTTATATGCTTTTCATACATTTTTTTCGTAAAAAAAATGATAACTCGACAATTTTCCCACCAAATTGTATATCATGATATATTTAGGCATATTAATGATTAATGGAAGCCGTTTCAAGCAAAAAACCGACCAAAATTTTTTTTTTCGCCTATGTCTTTGAAAGTCGATTTTCGATCCACAGTGCGACGTGTCAAACGCATTCTCTGAACGGCCGTAGTATACTGACAACAAAATTATCACTTCGGTATTTGAACGACAACTCAGTATTTACCAAAATTTTAGCGCATTAAAACAATATTATTGATAGTTATGTTAGCAGCACAGATTGTTGTGGTAAGCAACCAACATCCAAGAATTGATTTTATGATCGCAGTTTGTCGGTTTACTCTTTCGAAGAAAACCATTCATAATGTAAACCGTTTCGAGGAAACTATTACCTAGATTTTGGAGAATAAATGTATTGTTTTTTGTATACTAAATCTGAGATAGAGCTAGCTAGGCCCACTATTTAACTTTTGTGGTTTCATCGTACGCTTCGTAAAGTATTACTATTCTGAATAAATGATTTTGATTCACTACTTATAAAAAAAAAACATTTTATAGTGCCTACCGAACCAAAGATCATGAAAATCCCAGACGTGCAACAATTTATTTTCCATTTGAAAAATTTATGGAAATTCCTTAGGGAAACAGTCGTGATTTATTGTATGTAGTACTACACAGAGCGTCTCGTGAGATAGGTACAACTTATGCAATGCGAATGACAAGTATGGAAGACAGGGAATTCTAAGTAATGGATAGGTACTCTATTTTATAAGTAAAAAATGAAATAAATAGTAAGCTAGTTTTGATGTGCAGACAGTAGAGAGCAAAAAGAGCATGGTAAAGATAACGGTAAAAAAATCGCTTTAAGGCGCTCCCTGTCGACGATTGTTTTTGTTCGAAACGTAAAAATAAATACTTGTGAACAAGCCACATCTCCTATTTTATAATGTATAGTATATGTGAATAAAGATGTACCCATCTTTAATCACTTCGATAAATAATCCTACCGACCGCTGCAATGACGACAAACACACGTCGGCGCGTGGTCCGCCTTAGCTTTTCGAATAAATTAATGATATAAATTATGTATAATTACTTATCAAAAATCTATTCTAATAGAAATCTAGATCTACATATTACCTATCTTTAACAATAAATCACAAGTTGATTTTAATAGTAGGTATATAAAATATTTCGATCATAAATTCTAAAACGTATCATTTTGAAATAATATCTTTATCGTGAAAAGTTTCTGCTATTATGTTTTCAGCTTAATAGAAATCTAGGTAGGAACCTGAAGTAATATACTTATAAAAATAGGAGATGTGGCTTGTTCAGAAGTATTTCTTTTTTCGTTTCGAAAAAGAGCAATCAGCGACTGGGAACCTGGCATAAAAGATCGTTGAGGTGATACGCCAGGTAAGAAACATAACCTAAATTAAATATTTTGGTACGAACATCACGAATCAGAATGAAGTCTAAGGGCGCCTTCAGATTACACGCTCGATGAAGCGCCTCAGAACCGCAACAACAAAATCTTTATACGTCATGAATGAATGAATGATTTTAGCAATTATTGTTTATTTCAACTATCGTATGCTGGCTCTGTGGCGCTTCCTCGAGCGTCTAATCAGTAGGCGCCGTTAGGGTCGATGTAACTTAAAGGATCCTACAAATCACCAAACATTATTCGAGAAAGCAATTTAGGTATTTGCGTCTATAAACAAACCAGTCAAATCAAATGGAGACAAGAGAAGGATCAACGATTGACAACGTCGTGGGCGGTAATTGAATGAGGCAAGGTTAGAACAGTGGCAAGATCAGAAGCCTGTAGGTACTAAGCAATTAGTGAAAAAGGCCCGCGGCTAATGGTGAAGCAGAATTAGAATAGAGGAAATTGCTAAATTAGGGTAAATCTGAGAGTGCTTTTTTCTATAAGATTATTTATTAACTAAGTGTGTTTGTGGTTGCGCAACTTTGTTCGCGTAGAACAATATAAGAATAGTATTAGAGTAGTGTAGATATAGCGTAGCGTAGCGTGTAGCGTAGAATAATATTCAAATCTAAACATCTAACATTATAATAATATTGCAGGTTATGTACAAAATACACAATTCATTTGAATCTTTGATAATAAATTTATTATACTTTCGGTTACTAAGGAGTTAAATCCAAGGGGAATGTTTTTATAAAATGTGTAGAGTAAATATTTAATACAAAGCGGTCGTAGAGAGACACGCATGAAAAGAATAAGTCTACGAATCAAAGATACATTGTTTTGACGTTTTATTTATGATTCGGAGAACACGTTATCGCACAAAAAAATATTACCTATGTTTTTTTGTTGTATTATACATGTAAAAGATATCATGAAAATACTCAGCAGCATCATCTTAGCGGTATAAATAAAGATAAACAATATAACAAATTATTATTAAACCCGATTGCTATAAAATAACGCTCTTTAGAATAGTAATATAAAAGTGTTATCCTATAGGTAATATATTTGGAAAGGCCTATTTAGTAACTTTCATTTGGTACCCATATTGTTATGATAATGAAAAAACTAATATTATGCCCCCATTTTACGGGGTGGTGTGGGCGCCATATTTAAAAAAATATGTAGCCTTTATCATCATAATCCGTCAAGTCGTTTTGGCTGAAGAGCGTGCCAAAAAAACAGCATACAAACATATTAAGGCCCTGTATGTCAACGATTGCTCTTTTTCAAAACGAAAAAAGAAATACTTCTGAACAAGCCACATCTCCTATTTTATAATGTATAGTATATGTGAATAAAGATGTACCCATCTTTAATCACTTCGATAAATAATCCTACCGACCGCTGCAATGACGACAAACACACGGGGCACCAAAGGCGGCGCCTTTGCTTTTCGAATAAATTAATGATATAAATTATTTATAATTATTTATCAAAAACCTATTCTAGTAGAAATCTAGATCTACATATTACCTATCTTTAACAATAAATCACAAGTTGATCTTAATAGTAGGTATCAAAGTATTTCGATCATAAATTCTAAAACGTATCATTTTTAAATAATATCTTTATCGTAAAAAGTTTCTGCTATTATGTTTTCAGCTTAATAGAAATCTAGGTAGGAACCTGAAGTAATATTATTTATAAAAATAGGAGATGTGGCTTGTTCAGAAGTATTTCTTTTTTCGTTTCGAAAAAGAGCAATCGTCGACATACAGGGCCTTAAGCTTGATTACCCTCCGCAGTCGGGTAAAAATGCGTGTAATTCCTAAAAATGTCCGATTCCGTATTAGTTACATCATACACAACAACAAAACTTGTTCTGTATTTAGACGAGATCAGCAATGCGGAAACATTATTAGATTTATAAGCCATGGAAAGTTTTAGTTTAGCCTCGGACTCCACTCTTGTTTCATCTAAACAACTACCGTAAGTTTTAAACTCGACGCAAAATACTCAAACTATTCCAAGGCGCGCTCAAATGGTGTACGATATAATCAATTACGCGAACCACCCAATTTCAAACTCGAATCGAATCGAATCGGCAAAATATCATGAGGATATTCTGCCATGTTGGCCAAGTGAGAGGTACCTACGATGACGGGAGGTATTCATCCTTTTCTTTTTTTCAGTGCCGTCTAGATCCAAACTAAGCAAACTTTGTTCTATGGCAATTAGATAACTGATTGAATACTTAAATACGTTTTTTTTAAATACCTACATAATATTATACATTACTAGCCGACCCGTGACAGACGTTTACCTGTCAAATTTTAATAATTGAAAAGAAAAGACTGAATGTTTTTAGTCTGTGATGTCAGATTTGTTGCACATCAGCGCCATCTATACCATTTTTTTTATATTTTAAAGTTGTCTATGTTTTATTCGGGCATTATATCTACATCTACAGCAAATTTCAACTTAATCCGTGTTATCGTTTAAGCCTGATTGAGGCACAAACATATATACAAACTCACAGAATGTATATCACAGATATATTTACCCCTGGTAAGGATCGAACTCACAACCTACAGCTGTGAGGCAGAGTTACTACCAACTGAGCTGTGAGGCCAGTCAATATGATTTTTCTATTTGAAAAATGTATTGCTCTCTAACACAGATGCCCAAGGAAAATCTCGTTAGGAAACCAAGTAGAAATTCTTATGATCGTCGCTGTATGGAATATTTTTCAAACTCCAAAAATTTTACTTGTGAAAAATGTTTTTTGACGAACCTCTGACTGACTACTCTTTAAACATATACAAAGGAGGATGTTTACCATGCTTGCGGGTATTTGTTTCGCCATTTCTGACCTGACACTGTCTTGTGCTAGTCGACGCCGTGTGATGAAAGGATTTTCATTAAAAAAAGGAACTGAACAAAATAATATAAAAGCTCGCACTATATAAAACACAAAGAATTAGAAAAAAAAAGAAAACGCGATTTAATAAGTCAACAATTCCTTTGAAACTAAAGAGATTGGAAAAGGTAGTGTGCAAATAACATTCAAACGAACCGTCTTGCATTTATTTGATCTAATATACTTGGAATTCAAAACTTTTCTACATGCTCCATAGCTAACATCAGTTAAGTGCTGGTAGATAATGAAGATACTCGTATCTATCTATCAAAAATAGTAAAGCCGTGTTGGCTGAGTGGGAGCTACCTCGATTTTTCTGTTCGGAAGATTTTATATGCGCATTAAAACACGTGCTCAAAACGTTGAAGGAAAACATCGTGAGGAAACCAGTTAGTATTCTTATAAGCGGCGATGGGCTTGCAACCTGCCACGTATGAAATGCTACTGCAAAATGTGGGCATGTGCCAAATATAATGTTTGGATGTGCATCTTCAAAGGACTACTTCCATTAGACATCTTCAAAGGATCTATGCGTCTGGAAACCGTGATCCTGATACAATCGTGATCCTATTTTATTGTTTTATTTCGGCACAGTACAGGTAAAAAAACTACCTAAAACTTAAATAACTTTTGTATGAAATTAGATTCATTCCTCTGCTTTGTTTTAATTTGTCAACTAGTAATTTAAAGCGTAGCAAGTCATTGCCCTTGCAAACAGACTATCCGTGCTTGCCCTACTGTATATTTTTATAATCATGGTTTAAAATTAAATACACTATTTCATTTGTCAGATTATCTATAGCTATACTATCTGCAGATACAATATGAAATCGGATCAAATCTACAGAGGATGGATTTCAAACAATCATAGTCCATCCATCTTCGAAGCAAACAACGACAATAACTAATCTTGAATCAATTTGTTCAAATACTTACTTATGTTACGATGGAAAACTATAAATGCAGACAGGGTTAAAAATGTTCTTCATTTACATTCAAATCTCAGTGAATTTGTATTAACATTCGTCGCATTTTAGTGCCATCAGGCTCGGATAATGAAAAGTAAATAAAGAAAATTGAAATATCCATTTAATTTTACGTAAAAAATACAATTAGAAATACGTTTTCTGTGACAACTGTTTAGGAAAAAAAGATTACGAGAGTAAACCCTACTTTATAATTTAAATAAACTCTAGGAGCCAGGGGCCAAAATCCTCAGTCATTATTACTGTAGACCCAAGAGGTTGTACTCCATACTAATCTAAAGCAAATTCTTCACGAAATAGCTGTACAAAACTACACTTTACTACATTCAAATTTAGGGTCAATTTAGCTTGCTATCGAGATGAGATACATTTAAAATAGATATGTGTAGCATTGCCAGTCGTCTCAATTTTATGATTGTTTCATCAGATTTAGATATACATGTACATTATAATACCCGGTCATAGTAGATGACAGTTCAAAATGGTTAAGTGCATCGTCAGAGTAACAATCAAAAAATACGAAAAAGGGATTTTACGTTGACAACTATTAATTAAAAGAGGACATAACTCTGTGCGTAAAAGCAATTCATCAATTAACATCAAGTCTTGGAGAAAAATTGTCCCTAATAAAAGACTCTAGTCGCCTTTATCGCCTTTTGCTAAATTATTAATAAACAAAAGTTAGTTTCTTTTCAATGTTTACTGTTTAATGAGACAAAAGCATTGTTTAATTAGATGATAATGAAACTCGCTTAGGTTAAGAATCAAGCAAACAGTGATTCGAGTCAAAGAATCTACATAATATTCAATATGACCCAAGAAAAAAAATATCATGTTCACTTCATAATGTGAAAGTGACAAACAGTTAATATCTCTCCTTGCAGTAATTGTGCGCAGTCTTCCTAATATTAGGTCCTTAATATTAAACAGTCCGAATACTATATAATTAAATTAAATCAGAAAGTTTGGAAGTCTCAAACTTTCTAGTTGTTTATTCGTTAAAGTTTCCTATCCATATTTTATAATTCAAACTTGGTCCGAACAACCTATCTCTGGCTTGATGCTGCAGAACAATTTTGGCACGGACCGGACATCCCCCGGTAAAGCTACGTTTACACTAAATACATAAAGTATTTTTTATCGTCATAACTTATTTCAAGTACGAATAGACCTCAACCAACGGATTTATCTTACAAATTGTATTACAGTTCAACACACATTTTTAGGTCGGTTAAAATATTAATGTTTTTACTCAGTAAACTTTTAAGCATGAATTAACATTATATTTCAAACTCATTTCACTATGTGTCAAACCATGTCAGAAGACTTAGAAAACCTCACAATCCTTTCGTCACACGGTCGGCCTTTTTAGGCAAGAGGCAACCATATTTTACCCTTGTGTTATATAGCGCAAGGTAACTGAGGCATAATAAAGAAACCACAGTGCAGATCCGAATCTTACTAATTAAAACCCTGGTTATCAGGTATCCCGTCAGCTGACGGCCGTCAGCTAGGACGTTGCTTTGAGCGGCAAACGAGACAAATAAAATGCACTATGAGCGATTTTTTTTTAAAACAGTTTTTTTATTGTTTTCGTAAAAGCTACTCGTATATTATTTCAATTTAACCACGGTAATTCTTTTTAGTAAAGCTTTTAGATACATTTAGCCCAATTTACTCGTACCACAACTTGGTCCAGAGTGTGTTCACTAGGCTGCAGCTTAAAGGTGACTTTCCTATAAGCCTGATTTACTTGAGAATTTTGTTGACCGTTTACTGACGGCCGTTCTTCGACGGCAGCGTTCTACCTTTCTTAGCTTGTTCTGTAATACGCAGCTCTAACAGCTCTGTCATTGCAAGTTCTACTACAGATAAATCGTCTGTCACCGTCCCTCTGCTCCAAAAACCCGGGCCTGATTTGACCGTAGATTAACCCTCCTTCGTAATTTATGGAATGGAATTCAAGTTTTTTCGGCTAAACTGTAGATAAAACTTACTTACTAAAATTTGTATCATTTTTGTATGTGATGGAGTCGTTTTTGAAACACTACTCTAAGTAGTACTTGATTACACATCAATCAAGTGTTTTAGTGAAATGTTCCTTGACTGTCATTCTGAAGACTTTGTGTTCGAATCCCCGCTGTGTATAAATATATTCATTAAATGAACATGCGTTCAAAACGGTGTTCAAACGCGTAATTATAGTTTTATATTGTTAGATGTGTTTCAACAACATGAAGCTATAATAAAGCCATTTATATAGTCACACACAGCATAAAATAAAAGGTCTAGCCCCTCTAATAGAGGTTACGAACTTAAATTTTGCCAACACTAATTGAACCCCCGGGAATATTAAGCTTCGTTTTAGTATAATTTGGTACAAATATACCGTTTATATGAATGAACCAAACTGCATTAAGGTTGAAGCGACATAAACAAAAAGTAATGTATTAAGTACCTAGATACTTTATTGTTGGCCATTATTTGGGGCACACCAATTAATCATTGCTAGACCACAACTTACGGACAGTTACAGATAGTTTTTACCAGAAAGATAAATAAATAAATAACTAATAGTAAACATAAGTGCACATATTTAATACTCACTAGCTGTCTCGATAGACGTTATCTTTTGAAATTTCAATAAGCCTATTACCTATAAAATGTTACACTTCATTTTTCAAAATGGTGCATTCGTTCTCAAGTTATGGCGTGACAGGGCCATTGTTTTTAAATACATACTTTTAAAATATTATAACACCTAAACATAGAATAAACATCTATGTTCTCATACAAATATTTGTCCTGGGATTCACAATCAATACGATTGGCACAGAAGGCCAAAATTCGCATACCATAAAGGTAAATAAATTATATTGGTGTTTGCCTACGCTTATTCAATTGAGGGTTCTGTACATACCTACACAATATTCTACAACAATTCTATCGCATTCTGTGATAGCCATAAGGCGTTTTAATTATTTTCTACCCTACCTAGCAAGTAATTAAGAGATGCATAGCATACCTGTCTAAACGAAATACCTTTATTTCAGTAAAATTACTAGCAGTTTAAATTTCACGCTCATTCAAAACCAAGTTAAAATGCGTGTTAAATTAAAAGTTAACACGCATTTAATTTGAAAACATATCATTTTGGACTGGACTAATTAACTACGATGCGTGTGAAAAGGGCTTGCTCGCCCTTGACCAAAGGGTTCTTTAAATAATATTTTAATTACGGTTCAGACGTGTTATTTGAAACTGCAATTTTTTTTTTTAATTTACACATAAATTAGTAAATTTGTATATACTTACGAGTCAGTATTGAATTTAACGTTTGTGGTGAATGGATCCAACTATAATCAATTGAGATATGGTTTGGAAATCTATATAAACAAAAAATTTGTTTTACTCACTGACTGTTCTATCAATGCACATAATTTAGAACACAGTCCTGGAAATTTGTAATTTGGAGGATATAATTCCTTTTGATGTGTAGGGTAGGAGACTCCAAGAAAATAATTCCCGAAATTCAACGCCTAAGAGAGTGCAACCATGGGTTGAAGTCTGTTTGAAAATAACTTCAAGTGAATGAATCTGTATATAACTGAGACAAATCCTTGACTGAAAATCGTGAGGATACACAAGACCTAAAGAACAACCAACAAAACGATGGCATAAAAGCATACTTTGGCTATCACTGGGTTTAAAATGTAACTGAACGGCACGTGTGGAAGGAAATTGGAGAAGTTTACGTCCTAAAATACGTAATACGTTGGAGAGGTGTATCCAAAAATAGATACATATTTAAGGCGCTCCCAATCGACGATTGTTTTTGTTCGAAACGAAAAAATAAATACTTGTGAACAAGCCACATCTCCTATTTTATAATGTATAGTATATGTGAATAAAGATGTACCCATATTTAATCACTTCGATAAATAATCCTACCGACCGCTGCAATGACGACAAATACACGTCGGCGCGTGGTCCGCCTTAGCTTTTCGAATAAATTAATGATATAAATTATTTATAATTACTTATCAAAAATCTATTCTAATAGAAATCTAGATCTACATATTACCTATCTTTAACAATAAATCCCAAGTTGATTTTAATAGTAGGTATATATACCTATAAAATATTTCGATCATAAATTCTAAAATAATTGAAATAATATCTTTATCGTGAAAAGTAACTGCTATTATGTTTTCAGCTTAATAGAAATCTAGGTAGGAACCTGAAGTAATATACTTATAAAAATAGGAGATGTGGCTTGTTCAGAAGTATTTCTTTTTTCGTTTCGAAAAAGAGCAATCAGCGACTGGGAGCCCCTTAAAGGCTGAAGATGATGATCTAATAATAAATAAATTTACCTGCTATAGCTAGCTGCATGATGAAGAAATTCATTCTGCTCTTCCTGGCGTTGGTGCACAGCAGGGCTGCTATCACAGACGCGTTCAGAACCGTGATGGCCACGAACAAGATCCACATCACCGTGAATTGAATGGACTGAAAAAAAAAGTTTATTTTCACTCACATGACGTATTGTTACATATCTGTTTATAATTTACTTAACTTAAATAAGAGCTATCTACAATATACCATGTATCTCTCATTAGAGAAACTCAAATAAAATTTCGGAGGAGGGCGTTAACAATAGCGATACAGTTTTCAAAGCTACTTACTGCGGCTGTTATCGTTTTTCAGTATTTAGTTCCCTATACTAGAATTTGTATTTAAATTCGAATTTTATTAGAACATAAGATAATTTTTTTTTTTTTTTTTTTGTGGACATTATCACACAGCGCCATCTAGCCCCAAACTAAGCATAGCTTATACTATGGGAACCAGATAACTGATAGAATATTTATATACGTTTTTTTTTTGTAAATACATACATATGATATAATAACACCCAGACACAGAACAAACATCTATGTTCATCACACAAATATTTGTCCTGGGTGGGGATCGAACCCACAACCTACAGCGCAGAAGGCAGAGCTACTACCAACTGATAATTACATAATTACAACATTTTCAGCAAAATTGGTCACTACTCAGTTATATACTGCAAAAGCAAGTTTTAATGTAGGGTTGATTTTCATTGGCGCTATTGGTGTGTACTGTGTCGTTATCACTACATAGTATAAAGCAAAGTCGCTTTCCGCTTCCCGCGTCTGTATGTATGTATGTATGTTTGCTTAAATCTTTAAAACTACACAACGGATTTTGATGCGGTTTTTTTTAATAGATAGAGTGATTCAGGAGGAAGGTTTATATGTATAATAACATGCTACCCGTGCGAAGCCGGGGCGGGTCGCTAGTTAGAGCTATAAAAATAATTGTAAACTGAATGTGGGAAATACGAGTTCGAAGCTTGATTGGTAACTTGCTCTTCATATACAACTTTTTAACAGGAGCTTTCCCATGTTGACCATGTTGATTCTCCCTTTCACAATAGGTATCCTCTTGTACAAAGCTACAGACCGCAGACTAAGCATATCATAATAAAAGGTAATAAAACTCGTTTCACATTGAAATCTGATTCGAAGTAAGTGTGGTCGGGCGTAACCACTTTAATCTAAAAGCGAGCTTCGGTTAGTTATATATATATATATATATATATTATATTGTATATTTATATTGGTGGACATTTTACACATCGCCATGTGCTTTTTGCAACCAAATACAGAATGTACGAATGCATCTTTGAATTTTGTTTAAAGACCTTTATTTCGGCCTTTTTAGGGTTCCGTACCCAAAGGGTAAAAACGGGACCCTATTACTGAGACTTCGCTGTCCGTCTGTCCGTCTGTCTGTCAAAGGGCTGTATTTCATGAACCGTGATAGCTAGACAGTTGATATATTCACAGACTAGCGACCCGCCCCGGCTTCGCACGGGTTTAATACATATAAACTATCCTCCTGAATCACTCTATCTATTAAAAAAAACCGCATCAAAATCCGTTGTGTAGTTTTAAAGATATAAGCAAACATACATACATACGCGGGAAGCGGAAAGCGACTTTGCTTTATACTATGTAGTGATGATGTATTTCTATTGTCGCTATAACTACAAATACTAAAAACAGAATTAAATATTTTTTTTAGTGGGGCTCTCAATCCCATACAACAAACGTGTTTTTTTGCCGATGAAGAAGAACAATTATTTATATATTTATTTATTTGACATAAAGAAATGTTACACAATTTATTTTGAATCCATAGGCTCCCGAACTAGTATAAAACTGTGTTTCAGGAGCCGGTGGATAATGGTTCAGAACCCTTCGTGCGCAAGTCCGACTCACACTTGGCCGGTTTTATTTTACTACACAACTCGCTTCCTGCGGACATGCTTTATGTAGATAACAAATAATTGATTACAAAGTTTATTTAAGGTACGATAATGTGCGTTGTTCATAAGGACCGGTGAAAACAAGATTGATAAGAGACACGATCCATATCAGTAGCAAATTGATTTTATTCTTTATGTAGGACGCACTACCGCGTTAAAAGCTTCCAACAGGTTTTGACAAGCCGTGATAGTGCTATCAGCTCTCACGATAGCCGCAATGACGAACTCCAAAATACCCATTACACGATTAAACCTTTCACGTTTTATTGTGGGTTTAATCTTCCTGAAAATGTGGTGGGCGGGACAAGATCGGCTTGCTTTTACGCAAATCGACTTGCGCGCTTTCAATGAGTCTAGCACCATTATTAAAAACAGCGTTTTTAGACGTTTTAATTTTTATGTCAGCGTTTTTGGTATACTTAGGTACTACTCTCGTAATACCTACGCTGCGAGCAAATGAACAAACTTATTGTCAAGTTATTATTATTACCATCATTTAAGTTATTATATGAATACATTAGTGAACATTTTTTAGCTGTTGAGCAAACAAATAAATGATGCTGTCAGCACTGACGGTAGTTCGCATCCTTCCTTGAGTATTTAACAATGTTGTTCGACCATCTCAACTTGTCAAAGGGCCCACGTCTTTGACGGAGTGATATTGTTTTTTTTTTCAATGTGTTTTTTTTACCCACGTTGCTTTGTATTCCTTACCGACAATCTCTTTTATAATATAACTAGCGACCCGCCCCGGCTTCGCACGGGTTGCAAAGCTGATACCAAAATATATTACAGAATGTCTTTGTATACCTACTCGTTAACAGCATTTAAAATTAAAAAAAAAGTCGCGGTAAAAAGTAGAGGATAGAAATTGATTATTGTGGGTTAGCCCTAAGAGATAAACATATACCATCGCGGACTTTTTTGTAGACCTTTTTAAGGTATACAATAATTAGTACATTATTTTGATTGTTTATTTACGACTTCATATTAGATATCTTAAAATTATCAGTGGTTTTCTAATATATTAAACATGTAATTATACATATAAACCTTCCTCCTGAATCACTGTATCTATTAAAAAAAAACGCATCAAATTCCGTTTTGTAGTTTTAAAGATATAAGCATACATACAGACATACATACAGACGCGGGAAGCGGGAAGCGACTTTGCTTTATACTATGTAGTGATTTGTGTTTGTTGCATTGTCAAATAAATGTTTTAAATTTTATCATAGGTAGAGGTACTCACATCATAAAAAAAGTAAAAGTTGAGGTCTTCTGCATGAGTGCTGTTTGTGACACTGTGGTTGAGCTGCTTGAGCTGCTCGGTTGCAAAGATTGTGGTGAAGTAGATGGGCCGCTGGGTCGTCAACTCCTCGTATTCTTCCATCATGATGTCTGGGTCCATTATTCTGGAAAAGAAAATACGGTAAGGCTATGTACTTTTAAAACAAAATAATAGTTTTAGTATGGGCCCTACCACACATGACGACGGCGACGTGTCGTGAATCGTGGTGATGTGGTGAATGGTTAGCTCTGTGTGGTAGTAAAAGGATTTTTAGCTCATATGTTACGACGTGTTACCATGTTTATAATCAAATTCTCTATATTATATACTTGAATGAATTCCTACTCTGTAACTTACTGAACATAATTAAAACTAAAGGCGCCGGCTTCTCTATAGATTTCTACATTTGACGTTATTTTAGTTAGTTTTGGTAGAAGCTCTGCTGTTGTGCTGTAGGTTGTGGGTTTGATTCCCACCCAGAACAGAGTTGGCTCTTATGACTATTTATTATAAAATTAATAATACGTTAACAAATAGGAATTGATGCAAATTCTTCAATATTATTCAAAATGTTTCACCGGCGCGGAATTAATTTTGTAATCGCTCTGTAACAGACCATGCTTAAATTTAGGTTCCGTTCTTCGCCTTCAGTCAAAAGTTTGTTTCAAAATTCGTCTCGATAACGCGAAAATTTGCGGAAGTTCGTTAAGCCGAAAATAATACATATAACGCTGCAAAATAAATAAATAGGATCACGACTGTAATTCCTTGTACGGTAGACATTGTCTCAAATCTACAGTCGTTCAGATCATCGAAGGTGTCTAAAGGGGGTAGAGAGTGGTACGTCCGAACATTAAATTTGCCACGTACCCACATGTTGCAGTAGTTAGCATTCCAACATGACTGTTGACAGGTTGCAAATCTATCGCCGCTATAAGAATACCTACCTACTAAATGGTTTACTCACGATATTTTCCTTTACCGTTTGAGCACGAGTATAATTTGTTTGAATAGAAAAATGTATTGATGCACGTCCGGGATTATAAACCTTCGGATATAAAAGTCAAGGCTTCTCCCAGTCGGCCAACACGGCTTTTTTCATATCAGTAACATTAAAATAAAATTTGACGATGTCTGCATAGACCGAAGACAATCGTAAAAGTAATAGAGGCATCCGCTATTAAATTTAAAAATACGCATCTCATCTTGTTTACAATTGCCACAATGTATATACACTGTGGTAATTGTATATACACTCCTAAATAATGTTGCTTGTAGAGCATAAAGTTTAAAAAATAAGAATCTTTAAATTATTTTCTTTCAGTACCAATGTATTTGGTAAACTGCACTTGTGAAGGAGGACGTAGGTAACTGCAAATGCTGCTTCATAGTTGAAGCAAATATAATATTTCTTTCAATAATTACGTTTTAAAAACTAAAAAAAACCGACCAAAATGTTTCTACAAATCGAGAAGTAAAAGACTATACCTAAGTTTTTGAAGAACCATTAATCATAGATAAATACAATTTAAATAGGACCAACTTCGGACTATTCATCTACTAGGACTATTTTCTACACAATAGAAATCCCATCGAAATCGAATAACCAGGTAAAAAATATATAATGTTATACCGACATAAAAAGCAACAAAATAATATAAGCTTGTGATTGAAAACCGCCTCTTTTTGTCGGTTGAAAAATATTGTACCTTGTGCCCTGTACCGAAATAAACGATCGTTATTAGATAATATTATTATGCCTCAGTGAATAATGTTTGTCCATCGAGTAAGGGACCGTTCTAATACGCTGAAAGTCTCCTTCAAACAATAAAACATATTTATAGAAAGTTTAATGTGGCCCAGCTTTCAAAACAAACCCCTTTTCTTTCAAATTATAATACACTACGGAAATAAAAAAAATCTTGACATAAATGCAAAAATAAATTAATCTTTTTTTTACGAGTAGTTTTAAAACCGAAATAACAACAGCAAAGGAAGCCGCAAAGCAACCTGTAAAGTGTTTTTTAAGTCCTTACTTAGGTACTTCCGGCAATGTTAATTATTAAAACCACCTCACGCTATAAGTTAAGTGCCTTTTGATGTTTTTAACAAGATCGTTTTTGTAAGCTCATCAAAGCTTTACTTCACACAATATATTTTGTTTTTTTGTATGTTTATTTGTATGGAATAAACTTAAAAACTACTGGACCAATTTTACACCCATCTAAAGCTACATTATCAGCGAGTAACATGGGTTAGGTATACATTATTTCAAAAATAAAGATCTTAAAAATTTGCTTATAATCCATCGCTAAATAAAATAGGTATGTCGTACTTTCGGAATTTGTAACACTCAATTTTAAATGATCGAAATCGTATAATTACATTTATTTTAAAACACAAAACTGTACCTATTAGTAATCCCCTCCGATCATTAAAAAAGAGAGTTTGTTAAACCATTGTTAAACTTCTATTAAGGAACGACTAAAGTCTCAGATTACTCAAGAAAATATAAAAATCACCACCTATTGTAAAACAAAGTCGCTTCCCGTTGTCTGTCTGTCCCTATGTATGACTAGATCTTTAAAAGTACGGAACGGATTTTGATGCGGTTTTTTTTAATAGATTGAGTAATTCAAGAGAAAGTTTTATATGTATACTTTATATGTTTTATATGTGACTTTTTCTAAAAAAAAGTCCAGAAATCCCCATTGATGGGGATAGTCAATGGGGATTCCTGGACTAACCCTTGATTATTGTATGTGTTGTACCTAATCACGCCAGCTCAACTGACTTTTATGATACTTAGAATAACTTATGGAAAGACAGCGGTATTGTTTCCCTATGTAACCTAGGCATATTTTTCTGTCAAATTGTTTCACGGACGATTTGATCAAATATCGTTCAACTTGTAAACACCCAATTTAATGTATTTGTTTTACCCTCTTTGATGTAGGGATTAGGCTTAATGTCCGAGACTGGCTTTGGTATGTTACAAGGAATTCAACAAGCCTCACTGACAGGGTTTTAAATTTAGGAAATTATAAATGGTATTCATGGACGTATTAATGTTGACATCGATACGCCCATAAATCCTAATAAAAATGCGAAAGTTTGTGAGTTTATTTGTATGTCCTCAATCAGGTCTAAACGACAACACGGATTAAGATGAAATTTGCTGTAGATGTAGATATTATAGCCGAATAAAAAAAGAATGCTTTCAAATACGAAAAACATCCCCGAAATGATTAAAAACGCAAAAGGAATGATTTTGGTATAGATGGCGCTGATGTGCAAAAAATCTGGCATCAGTGTTGACATCGGTCGTCATAGCAACGTAATTTATGCGATTATTGAAAATTGGATAGGACAACGTCTGTCGCGGGTCTGCTAGTACCCTAAATTTCACACTCGTTAATTATTTTGTAATGATATAAAGTTGAGTCTTAAAAATACTAGCTATTAAATGATGTTTGGACTCTTTGGACGTACATGTGGTTTGACTACCCCCTCAGACATATTCAAGGATACAAAACGAATAAGTCGCAAACATAATTATTATCTATTCCTACATCTGCTTGCTAACTCTCAAACAGTTAAAGAAAACATAGTGAGGAAAACTTGCACTTCCTAGAAACATCTAAATATCAAATAAACTCTTAAAGATTAAGTAAGTACACTGTAAATCTATTTTGTATATCCTTTGTGTTCAAATCAAAAGAAAAGTATCTAAAGATAAGTCACTTCAAAGAAAACTATCATCTCTAAAGCATCGAGATTTGTATCTTTCATCAAAGTGGCTCTTAAAGTTTAAGGATCATGCTTAACAAGACGTTTCTTATCCGACTGTATAAACTGGTACTGAGCGCGCTTTACATTAGTTAAAGAGATTCATTTTTAAAGTAAACTTGGATTTTGAGATTTCTTTGTAGCTCTACCTATTTATTTCATAAACGTAATGTATTATTAAAGTATGTGTTTACAAAGAAAAAGTACTTTATCGGGTTTTTTAATTGTACTGATACGAGCTTTGCTTAAATTAAACGTAGATGACGCTGAATGAATTTCTCACCAATATTGATTTTAAGACTATTAGACTAGGTACCTAATATACCTTTATAATTTGATGTTTTTCGTTGTTCGCTTTAACTTCAGATTTATTAATCCTATTTCGACAAAAATATAAGCTCAACTTAGCGGGGGCACTGCCGTGCCCCCAGATTAACTTGTTTATATACAACGCCACACAAATTCACACTAAAGTTACACATGCAAAAATTTTGATGTATATAATCAATCACGTCACATAGTACCGTGGCATCAAAGACGCAAGCGGAAACTAGTTTATAAATGCATAATAGAAAAAAATAGGATCACGACTGTAATCCCCAAGTACGGCAGATATCCTTTCAGATCTCCAAGCGCTTAGATCTTTGAAGATGTCTAAAGGGGTTATTCAGAGCCACGTCCAAACATTAAATGTTCACATTTTGCAGTAGATAGCATACGAGACAGGTTATAAAAAAGCATACATTACAGAAATAATAACTTTTGTCGAAGCTATGGAATAAGAAAAGTTACATTGTTTTCGGTTATTTGCAATTATATATTTTGTTTACAAAACTTTGGTTGTGACTACGCTAAAGCGTGAAATCTGATATTGAAGGATATTGATGGTAAAATATAAGTCGGTTAGGGAAGCGACCATTATAGCACAGGGTTTAAATGGATCACTTACTACAGGACAAACAACTTTAGGTAGTAGGTATACCTAATATTGTTCGATGTTTGATATACAGGGAGATATACCGCTCCGAAAAACTGAATCTGGATATTTAGACCTTGCATCTTGATCGATTTTGAAAGGTTTTAATTTAATTTTCCGTACTTTTCAAAAATACAGTTGCCTGAATAAAAATAAACATTTTTCGCTCCGAGTTCAGTTCATTAGTTTGTAATGTAGGTACATACTCGTAATATAATTACATCTCTGATAACAATACGAGTACCATCATAATAAAAAAGCCAAAAATTGGATCACGACTTGAATCCTACTATAGATACGGTAGACTCTTAAGTGCTCAGATCCTTTATAGATGTCTTAAGGGGATAGTTAGAGGCACCTCTAAACATTACATACACTTGCACACATTTTGCAAGTAATCAGCATGACAGGTTGCAAGACCATCGCCTCTACCACAAAATAGTTAATAAAATAATTGTATTAAAATGTATTCGAAATGTTTATTTTGATTGCAATTATAATTATGATGTACGGAGGCGTATTAAAACATTTACGCCGCTGTACTTAGCTCAATCGAAAATATCTAAATTAATAATAATAATGTGGTAGGACTTATTCTTGTCTTTGTAAGCAAACAAACATAACTCAACTAGAATAATTGGAATCTATATTAATTGTTGTTTACCATAACCATTGTTTTGTTATGTTTACTGGCTAAAGTGTTACTTATAGCAATGTATGTACGTATCATGTTTTTACCTACATAAAGAGCTTTAAAATCGAGTTATTTTCTACATAATATTATCAAAAAAACTATTTAGAAATAGGTAATTAACCTTTTTACTGGGTGAGTTTAGTACAACAACCCTGCTGAGGTGTAAAAGATGCGGGTTCGATCACCGGAATGTAAAAAATGTTTACATGGCCTACAAATATTTCACAGAGAATAGAGTTGACTTTTGTTTTTAAAAGTATGAGATCTGTTGTAAGATTCCAATTGAAAAATGTTCAATTCAATAAAGTAAAATAGTAGGATTCAATGTATCGTAGGTACTTCATACTAAGCATCTACTTAGGTAGATGAGTATAAACTCCAATATTCCTTCTTGCGTCTCCACCGCACACGAATAGAAATAAGATCCAAACAAAAACATTTTTAATGTAAAAATTATGTCTTTGTTGGGAATATTATTGTTCGTAATAGGCAGTACGCGATAGCATTGCGATAAGATTGAGATAAAACATTTAAGAGGCTCCCAGTCGCTGATTGCTCTTTTTCGAAACGAAAAAAGAAATACTTCTGAACAAGCCACATCTCCTATTTTTATAAGTATATTACTTCAGGTTCCTACCTAGATTTCTATTAAGCTGAAAACATAATAGCAGAAACTTTTCACGATAAAGATATTATTTCAAAATGATACGTTTTAGAATTTATGATCGAAATATTTTATATACCTACTATTAAAATCAACTTGTGATTTATTGTTAAAGATAGGTAATATGTAGATCTAGATTTCTATTAGAATAGATTTTTGATAAGTAATTATACATAATTTATATCATTAATTTATTCGAAAAGCTAAGGCGGACCACGCTCCGACGTGTGTTTGTCGTCATTGCAGCGGTCGGTAGGATTATTTATCGAAGTGATTAAAGATGGGTACATCTTTATTCACATATACTATACATTATAAAATAGGAGATGTGGCTTGTTCACAAGTATTTATTTTTTCGTTTCGAACAAAAACAATCGTCGACTGGGAGCACCTTAATTTAGAAATGTATTTTGTTTAGTTTTAGGTAATGGATATTAAGCTTTTTGCATTACATAATATCGTTTTTCTAATAAAGTGGGTAAAATTAAGGACGTAGGTCAAAAGTTAAGTTTTACGTAAAAAACGTTATTTGTCGTATTGGCCGAGTGGGACTTTAATCTGAAGGTCGTGGGTTCGAATCCCCTCGTGAATTAATGTATTTTTCTGTTCGAAAAATTTATATGCACATCAAAAACACGTGCTCAAAACGGTGAAGGAAAACATCGTGAGGAAACCAGTTAGTATTCTTATAAGCGGCGATGGGCTTGCAACCTGTCACGTATGGAATGCTAAATAATGCAAAATGTGGGCATGTGCCAAATATAATGTTTGGACGTGGCTCTGATTACCCCCACTAGACATCTTCAAAGGAACTAAGCGTCTGGAGATCTGAGAGGATGTCTACCGTACTTGGGGATTACAGTCGTGATCCAATTATTATTATTATTTTTTTAAACATTCAGTTGATTATCTAATTTGTTCTATATTTATCTTCGAAAATCCTACAGTTTTTTTATTCATTTAAAAAACCGCTACTTAGTTGGAAACTGTCTATAACTCAACTGATTCAGATCACTAGCAATATACTCTCTGGCGGCAATACTGATTTGTTGCGTCAAATAAATTGTATTAAATTTAAAAAAAATTGTATATAAACCTGTTTATTCTAGTAAGTACAATACATTTAACTTAGTGAAGCAACAAGTGTTTATAACCTGTTTTAGATTATAAACAGATTATTTGACATTGTGTTCCTGTGTTTACAGGAACAATCTCAAATGATTAGAAACACAATCGGAGCCTGTCGGCACCAGAAACAAACCCGTATCTACGGAGTGCGAGCGTGCGAAACATGATATTATTATAAGTTCAGCGTAAGTTTAGGAAATCTACTTATTACGAATCGCTTGTGCTGTTGCTTGCCTTCACATACCACATAGTATCTTTTTAAACAAAGAAAATTTGAAATAATTGCGATGGCGTATTGGTTTGCCGCTTTAAGGCCCTGTATGTCGACGATTGCTCTTTTTGAAACGTAAAAAGAAATACTTCTGAACCAGCCACATTTCCTATTTTTATAAATATACTAGCGACCCGCCCCGGCTTCGCACGGGTAGCATGTTATACATATAAACCTTCCTCCTGAATCACTCTATCTATTAAAAAAAACCGCATCAAAATCCATTGTGTAGTTTTAAAGATATAAGCAAACATACATACGCGGGAAGCGGAAAGCGACTTTGCTTTATACTATGTAGTGATAATTTGCAATAAAATAAAATTGCGACTATAATTAAAGATCTAAGCTATCCTATATCTCAAGTTGGACCAGACTGCTCACGGTGTGCCAATTTAATTTAAAATCGGTTATGTAGTTTAGGAATCCATCGCGGACAAACATCGTGACAGGAGATTTATATATATTAAGATTACTTCAGGTTCCTACCTAGATTTCTATTAAGCTTAAAACATAATAGCAGAAACTTTTCACGATAAAGATATTATTTCAAAATGATACGTTTTAGAATTTATGATCGAAATACTTTGATACCTACTATTAAGATCAACTTGTGATTTATTGTTAAAGATAGGTAATATGTAGATCTAGATTTCTACTAGAATAGGTTTTTGATAAGTAATTATACATAATTTATATCATTAATTTATTCGAAAAGCAAAGGCGGACTACGCGCCGCCCATGGATCAGTACCACGTGCAGCGGTCGGTTGGATTATTTATCGAAGAGATTAAAGATGGGTACATCTTTATTCACATATACTATACATTATAAAAATAGAGATGTGGCTTGCTCAGAAGTATTTCATTTTTCGTTTCGAAAAAGAGCAATCGTCGACATTCAGGACCTTAAGTATCACATGATAACATTTTTGCAAAATAAATTTATATAACACTAGCCGACCCGTGACAGACGTTGTCCTGTCAAATTTCAATAATCGAGTAGAAAAGACTGAATGTTTTTAGTCTGCGATGTCAGATTTGTTGCACACCAGCGCCATCTATACAGAAATCATCCCTTTTGCGTTTTTTATCGTTTTGGGGGTGTCTTTTATTTTTTAAAGTAGGCTATTAGTTATTCGGGCATTATATCTACATCTACAGCAAATTTAAACTTAATCCGTTTTGTCGTTTAGGCCTGATTGAGGAACAAACATACATACAAAGTCACAAACTTTCGCATTTATAATATTATATAGGATTACATACAAAAATATGGGCATTTTTGCCGAATGTAGGTAATGCTTGGACGTATCTGTTACTACCTCCCTATGACATCTTCAAGTATCACAGAGCACCGGAGATCTGAGAAGGTGTCTACCGACTCTACCGTACTTGAGAATCTACATACTATTTAATTATTTTATTTCATTCCATTTTCAACGACTTTTGTGGTTTCGGCGCCACAGCTTGGAGGGCGATCCAATTTCAACTTTAAGCTAGAAACTTGTCAGTTTGAAATTGCACTTGTTGAGGTGCAAATTTTGCTAAGGTTTTTTGATCGTGTCTTTCTCATTACAGTAGTATTTGCAAAAGCTTTGATTTGAAAACATAGATAATTTAGTTGCTAACTACTGCAAAATGTGGACATGTGCCAAATATAATGTTTAAACGTGCCTTTGACTACCCCCTCTAGACACTTTCAAGGATCTAAGCGCCTAGAGATCTGAGAAGATGTCTACCGTATTTTGGGATTACAGTCGTGATCCTATTTAATTATTATTTATAGATAACTAGCGACCCGCCCCGGCTTCGCACGGGTAGCATGTTATTATACATATAAACCTTCCTAATGAATCACTCTATCTATTAAAAAAACCCGCATCAAAATCCGTTGTGTAGTTTTAAAGATATAAGCAAACATACATACATACAGACGCGGGAAGCGGAAAGCGACTTTGCTTTATACTATGTAGATAGATAATGTAGTGCTTTATTTATGTAATATAGCTATAAATTTTCTAGATCGATTTATCATTTGAAAATGACTCTCTAATTAGACTCTCGGTTAGACTCCACCCATACAAAAACCGAATTCTGATCGTTTTTATACCGGGCATGCAAATCTATTTATTTATTTGCATCATGTACAATACATAGTCTATACATAGTCTAGTCATATAATAAAACTGTAGAAGAATTCAATTCTGTACATTGAATAAAAACTAAAAAAAATACTCCTAGGGGTCTTTATACAAGTAACACACACCAAAAAAATATATTTTGAAATTTTTGTCTGTCTGTCTGTCTGTTGTCTGGCTTTCACGTAAAACTACTGGACGGATTTTGATGAAAATTCTTTTGTTATATAGCTATTAGTCCTCGGCAACATATAGGCTATAATTTATTTTGAAGATTGGAATACCAGATGTGAAACTATCTATCGACCAGCGAAGCGAGCACGGGTCAGCTAGTAGGTATATATAATAGTAAATCTGTTGATATCTGCGGAAAATACCATTATCATGGCACTAAACGTGAAAGCTATTGATAAAACCATATCACATAGTATCAAATTAATCTAAAAACGAGGCAAACTCTATGGCCTTTTCCCAATTCAAACGTATAGGTACATGGAGTAACTTACGAGACTTATTAGTTCCTGATTGGGTGAGTAACTTAGCTTAACTCACCCTTTGAGGCTATGTTTGTATGCATAGTGGATATAGCTGGTTCGCTAGTTCAATTATGTACCTACAAAGCAAGCATAGCTCAGTTGTAGTAACTCTGCCTTCTGCGCTGTAGGTTGTGGGTTCGACCCAAGGCAAACATTTGTGTGATGAACGTAGATGTTCGTTCTGTGTCTGGGTGTTACTATGTATATTAAGTATATATTTACAAAAAAAAAAGTATTTAAGTATTCTATCAGTTATCTGGTTTCTATCGTACAAGCTTTGCTTAGTTTGGGGCTAGGTGGCGTTGTGTGTAAAGTCCGCTAATATTTATATATTTATTTATTATTATTATAAACTTGTGTTATGTTTTTACTTCATAAAAAGTGACTGAAACCGTCAATTTTTATGAAGTAAAAACATAATTTTGGAACAACATAAACATTGAAGGAAATTGTTTTTTATCATCTTTGAAGTTAGAAGCCTACTTATTACATATATATCATACTAGCGACCCGCCCCGGCTTCGCACGGGTAGCATGTTATTATACATATAAACCTTCCTCCTGAATCACTCTATCTATTAAAAAAAACCGCATCAAAATCCGTTGTGTAGTTTTAAAGATATAAGCAAACATACATACATACATACATACATACAGACGCGGGAAGCGGAAAGCGACTTTGCTTTATACTATGTAGTGATTACAACCGTATATGAATTGATATTATGATATTCATGATCATTTAGAATCGTGAAAATAACAGATATAATTTCCATATTTTTACGGCCTAAAGCTAGTTTAATAAAATTGAAACCATGTACAATCATCCTTTTATTATGTAATTCCATCAAGAATGGAGTAAAAAGAAACTGAAAAAACATCTTCACAGCCTATCTGCCACTTAATATACTAAAGAAAATTCTTTTTGTCAAAGCCCCTAAGGAAAATGAATTCAATAAATGATTCGTCCCTTTGCAAACGACTACTTCGAGACATTCCCGTTTTTTTGTGAATCACCAAAGGCAAGGCCATGATACTGTGAAAGGGTTGTCTTTTTTAATAACGGGACCCTAAAAACTGCGAAAAGGCAGATCATTGTTGACAAAGTATTCAGACGCTTCAATATTTTTGTAACATCAATATTATGTCTCTTACAAAAGAAACAAGACAATGTAAAGATTTACTTTGTTTTGGGGTGTGGTTTTTATGCAAAAATTTTGTAAAATGCTACTTACTAAAATAAAACCAGTAGGTAGGTACAATCACAACAAAAATGTCACCGCCGTTACCAGAAATTATTCATGTATGTCACATTAACATGAAACGGAAATAGGAACGAGCAGGATGACACTTATTGGTGCTTGGGGAAGATCAAAAGCGATAGAGTATGAGCCCGTGATAGTTTTATTACGACATACATACTATTTACCAAAATCAAACAGAGTACCAGAATTTTGTTATATACGAGTACTTTGTCTCTTTCTCTTATGTAGTAGGTACTTAAATTATAATATAGTGCTTAATAATTGCAGTTACAGTGTCATTTTAAACTTTAACTATAGATTTTAACACGGGTATTTATGACGTAATTACCTTTAATTTATTTTCAAGTCAGAATGCCCGCGACCATGGCTGTTGTAACATAGTCGAAACGTCGGGAAAATAAATTAGAGGTAATTACGTGATAACCGACCCGTGTTAAAATCTATAGTTATGTCTACTTAGCACGATAGTTTGAAAAATAATTTTAAACTTTAGCAAAACTAAACACATCATCTAAGCAAATTAGTATTAGATGCGCGTTGGCCTATTAGATGTTCCAGGTCGGTTACACCTAGCCGTGCCTAAGGCCAATCCGAGCCGAATCTTCTCCGCTCCCTCATTTATATTACATTCCCGCTAAACCTTGTTATTTATTTTCAGACAGATTTTTATGTTTGTCTATTTGACGACCGATGCCAGCAAAATCTGCCTAAATGAGTACTGTAGGTGCTGCGGCCGTCAAAAAGTTATCCGGGTTGGGTCATTGCCAGAAAGATAGTTGTGATTGTGGTGTATCAAATGTACGATCTTGATGAAAGGACCACCCCCTTGTTGTTGTGGTAACGTCATGAACAGCATGTCTTGGTCAACGGAGGGATTAAAATTGACTCTAAGCCGAAGGTCGGTTCAAACAAATGTTCTTGGAAATCTATCAACCTTGTCCAGATTGCTTTTCAAAATCCTAATAATATTATAAATGCGAAAGGCTGCTAATTTTTGTTCCCTAATCAAAAATAAACGACAAAACGGATTAAGATGAAGTAGTTTTGACTACTAAATGATACGTATTCTACCAAAATTCGTAATTTATTTTATCAGGACAAGGTTTATGGGGAAAACATATTTTGTAGTTTCCTGAAAGTGTTTTTTTCTAAATGCCCTAATGAAATTTGGGCAGGACAAAGTCTGTCACGGGTCGGCTAGTGATATATAAAAGAAGTCGCTATCTCTCGGGGTTTTCGTACGAAAGTGTGACATGCTAATCAGGCCTCAATCGGCAACCGTGAACAAGAATCAAGTGGGGGATAAATATTCAAAACACTCAACTCACTTTTATTGGCTCCAGAATGGAGCGCTGATGTATTTATTATTATTTATTCTGCGGGTTTAAATCGTTCTTTAACAGACTAACACTTGTTTATTTGCGAATTGCAGTTCGAGTTTAAGCGGGTAGCGGGAAGCGGAAACAAAAACACGAAGTTAATTTTGTTCGATCCAGCTAGATGAAATCAATGAAATCCAGTATATCCCTATATGAAACATTCTAAACAAATGATTTCTTTTTTTTTAATAATTTCTAAACAACATGAATTCTAAACAAATAAATGAATTTTGAATTTTGAATTTTGAATTTGGAATTTTGAAAAAAGTCAATGCATTTTGTAGACTCGATTCTAAGATTAGATACATTTTTATTGCAGAAAAGAACGGACATACGCGCCTCTTCAAATTCACACAACTGTTATTTTAACGGGTTGTTCCATAAATGTGCCAAAGCGGCACGTTTGCAGTAGCTAGTTAGCTACTTACAAGTAAAATATATTATTATCATTACATAAGAAATAATACTTACGTAATTAATCACTAATGGCTTCATTCATAATCTGTCATGTTATCAAGGCCCTAAACGTATAAAATGTTTTGTCATTATCATTTTCATGTCAATGAAGCAAAGCAGCCATTTTAGTTATAGAAGACTAATAAGATTTATGAGGGGGTTCATTTTTTATAATACAGAATTCCCGACAGATGTTGTCCTGTCTAATTTTAATAATCCTACAGAAAAAAGCACTTTCAGTTTTTCCTACGTTGGCTTTTTCCATTCATTTGCCATCTTGCATGTAAAAATGGGGTTGGTGGTAGACGGGTGAAAATGGAGAGTTATATGTATTTTTTAGTGTCAAATCTAAAAATATGGTTTGGGCCACCCTTATCACTTAAGGGGGTATAAAAAATAGTTTACGACCTATTCTCAGACCTACTGTGTATATTTGACACAAAAAAATCGTAAAAATCGGCCAAGCCGCTTCGGAGGAGTTTGGTTACAAACACTGTGACACGAGAATTTTATATATTAGAAAGAAAATTGTAATAGAAAAAAAGTAAGTAGTAAAAAGTATAACCACACCCAAAATCGTACCAACATCAAGCATGTCTCGTAACAAGATTTATCGCGTTTTTCACTTCAGTGTTCTCTTTGCAGCGAACAAACTAAACACACGCGTTGTAAACTGTGAAAAATATTAAGGACTACCACGTGATGAGTGCAAAGTCGCAGATCAAACCACGGTTTTAAGATTCTTCTAATGTTATTATGACAGCCGTAGTGTTGCAGATACCTCAGCGAGCATTAATTTGTTTAACATTTTGCTAGATTGCTCCAACAAATCAATTGAAACACGAAAAAACGGCGAGCTGGTTAAATTAATTATAATACTAAAACTAGTTACGAATTAAAAAGTCGGTATCGTATTATAGACAATTTTTCTCGATCTGACTGGCTCCGGTTCGTACGTTTCTGAAGAGATATTTGCCTTGAATAAGTCTTTTTCTCCTTCGTTTATCAACCGCCACTATACCGCTTTTGAAGAAAATATGGACGTTAGTACACAAAGAGCAACAGCAATATATTTCAGATTACATTATCAGCATGATTTTATTACGAACTAAATTTGGCGTACGCTGCTTTTTATAAAAATAAACTTAGAGTAGATACAAGGTTTTCTTTGGAGTGTTGTAAACAAAAGTATAAAATATTGTATTAAAAAAAGGGCTTGCGTTTACTGACAGATCGTTTGATTAATGTATTTTTTATTGCACTCGGATTAAAAATGTTGCCAAGTTTTAGACTGTTTGTTTTTGTGGTCTAGTCGTATCATTTAAATAAAAATGTTGTTTTGTATTGTATTGTGGGGCGTGCGCTATAGAAACAAGTTAAAGTGTTAACAGGTGGTCGTAATAGTACTGGACATAGGTCGTAGACTGAGTCTAGCCAAATTTATATTTAGTTCGCACCAAGCCCACAAGGCCCCTGCCAAATGAGATTAGAAAGCCAGACTGTGACCGATTTCTCCCTTCAAAGCGAAATCAGGGAATTTAATTGGAAGTAATAAATAAGCAAAAGCCACTTTTCGACAACGCGAGAATGTTAAATCGACCATAAATTACGAAAAATCCGAAATTAATTGGTATTTTTTCCTTGAAAAATTATTGGCTATTCATACTTGATGATTTAACGTTTCAGTGTACATGTTTCAGTTTGAAACGCAAACAAATCCTCGTTGTTTGACTGTGCACGTCAAAGGAACGTATGAAGACCAATCATTCCATACCTATTTAATTCAATTTTTGTTCATTAGAGAGCATTGTTCGCTCTTTTGATTGCACGGTTTATGTTTTTCTTTGGCAACAAAACAACAAAAGCTCATGTTGCATGATTACTGATGAAGATAATGTTTACCTTCTATTTTATTTGCAATCGGCGAAAATGAACCGTATTCAGTTTGATATATGAGACTCACTTATAAATTCCATTACAAGACTTTTTAAACAGGCTTTATTCGTATATCGCAGTGGAAACTCTCGCGACTTCGTTCGCGTCAAATTATTTTCAAACAAACATTAAACCCGCTGCCGTTATGTGTCGTTTGGCCTTTGACTTTTCCTTAGACATCTTCAAAATTCTAAGTGCCTAGAGATCTGATAGGTCTACCGTACTTGGGGATTACAGTCGCGAGCCTATTTATTTCTCTATTGCGTATAAAATTTTCTCACAAGCCTTGAAAAAACCTTCTACCTTTTTCTTTTTCTCAAACAAAACAAAATTGTATTTATACGAGTACAATAGTGTCCTTCCTTGTATTTCGGCAAACATTGACCCTGACACATCGTTACCTACAGGGGGTGATCAATTTCTGTCCAGTCGTAACATTGCCACCAGTTACCCGCCTCTGGGCCGTAAAACCACAAGGCGTGGAAAAGAGTAGCTTAGTTCATTCCTCATGAGTTAATGACAACATAATTATAGGAATATAAAATTGTTGATCATTTTAAATATAAATACGACTAATTACCACGTTTTATCTTGTATTGCTGACGTTTGATGATTAAGACAATTCAGATGATCATCATGAGCATCGCCCGCGGTCGCGCTCAACGATGGTTCGTCGAATACTCGAAGTCGAACAAATACAAGTTGCTAACGAGTTTCATACGCACTTTTTCAACACACTTGCGAGGAAAAAACAAACATAATATAAATTAATTTATTGACTGATGGGCTTGACTGACATCTGCATGAGTGTTATTAAACCTATTGCTTCAAATAATAAGTAATGACTTTTTCATAAACTTAATCATATATTTATGATATAAAAATTTGGACAAGCACGTATGCAAAATTTGACATATTTTATCGTAAAAGTTGTTCCTCTCGTAATACGTAACGCATAGAATTACCCTATAAAATGTATGGAACTCACGGAAAAGCTTGCTGATATCCATTTGCCGTCTCCGTAAAACTTCGTGCGCGCGACACGTAAAACCTTTTTAGAAGTTCATTAGGTTTTCACTTTTCAATACACAAAAAGGGGGTTGGTTGTCTAGTACCTACTTTGTAATGGTTACTGTTTGCAACATTGATTAAGCTTTGTATAACTCAAATAATACACAAATAAGGACAGCAAGGCTATTTTGTAAAAACATGATTATCATGTTATAGAATACCTAATCCGTACACTTTTCATAGTAACTATTCACTGTGTATATGCACCTATACTTACGTAGGTATAGGTGCTTAAACAGCATAAAAAGCGTAGGTACTATGGCATTCAGTACCAATTGTAGTAATATTGGTATGTAAATATGAATATCATAGCATGATAATCATGTTTTTTTTACAAAATAGCCCCATAGTTTGTATTGTATTCGTAATTGACTGAATACCTAGTATATACCTTGCGTACATTGATGCATTTCAAAGTAAGTAAAAAGTGTCCGAGCTTCTTTGAGTAAGTTCTCTTTGGCTTTGCCCGTTTGCCTTGGCGGGAGCGCGCAGCTTTTCGAGTAACTTGCATAGCATTTCATGTTCTTAATGAAATGCAGAGTTATCTTTATACCTCTTTTATAATATAGAATTCACAACAACTATAGATAGTATCTCTAGCTTTGACATGCGCTGCAAAAAATGTGTGGGCGTTTAAACCGTTTATCACATGGATAAACAGCCTATTTAGATTTTATTATGAGTAGGTGTGAACTAGGTTTTATTTCCAATCAAATCACAATGAAACGGAACACGACAACGACTGCTGGCAGCCATAAAGATGTTCTATTGTCAGACTATTCATAGTCATACTATTGTGCTCGTAGAACTGTCTATAATATCAGTGCAGTGTTTCTGATTGCCGAACGGTCACGTAGCGTATAAACACGTCTAACTTATAAAAATGGTTCGTCAACATAAATAATAAAAACTTTACAGCTTAGAGTCCTAACTTATTAATCTTAATTCTAAGCAAAGTTTCCCAAAACTTCTAATGAGCTTCAAGACAGTAAATTAAGTCCTTTTGTTGTTTTAAGTGTTATAACTAATGGACGAAAGTGGGAGTTGTTTATTTTGTGGAATTCTTGATAACTTTATAAGTGCTAATTTGTAACAACAGCAGTTGTGCAAACGAAGCTGAGCAATTTGTAATGGGCCAGTCCGAAACAGAGAGGTGACAGCACTATGGCAGACAATACGGCCGGACATGGGAACAAAACCATTCTATTAAGAACAGAAGGCTGGAAAAACTGGGGTTGAATTCCTAGAAGTTTGCCTTGGCCCTTACGTGGTTGAGTCCATTTCTTTAGTAATTTATAATCTAATGATCATGAGGAAACTAGTAAGTGTTCTTATAAACAGCAATGGGCTTGCACCTGTTACATATGGAATGCTAGCTACTGCAAAATTGACAAATGTAATGTTTGAATGTGTCTGTGACTATTCCCTCCAGACATATTCAAAGAACGGAGCGCCTTGGGAGGATGTCTACTGTGCTTGGAGATTAAAGTCGTGATCGTGATCCTATTACTTTATTATTATTCTATATTAAAAAAAGGCTTTTCCATTTCAATTTGCTACATCACTCTTTTACTTCGAACTTGCGTAGGTACGTAAAGGGCGAATAAGTTAAAAGTGCTCAGCCCTCTATCTAAACTAATTTGTTGAGCTTATTTATGTAAATTTATACATCTTATTATATTGAATCAATGATTTCTCTGCTGGCTTTCGTACAATTTGCGTAGTTTTGATATTGAGTAATTTTGCATTCAGATAATGAACTGAATTTAAGTATATTTGCGTAACAGGCTGCGCAGAACTTATCTAATGATCAGATTGATATTATAATATTGGATAAATTTTAAATTTTTAACATCCACTCAGACCTCCAGGCACTCAGATTCTTGAAGATGTCTAAAGGAGGTCAAAAGCACATCTAAACATTCAGTTAGAATCCCCATCGCCCCCTTATAATAATACTGTTTTTCTTTATCGTTTCGCGTGTTAATACGCATAGGTACGAGTACCTATAAAGTTTTTTAATTAAACAACAAAAATAACATTGATTCAGCCAGCAAGATTTGAGCCAACGAATAACAAATAACAATACTAATAATAGTTATGCAACTAGTGAATAAAGGACGGATTTAAAGCGAGGGCCGTAGATGAGTCACGAGCAAGTGAAGGATTCTAATGATTGAATCACGAGCGCAGCGAGTGATTCAACTGTTAGAATCCTGAACGACGCGAGTGATTCATGGCCCTCGATATAAATTCGTACTTTATTCAGGAGTTGCATACTATACTTTATACCATGACTACGAGAATATTTATTTAATCTAATGCCAAACTCCTTGTCGCAAATATCGACCAATCAAATCTCGAGAATTTATTTGCACCAAAGAGTTTTGAATTTCGAATCTCAGCGCAAGGAGTTTGTGTAAGCATTGAAATAGAGACCGGATATATTTTATACCATACCTACTTTAAAAAGCTTATTTTATTCACGCAAAACAGTGAATAAAAAGGCCTTTTATTCACTGTTTTGTTTTTATTCACTATTTTGGTGTTTGAATTTGGAACACAAAATATATCCGGTCTCTATTTCAATGCTTACACAAACTCCTTGCGCTGAGATTCGAAATTCAAAACTCTTTGGTGCAAATAAATTCTCGAGATTTGATTGGTCGATATTTGCGACAAGGAGTTTGGCATTAGATTAAATAAATATTCTCGTAGTCATGATATAAAGTATAGTATGCAACTCCTGAATAAAGTACGAATTTATATCGAAGGCCATGAATCACTCGCGTCGTTCAGGATTCTAACAGTTGAATCACTCGCTGCGCTCGTGATTCAATCATTAGAATCCTTCACTTGCTCGTGACTCATCTACGGCCCTCGCTTTAAATCCGTCCTTTATTCACTAGTTGCATAATATACTATTGTGTTCCAAATTCAAACACCAAAATAGTGAATAAAAACAAAACAGTGAATAAAAGGCCTTTTTATTCACTGTTTTGCGTGAATAAAATAAGCTTTTTAAAGTAGGTATGGTGTAAAGTTTATTTATTTTAATATACTGTATGAGCGGCTAGCGTTTTATAAAAGTCCGAACAAGTTATATACCAACGAACCTTCTTCCAACTTTAAAAAGAAAGATAAATTGAATGAATTTTTCATTGTGAATGTGAGTCGGTAACGTGCTATGATAGAAAAGTGGAGAGGTGTAGGTGTACGATCAAATAGGATCGAGTTAAAATGACATCACGTGGCTCTATTTCATTGTTTGATATTTATAAGTCGTTTTGCTCTGATCGATTCCGGCCTTAGTCGAGACTTCAAGTCTGTAATTTGATTATTCTTTGAAAATGAATAAACCATTATTGTTCAAAAGTATCATAATGCTATCGTGATACTTCGTGATCTATTTAAATCTCTTCAAGTGATTGATTTCAGTCAGTCTCTCCTAAATAAAGTTTTCTTTAACAATCAAACTCTCATCAATCATTTTGCGATTGAGTACTTTTATTTTTTATAAAGTATTTTTCATAGAGACCTTTTCGTTAACTTGATTAATGACTGGTAAGTTTTATAATGAATAGAAAAGTTTTCAATATTTTTCACTATTATATTAATTAAAGCATCATTGTGTAAATTTTTAACCGAAAAAAATATAAAAAAAAAAAAAAATTGATAATATTTCGTACTCTTTACCAACTTTTGTGGTGGAGTCATGATTTCTCAAACTATGGTAATGACATAACTATAGATTTTGACACGGGTCTATAACAGGTAATTTTACCTTTAATTTATTTTCCCGGCGTTTTGACTATGTTACAATAGCCATGGTCGCGGGCAGACATAGTTGAAACGTCGGGAAAATAAATTAAAGGTAATTACGTGATGAAATCCCATGTAGAAATCTATAGTCATGTCTACTCATAACATAGTTTGAAAAATAATACTATAGTTATGAGTCATGATTTAACGATTAAAAAAAAACGATACCGACATTTTTTCTTAGCTCTGAAGCACAGAAGAGCTGATAATGCCAATAGCAGTCACCCTTCCATTTTGTGACCGCGCTGATGAAGGTTTATTTTCGCCACGATTCAAAATTACTTGAAGTACCTTAGAACGTGGGTCAAAGAACGAATGGATGTTTTTATTTACAAGTAACAAAAACCTACACGCTTTAATCGTTTTCAAACAGGCTCGGTCTTTATCGCGAAAAGGCTGTAATAACATACTCATTCAGAGTTGTCTCAGTAATTTGTAATTTAAATTCATAAGGTCGTTTGCGTTGCATATCTACGAGTAATTATTTTATAGCAACAAACACAATGTGGGACACAGTTTTTTTAATAGCTTTTAAATTACATTCACAGTTCCATTCAGCCATGTTGACAAAGTAGGTACCTCGACTTTCTACCTGATGGTCTAGGTTTCGAATGTGATAGGTTAGAAATCCCTCTTGGCGGACCATTGATGTGGACACTCAATGGGCATTTCTGGACTAATCCGAATTATCCTGTGTAGGTGCACCTTATCACCTTATTCAGAACGGTAAAGGCAAATGTCGGTTTCTTATAGCGGCTAGGAAGGAACTTGCAACCTATCAAAAACTACTACGGCAAACTTTATGTTTGAATGTTCCTCTTACTACCCCCTTAAACATCGTCCAGAGTCTGAGCGCCTGGAGATCTAAGAGGATATCTACCATGTTTAGGTTCGATGCAATATTTACTAAATGCTAAATTAATCCATAAAATACAGGCCAACTATTATGATGCTGCCAGTGCCGGAAGGACACTTCATAAACACACAGTAGTTTTCCATTAATTTTCCAAACGTACTCATCAATCACAAGAGAATTGAGTGTGATGGAAAACCGCCAATTTAGCTATAGAATTTGTGTCGTATAAAGGCGATAATTGTCTCTCTCAATCTCAATCTCAATCCTCTGAAAATGAATTGATATTTATAGGGGTCAAGATTGCGATAAATGCTCGTACATATTACTGAACACTGGGGTCATATTGTAGAAAACCTAAAACCAGAATTCAATTGTTTCCTTGGCGTTGAAAATTATGGTCAACCGAGTGCAACCGTTGTGTTGTAGAGTGAGCTAGCTTCATTGTGAATTTCGACGGTATACCATAAAATACAAAACAAATTGTTTCGTCCGGTTTAAATCAATTTGAGCGTTGAAACATTTTATATGATCACCGAGCCGTATTCAAATTTTCAGTCAACTTAATCACTATCTGCATCTCGTGTTAACTTTTTTTAAGAATAATATAACAGTACCCCGGGATAGTGTAGATTTCAATGGCAATAGTAGTTCCGTAGATTACTTCCTACATCCAAACTGATAAACAAAATGTACCTCGTTTTAATACAAAGTGCGCAACTTTTTTTGCGTGGAATGAATCGTATGTTTTCTTTACAATTAGATTTCTAGTTAGTGAAAATTAAATGAGACCTTTGGTCACTACTTGAACCTAAAACTATTAGATGCTACATGTTCTGTTATATATAAATCTGTTTTGTTATAAAGTAAGTCTAGATCATACAAACTAACAGATAGATATCATATCAGAAAAAAAAGATTTTTATATGCGGTCCTCTGAACACGATTTCGAATAATATATACAGACAGATATATGACAAATTCACTGCTACAAAAAGCGGGCATGTGCCACAATGTCATGTGGTTTTTTAATATATGCTTTGCAGTATTCGCTCTGAATTCAGAATCTATCTGGTATTTTTAGTATCTTTTGTCTAATCTTTATTATTTTTTAGTCGAGAATAATTTCAACTTATCTCACCAAAGATTCTAATTAACATCCGATTGCAATACTTTAATCGCAAACGCCGTAAAACTTGTATTTTTTTCCTCCTTAATATGATTTTTCATGTAAGCAATAACCAATAATTCCCAAAGCAGGTTGACATCAGGCAAGCGGCCGGTTGTAATACATAAGTCAAATCTTCTTCGCAAAATGTTTGTCAACGTGATGTGCCGAACTTATGCAAGCAATATAATCAATTGATAATGATTTAGTTTGTTGATGATTAGAGAAGCCTTTTGACATAACATACAGACGTACATAACAACACAACAAAACATACACCTACCTGCTAATGATTCATTTTATAAAACGCCTGTCCGAACATAACTTTGTGTTTAATAAAAACACAAAACCGCGAACACTTGCCAGTCATAAAGTTTTAACGTTCATTAAAAAGCGAATCGGAATACACATCGGAACAGAAATTTAAAGCAATAATAATACATCTGTCTCTGAATCCAGAATCTAGGACGGCGTGCAAAGAAATAAGCACAAACTGTTTTTAGAATGTATTTCTATTTTGGAAGCGACGCGTCAATGTTTCTATCATTTCAATTCGCTCGTAAAGTAATAATATTACACCTAATAACAACTGCATGTTGTTACTGTTATTCTATTATGAAAAATTGTTTTCTGGAAATTAACTTTTATTATGTTTACATCTTGGTTTTCCTTCATTCGAAGTTTATCTGCGAGCACGTGACAAAATACATCAAACCCGTCTACCAATTTGTTTTAGAGGTGTATGCACTAGTCTTGCAGACGCATCCGCGGACAGGCGGACTCGGTCAAAAGGCGATGCAGTGATAATTACCTAAGTTTGTGCTGCAATTGTACTGCACCGCGACATTAACGCCCGATACGTCACACAAATCTACGTATCGGGCGACGTCGCGCGGGATATTGTACATCATCTACCGCTCTACGTGTCCCTCGACAGTCTCTCCCTACACGATTTTTTCTTGTCGGGTGAATACGTCGCACGACACAAATGTCCCGCGATATATTTCGCGACATATTCCCTACTGAGAATGCGGCTTTAAACTAAATCTAGACTCAAGCAATAAATATTTTTACAGCATTTAATTCATAAATGTCATAAAATGTGTAACGAAGTCGTGATTTACGCTTGATAGTTTTAGAATTCGTGTCTATGCAGATTGAATAGCTAGAGCTACTAAGTCGTTGAGTTATTAATCATTGGACCCCAGAGCGCCTTAACATCGCCAAATAAATAATGACCAGCTTACGTATTGTTAATAGCCGCTAACCCAAACATGTTAGCATCAGCCTGACTAATGCCAAATGATATTATTGAAGCTAACAGACTGAAATTGTTCCACTCGGGTCTCCTATCTTCTATCTTTACATCAATCAGAAACTCCAAAAAAACGGTAGCATTTTTTTCATTTGCTTTCTTTGTTTATCTATTTGGATGGCCGCGATTTAATTATATTTTCGGCTCTGAGGAAAGACTAGAGGTATAATTAATTTTACTAAGTTCTCAGAATTAAATTAATAATGAAAGAAAAAATGTATTGACTGGCCTCATAGCTTAGGTGGTAGTAGCCTTCCACGCTGTCGGTTGTGGATTCGATTTCCATCCAAAACAAACATTTGCGACGAATATTATAAGTTTTTAGGTACAAAATAAAAAAATATATGTAGGTATTCTACCAGTTATCTGATTCCCATATAGATTGCGGTTAGATGGCGCTGCGTGAAATGTACACCAGTACCAATGTTTATAATTCGTTCCATGTGAACCAATTCGCACAAGTTTGTTAGTTTGTATAAGTAATAAGTAGCCGTACAGCTAGTAATAAAATAAAGTTACGAATTCGTATGAGCGAGTGACCAATTCTGGTCGGAGTTTTAAGGCTGCCTGGAGGCCTCCGATGTAGCATAAAACTTGAGAAGTTGATAGTTTAGGTCGAGAAGTTTTGGCTTTTCATGGCCAAAGTATATATTATCGTTAACGTTGTTAAAATTATACCCGTAGTGTATGGACACTATGCTAATATTGCGTAATTGGGGTTTGTTTGTGATGGTCGTAATATAGCAGTAAACGGCATTTTCAACTTTATTTCAAGTTGTGAGTCTTCTTTTAGAGAATATTTGACTGGTATATTACTAACTGACCCGATAGATTATGTTGCCTTGCAGAAAAAATCACTTTCTTTTCCCAATTTTTTTATTTTCCATACAGCTTTTAGAACATGTTCTTGCATAGAAACCTAGTCTTGCCTGACAATTACGAAGTCACTAACAATAACAGAAGCTACCAAACTGACCTACTCGTACGTCAAAAGTCTTCACAGCTATAAACCGGATTCATTTATGCTGTCGCCGGATTATTTGAAACCAGTGCTGGGATTAATCGATCCTTTGGATGTCGACCGGGTTTCGGAAATTAATCCATAATTGATAATTTATTGGATAGACGTTACGAGGTAGTTTGAATTGCTAATTTAGGATCAAATTTCCATGCTATTTAATAGGATTTCTTGTATGTATCTCTGTTCTGCTACAATTTTTCACTTATGATTTGAAAAATCTCTTGATCTTCATTATCGTAGATTCAAATTATATACCAGAATTTTCTATACAAATTGTACAGGCATTATGATCATAATTTAAGTACTTTTTGTTATTTTCTTAGCTCGTATAAGGCTTTCATAAATATAACAATCATAAAGTCTTTGTTAGCCTTCTTTTGGTCCCACATAATGAAGCCTTTTCTCTTCGTCGTAAAAAGAATAATAAGTATAACAGATGAACCTGCAAGGTGACACATTAATAATTTATAAGGATAGATATATCGCTCCCGCGCGCTAGGCTCGCAGTATGGACACACGCTTAGGGTTCTTTTACACAGTTGTAATAAACAGCTCTACATGAAGCGCGCCGTAATGACACCTGTCACGTGATGAATACTAATCCTGCTAATATTATAAATCCGAAAGTTAGTGATGTTTGTATATTTGAGCTCAATCACGCACCAAACGGATTTAGATGAAACTTAAAAGAACCCATTTGCTATTGCGGGGTGTAGCAATAGCAAATGGGCTATTTTTTACTTAAATAACACGAAAGCGAAGCCGCGGGCGAAAGCTAGTAATTTATACGGCTAGAAACTAAGGGAACTAAGGGTTCACAGTTGTAATAAATCGCTCTACATATAGCGCGCCATAATATGACACCTGCGACATGATGAATACAAATGTACTGATAATGTAATAGTCATGGTAGAAGCTAGGAAGGGTCTGGCGTTTTCTAACCATGTTTAGTTGGTTAGTTTGTTCATTCACGAAGAAATGGTATCAGTTTTCTACACTTAAATTGATATAAAGAGGTAAAATTTATATTTTTGTTTGTAATAGATAAAGATAGTTAATATCTATCTTAAGATAACTATAAAACCGGCCAAGTGCGAGTCGGATTCGCGCACGTTGGGTTCCGTTCCATTATCTATAAAATCGGCAAAAAAATCCTGATTGTTGTATGGGATAAATATTTAAGGGCCCCTTAAATATTTATTTTAATCTGTTTTTAGTATTTGTTGTTAGAGCAGCAACAGAAAAACATAATCTGTGAAGTAATAGGGTCCCATTTTTACCCTTTGGGTACGGAACCCTAAAAACTACTTAACCAAATTTAAAAGTTTTTTCACATGTCAAAAGCTACATTATCAGCGAGTGACATAGACGATATTTTATTTCCAAAAAAAAATGAGTTAACCCTAAAAGAGTTTTCTACCAGCGACCTTAAGGGTTAGGGAGAGGCCATAGTACATTTGTATACCCAAACTTCGCATTTTTATAATATTAAGTATATTAGGAACACGAATGTAACCCCCAAATACGGTAGACATCCTCTCAGATCTCCAGATTTAGATCCTTTGAAGATGTCTAGTGGAGGTAGTCAGAGGAGAGAGAGACGTCCAACCATTATATTTGGCACATGCCCACATTTTGCAGTAGTTAGCATTCCATATGTGACAGGTTGCAAGCCCATCGACGCATTAATATGGAGTGAAATATTTTTTTGAAAAAAACGTTGAGAACGTGCCTTTATTTTAATAACTTGATGAATTTAAGCTGAAAATAAATCTTTACTTGTTTATGAATACCCACAGATAGCGTTTTGATAACCTTTCTTATTTGTTTCTGTATAATTTAGTGTTTTATTTGTCTTATTCAGAACAATATTTTAACGATGTTAACATTAGAATAACATAAAAGATGTATAAATTTAGATTTGGTATTAAGATTGGTTTATAACTATGTTGAATGACCTAAGGTCTACCTAGAAAACTATTTTTAGTTAGTCAAACTGATGACTAAATAACATTAATATTATTTGATGGTAAAGAATTAGTTAAATTAATTAACTCATAGTTTTATTTCTCTAAACCCTTGAAAATCAAAGTAATGACAAATGCCAAACGAAACGTCGATTTCTATATCTTAATTTTATTATCTTTAACAATGGAAATTTGGCAGTAGAATTCGATTAAGGTTACCAGTGAGCTTACGTCTGAAGGTTGCAGGACTATTAAGTGAATGTAGGGTAATATTTTAGCTTTTATTTATATCTTAACCCAGCGTCGTCCGTCAATATAATACGCATTGTTTAGTTTTTATGGTCTGCAGTTTCTAGAGCATTTCATTAAGGACATGCTATAAATATGAAACCCAATATCCCGTATACAAAGGCGAGCAGTTCAGTCAGACTGGCCTCTTAGCTCAGTTGCTAGTAACTTTAGTAGGTTGTGGGTTCAACCCCAGGCATATATTTGTGTGATGAACATAGATGTTTGTTCTGTGTCTGGGTGTTAATATGTATAATAAGTATGTATTTACTTATTATACATAAATATGTATAATAAATAAGTATTATATCAGTTATCTGCTTCTAATAGGACAAGCTTTGCTTAGTTTGGGGCTAGATGGCGCTGTGTGTAAAGTCCACCAATATACCAATATTTATTATTATTAAGAGTGTAGGCATGTTGTTTAGTTGATTTAACCCAGTAATGTGAGGCGTTTAGTTTAACAAAAGTGGACCATTGTATCTGGAAATGTACCAATTTGGATGATTTGAATAGGATGAGAGTGCCAAATACGACTAATGCTTTCAGAGGCGTAAAGTGGCTCAGAACCTTCCAATTACGCCCGAACTGTTGCTAACCTCCTTGCATACCCATACCCAACCACAGGCGGTAAGCGAAGCGAGTGTTTTAATACAAATTATCAGTAACTAGTCCATATTCAGGTATCTAATTGCCATTATTTTAAGTAGAAATTTCAACTGAAAATAGTCTTTCCGTTCCTCGCTTCTAATTTTAAAAGAAAATAAAAATCATCCATGACATGATCACAAACATGATCATTTAGCATTATGTAACATGTGTAGAGTTAGTAGTGAGTAATGTCATAGATACATACAAACTAATTTACTAAGGTAAGTCTACTAAGGTACCTACTACGTCATCAAGGAAAGAATCATTAATAAATTATAATCAGGCAACACCAGATTATTCTAGGCTTGGTCGCGAGGAACAGGCGTAGCTTCACCTAGCTCCTAAAACGTTTCTAACCCTCGTATTCAAGAACGACACTATGAGAACACGCACCCACAGTGGACGAAATCTTTTTTCATAAAAATCACTTTATGTGTTGTGCGACACTGCATAGTGTGACTAGAGGCACATTGTCGTGTGCCTCTAGCCTAAGTTGAGCTCTAAAGGCACACGGTAGTGTGCACCATAGTGCCGCTTAACACATAAAGTGATGTTTATGAAAAAAGATTTCGTCCACTGTGGGTGCATGTTCTCATAGTGTTGTTCTTGAATACGAGGGAAAGTGATCCTTGTGATGTTATTGAAATTCAATATCTTTTGACCTTGACTTTGACTAACCTTCACTAACCTACAGTGTAAGTTCAAAGTGCAGTAGTGTAGAAACCACAACGTCCCCCTTCGTGTTCTGTGCCTTTAATGAAGTCGAGAACAAAGTTGCCCTTCACTACATAGTATAAAGCAAAGTCGCTTTCCGCTTCCCGCGTCTGTATGTAATATGTAATATGTATGTATGTATGTTTGCTTATATCTTTAAAACTACATAACGGATTTTGATGCGGTTTTTTTTATAAATAGAGTGATTCAAGAGGAAGGTTTATATGTATAATACATGCATAATATAGTAGAGAAACACTGATAATTTTAGAGGTTTCTAATGTGATGTCGTAAATAAACACATTTTTTTGCGCTTACATTGCAAATGCTGGCTGAACCCCACGAGATATATCAAAATAATGTACTACAGTATTGTATACCTTAAAAACGTCTACAAAAAAGTCCACGATGGTATTAGAAATGTCTTACGCACAGCGAAGCGAGCACGGGTCAGCTAGTGTTAAATAAGTCTTTAATCAATGCCATATAAATGTCAATTGGATTCTTTCTGAAATAGAAAGAAGATCAAAGAGATGAAGCGATCGCTACTATAAAGTTAGAAGGATAAGTAATAAGTATGTTTTACAAAAAATAGTACTCACCTACATATGTATGATGTTGTATATGTATAAAGGGCCTTGTCAGAGGCACGTCCAAACATTATATTTGGCACATGCACACATTTTGCAGTACCTAGTTAGAATTCGTGACAAATTGCAATGAGAAGCTTATAAGAATACTAACTGGTTTCCTCAAGATGTTTTCCTACACCTTCTATTTCTATTTCTACCTTCGCTGAAAAAGTATTATTGGAAATTCACATCATGCGAGTAAAAGGATAAAAGAGTCCGAACTTTGATGAAAAAATGTTAACTAGAAAATTAATCAGTGTGAAGGTAGCGTACCAGCCAAGTTTAGTATTATACCGTGCCATCGAGTTTTAAAGAAAAGATCGGATCGACCGTCATTTTTATAAAATTTTAAAATGTTCACGCGATAAAGCCGTAGGTACATGTCTGTATGCAGCGTGTCGCGTTATGAGAAACTCTAGTTTTGCATAATTTATGATCGCCGTCGATATTGCGCACCCCACGATTTTACAGCATTCCTCCATTCTTGAAGTAAATAAGAAGACGTAGGAGCTGGTTACTGAGTGAAATGAATTTCAAAAAGCTTTTTTTGTTGACGCTTGCAAGTTCTGTCACTTAGATTTAAATCCGCGTGGGACGTTTTACGCTAAAAATTACTTCCCTTAGGTATGGGTAGGTTTCTTGTCTGCGTTGACGGTCCATCATGTACCTAGTTCATTTTATATTACATAAGGCGCTAAGGCTTAAGGCTTTTAATTACTTGTCGACGATTGTTTTTGTTCGAAACGAAAAAAGAAATACTTCTGAACAAGCCACATCTCCTATTTTCTAGTGTATAGTATATGTGATTAAAGATGTACCCATCTTTAATCACTTCGATAAATAATCCTACCGACCGCTGCAATGACGACAAACACACGTCGGCGCGTGCACTCAAAAAAAATTCTAAACGTGGCGACCAAAAACCCTTAACAAATGGGAGCCGTCTAAAGGCCTCAGATCCCGCGTCAGAGGAAATTTGAACACTTAACCAAGTCACCGACAAAGGAACTTAGACGCGATATATTGTCGCCTCGTATTAGCGCTGTAAACTTTGACATTGTTCACATGACAATGCAATAAATGATGGGTAAAGCATCGATAGGTAACTTTGTTCCTTCGTATACGGGGTATTGTAAATTTGTTAAAGGTTTAATAACGGTGTGTTTTTACTGTATTGTCACTTCAACAATGTACCTCTGACGCTTCGTTTGGTGCATTTGCACCTTTGTCCCTACGTCTAAGGTAATATGTCCCTATCACAAAGGTACATTGTCTCCATGTCTAAGGTGCGTCGTCACTTCGACAATGTACCTCTGACGCTTCGTTTGGTGCATTTGCACCTTTGTCCCTACGTCTAAGGTAATATGTCCCTATCACAAAGGTACATTGTCTCCATGTCTAAGGTGCGTCGTCACTTCGACAATGTACCTCTGACGCTTCGTTTGGTGCAGTTGTGGCTTTGTCCCTACGTTTAAGGTACTATGTCCCTATCACAAAGGTACATTGTCTCCATGTCTAAGGTGCGTCGTCACTTCGACAATGTACCTCTGACGCTTCGTTTGGTGCAGTTGTGGCTTTGTCCCTACGTTTAAGGTACTATGTCCCTATCACAAAGGTACATTGTCTCCATGTCTAAGGTGCGTCGTCACTTCGACAATGTACCTCTGACGCTTCGTTTGGTGCATTTGCACCTTTGTCCCTACGTCTAAGGTACTATGTCCCTATCACAAAGGTACATTGTCTCCATGTCTAAGGTGCGTCGTCACTTCGACAATGTACCTCTGACGCTTCGTTCGACCTGCAAAATAAATGAAAACACTTAGATAGTTTAAATACAATTATATTAATTATTAAAGAAATGTCATTAAACATAAGAAAGACTAAGTGTACGCGTCTACCTTAACACTTACATAAACAATTATTATACTTAGATAGAGAATGAACAATAAAAACAGAAGGGTCTAATATTTTGGAAGACCTACATTACAATAAAATTATTTAAACACAGTCAATTTAGTCTATATTAATTAGTACAAACATAGTTCGTTAACAAATTGTGATATTATGAAATAGAAGACAGAGATGATCCATATTGAAGTCGGATGATTAGTTACACTAGGTAATATAAATCACGATTATCTTCTTAACCTTTTGAGCGCCACAGTCACGTATAGACGACAAGCCGAACAAGCAAAAAAGTGCCTTAAGTCTAACGACATAAGGTACTTTTTGGCTTGTCGTGCTCCACGATCAACTGCACTAGACCTTTTCGATCTTTGGGAGTGAGTGGCTGACCCTGTTTCTGCAACAGACACTTTCCGAAGGTTGTGAGCTCTAGTAACTCTTTCAGATGTTTTTTGTCTTCCAAAGGGCCAATTTCTTGCACGAACTGCCACTCTTCTTGTACCCAATCCTGAAAGAGTATTACAGTTAAAGCATGGTTCGGATAAGGGAAAAAAGCACTCGTTTTGATTTCATTTACATGTATGGGACACTAAAAAAAACTATGTCAAAAAAAATGTCGATGGACAGACAGGACCACTATTTGCGGCTTCGATTGGGGGAGGCCTATGTTTAGCAGTGGCTGATAATAATTATAATGAGTAGAGCTTTTTGTGTGTGGCTCATCCGGGGAAGTACTACCACCATCCCTATTTCTGCAGCCAAGCAGTGCATCGTAGGGCACGTTCCTGACGTGCGTGACCTACGAGGCAATTATTTTTTATAATCGATGGTTACCACTTAACATCAGGTGGGCCATAAATGCCTATGAATGGACTCATAAAATACACGTTGCTTACTGCTTACCGTCAAGTTCCGTACGCCGCCACCTACGACCATCAACGACGAACTAGCGGAGTTGTTATCAGGCAACAGTTGAGAAGTGGATTGGCCAATGCTTTCAGGCAACGGTAGAGGAGTGGATTGGCCAACGCTTCTGTCAACCTCCTGATAGACATCATATTATTATTAGAAAGCATAAGTACTCATAAAAATTAATCACTTAACGTCTCCTTAAGTAGCAACATAATATAGAAAGTAAAGTAGCTGAAGATTGTCCAGTGAGAACTACATTTGCTACAAGGCAATTTACCAAACAATCTTCCCGTGTATATAATACTCTCAATAAACAATAAGCCATCTACTCTATGACATACCGTGACTGCAAAAAAAGTCTAACTGAATGGCTGCAGAGCAAAAGTTACAAGATCACATAATTAAGAAACACATATAATTTGTACACATAAACACACCATACCCACACCCCCCCATGCTAATACACACGCATACACACACTCACACACATACACACACTCACACACTCACAAACATACCCTACACCCAGTGCGCTCACTTACTTTTATATAAGTTATAAAATGTTAATTAGTTTTAAATTAATATTTTTGCTTATTTCTCACGCAATGTAGAATTATTGTAAACTGGAGGAGCGGAACCACAAATCTTTGCTTAAAAGGTGACTCCAAACCTAACATAGTTATTTCATTATGTGATGAAATAAACATTTTTATTTTTATATTTTATTTATTTAATATAGTTTAAAGAAGGACATAGGCTTTTTATCTGGGTACAAAAGCTAGACAAACAGATAATGAACCTTTTGTTATTAAACCCTAAAAGTATTAAACTAGAAAGTCTGTTCTATGCATCTAAAAGTGGCTTTAGAATAAGTATAAGAATCAAAAACTCACCACTAATGAAGGTATTTCTGTAACAGAAATGTCCTCCCCGGGTAACACGGAAGGTGAGTTCTCGCAACTTGAGCTCTCAGTAAGAATAAAGCTCCTTTCCTAAAAAATAGAAGAAAGATAATTGATATACAAGCGTTTGCTTGTTCATGTTCATGTCAGTCACATATCGAGCTACTACAAAAAAATAAATACTGGGGCTGGGCTGATTGTTCCACCTATGGAATAATGCTATTTGTCGAATAAAAAATGTCAGTCCTTGTGTTTGACAAGCATAAAAAAGAGATGGATATATTTTTATATGACGAATAAATTTATCTGTTGAAAAATTAGACCTTAGAAGAATTCAAAAACTCACCACTGACAAGGGTGATTCGCAGGAGCCCTCTCCAGCTGATGCGGAAGGTAAGATGATGTTGTTAGAGTCCTAAAAAGTTGTGAAACTATTGTTAAAATCAATATCTTATTTTTATGTACCATTATGTGAATTAAATGTATAATTTCCTCACCAGAGATTTCTGTTTAGAGTCAGTTTCCGCCTAAAAAAAAATCTAAATTAATGATGATCCATAATAATTCCAATACTTCAACATTTACATCTTGGCAATTATTTAATGATATTATTTTACTGGGACACAATGCATCAAGTCGACATTTTTAATTTAGGACTGAAGTTACTAATCTAATGAAAAGAGGAGCAAGTCATTCATAATAGTAAAATCAGTTCAAGGTAAGCCGAAGCAACAAACCATAGCATTCCTGAGTTTGATTCTATCAATCATGCGGGGTGCAAGGCATTTTAAATCTTCTTCATTTGCCAGAAGCAAATATTTTAGATCCATCCCCTCATCTGCGAGTTATTAAGAAAAGTAATAAATAAAAGGTCAGTGGGTCATCTTAGGGGCGGACTTATAGCATATGCACTGCAAATGATTGTACAGAATGGAGGAAATGGAGGGAAGCCATTGCCCAGCGACCAATTTCGAGGTAGTTAGTCACAGTTCTAACCTAAATTAACCTATGGATCCCTTCTTCATCGTTTTAACGACAAACGGTTACCCCGCCGCAAGTGGTTAGAAAAGATAGAATCGAGTAAATAAACGATTTACGAAAATAACACTTTTTTGGCTAAATTTTTCTAAGTCCTCGCGCCATATTGCAAATGGCTACCCTCCAACCGAGAAGGAAATGATAACATTAATATTATGGTACAGGTACTTACCAGTAAATACTTGATACAGATGCTCCAATCCAGCTTTTCGTAAAAACTCAAGTAGTTCCGGAGAAGACATATTGTTACTCACTGGTTTTACTGTTTTAATTGTTTTAATTGTTTTATACCAACGTTTTAAATAAACTACTTTTTTAACTTTTTTTGAAGACATGCAGTGGGCCACAGTGGGCTAAACACAAATTATATAGAAATGAATGTAACTGTTAAAGATAAAGATGCTCTGTGTTGCAACGCGTGGAATGCAATGATGGAGTCGTCTCACTGTCTCATTACTCGTCGAGTTCTGACTCGTCTCGTGTGTGAACAGTGAACGATTTGAGATTTGACAATGTGCTATTGTCGTGTCGTTTATTCGTGTTGTTCAAACTTCAATGTTGCCAATTAACTTATACGAAGTCACAACAGTACTTTAACGCTGCGTTGCTGTACCTAAAATTATGACAAAGGCCTTTGTGAAATATGTTTTTGGTGGGTAGGTACATATCTAACATTTTGACAAAGGCCTTTGTGAAATATTTTTTTATCTTATGTAGGTATTTAAAGGTAGAATTAATTATTAACAAAAAATTAGAAACATAGTACTGTAAACCATAACGTTTCACGTCGTAATATAATATTACTTATTCCTAAGTATTTTTATTAATAATCACCTAAGGTAAATGCTCCAACCAGCCCGCGAAATTCAAATTTTCTTACGTTTTTTGCAATTTGCAGACCAGTACTAGTTTGTATGTTGATTAGAATATTAATTGCGGCTGTAAGACGTATGTAGTTACAGAATTATAATCACCAATACAAGCCTTCAAGTTCATAAAGGTGCAGGAACTTGAAAAAGTAATTTTTACACCTTTATTGGAGGATGATTATAATTCTGTTATGACATTGGAATGGAATTGAAAACGAGCATAGTGTAGGTAGTTCAGCTAGTTTGATTGTGTATAATTATTTTATTGATTAATGGCATAGGAAAAAATAAAAAACTGTTTATGTAAGTCAGAAATGAGCCACTGTGTACTATGGGGTCGATACAACCAAGCCGTACCTATATAGTTACAGAATTATAATATCAAAATCATCAATACAAGCCTCTAAGATCATTAAGGTGTAAAAATGACTTTTTCAAGTTCCTGCACCTATATGGAACTTGAAGGCTTGTATTGATGATTTTGATGATTATAAGTCTGTAACTACGAGTATATACGTCTTACAGCCGCAATTAATATTCTAATCAACATACAAACTAGCACTGGCCTGCAAATTGCAAAAAACGTAAGAAAATTTGAATTTCGCGGGCTGGTTGGAGCATTCACCATAAGCATCTACAAGCAGTTCCTACTCAACTCGTCAACAGTCAGCAGTAAAGGCATGAAATTTTGTGTACCTACTCATTCTGTTAGGACGACCGGTTATAAGTTTGACAATGAAATGGCTACTGCTCTAAGGATTGGCTCCTTAGGAGTGTACTCTTCAACGGTTAACAGCACAGATACGAAATTTTCTTTAAGTCTTATCACATGATAGCCGATTTTTAGTTTTACCATGATATGGCTACTGCTGCACTCAAGGATGGCTCCTAGCAAGGAAACTCCTCAACGGTGAACAGCACACACATGAAATTTGGTGTATTATGTACGCATTTTATCATGATAGCTAGTGATAAGATTTACCATGTTATGGCTCAAAACTAAAAACTTCAAAATAGGTAATAAATAGGTGCCTAGGTTCCTAACATTTTTTTTTAGTTATACGGTTCAATAAGTGTTAGTGTGCTCGCGAGGTCTATAGCTCACAGAGCCACTAGTTAGATAGAGTGATTCAAGAGGAAGGTGGTTTATATGTTTAGGCTTACTACCTTAGCTTATATCATATACCTACTTATACAATCATGGTCTGCTATTTATTTCTTCTGTGCTAATACCTATTAGTCCGCAACGACGGACAAAATGTGCTTTGATTGCTTTCACCTAGAGTAGCCTTACTCAAAGTGTGCTCCGCGGAACCGTAGGGCTCCAGGTAGTAGCTCCAGAGCTCAAGATCAAACTAGTTTGTTGTACCTACTTACCTGGATTTGTTACTACAAAGGTATCTAGATAGGTAGTAAGTAGATAGGTAGGATTATAATAAGTAAGTAGGTAGGTGTGTAGGTAGGTAGATGTGTAGGTAGGTATCGGCCTAAGTGTTTCATTCTTGTAGATAAAGATGCCCCCAGAGGCCCAGACAATGATGGTTTCATAATAATTCCCTTTTGAAACCGTCATTGCCCCCAGAGAAGTAATGTTACCTACTTAGTACAATATCCACTTCAAAAACCATAGGTATCTCCAAAACTAGGTAGGTAGGTACTCATTCTAGACTGGTCGTGTCTCAAGACAAACAATACTTACTTAGGTAGGTAGGTATCTACTTACCTACTTGCATATTAATACCAGCCTACCAACATAATTTTTGTATTATGTTGGTAGTCTGGTACCTAACTTATGTACCTACCTAACCCATTATGCCAACCCAACACCTGCTTCAGATTCTAAGCCCTACCTAGCCCTACCAGATACATACCTTACCTACTTGCAATTACAGACTATAGGGTAGACCAGGTACAATTGTATTTAAGCTGTATTGTATTTAAGTAAATTAAGCTGGTCTAGGTCTGTCTATCTATGAATTTTATAAACTAGGTAGGTAGATAAGTACCTAAAAACAAAATATAGCTAGACGCTACATAGGTACCTACACAGGAAAATTATCACGAGGACAAATTACTTTTATAAAATACTCTGTGGCGGAGTCTATGTATAATAGAACACACAGCCTAAAAGCTATGTCAAGGTCACAAAATAAAATTCATAAAATTCGACAAAGGAAACTCTTTAGTTGAATATTTTTTTTATCTCAGTATTTGTGTTATGCCATAGACGCAATGGCAAGCTAAGCTAATAGAGTAACAAAGCAATAAATTTGCTCTGTTTCCCCGTTACAGTTTACTTATATTACGCTTTTAACGGATTGTTTAGGCTTTTATGTCGTAGTAAAAAAAAAAAAAAAACATGACGCTACGTGTGAAGTAGCGTCAACGCAGTAACAAAAAGCCGTTGAAAAGAAAAACTTTGTCGTCACGTAAATGTTTACCTGAACGCACGATTTAAAAACTATGTCAGAAGCACAAAACAAAATTTTGTATAGTAATTTTGTCAGTTGAACAACTTTTCATATTAGAGTGTTTTGTCGTAGGCACAAATGTCAAGTTAACGAAATGACAAAATACTTAAATGTCATCAGTTTCTGCGTTAGTTTGCTTATGTGGCTGCGTCAAATTGCACAAAAAAATAAAAAAATATTACGCTACGTTCAAAAGAACGTGTGCGCAGTGACAAAAAGTCGTAAAAATGCGTTCGACAAAAAAAAATTGACCGTCGCGTTAAACTTTCCGCGAACGCATGGCCTAAAAGCTACGTCAGGAGCACAAAAAAAAATCGACAAAGGGATTTTGGACCTTTAACGGCCATTTTTTTTTTGAGTGTGGTTCGCCTTTGCTTTTCGAATAAATTAATGATATAAATTATGTATAATTACGTATCAAAAATCTATTCTAATAGAAATCTAGATCTACATATTACCTATCTTTAACAATAAATCACAAGTTGATTTTAATAGTAGGTATCAAAATATTTCGATCATAAATTCTAAAACGTATCATTTTGAAATAATATCTTTATCGTGAAAGGTAGGAACCTGAAGTAATATACTTATAAAAATAGGAGATGTGGCTTGTACAGAAGTATTTCTTTTTTCGTTTCGAAAAAGAGCAATCGTCGACATACAGCCCCTTAATATTGCAAACGGATATTTTACGCGTTATTACCTTTTATTTATTCCGACGTTCGCGTCGTCCGGAACCCGTTGAACGGTTAAAATATTATATAATGTGTTCTGATTGCGAAAGTAGTTCGACATAACCGGCCAAGTGCAAGTCGGATTCGCGCAAGAAGGGTTTCTTATCATTATCTATCAAAACGGCAAAAAACACGTTTGTTGTTTCGGATCCCCCACTTAAATATTTATTTTATTCTGTTTTTAGTATTTGTTGTTATAGCATCAACTGAAATACATAATCTGTGAAAATTTCAACTGGATATCTATCACGGTTCATGAGATACAGCCCTGTGACAGACAGACGGACAGCGAAGTCTTAGTAATAGGTTTTTACCGTTTGGGTACGGAACCCTAAAAAGTGAATTATCTAGATTTGAAAATATACTTACGTATTCTAGAAATAAAGCTCTTGCAAATAATATCTCAATCCCTGACTCATGTGGTCTATCTGACGTATCTTTGATTGCGAATGTTGCTGCGTATTCTACATCAAAGAAACTCTGTTTAATTAAATAAGCACAAGTCGCGGCAAGTACCTACTTAAATTACAAAACTTTTAGTTGGTTGTGTGTACACTGAGCTAACATAGGATACAAAACAAGTACTTATGCCATATTAAATGTACGTAAAGTTTCAGGATGATCAAATGTATTAATTTCAGATATAGGGTCAAAGTCCCGATGGTGTAGGGTCTTTGACTCTATATCGGTATGTAAACCGGGGTAGGCACTACCCCGGTTTTGGTCATTTTCAATTTTTGCAGTCAATAACTAAGCATAGCAAACAAACTTGTTCAAATCTATAGAAAATACAATTCTTTGTCTGTGTTCCGTTTTGATTAGGTGACAGTTTTTTTGACCACATGTTTTTGTTGATTTGATTGACCACAAATAATATTTCCCGTTTTGTCTATTTATATTAAACATAATTAAGAAATTAATGTCGGCTTTTATCTTTGCATAAACTGAGAGATAGATAAATACTCTATTCTACATTGTTTTAAAAACGTCGTTTTAATATTTTTTTCAATATAAACCGTTTATTTGAAAGTTAAAATGTTGTTAAAATGCCCACAACCAGCGCTCTCACCCTACATTCAAACTCTTTTGTTGGACTAGTAATCTGTCATTCCATAGGGAAAATTGTTTGACTACATGTCAAACTTTTCCGTCAAATAGCAGTTGATGAGATTGTGATTTTGACAAAGTAGTGTTGTTGTTTTTATGTTGAGCGTCATGTCGCGGCAAAAAATGTCCCCAAGTGTATCCGTAGCTTAAGGGGAATAAACTAAAGATGCATCGCTTGCTTGAGTGTTTTATTTATCCCCTTACTGAAGAAAGTAGGTTAATATTTCATTCCCCATCCAAGGAAAGTTCAGTTACACCTCCCAAGTTGGTAAATAAAATGTTATATGCGGTCAATTACTGTTTTTAGGTTAAGGGTACGGTTTTACTAAGACAAATGGGTTAGTTATAAGCTACACTACATCACGTTCTTAGGCATCAAACCTTTATTAACATCACGTATGTAGTACCTATCGTAAGCCAAACTTCTAGTAGTAAACTCCTAGTGCCTATATACTTCTACTCTAGACATCTACGGTATCTTGGTAAGGCCAGATTCAGCGGTCTATCTAGAGGGTCTGGAGCAACAAAGGAATGAAAGGAATCCCTAAATTATTTTTCAATAATTGATTACGATACAAATTAATTTCTTTTAACAAATATCATGCAGGTAAGACACAGTTGTTAACCCTCGTATTCAGGAACGACACTGTGAGAACACGCACCCACAGTGGACGAAATCTTTTTTCATAAACATCACTTTATGTGTTGTGCGACACTATGGCGCACACTGTCGTGTGCCTCTAGAGTTCAACTTTGGTTATAGGCACACGACAGTGTGCCTCTAATCACACTATGCAGTGTCGCACAACACATAAAGCGATGTTTATGAAAAAAGATTTCGTCCACTTAGGGTGCGTGTTCTCACAGTGTCGTTCCTGAATACGGGGGTAAGTGTCAGAACAAAGATGTGTTTTTAGAAAATTATGTATTGTGGGCCCGCTCATTTGTGGAGGCCCCGGGGCTGTTGCTTCCGTTTTCCTCTCCCCTAAGTCCAGTGTTCTTTAGAAACACACCACTCAGAAAAATAATTGCAGATATTGCGAATATCACTCCCATCGCGAGCGTCAAAGCTAAACCTCTCGCCGACCACGCTGCGGAGTTTGTCATGTATGGATAAAACCTAGATAAATGAGGTAAAAGAATTAAAAAAACCTTTCACGATATGTTTCTTTGGAATAATGTTTTTCAGTTCAACGAAGACCTACAAAGAATGAGATCCGATAACAATTCATTTAACGGTCGGCCCAACGATCAAGCCGTAAAGGCTGTTATAAAGTTTTCAGACGTGCTGACTGCTAAACAGCTCCATTTGCACGTGTGGGACACTTCTTTAGGATGTTAATCGTTTTTTTATTTAAATACGTTTTTCGATTAATATATAAACCTGGTAGGTAGGTTATAGTTACGATCTTGAAGATCTCTGTGGCGCGCCGGGCTAAAGGCCGGCTGGCTGAGACTTTTTAAGTGTTATAATAAGTACCTACGTGACAAATGCTTGTATTTATAAACTGCAAATATTTGTTGCAAGTCTAGATACAGGTTTATATTTCATTAAAATTATTTCCAGCATATTTTTTTATTATGATAAAAATAAACAATTAAAGTGGAAATGTTTAGGAAAAAGCAATTTATGTATTCCGGAAGCCCAGGGTCATCTCCATTACTAATATAAAGTTGAAAGTTCTTGACCCTCAATTTGACCTATTCCTATCACTGAACATTATAAATATCTACTCATAAAAAAATATATAGTTATGTACCTAGGTACGCGTAGTATCGTGTCTTGTAACACATTTATTTCTTCCATACTCCCCTATCGCTCGTCATCGCAGTATTCACAATTTTCTTACCAATGTCATCTTTCATACAGTCCATCCATCTACATTGAGACTTATCACTCTTCTTATTATAACATGGCTTTCTTCCCTCCACTGCTCCATAACATGCCCCATACCACGCTAACTTAATACTCCAATTTTTTTTCTGTCACTGGCGCTACTTACTTCCTTATTTGTCTATCTATCTATCTCGCATATCCATTGCATGCAATTTTTTAGGGTTTCGTACCCAAAGGGTAAAAACGGGACCCTATTACTAAGATTTCGCTGTCCGTTTGTCTGTCCGCCTCTCTGTCACAGGGCTGTATCCCATGAACCGTGATAGCTAGACAATTGAAATTTTCACAGATGGTGTATTTATAATAACAACAAATACTAAAAACAGAATAAAATAAATATATAAGTGGGGCTTCCATACAACAAACGTGTTTTTTTGCCGTTTTTTATAGATAATGGTACGGAAACTTTCGTGCGCGAGTCCGATACTCACTTGGCCGGTTTTTTTTATCCGTCGTTTTAGTCCAAACACTCAACACAAAAATGACACCAGGTTATTAAAACTAACGACTAGAATTTCTATAGATATACCTACCGTAAGTTGGAGTGGTTAATTAAAAATAATTGGAGAAGATATTTAAAGAGAGTGACTTTCATTTTGGTTTTCATCTATTAAAATTACTATTCGCTCTAAGTAAATATCTCCGTGGAGATTATAAAAAGTTTAATAAAAAAAATACTTTAATTTAGTCTTTACTTGCTAATTTTGTTGGCATTTATAATTAAACAGTCGTGTTTGTTGCCTGGTTTGTCTACCTTGCTCCTAATTTTATTCAAAGCGATTGTGGTTCTATTAACATGAATACCTATTCACTTTGACTTTGATTATAATTAAATTTTGTACGTACAATAGATTATGACCTGGATTAAAGCATAGAATACTTTTTCCCAAAGAGGTTGACGTCAGGCAGGCGGCCAAATCCTCTTCGCAACATGTTGCGCCGACCCCACATTAAGTGGGAAAAGCAGAAGAAAATGATGATACTTTCCAAAAAACAACCAGCAAAGGATAAAAATGGGTTGTCTAATTTGTATGAAAACCTCGTGAACAAAGTTACTGGGCTCTAGTGTTCCATAAGGTTCCATTTTTAGCTACACGACTTCTTTTATTTTGCCAAGCCAGTCAATTCCTTCCAGTTGATAGAATTAGGCAGCTCGCGGACTTGAACGGAGCTGATTCAATTCAGCGTCCCTAACGTCATTACCACCAACAAAAGTAATCTACATTTCATGGTCCGTCTGACATTGCATACCTAGCCCACAAGGATAAAAGCACGAAGGTTAATCATAAGCACTTTTTAGGGTGTGGGTAGACGACACGGTTCACGAGACCATCGACAGTTTCTAACCCTTAATCAACCTTTTAAAAATATAATTGTTTATTGTCCTATCCTACTAATATTATAAATGCGTTTGTGTGTGTGTTTGTTACTCTTTCACGCAAAATGAAACTTTACAGTAATATGCTAATACATCAGAATAACACATAGGCTACTTTTATCCAGGTACTACCCGTGCGAAGCCGGGGCGAGCAGCAATTATGTTTATAAATAACTAGCGACCCGCCCCGGCTTCGCACGGGTAGCATGTTATTATACATATAAACCTTCCTCCTGAATCACTCTATCTATTAAAAAAAACTGCATCAAAATCCGTTGTGTAGTTTTAAAGATATAAGCAAACATACATACATACATATTACATACAGACGCGGGAAGCGGAAAGCGACTTTGCTTTATACTATGTAGTGATAGTGAAGAAACAACATATCTTGTACATGCCCATCACGCTACCGAGATAGCTAAAACAATTCAATTTTCATGAAAACTTCATGATAAAACGGGTAGCTGTCAACAAAGAAATAGTTAGTACATACACACACTTTTATAAATACATAACTAAGTTCCTAGTTCACCATTCAAGGCTATTTATGTACTTCGTTATTACTTTTCCTTATTTCCCCTACAATCCACTTGTAGGTTCTATTAGTTTAAGCGACAAAGCGTACCATAACTACGTTTGTTTACCCCTAAAACAAAATACCAGAGGAAAAAGCTTTTAACAAAAGTGGTAGGTTAGGTACCTAAAATAGTTATCCAAGCCTAGTTCATTTTTATGGAACGAATTTGTTATTGGGATCGGAGCCTTGAGTATGACAGGATAGATTGTCATCTGTCACCGTGAAACACGATCTTTAAATTTAAATATGGTTCTCCAAGTGACCACCAAAATGTGCTATATGGTGACTTTAAGTTTAAACTACAATTCGGACTCACCATCCACCGTGAACTGAGAGTTGCCCATGTAAAACACAAAGTAGGTTGGTAGGTACACGAAATCAATGATATTTTAAGTGATTTGAAAGTGAAAAAAAAAAAAAAAGGAGATATTTTAAATATTTTTATACTGTGTTGTACCTAGAAGTATAACAAAGGCAGCTAACAGTGGTAGTTACAGAGCACTTGTTATGTAGTAATTAGCACAATTTACTTTTAAAATACTTTATTAGATTTAGAACTTAGTATTTACACTTTTACTAGATTTAGAACTTAGTATTACGAACTTAGTACAATGAGATGTGTCGAATTTGGATGTTGGAAGTGAAGTGACTTGCTTATTCTAATGCCACTTATTTATACTAAGAAAGGTGTGGGAATATTTAGACATATGTTGGGGATTTACATGGTCGGGAATGTAAAGTATCCATAAACTATCAGTTGTAGACAACTGAGCCACTTATCCTAATAATTTATTTAAACAAAAGTATTGTAAGAACTTAAACAGTTTTGAAAGTTAAGTACCTATAAAGAATACAAAGGTCCTTAAGATACAATACTACTTGAGAATCACGTAATGGTTTGCAGGTTAAGTCAAGTACCAAAAAGGTCCTTAAGATTAATAAATTGTATAACGTAATGGTTTGCAGGTTAAGTCAAGTACCAAAAAGGTCCATAAGATTATAAATTGTTCACAGAACTACAAACCACTTATCGTAGTGCAACTTATTTAAACAAAAAATGGTCATGTGAACTAAAAGCATTTTTAAGGGTTTTGAAAGTTAAATACTTATAAATAATACAAAGGTCCTTAAGATACAATATTACTCGAGAATAACATATTGAAGGTATAAGAAGTACGTGGGAATCACCTAGAATTAGTATTATGTAACATCTCCCCTCTTAGAATAAAGATTGGGCGTTAGTGCCTAATCTTTGGGAATGAGGTGATGTTAGAGGGTTTTCAGTGTTGATTTCTTCGTCGTCTGTTACGCGGGAAGACGTCTGATGTATATTTCTAAGCGGGATGGCGATATGTGTGCTGCGCTCTCTTCGGGAGTTGTCGAAGCAGTTGTTGAATATTTGAACGTATCCTCTTCCGTCCGATGATCGTCTTGTTTGATTGAAACCGATTGGACATCGTTTGCAGAGTTTGATAAGAAAATAAGAAGGGAGTATGATGCCTATCGTAAAATAGAACCACATGAAGGTAGAGTTGTTTCTATCTAGGAACGATTGTGACTTAGAATTAGCTTGGATCTTCTTCAATTCGTCTGAGTATTTATCGAGGTGAGTCTTGATTTTGTTAAGCGAATCCAAGGGCATGTCGTTGATCTTGATGGGAAGAAGATGTGGTGGTGCTTCAATGTTCTTTGTTATCTCAAAGCAATCATCCGTCCTTATGTCGGGAATTATAATGGGACTCGTCGCGTTTTCTTCCATTGATTGATATGCCGAAAGTGTGCTGTAGCCTGTGTGAAGCGTACACCCTTGTGATAGTGTTACAATGCCTGATCCTTGAAGCTTATGATTTGAAACTTCATTGTCGCAGTGTAGAACGCAGCTGGTTTCGGTGGTCAAGATGTAGAGCCATCTGTTGTGATGCAATGGTTGAAACGTCTGGATTTCCGCAGGAAATGTTGTCGCCGTGCAGGTTTCAGGAATAGTAGTTTTCTTGCTAAGAAGTAGTTGTAGCTCGCAGATGGGACGCTCCGCTGAGTCGTAGACCACAAGATCTTTGCAGACTCTGTTTCTCATAGCGAAGGTGATGCAGTTGTCTAGTGAACTCGTCGAAACATAATATTGCCCACTTGGATTAGTAGCCAGGTATATATGCTCAGGAATGATTGTGGAATAGTATGAGGAGTTAGGATGTTGTATTGGAATAGAATAGGTATGATACAAGGTTAAAGGATCATTCATGACGAGAGGAAATTCTAGAATATAGACTAATCGATTCGAATAAACATAGGCTGTCAAGAAGGAAGAATCTAGTAAAGTATGTAAGTTATTAGTAGTGACCGAAGTGACTAGCCTTCTGTTTGTTCTAATTTTATTCGATTTAAGAAGCTCATTGAACAACTTTTTAGAGCTTATGATTGAAGGATGAACTATATTACATTTAGCAAAAAGAATACTAGCTAGACAATCGTCAATTTCGTTTTCTAGGCTTGTAACAAGCTCTAGGATTTGCAAAGAAATAGTAGAGATATCTTCGTTTACTTTGATGTCGAAGATAAGAGTATCTGTCTTGTTGAGGTAGGAATTGAGACGATTAATGTTTTCATTAATTACTTGTTCGTCAAAGGTAATTTTAAAGATTGTTTCATTAAAATTTCTTACAGTAGAAGATGTAATTTGCAACTGTTTTTGCATGAGATTGCTTAGATCCAACTCATTTCGTTCAAGTTTATCGATGCATTCGTCGTAGCGTTTTGCATCTTTTGCATCAGGTGTACCTATAAGCCACTTAAGAACAGAACCAAAGTCGTCTAAGAGTTCTCTTTTAACACGAAAGTTCTTTCCTAAGTACATGTTGAGTTCAGCTAGTTTTGATTCGATTTTATTTAGATTTACGTTAAGGTAAGATTTGGTCGATTGAACGTTAGGAAGAAATTGATATTGAGCTGATGTCGCTTGGAAGTTGTTGGAAAGGCGAGTTAGGGATTCGAAAGATATGAATAGTGGTTTTATGTCTTTATAGACGATAAGCTTCCATGATCCATCAGATATTGAAATTTGTCCTTCTTTGTCATAAAAAATACCAGCATGTGAGGTAAGGGAATCGGATATTATCATTTGAGCAACGATTTTCGTGGTTACGCTGGAATAGAAGTAATTGACGAGTTAGGAAAATAGAAGAGTTCTAATATAAATTTAAACCTAATTTTATTATATACCTATACTTAACTTAGTGGACATAAGGCCGTAGGCGATTGGCATGCACTAATTGATTTTTGCCTGCTTTCTTAATTAAATAGTTTTCGTTGAAGCCTACACGTATTATTTCGCACGGACCTTCCCACTTAGAATCTAAATTATTTGGGTTAGGGACCCTTAACATTACCTTATCACCTATTTTATATTCGATAGTATTTCTAATTTTGCTATCGTAGCGCTCTTTTGCTTTTTCTTTCATGTTTTCGAAGTTTTTGAGTGCAGTTTCACGAGATGCGTTTAGACGTTCATTAAGGTCTTTTAAATAATCGCATGCAGTGTAATCAGAAATTGGCTTAATGGAATAGAATGGACGCGGTTTGTATCCGAAAAGAAGTTCATGCGGCGTATAACCCGTGGAGCTATTAATCGAGGTGTTATGACACATGATTGCGAATGGAATGATTTGATCCCAATTCTTTAACCGTCGATTATGGTACATGCGAATGTGATCTCGTAGAGTTGCGTGAAATCGTTCGAGGGCACCGTTAGTTTGAGGATGGTAAGTTGTATTGAAAGTGTGATTAGAGCCGAAGAATTTCATCAGTTGTTTTATTACATTATTCGTAAATTCGGTGCCTTGATCTGAATGGAATCTCTTTGGTACTCCGTAGTGTTGGCAAAAGTTAAGCAATTGCCGTGCTACAGTTACCGCTTCTTTGTCTGGGATCGGGTATGCTTGTACATATCTCGTAAGATCGTCTTGGAGAGTTAAAACATATTTGTTATTGCCTTCACTGATGTCCGAGTAAGAGACTAAGTCCATTGAAACGCGTTCGAAAGATTCGGTTGATTGGGAGGTTATGACCATGGGAGCTTGAAAAGATTTTCTTTGTATTTTATTACGTTGGCAGATAACGCAAGATTCGACGTAAGTTTTTATGTCATTGGTCATCCCTTTCCAAAAGAATTCGTTTCTAATTTTCCTGGTAGTTTCGACTACACCACGATGTCCTGATAGAGGTTCATCGTGATAGGTTTTCAGGATATCAGGGATATCTTCTGACTTTGGATACTTAACTTTATTTTCGCAAATTGTGATTTCGCAATCATAGTTTTCAGCCAAGTATGTTGAGATATGAATTTGTTCATTATTGACTAGTTTACAGGTGTGGTCATTTTTAAGATCTGGGACAAAAAGTTGGGAGATAGTATGTTGTTGAAGACAGGAAAGCAGAGCTTTGAAATAGCTTTCAGCATCCCATGGGTCGAAGTGATTTGGCCTAGTACAGCAAAATATAAGATTTTGTTTTTCATTTGAAATTAGGATATCCGTGCCATAAAGGTTTTTGATTTTTGCTACATAGTGCTCTACACCGGAGCACAAGCTTAAAGCTTCGTTGAATATTTCGTTTTGATCTGAGAGTTTGCAAGATGTGGGAATAAAGACATTTTTATGTCTGGGATCTAATAATCGGTCAGGTGAGAACTTGACTTTAGAGGATTCAAAACAATTGCGTTCTCTTATATCTAAGGCTGCATAATGTTCATAATTGAGTTGGAGATACTCCTCTGATGGAGAATTTGGAGTCGAGTTTGTTAAGTCAATGATGTTAGAGTTCATAACCGGAGGGCGGGAAAGAGCGTCTGCATTAGTGTTGGTTTTACCCGATTTATATACTATCTCGTAGTCGTACTCTTCGAGTTTTAATCTCCAACGAACTAGGCGGCTACCTGGGTCTTTGATGTTCATAAGCCAAACTAGAGGTTTATGGTCCGTGAGTATCTTAAACCTTCGACCAAAAAGGTAAGGTCGAAAATGCTTTACTGCCCACACTATGGCTAATAATTCGCGTTCTATAGTAGAATAATTAGACTCGGCTTTATTTAGTGTACGTGAAGCATATGCAATTGGCAAGTCTTTGCTGACTTCTCCTTGTGAAAGAATTGCACCTATCGCGTATTTTGAAGCATCAGTCGTTAAATTGAATTCTCTGTTGAAATCGGGATATTGTAAAATAGGTGTCGTTGTAAGGATGTCCTTACAACTATCGAATGCGCGTTGTTGTTCTTCACTCCAAACGAATGGGACATTTTTTTTAAGAAGGCTTGTCATAGCTTTCGTGAGTTTGCTAAAATTCGGAATGAACCTGCGGTAGTAACCAGCAAGTCCTAGGAATGATTTTATGTCTTTACAGGATTTTGGGACTGGAAATTCCTTAACAGCTTTTACCTTGTCAGGATTCGGTTTTACACCTTCGTTAGAGATTATGTGACCTAGGTAAGCTACTTCTTTTCTCATGAATTCGCATTTATCTGGCTGGATTTTTAAACCATGTTCTCTAAGGCGATTAAAGACTTCAGTGAGTTTTTGTTCATGTTCTTGAAGACTAGATGCGAAAACAACGATGTCGTCAAGGTAGACGAAACAGCGTTCACCTTGCAATCCATGGAGGACACTGTCCATGGCACGTTGGAACGTGGCTGGTCCGTTTTTAAGGCCAAAAGGCATTCTAAGGTACTCGTAATGACCGTAAGGTGTATTGAAAGCTGTTTTAGGGACATCTTTAGGGTCCATCTCTATTTGGTGGAATCCTGAGGCTAGATCTATTGTCGTGAAATAGATTGAGTGACCTAGTTTATCTAAAATATCGGAAATATTGGGTAAGGGATAGCTGTCTCCTACTGTTATGTCGTTGAGTTTACGATAGTCGATAACTACACGCCACTTTTGTTTCTCTGAGGCATCCAATTTCTTTGGTACTACCCAGATAGGACTACTCCAAGGGGAGGTGCTAGGTCGAATTATGTTTTGATCTAGCATTTTCTGAACTTGAGTTTTGACTTCTTGTTGATGAACGAAAGGGAACCTGTAGGTTTTCGTATGAATCGGTATCTCTGAAGTTGTAGGGATCGAATGTTTAGTGTGGTTTGTGAATGTCAAAGTTTCGCCTTCATAATAAAATATATCTGAAAATTCGTAGATGATTTTGTCGAGAGAGTCTTTCTCTTCGGCGTTCAAATGGTCTTGCCGTATAAGTCTGTTACTAGTGCCGTTACTGTTAACCGTTTTTGATAGATTTACTGGGAATTTGAGATTGTTTAATGACTTATCGTCGTTTGATAATAATGGAGTCGCTTGAACTATGGGAATAGAAATAATTTTGTCTTCGTTACTAGAATTTACGCAAGTGATTAAGAATTTGTGGTTTTTGACTGCGACTAACGCGTTAGGAATGGAGATATCGCTTTGAATTTGTTGTTTGTTGATTACAGCGTATCCGTCTTGAATATCATTAGTAAAACATGTGATAACGGTTTCTGAGCGTTGACCCACGAACTGTTCGTTTTTATTATTGGCTAATCCTTTTTCGCCGACATAGAAGAGTTTGTAAGAGCGATCATGGATTCTCATGGATTTTGATTGGACATAGATGTTAACGTTGAATTTTGACATGAAATCGTTACCTAGGATACCGTCGACTTGAATGTTGAGGTTAGCTACATGGAATTTGAATTTAGGAAAATTGTCTAGTGATATTTGAGCCGTTCCAAAACTTTGAATTGAGGATTGGTTACCCGAGATACCTACGATTGATACGATGTTCGATACATCTAGAGGTGCCATTCCTATTTTCGCTTTATTTATGACCGAAATAGAGGCTCCTGTATCAACGAGTAGCGTGACTGGGTTTCCTTCGATATGGAATTGGCAATGTAGAAGATTTTCTGGAGGTACGTTAAGTGAGGAAATAGTAATAGGTACAGCGGGTTTGGTATATTTTGATTGAGGGTTTGATTTCGATCTTGATTTAGGTTTTGATTTAGAGTTTGATTTAGATTTGGTAGAAATGGAATTTGAATTAGTATTGATTTGGGAGTTAGTATTTGATTGAGTCGATTTTGATTCAGAGTTTGATTTGGATTTCGCATCAGATTTGGTAGAAATAGAATTTGAATTAGTATTGATTTGGGAGTTAGTATTTGATTGAGTCGATTTTGATTCAGAGTTTGATTTGGATTTTGCATCAGATTTGGTAGAAATAGAATTTGGACTAGTATTGATTTGGGAGTTAGTATTTGATTGAGTCAGATTTAGGATTTCAGTTTGAGTGCTGGCATCACAAAATTGTCTCCGATAGACTGGTCTATTTTGTGGTGCCATTATGCGATTCTTGTTGAGCTGAAGCACGGGTGCCTGTCCCCGATGGACTGAATGAGGCAACCCATGATTCCTAAGATTACTATCTAGGGTTGGTTTAGGTTTTACCATCCTAGTTGGAGTGCCTCCGCCTCGATATCCATGTTCTGGTTCGAATTGGGGCTTGACATCAGTGTCCGGGCATTGGAGTAGCAAGTCGAAGCGGTTTCCGGAGTAGTGCCCATCTCTCCGGCCGCTTGAGAGTTTAAATTATTTACTCTAGCAGGGGCCGCAGGCCGTTGTTGAGACGTTTGTTGAACAGAGTTAAGATTTTGTCTTAGGTTGTTGTTATAAGCGCGTTTACGGCACTCCGAGATTAAGTGTCCCGGATATTTGCAATAGTTACAAACTTTAGTATGGCTCTGTGATTGCTGTGGGATGCTATTCCTGTTTTGTGTCTGTCTAATTTCGTTCGTACGCATGCTATTATCTGTGCGGAAGTTGTTTGTTGGGTTTGGGACGCTTTTCTTATATAGAATTTGTCTAGCGTTGTTCATGTTTCTAATTTTTTCTTCTTGAATAGCCAAGTTTCCTGCGTCGGTGAGGTTAGATATAGTGTGAACCCTAAGCATTATACCTATATCTGAGTTTAACCCGTTAATAAAGACGTTTAGTGCCATTTCTTCGGTGGTGGCCACGCGGCCTTCCAATGTATTGTCTTTCGTTTCAGTGGATAATTTTTCAACGAGTTTGCTCCTACACATATCGACCCTATGAAAATAATCGGTGATGGATTCACTGGGTTTTTGAAAAAGAGATTGTAACTCTAGTTGTAAGTGTCCCAGCGTCTTTGTATGCGAGTACTTTTGAATTAAAAAACATTTTAAATCGGGCCATGTCTGAAACCGCTTCGTGTGGACGTCTGACGACCCTGGTCCCGTGATTTTGTTTAATGCGTATGTTAAAAGTATCTTAATTTGAGATTTTGATGCTAATTCAAAAGCTGAGTCACACGATCTAATGAATCGATAAACTTCTTGAGTAGGTTTGAGGGTGTCGAATTCAGGAATAAGTTGCAAAAGCATTCTGAAGTCTATATCCATTGTAGCGGATTCCGCTTCAGTTGTTTTAGAGTCGATGGACATAATGAATCGATGATCGAATAATTAAAGGAATCGAGATGAATGTTGTAGGATTAGGAAATAGAACAAAGGAGCATATAAGAATGAGCCACTTACCACAGTAACACAATAAATGTTTTGCGGATGCACATCGTTGGTTCGGCGGAGAAGATTAAAACCCTGTAGGCACCGTTTCACTGTTAGTCTTTTGTTTAATTAAACCGTAGAAACGTTATCTCCGACTTTTATTCGCGATTTTTGCAATCCTACCGGCTGCGCCAAAATGTTATGTAGTAATTAGCACAATTTACTTTTAAAATACTTTATTAGATTTAGAACTTAGTATTTACACTTTTACTAGATTTAGAACTTAGTATTACGAACTTAGTACAATGAGATGTGTCGAATTTGGATGTTGGAAGTGAAGTGACTTGCTTATTCTAATGCCACTTATTTATACTAAGAAAGGTGTGGGAATATTTAGACATATGTTGGGGATTTACATGGTCGGGAATGTAAAGTATCCATAAACTATCAGTTGTAGACAACTGAGCCACTTATCCTAATAATTTATTTAAACAAAAGTATTGTAAGAACTTAAACAGTTTTGAAAGTTAAGTACCTATAAAGAATACAAAGGTCCTTAAGATACAATACTACTTGAGAATCACGTAATGGTTTGCAGGTTAAGTCAAGTACCAAAAAGGTCCTTAAGATTAATAAATTGTATAACGTAATGGTTTGCAGGTTAAGTCAAGTACCAAAAAGGTCCATAAGATTATAAATTGTTCACAGAACTACAAACCACTTATCGTAGTGCAACTTATTTAAACAAAAAATGGTCATGTGAACTAAAAGCATTTTTAAGGGTTTTGAAAGTTAAATACTTATAAATAATACAAAGGTCCTTAAGATACAATATTACTCGAGAATAACATATTGAAGGTATAAGAAGTACGTGGGAATCACCTAGAATTAGTATTATGTAACACAGAGCACTTAGTAGCTATTTCACACCACTTGACTAACTATCCCTAATTGTAATTATAGGTCGGCTATCTATATCTATACAGTATAGGTAGGTACGTATCGAGACAATGCAGATAGCCCACATAGTAATTAAATCATGATCAGCAATTGTCATTAGTGCGTAGTAGCAATCGTAATAGAAAAGCTCTGTTCTTGTAATAAATGGTAATAAAAAGACGTGTGGCACTCGGAGACTGCCGCGGTAAAGCTATTGCATAACATTTTTTATCAACTTATGTATTTATAATTATTTATTTATTTATTTTATTTATCCTTTTTTCCTTTGTTTTTCTTTGATATTCAACTTTTTGAGCGTGGTGACCGATAAGAAAAGAAAAAGAAAAAAAAAAATTTTTTTTTATTTTTTTACATCCCTAGATTGCGGGGGAAGAGGGGGATTAGGCATGCGCAGTAACGCCGATACAACCAATGCCACCTATTGGCGAGTTGCTAAACTAAAGAGACAAGCGTGATATTTCAAAAAGTCATTAAAAGTTCTGCTATTCATCGATAGATGTCAAAATCTTTAACCTACCTATTTACCTAACTACGTAGTTAGCATTCCACACGTAACAGGTTGCAAGCCCGTCGTCGCTTTCAAGAATACTAACAGGTTTCCTCACGATGTTTTCCTTCACCGTTATAAGCACGTGTAACGCGCATATACATTTTTCGAACAGAAATATCCATTGATGCACGGCCAGGATTCGATATTTACCTAACTACATGAATTCAATAATTCAATTTCAAACTTTTTAGTCGATCATGTCTGTGAAGTACCACCTATTTACCGATAGTGGTATTGCGAACCTCTCAAACCCCGAGCTTTCGCATGAGACCGCGAAAAGCACCTATAATAACGTAGTATCATCAAATGAAACTAGATGGCGCTGGAATGCGAAAATCACTCTAAGCAGGCATGACATGAGTCATAGGGATGTAATATTGATTTAAAAAAATCTATTAATTAATAATCGATTTTTTGTCCCTACAAATAAATCGATTTTCCAAAAAATCGAATTATATGGTTCGGATCGCTTTCGGAGAGACGATCGATGGGTCGGTTCCCGTTTGTGAAGCGACTATTGGTCGGATCACGTTCGGAAAAACGATCAATGGTTCGGTTTGCGTTCGGAGACAAGACCGATGAGTCGGTTTCCGTTTGGGAGGCGACTATATATGTAGGTTCACGTCCGGGAAAATGGCCAACGAACGATTCGGTTCGCGTTCGGAAAACTTAGTTTACAAAAATCGATTTATATGTGTAATTTACATAATCGATTTTTTAAAAATCGATTTTTTGAAATCCAAAAAGAGAAATCTCTAACACTCACACTCACGCAATATGCGTGAGTGTGAGTGTCTCGTAAAATTTTGTGTAAATTTCTGGATTCGGTCTCCACGCTCAAGGCCCGCGATAGAAGCTATGCAATAGCTTAAAAACCGGCAAAGTGCGAGTCGGACTCGCGCACGAAGGGTTCCGTACCATTATCTATAAAAAAACGGCAAAAAAACTCGATTGTTGTATGGGAGCCCCACTTATATATTTATTTTATTTGTTGTTATTGCGGCAACAGAAATAATAATCTGTGAAAATTTCAACTGTTTAGCTATCACGGTTCAGATGGATAGCGAAGTCTTAGTAATAGGGTCCCGTTTTTACCCTTTGGATACGGAATCCTAAAAAACATACCTAGCTACTTTAAACGCACTTTTCTAAAAGCATAATCCGTCTCATGGGTTAAAATAACTACCACCTACAAGAAAAACCGGTCAAGTGCGAGTCGGACTCGCGCACGAAGGGTTCCGTACTATTATCTATAAGAACGGCAAAAAAATCATGTTTGTTGTATGGGAGCCCCCCTTAAATATTTATTTTATTCTGTTTTTAGTATTTGTTGTTGGAGCAGCAATAGAAATACATAATCTGTGAAAATTTCAACTGTCTAGCTATCTTGGTTCATGAGATACAGCCCTGTGACAGACAGACGGACAGACAGACAGACAGACGGACAGCGAAGTCTTAGTAATAGGGTCCCGTTTTTACCCTTTGGGTACGGAACCCTAAAAAGACACTTGCTCATTATTTAATAGATTTGAAATACAAATATCTACCATCTGTTTCACGTTACATAAAAACTTGAAAACTGTCAGATTGTAAAATTGTAACTAACATCGTGCGGTTTGCACAGTGACGTATAAATTGAGAGGCGTTCTGTCTGTGACTCAGTCCTGTAAGGAATCCATTTCGAAGGTCGTGGGTTCGAATCCTGGCGTGCATCAATGGATTTTTCTGTTCGAAAAAAATATATGCGCATTAAAAACACGTGCTCATAACGGTGAAGGAAAACATCGTGAGAAAACCAGTTAGTATTCTTATAAGCAGCGATGGACTTGCAACCTGTCACGTATGGAATGCTAACTACTGCAATATGTGGGCATGTGCCAAATATAATGTTTAGACGTGCCTCTGACTACCCCCACTAGACATTTTAAAAGGATCTAAGCGTCTGAAAATCTGAGAGGTTGTCTACCGTACTTGGGGATTACAGTCGTGATCATTTTTTTTTCTTCGATATGAAATCATTGATAACACTAACTTGCAGCTCAGTTAGAAGCTCGGCCCTCCATACGCTGTGACAGCTCTGGGAATCGAGCTGTCACAGCGTATGGATGGATACATATTTGTGACGAACATAGAGGTTTGTTTTGGGTCTTTCGTTATGATGTAATAATATTCTATCAGATATGGTTACCATAATACATGCTTTACCTAGTTCTGGGCTAGATGACCCCGAATAAAATGTCAACCAATATTTATTTATTTTATTATTATAACAGTGACCATTCGATTTATTGATAATTAGCTAACTATTTGATGTCGGGTATAGTGATCACTTTTGCATACCTTCGGTGTAATGTGCAATTTCAATGACACTGGTGTTAGAGTGCTTTGGGAACCCCAAGCTTGGTCCTTGATGTCCTTAGGTAAACCCACACGAGATAATTACAAGTTTGTATTGAAAATACACATCTTTTACAGACACTGTTGATGAGTACATCACTAGCGACGTTGAGTGGGCCGCAATAAATCAACAAATGAAGATGGCGCCTGCGAGCTGCGGAATCTCAAGTGCTTTTATTTATCAAACACTGCCGAAGTAGAGGGTTTTGTTGGGCTATTCTTGTTCCGGGTTTATTGCTGATTATCTTCTACTAGTTTTTGGCATTCTCTGCAGCATAGTAAATCCTCCTATTCTAGAAGGGCTTGATATTAAATTGAATGCCTTCGCTATGATAGATTTAGAAGAGCTACCTACATAAAAAGCCTTATTTTCTTCAAATTTTTCGGTATTAGTATGGGCAGTCTATCCGAATAAAAACAATAACGTGATAAAACTCACTAGGTATTTTTAAAACAATCAAACGTAAAATGAAACTGTCTTTTGTTTATGTTGGTACTATAATTGTCTACTAAAATATGCTAAAAATAACTGAATGACATTTTTAGATTTGAAACTAAAACGAATTAAAGTGGTTTTTGGGGGTCATTTTCGAATGATGAATCTTTTATTCGAAACTGTTATCAATCGTATTTCTATGTTTAATTTAGATTAATAAAACCCCAAAACTATGTATGCCATTGAACCGAAGCTGGTACAGCTTTTGCATATATTACGTAAACAAAATGATAAAAAAAAAACAATTATACCCTCACGTTACTTTTAAAACCTATTGAAATGGGCCATTATTGGGTTCATAACGTTTTAATGTTCCGAGATCTTTTACTTTGTACAATGCAGAGAAATTCTGGACCAATCTATATCTACTCCTCTTTATCTAGAAGTCATCTGTCCTACGAGTGCCAACTTTTTGTTACTGTCTTGGCGTGTCGCCTTATCAAATGAATAGTGGCACCATCTACAAGGACTACTTTCATTTCCCATCAACAATATCGAATTCTATTATAGCATTTTTTTTACATAATTTCTTACCAGTTAATTTGGTCTGGTCGCTCCGTATCAACAGGTTATGGTAGGCGCACAAGAGTCATACGCCACAAGCACTAACGCCTTCACCTGAAGCTAGAAGCGGCTACAAGAGTAGCTGAATCGCGCTACAGCCAGTTATGTGTATGCTATTATATTAAGACGAGTAATAAATGTTTTTGATGAATGCAGAATTTCTCAATAACCGCAAAAACATACAGTTTTGTTTTTTATGACAAAGATAACTTAAGGATATAATCTAGATAAATTAAAGACTGAAACACGATTGGTGAAACTTTTCTCGATAGATTTATTTTCCAATATTGTCTCTTCAAAAAAACTAGTTTCGTTTTTAATCAAAACTATGAATAGCTAAATAGTTAATTTTTATATAATTCGATAAGTAATCATACTAGCTAAGTAAATTATAGACAGTTTCTTTTTAAGTTTGATGGTTTTCAAGATAATGCAGTTTTATCACTTTTTCCGTCTTATCCGGGTAGACTCAGCCCATACAAAACGTCAAAAATGTCACTTATCACCTTAAATAGTGGTCGGTAGTGGCCCCAGAAAGCGAACAGCGACGAAACTATACCTATAAAATATATGAAAATTGGAGTTTGCAGCTCTGTAGCGGAGTTTTGTGGTCGTCGCGTGTGGCCTGTGTTCGCAGAAACGTAAACCACATCAATGACACATTTGGATGGGAGATGGTTAGTTTCCAAATAAGCGCTACTGGCAATAAAAGCTACTAGGACCTTTGAGCAACCTAATTTAATTATTTTTTTAAGGGTTATTCGATTTTATTTGTATATAGTCACTTCTTTCTGTCTAGTCCTCAAGTGTCGCCAAATCCCAACACAGCGGTCGATTTTTCAATATACATTTTTCCTTGTGACAAGGAAGAGACGAAAAAATAATATTCTAATTTGTTTTACTGGTTTTTACCTACAAAATCCGATACGAAGGTATCTAAGCTCATACAAACCAGCAATTCTGAAAGAAGGTTACGGTTGTAGTACTTTTCAGGAAAATACCTTAACAAAAGGGTTTTTCAACTACTTGTTCGTTTAATCCCTTATACTTTCCAGCATTGTTTATTGAAGCAAAATACCTAAGCCAGTCGACCTTCAAAGCATCCATTAAGGTTTCATCAATTCAATCGGAGGGAATTAATCGCGGGAAATCAAGAGGAAGTTGTAAAGAATTTCCTTTTATCGAATGTAGGTGATAACAGACCGCTGGTATGTTATGTGTAAGCATATTTATGTTTCAAAGTCATCCTAATAATATTATAAAATGCGAAAGTATGTGAGTTTGTATTTATGTTTGTTCCTCAATCAGGCCTAAACGACAAATCGGATTAAGTTGAAATTTGCTGTAGATGTAGAATATTGCCCGAATATATAATAGACTACTTTAAAATATGAAAAACATCCCAAAAACGATGAAAAAACGCAAAAAGGATGATTTCTGTATAGATGGTGCTAGTGTGCAACAAATCTGATATCACAGACTAAAAACATTCAGTCTTTTCTATTCGATTATTGAAATTTGACAGGACAACGTCTGTCACGGATCGGCTAGTAATTAATAAACCGACGAGTATGCATGAGGAATGTGGTGAAAGTGAATAAAAAGAAGTGAAAAAGCTATGTCAGGATCGTAGTAGGTGTAAAGTCGTGGTCTCTGCCTACCCCACCGGGAAACATGCGGGATTTTATTTATGTATGTACTTAGATATAATAAAAGTCTTAAATTTATATACGTAATTTATGTATGAACAATGTTGAAAAGCAATGTTAATCATTGTTGTGAACTTTTACTAAATAAATAAAAGTTCAAATGTTAGTTTATTTAGTCGTTCTCAATAACTCGTAACGACAGTTCCAATTTTTCGATGACGTTTAGTACTTATAGATTATGTATGACCCGGATTAAAACATAAAATACTTTTTATCCGGATAACACGAAAGCTAGTGCTTAACATAATTTCACAAGCATCTTTTATTGTAATACCTACGTGTCTATTTGAAAGGATGTATTATCTTCACATGAAATCTAGGTGTTATATTATTTGTTTGAATCTAGGTACTAATAATTTTAAACTTGCAACGTTTCCATTTTATTGAAACAAGATCATTTAGGGTGATGAAAAAGTGATAAAATGCATTATCTTGAAAATCATCATACTTAAATAGAAACTGTCTATAATTTACTTAGCTAGTATGTTTATATAACAGATTATAAAAAATAACTGTTTTCATAGTTTTAATTAAAAACGAAACTAGTTTTTTTGAAGAGCCAACTTGGGAAAATAAATCTATCGAGAAAAGTTTCACCAATCGTGTTTCCGTCTATATTGATCTAGATTATCTTTGTCATAAAAAACAAACTGTATGTGTTGCTGTTATTGAGAAAAAACGATTCTGCATTCATCAAAAACATTTATTACTCGTCTTAACGCCCGTTAACATAATTGTTTTTTTTTGTGATTTAGCTTTCCTTTCGTATGCTGTCGGTACGTACATGTACGAAACACGGAATGTTAGGTAATTATTTACTTACTGGTATTCAGTATGGTGTAATTAGGGTTGACCAATTTTTTTTCTTTGAGATACTTTCTACATTCAGTAATGATATGAGACCAAATTTATTGGTGATACAAGGGGACTATCTCAAAACGTAACGAATGGAAGGTGGTGCCTCAACTTTTAATCTAAAGATCTTTAATATTCGAAAAACTATAATGCGCATTAAAAGCATGCAAATTATAAGTAATACCTACATACCGTAGGCATGTATCAATCGCAATTGTTGGACGTGGTCTAGTAGTTTTTACAAGCTTTTATTTAACTTGTACTGTTCGTATGTTTAATTGTTTTTAAATTTTAAAATTAAATTTGCAAAAAAAAATTCGATCATTTGTTGGTATCCGGCTGAGCTGACATTTTGCATACACCTTTAGTTCTGGTGACAATACAATAATAATAGTGACAGCGAGCTGATCTGATGATGGAGTCAGGAGCTGTTCAACTCACAACTGAACTTCTTAGTAAATACTTTGCATACATGTCAAGTTCCGATGACAATGTTATATAATGTGACAATAGTGCGCTGGTGCTCGTTGGTTTAATGATATTCCAAAAGCTTGTAATTGAAAAAATAATTTTTAACAGAAAACTTATTTAGTTTTTAGTTTATGAATTCCGTTTCCATCCAACCATGCTTCAAAACTCAAATTTGACAGCCCTAACGGAGCCTGCTGACTCTGTTCTGTGTAAGTAATCTCGATTCGCGTGATATATTTTACGAGGACTTTCAATGCTATGGAATTTTAATGCATTTTATTTTCACACGAATGTGGAAAGAGCGTTTTTAATAACATTCATTAGGCAGTTAGCGAGACAAGCGGCCACTTTACGAATATAACTTGTTGAGTTTCGAGCGTAAGTACCTACCTATAGATAGTAACATAAGAAAACTTTTATGTATCTCCGTAATTGGTTGTATAATAATAAACTCGAACAAAAGAGTTCACAATCTGTCTATTACACGTACAGTTCATAAAGAAAAAAATAAATTGAATTAATCAATGTTAAGAAACTGAAGTCGACGACATAGCCTAAGGATTAGTTGAATATTGGGGCACATGTAATATTTGGACGTGTCTCTGACTAGCCCTTATAGACATTCAAGGATCTGAGCGCCAGGAGATCTAAGAAGATGTCTACCGTACTTGGATTACAGTCGTGATCCTTTTTTTCCCGTAATGTCTCCTTAATGGCAGTTGTGGCAGAAGTGGGGACCACTGGGAAGCAGAGTAAGACTTCACTAGATGGAAAGATGACCTGATAAAGGTTGTTGGGAGCCGTTGAGTTGATCTCTCTGGAACCTACAAGAGAGGTCTATGTTCAGCAGTCAATGTCCAACGGCTGGAATGATGATGATTATAGTTCAATTGATAGATAGGATCATAACTGTAATCCACAAGGACGGTAGACATACTCTCAGATCTCACGGCACTTATATCGTCGAAGATGTCTAAAGGGGGTAGTCAGAGGCACGTCCGAACATTATGTTGGGCACAATACCCACATTTTGCAGTAGTTAGCATTCCACGCGTGGCAGGATAGGCTTGCAACCTGCCACGCGTGGATAGTTCAATTGAGATTCCTATTGCGACATTTCCAATTGCTGTCACAATTAACAAATTGTCTATTTGTTGCGCATTTACAATCGAAATCAACAAACCCGAAACACACATTAATTAAACCCTTATGACGATACCTTACACTGCTCGGTTTACGTGGTAACAGAAATAGCTTGATCTCATTGTTTGTTCCTTGTTAATTTCGTTGATGTTTATTGAAATCGTCGGTGACAGGCAATCGCCTGATTATAAGCTACAATATGTTTATGGACACTTGACACAGAGCCATCTTACTCCAAACTATGCAAATCTTTTACCTGCTATAGAAACTGAGTTCGGTCCACCAGTGGGGCAAACGCCATTTTAATAAAATAATTAAAGGACAACATTCAGGTCTCATACAATAAGTACCCAAAAATTTAATGCCATTCATTTTTTTTCTCATGTAAAATATTTAAAATATTTACTAAGACAGCAATAGTCTTATAGTGCTTATACACGTTGACTCGCGGGCGCGGTGGCGGGCGCGGTCACGAAATATCAAACGTATGACTAGTTAGCTCGCTACTTCGACCGCACGTGCGTTTTGAACGTGAACACTTGGAAATCACGTCATACGTTTGATATTTCGTGACCGCGCCCGCCACCGCGCCCGCGAGTCAACGTGAATAAGCACTTAAGAATAGCGGCAAAGCTGTTATTTGTTTTCTGGCCGGCACTTTTATTTTTGCTTACTTTTTGACTGATGTCATTTCTATTCCCACTATCCCCCACTAAAAAGACCAGTGGGGACAACATGTACTTTTTTTTTGTAAAACATTATAACACCCAAACACAAAACAAACGTCTATGTTCGACGAATCGAATCCACAACCTACAGCGCAGGGGAGGTGAGGCCAGTCATGACCTACACAACCTTTATAAATCAAAACCGACCCGATCACTTTTATTTACTAAACACGCACTGTTTAGTAAATAAAAGTGATCGGGTCAAAGGAATTATAAAATGAACTTACTCACAAAGAAACGTTCCGAAAATAGAACTATGACACGTGGTATTTCATCTTGTCTGGTGAGCGGCTTCGATAACTGACTTTGCTGTTCGCACAGTCTCGGTGGTTATTTGTAACAGAATGTACCTACCTACCTCAAAGAGCTTAAACTAAATAATATTGACGAAACAGGTATATTAGGCGAGTGGGTGCATCATGGGTGATTCGTGTACCTTTAAACATTCACTTCACACAATTTTTGGGATATCTTGTAGGATAGAATTAAAACTATTGTGGTTATTAATCATTTTAAATAGAAAAACGGCTTATTTTTAAGTTATACTCCTGACGTTTCAAAACAATTCAGATGGTAGATCTGCGAATACTGATTCACAGATTTACAGTTCATCACGTTCGCGAGCAATGCTCACTATGAAGAGCATCTGGTAAAAACTTCACAGCAATACAACTTAAACGTGGTAATTAGCCGTATTTATATTTAAATTTATCGTGTATAAGTCGTTAGGAACCTGCTCATCTTTTCCTCAGCTGATATGCTTTGATGGATCAAACATAAAATTTTGACGAGCGATACGTGTTTTATGACAGTGCAAAGTAACTAATGTTTACACCACAAACATTCTGTAAATTGTGAAAGCTGACGCACATTGCCGCTACCAGTGGGGACAATAAACGATTAAATTAGTTGTTTACAATCCACTAAACAATTTTGGATATTTCAGTTTACCAAGAAGCGATGATCGCTATATAACTGCTGTTTTAGTAAGGACGCAGCAAACTTGAACGCTCCGAATAACGTTCGTCTTAATGTCGGTTGAAGATTCTTTAGAAACAGGGTTGAAGCCCTTAAGCAATAAAGTGCACAGTTTATAAGGTACTACATCGCCATTGGAGAAATGCATTGTTCGATTAAATCGATTTTTTTATTACTATTCGCGGAGTTACGCCGATTGCCTGTCAAGATAATTAAGCGATACATTTCCATGTTTAGTATGTCAGTATTTTTTTATTAAATTTAATTTGCTGCAATTTACCTACCATATAAATAATAAAATATTGACTACTTAAATTTTACTACCGTAATGAGAAGTAACCGTGATTTTCAAAATAGAAAAATGAATCATCCTCCCATTTGTATATATCTTAAACCTTCAGTTTTTCACGTAGATTAGGTATTGGGTGTATGTACAGTACAGTTGTTCCATCTCACGAAGACGAGTAAGCAGTATTTGTAGTTGTGATGTGTATAGACACGCGCACACTGATACTGAGAGCTTCCGAGCTTCGTAAAAAAAATGTTCCACGTGTATCTACACACACACAATTATTAAGACCAACCCGCCTTCATGGAATAGAACAACTACAACGCCATTGCATGGATCGAAAATAAAAGCGAGCATCAATACAAATAGAACGCAGACCGAAATAGGTGTTCCAAACAGTTTTATATAATCTCACTCGAGTACTAACCCGAAGCATTGACCATGAAACGTGGTTTACCAGAGCTCGGTCGATGATAACTACGTTCCTTATTGCGATTGTACCTTACCTTACCTTACCTTACCTAATGTATGCGAATTTTGAAAAAATAGAATCAAGGCTTTAATGCCCACCTTCGGCAGATCTTACATTTCCAAGCCCTCAAATCCTTGAAGATATATGGAAGTGTTAGAAACACGTTAAACATTATATTACACACATGCGTACATTTTGCAGTAAAGTAAAAGCCCAAAGCCGTTTAAAGCATACTAATTTAGCACGATGCTTTCCTTCACCGTTTTGAGTATATTGATGCACGGCCAAGATTCGAACCCATCATCTTCGGATTGAAAGTCGAGATCCTTCCCACTTACCAACACGATTTTCAGTAATTCTAGTAATACAAAGAACCTAATTTTGCAGCCTAAGGTGTCACGTATGGAAGGCTCCATACGTGGTAGCTAAGGCAGCAAAATGTCGGCATGTGCCAAATGTAGTGTTTGGACGTGCCTCTGACTACACGAACATCTTCAAGGATCTGTGCGTCCGGAGATCTGATTATTTACTATTAATTGGGGATAACAGTCGTGATAATATTTTTTATTTCAGATTGCTATTATTTTCTAAACCTTGAAAAAATATTTGAAACTAATAGTAAGTACCTAAAATGTAGGTACAGTTTTTACGGATATTATATTGCTTACGTTACGACCATACTTTTACTGCGAGCTTATCGTGAGTATAATTGAACAAATGTCTGGGCATCATTCCGTCGTCGTTTCGTCCAAATTACAATTCGCTTTTTTGCGCGCCCACGATTTTATGATCCGGCTGAACCGTTGCGGATAAAAAAAGAACGGTCATGATGGGATTTTACGGTAAACAAAATGTTTTCTTAGGATCTGTTTCAGTTAATTTTAACGAGAATTTTTATTATGCAAGGGATTCCATAATTTAAAATGAACGTGTTTTCAAAATTATTTTAGGGCGTCCACCAGACCAGACGGTTGAAGTAACTCGTGATCCAAGAGATGACTCCTATTTGACACAATACACAACATCCCAAGCCAAATCCTTTTACAACATGTTTTTTCTGTATGTTGTGCCACCTCAGACCCACAAAAAGTGGGATATGGGCAAGAAGAAGATGATGATGATAATGATGAGTCAATTTCAATGCATATTGCATACACAAAATAGAAGAAAGTAGGTACTTAGCTTATTTATTACTGTGATGATCGCATATTTCTTGCCAGAAGCTACGAATATCAGAATATAAAATATTTTTTATTACCAATAATATCATTATAAATTTAAAAAATATGTGTTTTTGTGTATCGTGTCTTAACACTTTGAATTTTAATTTCATTGTGTTTGTAGATCATGGTCAAATTATTGGAACGCCCGCGCAGTCTAGAAACTGAAGCAGAAAAGTTTTTGTAAAAATATTAAATCAAATAAATCAATATTGGTGGACATTTCACACAGCGCCATCTAGCCCCAAACTAAGCAAAGCTTGTACTATGGGAACCAGATAACTGATAAAATACTTATATACGTTTTTTGATGTAAATACATACTTATTATACATATTAACACCCAGACACAGAACAAACATATATATTTATCACACAAAAAGTTTATCTTTTTTTTTCTATCGTCCTTATTTGGACCTTTCTGCCAGCGTCACGTCATTTTAAATTTCAATCAAACGGTGGAATAGGAACAGCTGACCAGTATAGCTAAAAAATGTGTATCCTGAGTGGAGATCGAACCCACAACCTACAGTGCAGGAGGCAGAGCTACTACCAACTGAGCTGTGAGGCCAGTCAAATTACCTATCGAAGTCCGTAGCTCATGTAGCGTTGAAGTCCTAAGTCGTTAACTGGTTACAATTTACAATTAACTAGCGATCCGCGCTTACTTCGAACGGGCTTATTACCTATATCAACCTGTTGACCGCACTCTAATCTGAAATTAATAGTCGTGGTGGTAGTTACAAATACACAGCAGACGTATTATATAATGAGAGATTTCCCAAAATACATTGACGTATAAGAAGTACAATAGATCTGAGTCAAGGACAGATCTTTGAAACAGACTCGCATGTCACGATCTGTTGGATATATGACCTTGTGCTTTTGACACTTCGAGATTTTTATTATAGTAATGCTAGTCTAACGAACAAAAATGCCAAGAATGAAAACTCTTCTTTATAAACCTCATTTAACTAAGTAGATAATAAATCAAGTTGAATCGGCCACCGAAACCGAGAGAATTTTCCAGTGGCTAACCTATTTGACTTCCTATAATTTATGACTGTAACAAGAAAGTTTCAGAGGTAGGTAAGTACAATATTTTAAATTATAATTTATTTGCTCAAACATTTAGAAAAACATTAAACACCCTTAAGTAACTTTGGAATTTTAATAGACTCAAATGGGCAAGCTCTCATTAATAACATCCATTTCAAAGTTTTGGATAAAAGTTTTTTGTTTATAAGGGTTCTTCAAAGTAATTCCATGAAAGTATTAAAAAAAACTTAAGTAAGTACTTTTTTATAAAAGTATTCGAAAGCCTTAAAAGTGGTTCACATACGAGTTTAGACATACATACATAAAGTTCAGTTGATAGTAACTCTGCCTTCCGCGCTTTAAGCGACTCCCACCCAGGATAAACATTTGTATTTAATTATATATAAATTAACTTAGATATGTTCTGTGTCTAGTTGTTATATTGTATCTATATACCAGTATGTAAGTATTATATGTTAACTTTGATGAATGAAGGCTAGAAGGCTCAGAAATACAAAATAAAACTCCTGGCAAAGTGTGTAACAATAATATTCTCACGTACCATCGCATCTTAGCAACTTCAAAGTTCCTCCTAGTTATCACCAACACCCACCTAACATTCCATAGATACTAGAACTTGCACTTGTATACGTGTACGGGACCCTAAATGGATGTATTATACAAGGGGAAAAGGAAAAGGACATTTAAGAAAATATGCTGTAAGTGCTGACGACGCGGTTTTTAAGAGCGTCCTTGCAGCGCTCAAGGATCGCACGAAATGAACCCTATGAAGTTATGAAATCGGATCATCGAGTTAATGTTGGCAATTCCTAATGTGCTTACACAAGACGAATGCTGTACACCGTTAAGACTGATGTCAAGCTTTGTCTTTCGCTAGAAACAGAGACAAGAAAAAAATATTGTAGACATTATTACATCACAACTCAAGAAAGCAAACATAATAGTCTTTCATTATTAACTATAGCGGTTTGTCTATGGGTCGTAAACGTTGATTTAATCGAGTCAATGAAAATTTTTAAGTTATTATAATTTTGACGTCACATAAGTTTGTATCGTTTTCAGTGTACTGTAAATCATTGACAAAGATATAGAGATTTATCTATTTTGTGTTAAATTTAAAAAAACAACCCAAAAAAAATAAAAACTTGCAAAATTTACCATGAATTGAATGAACATTTAATATTATACAAAGCAAAAATCATACATTAACTTTTTATTTGCTAGTAGCATCTGTATTTTCAATATAATTTGTCAATAGTAAAATACCCTGTTTGTAGGAAGGTTGAAAACTACGAGTAGTACCAATAATGCAAAATCACTGAGACAATCATCTCAAGAAACGATTTTCTTTATACGTAGGAAGGTACCTACGTGACATGCAGTAGACAGTGAGTAGACATTAGACAGTAGGTAGTCTATTTGAACTGCTACTGAATTACATTTTAATAAACAAAATGACTCGTAGCAAAATAACACTAAATGAAAACCATAATTCACAAAGTTGTATAAAAAGCATCTTATTTTTCAGGTCTAATTCAGTCTTCTCATTATTATAATCAAGCTTGAAGATTTTATCTTTTCAAGGGATCTCAAGAGAATGTACATTTGTTACGGGCGCTTTACTTCTGACCGGACGACTTAGATATATTCACACTCATCCGTACTGTTAACGGGACGTAACGTAAATTCCGTCATGCTGGATTATCTTTGTTTCTCGGAATAAAACGTTACGATAAAGGATAGTGCAGATGAGTAACTATCGCAAGCCGGGATTAACCGCAAGCGGTATACGGCTAAAAGAAAAATTAAATAGAAATAGGATCACGACTGTAATCCCCAAGTACGGTAGACATACTCTCAGATCTTCAGATGCTATACTGGAAGATGTCTAAATGGTGACGTGACAGGTTGAAAGCTCATCGTCGCTTATAATTTGTTATTAATTACTTAATACATTTTCAGGTAATATCTAACGCTTGAATAATATGCAATAAAATAAATAGGTACCTAATAAAAAACCCTTAATAAAAATAACAAAAATGTATCAAATGTAATTTACCTTTACTTAATAAATAAATAAGTCAAATTATTTTGCACTCAATTACGATTCGTCATAGGTACCTAATGTAATAATCTGCATAAAGAATTAACTCAATACATCCCTGACTTTGTTAGTACAATATCATTCTTATAAACCATTTTGTTTACTTCTTCTGCGGTGAACTGAAAATATTTATGCGTATATATAACTTATAATGACGTACCAGCTTCTTCCTTTTTATTATGACGGTCATAATTTTACGGTGTACGCGGTGTCCAATCTTCTCTTACTATCAAATAAATAGTTAACGTTATTTTAGTCTCCGCTATATACAACCGCTATAATGTCGAACGCCACTTCTCAGAAATTCAGGTTCAGGAACCAAGTTATATTTCGTAACTTTCCCGAATTTCCGACAAACTAGACTAAGTACTGCGTCTATATTCATATGTGATGGAAGTTTTTAGGTAGTTGTCCCAGACTGATGACTGACTGACCAAATATTAAATTGTTTTGATAAGTAAAGGGTTATGTATGAGGATTACAAAAGACTTCTCATGTTTTAGAAGGCCGTGTATTCGCGGCTTGGTTGTTTGACCACTCAACCTTAATCCGCATTGACCGCACCCGCACGGGAACCATGTCTATTATGGTTTGCAAAACAAGCGACATTATACGGCAATAAATTTAAACTTAGTTTAGGCCTTCGTATCGCCTGTTTTGCGATCATTATTAGGTCATCAGTCGCGGTTCCCGTGCGACGTGCATATACGGCCAAGAGAAAGTCTTATCTCAAAATAATAGATAGATTATAATAGACATCGTATCCCCAATTCAATTATTATACCATTATTGAAACAGTTCAGCTGTTACCATGGTAAACTTATAAACAAACTAGCGACCCGCCCCGGCTTCGCACGGGTAGCATGTTATTATACATAAAAACCTTCCTCCTGAATCACTCAATCTATTAAAAAAAACCGCATCAAAATCCGTTGTGTAGTTTTAAAGATATAAGCAAACATACATATACAGACGCGGGAAGCGGAAAGCGACTTTGCTTTACACTATGTAGTGACTATGCAATTTAAGTATTCACAAAGTTGCTTGTTTATCTACAGTAACCAATAACAGTAGCCAATTTATTTTTACGACATAATTGAACGGGTCAGTAATAGTTGCCGAGTTTACGACCCTAATAATACGTATGCACAATATTAAAATTAGCTTATTATAAGTCGTATGTAATTTTAAGGTTAACTTTAATCTAGATTAACTTTCTTGTAAACTAAACAAATATCTACACTTGTTATTATACTAAATTATAGTGTGTTGTTAGTTGTTTGATCTATTGATATGTTGAGCTTAAAGTTAGATTAAAACTAAGGCTTTAAGTTAAAGTCTAGCCCTAAAGTCGCGTACAGACCTATATATTATGTGATATAGATGCAACTTTTCCTTCAACCTACAAATTTTGTGTGTTTCCGAACGCAGTATAAGAAAAATTATGTATCTATGGAGAAAGAGTTGCATTGCACACATAACTTATCCTCCTGAAGTTTATACCTATAATAACCTTTGTTTAGGATCCTTTTTAGATTCTTAATAAAATGAATTTGAATTTATCCAAAGAAAAACAACCTACATACCTAATCGTAGCAAAATACCGACTAAAACGACACAGATTTTTATCAAAAGGTTTGATAAAAATCTGTGTAACCAAATACGTTATTTAGGAATTAGATTACACCGTTATATTTATTTAGATTATATCGTTCGCAAATCGTAGGTAAAGGTTAATAACATGTTAGTAAGTTCAAAGAAGATTAATTAAGTTATGATACATGACATGTTTAAGTCCTTTTACGGTAAAGTAATCTCCTCTATCAAACGGGCGAAGTTCATAAAACCAAATTACCTGACACTTGAATATTCTGAATTGTTTTATATACAAGGTGTCTCAAAAGAAAGTTCACATTTAAATCTTTTTTTAAAAGAAAAGTCTTAGCTTTATTGAAAAAATGTTTATTATATTGAAGTACACTGTTTGGGAATTTATTTTTTAAAAATAACATCGTCCAAATGTAAACCGTTGCGCTCTCGGCATTCATTTAGTCGGGCACTAAAATATAAAATAAAAATGCCTATGACAGCTCGGTAGGTAGTCTCCGTGATGGCTGCCATTTCATGACGGATATTTTCTTTTAATTGTGCCAGGGAAGTCGGTTTATTAGCGTAAACTTTTGATTTGACATAACCCCACAGGAAAAAATCCATAGGTGTTAAATCGGGACTCCGTGGAGGCCAATATATGTCACCTCGCCTGGAGATTAATTTGTTCGGAAAAATTTCTCGAACTCGAGGCAGAGATCTGTTTGACGTGTGTGAACGACGTGTGCTCCATCCTGCTGGAACCATGTTCTTTGGTTGTAACCAGGAAAGTTTTGCAGTTGGGGCACGAAAAACTCGTCTAACATCTCCCACATAACGCTCTGAATTCAATGTGAGCGTGCGTCCCCTTCCATCTTCAAAAAAGTAAGGGCCGATAATTCCTCGCGCCGACATCGCTGCCCATACGGTGACTTTGGGTGAATGTAGCGGTTTCTGATGTTTTTGTTTTGGATTGGTTGCACTCCAGTAACGACAATTTTGCTTGTTTACATGCCCATTCAGGTGGAAATGGGCTTCATCGGAAAACAAGATGTTGGTGAACGTTGGAAAGCGCTCAATCATCTGATTTACAAAGTCAAGCCTCTGACCAGCATCTTGAGGCTTCAGTTCTTGCACCAACTGAATTTTGTACGGGTGCAGCTTTAAATCTTTGTGTAAAATGCGGCATAATGAAGATCTGTGCACATTTAAAGCAACAGCACGCTTCCGAATCGAGAGGTTTGGATCATCTCGAATAAACTGAGTAACACTGTCCACGTTTTCGGCTGTTCTTGATGTTCTTGGCCGCCCAGATTTTGATTTTTCCAGAGTTGACCCAGTCTCTTCAAACTTCTCAACCCATTTTGCAATGAGTCGAGTGCTAGGCGCATCATTTAAGTGACGAATATGTCGAATACTGCAGATTTTTCTACGCGTTACAGTCGCCGAATTACCGTTTTTGTAAAACTCACGTACGCACAACGCACGGTCCGCACCAGAGAAACGCTCCATAGCGACTAAATTCCCAAGAGCCAGACTACCGACTGACATACCCCCCGCGCCCCTCAGAATAGTTGCTTTCGCGTAATAAGATAAGCAAAATATGTGAACTTACTTTTGAGACACCTTGTACTATCACAAAGAATCTACACGAATAGAGCTACTAAGCGTTTTTACACTATCCGGCTCGGACCTGTCCAGCAATAATGTATAGGCGATAACCCCGATGTAACGAATACATGCTTGCTTTCCCGGCTGCCGGCCCGGTGACGGAACCGGTACCGTACCGGCTAGTGGAAAAAAGCTAATTCTTGATAAATTTGTAATCGGTTCCCTACAGTGGCGTCCGCTAGCTGTAGTCTCTCACATTTAGATGACCGCGCTGTCGGATTGGTATCGTAATCAACGACTGTCAATTGCCGAAGGCAGAGGGCGGACAGAACCGTTCGCAAAACTGGCTTAAATATAAATTGAAAAGCCGGGTTAAGGGCGCTTCAAAGCTTTTTCATAACAGTGCTCAACGCTCAAACAAGAGTCTAAAATAGGAAAAAAAGTCATGGTTCAAAGAGTATAAAAGAGATCATGGGAGATTAACAGTCAGACCAGATGAATTGGAACTCTTGCGTTAATGAGTCATTCGTTGACTTACTGACTGATCTACAACACTAAACACTGGTCCCAGAAACTTGAAATTTTGAGGGTGTATTCCTTTTGAGTACCTACCTATGAAGGGAACAATAAGAAAGGAATTCTCGAAGAGGAAGAAAGTTTCCACTAGTGTTGGATATTTTTATTCGAAGAAAAACTCTACTAAGTACCTTCACCTACACTAATTAATCTTTGAACTGGGCTTGTGACGTATCTTCTCTAAACGATCATAGCGCTATTTACAAATTGGGTAGGTGTTTCGGTCCATGTCACTGTGACAGTTTGTCTGCATGACGGACGTGCGTTTCTTTGTTCATCTTTGTCGAGAGTCGATTGCTAGATGTTGGTTTTATGCGATTTATTATTTGTAGCTTTGCAAGTAAATAAAGACGATATATTGGAAAAACGAGGCGGTTTTATGTTAAAATATGTTATGGTACTAAGAAACCGAAGAGTAGGTATGTCCTACCATATTAGAATTCCTCGTCAAATTTCAATTACGTACCGGAATTTGATGCAAGCAATATCAGAATAATAAATCGATAATAGAGTTTTATAGATCGCTATCTTAGCAAATAACAGATGATAAATTTTAGTAAAAAGAAAAACGAATGAACATTACTATGTATTATTAAAAAGAAAAAGAAAGGGACTAGACCTTTTGTTTCTTAAGACGCTGCCAGTCGACGATTATTTTTGTTCGAAACGAAAAAAGAAATACTTGTGAACAAGCCACATCTCCTATTTTATGTATGGTATATGTGAATAAAGATGTACCCATCTTTAATCACTTCGATAAATAACCCTACTGACCGCTGCAATGATGACAAACACACGTCCGCGCGTGGTCCGCCTTAGCTTTTCGAATAAATTAATGATATAAATTATGTAAATATGATAGATTTTTGTAATTACTTATCAAAAATCTATCCTAATAGAAATCTAGATCTAAATATTACCTATCTTTAACAATAAATCACAAGTTGATTTTAATAGTAGGTATATAAAATATTTCGATCATAAATTCTAAAAAGTATCATTTTGAAATAATATATTTATCGTGAAAAGTTTCTGCTATTATGTTTTCAGCTTAATAGAAATCTAGGTAGGAACCTGAAGTAATATACTTATAAAAATAGGAGATGTGGCTTGTTCAGAAGTATTTCTTTTTTCGTTTCGAAAAAGAGCAATCAGCGACTGACAGCCTCTTAATTATATTGAATTCAATTCTAATAAAAGTACGACTACATATAAATAAGGTAACTCCTCGCGTCAATGATGAACGAATGAATGAATGAAAATACTTTATTGTACACCAATAACAAAGAAATATAATAATAATAACAGAAACTTAAACTAGAGCAAACACTGTACCATGGGTAGTCTTATCGGTAAAAGATGATGGTAATCATCATCTTTTACCAAAAATAACAATAAAAAATTGGGCGTCGGGGCGTCGCACTCCAATGTGCTTTCTGAGGAAGTAGGTGACTGAGCTTTAATTATAATTATATTATGTAGGTAGGTATGCCTCCGAAATTGAGGAACCCATTACTTGAAATTACCCCAGAACTTCATGACCCAGACAAGAAAGACAACAGACCGTTACAAAGAACAAGCAACTGACAATCAAAATGTTCTCTGATGCCAAAAACACGTGATTTCGACGTGAAATGTTTATTTGTTTGGGAGTTCGAGCATCGATTTAGCTGGCAATGACATATTCCAAACAGAACGTTTCATCACGGCGCGGCGGAAAGGGCAAAATCTTCGAATACATAAATACAAATCTGAGAACGAAAATGTAATCAAAAACATTTCGTTGGCACTTATTGAATTTCACCAGATGCTACGAGTAATACCAATGGTCTTATTGTGTAACCAACTAAACTGGTAATCGTAATCGAATTACATCCGTCTAAAAAGTTACAATGGGAGTTTTACAGTCCTCCAGGTTCCGTATCAGAGCAATACAAATCAATTTTGTTGAACGGGCCAAGGACAGGGCTAATTGAGGGGTATTTATTGATAGATTACCATAAAATTAAATAGGATTACATCTTTCAATTTAGCAATTTGAAGATCAAAAGGGCTTGTCATAAACAAACTTAAGTAAGTATAGTGATTTTTTTAAATTATACGGTGTAAAAATAACACGTTTTAGAGCCATGCTATGCTACGGATTTATCAAGGAATTGGTTAACTAATTTCGTTATAAAAATTTAAAACAAACTTCGAGTTTTTTTTTTGTTGACCATGAAAGCCCGATTCAATCAGAGAGTATTCATTTTTGCATCATATGAGTGGCACATGAATGTACAGTACACTCAGGGCATCGATTTTTTATCCGACTTGTAACATGGTCAAGAGTCATGTGGATGGGATAATCAGAATAGTGCAATAGTTGACTGCAGTCTGCCCCTTTACCTGGTTATGGTCATGAACAAGGGGATGGTAGTAACACTAATAGTTATGAGGTACACATACGCTTAATTTGACGTAACGATAATATGACGAATGATGTAAGGTAATCCTACGTGTGAAGGTGTGACCAGACATAGCGTGGCATTTGAGCGCGGCATTCGCAGGACACAAGTTTGCCGTGTGACTTGTTTAAACATAAAGGTAAATGTGCGCGCGGCCACGTTCAATCATAGCGCGGCTAGTCGCGCGCGGCCCCCGCGCTTGAATGCCTGCAATGTCTGGTAACACCTTATGAAAAACCTGGGCCGTTTCTACCTTAAGCCTCCTAACCTACCTTCAGTCGGCCTCAGAGCCCCCGAAGGCTCCAGAGTACCGTGCCGAGGTTTGGAGGGCGACCCGGGTATCAGAGGGTCTACGCCCCTGGGACCTCAGTGCCCAGGACTCCGTACCCCTTGCACCACCGGGTAGAGACGGCCTTTTGAAGAATTTACTGTAATAACTTTACTACGCATTTTTATTATGAATGTAGCCGCTTCCTAGGCAACCGTCGAACTACTTAGGTGGTGTAGGTACAGTGGCCTGAGCACGAACCACTATCTGTCACTTTTTATATAGTAAAAGTGTCCGTTTTGACATTTAGACGATACGTTGTCGATACGATAGTGGTTCATACTAACCCCTTAGATGAACAAAGCCATTCTCAAAGTAATTGGCAGGCATTAAGTTACCTACGACAGCGTGATACGCGTTTGAATAAAACAGAAAGTGTATGTATAAATAAACGACGACAATGCTTCCAACTCTACGATTTCCCCATTGACACCACACTAGTTTAATTATTTCGTTTCCGCATACCGATAAGGTTTGTCTTTAGATTGTAATTACAGGCTACAGTATATCTTTGTGTAAGACTTTAAGTCGAGTACAAAAGTCAAGGACTTGCCCTTCGGAGTAAGGACGTGTCCTGATCCAATTGAAAACCAATCGAAACGGTCAGTGTATTTATTTTATATATTACACTTTTTGTACGTACTGGATGTATAGTGCGTACCTATACTTTGTTTTGATATTTTGTTCTGAAATAAGAGATCCCGCACGTTAATACTAAGAAAAACAGTAACTCGTTATATTTTCGTTATTTTTTTTAGTAACTCGTTAAGGACGAGACCGCAAACAGAATTACCCTAATTTTATAAGACTGTCTGATTGCCTGTTAGTATAATAACTGATGTTGGTACCTACGAGTTTATCAGATCTTGATAGAAACTGTAATTGCTTAGGGTCTGAGGGAGTGTAATATTTTTCATATTATCTAGAACTCAAATTATAAGAGAAAACATATTTTGCTCCACGATAACGATTTCGCGGTTATTGCTAGTAATTTCATAAGGCGGGATTTTTTCACGGTGGATAATATTTGCTTGATTTGCTTGAATAGATATCTTTACAGGCGTGAGACACGTGTTTCGCCGTGGTGATGTGGCTGACCTTTTACGTTGTCTCGGCTAACTGCTAAACATCACTTAGGTAATTAATGAATAATAAAAAAAACAACAAAAGAAACTTAAACTGGAACAAACTACAATAGGTGGTGTAGTTTGGTCGATAGAAGAGTCGGACAACTTTTTTACCCGACTGCCTAGAAAATTGGTAATGTGTACTTTCTGCTCATTATTTAGCCTATAATGGGAAGCTTATGATCAATAAACTATGAAATGTATGGATTGTTGAAACTTACTTCGAATGCATTTATTATTGCAATTCAATTGTATCCGTGACAGCATTCGTATTACAAGCATTCAATTATGACATTTTAATTGGTATTCACCGACGCTTTCGTGTACAACATGGTTCAGAACGCACTCACTAAAGCGGTATTCTTTTATCTTATTTATAAAGCATCATTTTTTGAACTACAACGCCTACAACCGTCATAATACGTATTCTTATTTCCCTTGCCAATTTCAACGTTGGAAGTGTGCGATTTCCCGAAAATATAACAAAAACAACGAGTAACAGCAGGCGTATCATTATGATGTGTTGTTTTTAATGTTACTAGGCTATTATTACCTCACTGCTCAACTCGAGAGTAATGTTTCTCATGAATGAAAATGTTTTATTAAACACCGAAAAAAAACAATGCCACTAAAACAAAACTGTAGTCTTTCATAATTATATGATACACTAGCTTCCGCCCGCGTTTTCGCTCGCGTGATAGTGTTATAGTAACGATAATTTTCAAAATGTCCGCTTTGTAACACTACTATTTTGTAAGTCATATATATATTTTGAGAAATAACATGATAATTATTATTATTAAATAATTCAAATTTTTAGACGAAAGAAAGTTTTCTTATAGAACGGAATGTTTTTACATCTTTTCATCCGTAATCCCATTCAAATTTGACTGATTTTACTTTTGACGCGCCTCGTTTTTAAATCGGGATGAAATAATCTCAGCTCCAAACAACGGTGACAAATTGCAGCTTCGTTTGACGTAATACATAGCTTAATTTATGACGCCTATTATTAAAGTAGGCTATTCCTCTTTTGCTTGACTTGGCTCTAATTCAACGCTGTGACACTTTTAGAAAGAAAGAAATAGGATCACGACTGTAATCCCCAAGTACGTTAGACATCCTCTCAGATCTCCAGACGCTAAGATCCTTTGAAGATTTCTAGAGGGGTAGTCAGAGGCACGTCCAAACATTATTTGAGGTTCTCAGTTAGACGCGTATATTTGTTTACCTGTTGATCCGATTTTATTTTTGTATATATTTTTTTTGTTTTTTTTTTGTATTGTATAGAGAATAGTCACAAATAACTTGAAAGAAAAACGTCAAAATCGCCTATTCTGTAATGACAATGAATGTAATGACAACTAAAACGTAAAAAAGTAGCCTTTCAAATTAGTCTCGTCAAGAATACTACGCAAGTGATTAAACTATTGATAGATTCTATTTCATAGAAATTGAAAAGAAAATGTTTATCACTACATAGTATAAAGCAAAGTCGCTTTCCGCTTCCCGCGTCTGTATGTCTGTATGTATGTTTGCTTATATCTTTAAAACTACACAACGGATTTTGATGCGGTTTTTTTAATAGATAGAGTGATTCAGGAGGAAGGTTTATATGTATAATAACATGCTACCCGTTATTATACATATAAACCTTCCTCCTGAATCACTCTATCTATTAAAAAAACCGCATCAAAATCCGTTGTGTAGTTTTAAAGATATAAGCAAACATACATACAGACGCGGGAAGCGGAAAGCGACATGCTACCCGTGCGAAGCCGGGGCGGGTCGCTAGTGGACCAATATAATCATGCAATATAATAGGTAGGCTCCTACCTACTCGTATATCATGATTACGTATACCTACACGTGGTACCAGTAAAATGATGTGGGAGTGGGATATATGATAGCATAGATTGTCACCTGTTACGGTGAATGGTGTCAAAGATTCTTGTACCTGGAAACAATACAGTACCTAAAAGATGAAAAAAGTGAAATATGATCAAGACTGGTCCCAAATTACGGCAGACATCTTCAACAGGAAACATACAGTAGGTGAAAGATTAAAAAAAAAACCTGACAACTTCAATTCTCAATTAAGTAATATAGACCTCTCAAATATCTGAGAGATACATATATAGATATCTAGGCGTTCTGTTCTTTGAGGATGTCTAAAGAGGATACAGAGGTACGTCCAAACATTAATATTGGCACATGCCTACTTTTTGCAATTTGGATTCTATACGTGACATGGCAGCATAAAATACTAACTGATTTCCTTATGATGTTTAAGAATAGATTGATTGAAGATTCGTGTAATTTATCTTCTAATATATAAAATTTCCATGTCACAATGTTAGTTACCGTACTCCTCCGAAACGGCTTGACCGATTCTCATGAAATTTTGTGAGCATATTGAGTTGATAAGGGTGGCGTAAAGATCGGGAAAAACGGAAAGTGCTTTTTTCTGTGGGATTATTGACATTTGACAGGACAACGTCTGTCGGGACAGCTAGTTTATAAATAAAAAGAGAAAAGCCATATTTTGTCGAAGGTGATGCGAGTATAGCATAGCAATAGCTAAACAGTACCTACATCCGTGCCGAAATTGCTTTTGAATTTCCAATTAAAGCTTTATTTCACTTGAGATGAATTTCCACATTAGAAGCAGCTAATTACTCATTAAATAAATCATACGCCATGAGCAGTCAATACTGACTTCAGCAGGTGTTGGCTTAATGATCTATATCGCTTTCTTCGAAATGTACCTACTGGTAACTAAGTTATTATCGATGTTGCTCGTCGCAACCAGTGTACCTACTCGAAGCTATGAGAAAATATGACATACGAGAATTACTTTTATAGGTTCTTCATTGTGTCAGAACCAACATAAGCCTTTGACGTTGTCATGTAAAAGTGAAGGATGAATGCGAAATGACTTTACCCTGAATTGGTAGAGTAAGAACGAGATTATTTCGAACTTCTTGTCAACTAGAGTCATTAAGGCGCGGTAAGGTCTGAAAACCGCGGCCGAAACGACACTGACAGTTGACAACGGCAAGCTCTAGATGGCGTATGCTTATCGTAAATATTATCGACAGTTTTTATGAGATCGCGTTTCTGGTACCTACGTAGGCTGGTAATAGGCTTTACTATCTGGTGGGGGTAGTTAGAGGCACGGCCAAACATTATATTTGGCACATGCCCACATTTTGCAGTAGTTACGCATTCCATACGTGACTACTCAACTCGCTAGGTCACTGACCTCTATTATACAATAGAGGTCAGTGCGCTAGGTACATGCCGATTTGACAATGAACTATAAAAACTTGGAATGTGTTATGTCAATGTCAGTTAATCAGGTGCGCGCTGCGGCAAATCAGGATGTTTTTTTATGGGTTTTCAAAGACAAAAACTTTGTGTACATGCAATCAATGAAATAACCAAATAAATACAGCAAATAAATGTTGTCTGGGCATCTCGTCCAACTCTATTTTCTATTTGCCGAGTCGGAACGGTAAATATGGTAACACTGACTACAGACTCCATAAAAAAAAAGTAGAACAAATGTTTATGTAAACAGAGCCGGCATTTTATATGTACCTATGTCAAAGTCAGTGCAAAACGCAAATCCTTGGCGCGGCGGAGTCAACCAATGCCATACATACAACACCGGTCAGCATAAATAAATGACGCGAATATTGAGTCCGTTTCACAAGCCAAGCGAGCAGAAGAAGAGTTACGCGCTGGGTGTCCCGCCAGCCTCAACTGTCTGCCGGTCGAGGGCAGCCCGTGGCTCGCAGAAGGTCGACGAAGGATTCACTGTCGCGGAGAAGAAACTCGTAATCAGCGTGGTACTGCTCCACTGTCTTCTGGGTTCACTTTGCAGGCAGTGGAATTTACTTTATTGCGATATACTTGTCGCGCCTGGACCCAAACACTACCGGGAGAAGCATCATCAAATAGCAACATAATCATACAAACTTCAAGTCATATTATGTGCTCCGGGTCTATAGAAAGTTTATGGATGTATTCATCGGGCTTTTGAACAAAAATAGTCTACATAGGGAAGCACCAAGAAGAAAGAGCTCTGACTTTTTGTGTTTTTATAATATGTATGATATTGTTATATTATTGTGCTTCTATTATACTCTGAAACATAACTTAGATTGGATAACAAAAACCCTACAACCTACATTGTCTCAATCCGGTATACCTACCTACTTAGCTGGCTGTAAAAAACCATGAGAAGCGATGATAACTTTATGTGATTAGAAAGGAAATGAAGTAATAAAGTGTTAATAATCAATATTCTGGTTTATTTTCATGTTTACAAACTAATTTCTATTATCCAGCTGTTCCACCAGGCTTGTTTTCATTGAATAGTTTCAGTTTTCCTTATAAGTAACACAGCTTTCTCCGGAGAATCTTTGGGAACATCCCAGAATGAAGTGAATATTGTAGTCACTCCTAAAAATTTTTAATTAATGGTCAGTATTCAATGCTATATTGGTTTTAAATTTATTTTAGATTGTTTCCTAAACAAAACCATATCTTCATGTTTTTACACCGGAACTCAAACAAAAATGAATTGTAAAACATGATAGGCGGTACCTATACTTATAACGACGAGAAGTTGAAGCCCTTTTTTAGGGTTCCGTACCCAAAGGGTAAAAACGGGACCCTATTACTAAGACTTCGCTGTCCGTCTGTCCGTCTGTCTGTCTGTCACAGGGCTGTATCTCATGAACCGTGATAGCTAGACAGTTGAAATTTTCACAGATTATGTATTTCGGTTGCCGCTATAACAACAAATACTAAAAACAGAATAAAATAAATATCTAAATGGGGCTCCCATACAACAAACGTGTTTATTTGCTGTTTTTTATAGATAATGGTACGGAACCCTTCGTGCGCGAGTCCGATTCGCACTTGGCCGGTTTTTGAATTTCTAAGATTAGCGCTTACGCTATGACGTCACATCGTCACGACCGCGACCGCGACGCGGGTCTCGGCGCTTAGTTTTGTGTCGATCGTAATATCTTCTGAATGGAATGTCCGATTTGAGTAATTCAAAAAGTTATAGGTATATTGGTATTGAAACAGTTTTCAATATGAAATGATTTATTTGGATAAGGATTTATACGAAGGTATGGTTATCATGTCTGATATTGGTCAGCTTTTTTATTAATCGGACATTCCATTCAGAAGATATTACGATCGAAACAAAACTGAGCGTCGCGATCGCGGTCGTGACGGGGTGTGACGTCATCGGCTAGAGACCGCCCGCCCGCGTTTTTAAAAACCTTCGGTCGGAAATACGCACTTTTATTTACGATCAAAGTGCGATGCACTGTATCTGGGATGCACTGTATCTCCAAATTTTCAGCACGGGATAGCTGCTCCATCTGGTGTACGCGACGGGTAAGATCGAAGAGAAACTTCTATTATAGACAATTTAGATTGAATGTCTTTGACTTGTGAAGTGAATTTCCTGTCTAGTTCCTCCCGGATAATGAAAATAAATAAAAAATAAAAAAAAAATATTTCACGAAAAATATAAATATTTTCCCGGAAAATATTTCACGGATAATGTCAGCAGAGAGGCAGTGGCATTGGCTTCGGGGCTTCGCGCGTTGCGTGACGTTATCGTATTCTTGGCCAATGTCCATGCGAAAAGATGCAGGTGCTGAAGGTGCGGCTGTAACTGTCGCAGGCGCAGTGCGGGCGCTCGCAGCCCGGGTAGGCTCTATAGTATATAGTAGTATATATATATATATAGTAAATCTATAGTTAATACAATTCTTTGTATATGGCTTGTTTTGATTAGTGATAGTTGTGATGCGTTATACCTCTAGATTTGATTGATCACAACTAAATATTTCCCGTTTTGTCTATTTACTTAAATATGAATAATTAATAAATAAATATCGCTGTTAAAAAACCCTTGCTATTCTATGTTGTTTAAAAATCGTCGTTATAATCAGTTTTTCAATATAAACCGTTTATTTGAAATTCAAAATGTTGTTATAGTGCCCACAACCATCGCTCTCACCCTACGTTAAAAACTAAAAAAAAAACCGACAAAAATGTATCGACCAATCGAAAAGTCAAGGGAAGTCAATTTTACGAAAATTGCATATATCCAGAAATCCCAATAACTGTCATAAGCTCTCTCCCGCTTGGAGAGCTGGCAACGTCGCCTGTAGCCGCGTGACGCAAAAGCACAGAGCGGCAACGCCGCTTTGAAACATGTAGTCCACCGCTCGTAATAACTATTTTCCAATCTGTGTCGCAGCCCAAGCTCTAGCGTTTGAATAATTTTTAATATGATGGTAAAAATCCACAACTTATTTTTCCCAGAATAAAAACTGTCCTTTTGTACAAGTTTTATTATCGACTAGCTCTGTTAATATAATGTTTGTTTGTTTTTTTGTAACTTTCAATAATTGCAAGTTATTTTTCGACCATTTCCGATTGAGCTGAGATTTTGCATCTTTTAGTTCTGGTCACAATACAATAATATGGTGACAGCGAGCTGTTCTGATGATGAAGTCAGACGTTTTTGTAGACGTTTACAATTACTGTAGTACAGGTCGCTGCTTAAATACTAAAGTGTCACAAATCAAAAAATGTGAAAATCGTTTTTAGTGCAAAAACGTGATCTAAAATGGTCATTTTATATAATAAAAATTTGATCCTTTTAATTATAGCACTATAAATAACTAAAACATACAAGTGTCTGTTTAGCATTTTTGCACTTTGCAGGCAAACTTCAGAGCTAAACTGCCATTTTATCAATTGCGACTTGATTTTTGACAGAAGCGCGCATAGCTTATATGCAAAAGGGCCACATTTCAAAAAACTACCGGTTTTTTAATTAAAATTTATATTCAAAAGTGCCATTTTTTAGAATGTGTCCGTATCGAGTATAAAATAAACGTATGTATAATACTATTTATTAAACAAAGGTGCCACATTTTAGAATGCGTCGGCTTTGAATATAAAATGTATATTAGTACAATATTGTTTTCTATACACATTTCAAATGCGTTTGTTTTGAATAATAATTTTAGTTCGTTAAAATATTGCTTTTTATACATAAGTACCACATTTCGAAATGCGTTTGCGTAGAATATTATTTTTACGTGAATTCTAATATAATTTATAAGACATAAATGCCATTTCTTGGTTATTATGTCAAAAAAATTAAACATGGCGACATTTTTGACTTGGAATCTCTTACTGTTGGAAATTACTGTACCTACTATTCAAGATAAAACAAATTTGAAATAATCAAAGAACTTATTAAGAAAATATTAACATAATTTAAAGCGATGTAATACGCTAAATTTATAAGCTTATTAATAGAGATAATAATCTATCTAATAATCGGTCGTTATGTTTAGCGTTTGTAGACTACGAAAAATAATTTAATTCAGTAGAAACCTGTGTAAAGCTATGGTTATTCCAGCGGTGCCGTATTGACTACCAATACATTGTAGTGTTGAAATGCTTGTACAACAACGCCACCGTGTCAGTCCGGGTGCAGGAGCAGTGTACGAAAGCGATTTCTTTGAAGAGAAGCGTTAGACGGAGATGTTATTATATCCGTATACGAACTAAAGTCACCGACATACCCAAGAGGAGTAGCTAGTTGACGCGGCTGTGAGCGGGGTAGGTACATGGCTTAAAGAACTGATGGTCGTTGGGTAGAATGAATGGAAAGATGACCTGATAAAGGTTGCTGGGAGGCATTGGGTGCACACTGCACGAAATAGATCATTAGAATTGATTTTACGAAGAAGGCTAATGTTTAGCAATGGAATGTTCTATGGCTGAAATTATAAAGATGACGAAGTGATTAATATGTTTGAGTTAATAACAACTGGGTTGTGATTTAGGTACTCATTGATTTTTAGAAAGACAGATTTAGCAGAAAATATATAGTTTTATTAATTATTAAACACTTATATACTTGTAGTTAAATAGATTTATGAAGCCTTTATAGTGACTTTATTATTATTTTTGTGTAGCTAGTAATAATGTTGAACTCAGTTTAGAGATCAACATTAAATTACCTCTTATTTTGCCCCAATAACTTTGTATAAAAATAGTTTTTGGTTTTTTAAATAAATAGCGAATTATTTTTAGTATTATCAAAAAAAAATATTAGCATGCTTTCGATATTGTATAATATTTGTTTTATTAATAGGTTTTTTACATCAGACGAAGAAGTGAAGGAAAAATCTAAAGAAAACTCTTATTTTTGTATAATATGTGGCCTTTTATCGATAACTTTAATTTACGTTTAAATATTTTTTTATATGCAAAAGGGACACATGTGGTATTTTACGCCAATAGGTTAAAGTTACAGCAAAACGAAAAATATAGATAGATACAGCTTAAAATTACGCTTCTAGTGATCCAAAAATTTCTCAGAAATTAAAAAAATATTTTTTTAAAACTTTGATTGGCTCTCCTGAAAAAACAGAAATTTTGAAATATGACCGTTTAGTATTTAAGCAGCGACTGTGTAGGTACATTATTTTGATATATCTCGCGGGGTTCAGCCAGCGTTTGCAATGTAAGCGCAAAAAATGTGTTTATTTACGACATCACATTAGAAACCTCTAAAATTATCAGTATTTCTCTACTATATTAAGCATGTATTATACATAAAAACCTTCCTCATGAATCACTCTATCAATAAAAAAAAACCGCATCAAAATCCTTTGCGTAGTTTTAAAGATTTAAGCATACATAGGGATATAGGGACAGAGAAAGCGACTTTGTTTTATAGGTACTATGTAGTGATGAACTATCCCTACGTAATAAAGCAGGTGGCATTAATACTCCTTGGTAGAATAGGAAGTAAAAACTCTTTGTCTGTCAAAGTAATTTTTTTAAAAAACTTGCGTGTTCGGCGGTTGGCGGGACTCTGCTCTGTGTCACAGAGTGGCGGGTAATAGGTAATATACCTATTAGAACACAATCAGCCACCAAAACGTAGTCTGTTATGTATGCGCCATGTTCTTTGAACATTATGTAACAAAAATGACAGGATCATTGAACCGATTCTTACTAAAATCTTGGGATTTATATAACCCGCTGAATATATTATTATTCATACGTACCTATTTTGTTCAACTGCGGGTTTTGCTATGGTTAGAAGTGTTAGTGATGATGCTGAACTATCATCCTTCGAGAAAGTTATACGCAAATCCGACTGGTCGTTCCAGATTTTTTCCAGAATTTATCCCTACAATTTATCCAAGAAAACGTTGTGAAGTGAAAGAGGATTGAGAAAGGGATGATTAGATGGTTTGGGCATGTGGAGAGAATGAATGAAGAAAGATATTGACAAAACAGGTATATAAGGCGAGTGTGAAAGGGAGCGTTGGAAGAGGAAGACCTCGGCGTATATCGTCCAGGAAACTGGACCATATTGGAAACGTTTTGAAAAAAAGCCGGGTCAAGAGTACTCTAAACCGACGAGCATGCATGAGGAATGTGATGAGAGTGAATGCTAAAGAAGTATGTCAGGATCGTAGCAAGTGAAAAGCCGTGATCTCTGCCTACCCCTTTGGGAAACAGGCGTGATTTTATGTATAAATGTATGTATGTATGATAAAGTATGTAGTTATGTAAGTACTTACTGTTTTCTTTGCCTAATATTTTTCACAAGATTATCAAAGATAACGTAGATAGGTAAAATTGATAAAATAGGAAGGTTTACTTACTGTTTTAAATCTCTTATATTTTTAGCATGTTTTCTTAGGGTACGTAACCATTATCTCTTTTTGTTTTTTTTTTTTTGAAATATTACCCATCTTTTTTCAATTCGTAAATAATCTTTACGACCGCTGCAATGACGTCAAACACACGTCTGTCTCTGACAGTAGTCACAGGGGTACTGACTACTGACTAAGCCATGGGCGATGCGTGCTCCGCCTTAGCTTTTCGAATAAATTAATGATATAAATTATGTATAATTACTTATCAAAAATCTATTCTAATAGAATTGTAGATCTACATATTACCTATCTTTAACAATAAATCACAAGTTGATTTTAATAGTAGGTATATAAAATATTTCGATCATAAATTCTAAAACGTATCATTTAGAAATAATATTTTTATCGTGAAAAGTTTCTGCTATTATGTTTTCAGCTTAATAGAAATGTAGGTAGGAACCTGAAGTAATATACTTATAAAAATAGGAGATGTGGCTTGTTCAGAAGTATTTTATTTTTCGTTTGGAAAAAGAGCAATCGTCGACTGGGAGCCCCTTAAGAAGTTTTGGTAATTAGAATAGGGTGTTTGAAAACAATCACGGTGTATAATTAACTTGATAATATTTATGTAATTGAGTTTCTTTTTTCAATAACTATTTTAGTTGGAGCAGCATCTGTCCGAACCGGAATCACAAATTTCCGGAATATGTCGGAAAGAAAAAACCGACTTGTTGAGTGTGCGGTAAAATAATAAATCAGCGAAAAAGGTTAATTTTAGATTTATATAACAAACGGAATTAATTTTTAAGCAAATTATGACAAAAAAACATTTTTCAAACTATCGTGATTAGTAGACATAACTATAGATTTTGACACGGGTCTTTATCACGTAATTACCTTTAATTTACTTACCCGAGACGTTTTGGCTATGTTACAAAAATGTAAATGAAAGGTAATTACGTGATAAAGACCCGTGTCAAAATCTATAGTTAAAAAAACATTACTCTGAAATATGCTCCAGAATCTTACTAATACTATTATGAAAGTTTGTAAGAATGTTTGTATGTTTGGATGTTTGTGGCTCAATCACGATCAAACGGATTAAGATAAAACTTTGTAATATACATATTCTGTGCCCTGTAATAGCATACCTATACCTTGGCTACTTTTTCAGTTACCACGCAAGCAAATCCTTGGTCGGAAGCTAGATATAAATAATTAATATTGCCCCCGTGAGGATAAGACAAATAGCTGGTCAAAAAAATTACGCACCTAATAACACAGTAAAGTGTACCTATTATCGTTGCCCTTTAGGATTTGCCGCAGTAATTCACACACTGAATAGCGTTATCCATTTATACAGGACTATATTTTTTTAGAGAGAATCGACTTGATTATTATTTTAGTTCATTTATTATACTATGATATCAAAGCGTTTACTTAGTCCTTGCTTCCTTCCAAGAACTTATTTTAGTCATAACGCACTTTACATAAAATGTATTAAAGTCAAAGACAGATATTACAGGTATTTACTTTAATAAAATCACAAGAATCACTTTGAAACGAATTAGGTGATACTACACCAGTAGCGCTCCAGTGTGTTGCAACAAACAAAGAAACATTCCATTTATATCTCCCGAAACATAGTCTTCCCTAGTTCGGGAGCCTATGGATTCATTAAATTATGTTCACTCTGTATATTATGTTATGTCAATAAAATAATATATATATAAAAAATCTATTTGAATAGTGTAATAAGGAATAGTATATTATGATAAATTTATCTCATACTGTATGTAATGTATACAGGGCGATTTATCTAGTGGATGTTGCGGTTTGGCGATTGTTATCAACCAACGGACATCCATTTAATGCACGTCATACAGGAACCTAATTATGCAGTTCATAATCATTTTATTTTATATTATTATGTACATAATAATATAGAATACATAATAATATAGAATACCTGATATTATTTAAAAAAAAAACAAATATTAATGGACATTTCACACAACCCCAAATTATACAAAGATTATATGGGAATCAGATGCTGCCATACTGTCCTGCATTATACCTACCTATATTTTAAAAAATAAACATGATTTAAAAATAAAAATTCAATACTTGCATAAAATAATGAAGCAAATAAAAGTTTCTTGTTGGAAAAAAACCACTTATCATAAGTATTTATTTCTCTCTTCGTCTAATTAGATTTATATGTAAAAAAAACATTTAAACATTATTTTCATGGGTTGAGTTTTATTATCTAACGTTGAGGGGATTATATTACAGTTCGCTATTTATAACTTCGCCAATGAATAATGTTCTGATAAATTTTATGAATGAAATTAAAAATAATAAATGATTCATTGTGCTTGATAAAGCATTCTCAGAAAAAAGCGTAGGCGAATATTTTTTCACGCAATTTCATTTATCTGGTATGAGGATAAAGCTACAAAATTAAAATAAGTCAACCAACGTTTAAAATGTTATGGGGCCACCTGAGAATGGATTAAACCCTTCTACGCTGACATTCCGGTATGAAAGAGATTATTAAATTGGTGTCAAAAGCATACATCTATTTCAATAATACTACAAGGATAACTTTGAAACTACTTAGAAAATAAGCTACGTGAAGCTAGGCCTGTTCCTCGCAACCAACGCTAAAAGAATCAGTTAGCAAACAAAGCTTATAATTTTTTTTTATGATCCTTTTTGTAAATGGTACGTAGCACTGCAATTCGAAATTCCTTTGTAACTTTTATTGTTTATTCCATTTATTAAATTCTAGGAAAACTTATAGATACAAAGATAAGAAAATATATGTATTTACTACGTTTTGAGCTACCTACTCGTATGCTGAAGGTTATCATCATACCAATTTTAAACGCTTATCATAACAATTTTATTATCTGCTGGTCGAAAAGTCAACAAATCGACTTTTATGACTAGCCCGAAAAACAAACACTTTGTTTTTCAGTGCTAAGGAGGAAGAGGGGGAGTGCTGAAGAGGAAAAAGTTAGTCGCTAACAAGTTGTTCTTACCAAGAAAAGTTTATTATAATTGAGTTTAAACAGTAAACTTCTCAGTAGTGGGAGCAGATTATTTTAGCATTTAAAACTTCCTTCGAAAGCTCAATAATAATATTATATTCTTTAACGTAATACCGAGTTCATTTCAACGGGCAATCAATCGTCGACAGTCAACAAATTATGCAACACAAGATCATGTTTAGACTAGACATATGACTTGGTAAAGTACCTGCCTACATGAATAAGAATTCAAAAATTCTCAAAATATGTTTTCACAAATTACTTTCTCGTGTAACGCAATACATCTGTACCTCTCGGGAGATGGTGGGTAGATACAATATTCAGAATCTTGAAATGGCGCAATCGAGAAAACAAACAGTTCTATCTAACAATATACTTTTTATACATACAATATACTATACATAGGTACGTCACGAAAAACCAGCAGTCTAGTATCGTAGGTTTGCCGGCTGCTATAGCTCAATGCTGAGTGACTATCGATTTTGTATTCACGATTATTTCAATAAGTAATTTTTACACAAAATAAATGTTTTTTATGCTATTCTATATTAAATTTCGTATTTAAAGATACGATCAATATGGACAAAGCGCATAGGTCGCAACTAACAACTTTGGTTCCAGTTAATTATGTCCACGAAACCCTTTAAATATCAATAATGTAGCTATGAGCATGCTGTACATTGCAATACATATAAATGGGTTGAAAATATCTAGCTATTGCAATGTATATCTACTGCATAAATACGGATATATACACATTTATTCATTATAAAGATACCAGAGATGATTAGCTGTTAAGTTGTGAAAGGTTGATGATCTCGAAAGCTTCATAGCAACTGATTACTTCGTACTCTGTGAGCAGAGGTTGATAACATTTCGCATCTTTGATACACGGGCCACACCGTTGTCAAATTGACATTTCGCTGACACATTGTCATGTGGGCTGATATCATACGTCATCAACATGCGGGATGATTTGTGAGGTCACCCATTAATCAATAGTGATAAATGAATGATGAGTGAGTGTGGTTTCCTAACATAGTTATTAGGTACGTACAGTTAGCGAGATTGATTAACCCGACTAGAGATTCGTAGGCCGATATACGAGATGTTCCACGAATTTTTATAGTTTTCGAGTTATGATGAGAAACCAACATACTCGTACCTACGAGATTTTTTTTCTAAATTAGGCGAACAGTGAACTTAACGAATATGTACATAAACATTTTTGACCATTATAACCAATGAGTTAAATAAAATATTTAATTATTAAAAACTTGAAAACCAAAATCTTATAGAGGGGTTTTAAAAACAAAAGTCACTTAATTTGTTTTTAAACATGTGAGTGATTGGGGTACTGTAAGGGTACTTTACATCTGGAGTTCTACTTAGGGTTGCCAGATGGTCGGGAATCGTCGGGATTTTCACGACATTAATCGTCGGGATTTTCACGACATTTCATATGAGTCCCGGCAAAATATAAATTGTCCAGACAAATTTTAATAATTAATATAACTTTTTAATTCGTAATATCTCGCCAAGTCGAGCAAAAAAGCGGAACGGTCTAACCATCCTTTTCTCGAAGCAGTTCAGGCTATTTTCGACCCCTTATAACTTCGTTGTGGATAAAACTAGGAGCCTGAATTTTCAGTAACCATAAATTAATTTGTCCCGACTTTTTCAAATTTTGCCCAGATATTCTGCTCATCCCATCTAGTAGCCCTACTTCCACTTGACATGAATTGTTCGGACAACAGCGACCTGTATAACAGCGTGATCGGGATGTATACACTTGCTTTACCTAAATAACTACAACCATTAATTTAAGACCTTAAATGCTCCTCCTCTTCATTAGACCCTCACTATAAATTGAGTATTACAGTGCTACACAATATGAAGGTTTATTTAGGTTAACTAATTTAATTGGTACCTCATGAATTGTTGTTTGGTATACAATATTTCCTTCATGCGAGTATTAAACTCTAAACTATTTTGATAATTTATACAAGCTGTTTTGATGAGTTCATTTCTATAAATACCTACACAAATCACAGCACATATTCGGCATTTTACGGTACCGAGATACGTAGGTACCTAGTTTTTTTCTCTTTCTCTCTCTTAAGCCGATGATGATGATAACTAACTGTCAATGATATACTTAGGCGAGCAATAACGCGTCTAAAATACACTACCAACCTCGTGCTTAGGTGGAATAAAAACAAAATCAAGATTTTTATCTCTAGACGATAAGAAGAGAAGAATCTCGTAGGTTGTATTGTAACCTAGGTATTTGGCAAAAATGCTCAATAATTTCTCTCGTTTTTGACCGCACCGCCATTTATGAAGTTCATTGAGGAAAAGTAAAATTGTAGTAAAAGTACCAACTCATAAAATACCTCCTATTACTACTCGTAAAAGAATAAATCTATCGTGTATCGTGGCGATAAATCTATCAGTAGGTACTGAACTAGGTTAGTAGGTACTAATATTTCTTAACATAAAATAATCGTATCTACTCGTATCTTTATTGTATTCATGTACCTAATTATTCCTTTCAACTTTGACCGCTGATAAGGATGGGACACGTCATTTCTGGGTCACTGTCAATGTCAAAACAACCAATGCATAGATAGATTTTGATGAGCATGGTCGTCATGTGACTGATGTTGTGTGTACATATTCTACAAACAAAAAAAAACATTTTTTTAGGTATGTGTTTGCGTATTATTATGAAAACTAGAAATAATAGACAATGTTCAAGCGCTCACTTCAACAAATGCTTTCAGATCATACAAATATTTGTTCGCTTCTGACATCTCAAAACCGGTCTCAGCCGGGCACTTACTACGAAACAATCAACTAATTTGAACTATCGCATTTGAAATAATGCATGAGCTCGTTCAATCGACCTACAAACATATTCTAACACCTTATATTTACTCGTCTACAAGTTATGTACTTAATCACCCTCCTCATGTCAGTATACACCAACACATTACCCAGCTTTACCAGTTTCCATTAATAACTGGCCATCTTAGCCCAGGGTTACAGTAATCACCAGTTTGTGAATTGGTGAAAAGTGGCTTAAGAGGTTTCGTATGTAAATTGGTGTTTTGCTAGTAGCTATCTAAAGATACACTTTAGCATGTTAATGCTAATACACTACGATAATGTTGCATTAATTCAAGTTCTAAAACAAGGTTGCTTTGCTATTGGCGTTATGAAGGAGGATAATCATTTTATAATATTTCACCCTGACCATAATCTGTAATTTACCTACGATAATATCAGTAAGTTACAATAGGTACACTAAGCACAGGAATATTTTAATAAGTTCATTACTCTTAAATACGTAAAAAGCAGATCAAAATAAACAAATGTACTTGAAGAATTTACTTACAAGGTTTATTTGAAGATTGTTTTACACGCACGCTCATTTTCCAAGAAAACTTAAAAAAAAAAGTTTACGAGATATAGGTACAGTTTTTCAGTCCTTCATACCAAGTTTGAATAAAACCAAAATAGACGTACCTAGACGTTTAAGGGAAGATTTATATTAGACCGGGCCGTGTTCGGGCCGGGCCGAAGCCTTTAGTTAGTAGACGGGTCCGGACGAAACACGGATCAGGCACTGTTTAATATAAACTGCTTCATACAAAATGTATGTAACGTTTCAAATCCGCGCCACGTTCGGGCCACGTACACTGCCTAATATACCCTAAGGGTGAGTTTCCATTTATATGAAGCTGTGCGGAACTGCGCTAAACTGTGGGAAGCGAACCAATAACAGCGCTAAAATATCCGAGTTTTAAAATGTCAAACGCTATGTTTGGTCCGCTCCGTACAGGTTAAAGCACACCCACACAGCCCCGCTTAGGTGGAAACTCACCTTAAAACGAGGCTCACATAAAGAGCCTTCGACACCCGGGGCTATGGACGAATGCGAAAGCGTACCCACAGCCCCGACAAAAGGCGTAAAGAAGGTTCCTTCCGTCCGTGGCATGGGTTTAAAGAAGCCGCGACAGGACAATATTACATGAGGATTTTTCAAAAGAAAAAGGTAATATTTTGTCGTGATTATGGTTCTACATTGGTTATTGAATAGCTCTTCAGAGCAATCTTTAAAGTTATGACGTTAGCTTAGTGTGCTCGTGACGTCAAAATGTCAGAATTTGCTTTAAATGACACTAAACTCGTAACTTTGAAAGTAGGCGTAAAAAGGATAAGAATATAAGTATGAAATGTTCATCTTTTCTGAGCACTAGTCATACGTTATTTTGTTAGCATCATCTCACTATTTTGGTTTCAGCTATATAGATAAGTAGAATGTATAAATTACTGAAATAAGTAAGTAGGTAGGGACTTCAAGAAAGAATATAGCTGGAATTTGTAGAACAGTTTTATTTCTCTAGTATTTTATCGCGCCCCTAGCAAAATAGTGTAAGAGATTATCCCAGGGAACTTAGAGCTGGCGAGAGTTCCCCAAGGACTAGTATAAAAGATTCCAGAATTTAATTACGAGGGTTCGTGGCCCATTTAAATGTTTGAACCGACAAAATCAGTGGCTTATGCGGCTATAAGTGAAAAAAAAATATGTTAATTTTTAATTTGGTTTAGAGTGTAATTTTCCATCCATCGTTGCAATGCCGCTAACATCTTGGATATACTTCTGACTGGTAGTGATCTGGATTAGATGAGCTACCTATAAACTGATTGCAACGGTCTTTAGATAACACAAACGACATCCCGCTAGAAGTGTCCAAGCTCCGTAATTAATTATGTACACTCAGACCGTTTTCTAGTAGAATGATATAACACGACACCTAACAACAAGAAGAATAGTTTATCAGCAGGCCTAGTATGAGTTCTTCTCCCCTCGTCGGCCGCTCTGCCCCGAGAACTTGAATTTTAGGTAGAGAAAAGCGTAGTAACTTAAATTTCCTATTCATTATTTCGATTGACATCATTAAACAATATGGGTATCGAATTGTTGTCTGTAAAAAATTTATTTCTTGGGTGATCAATTTATACAAGAACCTATTGACAGACAGACGGACTGACAAACAAACAGCGGAGTCTAGTAATAGGGTCCCGTTTTTACCCTTTGGGTACAGAATCCTAAAAAACATATCGTGTCGTGTCTCATAAATAAACATTCTTTAAGGCCCTGTATGTCGACGATTGCTCTTTTTCGAAACGAAAAAAGAAATACTTCTGAACAAGCCACATCTCCTATTTTTATAAATATATTACTTTAGGTTCCTACCTAGATTTCTATTAAGCTGAAAACATAATAGCAGAAACTTTTCACGATAAAGATATTATTTCAAAATGATACGTTTTAGAATTTATGATCGAAATACTTTGATACCTACTATTAAGATCAACTTGTGATTTATTGTTAAAGATAGGTAATATGTAGATCTAGATTTCTACTAGAATAGGTTTTTGATAAGTAATTATACATAATTTATATCATTAATTTATTCGAAAAGCAAAGGCGGACCACGAGCTCCCATGGTGCCCCGTGTGTTTGTCGTCATTGCAGCGGTCGGTAGGATTATTTATCGAAGTGATTAAAGATGGGTACATCTTTATTCACATATACTATACATTATAAAAATAGAGATGTGGCTTGTTCAGAAGTATTTCTTTTTTCATTTCGAAAATGAGCAATCGTCGACATACAGGGCCTTAAGTTTGAAAGTAGTATGCTGTTTTTATGTTTCGTTTCACACCATTCACTATTTCTTCATTCAATAATCCGATTACAGTCTACATAAAAAAATATGTAACTTTTAATGATAACTGTAAAGCGGCGCCGGCGGGGATCATTCAATACTTTAAGAAATGTTTTTATTTAGTCATTAGGAGTTATTAAGCCTTCGGTGAAAAATGATCTACGAACATAAAATGCTAATTTGATTGATTTATAAAGTTCGACAGATATCTAGAGTACCTGCATAAAGTTGGTGTTTTAATAAGTGTATCTATAAAACACAAATAATATTTCTATTGGACCAATATTAAAAATGTTCATTGAAGTCTGGGGAAGGTTTTTAACTTAATTGTAATTAGGAATCTAATTAAGAACTAAAACTAAAATAAACTAAATCTTATCTGTAAAATTGGGATGTCATTCTAAATTTTCAGTATTTATTCATAACTAGTGACCCGCCCGGGCTTCGCACGGGTGCAATGCTGATACTAAATATACTTACTACAGAATGTCTTTATATAAAACGTTTTTTTTTCACAGCTTTTTTGTCATTAGACAATTGTGTAAAGGGGTTAGTTAGAGGCATATCCAAATATTTCCATTTGGTGCATGCTAACATATTATTGATGATTTCTTTTTTTCTCGAACGTTCGCGACCGGCCGAACTGCGCGTTTGACGCCTAGCTGCTAGGCCGGAGGCCGGTCGCGAACGTTCGAGAATGTTCGTTTGTGCCAAGCAAGCCGCCTGCCTGTGCGTTCGCGTTTTTAAATAGGGATGACTGAGAGTGTTATAAACGTAAGAGTAGACAAATATAATCAGAAAGCTTCGAACTGCTAAGCTATCGGGAGTTACACGTGTTATTGTGAGTCAACCATAAAAGATAGACATATGCTGTCGTGGAATATTTTTTATATAATTTTAAGGAGAACATTTCCGTCATACATGAATTCTGTGTAGCTTTAACCATTAAGGTTGCACACGCGACGGAAGCTTAAAAAATGGAGTAACTTCTCCCGTTTTCCCAACATTTTCCTTCACTGCTCTGCTCCTATTGATTGCAGCGTGATAAAAAGTATACTATAACCAGCTCAGGAGTATGAAAAATAATTGTACCAAGTTTCGTTAAAATCCGTCGAGTAGTTTTTGTTTCTATAACGGTTATACAGACAGACAGACAGACAGACAGACAGACAAAAAATTTACTGATTGCATTTTTGGCATCAGAATCGATCCCTATATATAATCAATAACTATCAGGGGGTGACCCCTGATAGTTATTTTGGAAATATATTTCATGTACAGAATTGACCTCTCTACAGATTTATTATAAGTATAGATTACAAATGTGGGCATGTGCCAAATGTAATGTTGGACGTGCTTTGACAACCCCCTTCAGGCATATTCAAGCATCAGGAGCGCCTGAAGATCCTGAAAGGATGTCTGCTGTACCTACTTGGATTACAGTCGTGATCCTATTTCTATTTCTTTATAATTTCGAATGCATTGGCTTTACGCTCTTTCACGGCAAAATTAAATTACAAGTAAGAAAGAAGGGATTAAACGGAAGTTCCCTTCTCGTATTCCAGAACATTAAGCGCGAGGTACCTATGAATACATATCTGGTAATTTTGAAACTTATTAAATCACTAGCTGCCGCCTACAGCTTGGCTCAAAATACTCGTACTCGAATAAAAAGCCCGTACTTATTATGCTACTCCAGATCAAAAACTATATAATCTGTACTAAGCTTTGCCAAATCGGTAAAGCCGTTACGGCGTAATTGAGTAACACATACGTAGGTCAACATCTAAACAAACTTTCGCATTTATGATAACACTACTAGCTTTTACCAACGGATTTGCTAGCCTTGCCTTGCTTGGTACCTAAAAAAAACTAGTAGTCTTTAGTATTCTTTATGCTATTCCTTGGTATAGGCTATGTTCATTCTAAATTCATTTAAATCTGTTTAGTCGATTGGGCGTGATTGAAGCCACAAATATACACGGACTTTGTTATAATAGTAAAATGAGCAGAATTATGTGAGCAGGAAAGGAAGGTACCTCACTAAGGTTATAAGCGGGTTGAACCGCGGGCAAAACTACAATAGGTACCCTCATTATTAAAAACAGCTGTTGAATTATCGACAAAGTACTGAAAAGGCTTACCTAGTAGTAGGTGTAGTGTTATTTACTAGCTTTCATTCAGATTAATTAAGGTATGTAGGTACCTACCCTATTTTATAATAAACATTACCTACACATAATATAACTACCTATATGCTTAACTAGTGGGTAAGAAAGGAGTGAGTGATGAGATGACTGCTGATAAAGGTATATGAGAAAAATACATTTATGCCGACCTCATATAATGTTGGATCAGAGCAGGAAAATTATGATAACTAGTTGGTATCTGGGAGTAATTTTTAGGGTTCCGTACACAAAAGGTAAAAACGGGAGCCTATTACTAAGACTTCGTTGTCCACCTGTCTGTCCGTCTTTCTGTCTCAAGGCTGTATCTTATGAACCGTGATAGATAGCTAGACAGTTGACGTTTTTAAGGATGATATAAAAACAGAATAAAATAAATATTTAAGTGGAGCTCCCATACAACAAACGTTTTTTTGCCGTTTTTTATAGATGGTACGGAACCCTTCGTGCGCGAGTCTGACTCGCACTTGGCCGGTTTTATTATCTCATTACCAGTAGTTAGGTAGGTAGGTACACTAATATTATAAAGAGGTAAGTTAGTTTGTGATTTTGTAAGTTTGGATGCGGGTGGTAATCTCCGGAACTTCTGATCCGGTTCTGAACTACGAGTATATTATCCCTAAGTGCTTTTGATTCTGAAACCGCGGGACACAGCTGGTATGATGACTTCAAGACGCAAAAGATGCAAGTTCGATCCCGCGGCGGGACCAATGTTACATGATCTGCAAATGTCTATTCTGGGTTAGGGAGTTGTGGTGCCATGGTACTTGTAGTTTCTGATAACCAATCATAAAGCAAAGATCTTTTCAGTCACTAATGTTTGATAAAAAAAAAGTATCATGCAAACAGACTATCAAAACAAAACTCTTCGCTTAACAAAGTAAGTAATAAAAATTACTTCGAAACAAACCAAACAAAACATTGAGAAAATTTTATCAATGTCAAAACTTTTCTCGTTTATTAAATTATAAATAGGTACGTACCTAAGTCGTCATAATAAATTACCCTCTGTATTAAACTCAGGCACCTATTGTTTTGCAAATTTGGTATCATTTTAAGTACCGTATGTCCTCTTCTTAGGTATGTTACACCCAAGTCAGTATCTATGATTTGCTTCTGTATGAAATACTCGTAGAAAAATACAGTTAAGTTTTATTAAAAAAATTAGGATTACCACTAAGCCCCAAGTACGGTAGACATCCACTCAGGTCCTTGAAGATGTCAAAAGGGGTTAGTCAGAGATACATTAAAATACTTATTACATTTGGCTCATCTCCACATTTTGCAGAAGTTAGCCATTCCGCGTTTATTATAAGAAGGAATATTATCTAGGTTCTTAAAAAGTCTTTTTGGTTCTCTTATATCTTCTCTTTCGAAAACCGTGCGTTCAACAATGTATATTTCCATTCAAAGAATATGTTATACCTAGGTATACGAAATATCAGAATGTTCCAGTTAGTATACTTATAAAAGATGTGCTTGCAACAACGACACGTTGACATTTATAGAAAACCATTTACCTATTGAAAAATTAACATACAGTACCCAATTTAATGGTCGGACTTTATTAAAACATCTCTAGATGTTTGCAAGGTTTTTTTTAAAAGAACGTACTTATGTAGGTATATCCCATCTACAAAATTCTGTATCCGCGCCTAATCAGTAATCATAATGTTTAAAGTTATTATCACGAGAAAGCATAATAAACAAAGCTACATTGTATTGTTTAGTAAACAAATAGTATAGATACGAGTAGAAACTATGAAATTAAACTTACAGGCTTCTCCAAACTTTCGCTGGACGACTCTTCCGAAATCTCAAATTAAATTCATTGTAATTGAACACCAAAGAAATATCACGCAAAATACTTTTTAAATTTTAAATTTCGAACTGTTTCCGCGCATTCTGTCTCTGTGAAAGTTTTGAACTTTTAAAGTTTTTTTTTGTTGAAAAAGTAGGCCAGTGCTTATGTCACATCGCTCTCAAACATTTTAGCCATTTTAATTATATTGTATTTTTTTCGCGCGAGTTTCAAGGCGATGGCCGTGTGCGTCGTACGGCGCGTTCGCTCGCAACGGCTTTTACTCGACAAGTGAACATGGAATAGGGAGCTATCCTGCCAACAAACTCGTATCAAGCCGTTGAGTTTTTTTGCTTCGGTCCGTGTCAGTAAATTAAAGAAGATTACTCCCAGATTGAGCGGTGGCCGATTTAAAAAATCAGGGAACCTAAACGGATGTCTAAATTTACTTTCTCATTCATTGATTTCCGTGCAATTTGGGTTATGACAAAGCTTACATACCAAATATTTTTATAACGAGCTCTTCCGGTGTATAACGAGGTATATATTATCAAATTACCTATACCTACCTATTACATTTTATTTTACTGATAACAGACGTGGATACCTATTATTAATATTTAATAGGTAAGGATATATGTAATGATGTAAGGATATACAGAGGCGACGGTAGGCATATAAAAGTGCCTATTATAATATTTAGCTTGCAATATGTTTAGATTCGCAATACTTCCTTTGGAGAACTAACGTCAAAACGACTAGATACGAAAGATATGACATTGAGCTTTATGTAATTTTTCAACAACCTAATTATTATCGTTATTAAAAAAAATAAAAAAAAAGTTACGACATAATTTATACGATGGTTAGTCCGTAAAGGTCCGATGTAGATAGGGCAATTCCAATTCATTTTAGCAAAGTTTTAACTATGATTTTCAGAGATAGATTAGAGTTATCCTTCATGGTCGGTTTTTTTTTAGTTTTTAAAACCTTTGTTTTAATAAACTTACTTGTAATTTCACTTTCAAAACTTTCGTGAGTTGTACTACACATTATTACAACAACGGGAAATTACTCACGTAAATGATAAATTGTCAATGAGGACACCGACAATGTTTCGATTCATCTAGAGAATCTTCTTCAGGGTGAGTGGAGTTGTAATAATGTGTTACTTGTAATTATTCGAAAATGTTGGTGGTGTAGTTTGATTTTGAAACAAATATTTGCGCTGTGGGTATCAAATCCGCATCTTTTGTGCAATCTCACGTCACCCTACCGAGATCTTCAATAGCTGATATAGTAGGTATAACATTAAATAAATACATATTGGTGGACATTTTACACAACGCCATTTAGCCCCAAAATAGCAGAGCTTGTACTATGAAAATAACATAGGTACATACTCGTAATACATTGTTGTTGTTGTCGAAGTAGAGAATTATTTGGAGAAGTAATAACTTTTGCCTAGATTCGTTGCCACTTCCAACACCCACGTAAATCCATGTTCCTTGTATTCATATTTCAATGATTTATTAGTCTTGCTTATGGGCTTGGGAACAGCGAATCAGTGATAACAAAGTGCGAGCAGAATATTAATTCCTTTAGTAGGAATTTAGAAAAGACTTTTATTTATAGAGGAATTGAAGGAAGTCAATGTACCTAATATATATTTTAATAGAATAGAATATCTTGTTTTTTATTTGGCAGTCACAGACAGAATAACGAAATACTTACAGAAAAAAATTAAATCATTAATCTATCTATACTAATATCTTAAATGCGAAAGTAACTCTGTCTGTCTGTCTGTGACGTTATCACGGTCAAACCGTTAGAATTTGTGCTGAAACTCTATAATTCATTTTTTATTGTTGTACGTACTTGGTTAGTACTTACTTTGTTCGATCGGCACCATACTGAAGCTCTACATAGCATTAAGGAAAGGATCATTACATTGAAATGATAGACCACAAACCGTGTTTGTTGCCTGATTCTTGGGCTTGGTCGCGAGGAACAGGCGTAGTTTCACCTAGCTCCTAAGACGTTTCAAAGTGATCATTATGATTTTATTGAAATAAATGATTTTTGAATTTGGATTTGGAAACCGCTGGGCCGATTGTGATAAATTTAATAAGTAGATATCTTTTTACCCAAAAAATTCTTTTGATTTTCCAGATTTCAATGTTTTATAAATTTTGTTTGATAAAGTCGTCAAAAATCGATTTTATTAGTCTAAGCAGACGAAGTCGCGAGTAAAAACTAGTATACCTATATTTACGAAAGAAGTGGTAGGTAAGCCAAACAGTTACAAAAACAAACTAAAATAATAAATACACATTTTAAAAAAATCCTAGCAGATTGAGTTTAGGTCTTTAGAAAATAAATGTAAGATGATATTTTATAAAGGGGTCGGTAGATAAATAAGCGTAAAGAAGGTTTTCTTTCAATGTTACCTACAGTCGTGATCCTATTTCTATTTTATTTTCCAAGCTTATTTTTCTTTTGTGATAAAAGGTGTTATAATCGAACCTTACCTTTTTTGACTGCATGCCAAACCTTGGCTTATGAATATACCTATAACAGCCAGTAGTATGTATGATAGGCTAGCTATGTCTCGCAGTTTTGACCGTGAAAAGTGACAGACTGATTGAGATTAGAAAGGTTCTAGAAATTTAAAGTTTGGAGGGTTAAAGTTGTGTTGTGTGTAAGGGTGTACCTACTAACCGACTAAATACGAGTCGGACTCGCGCACAAAGGGCAAAAAAACACGTTTAATGTTGGTAGTATTTGTTGTTATAGCGGCAACAGAAAAACATAATCTGTGAAAATTTTAACTATCTAGCTTTCACAGTTCATGAGATACATGCCTTGTGACAGCCAGACAAACAGCGAAGTCATAGTAATCAGGTCCCGTTTACCCTTTTGGGTACGGAACCCCAAAAAAGAATTCCCGACTTCAACCCGTAGACGGTGCAGCTGGGGTTGAAGACAGTTTGAAAATAACTAAAAGTGAACAAAGTCGCGAAGGTTTTCACTAGTCTGAAATAATCTAACGGAAAAGGGGAAAAACAATGAATTATTATTTGTTTATTCGCATTGGTAAATAATTCAACTGTATTGAAGTGTGAATTAACACAATTCGTTTGATCCAGCGCGCATTATCAATGTACGCAATTTGAAATTGCAATCAAAAATTTAATTCAAACGTGTTGTATTTTGTAGAATTTGTGGCTCACTCAATTTGCACGACCACTAGGTAAGTAGGTACCTAAAAAAATGGTTAAGTTAAGCAGTGGTTAAAGAAAAATAGAATCACGACTGTAATCCCCAAGTACAGTATACATCCTCTCAGATCTCCAGACGCTTAGATCCTTCGACGTCTAGAAGAGATAGACAGAGACACGGCCAATCACTATATTTGGCACATGCCCACATTTTGCAGTAGTTAGCATTCCATACGTGACAGGTTGCAAGCCCATCGCCGCTTATAAGAATACTAACTTGTTTCCTCACGATGTTTTCCTTCACCGTTTTGAGCATGTGTTTAGGCTCTAAACACGTGCTCCAAACTTTAGAATAGTGGTAGAGATATATGCAAAATAAATGAGTGAGTATGATAGAGTGAATGCTTTTACCTACAATGCAAACAGATATCATGCCTGCATACAAAATGCAATTAAATGTTCGTGTTACACGTGTAACTTTGTATGTGCCTATCAAACAAAACCAGTGGTATAGTAATATTCGGGCATAGGTATGTTGTACACTGAAAAAAGAAGCATTTAGAACATCGGATTTTATCAGATCAACTGGTTTTTATTGGATTAGGAAGAAGCATAAAGTTGCTTAAATTAACGAAAACACGAGTACTTAGATATTTTACTGCTTTTTAATGTGGATAACGTACCTACTTCTGTTTTGATCGCTAGATCAGCTTGCTGTCATCATAATATTCACCATTTGGCAGGAAGGTAAGTGCCTACTCAACTCAATCGAACCATCCAAACCACAGGAAAATTAAGTCAAGAGACTTCAAAATTTGACTAACGATCAAACTTATATCTCTCGTATACCTATTATTATTTAAAGTTAGATATACCTCAGAGATAATAATGATAGATATTTTATCATATTACAAGCTGACCCCGCGAACTTCGTATCCTTTTAGAATTAACAAATGTTGTTTTAAGTTACGAACACCAATTGATTTTTATATATATAGATTTGATAGCGAGTATTATACAGCAACTTCTTTCTTCTTCTTCTAACTTAAGAGCTGTGCTCTTGTCGGTGTAATTGATGCAGCTCTCTCCATCTATTTCTCTCCAGTGCCGTCTCTTTAACTTCCTTATACGACACGACAGCTATTTTCTCCTTTATCTGGCTCATGTAGCTTATTCGTGGCCTTCCTCTTCCTCTCTTCCCTTCAATCTTCCCTTCCATTATAGTCTTTATAAAACTGTCGTGCCGTATAAGGTGGCCAACCATCTTCCCTCTTCTGTTCTCAATCGTTGTTAATAGGACTTCTTTCTATTTGAGGAAAATCACAATTGTTTTTATATGAACCCCAAACAACTAGTTTTGGATTTCGAGAAAAGTTAATGGAGTAAACAAAGAACAAATGCGTGATTGGCAGTGTGAAGGTGAGTCGGGCGCGGATTGATCGCAGATACGACCTAACCATCATTGTCATTTTTAGGGTTCTAGACTTCACTGTCTGTCTGTCCGTCTGTCTGTCACAGAGCTGAACCGTGATAGCAGAACCGTGAACCGTGATAGACAGTTGAAATTTTTACAGATTATGTATTTCTGTTGCCGCTATAACAACAAATATTAAAAACAGAATAAAATAAATATTTAAGTGGGGCTCCCATACAACAAACGTGTTTATTTGGCGTTTTTTGTGCGCGAGTCCGACTCGCACTTGGCCGGTTTTTTATTTTGTTTTGCGACTCAAATATAAACAGAATTATAACAATTACCTACACAGATCGAACAAGGTTTATTGCAAAAGTTAAATCAATTAATGACTTATTTATTCCGCGATAATTATGCCGCATTTGCACTACGGGATATGTTGCTGGATATGTCCCGCGCGATTTCGCCCGACACGCGAAATTCGTCTCGGGAGACAGTCGAAGAACACGTAGATATAGCGTCTGTGCCACGAACTGCAGAGATCGCATGGAATGCTACACGCGATCGATGAATAATAGAATATGTAAATGTCGGATGACAATGTCGCGGGACAAATATCCCCTAGTGCAATTACGGCATTATGCCCCGCGACCGACACGACGTTCGAAATAATAATGCTAAGTTGAAACGCGCGTGTCAACTGGCAACACAGTCTTTTTTTTACCTGCTAATAATTTCTTGCCAAATATTATGATTACCAACAAAAATGTACAAGACAGGGCAGGCTTAAATTTTAGATTGTATCTCTATGGTACAGGTTAGGTAATATAAAATATGATCGCTAAATAATTCATTGGGGTTACATATATAAGTCAGTCGAATTCCAACAGGACATTTCAACAAAGACAATAGGAAAATCTTTTCTTTACCAATATCGGCGGGGGTGTTAGTAGTAGTACCTATTGGGAAACTTGATAAGTACAAATTTTGCTAAGCTGTTCCCGAAACTATGATTCTGGGATACCCAGAGAACTTCGTCAATAAAAACATTTATCTAGTTGGAAATCTAAACTAAAATATAAAGGCTCGGGGTTATTTCTCGATAATACCTTTTAGCTAAACGTGTATACGATGGTAAAAAATAGTATTGTTTTTTAGAATTCCGCTATTTATCGGTATATATTTTCACTAGCTACACTATATAGTTTAGGCCACTATATAGTTTGTAGTAGCTACTTTCGCATTTAAAATAATAAGTATAGATCGCAGTCTAATTAAAATATCTCTTAAAAATTACTACAACAAAAATATTAGTAAATATATTGCACATATTGCCCTATAAAAGTCCAGCACGCCTACCTTGAAGACCGGAGAAAAGATTTGTTTGCAGAAGCTTAGACATAAACACATTATTTTGTGTTAAAACTACTGATTTCTTATTATTTGAGCATGGTATAGCAAAATTACAAGCATACGGCGTTATATTTTTCGTCCAAATGTAATTCTTGTCTATTATTTCGTAGGCAAATCAATTTATCGGGTCAATAAGCTAGGCCTGCAGGCCTAAGCCTAAGAATAATGATAAATAAGTAGTAGTAAATATGAATGTAATCCACTGGTACCTAACACACACCGCCCGATCGCCAAGCTACTCGCGCTTATGGTATCAGCACCCCTAGCAGGCCTATTATTGTATTTTCGTGGATTCTGTAAGTAAATAAGTTCTGTGGTTATGACTACAATGATCGTAAAACACGGCTTTTGGCCTCGTTTTTCTGAACTTGTGATAGTAAACAGGATGCTTAGAAAGTTATGAAATTATTTTTGATTAGAATATCGGTTTGATATATATCTATACCTATATTATTTTTACTACTACTAGTTACGCAAAATAGTTGAGACCAGGGATGTTACGGAGCTTCGACTCCGACTCCGATAAGTCGGAACTTCCGATTGATTACACCTCCGACTCCGACTTCGGTTCCGAAACTTTTAAATCGGAGGATGTGTGATGCACATCATTAAGATTATTACTACAAGGTTTTTTTTTACATTTACATTTAATAAAACAAAATAAAAATCAACACAAAAACAACCTCGGAGTGATTCTGATTTAATTTGTTAACTGTTATATGTTAATAGGAAACATGACAATTTTAATTTTTATTGTCTGTAAGTTGATTAAGTACTTTCAAATTAAAATTAAAAATGTTCACTGAATAATGTTTTTATTCATCTCTGCGGCCACTTCTGATTCTTGATACTGCCTCCGACTCCGACTCCGATTCCGATAAATCAAATTTAAAAACATCGACTCCGACTTCGGTTCCGATAAAATTACCTCCGATACATCCCTGGTTGAGACCTTATAGGACTTAAAGATACATAAGGGTTCAAAATAACATTGAAATGAGAACCTCCTTTTTCGTCCGTAAGAAAATTGCCTATAATATTAGTACACCCGTGCGAAACCGTTGCGAATGGCTAGTAACATATAAATTACTTTTATTAAGCTCGCCATTGGTTACCTGAAACGTTTTAAGCTTCTATGAAATATATTTTAATAAGAGTTTGTTAAAACGTAAGCCGAACAACTGCCTCTAGTAACGTAGAAGTTATGGCGCTTTGAGTGTGAAGATATTATTATTTTCTCATTTTATATTTATGTTTTACTTTAACTTGCAATGTATTATGTTACTATGGTTGTTCGGGTGGAATCTTGCAACTCAATTTTAAAGCAGTTATCTCCAACCGATTGAGCTGAAATTTTGCATACACCTTTAGTTCTGGTGACAATAGGTACAATAATATGATGACAGCGAGCTGATCTGATGATGGAGCCGAGAGCTGTTCAACTGTCACTCACAACGGAACTCCTTATAGATACTTCGATAGAGTAAAAACTCTGCATTCTTGTCAAATTTCGATGACAATGTTATTGTGACAGGTGAAAGCGCGTTGGTGCTCGATGGTTCTTGCCTTTGAAAAATATTTTTCAACAGTACACTTACTTTACAATAGTTCGAGATTCGAACAGAAGAGAAAAAATATGGCAACCTTATATGGCACGGCAGTTTCATCAAGACCATAATGGAACACGAATCTGAAGGTCGTGGGTTCGAATCCCGGCGTGCATAAATGGATTTTTTTGTTTGAAAAAAATATATGCGCAACGGCGAAGGAAAACATCGTGAGGAAACCAGTTAGTATTCTTATAAGCGGCGATGGGCTTGCAACAGTTGCAACCTGTCACGTATGGAATGCTAACTACTGCAAAATGAGGGCATGTGCCAAATTTAATGTTTGGACGTGCCTCTGACTACCCCCACTGGATATCTTCAAAGGATCTAAGCGTCTGGAGATCTTGGAGATGTCTACCGTACTAGGGGATTACATTCGTGATCCTATTTATTTATTTTTAGAAGTCAAGATGGTGGCGCTGGTTAGGGACCGCCGGAGAGAGATGCACCAACAAGAGCTATTTTCCCTCTTGACCTTATCCCACTTCGCGTAGGGTCTGCACAACATGTAGTAGATAAACATGTTGCAAATTGATTTGGCTTTGAATGTTTTACAACCGGCATCAGTCTGCCTGACGTCAAACCTCTTTTGGAATGCTTGCTGGTTAATGCACCGACAAGAGCTCTTAAATTAGAAGAATAAACAAATCTATTAAACACAGGGTATTTATAGGTAGGAAAATTGAAGCTCTCGAGTTACTCAGCTGCTTCATAGTGATTACAAAATACAAAGGGGAGATTAGCAAGTAGCACGTCAGCGTTTCCAAATCGTCTTGAAATCCAAACAGAATCACCTAAGCTCTGGATTCCTAAGAAACGTAGACTGTCTTATTGATGCCGTGATTTTAGCAGTTATTGCAATGTTGAACTTAATTAAAATGAAATAGGATCACGACTGTAATCCCCAAGTACAGTAGACATTTTCTCAGATTTCTAGGCGCTATGATCCTTGAACTTGCTTATAGGGGATAGTCAGAGGCACGTATAATCTTATATACATGACATGACCAACTTAATTCCTCTCCTAAAATACGGTTCACTAATGTTTCACCGACAAACGTTACGCAAATCTTCATTTCAAAACCAACGTTTTGTACACTATTAATTCCACAAATATATAATTCCGCAAATGTATCATTCCGCAACTCAACGAGTCGTATACTATTTATTTCAAAAATGTATCGTTCCGCAAATGCAAATTTTCATAACTCAACGCTTCGATTCATTTTATTTCGCAAACATTTTATTACGCAAATGTATAATATCACAACATTTTACTTCGCATATAGTTTATTCTACAAACATATTTTTACACAAATGTGTTTTTTTACAAAAATATATCATTTAATAATAAACAAACGTATAAAAAGACGTACGATACAATGTTTGAAATGATGGTGAAATACGGAGCAGAAAATAACATTGAAATCAAGCCAAAAGTTTGCATATTAGATTTTGAAAAAGCTGCCATAAATAGCTTGAAGTCAAATTTTGAGAATGTAATCCTGCACGGCTGTAATTTCCATCTTGGACAAATAATTTACAGGTTAGTTTTAATTCTATACATTTTATTATCTTACTAAATATTAAGAGGTAATGGTAAATGATTAAATGGCCTCTAAAGTTAATTACATTAAACTAGTAAAATAACAGCATTTCGGTTCTGGCAGGTCACAGTTCTAACCTAACCTAACCGACAGTGTCGTTTGTGGTGGTGATGTTTTTGCCTAGGCACTACATTAATAAAAACTAGTTGATTCGAAATATTGTGCAATTTATTTTATTTTACCTCAATATTAAACCATGCATTTCACATCTTAGTACTAGTAAATTAGCACGTAAATTAAGTATTTTTTTTTTATAAAATATGTTTTCGAAACATTTGGGAAACGTTGGTTAGCGAAGTGTTGGTTTATGAATTGATATAGTTATGATATGAATTGTTTTTGAAAGAATATGTTTTGAACTGAACATTTGCGTAATGAATACTATGCAATATGAATTATTTATGATGTGATGAGTTATGAAATTAATAGTTTTGTAATAATACGTTTGCCAGGTGAATTATTTATGTAGTGATGTAGTTGCGGAAAGTTGAGATTTGAAACGAAAGGGTTCCAGAACCGAAATGCTGTTATTTTACTAGTTTAATATAATTAACTTTAGAGGTCATTTAATAATTAACCATTAACCTCTTAATATTTAGTAAGATAATAAAATGTATAGAATTAAAACTTACCTGTAAATTATTTGTCCAAGATTGAAATTACAGCCGTGCTGGATTACATTCTCAAAATTTGACTTCAGGCTTTCAAAATGTAATATGCAAACTTTTGGCTTGATTTCAATGTTATTTTCTGCTCCGTATTCCACGATCATTTCAAACATTGTATCGTACGTCTTTTTATACGTTTGTTTATTATTAATTGATATATTTATAAAAAAAACACATTTGTGAAAAAATATGTTTGTAGAATAAACTATATGCGAAGTAAAATGTTGTGATGTTATACGTTTGCGTAATAAAATATTTGCTAAATAAAATGAATCGAAGCGTTGAGTTATGAAACGATGCATTTGCGGAACGATACATTTTTGAAATAAATAGTATACGACCCGTTGAGTTGCGAAATTATACATTTGCGGAAAGATATATTTGTGGAATTAATAGTGTACGAATCGTTGGTTTTGAAATGAAGATTTGCGTAACGTTTGTCGGTGAAACATTAGTGAACCATATAAAATATTTCGATCATAAATTCTAAAACGTATCATTTTGAAATAATATCTTTATCGTGAAAAGTTTCTGCTATTATGTTTTCAGCTTAATAGAAATCTAGGTAGGAACCTGAAGTAATATACTTTTAAAAATAGGAGATGTGGCTTGTTCAGAAGTATTTCTTTTTTCGTTTCGAAAAAGAGCAATCAGCGACTGGGAGCCTCTTAAAGGAAATAGGTACCTACGTGATAAAGACCCGTGTAAATTTAGGACAATTTCAATGCATCTCTGACGTCATAATTGTGTTAAGTATCGTGAAGCCGTAGCAATATAAATTACCTACCTTGAATGGCACTTTGACTATTGCAACACCGAAAACCTGCAACTATGTAAATTTAATCAGAACATTCCTTTGTACATTCTCTAGGTTCAGATGGCAAGACTAGCATGATAAATACTTAGAATTACTTATCTAAGAATTTAGGGATTGCCTTGTCTTGTGGAACTGTCGTCGTAAGTAGGTAAAATTATTCATACAACATCCAGTTGTTTTCCGGAACAAACGAGATAAATTCGGTATAATGCTCTATATAGTTTACTAGCGACCCGCCCCGGCTTCGCACGGGTGCAAAGCTGATACCAAAATATATTACAGAATGTATACACGTTAACAACATTTAAAATTTTTAAAAATGGTCGCGCTGATTTGAAATCTTAAAATTATCAGTGGTTCTCTAATATATTAAGCATGTTATTATACATATAAACCTTCCTCCTAAATCACTCTATCTATTAAAAAAAACCGCATCAAAATCCGTTGTGTAGTTTTAAAGATATAAGCAAACATACATACAGACATACAGACGCGGGAAGCGGAAAGCGACTTTGCTTTATACTATGTAGTGAAGTATATAATTATACTAGCTGTTCGCCTCGGTTTCGCACGGGTTTAATGAAGCATATAAAGTTTTTCAGACTATCAGGCGTTATCTATGGAATATGAACTAGTGGAAAGCCCGCTACATCCATCATGAAACATCATGGAACATAATTGCGCTTAGAGTTTTTAAGATGTCTAAAGGAGTAGTTAGAACCACTTCCAAACAGTAGATTTACATATTCACACATATATTTCAGAAATTCAATTTAATATAGCTGTATCTAAGTCGTGAAGATGTTACTTTATTTTGTAGTTAAAGTCAGCCATCCTGCATTTTAGTTTTTGATTGGTGATATGATTTATCTACCCTTAAAGCAACTAGATATCCAGTTATCAAACTTGGTATTCTATTGTGAATAAATAAATTCTTCATAACCAGTATTGTAACAAGATTTTTTTTCCCCACTAGATGACCAGTTATCAAACTTGGTTTTCTAATAGGAACACTATGCTACCGTCGACGTTGAACGAAATATAAATTATACATGGGTACCCACTTTGGCTTAGTTTTGTGTATAGGCGTATTTAGGCGTAAATTACGGCGAAATATTCCAAAATTAGTTATCTAATTCAAACTACACAGCCGCAAAATGTATCCTAAATAGTTGATTTATAAATTTGTGATTAACAATATAATACCTTGCGAAGCAAACTTTACTTAAATAAACTTAAGGATTTTGCTTAACTAAATGAATTCACAAATAACTGGGGATCATGGCGAGCCAGATAATCATCAAGTTTTTGGAACTTTCATAAGTTTAATCTCCATAAATCTTCGAAGCGTGCGATCTGTGGTAAGGTCGAACTCTGCAAAAGTAGACATATCAAGATAAGTAGGTAAGTAGTACCTAACTACTATAAGGATTAGTCTTTTAATCTTCAGTATGGTAGAGTTTCAAAATCGTATCAAAATCGTATTAGGTAAGTTAGTCAGTTTTACGACTTTGAAGTCTTGTAATTGATAGTTAATGTAGTAAGATCATACGTCTTTCGAACGCAAAAGCCAATAGGTACATAACATGACATGGGTGACTATCTTTTTTTTTATCGGGAAAATAAATCAGACAGACGTTGTCCTGTCAAATTCATTTTTTTCCATAAGAACTTTCTCCTGATAATAACGAATACAACAAAAAAATAATTAGCAAAATCGGTTCAACTGTTCTCGAGATTTGCGCTTAGCAACACATTCAGCGATTCATTTTTATATTATAGAATCACGATTGTTTGAAAAATAATAAGTATCAGGAGATACCCATCTAAACTGAACACATATCTATTGCACTCACTGATAAGTCGTTGCGTCTAAATCTCAAAATTTAATTGCATTAATAATAATGAATAACCTGAGTAACAAGATAAATATTAGTAGACATTTCACTCAACGCCATCTAGTGCCAAACTAAGCAAAGTTTGTAGGTAGATACAATGGGAACGGGATAAATTCAAATTATTAGGTATCTACTTTACATAGACTCTACTTTAGGACTTTAGTAAAGGTATACCTTTATCTCGGCCTACCTTTAAACATCTAAGTAAATATGTTCATCACGTAGGTGAGGTAGATAGATAGGTAGGTAGATGTGAGGCCAGTCAGATATCTCAAGGTGGTCCAATTTGAACGTTGGGTTCAGTGTCTCAGCCCTTTCTTTTATGCATACAGGATGTTACCGTAACGTCATGCATGATGAGCGGTTGTTATTAAAGTGACGACAGGTGACAGATTGAAAGAAAATCCCTGTTATGAGCAGCGTGAGGCTTCCCACCAAAATTGCGTTGCATAATTTTAAAATATCAAGGTTAACCTGTCATTTTACCGTAAATCCTTTCAGAAGTAAAAAGTTATACTTACACCAAAGTTTCGTATTATTTAAAGTAATTTTTACAAGCTGCCATAAAAAAAACCGGCCAAGTGCGAGTCGGACTCGCGCATGAAGCGTTCCGTACCATTATCTATGAAAAACGACCAAAAAACACGTTTTTTGTATGGGAGCCCCACTTAAATATTTATTTTATTCTGTTTTTAGTATTTGTTGTTATAGCGTCAACGGAAATACATAATCTGTGAAAATTTCAACTGTCTATCTATCATGGTTCATGAGATACAGCCCTGTGACAGACAGACGGACAGACGGACAGCGAAGTCTTAGTAATAGGGTCCCGTTTTTACCCTTTTGGTACGGAACCCTAAAAAAAAGATCAAGTAACCAAGTACGGTAGACATACTCTCAGATCTCAAGGCGCTTAGATCCTTAGAAGTCTAGTCAGAGGCACCTCCAAACATTACGTTTGGCACAATACCCACATTTTGCCACAGTTAGCATTCCATAAGTGACAGGTTGCAAGCAATTACAAGCAATAAAAAAATATATTCTAGGTCTTAGGACATCCTATTGATAATGTTATTAGCTCTCATACCTACATCAATAATTACTTATCTGAGAAAGAGATTTTAAGAAGGCATTTATGTGCAAATGGCATCAATCAAAACTTTTTTTCTCTTGTTCGTCTGTTTGCTGTAGTCGCTGTTCGTTCGTCGATTTTGAGTAAACAACGAAGTTGGTCCCGTTTAGAGCGTTCCATAAAACAACAAGAAAAACTTAGAAACTTGGTAGCGATCGTGATCTTTTGCAATTCATTAATAGTAGGTAATGCTAAAAACAATATTAAATTGGCCAAAGATTTGGCACCAATTTACATTTAAATATATAAAAACGGCCAAGTGCGACTAGGACTGAAGGGTTCGGTACATCTGTAAAAAACGGCAAATAAATAACGTTTGTTTGGGAGCCACACTTAATCATTTAAATATTATTTTTTAATTTGTTGTTATAGCGGCAACAGAAATACATCATCTGTGAACATTTCAACTGTCTAGCTCACGTGATTCTAGCTCGCCTGGTGACAGACAAACGGACAGCGGAGTCTAAGTAATAGGGTCCCGTTTTTGCCCTTTAGGTACGGAACCCTAAAAAACCACTGGTCTTAGAAACTTGAAATTTGGAAAAGTATAGTCATGTTGGTGTAAGTGCTCTGAAAAAGGAATTCTCCGAAATTCAACGCAGCGGGGGGAGGGAGTTGAAATCTGTTTGATAATAACTTTACGTGAACGAAGTCATGAGGTTTTAATCACTACTATATTACTTTTATTTCGAAGGACGTGGGTTCGAATCCCGGAGTGCATCAATGCATTTTTTTGCAAAGCACGTGCTCAAAACGGTGAAGGAAAACATCGTGAGGAAACCAGTTAGTATTCTTATAAGCGGCGATGGGCTTGCAACCTTGTCACGAATGGAATGCTAACTACTGCAAAATGTGGGCATGTGCCAAATATAATGTTTGGACGTACCTCTGACTACTAGACATCTTCAAAAGATCTAAGCGTCTGTAGATCTGAGAGGATGTCTACCGTACCGATTACAATCGTGATCCTATTTATTTTATTTGTATTATAGATACCTATAAAGATTACTATTTTTAATAATAAATATGTTTGTAGTGCGGTCACGTCTCCTTCCATCCCGAGCAAACAAACATATCATATTAAAGCAGAAACCGACGAATAATACAAGTAACTACTATGAGGTTATGTACGAGTAAGTACCTATACTTACGAACATCTAGGGACACGTGAACAATAAAAACACATACGGGACAATTGCATATCACTAGTGCAAGCGCCCCTATTTGGTACACGAGTACTCGCTCGGGGACATGTCGTCACTTGATATGAAAAACATGGTAACTTGATTTATCATAAAATCCAACTAGGGTGAGAGCGCCGCTGTGGGCATTTTAACAACATAATAATTTCCAAATAAACAGTTAATATTTAAAAAAAGGTGTTTTAAAAACAACATAGTATAGAGTATTTATCTATCTTTTAGTTTAAGCAAAGGTTTTGTAATAGGCGATATTTATTTATTAATTATTCTAATTTAAATAGACATAATGGGAAATCGTTAGTCAATCAAATCTTGAGGGACTGGCTTAAGGCGCTGCCAGTTCCTGAAACCGCGGCAGAAACGACTAAGACAGTTAACAACGGCAAGCTCTATTTCGATCATAAATTCTAAAACGTATCATTTTGAAATAATATTATAATCGTGAAAAGTTTCTGCTATTATGTTTTCAGCTTAATAGAAATCTAGGTAGGAACCTGAAGTAATATATTTATAAAAATAGGAGATGTGGCTTGTTCAGAAGTATTTCTTTTTTCGTTTCGAAAAAGAGCAATCGTCGACATACAGCCCCTTAAGATTATAAATACATTGTACGAACTTAACTTTCGCTTCTTACGATCTGCAGTTAGTATCACTTCGTAATAAATCAAAATTCAAACTTTTTGAAGGTTGCATTCTTTGCTCTTCGAGCAGAATTCGTTATTATTAGCGTAGTTCGAAAAGTTTCCTCGATCAGGATTATATTTCGGTAAAACAATATTATTCTATCGTAACTTTTGTTAAGTATAAAATAAAATAAACCTGTCATATTTAACCGACAAAAAAAGGCGGCGTAGAACCAATTTTCATCGGAATTTTTGAATGTTTACTCAGCTTTTAAAATACCAATTGTTAAGTAACTTTATATAGGTATCATCTGTGATTTTATGTAGCCAGCTCAACTTATGTTTTTATTGCAAGGGATAAAGTTTATGGGATAGGGCAAAAAATATAGACCTTTTAAACAGCCTGAAACATTTTATTACGATATTAGGTATAGGCTAATTTTATTACCGTCACTTTTTTTGCTTTTAAACAGTTTTTATTAGTGTTGAATATTTACCAAACTAGCAGACCCGCGACTGACGTTGTCCTGTCCAAATTTTAATAATTGCATAGAGTAACGTTGCTATGACGACTGATATCAATTTGTTTGCACACCATCGCCATTTATCCCAAAATAATCCCTTTGCGATTTTTTTATAATTTAAAGGATGATTTTCTTCATTTAAAATAGTCTATTTTTTTTATTCGGGCATTATATTTACATATACAGCAAATTTCATCTTAATCCGTTTTGTTGTTTTGGCCTGATTGAGGCACAAACTTACAAACAAACTCACAAACTTTCACATTTATAATATTATGATTAGGATTATAAAAAAGCTGTCGATACTTCCATAGTAATTCGTGTGAACATCATATGAATGAATGTACTTACGAGTAATTATATCTACATCTACTTACAGAAAATTTCTAGTTAATCCGTTTTGTCGTTTAGGCCTGATTGAGGAACTAACATACATACAAACTCACAAATTTTCGCATTTATAATATTATTAGGATTAGGATACGTTTATCGCTACCCTTACACTGACATTTAAATATATTATTTAAAACTAAAGCATATTACGTATAATATTTATAGAATAAGAAAATATGTTATTTAAGTTAATAGTTCTATGGAAATAAAGCTTTATTTATTTAATTATATTTTATATTTATATTTATATACTTAATCTCAGTTAATGTTATTCATTTGTTCATTCATAAAGTGCTCTTATTTTCTACTAAATCTTCACCACTAAAACTCCCCAAGGACCAGTGCACTAGACTTGACTATTATCCAATCTGTGGCTAGTCTAAGATACCCCGAACTGATTTGCATACATAAGAACGATCGTGCAAGCTACTTCCCTCATTATGGGCTGTTAGTACCTAGGTAGACGGTACAGTGCAACGCTCAAGTGCCCAACCTCTAGGCGATATTGAGTCTTAATCAAATTATCTTAAAGTATATTTTCTAGGTGATTGTTTGGTGCAAGGTCGACTGTACTTCCGCTAGTGTTACTGGATAAAAATACGATATGCAAAGTATTTTTCACACGACAGAGAACTTTCAAGTGTATGTAGTAGTGTAGTAGTATATGGAATTGGAATAGCGTAAAATGAAGTTGCAGTTAAGACGAGATGAGATTTGAAAGTAAAGTTTCATTTTATAGATCTCGAAAATATGTTTGAAGAGTTCAACGGAAGAGGAATGGTTCGTTCGAGCTCTCAAATGAGACGATAACATTTTTACTCAAAAGCAATTCTTGCTTTATCAGTAAAAAATTGTATCACTTTCATTGAGTTTTGAAATAACCGGTCTCATGCAAGGTACCGACCGGTAGGTAGGTACATAGGTGCTTTCGGTCAATTATATTTATATTTAGCCGATTGGGAGGTACCTCGACTTTCATTTCGAAGGTCGTGGGTTCGAATCCCGGCGCGCATCAATAGGTTTTTCTGTTCGAAAAATTTATATGCGCATCAAAAACACGTGCTCAAAACGGTGAAGGAAAATGTCTTGAGGAAACCAGTTACTGTTTTTATAAGCGGTGATGGGCTTGCAACCTGTCACGTATGTTGCAAAATGTGGGCATATGCTAAATATAATGTTTGGACGTGCCTCTGACTACTCCCACTAGACATTTTCAAAGGATCTAAGCACCTGGAGATCTGAGAGGATGTCTACCGTACTTGGGGATTACAGTCGTGACCCTATACATCACTGCATAGTATAAAGCAAAGTCGCTCTCCGCTTCCCGCGTCTGTATGTCTGTATGTATGTTTGCTTATATCTTTAAAACTACACAACGGATTTTGATGCGGTTTTTTTAATAGATAGAGTGATTCAGGAGGAAGGTTTATATGTATAATAACATGCTACCCGTGCGAAGCCGGGGCGGGTCGCTAGTATACGTATATTTAAATGGCTGGCAGGTTCAGCTGTTTTGTATTATAGGTACATTATTCTAATCCCTATAATTATTTAGAGGTTTATATCTCGAACATACACTTTTCAGTATATTTTGCTTTTGTAAAGTTCTAGCAAAAATTAATAACTAACGTAAACACTGTATATTTATTTGTATTGAAATTCTTACACATCGTCACTATCACTACATAGTATAAAGCAAAGTCGCTTTCCGCTTCCCGCGTCTGTATGTAATATGTATGTATGTATGTTTGCTTATATCTTTAAAACTACACAACGGATTTTGATGCGATTTTTTTTAATAGATAGAGTAATTCAGGAGGAAGGTTTATATGTATAATACATGCATAATAAAGTAGAGAAACACTGATAATTTTAGAGGTTTCTAATGTGATGTCGTAAATAAACACATTTTTTTGCGCTTACATTGCAAATGCTGGCTGAACCCCACGAGATATATCAAAATAATGTACTACAGTATTGTACACCTTAAAAACGTCTACAAAAAAGTCCACGATGCTATTAGAAATGTCTTACGCACAGCGAAGCGGGCACGGGTCAGCTAGTCTTTAATAAAAGAATATTCTTGTAATATATTGTGGATGCAAGTAAGATACAAATGAAACGTACATTTAAATTTTAATGAAAAAACGAGACCGGTCAAGCGAGAGACGCTTTCGTGGATCGAGGGTTCCGCGAGAACATAGAAATGTATATAAACATAAAGAAAAGAATACTCTTCGTTTTCTTGTAAGTTTTTACTAAAACTCAATATCCTACAAATTCTAGAAAAAAATAAGTTAAACTTTATTCTACTATAATGTCCAACGATACCTTACTTGACCTAGTCGCTTTAAACTTCTCCACTCCTTTTTACCACTTATTTTTTTTATAGTATGTTCTATGTATCAGATTTTTTGTTTTGCAAACTTCACAGGTATATAAGAAACCAAAAAATACCATTCAAGTCGGTAACATAAGGTAGTTCAAGTAGTTGCTAAAATAATCAGTAGTGACAAACAGACGCACAGACAGACAGACGAAGTTTCGTTGCACCATTTTTTTCGGGACCCTATAAGAAGAAACATAAGTACTATTTTATGAGACAAATTCGTCCAATAATAATAACCAAATTCAAAGTGATCTCATTGAACAACTCGAATTATAATAATATCTACATAAGTAATACACAAAGTATCACATAAGTAGATATTATTATAATCCTACTGACTACATTATTAAAGTTAAGGTCAAAAGAAACTCAGAATTTGCATTTAAATATAAGCAAAAGTAAATTGAATTCATAAAATGAATTTAATATAAAATAATTTATATTGGTAGTTTTCTAAGCCGACTTCTAGTTTTTACAAAATTATGGTATGTAATATTTTGAACGAAAAGTTCTCTCAAAGGATTGCAAAGAATATTGTCTGCTAGCTGAATAATAATTTAATTATCTATTTTCAGCAAAATTTTCAAAGAAAATTTTCATTCATTTACGAGTAAGTATTGTGTTAATCGAGGAGAAATTGGTTATAGATATGATTAAAATACTTAAGGCCCTGTATGTCGACGATTGCTCTTTTTCGAAACGAAAAATAAAATACTTCTGAACAAGCCACATCTCCTATTTTTATAAATATATTACTTCAGGTTCCTACCTAGATTTCTATTAAGCTGAAAACATAATAGCAGAAACTTTTCACGATAAAGATATTATTTCAAAATGATACGTTTTAGAATTTATGATCGAAATATTTTGATACCTACTATTAAGATCAACTTGTGATTTATTGTTAAAGATAGGTAATATGTAGATCTAGATTTCTATTAGAATAGGTTTTTGATAAGTAATTATACATAATTTATATCATTAATTTATTCGAAAAGCAATGGCGGACCACGCGCCGACGTGTGTTTGTCGTCATGCAGCGGTCGGTAGGATTATTTATCGAAGTGATTAAAGATGGGTACATCTTTATTCACATATACTATACATTATAAAATAGGAGATGTGGCTTGTTCAGAAGTATTTCTTTTTTCGTTTCGAAAAAGAGCAATCGTCGACATACAGGGCCTTAAGTAAAAGAGCTATGAGTACAGACTCTACCAAACTAGGAATGTTAGGTATACTCATGCTTTCTAGTATGTAGGTATTTCGAAAACGCTATCGACTGTTTGACTATCGAGTATAATTTATGCATTATTCAGAATCGAGTGGAAACGAAGCCGCTGAAAAAAATTCAGCGTTTCGTTTGCCGGTTCTATTTTTACCCACATTTATCAGCACCAATTTTTTGCAGGTTAATAAAATCTGCAACCGTATTTCTATTTTAAAATGTATATCACTTTAGAATGACCTAGAGAGTTTGGTGACGACCAGTAGAGTTTTATAAATGACAATCGTTTATTATACATCTTCCAACATGGAACGAAAGATAAATCTTTACTCGTAAACCAAACCTTAGTAAATATCTATCTATACAGTATAGAGCTCATATCTTACAAGCACCTCCGCCGAAATGTTTATGGTACATAAATAGCCGAGAGAATGGCTATCGTTGATGCAAACCGCGGTCGATGCTGGTGAAATTTTCACAACGTAACTAAAGATAGGTGAAATAATATACCTTCTGGAAGCATTTCAATGTTTACGCTACAAAGTAACGATCCTGGTGTTGGTTAATAAACCGATGCACTGCGTAGCACTCTCATCATGCCTGATATTTACCATTGTATCAATCATGATTGAAACGTACTATCCTTTGTACCATCTATCGTACCATCCAACGTACCATACTTTTCTCGAAGCAGTTCAGGCCATTTTCGACCCCCTATAACTTTGTTGTGGATAAAACTAGGAGCCTGAATTTGCTTCTGTTTTATGTTATTACGTTATTAGCTAACCTTTACGTAATAACTTAAAACAGAAGGACCCTTAAAGTAGAGACTGAATAAATTAACCGACTTGGTATTACATGGATCTCACAACTTTTTACGGTAGAAGAACTGAGTTGCGTTGCGAGACTTGGTTTTTTTTACAAGTTATGTTTTTGATGGCATTGTAATATTCGCCATTATATTACAGGAAAGACAAAGACAACAAAACAGTTTTATATCATTTCTTTACGCGGTTACATCTTTACATATTACATCTGACAAAACAAAGACAGGTCTTGGAACATAATTGCTTATGAAGAGGTTTTTCTTTTGAGTTTACAATTTTTTTTCTTTTTGCGAGTTTTGTTTCATTTTGTTTTGTTTCCCACTCTTCCATAAATATTTGTAGTATTAATGATCTACATCTTCTATTATATAAAAATGAATCTCTATTTCCCTTCGCCACAGCATGGACCAACTTTGCATTTTTTTTTTGCGTTGTAATCGTCAGTGCCAAGAGAAGGTTCTTATGAAAGAACATTTTGAAAAATCTTGACAAACGTAAAGTGCAAATATAACAAGACAACATCTGCCGGGACAGCTAGTATTCAATAATATAAAATTATCTCTATAAACTCTAGCTCTAGTAAGCCACATTCAGGGGTTTTTATTAATCGGAAACGATTTTACCCGATCTTTGCAACCTTTTTTATGAGTAATTTGAGAACCCCTTAAACCAATATTTATTATTAGAGTATTTTATTTTGATTTCAAGTTGATAGCCCATTAAATATCCTGTACAAACCCCCTTTCTACGGGCCGGCCGTCGTGAAAACCTCCCAAGTTTTCAAGTTGGCAATTAACAAATAAACAGTTAAAGTTAGCTGAGATGTTGTTGCATGATGCGTGAAAAGACAGTCTCTTCAACATTTGTTAAACAACAATCGGAACGCAACACATTTCTTGAATTAAAAATAGAGAAATTTAAAAATAAAAACACTTCGGGGACAGATACTTTAGATATAGATGGAGCGTCGCATTCTATTGAAGCACAAACTTTTAATACCTTACTGAATGATAGTTCGGGCTAAACTTAGACGACTCCCACTTATTGTAGGAGTAGTTCATGCATATATTTAAAAGTTCAATATTATAATACAAAAACTATTATCCCCAAGCATGTTAGCCAAACTCCTTTGCAACACGTTTTTCTACATGTTGCGCTGACCCATCGACTACATAGCCCAACTACATAGCTATGTAGTCGATGCGCTGACCCCACATTGAAGTGGGATAAGGGCAACAAGATGATGATGTTAAACATCCTCTCAGATCTCCAAAAACTCAGGTCCTTGAGAAAGCTTTAGAGGACAGTCACAGCCTCGTACATACATTAGATTAGGTACGAGCACATTAGGCACATCCCACTTTCAGCGGTAGTTAGCATTCCATTATTGTGCTTGCAAGTTGCACTGCAAGCCCATTGCGCTTTTTTAAAGTAAGAATAGGTTTCTCTACGATCCCATTACCACTTTGAAACCTTGAAAACCCATTGATGTACGACCTGGTTTCGAACCTCCCAATAGTAGCCTATTTCGAGGGTACCACAGGTCGTACATACATGGTAAGTTTATATAGATTAGATTTTCATCAATCTTCTAAGAAACTATGTAACGGAATTCGAATAACATTCTCACGCTGATGAATGTGTAATCAGATGCCTGGTAACTTATGCTCAGCTCACTGAGACAAGAAGTGCATTCATCATTCTATTCCACATGTGCGCATACAAGTACCTACTATCTAATATGAAATGTGCAGAAGATTGCATAAATTCTATACATAATTGAGCTACCACTCTAGATAAAAATAAGAGTTACCGCAGTCATTGTTGTGCTGTGTTCGATTCCCAAGGCAAATATTTGTGTGATGAACAAGTTTGTTTTGTATAACAACACAATATATATTTATAAAATATTTCGTTATATATGTTTATTACAGTTATCCACTTATCCCATATCAGGTACAAGCTTTGTATTAAACAAAGTTTAGCCTTATGTGAAAGATTGTGGTGGGATTAAGTTCGTAGGTTCGAATCACGGTGTGCATCAATGGATTTTTCTATTCAAAAAAATTATATGAGCATCAAAAAAACGGTGAAGGAAAACATCGTGAAACTAGTAAGTATTATTTTAAGCGGCGATGGGCTTGCAAGCTGTCACGTATGGAATGTTAACTACTGCAAAATGTGGACATGTACCAAATATAATGTTTGGACGGGCCTCTGACTCCCTCTAAACATCTTCAAAGGATCTAAGCATCTGTAGATCTGAGAGAATGTCTTGTCTACCTTGCTTGGGGATTAAAGTCGTAATCCTATTTTTTTTTTGGAATATAATGTCGAATGTCCATCAATATTTATGTATTTCATTATTTTATCAGCCACGGAATCAGAACTCACACATAAACAGAACTAGGTAAACAACAAGAATACAGTAATAAGAAGAAGATGGATGTACGAAATTATTTATTGAAGCATGCTTTAATAAATAATTTACTTATGTATACATAGAGCAACGATAAGTAGTAATAGATAAATTCCGCAAATTGTGGCAGCAGCGTTATGATTTTTCGAATTCCATAATATTATTTCTTCTATATCAAAATAATAAAAATGAAACGTTGTTCGTTGGTAAGTGCATCATGAGAACTTCATAAGAGAATAAAGTGGTTAGGGAAAGAAATTTTTTCCCGAGAAATTGGAAAATCCGAGAGTAACGTACAGTGTTTATTTATAGCTACGGGATTTTTTTTATAAACTCAGGATTCGATCGATGGATATGCGAATTTATTGAAAATTGAGCTAGGCAACTTCTTTCCGGAGTATTATTATGCAACCATTAGTAACCCACACACACCACATCAATTCAATGTTTTCATCATAACTTTTAAAAGCACGATCTATTTCTGCCAAAAACACATGGAAGCGTGGGTTGTGATGAGGATTATCCGCTATGATTTATCCTACTTCCGAGAGTATAGATATAATTTCTTTTGAATATTCCGTAGCTTTATATGGCCTTCAACATTTAGCGCGGACTACATTGATGGATAACTGCTAGTGACATGTACGTATGTAGGCTATAATTGCTGTCCTTGCCACTCACAATGGCCTGCAACGGGTCTGTAATTGAATTAATTGCATAACAATGTTAAGCCAGACTAGACATGAATTTAATCTTACCTACCGCGAACCATTCACATAGCGACTGCCTTACATTCAAACTAAGAAGAATCAGGCAACAAAAACAGCTTGGTGCCTATCATTTTCTTCGATGATTCTTTTCAAAAATGCTATGGCGGGTAGTATGGTGCCGATCGTACAAAATGAAGGCTCAAACAAGAAACATATTACCTATATTATTAATAACAAAAAAACGAATGTGAATCTACATGTTGTGCCGACCCTACGAGGACGAGGGATAAGGAGAAGAAGAAGAAGAAAAAAAAAAAAAAAAGAGCTTCAGCTAAAGCTCTAAAAACAGCACACGCTACACTTAATTTAGAAAAAGCTACCTAGAATCCGGAATTCATCAGAAACTGATACCAAAACAAAGATGATCAATTAGCTATTTCGGCAAAATACTCGTAGTTAACGAGTATAACATCATAGTAGCATTCAGTTCGCGAATCAAACGGCTCTGGCGCTCAGTAGTCAGTACGCACATGGGAATCATTCGATTTATCACTTCACTAGGGTTGCCATTTAGTGCTGATAGGAAACCTAGTCAATTCTTTGTAGCTAAGGCATAGAAAATATCATAGTAATTCTCTTGTCTCTCCTGTGTCTGTGCAATCCTCCTCCTCTAAAAAATATCATGTCCATCTAAAGATAAATATATAAATATATAATATTAATTTTAACTTTCTACTTTCGGATATTAAATAGTCGTGCCATTTTATCTGTTTAGGCATATATTTTAATTATCAAGCAAAAGCATTTTTGAAATAAGTTTGTTAAAAACACGACCAAATCAACTTATGATGAGTAATAAATGTTTTTGATGAATGCAGAATCTTTTTTTCTCGATAACCGCAAAACATACAGTTTTGTTTTTTATGACAAAGATTAACTTAAGGATGAAATAATCTAGATAAATTATAGACGGAAACACGATTGGTGAAACTTTTCTAGATAGATTTATTTTACAAAGTTCCTTCAAAAACACTAGTTTCGTTTTTAATCAAAACTATGATTAGATAAACAGTTTATTTTTATATAATTCGTTAGATAATCATACTAGCTAAGTAAATTATGGTTGTTGTTTGTCGTGAGCACATATTTGTTTTAGAAGTAGCTACTGTACTTGCGCTCACCCTATACCAAACGTGCGCAAACATGACACATTGATTTTGCAAATGCAGGCAAATGCACTTATCTGTAAAAGCTATTTCCACGGCTCCAATAGGTAGTTGGCCGCAATAAATAATGCAGAGAAACAGGCAATCGCAGGAGTGAGTATGAATCATGCACTTCACTTCGTTATATATTTTGACTTAGGTAGGTGGTTTTTCCACTACCAAAACTAGATGTTCAAACCTGGATGCACCTAGATATATTTTCGCCGAATAAAAATGAAAACAAAAGTGATATATTTTTCAACTTCATATTTTGGCTCTTTACCAAAATTCCGATGCTTGCAAGAAGATAGTAACTTTTCACTTTGGATTCAGTTCGTTACCAGCCATTATTGCCTCCTCTACTACTTGTACTACAAGCAGTAAACGAGGTAATAATAGGCTCGCAATTACAGGCCCTATAGCATCACTACATAGTATAAAGCAAAGTCGCTTCCCGCTTCCCGCGTCTGTATGTATGCTTATATCTTTAAAACTATACAACGGATTTTGATGCGGTATTTTAATAGATAGAGTGATTCAGGAGGAAGGTTTATATGTAAAATAACATAGTAAATAAGTAAAAATGTAAAAAATAAATGCTGTTAACGAGTATACAAAGACATTCTGTAATATATTTTGGTATCAGCTTTGCACTCGTGCGAAGCCGGGGCGGGTCGCTAGTTAATCATAAAAGTCATAAAATCATATAATAACATAAAAGTTCTGAAAAAAAACAAGTGGATTATTGCAATTTGGTTTTAACAAGGGGCATTGGTAAGGGTAGATGAGATTATGCCTTCAGTTTGCGGTAGTCGTCAAATACACTCTGTATAATTTGGTAAAAAGTAGTAAGTACCTAACAAAATAACATTTTAGGAACTTGAAAAAATAAAACTACCCTTATGTTTGATTTTTACAAGGTACTCGGTACCTACGAGTATAACATGAAAATTCTGGATTTCAGTACTTGAATACAGACTTACTTGCCAAAAATATATGGCTTCATTGATAGAATCGTAAATCAAACTGTCCTGATGTCCTAGATCAGCCTCCTGATTCGATACCGCTCGATTCGACTGTCTGTATATACCAGGGACCGAATAACCGAAAAATTAAGATACCTCTATTTATCGATATGACGTCATACCGATAAATTCCGGTATTCCATATATTTCAATACCTAAAAATATAACGGTACCGAAAAGCTTCTACCGAAATTCATAGTGGTATACTAAAGGTTGAATAACGATACCGCAATGTCTACCCAAATATTATAGGTTTTCTCACTCCCCCGCGCGGCGGGGAGCGGCGGCGGCGGCGGTCGGTGCATCAAACGACTTACTACGTTTGTTTTGTTGTGTTGTGTCAGTTTCAGTTGTGTGTGATGCGACATACGAACTATACCTATAGCGAACTGCAAATTCAAAATCGAACTCAAAATTTCATTACTTAGATGATAGGTCTGTTCCCTACCTACGTAGTAGGTACTGTATCTACCTCTACCTAGTAGGTATTGTCGGCGGATCTTAGTTTAGTTAGGTAAGTATCTACCTACCTACGTAAAGATAGCTGTTTGGTTGCGCGGCAGACAATTTTTGACCTTATCCAGTGACACATAACCATTCTTGCTGTGACACGGCACGTAGGTATAGGTAGGTAGGTACCTACTGACCTTACCTGCCTCACTATGTTTTGTACCTATTGAATGTAGGTACCTGCCTACCTCGGTACCTACCCACCTAGGTAGGTAGGTACCTACCTACAGTTCTGCCAGCGGGTCTAGGCATTCGTGTAGTTAGCTGTGTGTACGCAGAAATGGTTTTGTGTCAGTGACACAAAACCATGATAAGGTCGAAAATTGTCTGCCGCGCAACCAAACAGCTCACTTCACAGATGCCAAGATCCACCAACCCGGGTCAGCCGGCTTATTTCGTAAAAACTATGTTTATCATGTTATGGCTTTCAATGAAGTTTAGGTGGGACATATAAATTGGAATTCTCATAAATTTTAGAGAATACCTACCTACCTATTTCACCTAAACTGCATTGAAAGCCGTATAGAGTAGGTAGTACCTAAGTACCTATGTACTTTACTTACTATTAAAGTATAAATATTATGTGGTATGTGGTAGGTAAGTATAGGTTACCTAATACCTACCTATAATTAAAAATTTATAATAGGTAGATATTTGTTTGACCCACCCACCTATGCACTGTTGCGTAGTGAAGGGTAAGACTAGGAATAGATGCCTCACTGTTGTGCGTGTGTAGTGAAGGGTAAGACTGGGAATAGATGCCTCACTTTTCGAAGTTTATATCGTATTTACTTACCTATCTACATATATAAAAATTTTGCTTTACCTACTGACTGACTGATCTATCAACACACAGCCTAAACCGAAATTTAAAATTTCTTCAGCGCTGTAGGTTGTGCGTTCAATCCCAACCCGGGGCAAATATTTGTGTGATGAACATAGATATTTGTTCTGTGTCTGGGTGTTAGTACCTAACTATATCTATCATAATTATTTATGTACCTACTTAAGTATAAAATTATTTACCTAAGTATTCTATCAGTTAACTATTTCCCATAGTACAAGCTTTGCTTAGTTTAGGGCTAGATGGCGATGTGTAAAATGTCCAACAATATATATCTATTTATTTATTTATTTATTAGTTTAACATAAATCTATTTGTTATTATAATAACTGCCACAGATGACTAACTCCATCAAAATAAGTATAAATAAATATATGGACGGGCAGAAAACTGTATTAATTTGTGGGAAATGGTATGTGGGTTTTATTTATTTCTTCTCAATGTGTATAACCTTTTTTTAGGTAGAAAAAGACGTCTGTCATCAGATGTTTTTTGCGGCTTGGATGTTGGAATGTCGCAGAGTATTTTGCCGACAGTTAGCAAACGCAAAAAAGCAGATCATAGACGAGTTTCTAATTCATCTGATGAAGGATCGCCATCAGCCCCAGTGTCCCCTGTATATGAATCTGATTTACATTTGAAGAACTGTATGCCGTCGCCGAAAAAAGAAAAAGAGAAACCAGGAACTGAATGTGTTTTCGAATGCGATGATTGTGTCAGAGAAAATAAAATTGATAAGGGAAGTTATCATTTCTGTCACATGCTCTTGGATGAGCTACAATTTGTACGTCCATGTATGCGAAACATGGCGTATAGGCATATCTTAAAGATTGTTGACGCAGTAAAAGGGCAACATAAAATGGGCGAAGAAATCCAAGTAACTTATCCACCTTTTAAACACTAGATGTACAACAAAATTGATTAAAAATAAAAAAACTATGCAAATTTTAAACATGTATTAATGTTATCTTTATTACTTATTTTATATTTCCTACTAATATTATAAATGCGAAAGTTTGTGTAGATGGATGGATGTTTGTTACTGTGCAGTCGGCGGATCTAGGCACTCGTGAAGTTAGCCGTAGAAACGCACAAATGGTTATTATGTCACTGTATAAAGTCGAAAATTGTCTGCCGCGCATCCAAACGGCTAACATCACCAGTGCCTAGATCCGCCGACTGCACAGTAACAAACATCCATCCTACAACTACTTCAACTACTAAACAGACAGATTTGGTTGAAATTTGGTTTATAGATAGACTATGACCGGGTATAGATAAAAATTGTCCTATATTTAAATACAGGTCATAATCTAATACGCTAATCAGTAATTAATTGTTCTGTTGGCAACGTTCTACAATTAGAATTTCCAAAAAAATAAACAATTAAAACAATTTCGCTCTTATTCCTTTACAATAAAGTCTAAATTTGAGTAATCTCAAAATTTTAAATTTGGAATTATTTTTTTTCGTTTATTTCTGATGAACGAAATAAATAAGAAAATCAAAATTTCACTTTACTTTTATTGACTAGATTTACGTAAAAAAATAGTTAAATTACTTAAAACTCTAACCTCAGGATGACAGTTTTAAAACGTAGGCTGTTTTAAAACTGTCATCCTGAGGTTACGCAAATTTAGACTTTAACGTAAAGGAATAAGAGCGATGGTGTTTTAGGATTCCGAAATTTTTTTATGGGCACAATAGAATCGCCACCTACTTTAATTTAAATTTTATCATAAAGAAATAAAAGAGAAGTTATGTGTATTTATTAGGTAAATACCTACCTGCCGGTAATTTATTTTCCCGACATTTCGATTATGTTACTTACCTACAAATAATTACAATAGCCATGGTCGCGAGCAGACGTCATAGTCGGGAAAATAAATTAAAGGTAGGTACTTAATTACGTGATAAAGACCCGTGTCAAAATCTATAGTTAAAGGTAGGTAGGTACCTACCTACTGTGCGTGAACGCGTGCGCAACAGAACAGAACAAACAAAGTTTTATTAACCTGTGTGTCGCTCGATTGACAAAGACGTGTGTGTGCGTTCACAACAAACGAACTCGCTCTGAGTTTTGCCCCTCACGCGCCCTCCCCCCCCTCCTCCCTTCTCTCATAGCCGACGAACGACACTCAAGATTTTTTCGATACCGTTATTCCATACCGGTATAATTTCGGTATGGCCCAACCGCTATCGAATAACGGTACCGTTATATTTTTGCGGTACCAATACCGTTAACCTCTACCGCTTTCAGTCCCTGGTATATACCCGTAGCTTCCTTTTAGTGAAAGAATTTACAGAACTGGATCAATAGTTCCTGAAATTATTTACTATACATAATATATTATTATCAATCCGAGTGTCATGAGTTCGAATGCCCGGTCATGCACGAACGGATTTTTCCGGTCGAACATGTTTGTGCGCTCTAACGTGTTCAAAACGGTGAAGGAAAACAACTTGGGGGAACCCGCGTCAACCGGCGTTAGTCAATATGTTCCTGTTGATCCCATAAGCTGAGAGTAAGGTTGTGCTCGGCAACCCTAGTCATCTAAAACATCCATGTACTACAGCGTCTCGTAAGTGAGTGAAAAGTTCCACCTGAAGGTGTAAATTTTTTATTATTATAAATAATCTAGAAAAGATGCAAAAAGGCCTTACTTTTTTAGGTTACACATTGCCTGCAGACTGCCACAGGTTCGAGTAGAGAGTGATATATCTCATATAACGGAATTTTTAGGCCACCTAAAGGCTTCCTTCATGGCTGAACGACATTTTTTATAGCCGTATCCGACATTTTAACTTGCTTTCGAAGCGAAACACGGAAGCGCTCTACTGTTAATGCCACTAACGGCCACCTATTCTATTTGTGACCGCACTGAAGGTAGCTTAACGATCTGTCAAGAACAACTAGACGCCACGAATGTGCGATAGGTGTTAGCGGATTATACTCATATATATAGCAGTAGGTAAAAGTACCTACAACATTTAGTTCACTTCACTGACTGCCGCGGGCTGTGCGCATTCCGGCGAATAGTGGTGCAATGCCTCCAATTTTAGGTGTAACTTTGTTACATCTATTTTAGACCCTTGCGTCCAAGGGAATGACGTGTCGCAAGTGTTGAATTTCGGGAATTTCTTTCTTAGCGCACTCCCACACACCATAAGAATACACCCTCCAGCTTGAAGACTTTTTAGGATCAGTGGTTTAGGCTGGCTGTTGATAGATCAGTGAATCAGTAACGCAAGAGTTTAATATATTTAGCTATCTAAATATATTAAACTCTTGCGTTAAGAATATATTAAGTAAATATATTAAGTCTATACTTCTGGCTAGTATAGAATCAACTTGTTCCGAATCATTGGTTAAAGCGTCCTAAATATGGATCATAACTAACAGACATCCGCTTTAAACTCGTTGGTATTCAAATTAATGATTCCTACAGGAACACTTTGATACTCAAACTCATGATATGTATGATGTCATTGATATAAGGTAGGTATAATTATGATAATAATTTTATTTATTTTACTCGCAGAAGTCAACGAATAATTGTAAAAACCCTTGATCTCCGAACTAGGTAATATAAAGTCTGTGTTTCAGAAATCTCCACGCATTAGCCATGTTAGGATTATTGTGTTTAGACGTGCCTCTCACTACCCCCATTATACATCTTTATGGATCTGAGCGCCGGGACATCTGTGAAGATGTCTACCTTAGGTACTTGGGTATTAAAGTCGTGATCCAATTTTTTTTTATTGTTAGGAATATGTAGTGTATTTCACAATAACTTTAAACGTGTGTATGTATTGATTGGTGTTTACTTGTCTTTTTAGAACCTACTAAAGACATAGGAAGCATTTAAAAAAAACAGTTCCAAGAGCAAAAACCTATAATCCAATAAACTATCCACTTCAACCGTGCAGTAGCGGGCCCCAAAATGACCGCTTCGTCCTGGACAATCAGATTAATCACTCTAATTAACTTTTATTAAGGCGTCGAATCCACTGAAGCGTGCACATCATCAGGGTTGGCCACTAATACGATTCAACTAAACGTGCACACGTTTGCCTCTTTTTCTACAGCTTTATATTAAGGTGTGACCAGACATCGCGCGGCATTCGAGCGCGGCATTCGCAGGACATATATGTATAATAACATGCTTAATATATTATAGAACCACTGATAATTTTAAGATTCTAATATGAAGTCGTAAATAAAAACACATTTTATTGCGCTTACATTGCAAACGCTGGCTGAACTCTACGAGATAGATCAAAATAATGTACTAAATATTGTATACCTTAAAAAGGTCTACAAAAAAGTCCGCGATGGTATATGTTTATCTCTTAGGGATAACCCACAATAATCAATTTCTATCCTTTACTTTTTACGATAAATAATGGCTTATTTACGAAGCGATTTGAATCCTTATCTAATTAAGTACCTTAAATACATTTTGCATTTAATATGGAATAATATTGCCCATTCTGTAATATATTTTGGTATCAGCTTTGCACCCGTGCGAAGCCGGGGCGGGTCGCTAGTTGTCACTAAGAAAAATTTGCCTGTCGCATAGTCCTGGTTTACGAACGAAATTTAAAATGAAAAAGAATCATTATCATCTTTCTCTTATCCTACTTAGGCGGGGTCAGCATATTCTGATATTCTTCGTCCATTGCCCTGTACAAACCGTCATCTTAACACTCGCTCCTTTCTAACCCACGTCATCTTCACACAATCGGTTCATCGTTTCCTTGACCTCTACTTACATCCGTTTATACCTTACATTCTTACCGTAGCATGACAGTAAGTTTATTTGAAAAATTTACAAAGAAGCATTTTATAAGCTGGTTATAAATAATAATAATAATAAATAATAAATATTGGTGGACATTTTACACATCGCCATCTAGCCCCAAACTAAGCAAAGCTTATACTATGGGAACTAGATAACTGATAGAATACTTAAATACTTTTTTTTTGTAAATAAATACTTAAGATACATACTAACACCCAGACACAGAACAAACATCTATGTTCATCACACAAATATTTGCTCTGGGTGGGGATCGAACCCACAACCTACAGCGCTGAAGGCAGAGTTACTACCAACTGAGCTGTGGACAGTTCTGATCACTATTGATACACAACTGCAAATGTAAAGCAAATGTAAAAAAAAAAGGTAGACCCCAAGCCGTGTTTGTTGCCTGATTCTTCTAGGCTTGGTCGCGTGGAATCGGCGTAGCTTCACCTAGTTCCTAAGACGTTTCAAAGTGATCCTTGTGATTTTATTGAAATAAATGATTTTTGAATTTGAATTTGTAGTGACGGGCGTAGATAAGCTCTACGCGACTCTACGACGTAGTACTTACTTCTACGCGTAGAGCCTACGTGTCTACCGTCTATGCTACGACACTTATAGGGGTAAGTAAAATTTTACTACGAGACGCTTTAGCGTGAATAAAGCCTTATTAAATTAAAGGTTAATGTAACATTATGCCCTTATCTTTGAGAGCTCTTAAGTACTTACCCAGTTTCAAGATTTTTGGACCTAAATTGGTCCATTATGGTTGGTTGAAAAAGAAAAATTGGTATATAATTTCTTAATTGTTTTGTCCGTTATGTGTACATTACCAGTAAACAACCTTAAGTTTTGTCATTCATTATGTTTAATATTAAATTTACGCATTTTTTATTAATAATAAATAATAAAAAAACGCTAGTACTAGTAAGCTTAGTAGGTACTACTAAACTATTTGTTATACTAAGACATAATTGAATCCTTAATTAATTTCGAATTAGTATCTTGCTTATCTAATTAGAAATGTAAGGCTCGATATAACTTTCTACGATCCATATTATATCGGGTGTATTGAGACTTCTCCCGATAACTGAGAACACCAGTAGCTACAGCTACCTAATGCCTTCGTAAATACAAAAATGCATCAATGCGAAAAGACGAAAAATTGTTTTTCCAGTTTTCCTAAGATAATGATACGGGCAATAGAGGAGGTGGTAATGGCAGCTCCAAAGTAAAAATTATTATCTACCGCTATGAAGATTAAATATTGACCACTTGTTTTGTGAATTATCGATCAATATGCATGGTCTCAAGTTGCCAGTTTCAGTTTGAAGGAAAGTCCTAATACAGCCTGTGTTATTAATTAGTTACTAAATTTGCAATATCCTCAATATATTATTCTAATCAATGCTTAATTAACATTTCATAGAAGTTTAGCGCTATAATACATTTGAATTAAACCAACCTAGAAACAATCACAGTGCGACAAGACAACTTTTTGTAAACAAAAAGTTTTTGGAACATAGAGACAAGAACACAAGAATACTTAACCTTTAGGAACACACTTAGCGATGAGATTTTCATACAAGCTGACATCGCTATAAGTGTGTCCGAGAAAGAATAAGATTGAACCTAAGGCCGTGTTACCTTGTCTGTGGTGCAGAGACTTCCACCATGAAAAGTTGTGACGCCGCGACATGAAAAGACACGGCGCCATGCCACAGAAAGATGCCATGCAAAAGGTTGTTCTATTATTATATGACTGAGTCAAAAGCCGCATTAATTGATTAAAAGATTCAAATTTCGCATCTAATAAAAATGCTAAGTGCCTAGGTTTAGCATGTAAATTTCGGACCATTTACGAGATCCTGAGAACTTACCAGACTGTGGTTTCTGCCATAGATGTAGCAAATGATAGAACTTCCAAGAAAAGAAATTTAAATGTAATAGGATCACGTCTTTATATTTATTCTTACGTACAGAAGATCCTCTCAGATCTACAGGCGCTCAGATCTTTAAACAAAATAGTGGAGGATAGAGGTTGGTAGCTCTACAATTTATTCTAGGCAACACAAAAATAAGTTATAAGATCCTCAACTTCATCTAAGGCTCACATAAGCAGATAGGTAAGTATTATAATACTTAATTACTAGGTACAAGAAGGACCTTGGTGAAGTGGTCGGTCATTTGTCCTGCGGCGTTTGAATGATCTATCTATATAATATGTTTATATAGATAGATTCCTGGTTTGAAACGATGTGTATGGTATGAGTTCTGGTGTGAGGTAGGTAGGAGTTTTAAACATAAATGCCGCGTATCTTTGCGCGACTATAGCTAAGCACAATCGTAACTACTCTGAGTGAGAGATACGAAGCTAGTAATCAAATTCTAGACTCAGGTGTAGCGAGCGCTCCCACACAAAATTACAAGACAACCGCGCTACGCTATTACGCTTATTACAGATTTGGTTTACAATCTAAAACTCAGCCTACTGATCTAGCTAATCTAATACTTATACCTACATAATACATATTCCTATCATACTGTCCTAAAGTTTGAACGTGTATCACAACAGCGGTTACGATCCAATTATAATAGAATAACGACTCAACTTTCTGTCAACGTATAAAAAGTTTAGGCAGTCCTAAATCCCGACACAAAACGTGTGCAATTACAATTTTCATTTAGGCAGTAGCTCTAATATTATATGTATTGTAGTCTAAAATAGAACTGAAGCGATATCGTAGACGACAACGTAGTGGGAAGGAAATTTATTTCCAGCACAAAACTATCCGTCAGCCGTGTTGACCGAGTGGGAGGTACTTCGACTTTCAATCTGAAGGTCGTGGGTTTGAATCCCGGCGTGCATCAATGGATTTTTCTGATCGAAAAAATTATATGCGCATCAAAAACACGTGCTCAAAACAGTGAAGGAAAACATCGTGAGGAAACCAGTTAGTGTTCTTATAAGCGGCGATGGACTTGCAACCTGTCACGTATGAAATGCTAACTACTGCAAAATGTGGGCATGTGCCAAAGGTAATGTTTAGACGTGCCTCTGACTACCCCCACTAGACTTCTTCAAAGGATCTAAGCGGCTGAAGATCTGAGAGGATGTCTACCGTACTTGGGGATTACAGTCGTGATCCTATTTTCCTACAAAAATATCCCTTCATTGTTCCATTTCTGATTCAGCGACCAAAAATACTCCTGGCGAAACTAGGACGCACGAAGTATAAGGATTTAAGGTCCAGCCAGCTATTCCTAAATGGGGCAACAATGAAAGTTTGTGAAGCGTGACCAGAGCGCAGCGTAGTTTCGAGGCCAATTTAATCAACTTTGAATGATCGTAGTCGTATTCTTTACAAGGGGCCATTTAGCCATCTAGCTATTTGTTTTTGGAAATTGGTGCATTTATTTTTTATGAGCTAGCCACCAGCTATCTTGATTTATCTACAATGTAGTGCTCATTCTATTCCCAGAAGGTAAGTGGGTAAACTTGAGCTCAAATTAAAATAAGTAACAAGGTACTTAAATAAAAGTGGTTGCTATTTTTATCACGCTTTTATTAGCTTCACATATAAAAAACTATGTAAAAATATATTAGAAATCAAATTTAACCAACTTCCAAATTATTAATAATAATAGCTCAACTGGCTCTTGTGTATTTATACTACTTGTGTAAATATTCTGTATTAGATGTTAATTATTTCTGTAAATTAGATGTTACTTCTAAATTGTTGGATCATTATCAAATTTGTCAGTCGTGTAGTTCTGATATGATAGAACTTGATCATGCAGCCCGCATCGGCTCCTTACAAGGGAACTTCTCAACGGATAACAAATAGCACGGAAACTTTTAGATTGAAATAAATATAAAATTAAAATTAATACATATATATTTTTTTTATTTATAACTCTATATCTCGTAGGTACAGACAGGTGCCATGGGGATTAGGACACAAGCTTAAAGGCGTTTAAATATTATAATGCTAGGATGATTTTTTACACTGTTAGGTATTTCATTTTTCTGGATAAGTACGTCCTATATAATAGTGACACAGATAAGACAGTAAATAAGGTGTTTAAAAAAGGGTATCTTCCACACGCGAGTTTAAAAGTTATATACCTACTACAGAAAAATGTTTTTATGTGGTATATTTGTGTTCAAGGTCTATATTTAAGTATCCAACTAACAAGGAAGTTTGTAAAAATATTTTTATTATAGTTCATTTTGATTTCTAAGACTAATCAAGTAGGTACATAAGAAATCAATAATAGATATATACCGACTTATTTTACTTATTGGGTAGGTAATATAATTTTTCTCATACCTATGAGACACGTCTCGTTTCATCACGTCTCCCCGCTATTCTATTACATTTTTTACCATCATCTGTCTTATCTCGCCAAAGACGACATCGACTTGTTCCGTTTTTGCGCACAAAGTGTGACGATGTGACGTGACGATTGAAGATGCTGACTTCTGGCGAAAGACGGTGATTTATAAATACTATCGAAAAAAGATTATGTAGGTGCTTATCCTAAGTACCTCCTATAAATGTATACCTATGCATTCTATCAGGTTTAACCAAGTTTGGGTATCTACCTGTTTTTCTATATTTGGAAATGTAGATGAAGTTTTCCAAAATTTCTAAATGTGTGTGTGAAATGTGATTAATGTACATTTGTTGAAAAATAAATATTATCCTAAGAGTATTAAACAGTTATATTATCTAGCTGTGACCCACATGGATTCTAATGCCTTTTTTTTGTCTGAAAAATTCGTTGGCACGCACACAACAAATCACCAAAGTTTCATCGTAATCGAATTAATGTTATAGAGCTAAGATGAACAAACAAACATTTATTTAATTATATAGGTAAACGTAGTTGGTGTATATCTACACTAGGTATATCTACATATAAAAAAGTAAATTTGTTATTTCTGTTTGTATAGGTACCTACCTATCGGATAAACTAAAAAAACTATGTAGTTACTACTAAGATCAACTTTAAAAATTCACGGCCAATTTTACTTAATGTTTAGACATGTTTCGTTTTTGTATTAGTTCAAAGACCTAGGAATAACTTAACAGTTAAGATCCTTTTTTTATAATATAATAAGTGGAGTACCTACCTATCCCAATATATTTTATTGAACCGCAAACAAAAATGCTTTGAAATGGCTCTTTTTTCGGCTTCTATGTAAATAATCCTAAACGTTCATCTCTTGACCAACCTTGACTATCATAATAAATCGTTATAGGTACCTACACTAGTAGGTAGGTCACACATTACCCTTTATTGTGAACACGAGTCTATTTTTGTTTTTCCTTAAAGGGTGGGCGTGAAAAATTCGGGAAATAATTCCGAAAATAGAAGCGAATCACGAAGAAAACACGCGTCAAGCAAGATAAACTGCAATTTGATGGGATGACTGGCACAATGGACCTACCGTACCTACATGAAAATACGTAGGTACCTATAATACCCTTAGTCGGAGTTTTTAGAAGCAGAAGTCGATAAACGTAGGTGATATGACACTAATAATTTGTTTAGTACCTAATTATTTACTAATTTGTTGTATTCTTACAAGTGGGCTTGCAACCTGTCACGTATGAAGTGCTAACTACTGCAAAATATGGGCATGTACCTACCAAATATAATGTTTGAACGTGCCACTAACTACCCCCTCTAGACATCTTCAAGGATCTAAGCGCCTGGAGATCTGAGAGGATGTTTACTGTGCTTGGGGATTACAGTCGTGATCCTATTTTTTAAAATTTGTTATGACAAAATTATTTTTCTTTGGCCTGCAGATCCGGTAAGCACCTTTGATAATATTAGACACCTATTTATTTCTCACTCAGTCTCAGTGGTAGGTATAGGTAGGTAGGTACCAAATGCTTGAGAAAACTCTGACTCAGCTTACAAATCATTTCAGCCATCAAATCATTGTCTACCTAACTTAAATATAAATAACACGTCAGGAATGTGCGTAATTTACGGCGAATTACAATATCGTTATCGTTAACAAAGTCGTGTTAGTTACACTTACACCATTTAGGCGGATATAACTCAAGAACATCCAGTCGTTCGTTATTTGTTGGATTTGTCTTCGTGCCGAATATGTAACTATTAAATTTTTTTAAATATCTTCATTAGTAGATACACTCGAGCAAGCCGGGGCAGACAGCTAGTCGTAAAACCTTAGTTTCCTACGAAATCAAGCCCGCACCACAACTAATTTATCATTATTTAAGTAGTTATATTTTATAATCTAATTTATGTACTGTATAGGAAGTTTTTATAACTTGATCTCATGTTTCTCTTTCTCTTTTTATTTTTTTTAAGTTGCTCATAATGGTAAACCTAGTTGTTAAGTTGAGTCATCTAAGTGCATGCTGTGGCATCCTGTAACTGGGAAAACACATAGATTTAAGTATAATTGTTTTTAATTAGATGTAGTAAGTGATTTTTCTGTAGGACGCCCTAAATAAATAAATAAATAAATAAAATAAATAAATCATCTCACAACACAACATGAATTGCTTGCCAACAGTGTTGCTTGCAAGTAGATTGTATGACAGATCAAATACCTACTCTCTTTCTACCCAAATTGCCTAAAGATAACTTCCAAGATACACCGATAACTTGCTGTATTGCGGGTAGGTAGGTACAGACACTAAACTAAACACAACAAGCCTCATCGAAAAAACAAAACAAGCCGTAAAAACAGCCTAGTTTTATCTATACTTATAATAAATCTGTAGAGAAGTCAATTCTGTACATGAAATATATTACCAAAATAACTATCAGGGTGTGATTAGGGATCGATGCCAAAAATGCAATAAGTAAAATTTTTGTCTGTCTGTCTGTCTGTCTGTATAACCGTTATAGAAACAAAAACTACTCGACGGATTTTAACGAAACTTGGTACAATTATTTTTCATACTCCTGAGCTGGTCATAGTATACTTTTCATCACGCTACAATCAATAGGAGCAGAGCCAATGACGTATTATATATAGACACGTTATCAACCAACATCTCGGCGCTTAAAAACGGCGAAAATACTAGATAACTACTTATACGCGTAAAGAAAGGGAAAGAAAATATGACAACGTACGGCGGGATGCCTGTTGCTAGAGGGAGATAAATAAACATCTTCAGTTACGCCACAGGATAATATAAATTAAAAACAAACATAGCATAGCGTCGCGCGACAGGTTGGGGAAATGTTGGGAAAACGGGAGAAGTTACTCCATCTTTTATGGTGTGTTATACTACGCAGCCGGACCCACCGTGGTTAAGGTTTATTTTAAATGCAGTTAGGTACAAATATATGGAATTGTACGAATTGTACTCCAAAAATCAGGAATTGTACTAGAAGGGGTCCCGAGATATTTACGTTTGAAATGGGCCGGCCAGGAAGTAGTCTTAATTGTCGAATGATCATTCGTTAAGCGATATACGAGGTCCAGAAGACTTCGCTGTAGACCCCAGAGTTTGTACGAAGTGTGATTGCTACAATCAATCCAAAAAACATTGAAAAAATATCGATTTTCAGGTATATTTTGATCAATACTTTTCCGAAAATACAGTGTCGTACTGATTTTTCGTCCATTTTGTTCAAAATGTCAAATTATTTAATATTTTTTAAGAATATCGTGTACGATATCGGATTAGAGAGAGTTAAGCATCTTACCAGATCAAAACATCTAATGTATTGTCTAATGACAAAAAAGCTGTGAAAAAAAAACGTTTTATATAAAGACATTCTGTAGTATATTTAGTATCAGCATAGCACCACCCGTGCGAAGCCCGGGCGGGTCGCTAGTAGGAAATAAAGATAAACAGGAATAACAACCCTTGAAGTGCGCGTTTCGCGTTGCGTTATGGAAGCCCAGTGGTGACGACCCTCTGAGATAAATCGATGGTTGACATCCTCTGGTCAGACATTACACTGAATGAGTGTGAGATGGATGACCTCGCAATTATTTGGGACAGTAATCCGATGGGACAAAGTGGCGGTATTAGGGGGATGTTGGAACGTGGATAATAGCTATGCCAATGTGGGTTACGTTACTTATGTTACGGGTTCACTTCCTACGTGAAACATAATGAAACATAACCAACCAAGCGTTAGCGTTAGGATAGTAGTTTTTCTATTGTTTTCTGAGAAGTTACCTACATACCTACTTACTATGTAGGTAAATCTAAAGTCTAGATATTTATGTAAGTAGTTACCTACCTACTCACTATTAGTAGGTAGGTAAGTATTCATATTCATATGCATTTATTTATTGCTCCAGTTGGTTACAATGGTCTTAAGGTATCACAGAGTTTCTAAACGTGGATCCCGCTAGGGCACTAGAATAATCTATTAATCTAATAATACCTATCTGTGTGATCTTAAACTAAAAACAGCGTCTCTGACGGGGTGTTTGAAGACAATATTAAACACCCTAAAACCTCACACAAATCCATACGAAAAATATACCTACGTAGGTAGAACCGTACATAATTAGATACTTACCTACCTACCTACCTATGTACTACCTATAGTTTAATTTAATCAGTAAGTCCCTACTTAGGTAAGTCCAAACCTACGAGGTACCTAAGTACCTACTACGACGAGACGCCAAGTCTGGGGAAATCCAAACAAAATTAGTGTCGTAGAGAAACGATTTTCTGTTTCTAAAAATAGCCTTACAAGTTTATCTACTCACGAAGGGATGTATTAAGCTTGACCAGCGGACAAGAGCGCCTGATTCGCATCTACTGAAGTTTCTCTAACAATGGGCTACCCTTCGGCTTAGCAGAATCCCCATAGAGAAACGCCATGACTTCCCATAAGTCGGGTAAGTGATAACTTGGAAAAATTAGGTCACCCACTAAAGCCAAACGCCGAGTCTAAATCCATGATCGAAGTGTAGTGCAGCGAGAAGTGTTGACTACTTATCTACCTATATCTATGGAAACCGCCTGTTGTATAATTAAACTTCTCTAACGACGACCTCATGCCCACTTATCTAGACAGATCACACTAAACGAGCCCACGAGAGCCATTCGATAATGATGATTCGGATATGATTAGGTATGACCAAAAATGGGTGCATATTATCTGATCTGATATCTAAAATGTTCTAGGTTGCAACCAACTAAAAATTTAAAATAATATCATTAAAACACTAGTTTAACAGGTAGAGTTAGTAAAGCTCCAAAGGGGGCACCCCTTTAATTAATAGCCTCCTAGATCAAGTTAGTGGGTAGGCAGCATCGACTACACAGCCTATGTGGTCGATGGTAGGTATTAACTAGTAATCATTTAAAGGGCTTGATTTGCACATATTAGTTTCGGTACGGAACCCTCGCGCTTTACAGGTCTTGTTTATAAAAACTCCTACTGCTACGTAGGTACCATAAAGCCCTCTGTAGTCATGCAAATCATCGATTGATAGGTTGATCAAAATCACTACATAGTATAAAGCAAAGTCGCTTTCCGCTTTACGCGTATGTATGTTTGCTTATATCTTTAAAACTACACAACGGATTTTGATGCGGTTTTTTTTAATAGATAGAGTGATTCAGGAGGAAGGTTTATGTATAATAATATGCTACCCGTGCGAAGCCGGGGCGGGTCGCTAGTTAATGTATAAACCACAGAATACTGGTCACAGAATAAATACATTAAATTGCTTTAGATCGGAATAAATCGGTCTCTTCTCTATGATTTTTTCATTCACATTCGTGTTCGTCACTTTTGATAGTAATGTCAATGTCAGTTATTTATGTCAAAGTCATTCAACAGGCTGGCTGTCTGAGACCAGCTGGGGATATCTGTAATTTGTTTTGTTTATTTGTTTACTACAATATAATTACAGTGTTACAGTCGGAAGTATTTTATTTTCATACACATAATCTCTGCGTGGGCACTGATCCAATATTCTACAATAAATTTATTATATATTTTATTGTATTTATTCAGGACTTCAGGTCTTGTGAAAGTATACCAACATTACAGAACAATGGTGATCAAAGACCCAAGTTACAAATACAGCTATTCTCCACTGTTTTCGGAAAATGAGTAAGTACCTACTTCATTACCTACTTATTAACTTGTACCTTAATTGATAATGATTTGATTGAAACAATGGTACTTTTTCGCAAGTATGTTCTAGATACTCATAACATAGACAGGTCTAAGTTTAGATCTAGCTGAAAACCAACCAAATTATGCAGCAAAGAATGATAAGCTATTCCTTATCCAGGTATTTATTTTTCCAACTATCGTGATTAGTAGACATAAAGTAGTTTTCCGTGTCTACCTGCGACCATGGCTATTGTAACATAGTCGAAACGTCGGGAAAATAAATGAAAGGTAATAACGTGATAAAGACCTGTGTAAAAATTTATAGTCATGCCCTACCACAATCAAAACAATCATAAGCTAGCAAAATAAGTGGTTCTAATATTTTCTGAGCTTCAGATTTTGCCTTAAAAAATAGAACTTCTTTGCGCTTTGTTGCCATATTGAGAGATTTGAGAGTAGTCGCTGTCAAAATCTGCTATGACAATAATAAACACTTCTGACCTGGTCCCTGTTGTGAGCATGACACACAGTCATAAACAACAGGAGCATAAACAATAACAAACATAAAATTAGGCTTTGTATAATAAAGCTACCATACAAAGTCTTTCCAAAGCTAAATAAAAGTAAGACAGCTTTAAACAGCTTAGTTAAGTCAGTATTCTGTATTTGATGATAATGCAGAACATCTGAATTGTCCTAAAATATCATCAATTCAATTTAAAACATGGCGTCAGTGACATATATATCTAAAATACCAATTTTTTACACAATTTCAGTGTTTGCAAACATGTCAAGATTAGTAATTTTGGTATTATTCATCTTAAATCTTACTAATACTTTAAATCCTCACCGTTTTTGAGGTTGTTTGATTTGTATGTTTCCGCCTCAATCACATCTAAATTACTAAAAGGAATTTGAATTAAACTTTGAATATAAATAGTCTATTTGGCCTGAAAATAGGCTACTTTTTATCCATGTGAAATCCACGGGTGAAAGCTAGTATTTCATAATTGATTTAAATGTGGTTGAAGGTACTATCTACGACTATCTTTGAAATATTAAGAAAATAAAAAGTACTACTTGGTACCTACTTCGATGTAGGTTATTAATCCATTTCATCATTAGAATAGTGTAGTAGGTAATTCTAGAAGAAAACAGAAGTAGCTACTTAAAAGTTAAAAAAAAATTATGTAAATAGATAGATATAGGTTTTGTTACTTAAGTTCTTAAAAGAAACTCCATGAGTCATCCTAAACCTGGTTTTAAAAATAGCTAATGTCACTCAAACAAAGTAACAGTTGAAACAATTAGCAAACACATATTTATTATCTAAGCACATAGGTACCTTGGGTAGGTGCAAATATGCATGGATTTCTAAACAATCTAAACCTGAGATAGCAAAGTTATCATGGTTAGTTGTGAGCATAACTAACAAACTACCTGCCCGGTTGATTGTGCGATAACGGCATGTTTCCATTGTCGCGCGGTACGTTAAAAAGCGATAAATTGAAAAGGTACCTACACAGTAGGTTAGGTTATGGTACCTACCTATATTATTATTTTGTCTGAAACACCATTCCCATCTTTAGAGTGTAATAAAGCTATTCTGTAAACAATCTAGAACCTCGAAAGCTAAGTCAGCAGTATACTTTGTGTACCTATGCTGATTACGGATTCAGCTTTCGAGATTCGAAACATGTTTACAGAATGCATAGGATGAGCTGTTGATTATGTACCTGTACCTATGTAGTAAACAAGCTATTGCCAACAGCTCTCACACATCCCAATAATAATTTAATCCGAATTGGTTAGGAGCAATTTTCGGGAAATAGAAAATTATATTGAATTGATCTAAGTAACAATATTCTCTAGAAATCAAAAGATAAATATCGATGCTAAATCTTGATGCACTTGATATGAATATTAAATATCAATGATAATATTATTAACATGTGACATAAACAGTCATCACACATAATAAAATAACATAACGATGTATAATGTATGTGCCTATGCTATGTTTTTCAATCATGTGTCAATAAATGCATCTAACTTAGTTAAAAAAAATACTACCAGGCATGATACCAATCCATAGGTACAAGTAGGTACCACCTACCGATTTACCGGTAGGTATGTAATTTACCGTACCACCTCGAACAATGGAGCCAAACGACAATACCTAGTGGGGGGTGCGGACCGCGTGAGTGGTCGCTCCAACCAGTCAGTTTCGAGTGAGAGGCGCGGGCGTCGAACGACTTGCCGGCCTCAGTACCACGTAACTTCCAACTCTTACTACCATTTTCAACCTTAAAACTACCTAACTAAAGACCATTGTTGTTCCTATGGTGTGAACTTTAATACAGTGACCCCAACACGTGCAGTGCAAAATGAACGAAGAAAATACTGTTAGTGAGGACCTGAAAAGACAAGCGGCTATGTTCTACAATACCACGCACAGGTTTGTTGCAAAACAATTGTTGGAATGTCGACGGTTCACCGGATATACCATTTTAAGGCTGCATCGTAAAGCGAGCCCGTATTCCGTGGTATTAGGGTCGAATTTGCTAGTCATAAAGTCGCTGTACAGCCGTTCGAGTTACCCCTGCTCGATTTGATTACAACGTGTGACGGCGGCACTGGTTTGAATAATATTGTTTTCTCGGTTGTTAAAACACCTAAGGCCATTATAATATTTAAAAAATGCCACTACGACTCTTCATCATGAGGCTGATCTTAGTTAGAGCAAGTTTTTAAACGTGGTTTTTGCTTGAAACATCATCACTTCTTGTCTAGCTAGTTCGAAGAATCGATAGAGATCTAAATCCCTCAGTTTTAGTTTTAGATATACGAGTAAGGAGTTCCATTGTGAGTGTCTGTTGAAAAGCTCCTGACTGATCTGATCACCATATTATTATTGCATTGTCACCGAAGTTACATAAGTATGCGATATTTCAACTTAATCGGCTGGGAATAACTGCTTCAAAATTGAGTTACTAGATTCCACCTTTAACTTACATCATACTTACGTACACATACACAAACATTGAAAGTTAAATAAAAGCTTGTAAAAATCAATAAGGATACAGTCTATCTCACCTAATAATTAAATTAATCACCTATTAAATTTGTTGAAGCTATACAAAATAGGTACTTACTCTACTCGTGCTCTAGCATATAGTGTATCTATATCTATATCTTATCTACGAGTATAATACCTACTTGGATTTCATCTGTTGCGCAGACTCTCATGAGACTGTTCTCAATGGTATCCATTACTGTTTTCTATTATTTTCTAAATATATTCTTACTATCATTTTATTATTAATGTTTTTATATTATTTCAACGTATAAAAACTGTATAGGTACCTGCTTAAACTTGAAATGAATTCTCCCACGACAAGTTCTTTTCACATACGTATTATAGAGATTTGATTTTGGAGATGCTATAAAAACATTATTATCATTATGCAAATTGTTAATTTAATAATAACTGGTAGTCGATCCATCGTCATGATTTTGGTTCAAGGTTTAGGTCCTGCATGGCTTGATTTGCTGATAAACTAGCAATACTAGTATTCGATCTGGCTGTTGGCTGCTAGGTATTTACTCGTACTTAAAACCGATAAAATTGCACTTATACCATAACTACGCACCTCATGCATGTATTTAGTTAGGTACCTACTTAGTTACGCTCTACGAGTTTGAATTGGCTGTCATCGGCAGCTTACCTAGATATTTTCTTCAATTGTCATCGAAAAACTTCTACAAACTAGAACATGTTGTAAATATAATTTCAATTCACCTACGATACCTGTGTCTGTAGATTTTCCAAGGTTTAGGATAGGTTTGAATTGCCCTAAGCAAGACTCCTTCATCGTCATCTGTACCAAGATTAAATTAGTAATTAATGGACATACTTTCTGCTATTATGCTGTCAGCTACAAAACATTATTCAGATATGCAATTTCACATCTAGCATTTCCAGCTACTTTCATTATATCGTCAATCTTTCGTGTCTTCAGTTTACTAATGATTTTCTAGGATCTATTAGGCCCTTTAGGCATGTTCAAGGTTCTTAATGCCTGGATATCTAAGAGGATGTCTAACGTACTTGGGGATTACAGTCGTGATCATATTATATATGTATTTGTTTGGCTCTGGATTAAGTGTCTTGGGTATAAACTGTTGTTTTTGTATACACATTTTTTTATATTTCTATGTTCTCTATAATTACCGCTAAATTAACCGGTTTAGCCAGGATCTGCTCTTGCAATTCGCCACAATGACCGTCTAGTTTCTTGTGAGAACAGTTGTGGTTATGATGTCATGTCTATACAGTTTTATATTCTTACATAACCGCAGTTTAGGCACTAAAGTACTGAATTATAATGTGAAATGTTTATCCTCGTGACAGTGGTGATGATATGTATAATATTTACACGCGATTCTTCTAGGGTGACCGTTCGCTAACTCATTACCCCTCACCCGTCCTTATAAGTAAACTAAACCTAAGAGATTTGTTTATGACAGCTTTGTTTTCTCTCGATGTTTTTCACTATCGTTTGAGAACAATAGTATTTATCCATGTATCTCCTACTAACCAGCTTCATCGTAGTTTTAACCAATATAGGTACTCTGGGTAGAGTAAGACCATTTGTAGAATTTGTCGTAGTACTTATGTATTTTTTATTCTAAACAAAATCGACGATAAAAAAGAAGTAAATATTTAAGTATGTAATAGCCTTATTCCTATCACAATACCTGTAAATCTTTCTTATCCTATAATATATAAGATTTTAATAATATATTATATTATATAAGATTTGATACGTAATTTTATGAACTTGTCGCACACTTAACGAACTTAAGCAATCTGTATGGATCACATCGACGAAAGAGACTAACTACCCACAACACAGGATATTCCTAGGGTGGGAGCTAGTGTTCTTACAATAATAAATTGTTTGTTTATCTTTAGTAATGTAACATGTAGATAGGTAGATTTAACATAACACAAACAATTTTATGTAACTTTTAGTTCCTTAAGCTTTGGATACAATAAATGAAATTTTTACTTTTTACTTACTTTATATGTTTTTGTCTGTATTTTCTGGTCGAAATAAAACATTTTTCTATTCTATTCTATTCTAATATTTAATACTCGCAATACTAAACTTGTTAAATATGTAGGTACATGTCCAATAATCCCTGAAAGGCTCTATCTTAAAAAAAAATTGAATTAACAGGAACTGTGTTAACCTATTTTAGTTTGCAGAGTACAGTAGGTATGAATTCCGTATTATGATATTTAAACACGCAGCTACATGCTGGTGGCACGTGTACATAAACGTTAATGCCTTCGTCTTCTATGTGTGACGTAACAAAGTTCTGAGATTTTCCTTTACTTTACCGCGTTTGTAACCTGTTACTCCTTGACCTATGTTTACCTACATGTAGCATAATACTTGGTTACCTTATTTCTTTTATTCTATCAGTGACGTGACGATTTTTTAAAGCTATTATTAATTTCACTTGTTAGTATTGTACTCGTATGTAATTAGTACAATTTTTTTTAGTTAGATCATGATTGTCATTTTCGCAGTTATTAGAAAATAAATTGTTATAGGGTAAAAGAATGACGCCAATTAGCTTCCTCTCAGCAAGTCTAGCATGATCACATGCGAAGATTTACTTTTTCTTCTGTTCTAAGAGTAGACAATTTCATTGATATGTATGTCGAGCTAGCTAGTATCCGCAGCTGTACTCGCGTTAGACCTGAACAAAAGTTGCCTATTGGAACGAAGTTCCTTATCGCGCGTTGTGAAAGGGGGCTAGACGGAAAAAATTCTTACGAAAAGTTGTCACGAAAAGTTGTCACGACACTTTTTTGCTATAGTATATCTATTAATATATGTATATATCTATTAATTGTGTCGAGGTCGAGGTCGAGGTGGAAGTGGAGGTCGAGATGGAGGTGGAGGTCGAGGTCGAGGTCGAGGTCGAGGTGGAGGTCGAGGTCGAGGTCGAGGTGGAGGTCGAGGTCGAGGTCGAGGTCGAGGTGGAAGTCGAGGTCGAGGTGGAGGTCGAGGTCGAGGTCGAAGTCAAAGTTGATTCCCCTTCCCTTGTCCCACGTTATTTTGTGAGAACTTCGTTCCATCCGGGTGTACCTTGACACCTCTCAAGTTTTTTTTGTTATTCTAGCAATGAATTTCCATTTCACCGTATGGATTGAGATGTTGGTTCGAGGGCAGCGTAAAACTTTAATTTTCATTCCTTCTGACGATGGCCATGCTCAAACAGTACCTAGTTATCATTATCATCTTTCTGCCCTCCCCATGATCCTACTAGCGGGACTGGCACAACGTGTGTTCCTTCTTCCATTTCCCTCTATCAGCCGTCATTTATACTCACTCTATTCTTACAAATATAGCTCTGCTTTCTACGAAACAAAAAATATTTGTTATGTATGTTCTCTTCCTGTAGACAAAACATTTTCTCGGGCGGTCATGTGCTCGTGTTAGGGTTGCCGAGTGGCTTTAATATAACCATGAAGCTATTAACGTACTGTATCTGCGGTAGCCACTTACGAGCTTGAGTGCCTTGGGCCAATCATGCTGCTTAAGTGGGTATTGTAGATAGGAAATTGCGTTACCTACTTACTCATCTACTTTTACATGACAACATGATTATGTTTAGATGAAAATATTCGACCCCAACCTTTCGACTTTTTCAATTATCACTTTACTTCCTTGATAAAATGCTAGTCCTCGAAGTCCGTTGCCTGCTTTTACCCCTAGGGTTCCGTAAATAAAAAGTTCAATGACACACTTTTAATGATTTTAATTATGAGGGTTATCATTAAATACCCCTCATTCCTCATGCATATTTCTGTCTGCTACTGACTTTTTTCTTTAAAACGAAGTGACGCAGTATTTTTTAATGCCGTTTAATAACTTTAAATTATTTATTATTCATTCATTCATTTATCGAGTCAATGTGCTCATTCATAAAACTCATTAAATAGAGTCCTTCCAGTGAGTTGCCACTTCTATGGCTCTATTATATGCCTCAAGTAAATCCTTTCGGGTGCAGGTGGTCGTTTTTAGGGTTCCGTACCCAAAGGGTAAAATCGAAACCCTATTACTAAGACTTCGCTGTCCGTCTGTCTGTCTGTCTGTCCGTCTGTCTGTCACAGGGCTGTATCTCATGAACCGTGATAGCTAGACAGTTGAAATTTTCACTGATTATGTATTTTGGTTGCTGCTATAACAACAAATACTAAAAACAGATTAAAATAAATATTTAAGGGGGGCTCCCATACAACAAACGTGATTTTTTTGCCGTTTTTATAGATAATGGTACAGAACCCTTCGTGCGCGAGTCCGACTCGCACTTGGCCGGTTTTTTTATGTAAATTGATATAAAATGAATATTAATATAAATTATTTTTTCATTGAAAAATAATGCAAGTAAGATTAGTTTTCCCATCTTTCTACCAAATCATGAGTTGCAAATGGGCATTGAAGTACACTGCCCTAAATATCCGTGCTTTGGAAGACGTATTTCTGTTCACTTTTGATCTGTGTTCTTGTTCCGTTAATGAGTTATTACTTCAACTCTGAATCCATAAAAGCATAATCTTAGTAGGAAAACCCTAATAAAATCCTGTTATAAAGACAAAAGGACCATAAAAACGAACTACTCACGGAATATCTAGTGTTTGTGTTGGTAATGGGGGAACCCTCTTAGGAAGTGTTTCTCAAGATTACTTTCCGACGGATTTGACCAAACTGGAATAAAATAACATCTTAAACCACAGTAAATCACCGGATACTCTAGATTCAATCGACTTTCGTTGTACAGAACATCAAAAGATAATGACTGGACAACGTTTTATATGAAAAAATTGAGATCGTTTATTTTTCTAGGTTATTTTTATTTTACCAACAACCAACGTGTTGTGAATCTTCTTTTCTTAAATATGGAAATGTATTGTTATTCGTTAGTCTCGCTGAAACTCAAAACCGACTTGACCGATATGAATTTTTTTTTTTTTGTTTTGTTTGCTTTCAGGTTTCAAATTTGATAAGTTGTCTTGTAATATGTAAAATTCGAGAAAAACTGAAAGAGCTTTTTCTGTGGAATTATTGAAATTTGACAGGACAACGTCTGTCCCGACAGCTAGTACTTTATAGATTAGCAATACAATTTGTTTAAAACTGCCGTCAGCACCTGAAATAGTGAGTTTCGAAATTCCGAAGTAGGCATCAAGTTCTGCAGCGGACAGCTGTCAACATCAAAAGTAAAATGTTGATTGGATAAAGTTACAATAATGTTCTGTGGAAGAGAACTAGCACTTTTTAGATGTTATTTACTAAATATAATAGAGAAGTAAATGTTCTGACTGGAAAGTAGATTTATAATTGAATATCACGATGATATCCAATGATACACAGTTTATAAATTCCATAAAACCGGCCAAGTGCGAGTCAAACTCGCGCAAGAAGGGTTCCGTACATTATCTATAAAAAAACGGCAAAAAATACGTTTGTTGTATGGGAGTCCTACTTAAATATTTATTTTATTCTGTTTTTAGTATTTGTTCGCGGCAACAGAAATACATAATCTGTGAAAATTTCAACTGTCTAGCTATCACTGTTCATGAGATCCAGCCCTGTGGCAGACAGAGGGACAGCGAAGTCTAAGTAATAGGTTATTATCCTTTGGGTACGGAACCCTAAAAAAACCACCAATTTTTGATGCTGTCTCTTTGTAGGTTACCTACACTATTCCAAAAGTAATGAATGGAATTTGTGAACATATATGACGTTTCATTAGAACGCAATATGCATAATAGGACAAAGTAAAGTTGCTAGGGCATTGTTATTAGAAGGTCGTGCGTACGTTAATAAATAAGAAGTAAGTAAGTAATGAAGATTTTAAAATGACAGCTATCACTAAAGTAGGTAGGTACTTAGCAATATAAAAAATGTAATGTTAATAGAATTGAACCTTAGTTATGTTAATTGGCGGAAAAACCGTATCCGTTCTTCTTACGCAAGTTCATTGGTGTATCAGTATTTAAAATTGTTAAAAATATAATTGCTTCGTGCTAAATGCAAAATTACGAAGATTTTGGAAAAGGCCAATTTTTCGTTTTCGTTGATAATCAAAGATGTTTGCTTTGATTTGAACATCCAGTTTCGGAAGTAGCTTTTACATCCTGTATTCAAAGAACTAAAAATAGGCTGCACTGTTCAATCTTTTATGAATACATCTCTGTTTTGTCTCTTAGTCTGATACCTTAAGGGGCTGTATGTCGACGATTGCTCTTTTTCGAAACGAAAAAAGAAATACTTCTGAACAAGCCACATCTCCTATTTTTATAAGTATATTACTTCAGGTTCCTACCTAGATTTCTATTAAGCTGAAAACATAATAGCAGAAACTTTTCACGATAAAGATATTATTTCAAAATGATACGTTTTAGAATTTATGATCGAAATATTTTGATACCTACTATTAAAATCAACTTGTGATTTATTGTTAAATAGCGACCCGCCCCGGCTTCGCATGGGTAGCATGTTATTATACATATAAACCTTCCTCCTGAATCACTCTATCTATTAAAAAAAACCGCATCAAAATCCGTTGTGTAGTTTTAAAGATATAAGCAAACATACATACATACATACAGACGCGGGAAGCGGAAAGCGACTTTGCTTTATACTATGTAGTGAAGATAGGTAATATGTAGATCTAGATTTCTATTAGAATAGACTTTTGTTAAGTAATTATACATAATTTATATCATTAATTTATTCGAAAAGCAAAGGCGGACCACGCGCCGACGTGTGTTTGTCGTCATTGCAGCGGTCGGTAGGATTATTTATCGAAGTGATTAAAGATGGGTACATCTTTATTTACATAATATATTATAAAATAGGAGATGTGGCTTGTTCAGAAGTATTTCTTTTTTTTTCGAACAAAAACAATCGTCGACAGGGTGAGCGCCTTAAGACGCTGCCAGTCAACGATTCTTTTTTTTCGAAACGAAAAAAGAAATACTTGTGAACAAGCCACATCTCCTATTTTATAATGTACTAGCTGACCCGTGCCCGCTTCGCTGTGCGTAAGCCATTTCTAATACCATCGTGGACTTTTTTGTAGACGTTTTTAAGGTGTACAATACTGTAGTACATTATTTTGATATATCTCGTGGGGTTCAGCCAGCATTTGCAATGTAAGCGCAAAAAAATGTGTTTATTTACGACATCACATTAGAAACCTCTAAAATTATCAGTGTTTCTCTACTATATTATGCATGTATTATACATATAAACCTTCCTCCTGAATCACTCTATCTATTAAACCGCATCAAAATCCGTTGTGTAGTTTTAAAGATATAAGCAAACATACATACATACATATTACATACAGACGCGGGAAGCGGAAAGCGACTTTGCTTTATACTATGTAGTGATAGTATATGTGAATAAAGATGTACCCATCTTTAATCACTTCGATAAATAATCCTACCAACCGCTGCAATGATGACAAACACACGTACGCGCGTGGTCCGCCTTAGCTTTTCGAATAAATTAATGATATAAATTATGTATAATTACTTATCAAAAATCTATTCTAATAGAAATCTAGATCTACATATTACCTATCTTTAACAATAAATCACAAGTTGATTTTAATAGGACGTATATAAAATATTTCGATCATAAATTCTAAAACGTATCATTTTGAAATAATATTTTTATCGTGAAAAGTTTCTGCTATTATGTTTTCAGCTTAATAGAAATCTAGGTAGGAACCTGAAGTAATATACTTATAAAAATAGGAGATGTGGCTTGTTCAGAAGTATTACTTTTTTCGTTCCGAAAAAGAGCAATCGTCGACTGGCAGCCCCTTAACTTAACTCCCTATCTATTTTTACTGAAAGTGAATATATAGATAACCGAAGTAAATTTGCTTACTACTATATACCTGCGATATACCTGCGTATCAATTTTCACCTTGATGCGCTAACTAACCGTGAAGGAAAATGCATAGTACCATCGTTATTTGTCTCCCTCTATTTCAATGCTTTATTTTATTCGAATGTTTTTGTTTGTTAGACAATGACAAATAATTACGCCTTATTTATCTCCTTGGTACCTAAGTACGTGCTACCATTAAATATCATCAGAATGAAATTGAAATAGGTTTTCGACTGTGATTCCCAAGTACGGTAAACATCCTCTCAACCGCACTCAGGCCCTTGTATTAAAAGTCTAAAGGGGGTCAGAGGCACGTCCAAACATTATATTTGGCATTCTACACGTGCCAGTTTGCAAGTCCTTCGCCGCTTAAAAATACTAAATGGTTGGTAAATTTTATGAACAACTGGTGCAACTCATAGGCAAACCATTCTAAACAGGGTCTGTTTACCGTAGGTACAGTAGTTATAGTTACCCCCTATGGTACCATAATTTCTGATATCCACGACACAGGGAATCCTAGTGTGGGTGGGGTCAGGACTATGTGTGCGAATGTTGGGTGTTATTTATTTATTTAAACTCCGTTACCGGTCATTGTCCTCAAATAAAAGCTCCAGAGATCAGTTTAATGTTATTGTTTCTTTGGTGGGTTCTTTCATAGCCCTCTTTATTGGCAATAAATGTCCATTACGATAAGAACCACGCTTCGTCCTGGCGTATTATGTTAAACTGGATCATTACTACGAGGATTTATGTCTCCTTGCGTAGCGCCCAATTCTAGGCTTTAGGCTTGTGTTGACCAACGCATTACCATTATCCCTACCGGTAGTAGCCGAACTGTCTGCGAAAAAATACTCGGCCTGTTCTCAATCAAATATTTTCTTTGTAAACTCACCGAGAGAGCCGAGCGCGAGAAATACGTGGTATTTACCTGCGGCCGGGTAGCGCTCCGCAAGAGAAAATAAAGTACGGTCAGTATGATATGTACCTAGACGTAACTAGTTTCCACACCCGCATAGCTTTTTGCTTTGTCCATTCATTCAATGGATCCGATTGGCATCCTGATACAATTATGGAAATTGGAAGGTCTAACTCAAACCCGACGTTGTACACGAAATTCGATAAATTAATATGTGACGCTTTGACATTCAGTACAAAGATTTTCTAGCAGTTTGTATTCTAGTCAGTATTATTTATAGTAGGACTTAGATTTCAGGGATAATTTGATTTGTATCGATGTGGTTTCGGTCTAACCAAAATATATTTAGTTACACGTTTCAAAAACAATGACCTATTCTATACCGCAATAGGTTTATATTTATAGTTACAAAATATTATCTGGTGGTAACAAATCTATTAGTTATAGGTACTTGTACTGTTTAATATATCCTTGCTACCCACAGTACTCACATAATTAAACTTTCACAACTTCCCGTCTTCGTATAGGGCTTGATCGCATATTGTTGATATCTGTTTCCTATGTTGAAATGAAATCATTTATTTTTCCTCAAGTATGATTGCAAAAGTTTATATTTGTACAACACATCTCCCCTAGTATATACGGCATACAAATTTAAATTAGGTAAGTATGTTTATTAAAAATATTTATAGATTAGAATTAATATCGAAAAATCATGCCCACACTAAATCCTACAAATGTAGAGTAAGAAAGGCCATGCTTGATGGTTGAAGGTAACAATTACCTACCACTTGTCGTTAGTAGGGTTCTTGCAACCTATGTAAGTTGAACCTCAGTCCTTTCACTACTCTAGTTTGAAACGGGTTAAGTTTAGACTTAAACGGTTGCAAGCAATGGTTCTGTACAAAGTGTATGTATATCTTATTTGACCGTAGAACGTATTGACTTTAATCTATATATATAAAAATCAATTGCTGTTCGTTAGTCTCGCTAAAACTCGAGAACGGCTGAACGGATTTATCTTATCTTGGTCTTGAAATGTTCGTGGAGGTCTAGGGAAGGTTTAAAAGGTGAGAAAAATCCGAGTAATTGCCAGAAAAACCCTAAAAACAGCCCTTTTCTTACCCATACAAAAGTATTCTAACTAAAACGTAGAGTCAATTTGAGCTTTATTAGGTTTGATAATACGGGAACGGGAACGGGGACCGGAACTTAAGACAACATTTGTTAATTCTAAAGCGATACGAAGTTCGCGGTGTCAGCTTGTATATACGAGTATATATATAGTACATTTCAATGTTCCAATTATAAAACGTATCCTTGATGGTTCCTTCATTATAAGCCGTCGAGCGAGACCTTGCCTCGCATACAATCCCCAATGCTACCGTACATACTCGTATTGTACGGTCTTTATTTTTTTTCCTATTTCCGCATATTTATTGAATGCTTTTAATTTAAAAATGTTCGAGATACGCTTTTCTGGTTTCCATTATATTATGGCTATAAATACAAAAGTACTTATCTGTACTGTAAAATAGATTTTACCCTGAGAACCTATTGTTACACCTATTTACCAAAATCATAATATATTATATACAAGGTGTCTCAAAAGAAAGTTCACATTTAAATCTTTTTTTAAAAGAAAAGTCTTAGCTTTATTGAAAAAATGTTTATTAAATATTGAAGTACACTGTTTGGGAATTTATTTTTTAAAAATAACATCGTCCAAATGTAAACCGTTGCGCTCTCGGCATTCATTTAGTCATAAGAAATAAGAAAAGGAATAACAAAAAAGTAAGGAATAGACTGAGTAACACTGTCCACGTTTTCGGCTGTTCTTGACGTTCTTGGCCGCCCAGATTTTGGTTTCTCCAGAGTTGACCCAGTCTCTTCAAACTTCTCAACCCATTTTGCAATGAGTCGAGTGCTAGGCGCATCATTTAAGTGACGAATATGTCGAATACTGCAGAATTTTCTACGCGCTACAGTCGCCGAATTAACGTTTTTGTAAAACTCACGTACGCACAACGCACGGTCCGCACCAGAGAAACGCTCCATAGCGACTAAATTCCCAAGAGCCAGACTACCGACTGACATACCCCCCGCGCCCCTCAGAATAGTTGCTTTCGCGTAATAAGATAAGCAAATGTGAACTTACTTTTGAGTCACCTTGTATTATACAAAATACGTACGAAAACTAAAATGATTATTTATTTTGTAGATAGGCAATACCTAAAAACCTGACAATATTGATATAGTAGGAATAAGGATATGAAATAATTTGATGTTATTTATAGCATAGATCTGCTATCTGCTATTGTTCCTTTTTTTGTCGTTTATTATTAAAATTTGAATACCCTGTGTACTTTGTACCTTAATTTGATTAAATTTGTAATTACGTGCGAACAATTTGAATGCCTCCACTTTTTTGCGAAGCTTCGCTCATCATTTAAAATATCGCATCGCATAAAATCTCACAAACGTTACTGCGAATTATGAAATAATATCTTCACGTTTTATATTATTTTGATGTAATGTACAGTAATAGCGGTTCACCAACTGAGAATATTTATATCGTGTGTGGGTGTAATAAAACCTCGCGTGTTTTATGAACTTTAATCTTGAGCCCAATCTTAAAGTTCACAAGAAATTGCTGATTTCTAAGTTAACACTTTTACAAACTGTAGTTTTTGCCTTGTCTTTGACTTTTGGTATTGTCCTACTGGCATATCATACCTACTGGTATTTGTAAAAAAAGTGATTATAAAATCATAACCTTTAAGACTTTTTTGTAATATTAGCGTAGATAGTGTACAAGATATTAAATGGATTGTAATAATAAGGCATTCGCGGTTATAATATACTTCGTTGGTATTGATTTCATAATTCTCTTTCAATAGAATTTCTTATCTGTATTCCTCTTGACTGACTGACTGTACGGTTACCTCTAAACTCTATTGCTATAATAATACGCGGTTAGTATTGTCGTTTATTTAATTAAATTATTGTACCGCACTTCGCAGTTCACTACCAAATAATTACACAAAGTCATCAAGCTGTCCTAATAAATCGACGAAATTTAATGATTTGTTACAACATTAAAATGGATCTGCACTAACTGGGTCACAACCTACTTGTAATTGGGTCGGTTGACACCAACCCCTCTTATGGTGGACAGGGACGGTATTAGAGGTTAAAACTCCAAAGCCAATGCATATCCTAGTGTTCTTTTCTTATAATGATTTCAGCGCACTTCATATTAAACTCCTTTACCACTATGTTTCTATCTATCTCAAAAATAGTATCCCACCAAAAACATTCTGTAAAAAACTAGCCAAGTCTCGATGGAGCTGCTTGTTTATCTCTAAAAAGTAATGAAATCTAGACAAAGTCGTGTCAAGTCTGAGGTTCTTTACTGCGATTTCTTTATTATTATAGAATGTTGTGTTTTCTAATCAGGGTCACCAGGTACTCCAGATCTTCGATTATTCTAGTTTTTATGGTTTTCCCTTTATGTGGCCATTAAACCCTAACTCTGTACCAAATTTCAGCTCTGAGTTCATGGGAAGTACTAGTTCTATTCTGATGATCATGAGTGAGTGAGTGAGTGAGTGTCTAAAATGCGAAACTTTGCTTTCGCTTAACTTCGGAACTAAATGACCTAGAGACTTTTTTTGGATTTTAAGTATGTGATTATAGCTTACTGGATGACGAAAATTTCAGCGTTCTGGTCTTATACAGAGGTTCTCAAATAGGGGCCTGAAAATGCGGCGAAATGGTTCCAGTAAAGGTAGTACGGCAGTGTTTGCTTCGCGCTCGACTTGGCGGGGGCACTGCCGTGCCCCCAAATTCAGAGTCAAATTCCGAATGAAGTTACCTATGTAGATAAAACTTTCAAGTTTTGGGCACCGGGAGGAAGTGCAATGATGAAAAATACTCAGGAAAAGATAAAGAAATATTTTTTATATTCATAAAGTCACTTACAAAGACGTAATTATGTCTAATTTTACATACCCACCTATAATTATAGGGGCTCTTTGTATTTTATTATTAATAGCATAATGTTATGCAGATTTGCAGAGAAAATACACTTCCCTGAAAATAATCTTGTCGGCGCTCATGCGTGCAAGTTTTAAAAATAAAATGAAATAGAATCACGACTATAATCCCTAAGTACGGTAGACATCCTCTCAGATCTCAAGGCGCTTAGCTCAGATCCTATCTAAATAAAACCCCGTCCAGTAAAATTCTGACTGCGGACCAGCTTACCATCGAATTAATGTCACCATGGGATTTGTTTAACGACTTATAGCATGGGAAAGGAGCATCTAACCAAATCGGTCTCTAGGGTGGAAGCTATTGTTTACAGAACTTTATTCCCTTCGATAATAGAAAATTCACTAAAAAATATATATTTTATGGGATCATAAAATTGTCTATGAAATTCATTTCTTGGTTTAACTTTACTTTCTATTTAACAGGATATAACATTGATGATGGTATCATTTCATTTTATTTTCCCGTTAAAGTTAGCTTTTGCTACTGACTAAATAAATAAATATTGGTGGACATTTCACACATCGCCATCTAGCCCCAAACTAAGCGTAGCTGGTTCTACGCTTGAACTATTACAAAATCGTTTAGCTTTTACTACCTGAAGAGATGTTTATACAGATAAATAATATTTTTTTATTGGAATACCTATTACTATCATAAAGCTGCATAATATTTTGCCTATTCACTATTCATAGCATGGATTGGTATGTAATTACAACACATACTAAGTACAATGGTATTTTTTTTGTATAGCTATTACCCAATTCATATCAGTATGATACAGCATTACTGTCAAACGCTTAAAAAGCTTATTCCAACTGTATCTAATAGTTCCTTGCGTCAGGTCATTGATTCGAAGAAGGTTAATAGTCTCGACGACTTGGTAGATGGATTCAATAACAGTTACTACGTAGGTAACAGATGTTTTCCTAGTTAATATGAATGGAAGTTGGTGGGAGCACGCAGATGGCTTCTGGGCAACGAATGCCGAGTTCGTTTCTTGAGTTATTAGTTTCTTGTCACGAACGGAATAAATATTTGTATTGAAGCTGTGTTTGGTCTGGGTGTCGTAGTGGTCATAGCAAATAAAATGTAGGTGTCTACGCATTATTATATTTTCTTACCTAAGTGATATTTTCCTAAAGCGGTTGTTTTACTTTACCAAATGAGACTTTTCCTTGCTTGGCTTTTAGGTAAATATTGACTCTTATGAGTATTAACATCAGTTATGATAATATGTATTGTGGGATCGATACCGCTATCAAAACGTATCGCCAAAGATAACAATTTAGTAACTGTCTGTTCTTTGCCGCCCTACATATGCGAGTATTTAAACTAGGTATTCCTAAAAACTGGATTTTCACCAAAAATACTTACAAAAGTGGTTAAACAAATATATTATACAACAACAGGAATAAGTTGAACATTCTTCAAGATGAAGCAATTTTGTTATCATTTAGGGCATCTGTCTTCCTGTTTCGACTCTATATACATCTTTATATTGTGATTATATATTCATTCTATGTCTATGACGTGAGTAAACAAATTTATTACTTAACAAATTTGTTCCTGATGACTGTATTTTATTTGATGGGTTTAGCTAGTCACGCAAGAGGTGGCTGGCATTAAGTTTATGAAAGGCCAAAGCTTATGCAATTATCGCACTTTAAGCGATTGTTATAGCTCCAACGTGGATTCGACTAATCAAAACACAAACTATAAAATAGGTTGGTAAGAATGTGTTCTTATAACTATAGATTTTGACACAGAGCACAGTAAATTAAAGGTAATTACGTGATAAAGACTCGTGTCAAAATCTATAGTTATGTCTACTAATCACGATAGTTTGAAAATAATTTTAAGAATGTGTTCTATTGGAAATATAAATCACAAGAAAAAACCCGGAATCTTTATAATATGTATATGGACATTTTACACATCTTGCCCCAAGCTTGTCCTGGAAACTAGATTACTGATATAATACTTATATCCCTCTTTTATGTATTTACATATTATGATTCATTATACAACCAAGACACATCCATGTTCATCACACAAATGTTTGTCCCGGGTGGGCATTATATCCACAACCAACAGCGCAGAAGGCAGAGCTACTGCCAACTGAGCTGTGAGGCCAGTCATTATTACTCACTCAATATCTCATCACTCTTGCGTCTCTCTGTTTGTCACAGAGAATTTTCAACGTATAACGTGTAACGCTCTCCACGGGTATATTCCGTTGGTCAAAAATTATGAATATGTTTCTCTTGAGATCATCATTTACAAGGCTATAAGGCCCTAAAAGTTGTAGCTATAAGGAAATATACAACCCCTTCAATCAATATCTAATACAACTTTCAAATTGATAATATCAATTATTGTCGAAATCGACCTCAGTGTCAATTATCGTCGACCATAAACTAATTTCATTTCATATGGGTTAATTGAAATTTGGATGTTGAAAGGATAACTTCGGGTTATCTAATATCTATATTGAATTGAATTGAGTATGGGGCTTGTGACTGTAGATGCTATTTATTATTTAACAAGCTAAACCAGCGAACTTCGTATCGCTTTAGAATTAACAAATGTTCCGTTCCCGTTCCCGTACCCATTTTCGTTCCCGTTATAAAAAGTATTCCATATGCGTCTCCTGGTTCTAAGTTATCTCCCCACCAATTTTCAGCCAAATCGATTCAGCCGTTATCACTACATAGTATAAAGCAAAGTCGCTTTCCGCTTCCCGCGTCTGTATGTCTGTATGTATGTTTGCTTATATCTTTTAAAACTACACAACGGATTTTGATGCGGTTTTTTTTATTAGATAGAGTGATTCAGGAGGAAGGTTTATATGTATAATAACATGCTACCATGTAGTTTTAAAGATATAAGCAAACATACATACATACAGACGCGGGAAGCGGAAAGCGACTTTGCTTTATACTATGTAGTGATTATACTATGTAGTGAAGATAGAGGAAACCCTTAGATTGAAGTGATGTTATTTTCAAGATTTCCACCCTCGCTGCATCCTAGTGCTCCCCAAAAGCAATACACTCTCCTAATTTTTTTAAGTTTCTTAGACCAGTAGTTTAAGAGGCTGCCAGTCGACGATTGCTCTTTTTCGGAACGAAAAAAGTAATACTTCTGAACAAGCCACATCTCCTATTTTTATAAGTATATTACTTCAGGTTCCTACCTAGATTTCTATTAAGCTGAAAACATAATAGCAGAAACTTTTCACGATAAAAATATTATTTCAAAATGATACGTTTTAGAATTGATGATCGAAATATTTTATATACCTATGTAACGCGGGCTTAAACACCTTCGGCGATGTGCTCGAACGGCTCCTTAAAAGCTCTAGACATAGAGAAACTTCCCTCCGCCAAAGAGGTTATGGTCAGTTGTTCCCAGGATTCCCAGCGATTCCGAGAAGCGTCGGTAGAAAACGACGCTTAGTCAGTCAACCTATGTGCGGGACAACGAACGGTCAGGCCATACGCGCCTAGAGACGCGCGGTCATAGTTAGATTCCTTTTACTGTTTTAATTTTGATATCACTAATGTTCTGTATTTTACCGGTGCCCTTTATTTGATTTCATTATAAGTTTTACTATTTCAAATCGTGTTTTCGAATTCACCCACAAAACCCTGAGATAAATCCCTTACAGTGACACCCAGCGTAAGGCTTTTTCCTACACTGACGCCCAACGAGCGGGCACGATTGAACGGTAAAATAGAGTCAAATAACTAAAAGTGCAGTGATCTATCGTGCAAAACCAATACTGTGGACCTTTTACCGATAGTGCATTTCACGGAAACTTTTACATTCAGTGCAAAACAGGCAAAATTTAACATTCGACCAGTCCAGGTTGACACATGTGCGCCATAGAAACAACGGGAAAGAACCGACCGTGCGGGCGGGTCCTTTGTGGGCACGGCTCATAAACGTGCCTTCACAAAGCGTCCCTACCTATTTACCACCGGCCGGGAAGCTTCTACGTACGGCGTACCTATACTATACCTACCTAGTTCAAACTGTGCACGCGGCATTTTTTACGCGTCTCTACACGGATTGAACTTGCGATCATCGATACAAACTTCGAATACCGGCTGCTTGTGAGCAATAAACCGAGAGCTGTGATACCATGCCGCCAAAAAAACGCATTGGAAAAAACTCCGACGATTCAGATTCGGATACCAACGAAACAAAAAGGACGATCGTGTCTTCACCGAACATTACAATGACAGAGGATATGTTCCAAACCCTGATGTCCAACATTACCAGGAGTCAGATAGAGGCGAATCGAGTCCTTATAGACAGCATGCTAGCTAGTAATAAAGATGTGTACGCACCGTCACCGAAACCCGAATCGAAAGATCATAAACAGCGATCGGGGAATTTCTCGAAGTGCACGACGCGCTTCGACGGCGCATCTAAGAACGCGGACGAGCTTGAGGCGTTTCTCGACGCCGTCGAAATATTCCGAGACTGCACCAACGTCAGCGAGGAGCACGCTCTACGGGGACTACCGATGCTGCTGGTTGGCGAGGCCGCCGTCTGGTGGCAAGGAGTCAAGGCGTCGGTGACATCGTGGAGCGACGCCCTACAACGTCTTCGGGGAATGTACGGAGTGCCGCGGCCCGCGTATAAAATCTTTCGCGAGATTTTCGCTACCGAACAAAGTGTGGAACGGGCCGATGTGTTTACTTGTAAAGTGCGCGCTTTATTAGCTAAATTACCGTATGTTGTGTCAGAAGTGATGAAGTTAGATATAGTGTACGGGTTATTGGATCGTAGAATAAGAAAGCGAGTAACTCGTGACGCGGTGGATGACCTGGAACAGCTGATCACGAAGGTCAGGTTAGTCGAGGAGTCTTTGGCGGAGGTGAGTCTATCCAACCATTCTAATACAAGCTCCGGTATTAACCCTTTAATCACCGCGCGAGAACGTTCGAGCACAAATTCGAGCGTTAACCCTGCAATGTCCGCAGGGGATTTCCCGAATACAGTTAAACCTATTGTTAAGTCGACGACCGACTTGCGCGCGTCAGGCGCGAAACAAAGCGATAGTGAGGGACAAACAAAGCGGGTTCGACCGAAGTGCACTTATTGCAAACTTTTCGGCCACACAGTGGACGAATGTCGTAACAAAGAAAATAGTGCTCCGAATAAATCGAACTTGAATAATAATCAGTTACGTTGTTATGGGTGCGGTCAGCTGGGGGTAGTGCGGTCGAAATGCGAAACGTGTAAGAACGCACCAAACGCCAGTAAGTCGAATTTCTATAGTGCGTATATAGACGGCAATGACAATAAGCTCCCGCTAATAGAAATTCAGGTAGCAGATCGTACGGGCGTAGCTATTTTAGACACCGGGGCTACTCACTCAATCGCGGGTCCAACGTTGTATAGTATACTTGTGGATACCGGCGTAGAGTTTAAGACGACCTCACGGAATATAGGGCTTGCTGACGGTTCACAGCAATTATGTACCGCACTAGAGTGCGATACCACCGTAACCTTGAAAGGTCACGTGATACCTACCACATTCTTGGTGCTATCGAACGCACCAACGCGAACGCTATTAGGTAGGGATTTTATTATGAACGCTTGTATCCTGTTGGATTTACCACAGAGCAGCTGGTGTTTTAGCGAGAGGTCAAGGCTTTGGTATCCGTTTGTTACCAGTTTCGAGTTATCTACCACCGGCCGCACAGAGCTGATGAAGGTAGAAGCATCAAACTTGGAGATGAGAAACGATGAAGGCACAAAGCTAACCGCAGATCAGAGAGCCCAGCTAAAGAGAGCAGAACTGATGCAGGGGGAGGACCCCGAGGAACGACCAGTCGAGTACGCGAGCAGTTTATTGAATAGCGCAGAGAGGAATTACAACACCATTGCTCTTTCACATCTACCCTTCGCCGATGAAGTAGATTGCGACATCTGCTACGCTGAAGTGGATTTTCCGTCAAGAAGTCCGAAAGACATTCGCGACAACCAACTCAAGGACCCTAAATTGCGCAAGATCATTGAAGATCTCAATTCCACATATGTTCCATTCAGGGGGAGAAGTTGGTCAGATCGGGGATTCATAATGTCAGACAGCATACTATACAGGTATGGACCAGAGGAATGCGTGGAAGAGACCGCGTGCCTCGTGGTGCCTGAACATGAAAAATTTCAAACGAAACGAAAGCGTTTGGCTGACGGAGGTCGTCGTCCTGCTCCAGATTATACTACCGGAGATCTAGTCCTTCTGAAGACCCAAGGAAGTAATGACGCAACCCACGGACAAACGCCTAAATTCATACCTCGTCGAGACGGACCTTACCGTATTAGGGAGGCAGCGAGTGAAACTACCTACATTTTAGAGAGGGTAGGTAATGGGCAGATTTTAGGTAGGTACCACGTCTCTCAGTTGACCCCATTCGTAGGCGATGTACAACCGCCGGTCAATGAGAAGCGGAAGCGTGGTAGACCGAAACGTTTTCTTGACTGACCAAGACGCGAGGGCGCGTTGTCTGGGTCAGTGGGGGAGGTTGTAACGCGGGCTTAAACACCTTCGGCGATGTGCTCGAACGGCTCCTTAAAAGCTCTAGACATAGAGAAACTTCCCTCCGCCAAAGAGGTTATGGTCAGTTGTTCCCAGGATTCCCAGCGATTCCGAGAAGCGTCGGTAGAAAACGACGCTTAGTCAGTCAACCTATGTGCGGGACAACGAACGGTCAGGCCATACGCGCCTAGAGACGCGCGGTCATAGTTAGATTCCTTTTACTGTTTTAATTTTGATATCACTAATGTTCTGTATTTTACCGGTGCCCTTTATTTGATTTCATTATAAGTTTTACTATTTCAAATCGTGTTTTCGAATTCACCCACAAAACCCTGAGATAAATCCCTTACAGTGACACCCAGCGTAAGGCTTTTTCCTACACCTACTATTAAAATCAACTTGTGATTTATTGTTAAAGATAGGTAATATGTAGATCTAGATTTCTATTAGAATAGATTTTTGATAAGTAATTATACGTAATTTATATCATTAATTTATTCGAAAAGCTAAGCGGTCGGTAGGATTATTTATCGAAGTGATTAAAGATGGGTACATCTTTATTCACATATACTATACATTATAAAATAGGAGATGTGGCTTGTTCACAAGTATTTCTTTTTTCGTTTCGAACAAAAATAATCGTCGACTGGCAGCGTCTTAAGCTGTGCTTTAATAGATCAGTCAGTCAGAAGTTCAATCAGTCTGTTAATCAGTAATGCAAGAGTTTTGTATATTTAGATATTGATTAAGCATCAGTAGGTACCTAGTTTCATTGCATACCTATCCATTTGCAACATCTAAATGTTGTCGCAAGAGGACCTGGGATAAATTCAAATTCAAAAATCATTTATTTCAATAAAATCACAAGGATCACTTTGAAACGTCTTAGGAGCTAGGTGAAGCTACGCCTGTTCCTCGCGACCAAGCCTAGAAGAATCAGGCAACAAATACGGCTTGGGGTCTATCATTTTTTCGATGATCCTTTCCTTAATACTATGTTGAGCTCCAGTGTAGTGTAGTGTATAAAGTGAAAGAAGAAGAAGGTACCTAGTTTAATTGTTTTTGTTTCAGAGAGCGCGCCAAAGACCATCAGTTGACATGGAGGTTCTGGCGTCGACGGCGGCTAGTGGTAGCACTGCTCGCATTCTTCGGATTCTTCAATGTGTACGCACTCCGAGTCAACCTTTCTGTGGCCATTGTGGCCATGACGGAACCTGTGGAGACGGAGTTGGCTAACGGAACTATTGCTATGGTAAAAAACTAATAATACCTTTATGTTTTACAAAAAAAGAAAATGAGCTCAATAAGGATTACCTAGTCTGATTTGCTTGGCCTTACAACTCAACCTTAAGTTCTGAATTTACCTTCTGCGCTGTAGGTTAGGGTTCGATTCCCACCCAGGCCAAACATATTCTGTTTCTCTATCTGGGTGTTATGATACATTGTAATAAAGTGTATTACAAAATAAAACTCCATAAGTATTCTATCAGTTATCTGGTTTACAAGGTACAGTACAAGCTTTGCTAAGTTTGGGGCTAGACCGCGTTGTGTACACCAATGTTTCCATTAAAAAAAAATAAAAAAAGCTTTATTTTTCCTATGCACTATAACATAACATAAAATAATAACTTACGCGTCTAACAAAAAATACAAAAATAAATAAAACTTATTACTAATAATAATAATGCTGTTTTCTATGTAGTGCATGGACCGCTTATAGCGGTGAAAGCCTCCTCCAATCTATTCCAGGTATCCCTGTCTCTCGCTGCTTTATGCCAATGCTTCCCAGCCGTTTTTGCAATATCGTCACACCACCTTCTTGACGGTCTCCCTCTTTTGCGCTTAGTTTCTCGAATGTTTCCATTGCGCATATTTATTTGAATATGAATAATTTATAATTTATTAGAGCTTAGCTATCTAAGCCAGTGCTTATACAACAACTCCGAAAATAATCTACACAAAGCTCCATAATTCAGAAACATAGTAGTTTGAAAAGTTACTAATAAAGCCTTAGCTCGAGACAACGTTTCTGACGTGGTAACCTTTGTCTGGGTTAACTTGCGTTCTTTCTAGAGTCATTCATCTTATAAAATACGACCTTAATCAAATTATAAAAACATTTTAGGGTTCCGTACCCAAAGGGTAACAACGGGACCCTATTACTAAGACTTCGCATGAACCATGATAGCTAGACAGTTGAAATTTTCACAGATTATGTATTTCTGTTGCTGCTCTAACAACAAATACTAAAAACAGAATAAAATAAATATTTAATATTTTTGCCATACAACAAACATGATTTTTTTTTGCCGTTTTTAGGGTTCCGTACCCAAAGGGTAAAATCGGAACCCTATTACTAAGACTTCGCTGTCCGTCTGTCTGTCACAGGGCTGTATCTCATGAACCATGATAGGTAGACAGTTGAAATTTTCACAGATTATGTATTTCTATTGCTGCTCGAACAACAAATACTAAAAACAGAATAAAATAAATATTTAAGGGGGGCTCCCATACAACAAACTTGATTTTTGCATTCCAGCGCCATCTAGTTTCATTTGATGTTACTACGTTATAGGTACTTTTCGCGGTCTCATGCGACCGCTCGGGGTTTTTGAGGTAAGATAAAAGAGGTTTGCGATTCCGCTGGCAGGTGGCGCTATTTTACCACTATCGGTAAAGTAAGTCGGTAAATAGGTGGTACTTCACATGATCGAATAAAAAGTTTGAAATTGAATTATTGAATTCATGTAGTTAGGTAAATAGGTACCTAGGTAGATATTATTAATTTCCAATTAATTTCGAGTTCGAATCCTGGCCGTGCATCAATGGATATTTCTGTTCGAAAAATGTACCTATATGCGCGTTACACGTGTTTATAACAGTGAAGGAAAACATCGTGAGGAAACCTGTTAGTATTCTTGAAAGCGGCGACGGGATTGCAACCTGTCACGTGTGGAATGCTAACTACGTAGTTAGGTAAATAGGTAGGTTACGAGATATTATGAATTATTTTTTATGTTTCTAGGGTTCCGTATCTAAAGGGTAAAAAACGGGACTACTAAGACACCGCTGTCCGTCTGCCTGTTACCAGGCTGTATCTCGTGAACCGTGATAGCTAGACAGTTGAAATTTTCACAGATGATGTATTTCTCTAAAATCAGCATAAAATAAATATTTAAGTGAGACTCCCGTACAACAAACGTGATTTTTTTGCCGTTTTGATAATAGTACGGAACCCTTCGTGCGCGAGTCCGACTCGCACTTGGCCGGTTTTTCTTAACTTGACTAGGACGAATCACTAAAAATTATAGTAAATTAAAATGAAACGAAAAATACCTTTATTTGACAAAGCAACACACACTATCGACAACTACAAAACTAGCAGTCCGACCCGGCTTCGCACGGGTGTACTATTCATGCTCCACTTAAAATCTCTCCATAACTCTTATATCTGCTGCAAAAAGACCCTAACTCAGCATTATGCAACGTATGGTCGCCATTCGCTGATTTTCTGATCAAATAAAAGTCAAATGTATCTTTATTGACATAATACAGTGAACATATTTTCAATAAATCCATAAAATCCGAACCAGTAAATACAATTTTGCAGCTAGACTTTTGTCTATCTTTCGAAATTTTGATGACTTTGACCTATGGTTTTTGCGGTAGAGTTCCAGCAATCACTCTACCAACGACTAAAATCACCTCATCACACATAACGGCAGAGGTAATTGCAAATTGGAGCAGTTTCGGAAATGCGCTGGTTCAGGTGTTATTTTATTATGGCGGTTCTACCGTAATCAGCTGCAATATTCCGTGACCTTCACTTGAAGGCTTCAAGAGTTGAACACGTTTGTATGAAAAACCACGCGAACGAAGTCGCGGGTGTCCATGTCCACCATTACTTGGCTAATATCAAAAACGTGTTTCATAGCCCCGATAACCCTAAGCTTCAAGTTGAAGCTTAGGGTTGGTTTTTCATACAAACGTGTTCAACTCTTTTCTAAAACAAATAAATAAACTAATTTTGGAAGTGCAGAGTATCATAGCACTTCCAAAATTCGTTTTTTTAGTGCACCCCTATACCATTTAATAAAGATACCTTCCAAGTTCCATGCTTCTTAGACTTATATGTAACGTAAGATTTTTAGAAGTAGAAATGTATTAATAGTAAATTCTGTATTCTATTTTTTAGACTACATCATCGAAATATCTAATTTTAAGCTTTTAATCATTTATATACTAGCTTCCTGCAGTTTCGCTTGTATCGTACCTAGATAAAAGGTAGCCTATATGCCAATCCAGGACATAAGCTATGTATGTATATTTCAAGTTTCATTCAAATCTGTTTGATCATTTAGGCGTTATTGAGACACAAATATCCTCACAAACTGAGATTCAAATACGGCGAACTGAAAGTAAACACTGTCAACAATTAAATAAAGACATACTGTACTCATCCAAATACAAGGAAGGCACTTGGCTAAACAGCTTACTACCATTAACTAACCAAAAAGACAACACATGAACTAGATGGAACATGATACTTAAAGAAAAGGGGATAAGTTCATTGGAGCTTTTCCCTTACAAGCCCGACTACGCAATTATTGAAAATATCTTTGCTAACTTATAATTTTTTTTACGCCGAATGAATAAAAGTAAGTACGTAGGTATATTTATTGGGTCCCACTCTACCATTATTTATCCAATGCGTGCGGAATTGTGCCGTTCTGACATTGCTTGGGTACTTTTTCACTCATTTTCTTTTCCATCATGAGTTTATTTTAATGACGTCATAAAAATCAACGAACTCTCCAAGAGTCCTTCGTGTCGATAAAGTTTTATTAAACATCGAGGACTTAATTCGCTCGTAGCTTTCTATGTGTTTTATGAGCACGTAAAAATGACTTTATTTTCAAGGATGCAGAGTTATTGGTCACACTTGGTGCGGCTATTGCGATCTCATAGGGAAAGGGTTATAAATTCGCAGAAATCCTAATGTTATAAAGCCGAAAGTTTGAGAATTTTGTTTGTGGCTCAATCAGGCCCAAACGGATTTTGATAAAACTTGGAATATACATAGACTATGCCCTGATGAGTTTAATAAGTTGTGAGTTTTAAAGTAGTTTGATATAAATTCTCTATTTGATAGGCCTTATAAACATTATGTTATTATTTATAGGTCTGAGGTAATCCAATAAGTACACAGGTGGCAAGTAGCAGAAAAATCAATAAAGATTCTATTCATTGAAATCATTTCTAGTGTACCATGTCTAGTGTTTTCTGATAGTTTTGAATCGTCTTACAAATTAAGTGAATTTCGGCATCCATACATAATAGATATTAAAATATCTGGGTTTTGGAATTCTCGAGAATGTTCTAGAAGGAAGTTTAATTTTTACGATCAAGTAAAAAACCAATAAATAGGATCACGACTGCTATCCCCAAGTACGGTAGACATCCTCTCAGATCTCAAGGCGCTTAGATCCTTTGAATATGTCTAGAGGGGGTAGTCAGCACGTCCAAACATTATATTTGGCACATGCCCACATTTTGCAGTACTTAGCATTCCATACGTGACAGGTGGCAAGCCCATCGCCGCTTATAAGAAAACTAACTGGTTTCCTCTTAATGTTTTCTTTCACCTTTTTGAGCACGTGTTTTTGATGCGCATATAAATTTTTCGAACAGAAAAATCCATTGATGCACATCGGGATTCGAACCCACGACCTTCGAAATGAAGGTTGAGGTACCTCCTCGGCTCGGCCAACACGATACGATTAATTCTGAGTACATTACATTACTAAAAGCAACACTCCAACCGTTGTACATAACATTTTTAATTTAGGTAATATAACATGTGAGTTGAAGCTTCTACATAAATAGTCCGTTAACGAATTTTAAATGGTTTATTTATTAGCGTTTTATTATAGTGGTGTCATTCACTTATACTTTCTCTTGCGTGTTTATGAGAAGTAAATTATGGTCTTATGTTTTATTTCTAGAACAAACGACAGGTCAGTATTCACTAAAGCGAAAAGCTATTCATCAAATAAAAGTGTGGCACCTTCGTTCGTAATGTAAATGAGGCAAACAGTTCTGACTATACTTTGCCGGTCACGCCGAAACCGCTGAACCGATTTGGTTTTACTGTATCTAAGCAGAACAGAATAGAAACAGTTCATTCAACCAACACAAATTATTGTGGATATAATATGAGCATATACTAGGTCAAATTCAAATTCAAAAATCATTTATTTCAATAAAATCACAAGGATCATTTTGAGACGTTTTAGGAACTAGGTGAAGCTACGCCGAATTCTCGCGACCAAGCCTAGAAGAATCAGGCAACAAACACGGCTTGGGGGTCTACCTTTTTTTCAATGATCCTTTCCTTAATGCAATGTAGAGCTCCAGTGTCAAACAAGAATAATAATTAAAAGTACTACTCAAGTACGTACAACAATAAAAAAAAATAACTTAAGAGCTTCAGCACAAATTCAAAAAGCAGCACACGCTTCACTTGATTTAGAAATAAAACCTAAATATGAAAGAACTATTTGCTTAAAAATAATTAAATAATAGGTACATAGACTTATCAAATAATAATGAATGAATAAATAACTAAATCTTAAGGCCCTGTATGTCGACGATTGATCTTTTTCGAAACGAAAAAAGAAATACTTCTGAACAAGCCACATCTCTATTTTTATAATGTATAATGTGAATAAAGATGTACCCATCTTTAATCACTTCGATAAATAATCCTACCGACCGCTGCACGTGGTACTGATCCATGGACGGCGCGTGGTTCGCCTTTGCTTTTCGAATAAATTAATGATATAAATTATGTATAATTACTTATCAAAAACCTATTCTAGTAGAAATCTAGATCTACATATTACCTATCTTTAACAGTAAATCACAAGTTGATTTTAATTATCCTTACCTTATCACAAACTCTCGCATTTATAATATTATTCATACTATTTTTTGTTACCATGTCGCAACTCTGGTATTCTGCCAGACCAATGTTGACCTCACGGAAATTACGAGTCAAGGTAGCCGGAACTTAAAACAACATTTGCTCATAATAATATTATTGAATAATAAACTACGAGTAAATCAGGAAACAAAAACAACAGTGTTCTTTTGGGCGTGTGATAATGAGAAAGGTATTTAGTTTGTGAAATTGAATCCTAGGATAACATCATTAAAGCCCCCCCCCCCTGATACCACCACTTAGGGTGACCAGGGGTCAAACAAATATTGAAATTGATAAGTTGTTATGGACTCACTTCCATCCGTCAAGTTTCTACTAAATAATTTAATTGAACTATAAATTCGCAACTCACGCTTACCTTTCGTATGTATAATATTAGTAAATGATAATATGTACATTATATTAATATTATATATTATCTATATACAATACAATATCACAATTACCAGAAAAAATAATACAGGCAAGGAAAAGCTTAGCTGAAGAAAGCTGAAGAAGCTGAAGAAAGCTTTTAAATGTGCAGTCAGAATTTTTGGTTACTTCACAATGACAATGTAATAACAAATTAAAGTTTTCAGAATTCCTGCTTAGTTATGTATGAAAGGAACGAGGTGATTTTATCTCTTTACTTTTTCGTATACCCTACTTTATAAAAATACTAGCGACCCGCCCCGGCTTCGCACGGGTACAAAGCTGATACCAAAATATATTACAGAATGTCTTTGTATACTCGATAACAGCATTTAAAATTTAAAAAAAAAAGTCGCGCTGATTTGAAATCTTAAAATTATCAGTGGTTCTCTAATATATTAAGCATGTTATTATACATATAAACCTTCCTCCTGAATCACTCTATCTATTAAAAAAAACCGCATCAAAATCCGTTGTGTAGTTTTAAAGATATAAGCAAACATACATACAGACATACAGACGCGGGAAGCGGAAAGCGACTTTGCTTTATACTATGTAGTGATGATGTGACGCATTTTGTTCTTGTAATTAAAAAAAAAACCGGCCAAGTGCGAGTCGGACTCGCGCACGAAGGGTTCCGTACCATTATCTATAAAAACGGCAAAAAAATCATGTTTGTTGTATGGGAGCCCCCCTTAAATATGTATTTTATTCTGTTTTTAGTATTTGTTGTTAGAGCAGCCACAGAAATACATAATCTGTGAAAATTTCAACTGTCTAGCTATCACGGTTCATGAGATACAGCCCTGTGACAGACAGACAGACGGACAGACAGACAGACAGACGGACAGCGAAGTCTTAGTAATAGGGTTCCGTTTTTACCCTTTGGGTACGGAACCCTAAAAATGGCCAGTATAGAATTTTGCATTCGACATTTAAATTGTCCTATTTTTTATTTTTTTTATTTCCAGGTGCCAGAGTTCGATTGGAGCACACAGACCAAGGGGCTAGTGCTCAGCTCATTCTTCTACGGGTACATCGTAACACAAATACCCGGAGGGTGGCTAGCTGCAAAAATAGGAGGTAACAGGTTTGTTCCGACCATAGACACTTCGCTTTTATCCATTACAACAACTTAAGTTAATTAATATGGGGTGTCGTGTAACGGAATCGAAATCAGATGCATTCGTTTTTACTTTTGTTAAGTAATATCAGGAATAGTAGGCCTTTGTATCAAAAGTATGGCTATAAATAGACTCTCATTTATTGTTCCTTCTTAGTACTCAGATCCTTGAAGATATCTTTCCCAATACGAGGCAATAATAGCGTAAATTCGTAACATTATATTCTTGGATCAAGTTGTATGGTTAAAAGTCCAGTTTCAGTTATTGGGAGTAGTTATAATTCACGAAACTCTGGTAAAGTAGATACTTATTAACTAATCTGGCAGTGACTTTAAAATTTGTTGGTTCCCAAAAAAAAATACCGGTTCTAAGTATATCATTAATTTGTTATCAACGCGTAATTTAGTGTTAAAAATACATTCTCTTACTGTGTGACTAGCAATTAATTGGGGTATTGTGAATAGATTTAGCAAATGGTACGAGATAAGGTTTTTGTTCAAATCCCGCTTCAGTGACATTTAGGGTTTCATACAAAATCGTTCTAGAAATAATACTTGTATGAGTCAAAATCGAAAATTCAGTAGATATGCATAGCATAGGCCTAGTGCAGTCACTGTTACTATGAAAAGTGTACAGATTAGGTATTCTCTAACATTAGGTATGGCATTCAACATCTAACATGATAATCATATTTTACAAAACCTACCCTGCTGTTTTGTTTTGTCAAATGCTAACCAGTAGCAAATGTAGGCAGTTGTTTTTTGGAGTTTGTAATACGGGTACCCACGACAGGTACTTAAAGTACCGCAACACCCCGACCCGGTACAAATACTTGCAGATCATGCTACAAAGGTTGTCAAGTATTAGTTACTAATCCTCTAATCTATTCCTTAAAAGCATAAAAAAATGTTTGTTTATTAATTTATCTTAGGTTGTACTTCCGCCTGAATCAATTAACTATAGAACGTGTCCTATTATCTTTCAAACTATTTTCGCGATAAGATCACAATCACAATAGAACATATCCTACTTGTATTAAAAATTCAAAAGTTTGTAATGATTTTTGTATGTTTGTGCCTCAATCACACCCAAAACAATTGATGGGTTTGGATGAAACTTGAAATATAAATAGTTTATGTTCTGGATTTATGAAATAATTTAAACGTGTATTTATTTATTCCTACGTTTAGATCGTGTTACAACAATAGTCCAACAGCGACCACGATTGTTGTCTCTAATCTGTAACTCTAATAAAAAGTTTGAAATAATATAATAATCCTACTATTATAAATGCGAAAGTTTGTGAGCGAGTGAGTGGGTGTGTGTGTGTGTGTGTGTGTGTATGTGTGTGTGTGTTTGTGTGTGTGTGTGTGTTTGTGTGTGTATAATACTTTACAGTAATAGAGCTTATACATCAGAATAACACATAGGCCACTTTTTATCCAGGTACCACTCGGGCTAGTAGCTGGTAATTAATAATAAGTTATTTATTCTTTTTCAGGGTGTTCGCCATAGGCATCGGTGCGACCTCATTGCTGACGCTGTTCACTCCGCCATTAGCACACACCAGCACTGCTCTTCTGATCGCTGTGCGTGTTATTGAAGGACTCTTTGAGGTAATTATTCTTACCGATTCGCATTATAAATGCATATGTGTGTTGAATTGTTTGTCCTTTTTAGGGTACACAGCAATAAGCATAGGATCGAAGTGTTTTTTTTGCGATTCGCATTATAAATGCGTATGTGTGTTGAATTGTTTGTCCTTTTTTTACACAGCAATAAGCATAGGATCGAAGTGTTTTTTGCGTAAAGATAAGACGAAGTATAAGGGCAGGAGAGTAAATTAATTTACATTATCCAGGCATCACGTTTATATTGTTGTTTATCCTATCCTATTCATATTATAAATGCGAAAGTTTGTGATAAGGCTGTTATGTTTGTTCCCTAATCAAAAATAAACGACAAAACGGATTAAGATGAAATTTGCTGTAGTATGTAGATACAAAATCAGAATAAATAAAGGGGGAACTTATAATCCGAGAAATGATATAAAAACGCAAAAAGGATGATTTTGGTATAGATGGCGTTGGTGTGCAACAAATCTGACATCACAGACTAAAAACATTTAGTCGTCATAGCAACGCAATTTTGACTTATGAATAGGTACATATTATACCAAAATTCGTAAATTAATTTATCAGTACAAGGTTTGTAGGGAAAAAATTGGAAGCTGCCTGAAAAAGCTTTTTCCTATTTGATTATTACAAAAAAAAAATTGATACAACAACGTTTGTCACGGGTCGGCTAGTATTGTATATATTGCATAAAAAACTATCTTCACCAGCTATTTTTATTGCCAGATAACTGAATTAGAATAGCACCGAATTTAGACAATTCCAATGTCCATAGTAACTGTTATAGAATCTTGGATATTCCTATATATCCTATATTCCAGGGCATGCGGCCATCAACTTTCGCATTTATATTATTACGATAGATTAGAAACCGTGTTGGCCGAGTGGGAAGTACCTCGACTTTCAATTCGAAGGTCGGTTTCGAATCCCGGCGTGCATCAATGAATTTTTTCTGTTTGAAAAAAAAATATACGTATACGCATCAAAAACACGTGCTCAAAACGGTGAAGGAAAACATCGCAATGAAAGCAGTTAGTATTCTTATAAGCGGCGATAGGCTTGCAACCATTTTAGACATTTTCAAGGATCAGAGTGCCTGGAGATCTGAGAGTAGGTCTACCGTACTTGGGGATTACAGTCGTGATCCTATTTATTTATTATATTTCCAGGGTGTGACATATCCATGCATCCACGCAGTGTGGTCACGTTGGGCGCCTGCGCAAGAGCGGGCGCGTCTCGCCACGTTCGCATTCAGCGGAAGCTACGCGGGCACTGTGGTGTCTATGCCGGTGTGCTCCTTACTGGCGCATTACACCGGCTGGCCGGGGATATTCTATGTGTTCGGTGAGTAAATAACACGGCAAGTCATAGTAACTATTTCGACAAATACTGCCGCCAATAATGTACAAGTTACAAGTTACTAAAGTTGTAATAATGTCTAATGTCGCGAGTAATACTGTTTTCAGACTTACAATGTAAGGCATAGTCACAGGGTAGATAGAAGGTGCAATTTGTAGTGCTACTGTATACTTAACTCAATTTTGGCATATGTGGGTTGGTTCCCATAAGCAGATATAGGTCCACATTAGAGATTGTAGTAGCCCCAGTAAATGTTTTTTTTTTGAGTATTATACAGTCCACTTATATTTTAATTCTACCAACTGAGGAAGCCCAAAATAATAAATGGTCCTTCGAGCCGGTTGGCTGGTTTTTTGGGTTTCGTACCCAACCCAATACACACATACGGAACCCAATATGACTCCGCTGTCTGTCTGTCACAGGGCTCTATCTCTCGAACGGAAATAGGTAGATACCTGAAATATTCACACAATACGTGTTATGACCGCTATCACAACAAATAGGTCTACGTTAGCATATCTTTGCTCTCACTTCTCTCAGTTCAAAAGGCTCGCTTCGCTCTCAAATCAAATCTATCAATCTCTACTTAGCTTAGGGAAATGCTGACTTATTTTTTTATGTTTACAGGTATAATGGGGTTGGTTTGGACCACAATATGGTGGATAGTCGTAAAGGAATCGCCTGAAAAGGACCCACACATCACTCCAGCGGAATTGAAATATATTCAGGTACCTTTTTATATTTCAGTTATTAAGACTTTATTTTCTACACATAACGCGCCTAACGATTGAATCCTAATAATATTATAAATGTGAAAGTTTGTGAGTTTGTATGTATGTTTTTTCCTCAATTAGGCCGAAACGACAAAACGGATTAAGTTGAAATTTGCTGTAGATGTAGATATAATGCCCGAATAAATAATAGACTACTTTAAAATATGAAAAACATCCCCAAAAAGAGTAAAAAACGCAAAAGGGATGTTTTTAGTATAGATGGCGCTGGTGTGCAACCAATCTGACATCACTGACTAAAAACATTCAGTCTTTTCTATTCGATTGTTGATATTTGACAGGACAACGTCTGTCACGGGTCGGCTAGTATCTAATATTGTTGTGCACAGGGTTTATGTTTGAAACAACTTACTTTACCTACACCAAAAAGAACAAAAATACAATAAACAATTTTAATATGATTTTATTTATTTCCAGGATTCCCGCGACACCCAAGCGGTGGAAGGCTCCAAGATCCGTCATCCCTGGGCGGCTATGCTGAGCTCAGCGCCTGTATGGGCGATTGTGATGGCGCACTTCAGCGAAAACTGGGGCTTCTACACACTACTCACTTTCTTGCCTACTTTTATGAAAGGTAAAAGATAATACGAGTATTATGAGATTACTTAATTGATGTATTATGTTTTAAAAAGTAAAAAAAAATATGAGAGAACCACATACATGTTAGTCCTACATAAATACGATTGTCGCATATCACTACATAGTATAAAGCAAAGTCGCTTCCCGCTTCCCGCGTCTGTATGTATGCTTATATGTGTCTGTATGATGCGGTTTTTTTTAATAGATAGAGTGATTCAGGAGGAAGGTTTATATGTATTAAACCTTTGCGAAGCCGGGGCGGGTCGCTAGTAATATATATAATTGGACCAACATGGTACTTTTCTCTACACAATGAAAAAAAAACATCAAAATCGGATCACCAAGAATAAAGATATGCGCGGTCAACATAAATTTCTTTCGATTTTCAGTAAATGTTACTGAATGTTTTACGATAAAGTCGTCGAAATATGATTTCCTTAATCTACGCGGACGAAGTCGCGGGTAAAAGCTAGTTAGGGTTCCGTACACAAAGGGTAAAAACGGGACCCTATTACTAAGACTTCGCTGTCCGTCTGTCCGTATGTCTGTCACAGGCCTGTATCTCATGAACCGTGTTAGCTAGCCACAGATTATGTATTTCTGTTGCTGCTAACAACAAATACTAAAAACAGAATAAAATAAATATACAAACGTATTTTTTTTGCCGTTTTTTTATAGATAATGGTACGGAAACCTTCGTGTGCGAATCCGACTCGCACTTGGCCAGTTTTTTATTTATATTTGATTAATATCTCATTCCAGATGTGTTCAAATACGAAACGTCACAGGCTGGCTGGTTGGCCGCTGTCCCATACCTAGCAATGGCCATAGTGTTGCAGGTCGCTGGCCATCTAGCGGACTTGCTACTCAAACGCGGGACAATGTCGAGAACCAATATTAGGAAGCTTTTTAATTGCGGCGCATTTCTTTCTCAGGTATGGTTAATGGAATGCTAATAAATAAATAATAATAAATAATAAATAATAATAATAAAATCTTTATTCATTTTATTATATGTATGTAATTAGAATAATATATTATTGTAGTGCCCTAGCGGGGCCCATGTTGAGAAACTCTGTACAAATATGTTAAGACCATTGTACCAACTGGAGCAATAAATGAATATGAATATGAATATGAATACTTAGTGCTAATATTAACATAACGGAATAGTATCTAATTATAAGTAACAATTTACACTATGCCTGAACTAGGATGAACCTGTATCTCAGGCGAAAAAAGGAAAAGGATATAAACTGCGTGAAGCATATGAATAAGTAGGTACTTTTAATTAACATAAAATCTTAAAACCTATATGATGTAAATAAATAAATTCTAATTAGGGATATGGTATGTGCGAATGTGCCCCTCAGACTACCCCATTTAAACATCTCTAAGAATCTAAGCGCCTGAGAGATCTGAGATCTACCGTACTTGGGGATTACAGTCGTGATCCTATTTTCTATTTCTCAGCTGGATAGGCATATATCAAGGCTTTCTACTAGCTACGATCCTGACATATCATCACATTCTTAACGATTCTTATTGTTATGTTTTCTTATTTCAGACAATATTTATGGTCTTAGCTGCATACTCAACAACTATAGTTGGCTGTGTGGTCTTTCTTACAATCGCCGTCGGCCTAGGAGGCTTCGCTTGGTCCGGTTTCAGGTAAAAAAAAACTGTATTTTATAATATTACTAGCAGACCCGCGACAGACGTTGTCCTGTCCAAATTTCAATACTCGCATAGAGTAACGCGCGTTGCTATGACGACTGATGTCAACACTGATGTCAATTTTTTTTTGCACACCAGCGCCATCTATACCAAAATCATTATGGCGATTTTTATCATTTTGGCGATGTTTTTCGTATTTTAAAGTATTCTATGTTTTATTCTAGCATAATATCTACTTCTACGTCGTTTAGGCCTGATTGATTGGCACAAACATTAGGATTATTAGGATATATCTTTATCTTTACTATTAATGCGGGAGAATTGTCCAAAGTTGATCCAAACTTTTAGCTTGCAACCTTATAGAATGCTAACTACTGCAAAATGTGGGTATTGTGCCAAACGTCATTTTTGGACGTGCCTCTGACTACCCTCTTTAGACATCTTCAAGGATCTAAGCGCCTTGAGATCTAGGAGTACTACCAATCCAATTTTTTATTTTTTTCGATTTCAGTGTGAACCATCTGGATATAGCGCCACCGCACGCAAGCGTTTTGATGGGATTGTCGAACACCGTGGCTACCCTCCCGGGGATCATTAGTCCGGCGTTAGCGGGAGCCATTGTTACTGATAAAGTAAGTACTTTTACTTGTATGTACTTAATAAATCTGAAACTATGAAAGGCAAGTGAATGAGCAGTTGGTGCACTGTAGGTCATTTCGAACCCCGAATATTTTTCCATTCTAGTGCGGTTAGTAGCGTATTAACCGCAAAATATAGGCATGTGCCAAATGTATTGTTTGGACGTGCCTCTGACTACTCCCATTAGATATCTTTAAGAATCAGAGCACCTAGAATCAAGTCGTGATTCTATTTAATTTCTTTTCAATAACAAATATTGGCGGACATTTCACACAGCGCCATCTAGCCTAAACTAAGCAAAGCTTGTACTATGGGAACCAGATTACTAATAGAATCTTACTTATATTATAAATGCGAAAGTTTGTAGGGATTTTAAGATAGTTGTACCCCGATCACGACCAAACTTATCTTATGAAACTTGGAATATACATAACCTTATGTCCTGGAATGACATAATATACGATATTTTTTATCCAGGTACCCCGCGCGAGTGAAAACTACTATAAAAATAAAACATTACTAACAAAACGGTCTACTATTTTTACAGACTGCAGAAGAATGGCGGGTAGTGTTCTTCATCTCCAGCGCCATCTATCTGGTCGGCGCGATAGTCTACGGAATATTCTGCTCGGCCGAACGACAGCCGTGGGTAGTAGAGTTTGACTCAGACGCGAGCTTTGACACAGATGGCGCCAGCGTCACCACGGCACGAGGATACGACAACAAGGCAATGGACAACTCGGAAATGTAGAAAAAGATGCTAAATAATTACTTGCGATACATAGAAAGGAGAAAAAGTTGCAGCAATTTAGTTCTCTTATTATTTTTTATAATTGCCCAACGAATATGCTTGCCGAGAAGCTTTGGTAGCTTCGAAACAGATGGCGCCAGTGTTACCACGACAGGGGATACGACAACAATGCATGGACAACTCGGAATTGTAGAAAAAGATGCTAAATATTTTACTTGCGACGCAAATAAAGTAGAAAAAATTGCAGAAATTCGTTCGGTATTTAATTTTCTGTAATTATCATGATATTTCTAAACTACAGTCGCTATCGCGTATCGTCAGCTATTTGTATGGAATCCAGCACAGCGCCTCTAGCGGTAACTACACTGAACTAAAATCTTCCATATAAATAGCTAACGACATTTAGTTTGGAAATATGATAATAAGGCTACTGATTGCCCAACGAATATGCTTGCCGAGAAACTTTGCTTAGGAAAAATTGGAGATTGACTCTACTAGTAAATAGGTAGGTAGTTATAAAATGAAAAAGACATTCCATTATCATCCTGGTTTTCATTAAACTTAACACGCTTCTTATATTATGTTCTTGAAAGCTTTCATTTTCGCCATACTCTATCGCTTACTCTGCCATGGAAAATCAAATAATACTTAGTTATAAACATTTCGGTACGGCAGCTTGTTATTTTTAAGATCTACAAGCAAACAGGCTATCTGTTAAAAGTGTTAAATACTTCAACAATCTAGCTAGATTTAGAGATTGCTATACAAAGAATACATTTTTTTATTTGCGGTTTTTTAATCACATCACAATGTTTTAGCTTGTAAGATGATAAGCTTATTAAATAGATAATAAGAAACTTCTATTCCCGAATCGGGACCAAATCGAGTATGACTAGTAGACTATAAAAACTTCTCAAGGAAAGATCAACAATTATTATGTCGATAGCGATAACGAATATGTTTTTATTCGCAGATTTAAGTGCTTAGTAGCCCTATTGAGAGTTCAAAACTACAGTCGGTATCGAGTTTGGTATCGTTGGCTATTTGTATAGAAGATTTTAGTTCAGTGTAGTTACCGCTAGAGGCGCTATGCTGGATTCCATACAAATAGCTAACGATACTCGATAGCGACTGTAGTTTGGAAATCCCATAATAGACCTACTGAGCAGGACCAAAGCTTTGCAAAGAAAGTTTTAAATCCGAATTTCGAATTGCACAATTTTCTACCCTATTCTATATAGATAGATAGACATATTAATATAACACAAGACAAAAACATGTACATAATCAATTCTAGTTAGAATATTCTTGCAGCTAACCTATTCTGTTACTTATGTTAGTTATTGTGGAGGGAGTGGCTATTTGGCTATTTTTCCGGTGTTGTTTTTATTCCAGTTATAGTAATAGCACAGTCTATATGCTTTTTATTCTGTGGTAATTGTGTGTGAGTGTAAGGTGTGAAAGATAAATGTTTATGTTTTATTTTTTTGACCGTCCTATTCCTAAATTGTATGAATTCATGAATCCTACGCGGCATGGCCTTTTAATTTACCTAAATATTGTGATAATATAGATGTAAGAAATAGTATAAGAATATTTAGAGCTAAGCTTAGCTTTATATCTTCAGTTTCATAGATCTGTTTGTTATATAAGATCTGTATTATAGCTAGGTATATTTTATGACAGTGATTATATTGACTTATTAAAATATATGTAGTCATTACGATTTCTTTTTTTCTATCTGACCCGAAGATTACCTATACTATGGGAATACAACTAATGTTATACCTTGGTATGATGTGTGGCACAAGAAATGTAGCCGTCCCTTTCGGGTCAAAAAACACGAACGGCGATAATTTTGGCGCTGTCAAATTTAAGTTAGTTTATCAAAATACTGCTACAAAATTGACACAAATCAGTAACAAAGAACTAAAAGCAAGCAGGCACATTATCGTGGAGCGTACATTATGCTCTTTGGTGGAGCGTTGTCGTTAGTAAAGAGCTCCACCTGGTGTGGTTTTTCGGAACTATCAAAAGAAAGAAAATAAATCCTTGATCACAAAATATAGTAAGAAGGTATATATATATACATAAGCGTGTTAATAAAGAAGGAGCGCTATTTGAATAGGGTAATTTATTGCAATAATTTTATTACAAATATTGTAGGTAGGTAGGTACTTCCTTAAGGTTCAATTTTATTTTTTTATTATAGTCACTTAAATATTCAGCTACCTACCCGAGTTACAGACTATTTCAAGAAAGGTGTTTTTCTACTTGGATAAATGATGACACTTATTATTCGTTACACCTCTAGTCTCATGTATGTAGGGTAATTTTTCATTAAAAAATCTATTTATGGTTAATTTTGGAAAGATAGAAATCAGATCTTTGTATGTAACTTCCGCTTAGAATTTAGTAAAAGTTTTTCTGATTATATTGCACAAACATCTGGAAAACAAAACTTTTGTTATAAATGTTAATATTGTTTAATTATTAAAAAAATAAATTATTTAAAAATAATTAAAATAAATAAAATTTTAAAAGTCCAGCAAACGACCGCCAATTTCAAACGGCGAGAACTAAGTACCTACGTCATAACCGCCGGCGCCGCCCGGTGTTTGTCGGCATTTCGGCAAAGGTATAAAGAGAGCCGCCACTTTGTTTCACCGCCTTTACAGTGATTCGCTTTCGAAGCGTACACATTGATCCGAGAGTTCATAAAAATGGTGGAACAAAGCAAGGATTTGACGCGGAAACTTCTCGACCTGATGAAAAAGACCGGGTACCCTCTGGTGCAGCAGAACGGACAACGTAGGTTCGGGCCGCCGCCAGAGTGGGCCGGAGCTCCGCCTCTAAAAGGATGCGAAGTCTTCGTGGGTAAGCTCCCGCGGGAGATCTTCGAAGACGAGCTGGTCCCTATTTTCGGGAACTGTGGCACGATCTACGAAATGCGGCTAATGATGGACTTCTCCGGGTCCAACAGAGGGTACGCGTTCGTTACCTACACAAATAAAAATGACGCTTTCCGTGCCGTGAAGGAACTCAACGGCTATGAAATCAGACAAGGCAGGAACATCGGGGTTGTAAAATCTGTCGACAACTGCCGTCTTTTCGTAGGCAGTATCCCAAAGAATAAAACAAAGGAGGAAGTGTACGAGGAGCTTTCGAAGAGGGTCACTGGGATCGTCGACGTGATTTTGTACAAGAACTGCTTTGATCGGAGACTGAACAGGGGCTTCGCGTTTGTGGAGTTCACCTCTCATCGGGCCGCGGCGATGGCGAGGCGGGCTCTTGTCCCTGGCTGCATCAAACTATGGGACCACGAAGTTAACGTGGACTGGGCGGAACCCGAACCCGATATCGACGACGATCAGATGACAAAAGTAAGTTTTTTCAATTATTTCTATGCAATGCGAAAAAGGTAGGTAGTCTTATAAATATGTACCTATGTAAAAATGTCTCTCGCCCCGTTAGCATTTGCGATTTGTTCCAATTGATTATTAAAAGAGTTCATTAACGCTGGGTTTATAAACAAAGTGTCTTATTTCTGTTTATTTTATTTGGTCTCGAGATAAACATGCCTACATTACGTACATGTACCTTGCCTTTGCAGGTGAAGGTGCTCTATGTACGAAACTTCCTTATCAGGACCACCCCAGACACAATAAAAACTGTCTTTGAGGCTGCTATAAATAACAAAATTGAGCGTATTAAAAAGATCTATGACTATGCTTTCATACATTTCTATGAGCGCGACCATGCTGAGCTGGCTATGAGAAAAATGCAAAGTGCCGAGATTGACGGCAGTAATATAGAGATCAGATGGGCGAAGCCCGTAGACCGTGAACTGTACAGAATTCAAAAGCAGAGTAGAGGCAATGCGAAGTTTAACAATAGTTATGACCTGACTCAAACCCTGTTACTTTACAAACAGCACTGTGACAAGAAGGAATACGCCAACTCTCCTAAGGAAGACGAGGGTATTGGGTCGGCGTATGGTGGGTCTCCGTGTGGTTCTCCTACTTACGTCAATTCCATATGCCCACAGGCCAGCAACAACGAGAGTTACACGCTGGCTCCGGCTAAGCTGGATTCTGTGTGTAAACGGTGTGTATTTTTATTTACTCTTTTTGTAGTTAACTATAACTTTGTGCTCATTTTATATTATTTATTTCCAGATATATGTGGGCTCCACCAGTGTACGAGTACCAGAAATACATGGATACTCGAGGCTCCGAGGTATGGGTCGGGAGAGTGGAGCTGCCACATGTAGGTTTGCCGCTGCTGAGTGTACCCCAGCGCATTGGACCTCTAGTAACCGCAGCGTGCTACAGCAGGCAGCAGGCGCAAGTGGAAGCTGCAGAGACTGCTCTTAAAGTTATTCAGGTAAGCGATTTAATGAGGTTTTTATACTTTTTTTTTTTTAAGAAAATACTCTTTGGTTTCCAATGATGTCTGTTCCATCGTAACTTCTATTTATAACATATTGGAACTGTTGTAATTACTTGTTACTGTGTATATTGTAGCAGTGATAAAATGAAAGAGGTAATAATAATTATTTCTTTCTTAAAGTGAGGTAGGTACTCGTTGGGTACTCATTTGGTACTCGTTTGGGTATGTAGGTGGTAGACAAGTATAAATTAGTGTAGGTGGACGCTGGGACACTGTACACAGCGTCATTTAGGCAAAGCATGTACTTTTTTTCTTATTGCATACTTGGTAGCTAAGAACTAGGTACCTACTTGTTATTACTTATTACTTGATCTACTTAATTGCTGGAACCTAGGTTAAGCCTCCTTTCCTTATTTATTAAAATAGGAAGATTCATAAAGAAATTCTAAAGCTCTAAATATATCATACCTGGATGTAGGTAGGTACTTTCAAATCTACATAATGCATAATATTATCATGTATAATGTTGTTAAATGTCTCCTTCTAGATGCTGAGAACAGACCTGATCCAGCAGTCTTCACCAACTCCAATGCAGCCCGTCTACCCCACCATCATGCCGGCAATGCCTGCCTGTGTAGGCCTCCAATACGACTACATGAACACGCATTGCCGTCAACTCCCCGTCATGCCCACACTCTGGCGTAGTGTCTGAATCTCTGATAGGAATACTCTCGGTTAGGTTTAAAATAACTCTTATTTTCTGAGGAAATAGGAGGGAAATTAGTTTTAGCTAAGTTTTGTTTCTATCATGGATTTTAAGCCTTATTTCTGAGAAATAAGGTTGAAATTCATAGAATTTTATAGTGTTTGGTGTTATTGCTTGTAACTAACAAATTGAGCAATTATTGAATTGTGATATTGTTAGCTGGAGCAACTTTAGACGTAAGAATTTGACTTTGTTTTAGTTTTGAATATTTGAAAATCTACTTTGACCTTAGGTACTTTCTAAAATGTAATGTCAATTTATTTCTTTGACTGTATTATTTAGACGCCTAATCACAGAATTTCCATTAGCTTTTTTTTATTCGAATTTAAATTTCAAACTTTTCAAGACTTCTAGGTAGATATTTATTTTAAGGTTGATTCCATTGATTTAATTAAAAGTTGAGGCTTGTTGTTTTTATTAAAAATGCAGACATTATTTACGAAAAGTAAAGCTGCCGCTGCGTAAGACGCTTCCTTGTGCTTATACCATGGTATATTCAGAGAGAATGTGTTTACTAATGTTTTTTTCTGACCAGTTTAATATTTAAGTTATTTACTTTCTAAACAATTACATTCCTACCTACATTATGACGGTTTTTCATTTAATTATTATTTCACTGTATTCCATTTTCAAAGCTTTCATAGAATAAAGCAGATCCCACCAAAAACATTCTGTAAAAAAACTAGCCAAGTCTCGATGGAGCTGCTTGTTTATCTCTAAAGAGTAATGAAATCTAGACAAAGTCGTGCCAATTCTGAGGTTCCTTACTGCGATTTCTTTATTATCGCAAAATCGCAGTAAGGAACCTCAGAATTGGCACGACTTTGTCTAGATTTCATTACTTTTTAGAGATAAACAAGCAGCTCCATCGAGACTTGGCTAGTTTTTTACAGAATGTTTTTGGTGGGATTTCACTTCTTTTTGTAGAAACGTGGGCTTATTGATTTATTTTATTAGATTTTCTTATTTGACACAGTTTTTTTTTCTTTTTAGGAGTAGTTTCTTTATTATAAAACTAATGGTAAGCGCGTTTAAAAATACAGTAAGCGCCATCTAGCGACGTGTGCGGGTATCACCGCCACTCTTAGTCCAATGCATTATATTTTGACCAAATTTTGAGCGAAATTAATATTTTGTGTAATGTTCGAGTAGAATAAAGTTAATCGTTCGACTATTTCTTCTTGTAAACCAGTCTAGTCTTATCCAGAGTTTTCCTTTAATTTTATTTATATACGTTTTAAAAGCAGAAGGGGAGGCATTCGCCCAGCAGTGGGACGCTATAGGCTAGATTAAATAAGAATTAAATTAGAAGATATGTCCCACTACGCTGGATTTTTGCTATGACAGTCGATTTTTTTATGTACCATCAATATTAGAAGGGGGCATTACCATATCTATAATACAGCTGAGACCAGCTGAGGGTTCTTCATCAGATACTTCAGACCTTCGATTTTTGTCATCAAATGAAGCGGCCCACCAAGTTGAATATTTTTTTGTAAAGGCGGTATGTCGATCTCTAATGTGTTTTCTAATCAGGGTCACCGGGTACTCCAGATCATCGATTATCCTAGTTTTTATGGTTTTCCCTTTATGTGGCCATTAAACCCTAATTCTGTACCAAATTTCAGCTAGTTCTATTCTGATGATCATGAGTGAGTGAGTGAGTGAGTGTCTGTCTAAAATGCAAAACTTTGCTTTCGCTTAACTTCGAAACTAAATGACCTACAGACTTGAAATTTTGGATTTTAAGTATGTGATTATAGCTTACTGGATGACGAAAATTTCTGCGTTCTGGTCTTATCCAGAGGTTCTCAAATAGGGGCCTGAAAATGCGGCGAAATGGTTCCAGTAAAGGATGGTACAGCAGTGTTTGCTTCGCGCTCGACTTGGCGGGGGCACTGCCGTGCCCCCAAATTTTAGTCTATGTACCTACTTGCCTAGGTATAGAGGTAAGTACCTACTCTAAACTACATTGAAAAAGCTTTTACGCTATAAGCCAGCTGGTTTCGTAATATTTGCATGATAACTAGTGTTATTTATTTAAAATGGGTAGGTTAACCCTCGTATTCAAGAAAGACACTATGAGAACACGCACCCACAGTGGACGAAATCTTTTTTCATAAAAATCACTGTGTTGTGCGACACTGCATAGTGTGATTATAGGCACATTGTCGTGTGCCTCTAGCCAAAGTTGAGCTCTAAAGGCACACGGTAGCATGCGCCATAGTGCCGCTCAACACTTAAAGTGATGTTTATGATAAAAGATTTCGTCCACTGTGGGTGCGTGTTCTCATAGTGTCGTTCTTGAATACGAGGGTATGTGTGTGACGAAAAAAGTGTGAGGAATGAAAGTGGATGGATCGATGGCCTTGTAAGGCCCAGGGTATTTTATCGCCCACTTGTCATAACGACCCAGTGGTCCTTCCTTAAAAGGACACAAAATAGTGAATCCGGCCCAGCGCATGCCAGTGTCACCCCATCATTTCAAAAAAAATCTCCAAATTGACAGGTACAGAAACATGGGATATTATATGAGTGGGTACCTAGATAACGAGATAGCTACTGATAGAGGACTAAGGAAGAAAAATGTTGTGCTATCCTACATAATGTTGGATCAGGGTAGGAAAATGAGGATTTATGTAAATAAAACTACCGCAGTTAAATGATGATTATTAAGGATGATTGATATTGACTAAAAGTAGAGTATATAAACATGGTGGATAAGTAATGACTTTATGTTTCGGTCTGATTCTTCATAGCATTCCTTCTCTTCTCGCAATGATCGGCATAGTACATCTGGGGACACTCGCAAGAAGGTACGCAGTCTGAATGCCATTCTTTCCTATAGTGTCCAGGTTTGCAGGCACATCCTGGTTTGCACGGAGGCTCAGTTGAGCAATCGTAAAATGCTACAATTGAGAAACAGACTTCCGGAGGGCAAGATTCTTTGCATTCTAAATATTCTTCATTTGGCCCTTCACAAGTTTTATCTACGAAAAAAAAATATTTCATTACCTTCCCATTTTGTATAGGTACCTAGGCCTCTGATTTTTGGCTGGGGATTATCGGGTCGATTTTTGGTGTGTAGGGCACTCTCCTCACACCGAAAATCAACTTTTACATACTTACAACTTATTTCAAAACCTTACCTTATAAAAAAGGTAGGTACCTACCTACCTAAGCTAACCAAATAATGGTGTTGTATGTTCGTTTGTATTGCCAGATTCTGGGAATGGGAACTTAAAAATAAGCAATTTAGATGAAAATGTCAATGAATTTAATAAAAACCGAAATTAACAAAGATATTAAACTGAATTTAATTTATTCAAATCGTCTTCCGAGATAGGTACTTAAGTAGGACCTATAACGTATATCTACAGATCAGTATTGTTTGTTTGGGAGACAATAGAGCCCTGCATCTTGCAAGAGAGTTTTCGTCTACCATAAAGAAACCAGACTTGCAAGCGCAACCTGGCTTGCATAGATGCGCCTACGCCTTTGAGCAATCTTATCGAGATACTATCTATACACAGAGCTCCGAAGGGCAGGTTTTCTTGTACTCTACGTATTCTTCATTAGCTACTACCAACGGAGCTGCGATTCTCAGTTGGTTCTTTATGGTCATAGGTACCTAAATATAGGTAGACCTAAATAATGTTATTATAATGATTCGTACCACATTCTTCATCAGTACTGCATTCTCCAATAGCATTTCTGTTATAGCCAAGTTTGCAGACGCATTTCTCTTCGCATTTCTTAGTGGGTGTAATGCAGTCAAATTCGATTCCGCGCGTTTTGCAAGTCTTCTCAGGAGGACATTCGTGCACGCATGAAAGTTCTTCGTTTTGTCCACATTGCGATTTTGGTGGAGCTAGACACAAAAAAACAAACCTTTAAGTAATTTTTTGTCATGATGCTACGAGTTGTTAATATTATTTATTTATTTAATAGTCCATTTCTCCAATGCAACAGCTACGCATTTTTGGTACCTTTCCATAAATTTAACCATTTAAATTCTAATTTATAATCTATGACCTAAACATACAACTTTATCTACTAAGTTAACAAAACAAAAAAAGCTGCTAAATTGAATGCTAAAATGATCCCCCGCATAAAAATACCTAAGACAAGGGGTATCACCAATGTAGTCGATGGGTATCACCAAGAGACTTCAGTCTGCCGAAAAGGAAAAACAAGAAAAAAAACTCAAAAAGAAAAGAATGTCAATGTCAACTTCAATGACATGTCAATTGCCCAAGTAAAGTGGGGTTAGTTTTTCTTGTTTGTTGCTCTGAACTCTGCTGAAACTCTGAATAAGGAAACTTCCTTATTCAGAGGCAAAGAGCATATTCAGAGGTTTGTTTGGTTTGTTGTGTTGTGTTCTGTTCTACCTCTACTATGTCAAACAAGCAAAGAACAATTTACACAAATATGCTATGGTTCCAATGATTTTAAATTGGTAAATCTTGGTAACGAGAATAAATAAGCGCTAATAAATATTACGTAGGTCATTTCCCTAGTGACAATGTGGGGACGAAACGTATTATCTCCAAGGAGCTGTGTTCGCTTAGTGCCACCGTACCTAAACCTACCTAAAAATAGCATGAAACATCCTCAATGCAGTGCGGAATCATTCTATCACAGTGAAACTAATTCTCTTTTGCAACTACAATCGTTAAAAAACTCCGGCCGATCCGTGATCTCAAGAAGTTTGGAGACAACGGTTTTCGGTTCTTCAACAACAAAGAGCCTTCGCAATGATCGTCCTATTGTAAAAACCCAACCAGAAGCAGATTCCAACTCTTACACTTGCAGAACGCACTGTTGCGGCGAGCTGAGGCGAGAAAATTCGGGTCAAAAAGTTATTTTGTGCGGCTGGGTTCAGTTTTATCGCCTTTCCAAGTTTATACTACTCCGCGATGCTTATGGCATGATACAATGCGTCATACATCCTAACAATAAAAACTTTTCTGATATTCCTCTAGAAACAGTTGTAAAAATAGAAGGGAAAGTGTCATTGCGACCAAAAGATATGATAAACCATTCCATGCCTTCTGGAGAAGTAGAGGTGGTAATAGAAAAGTTAGAAGTTCTGAATAGTGTTGAAAAGCTTCCTTTCAATCTGAGAGACTACCAAAAACCTAAAGAGCTACTCAGACTGCAGCATCGGTACATTGATCTACGTTTCCCAGAGATGCAACATAATTTGAGGCAAAGATCTCATATGCTGCATTTTATGAGAAGGTTCCTAGTTGAGGGGCACAATTTTGTTGAGGTTGAGACACCTACATTGTTCTGTCGGACGCCTGGTGGTGCTAGAGAGTTTGTGGTTCCCACTCACCATTTGGGCCTTTTTTATTCGCTAGTACAAAGCCCACAACAGTTCAAACAGATGCTAATGTCGGGCGGCATTGACAGATATTTTCAAATCGCTAGATGCTATCGAGATGAATCCACAAGGCCAGACAGACAGCCCGAATTCACACAACTTGATATTGAACTCTCATTTACAAACCGCGATGGAATAATAAGCATGATAGAAGAGTTACTACACAACACGTTCATAAAACCTTTACCGAAACCACCTTACAGAAGAATGACCTACAAAGATGCTTTAGAAAACTATGGAACAGATAAACCAAACTTAACCTACGGACTGAAATTAATTAATGTTAAACCTCTGTTTTCAGATAAGAAAAATAATTCCGACTTTACAGCATTTGCATTGCCCTATCCCAGAGAAGCAGGAAAACTGACTGCTAAGTACAAGGAGAAAATAAGGGACTTGGCCAAAAAGTATGAAACAAAGATAATTCTACCTGAAAATGTGCCCAAAGAGCTTGGACTAGATGTTGCCGATAAATTGAAGAATGAAATCAGTTCAGATTTTTATGCGATAATTTCAATGGGTAATAAGGAGAATGCTTGCTTATGTTTAGGGGAAGTAAGAGAAATGCTGGCAACCCTTCTCCAATCCAAAAACCTCTTAGAGATCAAGGAAGACATAGAACCTTTATGGGTTGTCGACTTCCCTCTATTCGTCAAAGGAAAATACGGCCTAGAAACATGCCACCATCCATTTACAGCCCCACATCCCGAAGATATGCATTTGTTAGACACAGAACCTTTAAAAGCTCGGTCGCTGGCTTACGATTTGATTATGAATGGAAATGAGGTTGGTGGGGGATCTGTAAGAGTACATGATGTAATGCTTCAAAGGAGGTTGCTTAAGATGTTGGATATAGATGTTGGTAGTCTATCTCATTTCCTGAACGCGTTGGGGAGTGGATGTCCCCCGCATGCCGGTATAGCTCTTGGTATAGACAGACTGGTCACTATCGCATGTAATGCAGAGTCTATTAGAGATGTGATTGCATTCCCCAAGTCTCATGATGGCAGAGATCCATTGTCGGGTGCACCAAATCATATAACAGATGAGGATAAGCATTATTATCATATAGCTACTATTGATTCATAGGTTTACCTAGCTAGTTATAGCCATGTTGGCCTAGTGAGAGATGCCTCATCTTTCAATCTGAAGGTTGCGAGTTCAAATCACAGCTGTACGATATTGGGCTTTTTTATGTTGCAAAATATTTATGTGTACATTCACTTAAAACGGTGAAGGAAAATATCCAGAGGAACCAGTTCATATTATTAGCAACTATCTTAGAGAATGTCTTGCATTGGAAATTACAGTTGTGATTTATTTTTATTTTTAACCTGACTACGGCGGAGCCAAATGGAGGGTTATTCCTTAATTTAATAAAATGTTATCATGATAATGTCGGATTTGATTTGGTACTGAAAAGAAACATCTTGTGATTAGTAGATGTTTGATGTGATTTAATTAAGGTAATTTAGAAGATTATTTTGCACACACCCTCTAATGTAGGTAAGACTAGCGACCCGCCCGGGCTTCGCACGGGTGCAATGCTGATACTAAATATACTACAGAATGTCTTTATATAAAACGTTTTTTTTCTCAGCTTTTTTTGATCCCTTCTAGTACAATTGCTGATTTTTGGAGTACAATTCGTACAATTCCATAGATTTGTAACTGCATTAAAATTAACCCTTATCCACGGTGGGTCCGGCTGCGTAGTACCACACGATTTCTATGATTCTTTTTTTATGGAATAGTTAATAATGTTAACTTTTTTAATGAGGGATGACTGAAAGTGTTATAAACGTAAGAGTAGACAAATATAATCAGAAAGCTTCGAACTGCTAAGCTATCGGGAGTTACACGTGTTATTGTAAGTCAACCATAAAAGATAGACATATGCTGTCGTGGGATATTTTTTATATAATTTTAAGGAGTACATTTCCGTCATACATGATTTTTGTGTAGCTTTAACCATTAAAGTTGCACACGCGACGGAAGCTTAAAAAATGGAGTAACTTCTCCCGTTTTCCCAACATTTCCCTTCACTGCTCTGCTCCTTTTGATTGTAGCGTGATGAAAAGTATACTATAACCAGCTCAGGAGTATGAAAAATAATTGTACCAAGTTTCGTTAAAATCCGTCGAGTAGTTTTTGTTTCTATAACGGTTATACAGACAGACAGACAGACAAAAATTTTACTGATTGCATTTTTGGCATCAGTTCATCCCTAATCACCCCCTGATAGTTATTTTGGAAATATATTTCATGTACAGAATTGACCTCTCTACAGATTTATTATAAGTATAGATTAGGTATGTAGGTATGAGTAGGTACCTACTAATAACTTGAAATTATTATAACGTAGACACTCGAATTATTTTTACAAACTTTTTACATGGCAATAATATAATGAATGTTGGTAAAAACGAATAAAGTTTATTCCAGGTATTTCATATTATAATTTATTGCGCTTTTTAGGGTTCCGTACCTCAGAAAAAACGGAACTCTTATAGGTTTACTTAGTTGAGTGTTTGTCTGTCTGTAGAGACATATTTTCTGAGAAACGGGGGGAGGGATCAAGTTGAAATTAATACAGTCTCTTGAAGCTGTAAAAAAATAAGCCTCGGTAAGCGAAGCGAGTCAGATTTATAATTATCTGGGTTTTTGTGTCCACTTTCATTATGCAGATTTTAATTTTAGTTTACATAATAATTATCAAATCAAACAATATTATTATGCTGAGGCTGTCAAAGTCAAAAATCATTTATTTCAATAAAATCACAAGGATCACTTTGAAACGTTTTAGGAACTAGGTGAAGCTACGCCGATTCCACGCGACCTAGCCTAGAAGAATCGGGCTAGAACAAACACGGCTTGGGGTCTACCTTTTTTTTTTTTTTTTTTTTTTAAGGAACATTGCGTCGGTTTCAGACGATGTCTGTTCCATCGTATCTTCATAAGTACATACACAACACAACATTTAAAGTTAATACTAGAGCCCTAATGTACCAGTTCGTATATAGCCCGATAGAGCATTTTAGCCGCGTCGGATGTTTGCGAGGCTAAAATACCCTGGAACAGGCCCGTATCGAGCTGGTTACCATCTAAATACCTAAACATTTGTTCCCTCATAGATGCACTCCGGACACACTCCATCAGAAGGTGGTACACATCATCTTTTAGCCCACAAGTGTCACAATTCGGACTGTCCACTCTCCTCATTATGAATTCAAAGCTATTATTTGGCATAATTATGTCCGGAGCGCAATCTATGGGCGATCACAATATACTTCCTGCTTAACATGGTGTTGGTACACCATGGGATATGAGGAGGCTCACACTGCATTGTTCGATACCAAATGCCCTTCTCCAGAGAAGTAATATCAAAGTACTCTTTCCACTTCTTTCTTATGCGGTTTCTGTATTTGTGAAGTATTTCGGAGTATTCCGGAATAATAAAAACTTCAGAGCCCTTTGATATTGCTTCTCTGGCTAACATGTCTGCAACCTCATTCCCGCCAATGCCAACATGTGATGGGATCCATTGCATCCTCAGGGATGCACCCCTACACATTAGCACAAGGACTTTTTCTAATATCTTATAGGCAATCGTTGTACCTCTGTGACCAGAGGCGCAACGAGCCACATGCTGTAAGGCACTTCTGCTGTCTGTCAGAATAATTGCCTTCTCGAGTCCTGTACTAATTATGTAAGAAAGCGCCTCCGAGATAGCGCAAAGTTCAACTGTCATAATACAAATCGATGAATTATTGACAATTTTATAGCTTTGTTTTACATTTAATTGGGGGTCGTAAAATGCAAATCCTCTCCCATCTTCAGTCAAGGATCCATCAGTATATATCCTATGCCATCCTTTAAACTTACTGTTTAACATGTGTAAAGTATTATATTTTAAAATTCTTCTATCATATTTATCTTTTGGTTCTATTATTATTATCAACTGTTATTTCAATAATTTCCATATTTATATTAGAGATCCAGGTATCTAAGGTAAACATTTTCAGTGGGTTATAGGTAATTATAACTTCTTCTTTAGTATCGCTATAAATATGTATGAGTAAGGAGTTTTTGTTTCTACGGAAAAAAGTTGAATTTCTTAGGTCTAACAAGGAATTCAATAAGTTAATAGTCACATTATTCGTCCAAGATTGGGCCTTGAGACAATACTTGGTGGCAAGATATTCCCTATGCAAATACAGAGGCGGTAAACATAGTTCACACTCCATCCATGTATAGGAGTGGTTTTAACAAAACCACCAACAATTCGCAATTCAACAACTAAAGAGCCTCAGCAGGTACCTGTCTGGAGTCTCATAGGTCGGTAGGTAGGTTCTACCTATGGAGATGGAAAATAGTAAGTACCTATTTATCTACAGGTTTATACTGCGTAACCTGGGACTTATAATTTTAAACTGGTCTAGCTTGTAACTTGATATTAATAATGTTTTTTTATGCATATTAATAAGTTAACTTGCAGGTAAAAAGATGCGCGCAAATAACGACCAACAGGAAAAAAACAAATAACCATCTCGCGTGAGTACCGAGCATCTTTTTATAACGTAAACAGTTTTTTATTTATTTGTAGTTTACATAGTCCCCTGTACATTCTATGTTATTATTGTCCATGATTCAACGAGTCACTTAGATACCTATTAAAAATAACAGAAAAATAGAAAAACCGGCCTAGTGCGAGTCGGACTCGCGCACGAAGGGTTCCGTACCATTATCTATAAAAACGACAAAAACATGTTTGTTGTATGGGAGACCCCCATAAATATTTATTTTATTCTGTTTTTAGTATTTGTTGTTAGAGCAGCCACAGAAATACATAGTCTGTGAAAATTACAACTGTCTAGCTATCACGGTTCATGAGATACAGCCCTGTGACAGACAGACGGACAGACAGACAGACAGACGGACAGCGAAGTCTTAGTAATAGGGTCCGTTTTTACCCTTTCGGTACGGAACCCTAAAAACCGAACCCTCCATTCAGAGGCGTACTTACACGTTTGCCGCCTGTAGCCTGTAGGTATTCGTCCTACATAAATACCTAGCTACGGTTTATGGCTATGCAAGTTCAGACTATGCTTAATCGATTATCACAAAAAAACAAAAAGAGGTAGGTACATTTTAAAGTTAACTTCCTTAAAAGTATTGCCCCTTTTCCAAAATGTCAACCTGCCTCAACGAAAATAATTATTTTTAGCCGCGACGGAACAGAGACGTTATATGCGTTTGGGTGAGAGGTTGTTTGTGTGTAATTAATAATTACATAATAATTAATTATACCCTAAAAAAAGTTTCTACTTAGTAATAGTACCTAGGTAGACCGTATGTAAATAATGTAAGTATTTCTGCAAGCTAGCATCACTTCCTTCCTCCCATGTTATTGAATAAACAAACCAAAGCAAAATAAATTAATAAATTCACAAGAAATCACTCGACTATATACAGTACAAGCTTCCGCCCGCGGCTTCGCTCGCATGTAACCTGGATAAAAAGTGTCTTTTATGCTATTACAGGGCATGAGCTTTGCATGTTCTAAGTTTCTACTAAATCCGTAATGTTGTTTGGGCGTGATTGAGGCACAAATATACAAACAAACTCAACAAACTTTTGCAATTATAATATTACTAAGTTTATCTACATTAAATACTAAAAGCAATAGATGTATCAATTTTGATAAGAATTAGAGAAATATTATAAAACTAAAATGTGCATTGTAATGATGTTTCCAATTTTTTATTGTATTAATAGCTCACTATTTTGGACATAACGGCTTTCACATAAAAGGTAGATGTATGCTGTCACGGACTTTTATTTACAACTATTTAAGACAAACAATCCTACGATAGGTAGGTACCTACATTATTTTCGTGTATCTCCAACAGTTTAGGCAGCGCACGCTAAGATAGCTCTCAGAGGCAGTTTTTTTCCGACTTGTAATACTTATCGAGTAAAAACATACCCTCTTTTTATCGTAGTCGGTTAAAAAATAGCCTATGTGTTATTCTGATGAATAAGCTATATTATTGTAAAGTTTCATTAACATCCATTCAGTAGTTTTTACGTTAAAGAGTAACAAACATCCATACATACATACTCACAATTTTTCGCATTTATAATATTAGTAGGATATATTGGACATAAAGTTTTGTGTAAGTTTTAATTATGTATACAAAACTTTTTGCCAATTATTTTTTTGGTTATATAATTTGAATCTAGGATGTAGGTCTAACCTACCCTATAATCTAGGACTGTTTGTAAAGTTGGTTTATATTATACTAGCGACCCGCCCCGGCTTCGCACGGGTAGCATGTTATTATACATATAAACCTTCCTCCTGAATCACTTTATCTATTAAAAAAAACCGCATCAAAATCCGTTGTGTAGTTTTAATAAGCAAACATACATACATACGCGGGAAGCGGAAAGCGACTTTGCTTTATACTATGTAGTGATTATATCAAGCACTTATTCACTAGCTAGGAACTTAACTTACCGGTATATGCACTAGCGCAAATGACGACGCAACAGGAAAACACCAAGAAAGACTTCACCTCCATCTTGCAATGAGTTCAAACTCGTTCTACTGGGTAATCCACCGAGCAACCCTTTTATAACGTTTTCAATCTGTTTTTTTTTTAAATTTATTTTTATGTGCTTTCAAGTCCTTTATCCCGGTTTGAATAAAGATTACCTTATCAGTTATTAAGTAGGTACCCACCTATCTACGGAAGTTCACAGACATCCTCGGCGCAGTTGCATGATGCAGTAAGATCATTTTGAGGAGACTAGGTAGGTATTTAGGTACCTACGTCATACACCTTAACAGGAAATCAACAGAAGAACCAGATATTTTAGGTCTCTGCTCTGCGACTTACACTAACGATTTATCTAATATTAGCATTATGCCCAGTTCTTATTTCAAAATCTAAAAAAAACAGCTATATAAGTCACAAGTGGCCATTTTCAACTTATGCAAGAAGGTACAATACAGTTAGGGTTTCTGCTCGAGAATTCTCGAACTCGAGAAAACTCGAGAAATCTGCCTTGGTTCGAGACGAGAAAAAAATCCGTCGTCTGTCACAGGGCTCTATCTCATGAACCGTGATAGCAAGACAGTTGACATTTTCACAGATGATGTATATCTGATGCCGCTATAACAACAAATACTATAAACAGAATAAAATAAATATTTAAGGGCAAACAATTTAAACGGCAAACAAACACGTTTGTTGTATGGGAGCCCCCATACAACAAACGTGTTTGTTTGCCGTTTGGGTTCCGTACCCAAAGGGTAAAAACGGGGCCCTATTTATAGTTAATGGTACGGAACCATTTGTGCGCAAGTCCGACTCTCACTTGACCGGTTTTTATTTTTTTATTTTTATGGTTTATTTTGAATGACTGGTGTTAATATTGTTAAATACTCGTATCTAGACAGATTCAGATTTACATGACATATCGCACTCGCACTCGTTTTAGTTTTCCTAATTCTTATAAGTATACACGTATTAAGGCCCTGTATGTCGACGATTGCTCTTTTTCGAAACAAAAAATGAAATACTTCTGAACAAGCCACATCTCCTATTTTATAATGTATAGTATATGTGAATAAAGATGTACCCATCTTTAATCACTTCGATAAATAATCCTACCGACCGCTGCAATGACGACAAACACACGGGGCACCATGGGCGGCGCGTGGTCCGCCTTTGCTTTTCGAATAAATTAATGGTATAAATTATGTATAATTACTTATCAAAAACCTATTCTAGTAGAAATCTAGATCTACATATTACCTATCTTTAACAATAAATCACAAGTTGATTCTAATAGTAGGTATCAAAGTATTTCGATCATAAATTCTAAAACGTATCATTTTGAAATCATATCTTTATAGTGAAAAGTTTCTGCTATTATGTTTTCAGCTTAATATAAATCTAGGTAGGAACCTGAAGTAATATATTAAAAAAAATAGGAGATATGGCTTGTTCAGAAGTTTTTTTTTTTTCGTTTTGAAAAAGAGCAATCGTCGACATACAGGGCCTAAATCAATTTTAGAGTTTAGTTTATTTTATGTAAGTGCAGTTGGGGGCAATAATAATACGTTCGTTTCGTCATTATTTTGAGTTTCCTTCAAATTTTAGCACCTATTATAAGTTTTCTTTGAATGCCTCGAGACTCGAGAAGACTCGAGAATTTGGCGTCGAGAATTCTCGTGCCTCGAGAACGAAAATAACTCGAGAAATCAGAAACCCTAAATACAGTACAATACCTACAAAACAATTAGACTTGCTAGACACTGCCGTGCCCCCAAATTACATTTAGGGCACTTTTCAACAGGAATGCAGTGATTCTTAGCATTCCTGGCGAATCCATCTTCGCAATAGCATTTGTCTTTGCACGTTTTGTTGATAAAAGGACAGTTTGTCCTGTTCTGGGTATCCAGATTTGAGCAATCGTTGTCACACTCAGTTCCACATGAGAAGAATTTGTTCGAACCTTCACACTTGTAGTGTATGCAATAAACATAACAAGTATCTACCTAAAGTAGATTACATTTGCTGTCTCATGAGTACAAGAAGTAAGCCGGTTAAGCATCTGCCAGTGTCAATGACAAGCAGCTGTCAATGTCAGTCAACTGTCAATGTCGACCGGACGGGCCGGACCACGGTACTTGGTAAGCTTGGCTCCGGGCATTGGACGAGGGACGTAAGACAGAGGCACTGAGAGAGGTTCAAGCTAAAAGCTGAAGGCAGATAAAGTATAATAATATTCTTGTACTGTGGTGAGCCAGTTATTCAATTATAGGATATTACATTGGCGACGAGGATAAAGGTCAGTAAGAACTACATTTCTAAAAAAAGAAGACCAAACAGCGGTTTTCATAACTGATGAATTGAGTTCGACCATCAATGGCGTGTAGCTGTTTTGAACAATTCGTGGTTTATATCATGAGTGCTAGATAAATAGTAGTGGCATCGTATATGTTTATATCTACATAAATTTTGTCATTCGTTTCGTTTATATTTCCCTCCAAAACTGATGTCCAAAAACGTCAGTTCGTTTTGCATAGTTGGCAATGCTGTGCATTGCATTCCATAGTGCAGAATTTTAGTCGACTGCTAAAAGAAAAAAAATCATTACAGAAGATGTGCACACAGAGATGGGCACTTACCCGGTAAAAATAATTTTTACCCATTCATTCCTATTTATACCCATTTATACCGGGTAAAAATGATTACATCTTTTTTTTTACTTTTTTGACACTTATCTAATTATGGATCACGATTTTCATATTTTCATTAGTTTAGATCTTTCGAAGATGTCTAGTGGGGGTAGTCAGAGGCACGTCCAAACATTATATTTGGTACATGCCCACATTTTGCAGTAGTTAGCATTCCAAACGTGACAGGTTGCAAGCCCATCGCCGCTTATAAGAATACTAACTGGTTAATACTAATTAATTATGGTGTTTTCTTGTAATTTTTTAATTTGGATTATAATTATTCAGACTTTAGTAAAGAAATAAGAGCGGTCGTTTTTAGGAATTTCAAGTTTAGCGTGGAGACAACAGAATCTTCACCAATGTAATAAAATTAAACTTAATACAAATTCCATAAAATATTACCGAAATTCTATCTATTTTGATTATTCATATTATGCATGGTTGTGTAGATTGTTTGTCCTGCCTCTTTGACGTGTAATCTATAAAAACCGGCCAAGTGCGAGTCGGACTCACGCACGAAGGGTTCCGTACTATTATCAAAACGGCAAAAAATCACGTTTGTTGTACGGAAGTCCCACTTAAATATTTATTTTATGCTGTTTTTAGAGAAATACATCATCTGTGAAAATTTCAACAGTCTAGCTATCACGGTTCATGAGATACAGCCCTGTGACAGACAGACGGACAGACAGACGGACAGACAGACAGACGGACAGAGAGACGGACAGACAGACAGACGGACAGAGAGACAGACGGACAGAGAGACGGACAGACAGACGGACAGACAGACAGACGGACAGACAGACGGATAGACAGTCGGACAGACAGTCGGACAGACAGACGGACAGGCAGACGGACAGACAGACGGACAGACAGACGGACAGACAGACGGACGGACAGATGGGCGATGGGCTTGCAACCTGTCACGTTTGGAATGCTAACTACTGCAAAATGTGGGCATGTACCAAATATAATGTTTGGCCCTATAAATGTGCCTCTGACTACCCCCACTAGACATTTTCGAAAGATCTAAACTAATGAAAATATGAAAATCGTGATCCATAATTAGTTAAGTGTCAAAAAAGTAAAAAAAAAGATGCAATCATTTTTACCCGATATAAATTGGGTATAAATAGGAATGAATGGGTAAGAATGACGTAATTTTTACCCGAAATAAATTGGGTATAAATAGGAATGAATGGGTAAGAATGACGTCATTTTTACCCGATATAAAATGGAATGAATGGGTAAGAATGAGAATGGGTAAGAATGACTTCATTCTTACCCATTCATTCCTATTTATACCCAATTTATATCGGGTAAAAATGATTGCATCTTTTTTTTAACTTTTTTGACACTTTCAAGAATACTAACAGGTTTCCTCACGATGTTTTCCTTCACAGTTATAAACACGTGTAACGCGCATATATACATTTTTCAAACAGAAATATCCATTGATGCATGGCCAGGATTCGAACTCGAAATTAATTTGAAATTAATAATATCTACCTAGGTACCTATTTCTAACTACATGAATTCAATAATTCAATTTCAAACTTTTTAGTCGATCATGTAAAGTACCACTTACTTTACCGATAGTGGTAAAATAGCGCCACCTGCCAGCGGAATTGCGAATCATTGTTTTACCTCTCAAACCCCGAGCGATCGCATGAGACCGCGAAAAGTACCTAATAATAACGTAGTAACATCAAATGAAACTAGATGGCGCTAGAATGCGAAAATCACGTTTGTTGTCTTAAATATTTATTTTATTCTGATTTTAGTATTTGTTGTTAGAGCAGCATTAGAAATACTCCGATGGTTATGGGTTCGAATCTCGACAGGTCAAGCGATGGCGTACTATTTTATACCTACCTTTATCTATGTAGGTAGATGTAGGAATACCTACAAGCAAAACACCTCCCTTCCTACTTACTAGCCATTATTATTATAATGCTGTAGCCAAATGTAATGTTTGGACGTGCCTCTGACTGACTCCTTTAGTATTTTTTTTGTGGATCTGAGATCTACCGTACTTAGTAACCCACCTACTTGGATTAAAGTCGTGATCCTAAGTATTTAATTTCATTTTTTAATAATTATTACCTACCTACTTCCTACCTACTTAGTACTTGGTATTAGCTAAAAATAAATGAAATAAAATATATAGTTAGGATCATGACTGCAATCCCTAAGAAGAAATCCTCTCAGATGTCCAGGCGCTTAGGGGGTAGCCAGAGGCATGTCCAAACATTGTATTAGGCATATGCCCTCATTTTCAAGTAGGTAGGTACCTACCTACTTATTTAGCATTCCATACGTGATACATATAGTTATAGTTAGTTAGTTATAACTAATAATACGCGATGTACCTACCTACCTACTTATAAGTACTTAGGTAGGTAGGTGTATAATAATATATAAAATAATAACATGGGACTATGGGACTCTCATTAGAATCTATACTAATATTATAAATACTAACGTAGGTAACTGTCTGTCTGTAGGTACCAGCGTTGCCAGACTTCCCTATATATATATATATTATATTATACTCATAATTTTATTACATTACTCAACACATAAGTAAAAAAACAAAACACCTCCTCCTTTTTTGAAGTCGGTTAAAAAAATTGCTTTGATCGGCGCTCGGCACTCGGCACTCGTTTACACGCTTCGATTTGAACGCCGCGTTGAATGTTGAATTGCTTGGTGCTTTGAATGGCGAGGCCCGATCGCCTGTTCACACGCGGCTTGCTGCACGCCTAGATGAATGGACGTTTAAACGCGCGTGTGTGAACGTGCGCGGGAGCGCGCACGTACGTCTAGTAGAGGTGGTGCGTATTTACTCGACCAGGTTTGCAAACCTGGTATAGGCAATAGGCATAAAAAAATACGTACCAGGTATTACGACACAGTTTGAACGCGTATTTTGTACTTGAAAGTATTTTTGAAAAATACTCAAGTATTTCTGTACTTAAAAGTAATTTTGTACGTACTTCAGTGTTTTTCAACAAATTACCAATCCTAGGTGGGGGGGATGCTGGGTGGAGAGTTGGTTCGCCTGAAACTAAATACTTTAAAGTATTTTAAACCTGGTATTTCAACCTGGTATTTGATGGAGGTGGTATTAATTAGACCTGGTACGTCAAAACACAAGTACCCACCTCTAACGTCTAGGTACTAAACAAAAAGGCCGCAGTACCAAGTACAACGCAATGCATCCCCCACCCACCCCATCTTCCCGTTAAACTTGTCTCTAGTCTACTTTTTTCCAAAGTACCTACCTACTCGTACCTACGCTCGACACAAAACAATATATTTAAATATGTTACCTAAACACTAAGTGCTTATATGAAATACTACTTGTTTAAGTTATTTTTAGATTACTTATTATAGATTAAACCTCAAAGTAGGTACCGATATAAATAATATTCCGATATAAATTGGGTATAAATAGGAATGAATGGGTAAGAATGATTGGGTAAGAATGACGTCATTCTTACCCGATATAAATAGGAATGAATGGGTAAGAATGATTGGGTATAAATAGGAATGAATGGGTAAGAATGACGTCATTCTTACCCATTCATTCCTATTTATACCCAATTTATATCGGGTAAAAATGATTGCATCTTTTTTTTTACTTTTTTGACACTTAACTAATTATGGATCACGATTTTCATATTTTCATTAGTTTAGATCTTTCGAAAATGTCTAGTGGGGGTAGTCAGAGGCACATTTATAGGGCCAAACATTATATTTGGTACATGCCCACATTTTGCAGTAGTTAGCATTCCAAACGTGACAGGTTGCAAGCCCATCGCCCATCTGTCCGTCCGTCTGTCTGTCTGTCTGTCCGTCTGTCTGTCCGTCCGTCTGTCTGTCTGCAGGTCTGTCTGTCCGTCTGCCTGTCCGTCTGTCTGTCTGTCCGTCTCTCTGTCCGTCTGTCTGTCTGTCCGTCTGTCTGTCCGTCTCTCTGTCCGTCTGTCTGTCTGTCCGTCTGTCTGTCCGTCTGTCTGTCACAGGGCTGTATCTCATGAACCGTGATAGCTAGACTGTTGAAATTTTCACAGATGATGTATTTCTCTAAAAACAGCATAAAATAAATATTTAAGTGGGACTTCCGTACAACAAACGTGATTTTTTGCCGTTTTGATAATAGTACGGAACCCTTCGTGCGTGAGTCCGACTCGCACTTGGCCGGTTTTTATAGATTACACGTCAAAGAGGCAGGACAAACAATCTACACAACCATGCATAATATGAATAATCAAAATAGATAGAATTTCGGTAATATTTTATGGAATTTGTATTAAGTTTAATTTTATTACATTGGTGGAGATTCTGTTGTCTCCACGCTAAACTTGAAATTCCTAAAAACGACCGCTCTTATTTCTTTACTAAAGTCTGAATAATTATAATCCAAATTAAAAAATTACAAGAAAACACCATAATTAATTAGTATTAACCAGTTAGTATTCTTATAAGCGGCGATGGGCTTGCAACCTGTCACGTTTGGAATGCTAACTACTGCAAAATGTGGGCATGTACCAAATATAATGTTTGGACGTGCCTCTGACTACCCCCACTAGACATCTTCGAAAGATCTAAACTAATGAAAATATGAAAATCGTGATCCATAATTAGATAACTGTCAAAAAAGTAAAAAAAAAAAGATGTAATCATTTTTACCCGGTATAAATAGGAATGAATGGGTAAAAATTATTTTTACCGGGTAAGTGCCCATCTCTGTGTGCACACGATCGCCATCTATACCGGGGTCATCTTTTTGCATTTTTTTTTTATAATTTTGGGGTTGTTTTTTCGAATTTTGGGATGCCCTATTATTTGTTCTGATTTTTGTCTACATACATACAATAGTTTTAACATACATAAGTTTCAGAAGAGGGAAAGTGAATGAATGAACAATAATAAAAAAAAAAAAAAAAAAAAAAAAGGCATCAAGCTGCTTGATTCAAGCACGCGGTTCGCGGTTAAAATTGTTACTGGTCTATTAAAACATCCAAGCACTTTCGCTAATATTTTTCTACTGCTTTTCGGGATCTCATCAGTTCTAATACTTAAAAGTGATTAATATATGGTGAACGACCTTCCGCTACGAAAAGTAAGTAAGTACCTAAGTTTTTTCTGGATTGCACTATTGAAGTTAGTTGCTAGGTCGAGGATTCCTCGACGAGAAATTCTATCAGATTTTATCTAAATTTACGTGGGAAAGACCCAGTGTAACTCGCTGTAAGTGATCCACATTTTCTTTAATTTGGAATGATTTTATAGATACGGAGTAAATACGAACCAGCTGAATAGGATAGCAGGCAGCTAAATGTATAGTGGTCGATAGGTTACCATTGAATTAGTTGCACGTATGGTCATAGGCTTACCGCAATGGGTTGCACATAAGATAGTCAAAGGCTTACCGCAATGGGTTGCACATAAGATAGTCAAAGGCTTACCGCAATGGGTTGCACATAAGATAGTCAAAGGCTTACCGCAATGGGTTGCACATAAGATAGTCAAAGGCTTACCATTAAATTGGTTGCACATTTAGGTCACAGGCTTACCATTAAATTGGTTGCATATTAAGGTCACAGGCTTACCATTAAATTGGTTGCACATTAAGGTCACAGGCTTACCATTAAATTGGTTGCATGGCTTACCATTAAATTGGTTGCACAGGGCTTACCATTAAATTGGTTGCACATGACCAGGGCTTACCATTAAATTGGTTGCACAGGGCTTACCATTAAATTGGTTGCACATGACCAGGGCTTACCATTAAATTGGTTGCACATGACCAGGGCTTACCATTAAATTGGTTGCACATGACCAGGGCTTCCCATTAAAAAGGTTGCACATGACCAGGGCTTCCCATAAAGGTTCCACATTGACCAGGGCTTCCCATTAAAAAGGTTCCACATTGACCAGGGCTTCCCATTAAAAAGGTTGCACATTGACCAACGCTTACTATTCAATTGGTTGCACATTGGCTAAAGCTTACCTTATGATGGTATTTATACCAAAGATAAAATAATCTTTCATTTTCAGGGAATGATGAATCAATTGCCACCACCGGACAAATTTGATTTGGATGGAGACAGCGTTTCCATTGGATTAAGATGGGAGAAATGGAAGAGATCCTTAGAAATCTACTTTGAAGCAGCCGATGTAACATGTTCTACAAAAAAAAGAGCAGTATTGTTACTGTTGGGAGGTACCGGACTTCAGGAAATATTTTACAATTTACCAGAAACTAAGGATGCTACTACTACCAGAAGTGCAAGTATTTTTGAGACGGCTATTAAAAAGCTAGATGACCACTTTCTTCCACAACAAAATAAGACCTATGAGAGACATATTTTCCGCCTGATAAGACAACAAGAAATGGAGACCTTTGAAAAGTTTCTAATAAGGCTAAGAGACCAAGCTGCAAAATGTATGTTTGAAAAACCTGATGATCACATAATGGATCAAGTAATAGAAGCATGTGCTTCAACCGAGTTGAGAAAAAAGATTCTAACTATGGGAAATGAAGCTACACTAAGTAAAGTTGTGACATTAGGAATAACTCTGCAAGCTGTAAACTATCAGATGGGTAGCTATGAGAAGGAAAATATAGCAAACGGAGTTAATGCAATTTTAAGGAATAATTTGGGACTTTCAAGGTGGAAAAAAAACTGGTGACTCAGCTGATGACAAAATACAGTGTAGTAGATGTGGCAGTTCTAGACACAACTTTTCAAATCCATACTGCCCAGCGAGAACAGAGAAATGTAGAGCATGCAATAAACTTGGGCACTTCCAGAGATGCTGTAGAACTCCTAAAATACGGACTAAACGAGACATAGAATATAAAAGGCAAAATGGAAACACAAACTACAAAAGATCTCGAAATGACTCAACAGTTAATAACAAGAAAGATGTTTATTATGTTTTCTAATATGAATGCGCGGATGCAACAATAAATTGTCTTAAAGGAGGAGCATTACCTAGAAATGTTTGTTGATTCTGGGTGCAAATTTAATTAAATTTCTGATGAAGCATGGAAATATTTGAAAAATGAATGTGTAGTGTGTTCCAAACAAGAAAAATCACCTAACACAACTTTGATGGCATATGCAAGCAAAACACCTCTAATCATAGTAGGCTCATTAGGAGCTGACATCCAAGTAGATGAAATTACAGATTGCAGCACCATTTAATGTTGTGAAGGATAGATCAAGGAACCTTCTGGGAGGCTATCTAAGGTACTAGAAGACCTCTCCAAAGTAAAGAACTTCTAAAATGGTAATTGCATCAAAATACAGAAAACATTTTGGAATTCAATATTATGTCAAGAACTATAGATAACTGCAATGTTTTCTATGGCTTGTCAACAATATTAACAAAAGGGGAAGGAATATGGGGACATACAAATAAGAGCAGAAATTCCAGACATAACAGAAGTAAGAAAGGTTTAGGTCAAGGAGACAGAAAAGACAAAAGTGATCCCCAACTTCAACCCTACATCACATATAGTGGAAAAAGCAGTCAGCGGGAATAACAATCAGGAATGAGGAAACAGGACAAAAGCTAAGAAGGAACATAGTTGCTTAGAACTTAATTTTATTTGTGTGTTATAAATGTACTAGAAATGCAGGTCTGTATTTATTGTTTAATGTGATGTGTGTAATAAGCAGGTCATGTATATATAAATAAAAATATTTAAAATAAGAAAGGGGTTGTAGTGTATGCAATAAACATAACAAGTATCTACCTAAAGTAGATTACATTTGCTGTCTCATGAGTACAAGAAGTAAGCCGGTTAAGCATCTGCCAGTGTCAATGACAAGCAGCTGTCAATGTCAGTCAACTGTCAATGTCGACCGGACGGGCCGGACCACGGTACTTGGTAAGCTTGGCTCCGGGCATTGGACGAGGGACGTAAGACAGAGGCACTGAGAGAGGTTCAAGCTAAAAGCTGAAGGCAGATAAAGTATAATAATATTCTTGTACTGTGGTGAGCCAGTTATTCAATTATAGGATATTACAACACTTATCTGTAAAATTAACAAATTCAAATATTTTGTAAAAGGTTTCTCAGTAGGTTCCATCTACGCTTAATTATGAAAACACATTTAAAATTTATAGATCTAGTATATTTTAGAGTTGTGATATTTTATACAAGCATTTACTTTTCGATAGTCCGGAAATCTAATTCCGAGCATAGCGGCACTTTTATTTAGGTATTTTAGAATCCGAGCATAGCGGGAATCGAGCATAGCGGAACTAACCGTATATTTTCGAGAATACCAGTTTCATATGTAGGTACCTACCTAGGTATAGAGGTACTTACCTACCTAAACTGCATTGAAAAGGCTTTTACGAAATAAGTCAGCTGGTTTTGTAATCGATTTGCTTTATTATCACCTAATCTGTTAACATGAGGTAGAATAAGTACATGTATAGTTCTATACCTACTAAGTGCCTTCCGCACAACTTGACGAATTTTTCATCTCTGGACATTTGCAGATAGATACACAAGGTGATTTATCTTCTTTTCTGAGGTAGCCAGGTTTGCAGGCACATCCTGGGATACATTCAGGATTTCCGGCGCATTTGAACGATGCTACTATAGAGAAACAGAGCTCTGGAGGGCACGTCCTTTTGCATTCTGCGTATTCTTCATTTATGTCGCACTCGTGAGCTATTTATAGAAAGAAATTGCAATATGTAAATATGAAGGCAAGTAGGTACATAATATCAAGGTAGGTGAGTTCAGACTATTCTGTGCTGTGCGCGGGAATAGAACCCATGAGCTCTATCGTCTCGTAATTGTTTTATTTTTACCAACCTACAGCTCAATTGATAAGTAAGTAGGTACTTATTTTTTTATTTAATTCTAGAGAAAAATCCTTGCTGCAACACTGGTCCCGGTATTACATATGATTTTGAAGAGGTGTAGGAACACTTATCTTCATCCAATTTAGGGCTACCGTACAAACGCCGACGTTCTACTTCTTGTAGGCCCTTTAATTGGACCGAATTAATCGTTGACATAAAAAAAAACACAGTTTTTGTGATGACTTGATGACCTACCTACTGTTTACTTTGTCTGTTGGTGCAAAATGCGTTGGCGCAAACATTTCTAAACATTCTATTTTCAACTGACATCGACAATCGGGTCGGCATCAGCAGAGATGACCGTAAATGACCGTAATTATTGCAAATCTGAATGTTTAATTTTTCGCCGATTACCGGTAGGTACCTACCAACCGATTGACGTGAAAGGGCGTAAGGCTCCCTTATGATAATGGACTTCGCTGGTTCGATTCTCGTCTTGAATATTCATGATTGACTCTTGGTTGATTTGGAAAGTAACGATAATAGGCGAAGTTATGTAGGTACCTACCTTACCTGCCTACTTATATTATGTTATTTATTTTAAAAGGGTAAGTTAGGTCATGTTACGAAAAAAGTGTTAGGAAAGAAATGGATGAGTGGATGGATTGCTAACTTTGTAAGACCCAGGGTATTTTATCCTCCACATGTCATAACGACCCAGTGGTCCTTCCTAAAGGACACACAAAAGTAGTGACTTCGGCCCAGCGCATACCAGTGTCATCCCATAATTTCACAATTTTCTCTAAATTGACAGGTACCACTTAATGTAACCAATGACAATCCCTAATATTTCGTTCAGAAATGTATTGTTACGATTCTAACTTCCCGTAAAATATAAGTAAAAAAGTTATACAGTTAATTTAACAGGTCCTTTGCAAAATACCGTTGGGTGTTAATGAGTACAAAGCTGAAAAATAGGCTGGGGCGGAATGGCCATGTTTATTGAGTACTTTTTAAAGAACTGAGGGCCTTACGATGTTAACTAGAGATAGGTAAGCCAAAGAAAAGATGAATGGACTGTGTGAAAAATGGATAAGAAATGAATGAGTAGGCAATAAGATGGCTACTGATAGAGGGATATGGAAGAAAAATGTTGTGCGACTCTACATGTTGCATCAGGGTAGGACAATGAGGATTTATATAAATAAAACTATCCCGGTTTAAGTTATATGATGATTATTATGGATGATAATGACTAAAAATAGAGTAAACAAACATGGTGGATAAGTAATGACTTTATGTTTCGGTCTGATTCTTCTTAGCATTCCTTCTCTTCTCGCAATGATCAGCATAGTATAACTCGGGACACTCGCAAGAAGGTACGCAGTTTGAATCCCCTTCTTTCCTATAGTAGCCAGGTTTGCAGGCACATCCTGGTTTGCACGGAGGCTCAGTTGAGCAATCGAAAAACGCTACAATTGAGAGCAGACTTCCGGAGGGCAAGTTTCTTTGCATTCTATATATTCTTCATTTGGCCCTTCACAAGTGTTATCTACGAAAACAAAATATTTATTGATTTCTCATTTTGTATAGGAAAATGACTCTTAAATCGTTTTGAATTTAGGCATCCATTTGCACATGCATTCACTACATTATTGCAGTAGTCTAGTAACTAGTAACATCTGCAATCAAAACAAGTGACATTCTGGAAGAGTAGATGATTTTATAATTCCTAGTACAATTATTACAGTATATGGGTATAGGTTTTGACTTTGGAGGTTTTTAGTATTTTTAGAATAGAATGAAATAGATTTTTTTTTATTTCGACCACAAAATAAATATATACAATAACAAAGAATAAGATAAAAATGTGATTTGTCTCTTAAGGCCCTGTATGTCGACGATTGCTCTTTTTCGAAACGAAAAAAGAAATACTTCTGAACAAGCCTATTTTCTAAAAATGTGGTGTGCTCTATACAGGATACAAGAATCGGTGGCCCTGATATTATCGAGGCCTCCGATTTTTGGCTAAGGATTATTTTCGATTTTCGGTGTGTAGAGCACTCTCTATTGATGGTGTTGTATAAGGTTCGTTTTTAGGGTTCCGTACCCAAAGGGTAAAAACGGGACCCTATTACTAAGACTTCGCTGTCCGTCTGTCTGTCCGTCTGTCTGTCACAGGGCTGTATCTCATGAACCATGATAGCTAGACAGTTGAAATTTTCACAGATTATGTATTTCTGTTGCTGCTAGAACAACAAATACTAAAAAAAGAATAAAATAAATATTTATATCCCATACAACAAACGTGATTTTTTTGCTGTTTTTATAGATAATGGTACGTAACCCTTCGTGCGCGAGTCCGACTCGCACTTGGCCGGTTTTTTATTATTATTGCTAGATTCTGGAAATGGGAAACTTGAAAATAATCAATTTAGATGAAAAAGTCAATGAATTTAATAAAACCGAAAATAACAAAGATAAAAATTTAATTTAATTTTAACGTCTTCGGAGATACATAAAGGACGTATAACGTATATCTACAGATCAGTATTGTTTCCTTGGGGGACAACCAGGAGAGCACTGCATCTGTGGGCAATTGCAGATGGTATCGCAAGGAGAGTTTTCGTCTACCCTGAAGAAGCCAGACTTGCACGCACAACCAGGCTTGCAAGGAGGCGCGTTTGAGCAATTATAACGAGATACTATCGATACACAGAGCTCCGGAGGGCAGGTTTTCTTGCACTCTACGTATACTTCATTTGGACCCTTGCAAGTTTTACCTAGGAAAATAGAAATAGTATAAAGAAGGTTAGGTAGATAACTATTATAGGTAAATAATAGAGATTACAATTTAGAGGTTTATAGGTAAAGAAACATATTATGCATCATGAGGTGGAAGAAAGGACTATTCGGCAACAAAGATGTTGTTTACATGCAGTGTTAGACTAGGTAGGTAGAATATTGTGCATTGTGCATGTTATGTGTGCATGAGTGCATTTTTAATGCCTATTATTAATGGCTGTAGATAGGTATTGCAATATCTATATCTATACGATTTATTGCAAATTATTTACGGTAAAATCGTGCACCTACTATATAGGTAGGTGGATAATTTTGCCTATCTAGGTACCTAAGTATAACTACCTACCTAACTACCGTCATGGTTAAAAGATAGTGGGTATATTTATATACATTTGGGACAGTCTTCAACAGGAATGCATTGTTCCTTATCGTTCCTGGCAAATCCGTCTTCGCAATAGCATTTGCGATTGCAAACTATGTTGAGGATAGGACATCTTGTTCTATTCTGGGTATTTATATCCGAGCACCTGTTGTCACACGCAGATCCACATGAGAAGAATTCGTTTGAACCTTTACACATATCTGTAAAATTAACAAATTTAAATATTTGAAAATTCAGGGCTAGGTAAGCCTGACCTAGATATAAATCTATACTAATATAATAAAGCTGAAGAGTTTGTTTGAACGCTCTTATCACTGAAACGACCAGTCGGATTGGAAAATATATTTTTGTATATTCACGAAGAAGTGAATAAGAAGGCTGATTGATATATAGCCTTAAATATTCATATTTGTAAAGTCGTAAAAAATCGCTATCGAATCGAACTGTTTTTTTTGCGTGCACTGGGGTAATGACTAAATAAACCCTACTACAAATATTATATTGGTTTTTACTTTTTAGTAGGTACCTAGATAAAAATAAAAATCTCGTTTAAAATTACTTCAAATTTAGTATGTATGCTCTTCAATACAATCAACGAAATACGTGTGTAAGGTTTTTTTGAATTTCATCCGTTAACGGATAAAAAGGGGTGTTAAAATTTACAGGGGCGTAAGCGCTGGGACTAGGCGCTTACACCCCCGTAAAGACCTCGGAGCCCCCCTATTTTAAGGGTACCTTTCCATCACAAAAATATTTGCCTTAAGTGGGGATGGAACCCATCAACCACATTGGCCAAGCCAAGGTAGAGCTAGCTACTACCAACTGAGCTGCGAGGCCAGGCAGCGGGGTGATATACCTACCATACCTACAATACCTACATACCTACGCAGAAGCGTAGGTATAGGTGCATAAACTGTGCATAGTTACTATGAAAAGTGTACAGATTAGGTATTCTCTAACTTTAGGTATTGCATTCAACATCATAACATGATATTCATGTTTTTTACAAAATAGCCCCACAGTATAATAGATTCTCAGTTGGTTCTATCTGGTCATAGGTGCCTAAATATTGGTAAACCTAAATAATTTTATTATAATGATTCGTACCACATTCTTCATCAGTAATGCATTCTCCAATAGCATTTCTGTAATAACCAGGTGTGCAGACACATTTCTCTTCGCATTTCTTAATGGGTGCTATGCAGTCAAATTCGATTCCGCGTGTTTTGCAAGTCTTCTCAGGAGGACATTCGTGCACGCATGAAAGTTCTTCGTTTTGTCCACATTGTCGTTTTGGTGGAGCTAGACACAAAAAAAACAACCGATAATTTTTTGTCATGATGATACGAGCTGTTAAACCGTACCTAAAGCTACATAAAAATAATACGAAACAACATCAATGCGGTGCGGAATCGTTCTATCATAGTGGAACAAATTCTCTATTGCAACTACAATCGTTAAAAAAATTCGTAACACGAATAATTTTGGCAAACTTTTTACATGGCAATGCTAATTAATGTTGGTTGAAACGAATAAAGGTTTCATATTAATTTTGGGGTTACCATGTTAATATTTTTGTTTTTTTTTGCGGGTTCCGTACCTCAGTTAAATAACCGAACTCTATGGGTTTACTTCTTTGAGTGTTTGTCTGTCTATCAAGAGCTTTTATTGAGAAACGCGGGGAGGTATCAAGTTGAAATTAATACAGTCTTTTGAAGCTTTAAAAAAAATTAGCTGTGGACGAACCATCAACATAGAGTTTATACAGACAGAAGCCTAATAATTATCAAATCAAACAATATTATTATGCTGAGGCTGTAAGTAGGCCTGGGGTCTCATAGGTCGGTAGGTAGGTTTAACCTATGGAGTATTTACCTACAGGTTTATACTGCATAACCTGGGGCTTATAACTTTAAACTGGTCTTGCTTGACCTTGCTAATAATAATGTTTTTTTTATTCAAATTGATAAGTTAACTTACTGATGTTATGACTCGCGCAAATGACGATCAAACAAGAAAAAAACACAAATACTTTAACCTCCATCTCGCGTGAGCACTTAACTCGTTCTGGTGGGTGTTTCACCGAGCATCCTTTTATAACGTACACATTTGTAGTTTACAAAGTCCCCTAGCCAGGTTTTAATAAAATTCAGCAATTATGAGAATGTATCTCTATAATCTAAGATTCTACGAGTCAGTAGGTACCTAATCTAGGTACCTATTAAATATATAAAACCGAAAAATAGAAAAACCTTACCCTCCATTCTGTGAGTTAGACTGTCTACGTCTAGTCTGTTTTAGTGTCTGGAGGTGGTGGCGACTTACTACCTTGATAGGCTTAAAAGCAGTGCCGGATTAACCCATAAGCAAATTAAGCAACTGCTTACCCTAAGGTCTTGCATCGTCTTCCATCAGGGTTTAACCAATAAAAATTTGCTAGTAGGTACATGGGTGGATTGTTTAATGCATCAAGTAGTCTTAATCCGGCACTGCTTATTAATACACTTATTCAATACGCTGACAATTTTTTGTGTGTATCTTGGTCCGTTCTTTGCGGGGAGATCCCTTAGTTTTCCGGTTATTCAAACTCAAACTCAAACTCAAATTATTTATTGCGATGTATGGGTATGTAACAGATAATAAAAGAGATACAGTTAAAGTACAGCAATTATCAGCGCGTCACGCATGCAATATTTGTAGGTAAACTAAATTTACACAAAATTTCATATACAAATTAATAAATACATAAACAAACAATATAAAAAAATTGAATTACATGTCAAAGTTATTATCATTTAAATATTCAATTATCGTATAATACGCTTTCTATGTAAGAAGCTTTTTTAGCCCAAAAATATTCTGGTTAGAGAACACTCTTATTGCAGAGGGCAGTTTTATATTCCGAGGAAAACAAATTTTACCACCTACCACCCTATTCATAGAAGTTTTTACAAAATAGTTATAAAGATATAATTATAAAGATCTGACAAATACCACCATAAAATACGATAATGAGATAGATAGATGTCGTTTACTTTTGGTTTAAAAAGAGGTTCATATTATTTTTACAAATGTTGCGATTTCGTAAATGTATAAACAAGGCAATGTAAGAATTTTCAGTTCAATAAGGTAAGGATTACAAAAGTAAGGTATTAGACAACGTGTGCGTTATTTTGCATTGGTAGCTTATATGTATTTCCAATCAGAGTTCAGTGGAATAAAGTACCTAGGTACTGTATTTTTAAGGTAACTACTTACCCATAATCATAATTTTGTTTTACCAGTTTTTACCTCTATTGAGCGTGCTTTTGTTTATTAAGTTTACCTGGGCATTCGTCTTCAGGCACACAATTTCCGCAGTCGTCTCTCAACATGCCTTTATTGCAAATGCATCCAGACTGACAAGAGCCATCTGCAATAGCTGTGTTGATAGGCTGTGTCTGTGAGCAGTTCTGGGCTCGGCCACACTTTTGGGTGCAGTTTGAAAACTCTTCGTTCTTCGGGCAGATGCCAGCTGCAAGAATAGATAAAGGTTAGTAATTATGTACCTACCTAGTATATTCTTACGATGATATTCGTTCTACATAAATACCTAGCTTTGGTTTATGGCTACTCCTGTAGGTAAACGAAAACTGGAAGTTCAGACCATGCATATTATTCGATTTTATCACTAAAAAACAAAATAGGTACCTACATAATTTGCCCCTTTTCCTACCTGCCTCAACGTAAATAATTATTTTACTTTAGATTCAAGTCTTTAGCGGTTTCTATAGTAACCTCTATGGCCTGTATTGTAGGTAGCATTATGATTAGGATTTTTGAATAAAAGTGCTTTTTGCATCCTTACCGTTACTTTTATCCTTATCCTTACTTTTCGTAGGTAGGTAGGTACCTACCTAAAAACCAGTCATAAATTGCACATCCTCCAGTTTGAAGCAACTGGGTTTTCCCTAGAGGCGTTCTACCTTTTAAAATCGATCAAAATACTTAATAACACCTACCAAGGTAGTAAATAAACTTACGGCATTCCCCAATATAGAGATGCACCTTCCATTGCTATCGCGTCTGTAGTTTGGTAGACACGTGCATTGAGTCGGTAGGCAGACGGCGGCTGCGAAACAGTCTGCCAACCACGCCTGCTCCTCTTTGTAACTCTTGGGGCAGGCGATGGGATCGCACCCATTTCCACATTCATTCAGGATTTCGTTATCGCCGCATTTTGGGGCTGTGTGTCATACATTAAGATTTGTTGTAAGTTAAAGACAAATAATACATTTATTTGAGTTTTATTAAAATCTATCGATCTATCTTCTCATCTCATCTCTTATAATTCTTGTATATTTATTACTAGCGACCCGCCCCGGCTTCGCACGGGTAGCATGTTATTATACATATAAACCTTCCTCCTGAATCACTCTATCTATTAAAAAAAACCGCATCAAAATCCGTTGTGTAGTTTTAAAGATATAAGCAAACATACATACATACAGACGCGGGAAGCGGAAAACGACTTTGCTTTATACTATGTAGTGATAATCGGAAACGACTACAACGATTTTCATGAAATTTAGTATGCAGGGGGTTTCGGGGGCGATAAATCGATCTAGCTAGGATTCAAAGTTTCTAAGTTAAAAAACGTCATTTTGTACGAGTTTTCAGGCAATGAAATACAAACAATATTGAATAAATAGAACAATTTAACCTAAATGAAATTGTTATTATGTTCCTGAAGCTTCGTCCGGATAGAAGATGAGAGAGCGTCGTTTTCGTCCTATATTTTTCCTATTCCATTCAATTTTTCCTTGTTTTATTATCTTTAACCACAAAATTTCCAATATTTCTCACAATTTTTATTTTGACATTTGACATTTCATTCGCGAAATAACGAATTTATCACTAGGCAGATACGAGGTTATAAAAACGTCTACCCTCAAGTTTTGAATCATTGCGTCTCATCTTCATCAGGCAGCATTTAAATACTCCGGACGAAGCTTCAGGAACATAATAACAATTTCATTTAGGTTAAATTGTTCTATTATGCTCCTTCGCTTCGTCCGGATAGAAGATGAGACCTGTTTGTTTTCGCCTGGTGATAGGTAGTAGGATGATATGTACATAAGGTATGCGAATGAAAAAATATTTTAGAGGTATGTAAATTGAAGTAAGTAAACTGAAACTAATTGAGTACATTTTTAAAGGATATTTATTACTTAATTATTACAAAACTAATCAGTCGATTTTGGTTAGCTAGTGAACACAAGATAAATATAATAATACTTATAACGTAAGTGTATAATTAAACTACACAACATAACAAAACAAATGTATGGTAAACAAGGTAATGATAGAAACTCAAAAGTAGAACAAAAAGAAAATCATGTAATTCTTAATTAAGTAAGCAATTTAAATAGGTATGTAATCAAAATCATAATTAATATAAGTTCTTCATTCAATAATTAGATTGGATGGAAACATTGTGTAAGCAATTGATTACTATCATCTTTTATCTTAATTTCTTTTTTATAAAATTTTATGAACGTGTTACTCTGACGCCAGTTACCTTTAGACAAAATTTCGTCAATAGGAATACTTTTTAGCCAGTTATAAGAAGCCACTGCAGCCCTAGTACTCCCTGGGGTTGCTTTTATTTGAGCATCCCTAAGTACCGTCTTGATCCAAGACGAAATAACAGTCCTAGATGCTGGTTTGTTTAGCTTATTTGTTAAAAATAATTCAGAATTTTGCCCTCTAAGAGGTTTACTAAGCTCCACAACCTTGCGTATCCAAAAAATAGGGCAAATGTTTACGGAAACCGTATTTTGTATTAGTTTCCACCCTGATTGCTGAAAAGTTGCTGAATCAGTCTTTGAACCAAATTTTGGCCACAAAATTATATGATTTTTATGATCTAAAAAACTATTACTGTCTACGCATAATAAAGTCAGATCATGCACCCTTCGACCAGATGCCAAAAGAAGGATAATAGCACATCGTCTATTTGCTTCAAAAAGGGTCAAGTCTTTGGGATTATTGTTTTGTAACCAATTAACAAGAATAGATGGATCCCAGATGGGGCACTGAGTTTTTATAGGGTTTTCAAGAGCTACTGACTTCAATATCTTTTTAACAAATGGGTCACAACTAAGTTTTGTCTGAAGGTGTGGTTCACAAATAGTAGAAATAGCTGATTTATGCACTAAAATGGTATTATATGATAGGTGACGATCAATATGTAAGTGAGCCAAGTATCTAGCTAAAATTGAACCAGAAGGCTTTTGAGGTGTTACCTTATTTGCACTTGCCTAGTCTAACCAGTATTTCCATACTCGTTTGTATACGGATAAAGAAGATTGTCTCCAACTCTTACTTAATAAGTCAACTTCACTGGGAGACCATTCTTTTAGTAGATTGTCCCACCCCGTACCAACCAAGCCTCCAAAGCTAGACTCGTGAGATTCGGTGGAGGGAGATTGGTTGTCGTGTCGATGAGTACTCTGGACAGATTGGATATTAGAAAAGGATCTGCTAGGGCTCTTGATGCTAGGTCCGGCTTCCAAAATGTCTTCTCCCATCGAGGTGCTATAACAATATAACGTCCCGTCGCCGAGTTGAGATGATTTAGTACTTGCGGGATTAAGCATGGGGGTGGAAATATCCATCCCAGTTTGAAGTGCCAGGTTCGGATGAAACGAATTGCAGAATTCGGCGTTTTTGTCCGAGCAATCCAGGCTGCAATACTTCCTCACAACTTTGGACTTCTTTGAGGCAAACAAATCGATTTGTGGATGTCCTATCTTTTGAAATACTAACCGAGTGGCCTCCTTTAAAAGATGCCACTCTGAGGGTTGACGTCCCCTCGACAGGTGATCTGCCATCCCGTTTAGGTAACCTGGAAGGTGTTGTGGTACTAGCGATATTTTTTGAGCTTGAGTCAATTCCAGTATCAATTTCGCTTCGTAAAGAAGTGAGGCCGACTTTGTGCCTCCTTGATTCTTTAGGTAAGCTAACGCTGTCCGATTGTCCGATTGTATCAAAAGTGTCTTGTTGGTCAAGAGACTTTTGTTGGATGAAATCGCCTCGTAAGTTGCGTGTAGTTCCTTTCGATTCGAATGCCAATTCTTTTGTGCCAGGTTCCAGCGCCCCGAAATAGCTTTGTTGTTCAGGAGGGCACCCCACCCGTAACCCGATGCATCGGTTACCAAGAAGTTCTTGATTTTTGGCAAATGAATCGGTGATTTCTGGTGAATTTCCTTTTTCCACCAATGTAGTTCCTCTAATACAATTTGAGGAATGCATACTACCAACTTGGGATTTCTTCGAAGTTTGTGGTTGCAGTGAATTTGAATCGGTCTGCAGTGAAGACGTCCCAACGGGACGACAAAGCATATGAAGTTGAGGCAACCCAATAATACTTGAACTTGCCGGAGTGACCATCTTCTTTTTGATAAGTAGTGATCCAGCTGTTATTCGACTCTCTTCAACTTCTTTTGAGAAATGCCTTTCGTATTTTGATGTAGGTCCCAATCGACTCCTAGATATTCTAGACGTTTGCTCGGTACCACTACCGACTTGATGAGATTGACAGACCAGCCCAGTTTTTGTAAAAGGTTTAGAGTGTCTTGGATGTGTGACTGCAGTCGATGGTGAGACTGTGATGCCAGGAGAAAATCGTCCAAGTATACTATAATTCTTATCCCTTTCCTTCTCAATTTTTCGGTCAGCCAATTTGTTACTGACGCGAACATTTTTGGAGCACAGGCAATGCCAAATGGTAGGGATGTCATCTGCCACATTTTTCCTTGATAAAGAATCCGCAGAAATCTCCGATGGACAGGTGAAACTGGCAGGTGAAAGTAGGCTTGTGAAAGGTCTATTTTTGCAACCCAGTCCCCGGGCTGAAGGAACTTTGGCACACTGATATGCGATATTAGGTGGAACTTGGATGGCTTTATGTACTCGTTTAATCTCTTCAGATTTAGTATTGGTCGCTGAGTACCGTCCGGTTTTGGGACCAAGAACATAGGGGAAACAAAACTCGCCGAGTTGTCCGCCCTTTCCAAAACTCGCATGGATATCATTTTTGATATCTCCTTTGTCATATCCAAGGTTGCTGGTGTGGAATAAGTTTCGAGGAGAGACCTGTTTTTCAACAATGGGGGTTTTTTGTAAAATGGGATTTTTATTCCAGTTATTATTTTGAGGCAGTAATTTGGAGCACCCATTGCCTTCCATACTGAGTAAAAGTTCTCCAGGCACCCCCCTTGAAACCGACTCCTCGCGTCATTTGTATCGCCCTCGCTTTGAGTCATTAGGGTTGTATCGGTGCGAATGTTCCTGATGTCTCTTTCTGGAGTCATGGCCCGCCAGGCCATCTTTGTTTTGACGATAGTTGCCATTTTCTCGAAAGGAATGAGGATACTTCCTTTTATAATTTTGTTTGGATTTTTGTGGTGCATTATGATAGCTTGATCTTGAAACGTGTGCCTTTTGTGTGGAACCTCCGGTTCTAGCAGGCTTAACGAACGTTCTGTTTGTGCCCCCATGGTCAATCAATAACTTTTGAAGTTGGGCGTTTTCAAATAAATGGGCATTTGACGGAGGTATCTCTTTTAATTTTTCTACGACCACGGAGTTGGAACATTGGCTTATAATGTTAAAGCGTCTGTGTTGTATAATACCAGCCCTTTTTCCACAGGAAAGTTGCAGAATGTCATCATTTGTTTTTTGAAACTCCTTATCACTGATAAACAATTCTCTAATCTTTCCAGTTAGAGAGTCGGGTGTGAGATCTGCACCAGAATTACACCAGTTTACAATGTTTTGTAAACGATCTTGCAAAGCGTTATTTTGAACGATAGCAGCATGTGTAATGGCAGCAAGTGTGTTTTCAAAATCTGTTTGATACGTCGCCGACGTGTCAAATGGTTTTAGTTCTGGGTTGGTTTTAAGAGCACAAAAACCTGGTGTTGCTCTGTGTGTCTTTTGAGTCTCAAAAAACGGTATATTCATCCAATCAGAACGACCAAATTTCTGTAGTTTGGATAGAAGTTCAAGCTCTGATGTAACTGCTTCTTTTATCACAGGCTCTTTAAGCTGTACCGAAGGCTCCCAGCTTAGCGCTTGGGGCGAAAATGGTTGAATATCTGGCAAGCCTTGCCACACCATTTCATTTTGAGAAGGTTCTGGGACAGGTTCCATTAATACCTGTTGAGCCACGGGTACTTCCAGTACAGTGTGTGTATTATTACTTCCCTCAAAAGGGGCATGAATCTCAGCTTGAACATATTGAATATTGGGGCCCTCAATATTCTGATTGACGACCTCATAGGTGGGTACTTGAGCCTCAGACACATAGTATTGAAAACTAGGGTCCCTAGCTTCAGGTGTGACATATTGGATGTCGGGACCCCCGGCATTAATCACACAATTTTGGCTGCTACATACAGTGTCACTATTTTTAGGCTTAATGAGTATATCACTTAGGACGTTTACTCTTTTTAATAGGTCTTTAAACGCTGACGATTGTCGTCCTTCGCGTCTCGCATGGCGCCGCCGGCGCCTTCGCCTATTGTATTTGGTATCAGGTGAACTTTGTGAGTCTGTAGAACTAGACTCGGAAGACGATATAATATTATATTGTCCACTTACCGGTGCACCTGAACCACAGTTTTCACTTTGACTCATATTCAGAACACTTTTTAACTTTACTGCAAATATGTTGCTCCTACCGAAGTGAACGACGCAAATGATTCAAAACTTGAGGGTAGACGTTTTTATAACCTCGTATCTGCCTAGTGATAAATTCGTTATTTCGCGAATGAAATGTCAAATGTCAAAATAAAAATTGTGAGAAATATTGGAAATTTTGTGGTTAAAGATAATAAAACAAGGAAAAATTGAATGGAATAGGAAAAATATAGGACGAAAACGACGCTCTCTCATCTTCTATCCGGACGAAGCGAAGGAGCATAATAAACCAAACCAAACTAAATTAATAATTTCACAAGAAATCATTCGAAAATATACACTGAACTTTTTTTACACACGCCAACTATTTTTTTGGTTATATAATTTAAGGTTAAACGAACTTACCTAAGTGAAGTTCAACCGGAATTATACGATATTTATTACATCTGAAGAGATTTAAACCATGTAGTATCGCCTCCATATACCGCGTCGCCCCCAATATTCATAGTATCTATTTTTTATACTAGAAAAAAAATAAAATTTATAATTTGACTCCATTAGTTCCAACTCTCGTCGATACGCTGCGCGACTGTCATTCGTTTTAGCACTCGAATTCTGCAACACTTGGGCATAGGAAAAAAGAACCATAAAAATGGTATGTTAATGTCCTATGGGCTGGGTGGGACTATAAATCTCTTCAGATGTAATAAATATCGTATAATTCCGGTTGAACTTCACTTAGGTAAGTTCGTTTAACCTTAAATTATACATCAATTTATTACATCTGAAGAGATTTAAACCATGTAGATGTTTAGCGTTTGTTGTAGAATGAAAACAGTTTGTTTATTAAATACAAACAGAACATTTTTTAATGATCGTAAAATATTATTAATAGGTAATTAAATTAACAATATTCTTCTATAAAAATATAAAGATTCCTTACAAAAATTGTCTTATGTAAATTTTTGTGTAAATTTATTTGCGTGAAAGTACTGCCTCAGCAAAGGAAGTATCTTCAGAATCAAATAAGGGTTGATTATAAATTTTTGCAAAACAGAGTGAGTTCCCTGTCCACCCAGCTGTTCTCTTAATTAAGTCGATGGATACTCCAGACCGATTAGCTGCTGACGTCGACGCATGCCGAGTACTGTGCGCTGTGAACATGGTCACATCCAAGCCACTTTGAGACATCGTTTGTTTGATCCACCGACTTAAACTTTGAGAACTTGCATTGTGGATAGGCTTCTTTATCGTGATAAAGAGTTTGTCTGTGTTAGGGAGGTTTCTATACTGACTCGTTCGTTCCATATAAGAAGTTAAGGCTTTTGCTGGGCATATAGCTTCATTTACGTAGTATGGAATCACCAATCTTGGATTACGACGATTATGCATTGATGTCTTAATCATTTCATGAATTGTAATTGCAACGTAAGTATTTTGAGGAAAGATACAGTTTACATCTATTACAGATAACGTCTGCACGCGTTGTCCTGTGGATAACGCGAGCAGAGTTACTAATTTTTTAGTTAACATTTCAAGTGTTATAGAATCATTGGGATAAATATTTGCTAAATATTCCAAGACTATGTTAGGATCCCAAGTAAAACTGTATTTCGGGAAACAAGGTTTCATTTTAAAGACACCTTTAAAAAATCGAGTTATGCTATCACAATTGCAACGGTCTTTTCCTATTATTAAAGATAAAGCTGATCTGAACGAATTTAAGGTGCCGTAACTAGCACCTTCTTGAAACTGGTCGGTTAGAAATTTTAATATTTCTCTAACACTGACATCATAATAATCAAGATTATTTAATTGACAAAAAATGAACCATTTCTTGATTGCAACATTGTACTGACTAACGGTATTTGATGAAAGAGAATTTATCATTATTTCGATGGTGTTGTCTGGTATATCCTGTCTCAGGAATGCTTGCCGGATAATATGGCGCACGCCAGGGTAAGCTTGCGCCACAATGGATGTTGTTCCCTGGAAGGGGATACCAAAAGGCTTTTATTAGGTTCTAAAAATAATATTTTAGATTTGACTAAGGATTTAAATACGGGATACCATGGTTGACTTGGCCAGTATGGGACGATAAAAATGCCTTGAGCTTTGTCATCGATAATTTTTCTAAGACATTTTAAGACTAGAGCAAAAGGAGGGAAAGCATAAAAAAAATATTTTTCCCATGTTATGGTAAATGCGTCGATTTCATAAGCGTTTGGGTCTCGTTTCCACGAAACGTAATGATCGCATTTATTATTCAGTCGAGATGCAAATAAATCAATATTTGGTCGACCAAACATTTTTTCAATTTTCTTAAAACTATTTGCATTTAAGTCCCATTCAGTGTCAATGTTGGTATACCTAGAAGCTCGATCTGCATCGGTGTTATCACGAGATCTGATATACGAAGCGAATATAAAAATATTTCTCACTTCACACCACTGCCAAATTTCCCTAGTAATTTGATTTAGGTGTGGTATTTGGATGCCACCCATTCTATTTATATACGATATTGCAGTGGTATTATCAATTCGTAGTAAAATATTAGTCTTACATTTATTTTTACAAAATGATTTTAAACCAAGAAGTTCGAGATAATTTATGTGATTTTTCTTTTCGCTTGCAGACCAGTGACCTCTAGTTATATCACCATCGCATGCGGCACCCCATCCAGTTAATGATGCATCTGTATATATTTCTAATAAATAATTGTTTTTATGCAATCTATTTTGAGCTTTATTAACAATGTTGGACCACCAAATAAAATCCTCGTTTAAAGATTCCTTAAGATTCATCTGGGAATCGTAATTGTCATTAGATTGTTGCAACGCCAAGTATTTTTCACGCTCGAAGTGTTTGGTGTACAACCACCCGTAAGCAACCGCAGGGCAAGAAGCAGTAAGCGTTCCAAGAAATTTTGCAAAGTTGCGTATAGAGATTGTTCGTTTAAATCTGATCTGTCCAACTAAACGTATAATCTTGTCGATTTTGTCAGTAGGCAATTGCAGTGACATTGTCAAGGTATTAATTTCAAGACCTAAGAATTTACATATTTGTTTTGGCTGCATCTTACTTTTCTCATAATTAATAATAAACCCTAGATTTTGCAAATAAGTCACTACAGTATTTACTGTATTTTTGCATGATTTATAATCTGTACCAATGCATAATATGTCATCAAGGTATGCAACGACTGTGTGACCTTGTTCTCGCAAAAGATATAAAAGAGGTTTCAAAAGTTTGGTAAAAACATATGGTGCCGAGCTAAGACCATTAGGTAAATAATTAAATTCCAAAAGCTGCTGATCAATTTTGAACCTTAAATATTTTCTATGTGACGTATGAATAGGCACTAAAAAATAGGCCTCTTTAAGGTCAATTGTGGCCATATAAGCGCCATGGGATACTAATTTTGAAGCCGTACGTATATCCTCCATTTTAAAGTGAGGGGCAATAACATATTTATTTAGGTTCTTTAAATTAAGTATAAATCTGTAATCGCCATTACTTTTCGGTGTTAAAAACACAGGAGAGACATACTGGCTTGATATTTCATTACAAGGTGATATTGCACCAAGATTTATGAGCTTGGAAACAGCACGAGACATTTCAGTTCTCGAAAATGGCAAATTGTTGCAATCAGAGACTTGTGGTGGCAAAGGAGAATCAAACGGAATTTTATAACCGCTAACATAAGAAATTATAACTGGGTCATCAGTAATCGACAGCCAGCTTTTCAGAAAATATTGAATTCTACCAGCGTGAGGTACCTCTAACGGCGACGCCGATCGCGCGACTTGTTCGCTGGCCGCGGCGGCGGCTTGGTGAAGCGCGGGCGCGATGAACTCGCATTTCTCCTCGCCGGCGGCGCCTGGGACTGCTGCTCGTAATACCGGCTCGGTGTTACTGCTGCTGCTGTCCTTGAGTTGTTCTGAGGACGAGGAGGATATCGCACGTTTCCCGACATAGGTAGTTTTCTCTGGAAATTTGGCTGCACTATAGTCTTCTTGATTTGTTGGCTTGACTTTTCAATATCTTTAGAATTTTTTATATTCTCACCAAGTTTGTCACCAAATAAAAAGGTTTCTCTTTTTACGCCTTGAGTTGTGTTCAAAAATATATTGTCCAGTAACGGAATTACAAGTTTTCGCCTATTAATTGTTTCTTCGTAATGTAAATCGAGGAGAATTTGGCTTACTTCTGAAATTTTCTTTATTATCTCAATTTTCGGCAAGTCAGAATGAATTAAATCTCTTGTGAGATTGACTAAACCAGCAATTCCAGAACCAAGTTGGTTTTGTGCTTTCTCTAGCCTCTTGTCACGATTTTTTGCCGATTCAGAAAGAATCGTATTCACTTCTGGATTCATCTTAGGTGCTCGAGCTAACAGAAAGTTCTCGGGGATTAGCATTTTCTCTAGAAGAGACTCTTTCTGTTCTTTAGCGAGGCCGTCTAGGAGGATCTTACCCCAACGTTCAGCGATCTCACTTGGGGTTTTTTCACCAAGTACAGGTTCTGAATTCTTGGCTTCACCCAATACGTCCAAAATTTCGTCAGGCACGACACAGGAATTTTGTTCAGGCTCTGCAATCGAGGTACAGACAAGAATCGGGTCTGGAGCTGTAGAAGGTCCTGGAGCCAGATAGTCTGGAGTTGAAGCTGGAGGAATCATCCTATTTACGGCAGATGCCAATCTTGGCACTGTGTCATCCTCTCTGTCATCTAGATAATCACTTTCCCGAAGGTCGATTGTGATATTCTCCTCACGATCAGATGATAATTGATCGGATGTATCACTATCGTTGCGATGACGATCTGAAGAGGACATAATATTTCTTGGTAGAAAAATAACTATAACTTTCTGGGTAGCATCACGTACCACCACTTAAAGAAAGTACAAGAAAAATAAATAAACATTAAATTCCTGGATGACATCTCGTATCACCACTTTAGGAATTAATATAATTTAGTTTATCATCTGGATAATATCACGTATTATCACGTTAAGATGATGCATTAATTTCTATTTTTAGAAAGATTTCGTACATCGATGTTATTATCTGAAAAAATATTTAGGGTAGTTGTAACTAACCTTCACGTTTGGAACGTCGTAATTTTTTCTCCAAACGACGAATCTTTCGACGAATTTGACCTTCATCATCATTATTATCCTTGCGTTTCCTTTTTCCCATCACTGCTAGAAAAAAACTTCACAAATATCCTAACTTTGATGAACTTTTTATGGAGTAGAGGTTGACGACGCGGGACACGAAAAACGAATGACAGTCGCGCAGCGTATCGACGAGAGTTGGAACTAATGGAGTCAAATTATAAATTTTATTTTTTTTCTAGTATAAAAAATAGATACTATGAATATTGGGGGCGACGCGGTATATGGAGGCGATACTACATGGTTTAAATCTCTTCAGATGTAATAAATTGATGTATAATTTGAATCTAGAATGTACCTAAGTAATAAATTATATTTCAAACACTTATTCATCTAGCTAGCAACTTAACTTACCGGTATAATAACCAGCGCAAAAGACGACGCAACAGGAAAAAACCACGAAAAATGTAAACTCCATCTTGCAATGAGTTCAAACTCGTTCTACTGGGTAATCCACCGAGCATCCTTTATATATCGTATTCAAACTGTTTTTTATTTTTAATTTATTTTTATGTGCTTTACAAAGTCCCATAACCCGGTTTGAATAAAGATTACCTTATCAGTTATTATAGTTCGGCCGTTCTGAGAATGCGTTCCTGACACGTCGCGATTGTATGACGACGTAACTTTGTAATGGCGTTGCAGTTACGATAAAAATATTATTGCTGGTTGTTTACCGTTTTAACAATTGATGAGCATTAAAACAACATTATTACAACATTATTACAACATTATAGTCACTATAACGTGACTAACTGATAGGTGTCAGGAACGCATTCTCTGAACGGCCGAACTATAGGTATGTAGGTACCTACGGAAGTTCAGAGACATCCTCGGCGCAGTGGCATGATGCAGTAAAATTATTTTGTGTAAGTAGGTAGGTACACATTTAATATTTATTGATTTTACCACAATTTTCTTCAGTAATATATTTTCCAATAGGATTTCTGTAATAACTAGGTTTGCAGACGCATTCATCTTTGCATTTCTTAATGAACACCAGGCAGTTATATTGGACTCCGCGTGTTTTGGCAAGTCTTTTGAGGTGGACAGTCATGTACGCATGAAATTTCTTAGTTTTTTCCACTTTGCAGTTTTTTCGGAGCTGGATGTGAATTGACATAAGTACATAATATCACACTTGTTTCCCATAGGGGTAGGAAGATACTACGCTCTAAGTACCGAAGTAGGATAAGTAGGGAGATGCTATAGATCCGATATTCAGAATACGTTCGCCTAGGTCACACGGTTTTCCAGCTGTCCCGTTTACACTAGCCAGTAGTTATAATATACACTGAGAAAATAAGTGTATGAGATGATAGAATGTAGCTACTCCGTGCTCGTGGAATACATTAGTGAACTTTTGTTTTTCTTTGAATCCCCTTTTTACTCATCGCCCTTTGCTATGAAGATACTCATTTAACAACTGGTAACCCACATAAAGGTACTCTATAGAGCATGTCATTGTTTATTAAGTTTACCTGGGCATTGGTCTTCAGGCACACAATTTCCGCAGTCGTCTCTCAACATGTCTTTCTTGCAAATGCACCCAAAGTGACAAGAGGGTGATAGGCTGTATCAGTTCTTTGCTCGGCCACACACTTGGGTGCAGTTTGAAAACTCTTCGTTCTTTGGGCAGATATTAGCTGCAAGTTTGAAGGTAGATAATTTCATTACCATAGTACCTACCTACATACCTAGTTGGTGTTTTACTGTACCTAGTATTCTCACTCTCATATTAGTAGGTAATTGTGTTCTTCGAAAAGGTTTCTCCTACAATCTCGGCACCTTTGCCTTTCTTAATCGATCAAAATACTCAGGTGGTAAAAAATACTTACGACATTCTCCAATATAGCTAAACTCGAGAGCATGGAAATCGCACACCCCTGCATTTTCAGTTAGACCCTTAATTTTTTTACTTACATTTTGATTGCAAATTTAACGAAATTACAATTAAAGTTCACACTGTTAGCTTTCTAAAAACACATAATGCTTAGCCATGACCTTCAAAATCATTACAGTAGCAATAAAACAATAGAATTACCCAAAATCGCTCGATTCAGGTAGCGCTGTTTCTGGGATGTTGAGCAGGTAGATATAAAAGGGTAAAAAAAAAACAATAATATTGAATAAATAACCATTTATTTATATGATGTATTACCTCCCCCTAGCTTGAATTACAGCTTGCATTCGAAGTTTCATCGAAGAAATCAACTTTTAAAAATCATCGGAGGAAACTTTCAAAATGTATGGGCATTGATAGTGGTTTTCAACTATAGACCTTGCCCTTCTTTTATTGGCATACACCGAGTGGAGGGCTAGCCGAGGTAGGGGCCCCTAGATTTCGCGGAGGAGGGAGCCCCCCTCCCGCCGTTTGAAGCTCTCTGAGAATTGTAGGGGCCGAATTTCTGGCTTGAATTCTTTTTTTTAGCTCGTCCTAAAATCTCAATGGGATTGAGGTCTGGGCTTCGAGCAGGCTATGCCATAACCGGTACTTCAACCTCCTCCAAGTACTGGCGCACAATAGCAGCGGTGTGTGGTCTAGCGTTGTCGTTGGAAAATATTGTGAAGAAGTGAAGGAGGAAGGAGGTGTTACCGATGGTAGACTAAAATTTTAATGCCTTTACTGTCTTTAAATGTCTTACTGGTAATCTGTAGGTAATTTAGGGATTCTACCTACTTTATATGGGTTCTATAGAATCACTAAATTAAATTTTATTTTTTTACCTACACGTTTGTAGGTAACTACCGATATATAGCATACTTACTTAATAATTATTATTGCTTTTAACTAACAAATTGTAAATTGAGCAATTATTGAATTGTGAAATTGATAGCCGAAGCAACCTTAGATGTAAGATTTTGTTTTAGTTTTGAATGTTTGAAAATCAACTTTGACCTTACCTTCTAAAATTGAATGTATTATTTAGACGCCTAATCACAGAATTTCCATTAGCTTTTTTTTTATTCGAATTTCAATTTCAAACTTTTCAAGACTTCTAGGTAGAATAATAATTATTTTAAGGTTGATTCTATTGATTTAATTAGAAGTGGAGGCTTGTTATTTTTAATAATGCAGACATTATTTACGAAATGTAAAGCTGCCGCTGCTTATGCTTACGCTTCCTTGTGCTTATATCTACCATGGTATATTCGAAGAGAATGTGTTTATTAGTGTTATTTTCTGACCAGTTTATTTAAGGCCCTGTATGTCGACGATTGCTCTTTTTCGAAACGAAAAAAGAAATACTTCTGAACAAGCCACATCTCTATTTTTATAATGTGAATAAAAATGTACCCATCTTTAATCAATTCGATAAATAATCCTACCGACCGCTGCACGTGGTACTGATCCATGGGCGGCGCGTGGTCCGCCTTTGCTTTTCGAATAAATTAATGATATAAATTAAGTATGTAATTACTTATCAAAAACCTATTCTAGTAGAAATCTAGATCTACATATTACCTATCTTTAACAACAAATCACAAGTTGATCTTAATAGTAGATATCAAAGTATTTCGATAATAAATTCTAAAACGTATAATTTTGAAATAATATCTTTATCGTGAAAAGTTTCTGCTATTATGTTTTCAGCTTAATAGAAATCTAGGTTGGAACCTGAAGTAATCTATACTAATATTATAAAGAGAAAAGTTTTGATTTTAAGTTTTTTTGTTTTTTTGTATGTTTATGTTGTATGGATAAACACAAAAACTACTGAACCGATTTCAAAAATTCTTTCACCATTACCACTATACATTATCCCTGAGTAACATAGGCTATTTTTTATTTTGAAAAAGTAATAAATTCTTTATAAGAATGACGATAGTTTGAAGCAAGGTATAAAAATTGCTAAAAATTCTTCGTGTGCGCTACAAAAACGATTGAACGGGAATTGTAACGGGAACGGGAATAGGAACGGGAACGAGAACGGGAACGGAAGACAACATTTGTTAATTTTAAAGCGATACGAAGTTCGCGGGGTCAGCTTGTTTATTTATAAAAACAGGAGATGTGGCTTGTTCAGAAGTATTTCTTTTTTCGTTTCGAAAAAGAGCAATCGTCGACATACAGGGCCTTAAGTTATTTACTTTCTAAACAATTACATTCCTACCTACATTAAGACGATTTTTTCATTTTAATTATTATTTCTCTCTTTCCCATAATACATAGTAGCTTAGACTAGGAAGTAGGTGGGTACCTACAGTTGTTCAATCTCGCGAAGGCGTATTGGGTATTGATTGTGTGTATGTGTAGGCAGGTAGATGGTAAGTATGTAAGTACGTGCACATTGTTTCTATACGTAAGCTCTGAAGCGCTCTGTATCAATAGCGCACACTTTGACGCATGTCTTGTCTATACAATCACGAGTACTTAGGTACTTACTTCGTGAGATATACACATTATTCGTAAAATCTATGATTTTCATAAGTAGCTATGAATATCGTCAATTTTAGAAAATACCAATTTCATATGTAGGTAGGTATGACAGAGGTACATAAAATGCATTGAAAAAGCTTTTACGAAATGAGCCAGCTGGTTTTGTAATTGACTTGCTTTATTAAACACCTAATCTTTTTACAGGAGGTAGACTAGGTAGGTTTTTAGAAGGGTTTTATAAAGTGCCATTTGCACTCATTGGCGAATTTTCTATCCCTGGGCATTCGCACATAGGTACACAAGGTGATTTCTTTTCTTTTCTTAGGTAGCCAGGTTTGCAGACACATCGTGGTATACATTCAGGATCTTCGGCGCATTTGAATTTTGCATATAAAGACATGCAAGTCTCTGGAGGGCACGTGCTTTTGCATTCTTTGTATTCTTCATTTATATCGCACTTGTGAGCTATGTAAAGAAAGAAATTGCAATAAGTAAATATGAAGGAAAGTACATAATATCAAGGTAGGTTGGGTTATGATCTACTCTGTGCTGTGCACGTGAATAGAACCCAATGAGCTCTATCGTCTCGCGGTCTTCGCGGTACCTAATTAATTTTATTTTACTTACCTACAGCATGCGCCATCTAAACTACACTACCAGGCCCAGTAATTGTTACTTATTTTTAGGGTTTCGTAGTCTACAAGACAAGAAACCCTTATAGTTACGCCATGTCCGTCCGTCCGTCCGTTCGTCCGTCTGTCCGCAGCTTAGCTCAGAGGTTATCAGTGCTAGAAAGCTGTAATTTGGCATGTATGTCTATGTATATACATATTAGTTATGTCAACAAATTCGTAGAATAAAATCTTTAAAACCATTTTTTTAGGAAACCTAAAGTGGGGATGTTATTTTTTTTTCTTGTGTACCCAATGGTGTGGGATATTGTTAGATAGGTCTTTAGTGCCAATTTTTGTTAGAGTCGAGTGTGCCTCCCCCACCTCCCTAAAAGCAAAACTATTGGGTTTGGGGGCGTGAAAAAATTCACGGTAGTAGTAGTACCTACATCACAAACTATCACAGCTAAGTAGGCTATACAAGTTTACGAGTAATAGACGTAAGAGTCGATCATCTTATAAAATGTAGGTACTTGAAGAAGAAATAATGTTTTTGGAACGAAGTTCCTTATCGCGCGTTGTGAAAGGGGGCTAGACGGAAAAAATTCTTACGAAAAGTTGTCACGAAAACTTGTCACGACACTTTTTTGCTATAGTATATCTATTAATATTAGTGTTTCCGGAACCGGTATTCTTTGTAAGAACCGGGAATTTCGGTACTTTTTTAAATCGGTACCGGGATTTCCCGGTTCTTTCGGTATTTTCGGTTCTTGGCAGTTTTTGATTTATAAAACAAGTGATAAGGTTCAAAAGTCAACTACAATTAAGATCGACGAGAATATATAACATTAAGAATGAATATGTATATCAGAAAAATGATATAGAGCCGATAACAGGACCAGTGGTTCATCGCGCGCTTGGCAGCATGAAATATAGCAAGAGCCCAGGTGCAGATGGTGTTACCACCGAAGCCTTAAAAATCGGAGAACCAGTACCACTCCCACACCTTACGAACCTTTGTAACTACATTCTTCAGACCGGTTCTTTTATACTCATACATAAAAAGGGTGAAAAGTCCGACATTGGCAATTATCGTCCCATCAGTTTTATCTCACACCTTTTTAAACTATTCATGAAAATTATCGAAAATCGAATATCCGGTGAGCTCGATTTACATCAACCACCAGAACAAGCGGGTTTCCGCCGTGGCCTCTCCACGACGGATTATTTCCATTCCCTTAACCAGCTCTTAGAAAAAGGGAGACCCGCTTTCTCCTAAATTGTTTACAGCTACTTTGGAAGAAGTGTTCAAGCGATTGAAGCCCAAATGGGCTGAGAAGGGCATCGTCGTCGGAGATAGCAGGCTAACAAACCTGCGCTTCGCCGACGATATTGTCGATACGATACGACGATATTTTCTGAAGGACTGAACCAAGCAAGCCGACCAAGATGTGGGACTCCGAATGAATATGAGCAAGACCAAGCTGATGACCAATGGCACGAAGAGGAGATTGTACGTGGAGAATGTGGAGATTGAGTATGTCCATGAGTATGTGTATCTCGGCCAGATAGTTTCATTCCAGGCACAACAAAACGAAGTTGCTCGACGCACCGAAAACGCCTGGAGAAGCTTCTGGTCGATGAAACATCTTATGAATGGCGAACTGCCACTCTGCAATAAGCGCAGACTTATGGACATGTGCATTCTCCCAATTCTAACGTACGGTGCACAGACTTGGTTCCCGACCCGACAGCTCATGAGAGATACCAACTCGAGGTTTGCCAAAGAGCCATGGAGCGTAGTATCTTAGGAGTCAGACCGCATACGAAACACGATACTAAGCTCCAAAACAAAAATAGTTGACGTCACCCATAAAGCGGCCAAACTCAAATGGGATTGAGCAGGGCATGTCGCTCACATGCCGGACGATCTTTGGGCCAAAATAACAAACGATTAGTCCCCACAAACTACACGCCTTCGAGGCAGACTCCGGAGGAGATGGCAGGACGATCTCGACAGATTTAAATGACTGGCGCAACTTAGCTGGAGATCGAAAGGTATGAAAAGAAGGGAGGGAGGCCTTTGCCCTGCAGTGGGACGATATAGGCTAAGATAAGATACCGGCCCCTAAAATTACTGTGGTTTTGTTTATAATATCACAAAAATCATATTAGGAGTATGATAATACGTCGTATTTGAAGTAAATTACATTCTGTCACCATTGTTTGGTATGAGGAACAACGTAATACTTACCTTGGATTCAAACGCGCGACACTTTTTTCTTACTTTTCGCACGTGGCGAATCCTGCGAGGCCCGCCGAGTTATAAAAATAAAATTCCCGAAAGTACCGAAAGAACCGGGAATCAAATTAGATTTCCCGGTTCCTTTTTACTGACAAAAGAACCGGGAATTCCCGGTACTTTCGGTACCGGGATTTCCCGGTTCTGAACCCTAATTAATATATATATCTATTAATTGTGTCGAGGTCTAGGTCGAGGTGGAAGTCGAGGTCGAGGTCGAGGTCGAGGTCGAGGTCGAGGTCGAGGTCGAGGTGGAGGTCGAGGTCGAGGTCGAGGTCGAGGTCGAGGTCGAGGTCGAGGTCGAGGTCGAGGTCGAGGTCGAGGTCGAGGTCGAGGTCGAGGTCGAGGTCGAGGTCGAGGTCGAGGTCGAGGTCGAGGTCGAGGTCGAGGTCGAGGTCGAGGTCGAGGTCGAGGTCGAGGTCGAGGTCGAGGTCGAGGTCGAGGTCGAGGTGGAGGTGGAGGTGGAGGTGGAGGTGGAGGTGGAGGTGGAGGTGGAGGTGGAGGTGGAGGTCGAGGTGGTGGTGGAGGTCGAGGTCGAGGTCGAGGTCGAGGTCGAGGTCGAGGTCGAGGTCGAGGTCGAGGTCGAGGTCGAGGTCGAGGTCGAGGTCGAGGTCGAGGTCGAGGTCGAGGTCGAGGTCGAGGTCGAGGTCGAGGTCAAGTTCGAGGTCGAGGTCGAAGTCGAAGTCAAAGTTGATTCCCCTTCCCTTGTCCCACGTTATTTTGTGAGAACTTCGTTCCATCCGGGTGTCCCTTGACACCTCTCAAGTTTTTTTTTGTACAAATACCATTGAAAATTATTATAACGTTGTTAGCTGTTTAAACTACGAAACCCTACATTGCGCGTGACCCGTCACGCACTTGGGAGGTTTTATTTAAATTTATTCTAGAGTAAAATCATTGCTAGCAACACTGGCACCGGTATTGTAGGTAGGTAGGTAGATAGGTACCTAGTGTACTTACCTACATACCTAGGTTGGTATCTTAGTATTTCTACCTACCTACCGTCATGGTTAAAAAACAGTAAATTTATTTACATTTGGGGCAGTCTTTAACAGGAATGCATTGTTCCTTATCGTCTCTGGCAAATCCGTCTTCGCAATAGCATTTGCGATTGCAAACTATGTTGAAGATGGGACATCTTGTTCTATTCTGGGTATTTATTTCTGAGCACCTATTGTCACACGCAGATCCACATGAGAAGAATTCGTTTGAACCTTTGCACATATCTGTAAAATTAACAAATAAAAATATTAAAAAAAAAACATAACGCGGGCTTAAACACCTTCGGCGATGTGCTCGAACGGCTCCTTAAACGCTCTAGACATAGAGAAACTTCCCTCCGCCAAAGAGGTTATGGTCAGATATTCCCAGGATTCCCAGCGATTCCGAGAAGCCTCGGTAGAAAACGGCGCAACCTCAGTCAACCTAAGTGCGGGACAACGAACGGTCAGACCATACGCGCCCAGAGACGCGCGGTCATAGTTAGATTTATTTTACTGTTTTATTTTTATATCACTACTGTCTGTATTTTACCTGTGCCCTTGTATTTGATTTCATTATAAGTTTTACTATTTCAAATCGTATTTTCGAATTCACCCACAAAACCCTGAGAAACATCGTTTCTTACAGTGACGCCCAACAAGCGGTCCCTTACATACAGGGTGTCCAAGAACCTGGCGTCCAACTGGATTCCCACGATGCCCCAAGTTCTAACAGTACTCAGAAAAATATTTTAAAAAATCCACCCCATGTACTTACAGAATTATACTGATTTCAAAAAAAAAGGGGAAATGAGCACCCTGTGACATACTTTTGAATGCTGTGACTGCTAATGCTGATAATTTCGATATTTCTTGGAGGTTTTGTAATCTAGGGTATTGCTGTGTCTAAATAGAATGTAAAAATAAAGTACTTATTGTACCATTTTAAAATAAAATATTATTTTAACTAAAGGTGATATGGAAAACTATTGAATTTCGCAACTTTGACCGACTGTAGTGTAAAAAAAATGTACCAAAATAGTATGGCAAGTGACGTCAAATTTTGACGCGTTTATTCCTCTTTTTAAAAAGGTATAATACTTACACATAAATTTGAAAAAAAAAATTTTGATAATATTTTTACTCAACAACCCAATTTTTACGATGTCTTACAGAATTCTTAGAAAGAAAAATTTACGACGAATTGAATCTAACCTCTAAAGAATTACTATTGTATGCTCATAAAAATAACAACAGGCCTCTCAAAAAACAGGTTAGACCGTAAGGGACGGTATGTGCATGCATCTCACCATAGTGATTCGTTATTACAACAGGAGGGAGCAAGACAGAAACTATCTTTGCGATTTGCTGGTTCTTCTTTATGGTACCCCATTATTCAGGTAAGAGTGAGGGAGAAAAAGGTTTAGGATAACAGTACGATCAGTACGCGTCACTGCCTCCTGCCGTTACTACGCACCTCTCTCTTATTGTTACCATTGATCACGTACTACGATTTAAAGCTTTGTTTATTGGACTCGATTACTCTTTGTGCTCTGGACTTTGAAACGAACTCTTTACGACGACCTTTGCCTGTGTTTGGACAGTTTGTGTTTTGTGTGTGCTACCATGGCGACCTACACTCCGCAAGAATACGCAAATATGCACTACATTTATGGAGAATGTAGAGGTAATGGACGAGCTGCAGCGAGACTTTACAGAGAAAGGTATCCGAGGGCTACGCGATATCCCGACCATCGAGTTTTCATTAATGTGCACAGATCACTATGTGACGGGCGGTTCCCCAATCAAGTAGCTGGTGAAGGACGACCCGTAAATGACTTCATACGCGATGAAGTTTTAGAGGCGGTGTCGGCAAATCCAAGCATCTCTGTGCGAGGAATAGAAGCTGATACGGGGATACCGAAGAGCACAGCACACAGTATTCTCCAAAAAGAAGAATATCATCCGTACCACGTACAGCGAGTGCAAAGTCTTTTACCTCGAGACTATCCGAGCCGAGTCGCGTTTTGTGAAACAATCCTGCAAAAACATCGAGAAGACGAAAACTTTATCGACAAAATTTTGTGGTCAGATGAATCAACATTTAAGAAGGATGGCTACATGAACCTACACAACTTGCACGAGTGGCATGTGGAAAATCCGCACTTGATGCGAGAAGATAGATCCCAGTACCGGTTCAAAGTGAACATGTGGACCGGTATTCTCTGTGGGAATATTATTGGTCCATTTGAGATGCCCGAGAATTTGACTGGCGAATCATATTTAAATTTTCTTCAAAATGGTTTGCCAAACTTACTAGAAGAGACCCCACCAGATATGTGGTTCCAACACGACGGCTGTCCAGCACATTTTCGCGTATCCGTTAGAGAGTTTTTGGACGAGCAATACCCGAACAGGTGGATTGGGCGATCAGGAACAATCCCGTGGCCAGCCCGCTCACCTGACTTAAATCCGCTGGATTTTTTTTTCTGGGGAACTATGAAGGAGCTCGTTTATGCGAAGCCCATTAATGACATCGCTGACCTTCGTGAGAAGATAACACAAGCAGTGCAGGTGATACGTCAAAAAAGTTACTCGCGAAACATAAAGCGGTCCTTTTTAAGGAGAGTGAGAGCTTGTATTGCCGCGGGTGGTCAACATTTTGAACATTTATTGTAATAAAATATCTTTAAACTAACATTCTTTGCTTTTATTCTACTGGGAACCCATCTACCTGTGTGTATTTCCTTCTTGCTCACTCTTGGAACCGAAGTAAATAATAGTAGTAACATAACAGTTTCTAAGATAAGAAAGGGTCCGACAGTTACCGTTAGTAGGTAGGCACTTCGTAAAAATTGGGTTGTTGAGTAAAAATATTATCAATTTTTTTTTTTTCAAATTAATGTGTAAGTATTATACCTTTTTAAAAAGAGGAATAAACGCGTCAAAATTTGACGTCACTTGCCATACTATTTTGGTACATTTTTTTTACACTACAGTCGGTCAAAGTTGCGAAATTCAATAGTTTTCCATATCACCTTTAGTTAAAATAATATTTTATTTTTAAATGGTACAATAAGTACTTTATTTTTACATTCTATTTAGACACAGCAATACCCTAGATTACAAAACCTCCAAGAAATATCGAAATTATCAGCATTAGCAGTCACAGCATTCAAAAGTATGTCACAGGGTGCTCATTTCCCCTTTTTTTTGAAATCAGTATAATTCTGTAAGTACATGGGGTGGATTTTTTAAAATATTTTTCTGAGTACTGTTAGAACTTGGGGCATCGTGGGAATCCAGTTGGACGCCAGGTTCTTGGACACCCTGTATATATAAATATATCGACGCTTGAAAGGCAAAAGGTCACAAGCGCCATAATACCTACTTTACAGGAGAGCCGTTTAAAGTTCTAAAATAGCGAAAAAAAATCATAACTTTTGACTCATTGTACCTTTTTTGTTTAAACCAAGAGCAGAAGTTTGTACAAACTTGATTTATTTTCTTAAAATATATATCTTATAAATAGGCCCATTAATTTCAGAGATACCGGCGCATATGTGCTAAAAACATATTAATTCGGAAGGTAGAAAAGGAACAAGCGGCAGAACTTTCTTTTCCAAATCAAAGCAGAAAGGCATAATGACTTTAAAAAATAAATACGACAAGGACAATACAGCCTAAGCAACTTGTTGTCTTAAACCAGATACAAGTAAAAACGTTTCTAATGACACACTGAGAATTTTGAATAAAAGACAAAACAGCTTAAGTAAAAGTTTTCTATTGTCAATTTCCGGGTAGAATTATCATAAGCGAGACAAAAAAGGTTAGTTTTGTATGGCAAAAAGATTTAAACGGTGTTTAAATTATTTATTATGAAAAGGAAAACCCGCAAAGAAGACAACACCAACTGGTTATGCCGCTTTTAATTGCTTTCCACTATAGCCATAAATGTTAGAATAATAGTCGAAAAACACGATTTTCTTGCAAAGTCAATCAAAATCAGTGCTAGTTTTGAACTTAAATCCTATTTCATTCGGAACAAGGTATTATAAAAAAAAAACTTCTTCTCATAAAATATGTCGATAATACGGTTGGCGATGACGGTTGCTATAACATTAATGTCTTTACTATGACAATGTTTTTTGTGGAGAAAGGGAGTATAAAATGAAATTCAATAAATATAATCAACTTAAAAAATCTGTATTTTGTTAATACAATGTAACTAAAAATAACTACAAAAATGGCAATCACATTTTGAACTTAAGACTTATTTTTTTATAATTAGGTATTTAGAAGCACTCACTTACCTGTGCTTATATTTCTTCCAGAAATATGCTGTTGCATGATAAAATTAAACCACAACATTATCAATAATTTTTTTTAAAAATAACAGTCAATGCGTATACAACAAAACAAACAAATCACAAAATAATCTCAGTATTTAAAAAAATATTATGTTCACGTCTACCTAAGGTGGAACACTACTCATGTCAATATGCTGCATACCCAAGTAAAGCGTACAGTCACTTGTAGCAAACATTTTTTCTTTGATCATTAAGTTTCATAATAATAATTAGAGGACGGTTTACATCAAAACTAACAGTCTTATTTTAGGAAATCGGTTCCAAGGATCACAACTAACAATATAACTATTGAACATGTCATTGTATGCTCTATGTTAGTATGTTATTATTTATTTTATCTTAGCAATAAGAGTCTATTTAAAAAAAAAACAATCGTTACAGATTTTTAGGATTATCTAAACTACCTTGGTATATCACTACTCATTTTGGGATGATGCATACCCAAATGATATCTCCAAGCACAATATAGCGTGATTATACAGTATGTTTATTGCAAGTAATTATTATAATAGTTGTATAATAAATTATACCGGTTGCTTCAGAAAGGCCTGATGGAACTGAAAGGGGTTAATCAACACACCAATACAAACAACTTTCACTAAAGGGCCAACCCTGAAATCTCGAAAAAAATATCAGCTGTTCCATACAAATTGCCTCGTAAGATTAGGATTTTACTATAGTGTAAGTTGTTTGTATTGGTAGGTAGATGAAACCCTTTCAGTTTCATCAGACCTTTCTGAAGCACACTGTATAATGCTATTAGTGCTCTATTAATTATATCGAACCAGCACAAAAAATTGTCTCATTTTAGGAACTCAAGTCAAAAAATCACAACCAACATAGATACCTAGTAACATGCGATTAATGTAAGTATGCATTAATTAACTTTACTAATCTAGAGAAGTCTCTTCGTCTTCGTCTTCAATATCTGTTTCCAGCAATTTGTCGGTTGCATTGCTGCTAGGAGTCAGCGTTTTGTATTCTGCATGAAAAACAGTTGGAATAATCTTCTCAGCGCACAACTTTTGCAGATCATCGTACTTCTTTTTTGGTATTGGCAGCCGTGCCTTGTAGCACTTGGATAGTTCCATTGGTTTGGCTTTAGCTTGGACCGTTACTTCGAATTCTGGTGCTGATACCGACATAAGAGTATTTGACACCTACCTTATTACGGCCTTTTTTGAACGTGGCAATCCGTATTTTGCTTATTTTGCCTGTCAAGTTGCCAGAAAAATATTTATCAGCTATGAGATTCCACTTCTTAAAATCATCATAGACCATAGGATGAACTTTCAGTGGTCTTGGATTTTTCCTGGCGTTTTCAAACACTGTATGCCACGCAGAAGGTGCCCAAATTATCGTCGAGATGCTATTCTCTATATTAGCATGTACGCCATCAGCTGACATGTAACTATGCCCCGTCAGCAAATAATTTACCTGAATTACTTCAAGAGTTTGGCATTTTTGTAATGAATCATGAATCATAGCCAGTATGATTTTGTTTCTATTTTGCCCTGGACAGCAATCGCAGTAAAGCAGCAGTTTTTTGGTAATGCCTCGTTTATCCACCATATTTATGTAGATATTTAAAATAGTGGCAATTTCGTTCGCTCCACGTTTTCCATTACTTTCATCCCAGTAAAAGCAGTATCCATCTTTTGTTCCGTTTTCATGGACAACAAAATTGTAGAGCCCCAACTTGCGAGAGTAAAAAAGGAGCATGCTGTCGCCATAAGGCGTGTTCAGGACTTTTTGCAAGTCAAAACTGGCACACAGTGCTGTTTTATCTGTTAGAGTTACATTTTTGTGAGCTTTGTATCTTTGATTAGAGTCATCTTTTTCTTTCAAATGCTCTTCATGTGCTTGAATCATTTCAGGGGTTATGGTTTCGCTTTGTTTCATGCTTTCAAACCGAACGCATTTTGCACACTTATCTTTTTTAGGCACGTGGAAAGAAATGTTAAACTTTTCTTTAAAAATGCGTCGAAAAATTCTCTCAGACACAAACTCCGCTTTTTTTTCTTTGCAGATTTCATTATACTTTGAGTATAAATTGCTGAGGTTTTTGAACTCTGCGGGGAGGTAAACTCTAGTACTATCACTACGACAGTAATGAGATGGAACTGCAGGAAGTTTTTTTATGAACTCCTCAACCTGTTGGATGTGACAATCTTGCGTTTTGTTCTTAGGGACATGCTTGCCACGCATGTCAACTTTCGAAGTGCCGAAGTGGTCAGAGTTTAATAGAGTATAATGAATGAACTTTGCAGTAATGTCTAATGTTTGTGTCAAAAATTGTAAGCACACTCTCCGGTGACCTTCTCCGTCTGTGATATTATATTTGTATGTTACGGAGCGTTTACTTGAATTTTTAGTTCGCTTCCTTTTGATATTTTCAATTTGTGTCATCCTCAAAATCCAGTCCTTTCGCCGCTGTGGAGTGAGCCCCCAAAAGTGATCAAATAAACTTTGCCTTCTTTCTTCACTTATTTCAAAGCAGCCATTAGTACATTTTTTTTCTGTGCATGGATTAGGATGCATTACTTTTGCTGGCACATCAACATTCTTGTAGTTCTTGTACATTTGTCCAGACCGTTTAGCATCTCTGTTAACCTTTCTTACGTTCTTCTTTTTCTTTTTATTAGCTTTTTGTCCGACTATTCCTTCCTGATCCACATTTTCTTCGGCCGTAGGTACTTGAATAGATTTCCGTTTTTGTTTTTTTTTAATGCTGTCACAAGATGAAGATGATTCTTCAGCACTTCCTGTCCAATCATCTGAATTGTCAAGTTCACCGAAAGCATTTTGGATTAGCAGCTCATCGTCGGACATGTAATCCATGTAAGTAATGTTCGGTTTTTGTGCACGAAAACGCTTTTGCTTTGTTGCTGGTTTCTGACTTTTAGTTTTAGTCTCTGTTTTTTCTGTGGATGTTTTCGAAGATGATACAGAACTAGTTTTTTCAATGACATGATTGTCTTTACTTACTAATTTGTTTTCTAAATGTTTGATTGTTTGTTTTGAATTCTGTTTTTGTCCATGTACATCTTTTGAAGTATCCCCTTTCACATGAACTTCTGCTACGCTGATAATTTCTGAGGTGTTTTCGGTTTCGATATCAGACAACCAATCTTCAACGATATCTTCAAGTCGCAGGTGTTTGTGAGGTTTATTCTTTTCAACTGGTGAGGATTGAGTCGACCATGGAAATGCAGCAATATAGTTAGGATCGGTAGTAATGGTACTCGGCATAATATGTTCAGCTGTCAGCTCGGCTCTTGTGGTGTAGTCAAAATCAGCAGAAATGGCATTTTGGGCAGAGCATTTGGCTGTAAATTCAAGACCTGTTGTGTAGTTTGGTTCAGCAGATGGAGCCGTATTTTGTGCAGAACATTCGGTTGAGAACTCGGCTCCTGTTTTGTAGTCTAGTTCAGCAGATGGAGCCGTATTTTGTGCAGAACATTCGGCTGAGAACTCGGCTCCTGTGGTGTAGTCTGGTTCAGCAATACGTAAACGAAATTGAAATGTCAACTTATAACTTACATTGGTTTCCTTTTTACATGAAGACAATGCAGTAACGATGACACGTGTTACTTACGCAATGACTCGCCGCGCACTGAGCCGGGAACTAACCGACGAAATAAAGACGCACACGCAAATAATAATTGAAATAGCCGACAGTTTCAATATAAATACGTTTGTTTAAAATGAAATAAACGACAGTAAATTTAGTTTTTTTCTGACTAAATTACTACTAAACGACATCTCTAATGATTCACGGTATGTCAAAAGGTGAAAAATTACCGCGGTTCTTGTTTATTGTAAAGGTAGAAACAGCGCAAGCAATGTCAAATTTAATTTAACAAGGATGCAAAAGGAAATAAACGACACAATATTTTCCGGTGGTTCCAGGTAAAAAGAGGTTAAGCGACGTTCGATTAGTTTTTAAGTAAAACCAAAACAATCCAAACTCCTTTTTTGTTTTTATTCCGGAAAGGCAAAAAGTAATAAGTTCTCAAATATATTTATGATTTAACAGGCAGAAAAGAAGTAAATGCAATTTGTTTTATCAAGACCTTAAAGCAAAACCACTTAATGGCCATGCTTATGAAAATATCAAAAAGCAAAAATGCACGAAACGCCGAAATATTTTTTTTTCTTATTTTTAGTAAGGCATAAATAACGATTTCCTGATATGACCAAATTGTGTGTCGCTTAATACCTTGTTTTTCTAAAATCACATCAGGCATAAGCGACATGAACATGCTCGTATCGACGTGAAACCCAGCGCATTCGACGCAGAAAAAAAAATTATGTACGACCTCATACTTAACTCATTTTTGGCTAAAGTGGCGCTTGTGACCTTTTGCCTTTCAAGCGTCGATATAATTGGTCCAACATCCATGTTCATCACACAAAATAATGGGAATCGAACCCACAAACTACAGCGAAGAGGGCAGAGTCACCTACTACCAACTGAGCTGTGTGGCTAGTCAAATTATGAATTTTGGAATATGGATTTTCAGTTGTTTCTATCTGGCCATATCAAATTAAATACCATAATAAATTTTACTAGCGACCCGTCCCGGCTTCGCACGGGTAGCATGTTATTATACATATATAAACCTTCCTCCTGAATCACTCTATCTATTAAAAAAAACCGCATCAAAATCCGTTGTGTAGTTTTAAAGATATAAGCATACATACATACATACATACAGACGCGGGAAGCGGAAAGCGACTTTGCTTTATATTATATATATATATACATATATATACTATGTAGTGATTAGATAGATTCTTACCACACTCTTCATCAGTAATGCAATCTCCAATAGCATTTCTGTAATAGCCAGGTTTGCAGACGCATTTATCTTCGCATTTCTTGGTGGGTTCCCGGCAGCGAAATTGGATTCCGCGTGTTTTGCAAGTCTTTTCAGGAGGACAGTCGTGTACGCATGAAAGTTCTTCGTTTTTTCCACATTGCGGTTGTGGGGCTGGATACAAAAAAATGTCAAGTCAGCCTATATTTTTTTGTCATGATGCTAAGTACGAAGAATAGATAATATTAATTACTAGCTGACCCGTGCCCACTTCGCTGTGCGTAAGACATTTCTAATACCATCGTTGACTTTTTTGTAGACGTTTTTAAGGTGTACAATACTGTAGTACATTATTTTGATATATCTCGTGGGGTTCAGCCAGCATTTGCAATGTAAGCGCAAAAAAATGTGTTTATTTACGACATCACATTAGAAACCTCTAAAATTATCAGTGCTTCTCTACTATATTATGCATGTATTATACATATAAACCTTCCTCTTGAATCACTCTATTTATTAAAAAAAACCGCATCAAAATCCGTTGTGTAGTTTTAAAGATATAAGCAAACATACATACATACATACATACATATTACATACAGACGCGGGAAGCGGAAAGCGACTTTGCGTTATACTATGTAGTGATGTAATTACTAGACAGGATTTTTTATCTACCTACAGCTTTTTTATCTACCTACGTAGTTTTGTTTTGTTACTAAAAGAGGTATATTACAGGCAAATAACTAAAGTTATTAAAAGAAACAACCTGTTGAACGCTAAAATGATCGTCCGCGACGTAAAAATACGTATGACAAAATTAACAAGGCAAGGTAGAATCATCAAACAACTTCAGCCTGGCGAAAATGAAAAAAGAAATAAAAAAACCCAAAAAGAAAAGAATGTCAATGTCAATGCCACGTCATGTCATGTTATGTCAATTGCCCAATTAAGTGAGGTAACTTTTTCTTGTGTTGTGTTGTACCATAATAACTTGTAATTATTACGTATACTCGAATATTTTTTGCAAACTTTTTACATGGCAAACGAATGAAGTTTATCATGGTATTTCATATTAATTTTGGGGTTGCCATATTAATATTTTTGTTTTTTTTGCACTTTTTAGGGTTCCGTACCTCTGAAAAAACACAGATCTCTTATAGGTTTACTACTGAGTGTTTGTCTGTCTGTGGAGAGCTTTTTTCTGAGAAACGCTGGGAGGTATCAAGTTGAAATAAATACAGTCTCTTGAAGCTGTAAAAAAATCAGCTGTCGAACCATCAACATCAAGTTTATACAGAAGCCTCGGTAAGCGAAGCGAGTCAGATTTGTTCTCGTCCGGTTTTTTTTATCCACTTTCATTATGCAGACTCTAATTTTAGTTTACCCTAATAATTATCAAATCAAACAATATTATTATGCTGAAGCTGTAAGTAGGCCTGGAGTCTTTACCTACAGCCTACAGGTTTATACTGCATAATCTGGGGCTTATAATTATAACTTTAAACTGGTCTTCCTTGACCTTGCTAATAATAATGTTTTTAGGGTTCCGTACCCAAAGGGTAAAAACGGGACCCTATTTCTAAGACTTCGCTGTCCGTCTGTCTGTCACAGGGCTGTATCTTATGAACCGTGATAGCTAGACAGTTGCAATTTTCACAGATGATGTATATCTCAAAAACAGCATTAAATAAATATTTAAGTGGGACTCCCGTACAACAAACGTGATTTTTTTGTCGTTTTGATAATAGTACGGAACCCTTCATGCGCGAGTCCGACTCGCACTTGGCCGGTTTTTTATAGATAATGGTACGGAACCCTTCGTGCGCGAGTCCGACTCGCACTTGGCTGGTTTTTTTATTCTTATTGATAAGTTAACTTACCGATGTTATGACTCGCGCAAATGACGACCAAACAGGAAAAAAACACAAATACTATAACCTCCATCTCACGTGAGCACTTAACTCATTCTGGTGGGTGATTCACCGAACATCCTTTTATAACGTAAACAGTTTTTTTTTATTTGTAGTTTACAAAGTCCCCTAGCCAGGTTTTTATCAAATTCAGCAATTATGAGAATGTATTTCTATATATATATGATTCTACGAGTGAGTAGGTACCAACCTACCTATTAAATTTAAAACCGAAACTAATAGAAAAACCTTACCCTCACTCTGTGAGTTACCCTCGTATTCAAGAACGACACTATGAGAACACGCACCCACAGTGGACGAAATCTTTTTTCATAAAAATCACTTTATGTGTTGTGCGACACTGCATTGCATAGTGTGACTAGAGGCACATTGTCGTGTGCCTCTAGCCAAAGTTGAGCCCTAAAGGCACACGGTAGCGTGCGCCGTAGTGTCGCTCAACACATAAAGTGATGTTTATGAAAAAAGATTTCGTCCACTGTGAGTGCGTGTTCTCAAAGTGTCGTTCTTGAATACAAGGGTTTGACTGATGGATAGTAATATGTTCCTGCGGGAATCGAATCTATTGCATCCCATTCAGGCACATTCCCTCCACGCCACCAAGGTCTTCGCAGCCACCTCCGGAGGCTGGTTGAATGTCCTCTATGGTCTGTCTAGTCTGTTTTAGTGTCTGGAGGTGGTGGCGACCAGGGGCACCAAAAAATTTTGCTAGTACCTACATGGGTGGATTGTTTAGGGCATCAAGTGGCTCTTTAGTCAACTGGGCCCGCTCGAACTAGCCCCGCGGGCCCAGTTGACCTAATGCATATTTTGAATTGGTCAACTGGCCCCGCTTACAAAATTTGGTATTAGAATAGACAAGAAGAAAAGTGTTTCAACTATTGTCGATTAATGGAATACATAAATCCAATATCAACATCGCTCTACTTTTAGAAGGGCTATGTATATGTAGTGATAAGGCTTACTTCTTGATTGCGTTGAAAAACCCTACAGATCTCAAAATTTCAAAGAGGTTGCCTGAAACCATAAGAGAAAAAAAATGACTTTGCAATAAACGAATTACTTAGCGGCAATATTACTGGTAAGCCATTGGTTAGAGAAATTGAGGTTTTAATTTTTTGTGATCATTAATGAAATAACTGTGATTTTTAAGTAGCTATTTTTATTTATGATTGATGTAATAGTAAATTATAAATAAATAATAGGATTACGACTGTAATCTCCAAGAACACATCTAGGTAGACATCTTCTTAGATCTCCAGACGCTTAGATCATTTTAAGATGTCTAGTGGAGGTAGTCAGAGGCACGTCCAAACATTATATCTGGCCATGCCCACATTTTGCAGTAGTCAGCATTCCATACGTGACAGGTGGCATGCCCATCGCCGCTTATAAGAATACTAACTGGTTTCCTCACGATGTTTTTCTTTACTATTTTGAACACTTGTTTTTGATGCGCATATAAATTTTTCGAATAGAAAAATCCTTTTGATGCACGCCGGGATTTGAACCCACGACATTGAAAGTCGAGGTACCTCTCTTTCAGCCAACACGGCTTATGTCATAGTATATTGTCGATTTTGAATAGTTTTAAGCAAGTATCAAGAATTAATCAAACAACTGTGATTTTATGTATCTTTTTAAATTTTGAATTATTGTATAATGTTGTTTTTGAATAATTCAAAGTAAGCATTAGTCAAAAGACTCATTTTCAAATATTTTAATTTTATATTGTTGAATAGAATACATCTGATAAAGCATTCTGACAAGCTTTCAAATTCTTTCAGTTTACATTGTTGTATATTATGAATTTCGACTAGTTCTAAGTGAGCCCGAACAGTAGCAAAAGAGCCCGATAAACATTAGTATCATATTATAATCATGTGAAGGTGTTTTATTTTTTTTTATCTCTAATACGTTTTGTACACATCTGTACACGGATTTGAAATCAGACAATAGATTTTTTGTTCAAATTAGTAATGGGTCCAGTCGACTAAAGAAAACTAATAAATTAAATGCATTAGGTCAACTGGGCTCGCGGGGCTAGTTCGAGCGGGCCCAGTCGACTAAAGAGCCATCAAGTAGTCTTAATCCGGCACTGCTTATTAGGTACACTTATTCAATAGGCTAACAAATAAATCTTTGTGTGTACCTTGGTCGGTTCTTTGCGGGGAAATCCCTTAGTTTTCCGGTTATTAGACAACTATAATAGCTAAGTATAACTAGCTGCGTGTGCGTGGTTTTGCATTGGTAGCTTATGGTTCCAATAAGAGTTCATTGGAAATGTGTAATGTATTTAGGTGCTGTATTTTACTTACCCTTATTTTTGTTTTATCGGTTTTTACCTCTATTGAGCGTGTCATTGTTTATGAAGTTTACCTGGGCATTGGTCTTCAGGCACACAATTTCCATCAGCGTCTCTCAACATGCCTTTCTTGCAAATGCATCCGGACTGACAAGAGCCATCTGTAACCGCTGTACTGGTGATAGGCTGTGTCTGTGAGCAGTTCTGGGCTCGGCCACACGCTTGGGTGCAGTTTGAAAACTCTTCGTTCTTCGGGCAGATACCAGCTGCAAGAGTAGATAGAGGTTAGTAATTATGTATCTACCTAGTACCTTCTTACGATCATATTCGTCCTACGTAAATAACTAGCTACGGTTTATGGCTACACCTGTAAACGAAAACTGGAAGTTCAGACCATGCATCTTAATCGATTATCACCAATCAAACAAAAAAAGGTACATTTTTCACTTCATAATTGCCCCCTTTTCCAAAACGACTACCTATACCTACCTCAACGTAGGTAAATAATTATTTTTACTTTAGATTCAAGTCTTTAGCGTTCATTATTTTAACCTCTATGGCCGGTACTGTAGGGAGCATTATTATTTATTTATTTATGTTTTTATTATTTTATTCATTAGGATTTCTGAAAAAGTGTCTGTTCGGATCTTTTCCTACCTACAATAACAGTCATAAATTACACATCCTTCAGGTTGAAGCAACGTGGTTTTGCCTAGAGGCCTTTTAAAATCGATCAAAAAGGTGGTACTTACGGCATTCCCCAATATAGATGCACCTTCCATTGCTATCGCGTCTGTAGTTTGGTAGACACGTGCATTGAGTCGGTAGGCAGACGGCGGGTGCGAAACAGTCTGCCAACCACGCCTGCTCCTCTTTGTAACTCTTGGGGCAGGCGATGGGATCGCACCCATTTCCACATTCATTCAGGATTTCGTTATCACCGCATTTTGGGGCTGTGTGTCATACATAAGATTTGTTGTAAATTGTTTGTAAGTTATTAGATAATGGTACAACACCCTTCGTGCGCGAGTTCGACTCGCACTTGGCCGGTTTTCTATTTTGTAATATACGCAATTATTATCAAAAAGTCTTAAAAAAAGTCTTCGTCATTATCAAAAGATAAATAATACATTTATTTGAGTTTTTTGTTAATATATCTATCTATCTTCTCATCTCATCTTATCTCTTATAATTTGTATAATATATATTACAATCTGAATCTCGGAAACGGCTCCAACGATTTTCATGAAATTTTGCAGGTACCTATGCAGTTTCGGGTGCGATAAATCGATAGTTTGGTTTCAAAGTTTTTAGGTTAGAAAACGTCGTTTTATTCTTAGAAAAAGTCCAGTTATCCCCATTACACACTCAATGCGCTGCCAATGGGGATATCTGGACTTTTAAAAAAAAAAGTCCAGAAATCCCCATTGATGGGGATAGTCAATGGGGATATCTGGACTAACCCGTTTTATTCGAGTTTTCAGGCATTGAAACACCCAGGTACTAAAATATAAAAAAAGACGTGTGGCACTCGGAGACTGCCGCGGTAAAGCTATTGCATAACATTTTTTATCAACTTATGTATTTATAATTATTTATTTATTTATTTTATTTATCATTTTCTCCTTTGTTTTTCTTTGATATTCAACTTTTTGAGCGTGGTGACCGATAAGAAAAGAAAAAGAAAAAAAAAAAATTTTTTTTTTTTTTTACATCCCTAGATTGCGTGGGAAGAGGGGGATTAGGCATGCGCAGTAACGCCGATACAACCAATGCCACCTATTGGCGAGTTGCTAAACTAAAGAGACAAGCGTGATATTTCAAAAAGTCATTAAAAGTTCTGCTATTCATCGATAGATGTCAAAATCTTTAACCTACCTATTTACCTAACTACGTAGTTAGCATTCCACACGTAACAGGTTGCAAGCCCGTCGTCGCTTTCAAGAATACTAACAGGTTTCCTCACGATGTTTTCCTTCACCGTTATAAGCACGTGTAACGCGCATATACATTTTTCGAACAGAAATATCCATTGATGCACGGCCAGGATTCGATATTTACCTAACTACATGAATTCAATAATTCAATTTCAAACTTTTTAGTCGATCATGTCTGTGAAGTACCACCTATTTACCGATAGTGGTAAAATAGCGCAACCTGCCAGCGGAATTGCGAACCTCTCAAACCCCGAGCTTTCGCATGAGACCGCGAAAAGCACCTATAATAACGTAGTATCATCAAATGAAACTAGATGGCGCTGGAATGCGAAAATCACTCTAGAGTCCGCGCCACCACTCAAGTCCGCTAGACGCGGCGTCGCAATCGCCTATTATAATGATGCCAGTAAGATAGCCATAATTTACCCCTTACACTAAAAGGGAGAGCGAACTAATGTTTACATTTTAAAACTATTTACTACTAGGCTTGTAGTACTAGGCTGCATTTCAGCTGCCGGCATACGGCTTGGGTACAGTTGGAGAACTCTTCGTTGGCTTTGCAGACAACTGTTGGTAAATATATGATCATATAATTAAAACTATCTTGGTTGTTAATCATTTTTAATAGAAATAAAGCGGCTAATTGCCACGTTTTTTTTTGTATTGCTGACGTTTCGAGACAATTCAGATGCTCTTCATCATGAGCATCGTCCGCGACCGCGATCAACAGCAGATTGACGAATACACCGCATTACTTCGATAGGTAGGTAGGTAATTCTATTTTTGTTGTGGTTATTGAATTAATACGATGAATATACATATATAGGTACCTACAACTGCTTAATTTATTTTTTTCTAATGTCATGTCTAAAGAAATTTACGTTTGTAGGCACAATTTAAGTTCATGCTGTATTTAGGTTTAATTGTGGACCGTAAGTTAGAAAATATGGCAGCCGCTCATTGGAGGCATTTAAACAAGCTTTTCAGCCTAAGCTTTTTTTTATAGAAAGTATGTCTTTTCATATAGATAGATTATAATAGTAGATAAAAGGTACCTGGGCATTTTTTTTCAGGCACACATGATCCATTTTTGTCTCTCAGTGTTCCTTCGACACAGACGCATCCTTGCTGGCAGGACCCTTCAGCAATGGCTGGGCAGGCTATCGGTTTATCTTTTTGTGTACAGTTCAGAGCTCTACATTCGGCTTGGATGCATGATGAAAACCTTTCATAGGTTGGACATTTTCCAGCTGGAAAGAAAAAAAATCAAGACTTGAGTAACGTACCCAGACAAACAAGCTTCGTTTGTCTGGAAGATAATTTATTTCACACGACCCTTTGGTAACTTTTGACTTTGACTTTGACTTAAGTGTACACCTATCCATGTGTCTCTTCTCTAAGAATGGGTCAAGATAGAGAACGACACGAGGTAAGGAAGAAGTAGACCGTAACCTGCTTCAAACCAAGAAGTTGGGCTGGTACTTACGACACGCTAGATAAGGCACACAGGTTCCATTCTTTCTCCAATAATTTTCAATACACCGGCAAGCAGGCTTGCATTCCAAGACGATGCCTATTCTGCCGATAATTGGACAGCGGCCAGTAGGCGAGGCTTGACTGCAGTCATCGGTGGGGCAGGCCGGGGGGCATGAGTTATATACTTCATTAGGACGACTACAGGTAAAAGGTGCTGGAAAATTAAGCTAAGTTATATTATCTTCACAATAAAATAATATATTTATTGACCAAAAAAGTAAGTAACAGTGAATATGAGTCCCTGTCTCCTGGAAAAACGTTAGCTATGGCCCAGGCGATAGAGACATGCAAAAAGTACTTACGACAGTTTCTTGTCGGTATGCAACTCCCATTTTGGGCCCTCTTATAGTTGAACCTGCAGGTACACACAGGCTTTGCGCAAGGTTTGGACTCAACCTTCGTTGAGAGCTGAGATTCCTTCTCGCTCCTTGGGCAGTTATCGCTGAAACCGTAGTTTGGACAGGTGTTCACAACCTCGGTGCTTTTGCAGACTAAATCTCCTGGAATTAAGTAATTCTTGTAAAATTATACGATTATGCAAAAAATGGTTACCGATGCCTTCTTCTACCAAGGCTGGTCAACTAACCGTAACACTGTGATTCCGGGACACAGTCACCATTAGCGGTCTTCAAGTAGCCGGATTGGCAGATGCATCCACTTGTACAGGATAATGCGCTGCTGTTTGCGCTCTGACAATTCAATGGCTGCCCTCGCTGGCTGCATTTCAGCTGCCGGCATACGGCTTGGGTACAGTTGGAGAACTCTTCGTTGGCTTTGCAGACAACTGTTGGTAAATATATGATCATATAATTAAAACTATCTTGGTTGTTAATCATTTTTAATAGAAATAAAGCGGCTAATTGCCACGTTTTTTTTTGTATTGCTGACGTTTCGAGACAATTCAGATGCTCTTCATCATGAGCATCGTCCGCGACCGCGATCAACAGCAGATTGACGAATACACCGCATTACTTCGATAGGTAGGTAGGTAATTCTATTTTTGTTGTGGTTATTGAATTATAATATACGATGATTATACATATATAGGTACCTACAACTGCTTAATTTATTTTTTTCTATTGTCATGTCTAAAGAAATTTACGTTTGTCGGCACAATTTAAGTTCATGCTGTATTTAGGTTTAATTGTGGACCGTAAGTTAGAAAATATGGCAGCCGCTCATTGGAGGCATTTAAACAAGCTTTTTAGCCTAAGCTTTTTTTTATAGAAAGTATGTCTTTTCATATAGATAGATTATAATAGTAGATAAAAGGTACCTGGGCATTTTTTTTCAGGCACACATGATCCATTTTTGTCTCTCAGTGTTCCTTCGACACAGACGCATCCTTGCTGGCAGGACCCTTCAGCAATGGCTGGGCAGGCTATCGGTTTATCTTTTTGTGTACAGTTCAGAGCTCTACATTCGGCTTGGATGCATGATGAAAACCTTTCATAGGTTGGACATTTTCCAGCTGGAAAGAAAAAGAGAAAGAGAAAAAGAGTTCAGTGGAAATGTGTAATGTATCTAGGTGCTGTATTTTACTTATTAGCTAACTAGGAACTTACCCTTCATTTTGTTTTACTAGTTTTTACCTCTATTGAGCCTGTCTTTGTTTATGAAGTTTACCTGGGCATTGGTCTTCAGGCACACAATTTCCATCAGCGTCTCTCAACATGCCTTTCTTGCAAATGCATCCGGACTGACAAGAGCCTTCTTCAACCGCTGTGCTGGTGATAGGTTGTGTCTGTGAGCAGTTCTGGGCTCGGCCACACGCTTGGGTGCAGTTTGAAAACTCTTCGTTCTTCGGGCAGATACCAGCTGCAAGAGTAGATAGAGGTTAGTAATTATGTATCTGCCTAGTACCTTCTTACGATGATATTCATCCTACGAAAATACCTGGCTACGGTTTATGGCTACACCTGTAAACGAAAACTGGAAGTTCAGACCATGCATCTTAATCGATTATCACCAATCAAACAAAAAAAGGTACATTTATCACTTCATAATTGCCCCCTTTTCCAAAACGACTACCTATACCTACCTCAACGTAGGTAAATAATTATTTTTACTTTAGATTCAAGTCTTTAGCGTTCATTATTTTAACCTCTATGGCCGGTACTGTAGGGAGCATTATTATTTATTTATTTATGTTTTTATTATTTTATTTATTAGGATTTCTGAAAAAGTGTCTGTTCGGATCTTTTCCTACCTACAATAACAGTCATAAATTACACATCCTTCAGGTTGAAGCAACGTGGTTTTGCCTAGAGGCCTTTTAAAATCGATCAAAAAGGTGGTACTTACGGCATTCCCCAATATAGATGCACCTTCCATTGCTATCGCGTCTGTAGTTTGGTAGACACGTGCATTGAGTCGGTAGGCAGACGGCGGGTGCGAAACAGTCTGCCAACCACGCCTGCTCCTCTTTGTAACTCTTGGGGCAGGCGATGGGATCGCACCCATTTCCACATTCATTCAGGATTTCGTTATCACCGCATTTTGGGGCTGTGTGTCATACATAAGATTTGTTGTAAATTGTTTGTAAGTTATTAGATAATGGTACAACACCCTTCGTGCGCGAGTTCGACTCGCACTTGGCCGGTTTTCTATTTTGTAATATACGCAATTATTATCAAAAAGTCTTAAAAAAAGTCTTCGTCATTATCAAAAGATAAATAATACATTTATTTGAGTTTTTTGTTAATATATCTATCTATCTTCTCATCTCATCTTATCTCTTATAATTTGTATAATATATATTACAATCTGAATCTCGGAAACGGCTCCAACGATTTTCATGAAATTTTGCAGGTACCTATGCAGTTTCGGGTGCGATAAATCGATAGTTTGGTTTCAAAGTTTTTAGGTTAGAAAACGTCGTTTTATTCTTAGAAAAAGTCCAGTTATCCCCATTACACACTCAATGCGCTGCCAATGGGGATATCTGGACTTTTAAAAAAAAAAGTCCAGAAATCCCCATTGATGGGGATAGTCAATGGGGATATCTGGACTAACCCGTTTTATTCGAGTTTTCAGGCATTGAAACACCCAGGTACTAAAATATAAAAAAAGACGTGTGGCACTCGGAGACTGCCGCGGTAAAGCTATTGCATAACATTTTTTATCAACTTATGTATTTATAATTATTTATTTATTTATTTTATTTATCATTTTCTCCTTTGTTTTTCTTTGATATTCAACTTTTTGAGCGTGGTGACCGATAAGAAAAGAAAAAGAAAAAAAAAAATTTTTTTTTTTTTTTTACATCCCTAGATTGCGTGGGAAGAGGGGGATTAGGCATGCGCAGTAACGCCGATACAACCAATGCCACCTATTGGCGAGTTGCTAAACTAAAGAGACAAGCGTGATATTTCAAAAAGTCATTAAAAGTTCTGCTATTCATCGATAGATGTCAAAATCTTTAACCTACCTATTTACCTAACTACGTAGTTAGCATTCCACACGTAACAGGTTGCAAGCCCGTCGTCGCTTTCAAGAATACTAACAGGTTTCCTCACGATGTTTTCCTTCACCGTTATAAGCACGTGTAACGCGCATATACATTTTTCGAACAGAAATATCCATTGATGCACGGCCAGGATTCGATATTTACCTAACTACATGAATTCAATAATTCAATTTCAAACTTTTTAGTCGATCATGTCTGTGAAGTACCACCTATTTACCGATAGTGGTAAAATAGCGCAACCTGCCAGCGGAATTGCGAACCTCTCAAACCCCGAGCTTTCGCATGAGACCGCGAAAAGCACCTATAATAACGTAGTATCATCAAATGAAACTAGATGGCGCTGGAATGCGAAAATCACTCTAGAGTCCGCGCCACCACTCAAGTCCGCTAGACGCGGCGTCGCAATCGCCTATTATAATGATGCCAGTAAGATAGCCATAATTTACCCCTTACACTAAAAGGGAGAGCGAACTAATGTTTACATTTTAAAACTATTTACTACTAGGCTTGTAGTACTAGGCTGCATTTCAGCTGCCGGCATACGGCTTGGGTACAGTTGGAGAACTCTTCGTTGGCTTTGCAGACAACTGTTGGTAAATATATGATCATATAATTAAAACTATCTTGGTTGTTAATCATTTTTAATAGAAATAAAGCGGCTAATTGCCACGTTTTTTTTTGTATTGCTGACGTTTCGAGACAATTCAGATGCTCTTCATCATGAGCATCGTCCGCGACCGCGATCAACAGCAGATTGACGAATACACCGCATTACTTCGATAGGTAGGTAGGTAATTCTATTTTTGTTGTGGTTATTGAATTAATACGATGAATATACATATATAGGTACCTACAACTGCTTAATTTATTTTTTTCTAATGTCATGTCTAAAGAAATTTACGTTTGTAGGCACAATTTAAGTTCATGCTGTATTTAGGTTTAATTGTGGACCGTAAGTTAGAAAATATGGCAGCCGCTCATTGGAGGCATTTAAACAAGCTTTTCAGCCTAAGCTTTTTTTTATAGAAAGTATGTCTTTTCATATAGATAGATTATAATAGTAGATAAAAGGTACCTGGGCATTTTTTTTCAGGCACACATGATCCATTTTTGTCTCTCAGTGTTCCTTCGACACAGACGCATCCTTGCTGGCAGGACCCTTCAGCAATGGCTGGGCAGGCTATCGGTTTATCTTTTTGTGTACAGTTCAGAGCTCTACATTCGGCTTGGATGCATGATGAAAACCTTTCATAGGTTGGACATTTTCCAGCTGGAAAGAAAAAAAATCAAGACTTGAGTAACGTACCCAGACAAACAAGCTTCGTTTGTCTGGAAGATAATTTATTTCACACGACCCTTTGGTAACTTTTGACTTTGACTTTGACTTAAGTGTACACCTATCCATGTGTCTCTTCTCTAAGAATGGGTCAAGATAGAGAACGACACGAGGTAAGGAAGAAGTAGACCGTAACCTGCTTCAAACCAAGAAGTTGGGCTGGTACTTACGACACGCTAGATAAGGCACACAGGTTCCATTCTTTCTCCAATAATTTTCAATACACCGGCAAGCAGGCTTGCATTCCAAGACGATGCCTATTCTGCCGATAATTGGACAGCGGCCAGTAGGCGAGGCTTGACTGCAGTCATCGGTGGGGCAGGCCGGGGGGCATGAGTTATATACTTCATTAGGACGACTACAGGTAAAAGGTGCTGGAAAATTAAGCTAAGTTATATTATCTTCACAATAAAATAATATATTTATTGACCAAAAAAGTAAGTAACAGTGAATATGAGTCCCTGTCTCCTGGAAAAACGTTAGCTATGGCCCAGGCGATAGAGACATGCAAAAAGTACTTACGACAGTTTCTTGTCGGTATGCAACTCCCATTTTGGGCCCTCTTATAGTTGAACCTGCAGGTACACACAGGCTTTGCGCAAGGTTTGGACTCAACCTTCGTTGAGAGCTGAGATTCCTTCTCGCTCCTTGGGCAGTTATCGCTGAAACCGTAGTTTGGACAGGTGTTCACAACCTCGGTACTTTTGCAGACTAAATCTCCTGGAATTAAGTAATTCTTGTAAAATTATACGATTATGCAAAAAATGGTTACCGATGCCTTCTTCTACCAAGGCTGGTCAACTAACCGTAACACTGTGATTCCGGGACACAGTCACCATTAGCGGTCTTCAAGTAGCCGGATTGGCAGATGCATCCACTTGTACAGGATAATGCGCTGCTGTTTGCGCTCTGACAATTCAATGGCTGCCCTCGCTGGCTGCATTTCAGCTGCCGGCATACGGCTTGGGTACAGTTGGAGAACTCTTCGTTGGCTTTGCAGACAACTGTTGGTAAATATATGATCATATAATTAAAACTATCTTGGTTGTTAATCATTTTTAATAGAAATAAAGCGGCTAATTGCCACGTTTTTTTTTGTATTGCTGACGTTTCGAGACAATTCAGATGCTCTTCATTATGAACATCGTCCGCGACCGCGATCAACAGCAGATTGACGAATACACCGCATTACTTCGATAGGTAGGTAGGTAATTCTATTTTTGTTGTGGTTATTGAATTATAATATACGATGATTATACATATATAGGTACCTACAACTGCTTAATTTATTTTTTTCTAATGTCATGTCTAAAGAAATTTACGTTTGTCGGCACAATTTAAGTTCATGCTGTATTTAGGTTTAATTGTGGACCGTAAGTTAGAAAATATGGCAGCCGCTCATTGGAGGCATTTAAACAAGCTTTTTAGCCTAAGCTTTTTTTTATAGAAAGTATGTCTTTTCATATAGATAGATTATAATAGTAGATAAAAGGTACCTGGGCATTTTTTTTCAGGCACACATGATCCATTTTTGTCTCTCAGTGTTCCTTCGACACAGACGCATCCTTGCTGGCAGGACCCTTCAGCAATGGCTGGGCAGGCTATCGGTTTATCTTTTTGTGTACAGTTCAGAGCTCTACATTCGGCTTGGATGCATGATGAAAACCTTTCATAGGTTGGACATTTTCCAGCTGGAAAGAAAAAAAATCAAGACTTGAGTAACGTACCCAGACAAACAAGCTTCGTTTGTCTGGAAGATAATTTATTTCACACGACCCTTTGGTAACTTTTGACTTTGACTTTGACTTAAGTGTACACCTATCCATGTGTCTCTTCTCTAAGAAAGGGTCAAGATAGAGAACGACACGAGGTAAGGAAGAAGTAGACCGTAACCTGCTTCAAACCAAGAAGTTGGGCTGGTACTTACGACACGCTAGATAAGGCACACAGGTTCCATTCTTTCTCCAATAATTTTCAATACACCGGCAAGCAGGCTTGCATTCCAAGACGATGCCTATTCTGCCGATAATTGGACAGCGGCCAGTAGGCGAGGCTTGACTGCAGTCATCGGTGGGGCAGGCCGGGGGGCATGAGTTATATACTTCATTAGGGCGACTACAGGTAAAAGGTGCTGGAAAATTAAGCTAAGTTATATTATCTTCACCAGTTGACTGACGCGCATAGCTCTATCAAGGGCTCTAGCATCCAAATTATGCGATTGTGATTACATATAAGAAGACAAACTTACGGCAATCTCTAGTAGGAATACATTTTCCACTGTCAGGATCCCTTTTGGAGTTGAACCCGCAAGTACACACAGGCTTTCCACACTTTTTGCTCTGACCGCTTGTAGAGTCTTCTGCATTATCATTTTCTGATTCTTGACAATAGTCATCCATGCCTATCTTGGGACAGGGGTTCACTATTTCATCGTCCTCGCAAACGAGTTTCCCTGGAAAGTAATATATTGTCATTGCATATTGTGACGATTTCAAAAGGAACTATTATTTGTATAAACCCGATCCCCAATAGAACCCCGCTCGAGACGTCGAGAGCGAAGACCATGTCATGCCTACACTCTAGAACTCGTTACTCTATCTGTTTGGTTACAGTTACTCGCTCGTTCGTGAGTACCTATAACTACCCATACCCAGCCATAGGGTTGCGGAGATGGAAAACGCTGAACAGATTTTTGAATGGATACGGCCTTAGAGCATTATTAGTATAGTCATTGAGGTTGATCAGTTTATTTCTACATCTTCAAAACTCGATGATTGAGTAACCAGAGCTATGACATCTGACTTCTTTATCCTAACCTTATGTAGGTAGATAGGTTTGTAGTTTTCAAAACTTAGAATTTTTTAAAATTATGCTATCTATGCCTGTGCATGAAGTGGGATAAGGGCAAGATGATGACGATGATGAGGATGTGTTTGAAAATGGACCTCATTTGTATAACTATTATATTTCTTATAATGCACGTACCGTAACATTGAGTTTCAGGCACACAAATACCGTTGGCTGTCTTCAGGTAGCCAGCTTGGCACACGCACCCTCTTTTACACCGCTTTGGTTTTCTCGAAGGCACAGGTTTACCTTGCTGACTACATTTCAGACGACGGCCTAGAGTCTGGGTGCAGTTGGAATACTCTTGGTTAGCTTTGCATGTGACTGAAAGAAGGTAAGTAAGTAGAATCATTATCTTCTTCTTGTCCTTAACTTACTTCAAAAGTTGGCACAATTGTACAAAAAAATATGTTTTGATTCGGCATGAGGTGTTTAATTGGGTGATGGGTAATTTTTGTGATCGGTGGTGTGCCCAAAATATTGTGTAGCGTGCCATTGGTTCGCCATCCTTGTTGGAGGATAAAAACAAAGTAGGTAATTCCGTTGGGGATCCCTGGTTCAGTCTTGCATAAGTAGGTAACTCATACTCTATTGTGGTTTGAATTGAGCATTTTCGTAACTCAAAGTCAAAAGGTATTTAATAATAAATAATAATAATAAAAATATTTATTTTTCAAAAAGGCTTACACAGAAGGTTTACACTTACGTAAGGCTTAAATACTAGGTAAGTTAGGTTCTACATAATATCATCAACAATACAATGTGCAATAATTATTAGGGTAATACAAGAGTAACACCTTAATTACCTACCTAGGTAAAAACCTTGTGTTTTGAATGGCGTAGATACTCTACTTTGCATCAAGCCTTGTAGAGTCAATAACATTGACTCCTCGCTCTAACTAAGTTTACACTTGTATACAGACGCAATATTTTTATAAAATCACAAGGATCCCTTTGAAACGTCTTAGGAACAAGGAGCTAGGTGAGGCTACGCTGACATCTTAAAATACGAGTAATTAGGTAACTTTGAAAGTAAATAACCTGGTTTTTTTTCATCGGAGCAGGTGGTACTTGAACTCCAATCACTGGTAGTACTACTCGTGGATTCAGTGTAGGAGGAACTCACTGAGTTTGTGCTAGAGCTGATTTTGGTAGCATCTGGAGAATTAGGACTTATCACAGTTAAATCTTGGTACCAATTAAGCGTTGAGAAACTGTTTTATTTTTCTTAGTACTTAGTTGTTAGTATTTTTCTGTTATCGCGAGCCCGACTCACATTTGACGGATAATTTTTTTTACTAATTTGTTTCATAAAATAATAATGGTTTTAAGTAGTCTTTAGTAGCTTGTATGTAGATTAAATTTTAAAATATATATTATTTATCAGTAGCTACTGATAAATAATATATATTTTAAAATTGCCCTGGTTTCGCACAGGTGTAGGAAGATACTGTTACATTATTGCAATTTTCGTAAGGATCTCTAATTTTTTTTTAAATAAAATATTGTCTACATCTCTTTGATAATGTAGCTTTTGTTATGTATAAGAATTTGTAAAATTGATCCAGTAGTTTTTTAGTTTAATAATTACAAACAAAAATACAAAATTTAATTCTTTATTATACTTAGTGAGTAGTGTTAATAATATCAATTAAAAAATTGCGCCTACCTAATACCATAAATTATCTAGGTTTACATACATAAATTTAATTAATTAACAAAAGAAATTTATTTAAAAAAACCAATTTACCTGCAGCTAAACTCAAAATGGAAATAACAACCACAATTAAAGATAAGCGAGCCATCCTCGCAACGGTTGGCTTCTGCCTGAACAACACGATAAAATAATACTTTACAATAATATTTTTATTAATATACATAAAACCAGTTACCTACGTATATACCTAATATTGATTCTATAAAACTAACCAACCAGTCTACGAACCTACTTAGTCTAATTGATTTTCTTTCACAAAATGTCTTGATACATTAGCTGTGAACATAACAAGGTTAAAGTTACCGCCTGTTTTTAAGTTGGTGAACTTGACTGTAGTTTATCCAGTTGGTGTTATCAAATTACTGCTAAGTACCATTTTGCTTTTAAATTGTTGAATTATTAATTTTCTTTTTAATTGTTGCATGGTTGGCGAATGTATAGACAGCTGCATTGAAGACTACCTAGATACATAATTCAATTGGAGAATTGCGTCAGTAAAAAGATAGGTAGGAAGGTACTGTTGTGTTAAAGGTGGATTGAACTCCATTATTCACGGTTTGTATAGGTAGATATTTATTCATTCTTCAAACACCTGTAAATAACAAACAAAAAGAAAAGTAATACCAGAAAAAATATTCAAACAATACAAAGTTTTCAATAGTAGTAGGTACCTACAGTTCGATTAGTAGAGTTCATTGTAATAGGGAAGTACTCCACTATGCCTAGGCACTTCAGCCGTATGGTTTCCGGTGAAATTATAGGCACATGAAATATGGTAACACCTGAGCACCTATTCGCTTTTAAAAAATATGGAGTAAGAATTCAGAGTTTTAGAGAAACATTTGAGTTTGAACCAAGAACGGCAAGACTTACCAAAGTATTAAACTAGGTATATTAAATATCATAAATTTTAGCGTTCCTTGTTTGATACGCAGACGTCATCCTTTCTGCAAAACCCCTGTTTACATCTGCACGATGGGAAGCACTCCAACACAAGCAAAAAGCCGAAGGTCGGGCATTTCTCTTGTGAGCAAGATTCACTGCAGTACGAAGGGCAAGCGACAAACTCCTCGTTCGGATTATCACAACTGAATGAAGCTGCGGGGAAAACGATACAATTATTTTACACCTGCAGAACCAGATTACCAGATACTTTCTATGATTAGGTACTTTGTTATGCTGAACCATAGGTATAAAGGATTTATGTAACCACCTGGTAAAAGCAACAAAAGTTTGTTTATGTGAAAGCTGTTTTTATTAGAGGCGGTGTGGTTCTGCTATCTACAAAGGGCAAAGTCCGTACATAATTGTCTACAATACTAGCCGACCCGTGACAGACGTTGTCCTGACAAATTTCAATAATCGAATAGAAAAGACTGAATGTTTTTAGTCTGTGATGTCAGATTTGTTGCACACCAGCGCCATCTATACATAAATCATCCCTTTTGCGTTTTTTATTGTTTTGGGGATGTTTTTCATATTTTATTCGGGCATTACATCTACATCTGCAGCAAATTTCATCTTAATCCGTTTTGCCGTTTAGGCCTGATTGAGGCACAAACATACAAACAAACTCACAAACTTTCACATTTATAATATTATTAGGATTTGCAGGTAAATCAAGTCGATGAAAAATGAAACTCTCATGCCCTGATTCACAAAAAAGTATGCAACATCTGCAAGTCTGCAAGTAAACTGATGCAGGTAAAGCCGCTGGCAAAAGCTAGTGGGTAAATATATACAAAATACTCAAGTAAAACTGTCACGTTCTATCACTCTAAAGTTTACGCTAATTTTAACTTTAACGTGAACAATAAGATTGTTCCTATTTTACTAAATTTTAGTCAGTTTGCCGAGACAACGGAACTGCCACCATTAACATAATCAAATTCAATGAATTGAAAGTTTAAGTTATTCAGTAAGTATATTAATGTTTTCATCCAATTTGTTTTCATTAAAGGTCTCCCAGTCGCTGATTGCTCTTTTTCGAAACGAAAAAAGAAATACTTCTGAACAAGCCACATCTCCTATTTTTATAAGTATATTACTTCAGGTTCCTACCTAGATTTCTATTAAGCTGAAAACATAATAGCAGAAACTTTTCACGATAAAGATATTATTTCAAAATGATACGTTTTAGAATTTATGATCGAAATATTTTATATACCTATTATTAAAATCAACTTGTGATTTATTGTTAAAGATAGGTAGGTAATATGTAGATCTAGATTTCTATTAGAATAGATTTTTGATAAGTAATTATACATAATTTATATCATTAATTTATTCGAAAAGCTAAGGCGGACCACGCTCCGACGTGTGTTTGTCGTCATTGCAGCGGTCGGTAGGATTATTTATCGAAGTGATTAAAGATGGGTACATCTTTATTCACATATACTATACATTATAAAATAGGAGATGTGGCTTGTTCACAAGTATTTATTTTTTCGTTTCGAACAAAAACAATCGTCGACTGGGAGAGCGCCTTAAGAGTTGAGACAGTTGCAACTCAACTGTTGAAAGTTTGACTACTGGGGCCGCACTTATTTAATGTCATGACATAAATTAAGCATATACGAGTAGTATAGTATTAGACTGGCCTCACAGCTCAGTTTGTAGTCTCAGTTTTTGTTTTCGATCCCCACCCAGGGCAAATATTTGTGTGATGAACATGGATGTTTGTTCTGTGTCTGGGTATAAAATAAATCAATATTGGTGGACATTTCACACAGCGCCATCAAGCCCCCAAACTAAGTAAACCTTGTACTATGGGAACCAGATAACTGATAGAATATTTAAATACTTTTTTTTTTGTTATAAATACATGCTTATTATACACTAGCGACCCGCCCCGGCTTTGCACGGGTGCAAAGCTGATTCCTATAAACCTTCCTCCTGAATCATTAAAAAAAACCGCATCAAAATCTGTTGTGTAGTTTTAAAGATATAAGCATACATACAGACGCGGGAAGCGGGAAGCGACTTTGATTTATACTATGTAGTGATATTTACACCCAGAAAAAGTAAAATGTGAGCATGGGCCAAATATATTTTTTGATGTTTCTCTGACTACACTTCCTTAGATATCATCAAGGATTTGAGTGCCAGGGTGATCTAGGTGAGTAGGTATCACAGTAGTTATACATTTTCTTTTTTTTAGAAAATGTACGGAGTACCTAGAACTTACGACATTGGTGTACTGATATACAGGTTCCATTCTTCGAAAACTTCTCATTGAATCTGCATTTGCAGCCAGGTTTGCACGTATTTTTCAAGCATTTCCTAGAGTAGTGTTCAGTGTCTGGACACTTGTCTAGATCGCAATAGGTCGCGCAGTCCGATTTTATTGCATTCTTTTCATCACATTGAATTGGCTCCTCTTTCCCGTAATCGTTATTTTCTGGTATTTCTGAAACAAATATACAACAAGAAATGATCCTAATCCTATTTGGTTTTTCTTCCCTTCCATATTTTTATTTTAACCCGGATTGGGCGTTGTGGTCGCTAAACGACAAAGCGTTTTTTTAGCTATGATAATTAAATCAACAAAAAATCTGCATAATTTACTATGCCTATATTACTACCTCGCTCTTTGGCAAAACGCAGATAAACTTATAAAACCAAGGTATCCAGTACCTACATGTTTGATCTACTTAATGCCTAGATATAGGTTTAGGGTATAATGATTTTCACATTCAATTTCAAGATAAAAAGCATACCTAACTTCAGAAAAAAATATTTGATGAATTAATGAAAATGTAGTTTCTAATGTTAAACAACTGATAATTACTGCAAAATGTAGGCATGTGCCAAATGTAATGTTTAGACGTGTTTCTGACTACCACCTTTAGTAGTCTTCAAGCATCTGAGCGCCTAGATATCTGAGAGGATGTCTACCATACCTACTTGGAGATTACGCAGTGATCCTATTTATATTTTCATATTCAAATCAACACAGTAAGTAGGTAGGTACTTAAATACATGAATCTACTCTACTACCTATCATTAGGTAGTTTAAAATTTTAATTATAATAAACAAATAACTTAACATACCTGCAGTAATAACAGCAGAAATCGTGACTTGGATAAGCACTAAGGAGATAAACACAAATTGCGTCATTTTCTAACCAATGCACATAGTGTTGTGAGTTCTAATATTTATTTTCCGATGACGATTGTTTAGCACTTTGGGAAAATGCCATATATGTATATCTACTTAGATAGGTAGGTACCTAAGCGACTAACCTTGGATGTCCACAATGGTCATCCACTATGTTATCTGATGTAAGTATAAGTAGAGTCATAAGCATAAAACACAGTTTGACATACATTTTTAAAACTAGTTATATCTATGATAGGTAACTAGTGGAAACACAGTTTGGCATACATTTCTACAAAATTTTATCTATAGGTATAGGTAACTAGTTGAAACCCCGCGATTTCGTCCACGTGGATATATTTTCAAAGACTTTAATCTTCGCTGCATCCCTTAGTGCAACCGTACACACAACAGGAATATCCAAATTTCTTTTAGGATCAGCGGTTTAGAGTCTAAATCACTGATCCTAAAACCTTGATATTAACAGAAACAGTTAAAACTTTAGGCTGTTGATATATCCATCAGTCTGTCAGTAACGCAAGAGTTTTATATGGTACCTTTACCTTACCTAGGTATGTATTTACATAAATAATCACTCTTGAAAAGTGTAAAGTAAAATAAAACGTATTTGATGATAAGTTAGTATGTAGTATGTACCTATTTATTTTACGAGTATAACTAACTTCAGTACCTACCTACCTGTATAAAAAATATCTTATTTGATATTCCTGGATGTAGTAAATAAGCTATGTAAATACCTATCCTGCCAAGTTTCATTTAAATCCGTTTTGTCGTTTGGGCGTGAATAAGGCACAAACATCCACACAAACTTTCGGAATATGTAGGACTAGCGACCCGCCCCGGCTTCGCACGGGTAGCATGTTATTATACATATAAACCTTCCTCCTGAATCACTCTATCTATTAAAAAAAACCGCATCAAAATCCGTTGTGTAGTTTTAAAGATATAAGCAAACATACATACATACAGACGCGGGAAGCGGAAAGCGACTTTGATTTATACTATGTAGTGATTATTATAGTAAGCTCTAGCTAGTGAATATTAAATTTCTAATATTTTCTTTTGTTTGAAGTGATATCTCTAAATTTTATGCAATGGTATGAGATCCTCGTGAAAACACGCTGCGCTGAATTTCAGAGGCACTTGGTTTCACGAGTGTCTCACACTTCAGTAGGATATCGCTAGATGTCGCTGTTTTGATACGCGCACAGTGTAGTACTATAAAAACTTGAGCAACATTTTTTTACAGAATACGATTAAGTAAATATATCGGTTAAGTGCGAAGTGGGCTTGCAAAATTAAGGTTCCGTACTATAACTAAAATCTCCCTGCGCGTAAGGAGAAAAACCTAAAACTGTGACAGAAAGACATGTAAGAATTAAGTATGTATTAACGTTTTTTCTTTAGTTAACATTTTTGTTGACATTATTTTTATCGCAATACTTGATTGCCCACGTAGGTAGGTATATATTTTAAATTCCCATTTTACCACCAAGAATAAAGTAAAATAAAGGTTGCTAACAATTTTTTTTCGCCCATGCGATACATAACCTAACTACTAGCTATCTGTAGGTTAGGTAGATACCTACTACTACTACCATCGACTGTAGTCGATGGCTATCCATCACTATTTTCAACATAGGTAACTTCATAATATAGTTATGTTGCACGCCCTGTTTGCACTTTGAAGCTTTTGAAGCTTTTACCGTGATGTTTACCTTGTAATCCTACACGTGTTGTCGACATTACCTACGAGTATGTCTATCTGAATATTCGCAATGGGCGTTGTGTATTTAACCGATGAAAAAGGTGTGATCCGATTTCGATGTTTTTTTTTCTATTGTCAAGACAATAGTCTCAAATTGGTCATTTTTAGTTATAATTGCATAGACTGGTTGGTAGATAAGCACAAATTCTTTAAAACGGCGTGGTTTCCTAAGAGAGATGTCATAGGAAAACCAGTTAAGTAGGTAAGTATTTGAAGTTATGAGAAAACTTGCTTTCAAGCACAAAGTTACAGAGGTATACTTGCAAAATATTATTTTATACTCGTGTGTGCGTCAATCCTATATCTAAGTCAAAAATCGTCCAAATCGGATTACCAGGTAAAAAGATATGCGAGGCCATACATAAAAAAGCAACAAAAAAATATATGGGTTGAGAGCCTCCTTTTTTCATCGGTTAAAAAACACTAATGTTCGGTTTAAGTATTCAGATTATGATCCATATTTGCTGCTTAAGTATGTATTTCATAAAAAAAATATGTTTGCCGACAGCTAATGGTTCCCGACGCTCGTGAATTTTTACTTGTTAAATAAACATTAACAGGTTTTTTTAACAAGTTACGCAAAATATAAAAATAAGATGATTTATTTTGTTACTTAAGCTACAACGGTCCAAATTGGTCATTTTTAGTTATAATTGCATAGACTGGTTGGTAGATAAGCACAAATTCTTTAAAACGGCGTGGTTTCCTAAGAGAGATGTCATAGGAAAACCAGTTAAGTAGGTAAGTATTTGAAGTTATGAGAAAACTTGCTTTCAAGCACAAAGTTACAGAGGTATACTTGCAAAATATTATTTTATACTCGTGTGTGCGTCAATCCTATATCTAAGTCAAAAATCGTCCAAATCGGATTACCAGGTAAAAAGATATGCGAGGCCATACATAAAAAAGCAACAAAAAAATATATGGGTTGCTTGAGAGCCTCCTTTTTTCATCGGTTAAAAAACACTAATGTTCGGTTTAAGTATTCAGATTATGATCCATATTTGCTGCTTAAGTATGTATTTCATAAAAAAAATATGTTTGCCGACAGCTAATGGGTCCCGACGCTCGTGAATTTTTACTTGTTAAATAAACATTAACAGGTTTTTTTAACAAGTTACGCAAAATATAAAAATAAGATGATTTATTTTGTTACTTAAGCTACAACGGTCGGTATAATATAGGAACAGCTGGGGCAATAACGGTGGAGATTATTTGAACAGTCTGAGTGATATTATAAACGTGTTTGACATGAAAATGCAAACCTTGTACACCTAATTTGCCTGTTTTTCAGATGTCGCTAAATTGTTGAAATTACCAGTTTGTTTTCACTTTAGGTGGTCACCACTAGCGAATAGTTCTTCAATCTGTAAAATAAACACATTAAGGTATAAAGTACTCAAATCTATACTTAATATTTTAAAGAGGAAAGATTTGATTGTTTGTTTCTTTGCATTGAATAGGCTCTGAAACTCTGGACCGATTTGAAAAATTATTTTACCATTAGAATTCTACATTATCCCTGATGAGCATAGGCTATATGACAGAGAAAAACAGAGATACCTATTGAAACTTTAATAATGTAACCCAAGGTTTAAAACATTAGCCATAAGCATAAGCATGACAGTACACCCGTGCGACGCCGGAGCTGACTGCTAGTATTTTATAAAAAGTTACACAAACAAATAAGGGTCAATTATTGGAACGAAGTTCCTTATCGCGCGTTGTGAAAGGGGGCTAGACGGAAAAAATTCTTACGAAAAGTTGTCACGAAAAGTTGTCACAAAAAGTTGTCACGAAAAGTTGTCACGAAAAGTTGTCACAAAAAGTTGTCACGAAAAGTTGTCACGAAAAGTTGTCACGACACTTTTTTGCTATAGTATATCTATTAATATATAAATAATAATAATAATAAATAATAAATAATAAATATTGGTGGACATTTTACACATCGCCATCTAGCCCCAAACTAAGCAAAGCTTGTACTATGGGAACTAGATAACTGATAGAATACTTAAATACTTTTTGGAACGAAGTTCCTTATCGCGCGTTGTGAAAGGGTCGAGGTGGGGTCGAGGTGGGGTCGAGGTGGGGTCGAGGTGGGGTCGAGGTGGGGTCGAGGTGGGGTCGAGGTGGGGTCGAGGTGGGGTCGAGGTGGGGTCGAGGTGGGGTCGAGGTGGGGTCGAGGTGGGGTCGAGGTTGGGTCGAGGTGGTGTCGAGGTGGGGTCGAGGTGGGGTCGAGGTGGGGTCGAGGAGGTGGGTTCGAGGTGGGGTCGAGGTGGGGTCGAGGTGGGGTCGAGGTGTGGTCGAGGTGGGGTCGAGGAGGTGGTGTCGAGGTCGGGTCGAGGTCGGGTCGAGGTCGGGTCGAGGTCGGGTCGAGGTCGGGTCGAGGTCGGGTCGAGGTCGGGTCGAGGTCGGGTCGAGGTCGAGTTCGAGGTCAAAGTTGATTCCCCTTCCCTTGTCCCACGTTATTTTGTGTTCAGTACAACATAACTGTAAACTAATAAACGACTTATTGTGCAAGTAGGAGATTACCAAAACATCATTAGTTGGTAGGTGGTATCTACTTAGGAAGGTAGGTACTTACCTATTTATTTGCTTTGCGTTTGTTTCTCATCTAACTAGCTAGATTGACAAAAATTGAGCCTACTGATTAAGTTTATATTACATTATATTTGATAATAATAAAAAACATATTATTTTAACTTAAAAGAAATAAAATTTTATTACAATTCCTTCACTAATTAATCGAAAAGAACTTCGTTCCATCCGGGTGTCCCTTGACACCTCTCAAGTTTTTTTTTTTCAAACTATAAGTAGACATAATTAAATAACACTGTAAAAATCTATTTATAGATCGTATAATATTTGGGAAGGCCTGCTATGCGATGGGATGATGACATCGTGAAAGTAGCAGGCAAAACATGGAGCAGAGACGCTAGAGATCGAGAAAAATGGAAAGTCCTTACATATAATGATTTATATACCTATGCTTAGATACATACCTATTTAAGTTAATTTTATATTGTGCAAGGAAAATAAAAGCTTTTATTAATTATTATTATTATTATTATAATATTTGGTGCATTTTATAAGTGAAACCGCACCGTCATACGATGATATAAACAACCCGATGATTGAAAATGGTATTAGCGTGATTCAGTAAGCGGGTAGCTTACTGAATCACGCTAATATTTGTGTAAGTAAATGTATATTTCCCCAAATTCACACTATTTTCTTATGCCAACTCACATACCACAGCTCAGTCACCCACAGAGATGGGCACTTACCCGGTAAAAATAATTTTTACCCATTCATTCCTATTTATACCCATTTATACCGGGTAAAAATGATTACATCTTTTTTTTTTACTTTTTTGACACTTATCTAATTATGGATCACGATTTTCATATTTTCATTAGTTTAGATCTTTCGAAGATGTCTAGTGGGGGTAGTCAGAGGCACGTCCAAACATTATATTTGGTACATGCCCACATTTTGCAGTAGTTAGCATTCCAAACGTGACAGGTTGCAAGCCCATCGCCGCTTATAAGAATACTAACTGGTTAATACTAATTAATTATGGTGTTTTCTTGTTATTTTTTAATTTGGATTATAATTATTCAGACTTTAGTAAAGAAATAAGAGCGGTCGTTTTTAGGAATTTCAAGTTTAGCGTGGAGACAACAGAATCTCCACCAATGTAATAAAATTAAACTTAATACAAATTCCATAAAATATTACCGAAATTCTATCTATTTTGATTATTCATATTATGCATGGTTGTGTAGATTGTTTGTCCTGCCTCTTTGACGTGTAATCTATAAAAACCGGCCAAGTGCGAGTCGGACTCACGCACGAAGGGTTCCGTACTATTATCAAAACGGCAAAAAATCACGTTTGTTGTACGGAAGTCCCACTTAAATATTTATTTTATGCTGTTTTTAGAGAAATACACCATCTGTGAAAATTTCAACAGTCTAGCTATCACGGTTCATGAGATACAGCCCTGTGACAGACAGACGGAGAGAGAGACGGACAGACAGACGGACAGACAGACGGACAGACAGACAGACAGACAGACGGACGGACAGATGGGCGATGGGCTTGCAACCTATCACGTTTGGAATGCTAACTACTGCAAAATGTGGGCATGTACCAAATATAATGTTTGGACGTGCCTCTGACTACCCCCACTAGACATTTTCGAAAGATCTAAACTAATGAAAATATTAAAATCGTGATCCATAATTAGTTAAGTGTCAAAAAAGTAAAAAAAAAGATGCGATCATTTTTACCCGATATAAATTGGGTATAAATAGGAATGAATGGGTAAGAATGACGTCATTCTTACCCATTCATTCCTATTTATACCTAATTTATATCGGGTAAGAATGACGTCATTCTTACCCAATCATTCTTACCCATTCATTCCTATTTATACCCAATTTATATCGGAATATTATTTATATCGGTACTTTGAGGTTTAATCTATAATAAGTAATCTAAAAATAACTTAAACAAGTAGTATTTCATATAAGCACTTAGTGTTTAGGTAACATATTTAAATATATTGTTTTGTGTCGAGCGTAGGTACGAGTAGGTACTTTGGAAAAAAGTAGACTAGCCCGTCAATCCCCAAGCGAATGCCGGCGTTCGCGCTGTGACGTCACTGCGCCATACATTCCGACGTTGCGGCCGGGGTTTGAGTGGCTAGAGACAAGTTTAACGGGAAGGTGGGGTGGGTGGGGGATGCATTGCGTTGTACTTGGTACTGCGGCCATTTTGTTTAGTACCTAGACGTTAGAGGTGGGTACTTGTGTTTTGACGTACCAGGTCTAATTAATACCACCTCCATCAAATACCAGGTTGAAATACCAGGTTTAAAATACTTTAAAGTATTTAGTTTCAGGCGAACCAACTCTCCACCCAGCCTCCCCCCCACCTAGGATTGGTAATTTGTTGAAAAACACTGAAGTACGTACAAAATTACTTTTAAGTACAGAAATACTTGAGTATTTTTCAAAAATACTTTCAAGTACAAAATACGCGTTCAAACTGTGTCGTAATACCTGGTACGTATTTTTTTATGCCTATTGCCTATACCAGGTTTGCAAACCTGGTCGAGTAAATACGCACCACCTCTACTAGACGTACGTGCGCGCTCCCGCGCACGTTCACACACGCGCGTTTAAACGTCCATTCATCTAGGCGTGCAGCAAGCCGCGTGTGAACAGGCGATCGGGCCTCGCCATTCAAAGCACCAAGCAATTCAACATTCAACGCGGCGTTCAAATCGAAGCGTGTAAACGAGTGCCGAGTGCCGAGCGCCGATCAAAGCAATTTTTTTAACCGACTTAAAAAAAGGAGGAGGTGTTTTGTTTTTTTACTTATGTGTTGAGTAATGTAATAAAATTATGAGTATAATATAATATATATATATAGGGAAGTCTGGCAACGCTGGTACCTACAGACAGACAGTTACCTACGTTAGTATTTATAATATTAGTATAGATTCTAATGAGTCCCATAGTCCCATGTTATTATTTTATATATTATTATACACCTACCTACCTAAGTACTTATAAGTAGGTAGGTAGGTACATCGCGTATTATTAGTTATAACTAACTAACTATATGTATCACGTATGGAATGCTAAATAAGTAGGTAGGTACCTACCTACTTGAAAATGAGGGCATATGCCTAATACAATGTTTGGACATGCCTCTGGCTACCCCCTAAGCGCCTGGACATCTGAGAGGATTTCTTCTTAGGGATTGCAGTCATGATCCTAACTATATACCTATTTTATTTCATTTATTTTTAGCTAATACCAAGTACTAAGTAGGTAGGAAGTAGGTAGGTAATAATTATTAAAAAATGAAATTAAATACTTAGGATCACGACTTTAATCCAAGTAGGTGGGTTACTAAGTACGGTAGATCTCAGATCCACAAAAAAAATACTAAAGGAGTCAGTCAGAGGCACGTCCAAACATTACATTTGGCTACAGCATTATAATAATAATGGCTAGTAAGTAGGAAGGGAGGTGTTTTGCTTGTAGGTATTCCTACATCTACCTACATAGATAAAGGTAGGTATAAAATAGTACGCCATCGCTTGACCTGTCGAGATTCGAACCCATAACCATCGGATTGAAAACCGAGGTCAGTAGGTACCTACCTAATTTGTCATCGAGCGCCAAGCAATTCCACTTTGATGTTTTGTCGAAATACCGACAATCGATGGATCGGACGGATTCACGAGCTCATTCAAAATCAACGTGTTCACAAGCTCGGTGGTTTGAATTGATTGTTGAATTGGTCGTTGAATGGAGAGCGTATCGGTTCAATGCAATTCACGTTCAAATTCAAAAAGCAACCGGTTCACATGCCCGTGCTCGTTGAACGCGCTAGTGAATGGACACGTAGGTATGTGACCGCACCTTTGATCGGCCAAATGTACCGTGCTTAACTACTTAAAAGTGTAGGTAGGTCGATGTTTGCCATTGGTTTCGCAGACACCGGCAACAATCAGTGTTTGTTACTTATATTTGGAGATATAGATCTTTGTTCATTTTTTAGGGTTCCGTACTCAAAGGGTAAAATCGGAACCCTATTACTAAGACTTCGCTGTCCGTCTGTCTGTCTGTCTGTCACAGGGCTGTATCTCATGAACCATGATAGCTAGACAGTAGAAATTTTCACAGATTATGTATTTCTATTGCTGCTCTAACAACAAATACTAAAATCAGAATAAAATAAATATTTAAGACAACAAACGTGATTTTCGCATTCTAGCGCCATCTAGTTTCATTTGATGTTACTACGTTATTATTAGGTACTTTTCGCGGTCTCATGCGATCGCTCGGGGTTTGAGAGGTAAAACAATGATTCGCAATTCCGCTGGCAGGTGGCGCTATTTTACCACTATCGGGAAAGTAAGTGGTACTTTACATGATCGACTAAAAAGTTTGAAATTGAATTATTGAATTCATGTAGTTAGAAATAGGTACCTAGGTAGATATTATTAATTTCAAATTAATTTCGAGTTCGAATCCTGGCCATGCATCAATGGATATTTCTGTTTGAAAAATGTATATATGCGCGTTACACGTGTTTATAACTGTGAAGGAAAACATCGTGAGGAAACCTGTTAGTATTCTTGAAAGTGTCAAAAAAGTTAAAAAAAAGATGCAATCATTTTTACCCGATATAAATTGGGTATAAACAGGAATGAATGGGTAAGAATGAAGTCATTCTTACCCATTCTCATTCTTACCCATTCATTCCATTTTATATCGGGTAAAAATGACGTCATTCTTACCCATTCATTCCTATTTATACCCAATTTATTTCGGGTAAAAATTACGTCATTCTTACCCATTCATTCCTATTTATACCCAATTTATATCGGGTAAAAATGATTGCATCTTTTTTTTTACTTTTTTGACACTTAACTAATTATGGATCACGATTTTCATATTTTCATTAGTTTAGATCTTTCGAAAATGTCTAGTGGGGGTAGTCAGAGGCACATTTATAGGGCCAAACATTATATTTGGTACATGCCCACATTTTGCAGTAGTTAGCATTCCAAACGTGACAGGTTGCAAGCCCATCGCCCATCTGTCCGTCCGTCTGTCTGTCCGTCTGTCTGTCCGTCTGTCTGTCCGTCTGCCTGTCCGTCTGTCTGTCCGACTGTCTGTCCGACTGTCTATCCGTCTGTCTGTCCGTCTGTCTGTCTGTCCGTCTGTCTGTCCGTCTCTCTGTCCGTCTGTCTCTCTGTCCGTCTGTCTGTCTGTCCGTCTGTCTGTCCGTCTCTCTGTCCGTCTGTCTGTCTGTCCGTCTGTCTGTCCGTCTGTCTGTCACAGGGCTGTATCTCATGAACCGTGATAGCTAGACTGTTGAAATTTTCACAGATGATGTATTTCTCTAAATTCAGCATAAAATAAATATTTAAGTGGGACTTCCGTACAACAAACGTGATTTTTTGCCGTTTTGATAATAGTACGGAACCCTTCGTGCGTGAGTACAACTCGCACTTGGCCGGTTTTTTATAGATTACACGTCATAGAGGCAGGACAAACAATCTACACAACCATGCATATTATGAATAATCAAAATAGATAGAATTTCGGTAATATTTTATGGAATTTGTATTAAGTTTGATTTTGTTACATTGTTGGTGGAGATTCTGGTGTCTCCACGCTAAACTTAAAATTCCTTAAAACGACCGCTCTTATTTCTTTACTAAAGTCTGAATAATTACAATCCAAATTAAAAAATAACAAGAAAACACCATAATTAATTAGTATTAACCAGTTAGTATTCTTATAAGCGGCGATGGGCTTGCAACCTGTCACGTTTGGAATGCTAACTACTGCAAAATGTGGGCATGTACCAAATATAATGTTTGGACGTGCCTCTGACTACCCCCACTAGACATCTTCGAAAGATCTAAACTAATGAAAATATGAAAATCGTGATCCATAATTAGATAAATTCAAATTCAAATTCAAAAATCATTTATTTCAATAAAATCACAAGGATCACTTTGAAACGTCTTAGGAACTAGGTGAAGCTACGCCGATTCCACGCGACCAAGCCTAGAAGAATCAGGCAACAAACACGGCTTGGGGTCTACCTTTTTTTTTATGATCCTTTCCTTAATGCTATGTAGAGCTCCAGTGTGGTGCCAATCGAACAAGGTGAAGGCTCAAACAAGAATAATAATTAAAAGTTAAAAGTACCTACTACTCAAGTACGTAGGTACAGCAATAAAAAAAAATAACTAAAGAGCTTCAGCACAAATTCAAAAAGCAACACACGCTACACTAATATAGTGTAGTCTAATACACTGATAAGTGTCAAAAAAGTAAAAAAAAAAGATGTAATCATTTTTACCCGGTATAAATGGGTATAAATAGGAATGAATGGGTAAAAATTATTTTTACCGGGTAAGTGCCCATCTCTGATCGTACGGCTTTTGTTAGGTTGTAAAAAAGCGGCTTGAAGATCTTATCTTTTTTAAATTGGTATATCAGCTGTCAGCTGTTTTTATGAAATTTAGGAACTTTTGAGCAACAAACACTTATTTAGATAAAATTGTAGCAATTCGATTTGTTTTGTTTCATTTCATGTTCATGATTTTGAATTGAAGTTGAATTGAAGTGACCAGAGATGGGCACTTACCCGGTAAAAATCATTTTTACCCATTCATTCCTATTTATACCCATTTATACCGGGTAAAAATGATTACGTTTACATCTTTTTTTTTTTACTTTTTTGACACTTAACTAATTATGGATCACGATTTTCATATTTTCATTAGTTTAGATCTTTCGAAGATGTCTAGTGGGGGTAGTCAGAGGCACGTCCAAACATTATATTTGGTACATGCCCATATTTTGCAGTAGTTAGCATTCCAAACGTGACAGGTTGCAAGCCCATCGCCCATCTGTCTGTCCGTTTGTCCGTCTGTCTTTCTGTCCGTCTGTCCGCCTGTCCGTCTGTCCGACTGAATGACGTCATTCTTACCCATTCATTCCTATTTATACCCAACCATTCTTACCCATTCATTCCTATTTATATCCAATTTATATCGGGTAAAAATGACGTCATTCTTACCCATTCATTCCTATTTATACCCAATTTAAATCGGTTATTATTTATATATTATTAATATCGGTACTTTGAGGTTTAATCTATAATAAGTAATCTAAAAATAACTTAAACACGTAGTATTTGATATAAGCGCATACGGTGCTATTAATAAAAATTTACTAATCCAAAGATCATCTGAGGTTACAGCAAGACTTGTTAATACCAGCCTAAAGTTGTAATAACTTCAGAGTAAAATAGTTATTAATAAACTCGGCGAAGTGTTGGACTAACAATACATTCCTTGCACCGGGATTATATGGCAACACACTTGATTTAAAAGTAAAAAGAGTGAGTCGGTGAGTGAACTCAATGCTTTATGATGACATATGGACAGTGACAAACAACGTTTTGAATGACAGTTGCCTATGGTATAAAAGTAAACAAACAACTATGAAAACTTTGATAAAAATTAATTAAATTTCAAAATGAACTGAAAACGCATTCGCTTTATTAAGAAAAGGTAAATAATGTTATCATCTATCACTTTTACAGCTTGACTGTTATGGTAAGTATAATGAATGCTACCGTAGGTATCATTTACAATATAATTGTTTGTTTCAGCAATTATTTCGCATAGTTCTGAGAGAGTATCCTCCAATAATTGAAATCAAATCATTGGACACAAATACAAACTGGACAAAAAACAAAGCATGGTGCGTGAAAGTGCACGAAAAGTAAGTTTAACTAGGTTTTTCTTTATGTACTGAGTAAGTACCTAACCTATCTTAGTACCTACGAATTAAAATATTTGTTACAAGTATACCACTTATTTCAGGTTTAATGAGTTATATAAATGATCTCAATAGTTAAACTTATGTTAAACTAACTTACTTTGACTATGTTTTTAAAACTACCTAAAATATTAATTTTTAATCTATTTGTTATTTGCAGGACCAGAATGAACATGCTCGAAGCTTGATAAGCCACAGAAAATATGAAGAGCACAAGCGAAGGATGATATTTTCATATACTTACTCACACTACTCACAGTTCTGAATTCTATAAAAAAAATTCTATGGTTGGATCAAAACAATGTGTACAAATTAAGAAAATGTCATAAGCCTGATGTTTTTTATTTAAAATTAATGTGCTTAGGTATAACATGGAAGTACAAGAAAATAATATAAAAGTCTGTCATTCAATTCTGATTGCTCAAATAATTTTATTGTTGTTTCAAACAACATTCATTATTATATTCTTGAGTCATGTGAGCTGCCTTGCACATTTATGCCACAAAAGGTATTCATGATCTCCAAATTAGCACCTGACACAACCTGGAACAATAAAATATATATGACTTTAATTTTATGGTAGGAAACCTATGTTTGAATAAATTATAATTATGTACCAAAGCTTACGTAGTAGGTACTGAATGAAACCTTACCTGTAAATTTATTGAACTGTATCCTGTCTTGTTTATGCAGTGTTGTCCAATACCATCTGCAATTTTTGGGATTCTAATATGTGTGCAATATAGCTCCTATCATTTGTCTGAAGCCACACAATTAATAAAAACCAGCAATCACATATGTTCCAGTCCAAGGCATTTTTATCCATTGAGCCCTTTGCTTAAAAAAGTGCTAAACCAACTTGTTTGCATGCAAGTGAAATTGTTGGCTGGCTCCTCCCGCTTGATAATTTACTGCATCATCTTGAATCTGTATTCATCTCTTCATCTTGAAAGTCTTCAAACGAATTCTTACGAATTTTGATAAATTTTACACGCCTCACTAATAGATTCAACCTTTTCTATTTCTTCTTACTCTCAAATCATCAATTAATCCATCTTATTTGCACAGAAATGAATGAGTAAATAAAACAAACACTATTGGATACGCAACTTTAAAACACAATTTTAGGTTAGGAAAGACTGTGGCGCAGGTTGTCTAAGCTTACTCTGAGTCTGAGACTCTGACGACTTATATGCTCTTTGACTCTGACGTAAAATTGGGTATAAATAGGAATGAATGGGTAAGAATGACGTCATTCTTACCCATTCATTAAATAGGAATGAATGGGTAAGAATGACGTCATTCTTACCCATTCATTCCTATTTATACCCAATCATTCTTACCCATTAATTCCTGTTTATACCCAATTTATATCGGGTAAAAATGACGTCATTCTTACCCATTCATTCCTATTTATACCCAATTTATATCGGGTAAAAATGATTGCATCTTTTTTTTTACTTATTATGGATCACGATTTTCATATTTTCATTAGTTTAGATATTTCGAAAATGTCTAGTGGGGGTAGTCAGAGGCACGTCCAAACATTATATTTGGTACATGCCCACATTTTGCGGTAGTTAGCATTCCAAACGTGACAGGTTGCAAGCCCATCGCCCATCTGTCCGTCCGTCTGTCTGTCTGTCTGTCCGTCTGTCTGTCCGTCTGTCTGTCTGCAGGTCTGTCTGTCCGTCTGTAGGTCTGTCTGTCCGTCTGCCTGTCCGTCTGTCTGTCCGACTGTCTGTCCGACTGTCTATCCGTCTGTCTGTCCGTCTGTCTGTCTGTCTGTCCGTCTGTCTGTCCGTCTTTCTCTCCGTCTGTCTGTCACAGGGCTGTATCTCATGAACCGTGATAGCTAGACTGTTGAAATTTTCACAGATGATGTATTTCTCTAAAAACAGCATAAAATAAATATTTAAGTGGGACTTCCGTACAACAAACGTGATTTTTTGCCGTTTTGATAATAGTACGGAACCCTTCGTGCGTGAGTCTGACTCGCACTTGGCCGGTTTTTTATAGATTACACGTCAAAGTGGCAGGACAAACAATCTACACAACCATGCATAATATGAATAATCAAAATATATATAATTTCGGTAATATTTTATGGAATTTGTATTAAGTTTAATTTTATTACATGTGTGGAGATTCTGTTGTCTCCACGCTAAACTTAAAATTCCTAAAAACGACCGCTCTTATTTATTTACTAAAGTCTCAATAATTATAATCCAAATTAAAAAATTACAAGAAAACACCATAATTAATTAGTATTAACCAGTTAGTATTCTTATAAGCGGCGATGGGCTTGCAACCTGTCACGTTTGGAATGCTAACTACTGCAAAATGTGGGCATGTACCAAATATAATGTTTGGACGTACCTCTGACTACCCCCACTAGACATCTTCGAAAGATCTAAACTAATGAAAATATGAAAATCGTGATCCATAATTAGATAAGTGTCAAAAAAGTAAAAAAAAAAGATGTAATCATTTTTACCCGGTATAAATGGGTATAAATAGGAATGAATGGGTAAAAATTATTTTTACCGGGTAAGTGCCCATCTCTGGTCACCCAATGTTTTCCTCTATATTATTCAGTTGCGTCTGTCGAACCACTCATTTTATTTAGCGAAAATATTTACGTGAACATTTCCAGCCGCATATTGTACGATCGTACCATCGAGTATGTACCTAAGTAGGTAACGTACCTATACCTATACTTAGATATGCGATCATTGTGTATGTACTCGTATTTCGAGCCATCTCGTTTCCACACTAAATTATACATGAGGGAAATTTTTAAAGCTCCTACAGGACGTGTTTGAGAGATTCAATTTTTTTTTGTCTCACTGCGGTTTGTGGGAACTACTCGAGCTATTCCGCCATCAAAACCATTCTGTTGCTTTGAAGTAGTCGGTTAAAATGATAAGGAGTAATAGTACCTTCCAGTGGGAAGCTCCTTCTTTTAATTATAAAGCGTGCTCACTCAGGCTTATTTTGGATTTTAACTCGAGCAATTAAGCGATTTTCCGTGGTTCAGTCAAAAACAAAACAAGGGTCTCAAAATGACAAAAGCTTTTTATTTTGTCTACGCAAAGAATAGGCAATTTGCGGATAAGGCTGTATTTTCTCTCATCCTGATCTTCTTTAATTTGATAATAATGAGGAAGAGTTTTCGAGGGATAAAGACATTACAGGCTTTGTAGTCGTAAAGTAGGTAGGTATTCTTAAGAGAGCTTATTTTTTTTCTTTCATTTGAATTGTGTTTTTTTAATAAATGCGAAAGTGGAAGTTTACTGCTTCAATTTGCAACTTCTTGTCGTCAAATTTCTTGTAGTTACCTTTAATTAAACTCGGCATCAGTAGAATTGGTATCTATAGGTACGTCTGCCAAAACAGCTAATTCAATAAGGTTCGGTAATAAATTCTTTGGTATTATTGTTGCTAAGTAATAACTTTAAATATTTATTTTACGCTGCAAGCGGACTTTGGCTTTATAATTGAAAATTGAGCAATTTATTTGGCTTGGATAGCTCCTCTAGTACGTAGTACATTAAGCTCAATGGGCAGAAGGCCTTCAGAAATATCTCCACCGCCTTTGAAGCAGCTCAGCGATACGCCTTATTGGAAATCGACAATAGATCGCGTACCTACCTACCGAGTGGATATGCTCCGTGGCTTAATCTAAATATCTCAATGTCTAAAGGGCTATTGTGGGTAGGTTTGTAACGTAATCTTTATCCAGGAAAATGTGCTTCAGTTTTGCATTAACACCCTTGGGCATTGAAATAGAATGTGGAAAAAGGTATTTGATATTGGTAAAATGTATATCCTTCTTGTTGCATTGTTAGATAATTCTGTAGTGTGAAAGCAAGGTTACAGCCATATTTTTTATCTAGACTAGGTGTTTTTGTTAGGAGCTTTGTATTTATGTTTTTTATGAATAAACTAAAAAACTACTGGACCATTTTTCTAAATTATTTCACCTTATCAAAAGCTACGTTATCAGCGAGCACTTCAACATACACCCAATACCTACTTTATTTTAAAAAATTACGATCCCACGAACGTTGCAATAATATAACCTAAGTTATCAAAAATTGGCCCATAATAATTTAGTAGGTACACTCGTGCAAAGGTAATTAGGTATGTAGTGTGAAAGCAAGTTGTAGCAAACTTCTTTTATCTCTATATATAAAAATCAATGCCACTTTTCGTTGGAATTTTATAGCTCAAGAACGGGCTCACCTATAAAATCCAAATGTTTAGGCTTTGTTCGGACTATTTAGTAGATAGTTTATGTGAAGTTTGCACAAAATCGGTAGACTTTTTATCCAGGTACCACCCGTGCGAAGCCGGGGCGAGCAGCTAGTTTTCTATAATTTTGAGGACAAACTGGGTAAGTATAAGTAGGTAGGTATTAATGTTAATCTTTCTATCACAGTCTACCTAGACAGATACTTCTATAAAATAGAGACAACATTTTAAATTAAACGTTCATTTTCAACCGTAAACGCAAATGTGATCTAAAATATGAACAACGCTATTTTCTCTAATAGCCAATATAAAAATATAAAGTTAGATTGATTGTCCCAAAGCGAATAATAAAACCCAGTTGCGGTCACATTTACCTACATGAAAAGTCTAAACGCTGGTGTTACAAAAGGTAATAGGTACCATATTAAAATACCTTAGGTAGCTACCTAGCCACTCGTTGAAATCCGAATTTTAATTTTAATTTGCTCCTTAAACACGCAACCTACATTTATAGGGTTCCTTACCCAAGGGGTAAAATCGGGACCCTATTACTGAGACTTCGCTGTCTGTCTGTCTGTCTGTGACAGACAGACAGACAGCGGTTGTATCTCATGAACCGTGATAGCTAGACAGTTGAAATTTTCACAGATGATGTTTTTCTATCGCCGCTATAACAACAAATACTAAAAATAGAATAAAATAAATATTTAAGTGAGGCTCCCTACAAGTGTTTTTTTTTTTTTGCCGTTTTTTATTGATAATGGTACCCTTCAACTCAACTCGCACTTGGCCGGTTTTTTTAAGCTTTGACAAGCTGTGGTGTGGTTTACAAAATCAATATTGGTAAAACGACAAAATTATCTTTCATGTCTTCCATTTTTATAAGAGGTTGGTCCTTGGAGGTCCTAATGGGACTTCAGCCAATTCAAAAAGTCATTATGACATTTTAATATTAATATATTTTTATAAGGATAAGCCCTTGGATATTGCCTTTTCAGAGTTAATGCGCATAAATTCATTAAGAGCTACACTGTAAAATCTAATTGCTAATGCTTTTATTTGAGCTTATTGCTCGAAGTAATAGAAATAATTTTATTAGGTATTGTATTATTTAACTGGTTTTACTTAGTTTTACACTAGAATATACAAACCTGCAAGAGACTCCTTGGACTAACCATAGGTACCAACAATATGACAAGTGTTGTTCGTGCATCACGATTTAGCTAATCAATAAATTTGAAGTACATACTACATAGTTACTTACGTACTGTTAATTTTTTTCATTGAACTGTGTGAGCAAAACCATCCTAAGTGGATACCTATACATATTTACATAAAATTTCTGGCATAATTTTCTTTTCTTTTTCCCACTTAGGCTGAGAGAGATGCGCTAAGCTGTGCGACGTCCGAGGTGGATCAAACACAGCGCTCTACATTTTCAAACACGAATATTTGTGCGTTGTCATTGGTCCGCTCAGCACAGCACAGCTCCGCTTAGGTGGGAACACACCCTAAATGTGGGGTCGGCACAACATGGTGCGAACAGGATTTGGTTTTTGTTTTAGCCTGCCAAATGTTAACCCGCTTTGGGAAAACATAGAACACATAGGTACCTACATAAAACTTTTAGTAAATAACAATTAAACACAGTATAGCGTACTAAAGCGCAGCTGTCTAAAGTTTTTCGATTGCGTCCCGTCGTCGGCGTCGTCGGTCGCGTCGTCCCCGCTATAAGATTGCGTAAAACACTCCATTTAACTTCCAACAAACTGTGTAAAAGCTATTTAACTAGTGGTAGAGTTTTTTTTAACTCCAACAGTGCAAAAGTTCTGACAATGCCCGCCTGGGACCTACATTAAGTAAATTGTATTATTTTCAGGTCTACGTCACATGATATGTTGTGCTGTATATGACTCGTAAGTTCGGGTAATAAACTAAGAGAAGTTTGGGAATGGGAAGAGAAGTAGGTACCTAAAGAATTGGAATTTGCCTTCAGGGACATCTAAAACAACGCAATCAACTTACTATGTCACGATGCGGTGTAATCTACCCAGACGGTAGAAGATGGCGTTAGTTTTACAGCATCTTATTCTAAGACTATAACTAGAAAGTTTGTAAACCAGCAGATTGCTCAAATCTGTGTAGGTATTACTTCTACCTAGATTTTCACTACTACCTAGTACTTATTTAGAACACTTGCCTAGAATTTGATGGACTGAAAGATGGCTTTACCTACTTTTTAGGATCCAAGTGTCCACAGTATGATTGGTACGATATCTACGTGGAATTTTTGTAGCGACTCTTTAGTAATGCTCTTGTGATATCCTACTCGCCGGTTATTAGGAAAAAAAAATTGTGTGTGTCAGCTCCGACGCACGACTGGAGTTTACCAGATAGTGCGTAGAGCGTACCCCCACTATAAGATGTTTTGCCATCATTAAGAGTGAGAGAAAGCATTATAAAGTATAGGCAAAGTAAGGGTACACACTACCCACGATCTAGCTGCACTGCTCACACCAAATTAGAAAGTTGCGCACCAAAAACGTAACGAGGTCATGCGTTCAGTAGATTTTACTACTCACATTTTTTTCATACCGCCTTATATCAAAAACCGATTCTTAAGGAGTAAACTCCAATAAATTCTCTACATATTACCAATAATCGAATAATGATTCTAAAATAAATCTAGGTACATTCTGGAAAAACTGTGCCTATGAATTATCACAAACACTAAATTTATAAAGAACAAAAACTTTTTTCAGCTTTTTAAAGGGACACCCACTCATGCTTTATTTTTCCATTTTAAGTATAAAATAAATGAAGTCTAAGCTTCGGACAATGGCACTAGAAGACAATGTCTCTATTTTATCACAATTTGGATTTTTGAAAGCCAAATATTTTATCTAGAATTCGGCGGAGAATTTGTAAAAATGTTTTAAGCTAGACCTTTAGACATGCTTGCTACATTATCTATAAATGTAAATGTAATCATTATCGGTAAATGGTAAAACTCAAGTTTTTATCTTCTTTATGATGATAAAATTGTAACTACCTAACCCTTTTACTCATAAGTAGGACAGAATAGATACAAAATACATAAGAACCAGTTAATATTCTGTATTATTTTTTTATTCAAATAGCTTAATTAGTTTAAAAAAAAAAAATATGATTACGACTGTAATCCTCAAGTACCTACCAGTAGCACCTGTAGACATTCTCTCAGAACTCCTGACCCACAGATCTTAAAAGAGGCTAGTCAGAGGTACGTCTCAACATAAAGAAAAATCGAACAGATAATCGAATTCATGGTTGCACAGCCGTGGAAAAGTCGAGGTATCTCCCACTTCAACATAATTCTTTTAACTTATGATTTCTATTTTATGTACCTAGCTTATTTTCAATGTCGTTAAGTTTAATTTAAATATGAATAATTTAATATAATGACATAGCACAAAATGAAGGAGGATTTTACCTCCACCTATTCAATCAAAGGGGGGAGAAGACACGGGCTGTGCATGATGATGATGACGGTAAATTTAATTTATAAGTAGTAGTCTTCTAGTAGAAATCCTCGATACTTTGTTCACGTAAAGCTATTTTCAAACACACTACAACCCTCTTCCCTCTTCCAACCAATGCCTAAGAGTTACGAGTTGAATTTCGGAAGTTCCTTTCTTAGCACCCTTACACATCAAATGGAATACACTCTCAAAATTTCAAGTTTCTAGGAACAATGTTTTAGGCTGTGTTGGTAGATCAATTAGACAATCAGTAACGTAATAATTTTATATATTTAGATACCGGCTACTCATAATATTAAAAATGAAATGGGATAACGACTGAAATGCCCAAGTACGGTAGACTTTTTCTAAGATCACTAGACGAAAAAAAGGGTAGTCAGAGGTACGTCTAAACATTAAACTTTGCACATATCCACATTTAGCTGTAGCTAAAATTCCACATGTGACAGGTTGCAAGCCCATCGCCTCTTATAACAACGCTCACTTTGTTATATGCGCAAATACATTTTTCGATAAACAAACTCATTGATCCGACGACTTTCGGATCAAAAGTCTATATAATTCCCACTCGGCATGTACGGCTGTTATTGTTATAATGAAATACCTGCCTTCAAATCTCCCGGGAGATTAAAAGCACTCATCAAATTAGTTCGCGAGAATCATCAATCAATGTACCTAGCTACCGTGCTATAAGAGTGAGTTTCCATTTACGCGAAGGTATGCGGATCTGTGCGGAGCTATGCGAAACTGTGCAGATCGGATCATCGCACCAATGACACCGCTAAAATATTCGAGTTTGATAATGTCGAGCGCATTCATTGGTCCGCTCCACACAGCTCCGCATAGGTCGAAACTCACTCCTAAAACTTAGATATTATGGTTTTATTGCTCTTCTCTTTGCCTAAGGTACCTAGATGCTACGAAAATACTGAAAAGTAGGAAAAAATACTGAAGCGCTTAAAAATAAATAAGAACCAACAGTCTTGAACGTGGAATGGAAGATGTCAGCAAAAATTGGATGGTGAAATATTGTTGGGACTTGAGATATTGAATGATGAAAAGACCATGATGTTTTTAGGGTTTATTTGGTACCTATGGTTTTTCTTATAAAATACTAGGCGGCCATGTTTAATTTTTGTATGAATAATTATGATATTCGAACTGACCGCCAGAGGCGCTTATTGTGCCTTAATACAATAAATCCACCGTGACTGGTGACCATCTTTGCGCATTTCACTGGAGGCCTTGATTCCAACGAATATTTGCAAATCATGCAAACATTTGTCTCGCGGTCGAACCCGTGTCTCTTGCTTCTCAGCCGCACACGCCTAACAATCGCAATCGAAAAAAAATGTTTTCCTATTGAACTTATAAAAAATCATCGAAATCGTATCTTAGGTAAAAAGATACAAAAAAAATAAACCTAATATGTATACATTTCGAATTGAGAACCTCTTATTTTTTCGTCGGTTAAAAACAGGACTCCCAACAACTGCAATAGAACAAAGGTTTCCACGAGCACGTTTTAAATTCAAATATTGACCAAAATCTTGGTACGGGTATCTACGGGTGAAACACGGTGTGTCATTCATGGCTCAGGGCTGTCAGGCTCAGACAACGCGATGTACGCATGGTGCTAAAAAGGAATAGGTCCAATCAGCATCAAGCGCACATGGCGTTGTCTATCAAGGTTTTAAAAAGTTGAGAGTACCTAGAGAGAATTCTGTTGTCTCGAAAAACTGACTAAAATTTTGTAGGGTATCAACATTCTTATTCTGTTTACGTTAAAGTCTAAATAAGCGTGAACCTTCGACCTTTAATTTAAAGACTGACAGTCTTTAAATTATCTCCAAAATTAGCTTAGCTCCTTTGAGTCGGTGATCAGTGCCATAAACAAATTATTTTAGCAAAAAATGTTAATATCAAAGACTTTATACTCACTCATATTTTATAGTTAAGTAATCGGGGAACAGTGAATATTGTGATCATCTAACTTTATAACATTGTTTCAGAATATCTCCAGGATTTGATGCCCCAATGACGTAACTCCAAGGAATCGTCTCCGGGGGACACCTATGGCAAAGTTCCAAATGAGTTTGCGGGCGCAGATAACGTAAAACCCTGACAAACTAACAAACCTTGAGATTAAACTAGCTGGGCTTATCATTTGTGGAAACAAATTCATTATTTTATTTATTACTAGCTGACCCGTGCCCGCTTCGCTGTGCGTAAGACATTTCTAATACCGTCGCGGACTTTATTGTAGAAAAAAAAATTGTTTATTTACGACATCACATTAGAAACCTCTAAAATTATCAGTGTTTCTCTACTATATTATGCATGTATTATACATTTAAACCTTCCTCTTGAATCACTCTATCTATTAAAAAAACTCAAAATCCGTTGTGTAGTTTTAAAGATATAAGCAAACATACATACATACATACATACGCGGGAAGCGGAAAGCGACTTTGCTTTATACTATGTAGTGAAAAATCACGGATAGAGCCTACTACGCTAAAATTAAACAAAAACTTATTATAACGTTGTTAGCTTCGTATACTACGAAACCTTACATTGCGCGTGACTCTACACGCACTTGGCCGATTTTTATTGGATACTATAGTTAACCCGAACTTGGTACTGCAATATAGAAAAGTGTTATTTATAGACATGTTCAAGCAATTTTTTAAATTTTTCTCCCTGTAAGAACCATCCTCGTACTTCAAGGAATAATGTTGTCATAAGTTTCCGTTCCCGTTCCCGAAAAGGGCTGTTTTTAGGGTTTTTCTGGCAATTATTCAAATTTTTCTCGCCGTAAAAATCATCCTTGAACTTCAACAAACATTTAAAAAAAGAATTGGCCAAATTGATCCAGGCGTTGTTGAGTTATGCGCTTACCAACACATTTTGCGATTCATTTTTATATAATAAGAGATAAGCTTGAGTAAAGACCCTAGAGGCCTAGATGGTCATTGGCAATTGACCAATAGATTGTTTTCATAGGTAACGGAAGCGATTGTCAGTTGCAAGTTCTTCCCTTTATGTCTATTCAAAGTGCTTACGCGATTCAGGATGTGATTTATCCTAATGTCAAAAACACGACCGGTAATAGTATTCTACAAAACTTGGACGATTACCGTATACAGAGTGTTCTAAAAACGTTGTGTCAAGCGGAGTCTAGAGGTAGAGTAACCTTAGAGTATCCCAACGTATAAAAAAAACCAGCCAAGTCCGTGTTGATCTCGCGCACGAAGGGTTCCGTACCATTATCTATAAAAAACGGCAAAAAAACACGTTTATTTTATTCTGTTATTAGTTTTTGTTGTTATAGCGGCAGCAGAAATACATCATCTGTGAAAATATCAACTGTCTAGCTATCACGGTTCATGAGATACAGCTTGGTGACAGACAGACAGACGGACAGCGGAGTCTTAGTAATAAAGTCCCGTTGTACGTGTGTAAAGTACCCTTTGGCTTTGGGTACGGAACCCTAAAAAGTAAAGTGACTTTTATTTATATAAAAATACTTGATAGATAGACTTTATTCATTTCCTGTTCTTTATCAAGGCCTTTTATGATATTTTGTCATTGTCACTTTCTTGTCAACGAAAAGAGATTAAACGACAGATTTATCGGCTATTTTCTTATTTATTTAACTTTCGGAGGTTTAGATATAATGAATTTAGAGGGTTCAAAACGTTTAGAATAAGATTTTTTTATCGCAATGTTTGTTTGTTGTTACAAAATTTGTATGCATCTACTAGAGTAATCATTGTCCAACCAAATTATAAAAAAAAGACGTGTGGCACTCGGAGACTGCCGCGGTAAAGCTATTGCATAACATTTTTTATCAACTGAAGTTTTTTATTATGACTGAAGTAGATTAGATATGATAGGTCATATTGTACCGATATATCGATATTTTAAAATAAAAATAATACAAATATCAACATCGATATTGATATTTTTAAAAATATCGATATCTATATATATCGATACTGTATTGCATTTCCGACATCCCTAGATTGCGGGGGAAGAGGGGGATTAGGCATGCGCAGTAACGCCGATACAACCAATGCCACCTATTGGCGAGTTGCTAAACTAAAGAGACAAGCGTGATATTTCAAAAAGTCATTAAAAGTTCTGCTATTCATCGATAGATGTCAAAATCTTTAACCTACCTATTTACCTAACTACGTAGCATTCCACACGTAACAGGTTGCAAGCCCGTCGCCGCTTTCAAGAATACTAACAGGTTTCCTCACGATGTTTTCCTTCACCGTTATAAACACGTGTAACGCGCATATACATTTTTCGAACAGAAATATCCATTGATGCACGGCCAGGATTTGAACAAGAAATTAATTTGAAATTAATAATATCTACCTAGGTACCTATTTACCTAACTACATGAATTCAATAATTCAATTTCAAACTTTTTAGTCGATCATGTGAAGTACCACCTATTAACCGACTTACTTTACCGATAGTGGTAAAATGGCGCCACCTGCCAGCGGAATTGCAAACATCTTTCATCATACCTCTCAAACTCCGAGCGGTCGCATCGCATGAGACCGCGAAAAGTAGGTACTTATAATAACGTAATAACATCAAATTAAACTAGATGGCGCTGGAATGCGAAAATCACTCTAACACTCACACTCACGCAATACGTCGTAAAATTTTCGTTACGAAATTTCTGGATTCGGTCTCCACGCTCAAGGCCCGCGATAGAAGCTATGCAATAGCTTAAAAACATTTATATGTTCACAACAATAAAAATCGCGGTGATTCGAGTAGGTACCTTTGTCTCCTGTAGCTCTTTTTCTTGTCTTCCATTCAAGACTATTTTTTAAGACAGCCTGTATCAATGGTAAAACGACAAATGGTAGTAAAGTGCGAGCGGTAATATACAACGTAGTAAACATTATATAGCTACAATCTACAGTTTTTTTTAACACACTTTTATTAGCTTCATCTGTAAAATAACCTGTCAGAAAATCTTAGAAATCAGTTTTATTCAACTTCTCATTCAAAAAATTCCAACTCACAATAATTTTATTTGGATCAAAATAACATTGCATACAATTGTTAAATCTGTCTGTTAAATTATCTGGCAGTTGTGTGTGGTTCTGATGACAACCCTACTAATATTATAAATGCAAAAGTTTGTGAGTGGTTGTGTGTGTTTGCTACTCTTTCATGCAAAAACTACTGAACGGATTAAAATGAACTTTAAAGTAATATAGCTAATAATATCAGAATAAAACCTAAGTAACTTTTTATCCAAGTACCACCCGTGCAAAGCCGGGGCGAGCAGCTAGTACAATAATATGATATCAGCCTGATGATGCAGCCAGGATCAGCTCCTCACGAAATTACATGGACACTTAAAACTCAGTACTTACCTACATGCATACCATTTGTTTCAGTTCAGTACTTACTATAAAAGAGTGGTTTTACTTACGCAAGCTTTTTGTACTTTTTCATTATTCTATTCATAATGTTTTGTAGTGCACAAGTGCTACTAAAGAAAATGTAAGGCGCAATTCTAAAGCGGTTAAATATTTTTTCATTTCACATTCAGCGATCCCCATTTCCACAACCAAAGATCTACAAAGCTTGGCGGCCGGAAAGCCATTTACAACTGAAGAAACATTCTGAGAATTATTATTTCTTTGGCCGTATTTTATTCGCTTTGCATTACGAGCTATCTACAGGGGTAGAAAGAATAATTACCTATCTTTGTCCTCGTCTCTGTGATCTTATGAGGGGTAGCCAAAATTTCGGCATCCGTTATTGATGATTATACCAGCTTACCAGCTATAGAGTAAGGTAAGGCCTAAAAAATTACTGATATTGTACCTACTCGATTTGCATAAAAGATAAGAAATAGAATCCCGTCTGATAAATCTTTATATGGTAGACTAGCTGACCCGTGCCCGCTTCGCTGTGCGTAAGACATTTCTAATACCATCGTGGACTTTTTTGTAGACGTTTTTAAGGTATACAATACTGTAGTACATTATTTTGATATATCTCGTGGGGTTCAGCCAGCATTTGCAATGTAAGCGCAAAAAAATGTGTTTATTTACGACATCACATTAGAAACCTCTAAAATTATCAGTGTTTCTCTACTATATTATGCATGTATTATACATATAAACCTTCCTCTTGAATTACTCTGTTTATTAAAAAAAACCGCATCAAAATCCGTTGTGTAGTTTTAAAGATATAAGCAAACATACATACAGACATACAGATATACCTACTCTAAGATTTCCAAGCGCTAAGATCTTTGAAGATGTCTAACTATTGCAAAGTAGGGCACATGTCCACATTTTGCAATAGAAGCATTCCATACGTGACAGATTGTAAGTCCATCGCCGCTTATAAGAATATTAACTGGTTTCCTCGCGGTTTTTCTTCGAGCACGTGTTAATGCGCATAATTTTTTTTCGAATGGAAAAATCGATTGATGCACGACGGGGTGGACCGGGGTCGACATACGACCTCTGGTACTAAATGGTTCCATTCGGCCAACGGCTGAAAATACGGCTGTCATTATTCAATAGCATATCGAATGCTCATTATCTTCAATTCGTCTCTTCGTTTCTATTACATAACGTAAGAAAAAAATATCACGGATAACGTCGTCTTAGAAAAACCTGACTTGAAGGTTCAGAAGATTGATTATTTGAATGGACCATCTACAAACAACAAGAGCATGGTTTTTGTTGTAACTAATCGAGTTTTTGCGAGACGTACCTAATGCGCATCGGCGAACCGAGACCAAAAGTGGGTTTTCTCGTGTTTCCAATCGTTAATGTTACATTAGGAGGGTGTATCGATAGTTTCAATTTGTGTATTGGGTCACCCGAGGGTCGTAGCCAAACTTACTTATCTACAACAAACTATTTCATTAAATCATTTCAAAGTGAAGGCAACAATAGAGGCGCTATCGCTGTTTTTTTATATAAAAAGCGCCGCCTCTATTCAATGATATGCAGAGCAGGAATGTTTTTAATTAAACTCTGCAGGTGGAGCTAGCGGGGCTGAATCGATGAAAAATATTTTACCTGCCTAACATTTCACAAGCATCAATCGTATCATTACCGATTAGGGTGAATGCGGGTACAAATCCCGTTGGAACAAATATTTTTGGTGGCATTTTTTTAGGTTCCGTTCCCAAAGGGTAAAAACGGAACCCTATTACTAAGACTTCGCTGTCCGTCTGTCTGTCACAGGGCTGTATCTCATGAACCGTGATAGCTAGACAGTTGAAATTTTCACAGATTATGTATTTCTGTTGCTGCTATAACAACAAATACTAAAAACAGAATAAAATAAATATTTAAGGGGGGCTCCCAACAACGTGACGTCACAACAAACGTGATTTTTTTGCCGTTTTTATAGATAATGGTACGGAACCCCTTGTGCGCGAGTCCAACTCGCACTTTGCCGGTTTTTTAGTCATTTTGGTTAATTGCTTGCCCTAAGGTACCTATGATGATACACGCTAAAGGATCCTATCAAATATCTAGGCTGGTACCTACGTACTATTTGCAAATGTTGAGAAAATCATAATCAATCAAAAAAAAATACGCCCTTTTAGGGTGAGTTTCCACCATGAAGTTGCGCGGACCAAAGACAGAAAATTTTAGAACTCGATATTTCAAGCGCTGTTATTGGTCCGCTCCGCTCAGCTCCGCGTCGATGGAAACTTACCCTAAACCTGCTGTATTCGGTGTAGGTAGGTGTATTGTATTGGTGTTCAAATAAATAGAGGGGGTTGGCTAGTCAAATGCTTACTCAATTAAAAAGAGTTTGTTTTGGCTTAAAAATTTAAATTGAAAACTATTTCCATTAAAACTGACCAGCGTCAATTAGTAAACTCAGCGTACTCGCATACAAATCAATGCTAATTGGTACGTGGTGGCTATGTCAACAGTGCCCTGTCATTGGATTTCTGGGCTATTGGCTGTTGTAGGTCAAGGTTTATGTAGGCAATGCAGTGTTTTTTTTTACAATTCTCAGAGGTTAGGGGTCGTGGGGAAAGGAGGAGCGTGATGGCTAGCGTCGAACTATAAATGTTATAGTTTATTTGGACCTACTATACTTATACTTACAGGATCCACGAAAAACTGAAAGTGGATGTTCAGAGCAAGCATTTGATCGATTTTCGCCAAAAAATAAAGAACTTCTTAAGATACTGCTTATGATTACCCTTAGATACCTTCAAGTATCTGAGTGCCTGCAGATCTGAGAGGATGACGGGTCTCATAATTTTTTGGTCCATAAACTGGTCCTGATTGGCACATTAATAAAATAAATAAAAAATAAATAGGATCACGACTGTAATCCCCAAGTACGGTAGACATCCTCTCAAATCTCCAGACGCTTAGATCCTTTAAAGATGTCTAGTGGGGGTAGTCAGAGGCACGTCCAAACATTATATTTAGCACATGCCCACATTTTGCAGTAGTTAGCATTCCATACGTGACAGGTTGCAAGCCCATCGCCGCTTATAAGAATACTAACTGGTTTCCTCACGATGTTTCACCGTTTTGAACACGTGTTTTTGATGCGCATATAAATTTTTCGAACAGAGAAATCCATTGATGCACGCCTTCAGACCTTCAGATTGAAAGTCGAGGTACCTCCCACTTGTCCAATACGGCTATTATTATTTCTGACCACACAAGGCTTTCGTGTCGTGGTCCGTGGTTATCAGAAACTAAGATTAAGTATTGTAGCACCACAACACCCAGACCCGAAACAAATATTTGGCGTTCATACAAAATTTGTCCCGCAATACGTAAATACCCTCTACCTCTTGCATCCTTAGGCCAGTGCCTACCTAGGTCGTCAAAATGAACTGAAAATGTTGAGCCTAATTTTGTTTATCACATGATGAGAGCCGACCTTAATCCACACTCTATTCTAATTGCATTAATTATGCGCGTGCACTGAGTAGGGCGTTCAAACAATGTGGAATTTGCATCGCGCGGCCTCCAAGCCTTCGTCGCTATCAGGACTATAGCACTACAAAGAGGGTTTCAATGTAAAATAAACTGTATCCTGATGAGGTTAGGTTTAATATCGATTGATGAAGGGAACGTTGAAGACGATTCTGGCTCTTGATTAATGATGGTTTGAGATAGGTACGTCTTTCCGACTTACGTAGGTAAACACAGCTTTTGTTGCCAAAACGAGGACGTAGGGCCTATTGGATTTTCATGAATTAAAAGGCAACTATAGCAATGAAATTGAACTAAGATTTTACATGGTAGTTATTTATCTTCATAGTAGAGCTGAGTTGGCCAAATGGGAGGTACCTCAATGCGAAAGTCGCGGGTTCGAATCCCGGCCGAGATTCAATAATTTTTCATTTCGAAAAAAAGGTACCATAATAAGGATAGGGAAAAAGGATAGGTGCTCATTTACATGCTCAAAATATTCTTTCTAATAGTGTAAAATTCTCGTGTCACAGTGTTTTTTTAACCAAACTCAACTAAAAAGGCTTGATCGATATTTATGAATTTTTTGTGTATAATTGGTAGGTATGAGAATAGGTCGTAGGGTATTTTTTATACACCTAAGTAATAAGAGTGGCATAAAGTTCGGGAAATTATTGAAATTGGACAAGACAACGTCTGTCCGGACAGCTAGTATTCTTATAAATGGCGACGGGCTTGGAACCTGCTACCTACGTATGGAATGCTAATTACTGCAAAAAGTGGGCATAATGCTAAATGTTATGGTTGGACGTACCTCTGACCCTCAAAGGATCTCAATCCTGGAGATCCTATTCATTTTACATCATATTGAAGTCCTCCTTAAAACCCAGTTACTATTATCTAATCTGTGCCGGCTTGACTTGAGTCGGAACCCAAAGGAATTCTCATAAATTCAAAACCCATTTCTCACTATAAGATTTTGAAAAGTTTCTTATGCATGAAGAAAACTTAGTAAAAGTTGTGTGAAAGAATATTTTAAATAGGTACTTATGAACTTTAAACTACATTACAACTGTATTTTAACTGGGTTTTCACAAGATCTCTGTTTTTATTTTATTCGGGCGTAGTCAATGGTAAAATAAAACTTGTGTCCGTCTTTATATAGTATTTTTTTACTATCCTTTGTTGCATAAATGGTGCAAACAAACAAATCTGTTATTTCATAGTAAATCTATACCTAAATAACTCTTTCTAAAAAGGTAATATAATATCCTCCTGTGATGTCACTTTATTAAATTTCTTTTTTAAGATGTACTTTTTGAGAACAAAGTAAGGAGAAGGGAAAATTTGATATCTTTGAAAATCCCTTTGAATTCGCAATAAAATGTTTGAGACTAAACCTTTTTAGGGCCGTAATACAAAATAAGTACTTGCGGAACGTTGACCACGATTTCTGTGCACAGTCGAAACTTTGGGATAAATAGATTAATAACCCGGTAAATTATATCCCACCAAAAACATTCTGTAAAAAACTAGCCAAGTCTCGATGAAGCTGCTTGTTTATCTCTAAAAAGTAATGAAATCTAGACAAAGTCGTGTCAAGTCTGAGGTTCTTTACTGCGATTTCTTTATTATTATAGAATGTTGTGTGACTTGGCCGTTGAACATTCTTTATACGTTAGTGGGTACAAGTCAATTTTGTTTACACGTAATGTTATATCTGTTGTAACTACCTATGTTTGTTATGCAAGATAATAGCCAATACAGGTATTGGTAATTGGACGCTAGTGTCTTAGTTTAGGCTGTTGTTGATCGTGCAACACATGCATTCAGCATTGACAATGCTGACTTCTGCTGTCTTCTTTTTGGAGCGTCAAATCGACCACCGATCTAACATAAAATAGACGTATTTTGACGGCCAAGTCACATAACATTCTATAATAATAAAGAAATCGCAGTAAAGAACCTCAGACTTGACACGACTTTGTCTAGATTTCATTACTTTTTAGAGATAAACAAGCAGCTTCATCGAGACTTGGCTAGTTTTTTACAGAATGTTTTTGGTGGGATTTCACTTCTTTTTGTAGAAACGTGGGCTTATTGATTTATTTTATTAGATTTTCTTATTTGACACAGTTTTTTTTTTCTTTTTATGAGTTGTTTTTTTATTATAAAAACAAATCGTAAGCGCGTTTAAAATACAGTCAGCGCCATCTAGCGACGTGTGCGCTGGTATCACCGTCACTCTTAGTCCAATGCATTATATTTTTATCAAATTTTGAGCGAAATTAATATTTTACTTTATTTAATTTGTTAATTTGTTTATTCAATTTGTGTAATGTTCGATTAGAATAAAGTTAATCGTTCAACTATTTCTTCTTGTAAACTTGTAAGTATAAAAGCCAGTCTAGTCTTATCCAGAGCTTTCCTTTAATTTTATTGCGTACTAGCAGTCCGCCCCGGCGTCGCACGGATGTAATAATGATAAAGGTAATTTTTTTACACCTTGGGTAACATTATCGAATTTTTCATAAGGATCCCTAATAGTGAGATGTATGGTATTACATACTTTTTTGTAGATATTGATGTTCTCTTTAAAACTGTAGTACATCACTTTGCTCTATTGTCAACAATTACAGCAGCGTACGCGATATAAGGATTTTTTTGTTTTTTTTTTTACACGTTGGGTTACATTATCGAAGTTTTCATACGGATCCCTAATAGTTAGACATATAGTATTGCATACTTTTTTGTAGATATTGATGTCTTCTTTAAAACTGTAGTACATTACTTTGCTCTATTGTCAATAATTTCCGCAGCAAACGCAATGTAGGATTTTTTTTTAATTTTTTCACACTTTGGATTACTTTATCGATGTTTTCATACGGATCCCTAATATTTTTGAAAATATACTATAGCTTATGTTCATCAGGGATAATGTCGGATTCTAATGGTGAAAGAATTTTTCAAATCGGTCCAGTAGTTGAATATTTTTTGTAAAGGCGGTATGTCGATCTCTAATAGTTTGGTTAGGCTCTTGTGTTTTCTTATCAGGGTCACCAGGTGCTCCAGATCTTCGATTATCCTAGTTTTTATGGTTTTCCCTTTATGTGGCCATTAAACCCTAACTCTGTACCAAATTTCAGCTCTCTGAGTTTATGGGGAAGTACTAGTTCTATTCTGATGATCATGAGTGAGTGAGTGAGTGAGTGAGTGAGTGAGTGAGTGTCTGTCTAAAATGCGAAACTTTGCTTTCGCTTAACTTCGTAACTAAATGACCTACAGACTTGAAATTTTGGATTTTAAGTACGTGATTATGGCTTACTGGATGACGAAAATTTCAGCGTTCTGGTCTTATCCAGAGGTTCTCAAATAGGGGCCTGAAAATGCGGCGAAATGGTTCCAGTAAAGGATGGTACGGCAGTGTTTGCTTCGCGCTTGACAGTATATTGGAAATGATACTCGTATTATTTAACATTACAAAAAATAGCGTGACTTATGGTCACAGATAACACCTTTTGAAACAATAGTCATCAATTAGTTCCCAAGTAACCTCACAGATGGTGTCTCAGAGCAACGGTTGTTAGAAGTAGTTTCCAAACTAATATTTAATAGATAATATAGTTATATTATCTATGTATGTTTTCATAACAATTTTATTATAATTAATAATTTCCGAGTTATTCATGTCTGTGTACGAATTTTGATTTATGTTTTCATTATGCTAGTATTAGATATTTTATATTTAGATAATATATTATTTAACTTTGATTAAAAACTGATTATACTTAAAACTTTAAAACAGACTGTATTGATACAAAACACATACACATATTTATGGAGGTTTTTATTTTATTTTCCGCTGGTCGACCCTTAATCTGATGTTAGCCTGATTGTCACTGGCAGCGGGTGGCAGGGTTAATATGTCAAGGTTAAAGGTCATACACGATACTGCTGGTCGATCTCTGCCCTGATACTTCACTGAAATTCACGGTGCAGCAGGTGATAGGTGCTTGTATGCCAAGGCCAGAGATCTCAAAAAAAAACTGCTGGTCGGTCACTGATCTGATGTAAGTCTGGTCACCATGTGCAGCAGATGGGAGGACTTACATGTCAAGATCAGGGGCTATTTATAAAATGTGTACTTCGAGAGCGAAGTACAGGTCAGTCTGGCTGACATGTAAGTCCTCCCATCTGCTGCACATGGTGACCAGACTTACATCAGATCAGTGACCGACCAGCAGTTTTTTTTTGAGATCTCTGGCCTTGGCATACAAGCACCTATCACCTGCTGCACCGTGAATTTCAGTGAAGTATCAGGGCAGAGATCGACCAGCAGTATCGTGTATGACCTTTAACCTTGACATATTAACCCTGCCACCCGCTGCCAGTGACAATCAGGCTAACATCAGATTAAGGGTCGACCAGCGGAAAATAAAATAAAAACCTCCATAAATATGTGTATGTGTTTTGTATCAATACAGTCTGTTTTAAAGTTTTAAGTATAATCAGTTTTTAATCAAAGTTAAATAATATATTATCTAAATATAAAATATCTAATACTAGCATAATGAAAACATAAATCAAAATTCGTACACAGACATGAATAACTCGGAAATTATTAATTATAATAAAATTGTTATGAAAACATACATAGATAATATAACTATATTATCTATTAAATATTAGTTTGGAAACTACTTCTAACAACCGTTGCTCTGAGACACCATCTGTGAGGTTACTTGGGAACTAATTGATGACTATTGTTTCAAAAGGTGTTATCTGTGACCATAAGTCACGCTATTTTTTGTAATGTTAAATAATACGAGTATCATTTCCAATATACTGTCACGGCCATTCTGATACGTACTTCGCTCTCGAAGTACATACCTCTATATTTTAATAAGATTTTGCATTATAGACATTAAAACATTGATCTTGTCTTACTTTTCCTATCAAGGGACCGGCATCAACGGCTAATTTTGCTATAGGGTTAAATATAAATATTCTTAATAAACCGCTTGGCCAATCTGACAATCTAAAGTGGTATTAAACTATTGATCACTGCAATAATGTACCTACTGTTACTACCTAATCATTGCATAAACTAGCAATAAGATAATAAGAATGAGAAAAAAAATTTAGGGCTTTTGATAGACACAATTTTATAAACCCATCTTACATGACTACTAAGTAAATTTAGAAACGGTAATGAACGGTATGGCAAAACTGTATAACTTTCGATCACACTGAGCTTGGCTTAGATTGACACTTTAGAGGTTACATTGTATTAAAAAAAAACGGAGATTTAGAGGAAATTCTTAACCTAGATTGGCACTGTCAAACTCAGAGGTCACTCACAGCTTGACTCGCAAGTCCAGAGGCTGTCCTTGACTTAGATTGGCACTGACAAACTCAGAGGTCACTCACAGCTTGACTCGCAAGTCCAGAGGCTGTCCTTGACTTAGATTGGCACTGACAAACTCAGAGGTCACTCACAGCTTGACTCGCAAGTCCAGAGGCTGTCCTTGACTTAGATTGGCACTGACAAACTCAGAGGTCACATCGTAACATTATCACGTATATTCAGAGGAAATCCTCAACTTAGGATTGTTACCGTCAAACTCAAAGGTAACCTAACCTAACTCATTGTGATCAATTTTTTCGCAAAAGGCAAAGGTAGTTTCATTGTTCTCTAATTGCCTAATTTTCTACGTAAGCCAAATCAGTGAGATTAGCAACATAGTTATATAAATATACATAAATATTATTCCAATTAAAATCAATTGGGCATTCAAACAGTCATAATAAGTAATCTAATTTAGTGTCTCGTAAATTCAATTAGTACCTACATGATCTACCAATCAAAAAGAGTATGGAACCGATTTCCTAACTTAGCTGGAAACTATCTTCTTAGGCTAAGCATTAATGATAAAAACACAAGATCGACCTCACGGAAGGTTCGAGGTTTCGAACCATATCAAAGCAGAGTCTTTAAAGTCCTTACCGGCTTTCACTGCCGTTTTGATGATACTCCACTGGAACTCCTTGGAAAGAGCCTCGATGCTGGTACACCATGCTGCTGATAATGCCGATGCCGATGCCGATGCTGGCTCGTAGCTCCGTAGTCGTTTTTCTCGGGATCATATTGCGGCAGCGCAACGTCGACAGCCTTGGTTGAGGATCGCAATTTGAATTGCTCGAAGAACCAGTGGTTACTTCACTATCCATTCTGCTTTTGCCACAGTCGTGATGCTGCTCCATCCCAGGTCTTCGGTGATGGAGTTGATAGTGCTGCACCAGCTTTCAGCACCATTATCGTTTTTCTCCGGATTGAATGGTGGCAAAACCACGTCGTCACCTCACCGCCGGTCAGACACTGCATCTCGAATAGCCTTTAGTAGGCTCTCCACCAAGGATGGGTCCATTTAGAAACCACGTCCACACGTCCTGAAAAATAACCATTATAAATATTGTAAATAAATGGTTCATATCCCACTTCTGATAATAATCACCCTAATGTATATAAGTATAATAAACATAATTAAAATCATCAATTTATTACCTTTATTAATTTTACATATATTTATAATTAGGTACTCACCATTTATTAATTTAATTACTTATTTTCATAAAGTATAATATATTATTATTTACCTACATAATATATTATAACATTTTATTTACATAAAACAATATTTATTTTACCTAAGTATACTAAAGGATTATTTTAATTTATAAATAACTACAAACAAATACAGTTCATTTAAATTTTAAATATAACCGAAGAAATAATATGTAGATACTAAATAATTTACTGATTTTTAAATGAATTAAAGATATTAACAAATTAATCTCCATTCAAACCTTTTATAATAATTTTGTCTTAAATATAATCTAATAAATACTTAGGTAAATCATTTACTGATATTTTCAAATTAATCGATATTATCCACATTTTATTTTAATCATCATTTAATCTTATCACAATAATTACAAATATATATATTTTTATATATCTTATGTATATTAAATGTAATATCATAAATATATAAATATAAACAATATTTTACTTAGCTTTTATTCAACAGCTAATTGCTCAGGCACAGCTTTACTTTAAAACGGGAGCTCTGCTCGGTCCGGCTGTCGGTTACCGACTGAGCCCACGCCACGACCGGCAGCGCTTTTATAGTGCGGTGTAAACAAGGCTCACGGCCAGGTGTTTTTGCAAAAATGAAACGAAACGGATTAGAGTGGCGATTTTTGCTAATATTGTTTTTAAAATGTCTACTATTTCATTTTTGCAAATATATGTACATAATATGTAACCATATACCAAGTTATACAGTATAACTTTGTTACTATACAGAATCAAGTGATTGAAAGTTCAATATTACCATTATTCTATGAAATATTTGATAATAATAACCAAAATACATAAAATAACATTCCACCTAATATACAACATAGTTATCTTAAACAACAAAGGTTGTATAATCTGATCAAAACCACTCCTCAGATGGAATCATACACATATTTATTTATTATTTGGAGTATTTACAAAAATAATCTATCACGCTCGACTTGGCGGGGGCACTGCCGTGCCCCCAAATTTAGATGTAGGTTAGGTATAAGTATTTATCTACGTATATAGGTATATATGTATATAATATACATTTACATTAGTTAGGTATGAATATAATTAGTTAGTAAGTGGAATTTTGTAGTAATTGTTTTGTTTAGTTAAACTTTTGTACAACTCCGTCTTATCTTGATTTTGTTTATGCTGCCCATTCAAAGGTTGTCTGGAAGATACCGCGTTTAGCAATAAGGCCGCTAATTGTATATATATATATATTTTTTTTTTGTTACCTACTATTTAAGAGTTTATCTATCTATCTAAATACCCGTTTATACCATAAATTAGTTATGGTGTTCTGAAATCCTGATTGCGAAGAAGTTTAAAAAAAAAGATGATACCTGTAGCTGGTATGCTAGTTAAATAAAAGATGAAAGAAATTCTTTGAGATTTTTGTGCATAATAACTACCATTGTAGTTAGAGGCATGTCCGCTAACGGTTCCGCTGATTTAAACACCACAACCAGGTCTATGAGGTACATTTGGCTCATAAACGTTATTTTAACAGTTGCCTATCCAAATGTTTTACTAATCTTATTTCATATTATATTATACGGACAGCATAATCTGAATAATCCTTTACGGCTCCCATAAGCCGATTAAGTTCAGGTCTCTCATCAAGAATACTCATATCTGAATATATCCAGTAAAATTTATTAAATGCTGATATTATAAGATAACTACTGCTGGCTTATTTCGTACAAATCTATGATTTTCATAGTCATAGGCTCATAGCTATGATTATCAGGCGAATTTAGAGAATACCAATAATTTCATAGTAACTAATAAAGTATATATTATAGATTCTTAAATTATATATTAAATATAAAAAATATTAAGATTAAAGAATAGATTAGGTACATACCTACCTAATCTATTCTCATAGCTATGGCTATGAAAATCATAGTTTTTGGAGAATACTTACTAATTTCATAGTAACTGTTATAGAATCTATGTACCTAAACTGCTTTGAAAGCAATGATAATGATAATCATCGTTTTTTACACAATAAGACAGCTGGTTGACAATAAGTATAGTTTTTCCCACGTTTTAAAACATTCAACGTAAAATAGCATTAATAGGGTTAGAAAGTTGGATACTAAAGGGTACCTACTACAGAATTCAAGTCGTCGCTGTGTGGATATAAACAACTTGTGGTCCGAGGCCGAGCTTAACGGCGATAAGAGCGAGAACTTCTTGAGATAAAGCCTTTGTCTTAGCCTGTTATCTTATATAATTGATAGACTGAACTGAATACCTAATCAAACAAGCACCAGCGAGTAGAAAGATAGCTAGATTATGCTTATAGCATTCTATTTGAATCCATATCTCATTATTTATTACGAGCTATTCGTTCCGGCTTCGCACGAGTTCACTAATGAAGATTATAGGCAATTTTTTGATACCTTAGGTTACATTATTGCTATTTTCGTGGGGATCTCTAATTTTTTTTAACATGACCCATTTTACTCGCTAAAGATGAACCCTCGTATTCAAGAACGACACTATGAGAACACGCACCCACAGTGGACGAAATCTTTTTTCATAAACATCACTTTATGTGTTGAGCGGCACTATGGCGCACGCTACCGTCTGTCTTTAGAGCTCAACTTTGGCTAGAGGCACACGACAATGTGCCTCACACTATGCAGTGTCGCACAACACATAAAGTGATTTTTATGAAAAAAGATTTCGTCCACTGTGGGTGCGTGTTCTCATAGTGTCGTTCTTGAATACGAGGGGTAGTTTCTGATAGGTGATATAATTTTTTAAATCGGTTCAGTAGTGTTTTTATTTATCAACTAGCTGACCCGTGCCCGCTTCGCTGTGCGTAAGACATTTCTAATACCGTTTTTAAGGTGTACAATACTGTAGTACATTATTTTGATATATCTCGTGGGGTTCAGCCAACATTTGCAATGTAAGCGCAAAAAAATGTGTTTATTTACGATATCACATTAGAAACCTCTAAAATTATCAGTGTTTCTCTACTATATTATGCATGTATTATACATATAAACATTCCTCTTGAATCACTCTATTTATTAAAAAAACCGCATCAACATCCGTTGTGTAGTTTTAAAGATATAAGCAAACATACATACATACATATTACATATTACATACAGACGCGGGAAGCGGAAAGCGACTTTGCTTTATACTATGTAGTGATTACAAACAAAAATATTAAAATACAAATCTTAGCTCTTTAAAATAATGTATTGTAATCAGTTATCTCGTTCATATGGTACACGCTTTGCATAGTTTGGGGTTATAATGCGTTGTGAAATATCTATTTATTCAGGTATTTAATTCGGGGCTACGTATACAACGATTATTTATTAAGAAATGTAGCCGTGGTCTACATTTACTTGTATATTCACACAATGATGCGGCTAGACTGAGATAGCTTTGAGATAATGATGATTAGGGGATTATTTCTGTCGCTACTTTAAAAGTTAAGATGCTCCTGAGCGGATCATTTAATGTCAACAACAATTTCATTGTGACAACACGAACATAACCCAATTTTCGGCAAAACGTCATCTGGGGACACAATAGTGCCCCCGCCAAGAAAACCAAAAAAAGCGGCACGGCCGTACCATCCTTTTCTCAAAGAAGTTCAGGCCAAAGATGTTGCCTTGAATGAAACAATTAAATGGCATCTACGCTTTGTTCGGTCCAACCTGTAGGTCCCTATATTATTTTATCAGAGCTCACGCCCGAATACCCGAAGCACCCGCAGTCGACCGAGCGAGTCGATTAGTTCCCGAATAGGCTTTCCACCGAGATATCACATTAGAATCACGCGGCGCTCACATAGAACGGCCAGGAATCATATACATATATGCTTTTGGAAAAAAAGGAGCGGTAGGTACTATCAATCCATGTACTAGTCTCACAGCTCAGTTGGTAGTAACTCTGCCTTCTGCGCTGTAGGTTGTGGGTTCGATTCCGAATTTTGTAATAAGTATAATGTATAATAAGTATTTATTTACAAACAAAGTAAGTATTTAAGTATTCTATTAGTTATCTGGTTCTATTTTTCAATATTATAGACTACCTGATCTATTTTAAGATTAATCAAAACCGGATTAATCAATCCGCTAAGATGTGATTATATTATATTAAAAAAAAAACAAATAAAAATTTGTTTGATTTGATGTAAATTAAAACGAATGATAAGTAAGTTTGATGACTAAGGCGACTCTAGATGCGGACAACTTTCTATTCTCTACAATTGGAGCCCAACCTCGGGTCTCGTTATTATTTCATCAAGACGGCGACAATCTAACAGTCTATAAACCCTCTACCGAGGTACGATATGAGTGACATAAAGTGAATCCTAAGACGTAATAAACATACCTTACACGGGGCCCAAAAAGCCAGGGCTTCGTTGGAGACGAATGTTTTATGGTTCTCGCACACTTTACGACGTAGGTACTCGCTAAAGGGATTTTTGAAAATTAAGAGCTGAGAGGTCAAGAAATTACATGATTTTTTTTTTATTTCGTAGAAAATGGGGCCGGGTAACCAGTTACTTTTTTGTCAATCTGCTTCTTCTCACTGCTGGGCAAAGGTCTCCCCCAAATCCTTTCAACCATCTCTATCCTTGAAAGACCAGCTGGTTAAAACGAAAAATTGCTAGTTCCATACGAGTAAATGCGATTGTGGTGATGTCATCACGTTGCCAGAGCGGATTCTCGAATAATGGGGATGTTCGTTGAATTTATAGGCTTTGAAAACTTCATCCCGCAAATCCCTCAAACTGTGAATCTCGCTTTGAACTTTATGATTGCCTGTCCCAGCGATACGTTCCAAAGTCTTTCCAAAACTTTAATGTAACGAAAATATTAGAGTTTTTCCACTAGACGGCGTGACACAAGCCTCGGCACTGATCCGGCAGCGGCTAGGCGGAATGTATGAAATAATATGGCGCGTTTCTACACTTAGGTACACTTTCGGCGATATTTTTGGCTGCCGTGTCGGTGCCGTGCCGGCTAATGGAAAATGCTCTATGACTGCAGATGAAACTATCTGCTAGAGAGCAAAAGACCGAACTTCACTTCTGTTGAGTTAAACTCTCTAAAACAAATAATGACTGAACTGCTTTAGTGATCTTAGCGACCGCTGCGCTTTAACAGAAGATCTTTATAATAATTCCGCAAGTTTTATTAATTTTGCTTTGCCTACAATACCGCGGAGTCCTATGACATTGCAGTTGACACTTGTCTAGACGTTATCTCTAATAGTAACTACGATTGAAAGTAGAGTTACAGAAAAAAGTGCTAAGTCATAGAATATTGCGTTTTGATTTCAACTTTGACTTTGAATGCCTTTAGATATCCAATGGAGCTTGAACGACTTATCGAGGAAGATTTTTATCTTGAAATAGCAAATAAAATATCTGAATTATAATCATTACTTTTATTATGTTCGAAACCTTGCAAAGAAAATACTATCCTAAAAATAAAAGCGATGGTGGATGCTTAGCAGCATGCCAACATACAGATGTTCTGCTTCAAGTGTCAGAAATAAAATATCAGCCAGTGATGGCTGTACCTACCTACTATAGTTGTTCTATCTCACGAGAAGGCGGGTTAGCAGTACTTGTAGTTGTGATGTGTATAGACACACGCGTTTGTGTGCGTGACCGATACTGAGCGTTCCCGAGCTTACGCACGTACAAACAATGTGAATGTCAAATATATGCAAATCTACACACACAATAAAGCCAACTCGCCTTCATGAGATACAACAATTATACCTACATACAAATTTTAACTCGTTTGATGTCGAAAGGTATATTTGTTATCCATTTAATTTAGTGACAAACAACGCAGAAATAGTTTAGCGACCGTATAGAGAAGCGCCACTTAAGAAGAAAGTGCCCAGATTTTTTGTGTTTTTGTTTTTATGTTTATACTAGCGACCCGCCCTGGCTTCGCACGGGTAGCATGTTATTATACATATAAACCTTCCTCCTGAATCACTCTATCTATTAAAAAAAACCGCATCAAAATCCGTTGTGTAGTTTTAAAGATATAAGCAAACATACATACATACATACATACAGACGCGGGAAGCGACTTTGCTTTATACTATGTAGTGATTATGTAAGGTATTTATTTATATGGGCCTATTAAACATTATATTATTTATTATTATTAATGCTCCTTACTCTATAAAATTGTACGGTAACCAAACGAAACATTATCAAAGATTGTACGTCAACGGTTTTCTTCAAAAGATTCGAAGCTAGTCTCCGATGAAAGTTCTGTGGCTCGTTGCCATCTCGGGAAACCTGATAGTGCTGTCAATTGAACAACTTTTCTGGTGAAGTAAGCAGTATTTATTTATGCAAGAAAAATGATGAAAAAGCTAAGCTTGCGAAAGTTTGTTATGATGTAACTATGTGCGTGCCTCAATAACGCCCAAACGACCAATTGGATTTACATGAAACTTGAAATATACATAGCCTAAGCCCTGAAATAACAAAAATGTTACTTTTTAAAAGCTAGTATTTCAATATGCGTAGTAAGAAAAGCTGTATGTCGGATTTTAATGCCTGTGCCTTATTATAATAAAATTTATTGTAACTTCAAGTATTATCTGATAAAATTTAATACCAATCCCACGTAAAAACTAAAACTACTAAATACAACAAACTATTACAGTCTATAAAGGTTAAAACATATATATCAAGTTTTATTGTCCAACTTGACTGACAAATTCGACCATAATAGTTATGTACACTAAACAAAGTTTAACCTCTTTGGTCCCATTGCGGAGACTATGAACGAGGATTAGTTTACCGGCATTAAAACTAGGATGATATCTGACTAAGGATTTTGGACTGTTTAAGCTGGGTACTCACTAGCGAGCCATAACTGTTACCGTTACTGCTACCAAAAACTATATTAGCTGCGTACCGGACACATTTCGTCCAACAAATTTGCCTTTTAAATGAAAAAAGTAGCATCGCCTAATTGTGACGTTTGCGAGTGTATAGAAGATGTTCAACATAATATACCTATGGAATGTGTGCGGAATGCAGATGATTGAAGGACTATGCTTGGTTCATTGATTGATGTTGGCCGATGTAAACGTGTTTGAAAAAGCACTTACTCAATTTATTTTCTTTCACTTTTTCAATCTTTCTTTTTTGTTATACCTAGTTAAATTGTTATCCTACCGATTAGGAGGTGTGGTCTACAAAGCCCAAAAAAGCAAAATATGCCCTATTTTTTTTGGTACGTTCGATAAATAAAAAAAACATTATTATGTACGTGGTTTGCGAGTCTATCGCGAGCGGAACGCGATAACCGAGAGAACTCTTTAAACAATGTTTTGTTTGTCGCGTAAAAATGCCGCCTAGAGGATTACAAAAATGTACTTACCCCCAGGCAATTATACAGATACTACAAAACTCCATAACAGTCTTTATTTCGATATTTTTTGAACCTCAAAAGACATAAAAACTAAGGCGTACGCCTAAGTTGAACTTTTAAAAAATTCAAACAAGGATATTTTAAAGTTTGAAAGATTTTCAGCGCCGTTCTTAGCTTCCAGGCAATTAAAAGTTTGGCGAGTTAGTTAAGTTAGTCTCAGAAATAATTAGACTCACAAACAGACGTATTCGTTCAATAAAACTTTACGACTAGTTGATTCATTAACTGCTATGGGATTTGAATACCAATCTAGACTTTATTGAAAACAAATTGGTGCGCAGGAAGTTGGACGCATGAAAGCATGTAAAAAAACGCTGAAATACGTAAACTCAAACTCAAACTCAAACTCGATTTTATTTAATCTAGAGTATATTACATATCGTTATTCAACGTAACTATTTTGTATATTGCAACCTATCACGTATGCTAACTACTGTATGAAAAATGTAGGCATGTGCCAAATGTAATGTTTGGACGTGCTTCTGTCTACCTACCTATAGACATATTCAAGGATCTAAGCGAGATTGAGAAGATGTCTACTGTATTTGGGAATTACAGCCGTAATCATATTTTTATTTTTTTATGAACACTACTCTGAATAGCAGAAACTCGACGAGCACAAATTAGACAGCCCGCAACTACTTATCGAGGTCTTTACCTAGTCGATTCCAAGATCCATTTGGTAATTCTTTAGTATTATTCTCAGAATCTAGAATCTTCTAAAAATCTCTCGTATGTTTGAGGTAGCAGGTGTGATTATTGTTCAGACCTGGAATAGTTCCTACAAGTTAGGAATCACTTGCCTACATTACATTCATTTGGAACAAACACGTTACAGGTGGCACGGCACGGCACGTGTCAGACGGATCACTCAAAGCTGCAGCCACTTAAAGTAAGAGGCTTTTTATTCTTCTTCGACTTAGAAGGCTTTTTCTCTGAGGTTCTAAAATGACGCTTAAATGTAAAAAATACATTTTGATGTAAAATGTAGCGTTGTGGTCGAAAGAAGACTAGAAAAAGTAGTACAAGTACAAGAAGTAACAAGTAGTGAGGCCAGGTCAAACTAATCGGCTATTTATGAAAAAAAAAAAAAAAATAGGATCACGACTGTAATCCCCAAGTACAGTAGACATCCTCTCAGATCTCCAGACGCTTCTTAGATCCTTTGAAGATGTCTAGTGGGGGGTAGTCAGAGGCACGTTCAAACATTATATTTGGCACATGCCCACATTTTGCAGTAGTTAGAATTCCATACGTGTCAGGTTGCATCGGCGCTTATAAGAATTCTAACTGGTTTCCTCACGATGTTTTCCTTCACCGTTTTGAGCACGTGTTTTTGATGTTTTAAATTTTTCGTACAGAAAAATCCATTGATGCACGCCGGGATTCGAACCCACGACCTTTAGATTGAAAGTCGAGGTACCTCCCACTCGGCCAACACGGCTATTCTGTATTTTTTTTTAAGCCCGTTCCTTACCAGCACCAATATATGAATTATCTTGGTGCTTGCTTAATATTGTCGCTTTAAAACACTGAAGCCAATATTTTTTTACTGTTTTTCCTATTACAAAAGGAAAACATCTCAGAGGCGAAGCAAAGGTTCCACCTTTATACGGTACCCATTTGTTTTTACTTGTAGGCAATTTTGTTGACAACAGAGTTTAGCAGTAGACACTTTTTTTGGTCAAAATCACTGTAAAAATTATTTAGTCGCGTTATTGAACGTGGATAGGTGCCTAATACTATTTTTGTTTATGGTTGGTATATGACAGATATAAAATTTGACAGCTGCTACGATTAAATAAACTTTAGTGTGTTGTCTCAAGGAATTGATTTTATAGGTTCAAAATAATACTTAGGAGTAGAAACAAAAACAAATCATTCTTTAGAATGTCTAAACGTATTTTGAATCTATACATATAATAAATCTGTAGAAGAGTTAAATTCTGTACATTGAATAAAAACTAAAAAAAATACTCCTAGGGGCCTTTATAAAAAACATTTTGAAATTTTTGTCTGTCTGTCTGTCTGTCTGTTGTCAGGCTTTCACGCAAAAACTACTGGACGGATTTTGATGAAACTTTTTTTGTTATGTAGTTATTAGTCTTCGGCAACATATAGGCTATAGTTTATTTTGAAGATTGTTGTAATACCAGATGTAAAACTATTTGTCCCTCAGTTTGCTGGGTCAGCTAGTTTAAAATAAAACAATACTTTACACTATTTAAGCTTTATTTTAGCTGCCACGCATATTTCTTTCTTGGTACCGCGTTTGCGGAGACGGTCGGAATGAAAGATTAATGAGAAAAGCGACTCGGGACAAAAGGTCCTAAGCGTCGGTTCAACTGAGTACCAAAATTGTTACATTCCAACACGGTCACACCGAATAAAAGAAAACTTAAATTTACCAGTATTTTTATTCATCGCCTTATTTTGGGTATGCACCAGACAGAAGCTAAAGCTGGGATAGAACTGTTAAGGGATGCTAATTAAGGGATGGTCTGATGTGCAAAATAACCAAACCCATCGAGTGTTGAATGAACATCAACTGATCTGTCATCCTTTCTTATTATTTCAATTTCTAAAAAAGTATAGCAAAATGTTTAGTAGGCATAACAAAATAAATCAGATAAATATTTATTGAAGCGTGTGTATCTTTACACCTGTTAGAGTTCACCTTGCCTATTCGAATCGGATCTATCACCTATCGGAATCTATCAAGCGTTTATTCTAACGGTAACAAGATCTGGGACCGATCGAACAAATTCATGGTTGATATCACTCGTTACTACTACCCTATTTTTGCTATCTCACTACCTGATCATCTCGGGTGAATTTCGAGCAAAACGCCACTTTTGTTCGTACCATACCAACCGAGGCATTCGAGATCTTATAAATCTATCTATAGAAATATAAATGCTGTGAAATGGCATGAGATATAAATTGGCGGTTGTCACAAGTTATCGTTTGAGATGTGACGTCACTTAAGATAATTCTTGAACGTTTTACGCCTTGAATAAGACTGTACCCATTATACCGTGTTGTCCATTAAAATAAAACGAACAACACACACTGATAGGTAAATAATATCTTTTATATCTATAAAAATTAACGCTGTGAAATGACGGCATGAGATATAAATTGGTGGTTGTCATTGTCACAAGTTATCGCTTGAGATGTGACGTCACTTAAGATAATTCTTGAACGTTTCCCGCCTTTATATCGTGTGGTTTATTATATCGTGTAGTCCATTATAATAAAATGAACAACACACATTATTACCACATCTCATTCCGCTTATTTATATGCATCGAGAACGTAAACATTACGAATCCATTCGTTTAAATAACAGTGAAATACGATTTTGCGAACAATAGCCTGTCCCTGTTTTTGTTTATCATCCAATTTGCGGTCTGCGAATATTACGGCGACACAAATATGAGAGAAAAAATAAACTTCGTGGCTTCAGACTTATAGATGGCTCGACAAGAAACCCTTATACATTCTATGATTTAAGGGAAAAAGCCGTGTTGGCCGAGTGGGAGGTACCTAGACTTTAATTTTGAAGGTCGTGGGTTAAATTACTACTGCAAAATGTGGGCATGTGCCAAATAAAATGTTTGGACGTGCCTCTGACTAGCCCCTCTAGACATCTTCAAAGAATCTAACCGCCTAGAGATCTGAGAGGACTTGGGGATTACGGTCGTGATCCTATTATTATTATTATTTCTAGAATATCTTTGGATATGCCTTTCAAGTATACTAGGCTACGTTAACTTTTATATAATACCTACAGAGACAAAGAGATTTACTTATAAGAGAGCGTAACGATCCCGTAATCCTCGATCAATAATTTTTATACCATTTTTAACACAAAAAAAAAACAGTTTTGCAGGTACATGTACCGACGCAAAACAAGTTCTATAAACTCGGAAAGCAAACGAAAATCACGCACACCATAAACGATTTCACCGTACGTGACAAGTGTCAACAGACACAAAATATAGTAGGGGTATAAAAAAGGCCGGTTAGTTAAAGCGATACTTGAAATTATTGACTTTTTGTATGGGCTGAATCTACCCGGATAAGAAGGAAAAAGTGATAAAACTGCATTATCTTAAAAACCATCAAATTTAAAAAGAAACTATCTGTAATTTATTTAGCTAGTATGATTATTTAACGAATTAGATAAAAATGAACTGTTTAGCCATTCATAGATTTGATTAAAAACGAAACTAGTGTTTTTGAAGAGCCTTCTTTAGAAAATAAATTTATCAAGTAAAGTTTCACCAATCGTGTTTCTGTCTGTAATTTATCTAGATTATATCCTTAAAGTTATCTTTGCCGTAAAAAACAAAACTGTATGTTTTGCGGTTATTGAGAAAAAACGATTCTGCATTCTTCAAAAACATATATTACTCCTCCTAAGTGAGTTACAAAATCAAGAAATAAATGAAAATCTATAAAAGGTGCAAACTATACTTTAGTACAATTTGTCTCATATTATTAGTTAGTATACTATTGAATACATTACCTACCTAAGCACATACGAGTATTCGTTTAAAAGCTGACTGCAAAGTTGGTTGCTGAAAGGCCAAACTTTGCAACGCACTTCACACGAACAGAAACTCTGTAGGAACTTACTACGAACATGTCAAAAACTTGGATAACAGTTAAAATTGCATTTGTGCAGGCACAGTATAAAAAATATGCTTTATTATTGCTTGTAGAAGTCACACTGTGCCTGTACTTTATCTGATCGACTAACTTCGTTGATAGACGGGTACGTGATTGAATTATTCAGGAACTTGTGCGTCCCAAACCTATCCTCGGTGCCAAGTTAAATTGATGGGTTGTTTGAAAGCTAAATATAAAACTTCTATAACGCGGCTAGAGAGACCATTAAACCAAAACGACTGTACCTATGGATTTTAGTAATTTCCTCATACACCTTTTTCTGAATTAAATGAAACGATTTTTTTTAAGGTTTTTATTTTTTTATACTCAACATACTCAACACTGGTTTACAAATTCACATTCTAGAAAAAGTATTACAAAAAGTTCAAGCAAAGTGCTCCCGCAATTATAGGGTACCACAGCATGCGAATAATTTTTAACAACTTTAAAAATATATATTTATAAATATAATATATAAAAGGTAACATAATAATGTAAAGTATCAATAAGAGAAAGAAGACGTTCAATATATAATTACGTTTAAAAAACTTAAAACAAAACCGACTTCATGTTTATAAATAAAAATTGTAAACCATAAAACCCAGGGGCCCTGTTATCTGTGCCATATAGGTGGTTCAAATTCGTGACGTCAACTCGAGGTGTTGATGATTTCTATTTCGAACGTGTCTCGCGGGGGTATGCCAATGAAAGAAAGGCAAGGTCTATAGTTGAAAACCACTATGCCCATAAATTTTGAAGGTTTCTCTTGATTTCCCTGGGATCCCATCATCAGATGCTGACTTGTTGGTAATGGAACTACCTCGGAATTTTTTTGATGTCGGTAAAAAAGAATATAAAACTGATTAAAAAAACCTATTTAAATTATGTTGAGAAACAAATAGAGATACGTGTACTTAATCGGTTATATTATCTATCAAGACATGAAGCAAGACAAAGCTCTTCTAATAAAGCAAAGGATACCTTCTGTTCGGGTATTACGCGAGCAAAGCAGCTGGTAAATTATGAAATGCTTCTGATTTTAACATTTCTCATTTCAAAATTTCAACTCTACAATTTCCTAAGTTCAGAAACAGCAAACTACTTACTATATCTGAACTCTGACTCTTTTGTCACACATACACGCTTGTTTTCTGTTACTAGTAAATGCATTTACTTAGGTACTAGATTTCTTGTGTTGCACTTACTGAATTGAATTGTCTGGAACTGTTATTAATGAGTGTGTATTTGGTTACTTCATGGTCTCAAAGCTATTGAGTTAAGAGGAGCTACGCGAATTGATGACTTGTTGTTTTCGCCGGGCTTTGATCTAGGTCGGATATACAGAGTGTAGGTATCCTCCCTACACTCTGTATATCGGTATCTCTGTATATAGGTATCCTCCCGAAAACTACAGGCACAAGCACACGTACTCCCTAGTGAAAACTAAATTGCATAATCCTGTGTTATCCAATTTGTAACTGTTTTTGTATCGATATCTTTTTTCGAATACCTAATATGTTAATGACAATAGAGGAGGCAATAATGGCCGCTAATGTATTGAATCCAAATTGAAAAATTACTATTATCCTTTAGGCAACATGCTCTTGGAAAAGTGCCAAATTATGGAGTTGAATAAATTAATAATTATGTGATTTTGCAGATTATCGATCAAGACGTTTGGACTGAAAATCCGGTCTCGGTTTTCGGTTGTGATCGTAATACGCACTGTATAAGGATAAGACCTTCATTAAAGTTTAACCTACTAGATAAGTACCTACTTTGTTGTTCACTGTATCATCATATTACCTCACACATATTACCCACTATTTCACACATTGTTTGTAGAACTTAAACAGGTTTCAAGCCATTAGATCGGCTCTATTGTCCACCGGCTTATAGTTCCCAAACAACGAGCAGTTGGTTAGTTTCGGAAGTAGAGGGTAGCTAATTGTGGACAGTGTAATTGGGAAGCAATTTGTAGCTGCTAAACTTTTTGTAAATAAATAATAGCTTGGCTCGGAACTGCAAGATCTTTGCAGTCTTTGCAAATGTCATAGTTGACACGCGACCCGTAAACTCATCTCGTTATTTTAATAGGGGTGTGCGGTGTGCATAACCATTAAGTTGACAGATATGATGTATACAGTGTGTTCCTAAAAAATGTGTCAAGCGGAAGTTGAGAGGTATCACTTAGAGATACCCGAATCATCCCATGTAATACATGTAATATGGTATACATGGCATGTATGCTCCGCGATTTATTGTAATTATGGATTTATGGATTATTTAGTGGAATAATGATTTATTTAGAAATAACTAGGTAGTTTTTTTCTAAATTCGATGAATAGTGAACATAAATAATACACTCGAAAGCATAGAAATCGCACACCTCCTACATTTTTTGTATGTTACCATTCATTGTTAACAAGTTTTCTGAATACCTTGTCAAATCTTTGAAGGTGATTTAAAAATAAAAGTCACTTCATTTTTTTTTGTTCTCCCACTTGACACTAATCTTTGAACATTATATCTATGACCTATATTCTGAAAAGGGCCAATTACTGTTACAAATAGGCACAACACTGCTGAAGCAGGCGGTGCCGTTTGTAGGCAGACTAAACTAACACTGCACTCGATAATTTTTTGATAAGTAGGTACGTTAAGTACCTACAAGAATCCACGACCTTTGAATAGGAGAGCGAGGTCACTTGGTATCTCCACACAACCAGTGCTCCATTACATCAGAATGATGAAACGTGTTCTCGGGTCACGTGTTAGCAATGTATTTGCGGCCTAACGATGCCAAAAAGCGCTTCCTGAAAAGTCCTCTCTTAAATCTACTTCTTTTTGAAAACTAAACTATGCACACTTCAAAAGATCACATAATGCTTTTTTACATTGGACGAGTTCCAGGAGAACTCCCGTTACTAATGCTATTTCTAATGCTAATTTAACTAATGCCCACGAATTATGTATGCTATTTCACAAACAGCCAAATCACGGTATACTAGGCTAAGTATTGGCTGGAGAACTAAGTTTTAAGGTATTTTAAGGTGTGGTACCACACCGTAATATAGATAGATGCCATCAAAAACATAACTTGTAAAAACAACCAAGTCTCGCAACTCAGTTCTACGGTAAAAAGTTGTGAGATCCATGTAATAAGTCGGTTAATTTATTCAGTCCCTACTTAAGGGTCTTTCTGCCTTAAGTTATTACGTAACAAGCTAACCTAACCACATCTTATAGTGACCATATCAATATTAAAAATCTTTTATGTTTTAAATAAATAGATTGACTTGGCAATCGCATGTATCTCACAAGTGTTGCTTTTTGAATTTGTGCTGAAGCTCTTTAGTTATTTTTTTTATTGTTGTACGTACTTGAGTAGTAGGTACTTTTAATTATTATTCTTGTAGAGGCTCCACCTTGTTCGATTGGCACCACATTGGAGCTCTACATAGCATTATAAAAAAAAGGTAGACCCCAAGCCGTGTTTGTTGCCTGATTCTTCTAGGCTTGGTCGCGTGGAATCGGCGTAGCTTTACCTAGTTCCTAAGACGTTTCAAAGTGATCCTTGTGATTTTATTGAAATAAATGATTTTTGATTTTGAATTTGAATTTGAGTAATACATATTGTATTACATTATATTGTTTAGTACCTACTGCTGACTAGCGTGCCCCCAGATAGAATGAACAATAGGCGTCACAAATCGCAAGTAACACGCCCGGCCTGCATTCATTGGTAAAACCCTCGTGTATAAAGAAAATATTTTACGATATTATTTTTATAGCAAGTGATGGTATTTTTTTCGGCAAAATTTCTCGCTGTAGACGACTTAGAGTACATGCCTTGGTTTCATTATCGGAAGATCCGCCGCCGGCTGTCCAACTGACCGTCATTCTTTGCTATGTTAATCCAAGAGTGATCAATTCGACGTATGACGGCGTATCGCCTAAGGGTGAATACACAAATCTGGGATGCAACGTGGCATCGTAGAAAACTAAGTGCATACGTATTTTTATTAGTAGTGTTCGGCTTTGCGATATGCATCGGAATAATAAACGAGTATTGCAATCCATTTACACCTGCACTCGGCTTACCAGAGTATTAGGTATACCCCATGTTTGGTTTCTAATACGCAAACAGTCCTACACCAGCAGGGCTATTTTGTAAAAATATGACATGTTATGATGTTGAATGCAATACCTTATGTTAGAGGATACCTAATCTGTACATTTTTCATAGTAACTATTCACTGTTTATGCACCTATACATCATACCTTTAGAGAATAATAGGGGATAGATCATACCTACGCAGAAGCGTAGGTATGATCTATTCCCGTCTAATACCAAAAACTAAAACCAATGGTATTGACTAGCCTCACAGCTCAGTTGGTTGTAACTCTGCCTTCTGCGCTGTAGGTTGTGGGTTCGATCCCCACCCAGGGCAAACATTTGTGTGATGAACATAGATGTTTGTTCTGTGTCTGGGTGTTGATATGTATAATAAGTATGTATTTACAAAAAAAAGTATATAAGCATTCTATCAGTTATCTGGTTCCCATAGTACAAGCTTTGCTTAGTTTGGGCTAGATGGCGCTGTGTGTAAAGTGCGCCAATATTTATTTATATTTATTTATTTATTTATTTATTGCCCTAATTATTATTATATTCCTAACGAATACTACTCTTAAACTAATGCCAAAATAAATTAAACTGATGAGATAGTAGAGTCAGTAATAAAAATGCTTTTAAATGTGTTTTAAGTAGTGTTTGTTTATTTAATCAAAATCAGTCGTATCAAACAAACTAATATGTAGTAGGAAAACGTTTGGTTCATTTATATAATAACACAGACAATCAGATCGGGAACGGGAACGGGAACGGGAACGGGAACGGGAACGGGAACGGGAACGGGAACGGGAACGGGAACGGGAACGGGAACGGGAACGGGAACGGGAACGGGAACGGGAACGGGAACGGGAACGGGAACGGGAACGGGAACGGGAACGGGCACGGGAACGGGAACGGGAACGGGAACGGGAACGGGAACGGGAACGGGAACGGGAACGGGAACGGGAACGGGAACGGGAACGGGAACGGGAACGGGAACGGGAACGGGAACGGGAACGGGAACGGGAACGGGAACGGGAACGGGAACGGGAACGGGAACGGGAACGGGAACGGGAACGGGAACGGGAACGGGAACGGGAACGGGAACGGGAACGGGAACGGGAACGGGAACGGGAACGGGAACGGGAACGGGAACGGGAACGGGAACGGGAACGGGAACGGGAACGGGAACGGGAACGGGAACGGGAACGGGAACGGGAACGGGAACGGGAACGGGAACGGGAACGGGAACGGGAACGGGAACGGGAACGGGAACGGGAACGGGAACGGGAACGGGAACGGGAACGGGAACGGGAACGGGAACGGGAACGGGAACGGGAACGGGAACGGGAACGGGAACGGGAACGGGAACGGGAACGGGAACGGGAACGGGAACGGGAACGGGAACGGGAACGGGAACGGGAACGGGAACGGGAACGGGAACGGGAACGGGAACGGGAACGGGAACGGGAACGGGAACGGGATCGGGATCGGGATCGGGATCGGGAACGGGAACGGGAACGGGAACGGGAACGGGAACGGGAACGGGAACGGGAACGGGAACGGGAACGGGAACGGGAACGGGAACGGGAACGGGAACGGGAACGGGAACGGGAACGGGAACGGGAACGGGAACGGGAACGGGAACGGGAACGGGAACGGGAACTTAAGACAACATTTGTTAATTCTAAAGCGATACGAAGTTCGCGGGGTCAGCTTGTTACCAATAAATATTGCTATGAATATCATGATAATCATGTTTTTACAAAATAGCCAGACAGTTTTAGTCCGTGGTAGGTATAATGGCATCAAAGTTCGGGTATCACATCTAAATTGCCCCGAAAATTTAAATAATTCCAAAGCCGAGGTGGTAATAGCCATGGTTGCTCTGTCTATATGCATTTTCGTACAACCGGTACACATTAACGCCTGAAAATCTTTACACAAAAGCGTCCAAACATGCGGGCAGCATTCTAAAAATCGATTGCACCGATTCAGCTGTGACAGACCTTGTTACAAACTAGTCAAAACAAGTTATGCTTACTGCGAAGGTTGATAAAGCTGTTGTTTTGTTGTAGAAAACAGGCAAGAAATAGTGAAAGTGTTTCACAAATTCGATATCCTCTACTACGAATATATTCATTTTAAGACTAGAATTTTGCTTTCAATCAGATCTTCCATTCACATGCAAATGCATTCCGATTGCAATGAAGGCAACTTATTCTGTACCTAGGTATCTAGCTACTGCTAAAGTTTTATTTTATCTCGCAGTCTTTGATAGTGCTCACGGCAAAACGTTTTAAACAAGTGCGAGTCGGACTCGCGCACGTACGGTTCCGTACCATTATCTATAAAAAAACGGGAATAAAATCACGTTTTTGAGAGCGCCACTTAAATATTTATTTTATTCTGTTTTTAGTGTTGTTGTTATATCGGCCACAAAATACATAATCTGTGAAAATTCCAACGGTCTAGCTATCACGGTTCATGATATACAGCCATCGACTACATAGCCTAATAGACGCCTAATGGCTTCATTTCTTCAAACAAACAACTCTGTCAAGTCAGTGAGGTATGAGGTACGGGGGGAGCCGGAAAAAGCATTCTAATTTCAAAATGACGTGATTCACTAGGGATGGGAAGTGTTGACATGAGTTGTCGATAGCAGTCAGAGGCACGTCCAAATATTATATTTGGCACATACCCACATTTTGCAGTAGTTAGCAGTCCATACGTGACAGGTTGCAAGCCCATCGCCGCTTATAAAAATACTTACTAGGTACTGGTTTCCTCACGATGCGATGTTTTCCTTCACCATTTTAAACACGTGTTTAAAATGGTAAATGTATAAATATCAATTGCTGTTCGTTAGTCTCGCTAAAACTCGAGAACGGCTGAACGGATTTATTTTATCTTGGTCTTTAAATATTCGTGGAGGTCTATGAAGGTTTAAAAGGTGAAAAAAAAATCGAATAATTGCCGGGAAAACCTAAAAACAGCCCTTTTCTTTTTCCCATACAAAAGTTAAAAGAACGTAGAGTCCATTTGAGCTTTATTAGGTTTGATAGTACGGGAACGGGAACGGGATCGGGATCGGGATCGGGATCGGGAACGGGAACGGGAACGGGAACGGGAACACGAACGCGAACGCGAACTAATTCTAAAGCGATAATATGATAAATGCGAATAGCAAATAGGTTACTTTACTTCATATCCATGTAGGTACAACGCGAGCGAAGCCGCGGACGGAAGCTAGTTGGCAATAAGTAGTTTTACTAGTTAGGTCCAACTGTTGTTGTTACTACTATGTAGGTTTATCGATCATCAATTATTGAGTAGTGATACAACACTATTGACTTTATTGACACTATCTACAAGGAAAGAACCAGTCTAACTTGAGCTTGTGGTAATGGTTTTTTAGCATAAACAGACGAGATGTGCACGGGTCAAGGAAGTGGTCGGTACTACTGCAGGTTTGACGCGCGGTATTTTTTATCGGCCGTATTATTTTTTAATTAATAATTACATAATAATTAATTATACCCTAAAAAAAGTTTCTACTTAGTAATAGTACCTAGGTAGACCGTATGTAAATAATGTAAGTATTTCTGCAAACTAGCATCACTTCCTTCCTCCCATGTTATTGAATAAACAAACCAAAGCAAAATAAATTAATAAATTCACAAGAAATCACTCGACTATATACAGTACAAGCTTCCGCCCGCGGCTTCGCTCGCATGTAACCTGGATAAAAAGTGTCCTTTATGCTATTACAGGGCATGAGCTTTGCATGTTCTAAGTTTCTACTAAATCCGTAATGTTGTTTGGGCGTGATTGAGGCACAAATATACAAACAAACTCAACAAACTTTTGCAATTATAATATTACTAAGTTTATCTACATTAAATACTAAAAGCAATAGATGTATCAATTTTGATAAGAATTAGAGAAATATTATAAAACTAAAATGTGCATTGTAATGATGTTTCCAATTTTTTATTGTATTAATAGCTCACTATTTTGGACATAACGGCTTTCACATAAAAGGTAGATGTATGCTGTCACGGACTTTTATTTACAACTATTTAAGACAAACAATCCTACGATAGGTAGGTACCTACATTATTTTCGTGTATCTCCAACAGTTTAGGCAGCGCACGCTAAGATAGCTCTCAGAGGCAGTTTTTTTCCGACTTGTAATACTTATCGAGTAAAAACATACCCTCTTTTTATCGTAGTCGGTTAAAAAATAGCCTATGTGTTATTCTGATGAATAAGCTATATTATTGTAAAGTTTCATTAACATCCATTCAGTAGTTTTTACGTTAAAGAGTAACAAACATCCATACATACATACTCACAATTTTTCGCATTTATAATATTAGTAGGATATATTGGACATAAAGTTTTGTGTAAGTTTTAATTATGTACTTATACAAAACTTTTTGCCAATTATTTTTTTGGTTATATAATTTGAATCTAGGATGTAGGTACCTAACCTACCCTATAATCTAGGACTGTTTGTAAAGTTGGTTTATATTACACTAGCGACCCGCCCCGGCTTCGCACGGGTAGCATGTTATTATACATATAAACCTTCCTCCTGAATCACTCTATCTATTAAAAAAAACCACATCAAAATCCGTTGTGTAGTTTTAAAGATATAAGCAAACATACATACATACGCGGGAAGCGGAAAGCGACTTTGCTTTATACTATGTAGTGATTATATCAAGCACTTATTCACTAGCTAGGAACTTAACTTACCGGTATATGCACTAGCGCAAATGACGACGCAACAGGAAAAAACCAAGAAAGACTTCACCTCCATCTTGCAATGAGTTCAAACTCGTTCTACTGGGTAATCCACCGAGCAACCCTTTTATAACGTTTTCAATCTGTTTTTTTTTAAATTTATTTTTATGTGCTTTCAAGTCCTTTATCTCGGTTTGAATAAAGATTACCTTATCAGTTATTAAGTAGGTACCCACCTATCTACGGAAGTTCACAGACATCCTCGGCGCAGTTGCATGATGCAGTAAGATCATTTTGAGGAGACTAGGTAGGTATTTAGGTACCTACGTCATACACCTTAACAGGAAATCAACAGAAGAACCAGATATTTTAGGTCTCTGCTCTGCGACTTACACTAACGATTTATCTAATATTAGCATTATGCCCAGTTCTTATTTCAAAATCTAAAAAAAAACAGCTATATAAGTCACAAGTGGCCATTTTCAACTTATGCAAGAAGGTACAATACAGTACAATACCTACAAAACAATCAGACTTGCTAGACACTGCCGTGCCCCCAAATTACATTTAGGGCACTTTTCAACAGGAATGCAGTGATTCTTAGCATTCCTGGCGAATCCATCTTCGCAATAGCATTTGTCTTTGCACGTTTTGTTGATAAAAGGACAGTTTGTCCTGTTCTGGGTATCCAGATTTGAGCAATCGTTGTCAGGTTGTCACACTCAGTTCCACATGAGAAGAATTCGTTCGAACCTTCACACTTATCTGTAAAATTAACAAATTCAAATACCTATTTAGATCTAGTATATTTTAGAGTTGTGATATTTTAAACAAGCATTTACTTTTCGATAGTCCGGAAATCTAATTCCGAGCATAGCGGCACTTTTATCTAGGTATTTTAGAATCCGAGCATAGCGGGAATCGAGCATAGCGGAACTAACCGTATATTTTCGAGAATACCAGTTTCATATGTACCTACCTAGGTATAGACTAGGTATAGAGATACCTACCTACCTAAACTGCATTGAAAAGGCTTTTACGAAATAAGTCAGCTGGTTTTGTAATCGATTTGCTTTATTATCACCTAATCTGTTAACATGAGGTAGAATAAGTAAGTATTTAGAAGTGTTCTATATTATGTGCCTTCCGCACAACTTGACGAATTTTTCATCTCTGGGCATTTGCAGATAGATACACAAGGTGATTTAGCTTCTTTTCTGAGGTAGCCAGGTTTGCAGGCACATCCTGGGATACATTCAGGATTTCCGGCGCATTTGAACGATGCTACTATAGAGAAACAGAGCCCTGGAGGGCACGTCATTTTGCATTCTGCGTATTCTTCATTTATGTCGCACTCGTGAGCTATTTAAAGAAAGAAATTGCAATATGTAAATATGAAGGCAAGTACATAATATCAAGGTAGTAGGTGGGTTCAGACTACTCTGTGCTGTGCGCGGGAATAGAACCCATGAGCTCTATAGTCTCGTTCGCGATAATTAATTTAATTTTACCAACCTACAGCTTGCGCGCGCCATCTACACTTCACTACCAGGCCCAGTAATTGTTAAGTACATACCTACTTATTTTTTATTTAAATCTAGAGAAAAATCCTTGCTTGCAAACTTGGTTCTGATTTTTAAGAGGTGTAGGAATCTTCATCCAATTTAGGGCTACCGAACAAACATCGACGTTCTACTTTTTGTAGGCCCTTTAATTGGACCGAATTAATCGTTGACATAAAAAAATCACAGTTTTTGTGATGACTTGATGACCTACCTACTGTTTACTTTGTCTGTTGGTGCAAAATGCGTTGGCGCAAACATTTCTAAACATTCTATTTTCAACTGACATCGACAATTGGGTCGGCATCGGCAGAGATGACCGTAAATGACTGTAATTATTGCAAATCTGAATGTTTAATTTTTCGCCGATTACCGGTTTGTAGGTAGGTACCTATACCTACCGATAGCCATGAAAGGGCGTAAGGCTCCCTTATGATAATGGACTTCACTGGTTCGATTCTCGTCTTGAATATTTATGATTAACTCTTGGTTGATTTGGTACCTTACCTACCTACATATATTATGTTATTTATTTTAAAAGGGTAGGTTAGGTCATGTTACGAAAAAAGTAATAGGAAAGAAAGTGGATCGATTGATAACTTTGTAAGGCCCAGGGTATTTTATCCTCCACTTGTCATAACGATCCAGTGGTCCTTCTCAAAGGACACACAAAAGTAGTGACTTCGGCCCAGCGCATGCCAGTGTCATCCCATAATTTCACAATTTTCTCTAAATTGACAGGTACCACTTAATAATTATTGTACCTAACCAATGACAATCCCTAATATTTCGTTCAGAAATGTATTGTTACGATTCTAACTTCCCGTAAAATATAGGTAAAAAAGTTATACAGTTAATTTAACAGGTCCTTTGCAAAATACCGTTGGGTGTTAATGAGTACAAAGCTGAAAAATATGCTGGGGCGGAATGGCCATGTTTATTGAGTACTTTTTAAAGAACTGAGGGCCTTACGATGTTAACTAGAGATAGGTAAGCCAAAGAAAAGATGAATGGACTGTGTGAAAAATGGATAAGAAATGAATGAGTAGGCAATAAGATGGCTACTGATAGAGGGATATGGAAGAAAAATGTTGTGCGACTCTACATGTTGCATCAGGGTAGGACAATGAGGATTTATGTAAATAAAACTATCCCGGTTTAAGTTATATGATGATTATTATGGATGATAATGACTAAAAATAGAGTAAACAAACATGGTGGATAAGTAATGACTTTATGTTTCGGTCTGATTCTTCTTAGCATTCCTTCTCTTCTCGCAATGATCAGCATAGTATAACTCGGGACACTCGCAAGAAGGTACGCAGTTTGAATCCCCTTCTTTCCTATAGTAGCCAGGTTTGCAGGCACATCCTGGTTTGCACGGAGGCTCAGTTGAGCAATCGAAAAACGCTACAATTGAGAAGCAGACTTCCGGAGGGCAAGTTTCTTTGCATTCTATATATTCTTCATTTGGCCCTTCACAAGTTTTATCTACGAAAACAAAATATTTAATTGATTTCTCATTTTGTATAGGAAAATGACTCTTAAATCATTTTGAATTTAGGCATCCATTTGCACATGCATTCACTACATTATTGCAGTAGTCTAGTAACTAGTAACATCTGCAATCAAAACAAGTGACATTCTGGAAGAGTAGATGATTTTATAATTCCTAGTACAATTATTACAGTATATGGGTATAGGTTTTGACTTTGGAGGTTTTTAGTATTTTTAGAATAGAATGAAATAGATTTTTTTTTATTTCGACCACAAAATAAATATATACAATAACAAAGAATAAGATAAAAATGTGATTTGTCTCTTAAGGCCCTGTATGTAGACGATTGCTCTTTTTCGAAACGAAAAAAGAAATACTTCTGAACAAGCCACAATAAATCACAAGTTGATATCAAAGTATTTCGATCATAAATTCTAAAACGTATCATTTTTAAATAATATCTTTATCGTGAAAAGTTTCTGCAATTATGTTTTCAGCTTAATAGAAATCTAGGTAGGAACCAGAAGTAATATATTTATAAAAATAGGAGAAATTTTTAGAAAATAGGCTTGTTCAGAAGTATTTCTTTTTTCGTTTCGAAAAAGAGCAATCGTCGACATACAGGGCCTTAAGAGACAAATCACATTTTTATCTTATTCTTTGTTATTGTATATATTTATTTTGTGGTCGAAATAAAAAAAAATCTATTTCATTCTATTCTAAAAATACTAAAAACCTCCAAAGTCAAAACCTATACTCATATACTGTAATAATTGTACTAGGAATTATACATAATTTATATCATTAATTTATTCGAAAAGCAAAGGTGGACCACGCGCCGCCCATGGATCAGTACCACGTGCAGCGGTCGGTAGGATTATTTATCGAAGTGATTAAAGATGGGTACATCTTTATTTACATATACTATACATTATAAAAATAGAGATGTGGCTTGTTCAGAAGTATTTCTTTTTTCGTTTCGAAAAAGAGCAATCGTCGACATACAGGGCCTTAAGAATGAAGAATTTTTTTTACTTTATGGACAATTAAATAGGTCTTACATACTAGACTCTAATCGTGCTCTATACAGGATACAAGAATCGGTGGCCCTGATATTATCGAGGCCTCCGATTTTTGGCTAAGGATTATTTTCGATTTTCGGTGTGTAGAGCACTCTCTATTGATGGTGTTGTATAAGGTTCGTTTTTAGGGTTCCGTACCCAAAGGGTAAAAACGGGACCCTATTACTAAGACTTCGCTGTCCGTCTGTCTGTCCGTCTGTCTGTCACAGGGCTGTATCTCATGAACCATGATAGCTAGACAGTTGAAATTTTCACAGATTATGTATTTCTGTTGCTGCTAGAACAACAAATACTAAAAAAAGAATAAAATAAATATTTATATCCCATACAACAAACGTGATTTTTTTTGCTGTTTTTATAGATAATGGTACGGAACCCTTCGTGCGCGAGTCCGACTCGCACTTGGCCGGTTTTTTATTATTATTGCTAGATTCTGGAAATGGGAAACTTGAAAATAATCAATTTAGATGAAAAAGTCAATGAATTTAATAAAACCGAAAATAACAAAGATAAAAATTTAATTTAATTTTAACGTCTTCGGAGATACATAAAGGACGTATAACGTATATCTACAGATCAGTATTGTTTCCTTGGGGGACAACCAGGAGAGCACTGCATCTGTGGGCAATTGCAGATGGTATCGCAAGGAGAGTTTTCGTCTACCCTGAAGAAGCCAGACTTGCACGCACAACCAGGCTTGCAAGGAGGCGCGTTTGAGCAATTATAACGAGATACTATCGATACACAGAGCTCCGGAGGGCAGGTTTTCTTGCACTCTACGTATACTTCATTTGGACCCTTGCAAGTGTTACCTAGGAAAATAGAAATAGTATAAAGAAGGTTAGGTAGATAACTATTATAGGTAAATAATAGAGATTACAATTTAGAGGTTTATAGGTAAAGAAACATATGCATCATGAGGTGGAAGAAAGGACTATTCGGCAACAAAGATGTTGTTTACATGCAGTGTTAGACTAGGTAGGTAGAATATTGTGCATTGTGCATGTTATGTGTGCATGAGTGCATTTTTAATGCCTATTATTAATGGATGTAGATAGGTATTGCAATATCTATATCTATACGATTTATTGCAAATTATTTACGGTAAAATCGTGCACCTACTATATAGGTAGGTAGATAATTTTGCCTATCTAGGTACCTAAGTATAACTACCTACCTAACTACCGTCATGGTTAAAAGATAGTGGGTATATTTATATACATTTGGGACAGTCTTCAACAGGAATGCATTGTTCCTTATCGTTCCTGGCAAATCCGTCTTCGCAATAGCATTTGCGATTGCAAACTATGTTGAGGATAGGACATCTTGTTCTATTCTGGGTATTTATATCCGAGCACCTGTTGTCACACGCAGATCCACATGAGAAGAATTCGTTTGAACCTTTACACATATCTGTAAAATTAACAAATTTAAATATTTGAAAATTCAGGGCTAGGTAAGCCTGACCTAGATATAAATCTATAGGTACTAATATAATAAAGCTGAAGAGTTTGTTTGAACGCTCTTATCACTGAAACGACCAGTCGGATTGGAAAATATATTTTTGTATATTCACGAAGAAGTGAATAAGAAGGCTGATTGATATATAGCCTTAAATATTCATATTTGTAAAGTCGTAAAAGATCGCTATCGAATCGAACTGTTTTTTTTTGCGTGCACTGGGGTAATGACTAAATAAACCCTACTACAAATATTATATTGGTTTTTACTTTTTAGTAGGTACGTAGATAAAAATAAAAATCTCGTTTAAAATTACTTCAAATTTAGTATGTATGCTCTTCAATACAATCAACGAAATACGTGTGTAAGGGTTTTTTAAATTTCATCCGTTAACGGATAAAAAGGGGTGTTAAAATTTACAGGGGCGTAAGCGCTGGGACTAGGCGCTTACACCCCCGTAAAGACCTCGGAGCCCCCCTATTTTAAGGGTAGGTACCTTTCCATCACAAAAATATTTGCCTTAAGTGGGGATGGAACCCATCAACCACATTGGCCAAGCCAAGGTAGAGCTAGCTACTACCAACTGAGCTGCGAGGCCAGCGGGGTGATATACCATACCTACAATACCTACATACCTACGCAGAAGCGTAGGTATAGGTGCATAAACTGTGCATAGTTACTATGAAAAGTGTACAGATTAGGTATTCTCTAACTATAGGTATTGCATTCAACATCATAACATGATATTCATGTTTTTTACAAAATAGCCCCACAGTATAATAGATTCTCAGTTGGTTCTATCTGGTCATAGGTGCCTAAATATTGGTAAACCTAAATAATTTTATTATAATGATTCGTACCACATTCTTCATCAGTAATGCATTCTCCAATAGCATTTCTGTAATAACCAGGTGTGCAGACGCATTTCTCTTCGCATTTCTTAATGGGTGCTATGCAGTCAAATTCGATTCCGCGTGTTTTGCAAGTCTTCTCAGGAGGACATTCGTGCACGCATGAAAGTTCTTCGTTTTGTCCACATTGTCGTTTTGGTGGAGCTAGACACAAAAAAAACAACCGATAATTTTTTGTCACGATGATACGAGCTGTTAAACCGTACCTAAAGCTACATAAAAATAATACGAAACAACATCAATGCGGTGCGGAATCGTTCTACCATAGTGGAACAAATTCTCTATTGCAACTACAATCGTTAAAAAAATTCGTAACACGAATAATTTTGGCAAACTTTTTACATGGCAATGCTAATTAATGTTGGTTGAAACGAATAAAGGTTTCATATTAATTTTGGGGTTACCATGTTAATATTTTTGTTTTTTTTTGCGGGTTCCGTACCTCAGTTATATAACCGAACTCTATGGGTTTACTTCTTTGAGTGTTTGTCTGTCTATCAAGAGCTTTTATTGAGAAACGCGGGGAGGTATCAAGTTGAAATTAATACAGTCTTTTGAAGCTTTAAAAAAAATTAGCTGTGGACGAACCATCAACATAGAGTTTATACAGACAGAAGCCTAATAATTATCAAATCAAACAATATTATTATGCTGAGGCTGTAAGTAGGCCTGGGGTCTCATAGGTCGGTAGGTAGGTTTAACCTATGGAGTATTTACCTACAGGTTTATACTGCATAACCTGGGGCTTATAACTTTAAACTGGTCTTGCTTGACCTTGCTAATAATAATGTTTTTTTTTATTCAAATTGATAAGTTAACTTACTGATGTTATGACTCGCGCAAATGACGATCAAACAAGAAAAAAACACAAATACTTTAACCTCCATCTCGCGTGAGCACTTAACTCGTTCTGGTGGGTGTTTCACCGAGCATCCTTTTATAACGTACACATTTGTAGTTTACAAAGTCCCCTAGCCAGGTTTTAATAAAATTCAGCAATTATGAGAATGTATCTCTATAATCTAAGATTCTACGAGTCAGTAGGTACCTAATCTAGGTACCTATTAAATATATAAAACCGAAAAATAGAAAAACCTTACCCTCCATTCTGTGAGTTAGACTGTCTACGTCTAGTCTGTTTTAGTGTCTGGAGGTGGTGGCGACTTACTACCTTGATAGGCTTAAAAGCAGTGCCGGATTAACCCATAAGCAAATTAAGCAACTGCTTACCCTAAGGTCTTGCATCGTCTTCCATCAGGGTTTAACCAATAAAAATTTGCTAGTAGGTACATGGGTGGATTGTTTAATGCATCAAGTAGTCTTAATCCGGCACTGCTTATTAATACACTTATTCAATACGCTGACAATTTTTTGTGTGTATCTTGGTCGGTTCTTTGCGGGAAGATCCCTTAGTTTTCCGGTTATTCAAACTCAAACTCAAACTCAAATTATTTATTGCGATGTATGGGTATGTAACAGATAATAAAAGAGATACAGTTATAGTACAGCCATTATCAGCGCGTCACGCATGCAATATTTGTAGGTAAACTAAATTTACACAACATTTCATATACAAATTAATAAATACATAAACAAACAATATAAAAAAATTGAATTACATGTCAAAGTTATTATCATTTAAATATTCAATTATCGTATAATACGCTTTCTATGTAAGAAGCTTTTTTAGCCTAAAAATATTCTGGTTAGAGAACACTCTTATTGCAGAGGGCAGTTTTATATTCCGAGGAAAACAAATTTTACCACCTACCACCCTATTCATAGAAGTTTTTACAAAATAGTTATAAAGATCTGACAAATACCACCATAAAATACGATAATGAGATACATAGATGTCGTTTACTTTTGGTTTAAAAAGAGGTTCATATTATTTTTACAAATGTTGCGATTTCGTAAATGTATAAACAAGGCAATGTAAGAATTTTCAGTTCAATAAGGTAAGGTTTACATAGGTATGTAAGGTATTAGACAACGTGTGCGTTATTTTGCATTGGTAGCTTATATTTCCAATCAGAGTTCAGTGGAATAAAGTACCTAGGTGCTGTATTTTTTAGGTAACTACTTACCCATAATCATAATTTTGTTTTACCAGGTTTTACCTCTATTGAGCGTGCTTTTGTTTATTAAGTTTACCTGGGCATTCGTCTTCAGGCACACAATTTCCGCAGTCGTCTCTCAACATGCCTTTATTGCAAATGCATCCAGACTGACAAGAGCCATCTGCAATAGCTGTGTTGATAGGCTGTGTCTGTGAGCAGTTCTGGGCTCGGCCACACTTTTGGGTGCAGTTTGAAAACTCTTCGTTCTTCGGGCAGATGCCAGCTGCAAGAATAGATAAAGGTTAGTAATTATGTACCTACCTAGTATCTTCTTACGATGATATTCGTTCTACATAAATACCTAGCTTCGGTTTATGGCTACTCCTGTAGGTAAACGAAAACTGGAAGTTCAGACCATGCATATTATTCGATTTCCCCTTTTCCAAAATGTCTACCTGCCTCAACGTAAATAATTATTTTACTTTAGATTCAAGTCTTTAGCGGTCTCTATAGTAACCTCTATGGCCTGTACTGTAGGTAGCATTATGATTAGGATTTTTGAATAAAAGTGCTTTTTGCATCCTTACCGTTACTTTTATCCTTATCCTTACTTTTCGTAGGTAGGTACCTACCTAAAAACCAGTCATAAATTGCACATCCTCCAGTTTGAAGCAACTGGGTTTTCCCTAGAGGCGTTCTACCTTTTAAAATCGATCAAAATACTTAATAACACCTACCAAGGTAGTAAATAAACTTACGGCATTCCCCAATATAGATGCACCTTCCATTGCTATCGCGTCTGTAGTTTGGTAGACACGTGCATTGAGTCGGTAGGCAGACGGCGGCTGCGAAACAGTCTGCCAACCACGCCTGCTCCTCTTTGTAACTCTTGGGGCAGGCGATGGGATCGCACCCATTTCCACATTCATTCAGGATTTCGTTATCGCCGCATTTTGGGGCTGTGTGTCATACATTAAGATTTGTTGTAAGTTAAAGACAAATAATACATTTATTTGAGTTTTATTAAAATCTATCGATCTATCTTCTCATCTCATCTCTTATAATTCTTGTATATTTATTACTAGCGACCCGCCCCGGCTTCGCACGGGTAGCATGTTATTATACATATAAACCTTCCTCCTGAATCACTCTATCTATTAAAAAAAACCGCATCAAAATCCGTTGTGTAGTTTTAAAGATATAAGCAAACATACATACATAGATACATACATACATACAGACGCGGGAAGCGGAAAACGACTTTGCTTTATACTATGTAGTGATAATCGGAAACGACTACAACGATTTTCATGAAATTTAGTATGCAGGGGGTTTCGGGGGCGATAAATCGATCTAGCTAGGTTTTAAAGTTTCTAAGTTAAAACACGTCATTTTGTACGAGTTTTCAGGCAATGAAATACAAACAATATTGAATAAATAAACCAAACCAAACTAAATTAATAATTTCACAAGAAATCATTCGAAAATATACACTGAACTTTTTTTACACACGCCAACTATTTTTTTGGTTATATAATTTGAATCTAGGATGTACTTACCTAAGTAATAAATTATATTTCAAACACTTATTCATCTAGCTAGCAACTTAACTTACCGGTATAATAACCAGCGCAAAAGACGACGCAACAGGAAAAAACCACGAAAAATGTAAACTCCATCTTGCAATGAGTTCAAACTCGTTCTACTGGGTAATCCACCGAGCATCCTTTATATATCGTATTCAAACTGTTTTTTATTTTTAATTTATTTTTATGTGCTTTACAAAGTCCCATAACCCGGTTTGAATAAAGATTACCTTATCAGTTATTATAGTTCGGCCGTTCTGAGAATGCGTTCCTGACACGTCGCGATTGTATGACGACGTAACTTTGTAATGGCGATGGCGTTGCAGTTACGATAAAAATATTATTGCTGGTTGTTTACCGTTTTAACAATTGATGAGCATTAAAACAACATTATTACAACATTATTACAACAATAAAGTCACTATAACGTGACTAACTGATAGGTGTCAGGAACGCATTCTCTGAACGGCCGAACTATAGGTATGTAGGTACCTACGGAAGTTCAGAGACATCCTCGGCGCAGTGGCATGATGCAGTCAAATTATTTTGTGTAAGTAGGTAGGTACACATTTAATATTTATTGATTTTACCACAATTTTCTTCAGTAATATATTTTCCAATAGGATTTCTGTAATAACTAGGTTTGCAGACGCATTCATCTTTGCATTTCTTAATGAACACCCAGGCAGTTATATTGGACTCCGCGTGTTTTGGCAAGTCTTTTGAGGTGGACAGTCATGTACGCATGAAATTTCTTAGTTTTTTCCACTTTGCAGTTTTTTCGGAGCTGGATGTGAATTGACATAAGTACATAATATCACACTTGTTTCCCATAGGGGTAGGAAGATACTACGCTCTAAGTACCGAAGTAGGATAAGTAGGGAGATGCTATAGATCCGATATTCAGAATACGTTCGCCTAGGTCACACGGTTTTCCAGCTGTCCCGTTTACACTAGCCAGTAGTTATAATATACACTGAGAAAATAAGTGTATGAGATGATAGAATGTAGCTACTCCGTGCTCGTGGAATACATTAGTGAACTTTTGTTTTTCTTTGAATCCCCTTTTTACTCATCGCCCTTTGCTATGAAGATACTCATTTAACAACTGGTAACCCACATAAAGGTACTCTATAGAGCATGTCATTGTTTATTAAGTTTACCTGGGCATTGGTCTTCAGGCACACAATTTCCGCAGTCGTCTCTCAACATGTCTTTCTAGCAAATGCACCCAAAGTGACAAGAGCATCAGTAACCGCTGTTCTGGTGATAGGCTGTATCAGTTCTTTGCTCGACCACACACTTGGGTGCAGTTTGAAAACTCTTCGTTCTTTGGGCAGATATTAACTGCAAGTTTGAAGGTAGATAATTTCATTACCATAGTACCTACATACCTAGTTGGTGTTTTTCTGTACCTAGTATTCTCACTCTCATATTAGTAGGTAATTGTGTTCTTCGAAAAGGTTTCTCCTACAATCTCGGCACCTTTGCCTTTCTTAATCGATCAAAATACTCAGGTGGTAAAAAATACTTACGACATTCTCCAATATAGCTAAACTCGAGAGCATGGAAATCGCACACCCCTACATTTTCAGTTAGACCCTTAATTTTTTTACTTACATTTTGATTGCAAATTTAACGAAATTACAATTAAAGTTCACACTGTTAGCTTTCTAAAAACACATAATGCTTAGCCATGACCTTCAAAATCATTACAGTAGCAATAAAACAATAGAATTACCCAAAATCGCTCGATTCAGGTAGCGCTGTTTCTGGGATGTTGAGCAGGTAGATATAAAAGGGTAAAAAAAAAACAATAATATTGAATAAATAACCATTTATTTATATGATGTATTACCTCCCCCTAGCTTGAATTACAGCTTGCATTCGAAGTTTCATCGAAGAAATCAACTTTTAAAAATCATCGGAGGAAACTTTCAAAATGTATGGGCATTGATAGTGGTTTTCAACTATAGACCTTGCCCTTCTTTTATTGGCATACACCGAGTGGAGGGCTAGCCGAGGTAGGGGCCCCTAGATTTCGCGGAGGAGGGAGCCCCCCTCCCGCCGTTTGAAGCTCTCTGAGAATTGTAGGGGCCGAATTTCTGGCTTGAATTCTTTTTTTTAGCTCGTCCTAAAATCTCAATGGGATTGAGGTCTGGGCTTCGAGCAGGCTATGCCATAACCGGTACTTCAACCTCCTCCAAGTACTGGCGCACAATAGCAGCGGTGTGTGGTCTAGCGTTGTCGTTGGAAAATATTGTGAAGAAGTGAAGGAGGAAGGAGGTGTTACCGATGGTAGACTAAAATTTTAATGCCTTTACTGTCTTTAAATGTCTTACTGGTAATCTGTAGGTAATTTAGGGATTCTACCTACTTTATATGGGTTCTATCAATCACTAAATTAAATTTTATTTTTTTACCTACACGTTTGTAGGTAACTACCGATATATAGCATACTTACTTAATATTGTAAATTGAGCAATTATTGAATTGTGAAATTGATAGCCGAAGCAACCTTAGATGTAAGATTTTGTTTTAGTTTTGAATGTTTGAAAATCTACTTTGACCTTACCTTCTAAAATTGAATGTATTATTTAGACGCCTAATCACAGAATTTCCATTAGCTTTTTTTTTATTCGAATTTCAATTTCAAACTTTTCAAGACTTCTAGGTAGAATAATAATAATTTTAAGGTTGATTCTATTGATTTAATTAGAAGTGGAGGCTTGTTATTTTTAATAATGCAGACATTATTTACGAAATGTAAAGCTGCCGCTGCTTATGCTTACGCTTCCTTGTGCTTATATCTACCATGGTATATTCGAAGAGAATGTGTTTATTAGTGTTATTTTCTGACCAGTTTATTTAAGGCCCTGTATGTCGACGATTGCTCTTTTTCGAAACGAAAAAAGAAATACTTCTGAACAAGCCACATCTCTATTTTTATAATGTGAATAAAAATGTACCCATCTTTAATCAATTCGATAAATAATCCTACCGACCGCTGCACGTGGTACTGATCCATGGGCGGCGCGTGGTCCGCCTTTGCTTTTCGAATAAATTAATGATATAAATTAAGTATGTAATTACTTATCAAAAACCTATTCTAGTAGAAATCTAGATCTACATATTACCTATCTTTAACAACAAATCACAAGTTGATCTTAATAGTAGATATCAAAGTATTTCGATAATAAATTCTAAAACGTATAATTTTGAAATAATATCTTTATCGTGAAAAGTTTCTGCTATTATGTTTTCAGCTTAATAGAAATCTAGGTTGGAACCTGAAGTAATCTATACTAATATTATAAAGAGAAAAGTTTTGATTTTAAGTTTTTTTGTTTTTTTGTATGTTTATGTTGTATGGATAAACACAAAAACTACTGAACCGATTTCAAAAATTCTTTCACCATTACCACTATACATTATCCCTGAGTAACATAGGCTATTTTTTATTTTGAAAAAGTAATAAATTCTCTATAAGAATGACGATAGTTTGAAGCAAGGTATAAAAATTGCTAAAAATTCTTCGTGTGCGCTACAAAAACGATTGAACGGGAATTGTAACGGGAACGGGAATAGGAACGGGAACGAGAACGGGAACGGAAGACAACATTTGTTAATTTTAAAGCGATACGAAGTTCGCGGGGTCAGCTTGTTTATTTATAAAAACAGGAGATGTGGCTTGTTCAGAAGTATTTCTTTTTTCGTTTCGAAAAAGAGCAATCGTCGACATACAGGGCCTTAAGTTATTTACTTTCTAAACAATTACATTCCTACCTACATTAAGACGATTTTTTCATTTTAATTATTATTTCTCTCTTTCCCATAATACATAGTAGCTTAGACTAGGAAGTAGGTGGGTACCTACAGTTGTTCAATCTCGCGAAGGCGTATTGGGTATTGATTGTGTGTATGTGTAGGCAGGTAGATGGTAAGTATGTAAGTACGTGCACATTGTTTCTATGCGTAAGCTCTGAAGAGCTCTGTATCAGTAGCGCACACTTTGACGCATGTCTTGTCTATACACATCACGAGTACTACTTCGTGAGATACAATAAATGAATATGAATATGAATATGATATAGGTACACATTATTCGTAAAATCTATGATTTTCATAAGTAGCTATGAATGTCGTCAATTTTAGAAAAAAACAATTTCATAGTAAAAATTATAGAATCCATGTACCTAATACCTAATCTATTCTTATGCTATAGCTATGAATATCATACATTTTAGAAAATACCAATTTCATATGTAGGTAGGTATGACAGAGGTACATAAAATGCATTGAAAAAGCTTTTACGAAATGAGCCAGCTGGTTTTGTAATTGACTTGCTTTATTAAACACCTAATCTTTTTACAGGAGGTAGACTAGGTAGGTTTTTAGAAGGGTTTTATAAAGTGCCATTTGCACTCATTGGCGAATTTTCTATCCCTGGGCATTCGCACATAGGTACACAAGGTGATTTCTTTTCTTTTCTTAGGTAGCCAGGTTTGCAGACACATCGTGGTATACATTCAGGATCTTCGGCGCATTTGAATTTTGCATATAAAGACATGCAAGTCTCTGGAGGGCACGTGCTTTTGCATTCTTTGTATTCTTCATTTATATCGCACTTGTGAGCTATGTAAAGAAAGAAATTGCAATAAGTAAATATGAAGGAAAGTACATAATATCAAGGTAGGTTGGGTTATGATCTACTCTGTGCTGTGCACGTGAATAGAACCCAATGAGCTCTATCGTCTCGCGGTCTTCGCGGTACCTAATTAATTTTATTAAAAACAGTAAATTTATTTACATTTGGGGCAGTCTTTAACAGGAATGCATTGTTCCTTATCGTCTCTGGCAAATCCGTCTTCGCAATAGCATTTGCGATTGCAAACTATGTTGAAGATGGGACATCTTGTTCTATTCTGGGTATTTATTTCTGAGCACCTATTGTCACACGCAGATCCACATGAGAAGAATTCGTTTGAACCTTTGCACATATCTGTAAAATTAACAAATAAAAATATTAAAAAAAAAAACATAACGCGGGCTTAAACACCTTCGGCGATGTGCTCGAACGGCTCCTTAAACGCTCTAGACATAGAGAAACTTCCCTCCGCCAAAGAGGTTATGGTCAGATATTCCCAGGATTCCCAGCGATTCCGAGAAGCCTCGGTAGAAAACGGCGCAACCTCAGTCAACCTAAGTGCGGGACAACGAACGGTCAGACCATACGCGCCCAGAGACGCGCGGTCATAGTTAGATTTATTTTACTGTTTTATTTTTATATCACTACTGTCTGTATTTTACCTGTGCCCTTGTATTTGATTTCATTATAAGTTTTACTATTTCAAATCGTATTTTCGAATTCACCCACAAAACCCTGAGAAACATCGTTTCTTACAGTGACGCCCAACAAGCGGTCCCTTACATATATATAAATATATAATTGGTCCAACATCCATGTTCATCACACAAAATAATGGGAATCGAACCCACAAACTACAGCGAAGAGGGCAGAGTCACCTACTACCAACTGAGCTGTGTGGCTAGTCAAATTATGAATTTTGGAATATGGATTTTCAGTTGTTTCTATCTGGCCATATCAAATTAAATACCATAATAAATTTTACTAGCGACCCGTCCCGGCTTCGCACGGGTAGCATGTTATTATACATATATAAACCTTCCTCCTGAATCACTCTATCTATTAAAAAAAACCGCATCAAAATCCGTTGTGTAGTTTTAAAGATATAAGCAAACATACATACATACATACAGACGCGGGAAGCGGAAAGCGACTTTGCTTTATATTATATATATATATATATATATATATATGTATATATATATACATATATATACTATGTAGTGATTAGATAGATTCTTACCACACTCTTCATCAGTAATGCAATCTCCAATAGCATTTCTGTAATAGCCAGGTTTGCAGACGCATTTATCTTCGCATTTCTTGGTGGGTTCCCGGCAGCGAAATTGGATTCCGCGTGTTTTGCAAGTCTTTTCAGGAGGACAGTCGTGTACGCATGAAAGTTCTTCGTTTTTTCCACATTGCGGTTGTGGGGCTGGATACAAAAAAATGTCAAGTCAGCCTATATTTTTTTGTCATGATGCTAAGTACGAAGAATAGATAATATTAATTACTAGCTGACCCGTGCCCACTTCGCTGTGCGTAAGACATTTCTAATACCATCGTTGACTTTTTTGTAGACGTTTTTAAGGTGTACAATACTGTAGTACATTATTTTGATATATCTCGTGGGGTTCAGCCAGCATTTGCAATGTAAGCGCAAAAAAATGTGTTTATTTACGACATCACATTAGAAACCTCTAAAATTATCAGTGCTTCTCTACTATATTATGCATGTATTATACATATAAACCTTCCTCTTGAATCACTCTATTTATTAAAAAAAACCGCATCAAAATCCGTTGTGTAGTTTTAAAGATATAAGCAAACATACATACATACATACATACATATTACATACAGACGCGGGAAGCGGAAAGCGACTTTGCGTTATACTATGTAGTGATGTAATTACTAGACAGGATTTTTTATCTACCTACAGCTTTTTTATCTACCTACGTAGTTTTGTTTTGTTACTAAAAGAGGTATATTACAGGCAAATAACTAAAGTTATTAAAAGAAACAACCTGTTGAACGCTAAAATGATCGTCCGCGACGTAAAAATACGTATGACAAAATTAACAAGGCAAGGTAGAATCATCAAACAACTTCAGCCTGGCGAAAATGAAAAAAGAAATAAAAAAACCCAAAAAGAAAAGAATGTCAATGTCAATGCCACGTCATGTTATGTCAATTGCCCAATTAAGTGAGGTAACTTTTTCTTGTGTTGTGTTGTACCATAATAACTTGTAATTATTACGTATACTCGAATATTTTTTGCAAACTTTTTACATGGCAAACGAATGAAGTTTTTCCAGGTATTTCATATTAATTTTGGGGTTGCCATATTAATATTTTTGTTTTTTTTGCACTTTTTAGGGTTCCGTACCTCAGAAAAAACACAGATCTCTTATAGGTTTACTACTGAGTGTTTGTCTGTCTGTGGAGAGCTTTTTTCTGAGAAACGCTGGGAGGTATCAAGTTGAAATAAATACAGTCTCTTGAAGCTGTAAAAAAATCAGCTGTCGAACCATCAACATCAAGTTTATACAGAAGCCTCGGTAAGCGAAGCGAGTCAGATTTGTTCTCGTCCGGTTTTTTTTATCCACTTTCATTATGCAGACTCTAATTTTAGTTTACCCTAATAATTATCAAATCAAACAATATTATTATGCTGAAGCTGTAAGTAGGCCTGGAGTCTTTACCTACAGCCTACAGGTTTATACTGCATAATCTGGGGCTTATAATTATAACTTTAAACTGGTCTTCCTTGACCTTGCTAATAATAATGTTTTTAGGGTTCCGTACCCAAAGGGTAAAAACGGGACCCTATTTCTAAGACTTCGCTGTCCGTCTGTCTGTCACAGGGCTGTATCTTATGAACCGTGATAGCTAGACAGTTGCAATTTTCACAGATGATGTATATCTCAAAAACAGCATTAAATAAATATTTAAGTGGGACTCCCGTACAACAAACGTGATTTTTTTGTCGTTTTGATAATAGTACGGAACCCTTCATGCGCGAGTCCGACTCGCACTTGGCCGGTTTTTTATAGATAATGGTACGGAACCCTTCGTGCGCGAGTCCGACTCGCACTTGGCTGGTTTTTTTATTCTTATTGATAAGTTAACTTACCGATGTTATGACTCGCGCAAATGACGACCAAACAGGAAAAAAACACAAATACTATAACCTCCATCTCACGTGAGCACTTAACTCATTCTGGTGGGTGATTCACCGAACATCCTTTTATAACGTAAACAGTTTTTTTTTATTTGTAGTTTACAAAGTCCCCTAGCCAGGTTTTTATCAAATTCAGCAATTATGAGAATGTATTTCTATATATATATGATTCTACGAGTGAGTAGGTACCAACCTACCTATTAAATTTAAAACCGAAACTAATAGAAAAACCTTACCCTCACTCTGTGAGTTACCCTCGTATTCAAGAACGACACTATGAGAACACGCACCCACAGTGGACGAAATCTTTTTTCATAAAAATCACTTTATGTGTTGTGCGACACTGCATTGCATAGTGTGACTAGAGGCACATTGTCGTGTGCCTCTAGCCAAAGTTGAGCCCTAAAGGCACACGGTAGCGTGCGCCGTAGTGTCGCTCAACACATAAAGTGATGTTTATGAAAAAAGATTTCGTCCACTGTGAGTGCGTGTTCTCAAAGTGTCGTTCTTGAATACAAGGGTTTGACTGATGGATAGTAATATGTTCCTGCGGGAATCGAATCTATTGCATCCCATTCAGGCACATTCCCTCCACGCCACCAAGGTCTTCGCAGCCACCTCCGGAGGCTGGTTGAATGTCCTCTATGGTCTGTCTAGTCTGTTTTAGTGTCTGGAGGTGGTGGCGACCAGGGGCACCAAAAAATTTTGCTAGTACCTACATGGGTGGATTGTTTAGGGCATCAAGTGGCTCTTTAGTCAACTGGGCCCGCTCGAACTAGCCCCGCGGGCCCAGTTGACCTAATGCATATTTTGAATTGGTCAACTGGCCCCGCTTACAAAATTTGGTATTAGAATAGACAAGAAGAAAAGTGTTTCAACTATTGTCGATTAATGGAATACATAAATCCAATATCAACATCGCTCTACTTTTAGAAGGGCTATGTATATGTAGTGATAAGGCTTACTTCTTGATTGCGTTGAAAAACCCTACAGATCTCAAAATTTCAAAGAGGTTGCCTGAAACCATAAGAGAAAAAAAATGACTTTGCAATAAACGAATTACTTAGCGGCAATATTACTGGTAAGCCATTGGTTAGAGAAATTGAGGTTTTAATTTTTTGTGATCATTAATGAAATAACTGTGATTTTTAAGTAGCTATTTTTATTTATGATTGATGTAATAGTAAATTATAAATAAATAATAGGATTACGACTGTAATCTCCAAGAACACATCTAGGTAGACATCTTCTTAGATCTCCAGACGCTTAGATCATTTTAAGATGTCTAGTGGAGGTAGTCAGAGGCACGTCCAAACATTATATCTGGCCATGCCCACATTTTGCAGTAGTCAGCATTCCATACGTGACAGGTGGCATGCCCATCGCCGCTTATAAGAATACTAACTGGTTTCCTCACGATGTTTTTCTTTACTATTTTGAACACTTGTTTTTGATGCGCATATAAATTTTTCGAATAGAAAAATCCTTTTGATGCACGCCGGGATTTGAACCCACGACATTGAAAGTCGAGGTACCTCTCTTTCAGCCAACACGGCTTATGTCATAGTATATTGTCGATTTTGAATAGTTTTAAGCAAGTATCAAGAATTAATCAAACAACTGTGATTTTATGTATCTTTTTAAATTTTGAATTATTGTATAATGTTGTTTTTGAATAATTCAAAGTAAGCATTAGTCAAAAGACTCATTTTCAAATATTTTAATTTTATATTGTTGAATAGAATACATCTGATAAAGCATTCTGACAAGCTTTCAAATTCTTTCAGTTTACATTGTTGTATATTATGAATTTTGACTAGTTCTAAGTGAGCCCGAACAGTAGCAAAAGAGCCCGATAAACATTAGTATCATATTATAATCATGTGAAGGTGTTTTATTTTTGTTTATCTCTAATACGTTTTGTACACATCTGTACACGGATTTGAAATCAGACAATAGATTTTTTGTTCAAATTAGTAATGGGTCCAGTCGACTAAAGAAAACTAATAAATTAAATGCATTAGGTCAACTGGGCTCGCGGGGCTAGTTCGAGCGGGCCCAGTCGACTAAAGAGCCATCAAGTAGTCTTAATCCGGCACTGCTTATTAGGTACACTTATTCAATAGGCTAACAAATAAATCTTTGTGTGTACCTTGGTCGGTTCTTTGCGGGGAAATCCCTTAGTTTTCCGGTTATTAGACAACTATAATAGCTAAGTATAACTTTTAAGTCTACTAAGTAACTTTTCTAAGTCATTGTTTATGAAGTTTACCTGGGCATTGGTCTTCAGGCACACAATTTCCATCAGCGTCTCTCAACATGCCTTTCTTGCAAATGCATCCGGACTGACAAGAGCCATCTGTAACCGCTGTACTGGTGATAGGCTGTGTCTGTGAGCAGTTCTGGGCTCGGCCACACGCTTGGGTGCAGTTTGAAAACTCTTCGTTCTTCGGGCAGATACCAGCTGCAAGAGTAGATAGAGGTTAGTAATTATGTATCTACCTAGTACCTTCTTACGATCATATTCGTCCTACGTAAATAACTAGCTACGGTTTATGGCTACACCTGTAAACGAAAACTGGAAGTTCAGACCATGCATCTTAATCGATTATCACCAATCAAACAAAAAAAGGTACATTTTTCACTTCATAATTGCCCCCTTTTCCAAAACGACTACCTATACCTACCTCAACGTAGGTAAATAATTATTTTTACTTTAGATTCAAGTCTTTAGCGTTCATTATTTTAACCTCTATGGCCGGTACTGTAGGGAGCATTATTATTTATTTATTTATGTTTTTATTATTTTATTTATTAGGATTTCTGAAAAAGTGTCTGTTCGGATCTTTTCCTACCTACAATAACAGTCATAAATTACACATCCTTCAGGTTGAAGCAACGTGGTTTTGCCTAGAGGCCTTTTAAAATCGATCAAAAAGGTGGTACTTACGGCATTCCCCAATATAGATGCACCTTCCATTGCTATCGCGTCTGTAGTTTGGTAGACACGTGCATGCAGCTGGTAGGCAGACGGCGGGTGCGAAACAGTCTGCCAACCACGCCTGCTCCTCTTTGTAACTCTTGGGGCAGGCGATGGGATCGCACCCATTTCCACATTCATTTAGGATTTCGTTAGCGCCGCATTTTGGGGCTGTGTGTCATACATAAGATTTGTTGTAAGTTGTTTGTAAGTTATTAGATAATGGTACGACCGACACCCTTCGTGCGCGAGTTCGACTCGCACTTGGCCGGTTTTCTATTTTGTAATATACGCAATTATTATCAAAAAGTCTTAAAAAAAGTCTTCGTCATTATCAAAAGATAAATAATACATTTATTTGAGTTTTTTTGTTAATATATCTATCTATCTATCTTCTCATCTCATCTCATCTCATCTCTTATAATTCGTATAATATATACTAGCGACCCGCCCCGGCTTCGCACGGGTAGCATGTTATAATACATATAAACCTTCCTCCTGAATCACTCTATCTATTAAAAAAAACCGCAACAAAATCCGTTGTATAGTTTTAAAGATATAAGCAAACATACATACATACGCGGGAAGCGGAAAGCGACTTTGCTTTATACTATGTACGGCTCCAACGATTTTCATGAAATTTTGCAGGTACCTATGCAGTTTTGGGGGCGATAAATCGATAGTTTGGTTTCAAAGTTTTTAGGTTAGAAAACGTCGTTTTATTCGAGTTTTCAGGCATTGAAACACCCAGGTACTAAAATATAAAAAAAGTGTCTACTTAGTAATAGTAGGTAGACTGTATGTAAATAACCTGCGAACTAGCATCACTTCCTTCCTCCCATGATATAGAATAAACAAACCAAACCAAAATAAATTAATAAATTCACAAGAAATCACTCGAAAATATGCACACCAAACTTTTTGCCAATTATTGTTTGGTTATATAATTTGAATCTAGGATGTACCTACTCTATAATTTAGGAATATTTGTAAAGTTGGATTATATTATAATGTTATTCATGCATTTATTAATTTAGGTATCAAGGAACAATAACTTACTGGCATAATAACTAGCGCAAAGGTAGCGTACCTATGGAAATTCAGAGACATCCTCGGCGCAGTTGCATAATGCAGTAAATTATTTTGTGTAAGTAGGTAGAATAAAGCTTCACGTGCGCTTGGTTTTATCTTAAGAATGTCTTCAGAATTTTCGAGTATTAAAACTTTCAAAATATTGTATTGCGCTTATGTACGTAGACATCTTGAATATGCCTCACAGGTATGGAATCCCTTCTATGATATTTATTCAACTAGGCTTGAGCGTATTCAAAAAAGATTTCTACGTTACCTACAGTTTCGAGCTAAAATTTACTTGCCTAGCTACATTGCGAGATGTAATAAATTTCATTTTCTTCCCCTATATAAACGTAGAGACTTAGCTGATCTTGTGTACCTTTTAAATATTGCGAATGGCACAGTGGACTGCCCGGAATTGTTAGAGTTTATTGGACTTCGTACTAACACGTCTTCATTTAGATTACCAAAAATTCTATCTGTTCCTACAGCTAGGACAAATTACAGGCTTAACTCATTTATTGTTAGAGTAAGCAGCTTGTTCAACTCTCTGGATAAGGCAGACGTTAATATTGACTTATTTAATACTTCTGTAACTACTCTTAAGCGTTTGATTAATCACAATTTTTTTTGTTTTGTTTAACTATATATATATATATATATATATGTATATTTTTTTTGTATTACTATTTTATATCATAATTATGCTTATATACACCTATGTACATTAACCTATATACATTATCTATTGTTATTACCGTCTATTTTACTTATGTTTCAGTTATTCATAAATTCTATGTGTGGAAACTTGTAATTAGCCGTCAGAAATACATGTATCTATCTTGTATAGGTATAATGTATTATTTTCTATGTGTTAAATTCATGTGTTAGCTGTAAGTTTTCCTAAAATTATAAAAATAAAATAAAAATTATAAAAATAAAATAAAATAAGTAATTGATGCGAGTGCATTATTTCCAAATAAGTATTTCTTATCTCGGAAGCACTTAATTAAGTAGGACTAGGAATTAAGTACAAGCAAACCCGGCGAACTTCCTATCACTTTAGAATTAACAAATGTTGTGTTAATGTGTGTGTTCCCGTCCCCGTTCCCGTTCCTGTTCCCGTTATCAAACTGAACTCACTGCAAGGGTTTTCTGTTTTTTTTAAATATTCTATTCCGGACGAAGACAATTCCACAAACACTTAAACCATAAAAATTGGTCCAGCCGTTCTTGAGTTATACATGGTGTAACTGATACGACTTAGTTTTATACAATAGAGACTAGCAGACTCGGCCACGCGTTGCTGTGTCAACAGATATCTATCGATAGATGTTAGCTATCCTATCTTTCAAGTTGGATCAAACTGAACACGGTGTGCAAAGTTTGATTAAAATCGGTTAAGTAGTTTAGGAGTACATCGCGGACGAAAACGTGACGCGTAATTTATATATTTTAAGAAAAAGATTATTTTATAAAAAAGTGGGTACGAAAAAGTCAGTACAATTAATTACGTTTAGGGCATTCTTCAACAGGAATGCATTTCTTCGTAGCATCCCTGGCGTATCCATCCTCGCAATAGCATAAACCATAAAAATTGGTCCAGCCGTTCTTGAGTTATACATGGTGTAACTGATACGACTTAGTTTTATACAATAGAGACTAGCAGACTCGGCCACGCGTTGCTGTGTCAACAGATATCTATCGATAGATGTTAGCTATCCTATCTTTCAAGTTGGATCAAACTGAACACGGTGTGCAAAGTTTGATTAAAATCGGTTAAGTAGTTTAGGAGTCCATCGCGGACGAAAACGTGACGCGTAATTTATATATTTTAAGAAAAAGATTATTTTATAAAAAAGTGGGTACTAAAAAGTCAGTACAATTAATTACGTTTAGGGCATTCTTCAACAGGAATGCATTTCTTCGTAGCATCCCTGGCGTATCCATCCTCGCAATAGCATTTAGGTTCGCATTTTATGTTGACAATGGGGCAGTTTGTCCTATTCTGGGTACCAATATTTGAGCAATCGTTGTCACACTCAGTTCCACATGAGAAGAATTCGTTCGAACCTTTACATTTATCTGTAAAATTAACAAATACAAATATTTTGTAAAAAGTTTCCAACCTAAGGAGGTTCCATCTGCGCATAAATACAGTTATATTTATAAATTCTTACCACATTCTTTGTCAGTAATGCATTCTCCAATAGGATTTCTGTAAAAGCCAGGTTTGCAGACGCATTTCTCTTGGCATAACTTATTATTCACCGCACATTTGTATAGGAGTTTGCGTGTTTTGCAAGTCCTTTCAGAAGGACAGCTGGTCACGCATGAAAGCTCTTCGTTTTTTCCACATTGCGGTTGTGGCGGAGCTGAAGACAAAAGAGTTGTGGATTGACATACATAACATCACGCTTACTCTAATAGGGGATTACACCTGTTCTCCTACTACTTCTGTTAAGTGTTTATTAAGTTTACCTGGGCATTGATCTTCAGGCACGCAGGTTCCGTTGTCAAGTCGCAAAGTCCCGTTAACACAAACGCAACGTCCTTCACACGACCCTTTCTCAATTTTCAGGTTGGCGATGGCTTGGTTGCTTTGTGTGCAATTTTCGCGACGATTTTGTGCGCAGCTTGAATATTCCTCGTTCTTTGGGCACTTTCCAGCTAAAGAACATTGGATTGAATGAATATAAAATAAATAGGATCACGACTTTAATCCCCAAGTACGGTAGATAACCTCTCAGATCTCCAGACGCTTAGATCCTTTGAGGATGTCTAGTGGGGTTAGTCAGAAGCACGTCCAAACATGGCTCGTCAATACAATGACTTAGCTAGTAATAACATTGAACTCGATATCTTCGTTCCAAAGCTGAGCCACTTTATTAAAATTGTTAGACCATCCTCAATTTCGATTTTGCTAATAATGTGAGCCACTCTAATGATCAGAGTGACTCAGTAGTTCTTAGTATAAGATAGTTTAAGTTTATGTTATATAAATATGTTATCTAATTTCTCAGATTTGCCCTAATTGTATTATTATATATTTATTTATTTTTAAGTTTAGTTTAGTTGATCCCTGATCTTATTTAAGTTAGAAGTAGTTAGGTAGTCTGCTCGGTATTTATGTGTTGTTTAGTTGTGCGTACATATGTTTACGTTGCAATCAAGCTCAGAAATCTTTGTTAACCTATAATTTTATACTTATGTGATTGTGATGTGTTTTGTGCGCTTAAATAAATAAATAAAATAAAAAATAAAACATGCCCACATTTTGCCGTAGTTAGCGTGACAAGTTGCAAGACCATATTGAATACCGCTTATAAGAATACTAACTGGTTTCCATCACCGGTTTGAGTACGTGTTATTTGATGCGCATATACATTTTTCGAACAGAAAAATCCATTGATGCAGCCGGGATTCGAACTCACGACCTTCAGATTGAAAGTCGAGGTACCTCCCACTTGACCAATCACTACATAGTATAAAGCAAAGTCGCTTTCCGCTTCCCGCGTCTGTATGTCTGTATGTATGTTTGCTTATATCTTTAAAACTACACAACGGATTTTGATGCGGTTTTTTTTAATAGATAGAGTGATTCAGGAGGAAGGTTTATATGTATTAAACCCGTGCGAAGCCGGGGCGGGTCGCTAGTATATAAATATAATGAGGTATTTTACTTTTAATATTTAAGGAAAACGTTTGCTATAGTTTCCGTGTTCCGGCTATGGAACTGAAAATACAAAGATTATTATCTAATAAATACTAGAATACTAAAAATTCATAATAATAAATAATATTAATACTAGGATGCTTAATTAGGATAGCTTGTTTGAACCCGTTTTATCATTAGAAGACTTACCTAGGTAGCAAACTAAAAGTCTGAACAACCAGAAAGCTACTTACGGCATTCCAAAAAGGGTACACAAACTCCATTGTTCTTCCAGTAACCAGATTTGCAGCGGCATTTCGGGTTGCACTGCAAGATTATGCCGATGCGGCCAAGAGGACACCGGCCGGTTGGTGTCGCTTGGCCACAGTCATCGGTTGGGCAGAGTGGTGGACATGGGTTGTATTCCTGGTTTACACCACTGCATTTAAACGGCGCTAAAAAGTAAATAAGTATCAAAAGTTATTCTGGTTTCTTCAATCGCTTGGGTGGTGTGCGGCACGCCGCGAGGCCTACGCACCGACGTGGTGTGCGACACAGAGCAACATCGTACGTAAGTGAAACTAGTAATAAAGCAATACCTACTATCGACACTATCACCCGATTTTGCCAGCCTAACATAAAAGGTTCTAAAACGGAGTGTGAACTCTGTGGAGTTTTTTGTTCATTGTGATAAAACTACCCAAACCTTTTTGAGTCTAAAGTCATTTATATTAAAATCGGGGGGCACGACCAAGTCGAGCGCGAAGCAAACACTGCCGTACCATCCTTTACAGGAACCATTTCGCCGCATTTTCAGGCCCCTATTTGAGAACCTCTGGATAATACCAGAACGCAGAAATTTTCGTCATCCAGTAAGCTATAACCACATACTTAAAATCCAAAATTTCAAGTCTGTAGGTCATTTAGTTCCGAAGTTAAGCGAAAGCAAAGTTTCGGATTTTAGACACTCGCTCACTCACTCATGATCATCAGAATAGAACTAGTACTTCCCAGAAACTCAGAGGGCTGAAATTTGGTACAGAGTTAGGGATTAATGGCCACATAAAGGGAAAACTATAAAAACTAGGATAATCGAAGATCTGGAGTACCTGGTGACCCTAATTAGAAAACACAAGAGTAACGAAACTATTAGAGATCGACATACCGCCTTTACAAAAAATATTCAACTTGATGGGCCGCTTCATTTGATGTCAAAAATCGAAGGTCTGAAGTATCTGATGAAGAACCCTCAGCTGGCCTCAGCTGTATTAGAGATATGGTAATGCCCCCTTCTACTATTGATACATAAAAAAATCTACTGTTATTGCAAAAAACTGTGTCAAATAAGAAAATCTAATAAAATAAATCAATAAGCCCACGTTTCTACAAAAAGAAGTGAAATCCTACTAAAAACATTCTGTAAAAAATTAGCCAAGTCTCGATGGAGCTGCTTGTTTATCTCTAAAAAATAATGAAATCTAGACAAAGTCGTACCAAGTTTGAGGTTCCTTACTGCGATTTATTTATCATTATAGTTAATGTGTGACTGTAATAACAAAGAAATCGCAGTACCTCAGACTTAGTACGACTTTGTCTAGATTTCATTACTTTTTAGAGATAAACAAGCAGCTCCATCGAGACTTGGCTAGTTTTTTACAGAATGTTTTTAGTAAGATAATATTTTACCTTTCTATTCAAGTCGTTAGTAGGGTAGGTACCAACTCAAATTGCTACTAAGACTACAAATCGAACGAATTACAGGTAATAATAATAATAATAATAAAATAATATATTTATTGACCAAAAAAGTAAGTAACAGTGAATATGAGTCCCTGTCTCCTGGAAAAACGTTAGCTATGGCCCAGGCGATAGAGACATGCAAAAAGTACTTACGACAGTTTCTTGTCGGTATGCAACTCCCATTTTGGGCCCTCTTATAGTTGAACCTGCAGGTACACACAGGCTTTGCGCAAGGTTTGGACTCAACCTTCGTTGAGAGCTGAGATTCCTTCTCGCTCCTTGGGCAGTTATCGCTGAAACCGTAGTTTGGACAGGTGTTCACAACCTCGGTACTTTTGCAGACTAAATCTCCTGGAATTAAGTAATTCTTGTAAAATTATATGATTATGCAAAAAATGGTTACCGATGCCTTCTTCTACCAAGGCTGGTCAACTAACCGTAACACTGTGATTCCGGGACACAGTCACCATTAGCGGTCTTCAAGTAGCCGGATTGGCAGATGCATCCACTTGTACAGGATAATGCGCTGCTGTTTGCGCTCTGACAATTCAATGGCTGCCCTCGCTGGCTGCATTTCAGCTGCCGGCATACGGCTTGGGTACAGTTGGAGAACTCTTCGTTGGCTTTGCAGACAACTGTTGGTAAATATATGATCATATAATTAAAACTATCTTGGTTGTTAATCATTTTTAATAGAAATAAAGCGGCTAATTGCCACGTTATTTTTTGTATTGCTGACGTTTCGAGACAATTCAGATGCTCTTCATCATGAGCATCGTCCGCGTCCGCGATCAACAGCAGATTGACGAATACACCGCATTACTTCGATAGGTAGGTAGGTAATTCTATTTTTGTTGTGGTTATTGAATTATAATATACGATGATTATACATATATAGGTACCTACAACTGCTTAATTTATTTTTTTCTAATGTCATGTCTAAAGAAATTTACGTTTGTCGGCACAATTTAAGTTCATGCTGTATTTAGGTTTAATTGTGGACCGTAAGTTAGAAAATATGGCAGCCGCTCATTGGAGGCATTTAAACAAGCTTTTTAGCCTAAGCTTTTTTTTATAGAAAGTATGTCTTTTCATATAGATAGATTATAATAGTAGATAAAAGGTACCTGGGCATTTTTTTTCAGGCACACATGATCCATTTTTGTCTCTCAGTGTTCCTTCGACACAGACGCATCCTTCCTGGCAGGACCCTTCAGCAATGGCTGGGCAGGCTATCGGTTTATCTTTTTGTGTACAGTTCAGAGCTCTACATTCGGCTTGGATGCATGATGAAAACCTTTCATAGGTTGGACATTTTCCAGCTGGAAAGAAAAAAAATCAAGACTTGAGTAACGTACCCAGACAAACAAGCTTCGTTTGTCTGGAAGATAATTTATTTCACACGACCCTTTGGTAACTTTTGACTTTGACTTTGACTTAAGTGTACACCTATCCATGTGTCTCTTCTCTAAGAAAGGGTCAAGATAGAGAACGACACGAGGTAAGGAAGAAGTAGACCGTAACCTGCTTCAAACCAAGAAGTTGGGCTGGTACTTACGACACGCTAGATAAGGCACACAGGTTCCATTCTTTCTCCAATAATTTTCAATACACCGGCAAGCAGGCTTGCATTCCAAGACGATGCCTATTCTGCCGATAATTGGACAGCGGCCAGTAGGCGAGGCTTGACTGCAGTCATCGGTGGGGCAGGCCGGGGGGCATGAGTTATATACTTCATTAGGACGACTACAGGTAAAAGGTGCTGGAAAATTAAGCTAAGTTATATTATCTTCACAATAAAATAATATATTTATTGACCAAAAAAGTAAGTAACAGTGAATATGAGTCCCTGTCTCCTGGAAAAACGTTAGCTATGGCCCAGGCGATAGAGACATGCAAAAAGTACTTACGACAGTTTCTTGTCGGTATGCAACTCCCATTTTGGGCCCTCTTATAGTTGAACCTGCAGGTACACACAGGCTTTGCGCAAGGTTTGGACTCAACCTTCGTTGAGAGCTGAGATTCCTTCTCGCTCCTTGGGCAGTTATCGCTGAAACCGTAGTTTGGACAGGTGTTCACAACCTCGGTACTTTTGCAGACTAAATCTCCTGGAATTAAGTAATTCTTGTAAAATTATACGATTATGCAAAAAATGGTTACCGATGCCTTCTTCTACCAAGGCTGGTCAACTAACCGTAACACTGTGATTCCGGGACACAGTCACCATTAGCGGTCTTCAAGTAGCCGGATTGGCAGATGCATCCACTTGTACAGGATAATGCGCTGCTGTTTGCGCTCTGACAATTCAATGGCTGCCCTCGCTGGCTGCATTTCAGCTGCCGGCATACGGCTTGGGTACAGTTGGAGAACTCTTCGTTGGCTTTGCAGACAACTGTTGGTAAATATATGATCATATAATTAAAACTATCTTGGTTGTTTTTCATTTTTAATAGAAATAAAGCGGCTAATTGCCACGTTTTTTTTTGTATTGCTGACGTTTCGAGACAATTCAGATGCTCTTCATCATGAACATCGTCCGCGACCGCGATCAACAGCAGATTGACGAATACACCGCATTACTTCGATAGGTAGGTAGGTAATTCTATTTTTGTTGTGGTTTTTGAATTATAATATACGATGATTATACATATATAGGTACCTACAACTGCTTAATTTATTTTTTTCTAATGTCATGTCTAAAGAAATTTACGTTTGTCGGCACAATTTAAGTTCATGCTGTATTTAGGTTTAATTGTGGACCGTAAGTTAGAAAATATGGCAGCCGCTCATTGGAGGCATTTAAACAAGCTTTTTAGCCTAAGCTTTTTTTTATAGAAAGTAATATGTCTTTTCATATAGATAGATTATAATAGTAGATAAAAGGTACCTGGGCATTTTTTTTCAGGCACACATGATCCATTTTTGTCTCTCAGTGTTCCTTCGACACAGACGCATCCTTCCTGGCAGGACCCTTCAGCAATGGCTGGGCAGGCTATCGGTTTATCTTTTTGTGTACAGTTCAGAGCTCTACATTCGGCTTGGATGCATGATGAAAACCTTTCATAGGTTGGACATTTTCCAGCTGGAAAGAAAAAAAATCAAGACTTGAGTAACGTACCCAGACAAACAAGCTTCGTTTGTCTGGAAGATAATTTATTTCACACGACCCTTTGGTAACTTTTGACTTTGACTTTGACTTAAGTGTACACCTATCCATGTGTCTCTTCTCTAAGAAAGGGTCAAGATAGAGAACGACACGAGGTAAGGAAGAAGTAGACCGTAACCTGCTTCAAACCAAGAAGTTGGGCTGGTACTTACGACACGCTAGATAAGGCACACAGGTTCCATTCTTTCTCCAATAATTTTCAATACACCGGCAAGCAGGCTTGCATTCCAAGACGATGCCTATTCTGCCGATAATTGGACAGCGGCCAGTAGGCGAGGCTTGACTGCAGTCATCGGTGGGGCAGGCCGGGGGGCATGAGTTATATACTTCATTAGGACGACTACAGGTAAAAGGTGCTGGAAAATTAAGCTAAGTTATATTATCTTCACAATAAAATAATATATTTATTGACCAAAAAAGTAAGTAACAGTGAATATGAGTCCCTGTCTCCTGGAAAAACGTTAGCTATGGCCCAGGCGATAGAGACATGCAAAAAGTACTTACGACAGTTTCTTGTCGGTATGCAACTCCCATTTTGGGCCCTCTTATAGTTGAACCTGCAGGTACACACAGGCTTTGCGCAAGGTTTGGACTCAACCTTCGTTGAGAGCTGAGATTCCTTCTCGCTCCTTGGGCAGTTATCGCTGAAACCGTAGTTTGGACAGGTGTTCACAACCTCGGTACTTTTGCAGACTAAATCTCCTGGAATTAAGTAATTCTTGTAAAATTATACGATTATGCAAAAAATGGTTACCGATGCCTTCTTCTACCAAGGCTGGTCAACTAACCGTAACACTGTGATTCCGGGACACAGTCACCATTAGCGGTCTTCAAGTAGCCGGATTGGCAGATGCATCCACTTGTACAGGATAATGCGCTGCTGTTTGCGCTCTGACAATTCAATGGCTGCCCTCGCTGGCTGCATTTCAGCTGCCGGCATACGGCTTGGGTACAGTTGGAGAACTCTTCGTTGGCTTTGCAGACAACTGTTGGTAAATATATGATCATATAATTAAAACTATCTTGGTTGTTAATCATTTTTAATAGAAATAAAGCGGCTAATTGCCACGTTTTTTTTTGTATTGCTGACGTTTCGAGACAATTCAGATGCTCTTCATCATGAACATCGTCCGCGACCGCGATCAACAGCAGATTGACGAATACACCGCATTACTTCGATAGGTAGGTAGGTAATTCTATTTTTGTTGTGGTTATTGAATTATAATATACGATGATTATACATATATAGGTACCTACAACTGCTTAATTTATTTTTTTCTAATGTCATGTCTAAAGAAATTTACGTTTGTCGGCACAATTTAAGTTCATGCTGTATTTAGGTTTAATTGTGGACCGTAAGTTAGAAAATATGGCAGCCGCTCATTGGAGGCATTTAAACAAGCTTTTTAGCCTAAGCTTTTTTTTATAGAAAGTATGTCTTTTCATATAGATAGATTATAATAGTAGATAAAAGGTACCTGGGCATTTTTTTTCAGGCACACATGATCCATTTTTGTCTCTCAGTGTTCCTTCGACACAGACGCATCCTTGCTGGCAGGACCCTTCAGCAATGGCTGGGCAGGCTATCGGTTTATCTTTTTGTGTACAGTTCAGAGCTCTACATTCGGCTTGGATGCATGATGAAAACCTTTCATAGGTTGGACATTTTCCAGCTGGAAAGAAAAAAAATCAAGACTTGAGTAACGTACCCAGACAAACAAGCTTCGTTTGTCTGGAAGATAATTTATTTCACACGACCCTTTGGTAACTTTTGACTTTGACTTTGACTTAAGTGTACACCTATCCATGTGTCTCTTCTCTAAGAAAGGGTCAAGATAGAGAACGACACGAGGTAAGGAAGAAGTAGACCGTAACCTGCTTCAAACCAAGAAGTTGGGCTGGTACTTACGACACGCTAGATAAGGCACACAGGTTCCATTCTTTCTCCAATAATTTTCAATACACCGGCAAGCAGGCTTGCATTCCAAGACGATGCCTATTCTGCCGATAATTGGACAGCGGCCAGTAGGCGAGGCTTGACTGCAGTCATCGGTGGGGCAGGCCGGGGGGCATGAGTTATATACTTCATTAGGGCGACTACAGGTAAAAGGTGCTGGAAAATTAAGCTAAGTTATATTATCTTCACCAGTTGACTGACGCGCATAGCTCTATCAAGGGCTCTAGCATCCAAATTATGCGATTGTGATTACATATAAGAAGACAAACTTACGGCAATCTCTAGTAGGAATACATTTTCCACTGTCAGGATCCCTTTTGGAGTTGAACCCGCAAGTACACACTGGCTTTCCACACTTTTTGCTCTGACCGCTTGTAGAGTCTTCTGCATTATCATTTTCTGATTCTTGACAATAGTCATCCATGCCTATCTTGGGACAGGGGTTCACTATTTCATCGTCCTCGCAAACGAGTTTCCCTGGAAAGTAATATATTGTCATTGCATATTGTGACGATTTCAAAAGGAACTATTATTTGTATAAACCCGATCCCCAATAGAACCCCGCTCGAGACGTCGAGAGCGAAGACCATGTCATGCCTACACTCTAGAACTCGTTACTCTATCTGTTTGGTTACAGTTACTCGCTCGTTCGTGAGTACCTATAACTACCCATACCCAGCCATAGGGTTGCGGAGATGGAAAACGCTGAACAGATTTTTGAATGGATACGGCCTTAGAGCATTATTAGTATAGTCATTGAGGTTGATCAGTTTATTTCTACATCTTCAAAACTCGATGATTGAGTAACCAGAGCTATGACATCTGACTTCTTTATCCTAACCTTATGTAGGTAGATAGGTTTGTAGTTTTCAAAACTTAGAATTTTTTTAAATTATGCTATCTATGCCTGTGCATGAAGTGGGATAAGGGCAAGATGATGACGATGATGAGGATGTGTTTGAAAATGGACCTCATTTGTATAACTATTATATTTCTTCTAATGCACGTACCGTAACATTGAGTTTCAGGCACACAAATACCGTTGGCTGTCTTCAGGTAGCCAGCTTGGCACACGCACCCTCTTTTACACCGCTTTGGTTTTCTCGAAGGCACAGGTTTACCTTGCTGACTACATTTCAGACGACGGCCTAGAGTCTGGGTGCAGTTGGAATACTCTTGGTTAGCTTTGCATGTGACTGAAAGAAGGTAAGTAAGTAGAATCATTATCTTCTTCTTGTCCTTAACTTACTTCAAAAGTTGGCACAATTGTACAAAAAAATATGTTTTGATTCGGCATGAGGTGTTTAATTGGGTGATGGGTAATTTTTGTGATCGGTGGTGTGCCCAAAATATTGTGTAGCGTGCCATTGGTTCGCCATCCTTGTTGGAGAATAAAAACAAAGTTGGTAATTCCGTTGGGGATCTCAGGTTCAGTCTTGCATAAGTAGGTAACTCATACTCTATTGTGGTTTGAATTGAGCATTTTCGTGACTCAAAGTCAAAAGGTATTTAATAATAAATAATAATAATAAAAATATTTATTTTTCAAAAAGGCTTACACAGAAGGTTTACACTTACGTAAGGCTTAAATACTAGGTAAGTTAGGTTCTACATAATATCATCAACAATACAATGTGCAATAATTATTAGGGTAATACAATAGTAACACCTTAATTACCTACCTAGGTAAAAACCTTGTGTTTTGAATGGCGTAGATAAGATACTTTGCATCAAGCCTTGTAGAGTCAATAACATTGACTCCTCGCTCTAACTAAGTTTACACTTGTATACAGACGCAATATTTTTATAAAATCACAAGGATCCCTTTGAAACGTCATAGGAACAAGGAGCTAGGTGAAGCTACGCTGATATCTTAAAATACGAGTAATTAGGTAACTTTGAAAGTAAATAACCTGGTTTTTTTTCATCGGAGCAGGTGGTACTTGAACTCCAATCACTGGTAGTACTACTCGTGGATTCAGTGTAGGAGGAACTCACTGAGTTTGTGCTAGTGCTGACTTTAGTAGCATCTGGAGAATTAGGACTTATCACAGTTAAATCTTGGTACCAATTAAGCGTTGAGAAACAGTTTTATTTTTCTTAGTACTTAGTTGTTAGTATTTTTCTGTTATCGCGAGCCCGACTCACACTTGACGGATAATTTTTTTTACTAATTTGTTTCATAAAATAATAATGGTTTTAAGTAGTCGTTAGTAGCTTGTATGTAGATTAAATTTTAAAATATATATTATTTATCAGTAGCTACCTGCCCTGGTTTCGCACAGGTGTAGGAAGATACTGTTACATTATTGCAATTTTCGTAAGGATCTCTAATTTTTTTTTAAATAAAATATTGTCTACATCTCTTTGATAATGTAGCTTTTGTTATGTATAAGAATTTGTAAAATTGATCCAGTAGTTTTTTAGTTTAATAATTACAAACAAAAATACAAAATTTAATTCTTTATTATACTTAGTGAGTAGTGTTAATAATATCAATTAAAAAATTGCGCCTACCTAATACCATAAATTATCTAGGTTTACATACATAAATTTAATTAATTAACAAAAGAAATTTATTTAAAAAAACCAATTTACCTGCAGCTAAACTCAAAATGGAAATAACAACCACAATTAAAGATAAGCGAGCCATCCTCGCAACGGTTGGCTTCTGCCTGAACAACACGATAAAATAATACTTTACAATAATATTTTTATTAATATACATAAAACCAGTTACCTACGTATATACCTAATATTGATTCTATAAAACTAACCAACCAGTCTACGAACCTACTTAGTCTAATTGATTTTCTTTCACAAAATGTCTTGATACATTAGCTGTGAACATAACAAGGTTAAAGTTACCGCCTGTTTTTAAGTTGGTGAACTTGACTGTAGTTTATCCAGTTGGTGTTATCAAATTACTGCTAAGTACCATTTTGCTTTTAAATTGTTGAATTATTAATTTTCTTTTTAATTGTTGCATGGTTGGCGAATGTATAGACAGCTGCATTGAAGACTACCTAGATACATAATTCAATTGGAGAATTGCGTCAGTAAAAAGATAGGTAGGAAGGTACTGTTGTGTTAAAGGTGGATTGAACTCCATTATTCACGGTTTGTATAGGTAGATATTTATTCATTCTTCAAACACCTGTAAATAACAAACAAAAAGAAAAGTAATACCAGAAAAAATATTCAAACAATACAAAGTTTTCAATAGTAGTAGGTACCTACAGTTCGATTAGTAGAGTTCATTGTAATAGGGAAGTACTCCACTATGCCTAGGCACTTCAGCCGTATGGTTTCCGGTGAAATTATAGGCACATGAAATATGGTAACACCTGAGCACCTATTCGCTTTTAAAAAATATGGAGTAAGAATTCAGAGTTTTAGAGAAACATTTGAGTTTGAACCAAGAACGGCAAGACTTACCAAAGTATTAAACTAGGTATATTAAATATCATAAATTTTAGCGTTCCTTGTTTGATACGCAGACGTCATCCTTTCTGCAAAACCCCTGTTTACATCTGCACGATGGGAAGCACTCCAACACAAGCAAAAAGCCGAAGGTCGGGCATCTCTCTTGTGAGCAAGATTCACTGCAGTACGAAGGGCAAGCGACAAACTCCTCGTTCGGATTATCACAACTGAATGAAGCTGCGGGGAAAAGATACAATTATTTTACACCTGCAGAACCAGATTACCAGATACTTTCTATGATTAGGTACTTTGTTATGCTGAACCATAGGTATAAAGGATTTATGTAACCACCTGGTAAAAGCAACAAAAGTTTGTTTATGTGAAAGCTGTTTTTATTAGAGGCGGTGTGGTTCTGCTATCTACAAAGGGCAAAGTCCGTACATAATTGTCTACAATACTAGCCAACCCGTGACAGACGTTGTCCTGACAAATTTCAATAATCGAATAGAAAAGACTGAATGTTTTTAGTCTGTGATGTCAGATTTGTTGCACACCAGCGCCATCTATACATAAATCATCCCTTTTGCGTTTTTTATTGTTTTGGGGATGTTTTTCATATTTTATTCGGGCATTACATCTACATTTGCAGCAAATTTCATCTTAATCCGTTTTGCCGTTTAGGCCTGATTGAGGCACAAACATACAAACAAACTCACAAACTTTCACATTTATAATATTATTAGGATTTGCAGGTAAATCAAGTCGATGAAAAATGAAACTCTCATGCCCTGATTCACAAAAAAGTATGCAACATCTGCAAGTCTGCAAGTAAACTGATGCAGGTAAAGCCGCTGGCAAAAGCTAGTGGGTAAATATATACAAAATACTCAAGTAAAACTGTCACGTTCTATCACTCTAAAGTTTACGCTAATTTTAACTTTAACGTGAACAATAAGATTGTTCCTATTTTACTAAATTTTAGTCAGTTTGCCGAGACAACGGAACTGCCACCATTAACATAATCAAATTCAATGAATTGAAAGTTTAAGTTATTCAGTAAGTATATTAATGTTTTCATCCAATTTGTTTTCATTAAAGGGCTCCCAGTCGCTGATTGCTCTTTTTCGAAACGAAAAAAGAAATACTTCTGAACAAGCCACATCTCCTATTTTTATAAGTATATTACTTCAGGTTCCTACCTAGATTTCTATTAAGCTGAAAACATAATAGCAGAAACTTTTCACGATAAAGATATTATTTCAAAATGATACGTTTTAGAATTTATGATCGAAATATTTTATATACCTATTATTAAAATCAACTTGTGATTTATTGTTAAAGATAGGTAATATGTAGATCTTGATTTCTATTAGAATAGATTTTTGATGAGTAATGATACATAATTTATATCATTAATTTATTCGAAAAGCTAAGGCGGACCACGCTCCGACGTGTGTTTGTAGTCATTGCAGCGGTCGGTAGGATTATTTATCGAAGTGATTAAAGATGGGTACATCTTTATTCACATATACTATACATTATAAAATAGGAGATGTGGCTTGTTCACAAGTATTTATTTTTTCGTTTCGAACAAAAACAATCGTCGACTGGGAGCGCCTTAAGAGTTGAGACAGTTGCAATTGCAACTCAACTGTTGAAAGTTTGACTACTGGGGCCGCACTTATTTAATGTCATGACATAAATTAAGCATATACGAGTAGTATGGTATTAGACTGGCCTCACAGCTCAGTTTGTAGTCTCAGTTTTTGTTTTCGATCCCCACCCAGGGCAAATATTTGTGTGATGAACATGGATGTTTGTTCTGTGTCTGGGTATAAAATAAATCAATATTGGTGGACATTTCACACAGCGCCATCAAGCCCCCAAACTAAGTAAACCTTGTACTATGGGAACCAGATAACTGATAGAATATTTAAATACTTTTTTTTTGTTATGAATACATGCTTATTATACACTAGCGACCCGCCCCGGCTTTGCACGGGTGTAAAGCTGATTCCTATAAACCTTCCTCCTGAATCACTCTATTAAAAAAAAACCGCATCAAAATCCGTTGTGTAGTTTTAAAGATATAAGCATACATACAGACGCGGGAAGCGGGAAGCGACTTTGCTTTTGATATTAACACCCAGAAAAAGTAAAATGTGAGCATGGGCCAAATATATTTTTTCATGTTTCTCTGACTACACTTCCTTAGATATCATCAAGGATTTGAGTGCCAGGGTGATCTAGGTGAGTAGGTATCACAGTAGTTATACATATTCTTTTTTTTAGAAAATGTATAGAGTACCTAGAACTTACGACATTGGTGTACTGATATACAGGTTCCATTCTTCGAAAACTTCTCATTGAATCTGCATTTGCAGCCAGGTTTGCACGTATTTTTCAAGCATTCCCTAGAGTAGTGTTCAGTGTCTGGACACTTGTCTAGATCGCAATAGGTCGCGCAGTCCGATTTTATTGCATTCTTTTCATCACATTGAATTGGCTCCTCTTTCCCGTAATCGTTATTGGAACGAAGTTCCTTATTTTCTGGTATTTCTGAAACAAATATACAACAAGAAAGGTTCCTAATCCTATTTGGTTTTTCTTCCCTTCCATATTTTTATTTTAACCCGGATTGGGCGTTGTGGTCGCTAAACGACAAAGCGTTTTTTTAGCTATGATAATTAAATCAACAAAAAATCTGCATAATTTACTATGCCTATATATTATACTACCTCGCTCTTTGGCAAAACGCAGATAAACTTATAAAACCAAGGTATCCAGTACCTACATGTTTGATCTACTTAATGCCTAGATATAGGTTTAGGGTATAATGATTTTCACATTCAATTTCAAGATAAAAAGCATAGGTACCTAACTTCAGAAAAAAATATTTGATGAATTAATGAAAATGTAGTTTTTAATTTTAAACAACTGATAATTACTGCAAAATGTAGGCATGTGCCAAATGTAATGTTTAGACGTGTTTCTGACTACCACCTTTAGTAGTCTTCAAGCATCTGAGCGCCTAGATATCTGAGAGGATGTCTACCATACCTACTTGGAGATTACGCAGTGATCCTATTTATATTTTCATATTCAAATCAACACAGTAAGTAGGTAGGTACTTAAATACATGAATCTACTCTACTACCTATCATTAGGTAGTTTAAAATTTTAATTATAATAAACAAATAACTTAACATACCTGCAGTAATAACAGCAGAAATCGTGACTTGGATAAGCACTAAGGAGATAAACACAAATTGCGTCATTTTCTAACCAATGCACATAGTGTTGTGAGTTCTAATATTTATTTTCCGATGACGATTGTTTAGCACTTTGGGAAAGTGCCATATATGTATATCTACTTAGATAGGTAGGTACCTAAGCGACTAACCTTGGATGTCCACAATGGTCATCCACTATGTTATCTGATGTAAGTATAAGTAGAGTCATAAGCATAAAACACAGTTTGACATACATTTTTAAAACTAGTTATATCTATGATAGGTAACTAGTGGAAACACAGTTTGGCATACATTTCTACAAAATTTTATCTATAGGTATAGGTAACTAGTTGAAACCCCGCGATTTCGTCCACGTGGATATATTTTCAAAGACTTTAATCTTCGCTGCATCCCTTAGTGCAACCGTACACACAACAGGAATATCCAAATTTCTTTTAGGATCAGCGGTTTAGAGTCTAAATCACTGATCCTAAAACCTTGATATTAACAGAAACAGTTTAAACTTTAGGCTGTTGATATATCCATCAGTCTGTCAGTAACGCAAGAGTTTTATATGGTACCTTTACCTTACCTAGGTATGTATTTACATAAATAATCACTCTTGAAAAGTGTAAAGTAAAATAAAACGTATTTGATGATAAGTTAGTATGTAGTATGTACCTATTTATTTTACGAGTATAACTAACTTCAGTACCTACCTACCTGTATAAAAAATATCTTATTTGATATTCCTGGATGTAGTAAATAAGCTATGTAAATACCTATCCTGCCAAGTTTCATTTAAATCCGTTTTGTCGTTTGGGCGTGAATAAGGCACAAACATCCACACAAACTTTCGGAATATGTAGGACTAGCGACCCGCCCCGGCTTCGCACGGGTAGCATGTTATTATACATATAAACCTTCCTCCTGAATCACTCTATCTATTAAAAAAAACCGCATCAAAATCCGTTGTGTAGTTTTAAAGATATAAGCAAACATACATACATACAGACGCGGGAAGCGGAAAGCGACTTTGATTTATACTATGTAGTGATTATTATAGTAAGCTCTAGCTAGTGAATATTAAATTTCTAATATTTTCTTTTGTTTGAAGTGATATCTCTAAATTTTATGCAATGGTATGAGATCCTCGTGAAAACACGCTGCGCTGAATTTCAGAGGCACTTGGTTTCACGAGTGTCTCACACTTCAGTAGGATATCGCTAGATGTCGCTGTTTTGATACGCGCACAGTGTAGTACTATAAAAACTTGAGCAACATTTTTTTACAGAATACGATTAAGTAAATATATCGGTTAAGTGCGAAGTGGGCTTGCAAAATTAAGGTTCCGTACTATAACTAAAATCTCCCTGCGCGTAAGGAGAAAAACCTAAAACTGTGACAGAAAGACATGTAAGAATTAAGTATGTATTAACGTTTTTTCTTTAGTTAACATTTTTGTTGACATTATTTTTATCGCAATACTTGATTGCCCACGTAGGTAGGTATATATTTTAAATTCCCATTTTACCACCAAGAATAAAGTAAAATAAAGGTTGCTAACAATTTTTTTTCGCCCATGCGATACATAACCTAACTACTAGCTATCTGTAGGTTAGGTAGATACCTACTACTACTACCATCGACTGTAGTCGATGGCTATCCATCACTATTTTCAACATAGGTAACTTCATAATATAGTTATGTTGCACGCCCTGTTTGCACTTTGAAGCTTTTGAAGCTTTTACCGTGATGTTTACCTTGTAATCCTACACGTGTTGTCGACATTACCTACGAGTATGTCTATCTGAATATTCGCAATGGGCGTTGTGTATTTAACCGATGAAAAAGGTGTGATCCGATTTCGATGTTTTTTTTTCTATTGTCAAGACAATAGTCTCAAATTGGTCATTTTTAGTTATAATTGCATAGACTGGTTGGTAGATAAGCACAAATTCTTTAAAACGGCGTGGTTTCCTAAGAGAGATGTCATAGGAAAACCAGTTAAGTAGGTAAGTATTTGAAGTTATGAGAAAACTTGCTTTCAAGCACAAAGTTACAGAGGTATACTTGCAAAATATTATTTTATACTCGTGTGTGCGTCAATCCTATATCTAAGTCAAAAATCGTCCAAATCGGATTACCAGGTAAAAAGATATGCGAGGCCATACATAAAAAAGCAACAAAAAAATATATGGGTTGAGAGCCTCCTTTTTTCATCGGTTAAAAAACACTAATGTTCGGTTTAAGTATTCAGATTATGATCCATATTTGCTGCTTAAGTATGTATTTCATAAAAAAAATATGTTTGCCGACAGCTAATGGTTCCCGACGCTCGTGAATTTTTACTTGTTAAATAAACATTAACAGGTTTTTTTAACAAGTTACGCAAAATATAAAAATAAGATGATTTATTTTGTTACTTAAGCTACAACGGTCCAAATTGGTCATTTTTAGTTATAATTGCATAGACTGGTTGGTAGATAAGCACAAATTCTTTAAAACGGCGTGGTTTCCTAAGAGAGATGTCATAGGAAAACCAGTTAAGTAGGTAAGTATTTGAAGTTATGAGAAAACTTGCTTTCAAGCACAAAGTTACAGAGGTATACTTGCAAAATATTATTTTATACTCGTGTGTGCGTCAATCCTATATCTAAGTCAAAAATCGTCCAAATCGGATTACCAGGTAAAAAGATATGCGAGGCCATACATAAAAAAGCAACAAAAAAATATATGGGTTGCTTGAGAGCCTCCTTTTTTCATCGGTTAAAAAACACTAATGTTCGGTTTAAGTATTCAGATTATGATCCATATTTGCTGCTTAAGTATGTATTTCATAAAAAAAATATGTTTGCCGACAGCTAATGGGTCCCGACGCTCGTGAATTTTTACTTGTTAAATAAACATTAACAGGTTTTTTTAACAAGTTACGCAAAATATAAAAATAAGATGATTTATTTTGTTACTTAAGCTACAACGGTCGGTATAATATAGGAACAGCTGGGGCAATAACGGTGGAGATTATTTGAACAGTCTGAGTGATATTATAAACGTGTTTGACATGAAAATGCAAACCTTGTACACCTAATTTGCCTGTTTTTCAGATGTCGCTAAATTGTTGAAATTACCAGTTTGTTTTCACTTTAGGTGGTCACCACTAGCGAATAGTTCTTCAATCTGTAAAATAAACACATTAAGGTATAAAGTACTCAAATCTATACTTAATATTTTAAAGAGGAAAGATTTGATTGTTTGTTTCTTTGCATTGAATAGGCTCTGAAACTCTGGACCGATTTGAAAAATTATTTTACCATTAGAATTCTACATTATCCCTGATGAGCATAGGCTATATGACAGAGAAAAACAGAGATACCTATTGAAACTTTAATAATGTAACCCAAGGTTTAAAACATTAGCCATAAGCATAAGCATGACAGTACACCCGTGCGACGCCGGAGCTGACTGCTAGTATTTTATAAAAAGTTACACAAACAAATAAGGGTCAATTATTGGAACGAAGTTCCTTATCGCGCGTTGTGAAAGGGGGCTAGACGGAAAAAATTCTTACGAAAAGTTGTCACGAAAAGTTGTCACAAAAAGTTGTCACGAAAAGTTGTCACGAAAAGTTGTCACAAAAAGTTGTCACGAAAAGTTGTCACGAAAAGTTGTCACGACACTTTTTTGCTATAGTATATCTATTAATATATAAATAATAATAATAATAAATAATAAATAATAAATATTGGTGGACATTTTACACATCGCCATCTAGCCCCAAACTAAGCAAAGCTTGTACTATGGGAACTAGATAACTGATAGAATACTTAAATACTTTTTGGAACGAAGTTCCTTATCGCGCGTTGTGAAAGGGTCGAGGTGGGGTCGAGGTGGGGTCGAGGTGGGGTCGAGGTGGGGTCGAGGTGGGGTCGAGGTGGGGTCGAGGTGGGGTCGAGGTGGGGTCGAGGTGGGGTCGAGGTGGGGTCGAGGTGGGGTCGAGGTGGGGTCGAGGTTGGGTCGAGGTGGGGTCGAGGTGGGGTCGAGGTGGGGTCGAGGTGGGGTCGAGGAGGTGGGTTCGAGGTGGGGTCGAGGTGGGGTCGAGGTGGGGTCGAGGTGTGGTCGAGGTGGGGTCGAGGAGGTGGTGTCGAGGTCGGGTCGAGGTCGGGTCGAGGTCGGGTCGAGGTCGGGTCGAGGTCGGGTCGAGGTCGGGTCGAGGTCGGGTCGAGGTCGGGTCGAGGTCGAGTTCGAGGTCAAAGTTGATTCCCCTTCCCTTGTCCCACGTTATTTTGTGTTCAGTACAACATAACTGTAAACTAATAAACGACTTATTGTGCAAGTAGGAGATTACCAAAACATCATTAGTTGGTAGGTGGTATCTACTTAGGAAGGTAGGTACTTACCTATTTATTTGCTTTGCGTTTGTTTCTCATCTAACTAGCTAGATTGACAAAAATTGAGCCTACTGATTAAGTTTATATTACATTATATTTGATAATAATAAAAAACATATTATTTTAACTTAAAAGAAATAAAATTTTATTACAATTCCTTCACTAATTAATCGAAAAGAACTTCGTTCCATCCGGGTGTCCCTTGACACCTCTCAAGTTTTTTTTTTTCAAACTATAAGTAGACATAATTAAATAACACTGTAAAAATCTATTTATAGATCGTATAATATTTGGGAAGGCCTGCTATGCGATGGGATGATGACATCGTGAAAGTAGCAGGCAAAACATGGAGCAGAGACGCTAGAGATCGAGAAAAATGGAAAGTCCTTACATATAATGATTTATATACCTATGCTTAGATACATACCTATTTAAGTTAATTTTATATTGTGCAAGGAAAATAAAAGCTTTTATTAATTATTATTATTATTATTATAATATTTGGTGCATTTTATAAGTGAAACCGCACCGTCATACGATGATATAAACAACCCGATGATTGAAAATGGTATTAGCGTGATTCAGTAAGCGGGTAGCTTACTGAATCACGCTAATATTTGTGTAAGTAAATGTATATTTCCCCAAATTCACACTATTTTCTTATGCCAACTCACATACCACAGCTCAGTCACCCAATGTTTTCCTCTATATTATTCAGTTGCGTCTGTCGAACCACTCATTTTATTTAGCGAAAATATTTACGTGAACATTTCCAGCCGCATATTGTACGATCGTACCATCGAGTATGTACCTAAGTAGGTAACGTACCTATACCTATACTTAGATATGCGATCATTGTGTATGTACTCGTATTTCGAGCCATCTCGTTTCCACACTAAATTATACATGAGGGAAATTTTTAAAGCTCCTACAGGACGTGTTTGAGAGATTCAATTTTTTTTTGTCTCACTGCGGTTTGTGGGAACTACTCGAGCTATTCCGCCATCAAAACCATTCTGTTGCTTTGAAGTAGTCGGTTAAAATGATAAGGAGTAATAGTACCTTCCAGTGGGAAGCTCCTTCTTTTAATTATAAAGCGTGCTCACTCAGGCTTATTTTGGATTTTAACTCGAGCAATTAAGCGATTTTCCGTGGTTCAGTCAAAAACAAAACAAGGGTCTCAAAATGACAAAAGCTTTTTATTTTGTCTACGCAAAGAATAGGCAATTTGCGGATAAGGCTGTATTTTCTCTCATCCTGATCTTCTTTAATTTGATAATAATGAGGAAGAGTTTTCGAGGGATAAAGACATTACAGGCTTTGTAGTCGTAAAGTAGGTAGGTATTCTTAAGAGAGCTTATTTTTTTTCTTTCATTTGAATTGTGTTTTTTTAATAAATGCGAAAGTGGAAGTTTACTGCTTCAATTTGCAACTTCTTGTCGTCAAATTTCTTGTAGTTACCTTTAATTAAACTCGGCATCAGTAGAATTGGTATCTATAGGTACGTCTGCCAAAACAGCTAATTCAATAAGGTTCGGTAATAAATTCTTTGGTATTATTGTTGCTAAGTAATAACTTTAAATATTTATTTTACGCTGCAAGCGGACTTTGGCTTTATAATTGAAAATTGAGCAATTTATTTGGCTTGGATAGCTCCTCTAGTACGTAGTACATTAAGCTCAATGGGCAGAAGGCCTTCAGAAATATCTCCACCGCCTTTGAAGCAGCTCAGCGATACGCCTTATTGGAAATCGACAATAGATCGCGTACCTACCTACCGAGTGGATATGCTCCGTGGCTTAATCTAAATATCTCAATGTCTAAAGGGCTATTGTGGGTAGGTTTGTAACGTAATCTTTATCCAGGAAAATGTGCTTCAGTTTTGCATTAACACCCTTGGGCATTGAAATAGAATGTGGAAAAAGGTATTTGATATTGGTAAAATGTATATCCTTCTTGTTGCATTGTTAGATAATTCTGTAGTGTGAAAGCAAGGTTACAGCCATATTTTTTATCTAGACTAGGTGTTTTTGTTAGGAGCTTTGTATTTATGTTTTTTATGAATAAACTAAAAAACTACTGGACCATTTTTCTAAATTATTTCACCTTATCAAAAGCTACGTTATCAGCGAGTACTTCAACATACACCCAATACCTACTTTATTTTAAAAAATTACGATCCCACGAACGTTGCAATAATATAACCTAAGTTATCAAAAATTGGCCCATAATAATTTAGTAGGTACACTCGTGCAAAGGTAATTAGGTATGTAGTGTGAAAGCAAGTTGTAGCAAACTTCTTTTATCTCTATATATAAAAATCAATGCCACTTTTCGTTGGAATTTTATAGCTCAAGAACGGGCTCACCTATAAAATCCAAATGTTTAGGCTTTGTTCGGACTATTTAGTAGATAGTTTATGTGAAGTTTGCACAAAATCGGTAGACTTTTTATCCAGGTACCACCCGTGCGAAGCCGGGGCGAGCAGCTAGTTTTCTATAATTTTGAGGACAAACTGGGTAAGTATAAGTAGGTAGGTATTAATGTTAATCTTTCTATCACAGTCTACCTAGACAGATACTTCTATAAAATAGAGACAACATTTTAAATTAAACGTTCATTTTCAACCGTAAACGCAAATGTGATCTAAAATATGAACAACGCTATTTTCTCTAATAGCCAATATAAAGGGTTAGATTGATTGTCCCAAAGCGAATAATAAAACCCAGTTGCGGTCACATTTACCTACATGAAAAGTCTAAACGCTGGTGTTACAAAAGGTAATAGGTACCATATTAAAATACCTTAGGTAGCTACCTAGCCACTCGTTGAAATCCGAATTTTAATTTTAATTTGCTCCTTAAACACGCAACCTACATTTATAGGGTTCCTTACCCAAGGGGTAAAATCGGGACCCTATTACTGAGACTTCGCTGTCTGTCTGTCTGTCTGTGACAGACAGACAGACAGCGGTTGTATCTCATGAACCGTGATAGCTAGACAGTTGAAATTTTCACAGATGATGTTTTTCTATCGCCGCTATAACAACAAATACTAAAAATAGAATAAAATAAATATTTAAGTGAGGCTCCCTACAAGTGTTTTTTTTTTTTTGCCGTTTTTTATTGATAATGGTACCCTTCAACTCAACTCGCACTTGGCCGGTTTTTTTAAGCTTTGACAAGCTGTGGTGTGGTTTACAAAATCAATATTGGTAAAACGACAAAATTATCTTTCATGTCTTCCATTTTTATAAGAGGTTGGTCCTTGGAGGTCCTAATGGGACTTCAGCCAATTCAAAAAGTCATTATGACATTTTAATATTAATATATTTTTATAAGGATAAGCCCTTGGATATTGCCTTTTCAGAGTTAATGCGCATAAATTCATTAAGAGCTACACTGTAAAATCTAATTGCTAATGCTTTTATTTGAGCTTATTGCTCGAAGTAATAGAAATAATTTTATTAGGTATTGTATTATTTAACTGGTTTTACTTAGTTTTACACTAGAATATACAAACCTGCAAGAGACTCCTTGGACTAACCATAGGTACCAACAATATGACAAGTGTTGTTCGTGCATCACGATTTAGCTAATCAATAAATTTGAAGTACATACTACATAGTTACTTACGTACTGTTAATTTTTTTCATTGAACTGTGTGAGCAAAACCATCCTAAGTGGATACCTATACATATTTACATAAAATTTCTGGCATAATTTTCTTTTCTTTTTCCCACTTAGGCTGAGAGAGATGCGCTAAGCTGTGCGACGTCCGAGGTGGATCAAACACAGCGCTCTACATTTTCAAACACGAATATTTGTGCGTTGTCATTGGTCCGCTCAGCACAGCACAGCTCCGCTTAGGTGGGAACACACCCTAAATGTGGGGTCGGCACAACATGGTGCGAACAGGATTTGGTTTTTGTTTTAGCCTGCCAAATGTTAACCCGCTTTGGGAAAACATAGAACACATAGGTACCTACATAAAACTTTTAGTAAATAACAATTAAACACAGTATAGCGTACTAAAGCGCAGCTGTCTAAAGTTTTTCGATTGCGTCCCGTCGTCGGCGTCGTCGGTCGCGTCGTCCCCGCTATAAGATTGCGTAAAACACTCCATTTAACTTCCAACAAACTGTGTAAAAGCTATTTAACTAGTGGTAGAGTTTTTTTTAACTCCAACAGTGCAAAAGTTCTGACAATGCCCGCCTGGGACCTACATTAAGTAAATTGTATTATTTTCAGGTCTACGTCACATGATATGTTGCGCTGTATATGACTCGTAAGTTCGGGTAATAAACTAAGAGAAGTTTGGGAAAGGGAAGAGAAGTAGGTACCTAAAGAATTGGAGTTTGCCTTCAGGGACATCTAAAACAACGCAATCAACTTACTATGTCACGACGCGGTGTAATCTACCCAGACGGTAGAAGATGGCGTTAGTTTTACAGCATCTTATTCTAAGACTATAACTAGAAAGTTTGTAAACCAGCAGATTGCTCAAATCTGTGTAGGTATTACTTCTACCTAGATTTTCACTACTACCTAGTACTTATTTAGAACACTTGCCTAGAATTTGATGGACTGAAAGATGGCTTAACCTACTTTTTAGGATCCAAGTGTCCACAGTATGATTGGTACGATATCTACGTGGAATTTTTGTAGCGACTCTTTAGTAATGCTCTTGTGATATCCTACTCGCCGGTTATTAGGAAAAAAAAATTGTGTGTGTCAGCTCCGACGCACGACTGGAGTTTACCAGATAGTGCGTAGAGCGTACCCCCACTATAAGATGTTTTGCCATCATTAAGAGTGAGAGAAAGCATTATAAAGTATAGGCAAAGTAAGGGTACACACTACCCACGATCTAGCTGCACTGCTCACACCAAATTAGAAAGTTGCGCACCAAAAACGTAACGAGGTCATGCGTTCAGTAGATTTTACTACTCACATTTTTTTCATACCGCCTTATATCAAAAACCGATTCTTAAGGAGTAAACTCCAATAAATTCTCTACATATTACCAATAATCGAATAATGATTCTAAAATAAATCTAGGTACATTCTGGAAAAACTGTGCCTATGAATTATCACAAACACTAAATTTATAAAGAACAAAAACTTTTTTCAGCTTTTTAAAGGGACACCCACTCATGCTTTATTTTTCCATTTTAAGTATAAAATAAATGAAGTCTAAGCTTCGGACAATGGCACTAGAAGACAATGTCTCTATTTTATCACAATTTGGATTTTTGAAAGCCAAATATTTTATCTAGAATTCGGCGGAGAATTTGTAAAAATGTTTTAAGCTAGACCTTTAGACATGCTTGCTACATTATCTATAAATGTAAATGTAATCATTATCGGTAAATGGTAAAACTCAAGTTTTTATCTTCTTTATGATGATAAAATTGTAACTACCTAACCCTTTTACTCATAAGTAGGACAGAATAGATACAAAATACATAAGAACCAGTTAATATTCTGTATTATTTTTTTATTCAAATAGCTTAATTAGTTTAAAAAAAAAAAATATGATTACGACTGTAATCCTCAAGTACCTACCAGTAGCACCTGTAGACATTGTCTCAGAACTCCTGACCCACAGATCTTAAAAGAGGCTAGTCAGAGGTACGTCTCAACATAAAGAAAAATCGAACAGATAATCGAATTCATGGTTGCACAGCCGTGGAAAAGTCGAGGTATCTCCCACTTCAACATAATTCTTTTAACTTATGATTTCTATTTTATGTACCTAGCTTATTTTCAATGTCGTTAAGTTTAATTTAAATATGAATAATTTAATATAATGACATAGCACAAAATGAAGGAGGATTTTACCTCCACCTATTCAATCAAAGGGGGGAGAAGACACGGGCTGTGCATGATGATGATGACGGTAAATTTAATTTATAAGTAGTAGTCTTCTAGTAGAAATCCTCGATACTTTGTTCACGTAAAGCTATTTTCAAACACACTACAACCCTCTTCCCTCTTCCAACCAATGCCTAAGAGTTACGAGTTGAATTTCGGAAGTTCCTTTCTTAGCACCCTTACACATCAAATGGAATACACTCTCAAAATTTCAAGTTTCTAGGAACAATGTTTTAGGCTGTGTTGGTAGATCAATTAGACAATCAGTAACGTAATAATTTTATATATTTAGATACCGGCTACTCATAATATTAAAAATGAAATGGGATAACGACTGAAATGCCCAAGTACGGTAGACTTTTTCTAAGATCACTAGACGAAAAAAAGGGTAGTCAGAGGTACGTCTAAACATTAAACTTTGCACATATCCACATTTAGCTGTAGCTAAAATTCCACATGTGACAGGTTGCAAGCCCATCGCCTCTTATAACAACGCTCACTTTGTTATATGCGCAAATACATTTTTCGATAAACAAACTCATTGATCCGACGACTTTCGGATCAAAAGTCTATATAATTCCCACTCGGCATGTACGGCTGTTATTGTTATAATGAAATACCTGCCTTCAAATCTCCCGGGAGATTAAAAGCACTCATCAAATTAGTTCGCGAGAATCATCAATCAATGTACCTAGCTACCGTGCTATAAGAGTGAGTTTCCATTTACGCGAAGGTATGCGGATCTGTGCGGAGCTATGCGAAACTGTGCAGATCGGATCATCGCACCAATGACACCGCTAAAATATTCGAGTTTGATAATGTCGAGCGCATTCATTGGTCCGCTCCACACAGCTCCGCATAGGTCGAAACTCACTCCTAAAACTTAGATATTATGGTTTTATTGCTCTTCTCTTTGCCTAAGGTACCTAGATGCTACGAAAATACTGAAAAGTAGGAAAAAATACTGAAGCGCTTAAAAATAAATAAGAACCAACAGTCTTGAACGTGGAATGGAAGATGTCAGCAAAAATTGGATGGTGAAATATTGTTGGGACTTGAGATATTGAATGATGAAAAGACCATGATGTTTTTAGGGTTTATTTGGTACCTATGGTTTTTCTTATAAAATACTAGGCGGCCATGTTTAATTTTTGTATGAATAATTATGATATTCGAACTGACCGCCAGAGGCGCTTATTGTGCCTTAATACAATAAATCCACCGTGACTGGTGACCATCTTTGCGCATTTCACTGGAGGCCTTGATTCCAACGAATATTTGCAAATCATGCAAACATTTGTCTCGCGGTCGAACCCGTGTCTCTTGCTTCTCAGCCGCACACGCCTAACAATCGCAATCGAAAAAAAATGTTTTCCTATTGAACTTATAAAAAATCATCGAAATCGTATCTTAGGTAAAAAGATACAAAAAAAATAAACCTAATATGTATACATTTCGAATTGAGAACCTCTTATTTTTTCGTCGGTTAAAAACAGGACTCCCAACAACTGCAATAGAACAAAGGTTTCCACGAGCACGTTTTAAATTCAAATATTGACCAAAATCTTGGTACGGGTATCTACGGGTGAAACACGGTGTGTCATTCATGGCTCAGGGCTGTCAGGCTCAGACAACGCGATGTACGCATGGTGCTAAAAAGGAATAGGTCCAATCAGCATCAAGCGCACATGGCGTTGTCTATCAAGGTTTTAAAAAGTTGAGAGTACCTAGAGAGAATTCTGTTGTCTCGAAAAACTGACTAAAATTTTGTAGGGTATCAACATTCTTATTCTGTTTACGTTAAAGTCTAAATAAGCGTGAACCTTCGACCTTTAATTTAAAGACTGACAGTCTTTAAATTATCTCCAAAATTAGCTTAGCTCCTTTGAGTCGGTGATCAGTGCCATAAACAAATTATTTTAGCAAAAAATGTTAATATCAAAGACTTTATACTCACTCATATTTTATAGTTAAGTAATCGGGGAACAGTGAATATTGTGATCATCTAACTTTATAACATTGTTTCAGAATATCTCCAGGATTTGATGCCCCAATGACGTAACTCCAAGGAATCGTCTCCGGGGGACACCTATGGCAAAGTTCCAAATGAGTTTGCGGGCGCAGATAACGTAAAACCCTGACAAACTAACAAACCTTGAGATTAAACTAGCTGGGCTTATCATTTGTGGAAACAAATTCATTATTTTATTTATTACTAGCTGACCCGTGCCCGCTTCGCTGTGCGTAAGACATTTCTAATACCGTCGCGGACTTTATTGTAGAAAAAAAAATTGTTTATTTACGACATCACATTAGAAACCTCTAAAATTATCAGTGTTTCTCTACTATATTATGCATGTATTATACATTTAAACCTTCCTCTTGAATCACTCTATCTATTAAAAAAACTCAAAATCCGTTGTGTAGTTTTAAAGATATAAGCAAACATACATACATACATACATACATACGCGGGAAGCGGAAAGCGACTTTGCTTTATACTATGTAGTGAAAAATCACGGATAGAGCCTACTACGCTAAAATTAAACAAAAACTTATTATAACGTTGTTAGCTTCGTATACTACGAAACCTTACATTGCGCGTGACTCTACACGCACTTGGCCGATTTTTATTGGATACTATAGTTAACCCGAACTTGGTACTGCAATATAGAAAAGTGTTATTTATAGACATGTTCAAGCAATTTTTTAAATTTTTCTCCCTGTAAGAACCATCCTCGTACTTCAAGGAATAATGTTGTCATAAGTTTCCGTTCCCGTTCCCGAAAAGGGCTGTTTTTAGGGTTTTTCTGGCAATTATTCAAATTTTTCTCGCCGTAAAAATCATCCTTGAACTTCAACAAACATTTAAAAAAAGAATTGGCCAAATTGATCCAGGCGTTGTTGAGTTATGCGCTTACCAACACATTTTGCGATTCATTTTTATATAATAAGAGATAAGCTTGAGTAAAGACCCTAGAGGCCTAGATGGTCATTGGCAATTGACCAATAGATTGTTTTCATAGGTAACGGAAGCGATTGTCAGTTGCAAGTTCTTCCCTTTATGTCTATTCAAAGTGCTTACGCGATTCAGGATGTGATTTATCCTAATGTCAAAAACACGACCGGTAATAGTATTCTACAAAACTTGGACGATTACCGTATACAGAGTGTTCTAAAAACGTTGTGTCAAGCGGAGTCTAGAGGTAGAGTAACCTTAGAGTATCCCAACGTATAAAAAAAACCAGCCAAGTCCGTGTTGATCTCGCGCACGAAGGGTTCCGTACCATTATCTATAAAAAACGGCAAAAAAACACGTTTATTTTATTCTGTTATTAGTTTTTGTTGTTATAGCGGCAGCAGAAATACATCATCTGTGAAAATATCAACTGTCTAGCTATCACGGTTCATGAGATACAGCTTGGTGACAGACAGACAGACGGACAGCGGAGTCTTAGTAATAAAGTCCCGTTGTACGTGTGTAAAGTACCCTTTGGCTTTGGGTACGGAACCCTAAAAAGTAAAGTGACTTTTATTTATATAAAAATACTTGATAGATAGACTTTATTCATTTCCTGTTCTTTATCAAGGCCTTTTATGATATTTTGTCATTGTCACTTTCTTGTCAACGAAAAGAGATTAAACGACAGATTTATCGGCTATTTTCTTATTTATTTAACTTTCGGAGGTTTAGATATAATGAATTTAGAGGGTTCAAAACGTTTAGAATAAGATTTTTTTATCGCAATGTTTGTTTGTTGTTACAAAATTTGTATGCATCTACTAGAGTAATCATTGTCCAACCAAATTATAAAAAAAAGACGTGTGGCACTCGGAGACTGCCGCGGTAAAGCTATTGCATAACATTTTTTATCAACTGAAGTTTTTTATTATGACTGAAGTAGATTAGATATGATAGGTCATATTGTACCGATATATCGATATTTTAAAATAAAAATAATACAAATATCAACATCGATATTGATATTTTTAAAAATATCGATATCTATATATATCGATACTGTATTGCATTTCCGACATCCCTAGATTGCGGGGGAAGAGGGGGATTAGGCATGCGCAGTAACGCCGATACAACCAATGCCACCTATTGGCGAGTTGCTAAACTAAAGAGACAAGCGTGATATTTCAAAAAGTCATTAAAAGTTCTGCTATTCATCGATAGATGTCAAAATCTTTAACCTACCTATTTACCTAACTACGTAGCATTCCACACGTAACAGGTTGCAAGCCCGTCGCCGCTTTCAAGAATACTAACAGGTTTCCTCACGATGTTTTCCTTCACCGTTATAAACACGTGTAACGCGCATATACATTTTTCGAACAGAAATATCCATTGATGCACGGCCAGGATTTGAACAAGAAATTAATTTGAAATTAATAATATCTACCTAGGTACCTATTTACCTAACTACATGAATTCAATAATTCAATTTCAAACTTTTTAGTCGATCATGTGAAGTACCACCTATTAACCGACTTACTTTACCGATAGTGGTAAAATGGCGCCACCTGCCAGCGGAATTGCAAACATCTTTCATCATACCTCTCAAACTCCGAGCGGTCGCATCGCATGAGACCGCGAAAAGTAGGTACTTATAATAACGTAATAACATCAAATTAAACTAGATGGCGCTGGAATGCGAAAATCACTCTAACACTCACACTCACGCAATACGTCGTAAAATTTTCGTTACGAAATTTCTGGATTCGGTCTCCACGCTCAAGGCCCGCGATAGAAGCTATGCAATAGCTTAAAAACATTTATATGTTCACAACAATAAAAATCGCGGTGATTCGAGTAGGTACCTTTGTCTCCTGTAGCTCTTTTTCTTGTCTTCCATTCAAGACTATTTTTTAAGACAGCCTGTATCAATGGTAAAACGACAAATGGTAGTAAAGTGCGAGCGGTAATATACAACGTAGTAAACATTATATAGCTACAATCTACAGTTTTTTTTAACACACTTTTATTAGCTTCATCTGTAAAATAACCTGTCAGAAAATCTTAGAAATCAGTTTTATTCAACTTCTCATTCAAAAAATTCCAACTCACAATAATTTTATTTGGATCAAAATAACATTGCATACAATTGTTAAATCTGTCTGTTAAATTATCTGGCAGTTGTGTGTGGTTCTGATGACAACCCTACTAATATTATAAATGCAAAAGTTTGTGAGTGGTTGTGTGTGTTTGCTACTCTTTCATGCAAAAACTACTGAACGGATTAAAATGAACTTTAAAGTAATATAGCTAATAATATCAGAATAAAACCTAAGTAACTTTTTATCCAAGTACCACCCGTGCAAAGCCGGGGCGAGCAGCTAGTACAATAATATGATATCAGCCTGATGATGCAGCCAGGATCAGCTCCTCACGAAATTACATGGACACTTAAAACTCAGTACTTACCTACATGCATACCATTTGTTTCAGTTCAGTACTTACTATAAAAGAGTGGTTTTACTTACGCAAGCTTTTTGTACTTTTTCATTATTCTATTCATAATGTTTTGTAGTGCACAAGTGCTACTAAAGAAAATGTAAGGCGCAATTCTAAAGCGGTTAAATATTTTTTCATTTCACATTCAGCGATCCCCATTTCCACAACCAAAGATCTACAAAGCTTGGCGGCCGGAAAGCCATTTACAACTGAAGAAACATTCTGAGAATTATTATTTCTTTGGCCGTATTTTATTCGCTTTGCATTACGAGCTATCTACAGGGGTAGAAAGAATAATTACCTATCTTTGTCCTCGTCTCTGTGATCTTATGAGGGGTAGCCAAAATTTCGGCATCCGTTATTGATGATTATACCAGCTTACCAGCTATAGAGTAAGGTAAGGCCTAAAAAATTACTGATATTGTACCTACTCGATTTGCATAAAAGATAAGAAATAGAATCCCGTCTGATAAATCTTTATATGGTAGACTAGCTGACCCGTGCCCGCTTCGCTGTGCGTAAGACATTTCTAATACCATCGTGGACTTTTTTGTAGACGTTTTTAAGGTATACAATACTGTAGTACATTATTTTGATATATCTCGTGGGGTTCAGCCAGCATTTGCAATGTAAGCGCAAAAAAATGTGTTTATTTACGACATCACATTAGAAACCTCTAAAATTATCAGTGTTTCTCTACTATATTATGCATGTATTATACATATAAACCTTCCTCTTGAATTACTCTGTTTATTAAAAAAAACCGCATCAAAATCCGTTGTGTAGTTTTAAAGATATAAGCAAACATACATACAGACATACAGATATACCTACTCTAAGATTTCCAAGCGCTAAGATCTTTGAAGATGTCTAACTATTGCAAAGTAGGGCACATGTCCACATTTTGCAATAGAAGCATTCCATACGTGACAGATTGTAAGTCCATCGCCGCTTATAAGAATATTAACTGGTTTCCTCGCGGTTTTTCTTCGAGCACGTGTTAATGCGCATAATTTTTTTTCGAATGGAAAAATCGATTGATGCACGACGGGGTGGACCGGGGTCGACATACGACCTCTGGTACTAAATGGTTCCATTCGGCCAACGGCTGAAAATACGGCTGTCATTATTCAATAGCATATCGAATGCTCATTATCTTCAATTCGTCTCTTCGTTTCTATTACATAACGTAAGAAAAAAATATCACGGATAACGTCGTCTTAGAAAAACCTGACTTGAAGGTTCAGAAGATTGATTATTTGAATGGACCATCTACAAACAACAAGAGCATGGTTTTTGTTGTAACTAATCGAGTTTTTGCGAGACGTACCTAATGCGCATCGGCGAACCGAGACCGAAAGTGGGTTTTCTCGTGTTTCCAATCGTTAATGTTACATTAGGAGGGTGTATCGATAGTTTCAATTTGTGTATTGGGTCACCCGAGGGTCGTAGCCAAACTTACTTATCTACAACAAACTATTTCATTAAATCATTTCAAAGTGAAGGCAACAATAGAGGCGCTATCGCTGTTTTTTTATATAAAAAGCGCCGCCTCTATTCAATGATATGCAGAGCAGGAATGTTTTTAATTAAACTCTGCAGGTGGAGCTAGCGGGGCTGAATCGATGAAAAATATTTTACCTGCCTAACATTTCACAAGCATCAATCGTATCATTACCGATTAGGGTGAATGCGGGTACAAATCCCGTTGGAACAAATATTTTTGGTGGCATTTTTTTAGGTTCCGTTCCCAAAGGGTAAAAACGGAACCCTATTACTAAGACTTCGCTGTCCGTCTGTCTGTCACAGGGCTGTATCTCATGAACCGTGATAGCTAGACAGTTGAAATTTTCACAGATTATGTATTTCTGTTGCTGCTATAACAACAAATACTAAAAACAGAATAAAATAAATATTTAAGGGGGGCTCCCAACAACGTGACGTCACAACAAACGTGATTTTTTTGCCGTTTTTATAGATAATGGTACGGAACCCCTTGTGCGCGAGTCCAACTCGCACTTTGCCGGTTTTTTAGTCATTTTGGTTAATTGCTTGCCCTAAGGTACCTATGATGATACACGCTAAAGGATCCTATCAAATATCTAGGCTGGTACCTACGTACTATTTGCAAATGTTGAGAAAATCATAATCAATCAAAAAAAAATACGCCCTTTTAGGGTGAGTTTCCACCATGAAGTTGCGCGGACCAAAGACAGAAAATTTTAGAACTCGATATTTCAAGCGTTGTTATTGGTCCGCTCCGCTCAGCTCCGCGTCGATGGAAACTTACCCTAAACCTGCTGTATTCGGTGTAGGTAGGTGTATTGTATTGGTGTTCAAATAAATAGAGGGGGTTGGCTAGTCAAATGCTTACTCAATTAAAAAGAGTTTGTTTTGGCTTAAAAATTTAAATTGAAAACTATTTCCATTAAAACTGACCAGCGTCAATTAGTAAACTCAGCGTACTCGCATACAAATCAATGCTAATTGGTACGTGGTGGCTATGTCAACAGTGCCCTGTCATTGGATTTCTGGGCTATTGGCTGTTGTAGGTCAAGGTTTATGTAGGCAATGCAGTGTTTTTTTTTACAATTCTCAGAGGTTAGGGGTCGTGGGGAAAGGAGGAGCGTGATGGCTAGCGTCGAACTATAAATGTTATAGTTTATTTGGACCTACTATACTTATACTTACAGGATCCACGAAAAACTGAAAGTGGATGTTCAGAGCAAGCATTTGATCGATTTTCGCCAAAAAATAAAGAACTTCTTAAGATACTGCTTATGATTACCCTTAGATACCTTCAAGTATCTGAGTGCCTGCAGATCTGAGAGGATGACGGGTCTCATAATTTTTTGGTCCATAAACTGGTCCTGATTGGCACATTAATAAAATAAATAAAAAATAAATAGGATCACGACTGTAATCCCCAAGTACGGTAGACATCCTCTCAAATCTCCAGACGCTTAGATCCTTTAAAGATGTCTAGTGGGGGTAGTCAGAGACACGTCCAAACATTATATTTAGCACATGCCCACATTTTGCAGTAGTTAGCATTCCATACGTGACAGGTTGCAAGCCCATCGCCGCTTATAAGAATACTAACTGGTTTCCTCACGATGTTTCACCGTTTTGAACACGTGTTTTTGATGCGCATATAAATTTTTCGAACAGAGAAATCCATTGATGCACGCCTTCAGACCTTCAGATTGAAAGTCGAGGTACCTCCCACTTGTCCAATACGGCTATTATTATTTCTGACCACACAAGGCTTTCGTGTCGTGGTCCGTGGTTATCAGAAACTAAGATTAAGTATTGTAGCACCACAACACCCAGACCCGAAACAAATATTTGGCGTTCATACAAAATTTGTCCCGCAATACGTAAATACCCTCTACCTCTTGCATCCTTAGGCCAGTGCCTACCTAGGTCGTCAAAATGAACTGAAAATGTTGAGCCTAATTTTGTTTATCACATGATGAGAGCCGACCTTAATCCACACTCTATTCTAATTGCATTAATTATGCGCGTGCACTGAGTAGGGCGTTCAAACAATGTGGAATTTGCATCGCGCGGCCTCCAAGCCTTCGTCGCTATCAGGACTATAGCACTACAAAGAGGGTTTCAATGTAAAATAAACTGTATCCTGATGAGGTTAGGTTTAATATCGATTGATGAAGGGAACGTTGAAGACGATTCTGGCTCTTGATTAATGATGGTTTGAGATAGGTACGTCTTTCCGACTTACGTAGGTAAACACAGCTTTTGTTGCCAAAACGAGGACGTAGGGCCTATTGGATTTTCATGAATTAAAAGGCAACTATAGCAATGAAATTGAACTAAGATTTCACATGGTAGTTATTTATCTTCATAGTAGAGCTGAGTTGGCCAAATGGGAGGTTTTGGGAGGAATTGACTTGTACCCACTAACGTATAAAGAATGTTCAACGGCCAAGTCACACAACATTCTATAATAATAAAGAAATCGCAGTAAAGAACCTCAGACTTGACACGACTTTGTCTAGATTTCATTACTTTTTAGAGATAAACAAGCAGCTTCATCGAGACTTGGCTAGTTTTTTACAGAATGTTTTTGGTGGGATTTCACTTCTTTTTGTAGAAACGTGGGCTTATTGATTTATTTTATTAGATTTTCTTATTTGACACAGTTTTTTTTTTCTTTTTATGAGTTGTTTTTTTATTATAAAAACAAATCGTAAGCGCGTTTAAAATACAGTCAGCGCCATCTAGCGACGTGTGCGCTGGTATCACCGTCACTCTTAGTCCAATGCATTATATTTTTATCAAATTTTGAGCGAAATTAATATTTTACTTTATTTAATTTGTTAATTTGTTTATTCAATTTGTGTAATGTTCGATTAGAATAAAGTTAATCGTTCAACTATTTCTTCTTGTAAACTTGTAAGTATAAAAGCCAGTCTAGTCTTATCCAGAGCTTTCCTTTAATTTTATTGCGTACTAGCAGTCCGCCCCGGCGTCGCACGGATGTAATAATGATAAAGGTAATTTTTTTACACCTTGGGTAACATTATCGAATTTTTCATAAGGATCCCTAATAGTGAGATGTATGGTATTACATACTTTTTTGTAGATATTGATGTTCTCTTTAAAACTGTAGTACATCACTTTGCTCTATTGTCAACAATTACAGCAGCGTACGCGATATAAGGATTTTTTTGTTTTTTTTTTTACACGTTGGGTTACATTATCGAAGTTTTCATACGGATCCCTAATAGTTAGACATATAGTATTGCATACTTTTTTGTAGATATTGATGTCTTCTTTAAAACTGTAGTACATTACTTTGCTCTATTGTCAATAATTTCCGCAGCAAACGCAATGTAGGATTTTTTTTTAATTTTTTCACACTTTGGATTACTTTATCGATGTTTTCATACGGATCCCTAATATTTTTGAAAATATACTATAGCTTATGTTCATCAGGGATAATGTCGGATTCTAATGGTGAAAGAATTTTTCAAATCGGTCCAGTAGTTGAATATTTTTTGTAAAGGCGGTATGTCGATCTCTAATAGTTTGGTTAGGCTCTTGTGTTTTCTTATCAGGGTCACCAGGTGCTCCAGATCTTCGATTATCCTAGTTTTTATGGTTTTCCCTTTATGTGGCCATTAAACCCTAACTCTGTACCAAATTTCAGCTCTCTGAGTTTATGGGGAAGTACTAGTTCTATTCTGATGATCATGAGTGAGTGAGTGAGTGAGTGAGTGAGTGAGTGAGTGTCTGTCTAAAATGCGAAACTTTGCTTTCGCTTAACTTCGTAACTAAATGACCTACAGACTTGAAATTTTGGATTTTAAGTACGTGATTATGGCTTACTGGATGACGAAAATTTCAGCGTTCTGGTCTTATCCAGAGGTTCTCAAATAGGGGCCTGAAAATGCGGCGAAATGGTTCCAGTAAAGGATGGTACGGCAGTGTTTGCTTCGCGCTCGACTTGGCGGGGGCACTGCCGTGCCCCCAAATTTAGATGTAGGTTAGGTATAAGTATTTATCTACGTATATAGGTATATATGTATATAATATACATTTACATTAGTTAGGTATGAATATAATTAGTTAGTAAGTGGAATTTTGTAGTAATTGTTTTGTTTAGTTAAACTTTTGTACAACTCCGTCTTATCTTGATTTTGTTTATGCTGCCCATTCAAAGGTTGTCTGGAAGATACCGCGTTTAGCAATAAGGCCGCTAATTGTATATATATATATTTTTTTTTTTTGTTACCTACTATTTAAGAGTTTATCTATCTATCTAAATACCCGTTTATACCATAAATTAGTTATGGTGTTCTGAAATCCTGATTGCGAAGAAGTTTAAAAAAAAAGATGATACCTGTAGCTGGTATGCTAGTTAAATAAAAGATGAAAGAAATTCTTTGAGATTTTTGTGCATAATAACTACCATTGTAGTTAGAGGCATGTCCGCTAACGGTTCCGCTGATTTAAACACCACAACCAGGTCTATGAGGTACATTTGGCTCATAAACGTTATTTTAACAGTTGCCTATCCAAATGTTTTACTAATCTTATTTCATATTATATTATACGGACAGCATAATCTGAATAATCCTTTACGGCTCCCATAAGCCGATTAAGTTCAGGTCTCTCATCAAGAATACTCATATCTGAATATATCCAGTAAAATTTATTAAATGCTGATATTATAAGATAACTACTGCTGGCTTATTTCGTACAAATCTATGATTTTCATAGTCATAGGCTCATAGCTATGATTATCAGGCGAATTTAGAGAATACCAATAATTTCATAGTAACTAATAAAGTATATATTATAGATTCTTAAATTATATATTAAATATAAAAAATATTAAGATTAAAGAATAGATTAGGTACATACCTACCTAATCTATTCTCATAGCTATGGCTATGAAAATCATAGTTTTTGGAGAATACTTACTAATTTCATAGTAACTGTTATAGAATCTATGTACCTAAACTGCTTTGAAAGCAATGATAATGATAATCATCGTTTTTTACACAATAAGACAGCTGGTTGACAATAAGTATAGTTTTTCCCACGTTTTAAAACATTCAACGTAAAATAGCATTAATAGGGTTAGAAAGTTGGATACTAAAGGGTACCTACTACAGAATTCAAGTCGTCGCTGTGTGGATATAAACAACTTGTGGTCCGAGGCCGAGCTTAACGGCGATAAGAGCGAGAACTTCTTGAGATAAAGCCTTTGTCTTAGCCTGTTATCTTATATAATTGATAGACTGAACTGAATACCTAATCAAACAAGCACCAGCGAGTAGAAAGATAGCTAGATTATGCTTATAGCATTCTATTTGAATCCATATCTCATTATTTATTACGAGCTATTCGTTCCGGCTTCGCACGAGTTCACTAATGAAGATTATAGGCAATTTTTTGATACCTTAGGTTACATTATTGCTATTTTCGTGGGGATCTCTAATTTTTTTTAACATGACCCATTTTACTCGCTAAAGATGAACCCTCGTATTCAAGAACGACACTATGAGAACACGCACCCACAGTGGACGAAATCTTTTTTCATAAACATCACTTTATGTGTTGAGCGGCACTATGGCGCACGCTACCGTCTGTCTTTAGAGCTCAACTTTGGCTAGAGGCACACGACAATGTGCCTCACACTATGCAGTGTCGCACAACACATAAAGTGATTTTTATGAAAAAAGATTTCGTCCACTGTGGGTGCGTGTTCTCATAGTGTCGTTCTTGAATACGAGGGGTAGTTTCTGATAGGTGATATAATTTTTTAAATCGGTTCAGTAGTGTTTTTATTTATCAACTAGCTGACCCGTGCCCGCTTCGCTGTGCGTAAGACATTTCTAATACCGTTTTTAAGGTGTACAATACTGTAGTACATTATTTTGATATATCTCGTGGGGTTCAGCCAACATTTGCAATGTAAGCGCAAAAAAATGTGTTTATTTACGATATCACATTAGAAACCTCTAAAATTATCAGTGTTTCTCTACTATATTATGCATGTATTATACATATAAACATTCCTCTTGAATCACTCTATTTATTAAAAAAACCGCATCAACATCCGTTGTGTAGTTTTAAAGATATAAGCAAACATACATACATACATATTACATATTACATACAGACGCGGGAAGCGGAAAGCGACTTTGCTTTATACTATGTAGTGATTACAAACAAAAATATTAAAATACAAATCTTAGCTCTTTAAAATAATGTATTGTAATCAGTTATCTCGTTCATATGGTACACGCTTTGCATAGTTTGGGGTTATAATGCGTTGTGAAATATCTATTTATTCAGGTATTTAATTCGGGGCTACGTATACAACGATTATTTATTAAGAAATGTAGCCGTGGTCTACATTTACTTGTATATTCACACAATGATGCGGCTAGACTGAGATAGCTTTGAGATAATGATGATTAGGGGATTATTTCTGTCGCTACTTTAAAAGTTAAGATGCTCCTGAGCGGATCATTTAATGTCAACAACAATTTCATTGTGACAACACGAACATAACCCAATTTTCGGCAAAACGTCATCTGGGGACACAATAGTGCCCCCGCCAAGAAAACCAAAAAAAGCGGCACGGCCGTACCATCCTTTTCTCAAAGAAGTTCAGGCCAAAGATGTTGCCTTGAATGAAACAATTAAATGGCATCTACGCTTTGTTCGGTCCAACCTGTAGGTCCCTATATTATTTTATCAGAGCTCACGCCCGAATACCCGAAGCACCCGCAGTCGACCGAGCGAGTCGATTAGTTCCCGAATAGGCTTTCCACCGAGATATCACATTAGAATCACGCGGCGCTCACATAGAACGGCCAGGAATCATATACATATATGCTTTTGGAAAAAAAGGAGCGGTAGGTACTATCAATCCATGTACTAGTCTCACAGCTCAGTTGGTAGTAACTCTGCCTTCTGCGCTGTAGGTTGTGGGTTCGATTCCGAATTTTGTAATAAGTATAATGTATAATAAGTATTTATTTACAAACAAAGTAAGTATTTAAGTATTCTATTAGTTATCTGGTTCTATTTTTCAATATTATAGACTACCTGATCTATTTTAAGATTAATCAAAACCGGATTAATCAATCCGCTAAGATGTGATTATATTATATTAAAAAAAAAACAAATAAAAATTTGTTTGATTTGATGTAAATTAAAACGAATGATAAGTAAGTTTGATGACTAAGGCGACTCTACATGCGGACAACTTTCTATTCTCTACAATTGGAGCCCAACCTCGGGTCTCGTTATTATTTCATCAAGACGGCGACAATCTAACAGTCTATAAACCCTCTACCGAGGTACGATATGAGTGACATAAAGTGAATCCTAAGACGTAATAAACATACCTTACACGGGGCCCAAAAAGCCAGGGCTTCGTTGGAGACGAATGTTTTATGGTTCTCGCACACTTTACGACGTAGGTACTCGCTAAAGGGATTTTTGAAAATTAAGAGCTGAGAGGTCAAGAAATTACATGATTTTTTTTTTATTTCGTAGAAAATGGGGCCGGGTAACCAGTTACTTTTTTGTCAATCTGCTTCTTCTCACTGCTGGGCAAAGGTCTCCCCCAAATCCTTTCAACCATCTCTATCCTTGAAAGACCAGCTGGTTAAAACGAAAAATTGCTAGTTCCATACGAGTAAATGCGATTGTGGTGATGTCATCACGTTGCCAGAGCGGATTCTCGAATAATGGGGATGTTCGTTGAATTTATAGGCTTTGAAAACTTCATCCCGCAAATCCCTCAAACTGTGAATCTCGCTTTGAACTTTATGATTGCCTGTCCCAGCGATACGTTCCAAAGTCTTTCCAAAACTTTAATGTAACGAAAATATTAGAGTTTTTCCACTAGACGGCGTGACACTAGCCTCGGCACTGATCCGGCAGCGGCTAGGCGGAATGTATGAAATAATATGGCGCGTTTCTACACTTAGGTACACTTTCGGCGATATTTTTGGCTGCCGTGTCGGTGCCGTGCCGGCTAATGGAAAATGCTCTATGACTGCAGATGAAACTATCTGCTAGAGAGCAAAAGACCGAACTTCACTTCTGTTGAGTTAAACTCTCTAAAACAAATAATGACTGAACTGCTTTAGTGATCTTAGCGACCGCTGCGCTTTAACAGAAGATCTTTATAATAATTCCGCAAGTTTTATTAATTTTGCTTTGCCTACAATACCGCGGAGTCCTATGACATTGCAGTTGACACTTGTCTAGACGTTATCTCTAATAGTAACTACGATTGAAAGTAGAGTTACAGAAAAAAGTGCTAAGTCATAGAATATTGCGTTTTGATTTCAACTTTGACTTTGAATGCCTTTAGATATCCAATGGAGCTTGAACGACTTATCGAGGAAGATTTTTATCTTGAAATAGCAAATAAAATATCTGAATTATAATCATTACTTTTATTATGTTCGAAACCTTGCAAAGAAAATACTATCCTAAAAATAAAAGCGATGGTGGATGCTTAGCAGCATGCCAACATACAGATGTTCTGCTTCAAGTGTCAGAAATAAAATATCAGCCAGTGATGGCTGTACCTACCTACTATAGTTGTTCTATCTCACGAGAAGGCGGGTTAGCAGTACTTGTAGTTGTGATGTGTATAGACACACGCGTTTGTGTGCGTGACCGATACTGAGCGTTCCCGAGCTTACGCACGTACAAACAATGTGAATGTCAAATATATGCAAATCTACACACACAATAAAGCCAACTCGCCTTCATGAGATACAACAATTATACCTACATACAAATTTTAACTCGTTTGATGTCGAAAGGTATATTTGTTATCCATTTAATTTAGTGACAAACAACGCAGAAACAGTTTAGCGACCGTATAGAGAAGCGCCACTTAAGAAGAAAGTGCCCAGATTTTTTGTTTTTGTTTTTATGTTTATACTAGCGACCCGCCCTGGCTTCGCACGGGTAGCATGTTATTATACATATAAACCTTCCTCCTGAATCACTCTATCTATTAAAAAAAACCGCATCAAAATCCGTTGTGTAGTTTTAAAGATATAAGCAAACATACATACATACATACATACAGACGCGGGAAGCGACTTTGCTTTATACTATGTAGTGATTATGTAAGGTATTTATTTATATGGGCCTATTAAACATTATATTATTTATTATTATTAACGCTCCTTACTCTATAAAATTGTACGGTAACCAAACGAAACATTATCAAAGATTGTACGTCAACGGTTTTCTTCAAAAGATTCGAAGCTAGTCTCCGATGAAAGTTCTGTGGCTCGTTGCCATCTCGGGAAACCTGATAGTGCTGTCAATTGAACAACTTTTCTGGTGAAGTAAGCAGTACTTATTTTTGCAAGAAAAATGATGAAAAAGCTAAGTTTTTATAATAAATGCGAAAGTTTGTTATGATGTAACTATGTGCGTGCCTCAATAACGCCCAAACGACCAATTGGATTTACATGAAACTTGAAATATACATAGCCTAAGCCCTGAAATAACAAAAATATTACTTTTTAAAAGCTAGTATTTCAATATGCGTAGTAAGAAAAGCTGTATGTCGGATTGTAATGCCTGTGCCTTATTATAATAGAATTTATTGTAACTTCAAGTATTATCTGATAAAATTTAATACCAATCCCACGTAAAAACTAAAACTACTAAATACAACAAACTATTACAGTCTACAAAGGTTAAAACATATATATCAAGTTTTATTGTCCAACTTGACTGACAAATTCGACCATAATAGTTATGTACACTAAACAAAGTTTAACCTCTTTGGTCCCATTGCGGAGACTATGAACGAGGATTAGTTTACCGGCATTAAAACTAGGATGATATCTGACTAAGGATTTTGAACTGTTTAAACTGGGTACTCACTAGCGAGCCATAACTGTTACCATTACTGCTACCAAAAACTATATTGGCTGCGTACCGGACACATTTCGTCCAACAAATTTGCCTTTTAAATGAAAAAAGTAGCATCGCCTAATTGTGACGTTTGCGAGTGTATAGAAGATGTTCAACATAATATACCTATGGAATGTGTGCGGAATGCAGATGATTGAAGGACTATGCTTGGTTCATTGATTGATGTTGGCCGATGTAAACGTGTTTGAAAAAGCACTTACTCAATTTATTTTCTTTCACTTTTTCAATCTTTCTTTTTTGTTATACCTAGTTAAATTGTTATCCTACCGATTAGGAGGTGTGGTCTACAAAGCCCAAAAAAGCAAAATATGCCCTATTTTTTTTGGTACGTTCGATAAATAAAAAAAACATTATTATGTACGTGGTTTGCGAGTCTATCGCGAGCGGAACGCGATAACCGAGAGAACTCTTTAAACAATGTTTTGTTTGTCGCGTAAAAATGCCGCCTAGAGGATTACAAAAATGTACTTACCCCCAGGCGTTATACAGATACTACAAAACTCCATAACAGTCTTTATTTCGATATTTTTTGAACCTCAAAAGACATAAAAACTAAGGCGTACGCCTAAGTTGAACTTTTAAAAAATTCAAACAAGGATATTTTAAAGTTTGAAAGATTTTCAGCGCCGTTCTTAGCTTCCAGGCAATTAAAAGTTTGGCGAGTTAGTTAAGTTAGTCTCAGAAATAATTAGACTCACAAACAGACGTATTCGTTCAATAAAACTTTACGACTAGTTGATTCATTAACAGCTATGGGATTTGAATACCAATCTAGACTTTATTGAAAACAAATTGGTGCGCAGGAAGTTGGACGCATGAAAGCATGTAAAAAAACGCTGAAATACGTAAACTCAAACTCAAACTCAAACTCGATTTTATTTAATCTAGAGTATATTACATATCGTTATTCAACGTAACTATTTTGTATATTGCAACCTATCACGTATGCTAACTACTGTATGAAAAATGTAGGCATGTGCCAAATGTAATGTTTGGACGTGCTTCTGTCTACCTCCTATAGACATATTCTAGGATCTAAGCGAGATTGAGAAGATGTCTACTGTATTTGGAAATTACAGCCGTAATCATATTTTTATTTTTTTATGAACACTACTCTGAATAGCAGAAACTCGACGAGCACAAATTAGACAGCCCGCAACTACTTATCGAGGTCTTTACCTAGTCGATTCCAAGATCCATTTGGTAATTCTTTAGTATTATTCTCAGAATCTAGAATCTTCTAAAAATCTCTCGTATGTTTGAGGTAGCAGGTGCGATTATTGTTCAGACCTGGAATAGTTCCTACAAGTTAGGAATCACTTGCCTACATTACATTCATTTGGAACAAACACGTTACAGGTGGCACGGCACGGCACGTGTCAGACGGATCACTCAAAGCTGCAGCCACTTAAAGTAAGAGGCTTTTTATTCTTCTTCGACTTAGAAGGCTTTTTCTCTGAGGTTCTAAAATGACGCTTAAATGTAAAAAATACATTTTGATGTAAAATGTAGCGTTGTGGTCGAAAGAAGACTAGAAAAAGTAGTACAAGTACAAGAAGTAACAAGTAGTGAGGCCAGGTCAAACTAATCGGCTATTTATGAAAAAAAAAAAAAAAATAGGATCACGACTGTAATCCCCAAGTACAGTAGACATCCTCTCAGATCTCCAGACGCTTCTTAGATCCTTTGAAGATGTCTAGTGGGGGGTAGTCAGAGGCACGTTCAAACATTATATTTGGCACATGCCCACATTTTGCAGTAGTTAGAATTCCATACGTGTCAGGTTGCATCGGCGCTTATAAGAATTCTAACTGGTTTCCTCACGATGTTTTCCTTCAGCGTTTTGAGCACGTGTTTTTGATGTTTTAAATTTTTCGTACAGAAAAGTTCATTGATACACGCCGGGATTCGAACCCACGACCTTTAGATTGAAAGTCGAGGTACCTCCCACTCAGCCAACACGGCTATTCTGTATTTTTTTTAAACCCGTTCCTTACCAGCACCAATATATGAATTATCTTGGTGCTTGCTTAATATTGTCGCTTTAAAACACTGAAGCCAATATTTTTTTACTGTTTTTCCTATTACAAAAGGAAAACATCTCAGAGGCGGAGCAAAGGTTCCACCTTTATACGGTACCCATTTGTTTTTACTTGTAGGCAATTTTCTTGACAACAGAGTTTAGCAGTAGACACTTTTTTTGGTCAAAATCACTGTAAAAATTATTTAGTCGCGTTATTGAACGTGGATAGGTGCCTAATACTATTTTTGTTTATGGTTGGTATATATGACAGATATAAAATTTGACAGCAGCTGCGACTAAATAAACTTTAGCGTGTTGTCTTAAGGAATTGATTTTATAGGTTCAAAATAATACTTAGGAGTAGAGACAAAAACAAATCATTCTTTAGAATGTCTAAACGTATTTTGAATCTATAGATATAATAAAACTGTAGAAGAGTTAAATTCTGTACATTGAATAAAAACTAAAAAAATACTCCTTTAAAAAAAATATTTTGAAATTTTTGTCTGTCTGTCTGTCTGTTGTCAGGCTTTCACGCAAAAACTACTGGACGGATTTTGATGAAACTTTTTTTGTTATGTAGTTATTAGTCTTCGGCAACATATAGGCTATAGTTTATTTTGAAGATTGTTGTAATACCAGATGTAAAACTATCTGTCCCTCAGTTTGCTGGGTCAGCTATTTTAAAATAAAACAATACTTTACACTATTTAAGCTTTATTTTAGCTGCCACGCATATTTCTTTCTTGGTACCGCGTTTGCGGAGACGGTCGGAATGAAAGATTAATGAGCAAAGCGACTCGGGACAAAAGGTCCTAAGCGTCGGTTCAACTGAGTACCAAAATTGTTACATTCCAACACGGTCACACCGAATAAAAGAAAACTTAAATTTACCAGTATTTTTATTCATCGCCTTATTTTGGGTATGCACCAGACAGAAGCTAAAGCTGGGATAGAACTGTTAAGGGATGTTATTAAGGGATGGTCTCCGAAGAGAGCAAAATAACCGAACCCATCGAGTGTTGAATGAATATCTGATATGATCTGTCATAAAAAACTAAACGGACAAAGATATATAGCAACAAATTCCGCCAATCTGCTCCCAAAGAGTCCTACCCAATGTAAAATACTCCAGTAGAAAACTGTCCTGGAAAGAACCTGGAAAAGTACAGTAAATTGGTACAATAAAATAAGAATACAATAGATAAGAAATGAAAATAAAATTAAATAAAAACTGTAAATAAGACAATAAAAATAAAATAATACAATAAACAAGATAATAAATACACTTATACTCAAGTAAACAAAATTAAATAAATAAATTTAGAGAACCTGAAAAAAGTACCACAAATTAACCGCACCTCCCTACCAGAAAACTGAAACTATGAAGTAGATACTCTTAGGAAACTACTCAACTAGAACCCCAAAGAGTCCAACCTAAGGTAAAATACTCCAGTACAAACTTTCCATCAAAGAACCTGGAAAAGTACAGTAATTGGTACAATAAATTAAATACAATAGATAAGAAACTAAAATAAAACAAAAACAAGATAAAACAATAACAAATAAAATAATACAATAAACAAGATAATAAATACACGAATACACAAAGACAAAAATAAATAATAAATTTAAAGAACCTGAAAAAAGTACCACAACTTAAACCGCACCTCTCTACCAGAAACCTGACACTATGATGTACCTACACTTAGTGTAGGTACACTTAGTGTAGGTACATCATAGTTTCAGGTTTCTGGGAGGACAGGTTCCAGGACAGTTTTCTACTGGAGTAGGTATTTTACATTGGGTAGGACTCTTTTGGGAGCAGATTGGCGGAATTTGTTGCTATATATCTTTGTCCGTTTAGTTTTTTAAAATGGATTTCCGCAAAGTCACGCCTGAATCAATCAATAATGATCTGTCATCCTTTCTTATTATTTCAATTTCTAAAAAAGTATAGGAAAATGTTTAGTAGGCATAACAGAACAAATCAGATAAATATTTATTGAAGCGTGTGTATCTTTACACCTGTTAGAGTTCACCTTGCCTATTCGAATCGGATCTATCACCTATCGGAATCTATCAAGCGTTTATTCTAACGGTAACAAGATCTGGGACCGATCGAACAAATTCATGGTTGATATCACTCGTTACTACTACCCTAATTTTGCTATCTCACTACCTGATCATCTCGGGTGAATTTCGAGCAAAACGCCACTTTCGTTCGTACCTACCAACCGAGGCATTCGAGATCTTATAAATCTATCTATAGAAATATAAATACTGTGAAATGGCATGAGATATAAATTGGCGGTTGTCACAAGTTATCGTTTGAGATGTGACGTCACTTAAGATAATTCTTGAACGTTTTACGCCTTGAATAAGACTGTACCCATTATACCGTGTTGTCCATTAAAATAAAACGAACAACACACATTATTACCACATCCCATTCCGCTTATCTGATAGGTAAATAATATCTTTTATATCTATAAAAATTAACGCTGTGAAATGACGGCATGAGATATAAATTGGTGGTTGTCATTGTCACAAGTTATCGCTTGAGATGTGACGTCACTTAAGATAATTCTTGAACGTTTCCCGCCTTTATATCGTGTGGTTTATTATATCGTGTAGTCCATTATAATAAAATGAACAACACACATTATTACCACATCTCATTCCGCTTATTTATATGCATCGAGAACGTAAACATTACGAATCCATTCGTTTAAATAACAGTGAAATACGATTTTGCGAACAATAGCCTGTCCCTGTTTTTGTTTATCATCCAATTTGCGGTCTGCGAATATTACGGCGACACAAATATGAGAGAAAAAATAAACTTCGTGGCTTCAGACTTATAGATGGCTCGACAAAAAACCCTTATACATTCTATGATTTAAGGGAAAAATCCGTGTTGGCCGAGTGGGAGGTACCTAGACTTTAATTTTGAAGGTCGTGGGTTAAATTACTACTGCAAAATGTGGACATGTGCCAAATAAAATGTTTGGACGTGCCTCTGACTAGCCCCTCTAGACATCTTCAAAGAATCTAACCACCTAGAGATCTGAGAGGACTTGGGGATTACGATCGTGATCCTATTATTATTATTATTTCTAGAATATCTTTGGATATGCCTTTCAAGTATACTAGGCTACGTTAACTTTTATATATACCTACAGAGACAAAGAGATTTACTTATAAGAGAGCGTAACGATCCCGTAATCCTCGATCAATAATTTTTATACCATTTTTAACACAAAAAAAAAACAGTTTTGCAGGTACATGTACCTACGCAAAACAAGTTCTATAAACTCGGAAAGCAAACGAAAATCACGCACACCATAAACGATTTCACCGTACGTGACAAGTGTCAACAGACACAAAATATAGTAGGGGTATAAAAAAGGCCGGTTAGTTAAAGCGATACTTGAAATTATTGACTTTTTGTATGGGCTGAATCTACCCGGATAAGAAGGAAAAAGTGATAAAACTGCATTATCTTAAAAACCATCAAATTTAAAAAGAAACTATCTGTAATTTATTTAGCTAGTATGATTATTTAACGAATTAGATAAAAATGAACTGTTTAGCCATTCATAGATTTGATTAAAAACGAAACTAGTGTTTTTGAAGAGCCTTCTTTAGAAAATAAATTTATCAAGTAAAGTTTCACCAATCGTGTTTCTGTCTGTAATTTATCTAGATTATATCCTTAAAGTTATCTTTGCCGTAAAAAACAAAACTGTATGTTTTGCGGTTATTGAGAAAAAACGATTCTGCATTCTTCAAAAACATATATTACTCCTCCTAAGTGAGTTACAAAATCAAGAAATAAATGAAAATCTATAAAAGGTGCAAACTATACTTTAGTACAATTTGTCTCATATTATTAGTTAGTATACTATTGAATACATTACCTACCTAAGCACATACGAGTATTCGTTTAAAAGCTGACTGCAAAGTTGGTTGCTGAAAGGCCAAACTTTGCAACGCACTTCACACGAACAGAAACTCTGTAGGAACTTACTACGAACATGTCAAAAACTTGGATAACAGTTAAAATTGCATTTGTGCAGGCACAGTATAAAAAATATGCTTTATTATTGCTTGTAGAAGTCACACTGTGCCTGTACTTTATCTGATCGACTAACTTCGTTGATAGACGGGTACGTGATTGAATTATTCAGGAACTTGTGCGTCCCAAACCTATCCTCGGTGCCAAGTTAAATTGATGGGTTGTTTGAAAGCTAAATATAAAACTTCTATAACGCGGCTAGAGAGACCATTAAACCAAAACGACTGTACCTATGGATTTTAGTAATTTCCTCATACACCTTTTTCTGAATTAAATGAAACGATTTTTTTTAAGGTTTTTATTTTTTTATACTCAACATACTCAACACTGGCTTACAAATTCACATTCTAGAAAAAGTAATACAAAAAGTTCAAGCAAAGTGCTCCCGCAATTAATACCACAGCATGCGAATAATTTTTAACAACTTTAAAAATATATATTTATAAATATAATATATAAAAGGTAACATAATAATGTAAAGTATCAATAAGAGAAAGAATACGTTCAATATATAATTACGTTTAAAAAACTTAAAACAAAACCGACTTCATGTTTATAAATAAAAATTGTAAACCATAAAACCCAGGGGCTGTTATCTGTGCCATATAGGTGGTTCGAATTCGTGACGTCAACTCGAGGTGTTGATGATTTCTATTTCGAACGTATCTCGCGGGGGGTATGCCAATGAAAGAAAGGCAAGGTCTATAGTTGAAAACCACTATGCCCATAAATTTTGAAGGTTTCTCTTGATTTCCCTGGGATCCCATCATCAGATGCTGACTTGTTGGTAATGGAACTACCTCGGAATTTTTTTGATGTCGGTAAAAAAGAATATAAAACTGATTAAAAAAACCTATTTAAATTATGTTGAGAAACAAATAGAGATACGTGTACTTAATCGGTTATATTATCTATCAAGACATGAAGCAAGACAAAGCTCTTTTAATAAAGCAAAGGATACTTCTGTTTGGGTATTACGCGAGAAAAGCAGCTGGTAAATTATGAAATGCTTCTGATTTTAACATTTCTCATTTCAAAATTTCAACTCTACAATTTCCTAAGTTCAGAAACAGCAAACTACTTACTATATCTGAACTCTGACTCTTTTGTCACACATACACGCTTGTTTTCTGTTACTAGTAAATGCATTTACTTAGGTACTAGATTTCTTGTGTTGCACTTACTGAATTGAATTGTCTGGAATTGTTATTAATGAGTGTGTATTTGGTTACTTCATGGTCTCAAAGCTATTGAGTTAAGAGGAGCTACGCGAATTGATGACTTGTTGTTTTCGCCGGGCTTTGATCTAGGTCGGATATACAGAGTGTAGGTATTAAGACAACTCCCGAAAACTACAGCCACAAGCACACGTACTCCCTATTGAAAACTAAATTGCATAATCCTGTGTTATCCAATTTGTAACTGTTTTTGTATCGATATCTTTTTTCGAAAACCTAATATGTTAATGACAATAGAGGAGGCAATAATGGGCGCTAATGTATTGAAACCAAATTGAAAAATTACTATTATCCTTTAGGCAACATGCTCTTGGAAAAGTGCCAAATTATGGAGTTGAATAAATTAATATTTATGTGATTTTGCAGATTATCGATCAAGACGCATGGACTGAAAATCCGGTCTCGGTTTTCGGTTGTGATCGTAATACGCCCTGTATAAGGATAAGACCTTCATTAAAGTTTAACCTACTAGATAAGTACCTACTTTGTTGTTCACTGTATCATCATATTACCTCACACATATTACCCACTATTTCACACATTGTTTGTAGAACTTAAACAGGTTTCAAGCCATTAGATCGGCTCTATTGTCCACCGGCTTATAGTTCCCAAACAACGAGCAGTTGGTTAGTTTCGGAAGTAGAGGGTAGCTAATTGTGGACAGTGTAATTGGGAAGCAATTTGTAGCTGCAAAACTTTTTGTAAATAAATAATAGCTTGGCTCGGAACTGCAAGATCTTTGCAGTCTCCATACGTAAACACAAAATTTGCACAACGTGTGGGCTGCTTTTTGAAATTCCACGTCTACAACAGGATTGTTAAACGGTGTGACATAAGGAATAAAAGTATTTTTGAGGCAAAAGGCTTGATTAAAAATTTGCTGGCTACACTGACGTACGAAGAAACCGAAGAGTTTCTGTTATGCGATAGGTAGAAAAGCAGGTTCTTCTCCTCCAAATTTTATATTATTATTATCTCACACGTATTTATCTATAATTTAATTATTTATATTTATATATATTTTATTATGTACATTTATAATATATTTGTATCTTTGTTGGTTTCTGTGATGATTGTTCTCGTTTAAGTTATATTATTATGTATCTGTCTCCTGTGGCACATCGTTAAAGTAAACCTAAGTCAAGTCTCCTCGATACAGGCCTAGCCTAGTGAGGGACTGAAAGAAATCCCGTCTGCTCAATGTGTTTTCTACGAAATTTTGTAAATTTAGTTAAGTTCTATGTATCTAGTTAAATCTTTTATTTCGTTGTAATAAATATATTTTTCATTTTTCATTTTTCATTTTCATCCCTTAGAGATACCCGAATCATCCCATGTAATACATGTAATATGGTATACATGGCATGTATGCTCCGCGATTTATTGTAATTATGGATTTATGGATTATTTAGTAGAATAATGATTTATTTAGAAATAACTAGGTAGTTTTTTTCTAAATTCGATGAATAGTGAACATAAATAATACACTCGAAAGCATAGAAATCGCACACCTCCTACATTTTTTGTATGTTACCATTCATTGTTAACAAGTTTTCTGAATACCTTGTCAAATCTTTGAAGGTGATTTAAAAATAAAAGTCACTTCATTTTTTTTGTTCTCCCACTTGACACTAATCTTTGAACATTATATCTATGACTGATATTCTGATAAGGGTCAATTACTGTTACAAATAGGCACAACACTGCTGAAGCAGGCGGTGCCGTTTGTAGGCAGACTAAACTAACACTGCACTCGATAATTTTTTGATAAGTAGGTACGTTAAGTACCTACAAGAATCCACGACCTTTGAATAGGAGAGCGAGGTCACTTGGTATCTCCACACAACCAGTGCTCCATTACATCAGAATGATGAAACGTGTTCTCGGGTCACGTGTTAGCAATGTATTTGCGGCCTAACGATGCCAAAAAGCGCTTCCTGAAAAGTCCTCTCTTAAATCTACTTCTTTTTGAAAACTAAACTATGCACACTTCAAAAGATCACATAATGCTTTTTTACATTGGACGAGTTCCAGGAGAACTCCCGTTAGGGTACTAATGCCCACGAATTATGTATGCTATTTCACAAACAGCCAAATCACGGTATACTAGGCTAAGTATTGGCTGGAGAACTAAGTTTTAAGGTATTTTAAGGTGTGGTACCACACCGTAATATAGATAGATGCCATCAAAAACATAACTTGTAAAAACAACCAAGTCTCGCAACTCAGTTCTACGGTAAAAAGTTGTGAGATCCATGTAATAAGTCGGTTAATTTATTCAGTCCCTACTTAAGGGTCTTTCTGCCTTAAGTTATTACGTAACAAGCTAACCTAACCACATCTTATAGTGACCATATCAATATTAAAAATCTTTTATGTTTTAAATAAATAGATTGACTTGGCAATCGCATGTATCTCACAAGTGTTGCTTTTTGAATTTGTGCTGAAGCTCTTTAGTTATTTTTTTTATTGTTGTACGTACTTGAGTAGTAGGTACTTTTAATTATTATTCTTGTGGAGGCTCCACCTTGTTCGATTGGCACCACATTGGAGCTCTACATAGCATTAAGTAAAGGATTATTAAAAAAAAGACCCCAAGCCGTGTTTGTTGCCTGATTCTTCTAGGCTTGGTCGCGTGGAATCGGCGTAGCTTTACCTAGTTCCTAAGACGTTTGAAAGTGATCCTTGTGATTTTATTGAAATAAATGATTTTTGAATTTGTATTTGAGTAATACATATTTGTATTACATTATATTGTTTAGTACTGCTGACTAGCGTGCCCCCAGATAGAATGAACAATAGGCGTCACAAATCGCAAGTAACACACCCGGCCCGCATTCATTGGTAAAACCCTCGTGTATAAAGAATATATTTTACGATATTATTTTTATAGCAAGTGATGGTATTTTTTTCGGCAAAATTTCTTGCTGTAGACGACTTAGAGTACATGCCTTGGTTTCATTATCGGAAGATCCGCCGCCGGCTGTCCAACTGACCGTCATTCTTTGCTATGTTAATCCAAGAGAGATCAATTCGACGTATGACGGCGTATCGCCTAAGGGTGAATACACAAATCTGGGATGCAACGTGGCATCGTAGAAAACTAAGTGCATACGTATTTTTATTAGTAGTGTTCGGCTTTGCGATATGCATCGGAATAATAAACGAGTATTGCAATCCATTTGCACCTGCACTCGGCTTACCAGAGTATTAGGTATACCCCATGTTTGGTTTCTAATACGCAAACAGTCCTACACCAGCAGGGCTATTTTGTAAAAATATGACATGTTATGATGTTGAATGCAATACCTTATGTTAGAGGATACCTAATCTGTACACTTTTCATAGTAACTATTCACTGTTTATGCACCTATACATCATACCTTTAGAGAATAATAGGGAATAGATCATACCTACGCAGAAGCGTAGGTATGATCTATTCCCGTCTAATACCAAAAACTAAAACCAATGGTATTGACTGGCCTCACAGCTCAGTTGGTAGTAACTCTGCCTTCTGCGCTGTAGGTTGTGGGTTCGATCCCCACCCAGGGCAAACATTTGTGTGATGAACATAGATGTTTATTCTGTGTCTGGGTGTTGATATGTATAATAAGTATGTATTTACAAAAAAAAGTATATAAGCATTCTATCAGTTATCTGGTTCCCATAGTACAAGCTTTGCTTAGTTTGGGCTAGATGGCGCTGTGTGTAAAGTGCGCCAATATTTATTTATATTTATTTATTTATTGCCCTAATTATTATTATATTCTTAACGAATACTACTCTTAAACTAATGCCAAAATAAATTAAACTGATGAGATAGTAGAGTCAGTAATAAAAATGCTTTTAAATGTGTTTTAAAAGTAGTGTTTGTTTATTTAATCAAAATCAGTCGTATCAAACAAACTAATATGTAGTAGGAAAACGTTTGGTTCATTTATATAATAACACAGACAATCAGATCGGGAACGGGAACGGGAACGGGAACGGGAACGGGAACGGGAACGGGAACGGGAACGGGAACGGGAACGGGAACGGGAACGGGAACGGGAACGGGAACGGGAACGGGAACGGGAACGGGAACGGGAACGGGAACGGGAACGGGAACGGGAACGGGAACGGGAACGGGAACGGGAACGGGAACGGGAACGGGAACGGGAACGGGAACGGGAACGGGAACGGGAACGGGAACGGGAACGGGAACGGGAACGGGAACGGGAACGGGAACGGGAACGGGAACGGGAACGGGAACGGGAACGGGAACGGGAACGGGAACGGGAACGGGAACGGGAACGGGAACGGGAACGGGAACGGGAACGGGAACGGGAACGGGAACGGGAACGGGAACGGGAACGGGAACGGGAACGGGAACGGGAACGGGAACGGGAACGGGAACGGGAACGGGAACGGGAACTTAAGGCAACATTTGTTAATTCTAAAGCGATACGAAGTTCGCGGGGTCAGCTTGTTACCAATAAATATTGCTATGAATATCATGATAATCATGTTTTTACAAAATAGCCAAACAGTTTTAGTCCGTGGTAGGTATAATGGCGTCAAAGTTCGGGTATCACATCTAAATTGCCCCGCACAAAGCCGAGGTGGTAATAGCCATGGTTGCTCTGTCTATATGCATTTTCGTACAACCGGTACACATTAACGCCTGAAAATCTTTACACAAAAGCGTCCAAACATGCGGGCAGCATTCTAAAAATCGATTGCACCGATTCAGCTGTGACAGACCTTGTTACAAACTAGTCAAAACAAGTTATGCTTACTGCGAAGGTTGATAAAGCAGTTGTTTTGTTGTAGAAAACAGGCAGGAAATAGTGAAAGTGTTTCACAAATTCGATATCCTCTACTACGAATATATTCATTTTAAGATAGACTAGAATTTTGCTTTCAATCAGATCTTCCATTCACATGCAAATGCATTCCGATTGCAATGAAGGCAACTTATTCTGTACTATCTAGGTATCTAGCTACTGCTAAAGTTTTATTTTATCTCGCAGTCTTTGAAAGTGCTCACGGCAAAACGTTTTAAACAAGTGCGAGTCGGACTCGCGCACGTAGGGTTCCGTACCATTATCTATAAAAAAACGGGACTAAAATCACATTTTTGAGAGCCCCACTTAATATTTATTTTATTCTGTTTTTAGTGTTGTTGTTATATCGGCAATAAAATACATAATCTGTGAAAATTCCAACGGTCTAGCTATCACGGTTCATGATATACAGCCTTGTGACAGACAGACGGACAGATGGACAGTGAAGTCTTAGTAATATGGTCCTGTTTTTTCCCTTTGGGTACGGAACCCTAAAAAGGAATCTTATATCAAACTATTTAAATTTTCCCGATGATTACAAGAACAAGTAAGAGTAAACAACAAGTACCTAGTAAGATAATTTTCCTATTATATAAACTTTAGCTCTGGTCCAGGCGATTGGTATTGTGAACGAGTCGACGCGGAAGTCTTTTGGCAATTATCACGTATAACTTCAAAAATATAGAGTGTCGAGAAAAAACGTTTTAACTACTAGTATATATTTGAGACTTGTGATGGTCGGACTAGCGACTTCATAAGTTCGATAGAACTTGTGCTAGCTTCCTAAATATAAAAAAAAACTAGTTTATAATTTTGGTTTTATATCGTTAAGCCGTGTTGGCCGAGTGGGAGGTACCTCGACTTTCAATCTGAAGGTCGTGGGCTCGAATCCCGGCGTGCATCAATGGATTTTTCTATTCGAAAAAATTATATGCGCATCAAAACGGTGAAGGAAAACATGGTGAGAAAACCAGTTAGTATTCTTATAAGCAGCAATGGGCTTGCAACCTGTCACGTATGGAATGATAACTACTGTAAAATGTGGGCATGTGCCTATAATGTTTGGACCTGCCTCTGACTACCCCCACTAGACCTTTTCATAGGATCTAAGCGTCTGGAGATCTGAGAGGATGTCTACCGTACTTCGGGATTACAGTCGTGATCCTATTTATTTAATTTTAATTTTAAGGCGTCAAACGCGCAGTTCGGCCGATCGCGAACGTTCGAGGAAAAAAGAAATCATCAATAATTGTCTAATGACAAAAAAGCTGTGAAAAAAAAACGTTTTATATAAAGACATTCTGTAGCATATTTAGTATCAGCATTGCACCCGTGCGAAGCCCGGGCGGGTCGCTAGTTTTAATATAATACACTATTCCAGTAATATACCGTCAAATAAAATAGGAAACAAAATGACCGGAATTTTCGCAAGCAAGTTACCTTCATAAATCCTTGCTTATTACATTCTTGCTGAGACGAATAATGTCATCAAATACTCGCCATCACGACACTGACGTATGAGTGACATTTTTCAAGTTTTTTACATACAATTTGTAGGCATATTATATGTTCAAAAACTATATTTCGTAATAGCCCATCCTTCTCGGGTGATCTCTGGGTTTTTGGCTTGAATGTGGATTTTGTGGATGGCTTATTACAAGTTATTTTTTTTCTCATAATGATAATTTCTGAAATAATGTCTACCTAGGACTTAGACTAAAAAGCCGTGTTGGCCGAGTGAGAGGTACCTCGACTTTAAACCCAAAAATCCCAGTTTGCATCAATATTTTTTTCTGTTCGAAACAAACAACGGCGAACGAAAACATTGTGAGGAAACCAGTTAGTATTCTTGTAAGCGGCGACGGGCTTGCCTGTCACGTGTGTAGTGTAATGCTAACTACTGAAAAATGTGTGCATGTACCAAATATAATGTGACGTGCCTCTCACTAACCCCTTTGGCAAGCACCTACAAAACACCTAAGCACCTTGGGATCTGAGAGGATGTCTATCATACTTGGGGATTACTACAGTCGTGATCCTTTTTAGGGTTCCGTACCCAAAGGGTAAAAATGGGACCCTATTACTAAGACTTCGCTGTTCGTCTGTCTGTCTGTCTGTCTGTTACAGGGCTGTATCACATGAACCGTGATAGATAGACAGTTGAAATTTTCACAGATGATGTATTTCTGTTGCCGCTATAACAACAAATACTAAAAACAGAATAAAATAAATATTTATGTGGGGCTCTCATACAAAAGACGTGATTTTTTTGTCGTTTTTTATAGATAAGTACGAAACCTTTCGTGCGCGAATCCGAATCGCACTTGGACGGTTTTTTAAGACTCTTGTATCTAGACTTCTATCATTCCCCATTTGTGGGTTACGAATGGGGATTGTACGTTGATTATAGCAACATAGACAGCAATACACATACACAGTATACACGTTGAATACACACTACTGGTCGATGCGTTGAAAAGCGGACCCCATGTTGTACTACCGTTTCTCTAATCCGGATAAGCGGATAATGGGTGTATCCCCACAGCCTTGGCATTCTAGGCAGACGGTACCGCGATCGTGTAGGCGTCTCGTGTCACGTTATTAAGATGAACCGCTGTTGTATTAATATGGTGATTTGTTACTGTCAATCGCCGATGGCCGACGGCGATGTTCACCAACTCGAACACACGCTAGTTAACCCTCGTATTCAAGAACGACACTATGAGAACACGCACCCACAGTGGACGAAATCTTTTTTCATAAACGTCACTTTATGTGTTGAGCGGCACTATGGCGCACGCTACCGTGTGCCTTTAGAGCTCAACTTTGGCTAGAGGCACACGACAATGTGCCTCTAGTCACACTATGCAGTGTCGCACAACACATAAAGTGGTTTTTATGAAAAAAGATTTCGTCCACTGTGGGTGCGTGTTCTCATAGTGTCGTTCTTGAATACGAGGGTAAGTCTAGAGGAGAAGCTGTTCACATACTCGCCTACACATAACAAGTCAGAAACAAGTTTCTGTAGCACTAAAAGTTACCTACATGATTAGTTTCAATGTGGGAGTTTCGGTTCTTGACTTAAATTTACATGGCATCGGCCAGTCTAGTGACCATAGACAGGACGCAAACAATAGTAGAAATAGAGTAGAAATGGGGTTAAATGCAACGATCGAAGAAGCCTTTGTTTGTTCAACTCCACTCGAACGGATGCGGAAACCATATTTATTTTATTATTACCTACTAGCAATGACAATATATTAATTTATTGATCCATGCTTTTATTAAAGTGATACATAGTTCGACGCAATAAATTAAGACGAGTAATAAATGTTTTTGATGAATGCAGAATCGTTTTTTCTCAATAACAGCAAAACATACAGTTTTGTGTTTTTATGACAAAGATAACTTAAGGATATAATCTAGATAAATTATAGACAGAAACACGATTAGTGAAACTTTTCTCGATAGATTTTTTTTCCCAAAGTCCCTTCAAAAACACTTAGCTATCCATAGTTTTGATTAAAAACGAAACTTTTTTAATCAAAACTATGGATAGCTAAACAGTTAATTTTTATATAATTCGTTAGATAATCATACTAGCTAAGTAAATTATAGACAGTTTCTTTTTAAGTTTGATGGTTTTCAAGATAATGCAGTTTTATCACTTTTTCCGTTTTATCCGGGTAGAGTCAGCCATACAAAAAACCAAACATTTCACATAATAACAACATCACCCAGGAGTTCAAAACTATTTCATGCTCTCTTGTTTCATAATGCTAATTTTATCGTTGAAAGATGGAGTTACCGTTGAGCATCATTTCAAGTAGGTACCTCGTTTCCATTGTTTTAAGCGGTGCTTGCCTTCAGTGGAAACGTTAAACTTACATAATTAACCCCTAAAGTCCCTTCTACTGTGACGTGTCTTTTAGTTCGTGGTTGTGTTGCTCTCTTGGCAAAACATAAATATGTACTTAATACTAGCCGACCCGTGACAGACGTTGTCCTGTCAATTTTTAATAATCGCATATGAATAAGCAATTTCAGGCAACTTTTATTTTTTGCCTCCAAAATTTGTACTGATAAAACAAATAACGAATACTGGTAGAATGCGTATCATTCATTAGTCAAAACTGCATTGCTATGACGACTAAACGTTTTTAGTCTGTGATGTCAGATTTTGTTCACACCAACGCCATCTATACCAAAATCATCCTTTTTGCGTTTTTTTTTATCATTTAAGGGTTGTTTTTCGGATTATAAGTTTCCCCTATGTTTTCAGATTTTTTATCTAATACTACAGAAAATTTCATCTTAATCCGTTTTGTCGTTTATTTTTGATTAGGGAACAAACATATCAGCCTTATCACAAACTTTCGCATTTATAATATTATTAGGATTAGGATTATGAAACTAAGTAATTAGGTATTATTTAAATAAACTGTAATAAATAAAAATAAAAAATAAATAGGATCACGACTGTAATCCCCAGATCTTCAGACGCTTAGATCCTTTGAAGAAGTCTAGTGGGGGTAGTCAGAGGCACGTCCAAACATTATATTTGGCACATGCCCACATTTTGCAGTAGTTAGCATTCCATACGTGACAGGTTTCAAGCCCATCGCCGCTTATAAGAATACTAACTGGTTTCCTCACGATGTTTTCCTTCACCGTTTTGAGCACTCTGTAATATATATTACTAATATACTAACTTTTATTACTAATTTATATTATTCTAATGCAAACCCTCGCAACTTCGTTCACGTGAAGCTAAACCAAACACACTAAATGGAATAAGTACACCATCGTACAAATGCTTGGTAGCAGGTAGACCTGCTATGGTTTTGAGTTTTTGGTAGGTAAACCAGTAATTAGTGTTGCAATCAAATATTTACCTACATACATACCTAGCCATTTTAATACATAAAATATCTTATGCATGCTTTGCCACTAGTCCAAATTTTAAGTAAATCTTATGTAGTATGTTCTTACGAGAATAAACTCTTAAAACCGAATTATTTACCTTGTATTGTATATGTATGTCAACCTTTTCCAAGATAGTCTTACTTCACTACATAGTATAAAGCAAAGTCGCTTTCCGCTTCCCGCGTCTGTATGTAATATGTATGTATGTATGTTTGCTTATATCTTTAAAACTACACTACGGATTTTGATGCGGTTTTTTTTAATAGATAGAGTGATTCAGGAGGAAGGTTTATATGTATAATACATGCATAATATAGTAGAGAAACACTGATAATTTAAGAGGTTTCTAATGTGATGTCGTAAATAAACACATTTTTTTTCTACAATAAAGTCCGCGATGGTATTAGAAATGTCTTACGCACAGCGAAGCGGGCACGGGTCAGCTAGTATTTTACAAATGAGATTGGTTTACCGGTTAATGGGTTACAGAAATAAAGCTGCATTCTTACTCTACAATAAGCTAACTCTAATCTGAAACATCTTACAGAGCAGAAGTCAAAGGCCAAATTAAACATCCCAGAGTAATCCCTTCCAGCCCGCTGTTCCCTGAAATTAAACGTTGTTTCATTAAAAACAAATATCACTTACGACGGCTTTTAAAGCTAGTGCTGGGGTGGATCTAGTACCTAAATTATAGCAGCCTTTGAGAATAATCCACTTATAATGCTCATCAGTTTCCGAGTAGTAAGTATTCTAGAAATCGTTTAGCATTATGTACGATGAAAAAAGGATATTCTTAACTATAGATTTTGACGACAGACAGACAGTCTGCCCGCGACCATGGCTATTATACGAGTAACATAGTCGAAACGTCGAGAAAGTAAATTAAAGGTAATTACGTGATAAAGACCCGTGTCAAAATCTATAGATATGTCTACTAATCACGATAGTTTGAAAAATAAGGATATTCTTAAATCGATGCCATTACTATACTACGCCATTAATAAAAAATCTTCAAAATAATACTATTTTGAAGATTTTTTATTAATGGCGTAGCATATTTTTGTACCTGGTGATCCGATTAGTGTAGAGAATAATCCAAGTTGGTCCAATTTAATTTGTATTTATGTAAGACAAATCTCTAAAACACTTTTCAACTGGTTATAAACCACTCGTATATTTTTACAAAAACATGTCGATTTGTTTCTCTGTTGCTGCCTGAAATAAGGACAAACCAGCTCACGTACTGATAACACTTTGCATTTATAAGATACTAGCAGTCCGCCCCGGCGTACCACGGGTGTGATCATGATTTTTCGGCTATTTGGGGGCACGGCAGTGCCCCCGCCAAGTCGAGCGCGAAGCAAACACTGCCGTACCATCCTTTACTGGAACCATTTCGCCGCATTTTCAGGCCCCTATTTGAGAACCTCTGGATAACCTTCGTCATCCAGTAAGCTATAATCACATACTTAAAATCCAAAATTTCAAGTCTGTAGGTCATTTAGTTACGAAGTTAAGCGAAAGCAAAGTTTCGCATTTTAGACAGACACTCACTCACTCACTCACTCACTCACTCACTCACTCACTCATGATCATCAGAATAGAATTAGTACTTCCCATAAACTCAGAGAGCTGAAATTTGGTACAGAGTTAGGGTTTAATGGCCACATAAAGGGAAAACCTTAAAAACTAGAATAATCGAAGATCTGGAGTACCTGGTGACCATGATAAGAAAACACAAGAGCCTAACCAAACTATTAGAAATCGAAATACCGCCTTTACAAAAAATATTTTACTACTGGACCGATTTGAAAAATTCTTTCACCATTAGAATCCGACATTATCCCTGATGAACATAAGCTATAGTATATTTTCAAAAATATTAGGGATCCGTATGAAAACATCGATAAAGTAATCCAAAGTGTGAAAAAATTAAAAAAAAATCCTTACATTGCGTTTGCTGCGGAAATTATTGACAATAGAGCAAAGTAATGTACTACAGTTTTAAAGAAGACATCAATATCTACAAAAAAGTATACAATACTATATGACTAACTATTAGGGATCCGTATGAAAACTTCGATAATGTAACCCAACGTCTAAAAAAAACCAAAAAAATCCTTATATCGCGTACGCTGCTGAAATTGTTGATAATAGAGCAAAGTGATGTACTAAAGTTTTAAAGAGGACATCAATATCTACAAAAAAAGTCTGCGATACTAAATGTTTTATTAGGGATCCTTATGAAAAATTCGATAATGTAACCCAAGGTGTAAAAAAAATACCTATAATATCATTATTACATCCGTGCGACGCCGGGGCGGACTGCTAGTACGCAATAAAATTAAAGGAAAACTCTGGATAAGACTAGACTGGCTTTTATACTTACTTATTCTTACAAGTTTACAAGGAGAAATAGTCGAACGATTAACTTTATTCTACTCGAACATTACACAAATTGAATAAACAAATTAACAAATTAAATAAACTAAAATATTAATAATTTCGCTCAAAATTTGATCAAAATATAATGCATTGGACTAAGAGTGGCGGTGATACCCGCATACGTCGCTAGATGGCGCTGACTGTAAACTACTCATAATAAGAAAAAAACTGTGTCAAATAAGAAAATCTAATAAAATAAATCAATAAGCCCACGTTTCTACAAAAAGAAGTGAAATCCCACCAAAAACATTCTGTAAAAAACTAGCCAAGTCTCGATGGAGCTGCTTGTTTATCTCTAAAAAGTAATGAAATCTAGACAAAGTCGTGTCAAGTCTGAGGTTCTTTACTGCGATTTCTTTATTATTATAGAATGTTATGTGACTTGGCCGTTGAAGAGTACACAAGGGTACAAAACCAGGTGCTCCATGACACCATTGCACCAATCTGTCGCCAGAACCGCTCCCATTAACGATGGATAATTGCCACTTAGAAAACGTTGATTCAATAACCAGTCAATTGTAGGCTTGATAAAGCTGCGTATTTCAATAATACTTATGTAAAGGCGAGCCTGAAACAAACAGTATAAAGAATACGTCTATTTTATTTTAGATCGATGGTCGATTTGACGCTCCAAAAAGAAGACAGCAGAAGTCAGCATTGTCAATGCTGAATGCATGTGTTGCACGATCAACAACAGCCTAAAATAAGACACTAGCGTCCAATTACCAATACCTGTATTGGCTATTATCTTGCTTAACAAACATAGGTAGTTACAACAGATATAACATTACGTGTAAACAAAATTGACTTGTACCCACTAACGGATAAAGAATGTTCAACGGCCAAGTCACACAACATTCTATAATAATAAAGAAATCGCAGTAAAGAACCTCAGACTTGACACGACTTTGTCTAGATTTCATTACTTTTTAGAGATAAACAAGCAGCTCCATCGAGACTTGGCTAGTTTTTTACAGAATGTTTTTGGTGGGATTTTATTTACATCATTGAAGTTTTAGTATTAAACATGTTATACGAGTACACCTATGTTACTCTCAGAGATAATTGAGCATTCTAATGATGAAATACTCGAGTTTATTCGTTAGAAACATACAAAAATACTAATGCTTCCTCTTTATAATAGTATTATTATTAGTATTAGTATAGACAAGTAAGATAAGGTAAGGATAAGTGCTCGGTGTGGTTTATGTCATATGTACATATGTGACATCTCAAGACGGTTCTTGAGATGTCAAAACCACACCGAATAATTAACACCGCCGGTCTCTATTAAGGTGATAAGTGAAATTTTTGACGTTTTGTATGGGCTGAGTCTACCCGGATAAGACGGAAAAAGTGATAAAACTGCAATATCTTGAAAACCATCAAATTTAAAATAAAATATGTCTTTAATTTAGGTAGCTAGTATGATTATCTAACGAATTATATAAAAATGAACTATTTAGCTATTCATAGTTTTGATTAAAAACGAAACTAGTGTTTTTGAAGAGCCAATTTTGGAAAATAAACTTATCGAGAAAAGTTTCAGCAATCGTGTTTCTGTCTTTAATCTAATTTATCTAGATTAAATCCTTAAGTTATCTTTGTCATAAAAAACAAAACTGTATGTTTTGCGGTTATTGAGAAAAAACGATTCTGCATTCATCAAAAACATTTATTACTCGTCTTAATCTTGATCCCATTGCCCCTGTCCTCAATCCACCTTCAAGCCTGAAACGGTGCGGACGGCTAAAATAATATTGTTTTATCTCTCGACATTTCTTGATTGTTCAGCAAATATTTGCTCTTATTTATTGAATGAAAAGGTTTTTACGATATTGCATTTCACGGAGTGTTGAGTGAGCTTTTGGGCTTACCATATTTTATTATTGCGTTTCTCGAAAATCCGTAAAGGAATTCTGTGAATGCTGGGATCACTTCAAAATCTAAAATAATATTATTATAATAGAATAAGTAAGTCATGCATTATCGGCTCTCTTTATCACTAAAGAGGGCCGATAATGATGCCATGTCTCCTAAAACATATTTAATATCAAACTAGTGCCATGCGTATGCGTAACATGAGGTCTGTTGTGTGTGATAGAAGGGCAAAACGATTTTTAGGGTTTCGTACCCAAAGGGTAAATACGGGACCCTATTACTAAGACTTCGCTGTCCGTCTGTCTGTCCGTCTGTATGTCACAGGGCTGTATCTCATGAACCATGATAGCTAGACAGTTAAAATTTTCACAGAATATGTATTTCTATTGCTGTTCTAACAAAAAATACTAAAAACAGAATAAAATAAATAAGGGGGGGCTTTTAAGGGGGGCTCCCATACAACAAACATGATTTTTTTGCTTTTATAGATAATGATACGGAACCCTTCGTGCGCGAATCCTACTCGCACTTGACCGGTTTTTATTTATACTAGCTGTACCCTGCGGTTTCACTCGCGTATAACTTGAAGAAATAAGAACTTTTTAGCGTATTGCCTATAGCAGACCCGCGACAGAAAAAAAATAATCCTGTCAAAATTTTAATAATCGCATAGAGTAACGCACGTTGCTATGAAGACTAATGTCAGATTTTGCACACCAGATCCATCTATACCAAAATCATACCTTTTGTGCGTTTTGTTTATCATTTTGGGAATGTTTTTCTTATTTTAAAGTAGTCTATAATTTATTCGAGCATTATACCTATGTACATCTACAGCAAATTTCTTTTTAATCCGTTTTGTTGTTTTGGCCTGATTGAGGCATAAACATACGAACAAACTCACAAACTTTCGCATTTATAATATTAGTAGGAAGAAGGACTAACTGGATTTTATTTCTTACAAAAAATCTCTTGAAGCACGCTGGGATTCGAACCCACGACCTTAAAATTAAAAGTCGAGGTACCTCCTACTCTACCAACACCGCTTACTACACTTTTATTTATTTAGCTATTTTGAAAAAAACAAATTGACCATTTTATAAAAAAATGAAACATTTTTATTGGGTCAACCCTAAGGTAATTTAATACTGGCAGACGTCATCGCCCGCTGTGCACTTGAAACGCCGTTGAGTCAAAGCAGTTAAGCTCATATTTCCTTGCGTCGTTTGACATCTAGAAAGTTTAGGTAAATAAAGCGTAGGTATTTGTCGTTCTGCGGTGAAGTGATGTATCTGTTACGTAGTAACATTATTAGTAATCCGCGGCGATGTCAGCACGGCGCGTATCGCGATTTCGCGCCAAAACTTGGGATAGTCACGCCCATTATAGAGTTTATTTTTATTTAAAGAGCGCCCTAAGGGGGGCTCCCATACAACAAACGTGATTTTTGCATTCTAGCGCCATCTAGTTTCATTTGATGTTACTGCGTTATTATAGGTACTTTTCGCGGTCTCCTGCGACCGCTCGGGGTTTGAGAGGTAAACCAATGATGAAAGATGTTTGCAATTCCGCTGGCAGGTGGCGCTATTTTACCACTATCGGTAAAGTATGTCGGTAAATAGGTAATAGGTACTTTACTAAAAACTAAAAAAAAGTTTAAAATTGTATGAAGCTCGCGCTCGGACGCCCCGCCTTTTTATACCTTCGACCGCGAGACGCGTCGAGCGCGGCGACCGATTCTCGAACGTTCGCGACCGGCCGCACTGCGCGCTTGACGCATGCTTGACGCCTAGCTGCTAGGCCGGTCGCGAACGTTCGAGAATGTTCGTTTTACGAACCTACTCGCTAGGTGACTCGCTAGCCTCCTAGGCGCTAAGCAAGCCGCCTGCCTGAGCGTCCGCGACCTTAAATACAAAAATAATCCTTATAGCATGATTCAGTATTCACGCGCGATGGCTTATTATTAGCGTATTTCATGTATAACTTTGGTGTTTCTATACCGATTTCTATGATTCTTTTTTATTATTCCATAAAAAAGAATCATAGAAATCGGTATCGTTAATAATGTAAACTTTTTTAATTAGGGATGACTGAGAGTGTTATAAACGTAAGAGTAGACAAATATAATCAGAAAGCTTCGAACTGCTAAGCTATCGGGAGTTACACGTGTTATTGTGAGTCAACCATAAAAGATAAACATATGCTGTCTTGGGATATTTTTTATATAATTTTAAGGAGAACATTTTCGTCATACATGATTTCTGTGTAGCTTTAACCAATAAGGTTGTACACGCGACGGAAGCTTAAGAAATGCAGTAACTACTCCCGTTTTCCCAACATTTCCCTTCACTGCTCTGCTCCTATTGATTGTAGCGTGATGAAAAGTATACTATAACCAGCTCAGGAGTATGAAAAATAATTGTACCAAGTTTCATTAAAATCCGTCCAGTAGTTTTTGTTTCTATAACGGTTATACAGACAGACAGACAGACAGACAGACAGACAGACAGACAGACAGACAGACAAAAAATTTACTGATTGCATTTTTGGCATGAGTATCGATCCCTAATCATCCCCTGATAGTTATTTTGGAAATATATTTCATGTACAGAATTGACCTCTCTACAGATTTATTATAAGTATAGATGTTCATCTTTATGGATCAATAAATTGTCAAGCATTTATTTATATACCTATGAGTAGGGACTCGTACTTACTCTACCTATTAAACATTTCAAAGTAAAATTTGGTTGAAACGACTAAAAACGAATGCCATTCGATTCGGCTAAGCCGCTTATGTGACCAGTTAGTGAGTGCATGGTTTACCCTATTTGTTAGCTTTGTAGATGGAGGGATCATTTACCTACCAACGTGCTGATCCGCGTTACCAGTGCAGTATATATTGTTGGGCATGATATTGATTAAAATGGCGGTTTTCACTAACGTATTTTTAATTATTTACTCTAAAAAAGCACCAAAGTAGTCCGTGAAAAGGAGGCTAGCTTCACCTAGTTTCTAAGACGTTTTAAAACGATTATTACGCTCTAGTGGCCTGAAAATTTGTAAAAAGCTTTTACAAATTCTTCACAAAATATAAAAAGTGCGAGTCGGACTCGCGCAGCACGAAGGGTTCCGTTTGGTTGAAACGATCTATAAAAACGGCAAAAAAAAACACGTTTGTTGTATGGTATTCTGTTTTTAGTATTTGTATTTATAGCGGCAACAGAAATACATAATATGTGAAAATTTCAACTGTCTAGCTATCACAGTTCATGAGATACAGCCCTGTGACAGACAGAAGGACAGACGGACACCGAAGTCTTAGTAATAGGGTCCCGTTTTTACCCTTTGGGTACGGAACCCTAAAAAGGAAATTATAAACTTTTCTGAGATACATTTTTTCAGCCGTCTTAACTTGAAGGTTTCAGTTATCCAGTAAACTTTCCAAACTTGCTCTTTAACATTTTTTGGACTACTTCATCCAGTTTTTACAACTTTTTACTAATTATAAAGCCTTGTCATACAATAATTGCAGAGTTGATCCCTACATCCATACATACATACATATTTACATTCACATACATATCTTTTGAGTTGGTAAAATCGGGTCTGACCTAAACATTCGTATTTTTATAAAGCGTGCACAAAATGGGCCACAGCTGTGAGTAATATTATATGGCTACATCTGTGACAGAATCTACTCCGGAGCAATAAAATATCGATATATTATTCGTAATGGCCCTTTTGTACGTCGCTCATTTGTATTACAAGGTATCTTATTAGTGATAAGGTCCATCTTCCACCAAAGATTAAAAAGAAATGAAAGAACAAAAACCTAGATTATTCTTTTGATTTAAATCATACTTGGTTCTAAGGATCAGTCCCATTCTTCACAAGGAACTAAAATTTTATATACAGACTAGAATACCTTGAAGGTAGTATTTAAAAAAAACCGACCAAGTGCGAGTTGTACTCGCGCACAAAGGGTTCCATATAAAAAACGGCAAAAAAACACGTTTGTTGTATGGGAGGCTCGATCTCTAAATATTTATTTTATTCTGTTTTTAGTGTTATAGCGGCAACAGAAATACATAATCTGTGAAAATTTCAACTTTCTAGCTATCACGGTTCATGAGATACAGCCCTGTGACAGATAGACAGACAGACGCATAACGAAGTCTTAGTAATAGGGTCCCGTTTTTACCCTTTGGAAAAAACGGAGCCCTAAAAAAGAATTAATATATGTTTGACACTTTCACACCGCGAGTAGTACTGTTTTTACTTTAAAAAGTTTAAGAGCTTGTGAAAAGCTCCCTCATAAGAAAATTTGCAGTGACTGCGGTAAAACTGAGGTGTAATTGCAACTTTTTCTTCTCGAGTTCACGTTGTGTCTGGCCGCTTATTATTGAATTAGTGGGATGGTTGCCTTCAGCTGTTCTGTCATAAATATGTACAATTTTATTGTCATAACAAAGCTGAGGTACTTTGTACAATCTCTCATAGCAGCCTTTATAAATGAACAATTTACTATTCCCACTGCGTCGGGCATTGTGAACGCGGCCCATTGGTTTGTTTCACTAATCCGCTAAATTATGTTGTTGTTTTGTTTGAATTAGTGAATTGCTTCCGATGTGTGGGTATTGTTCCGACAACTGTTTAGTATGTACGCGAAAAAACACAAGCAATATAGGTATGCAGCTAGTTGCATTGCTTTAGAAGATCTTATCATCTATCTATACATATAATAAAACTGTAGAAGAGTTCAATTCTGTACATTGAATAAAAACTAAAAAAAATACTCCTAGGGGCCTTGTATTAACAAGTAACACAAGCCAAAAAAATTTTTTGAAATTTTTGTCTGTCTGTCTTTTGTCCGGCTTTCACGCAAAAACTACTGGACGGATTTTGATGAAACTTTTTTTGTTATGTAGCTATTAGTCCTCGGCAGCATATAGGCTATAATTTATTTTGAAGATTGGAATACCAGATGTGAAACTATCTGTCGCCCAGCGCAGCGGGTACGGGTCTGCTAGTTGTTAATAATATTGTACTTTTGGAAACGCAATAAAAACGTTTATTATTAATATTATTTTGATTTAAAATTGGAATATGTACGATACGAATAGCTAGTACATTTGCGTCAAATCAAGTCAAAAGATTAATATTTATTAGCTACGTTGACCAAGTAGGGGGGTACATTAGCTTTTTAGAACCCCGACCGTCATCCAGCCGCGCCTTAATGGACTTTTCGCATTTTAAAGGGTAAAAAAAAAACTTCATAAGGAAACCAGATAGTATTCTTATAAGCGGCCATGAGCTTGTAGTCGGTTGTGTATGGAATGCTTAAAATTGCAATAGTGGGCATGTGCCCAATATAATGTTTGGACGTGCCTCTGGTTACCTCTTGTAAACATTATCAAGAAACCGAGCGCCTGGATTTTTGAGAGAATGTCTATGTCAACCATGGTATTAACGGGTATAATCCTATTACATTTATAAATAAAAAAAATATAATAAATAGGATCACGATTGTAATCCCCAAGTACGGTAGACATCGTCTCAGATCCCCAGACACTTAGATCCTTTGAACATGTCTAGTGGGGGTAGTCAGAGGCACGTCCAAACATCATATTTGGCACATGCCCACATTTTGCAGTAGTTAGCATTCCATACGTGACAGGTTGCAAGCCCATCGCCGCTTATAAGAATACTAACTGGTTTCCTCACGATGTTTTCCTTCTCCGTTTTGAGCACGCGTTTTTGATGCGCATATAAATTAATAAACATTTATACAATTTTGAATATATCAAAGGTGTTTCGAATAGAAACATCTAGTTCCTATCTAGACCGTTAGTCGGTAAGCTCTAAATCCCATATACCCAACTCGCGTGAGCCTCTTTAAGGGAGCCAAATTGGGAATCCAGACAGAGTTACAAATTGGTTTAAACCGCTCTTACTTCGAGACCCGGGATCCGCGGTCTAACCTCCATCTGTACCGATAGCGCTAAAAGTTCCAATGCCGCTTCGTGCACTGTATCTACCGACTGTACTTTTAATTCTTCACACTTTTTTTGCCAGCTTAAAGCCAGCGCCTACTTGATCAAACTATATCTATATCGTTTTTGAAATATTTAGTCAAGTCTGGTCACTTGCGTCGGAAAATTTAAATTTATTTTTAAACAGACTTTAAAACCGCTGCATTCCCTTAGAGGTTTTACTTCAGAATTTTTTTGATGCACTCTTACATGTTAAAAGGAATACACCCAAATCAATCAAATTTCAAGCTTCTAATAAGACCAGTGGTTTAGGCTGTGCGTTGATAGATCAGTCTGTCAATCAGTCAGTAAAGCAAAAGATTTAGACTAGCCGACCCGTGACAGACGTGTCCGTGTCCTGTTCATTTCATTTCATTTCAATTACGAATTTTGGTAGAATGCGTATCATTCATTAGTTAAAACTGCGTTGCTATGACGACTGAATGTTTTTAGTCTGTGATGTCAGATTTGTTGCACACCAGCGCCACCTATACCAAAATCACCCTTTTTTTAGTTTTTTTATCATTTAGGGGTTGTTTTTCGGATTATAAGTTCCCCCTAAAGGGGAAAACTTACATACTACAGCAACTTTCATCTTAATCCGTTTTGTCGTTTATTTTTGAATAGGGAACAAAACATAGCAGCCTTATCACAAACTTTCGCATTTATAATATTATTAGGATTAGGATAGGATTATTAGGATTTGGAATAATCTTAAGTGTCAGTTCCAATGCCAAACATACCTTAAGTACCTATGCCAATTAAGTCATTAAACCTTATTTCACGACTTGCAATTAAAAAAGTTACTACCCGACTCTCTAACTAAAGTATAAAATAAAGCAAAAGCCAGAATCGATCGTTTGTGTTCTCACAGCGATCTTATCCTGCTAGCCTTTGTTGAATTAATAGTTGTTACATTAATTATTTCTTAGCCTCGGCTTTGTAAGTAAACCTTTGCTTTATTAAGAGAAACTTCTCTGTATTTTAAACTAAACCAACAAACAAAAAATGGCAACCCTGTGAAAGTTTCAAATTAATATTGAAACTTTGGTAGGTACGAGCGTATGGTAGAATTTAATGGAAACCTTATAATTTTTACGACTTTATTTGAGTTCTGGTTCTCATTTGGTAGTTTTATAGAGATCATTTGGTGTTAAATGACGAATATAGTTTTACTTTGGTTATTTAGGTGCGATGAAATGCATAACGACGATATGCTTAAAACCTGTCACGTATGAAATTCTAAAATTTCAATCAATATGGAGCTAGATTATGGTATTTGTTCTACACACCATATTAAATTATTTATTTATTTTATTTATTTATATACTAAACATTATAAAATAGGAGATGTGGCTTGTTCACAAGTATTTCTTTTTTCGTTTCGAACAAAAATAATCATCGACTGGGAGCGCCTTAACGGGTGAATTACATTTTTAACTTCCGAAAAAAAGAGGTTCACTATTCGTTTTCATTTTTTTGTTGACTTTGGATGATTTTTTAAAGAAGTTTTTAAGAGAAGTCTGATCTTTCTGACCCTTTTCCTCAAAATGTGTGTATGCAAATAAAGTTAAATTCAAAAGCAAGAGGTGATATTCAAATCACGTTTACAGAGGATGCAGGGACATCTAGTCTTACTGCACCATTTCAGATTAACTGCAGGGTAGCACGTGGAAATTGGATCGACTCCGGCTATATGAGCAATATTTAGAATTGCTCGTGACTACACTCCGACTTTATATCCGGGTCGGATGCCGTGATCTCGGTAACTACTGAACTGGTACTGAAATCGTATATTCTATTTCCTATAAATTTTATAAGGAAAGGCAGTTAAATGCCTCCGCCTTCTACCTTTGGTTCAGTTTACAAAACGGTTGTGTATGTGAAATTTTATTGGATGTTTGTATATTCAACTTATGACTTAAAGTAGGGTGGTGCGGCCATTTTAACAACATTTTAACATAGAATAGAGTCTCTTAGGTTAAGCAAAGGTTTTATAAGAAACGATATTTATTTATTAATTATTCATATTTAAATAGACAAAACGGGAAATATTTAGTTATGGTCAATCAAGTCTGTATAACGCATCACAACTGGCACTAATCAAAACGGGCCATAGACAAAGAATTGTTTTAACTATAGATTTTAAACAAGTTTGTTTGCTATGCTTAGTTATTGACTGCAAAAATTGAAAATGACCAACCGGGTCTTTGACCCTATATGGTACATAACGATACGTGGTACTTAAGTAATCAATTAATACACGTTGTAAAGTTGCGCCACTGTTTGTTTGTTACATTAACTAGAAAATAGTCCAAATATGCACGCATTTAAACTGCATTTATGTAAGACTAAATGGTTCCTTCATAAAATTTCAAAAACTTACATCGTATATTGACTTTTCGATTGGTCGATACATTTTCCTTGGCATTTTTTTAAGCTTTTAAAACGTAATTTTTATTCTACGCCAACTTCATAAGTTTGTTTCTCAATCTATGAAAAAAACCAATCAGTAACCATTCAAAATACTTTTTCCTATTGTATTGTTAAAAAAAAAACCGGCCAAGTGCGATTCGGACTAGCGCACGAAGGGTTCCGTACCATTATCTATAAAGAACACGTTTGTTGTATAAGAGCCCCACTTAAATATTTATTTTATTCTGTTTTTAGTATTTGTTGTAGCAGCAACAGAAATACATCATCTGTGAAAATTTCAACTGTCTAGCTATCACGGTTAATGAGATACAGCCCTGTGACAGAGAGACGGACAGCGAAGTCTTAGTAATAGGGTTCCGTTTTTACCCTTTTATGTACGGAACCCTAAAAAAGCAAGATTTTATACAAAAAACCAATTTAATTACTCTTATAGCTTTACAACTTTTATTTACCTTTTAATAAAGCTCAAGAAGTACTTGTACCTACAAATTAACTTCGTCGTTATTATCTTGAACAAATATTAGAACGTTTTGGAGTAACGACCCTCCAAATTATTTCTTACTCTGTTTATTATTCATTTTGGATTTGATATCGTAATTAATGTGATGTATATATTCTTTGTTTAGTTTTTACTGTGTATAGTTGAGGCTTTTTCTTCCTACTATGAAACTTGGTTTCTACTGGGAAAGTTTACAGTAATGTTTACACGTGTGTCAATCCTACTTCCTACTAATATTATAAATGCCAATGTTTGTAAGTGAGTGAGTGTGTGTGAGTGTGTTTGTTACTCTTTCACGCAAAAATACTAAACGGATTAAGGCGCTCCCTGTCGACGATTGTTTTTGTTCGAAACGAAAAAAGAAATACTTCTGAACAAGCCACATCTCCTATTTTATAATGTATAGTATATGTGAATAAATATGTACCCATCTTTAATCACTTCGATAAATAATCCTACCGACCGCTGCAATGACGACAAACACACGTCGGCGCGTGGTCCGCCTTAGCTTTTCGAATAAATTAATGATATAAATTATGTATAATTACTTATCAAAAATCTATTCTAATAGAAATCTAGATCTACATATTACCTATCTTTAACAATAAATCACAAGTTGATTTTAATAGTAGGTATCAAAATATTTCGATCATAAATTCTAAAACGTATCATTTTGAAATAATATCTTTATCGTGAAAAGTTTCTGCTATTATGTTTTCAGCTTAATAGAAATCTAGGTAGGAACCTGAAGTAATCACTACATAGATAAAGCAAAGTCGCTTTCCGCTTCCCGCGTCTGTATGTATGTATGTTTGCTTATATCTTTAAAACTACACAACGGATTTTGATGTGGTTTTTTTTAATAGATAGAGTGATTCAGGAGAAAGGTTTATATGTATAATAACATGCTACCCGTGCGAAGCCGGGGCGGGTCGCTAGTATACTTATAAAAATAGGAGATGTGGCTTGTTCAGAAGTATTTCTTTTTACGTTTCGAAAAAGAGCAATCGTCGACTTACAGCCCCTTAAAATGAAAGTTTACAGTAATATAGCTTACACATCAGAATAACACATAGGCTACTTAACCACCTGTGAAGCCTGGGCGAGCAGCTAGTACAATAATATGGCGACAGCTTATATTAATAGTTTAATTGAATTAAATCTTTGCATTCATCACCCAATTCCAATAATAATGTAATATTATGTGACAGATAACAGCGCGCTGGTTCGATGGAACTTGAAGGTTCGAAGGATTTTACAAAACAAATATTTTGAAAAAATATTTATCAACAGAAAACATACTTATTTCCTTTCAGAAGCACTTTAGCTTAACTCCTAAAATAAAATATTTTTTCTTATTAGGTTTGTTTCTTTCAAGAATACATTTATTTTAGTAGTACGAAATAATTGTTGGCTCATTTAGAAAGTGCTTGGATGAAAAAAGAGCTCCGTAATTAAATAAGGTATAAAAGGTCGACCTTTTGTTATTTCGAGTATAAAATAAAATGAGCACTCTCAAGTGTCTATTTAAAAATAATTTGCGTATTGGAAACCTTGTTATATTAATTTGTTTATTTGAAAAAATATAAAACTCTTGCGATACTGATTGACTGACTTATCTAACAACGCACTGTCTATTGATATAATTATTAATGTGTGTTCCATTGAAAGAACTATACTGCAATGAAAAACTACTCTTTGGTGTTGATCTATAAAAAAATACCTTATACATAGTTCATAATATTCTTACGATGATAATAAAATACCATCAAAACAATTATCAATAGTGATATTTTTTATATTTAACCGACTTCAAAAAGGAGGAGGTTCTCAATTCGCCTGTATGTTTTGAAAAGTCTGTATCTAATATAACGGACAAAAGAATAATTTTATTAGTTTCTGATAGATAAGAAAATCTGAAGCATGCATGCATGCCACTAAGGACTACTTGTTTTCTATCAACGATTTCGTAGGTCTGTTCGTAACACACTCTACGCCGTAGCAGTCTCTACGATGTAGCAAATCGCCCGTATCGTAATGAAGCTTTTCTGTTTTCCGCCTCGCTCTCATAACGCAAACAATTCCATCGACAAGTGGAATGACAGTACTCAAAGTATATTGTTTTAGTTAGTATTGGAATTTCGTTTTTTTTCAGGTTGTAGACTAACCCTCGTATTCAAGAACGATATTATGAGAACACGCACCCACAGTGGACGAAATCTTTTTACATAAACATCACTTTATGTGTTGAGCGGCACTATGGTGCACGCTACCGTGTGCCTTTAGAGCTCAACTTTGGCTAGAGGCACACGACAATGTGCCTCTAGTCGCACTATGCAGTGTCGCACAACACATAAAGTGATTTTTATGAAAAAAGATTTCGTCCACTGTGGGTGCGGGTTCTCATAGTGTCGTTCTTGAATACGAGGGTAAGTATTTTGGTATCTAAAGGTCTTATTACTTACACTTTTCTTGTAAATTGCACATCAAATGCAACAACAATATTTACCTACTAATGTACAAACATAAAATCCCACTTTTAGGTTAAACCTTAAACATAATAAAGGAAGACAAACAAAATGTTAGAAACTTCCGATAGTTTTCCCTCTTCCTCGACCCACTGGACTTGTACAGATTGGCCGGTTTTGCTAAAATATACACTGTGCTTTGTTAAGTTGAGCTTAAGTAGCTTAAACCCAATTTAGCTTTATTGGTTGGGACTGCTTGATGTAATGGCATGTGGAGAGATAAATTATAATGTAAATAAACTAATACATAGTGTAGTATAAGTAATAATAAAGTAAATATAGAGATAATAAAGCACTAAATTGTTACTAAGATATAGTATTGGATGTCAACCACAATAAGAGATTATATGCATAAATGCATTGCATATATGCCTTATAAAACAAGATAAAACAAATTAGATAAAAACATAAAAACCGACTGATAAAAAAATGAACTTTATTGAGGGGACCGCCATTTTTGAAAAATCTCCCACAATTAAAACGAATACAGCGACCTCATGTATAGTAAGTCGTCAAGTCGCTTGGAATATAGAGCGTGTCAAATACATACGCTTGAAAAACATGACCCTTTAGCACAGTCGGGTAAAAAAGTGTACATAAATGAGAGAGTTAGACCGGCTTGCACAACAATCGCTAAAAGTGTTTAGCGGCTAATTTTATTTAAACTTGACATATTTGTTTGACTTGACAACTTCATAAATATACTGAGCGTATTACACATATTAAATAATTATTGTGCAAGCCGCTCTTAGTCGATGCACCGCTCAATCCCTCGCACCGCCCGTAACGTGCAGAGAAGCTAAACGAATTCCGTACTGCTGTGTATGTAAACTACTGATACATAGTAGAAGACAACCGCTCGGGCGCGCGTCGAAGCGGTCATGCGTGAATCGCCTGACGGAGTTCATATATCACTCGAAATCCTACGTCACGGTTTATCGAAAGTCGATTACTGTACCGTAAATGACAGAAGTGTTTATTTTTGATTGACATTTTGATAGTGTTTTTCTCAATATTCGCAAAAAAGACACGGCTTGCAGACAAAGCTCCCTACAGTCTTCAGAACATGCTTTCGTCTAGTGTTACCAACAAGTGTATAGTGTCTAATAATCATTTTAAATTAAAGTGTTTTATAAACTACCTCATGTTTTTTTAAACAAAATTCAAATTTTTAATTTCCTGTCTGTCTGAAATTTGACATTTTCTTTCAGATTTTTAGGAATCTTTAGAAAAATTCAAAATTTACCAGTTAGGCAACGTTACATGCCTCGTTATTAATCCTCTATAGAGAGTTAAACCTAAAACCATTATGTGATCATCAATTATAATGTCTAACTTTGTGCCAAAGTAGAATCAATTAAATTAAAATCAATCAAACTAAAACTCATCGATGAGACTAACGATAATTAGTGTTGCTTGGATGACACCTTTATTTTAAGTCCTGTTATAAAAAAATCTTATATTCTTTTTTAAATAGTAGGATCACGACTGTAATTCCCAAGTACGGTAGACATCCTCTCAGATCTCCAGGCGCTTAGATCCTTTGAAGATGTCTAGTGGGGGTAGTCAGAGATTCGTCCAAACATTATATTTGCAGTAGTTAGAATTCCAGACGTGACAGGTTGCAAGCCCATCGCCGCTTATAAGAATACTAACTGGTTTCCTCACGATGTTTTCCTTCACCGTTTTAAATGTTTTTGATGCGCATATAAATCTTTCGAACAAAAAATGCATTGAAGCACGCCGGTATTCGGACTCACGACCTTCAGATTGAAAGTCGAGGTACCTACCACTCGGCCAACACAGCTTCTTATAAATATAAAAAAATATATCTTCTTATAAATATAATCTTTTGCGTTACTGGCTGACTGACCTATAAACGCACAGCCTAAATCATTGATCCTAGAAATTTGAAATTTGGATGGTGTTTTTCTTTTGGTGTGTAGAGGTGCACTAAGAAATGCATCTCAAAATTCAGCCCCTTAGAAAGTGCAGCGGGAGTTGGTCTGTTTGACAATATCTTCATGTTCTGATTGGAATCTTCGCGAAACCTCGTTTTCGTGGTTCTTTGAGGAAAAATACAAAACAACTTTCTTCGCTTTTTCTCTCTGCCTTTTATTTTACAAACTGACGTTCTAATTCTAATTTAAGATAACACACAAAATTTCAAAACTAAATTATCAAAAATGGTTTTCGTCGCGTACACTTCACGTGACTTGAGTTTCCACTAATACTCTATACTCGTAAATATATAATACTCCACTATACTCGTTATAATAATTATGTTTTTTGAAATGCAGGTAAATACGGGTATGTACAAAAACTAGTTACTAAAATAAATCGGATTAACATTCAATTTATACTTTTCGTTTCCGGTCCGATCTCGCTCAGTAATAAATAAACAACGCTGAACAAATACATCATGAATGATAATTGAAATTGGTACGCGCATATTTTTGCTGTACTCGTAGATAATTACGAAACTCAATTAACAAACTGAACCAAACTGTACCTTGGTATATTATATAGCCTTTGTTTCCTGCGAAGGTAAACACAGCGGGATTGTAGCGGTAATTGGTCCAAACTAGGAATTTATTATCGTCTGACTAGTTTTTGACTTTATAGCATAATATGGGTTGGTTTTAGTATAACACCTAATTGTATTTTTTAGGGCTCCGTACCCAAAGGGTAAAAACGGGACCCTATTACTAAGACTTCGCTGTCCGTCTGTCCGTCTGTCCGTCTGTCCGTCTGTCCGTCTGTCCATCTGGCCGTCTGTCTGTCACAGGGCTGTATCTCATGAACCGTGATAGCTAGACAGTTAAATTTTTCACAGATTATGTATTTCTGTTGCCACTATAACAACAAATACTAAAAACAGAATAAAATAAATTTATAAGTGGGGCTTCCATACAACAAACTTGATTTTTTTGCCGGTTTTTATAGATCATGGTACGGAACCCTTCGTGCGCGGGGCCGACTAGCACTTGACCGGATTTTTTATTATCTTGTCAAAGATTTTTATTTTATCATTTCCCTCATAACTACTAAGAATACATTGACAGCAGATTTTGTAGTGCTAATGACGTGATATAGCCCAAAACCCGTTGTATACATTTTGGCAGAGTTATTTATATAAATGAAACTAGTTTCGCCTGGTTCACTAGGCGCTATTCAATAGCATTCATGTGACTGTCGAATGCTGCTAAAACTTTGTATGCATAGGCCATTTGTTCGACACAAACTGGTTTGCCCATCGTTTGCTTGACTTGAAACCTCGCCACAAATAAATTCTAGGTTTGCTTAGGCGAGTATTTGCACCAACTAGCACAAAGGTAATAATAGTACCTACTTTAATCTATACATCTATACATATAATAAAACTGTAGAAGAGTTCAATTCCGTACATTGAATAAAAAATAAAAAAAAATACTCCTAGGGGCCCTTATAAAAGTAACACAAACCAAAAAAAAACATGTCGAAATTTTTGTCTGTCTGTCTGTTGTCCGGCTTTCACGCAAAAACTACTAGACGGATTTTGATGATTTTTTTTTTGTTATGTAGCTATTAGTCTTCGGCAACATATTGGCTATAATTTATTTTGAAAATTGGAATACCAGATGTGAAACTGTCCCCCAGCGAAGCGGGCACGGGTCAGCTAATATAAAATGAAATGAAATAGTTTTACAACTGTAATCTACGGAACTCCAGGCGTCCAGATCCTTCAAGATGTCTAAAGAAGTCAGAGGGACGTTCAAACATCACATTTGGCAATGCCCATATTTATTTAGTTAGCATTTCATATGTGACAAGTTGCAAGCCCGTCGTCGCTTGTAAATGTACTAACTGGTTTCATTACAATGTTTTCCTTTACCGTTTTGAGCCCGTGTTAATGCGCATCAAAATGTTTCGAACAGAAAAATCCATTGATGCACGGGTAGAATTCAAAACTTCAATTCGATTTGCGAATTGAAAGTCGAGGTAGCTCCCACTCGGCCAACACTCCGATATCTATTACGTAATATGAATACCGAACACACAGTGATTATCTCTGACTCAGTTCCTTAATACAATGTCCGAAGATTATTATTATTATTATTATTGACTGGCCTCACAGCTCAGTTGGTAGTAACTCTGCCTTCTGCGCTGTAGGTTGTGGGTTCGATCCCCACCCAGGGCAAATATTTGTGTGATGAACATAGATGTTTATCCTGTGTCTTGGTGTTAATACGTTAATGTATGTATTGACAAAAAAAAAGTATATAAGTATTCTATCAGTTATCTGGTTCTCATAGTACAGGGGCTAGATGGCGCTGTGTATAAAGTCCTTCAATATTTATTTATTATTTATTTATTTATCACTGGGAGAGTGAGATTGAACTGAATTCCCCGCAATTGCGGTTATCACAATTGCTTAAATCTTGGAAGCTTAAAATGGACGCTTTTTTAAACTGCAAACTTTTTATTAATTGTAAAAGGAAGCAGATTTTTTTGTAATTAGATAATTTGATTCAGTGGGTTTACTTTTTGCGTGAAGATCGAGAGCTTTACTTGGAAGAAAAGAGTAATTAATGGAATTTTAACAAAAAACTAAGAGTGTGTTACATGGTAGATGTTATTAAATGTTACTTTGGTACCATATTCATATTCTGGGAATATATTTTACTATATTGAGACCTTAGTGAGGGGTCAGGTGTATGACTTGCAGGGTGTTATTTCCTACGTAGAAAAATCAACAAAAATGTTGATGGATATTACATCTTTTTGTGGAGTTATTTCAAGTGTATTCGCCTGATTTTTTTCTAATCATTATCATAACCATGTTCCTGCCATTATCCCACTTAAGTAGGATTGGCACAACATGTATTATTTTTTCATTTCCCTCTATTAGTTGTCAACCCATCACTACATTCTTACCCATGCCATATTTTACTCGGTCCATCCATCTTTTCTTTGGCCCACCTCTACTTCGACATCCGTCCTTCTCGTTACAACCTTTCTTCTTTCTCATAAAATTTCAGATTTGGGAAATTGGAAGAAATATTGTGTGTAAAATTTACTTATGTTAATGTCCCATCAGCTTGTAAAGTGGACTCAATTGAAGTAATTTCTATATTTCGTTTATTGGCAAAAGTAGAGAAAGCATGTGCGCTTTATCTGTCGGCAAATTCCCTCAGCTGGCATTGTGCCACACAGCCTGTGACCCACATCAGGGGTCAACGGACTCTTCGATAATAAACATATTTTTTATTCGACTGAATATTCTCACAAATAGAACTAGTTTTTCAGTGCAAATTAAGGTTTTAATTTCAGAAAATGCTTTTGCCAATTTCAAAGTTTTGCTCAATTTACTGGTAAATTGGAAAATTTCTTATAAATTCTGATTGAAGTAATTTCAGACGTCCGTTTTAGGCTTTTCTATATTAACGTTGAAAAAACTACAAATAAATATTTATGAAACGGATAATAAAATACGATTACGACTGTAATCCCCAAGTACAACAGACATCCTCTTAAATCTCCAAGCGCTCAGATTTTTTAAAATAGGCATAGGTATGCCCACATTTTGCAGTAGCTAGCATTTCATAATGTGTGACAGATTACAAGATTGCTCATAAAAAGAATAACCGATTTCCTCACAATGTTTCCCTTCAACGCATTAAACACGTGCTAATACGCGTTAAATCGAATACAAACCTTAATTGATGTACGTTCGGGATGCGAATTACCTCGCACTTGGCCAACAAGATATTTTTGTTGAACACATAAAACGGAATTGTCTTCAACTGCCTCTCCGCGGGCAGTTTGTGCCGAACAAGGCGCATTCTGGAAGTTTACAGCTTTCGGCTCGCTGCTGTTTCGACAGGCACGAAATAGGCGCCACAAAGTTTATCTATGAAGCATGGAACATTTGAATGTATGGCGTCGGGGAACTTTTGGGCTATAACCTTGCATTTCATGCAGCTTGGCACCTACATATTGTTGGACATTTCGGCGAGTTTGCATTTCTGCTAGCTCGTCAGCGTGCATCCTAGCGACATTTCGCAGTATGGTTACAAAAACGATCTACTGGTTGAAAATGATTTTCACTACATAGTATAAAGCAAAGTCGCTTCCCGCTTCCCGCGTCTGTATGTATGCTTATATCTTTAAAACTAGACAACGGATTTTGATGCGGTTTTTTTAATAGATAGAGTGATTTAGGAGGAAGGTTTACATGTATTAAACCTGTGCGAAGCCGGGGCGGATCGCTAGTTATATATAAAAGCACTTCAAATGTTATGTATAAATAATAATACGGGTGATTTACACAGCGTCATTTATTTAGACCTAAACTAAGCAATGCAATGGCACCATTGGAACTATACATAGAACTATAATTTACATGTTCATCATACAAATGTTTGTTCTGGGTGGAAATCGAATTAACTAAGCTGTGAGGTCAGTCCAATAATATCTACATGTATATTAATAAAACAGTAGTATAGTATAAATTATGCTTGTGATGTTCCTCTGCTGTGGGCAGTCTACGCTTGGTCTCATGTAATATTGATCGATGTATGAGTTGGTACTAGTATATTCTCATTGAACTATGTCAAAGCTTTTCGTGTATTATATTTGCAAAACAGAATGCTGCAACTAAGTAAATGGAATTCCGTCCTGAAAATATTTGAGTTACTCTCCCAGGAGAGGGCACCTGAGAAAATTGAAAAATATTTTGTGAAAAACATCAGCTTTCATGTTATGGTTTCATCTACGAGTACAAGATTCCTTTGAAGATGTTGACGTTCATAGAAATGTGCATCATTTTCGAAGTGGATTTTCGCCGGAAAGGCGATGTTTTACTGCTGTAGGTACGAGTAATTTGAAATCCGATAGCACACTCACTCGAAACGCCCGAGCGCGTGGTAATCCATGAAGAAAGATGATAAATTTGTGAATCGCTTTTGTAGGTAAGTCTTTTGCCAGCCATTGGAAAATAAACGTGTTCATCAAGTTGAAAGCCTTATCAACAATAAAGATGGAATTTGGCGGTTATAACTATGCCAAAAAACCGTACTGATTTAGTGTAATTATTGTTTTTTATACTTCAGTATTTATAGTGCAGAGGCTTCTTTTTAACCGAAAAACAAAGGAGGTTCTCAAGTCGAAGCGTATATAAATATATATATTTTTTTATGTATGACCGCATAAAGTTATCCGATTTCGATTATTTTTTAAAATTATGTAGAGAATAGTCCCAAGTTGGTCTCATTTAATTATATTTATGTAGGACTGACAGTTCTTTCAAAAACTTAAAAAACAAATATCGTCCCTGCGATTGGTCGACACATTTTCATCGGTTTTCTAATTAGTTTTTTAAACTATCATTTAATCAAAACATTGCACTATTATACACTGATATGTTTGAATTCAGAATTCAAAACTTGACAGATACAAATTAACATGCGCCGTCATTTTTGTATTTTGTTGGTGAAAATGGACTGAAAAAGCAATACTGTTTTGCTATTTGCAAATGTCTATCCAACAACTCAAACCGACAAAGCCAGACTGGTTTCGGCAGTGTGATGGACGGATAAATTATAATAATGAAACAGAAAAACCAAATTACCGCCCGAAATCTTATCTGAAATGCAAATTATTGCATAAAATCTCCGAGAATTAAATCAAACATTAACTTTGCTCGCAATTTAACATCTACATTTCTGGATTTAGAGACGGTAAATTGTGAAGGAATTGGAGTAATCGAACTACTCTTTACGCTGTGGCGTTGGTTTCGTAAATACGTTCAATAGGCGTCCTTCCATCCGGAAAATTTCTAATTTGTATTCGGGACTTATCAGTTTCGTCCAGCTGCGAGGAAAACTATTCTCCACTGTGCGGTTTTAACTCCTTTTAACTCAATACAAGAAGAACTCGTTTCGATGGAGTTGTTTGGTCGTGAACTTTGCCGGAACTGCACTTTTATTGTACTGAAATCGGGTCATTTTTCATTTGTGCTGCAATATTTTTAGGGTTTCGTACCCAAAGGGTAAAAACAGGACCTTATTATTAAGACTCCGCTGTCCGTCTTCCTGTCTGTCTGTCTCAGGGCTGTATCTCATGAACCGTGATAGCTAGACAGTTGAAATTTTCACAGATGATGTATTTCTGTTGCCGCTATAATAACAAATACTAAAAACAGAATAAAATAAATATTAAGGTTTCCATACAACAAACGTGTTTTTTGCCGTTTTTATAGATAGCAAGGTGACCCGGCGAACTTCGTATCGCTTTAGAATTAACAAATGCTGTGTTAAGTTCCCGTTCCCGTTCCTGTTACCGTTCCCGTTCCCTATCCCTATCCTTTTTTTTCCTAAATTTTCTTTGCTATAAACCTCACGGAGCCTGAGACCTTTCCAACGAATGCAAAACCGTGGAAATAGGTTCGTGCGTTCTCGAGTTATAGCGTCAGGAAGGAAAACCCGACCGATTTTTATATTATAGATGGTACGGAACCCTTCGTGCGCGAATCCGACTCGCTAGGCCGGTTTTTTAAAGTTAGTTTTGTCTACTTAGATGTTTAGTATTTTGACACTTCAAAGACGCATTGAAAGTATCTACTTACACGTAGGTACTTGTATGATACGGTTAAAACTTTCCTTCTTACGAGTAGTAAAGTACCACATAGACCTCTTTTAAAGTCTTAAGGCGCTCCCAGTCGACGATTGTTTTTGTTCGAAACGAAAAAAGAAATACTTCTGAACGAGCCACATCTCCTGTTTTATAATGTATAGTATATGTGAATAAAGATGTACCCATCTTTAATCACTTCAATAAATAATCCTACCGACCGCTGCAATGACGACAAACACACGTCGGCGCGTGGTCCGCCTTAGCTTTTCGAATAAATTAATGATATAAATTATGTATAATTACTTATCAAAAATCTATTCTAATAGAAATCTAGATCTACATATTACCTATCTTTAACAATAAATCACAAGTTGATTTTAATAGTAGGTATATAAAATATTTTGATCATAAATTCTAAAACGTATCATTTTGAAATAATATCTTTATCATGAAAAGTTTCTGCTATTATGTTTTCAGCTTAATAGAAATCTAGGTAGGAACCTGAAGTAATATACTTATAAAAATAGGAGATGTGGCTTGTTCAGAAGTATTTCTTTTTTCGTTTCGAAAAAGAGCAATCGTCGACTGGGAGCCCCTTAAGTAAAAACACGAAATATTTGATTATTTTGCACCTGTAAAGTCTTTCAACTCTCACGTAGCTAAAACGAAGGAGAGGTGTAATATTCACTATCGTAAGGGTTGGTAATCTACCCTGCTTTAAAATGCGCGAGCTTCAGCGCCAACGGTGCTACAAAAATCACTTCTAACAAGCAGATTATTCTTTGTAATGTTTTTTCCCATTTAATCTAGGCAATTTCACCTTTTTTCTGTTTATTCTCAGAGATAATCCGGCAAATTACTTGTAAGATATTTAGATAGTGTTTTGGTTTATTTGTGAGGTCGGGGACCGAAAGTGCTTTTAGTTATTTTGGGGAAATTATTCCAAATTTTTTTTTTTTGTTATGTAAACATTTCCAGTAATAATAATTAAATATGGAAGCATACTTAAGCCAGTTTTATTATTTAGCGGATAAATTTATGTAGATACCAAGAATTTCAGGAAAAAAAAATAAGATCACGACTGTTATGCCCAAGTATAGTAGACATACTCTCAGATCTCCAAGTGCTCAAAACTTTCAAAATGTCTAAACGTGGTCAGAGGCACGTCCGCATTTTTGCTGTGATTAGCTAGTATTTTGAAGGCTTCGGATAAATGTTGAGTTTGTATAAATGGAGGCAATAAAGCAGACAGCACTAAAAGTTGATTTTATAATTGTGTAAAACATAACCGGATATAATCAGAAGATTTACTGTTTGTAAATTAAAAAAAAAATATAGATCAAGACTGTAATCCCCAAGTACGGTAGACATCCTCTCAGATCTCCAAGCGCTTAGATCCTTTGAATGTGTCTAGTGGGGGTAGTCAAACATTATATTTGGCACATGCCCACATTTTGCAGTAGTTAGCATTCCATGCGTGACAGCTTGAAAGCCCATCGCCGCTTATAAGATTACTAACTGGTTTTCTCACGATGTTTTCCTTTATTGTTTTGAGCATGTGTTCTTGATGCGCATATAAATTTTTCGAATAGAAAAATCTATTGATGCCCGCCGGGAATCCACGACCTTCAGATGGAAAGTTGAGGTACCTCCCAACAGTTTGTACTACTTAAATTACCCATAGAAGAGAAAATAATAAACTGTACATACCTGTTCGTCTTATTTTCATCTGAATAGACCTTTTATGGGCTGTATAAAGCCACAGTCTAAAGAAATGATTTCTTTCAAAACGATGGAGTTTTCTCGATATGTAGGGATTATCTACTACCTACTTATTAAATACGAGCTGCTCGCCCCGGCTTCGCACAGGTGGTCTCTGGATAAAAAGTAACCATGTGTTATTCTGATGTTTAAAGCCGGGGTCCCACGGCGCGTAAAACGACGGGCCGCGGGACCCCGGGCTGTGTGCGTCCGGCGCGTCGCGTACAGAGCGTTCCGAGCACGGGCCACCACGGATGCATCGTTCCCACGGCGCGTCCGTCCACCTTGGCGCGGTCTGGCACGTGAAAACGCGGGCCGTGGGACCCCGGCATAAGCTATATTACTGTAAAGTTTCATTTTAATCCGTTCAGAAGTTTTTACGTGAAAGAGTAACAAACACACACACACACCCAATCACTCACAAACTTTCGCATTTATAATATTACAAGCTGCTCGCTTCGGCTTCGCACAGGTGGTCCCTGGATAAAAAGTAGCCATGTGTTATTCTGATGTTTAAGCTATATTACTGTAAAGTTTCATTTTAATCCTTTCAGTAGTTTTTGCGTGAAAGACTAACAAACGCACACACCCACTCACTCAAAAACTTTCGCATTTATAATATTAGTAGAATTAATATTTACAAAATCCCATGATCACGATTTATATAACAGTCAAAATGTCAGGATATAGAAATACCTATCTATATACAAAAATCTAAGCCGTCACTTAAGTCACTTGAATGTTTTTTTCTTCTTTAAAAGACTTAAGTCAGTTAAGTATCTGTTTATGGGGCAAAGACCCGGTGATGACTACCCCGGTTTTGGTCATTTTCGGTCGTCATCATTTTTTATCGTCCCTTGTACTGATCGTATAAACAAAAACATAAATGCTATTACCAATTTTTTTCCACTTTGACCTTATTTGGATCACTGAATAAGCGACGCTTAGAACGCGTTCTGATTTCAACTCTATTCTTTTGAAGCTAAAAATGAAGCAGAAGTTTAAAAATGCGTGCGTGACTTTAATTGTTGAGAAAAAAGCGCCTGAACGCTACTTTTGAGGCAATGTTTATTTTTTTGCGGACTTTACACAGCGCCATAAGCCCCAAACTAAGCAACGCTTGTACTATGGGAACCAGATAACTGATAGAATACTTATATACTTTTTTGTAAATACATACTTATTATACATATTAACACCCAGACACAGAACAAACATCTATGTTCATCACACAAATATTTGCCCTGGGTGGGGATCGAACGAACATACAGCGCAGAAGGCAGAGTTACTACCAACTTACTTTTTAGGGTTCCGTAATCAAAGGGTAAAAACGGGACCCTATTACTGAGACTTCGCTGTCCGTCTGTCCGTCTGTCCGTCTGTCTGTCACAGGGCTGTATCTCAGGAACCGTGATAGCTAGACAGTTGAAATTTTCACAGATTATGTATTTCGGTTGCTGCTATAACAACAAATACTAAAAACAGAATAAAATAAATATTTAAGGGAGGCTCCCATACAACAAACGCGATTTTTTTGCCGTTTTTATAGATAATGGTACGGAACCCTTCGTGCGCGAGTCCGACTCGCACTTGGCCGGTTTTTTAATAGTTACTAGAGTTCACCAACCGTTTTCCTATGGCTATAAAAAAGCTAATGGAAAAGGTAAGCCGACACCTGCATTGTAGCCATTAAGAGAGTCATAAATTTCTTTTTACGGCATTGTTTTTTTCGTGAAGTAATCAATTCACTCGTATTCCAGTCAAACTCTATCAAATGTGTTTATTATGTTTCTCGTGTTTATTTGGCTCACGCGATATCTTTTTTTTCTTAGGTTTCTACGGAAAATATTGAGTTGCATACATACACACATATAATCACGCCTGATTCCCAGAGGGGTAGGCAGAGATCACGGCTTTCCACTTGCTACGATCCTGACATACATTTTTAGCTTAATTTACTCTCATCACATTCCTAATGCATGCTCGTCGGTTAAGAGTACTCTTGACCTGGCCTTTTTTTAAAAAGTCACCAATTTGGTCTAGGAAAATACGCCGAGGTCTTCCTCTTCTAACGTTCCCATTCACACTCGCCTTATATACCTGTTTTGTCAATATTTCTTCATTCATTCTCTCTACATGCCCGAACCATCTAAGCATCCCTGTCTCAATCCTCATCACTACGTCTTCTTTCACTCCACAACGTTCTTTTATCACGCTATTTTTCACTCTATCTTTCAAAGTTATCCCACACATACTTCTCAAGGCTTCTAATATTGAGTTAATCTCAATTGAAGATCTGTGAAGAGGTCTGCCGTACTTGGGGATTACAGTACTGATACAAAATTTTTCATCTATTTTCTCGTCTAATATTAAAGTAAAAACTTTTCTCTCAAGAAAAAAAATGCTGACATACTTTATTTTTATTTGTTGACCTGTCTTCTAAGCTAATAAATTTTCCACCTCTGCTTTCGACAAAAAATATTATAGTTTCAATAACTCCGAACATTGCATACAGACCCTCGTCAATCCTCGTTGAGGAACGGCATCGAGTTTCGTCGAGATTGGATTCGCAAGTAACTCGGCACTTTCAGATACCAAACAAGATTTCGTGCCAACGGATGTCAATAGTGAAATCGTAAAATGAATGCTTGGCGTGTCCCCCGAGCGCATTTGGGACATCGTTGGCAGGTAAAACCTATCCTATAAAAGCTTAGATGTACCTACTCACTTTTGAAACTATTTCCACTGTTTACACTAAATTTAAACTACCTACTAACACTTTGAAACAGGTGAAAATTTCAGAAAATGAAACTGCAATTTCCGAATTGTATGGTATGGTAGACATCCTCTAGATCTCCTCCTTCAAGATGCTTGAAGATATCTAAAAGGGGTAGTCAAAGCTACGTCAAAAATGATATATGGCGCTTGTTCACATTTTCAACCGATTAAAAAAGGAGGTTCGTTATTTACAGATATAAATAATCATTAATAAATTATAGAATACTAGCCGACCCGTGACAGACGTTGTCCTGTCAAATTTCAATAATCGAATAGAAAAGACTGAATATTTTTAGTCTGTGATGTCAGATTTGTTGCACACCAGCGCCGTCTATACAGAAATCATCCCTATTGCGTTTTTTTATCGTTTTGGGGATGTTTTTCATTTTTTAAAGTAGTATATTATTTATTCAGGCATTATATCTACATCTACAGCAAATTTCAACTTAATCCGTTTTGTCGTTTAGGCCTGATTGAGGAATAAACATACATACAAACTCACAATCTTTCACATTTATAATATTATTAGGATTTACAAAATACACAAGAAACTGTTATCTAAAGACCGTTGCAAAAAGTAGCTAAACTGATCCAGATCACTACAGTCCGAAGCGTAGGTATAAGATACTTGCTTCTGCACGTGGCTTTGCTCGCGTGGTACCTGAATAAAAAGTATCCTTTACCTAGATATGCTATTCCCGGTATATTCCATTCGTTTAACGTCCAAACATAAGTACAAATATTATTAACTTTGGTATTTATATATTACTTAGTACCTAACTACCTAAAATAGTAAGATAGAAAATAATAATAAAAAAACGAAAAATTTAAATATATCCAAAATTTGTTTTTCATGATTAAAGCCCTGCTCTTTCCAGCAACATATAAATTCACTATCCGAACTATTCACGTTCAGTTAAGAACCCATTCTTCAAGTTCCCATTCAATCACTAAAAGCTTTAGTTTTTATATTTGAGTGCCCAGTAATAATTTATCGCCTGTCGTGGTAGATCGATGCGATGGCTTATATATCTTGTTGTCTGGAAGATATGGACACACCAACAAAATACTAACAAAATAACGCAAAATATTAGGTAGTAGGTATTCGTATAAGCGGCGACGGGCTTGCAACCTGTCACATAGAATGCTAACGACTGCAAAATTTGGGTATGTGCCAAATGTTGACGTGTCCTTTATACAACTTCAAGGATCTGAGCGCCTTGAGATCTGTTAGGATGTCTGTCATACTTGGGGATTAAAGTCGTGAAAAAATAATTTTCAACAGATGATGTATTTCTGTTGCTGCTATAACATATACTAAAAACAGAATAAAATAAATATTTAAGTGAGGCTCCCATACAACAAACGTGTTTTTTTTACCTTTATTATAGAAACCCTTCGTACGCGAATCCGAATCGCACTGGGCCGGTTTTTTTTTTATCTAGTGGTTCAGAAATTGGCAGCTCATTAATGTACCTAGTTGAAGGTATTGGGTTAAAATAGCACTTTATCGGTAACCTAGAGACCTTATTTCCTCAAGTGTAAGAATCACTAAATTATTTACAAACCAATCAGAATTTATTCAGAATTGTGATAAATTAAAATTACATTGATTGCAAATCTAAGCAATACATCATAAGGTTAGCTCCGAAACAAATGCGTCCCCAGACTCCTTCGGTGGCCATTATTTATCTTAAATGACCAATTAGCGTTCACATAATAAAATAATACGAACAATTTCGTATAAAACTGCACAAAAAGTTACAACGTACGTACAATTTTAAGATGGAGCTATAATTCTCCCGGTGCTTAGTAGACATCGCTCATGCCAAGAAAGTTTACCTCAGCTTAGTGGTAACTGACGTAGTTTCTTACCGGTAGCCATTTAAACTTTTTTAGAGTTCCGTACCCAAAGGGTAAAAACGGGACTCTATTACTAAGACTTCGCTGTCCGTCTGTCCGTCTGTCTGTCTGTCTGTCACAGGGCTGTATCTCATGAACCGTGATAGCTAGACAGTTGAAATTTTCACAGACAGACGGACAGACAGACAGACGGACAGCGAAGTCTTAGTAATAGGGTTCCGTTTTTACCCTTTGGGTACGGAACCCTAAAAACAGAATAAAATAAATATTTTAGTGGGGCTCCTCCCGTGGGGCGTGGTACGGAACCCTTCGTGCGCGAGTCAGACTCGCACTTGAGCGGTTTCTTATAAATTTATCAAAAGGGTAATTAAGTTACTCAAAGTTTGTGAAACAGAATCCCTGGTTAAATTGTTGTTTAAACTGGTTTAAGTTATTTTTTATTACTTCGCCATCGAAGTGAACTATACAGGCCGCGCTAAGATAGAATTCAATCCTGCTAGATTTTGAAAAAACTTCGATGGTTTTCACCTATTTCATTTCCTAATTATATCGATTTATGCAATACCTAGTCCATCAATATTCTAGTTTAATCTTGATTAATTTTATTCCCGATTATAAAAAAAATATTGTGTGGAACTAATATTATAATTTAAATGGTAATTACAAAAAAAAAAAAATACAAATACAATTTACAATGTACAATTTTTGATTTTCATAATTTTCGTTGCGAAGTACTAACCGTATTTTAGCATGTTCCATGTTACATAAACGTTTTGTATAGATTGTGTACATGTTTAGGGGTCTTATAGACCAGTGATTACTATTTTGTTGTTTATCTCGCAGAGTGTTCAATATTTGCGTCAGTTACAGTGTTTGCCGTCCTTTTAGCGCTGCGCAAACTACTACATGGATAACCAATTAATCTTGTTTGAGAATGATGACGTGTCGGAGATCGAGTGTCGGATCCCTGCATGTAGGTCGTATATCTTTAACCGTTAAGGGGCTCTGAATGTCCAGTGGCGCCTCCAATTGATTTTGAAATATATATTTTCTTAACTATAGATTTTGACACGGGTCTTTATTACGTAATTACCTTTAATTTACTTTCCCGACGTTTCGGGTATGTTACAATAGCCATGGTCGCGGGCAGACTATTGTACGTGTTAAAATCTATAGTTATGTTTACTAATCACGATAGTTTGAAAAATAATATCTTTTCTTTTAAAATAAAGTAGAGAAGTCAGGACATACTCCATGCTCGGTGGATACATACACAACTTTTTTATGGCAAATAATACTTCCTCTTAAAGATAAAGATAAAGATATTTATTTGCTTAAACATGTGTTTACATTTTTGTGTGAGATGGTACATTATTTATAATATGGACATGACATGTTTTACATTGGTTAGTATGCAAATTTTATATTATAATGTCAAAATATGCTAGGTAGATTATTTTTCATGAATTAGTAGGTCAATAAATTTATGAGATATTATCATTTATAAATTCGTCAATTGTGTAATAACATTTATCTATTAATAATTTTTTGAATTTTATCTTGAATAGATTATCATTTAAATCTTTGTAAGCCCTAGGTATTTTGTTAAAAATTTCAGGTGCTACACAGACTAGACTTTTGCGTAGTAATGCGGTTTTTGATGGATGCAAACATAACCTGCTGTTATCACGTCGACTTCTGCTTACGGTGTCTGATAATCGTGAAAACAAATGAGAGTTTTGCCTAACAAACATTGCAACCTCAAATATGTATAGAGACGGAAGTGTTAGAATTTTATGTTTTAAAAATAGTGGTTTACAACTATCACTAATTTTTATTTTAAACATTGATCGCAGACATCGCTTTTGCATCTTAAATATAATATGTTTATTTGTAGAGTTGCCCCAAAAAATTATTGCATATCTCATTACAGACTCTGCCATGCCGTGGTACGCTGTCAGTAATGTTTCTGTATTTACTGTGGATGACAGTTTATGCAAGGCGTATGATAAGCTACTTATTCGTTTACTTAGTTCTTCTATATGTGTTTTCCAATTTAGTTTACTATCGATTATAAGACCTAAAAATCGTGTGGTATCCACGTTGTTAACTGATTGATTTTCAAACGTTACGTTAATGTCGGGTGAGATGGATCTTTGATTGAAGTGCATAATTGTGGTTTTTTTTAAATTAATTTTTAAATTGTTATTAATAAGCCAGGTAATAATAGATTGCATTGAGTTATTTATGTCAAATTGATAGGTTTCAAAATTATTGCAAGTTATAGTTATTGTACTGTCATCGGCGAATAATGTCATCGGATGTATTGTGACTTTTGGAAGATCATTAATATAAATAATAAATAAATAATAAATAACAGTGGGCCTAATACACTTCCTTGGGGTACGCCGTATTTAATATGTCGTATATTTGACTGGAAAGTCTTTTCATATTTAGTTTTAGGATCTAATCTAGTTATTTCTGTCATCTGTTTTCGGTTACTTAAATAAGTTTTAATGAGGTCTAGGACGTTATTATACGTCGTTACGTTACGACGTTATTAGACGTCTTATTTGATACAATACACGGCCGTCTTAAATATTTATTTTCAATAAAATTATATTTTAAAAAACAATTGGGGGCGCCACTGTACGCTTAGAGCCCCTTAAAGTTTTGTGAAAAACGTTGCTCGTAATATTATATTTTATGACTGCTGCAGAAAAATGAGGCAGAATGTGTTTTAGATATTTCTGAGGTGTGAAGTTGGATGTAATATTTTACACGTAATAACCGGCCGTCAAATGACGGTAACCACATTTTAAGCTTTTAGAAATCTATCTTAGAAATTTCATACCAAGCACCTAGGATTTATTTTGGTTCGATGGTTCTAGCAGTTTGCTGTCAAAACAACGACGAAGAAACTTTATAGGTTACTTTTTAGGTAATGATCGAAATTTTTGTTTTTTTTTTGTATTTGCTGGCTCTACCCGGATAAGTCGGAAAAGGTGATAGACCGCCTTATCTTGAAAATCATCAAACTTAAAAAAAAAACTGTATTTCATTTATTTAGCTAGTATGATTACTATCTAATGTATTATATAAAAAATAACTATTCATAGTTTTGAGTAAAAACTAAATTAGTGTTTTGGCAGAGCCAACTTTGGAAAATAAATCTATCGAGAAAAGTTTCACCAATTGTGTTTCTGCCTATAATTTATCTAGATTTAAATCCTTAAGAAAATTTTGTCATATAAAACAAAACTGTATGTTTTGCGGTTATTGACAAAAACATGATTCTAAGTACATTCATCAAAATAATTACGTTTAAAAAACTAAAAACAAAACCGACTTCATGTTTAAATAAAAATTGTGATGGGGGGCTCCCCCCTCCGCTCGGTGTATGCCAATGAAAGAAAGGCAATGTCTATAGTTAAAAACCACTATCAATGCCCATAAATTTTGAAGGTTTCACCCAATTTCCTTAGATCCCATCATCAGATGCTGACTTGGTGGTAATGGGACCACCTCGGAAGCATGCCTATAGCATACAAATAAGAAATAATTTTGTAAATCCGTCCATAAACGCCGGAGTAATCGCTCACATACAAACAAAAAAAGTACAGGCGAATTGAGAACCTCCTCCTCCTTTTTGAAATAAAAAAAATAAACTTAAAAAAGTAAAAAAATATTACTCGTCTTAAGGGGCTGCCAGTCGACGATTGCTCTTTTTTGGAACGAAAAAAGAAATACTTCTGAACAAGCCACATCTCCTATTTTTATAAGTATATTACTTCAGGTTCCTACCTAGATTTCTATTAAGCTGAAAACATAATAGCAGAAACTTTTCACGATAAAAATATTATTTCAAAATGATACGTTTTAGAATTTATGATCGAAATATTTTATATACCTACTATTAAAATCACCTTGTGATTTATTGTTAAAGATAGGTAAATTATGTAGATCTAGATTTCTATTAGGATAGATTTTTGATAAGTAACTATACATAATTTATATCATTAATTTATTCGAAAAGCTAAGACGGACCACGCGGGGACGTGTGTTTGTCATCATTGCAGCGGTCGGTAGGATTATTTATCGAAGTGATTAAAGATGGGTACATCTTTATTCACATATACTATACATTATAAAATAGGAGATGTGGCTTGTTCACAAGTATTTCTTTTTTCGTTTCGAACAAAAATAATCGTCGACTGGCAGCGTCTTAAGCAGAAATTTTCGTACAAAATACTTCTCATGATATTTCTGAGTTAAAGCAGCAAATGTGGTCCATTACTACAAATGGAAGGCGAATGCATAAAATGATGAAAAATTACGGCTATTATCCTGCTTTACTGTACAAAATTATATACGTTTTTGCTGTGGAATATACAAAACTACACCAAAAACACGCTTTATTATATCTTACAAAGATTTAAGTAAGTTTGTTAAGAGACAAATTGTTTGCTTGATTTGCAGCAACATTTGTGACTAGCTGCTCGCGTTGCACGAGTGTACTAATGATGTTTATAGGTAAAGTTTTAATACCTTAGATTACATTATTGCAATTTTTTTGATTAAAAACATGGCCTATGTTACTCGCTGAAAACTTTTTATTGGTGAAAGAATTTAGTAGTGTAGTATAGAATGTATATGTAACTCGAATTAATAAAGATATAAAAATCGGCCAAGTGCAAGTCGGACTCGTACACGAAGGGTTCTGTACCATTATCCATAAAAAACTGCAGAAATACATCATCTGTGATAATCTCAACTGTCTAGCTATCACGGTTCATGAGATAAAGCCCTGTGACAGACAGCGAAGTCTTAGTAATAGGGTCCCGTTTTTACCCTTTGGGTACGGAATCCTAAAAACGAGGTAAATATACATCTTTTTGGTGTTGCTTCTCTTTCTTATTACTTAGAATCACAAACTTTCAAACTCTGTATTTGAAGATCAATTTGAAGTTCTTTGATGGATGTTTGTCCCGCTCAGGCAAATGTGTAAAGTTTCGTCATTTCATACCTGTCACGATGAAATCCCTCATAAAGCCTCGATATCGCGGTGTCTGTGTTCATGGCATCTGCGAGTATATCCTCACTTTTGATAGCGGATTTACATTGTTCGATTTTATATGCCACTAGCTGTTCCGTCAGACGTTTTCATGTCAAATTGTCGATTTTATATGCAACTAGCTGTCCCGCCAGGCGTTTTCCTGTCAAATTGCAAAAATCCCATTAAAAAAAGCACTTTCACTTTTTCCCGATTTTTAATTTAATGATAGAATTTTCAAAATGTAATATCTTTTATTGTGTTCGTTATTGTCAGGACAGGGTTTGTGTCCTGACAATAACGAACACAATAAAAGAAGAATAATCTAATTTGGTGCAGTCTTTCCAAAGTTATGTGCGTACATACATTATTGCGATTCATTTTTATTAGGGTTCCGTACCCAAAGTGTAAAAACGGGACCCTATTACTAAGACTTCGCTGTCCGTCTGTCTGTCCGTCTGTCTGTAACTCTATCTCATGAACCATGATAACTAGACAGTTGAAATTTTCACAAATTATGTATTTCTGTTGCTGCTCTAACAACAAATACTAAAAACAGAATAAAATAAATATTTAAGGAGGGCTCTCATACAACAAACATGTTTTTTTGCCGTTTTTAAAAATAATGGTACGGAACCCATCGTGCGCGAGTTCGACTCGCACTTGGCCGGTTTTTTATATAGATTTCAAGCCGCCAACTTATAAGTTTTAAGATTTGAGACACGACAAAAATCGACCCGTGTTAACCACACATGGAAACATATCAAGTTCTAAGTGAAACTTCCGTCTTTGAAACTAACCGCAGTAGCTCTCTATAAATAGCGACTCCATCGCTCATTTAAGGTGATAAGTGAAATTTTTGACGTTTTGTATAGGCTGAGTCTACCCGGATAAGACGGAAAAAGTGATAAAACTGCATTATCTTGAAAACCATCAATTTTAAAAAGAAACTGTCTGTAATTTACTTAGCTAGTAAGATTATCTGACGAATTATATAAAAATGAACTGTTTAGCTCTTCATAGTTTTGATTAAAAACAAAACTAGTGTTTTTGAAGAGCCAACTTTGGCAAATAAATCTATCGAGAAAAGTTTCACCAATCGTGTTTCTGTCTGCATTCATCAAAAACATTTATAACTCGCCTTAACGGTACATACAGTTGTACGGTTATAGAAAGAAAAGTTTGAACTCCAGTTGTATGTAGTTTAAGCTGTCAAGCTTTTAAAACTTTAATCGAAATAAAATAAACTCATGGCAAGTTTGAGAGATAAAAACTGGCGTTATTGAATTAACAAACACATCTAAAGTAAAATATGAAATAAAATAAAATAAAAATAAATAGAATCACGACTGTAATCCCCAACTACGGTAGACATCCTCTCAGATCTCTAGACGCTTAGATCCTTTGAAGATGTCTAGTGGGGTTAGTCAGAGACACGTTCAAACATTACATTTGGCACATGCCCACATTTTGCAGTAGTTAGCATTCCATACGTGACAGGTTGCAAGCCCATCGTCGCTTATAAGAATACTAACTGGTTTCCTCACGATGTTTTCCTTCACCGTTTTTGATGCGCTTATAAATTTTTCGAACAGAAAAATCCATCGATGCATCCGTGGTGGCCCGTGCTCGGAACGCTCTGTACGTGACGCGCCGGACGCACACAGGCGGAGCGTCATCCGACGCGGCCCGTCGTTTTCAGCGCCGTGGGACGGACGCCCGGCTTAACTCACAACAAAAAAGTTCCATCCTACTCATCACTGAAAGTATGACAAATATTCACATGGAAACAACAAATCACATAAAAATCAACCTTATTCCTTGGGGAATAAGAGATACATAACTAAGCTATGTTGTGAAGTCTCGCTTCGTTAGATTCTTTGAAACATGTTTCTGGAGGAATTTATAGACGTTCATAAATATTGATGCTTTGTGTTTATCCAAATGCGCAGAATATGATATTCGCGATATTATAGAACACAACTTTACCTACACTCGTGAATTTCATACACGTAAAGATATTTGATGACAATGGGGGATAATATAATACCGAAATAAATTCTATAAGGCAAGTTCTTAATAAAAACCGGCCAAGTGCGAGTCGGACTTGCGCACGATAGGTTCCGTACCATTATCTATAAAAACGGCAAAAAAATCACGTTTGTTGTATGGGAGCCCCCCTTAAATCTGGGGGCACGGCAGTGCCCCCGCCAAGTCGAGCGCGAAGCAAACACTGCCGTACCATCCTTTACAGGAACCATTTCGCCGCATTTTCAGGCCCCTATTTGAGAACCTCTGGATAATACCAGAACGCAGAAATTTTCGTCATCCGGTAAGCTATAATCACATACTTAAAATCCAAAATTTCAAGTCTGTAGGTCATTTAGTTCCGAAGCTAAGCGAAAGCAAAGTTTCGGATTTTCGACACTCACTCACTCATGATCATCAGAATAGAACTAGTACTTCCCATAAACTCAGAGAGCTGAAATTTGGTACAGAGTTAGGGTTTAATGGCCACATTAAGGGAAAACCATAAAAACTAAGATAATCGAAGATCTGCATCTGGTACCTGGTGACCCTGATTAGAAAACACAAGAGCCTAACCAAACTATTAGAGATCGATATACCGCCCTTACACAAAGTATTCAACTTGATGGGCCGCTTCATTTGATGTCAAAAATCGAAGGTCTGAAGTATCTGATGTATTTAGAACCCTCAGCTGGTCTTAGCTGTATTAGAGATATGGTAATGCCCCCTTCTACTATTGGTACATAAAAAAATCGACTGTCATTGCAAAAAACTGTGTCAAATAAGAAAATCTAATAAAATAAATCAATAAGCCCACGTTTCTACAAAAAGAAGTGAAATCCCACCAAAAACATTCTGTAAAAAACTAGCCAAGTCTCGATGGAGGTGCTTGTTTATCTCTAAAAAGTAATGAAATCTAGACAAAGTCGTACTAAGTCTGAGGTTCCTTACTGCGATTTCTTTATTATTATTTGTGACTATAATAATAAAGAAATCGCAGTAAGGAACCTCAGACTTAGTACGACTTTGTCTAGATTTCATTACTTTTTAGAGATAAACAAGCACCTCCATCGAGACTTGGCTAGTTTTTTACAGAATGTTTTTGGTGGGATATTTATTTTAGTCTGTTTTTAGTATTTGTTGTTATAGCAGCAACAAAAATACATAATCTGTGAAAATTTTAACTGTCATGAGATACAGCCCTATGACAGACAGACGGACGGACGGATAAACAAACAGACAGACAGACAGACAGACGGACAGTGAAGTCTTAGTAATAGGGTCCTGTTTTTAACCTTTGGGTACGGAACCCTAAAAATGCCTGAAAATAAGCGGAGGCGAAGGATAAACGAATGGTTGGGTATAAGTATTGTACTTTTTTGCGTTAAATCCTACTTTCTATTACTATCCTACCAATATTATAAATGCGAAAGTTTGAGTGAGTGAGTGGGTGTGTGTATGTGTGTGTTTGTTACTCTTTCACGCAAAAACTACTGAACGGATTAAAATGAAACATTACAGTAATATAGCTTAAACATCAGAACAATACATAGGCTACTTTCAGTGCAGGTACCTACCACACGTGCGAATCTGGGCGAGCAGCCATTATCAAATAAAAGGTTTAAACTACACAATGAGCTTTGTTGTTGTATAAAATAGTTTCCGACGAGACGCCACTTGAAATACGTTGATTTATATCTAGTCGTGTCGCGTCATGGCTTGTCGCTTTCTGTCCCTCACTTAGCATAATCTTAGCATATCTGTAAAGGTTAGCTAATTACGTAATAACATAAGTCAGAAGGACCCTTAAAGTAGGGACTGAATAAATTAACCGACTTGGTATTACATGGATCTCACAACTTTTTACGGTAGAAGAACTGAGTTGCATTGCGAGACTTGGCTTTTTTTTACAAGTTATGTTTTTGATGGCATTATTATTAGTGTTGATAAATGGAAAATAAGCCTAATCTGTAAGTGCCACACTGCCGAGCCTAGCGCGATGACGACGACGGACGCGAAGTATCAAACATATGAAACGCGTCTTTGCGTCCACACTGCAGTAATGGCGCGTTTCATATGTCAAAGTCAAAGTGTTTTAATGGCTTTCATGTGTACAATAAGGTCTTATAGGTATATAGATAAATATGGTAGCAACATGAGTCCGGGTAGGGCATTGCAAAATATCGAGGTAGAGCATTGTTTGACACAGAGCGCCCGTCGTCACCTCCACCGCGCTAGGCTCGCAGTGTGGACACACGCTAGCGGCGTTTAAACCTGTCAGTTATTATCAGTCTACGCTTCTAGGTAAGCCAGACCCATCAGCTGCCTGTCGTACGTGCCTACATTTGAAGTTTCACTGATCCCGATCATAATATCAAACAAAAGAGTATCTGTCAGCGATTAAATAAACCCGTCCTACAAATCATTTGAGGGACTTTATTTCACTGATCAAAAGGGAACGGAACCTTCATCAATCCGGTCCAACTTGTCTCAGGTAACAGAAAAGTTTATTTTGAACGGAATTTGGTATTGGTTAGACCCCGCCTTTCTATGGCGATTCATACACCGAGCGGATCAGGGGCCGTACTACAATCTCTAAAGTGAGACGAAAGCAGTATTACTTTAAGAGCGAAAATGGCTACACTAAACGAACACGTATGGCGTTGTCACTTTCGCACCGCAAGTAATACTGCTTTAGTCATACTTTAGAGATTGTAGTACGGCCCCAGCACGAGGTTCACCCTCGTATTCAAGAACGACACTATGAGAACACGCACCCACAGTGGACGAAATCTTTATTCATAAAAATCACTTTATGTGTTGTGCGACACTGCATAGTATGACTACACATTGTCGTGTGCCTCTAGCTAAAGTTGAGCTCTATAAGCACACGGTAGTGAGCAACACTATGCTCAACACATAAAGTGATGTTTATGAAAAAAGATTTCATCCACTGTGGGTGCGTGTTCTCATAGTGTCGTTCTTGAATACGAGGGTAAGTCTCTAGGTGGTAGCGTTATTTCATAAATAAATAATTTTATTTGATACTAGCGACCCGCCCCGGCTTCGCACGGGTAGCATATTATTATGCATATAAACCTTCCTCCTGAATCACTCTATCTATTGAAAAAAACCGCATCAAAATCCGTTGTGTGGTTTTAAAGATATAAGCAAACATACATACATACAGACGCGGGAAGCGGAAAGCGACTTTGCTTTATACTATGTAGTGATTTCAAAGTAAAATCAACACTTGTGGATAACGTGAAATTTGTAACATCAACAAATCTTAAACCGTGTTGGCCGAGTGGGAGGTACCTCGACTTTCAATCTGAAGGTCGTGGGTTCGAATCCCGGCGAGCATCAATAAATTTTTCTGTTTGAAAAAATTATATGCGCATCAAAAACAGGTGCTCAAAACGGTGAAGGAAAACATCGTGAGGAAACCAGTTACTATTCTTATAAGCGGCGATGGGCTTGCAACCTGTCACGTATGGAATGCTAACTACTGCAAAATGTGGGCATGTGCCAAATATAATGTTTGGACGTGCCTCTGACTACCTCCACTAGACATCTTCAAAGGATCTAAGCGTCTGGAGATCTGAGAAGATGTCTACCGTACTTGGGGATTACAGTCGTGATCCTATTTATTTATTTTTTGACAAATCTTCGACTCAAATCGGTGATGCGATGGGTAACATGTATGTATAATGTATTTTATTATGGAAAATCCAGCTTGTTCAGGAATAAACTCGTAAATGTGTATAATAAATCGTATTAAATCTTCTCACTACAGTGGCATTTTGTCTATGTCGGACTAAATAAAAGTTTTTCCATAAAACATACCTATTCAATTCCATCTTTTAACGTTATCTTTTCTTATATTCTTATAAAAAAAGTCGTAAGTTACACCATTTTATAACTCAAGAACGGCTGGAGCTATTTTCATGATTTAATTTGTTGGATTGGTCTTCGCCCCGAATAACTGAATACCTATGATTTTTTTAAATTTCAAGAATAATAAATGAACGATTTTTGTGGTGAGCTCAGTGTGATATAAAGTGGACAAGCCTCTAACTCTGTCGTTAGTCATTGTTGCAGAAAGTTTAGACAGACAAACCTTTTAAACGAATGCTTTATAAAAGCTCTACAACGGTTTTCATCGTTCAACGAGTTCTCGTACTACGAAGTTTTGTAGCAATCAGTTCATACATATTTATATCCAATCAATATCACTTACCATTTACAAAAAGCTCCCTGGTCCATAAAAATAGAACATAAACTTTTTAAAGCTAGAATATCGTCGTGATTCTTAGAAAAGATCAAAATAAATTGGGTCACGATTGTAATCCCCAAGCTTGGTAGATAGATAGACAAAACGTTTTTTATTGCACACTACATTTTTACTAGAAGACATGTCGCCCGATATACCGTGCGACGTCGCCCGACATGAAGAATTCGTGAAGACACGTAGCGAGCGTCTTTACTGCGAGCTGGAGATGTCGTCTGCGATGTCGGGCGATGTCCCACGCGATATTTCCCCTAGTGCAATTGCGGCTTAATTATATATTAATTGTTTACATAATGCGTAAGCCTGATGGTGACACTTTGAAGACATACACTAACTGTAATTGCATAAATAATTAACAAAAACGTGTTTCGCTGAGAGCCTGTAAGCACTGAGACAAACTTAATAAGGTCTTACAGTGCTTATTTAGCTAATATTGTACTCGGTGACTAATTTAACGTCTATTTGAATAATGAAATAGGTATACTGCATGAGAAATAAAAATGACAATTCAAACAACAATATAAAAACACGTACAGTCAGCTGCAGAAGGTGAAAAAGTAAGTAAAGAAACGCTATTTATTTTAGGAGCTGAGTTATTGCGAATCAATAAATATTTACATCACCAAAAAACAAACAAAAACAAATTTTAATTCATAAAAACATTTTGATTGTCTATTCCAGTCATCGGTTACTTTTTTCGAGAGACATAACCTATCACGTATGAAATGTTATAATGCAACCGCATATGCAAGGATCTGAGCGTCTGGAGATCTGAGAGGATATGTACTGTAATTGGGGTCGTGATCCTATTTCATTTTATATCCTACATAGTCACTGCGTGACAAAACTCCTTCTAAACTTCTACCACTACAACCAAAAACCCAAACACTACCGGGGAAAGCATCATCCAGTATGTGAATGAAAGGGGTCGATGCCGCATTGGAGGGTCTCCCGAGCTTGTGCGAAGCTTGAAGCGTTTGAAAGCAAGTAGAGAAACGAACTTCAAGTCGTATGTGCTTCGGATAGACACCATGTACATTTGGACAGCAGGAATAGTTTACCGACGGTATAGGGATGCGCCGCTAATGAAGAAAGTGCCCTGACTTTTTATGTTTTCTAGTAATATATATAATAGGTTAGTCAATAAGGTATTTATTAATATGAGTATTTGTATTAACATTACTGGTGTTGCCTGAAATATAGATATATATTATTATTATTATTTTGCTGTCGACTGCACCTATTCAACGTAGACCGCTTACTTGATTCTAATCATATAACAGGGTAGATAATGTTCTATGAATAATTACAATTGCTTATTGGTTGTATCAGTTGGGAACTAACACAAGAATCCCATTTAGGGTGTTCGATAACCAACTTATTTATTTAGGCTGTATCGTATAACGGTTGATAAGTGATACAATATTAGTTTGGGTTTGGAATACAATACAGATATCAGTTAGGTATCCAGATCATCAAGGACAATAGGGCAAACTATCTCGTATTTACTTACGACTTTTAGTCACAACAATAGAATAGCAAGCTTGGGTAACTAAACATCTCTCAGATATATATGATTTCAAATCCGTGAAAGGTTTGAACTAACTTTTTTTTTAAATACATTAAATCACTATCACTACATAGTATAAAGCAAAGTCGCTTTCCGCTTCCCGCGTCTGTATGTCTGTATGTATGTTTGCTTATATCTTTAAAACTACACAACGGATTTTGATGCGGTTTTTTTTAATAGATAGAGTGATTCAGGAGGAAGGTTTATATGTATAATAACATGCTACCCATGCGAAGCCGGGGCGGGTCGCTAGTCTTCTATAAAAATGAATCGCTGAATGTGTTGGTAAGCGCAAATCTCGAGAGCAACTGAACCGATTTAGCAAATATTTTTTTTGTTGTAATCGTTATTACCAGGGGAAGGTTCATAAGGACAAAAAATGAATTTGACAGGACAACGTCTGTCGGGATAGCTAGTTATTTATATATCTATGTAAGTTAAGTCTCCGAAAGTTTTCTAAAATCATATTTACGTAGGTAAGTAGGTTTCATTTCAAATGCTGCTCAAATCATAATAAAACATCGGATAGAAAGCATATCGTAGTACATCAAGTTAATAAGTCGATGTACTTATAGAACTTAAATATGTTGTTCATATCTCATATCTAAATGTAAATAAATGCGTTTTTTTAGGATTTTCTGGCGTTTCTCTGACCTCTCAAACAAAGTGCTGGCTAAGCCACTTCCAACTGGAAACGGCATACCTAAGCCCGCAAAATCTGATACGTTTTACGCGAGACATAAAATGAGAACCCTCAATATTTATTCTAAAATTTATCGGCTATTATTTCCGCTGTAAACCAGAACGAGGGCGATGGTAGGCACATTTACGCCCTCTTAAATTTAAGCATTTTCCCCTTTGAAATAAATTTTAAGTACGTGAACTCATGTTTTATTTTATTGCCAAAAACATTCGAAAAATTTATTTTGACCGAATAGGTATAATTTTTCAATTCACATTCATAACAAAAGTGAGTTTTCAAAAGCTTTTCGCGGCGCTATTATCCCTTCTGCGTGTGGGCAGAGCTTAAAATATTTTATTAATAAAACCGGCCAAGTGCGAGTCGGAATCGCGCACGAAGGGTTCCGTAAAATTATCTATAAAAAACGGCAAAAAACACGTTTGTTGTATGGGAGCCCCTCTTAGATAATTATTTTATTATGTTTTTAGTATTTGTTGTTATAGCGACAACAGAAATACATCATCTGTGAAATTTCAACTGTCTAGCTTTCACGGTTCATGAGATACAGCCCTGTGACAGAGAGACGGACAGACGGACAGCGAAGTCTTAGTAATAGGGTACCGTTTTTATCCTTTGGGTACGGAACCCTTAAAACAGTATTTTGATAATTGGTTTTATTGTCCATTCGTTAAGTTTGATTGGCAGTTCACTATTCAATTTTGGTTTTTATACCAGCTTTTCACAACACAGTGGAGTTGTCTTAAATTATTATTAGCCGCTAGTGAGAACTACAAAGTATTAATGCTTGCTACAAACCCAAAAGGGACTTAGCTCCGTAAGCTGTTCATGTTTAACTTACTCCGAAGTTTTTGTACTTACTTTGGTCCGAAAAAGACTCCGTGTTGAGTTATTAGTTGGCCTTCAATGAGTCTTGTGAGATACGGGGTAAGCATAGAATAGGTAATACCTACAATCTTTTGTGAAAACGAATCTCAATGATATAGGGTTAAAGACCCGGTTGTTGTGCCTACCCCGGTTTTGGTCATTTTCAATTTTGGCAGTTACTAACTAAGCATAGCAAATGAACTTGTTTAAAATGTATAGTTAAGAGGAGTAATAAATGTTTTTGAAGAATGCAGAATCGTTTTTTCTCAATAACCGCAAAACATACAGTTTTGTTTTTTATGACAAAGATAACTTAAGGATTTAATCTAGATAAATTACAGACAGAATCACGATTGGTGAAACTTTTCTCGATAGATTTATTTTCCAAAGTTGGCTCTTCAAAAACACTAGTTTAGTTTTTTATCAAAACGATGAATAGCTAAATAGTTCATTTTTATTTAATTCGTTAGATAATCATACTAACTACCTTAATTACAGTCGGTTTTTTTTTAAATTTGATGGTTTTTAAGATAATGCAGTTTTATCACTTTTTCCGTCATATCCGGGTAGATTCAGCCCATACAAAAAGTCAAAAATTTCAAGTATCACCTTAATACAATCCTTTGTCTATAGTCCGTTTTGATTAGTGACAGTTGTGATGCGTACCTCTAGATTTGATTGACTACAACCTAAGGAATTCCCATTTTGTCTATTTTATTTTTATATTAATAATAAATAAATAAATAACGCCTATTACAAAACCTTTGCTTAACCTAAGAGATAGATAAATACTCTATTCTTTGTTGTTTAAAAATCGACGTTTTAATCATTTTTTCAATATAAACCGTTTATTTTAAAATTTAAATGTTGTTAAAATGACTACAACCAGCGCTCTCATCCTAATTATGTGTGTTATGTCGGTAAAACGTTTTAAAGTGATCCTTGTGCTATTACTAAAACACCTATTGAATTTTACCTATATACCAGTAGGTATGACCTATGAGATTTTATAAAAACTATATGAGTTTTAGGTATCAGGTTACATAAATAGTCGTAGGTACTCGTACAACATTGGATAGTACGACTGGCCTTACAGCTCTGTTGGTAGTAGCTCTACTTTCTGCGCTGTAGGTTGTGGGTTCGATCCCCACCTGGGATAAACATTTGTGTGATGAGCATAGATATTTGTTCTGTGTCTGGGTGTTATTATGTATCATATGTATGTATTTACAAAAAAAAGTATATAAGTAATCTATCAGTTATCTAGTTCTCATCGTACAAGCTTTGCTTAGTTTGGGGCTAGATGGCGCTGTGTGATAATGTACACCAATATATATTCTAGGCATAACGCAGGTGGTGTGTGATTCACCTTAATCAGTTCAGTTTCGTTTCTAAGTAGCTAATTATACTCTATGGCTAAAGTAAGAAGTAATATCCCAATAAAGTTCTAAATCCAAGGTTTCTTCGAGCCTATAGATAATCCACAAAATAGTTTTCCTAAGATTTATTTCTTAGTTTATTGGAGAAAAATAGCCGCTATAGTACTTAAATCCCCTGAAAATCTATTGCTGTTTCCCTATTTTTCTTTTATAAGTGTCGTGATTAATTTTCTGGTTAAAAAATACTGGACACATTTGAGACATATCTTAAAACACTAAATTACAAGAAACTATACAATGGTATTTCGATATAATATTTTACTCAAACATTGTGTCTTGACCTACTAAAATACACACACGAACGAAGTACAATAATTAATTGTACCTCCCTGCAAGAAACCTGAAAGAATGAAGTACAACCAAGAAAACAACTCAAAAGGAACTCAACACGTGTTTCGCTTTTCTACGAAGCATCATCAGGAACTTAAGAAAAAGCTCTTCTTCTTTATTTAGAAAAAGCGGAACATACAACTGGAACATAATAAAAAAAACCGGCCAAGTGCGAGTCGGACTCGCGCACGAAGGGTTCCGTACGTTATCTATAAAAACGGCAAAAAAATCATGTTTGTTGTATGGGAGCCCCCCTTAAATATTTAGTTTATTCTGTTTTTAGTATTTGTTGTTAGAGCAGCCACATAAATACATAATCTGTGAAATTTCAACTGTCTAGCTATCACGGTTCATGAGATACAGCCCTGTGACAGACAGACAGACGGACAGACAGACGGACAGCGAAGTCTTAGTAATAGGGTTCCGATTTTACCCTACGGGTACGGAACCCTAAAAACCGGCTAAGTGTGAGTCGGACTCGCGCACAAAGGGTTCCGTACGGTTCCTTTATCTATCAAAAACACGTTTGTTGTATGGGAGCCCCACTTAAATATTTATTCTAATATCGTTTTTGGTATTTGTTGTTAGAGCGGCAACATAAATACATCATCTGTGAAAATTTCAACTGTTTAGCTATCACGGTTCATGAGATACAGTTCTGTGACAGACAGACGGACAGCAAAGTTTTAGTAATATTGTCCCGTTTTTACCCTCTGGGTACGGAACGCTAAACTAGTACGAAACGAAAAACTAAAAACGTACGAAAACTAACGCACAAAAAACTAGTTTAATTAAAAAAAAAATACCAATGCAGAAAGATCACAATCATTGCTAATGAATTTCTATAATTTAATTTAAAACAATGCTTTTCCCCTTATAATTTTGAGAGCATTTCCTCTGTTCAGCGCTCCCTTATCTCTATTGTCCGCATAATAATCTACCATCGGTAGTTAATTAACCCCACGATCAATCTCTGAACAACGCTCTCATTGTGTATTTCTATATTTTGGCTAGGGTTGCCAAAACATAAACATTTTATGATTACACTGTTCTTTGTTATGCGAGAATAATTCGTTTTGATATGTGAATGGTTGAGCGCAGAATTAGATTCTGCCGAGGCAACACTTTTGCATCTTATCGCAACTTTTATTTGTGTGAAACGAAATATAATTTTAGTTCCCATAAAATGTACAAAGGGAATCGGTTAGTTGTAAGATAAATCATATGTTTGTGTGGGATTTGGTTTTCCAAGTGGATTCTTTGCAAAAATGAATTATGTATCCGGCCGCTAATGCCAGTGGACTGCCACTGCGCTATCTTGAAAACGCTGCATTTGCATTGACGCAAATCCCAGATTTATTCAATCGTTTTACATAAAAATACATTTATATTTTTTGTGAAGGTTTTAAATTCGGAATCAATGTTACTACGTTTCTCATATTTAATATAGATGATGAACCGTAGACGTAGCTCGAGTTTACGGTACCCGTTCATTTTACCGACAAACGTTTCAAAACTCTTCATTACAAAACCAACGTTCCGGAACCCTTTCGTATCAAATCTCAACTTTCCGCAACTACATCACTACATAAATAATTCACTTGGCAAACGTATTATTACAAAACTATTAATTTCATAACTCATCACATCATAAATAATTCATATCGCATAGTATTCATCACGCAAATGTTCAGTTCAAAACATATTATTTCAAAAACAATTCATATCATAACTATATCAATTCATAAACCAACACTTCGCTAACCAACGTTTCCCAAATGCAATGTTTCGAAAACATATTTTACTAAAAAAAATACTTAATTTACGTGCTAATTTACTAGTACTAAGATGTGATATGCATGGTTTAATATTGAGGTAAAATAAAATAAATTGCACAATATTTCGAATCAACTAGTTTTTATTAATGTAGTGCCTATTCAAAAAACATCACCACCACAAACGACACTGTCGGTTAGGTTAGGTTAGAACTGTGACCCGCCAGAACCGAAATGCTGTTATTTTACTAGTTTAATGTAATTAACTTTAGAGGTCATTTAATAATTTACCATTACCTCTTAATATTTAGTAAGATAATAAAATGTATAGAATTAAAACTTACCTGTAAATTATTTGTCCAAGATGGAAATTACAGCCGTGCTGGATTACATTCTCAAAATTTGACTTCAAGCTATTTATGGCAGCTTTTTCAAAATCTAATATGCAAACTTTTGGCTTGATTTCAATGTTATTTTCTGCTCCGTATTCCACCATCATTTCAAACATTGTATCGTACGTCTTTTTATACGTTTGTTTATTATTAAGTGATATATTTGTAAAAAAACCCGAGTTTACAGCACGGAGCCTAAATCTATATTTTTTTAAAACATTGAATATAATATATTCGATTAACGTACCTTAGTGTTGTTTTTTTATTAACTTTGTAGATAATGTTTGTTTTTGGCTCTTATAATTAAACTGAAAATTGCGTCGATATAAAGCTGATGGCGATCTAAAATAATAAATAAACAAAGTATATGATACATAGGTATATTGGTAGAAAGATAGAAAGTTGTTTGTATACTGCACATTACAAAAAACATGTGCTTATACTAACTAAATGCTAGTTAACATTTTCTTCCAGCCAACCTCTGTATGATTTGGAAAGGGAATGGTAGTGTTTTGTAAAAAAGAGATAATTAATTATTATATTTAAAAACATAACAAATAAAAAGTAAAAAAAAATAAAATAGGATCACTACTGTAATCCCCTAGTACGGTAGACATCCTCTCAGATCTCCAGACGCTTAGATCCTTTGAAGATGTCTTATGGGTGTAGTCAGAGGCACGTCCAAACATTATATTCGGCACATGCCCACATATTGCAGTAGGTGTAGGTAACTTAGGTGCTTATATTGCAGAATTATTTTACAGAGAGAGATAATACTGGTAAAATCACAGCCCTAACAATATCCAATGGTCATTATCACCATGGTTGGTGTAATTATTTTGTGAAAACGAAACAATGAATTGCCACCGAGTGTTTATCCAAAGAACTCTTAACTGGCGACAGCATTTACGAGAATTCAGATTAGTTGTAATGTATTACCAAAGTTCACATAGCCAAAGAGGGTATTTTATGAACAAACAAGCTAACCCGGTGAACTTCGTATTGCTTTACATACCTTACACGCTTTACACCTTTACAATACCAAGAATTAACAATATATGTTGCGTTATGTCCCCGTTCCCGTTCCCGTTCTCGTTCTCGTTACCGTTCCTGTTATATAAAGTATCCTATGTCCGTCTCCTGGTTCTAAGCTACCTCCCCACCAATTTTCAGCTAAATCGGTTCAGCCGTTCTTGAGTTATAAATAGTGTAACTAACACAACTTTCTTTTATATAGTAGAGAAGAGAAGAAGTAATTTTTAAATTATTCAAGAATAATTTGGCAAAAAACGTGCCGGGTTACGTAACCACGTACAGTGAAGGCTTCCGGAGACACTACGGCTTAGTTACGATTATCACCTTCAACACTACAAACGAAATATGGCTTATCTGAAAGCCTGAGTTTTATGAACCGATTACAAGTTAGCTACTCGTACCTACTACTCCTTACTATACCTACTTTAAATTATCGATTTTCATATGGGCGGTGTCTATCCGGATAAAACGAGAAATGTTATGAAATCGCAGGCGCTCAGACCCTTGAAGATGATCTAAAGGGGATATTCAGTCACGTCCAAACATTACGCTTGCTAACCCACATTTTTTAGTAATTAGCATTCCATACGCGACAGGTTGTAAGCTCACTGCCGTTTACTGGTTTCCTTACGATGTTTTCCTACAGGGGAGGTATCATGGGCAATTAGTTTTATACACATTTTCAAGCAGAACAAAAGCATTTCCTAAACAGTGATTTCCATTTTATCTCAACAATATACTTGTCGTTAAAATTACTCAGTCAGTAAAATACCTACAAGCCGTTAAGGTGATGTTTGAATTTTTTGTTTATTTGTATGGGCTGACTCCACCCGGATAAGAAAGAAAAAGTGATAAAACCGCATTATCTTAGAAACCATAAAAATTCAAAAGAAACTGTCTTCTATTTATGTAACTAGTATGATTATCTAACGAATTATATAAAAATTAACTGTTTAGCTATTCATAGTTATGAGTAAAAACGAAATTAGTGTTTTGGAAGAGCCTACTTTAGAAAATAAATCTATCGAGAAAAGTTTCACGAATCGTGTTTCTGTCTATAATTTATCTAGATTAAATCCTTAAATTATCTTTGTCATAAAAACAAAACTGTATGTATTACAGTTATTGAGAAAAAACGATTCTACATTCAGCAAAAAAAATATTACTCGTCTTAAGAGGAAAGCGGAGTGAGACTTTAGGTACGCAAGCTTTTAGTAATTCATGAAATTGCTCTTTCGTCGAAAAGTTAGTTGACCAAACAAAGCAACGATAGATACTGTTTAATGGGATGTCTTAACGTGAAAGCTATCTATTCCAGACAGTATTCAAATTTTAACGATGTATTTATAAGCAAAAATCCAACATAAAATTTGCTTTACAATGCCAGAATAAAACATAGACTACTTGAAAATACGAAAAACATCCCCAAAATGATAAAAAACGCATATGAGATGATTTTGGTATAGATGGCGCTGTTGGGGAAAAAACTGACATCGGTGTGGACATCAGTCGTCATAGCAACGCGCGTTACTCTATGCGATTATTGAAATTTGGACAGGACAACGTCTGTCGCGGGTCTGCTAGTAAGTTATAGTTGCAATCCTCATCTTTAGTCAATTTTCCTTTACTATATCGGTGCGGATTTACAGTAGCCGGACAAAGAATGAATATTCGATACAGGCACTCGTTCTTCTATCCTCTCGAGCACTGATGTTCCTTGAACCGTGTCGTGCCAATTACAGTGCTCGGCGAATTCACACACAATTACACGAAGTACTGAATATAAAATCGTTTTAAGTCTCATTTTATTAAAATCTCTTGAATAGATGCGCGTCGCCCCTGTTTAAAGCTTTAGCTTACAGCGGGAGAGTGCATGGAGGCATGAAGTGTAATTAAAATCTATAGAAAATTGCATTTTAGTTATTCTACTTTAGAATAAATATTTGTGCCGCAATGCACAAGGGGCATTTGTCCGCGACATTGTCGCCTGACACGAATTATACGAGTCAGGCGTCATCATCGACACAATAGAAAAAAATTATCAAAATCGGTTCAAAAGGTAAAAAGAAATGCGCGGTCATACATAAATAAAACTAGCCAAGTGCATGTCGGCCCACGCACAATGTAGAGTTTCGTAATTTACACAGCTAAATTAAATTATTACATTTTAGTTAAATTTCAGTGATATTTGTACAATTTTTTTTTATTATTACTTGATATTTGTACAACATCTTTATTTTTTAAGTTGGTCAACGATTACTCGTAATCTTGTAAAGCCTACTTATCCGTGATATAGTTTTCCTTTTGAATTCACTTTATATGTACAACTACCGTGATGTCATCGTTTTAATATTTTTTTCAATATAAACCGTTTATATAAAAATTTAAATGTTGTTAAAATGCCCACAACCAGCGCTCTCACCCTAATTAGCCGTATTTATAGTAAAAATTTACAAAGAAGTTAAAATGCAATTTTGATGACCTCTAGCGTCAGAAATAGGCTGGTGGTTTTGAGAAACCCTGTAATGCCACAGTCCCACGGCCCACGTTTTCACGCGCCAGACCGCGCCAAGGCGGACGGACGCGCCGTGGGAACGATGCATCCGTAGTGGCCCGTGCTCGGAACGCTCTGTACGCGACGCGCCGGTGGCACACAGGCGGAGCGTCATCCGGCGCGGCCCGTCGTTTTACGCGCCGTGGGTAGATAGCCCTGGGTCACATCTTGAGTCCACTCAAACAAGGGTCGAAATAGTTTTACTTTCATTTCGGAGGCAAATTAAAGAAGGTTTAGCTACATCTAATGAATACGTAATGAGTTTTCTTTATTCTGTATCGGAACATTCCTAATTTGAACATTTTTACGTGTACTACATAAAATGTAGGTAAATTTTATTCTAAAAACAAAAAGTAGAAGAAGGTTCGCATAAACTAATGGCTAACTCTTCTAAGAATTAATGATCATTTTGTAAGTTATTTTCATTGACCGTGTTTCATGTTTTTACGTAGAAAAATATGTTTTAAAAATGTAATATCCTCTTTTGATGACTATCTCTATTTAGTCAAGTCCTGAAAAAAATCTTTGAAAATCTCCTCGGAATTATATTCGCTGTCCAACAGTCTAAGTCATGTATTATCAAGTTTCGAGATTATACAATCAAATCCAACAGAACAAAAGAAAAGTATAATAAAAGTGCAGAGTAAGCTTTTTTCCAACACGAGCTTAAAATGAAGTATTATCAAAAGTTTTTGTGCAAGTTCTAACAAAGCGCTATCCCGTAAAACATGACGTTTTCATAACTGCAGATAAATATGAATAGTTATTTAAACTTTGACTGAAGTGCTGAAGTAATACATATTTTATTTAAAACTTTTGTTGACTAATAACGTGGGATACCTTTTGGATGTCATTCCGAAAACTTCTGTAGGTATCTGTGTAACAAACAGTGCAAAAAGATCTAGTAAATAAATATTGGTAGATATTTCACACAGTGCATTTAGCCCCAAACTAGATTTAGCCCCAGACAGTTTGAACTGTGGGAACCCATTAACTAGATAATATAATACACAAACACCCAAAACAAACATCTATGTTTATCACATAAATTTAATGTTTGTCATGGATGCAAATAGAACACACAACCTTCAGCGCAGAAGACAAAGCTATAACCCGCTAAGTTCAAAAAAATTGAACTAAAAAAAATATACAACTAAATTTATGTAGGTCCACGAAATTATAAGGTATCTTTTGATTATATAATTTTAAAGCCATTTACCCATGAGCCTCAGCAAAAACGCAGTTGCTATTTATGGAAAATAAATCAAACACCACTCGATTGAATTGACCAGATTCTCATTCCTCCGATAGTACGTGCGTGGCTCAAGGCATGCCCACTCTAATAAATATTGATATGTCCCGCGGCGAGGATATATTTTATGTGCACTGAGGGTTGTATTCGTCGTCGTAGAGGGAATTTGAAGAAATCTCAATAAATAATAAAATTTGACATAGATAGCGATGAAAATAATTTCCGTCAGTGCTATATACTACTTTATATACTTATATTCTGTATGTATCTAGTTTCGATACCTTTACCCTACGATAATGATTCGTTCTCGCTACACTGAAGGTAGTTCAAAAATAATAATTAGGTACATTTAAAAAACTAAAAAAAAAAACCAACCAATCGAAAGTCAAGGGATGATATCGGTTGTTAAGTTTTATGAAACAACTATTAGTCCTACTAAACTAGACTATTATCTACTACACAATATAAAAATCATAGAAATCGGATCACCAGGTAAAAAGATATTCACGGTCATACACAAAAAAACAACTAAAAAAGATATATACATGTTGAATTGAGTACCTCCTAATTGTTCGTCCGTTAAAAAACAAACGAAGCTATAAATAAATTATAAATAAATACAAATAATATTGGTGGACATTTCACACAGCCCCAAACTAAGCAAAGCTTGTACTATGGAAACTAGATAACTGATATAATACCTATATACGTTTCTTTTGGTTATAAATACATACTTATTATACTTATGAATACCACAGAACAAACATCTATGTTCATCACACAAATGTTTATCCCGTGTGGGGATCGAACCCACATCCTACAGTGCAGAAGGCAGAACTACTACCAACTGAGCTGTGAGGCCATTCAAACTACATCAACATACAAACTTGTACACTGTCAGTTTAGTTTAGCGAACGCGTCGATAACCACAAATTAAGCAGCAATGTCGCATCATCAATATTTATCGAAAGAGCTCGTTACGAATTTATAGCGCCATGCAGCGGTGAATATACGTCAGCAGTTGATGTTGGGTAGTTGATCAATTTGTATTTAAATTTTTTCGATATTTAATCTACGACGCAAGAAATAAGGTTGTTATAAGATTGACGTGTCTGTTTGTATCTTAGCTCCTAAGCGAATATACTGATTTGATGCGTTCCTTCTCTATGTAACTGTATTTTTCTTGAAACCTTAATAGGTGGACAGGCTAGGAAGTATCACACGTTTTTTAGGGTTCCGTGCCGAAAGGGTAAAAACGGGATTAATAAGACTTCGCTGTCCGTCTGTCCGTCTGTCTGTCACAGGGATGTATCTCATGAACCGTGATAGCTAGACAGTTGAAATTTTCACAGATTATGTATTTCTGCTGCTGCTATAACAGCAAATAATAAAAACAGAATAAAATAAATATTTAAGTCCCATACAACAAACGTGTACTTTTGCCGTTTTTTTATAGATAGACGGAACCCTTCGCTGCTCGAGTCCGACTCGCACTAGGCAGGTTTTTTTGTTTGAAAGCTGACGTGTTCCGACGTCTAGACGCGCGTTTTCAAATCGGGCGTCTAGATATTCTGGTATTTTTAACAACCAAAATTTTCAAAATTTTACCATCTGGTTGCCTTCAGAGTTATGTTGACCGATTTTTAATAGATCAAGATATTCTCACGACAAAAGTCTATAATCAGCGTGTTGCCAGTGGTGAAATAATGGAACAGAGAAGTGGTCGTTAACTATTGGCCATATACAAGTTATGGAGTGAATGTTAGGAGTTTTACTACGTGATAAAATCCTTAACGAGGAAATCCGTAGAAATAAATAAATATTTGCGGGCATTTCACACAGCGGACATTTCATCTAGCTCTCAAACTAGGCAAAGTTTGTTTTTTGAAAACCAGATAACTGATGGAATACTTATACCTAATACTTATTTTTACAGTCTAGGAGTTATATAAAGAAAATGTGTTATAATGTATTTAACATTATAACACATTTTCTTTATATAACTCCTAGACACAGAACACAAATTATTGAATTGCAAATTCATTGGACAAATGTTTTGTCCTGGGTGGAAATCGAACCCACAACTTACAGCGCAGTCATTTATCCCTACACTCACTATAAAGTAATTCGGTTCGATCCCCACCAACAGCAAATATTTGTGTGATGAACATAGATGTTTGCTCTGTGTCTGGGTGTTAGTATGTATCATATATGTATGTATTTAAAAAAAAAGTATATAAGTATTCTATCAGTTATCTAGTTCCCATAGTACAAGCTTTGCTTACTTTGGGGCTAGATGGCGACGTGTAAAATGTCCCCAATATTTATTTATTTATTTATTCACTGGTTGCTTGTAATGCCGGGGTCCCACGGCCCGCGTTTTCACGCGCCATACCGCGCCAAGGCGGACGGACGCGCCGTGGGAACGACGCATCCGTGGTGGCCCGTGCTCGGAACGCTTTGTACGCGACGCGTCGGACGCACACAGGCGGAGCGTCATCCCGCGCGGCCTGTCGGTTTACGCGCCGTGGAACCCCGGCTTAAGAAATCGCATTTTAGCGATGGCGAATTTGTTGTTGTCAATAAGGCTATGTTCTTTTTATTTTTGTGTGTACAATAAAGCATTATCTATTTATCTATCACGTAAAAGGTAATTTCGCTTCGACTAAATTTACCAGTCAGTTGCATATTTTGTTGCGGTTAAAATAATATTCAAATTAATTTCAGGCTTTGTGGGTTTATTATACTCGTACATTTTGGAAAAACGATAAGTATAAATATTGGTTGCGCTAAATTAAATTTGAATAACAAAATTATTTTATATATAAAATTGTTATATTTTGTACTGTATTTGTGTTTGATTTGTAAGTCCAAAAAAGTATTTATAAATAAATCAAATAACAGCGATGAGGGTATAAATTATAAACTAGTAGAAACTTTCTATATATACTCTCTCTATACTCGTAACTATACCATTTAGAATTTACCTACATTAGTTTTCCCATCATCTTCCTGCCCTTATCCCATTTAAGTGGGGTCGGCACAACATGTGTACTTCTTCCATTTCCCTCTATCAGCCGTCATCTCATCACTCACTATTTTCTTACCCATGTCATCTTTCAACAGTCCATCCATCTTTTCCTTAGCCTACCTCTACGTCTACATCCATCCATTCCTAACATCGTTATGACTTTCTTCCCTCCTCATAACATGCCCATACCACGCTAAACTATTGCTCCTCATCTTTTCCGCGTCATATCTCTTCATCTTTCCGTACTCATCTTTCCCAATGCAGAATCGTTTTTTCTCAATAACCGCAAAACATACAGTTTTGTTTTTATGACAAAGATAACTTAAAAATATAATCTAGATAAATTATAGACAGAAACACGTTTGGTAAAACTTTTCTCGATAGATTTATTTTCCAAAGTTGGCTCTTCAAAAACACTAGTTTTTTTTATTAAAACTATGAATAGCTAAACAGTTTATTTTTATATATAATTAGTTCGATGATCATACTAGCTAAGTAAATTATAGACAGTCTCTTTTTGAGTATGATATTTTTCAAGATAATGCAGTTTTATCATATAAAAAACCAAACATAATATCACATTTCGTTTCAGATAATACGAGGTCGGCATTCTGATACTTAATATTCATGTCTTTTCTCTCATTTAATATCTAGCATTTTATCAAACGACCCACCAACTTCCCCTTTTACATTCCTACCTTTTGGCAGCCGATACAAATTCGGGAGTTTTTTTTATTTATTTATTTATATGGACTTTTGAACAACATTTCGCGGGAGTTGAATCGGTATATTTATCTTAGACCACTGTTCGCCAAATGAAAATAAATGAAATGAACACATAAAAGGTTAATATAACCGTCAATTTGAGTAATTGCTATGAATGTATCTTGGTCATACTCTATGATGGGTTAGTGCCTGGCTGAGACGCGAGAAGGTTCGGGTTCAATCCCCTGCTATGGGACATGACATGAATATTTTTGTAGTGAAACAAAAATGTAATTGGGTATTGTTAAAATTTTTTTTGTTATGTTTCCCATTCCAATTAAACCTTTATCCAGCGTTAAAAGCAATAATATACCTAATGTTTTGAAATCTGTGTATAGGATTAAAACCCTGGATACGATTTTTTTTACTGTTGTATGTATGTATTTTATGATCCGATTTCAATGGTTTTTGTAAACATCGTATGAAAAAAAACGGCCAAGTGCGAGTCGGACTCACGCACGAAGGGTTCCGTATCATTATGTATAAAAAACGGCAAAAAACACGTTTGTTGTATGGGAGCCCTACTAAAATATTTATTTTATTCTGTTTTAAGTATTTGTTGTTATAGCGGCAACAGAAATACATAATCTACAAAAAAATCAACAGTCTAGCTATAACGGTTCATGAGTTCACGGACAAATTAAATCAACTAAAAGCCTCTTTCACGTTCGTCAAGTAAAAGTTGAATAGTTACGGTAATAAGTACCTAAATAACGTTAACGTTACTGTTATCTCCTGGTAAGTGCTACTCAAACATGGTGAAACTTTTATGCACAGTACTTATAACGTCAACCGACAATTAGCTTACCTGAAAGTAATTAGACCTAACCCTAATTTACTTGAAGATTGTGAAAGAGGCACAAAGTTGAGTGTTCTTCGCACAAAGCTAAAATAAAATAGGATCACGACTGTAATTCCCAAGTACGGTAGATGTCTCAGATCATCAGGCGCTCAGATCCTTGAAAATGTCTAAAGGGGTTAGTCAGAGGCACGTCCAAATATTACATATGCCGCGTACCTGACAGATCGCAATTCCATCGCCGCTTATAAGAATAATAACTGGTTTCCTCACTCTATTTTCCAAGAAGGAAAGTGATCTTGAAATTTTCACCTATACAAGTCACTTGGAGTAAATATTTGTTCAGTTCATCTAGAAAATTACTTTGAAAACTCTCAAGCAATGTGCAATTTAAACTGAGAAGCGCCGTAATTTACGACGATAAAAGTTAAATTACAAACATAGCAGACGACATAACCTTTGACATCACAAAGTAATCACAAGCCTGGAAGGCAGAAGAGCAATGCCGACGGCGGGGGTTTGAACAATATTACATTATATCTACTAGCTTCCGCGTGCTTTGCTCGAGTGGTACCGGGATAAATAAATAAATATTGGTGGACTTTACACTCAGCTATCAAGAACCAAGCAAAGCTTATACTATGGGAAACAGATAACTGAAAGAATACTTATAAAAAAAAACAGTTCACTCATTAAATAATCTGAGTATAGACTAGTTAGACTTAAATTATTTTCTTAAATTATATTTACTAGTTTTAATTCGGGTACCCATCTTCGGGTAAAGGGCTATATATATATATGTAAGAGGAAGGGTGGTAGGGCGACTGAAACTATCGTCATTACTCATTATTCCTTTTATCGATAAATCTGTTAATCAATCAAACATTCGTAATTAACAAATATCTTAGTAATAATCTTAACTACTCAAAATAATCAGTTACTTTAGGAAAAATCATTTAATCAAATTATTAAAGTTTTAAATTAATCGTACAATTATTTTTATTATAAAAATAATTGACTTTCGTTATGCGTTGCGTTTGTCACCGTCAGAAACAGTATTCGTTCTTAAAAGAACGTGCCAAAGAAACAAGAAAACCGTTCTAAAAAGAACGAGATGAAGCTACAGTTGTGGTGATGCCGGATTCAGGTGCACAGCCTTGAGGTGTTTACTCCTTCGCTTCCGTCGAATGAATGCGCGCCGAGAGATGTTTACTCGACCGCTCCCAGCGACAGACTGACCGCCAACCGTTGCTGCGCCCGCCTTTTATACTTTTTTGAGCATTTGCCAAGACGTTCTCATAACGATGAATAATTTTCACGATAATTAATAAATAATTGTTTAGAACATTGATTTATGTTTATTTTCATTTTCCGCGCCGATACGGCCATACTGCGATAGACGCGTCCCAGCGTCTACCCTCCATTTCATTTATCTGAAACAATCAAGAATTTTGAATTTACACGTCAAGTAGTTATGGCATCTTTTTCTCAAATATCGATGATCAATCACCCGTCATATAACCAAACAATAAATAAATCTATCGACATTATTACACATTGTTGGACCTCAATGCCTCGGCGCATATTTTAGTCATGACCTCAGAGCCTCTGCGCTCATTTTGGTTTGCACGTAAATATTAACAACAAATAACTATTGTTGAACGCTACTCGTTAGATAATATTTCATTTTTCATTTTGGCATGCACGTAAGAACTTACAGCAAATAACTAATTGTTGAACGCTACTCGTTAGACATTATTTCATTGTTCATTGCCGATACGGCCATGTTACTCTGTACTCCAAAGTTAGGCGCACTTCGTAGTTGCTCATGACAAACTTTTCTGTTTCGACCACGTTGGTTAGCACGGCGAATTTCATATCTATCATGGGGTAAAACCTTTTTTACTTCAAAAGGTCCGTCATATTTTTGGCTAAGTTTTGTACCTAATCTTGGTGGTTCTTTCAAAAGGACGTATTCGCCTTTGTCAAACCTTTTTACTTTAGCTTTACCTTTATCGTACCTTTCTTTATCTTTTTCTGCTTGTTCGGTCATCCTACCTAAAACAGCTTCTCTTAGTATTTGTGGATCAACTCGTTCATTTTCTTCATCTATTATTGCTAATAGCTCGGGGGGTACGCTTCCTTTTTTGCCGGTCAATAATTCTATTGGTGTTCTAGTTATAAGATTCACCCATTCTTTCACATCCATATTTTTGTCCGGATCGAAACTTGGAAAATAGATATCAGAGATCCGAACGCTTCGCGTTTCATCAGGTCTGAATTTCTTAACCAGATCTTCGAGAGCAGCATGGTTTTCTTGAGTGATATGAGACATTATTTCGCACATCGTGTCCTTAAAAGTATTCGCTAGAAGAGCCATGGTTGCGTTCTCACTGGTGGCCGGTGGTTGGCGTCGATTCATCCCACTTCTGATGTAAGAGGAAGGGTGGTAGGGCGACTGAAACTATCGTCATTACTCATTATTCCTTTTATTGATAAATCTGTTAATCAATCAAACATTCGTAATTAACAAATATCTTAGTAATAATCTTAACTACTCAAAATAATCAGTTACTTTAGGAAAAATCATTTAATCAAATTATTAAAGTTTTAAATTAATCGTACAATTATTTTTATTATAAAAATAATTGACTTTCGTTATGCGTTTGTCACCGTCAGAAACAGTATTCGTTCTTAAAAGAACGTGCCAAAGAAACAAGAAAACCGTTCTAAAAAGAACGAGATGAAGCTACAGTTGTGGTGATGCCGGATTCAGGTGCACAGCCTTGAGGTGTTTACTCCTTCGCTTCCGTCGAATGAATGCGCGCCGAGAGATGTTTACTCGACCGCTCCCAGCGACAGACTGACCGCCAACCGTTGCTGCGCCCGCCTTTTATACTTTTTTGAGTATTTGCCAAGACGTTCTCATAACGATGAATAATTTTCACGATAATTAATAAATAATTGTTTAGAACATTGATTTATGTTTATTTTCATTTTCCGCGCCGATATATATATATAGAGAATAAATAACAGGATAAAATACGCCCATCACCGCTTACAGAATACTTTTCCTCACGATGTTTTCCTACATCGTTTTGTTTATATCTACATCACAAAATATTATTATTTTTCAAACTATCGTGATTAGTAGACATAACGCCGGGAAAATAAATAAAGGTAAACGTGATAAAAACCCGTGTTAAAATCTATAGTCATGTCACACAAAATATTGCCCAGTAGATACCTAAACATGCATTGGTATACCCTAGGATTAAAACAGAAATTTTTCCAGCCTCCTACACGGCTGATATGCTCTACGATAAAAGATTAAAATAGACTGCTAAACTGATAACCCTGCTTGTGCTTCGCTCTCGTCGTGTAATCAAAAATAAAATAGACAATATAAGGCCATGGCCAGATTGCCGTGCGGTCAGCTGGACGGCGCGGCGTCTGCATTATTATATTTTATGGGCAGCTTTATAAACCTACTAGATTCTAGTTCCCAGGTTTCAGGGTTTTAACTAGAACTAGGTTCTAACTAGAAGTATAAAGCCTTTTAATATAATAAACTTATAAAATATATATAACCTTTTTGTCGTTTTGAGACAATTTAGATGCAATTCATCATGAGCACAGTCCGCGAACACGCTCAACGGCAAATACAAGTACGATACCGCAAATACTTACTGAATTTACTAGGCCTATTGAAGGACTAGTCAGTAGATTAGGTGCATATGTACACAGCTGTAAAACATTGGATCTCCTACTTTAAATGCGTTTAGCATTGAAGTGGTTTAATGGCCTTACCTTTGACATCTTGAAGTAGGTAATCGCAGCCCGGAAGTCACCGGATGGCGCGGCGGTTAAAACAAACGGGTAATTAGGTTGTTATTTACAGTATCCGCTGTATAACAATGCAAAAGAGAAACGAATTTCACCAAAAAGCTTAAATGATAATGTAGCGTTTGTGGCGTAAACTAGTCGATCTTATTTAAGATGATGCTTAAATTTTTAATTTTTTTGTATGGGCTAAGTCTACCCAGATAAGACGGAAAAGTGATAAAACCGCATTATCTTGAAAACCATCAAACTTAAAAAGAAACTGTCTATAATTTAGGTGGCTAGTATGATTATCTAACGAATTATATAAAAATTAACTGTTCAGCTTATCATAATTTGAGTACAAACGAAAATAGTGTTTTTGAAGAGCCAACTTTGGAAAATAAAACTATCGAGAAAAGTTTCAGCAAACGTGTTTGTGTCTATAATTATCTGGATTAGATCCTTAAATTTTCTTTGTCTTAAAAATAAAACTGATTGTTTTGCGGTTATTGAGAAAAAACGATGTTGATAAATATCAACAATTTTTAACTCGTCTTAAGGAACCTTCAGTGTAATCACTAAAAAGATATGTGACCTCTAGTGGTATAAACAAATAAGTGCTTGCGCGTTTTAGATGGCACGTGGGTCTCGGCTTTATAAAGTCGATAAACCATGATGGAAGCCTTTAGGCGGCCTTCTAAAGCCTTAAAAATTCCGTCCCAGGAGTCCACTAGATCATACGAACTTACTTTACGAAAAAGTTTGCAATAATAAATATAACTAAGTAGACTTGTTTGGGGAAAGCGTGAAACAGTTTTTAAAAAACACAAAATTAATTAAAGTTGAATTATATTGGATTTAAATGTCTGTTACAATGAGTGACTTAATGCAGAATGACCTGCTCTATCTTAAGAATACAGTGGTTAGTTTTTACACATCAGCAAATTCTTAGCCGTCTGGCCCGGCGACCATGCGTGGGCGCATGTATTGGAACAAAGATTAGTTAGCTTAGCTTGCAGTAAATATTGTACAGTTGGTTATGCCAGTATCTGTAACTCCTCCCTCCGTAAGTTCGAAATTATCTGAAGGATGAGGATTATTTCGGGTTTTCCCCCTAATACATGATTTCTTAATTCTATGTTTAAATGCTAACAATAAAAGACAAATTCCTATGATAACACAAAGCAGTAAATTTCCTATGCTAACACTTTTATAATCTAGAGCACTATCATGATTTTCACTGTGGCTAATAACTTCACTTTCACTTTTCCGTAGGACATAGTTCAGGAACTGAACATCGGCAAGGTCGATTCCGTTGAGAGTGACAGGTTTTCTCTGCATATCTGACGGATCGGTCGATATTTTAGGTAAGTTAATTATTGGAAATCTCATGTAGTGTATGTCATTTCCTTGAGTTTGGTGTCTTTTAAACCTTAATTCCTTTATCTTTACTTGACAGTCATCATCCATGGTTAACAGGTAAGTCCCGCTAATAGATTCCTGTGTAATTTCGTTTTCGCAATACTTGGTGAGTAGAGTCTCTGGTTTGACGTAAATGATCCAGCGATTGGGCTGTATAGAGTCAGCCTTTACATCGTCGATGGAAACTGGAATCGTGGAAACAGCTCGTGATATTTGTGGAAAATCTCATAAGTTCGGTAATGCAATTATCTTCAATCAGTGGTGAGACATCCTTCTCAAAGCATAGAAAACGGTCCTCGTCGATCTCGCGGCAAGACTGGGAGAGCGGCGTTGTTTTTAAACCTTTCACAAGGACATATGGATATTTGGGTAGGATAAGAGAGGTAAGGTTATTGGCTTTATTGTAGATAGGCAAAGGAATCATTTTAAAGTAGTTAAAAAGCTCATTCCTGATTAAAGGAATATGCATGATAAATTTTATCTGATTTTGTTTTACATACGCTTTTATCTCTATACATTGCTCTAATTTTACAATATTTTCAATACTTACTGGAAAAACTAATCAATCAGTTTTCTCAATTTCCTCTAATAATTCTACTAACTTGTCAGTGTCTATAATTGATTGATGTAACAATTTAATTTTAGCAAAAGCAATAGCCGTTTCGATGTTTCTACTGTTTGCGATGTAATGGGTCTTCGAAATAAAAGAAGTATTTTATTTTAGGCCTAATATATCCTTTCAGGAATCTTTTGATCAGATCTGGATGATCTAAAGGTAAGTGAACTTCTAAAACCTTTTGTTTGTCCCTAGATAAGTCTTTAACTGATAATTCGTCTCTATTCCAAGTATACACCAGTATCTGATTTGGCTTGGTATCTATAGCTTCTTGTAATATAAGCATACCATCAGTATCTAAATCGCGGGCTGAATGTACTGTGCCTATACTAGCGTCGTCTTGACGACCTTCCGATGCAGAAGCAGTGGTACTACCTCCAGATGGAATTGAGTAGGGAGATCGTCGACCTGTACCAGCTTTCGATGTATTACTTTTCTCTGAACCGGATGATATAACTATCGGAGATGGCGTTCGGTTCTGCGGTGCACTTAAACGTATAATATCGCCGGTTATATCTATGATATGGCGTTCTAGGTCTTGTTCTCGTTTATCTAAATTTATCTTCATCGAAACGTCATCTTTTTCACCTAAAGCGTTAATCCTAATTCGCGACAAGGCGTCTGCATTACAATTTTGTTTTCCTTCTTTATGTTTAATGTCATAATCAAATTCAGATAAGCGTAATTTCCATCTTGTAAGCTTGCTGTTAGGTTCCGTTATGGATTTAATCCATGTTAAAGGTCTATGATCTGTGTAAATCATAAATTTCTTTCCGTATAAATATGGTCTAAAATGTTTTGTAGCCCAGACTATGGCTAGTAGCTCTTTTTCTATGGTACTATATCGTGTTTCAGCGTCGTTCAAAGTACGACTGGCATAAGCTATCGGCTTATCGCTACCTATAGGACCCTGCGATAGAACAGCTCCTATAGCAAAGTTAGATGCATCCGTCGTAAGGACGAATGGTTTATTGAAGTCGGGAAACTGTAAGAGCGGTGCGTTGGTCAAAAGCTCTTTACACTTTTCAAATGCATTTATGTTTTGTACAACCTATCTTATTTTTCTTTTTTAAACATGAAGTTAATGGCTGTGTGAGCTTAGCAAAATCCTTTATAAATTTCCGATAGTAGCCTACTAAACCGAGAAAGCTTTTAATTTCGGTTGATGTTCGAGGTAGTGGGAAATTTAGGACTGCCTTTATTTTGTCATTGTTAGGCATAAGGCCATTCTTGGTTATAGTGTGACCAAGATAAAGGACCTCCTTCCTAAGAAATTCGCATTTATCGAGAGTTACCTTTAGGTTAGTCTCCCTAAGTCGATTAAATACTTTACGGAGTTTCTCAATATGTTCCTCTAGGCTAGAAGAAAATACTATGATGTCGTCAAGATATACCAAACAGTGCATACCCTGAAGTCCTCGTAGTACGTTATCCATGGCTCTTTGGAACGTCGCTGGAGCCGTTTTTAGCCCAAATGGGATCCGTTTAAAATGGTAATGGCCTGACTGTGTTGTAAATGCTGTCTTAGCTCTATCCGCCTCATTTACCTCAATCTGATGATACCCGCTAGCAAGATTAATTGTGCTAAAATATTGCGATTTACCTATTTTATCAAAAAGGTCGGTAATATTAGGCAACGGGTACTTATCGTCGACTGTGATATCGTTCAGACGTCGATAATCAATGACCATTCTAAATTTCTTTTCGCCAGATGCGTCAATTTTTTTTGGTACCAGGTGGACTGGTGCACTCCAAGGTGAGTGGGAATCTACTATGACGTTATCTGCCAAAAGTTTGTCTACCTGCTTCTGTATTTCTTGATTAATTACAGGCGGGTGTCGATAAGGTCTTATATAAATTGGATCTTCATTTGTTGTTCTGATGTTATGTTTCACTTGATTAGTGAAGGACAAAGGTAACTTATCGCAATAGAATATATCACGATACTCTATTACGTTCCTCTGTGTTAGTATGGTCTAATCGTAATTTTGATAAATTTTCTTTCAGATATTCATCTATCATACAGTCATCTTTCACAAAATTTACCTGGCATTCTTCATTATTAAATACCGTTACATGAAATGGTTCCTTGAATGTGATAATAGCTTTCACATCGGATGTATTTTGTATGACTGTTTCTGCAAAGTAATTCTCACACCTAACAAGAGCAGTAGGCATACGAACGCCTTCCTGATATTGAAGATAATCTAATATCGCATCACCATGATGTAAATTGGTTGGAATTTTTACTCTTGTTTCAGATCGTGGGGCTATATGTAATTCATATGGTGGAGTGTAAATGATTGGAATTCTCGCATTATGTGTCATAAGGACTTGATTTCTCATGTCAATGTTAGCTCCTAATTTAGATAAGAGGTCAGATCCTATTAGTCCGTTGTATCGTCCATCAACATCATAAATGTAAAATTTATGCGTGAGTGTGCTCTTAAAGGTCTTTAACAATGGTATGTGTATTACCTCATCGTGCATGCTCTGAGCATGTGTGCTGATCACTGTGAATGGTTCGATGTATTTGAACTCACTGAAAAACTCATTAGCTTTAGATGGGCTAATAAAAGATCTGCTACTTCCGGTATCGATGAGAAATTTCGAGTTTATTTCAGGAATCACTACGTGAGGCAATTTTAAGATGCTATCACAACAGTTTAAACTAATCACTTTACTACTTCCTTCGAGGCAGGTTCCTGAAAATTTTCAGTTTCCGAACAGATGTTTTCCGGATTGGTCTCGTCGAAATACTCCATGTAGTTACACTCAGTAGAGGGGTTCTCTACAAAATCATTCGCATTATAATCGTTATCATCGGGACACACGTAATCGTAACAAAGAGGTGGATCCTCCATATAATACAGATCACTCGCAATCATATTCTGTCTTACCGGTGCTGTGCGCATTGTAATGTCGGAATCCTGTAACCTTGGCTCTTGTACTTGTTGGTGTGGTACACCTATGCTGGTTGCCTAAATGCGGTTGGTTCGAAACACCGAACTTATAACCTTGTGGTTGAGGAATACCAAACCTAAAACCACCTTGTTGGAAAGGTGCGCGATGCGCGGGAGCCTGAGCGAAATAGCGCTGACGCTGATTTAGGGCTGTCCCAAATCGGTAGCCTTGCGTGGGCGGTGCGAATCGCATTTGCTGTACAAAATTTGGCCTATATCCACCTTGGTTATGCGGTATGCCGAATTTGAAGTTATGTTGTGGATTGTTATATTGAAAATTAGGGTTCCGCATTGAATTAAAATTTGGCTTAAAACCTTGAGAGACAGGCAATGGTCTCGGTGTATTTTGTGATGGTAATTGTGACGATGTTTGTTTCACTAATTTATTTTTGGCTTCATATTGATACTTAAAGTTTACTTCTTCTGTCACAATGCTGAGGGCATTTTCAAGGACAGAGCATCCTTTTAATCGCACAATCCTAATCATGTCCTCGGGTAAGTTGTACAAGAACACGTTCAAAGCTGTGTTGTTATATACGATCATTTTCGCTGCTTTGATTCCTTCATCGGTAAGCCTATTTACTTTCGCGAACAAAGAACTGCGAATATTCTGAATCCTATGACAAAACTGAATGTACGTTTCACCTTGTTTAAGCTTTAGTGTTTCTAGCTCAATTGCAATACACTCTTCTGATCGTGGGTCACCGAAATGTTGCGTAAGAAGTTCTTTTAGGTCTTCATAAGTCTTAATGTTAGGATGGTCACTTAGTAGAGTCGCAGCTCTACCAGTAAGTCTACTAGACACGGCATGAAACAAGTACAAATTTTGTGCCTCGTTTCCAATGATCTTACTACCGCTTACAACATAATCACATTTTGTAATAAATAAATTTAATAGGTTTTCATCCCCATCATATTTAGGGATAAGAGTAAGGGTTTCCTTAGGAATTGCCTTAAAATCCATTTTAAATATACTTAAATAAAAGACTGATTTACCAATGTAAGTGTAATTCAATCTATCCTATTTCTAAAAGAATGAATTACCAATGTAAGTGTATTTCAATCTTAATTAAAATTAACTTATTATAGTACACAAATTTTCAGAAGTTGTGAAAATCTAAATGTATCTATTCTATCTTATTAATCTATGACAATTTAACTACGTCCAAGGATCTGCCTATTTATGTGCAAATCTATTTGCCTATGTGAGTGCAAACAAAATCAGATAAACGCAATTAAATTGTTGAGCTTCGATAGCCCGGTTAAAAGTGGAAAAGACACAGGAATATGAAAAACAGGAAGTGAAAAGGTTTACTCACAAGCTGCTCGATCCCATGTCCTCCTTGAAACTGCACTAGTCACTGATATTACACGCTTTACCGTTATGAGTCGTATTTATTTGGTTCGATATTTTCCACGTCCGCTAAGAGTCGGTTTTCGTGCGAAACAATACTTTCTCGCTAGACCGATTTTGGGGTTTTTACGAGTGTAGAGCTTCGTGAAAATCGTGAAAAATCTGCACGGCTGCGCCAGACTTGTTTGGGGAAAGCGTGAAACAGTTTTTAAAAAACACAAAATTAATTAAAGTTGAATTATATTGGATTTAAATGTCTGTTACAATGAGTGACTTAATGCAGAATGACCTGCTCTATCTTAAGAATACAGTGGTTAGTTTTTACACATCAGCAAATTCTTAGCCGTCTGGCCCGGCGACCATGCGTGGGCGCATGTATTGGAACAAAGATTAGTTAGCTTAGCTTGCAGTAAATATTGTACAGTTGGTTATGCCAGTATCTGTAACTAAGTATACTGTCGTATTATTTTATCTGTGATAATAAGAAATACAAAAACCCCCTTTAGTTTCTATCTATACCTATTAGAAATTATGTTATGTAAAACTAGTAAAAATAAATAAGTTTTCTGTTGAAAAATATTTTTCTATGACAAGCTTTTGTAAAATCATTTAAACCATCGAGCACCAGCGCGTCACATCATATAACATTGTCATCGGAACTTGACATGAATGCAAAGTTTTTACTCAATCAAAGTATTTACTAAGGAGTTCCATTGTGAGTGTCTGTTGAATAACTCCTGACTCCATCATCAGATCAGTTCATTGTCACCATATTATTGCATTGTCATCGAAGTTACATAAGTGTGCAAAATTTCAGCTCAATCGGGTGGGAATAACTGCTTCAAAGTTGCAAAATTCCACCTTAACAAACATAGTTACATAGTCACATAAATAATAATAATAATAATAATGTTTATTGTCATTAAAAAGAGGTAACAAAGTTCCTATGAAGTCCCTGACTCCTGAGCTAGGTACGTAGACCTGTGTTACAGAAGTCAGTGTCTTCTCCCATATATGGTTGCAATAATGTTTATGACAAGTACATAGTATTTAAGTAAGTAGGTACTGTAGTTAATAATAAAAAATAGAGGTAAGTATAAGAATATAGTGTTTGAATGGCCTATGGTTTTGAATGTATTATCGAGTATGCGTGTGTGTGTGTGTGTGTGTGTGTGTGTGTGTGTGTGTGTGTGTGTGTGTGTGTGTGTGTGTGTGTGGGTGTGTGTGTGTGTGTGTGTGTGTGTGTGTGTGTGTGTGTGTGTGTGAGTGTGTGTGTGAATGAGTGTAATGTGTAATGTGATCGAGATACTTTCATTTTAGAGATTGTAGCAATAATTCAGTTTCATTATAATTTAAATTAAGTAACCAGTTCTTAATCTTTATCTTAGTTTCGTGATTGGAGAGTGGGTGTATATTATGTGCTTTATTTATTTTATTGTATAAGTGAACAGCCATGGAAGCATGCTGACGTCTAGCGGAGACAGTACGACATTTGACAGGAAATGCAACATTTTTTATGACACGACCTTTCTTTTATCATACGGAGTAGATTTATGCTGTTTTAATACCATTTGCAACACGTATAGTTGTCGAACACTTAATACCTGACATTTCTCGTAAAGATTTTTTGTAGAGAATCTGAATGGACTGAATGTCATGACTTTTAGTATGGAGCGTTGTGTCTTTTCCAGCTGCAACATAAACGTTTTACAAGCACCACCCCAGATATCCACACAGTACCCCAAGATAGACTGGGCAAGCGCATAATATACTTTGCGTTATTAAATACATTGCAAGTTAAATAAAAGCTTGTAAAAAAACTATGTACTAGTAAGTTAAGATTCGTTTAAAGAGTAATAATATTATTAACTCTCAAAGGCAGAATATCTTACTAACGAGCGGTTACCGTTGCAGATACTGTAACTAGGTTAGAGTGTGCACTATACGATGTTTGTACCCAATGGACCAAGCTAGAGCACTACGGGCGCCCGTCTATTTACTCAAAACTAAAATTTGACAGTCGGTCGCGCGTAACAATAAGAAAACCTGCCAAGTGCGAGTCAAACTCGCGCACGAATGGTTCTGTATCATTTATCTACAAAAAAACGGCAAAAAAACACGTTTGTTGTATGGGAGTAAATATTTATGTTATTCCGTTTTTAGTATTATTTGTTGTTATAGCGGCAATAGAAATACATCATTATGTGAAACAGACGGACAGCTAAGTCTTAGTAATAGGGTCCCATTTTTAACCTTTGGGTACGAAACCCTAAAAATGTAAGTAACCAAAATGTTAATCTAAAATATGCAAAGCCGACAGCTCTTCACAAATGCAAATGAAAATGCCACGTACTATAATTTAAAATGGCCGCATGAGGAAAATTACCAGTTATTAAAGTTAATGAAACTTCTCATACGGTTTAGAAATACACACGATGTCGGTTCAAGGTTTCTTTCGCATAATTACATTGTTGTAATTAGGACAAAGCCCTCAGGCTGTTAAGGGTTGCTTCATGATACGGGAATTACGAAAAAGGATCTACCAATTTTTCGCAGTCTCTGTTTTTTGCGTCTGCTACTCGTATGTTAGTCCTGTGTGTACACATCCTAATAATATTATAAATGCGAAAGTTTGTGAGTTTGTTTATATGTTTGTGCCTCAATCAGGCCAAAACGACAAAACACGCGAGCAATAAAGTGATGAAATTATGGTGAGCAATAAAGTGTTTTGTATCTTCAATCTCTGAAGAAAAAAAATATTATTTCCAATAAGTACCAAGTTTGATAACTGGTAAAATATAGCATAAAAAATCGTAAAACTCACTTATGACGTCATAAGCTGCTAGGTGTGATCGAGACATTATAAGGAAGGCTTCAAACTGTCACATCCTTTCCTACGAACTCATCAATCGTTTATGCAATACATGTTTGTTTTTTCCTGGCAAGTGTGTTGAAAAAGTGCGTATGAAACTCATAAGAAACTTGCTCATTAGACACTCGTCTTATTTACGCCCTCGCCTACGGCTCGGGCAGCAATCCACAGTCAGACACAAAATTACATTATTGCCTTGCAAAGTATGACATTTGGCCTGGAACAATCTGGTACCTACGTCAAAATTCACGTGTGGAAAGTCGTATAAACAATAATAGGCCTTAAATTCATACCGCAGTGTGGGAGGCGTAGACAAAAAGCATAACAAATACAAAACATGTTCTTTTAATTACCTGAGATTAACCCGGTTTTTTTTTCTAACATAACTGAAAGCATTCTCTTTAAAATTCCATCCTATTATTCGGTATTTTTTCTTGTTGACCTTCCTTACAATTTAATGAGCATGAAAATGTGACTTTTTCTCTAGAGTAGCAATAAATCGACTGTAGGTTGGTATCGGTCTGCAATCCTGTTTTAATGAGAGCTAAATTTATGATAGCATTAAAATAGTTCACTTTTAAACTAGCCAAATAATAGTGATAAAAATATAATGAGTTTAAATGGTGTGATATATAATTACGTTTAAAAAACAAAACCGACTTCAGGTTAATATATGTCCAATACCAAATTTCATCTCCTATTTTCACATTCTTAGAGATGGTATTTTTTTCCTTAAAACAGAAACAAGTGTAGGTATAACAATTTAACCAGTATAGTGGCCATACATTATACAACGATGGGGATAATTTTAGCGATCAAAGCGATTAAAAGACTATTTTGACATCAAAAAGCAGAACTTCTTGACATAAACTGCCCCTTTTAAATAATTTAATCACCCCGTAATCGCCTGGTCCGATTTCACCACATAAGAAAGAGATAGCCTATATCTTTTGCTACTATTGCTCTCAGGTACCAGTTAGAAACTCGTTTCGATTCAACGCGAACCTACAAAATTAGCAATTTTGTAGAAAATGTTTTACTTAATTGTTACAAAGGCTGCGCTCGGACAATGGTGGTAATATTGTCACGGCAAACGGACTAAAACTTTATTAAATACAAACGGTCTTATTGTGCCCACGTTAAAGTCTAAAATAGCGTAGCAGTCTTCAAATTAGAATAGTATAGTCATTTTTTTATATTTAATTTGCAGACCAATTTACATGTTTGACTATATTTATATTGATGTTTCTAAATCTATACTTATAATAAATCTGTAGAGAGGTCAATTCTGTACATGATTGATGCCAAAAATGCAATCAGTAAAATTTTTGTCTGTCTGTCTGTCTGTCTGTCTGTCTGTCTGTCTGTCTGTATAACCGTTATAGAAACAAAAACTACTCGACGGATTTTAACGAAACTTGGTACAATTATTTTACATACTCCTGAGCTGGTTATAGTATACTTTTCATCACGCTACAATCAAAAGGAGCAGAGCAGTGAAGGGAAATGTTGGGAAAACGGGAGAAGTTACTCCATTTTTTAAGCTTCCGTCGCGTGTGCAACTTTAATGGTTAAAGCTACACAAAAATCATGTATGACGGAAATGTTCTCCTTAAAATTATATAAAAAATATCCCACGACAGCATATGTCTATCTTTTATGGTTGACTTACAATAACACGTGTAACTCCCGATAGCTTAGCAGTTCGAAGCTTTCTGATTATATGTGTCTACTCTTACGTTTATAACACTCTCAGTCATCCCTCATTAAAAAAGTTAACATTATTAACTATTCCATAAAAAAATAATCATAAAAATCGTGTAGAAACTACGCAGCCGGACCCACCGTGGATAAGGGTTAATTTTAATGCAGTTACAAATCTATGGAATTGTACGAATTGTACTCCAAAAATCAGCAATTGTACTAGAAAGGGTCAAAAAAAGCTGTGAAAAAAAACGTTTTATATAAAGACATTCTGTAGTATATTTAGTATCAGCATTGCACCCGTGCGAAGCCCGGGTGGGTCGCTAGTCTCATAATAAAATTAGCAATTTTATTAAAAATAAGTATCCAAATATTAAGACTCGGAGCTCTACTACTCATAATGCTAACTACTGCAAATGTGGGCATGTGCCAAACGTAATGTTTGGATTGCATGTCTCTAACTAGCCCCCGAAGATGTTTAATCTTCAAGGTTGCGAGTGTCTGGAGATTTGAGATGATGTCTATCATGCTTGGGGAATTACAGACCTGATCCAATTTGTTTTTTTCTCTTATAAATATGTTAAATATACGTTTAGATATGAGGGAAATTTAAAAAACAGGACATCAAAGGAGTACCTTTGTAGGTACAAAAAGGGCAATACATTTTAAATTGTTTCACACGTCTACCTACGAGAAGCCAAATTGGAAAATTATTAACCCTCGTAAAATATACATTAGCTTTGAATTGTATGGCGAAAGCTTTTTTATTGCGTTTAATTTGAATAATATAATGCTAGGTGGTTTCGTTTTATAAGAACGGTAATTTTCACGTAGGTGGGTCTTGTGATATTATGACATGAATTTTTCGCACGTTTTTATTAAATGAAAAAGGTCAGATTTGATTATTCAACCCAGTGGAGTTACTTATCTTTTCCAATAAATTTATTTATGTAAAAAAGTGGAAATGAAATGGAATCACTACGGTAATCCCGTAAATTACTAAATTTGATTTATGATTTACACTACTATACTTGTTATACACTACTGTATAGTTATTTTTGTATTTTTATTTGTAATTATTAAACTAGAGAAATATTGGACCAATTTTAAAAACTCTCCTATCAAAAACTACATAATTAGCAAGTAACATAGACTATTTTTTAATTATCATTATAAATTTAAATACATACTAAAATTGTAATAATGTATCCAAAGGTATCAAAATTATACTTATAATCTTCATTGGAACTCATTAGTCTTAGGACAGCTAGTAATAATAATTGGGTATAAAGATATATTAAGCAGTGACTCGCACATCTGCGCATTCTCACAAAAGACTGCGTGTGTTACGCCTTAGAGGTTTTCTTCAGAACAAAGAGTCAACGTTGATGATGAATTGAAGACACGCGTTCAGGCGCTACGCATGAGTACACCTAAGTCACATTAAAACTATAAATTATCAAACGCTCTGATAAAAGCGTTATCTGTGCGTAGTGCCCATAAACATGCCTCCTTGTGACAGATAGCCGCGCCCGGACGTTCATACTGAAGATTAATTAGAGAATTCTGGGCCCAAAGCACCAGTTACACTTTCTTTTTTAAACCATAATACAAAAAAAACTTTTCACAGATGAGCAAATTACTACCGGTTAAACTCAAACACAATTTCGCACACAGACAACCACAAATATCCAGGTCAAAGTTTACACACACCCAAACATCCATATCTCTCAAACCTGCATAAACGCTTATTTACATACCTAAACAATAAATCTCGAATAGGAGTTCTCCTGTCAAACCCTGGCTCATAAGAGATTTGTGTTATCAAGAGAGCCCTCACGTAGTCATATCTAAATTCTTACACTCAATTACATATCTCTCAACTTTTATGCATCACTGAAAAACAGAGGCTGGTCCTATTATCTAGTATGGAAGTTGAATTGTTGCCTATTCAACAAACATTTCTTATCATATTAATTTTCTATAAGTTTCCTTTTGAAAATTTCCTTTCTCTTCCGTTGTTCAAGTTTTTGTAGGTTTTGTTTGTTGAATAAATGTATTTTCTTTCTTACTTCTTGTTTTTAAACACTGGCAAATTTTGAAGCTTTTAAAACATGAGTCTTTGATGGTCTCGCTAGCGATTTATTAAGTCATAAACTGGTGCTCGTCTGATGCTTAAAGCGTCGTACTACGAGTAACTAGCGTTAGTATAGTATAGTTTATAGGGTGTGAAACTCGGCGAAGGTGTAGCGAAAAGGAATTGTTCGTGTAAATACTATTAATATAAAACTACCTATCTACTGATAGTAGGTGTTACATTTCTATTCACTTTGGAATTTCCCTAAAATCTAAATGTCACATTCTAGTGCTGGCCCAACACTGCGACTTCCCAAGTCACATTGAGGTGTCTGAAATTATAAGTACCATAAGTACCACTCTTGGGCTGCTTAAAAACACCGCCATCAGAGTTGAGCTCATAGCATACGTGTTAACTCAGACCCGAAACTAATACAAAAATTTTCATGCAAGCATTTTCCAGGATCGAAATCTTGCGTTATAATTGGTTATTTGACCTTTTCCTAGGAGGTCGTAGAGGAGTATTTGTAGTTTTTTGTGTTGTTAATTTTTTATTTTTTTCAGAATGGTTAACTTTTGCACTAGAACTTTATGTTCTCATTCAACCGAAATAACCTCCCCTACAACCTCCTCGCAGGAATAGGTCAAATAACCAATAACTCTTCATATTATGTAAAGAAAATGTGGAGTAAGATGTAGTAAGTAGTATATACAATAAGCTCCTTTCGTTCGACAAATTTACCTATCCCCCTCAAATAGAAATAAGACAAAAAAAGTCCATTAAAAAAACCTTTGTTTCACCCGAGAACTCGCGCAACACGCCGCCGAGATCGTCAATGCCTCGTCTAGCTAACTCAAAACAGCATTAAAGTTTTATATGCTGTTCGTTGTAAACGTGTGTCAGCTATTATTATTTTTATTAGGGAATTTAGGTACAATTATTCCTTTCGGTTTGTAATAATTAGCCTCGTAGTTATTGTAGGCTATAAGTGCAGCCTCCTTGTACGAGGTAGAATAGAAACTCATTGGTAGACATGAGTTCGAATTTTAAAAAGGTTGTGGGTTGGCGCGAAGAATGGTGGATGACAGATGGTTGTCAAGAGAGTTGAAGATTGTATTTTACGAAATAAACATGATGTGATTGTGAGTATATTTGTGTTTTTAATTATACTAGAATCTGGTCAGTAGCTATCACGTGTGACATTCAAAAAAGGTCACGGTTACGAGTCTACAAAAAGGGTAGATCCAGTCGCCGATATTTCAGGAACAGACTGTTTGTTCCATGGGCTTGTTATTGTCGAGTATAAGGAAAACCTTGGTATCATGACATTCACGATGTTTGATGGTTTCTCTGCGTCTGTTTTAGATGTATATTTTATACAGAATACATAAAGCTTAGATATACCCCTATGACGGCTGATAGGAAAATGGACGAATAGGTAGGTAGGTTGTGCCGACCTCATTTAAGTGGGATAAAATGAAAATGATGATGATAAAGCTAAGATATCACCGTACTATACTCACTAATAGATAGGTGACTTGTAGGAATTCTAACCATAGATTTTTACACGGGTCTTTATCACGTAAATACCTGTAATTACTGACCTCACAGCTCAGTCAAAATTCAAATTCAAATTCAAAAATCATTTATTTCAATAAAATCACAAGGATCACTTTGAAACGTCTTAGGAACTAGGTGAAGCTACGCCGATTCCACGCGACCAAGCCTAGAAGAATTAGGCAACAAACACGGCTTGGGGTCTACCTTTTTTTTTTAATGATCCTTTTTTTATGCTATGTAGAGCTCCGGTGTGGTGCCAATCGAACAAGGTGAAGGCTCAAACAAGAATAATAATTAATAGTACCTACTACTCAAGTACGTACAACAATAAAAAAAAATAACTAAAGAGCTTTAGCACAAATTCAAAAAGCAACACACGCTACACTTGATTTAGAATTAAAACTTATAGATAAAATAACTATTTGCTTAAAAATAAGTTGGTAGTAACTCTGCCTTCTGAGCTGTAGGTTATGGGTTCGATCCCCGATGGTGTGATATACATAAATATTTGTTCTGTGTCTGGGTGTCAATATGTAAAATAAGTTTATATTTACAAAAAAAAAGTAAATCAGTATTCTATCAGTTATCTTATAAAAAGTTATTAAAACCATAGTAAATTCCGCCAATATTTATTTATTATTTCTAATTCTTTTCCCGACGTTTCGGCTGGGTTACAATAGCCATAGTCACGGGTCTGACCGCGTATGTCTTGTTATGTCTACTAATCACGATTGTTTGAAAAATAATATCCATTTCTAGTATCTTGCGAAAAACCCTGTCTAGTACACAGATTTTTCATAAACCTATTTCACGCACCAGTCTCTCTCAAATCAGGTTAACGCACTCGTACCTACCTACATTACCCAAACATGTTCCTATTACCAACTCAACAATGTAGGTACAAGGTACCTACATTCACTATTATTTCTTCTATTTCAGATTACTCGTATCTAAATATTTTATCCTTTTTAGGGTTCCGTACCCAAAGGGTAAAAACGGATCCCTATTTTTAAGACTCCGCTGGCCTACTGTCTGTCTGTCGTTCTGTCAGCCTGACACATGGCTATACTCATGAACCGTGATAGCTAAATCTTTTATTTCTGTTGTTATAACAACAAATTATAAAAACAGAATAAAATAAATATTTAAGTGGGGCCTCCCATGCAACAAACGTGTTTTTTGCCTTATTTTATAGATAATGGTACGTAACCCCTCGTGCACGAATCCAACTCGCACTTGGCCGGTTTTTTTAAGTTAATAAATTATGATTATTAACTACTTATACTCATTAAACCTAATTCGTTTTTGTCGATTCATATTTTTTTCTACACAAACTTATTATCACCATCAGATTCCTTTGACTTTGACTAACAAGCAAATAGATGTACTAAAACAAAAGTATGTAATAAAAGTGGTCATATCCCAGACTGAACAAATATTTTCTACTAGCCTGTCCAGCCATTGAAGACATCGTTCTAGCAAGAACATCATCATTATTTTCTTACTCACCCGATTCAGTTTTTAGGGTTCCGTACCCAAAGGGTAAAAACGGGACCCTATTACTAAGACTCCGCTGTCCCGCTTTTCTGTCTGTCTGTCACCAGGCAGTTTCTCATGAACCGTCATAGCTAGACAATATACATTTTCCCAGATTATGTATTTCTATTGCCGCTATAACAAAAAATACTAAAAACAGATTATAATAAATATTTAAGTAGGGCTCCCAATACAACAAACGTGATTTTTTTAGCGTTTGTTATAAATAATGGTACGGAACCCTTCCTGCACAAGTCCGACTCGAACTTGGCCGTTTTTTTATTTCAGATTACACCCGAAGATACTTGTACAATTTATGAGGTATACTCGTAATCCAAGCCAAAGGCCAAAGCGAGCCGGGTACAATGAAAATTGATGCCGGACATTCATAAGAGCTCATGAGGTGGGAAAAATAGACCTCATTTTTTCAACAAAGTGGTTAGATAGTCTGTGGAATGAATCTATACATATATTAAGAGTACCTAACCCAAAAAATCTGTATTTTTACAAAAACATATTTTAGAACTCAAATAACAAGATCCAAAAAAATCTTTTCTTTTGTGTCTTGCCTCTGTCAAACAACGAGAAGACTTTTTCTGTCTTTTTGTTTGACCAAGTTTTATTCGAAAACTACTCAACCAATTTTCATGAAAGCTGTATCATCTGGTAGCTTAGGGTCAAAGGAGAGTCCGGAGGTATATTATATTTTTCTACGTTATCTAGAAATCACATTATGAAAGAATACGATTTTGTTCGTAGTATGTAAATGTCATTTATATCATCTCGCCTATAATATTGGGTTGCGAACGAAGTCACACGGGTACAGCAAGTATATATAAGACGCACATCAAAATTTATTTCGTATTCCCAATTGTACCTACCACCTTGATCTGTTTAGATAAATAAAGTCTCGTCTCGCCTCATTTTTCCGGTAAATTTTTGTAATCATTGAACAAATGTTTTTCGACAAACACAAGAAGTTGTCACATCAAACATGGGTCCGGCTATCTTGCGGATTGGGGCATATTGATCCAGTGATTCAGTACTTTGACAACATCTCTAGCACGTCATCGCTGTCTACTACGAGCACTGACACGAAAAAATGTAGGTAATGTAAAAAATGTACAGAGGATGATATGTGAAATTATTGACTTTTTGTATGGGCTGAGTCTACTCGAATAAGACGAAAAAAGTGATAAAACTAGTGTTTTTGAAGAGCCAACTTTGCAAAATAAATCTATCGAGAAAAGTTTCACCAAACGTGTTTCTGTCTATAATTTATCTAGATTATCCTTAAGTTATCTTTGTCATAAAAAAACAAAACTGTATGTTTGGCGGTTATTGGGAAATAAGACAAGTAATAATTTTGTAATACTGCTTTATTCTTACTTTAGAGATTGTAGTATGAGATTGAAGTACGGCTAGTATTATATTATTAACTATACGGTCTAAACTCAGTCAGATAGATAAATTGGCCAAGGGCGTATCGGATCACGCACTTTGATGGCTTCCGAAGTCAGTTCGGTTTAGTTACGAGCTGGTAAGTAAATATACTTGCCTTCAGGTACGAGTACATCTTCTTTAACACGACAATGGGTTTGAACTGACTAGATGGAGAATTCAGTAGTTTAATATGGAGTTTTTAGGAACCAATTATAAAAACCCAACTATAATAGTAAAGCCTGCTGTAGTAGTGATATCTGTTCTTGTTATTTTATTTATATATAAAAATATTTGTTTTGCCGGTACAAAAGTATATCTTTAACGCTTATATTAAAGGTATCCGTATCGAAAAAGTGTCTACTACAGACAGACAGACAGATGGGCAGATAAATATTCGGACATGGCAAAACTATAAAGATTTATATCGAACTTCGGAACCCTAAAAAAGGTCGCAATAAAGGATAACGAGTATCTCCGTCTTTATTCCAATAGGATTTACTGAATCCTTTCTTTATAAAATTGTTACAAATAGTCGTAAATATTTTGCGGAGGTAAAAATAATCCATAAATACGAGTATTTCCATAAGCCCATAACAGAAATGCTGACTTTATCTCAAAAATCTTGTCGAATTTACGCGCACATTCAATTCCCGAGGCTTGAACGCTGCCAAAACAACATCTGCTACGATTTTTTTAAATTGAACCTTATAGTTTAGCATATAAGGTTGTTGTGTTTTGTGGTTTTTGAGTGTCGAAATGTTGCTTCCAAGTTTTATGTTTGAAAAGTGTGGGAACATTTTATGGCAACGATGATTGAGCAGAATCCCGCTGAGATCCAAATTAACGTTCAGGGAGCCTATGCCACTTCGAACATCCTAGCGAAAAGCTCAAACTGAAATAGCTATGGTTTTGCGTTCAGAAAGGTTCAGTTCAACATCTTAGTAATTGAGCATAGCTGGAGAGCACGCGTCCATAAGTAACTAACCCTCGTATTCAAGAACGACACTATGAGAACACGCACCCACAGTGGACGAAATCTTTTTTCATAAACATCACTTTATGTGTTGAGCGGCACTATGGCGCACGCTATCGTGTGCCTTTTGAGCTCAACTTTGGCTAGAGGCACACGACAATGTGCCTTCAGTCACACTTTGCAGTGTCGCACAACACATAAAGTTATTTTTATGAAAAAAGATTTCGTCCACTGTGGGTGCGTGTTCTCAGAGTGTCGTTCTTGAATACGAGGGTATGTCTTTAAAAAAAAAACTGGCCAAGTGTAGGTCGGATTCGCGCACGAAGAGTTCCGAGTCTATAAAAAAAGGAAAAAAATAAAAATACAACAACAAACGTGTTTTTTTGCCTTTTTTTGCATTTTATATAGTTTTTGTATTTGTTGTTATAGCGGCAACAGAAACACATCATCTGTGAAAATTTCAACTGTCTAGCTATCACGGTTCATGATATATATATCTCATGAACCGACATGTGACAGACAGACGGACAGACAGCCGGACAGCGAAGTCTTAGTAATAGGGTCCCGTTTTTACCCTTTGGGTACGGAACACTAAAAATACCTAGTAAGACTACGATAATGTACAATTTAGTTCGAAGAGAAAATTATCTTGAGTGTGTCTTTTATTTTTCTAGTATCTTGAAAAGTTGTCTTATCTGTCTTTGGCCGTTCATAGAACATATTTTTTTGTTTATATCACTATTTTCAGTTTGATTTTTTAAATATGTGAGGAAGTTTAAACAAGACTATTTCGATACAGAGATCTCTTTAAATTTGTTTAATTCAATCACAAGAACAATATTCAACAATATCAAAGCTAAGTGAACTTTACGAGTAATGGATAGTTATTTATAATTTTCATAATATTGTTTGTAAACGACATAAAAAAAAATTGTTTTATTACCACCCGGCAATTTTAACAAATAACTAAGCCATTTCACTTTCAAAACTTTCGTGAGTTGTACTACACATTATTACAACAACGGGAAATTACTCACGTAAATGATAAATTGTCAATGAGGACACCGACAATGTTTCGATTCATCTAGAGAATTGCCATTGCCGTCTCGCACTCAATTGCGAGACGGCAATGCGAGCAGGGTAGCGCGCGCGTTATGGTCCACTCACCCTGAAGAAGATTCTCTAGATGAATCGAAACATTGTCGGTGTCCTCATTGACAATTTATCATTTACGTGAGTAATTTCCCGTTGTTGTAATAAATAACTAAGCCTAATGAAATAAATAAATAACAAATAAATAACAAATACCTAAGCTTTATTTTACTAAACATTTCACAAAAAATAAGAATTATATTATTTAACATAGTATAAAGCAAAGTCGCTTTCCGCTTCCCGCGTATGTATGTATGTTTGCTTATATCTTCAAAACTTCACAACGGATTTTGATGCGGCTTTTTTTAATAGATAGAGTGATTCAGGAGGAAGGTTTATATGTATAATACATGCATAATATAGTAGAGAAACACTGATAATTTTAGAGGTTTCTAATGTGATGTCGTAAATAAACACATTTTTTTGCGCTTACATTGCAAATGCTGGCTGAACCCCACGAGATATATCAAAATAATGTACTACAGTATTGTACACCTTAAAAACGTCTACAAAAAAGTCCACGATGGTATTAGAAATGTCTTACGCACAGCGAGGCGGGCACGGGTCAGCTAGTTATTTAATAAGATTATCCAATAATTCAAAGTAAGGTAGGTATGTACGTGACATTGTAAGAGTACCAATTATTTCGACTGAGACTCTCCATTTTACTGAGACCACCTTTTTACGCCAACAAATCTACATCTACACTATTTAAAATTTTTCTTTATTGTTTGTAATTAATAAACTCAAAAATTACTGAACTGATTTAAAAAAAATCTTTCATCTATCAAACCTTTAATATCAGCGAGTTATATAGGTTATATTTTATTATTATCAAAATTATATATCCTCACGAAAATTGCAATGATATAACTTAAGTTATCATAAATTTGCCTGTAGTCATTATTAATACACCCGTGCGAAGACGGGGCGATAACTTTATACTCTACCTGCCATAGGTGCTCCTTACATTGCGTAGTTCGACTATTCCATGCATATGTAATGAACCAATTTTCGACCAGATATTTCACAGATATTTCGCATGGGGCTAAAATACATATCTGCCAGAAGCAAAGCATATATATGCTTGAATAGGGCATGTTAATAGTAATACCTGTGGCCTGAGCACGAACCACTATCGTATCGACAACTCCAAATGTCAAAACGGACACTTTTTGTATAGAAAAACATTTTTTTTTTTCATTTTTGTCATGGACGATACGTTGTCCATACGATAGTGATTCATGCTAACCCTCCAGAAGTCTAGAAATGCCTATTGTTCTATCCTATCTCCATTGGGGGATAGTCAATGGGCAATTCTGGACTAACCCAAATAAGATAACATACGTGAGTATGAGTATTTCTCATTAAATCTTTGCTTTTATTACTTTTCTCTCTTACTTTATTACTTCTCTCTCTCTCTCTCTCTCTCGTGACTAGATATTCATTATTTCACTGCCATGATTAAATAATTATACAGTATGTTTGTTGAAGCGGTTAAAGACTACAATATCAGTAAATGGAAACTATGAATATTAATGTCATTACGTTCTATTGCTTATACTCGTAGTTCGTAACTGAATACTGATCAGTATACACTAGTGGAAGTTCAACTAGGTATATTGTACAGTTCTCGGTTGTAGCAATTGCACAAATAGACCAACATTATGATGGAAACCAACGGTATAGTAACGCAGGCTACTTTTTATTCGAAGAAAAAGGGAGGAGGTCGGACCATAGACGAAGATTGTATAAACTATAGATTCTAAACAAGTTTTATTGCTATGCTTAGTTATTGACTGCTAAAATTGAAAATGACTAAAACCGGGTTAGGCACCACAACCGGATCTTTGGCCATATATACTGATTTTTTGTGACAAAGTAATCAAATATAATGATTGGTCAAAGAAAGACACAAAATCTCGTAGCCAGATTCATACAAATTTTTATGGATTTTATATATTACTCATACCCCTGCTTGGTATTTTAAAATAAATTTATAATGTCACATTCCTTGACAAAATCTCGCTCAATTCTGTTTTGCCGACATCGGATTATTTTGCCCTTCTAATTATAATTTCACACGACCTTCCGACCCAAAGTTAAAGGCGTGACCTAAAAGGCTTAGGACACCGATGCTCAGATCATAGACATTTCACAATTTAATTGGTATTTAGAGCAATATATTAGAAATAATAAAAAATAAATAAATAGGATCACGACTGTAATCTCCAAGTACGGTAGACATCCTCTCAAATCTCCAGGCGCTTAGATCCTTTGAAGATGTCTGGTGGAGGTAGTCACAGGCAGGTCCAAACATTATATTTGGCAAATAAAACACGTTTGTTGTGTGGGAGCTCCACTTAAATATTTATTTTATTCTGTTTTTAGTATTTGTTGTTTTAGCCGCAACATTTGTCTAGCTATCACGGTTCATGAGATACAGCCCTGTGACAGACAGACGGACGGACAGACGGACAGCGAAGTCTTGGCAATGGGGTCCCGTTTTTACCTTTTGGGTACGGAACCCTAATAAAGACTATCTGCACTTCAGATCTAGTTCAGAGGTTTTTTTATCTTAATATTATCTCGTTTACATCGACAATATAATTAGGTCAGAACAGCATTTACACTGAATTGAAGGAAACTGTCTACGAACGTCTTCATTGAATAGGGTTGTGCCTTACTAATCGCTCTAGAGTTATTTGCGTTGCCACAAACATTATAATTTTTATTTACCGGTTTCTGTGGCTTTTTAGGGTTCCGTACCCAAAGGATAAAAACGGGACCCTATTACTAAGACTTCGCTGTCCGTCTGTCTGTCTGTCTGTCTGTCTGTCTGTCTGTTCGTCCTTCTGTTTGTCACAGGACTGTATCTTATGAACCGTGATAGCTAGACAGTTTAAATTTTCACAGATTATGTATTTCTGTTGCTGCTATAACAACAAATACCAAAAACAGAATAAAATAAATATTTAAGAGGGCTCCCATACAACAAACGTGATTTTTTTGCCGTTTTTATAGATAATGGTACGGAACCCTTCGTGCGCGAGTCCGACTCGCACTTGGCCGGTTTTTTCTCTCAAATTCACAAGCGCATTCATACGAGTATTATTTCTAATTACTTAAGTTTCTTCGGGACCAGTGAACCTGTTTTTACAAAATCATTGTTCAAATCAAAATAACTTACATCGGAAGTTGGCATGTTTATAAGTTGGTGAACAGCGAATAACTGGATATTGAAGTATTTTATTCATAAACTAGCTGCTCGCCCTGGGTGCTTTTTATCTATATACCGAGCGATCGAAACCGAGGATGAAAGCTAGTAAAACTCTATTTTGCAATAATATTTTGTGTCTGCGACACTGTCTAGTTTTTTTAACAGATTTTATAACCTATGTTCTTGTTCCTAATAAATATATATTTCACATTATTACAACAACGGGAAATTACTCACGTAAATGATAAATTGTCAATGAGGACACCGACAATGTTTCGATTCATCTAGAGAATCTTCTTCAGGGTGAGTGGACCATAACGCGCGCGCTACCCTGCTCGCATTGCCGTCTCGATACCAACTCACGAAAGTTTTGAAAGTAAAAAAAAAATATATATATTTCATTGCATTAATTTCATTCGTTTGACAACCCTATCAAAAGACTGTTCCGCGCACTTTAGACAGGCTTGACAGAGAGAAATGACGCGACATCCTGTGACGTCATGGCTGGAATAAGCAAGGACGATTGAGTTGGCTAAAATCGCTCCTATCCATTTAAACAAATGCCTTTCCGTGTCTCCTTTTAGCGTATTTGTTTGAATAGTTATAGCAAATAGAATAGAAAGATGTTTCTTTGACTGTTTAGCTTGGTTTTAATGCTGAATCTTTATGTTTTATCGAGAAGGATAGAAATAGGTATAGCTTATACCCACAGAACACATATATCCTACCTTATACCGAAACTAAAATAACCAAGGCTAGTTACTAACTTCTTATAAATAAGATACTTATTAAAATTGGATTATTCTAGAAATGCCCATTGCTGACCCCATTATATATAAATTAATTGTTTACTAGCTTCCGCCCGCGGCTTCTTTCGCATAGTACCTACAAAAATAGTCAAAGAATATCATAAAATAAATCTCAAGAACTAAATCTATTATAACTTCAGGTATATCAATTAGCCATCTAATTGAGCTACATATATCTACTTAGTCTTAGGTTTATATTTCTTGTTTATTAAATACTTAGCCGACCCGTGTCAGACTTTGTCCTGTCCAAACTTCAATAAACGCGTAAAAAAAAGCACTTTCAGTCAACTTCCATTTTTTTCTCTATAAACCTTATCCTTATAAAATGAATTACGAATTTTGGTAGAATGCGTATTATTCGGTAGTCAAATTGTTTATTAAATATAATATTCCTTCTTATTTATGATCATTAAAATTGTAAAGTTAGTAAACTAAACATTTAATTGATAAATTTATTATTATTATCATCTAACATGATGTTCTATTCAACTATTGAAATCAAGGAAACTCAATTAGAAACGTTGTAGTGGAAATTGCTTCTATGAACGCATTCGACCAAGCCTCGGTAACTAGTTTTACTAAAATACTATTTCATTAATATAACAGTAGGTATATATATTTATATTGGTAGCTTTATTTCGAATCGGCAGGTACTTAGTACTTACCTAGTTATCCACGTCTTCTAGGCTTGCTTATTTTATTAACATATAGGTAGGTATAGTATGTATGTGTAATCTACTAAGTATATTATTTTAACTAGCTTCCGCCAGCGGCTTCGCCCGCTTGGTATCTAGATAAAAAATAGCCTGTGTTATTCTGATGTATAAGCTATATTTCTAAGTTTCATCTAAATCCGTTCAGTAGTTCAAGGGTAACAAACACACACAACCACTCACATAATTTCGCGTTTTTAATATTAGTAGGATAGGTAGTATGTAAGTAGGTTCTACTCTATTTCGTTCTATTTGTATTATTTAGCTTGTACATTCAAAGTTATCGTCGACCAATTAATGCAGCCTCCTTGTAAATAGAGAAATAAATAAGTTTTCTGTAGAAAAGTATTTTTTCAATGATAAGCTATTGTAAAATTATTCAAACCATCGAGCACGAGCTCGCTATCATCATAATATAACATTGTCATTGGAACTTGACAAGTATACAAAGTTTCTAATTCTTTAAAGTTTCTATTTCTTCTTCAAATTCTATTATAATATTAACGATTTTATGACAGATAAATTTTGACATTACCATATTTCTATTGAGCCTGTTACTATTATTACTTTTTATTTTTTTGACATTAATTATAATATAATATTGTCTTTATCTTACTATAACATTTGCATGCTAATTTTAGTAGAACATAATTGAATCTAAAATATTATTTATTATCATCTGTGTAACCTACATTGTGTTCAAGCAAATAAATGATCTTTATCTTTATCTTTATCTTCTACTCAAACAAAGTATTTACTAAGGAGTTCCATTGTGAGTGTCTGTTGAACAGCTCCTGACTCCATCATCAGATCAGCTCGCTGTCACCATATTATTATATTGTCACCGAAGTCACATAATTATGCAAAATTTCAGCTCAATCGTTTGAGAATAAAGGATTCAAAATTGAGTTGCAAGATTCCACCCGAACAAACATAGTTACATACATACATTGCAAGTTAAATAAAAGCTAAAAAAATTGTAAAAGGATTCATGTGAAACTAGCCGACCCGTGACAGACGTTGTCCTGTCAAATTTCAATAATCGAATAGAAACGTTCAGTACGTTTTTAGTCTATGATGTCAGTTTTGTTGCACACCAGCGCCATCTATACATAAATCATCCCTTTTGCGTTTTTTTATAGTTTTCGGGATGTTTTTCATTTATTAAAGTAGTTTATTATTTATTCGGGCATTATATCTACATCTACAGCAAATTTCAACTTAATCCGCTTTGTCGTTTAGGGTTGATTGAGGAACAAACATACATACAAACTCACAAACTTTCACATTTATAATACTATTAGGATAGGATTAGGATATTTGTGTTACTTTAATATAACAAGAGTGTGGTAGGTAGGTACTCTAAATTATATTAATACACACTGACGTTGGCTTTACTTCAACATGACTGTTCGTACCCCTTGAGCTGAAACTAAATTTAGTTTGAGTTACAATCCCTCTGCGGGCAAACCGGTGTAGGCAAATTCAGTAAATGAACTTTATCCCATCGGGTGTAATTTTGTTCTTTGTTAACTTTTCAATCTATCAAGCAACAAAAGCTTTTACGGGTTTCGTAATATTTAAGGACTTTATTTATGTTATTGTATTTCTCATTTTCTCGTCCGAGAAAATCTATTGAATTCCAAAACTCTCTGTAATTACACAAGTTATAATTTGGGCAAAATTTTGCTTATTACTTTTGTTAACAAATATAAATTGGCTATTACGCTGTTTAAGCAGACCACTTAAGATTTTCCAATCTAAAATCAAAATCATATTCTGCACCAAACTTCAAGGAGAGAAGGCATTGAAGGTATAAAATGGACCAAGTCATTTTATAGGTTTGTGCAACTTATCTACAATTTCAAAAACTCAATATGTCATGAAAATCTCCATCATATATATAAAAACCGGCCAAGTGTGAGTCGGATTCAAGCACGAAGGGTTCCGTACTATTATTATCTATAAAAAACGGCAAAAAATCACGTTTTATGTATGGGAGCCCCACATAAATATTTATTTAATTCTATTTTTAGTAATCTTTGTTATAGCGGCAACAGAAACACAAAATATTTAAAAAATTTAACTGTCTAGCTGTCACGGTTCATGAGATACAGCCCTGTGAAAGTCGGACAGACGGACAGCGAAGTCTTAGTAATAGGGTTTTTACCCTTTTTACCCTTTGGGTACGGAGCCCTAACAAAATCAAAATAATAAACGTTTCTTTTTAGATAACCTGCCGTATCTTATAATAAATAATAAAATAATAATAAAAAAATATTGGCGGACTTTACACACAGCGCCATCTAGCCCCAAACTAAGCAAAGCTTGTACTATGGGAACCAGATAACTGATAGAATACTTATATACTTTTTTTTTTGTAAATATATACTTCCTATACATAGTAACACCCAGACACAGAACAAACATCTATGTTCATCACACAAATATTTGCCCTGGGTGGGGATCGAACCCACAACCTACAGCGCAGAAGGCTGAGTTACTACCAACTGAGCTGTGAGGCCAGTCATTTATAACCGTTATATGACAGCCACTGTTTTATAGAAAAAACAAGATAAAACAAGCCTAGCAATTCAAAACACCAGATAAAACGATCTGTTTGTGGGTGATTAGAAAAAATACATTTGGATATACAATGCAGTATCTTAGACGCGAGGATTAAATCCTTGCGATTGTCATGCTCAAAGAGGACAAATATTTGCTTTCGACGATATTTTTTATTCTTCTCTTCTGTAGACAAAACCGATTTTGCGGCTGATAATGCTAGGGTCTGTAGGGTGAAGGCTTTGAATACTCATAATTCGATTATAGCCGTGGAACGTGCCAGGGGCCCAACGTTACAAACGGAATTACTTCGTCTGTTGAATAACAATTGACATTTATTTCTACGTATGAGTTAGACGTAGAATTCCTACAAGTTCTTTGAAGGAAGAATGTGCTTAATAATAAAAAATATAAATAAATATTGGCGGACTTAAACACAGCGCCATCTAGCCCCAAACTAAGCAACGCTTGTACGATAAGAATTGGATAACAGATAAAATACTTAGACACGTTTTTTTTTGTAAATACATACATATGATACATAATAACACCCACACGGAGCAAACATCTATGTTCATCACACAAATATTTGTCCTGTGTGGGGCAGAACAATCAACAGCAGAGCAGAGGCAGAGCTACTACCGACAAAGCTGCGAAGCCAGTCTTCCTAAATCCTAAAGCCTAAACCCATTTGTATGAAGTGGGCTTATCTACTTAAAAGTTGTAAAGTCACTTTATGATTTGGATCGGGATCTTCGTGTGAAAATATAAAATTGCAGACAACTATCCATCTTTTAACCTATCGTTCCTACTTGGTATTCCACAGGGTAGGTGCGAATACGTACCTTGTTAGAGGTAGGTAGGGTAGTAGTCGTATCTTGTTAGACTCACCTACTGGATGTAATTTTAGAAATAAAACACGAGTCAGTAACATTTAATAAATAATTTTATTTTCATTTATTTATCGTTTCCTCTTTTTATAATAATTTGAAGAATACCTCTTTATTTTCTATTGTTAGTTCATCAGTTTATCATTCATGATAATTACTTACTTGCTATAATCATAAGTACATCAACTTACATTTAGAACAAATAATGCAAAAAATTGTATATTATTACGAAAATGTATAACAGGACGACTTTTTACAATATACAAAATCCAAATACTAATAACTTAATTTATTAAAATGTTTAATAAAAAATTCCGGACAATATTATATAAATAAGGTGAATTATCCTATTTTATTAATATTCAAACAAAGTTAGTACCTACACCTTAAAATACTAGTATTTAAACTGAATAAATGCATTTTGTAAGTATCTACCAACAATATTGTGTAAATTTAAAATGCATGAAACAAATCGACAATATTTTCAGTCTTGAAATTAAAAATCACAATAAACAACAAAAAAAAACAAAGTTTCAGTAGGTATTAAAAAAAGTTTAGGTGTTATTTATGCTTTTTTAACAGAGACATATATATATATATCTTAAATAAATGTACCTACTTACATTAGGGATATTTTTTTGAATACTTAAATAAATAGTCATTTTGGATTGAAAAAAAAAATACCAGGTACGAATGATCGAACTAATAAAATATATAAAATAGTTTATAGAAATCTTTTATAATTACAGTTTAATTGTGCACTTCCACTAATAAAATATGACAAGACGAGTAGGTTGAATAAGTTTACTCGCACCATTTTTACACACTACAATACTTGGTGTTTACATATAATTGTTTGTTTTGTCACAAAAATATATTTTTCTTATTACAACAATTGATAAAACATATCTACCTATTTATCCACTTTATTTATAAGTGCGAATATCTACTGAATTAGGTGCATTTTAACAATCACTTACTACACTATTATTTATTAGATGTATTTAGAATTTGAGCTTCCTATTTTTGTATTTTACACACTTATGAAATGAAACTTTAATCTTAATTTTTTTCTCACATCACAAACTACTAAACGTGTTATATTAAATATCAATTTAGGTAAGTACCCTTTACTTATACATCAATACCAAGATATCATATTTACATTGTACAAGGGAGATAGTTCTTTACACATGGAATAAAAATCTTGGTACAGATGATAATAGCAGCCATATTGGGGATATGTCTGTAGAGCGGCTTGACGCGGCTGGCGTTGCGGGGGCAGGGCGCGACGCGAGCGGGGCGGGGTGGGGCGGAGCGCGCTCAGATCGCGGGCAGGAGCGGGCTCGGCGAGCGCTGCAGGCGCCGCACGCTGCCGCTCCACGGCTCCATCATATCCTCGTCTCCCTGCACACGCGCACTCGACATACTCTCAGCATCACACTCCTCAACTTCCCAACTCTGAGATCGAGATTTCATTAAATAACTAAGAGCGGGATCTAGCCACTACGACGGAAGGAGCGGAACGACGTGAGGTTACAGTGATAGACATCTACGGTACTAAGGGTAGAGGTGCAGGGTTGTGCAAATTAAACCACGTATTACGGTGTCAACACTTACATATAAGAGGTAATTACCATCATCGTGTGTGGCGCTGGGGGCCCGGAATTCATGGGGGCTTGGTTGATTGGCGGAGGCGGGGCCGGCGGGGGCTCGGGTGACATGGCCGCAGGAGAGAACGACGCTGGCGCGAGCGGCGATTGTGCTGCGGATAATTTATCAATTAGTATGACACCGAGATAATTTCAACTGCTTTGTTTCAGAGTACTTACCAGCTGCGGTAAGGGCGAGCACGAACTGGCTCCAGTGCACGCAGCAACCGCAGCAAAGCTGCAACGCGGCGCGGCGTAACGCGCGGTGCAGCGCCATGAAGAGCAGCGGGTTCACAGCAGCGTGCACGTACGCGATGTGTAGAGTGATTTGGAAATACATCTATAACACAACATTTTAAAATCGGTACAATTATCATCAGTTGGTATGAGGATCTGGTTATAAGCTAACTTGGATGCTTGATCCAATTAGATCCTCGGCTAATATAAGAAGTACTTCACCCAGGCGGTTGATATCAGACAATAATTTGGTCCGCTAATTGGCCTCTCCAAATAAAACTTGGCCCGAGCTACTCAAATTAAATACGGACGGTTTATACAATATGATTAACACAACATTATATAATAATATATTTATTACTAGCTGACCCGTGCCCGCTTCGCTGGGCGAGAGATAGTTTCACATCTGGTATTCCAATCTTCAAAATAAATTATAGCCTATATGTTGCCGAGGACTAATAGCTACATAAAAAAAAAGTTTCATGAAAATCCGTCCAGTAGTTTTTGCGTGAAAGCCGAACAACAGACAGACAGACAGACAAAAATTTCAAAATGTTTTTTTTTTGTGTTGCTTGTATAAAGGCCCCTAGGAGTATTTTTTTTAGTTTTTATTCAATGTACAGAATTGAAATTTTTCACAGTTTTATTATATGTATAGATAAGTATATCTTACTTCATACGCTATATGCGATGTCAACGTCGGGTGGTGCAGCAATGTGATCATAAACAGTGGTCCCCAGAACAACACATACGCGGCCGTAATCACGAGGAACATGCGAACTCTTCGGACTCCCTCCCTCTCGACTCTTGCTAGATACCCTCGAAGCCTTCTACCTCCGCCCAGAGGCAAGGTACCAGAAGGTCGGCAGTGACCATCTAAAGTTCCGTCTATTGTCTGCAGGGTTAAAAATTTGTTAAAAGATCTGTCGGATAATAAGTGAAATGAAGGATACGAGAAATTGGTGAAAATTAAGAAGACAGAGTGCACGTTGTAAAGATGTTAGAATCAACTAGGTATCTAAATTCGAAAAGTTGTAGGTTAGTGTGCCATATCAGAAGATAAGTGCGAAAATAAGAAGCTCGTAAGATTAAAGGGAAGAAGTTCGATTCCAAAAATTGTATACATTATGGACCTAACTTTAAGTCTACTCCATATATCTACAACATACACTGACTACGCACATGCATATACATACCCTGGGTCCAACGCTGTTCGGAAGACCATCCATGCGTCTGTTGTCCCCGGCCATGCTGACAAGCGTGGTCACTAAACCAGCTACTCGTACTGCCTCTACGTTAGCCTGCATGCGATAAGATTTAAATTTATCGAACACTCCATCGCGGATTCAATTCAGCAAATGCACGTTCGACCTTTTGTTTAGAAATCTAAAATAAATAGCGCTTTTAGCTCAAACGCCCATTCAAGTCAACTTCCGAAAATTTAAATCTTATTTGCTCCACCGCAAAGAACATTGGCAAGGTACCAACAAAAATTCCAAGTTAGGCCAACGTGAGACTACAAGTATGCAAAATATTGTATAGCTGGAATTTATGTGGATGGCTTCGTGAATTTCAACGACTTCGGAGCGCACAAAAACCCAGTTTCGACTGCAAACCGAACATTAGCACTACTAACTTCAGTCATTCCAACGGACGCTAGCTTCACGTAGGTCGCTCACGAAGCAGTTTGACTTGATATATTCCACAAATGAACATGGAGAAGTTTATATCTCGGCATGGAAATGGAAGTGATGATACTGCAAATTAACGCAATGACGAACAAAGCTTTACTGTATAATGAAACCTCTCCATGCCATCTGTTCCGCTCTCACGGTTCTAAGACATCAATTACAGTATATACCAACCTTAGTGAGATCGCGATGTAGCTTCTTCAAGTGGAAAAGTGTCAACCCGACGCAGACCGCGTTCACGCCTATCCAGAGCGCGTTAAGCACGTAATGCCTAAAGGGTCCTCGGACTAGCGGACAGGACGGGCCTGGGCCGTAGGACGAGTAAGACCCGGCGCTGGCAGCCAAAGCTCCAGATAAGAACGTTGGCCCGAGATTTATGGTGATCGATGCGAACCATATCATGAAAGTGCCGAAAAGGACGCACTGAAACAAAATTCAAAGTTATTTCGAGTCAAGTTTATTATGACTTCCAAAAATTTTCGGAACGTTAAAGATAGCAAGATGACTTTTGGTAATATCCGCGAAGTTTGCCGAGCTCCCAACTCAAATTATAAATTAGGCCGTTATCATAATGGAAATTATTTTATACTGTTTTTTACCTGAGGGCTGTCCATCAGTAATGGCGCAGATAAATCAGCTTGCTCCTCCTCGTTTTCCGGAAAAATGGGGCTGTCATTTAGGACTGTTGTCAGCATGTTTACCGTTGAGACTGTCACCTAAAAGAATTTTCCTTTTAAATTGGAGTAAAAAATTTATTCCGCAGAAACGAAAGCAATTGCATCAAATTACGAAAGTTTAAACACGAAATATGAAAGTTGTTTAGATTTGTTTGTGAGCATATTTATACGCAAACAACCCCATTAATTTAATCTTGCCGTCGTTCTTGTTATTTACAGAAACAAGTTTGGGTTTAGGGCGCCATAAAAATTGAGAGCAAAAGATTATTCTCAGCTCATACTAATCTGCGGACTCTGAACTTAAGTGGCTATTAATCACCAAATGGCACCGTGGTCGCTATTGCCATTCTAACAATCGTTGGACGGAATTTCCACAATCTGTTACTTTTGCAAGAGCTTTGACTTTATCACGATTCAAGAATTCCTTTAATTTAGAATTTTGAGTTGCTGAGATTAATAGCTATTCAATAGTTAGAAGTTCGGCGAAGTTTGAATCATTGATTAATGTTAATTTTCTGGTAAAGAACATTAGATGTAAATATACGACTTCTATTACAAAATGTATTAGCATATTTTTTGGAGTAATAATCCTTTCACTCAATGTCTCTGTCCAATTTTGATTGATAGCAATATTAATACGAATATTTTTTTCAGAGATGATGAGTTATTCGACTGTGATACGAAATAATGATCACAGATTTTGAAGTTGCGCTGAAGTGTGAAATTGGTATGATTTATTGATTCCTATTGAGCTTTACATCACAAAAATATTTTTGACTAGAAATTGATTGGAATTTTGTATGATAAATTAGTAAGTATTATTATTATGATCCTAAAAATTATTATTCTCCGCTACAACAGAAAACCAACTCTAGTTTAGTAAGTCGTTTTTGTCTAATCAATAGTTTAAATTCCCTATGTTTTATTTAGGTAACTTTTATAATCATAATCATACTTACCAGTAACAGAAATGCTGTTTCAACCAACGAGCATTTGTAGACTGGCTGACACCGGAACACTGCAATGCCGAGAGGTAGTAGAATCGCAGCGCGGGCCATGTCTACCACCGCTTGATGAAACAGCAGGCCATGGGACCACCTAACGAAATAAAAAATCATAGCCAATATAGGTTTATCAATAACTAGCAGTCTGCCCCGGCGTCGCACGGGTGTAATAATGATATTATAGGTAATTTTTTTACACCTTGGGTTACATTATCGAATTTTTCATAAGGATCCCTAATAAAACATTTAGTATCGCAGACATTTTTGTAGATATTGATGTCCTCTTTAAAACTGTAGTACATCACTTTACTCTATTGTCAACAATTTCCGCAGAGTACGCGATATAAGGATTTTTTTGGATTTTTTTCACACGTTGGGTTACATTATCGAAGTTTTCATACGGATCCCTAATAGTTAGACATATGGTATTGCATACTTTTTTGTAGATATTGATGTTCTCTTTAAAACTGTAGTACATCACTTTGCTCTATTGTCAACAATATATAAGGATATTTTTCACACTTTGGATTACATTATCGAAATTTTCATACGGATCCCTAATATTTTTGAAAATATTCTATAGCCTATGTTCATCAGGGATAATGTAGGATTCTAATGGTGAAATAATTTTTCAAATCGGTCCAGTAGTTTCGGAGCCTATTCGATACAAACAAACAAACAATCAAATCTTTCCTCTTTATAATATTAGTATAGAGTATAGACTAGCTGACCCGTGCCCGCTTCGCTGTGCGTAAGATTTCTTAGCATCTGCCATTTCTAATAACATCGCGGACTTTTTTGTAGACTTTTTTAAGGTGTACAATACTGTAGTACATTATTTTGATATATCTCGTGGGGTTCAGCCAGCGTTTGCAATGTAAGCGCAAAAAAATGTGTTTATTTACGACATCACATTAGAAACCTCTAAAATTATCAGTGTTTCTCAACTTTATTATGCATGTATTAACATATAAACCTTTATCTTGAATCACTTTATCTATTAAAAAAAACCGCATCCAAATCCGTTGCGTAGTTTTAAAGATTTACGCATACATAGGGATATAGGGACAGAGAAAGCGACTTTGTTTTATACTATGTAGTGATGAAGTGATACAGCTACAATTTATTTTGTATAGAACAGAATAAGAATTGAAAAAACTTTATTTGTAACAAGCATCTTGCAAATAGAAAATTTACACTGATATAACTATAAAATATGATGAGATAAAATTTACAAAATTCAAATTGAAAAGGTTGATATAACAAAAACCCGGCCAAGTGCGAGTCGGACTCGCGCACGAAGGGTTCCGTACCATTATCTATAAAAACGGCAAAATAATCAGGTTTGTTGTATGGGAGCCCCATTTAAATATTTATTTTATTCTGTTTTTAGTATTTGTTGTTACAGCGACAACAGAAATACATAACCTGTGAAAATTTCAACTGTGTATCTATCACGGTTTATGAGATACAGCCCTGTGACAGACAGCGAAGTCTTAGTAATAGGTTCCCGTTTTTACCCTTTGGGTACGGATCCCTAAAAACCAAAAGGATCGCTTCAAGAAGTAAATAACAAAATGATACGACAACGAAATGTTAAATCCTGCCGAAGTAACATTTTTTCCCGCAAACTAAGCACTTTGGAAGCAAAAAAAAAACTGTATTGGCAAGGGTAATTTATCAATCATCCAAAAGTGTCACGCTCGCATTTCGTGACGAACGACGACTGACGACCCGCAAAGAGCCGTAAGAGACGTTTCGGCGAATCACGTAAATAAAGGTGACCTACATATTTAGGATTCCCAAGGGTCTCAAGGGTAAACAGGTGCCTGCCCAATATTGAATTTTGATGTTTCAGCTTTTTTTGAACTCCCCTACTGTTTTTCATCGAACAGGTATAAGCCAGGGTTTCCTGACACGCGTCGTAAGTAAGTGACTGCCTTTAAGTTCTATGTTCTGGTTAAAATATAAAATTTAAATTGCTAAAAAACAGATTTAGGGTTCTGACTTATGCAAATGACGAAACAGATTTTGGTTCTTATTCTAGCTTTCAGTTAAAAAAAAAAAGATCACGGCTCATATCCCCTAGTACGGTAGACATCCTCTCAGATCTCCAGACGTTTAGATCCTTTGAAGATATTTAGTGGGGGTAGACAGAGGCACGTCCAAACTTTATATTTGGCACATGCCCACATTTTGCAGTAGTTAGCATTCCATACGTTACAGGTTGCAAGCTCATCGCCGCTTATAAAAACACTAACTGGTTTCCTCACGATGTTTTCCTTCACCATTGTAAGCACTTGTTTTTGATGCGCATATACATTTTTGAACAGAAAAATCCATTGATGCACGCCGGCATTCGAACCCACGACCTTCAGATTGAAAGTCGAGTTACATCCCATCCGGTCAACACGGTTTTTTTACCAGGCAGCTATCAGTTACCGTTTCTTAATTTAAACAATCGGTCTTGAGATTACCTTCTCAGTATAACATCAATCAAACAAACAAAGCCCACCATTTACAACCGAGAGCCAAGAATAGTCAGCCCGAAATAATTTCTCACTCTTTTATCGTGTCAATCTTCAACTTTACTGTGTCGGAAGAGATTGAAACATCATGAAACTGGGTCAAATAAGAGCATGTCCGTGTAACAATAGGATTGTCAAAACGGAACTCTATTGTTAGTGAAATAGAAAACAAAATCCTATTTCGTAAACATTTCATGTGGTACGTACCAGTAGCCCAGTTGACAGGCTGTGATTCGATTTTATGATATACTAGCGACCCGCCCCGACTTCGCACGGGTAGCATGTTATTATACATATAAACCTTCCTCCTGAATCACTCTATCTATTAAAAAAAACCGCATCAAAATCCGTTGTGTAGTTTTAAAGATATAAGCAAACATACATACATACGCGGGAAGCGGAAAGCGACTTTGCTTTATACTATGTAGTGAAGAAGAAGATAATTTGCAATAAAATAAAATTGCGACTATAATTAAAGATCTAAGCTATCCTATATCTCAAGTTGGACCAGACTGCTCACGGTGTGCCAATTTAATTTAAAATCGGTTATGTAGTTTAGGAATCCATCGCGGACAAACATCGTGACAGGAGATTTATATATATTAAGATGTATTAGTTGGAACATTTTGGCATCACTACATAGTATAAAGCAGTCGCTTCCCGCTTCCCGCGTCTGTATGTATGTCTGTCTGTATGTATGCTTATATCTTTAAAACTACACAACGGATTTTGATGCGGTTTTTTTAATAGATAGAGTGATTCAGGAGGAAGGTTTATATGTATAATTACATGCTTTTAATATATTAGAGAACCACTGATAATTTTAAGATTTCTAATATGAAGTCGTAAATAAACACATTTTTTTACGCTTACATTGCAAACGCTGGCTGAACTCTACGAGATAGATCAAAATAAGGTACTAAATATTGTATACCTTAAAAAGGTCTACAAAAAAGTCCGCGATGGTATATGTTTGTCTCTTAGGGATAACCCACAATAATCAATTTCTATCCTTTACTTTTTACCGCGACTTTTTTTTTAAATTTTAAATGCTGTTAACGAGTATACAAAGACATTCTGTAATATATTTTGGTATCAGCTTTGCACCCGTGCGAAGCCGGGGCGGGTCCTAGCGACCCGCCCCGGCTTATTATTATAAATAGTTATTTTGAAAATCGCTTGTTACGTAATCCATATTTACAATAATAGCTCATTTTAACTTACTAGCTTTACCCCGAGGCTGCGCGAGATCCCCGGATAAAACGTAGCCTACATCACTCTCCGGTTTTTCACAATCTCGCAAACATACTTTCGCTTTTATATTATAAGGATCCGATAAGACGACGAAAACGTACATAAATAAACTTAATACTAGTTAGCATTTTTTAAGCTAAACTTTTGTAATTTGGAAATGAAGTTTGTAAGAAAAAGTGAATAAATTATTAGACTGTAAAAGAGTAAAAATAGGAGGCATCTTTTCGGTGAAATATTTATTTCCAAGTTGGTAATTAGATTGGCCAGGGATTTCAGGGCCTCTTACTGTTACAAATCATATTTGGAGGGTACGTTATCTCGCATCTAAAACCGGCTCTTCAACAGAATTAAGCTCACCGAGTCTCACTTACTTAACTGTAATATTTCACTTAAGTTATTACATCGGGGCTAATATCATAAGAGCTCAGATTTTAGAAGATAGCGGCCGTAATATAACCATGCAAAATCGTGAGAAACGCGTGTCCCGACAGACGTCCTGCAAATTTCAATAATCTCACAGAAAAAGTACTTTTAGTTTTTCCCAAACGCCATCCTTATCACTTAGGAGTTTAAAAAATACCCTTCGACCTATTCTCAGACCTACTGAATAGTCACAAAAATTTCATAAAAATCGATCAAGCCGTTTCGTAATATTGTACCACGAGAGTTTTATATATTTCCTTGATACAAGGCTTAGCTTTAACAAATGACGGTCACCGCTATATTGGAACCTTGTAGTCATTATCAAGACATCTCCTAATTCCATATTTTAGTAGCCTCTTTAGTTTTATGGACATAAGAATAAGTAAGGAAAGGGGCCGTGTTCTAATCTATTGCGTTGTAGTTATATTCTAATTTGCAAATTCACTCTACATTTCACTTCTGAATATACACAGCGACCAAACGCGTGTTGGCCAAGTGGGAGATACCTCGACTTTCAATCTGAAGGTCGTGGGTTCGAAAAACATCGTGAGGAAACCAGTTAATATTCTTATAAGGGGCGATGGGCTAGCAACCTGTCACGTATGGAATGCTAACTACTGCAAAATGTGGCATGTGCCAAATATAATGTTTGGGCGTGCCTCTGACCTCTAGACATCTTCGAAGGATCTAAGCGTCTGGAGATCTGAGAGGATTAAGATTAGGAGAAACAATTTGTTTTTTTTACCAATCGTGTGTATTTTGATGAAAAGTAGAATTTACATAGCCTATGTCCTAGAATGGTATTTAATATTAAGATACTTTTTATCCAGGTACCAAGCGAACGATGCGGCATGCGGCTAGCTACTGTACAAATCCTTATAATATTCTATGTGCGATAGTTAGTGAGGATGTTTGTATGTTTGGAAATCAATTAGGCCTAAACGACAAACCGGATTAAGATGAAATTTGCTGTAGATATAGATAAAACAAAACAACTCCTGACTCCATCATCAGATCAGTTCACTGTCACCATATTATTGCATTGTCCCCGAAGTTACATAAGTATGCGAAATTTCAGCTCAATCAGTTGGGGATAACTGCTTCAAAATTAAATTGCAAGATTCCACCTCAACAAACATACCCTCGTATTCAAGAACGACACTATGAGAACACGCACCCACAGTGGACGAAATCTTTTTTCATAAACATCACTTTATGTGTTGAGCGGCACTATGGCGCACGCTACCGTGTGTCTCTAGAGCTCCACTTTGGCTAGAGGCACACGATAATGTGCCTCTAGTCACACTATGCAGTGTCGCACAACATATAAAGTGATTTTTATGAAAAAAGATTTCGTCCACTGTAGGTGCGTGTTCTCATAGTGTCGTTCTTGAATACGAGGGATAGTTACATAGTAACATACACACATACATTTCAAATTAAATAAAAGCTTGTGAAAAGCAGACTTGAATATACACTTGAGTATTTAAGTGGCGATACTCCATGTCTTGGAATATAAACGTGCCCAATCTGGCCATCCCATCGAGGATTCGCATTACTTTATGTTTAGTTTTGTTATAATCTTGGGTTGTGGAATGGGATGAAAAGTGCCACTTCTTTTTTAGGGTTACTACGAGTATAACTACATGAAAGGTCAACATAGGGTTCGACGTTTGTCCGTTTGCAGTGTTTCTCAAAGATCTACTAAAAAAATATTTTATACGACACAATACGAAAAGTTAGCGGTTGTTTTGTACAGCATATTTTTGAATTTTATAACAAAAACTTTGTATGCTATATACTTTGGTTTGGAGGTAGAGCGTCTCTATCTTATCAAATAATAATATAACCTTGCTCTGTGCGATTACACGTTCAAAGGGGCCCATAATATATCGTTATGAAGTGAACAATAAAGTAGGAACCGTAAAACTACACAAGTTCTTTGTTGGTTCTTATTATTTTCTGTATTTTATGACAATACCTACTGCTGTCTGTTTAACAGATGTATCTTTACAATTCTGAAAGGCTTTCTATATTGTAAGACCATTTTCTTCTTAATGGTCAAAATGGTAGAAGTTAGATAGGTATTATTATCAAAGATAGAGTTATGACTCAAATCTTTGGAATACGAGTATAAGTTTGACTTGGTCTTACCAAAATTAAATTACGTCATTTAAAAGTGATTATATTCTTTGTTTTAAGGGCGCTCTCAAATCAGATGCGTGAGGTAGCGCTGCAGTGTCAATATCGTGTCAATACATACAAAAGTGGCGCTGCAACTGCGCCTCTAGATATTGTATGAAATACAAGCTGACCCCGCGAACTTCGTATCGCTTTAGAATTAACAAATGTTTCCGTTATCGTTTTATCAAACCTAATAAAGCTCAAATTGACTCTACGTTTTAGTTAGAAAACTTTTGTATGGGAAAAAGAAAAGGGCTGTTTTTAGGGTTTTCCCGGAAATTATTCGAATTTTTCTCACCTTTTAAACCTTCCCTAGACCTCCACAAACATTTCAAGACCAAGATAAGATAAATCCGTTCAGCCGTTCTCGAGTTTTAGCGAGACTAACGAACAGCAATTGATTTTTATATATATAGCTAGTAGTCAAAATCAAAATCAATATCAAAAAAGCGTTTATTCATTGAAATCACTTGGATAATTTAGAATCATCAGATTTAGTTAAGTTTAATTTAATTTAATTTTGTTCAATGTTTGTGTTTTTGTACTTATTTTTAATACAAAATTAATCATAATTATTATTGATAGAGCGAGTCGGAGCAGTCCCAGGCTTTTCTGTCGTCTAAATAATCAGATATTTTATAGTAAGCCTTTTTGCATAGTTTACCTACGTTTAATTAAGTTTTTTTAAATTTGCTAATAGATAGCTTTTGCATGTCATTTGGGATTTTGTTATAGAAGCGTACATATTGCCCTTGAAATGATTTCTTAGTTTTAGGCGACAGTGGCTTGACTTGCGCGCCACTGTGGCGCCACTGCAGCGCTTCCTTGCGCGTCTAATTTGAAACCGCCTTACACTTCAGTTTAAATGGGCGACTAGTATTATGACTGAAAACATCGAAAAATTCAACGAGAAGAAAGCGGCGTAGTGACAATTTGTCTTACTTCCTAATAATATTATAAATGCGAAAGTTTGTGATAAGACTGCTATGTTTGTGGCTCAATCAGGCCTAAACGACAAAACGGATTAAGATGAAACTTGCTGTAGTATGTAGATAAAAAATCTGAATAAATAAAGGGGGAATTTAAAATCCAAAAAACAACCCCTAAATGATAAAAAAACGCAAAAAGGATGATTTTGGTATAGATGGCGTTAGTGTATAACAAATCTGACATCACAGACTAAAAACATTTAGTCGTCATAGCAACGCAGTTTTGACTAATGAGTGATACGTATTCTACCAAAATTCGTAATTTATTTTATCAGTACAAGGTTTGTAGGGAAAAAATTACTATATACTACCGGGACCCCACTAAGACCAGATGCGACTGCGGAGCCCCTATCCAAACGATGCTCCACCTTCTTAATTGTCCCCTATGCCCTACTACCTGCACAAGGGACGACCTCATTAACGCCACCGAGGATGGTGTGAAGGTGGCGAAATTTTACGCAAACTTAATTTAAACGATTATATCATTTACACGCAAGAAGAAGAAGGGAAAAAATTGGAAGCGGCCTGAAATAGCTTTTTCCTATGTGATTATTACAAAAAAATCCATAACAACGTTTGTCACGGGTCGGCTAGTCTTAGTTAAATATAGAAATTCTTATAAATATAATGAGTAAACTAAATCAACCGAGGATTATGATGCCCTCGGCATTACACTAGATACTGGTGGATAATGTATATCATGATAATAATGGAGGTAACCTAATTCTGACGATCAAATGAGAATATGGTAATAAGCCTCTGTTTTAGACCCGAGTCTTAACAGTAGACAGATTGTTTGATTAAGTTTTGATGGGTTAGATAAGTATCAAACGTTCAGCGACTAAGTAATTATCATTAATGTGATTACAGACTCGATCGAAACAGGTAAGGGCCAATTAAAATCACTCAGATTTTTAGTTTTCAAAGAACTGCAGAACGTTAGATGACGGCAGTTTTGTTTGACTCGTTTACTATTAATCAAAGTAGTATAGATAGTGAGAATGATTTCACCATTATCATAATTTTGAGCCTTCAGTAGGTTGTCCAATTTTCAGATAAAGGTCACTCTAAGCTCTGTCTATGCCTGGCGGCTGTCTGCCTTTGAACTCCATACAACCTCCTCCTGACGACGCATTAATAATTCTCCCCAATAGCATCTCCGCTTTACATCACTTGTAAACATGTAACCGCTTATAACTCAAAGCGAGAGAGTCCGGCAAGGTTGGACAATAAAGCTTAGTCGACGCAATCACGATCCATTTGACAAATAAGGCTGACATTTCGTTCTTTGACATAATTAAAAACATAATTGAGGCTTTGACTTATTTAAATGAGCCCAAATTTTAACTCGGCTTAATAATATGGCAAAAGTCTTAAATTATATTAATGAGCTCGACTTTAGGGACTGAACTTATAATCCGAAACTCAACCACATAAGGGAAGCCTTTATTCCTAACCCTCGTATTCAAGAACGACACTATGAGAACACGCACCCACAGTGGACGAAATATTTTTTTATAAACATCACATTATGTGTTGAGCAACACTATGGTGCACACTACCGTGTGCCTCTAGAGCTCAACTTTGGCTAGAGGCACACGACAATGTGCCTCTAGTCACACTATGCAGTGTCGCACAACACAATAAGTGATTTTTATGAAAAAAGATTTCGTCCACTGTGGGTGCGTGTTATCATAGTGTTGTTCTTGAATACGAGGGTAAGGAAAGAGGGATATTTTCGTTCTAACATACTAAATCCAACGAGATTGAATACATCGCGTAAAAACTGACCTTCTCAACTGTTTTTTGCTCAGTATAACCGTCATCAGTGCCAGATTGGCCGACATTCCTAAGCCAGAGAGGGCGAGTAGCGCCGCCGCGCTTGCCGCGCCCCCTGGCGGACAATACCGCGTGTTGTTGAGGATCGAGGAGTTAGAAGCGCCAGCTGAACCAAACCGAAGATTTGCGCCAATCATTGCCACTGCTGAACCTGCTGTACACAAACAAAATATCAGTATAAAATATAACAAAATAAATCCAGGATTCACCTTTTTATTTATTTATTTCTACAAAACACTCAAAAACTGTTAAAAACCATATAGGTACTGACAATTAACAAAGAAAACGAACACAAATAGTAAAAAACCTTTGCTAATAATACATATGAATTACCTTCTTATCTCTCTACACGATTCGTACCTTTCCTGATCATTATTATAAGACTAATTAAGTAGCTACCCATCTTAATAATTAATCATAATGTACTAAAATACTTATTTACTCTCTGATTTGGCCAACCATATTTTACCTAGTACCATATTTTTCTGCGCTGCTATATTATAGTAAGTTCTGAGCTATTTAGAGCCTATTCTTTCCTGATGATAACTATCACTGTTAAAGCCGTTATGAGTACTAGAACAGGTCGTAACCTTTCACGCTTCACGTCAAAACACCATAAAGCAAAGATTAATTTACGTGAAAGCTCTTCTTTCATGTAATAAACACTCATGTGTAAAAAAATATTGGATGATAAATTTACCTGCCGACATTTTGGTATTCAGACGTCTGGACTCAATGGGAGTGCGCTATCGAATGCAATGAATCACGGTGACATCCAATCAGAGCGCCTACCTCCCCCCCACCGGCCCATTGCATTGTCGCATGTATCAAGCTGTTTTTCACTGACATTACAAAATACACTGTATTGTGTTTAATACAATTAATGTATTTTCGGAGTATTTTCTGACTGTATAGCTATCACTCACTTAGCACTTGTCACTCTATTAGTACTTATTGTTATGGATGCATCATTCCATTTTCTTTTTTCACTTTTTGGTTTAATCTGAAAAATAAATTTGCTGTAGTACTTTCACGTATGTTCTTATGTTCTTGTTTAAAATAGGTTTTTATTAAACACTAGCTGTACCCTGCGGTTTCACTCGCGTATAACTTGAAGAAATAAGAACTTTTTAGCGTATTGCCTATAGCAGACCCGCGACAGAAAAAAAATAATCCTGTCAAAATTTTAATAATCGCATAGAGTAACGCAACGACAGACAAAAAAATTACTGATTGCATTTTTGGCATCAGTATCGATCCCTAATCACCCCCAGATAGTTATTTTGGAAATATATTTCATGTACAGAATTGACCTCTCTACAGATTTATTATAAGTATAGATAAGAATAAACAAAACACAGTCTATTACACACAAAATGTAACTCAGCTGACTGTTAAACACATTATTTAAACCCTAAAATACCTATGCACCTAGTGGTCATTGTAACTCATGAAAAATATGCCCACTGTAACAAAGCTATCCACATTTAACGATGCCAATAATCTTGCGCAATTAAACATTATGACAAAAGGGCAATAAACTCGAATATCAAAGGGCCAATATAAACCCTTAATAACATTCATACCATCTCGTATTTGCAATGAAACCCCAACATTGCCGTCGCCACGGAGATTCTTGTATTTGACAAGGGTTAAGCAATCCCGAGGTAAATTGTGACTTTTCAATGACTGACAAGTTTATCCCTTACAATAAACTCGTATCATTGCAGAAAAACTCCAAGTAACGAATAAAGTTCCGACCAAGGAGTTTTTATTATGTTCTTCAGTACGGAACTATTAAACTATTTAATCACGTTTGCCAGAAAAAAACTATAGAAAGCTTTAGATAAAAGATAAAGACCAAAATGAAACACAGTTTTACACTAGTTCGGGAGCTTATGGATTCAAAACAAATTGTGTAACATTTCTTTATATCAAACAAATAAATAAATTATTATTATTATTATTAAAATGCGTTAAAACTAGTCCTAGCCATTTTAATGGATGGGAAGAACGTATCTTAAAATCCGAAAAACAACCCCTAAATGATAAAAAAAACGCAAAAAATATGATTTTGGTATAGATGGCGCTGCTGTGCAACAAATGTGACATCACAAACTAAAAACATCGAGTCTTTTTTATTCGATTATTGAAATTTGACAGGACAACGTCTGTCGGCTAGTCTAGTATAAGGGTTTAAAAAGTCTCTCAAAAAAATAAAACTGACATATCAATCGTTACTTCATGATAATGGAACAAACATGGAAGGAAACCAATGGAGATCCCCACAAAAATTTAAATAATGTTACCTTATGTATCAAAAATTTGCTTACGAAGACAAGGCGGAGTGCTGGTTTGATATATTTATATAATACGAGTATCGATGTGCTATTAGGACAGGAGGCTAATTAACTTTACGCTAGGTGAGTGGATGGAGCGAATACCAATTTCGGAAAACCGCAGCTAAAAGCTCGGTAAGGGGTTTGGAAGGCTCCTGCATAATTGCCTGACAACACCCCAACCTATGTCTGTTCGAATTTTACCTTTCTGATCAAACAGGGATAAACTTTTTGCCAAGTTGGAATAATGAAAACTTCTAAGTAGATGCAGTGAGCCTGGTAACTGGTATCAAAGACCGTGTAATAGATCGTGTTTTCCGAATTAAACTCCTGTCAAAATATAAACAAAATATAACTACTGGGACGCTAACTAAGGCAAAAATTTAGTCATGTGCCAAATGTAGCGTTTGGACGTGATTTTGACAAAGTCCTTTAGATATCTTTAAAGATCTGAGAGGATTTTTACCGTACTGGAGATTACAGAAAAGAACCTCTTTTTGCAAAATATTACGTTATTATTCGATTACAAAGGATCACATATTTTTTCAAAGAAATATGTCTGCGTCTGTAGAAACGGCATATTTTTAAAATTGTTATTTACGAGTTATTATGCATCACAGCGTAAATAATAAGTTAACCGCGTAAAATATATCGCGAAAGGTCAATCTGTTATTCATAAAGAAGTTCAGAGAAGTATTCTCTTATTCATACTAATAAATATGTTAGATGTAGATACCATGCAAACATTTTCCTACTTGCAAGGACGAGCGTTCTATTCTATTTTATCTCATTGGTCCATCCATTGTCAAAGTAAACTTTCCTTCAGAGCTTCCCCTAAATAATAGATAGGAGAGAATGATAGAGCAGGATTTGCTTAAGTGATACTTGATTTTTTTCTTTTTTTGTATAGGTAGTGCTTACCCGGATAAGACGAAAAATGTTCCTCAAAATTCGTGTAAAATTAAACGTATATCTTTAATTTAAACTATCGAACATAAAATGAAACTAGTAGTAGGTAGGTTATATAATTGTATATCTAAATAATGAATTACATAAATGTAAATATTTAACATTTTTGGATCAGGAAACAAAACGAAAAAAAACCGGTCAAGTGCGAGTCGGACTCCCGCACGTAGGGTTCCATACCATTATCTCTCTCTACAGGCTCTCAGATCTTTGAAGATGTCTAAAAGAGTTAGAGGCACGTCCAAACATTATGTTTTGCACTAGAAAAGGATTTTAACTAACGTTGCTATGTCCCCTGCGCTAAAGAAAATGAAGTAAATCGTATAATCAGATACAATTTTATATTCACGCCATTATATTCTCACGGCAAGGCGCTCAAATAATATTTTTTAATTAACTATGAAAAGACTGAACAGAATTTATGCAGAGCTTTAATTTGCATTTGCACTGCCTCCACTCGACGGCTTAAAATTTCCACGGCAAAAGGCAGAAAATTTAGAAAACTTTTGAGTGAACCTACTTGTTAAGTTTAAATTCTCGGGGTAGTTTTGCAACCAAGGGTACTCTGTCCGACCTACTAACCCCGAATGAATGGAACTACTCGACCCACCACAGGTGTGTGAATTTGTGGAATATGTTTTGACTTATGATGCGATCTCTAGCATCACCAACCCGGTTTTGCATATGATTCTATTTTATAACCTTGCGGTTGAATAAATCTGTAAAATATAGTAGTAAAATATGATAGTAAAAATCGTTATTCAATGACCATTACTAGTACCTACGTGACAAGGGTTTTACCCACAAAACGGAGACGCTTAAGGTATGTATTTATCTCCAAGGCGGTTTTTGTAATCATCTGGAAATGGAAACCCACGGAGAAACTGATTGTGATTTTGTATTTTTGTAAAAACGTTATACCTACAAAAGGTACGCAACGTTCTCGACAAACGTTTCCATATAATTTACATGTTGAGAATTCGCTTTACCTTGCAACCTATCACGTATGGAATGCTAACTACTGCAAAATGTGGGCATGTGCCCAATAAAGAGTTTGGACTTGCCTCTGGCTACCTCAACTAGACATCTTCAAAGGATCTGAGCGCCTTAAGTTCTGAGAGGATGTCTACCGTACTTGGGGATTATAGTCGTGATCCTATGCGTCTTTACCTATATAAATACCTCTACCTATATCTAGTTTAAATATTTTACAAATTTGCTGTGAAACATCACAAACACCTGGTATTTACTTAAAACTATGGTCTACGATGTTTGGTAGCACAACACTAAAGGCATAAAGGTTTAAATAGAAAGTACTGAACATACCTTATCACTACATAGTATAAAGCAAAGTCGCTTTCCGCTTCCCGCGTCTGTATGTCTGTATGTATGTTTGCTTATATCTTTAAAACTACACAACGGATTTTGATGCAGTTTTTTTTAATAGATAGAGTGATTCAGGAGGAAGGTTTATATGTATAATAACATGCTACCCGTGCGAAGCCGGGGCGGGTCGCTAGTTAGTTATACTGGGCTAGTGACTAAAGAACCTCCTTTTAAGACAATAGCGTAGTTGAAACAATACGTAAAATGTGTAATTATGCTGACTGAGTAAAAGGTATTTAGTTGTTTACGTAGCACAGCTTTAAAAGTCTTTTGTAAGGCAATGTTTAGATACATAATGATAAATACAAAAGTTTATGAAAGCCCATTGTTGCTATGTGATAATGAGAATTTGGAATTTATCAATTCCGAGTCACACTAAAATACGTAGATAATCTCCTTGACTTATATTTAGTGTTCCTTGAGGAAGTTCTTACAATAGGAGGGTAAGCCAGCTTTGAATGAGACGGTGTGCTGAATGAATGAAATATTCAGAGCGTCTCTTGTGATTGCTTCAGACTTACTTACTTTCAAGTCTCGGGGGAAACAAATCGATTTACTAAAACTTTTGAAACTTTAATGGATTTTCGAATAAAAGGAATGAATTTTGTATAATTATCAATAGGTTGTGTTAACTCTCTCGGTAAAGATATTTTTATTAATTTATAAATTTGGTAAGTTAAGTTATATGATTTCTAAAGGTCTATAAGTTTAAAATTTCAGGTTTAATAATAATTTATTCTCGTTACTTACACGAGAATCAATAACTTTAACACAAGATACAAGTTTTTTAGAAATATTATTCTTTCGCCCTTTGCGAGATTCAATATATCAACTGAGTCTAGACAAATGTTTATACGCCACGTTCGCCTTTTACTAATTTCGTCGTAACAAAATTTAGATGCATTTAGATGCAAAAAATATTTCGCTGCCAAGAGTATCTATACTAATATTATAAAGAGGAAAGATTTGATTGTTTGTTTGTTTGTTTGCATCGAATAGGCTCCGAAACTACTGGACCGATTTGAAAAAGTCTTTCACCATTACAATCCTACATTATCCCTGATGAACATAGGCTACAGAATATTTTCAAAAATGTTAGGGACTCGTATGATAACTTCGATAATGTAACCCAACGTGTGAAAAAAAATCCCAAAAAAATCCGTTTATCGCGTTTGCTGCGGAAATTATTGACAATAGAGCAAAGTGATGAAATACAGTTTTATAGAAAACATCAATATCTACAAAAAAAGTCTATAATACTATAAGTCTAACTATTAGGGATCCTTATGAAAACTTCGATAATGTAACCCAAGGTGTAAAAAAAATTACCCATAAAATCATTATTACACCCGTGCGACGCCGGGGCAGACTGCTAGTTAAATATAATTTAATGAATACCTTAGTGACTTCTCTTGGATGAGAGTAGATTACTTCCACAGCTATAAATTCTAAGCTATAACTTCGTGAGATTGTTGAAATCCAAACGATTTCAGAGCAAAGTCATTTGCAACACGTAGCTCGATTTTACTATCGCAGTAAGCAATGTACCATGAATTAAAACACGCAACAAAACCAACATACAAAAAGTATTCACTGTGAATGCCAATTCAAAAGCTTCAGTAGTGAAAAATGTGGTATCGTGCAATCTTTCTACCCGTTTCCCTCCTTTTACCTGTTCTTTTTATAGAAGTCTGCGATTTAACGAGAGAATAGAAAAAGGGGATTCAAATCGTGCGACCTTCCGACAAATCACAGGATAACGTTAAAATTATCCCAGAACCCAGTTAAAATTATCGCGATCAAGTACATGGAAAATGCTGAAACTGATTGTTGTTGTTGTTGACTACAAGCCAAAACTTTTAATAATTGGCTGTATGGTATAGAGTGTATTTTACTGCGAAATTTAAAGTGTAAAAAGTTACATCATTAACACCACTCTGCCAGTAAAAGCGCCGACATTTTTTGTCTCAAAACAAATACTAAGTATTACGAGTATGTACATTATTACTTCTTGTAGTACAGAGTTTGTGACTGATAAACGCAGAATTTTCTCACTCATAATTTTTATCTTGTCATCAAATCAAATCTCTCTACTATACCTACATTGTATAACTGGCTCTACTTGATAGGAAATCAAAGCACCGCAACTAGTAATTTATCGAAGCCGGAGCCTTCCGTCGCGCCGTTTTATAGATCCTACAGATGTTGAACATTAATCACGTTCCTAATTATGATTAGGAACTAACCTATTTGTACATATAATATTATTATTATGAGCCTGTAGTGTCCCACTGCAAGGCCAAGAAGGGAGGCCTTCCTTCCTTCTCTCCAATCATCTCTGTTCTATGCAACTATGGGCCAATCCTTTAGGTAGGAGTCGATTTTGTCTCTACATCTTCAGCGTGGTTTGCTGCGCAGTCGTTTCCCATAATTTATTATAATATAATAAATATATCTCTAATAATAAATTCACAGATGAATATTGTGAAAAAAGAATAAGACTAAATAAATAACAAAAATGAAAAGCAGAGTGAAAAGTAACTAATTATTCATCACTAAATCATAATCATTATCAATTTATCACATCACTTGAGAACGGCTGGAGCGATTTGCCATTTATTTTTAATGTTTATAATACTTCTAATAAAGTTTTTAAGGAAAGAAATATTGGAAAAGTTTCCTGGAAAATTGTAAAGATTAATAGGTACTGAAAGTGTTTTTTCTATGGTATTATTGACCGTTGGAGAGGACTGTCAGTTCAACTAGTGTATATAAATAACTAGCGACCCGCCCCGGCCTCGCACGGGTAGCATGTTATTATACATATAAACCTTCCTCCTGAATCACTCTATCTATTAAAAAAAACCGCATCAAAATCCGTTGTGTAGTTTTAAAGATATAAGCAAACATACATACAGACATACAGACGCGGGAAGCGGAAAGCGACTTTGCTTTATACTATGTTGTGATGAAAACCGTTCACACGTTGATAACTAAACACTTGTACAGCGCACGTGTGTCAGAGGCGAGTTTCATGTTTCGTGCATTATTTTTGTTTTTCTGTCCATCTACCCATACCTATCCTGTTTTCCGCTAAATGTTCGGTAGCGCAATAGAAAAACGTTTCGCACAATCTCGTTTTGCGAGAATTTATTACCCTCGTTTCGCTACAGAACACGTGTAAGCTTTGATTTCCTTAAACGATCTATTTTGACGACAATGACAAATATGTCTAGTAGATGATGTTTATGTTTAGTAATAAATTAATAGTTCACAAACATTTTCATGCATGACGTACAAATATTTTTTTATAAAAAATAATTGTGATACCAACAGTAGGTAAGCATCATCAATTGGTAAAACCTACATTACAAAAAACAAAACTACAATAGTCTTCGAGAATCCTAAAAATCTCATCTTGTATTCCAAACAATATCGTAGTAAATAAATACAAAGCGAGAAATACGAAATATCTAATAACGAAACCCGCAACAATGAAGCTGCGAAGTTTACCAATAATCTGTTCGAATATTCTTACTTTAGGTTCGCCTTTATCTACCAGTATCTTTACACCAGCGCTCGAACTTTGTATGTACATACATACACATGTGCCAGTTCGAACAACCCGCTCACTGACTTAGTAATCATGAATTCCTTATTTCCTTCTATGTGAGTAGTTATAAAATTAATATAATGAGGCTCACCGCACATTTAATATTCATCAGCACGAGTATATTATGTGGTAACATAACTTAAATATAATCCTACTAATATTATAAATCCGAAAGTTTGTGAGACTGTTTGTGCCTAAATATGTTTGGACATTTATTAGTCATCACACCCAAACGGATTTTGATAAAAGTTAAATATAGGTATACTAACAGACTCGGCCACGCGTTGCTGTGTCAACAGATATTATATATCGCGACTATAAAATTGAGATGTTAGCTATCCTATCTTTCAAGTTGGGTCAAAATGCACACGTGCATAGTTTGATTAAAATCGGTTAAGTAGTTAAGAGTCCATCGCGGACAAACAACGTGCATGACGCGTAATTTATATATATTAAGATAGCCTTTACATATCCTGGAATATCATATAGGTTATTTTTTCTCCAGGCATCACACTCGCGATGCCACGGGCGGAAACTTGTTAAATGTTTCATAACATCTTTTGACTGCAAAACATAAAAAAAAAATCTGAATTGCGAATCTTAAGTTGATGAGATTGGATTCAGTGTTTCTGAGCGATGCAGGAATAAACGAGAAACTCGCTTATACGAGGAGCTTATAATTTTTCACATCATTCTCAGCTCTCAGTTGGTTTTTTATTAAATAAAAAATTCCCTAAAGTCTTTATGCGTAAAGAATGCTAACTGCAAAACGTGGGCATGGGCAAGGGGTACCTAACCCCTTGAGATATCCTTAAAGATTTAAGCGCTTTGAGATCTAAGGTGTCTACTATATACTTGGGGACATAAAATCGTGAGCGTATTTCAAAAACTTGACTACAAATCTCAACGTTTTCGCGTTTACTCTTTCAAAACGCCAAACAACCTATAAACTGCAGTTACCAAGGTTTACTTCGCAAGGACGTTAGGTTATAAAAATTGCTATATCTTATCTGAAAGGTAAAGGGTTAAAATATACATTTCTGTAACTACAAGGCACTAACAAGCGAACTTGTTATGATTTACGAACCGTAACCCTACATGTTTGTATTGCCGTCACATGTTTCGTAGTTAAATTGGGTACAAATCTATATAAACAGCTAGTTCAGTTACAAAGAATTAAATATACTTTTTAGGGTTCCGTACTCAAAAGGTAAAAACGGGATCCTATTACTAAGACTTCGCTGTCCGTCTGTATGTCTGTCAAAAGGCTGTATCTCATGAACCGTGATAGCTAGACAGTTGAAATTTTCACTGATTATGTTTTTTTGTTGCCGCTATAACAACAAATACTGAAAACAGAACAAAATAAATATTTAAGTGGGGCTCCCATACAACAAACGTGTTTTTTTGCCGTTTTTTATAGATAATGGTTCCGTACCATTCGTGCTCGAGTCCGACTCGCACTTGGCCGCTTTTTTTTTATTTATTCATTACAATGTACTCTTAAAAAACACCTATGGTTTGTCTGGATACTTACGAGTACATTCGTCGTATAAACTATAGGATTGAAGAAAACAGAAAATCCTAAGAATAATAGATATCCTTATTGATTTCCTGACTACCTGGTTTATTGCTGCTGTTCATGGATGCCCTATCGTTTCATAAGTTTAAATTCACCTGTTTAACATTATTAAACGTCTAAGCAATTTAATTTAAGGAGAGGAGAATTGAAGTTGCTACACAGTTTTAACTTTTCTGGTTTCATCATACACTTTGTAAAGTACACCAATGTATTATTGTTCTGAATAAATGATTTTCTTTGTTTGATTTGTTTGATTTGAATTTGACTGGATTTGTGGACTGTATTTAATATTAATAAGCCTTTATTTCTAATCTTTTTCAAAGTGGACGGTTTCACTCTTAACAAGTAACACACACTAGATAATGTCTCTTTTAGTTCAGAGTGACTATCGGCAAAGGCCTGTAATGTGCACTGTACTTAGGCTCAAATAAAAATACACCTTAAAAATTAATCTGACTACTTCTGAAAATCAACGGTATCGCTTTCCAATGGTCTAGTATTCTTTTATTTCTAGGTCTATATTACTTGGGTTTATATAGGTCATATTTCTTATGTGAAAAACTCTGCTTGACGCTCCTTACAGTGTAGTAGCTGTTTCTCTGCAAAAGTGCGGTCTTACCAGGCTAAATTTATTATTATTGCGTATTGGCGCACAACTCGGTGCGACTCAACTAATAACTTAGAGTGTAATTCGTAGCTTACACATATATCTGATAAAGAAGACTTCGCAAGATTGTACAACATCTTATTTGTCACAGCCTTACAGACAGTTAGTAAGTAACTCTGCCTTTGCGTTGTACGTTGTGGGTTCGATTCTCACCCAGGATAAACATTTGTGTGATAAACATAGATGTTTATTCTGTGTCTGGGTGTATAATAAGTATATAATAAGATCATCTGAGAATATTTTTTATACGGCAATAATGACTACATTTTTGTAGTTTTCCAATATTTTTTTTAGTTATATAAACAAAAGATTAAACACGATACAACAAAACGAGAAAATAACTTAAATACAGTAGGTACTGTAGGTATTTGAGTTTTAAATTGATAACAGGTGCGCCGTTTGCGGCAGGCGGACGGATGTTCCACTGTGAATGTAATCCAATGAGACACGCTAACCGCCCGACCGCGCGGTGGTGCGGTCAATGTGTAAATTACATACTCTTTCAGGTCTGACAAACACGTGAATTTCAACGCTATATTCCTGACTATCAACTTTACAATATTGAGAACACGCAGTACAGTATTTTCAAAGTATTGGTGATAAACCAACTTTTCAAATAAATATGTTAATATAATATACTTAGCTAACGGAAACGCGTTGGCCGAGTAGTATGAATTTCAACTTTAAATACAAAGATTGTTTGTTGGAATCCAAGCATTCATCATTTAGATATTTATATTATTAGAAAAATGTATATGCGCATTAACATATGCTCAACACGGTGAAAGAAAACATCGTGAAATAACCAGTAAGTATTATAAGCGAAAATGTCTACAGTATTTGGAGATAACAATCTTGATCCTTAAGGGGCTCCCAGTCGACGATTGCTCATTTTCGAAACGAAAAAAGAAATACTTTTGAACAAGCCACATCTCCTATTTTTATAAGTATATTACTTCAGGTTCCTACCTAGATTTATATTAAGCTGAAAACATAATAGCAGAAACTTTTCACGATAAAGATATGCCATCAAAAACATAACTTGTAAAAAAAGCCAAGTCTCGCAACGCAACTCAGTTCTTCTACCGTAAAAAGTAGTGAGATCCATGTAATACCAAGTCGGTTAATTTATTCAGTCCCTACTTTAAGGGTCCTTCTGTCTTAAGTTATTACGTAAATATTAGCTAATTGCGTAATAACAACACCCGTTTAAATGATACTAGACTATTAGATTCGATAAATCGATTTTTGACGACTTTATCGTGAAACATTGAAATTTCTAATATTTCTAAAAATAAATTAGGAAAAATTTAGCCTATTTCCTTTAGCGGTTTGGCCGTGATAACGTCACAGACACAGACCGACAGAGTTACTTTCGCATTTATAATATTAGTACAGATAGTATAGCTAGTATGGATAGTATGGATAGTATGGATAGTATGGATAGTATGGATAGTATGGAAAGTATGGAAAGTATGGATAGTATGGATAGTATGGATAGTATGGATAGTATGGATAGTATGGATAGTATGGATAGTATGGATAGTATGGATAGTATGGATAGTATGGATAGTATGGATAGTATGGATAGTATGGATAGTATAGATAGTATGGATAGTATGGATAGTATGGATAGTATGGATAGTATAGATTGTATATAAGTATCGATAGTTTTAGGTTCAAATTAAAAATATATTTACTCAACTGGCAGAAGGAGCAGGAACTTTTAAGACATGATACAAGTGCTATTTAACCTAATTCATTATTATTCACATTCATATGACTACTATTATTATGTATTATGGATATATATGTATAGATATTCAAATTATAGACTTATTAATTCACATAATATACATATATATACTATTTATTTTATGACATATTAATTTGGTACTTATTTTATAAACTCGTTAAAAATACTTTTTTGTGATTATTGTTTTCTTTTATGTTCTTTTACTGGAGTGTAGGTTTTCTTTAGGATTATATTTTAGAACTATATTTAGTATTTTTTTATTTTTTTACGTACCATTTTTGTTGTTAATTTTAGTTTAACTTCATAACTAGTGTAAACACGTCCACTCTTATCTATTATTTCTTTTTTTAACCATGGTTCTCAAGGCCCCAACGGAAGATCAGCGTAGGTTATTATAACCTGCATATGCTGAGTTGGGACCATTTTGCAACTTGCTTAATTAAGTACCTGCCCAAACCCGTTTACATCAATTAGTTAGTACTCTTCTATGTTGTATCTAAGTACTTAGGTACATCATAATTAATTGTAGGTACCTAGGAATAAATAGTTATAGTTGTACCTTTATAGTTGCAAATAAAAGATTTTGATTTGATTTGATTTGTATAGATCGTATGGATAGTATGGATAGTATGGATGGTATGGATAGTATGGATAGTATAGATTGTATAGATCGTATGGATAGTATGGATGGTATGGATAGTATGGATAGTATAGATAGTATAGATAGTATAGATAGTATAGATAGTATGGATGGTATGAATAGTATGGATAGTATAGATTGTATAGATCGTATGGATAGTATGGATAGTATGGATAATATAGATAGTATAGATAGTATAGATAGTATGGATAGTATGGATAGTATAGATAGTATAGATAGTATGGATAGTATGGATAGTATGGATAGTATGGATGGTATGGATGGTATGGATAGTATGGATAGTATGGATAGTATGGATAGTATAGATTGTATAGATCGTATGGATAGTATGGATAGTATAGATAGTATAGATAGTATATATAGTATGGATAGTATGGATAGTATAGATAGTATGGATAGTATAGATAGTATGGATAGTATAGATATTATGGATGGTATGGATAGTATAGATAGTATAGATAGTATGGATAGTATGGATAGTATGGATAGTATGGATAGTATGGATAGTATGGATAGTACAGTAAAGATAGTATAGATAGTGTTAACGTGAAGTTATTTTAGAAAATTATCTATAACCACCACTGCACTCTTTCAGGGGTTGACTTTCGGATTCCTTCTCATGCACCTTTAAAGGAAAATATCCTATATTATGTTTATTTTATATTTTTTGATTAAAATGCAGCTTCTTCAAGCTTTCTGCTTCAGCACTTCAGTGGATCAGAGACTTAAAAGATTTTGCGGCCGCAGAAATATCACCATGACAGAAATAACTTTTAACAAGATTAAATTTAATGCTCGTACTCTTACCAGGGATCCAGTTTTTTATATATTCTCACGATAAATTGTATTTTCTTTTCTTTTGTGAGCCGGAGAGGCAATCTTAAGAAAACAAATAAAAGATTATTTTGTAGAGAAAATTTGTATGTGTTAATAAATTTTTATTTTTTTTTTATATTGGTTTTCTATACGTGCCTGCCTCTATTTGATTTCATGGTTCACAGTTCCGCTTAGCTAACATGGATTATAGGCTTTCAAAAATACTAACAATTTATCTACAAAAATATTTAAAAGAGAAAAACCTGGGCTCGAACCAATCATACCCATATTATTAGCGAAAAACAAACGCGAATCCGGAACAAACAAGCGAGCCAATACCAGGCCAAAGTGGAAATAAAACCTCCATTCCAGAGAATTCAAAAATGGAGATGGCAGCGTAATATGTGTATCAATACGCTGAACACATTTATACCATTCATTTGCTTGGGGTGAAGTAAACATGTATAGCACACACACACACACGCAGTTTAACGTTTGAAATACAAATAAAGCCAGCATACATGACCAGTAGTCAAATCCGAGAGTAAACGAAAATTATAGGCACTAAGCTGATGTTGTTGCCTGATTCTTCTAGGCTTAATCGCAGGGAACAGGCGAAGCTTCTAAGATGTTACAAAGTGGTCCTTGAGATTTTATTGAACTAAATACCTTTTGTCTTTGATTTTATATTTTCTAAGGACTATCGCCTTGTTGGGCTAATCCAGCTATAATATATATAAGGCCTCCATTCAGCAACGAACGATAAATCGATTCGCAGGTGATGAAAAGCTCATACCTCAACAAATCGGTAAGGCTTACGCGGGGCTACGAAATGACATGCCGAACGGGGCGCCGGCGTAGCGCTCTACGATTTCGTAGTACAGCGTAGCACGGCGTAGCATTGACACATCTCGGTGTGAGAAATATTTTTATATAAAAAGGGCAAAATTAAACTAAATGTTTTGAGAATTCTCAAAGAAACAGTTATTTTAGACAACAAGTAATTCTTTCAACTATAGGATAGACTTATATCATAAATGGGAAAGTTTAGATGATTGTGATCAATCAAACGCCGGAGCAACAGAGAAACTTATAGTACGAGTATGTAACCTCTTGGGTTTTAGGCTAGCGCTATAGAAAACGAGACATGCTAGATGTTCGTAAAAGATTAGATAAGGTGCTTTTGACCTGAATTTCTCATAAACACTTTTATAGTCTTCGTTGTGAAAGGTTTATTTTATTATATTATGTACTCTATAATAATGTTGTAGGCACCGTGAACGTGATGCATGTCATCATTTTATTTGAATGATGTTCGCTTTGTTCATACGGTGGCATTATGTTATTTTATGGTAAAATATGAGGGTCCACAAACCCCTCTATTTATCACTATATTGTTGGACAAGATAGTGTACTGTTTTTGGGCATTTTTTTACTATTTAGCAAAGAACGAGGACCAACCAGGAAGTTGCAAGTTTATATAAGTTATAGAAAAACATTGCAGTAGTGACCCGATAAGCCAATTTTACTCTTCTAAGAGTTTATATAAAAATTAATTCCTATTTCCCTTGGTCACGCCATAACTGGAGAACGACTTCACCAAATGAAATAATTATTTAATAGTTGTGTTCGTTATTGCCAGGAAAAGGTTTTTATGAAAGAACATTTTGGAATAAAAAACGTTAAATTGTAAAATTCTGAAATACTGCAATACTACAAGCCTCACAGCTCAGTTGTTAGTAACTCTGCCTTCTGCGCTGTAGGTTGTGGGTTCGATCCCCATCCAGGGCAAATATTTGTGTGATAAACATAGATGTTTGTTCTGTGTCTGGGTGTTTATATGTATATCATGTATGTATTTACAAAAAAAAAAGAAGTATATAAGTATTCTATCAGTTATATGGGTCCCATAGTACAAGCTTTGCTTAGTTTGGGGCTAGAGGGCGCTGTGTGTAAAGTCCGCCAATATTTATTTATTTACTGAAAGTGCTTTTTGCTTTTTCTATGAATTTATTGAAAATTAACAGGATAACGCCTGTTGGAACTGCTAGTCAACAATAAATAAACTAAAATGCACCTGTTTAAAACATAAGAAAATCCAACTCCGTGAAAGCCATGCCATGCAATTATTTGGCTCTAGCCAGCTTCATAGAGGGGCAATACCATTGCCTATACGGCTGACAGTAGCCAAACCGCAAGCTTTGCGTACAGAATTCCCCAAAACATGGTGCAACTACGTAATTTGGACCTCAGTTTCAAAAGCTTGTATGAAATCATAGGGACGCTACATACTCGTACTACATACGTTTAAAATTAATTCAATTTAAAAAAGTAAAATGTGCGCTGGGATTCATAGTAGAAGTGAAAATCTCTCAACACGCGATATATCGTCTACCCTTCCACGCGGTCGTAACCCTTGTCGTGACAGAAGAAATTGTAACACACCCGTATATACAGAAGTTTCACTTCAAAAGATAAAACTCTTGCATTACTAACTGGCAGGTCTATCAACGCAAAACTTAAACAATTGACAAACAATTGGACTGACCTCACAGCTCAGTTGGTAGTAGGTTGTGGGTTCGATCCCCACCCAAGACAAATATTTGTGGGATGATCATAGATTTTTGTTCTGTGTCTGGGTGTTATTAAGTATCATATGTATGTATTTACAAAAAAAAGTATGTGAGTATCATAAATATCAGTTATCTAATTCTCATAGTACAAGCTTTGCTTAGTTTGGGACTAGATGGCGCTGTGTGATAATGTTCACCAATATTTATATTTTTAATTAATTTCTCCTAGAATATTGAAATTGGAAGCGTAAATTCCTTTTCAAATTTCAATAATACCACAGAAAAAAGCACTTTCAGTTTGTCCCGAACTTTAAGGCGCTCCCAGTCGACGATTGTTTTTGTTCGAAACGAAAAAATAAATACTTGTGAACAAGCCACATCTACTATTTTATAATGTATAGTATATGTGAATAAAGATGTACCCATCTTTAATCACTTCGATAAATAATCCTACCGACCGCTGCTGCAATGACGACATGCGCGTGGTCCGCCTTAGCTTTTCGAATAAATTAATGATATAAATTATGTATAATTACTTATCAAAAATCTATTCTAATAGAAATTTAGATCTACATATTACCTATCTTTAACAATAAATCAGAAGATGATTTTAATAGTAGGTATATAAAATATTTCGATCATAAATTTTAAAACGTATCATATTGAAATAATATCTTTATCGTGAAAAGTTTCTGCTATTATGTTTTCATTTTAATAGAAATCTAGGTAGGAACCTGAAGTAATATACTTATATAAATAGGAGATGTGGCTTATTCAGAAGTATTTCTTTTTTCGTTTCGAAAAAGAGCAATCAGCGACTGGGAGCCCCTTAAGCCACACTTATCACTTAGGGGTATAAAAAATACCCTACAACTTATTCACATACCTACCAAATATAAACAAAAAATCATAAAAATCGGTCAAGCCGTTTCGGAGGAGTTTGGTTACAAGCAATGTCATACGAGAATTTTATATATTAGAGATAGATAAACTACTAATTAGCCAAAAGTTCTAGTTATTTCATGAACGAACACATTAGTTACAAATACAAGTAGATATAAAATACAAAAGAACGTTTTGCCTGCAGACTTCCTTTCATTTCGAAACGTGAACAAATACGAATCGAGCTGGAGACTACGATTGCTTTCGAAACTCCATAAATAACCCGAAATTGAACGAGTTTGCAAAGTGCAGTTACGCAATATTAACAAACAGTTTTACAGAAAGCGTATGTCGAAACAAAAACAATGCTTAAAGTTTGTTCATTTTGCGCGGCTATTTTTATTTGTTTATAAAATCTTTACAACGTTCCAAAATATTTTCTTCCATGCGCCGCCACATTAAGAAACTTCTTCACGACTAAAGATGCTGTCGACGTGCTGCAACTGCGCTTGAAGGGTATTTTTTTTATTTTTGCACTATAATATACAAAATTGTTTTACACTTTTCTACGAGGGGTCCGTATATGTAGACTAAAAGATAGTCTACATATCAGTACCTACATTTGAATGATACGATTAAGTGTATTATTAACGAGTGTGGGCCAGTTATACTATAGATATGCAAGCCTAGCAACAGCTTCAAGGCTATATCCGCTCTCGGTGTGTGAGCCCTTATAACTTTACGACTAAGAAGTCATGCTTAGAATATACGAGAATCCTCGAAAACCATAAAAGCAAGCGGTTCATATAAAGTGCGTGAAAAATTCAAAGAAAACATAATGAGACGCGCTATATGATTCGTTTGACACGAGCGGTGCCGGATGAAATTGTAATAAGGTTGTTTAACGTTTGTATCCTCTGTGGTTGCATAATGCCCACATTTCCATTCTCGTATGAGGACATGCGAGTATCAGGCGTAGCAATGACATGTCATGCGGCATGTGTCTTTGCCTACTTGTGTTATGAGTAGCAAAGAACACGTGTTCTACTTGTGTCATGCTTTGTGCTATGACTTGAAATGAACCAGTAAATGATACTGATACTTTTGTTTATTTTTAGCTTTCTCATATTATATTACTTCCGTAAAGTATATGTGTGTCACTTTGACAATATATTATCTATACATACATATAATAAAACTGTAGAAGAATTCAATTCTGTACATTGAATAAAAACTAAAAAAAAATACTTCTAGGGGCCTTATACAAGTAACACAAGCCAAAAAAAAAACATTTTGAAATTTTTGTCTGTCTGTCTGTCTGTTGTCCGGCTTTCACGCAAAATTTTTGATAAAACTTTTTTTGTTATGATGCTATTAGTCCTCGGCAACATATAGGCTGTAATTTATTTTAAAGATTGGAATACCAGATGTAAAACTATCTGTCCCCCAGCGAAGCGGGCACGGGACAGCTAGTTTTTAATAACAATTCAAATTGGAAATTTCAATAAATGCATTACCTATAAAGATTGTTGTGAGCTGCCCTCAATTACGTAAGTTTTGTTGCAATCAATTTAAAATTGATTTTATCGATAGAAACCACAATTTATGCTGCCATATTTATATACCAGTTTCAAATAGAAACTGATTGAGTAGGTACACTTACGTGCTGGGGCATAAGTACAAGTTTGTACCTAGACTTTAATATTTTGGTATTCATAGATCTTTATAATAAACGATTCTCAAATTCCTTAACAATAGTTTGTATCTTCGATACAATAATTGAAATTTATGGTTCTACCACTATATAAGTTATTCACGTAATTATATAGATTGAATCTACTGAAGTTATCTAAAGTATGCCACGACACGCTTTTGCAACAATTGGTTAGCAATATTAAATTCCAAAATCAACAACTGGTAGAGATTTCACTTAGATCTACTTAGATCTGTAAAATGCACCACAAACTAAGCTAATTCCATATCAGGAAATTATCGCACAAGCACACACCACTTCAAGTTTTCCTAATTTCGTAAATCGAAATTCGTACGCTAAATTCAAAATTATTCAACTCCAAATTAGGTAGGCGCGCGATACGAATAGATCGTTACCCGAAAGGGTTATAACCTGCCGTATCGGCCACACAATCTGCCCCTTAAGGCAGTTAGCCTGAAGATTTCAGATCTAAATGTTATCTAAAATATGAAAGTAACTTTCAGTGCGAGCTAAAAGTTGCCGAGTTCCAAAACTGGTATAGTCTTAAGATAAGATATTTATTGTTCATGGAAAGTTAGGTAAAAATTGGTGTTACAGTAAATTGTAAAAGTACCTACCATACGTCTAAAAAGGAATATGAGTTTTTACATAGAACGGTAAAAAAATTGAGTCTGAAAAATAAGTAATAGTATGTAACATTAGATTAATGAAATTATAATATTAGGGTGAATTAGAGATAAGTAAGAATGACACTTTGTAAAAATAGACAGACACCAAGTAAGTTTTTCATCCTTTACCAATACCCGGGTTTTCTAAGAGTGATCTATAGTTAGAGATTTATTCATTTTCTCAAAAAATAATTACATATTATCTAAATAAAGTCAATTTTTGTTTATCTACCTCTGAACTTCTACTTGACACAATTTTGGTATACTCTGTAGCTTTTAAAAGATAATATGGGACAGATAAAAAATAAGAGCAAGCATCAAAGTTAAAATAGCTTTTAGGTTTTCCAACTTACGACCAACTAAATTATATGAGCTCAAAAGCAGCTACAAGACATTTTTCTCGTCGCCTGAAGCGTTTGCTGTGCCAATAAACTTGTTTTGTTGGTTGGTTGCTACTTTTCTACTACAAAATTTAAACTTGTGTTGCTGATGCTCACTGACTAGCCTCACAGCGCAGTTGGTATAGCTCTGTCAGTAGTCCACGAACCTCTAGGAATGGAGTTCCTACAGGCGCAGAGGTGATACTGCGACGTGGCGCGTCCCCGGGCTGCGGATAGGGGGTCCCGGTGTGCCAACATCGCTCGCACGAGCGCTCGCACACCGGCGCGGACAAAACACGAAGATAGGGAGGTTGAGGGAAGGAGGGCTTCTCCGCGCGTCCCTTTGACTGAGCAAAGGGCGCAGTGGATGAAGTCGGGCAGAGGAAAGGAGTTCCTACTCTGCCGGGAGGGTGGGCAGGCTTAAGTAGCCGCCCAACACCGCTCTTTTAAGAGCGGTGAAGACGTGGGGGTAGGGGACCCAGTTGGGCCTGCCCTGACAGGTAGGTGTCGGGTTGTCGTTGACTTCCCGACATCAGCTGCCCCTATTTTAGGGGCGTAGAGAGAAGAGGCGGACTTGCCCGTCGGGGAGACCGGAGCGCCACGCCGGCCAGGCCCCGTGCGGGTGAGGGAGAGGAAGAAAACCTCTTTAAAAAATTACACCTGGGGGAGATCGGTGTCGCCACGCCGATCTGGACCCGTGGGGGCGGTGAGGCCTCGGCCCCGCTCTGACAGGTGGGTGCTGGGTTGTGGGACAACCCGGCGACACCTGCCCTCCTAGCGGGGGCGGAGAGAGGAAGAAAACCTCTATAAAAAAATTACGGGATGGAGGCGGCGGTTTGGCTGCCATTACTAGCGACCTTCGTTAGTAGCGGCAGACTTCCGCGGCCTGCCCCAGGAGGGGCGAGAGGAAGAAAACCTCTGATAAAAAATAACGGGATGGAGGCTGCGGTTTGGCTGCCGATACGAGCGACCTTCGTTGGTAGCGGCAGACTTCCGCGGCCTGCCCCATGAGGGCAACTCCACAACTGTAACGGCATACTAAAGAATATAAGTACTTAGTTATGTACTTATTCAGTGGTAGAATATACGTTTGGTTCTATGCTTGGTTTTTGAGCAAAGTCAACTGTCACATGGACAGGTATTTTGACAGTGAGGTGACATGGAAAACTAAATGGAATTTGATTAATTATTGACCCTGAAGAGACGACTTACACACCCATTTTTTTTTAACAACCGATTCAACAATCAGACTTTTTCTTTTCTGGCCTGAGCGCGAACCACTTTCGTATCGTCGAAATGACAAAACTGACACTTTTTGTATAGTAAAAGGGTCAGTTTTAGTATTTGGACGATACGTTGTCAATACGATAGTGGTTCATGCTAATCCCGTAATTTTTATAATAATTTATTTACGGTATTGTTCAGGTTCTTTGTTTTGTTGGTTGAGCAAATGTATTTTCATTCTTTCTTTCTTTTCTTCCACGACATACATTTTTTGTGATGAACGTAGATAGATGTTTGTTCTGTGTCTGTGTGTTATAATGTATTGCACGATTTATATTTACAAAAAAAAAACAAATAAAAGAGTAGGTATACAAGTATTATATCATATTGTTATCTAGTTCCTAGAAATGCCTAGCTATGTTTATTTATTTATTCTATTTTTGTATTGTGTTACTGTCAAAGCACAAATGGATTAAGCCTATTACGATAACAAGTAGACTTGCACAATACGGCTGCTGATTTCAGCGTTTTCAGTCTGTTTTTCCTTTCTATTAAATTGCTTTTATCGTTAAAGTTGAACTGGCAGGCAAACAAGGGTCATTCGAAGACATTAAAGATCAGATAGGCCGTCTGATCGGTTAATTGAGCCGTAAAAACCAGGCACGGCTGGAGTCTACCATTAGGCCGGTATAACGTACAAAGCAGGTTGCCGGCGCCTGTTATTAAGGTGATGAGTGAAGTTCTTTACATTTTGTATGGGCTAAGTCTGCCCGGATAAGAAAGAAAAATTGATAAAACTGCATTATCTTAAAAACCATCAAATTTAAAAAGAAACTGTCTGTAATTTACTTAGCTAATATGAATATCTAACGAATTATATAAAAATGAACTGTTTAGCTATTCATAGTTTTGATTAAAAACGAAACTAGTGTTTTTGAAGAGTCAACTTTGGAAAATAAATCTATCGAGAAAAGTTTCACCAATCGTGTTTCTGTCTGTAATTTATCTAGATTATATCCTTAAGTTATCTTTGTCATAAAAAAACAAAACTGTATGTTTTGCGGTTATTGAGAAATAACGATTCTGCATTCAACAAAAACATTTATTACTCGTCTTAACCTAGCTATTATTACCAGAAAGTGCTCGTGCACTGGCCATCAAATATGTTATTTTTAGAGCAATATCTTTAATTTTGAAATCCGCAATGTCAGATGATAAAACGTCAAAGAGATTTATGACCCGTGCAGAAGATCAAGTATTTTATGTAATCTAAATTATGTTTATATTATTATGTTATGAAAGTCATGTGTTTTACCGTAATTAACATAAACATTGCGGGTATCTCAGGACCGGTATTCTATTATGACCACAGCCTAAAGTTCTACGAGGACGCCCAACATAATTTCCAATTCATTAGGTTTCTAAGAAAAAGTTCGGCAATAAGCTTTTGACTTTATATATTTTCTGTTACGATACTAAGATATGCTATCCACGGTTAGAGTGAAGACTCGATAAGCCGGTTCATATGTTCAGTGGAGAGGAGATATATAAAATCACGTATCTAATGGATTAGAACGGCCGCCTCTACCAATACTTTATCTACGCAACTAATAAGGTCACCTACGCTCTCAGCTAGTTAATGAAGTGTCCCTACCCACGTGGACTATTGAAAATTCTCTATTCGTATCAATAACATTTGGCTATCACATAATCACAACCATACTAAGAGGAATTAAAAAAAAAAAGTGTGTGTGTGTCAGCTATGACGCACGATTGGAGTTTACTCCTTACGAACGATAATTATGATATATATCGAATAGAAAAAAAGGGTAAATGAACGCATCTGCTAAAATGATAAGAGAAACAAACATATATCTGTAATTATTCGGATTATTTATATTACTTCAATAAAGCGTATTACATAAAGTATGTTATAAAAAAATAGTTCTACGTTCTAAAAATAGTTCTTAGTTCATGCATTGAACTATCGTAATTTGCATTCATCTAGTTCAGGTGGTCAACAGAGATGATTTTGTTAGGCGTTCTTTTATCTTTCCAAGTTCATCGAACTAAAATAAATAGGATCGCGACTGTAATCCTCAGGTACGGTAGGCAGGCTCGACATCCTCTCGGATTTCCAGGCGCTCAGATCTTTGAAGATGGGTTAGTCAGAGGCACGTCCAAACAGATAAGTAGTTAGGTAGTTTTGGTATGGTCAGTGTTTAATTAAATTTTGGTGGTTTATCGCCACAAATACAGATGTTCCTGCGCTAAGCTCACTCAGTGTACCTACTTACTAGGTAGGTACCTACCTACTTACTTAATTTGGTTTGGATTTAAACGGTTAGTAGTACCATACCACACAACCAATGTAACATAATACAATTCTCAAATTGTGTAGACGAAACTCAACCTTATTACTCTAGTTTTAAAGTGTTCGAAACTTGCTTTCATAGGTCAAAGTATAGTGAACGATATTCCAGCTATTCGCTAATAATATCTTCATCTCGCCTACGCGCTTGAAAGTTAGCGCGCTAGAGAGGGATACCATAATTATTATTAATTTTAGGTTTCATTATTTTACGTTTTATTCGCATAAAAGCATGTACAAAAAGATAACAAAGTCAAAATATCATTAACGTTATAACGTAATTTTCATTTTGAGATTACGCTAATTTAGACTTTAACATAATAGTAATAAGAGCGATCGTTTATTATATTTTTCATTCAAGTGTTGTATCTAGCTACAGTTGGTTCAGACAAAAACTACTAGATGGCGCAGAAATAAATAATGCAACAATTTTTATGAGATACGCTGTGTAATGTATTCTATCTCATTCTTTTACACGTTCAATCCTACAGATATATATGTTTGTCTCTTTCTACGTAACGCCTCAACTTTTCGTGTTACACTTGATTTTACTCCCCATAAAATTTCCGTACCGGGCCTTATAACTCAAATCGTTTCTTAAGGAGTAAACTCCAAAAACCTTGATTAAGGTGTGTCCAACACAGCGCGGAAGGTGCGCGGCAGCTACGCGCGGCATTCGCAGGACACAAGTTTGCCACGTGACTATATCTAATTATAGGGTAACTTATATCTAATTAAGCGCAGAATTTGAGCGCAGAAGCCGCGCGCTAGCCGCGCGCGGCTTCTGCGCTCAAATGCCGCGCTATGTTTGGTCACATCTTTAGTTTAATGAGGGTTCTTCTGGCCATCATGTCTTTGATGACTTTTTTATTTTGTAGTTTTCGTCATTTGGTAAACGATTTTTTATTTTTTTTCTGTAACCTGATTTTCATGTTGAACCATACCAACAAATTTCAGAGTTGACTCTGAATGAAACTATTTTATCTATGCCTTTCAATTATTTGTATGCTGATCTAGTTGATACCAAATGTTATGCATGTGGTCTGCAACGTTATGTCTTAGCTAAACACTCGTTTATTATACACCGGTGAAGTGTGAGTTTCATCTAACGAATGCACAAAGGCACGTGACGGGTCGCCATGACAGCAAGTGTCGAGATATCCCGGAGCAACACATAGCTTGAAGGAAAACCGACGAATAGCTCAAACACTAGCTTCGAAAACTCTCTTACGGTGAGCATCAGTTTGAGCGTAAAAATCTGAAATCTACCCTTACTCGGCAAAACGATTACATCATTATCGAAACGGTACGCAAGTGCTTCGGTGTATTCGGCCGAACCGCAGTCTTAGAAATAGTCGACTGTCGTAATAGAAGCTACTAGGGTGAGAGCGCTAGTTGTGGCCATTATAACATTTTAATTTTCAAATAAGTGGTTTATACTGAAAAAATGATTAAAACGATGATTTTTAAACAACATCGAATAGAGTATTTATCTATCTCTTAGGTTAAGCAATTATTTTGTGACAGGCGATATTTATTTATTATTTATTCAAATTTATATAGACAAAACGGGAAATATCTAGTTGTGGTCAATCACATCTAGAGGCATAACGATCACTACTGTCACTAATCAAAATGGAGCATAGACAAATAATTATATTAACTACTAGCGACCCGCCCCGGCTTCGCACGGGTAGCATGTTATTATACATATAAACCTTCCTCCTGAATCACTCTATCTATTAAAAAAAACCGCATCAAAATCCGTTGTGTAGTTTTAAAGATATAAGCAAACATACATACAGACATACAGACGCGGGAAGCGGAAAGCGACTTTGCTTTATACTATGTAGTGATAGATTTAAAATAATCTATTATGGGTGAATACACACAATGGGTGAATATATCTAATATCCGATATTCACCCATTGATATTTGATTGGAGTTCAATTGGCTTGGATGAACTGTCTGTCAAAACGGAATTGTGTATCTGTCTGAAATCGACAATGCCATTACACAGCCGATTAAGTGAATGATTCTTTATGAAACCGAAAAAAAAGCAATTATCTAAACAAATATCGATATTCAATTGCCAATAACCAATCTATCATCTCATGATAATCGTTTTCAATTTCAGTGAATATCGGAAATTAGCGAATTTTCATTTCATTTTATTTAAGATGATAGCATTTTTTATTAAGACGAGTAATAAATGTTTTTGATGAATGCAGAATCGTTTTTTCTCAATAATCGCAAAACATACACTTTTGTTTTTTATGACAAAGATAACTTAAGGATTTAATCTAGATAAATTAAATTAAAGACAAAAACACGATTGCTGAAACTTTTCTCGATAGGTTTATTTTCCAAAGTTGGCTCTTCAAAAACACTAGTTTAGTTTTTTATCAAAACTATGAATAGCTAAATAGTTCATTTTTATAAAATTCGTTATATAAATCATACTAGCTACCTAAATTAAATACATTTTTTTTTTAATTTGATGGTTTTCAATAAAATGCAATTTTATCACTTTTTCCGTCTTATCCGGGTAGACTCAGCCCATACAAAACGTTAATTACCACTTATCACCTTAATATACTGACTGGTTAAGTTGAAAATGGTGAAAACTAGGTGACTGCTAATGGTTCAAAAACGTTTGAACTAGTGCTAGCCGCTTTGAAAGCAAGTTGCCACGACAGCTTGAGATAACTCGGAACAGCACTTAAGTTGAAGGCAAACCAAAGGGAAACTCCAACTCAAATGCTTACAAAACCGAGAGGTCGACGCTAGTACCCCCGAGAACTACAAACTCTACCTTGTCACAGTTTCATAACTTACTAGGTTGCGTTATTATCGCTGATATATGAAGACGTGCTAAAGTTCGATGTACTCGTAACAAACTAACAAACACGGTGATTGTTATATTCACTGTGTTGGTGAAGTAATTTGGCAACATAAAAAAATAGGATCACGACTGTAATCCTTAAGTATGATAGACATCATCTCAGATCTCCAGGAAGATATTTAAAGACTCAGAGGCATGTCCAAATATTACATTTGGCACATGCCCACATTTTGCAGTAGCTAGCATTCCATACGTGACAGTTTGCAAGCCTATCGCCGCTTGTAACAATACTGGTTTCCTCACGATGTTTCCTTTCTTAATGCACGGCCGGTATTCGAAACTTCGTTTGGATTGAAAGCCAAGGCACCAACTCGGCCAACACGGATTTAAAAAAGTTTTACAGCGCTTTTTACACTTAAAATTTGAGCCAGTATCTTCAAAGTGACAATAATGCTCCCAAGACCCCGCTGAGTCGTGTTTATTACTCGAAGATGGAAACAATGGCTGTAAAAATGCTACAAATACAAAAGGCCTACACAAAAAGCCCAAAAAATAAGCTTGATGTGTAAATTTATCTGCTTACCTAAACTAAAATAAGATTGACGATGATCATGTAAGTGACATGTTTATCTGTTTTTGCGGGAATAAATTCATTATACTAAAATATTTTGTATATATTTGTTTTTGGGTTCGATGTGACAACATCAATAACGTGTTAACAAGCCGACACGTTATCACGTTATTTGAGCGAGATGTAACGATAAAACACTGATGAGGATCGTGGACGAAAAGCATAAAGAATATTTGAAGAGATAAACTGTTATTCAAACAAGGTAGATACCTACTAGGTTAATGTTTTACATCTTTATAGCTCTTTGTTTTTTAACTAGCAGCCCGCCCCGGCTTAGCACGGGTGTACTAATGAAGATTATAGGCAGTTTTCTAATACATTATGTTACAATTAGGTTACATTTTGGTGGCGAACTCCATTTTGTTTTAAATAAAATATTGTCTATGTTACTCGCTGATAATATAGTCTGTGATAGGTAAAAGATAATAATCTATACATATAATAAAACTGTAGAAGAGTTCAATTCTGTACATTGAATAAAAACTAAAAAAATATACTCATAGGGGCCTATATACAAGTAACACAAGCCAAAAAAGCTGTCTGTCTGTTGTCCGGCTTTCACGCAAAAACTACTAGACGGATTTTGATGTTTTTTTTTTGTTATGTAGCTATTATTCCTCGGCAACATATAGGCTATAATTTGTTTTGAAAATTGGAATACCAGATGTGAGACTATTTGTGTCCCAGCGAAGCGGGCACGGGTCAGCTAGTATAATTCTAAGAGAGATCATTATATATGATACAATACAAACAGCAGTAAGTTTTATAAAGCTCAATGATAGAGTACTCTATGAGAATACCAAAATTACTGGGTGTGCTCAAAATGTTACGTCATAGAGATCGCGCAACAAGCAAGTAGGTACAATAATTTCAATAGCCTAAATGGAGGTATCTACTTTTAATAACCGACTTATACATAAATACATTTAAATAGGATAATGCGGTCATACATTAAAAAAACAGCAACAAAAATAATAAAAATATAATTAGGCATATTTCTTTTTTGAGATAAACAAAATGTAAAAGAAATAAGACTTCGTCATGGCAATCTGATTCTTGTTTTTGAATAGTAATTATTTCTAACAAAAAGGTTCAATAAACATAGTTAAAAGCCTAAACCTCTTTTTATAAAAAAATCTACCAATATTTTGCAGCAGGAACTTGTTAAAAATATATTTCGTACATCTATACCCATTCTGTTCTGAACTTATAGCCCAATTTACTCTAGGCCCGGGTTTTTGTTTCAACGCAAACGTCATTACAGCAGTCGGCAGATGGAGCAAAAGTATTTTTTATACTATTTCAATTGCTTACTCAAAGTTTTCGGTTTCTGTTTGAACAGTTTACCCAGATCAAACAGAAAATGTAATAAAAACTCTTTATATATCAAACATAAACTATTTAAGATACTACGATTGTCTGTTAAATGAAATAAAAAATATCTAATAAACCTTTTTGGATTTGTAGCGCATCCCATTATTTAATCCTATATTTTCATGCAATAAAAACATTTTGTATTTTTGTAGCTATATAACTTTCCAAAAAATAATTTAAACGTAATATATAAAAAAAGGGCCGTGTAAAATTAATAGTTATGTGTGATAATCACGAAAATTAGAAAAATAATTAATTAATATAATTAGAACCATCATCTCATACGGTTTACATTTCTTGCAAAAGCAAAGCTTAGGACCTCTTCCTTATTAGGGCACAGTTAATCGCAGCCGAGGGCATCCCTTCAACTTAATCCATTCGTTATACGACGGTGGGGACCAACTTGTGCAAGCAAAAAGAGGTTTTACTTTAATTAAATGTACTGAAATATTTTCATTGTATTTATTTTATTTCATGTCCTTGTTCTCAACGTTTGACATTAGGATCTAAGCCAAACGTAGCAAGTATGCAAGTCTGTTAAAACAATATTGATCTGGATTGAAATTGAAATTTCCTGCACATCTTATGTTTTGAAAAGATTAGTAAACGTTGACCAAATGGATATCGGACTTCGAATCGGAACGGCTAGAATACCGATAAAGCTAAGTTTTAGATAAAGAAGATAAGATACGAGAGATTTTAGATAAAATAAAGATTTTATTTCATAGATTTAAACTTATTGTTACGAGTAAAATAATGTGGACTAGAATTCAAATTCTAAAGGCATTTATTTCAATACGATCACAAGGATCACTTTTAAACGTCTTAGGAGCTAGGTGAAGCTAAGCATGTTCCTCCCGACTAAGTCTAGAAGAATCAAGCATCAAACACGGCTTGGGGCCATCTTTTTTTTTCAATGATAATACTTATAATCACTGCCACAAACATGCTACGAGTGCATAATGAACTACTAACATACTCGTATTGTTATGATAAAAAAGCTTAGAAATTACAAGACGACATTGCTGTGTGCAAATATTAATAATCTGGCAAACTGCGGCTTATAAAACTTATGTGACAAAACCAGCCTCTTTAGTCACTGTCTCAAGTTGATAATCCTGTTAATGTATTCTGCTTGTGCTCCGGCACTCGTAACCTCGTAGACCTTCGCGTAGATCCTCTCCGAGATTATGGTAATAACGTTTTCTTGTTTATTTTTAGCATTTGGATTTGAGATTTTGATGATGAAGATAAAAAATAAATAAAATGATACCGGCCTACAAAAATCAGCTACTTGCTACTATTTTAGGTTAACAGTGCTGTGTGAGCGTTAGAAAATATAAGTACCATGCTAGCAAATCCAATAAAAATATTTGCATTTATTATTAAGGTATTATAATACCTAATTTTAAACAAAACTAGCCATTAACATTTTAACTAGCTGGATATGCATTATGCATATCTTAGGCATGTTTAAGGTCAGCGCAAAACGGATGCTGAGGCAAAGCGACGAGTTCTTCAATCTCTGAGGCGAGTAATGGATACAATTTAGAACCGAACTGAAGACAATACTTAGGTTCAACACTATGAGCCTGAAACAAAGCAGGTTTCCATGCGGTGGCAGAACAAGGTGCCACGATCGGCCGAAATTATCGTGACCACTGTTTTTTGGGATACGTAGGGGACTTTGTTGGACTGACTATCACAGGGAGGTACTATGAAAATCTTCTGGAAAAATTAAAAGATACTATCAAAAATAAAGGAAAGGAGTGTGGATAAAGAGTAGTGCTTTTGCACGACATACCACTCGTTTACAAAAGCCATTTTGCAATGGCTGCCTTGTAAAAATTTGAAAAAAGGAAGTCTGCAATATCAACCTATTTTGAAGACCTTAACAAATCATTATTTTTCGAAGGTTTATTATTTGAGAGATCTAAAAAAAGTAATAGGCGTGATGAAGAATATAATGAAAAGGAAAAAATAATAACTTGTTGAATTCGACCTCCTTTCCCTGTCATTTTTCAAACTTTTTGACATCCCTCCCTCGTACTTGTCCTCACGCAAAGTAAATTCCTTCTATTTGCGTTGGATAAATGAAAATCTATTTTTGGAATAAAATTATACTAGATATGAGTAGAGAAATGAAACTCATTTGTAATGATCATATCGAATTATTTGTGAATATTCAAATCAAGAATAATTATGTGCCTGTAACCGTATCTTTTTGATATCTATCTATCTTTTTTTCGGCGAATTTGTTTCGTTACAAATGCGATGACAAACTTCGTTTTCAATAATCCTATTTATATTTTTACAAAGCCTCTCGTGTTCATATTTATAATCGTAATGGCTTTTCTTTATACAGCATAAAAGAAGTCAAGTAGGTTTTCACTAGGGATAACCAAATCACATTTATCTATAAAAAAATTAAGCTCCTTTCATTTATTTTTTAATAAAACTGATTATCCTTCAGACATCTTCAAGGATCTCAGCACCTGGACATCTGAGAGTATATCTACTGTACTTGGGGGTGGAAAATGTTAACTACCAATTAAATATTTTTAAAATGGAATGGTTGTAACAAATTGTTATCTGCCAGGTTTATTATTCAGCTAATTAAGAAAAAGAAACGGTCAAAAAATGACGTCGCTGAGTTTTAGGGTACCCTCTGCCTCTGGAATCCGCATGACATTAATTTGGAACACCCTGTATGTATAAACAAAATTGATAGCAAAAATAAAATCCAGCTTAAAGCTTAAGCTCAAGAACTTTAGAGTGCTGAAACATTGTTGTATTTCTTCGCGTTGAAAGTAGCAGAAATCATTTTTTAGTCCAACATCAAAACAATTGTTTTAATTTCATTGAATGCTTACAACACCCAGTTTCTTTTTAGTTTAATAGAATTTGGTATTGTTTAATCAAGATATTTCCATTCTATGCTGAAATTACACATCTACCTTTTCTTGGTATATTCCTTAGTTCTGTTCCAATCGTGAGAAATGGAATTGAGTGACTAATGGATTCTATGCGAAGGATGAATGTATTGGAGCCAAAAATATGATGAAAGATATTTTTTCTGTATTCAGAGATGCTCAAGTCTATTTATTTGGCATCAAGCAGAATTTATAATTGGTTATTATAAATTACTCATATTTATTTGAAATAAAATATTTTTCTATATAAATGTGACGTAAAATATAGAATTAAAACAGTATTCGTCTACCGTTGATCGCGGTCGCGGTACTCATTATGAAAAGCATCTGAATTGTCTCTAAACGTCAGAAATACAAAAAAAAAAGTGGTAATTAGCCGTGTTTTTATTTAAATGCCGTATTAAACATTAAAAAAATAACCAGTTAGTTTTATTTCTTTTATCGACAATCGAAAAATCGAAACCTACCCAAAAAATACTAACTACTTACCACTTAGGTACTACAAAAACTATAACTCGATATACGATAACTCTGGTTAACCTAGTCTGTAAAATCTGTAATTTTTATTACTCAGTCTTATAATAACAGTGAGTATGAAGAACCGTAATAACATTTTAAATGTGCTCTTGAGAAGATTAATAAGATACCTTTATGGGGAGTGGCGGCTTCAAGTGCATTTCCGCCAAATGAAAGAAGTTAATTTTATGTCCAACTTGACTTGACAGTCGTATAGTTAAGATGGACGTCCATAACAATAATAATTCAATTTAACTGTTTTAATATGTTATTATTACGAATAACAGTAGCTTTATAATAAATTTGTTGTCCTAGAATTAATCTACACACACCTAAGGTTTAAAATTAATATTTAGTATCAAATATTACGTATTACACAAACAATATGGTAAATTGTAATTTGCAATTCTAAAATACTTGGCATTTTGCGAGGAAATAAGTCATTTTGCGAATATAAACCTAGCTAAATGGTTTAAATCACAAAACCCATTTATACAATGAAATATTTTGTATCGTTAACTGTTAATTTAGTGGCCACTTAACCGCGAGTGTTGTGACATTTTAATTGAACAATTCCATTAACTTAAATGAAGCATTTCATTAATAATGCGATAATAAATGTATCTACTTTATATTTAAACAGGATACCAGTATTTTGGATAAGTATAATATTTATTTAAAGCAAATAATAGCTTTGGGTCGATTTCGAAAATTTCGTAGGTATAATATATATATACCTACATCTTGATGTAGGCTTAAGCATGTATCTTATAGTTAATTCCAAAATACAACAATTCCCAAACGCTGAAACCGTTTAAACAAACATACCGCCAAAACCACCACTATCTAACGACAACAATTAATTTTAATTAATCCTTCACATACCAGATATTCCCGAGTTCCTCTACATACCGCCAAAATTTACATTTAAAAACAAAACACTGTAGTATTTGAACCACCACTAAAAAGGATATATGCTATTTCTAATTTCAAATTTTTGACAGGTCGAGCGCGCGCTTCTGTGATCGGGCGGTGGATCGGCGCGGGCAACCGTTTCGGCCTCCGAACGGATACTGGCATTGCCGCAGGAGCCTGCGTCACAACCACTGGACCCCGACACCTTTTTGCAGAACCCTAATTAATAACCACCGTGACGGGAACACGCGGTGCCAAATCTCAATTCATTGGGCGGATCTGTGGAGTGCTAATGAAACGCGGCCTGATAGTGTCATCAACATTCCAGCTATTAAGCGCTTTGTAATTGACCACTGCGTTTTATAGGGAAAATAAGCGCATGGTTTCAGCGCATTTTAACCGCTGATTGCTTCTCTTTAAAAGTGGAGATGCCGAAAAAGCTTGTATGTGTTTTGCACTCTTACGATCTTGTTTGGGGAATTTGTTTAGATAGCTTTTGAGTAGGTATACAGCTACAATGTTTTCTCTATCTAGTTTTCATGTAGCTTTTATTGTTCAACTAATTCATTGATTGTTCAGCACAAAACAGTTACACAGTTATTTAGTTACAGTTTATTATTATGTATTTTATTTAAATTACGTATTATGTCAATATTGTCATATATCAGCTACATTATGTGACTCAGTCTCGTCATAGCAAGTAAACCTGTATTGTTGTGGAAACGGTAAATAAATAAAATTTCTTTTTGGTTATTGCTTGACCAAATCGAACTATAAAATTGCCTTGTACTGAATCCGGGATATTAAAAAGTTTAAAAAATGTTTTTCGGTTGTAAACGATCGGAAATCAGAAGTACAATTCTAATGTTCAGTTTAAATTTGGTGTGGTAGGCATTTTACATTATGTTTATCCTACCGTTATTCAAGTGCTACAGGCCCTCGATATAAGCCTAATGAAAAGGGATGAGAGTGGACCACAATAGCACCAATGAATATTTTCGCACTTCAGAAAACGGCGAGTGTATTTTCGTGAGTGTTTTTACGCCACATATGGCAGGAATGACGGAGGGTTTTGATAGACTTATCTTCATAACATTTTATATAACTTTCGGTATTTTTATTGAACTTCGAAACACTTTTACGGGTTATTTTTTTGTTCACGGCAAAAATTGTGTTATGTTTGTAAAAGTTTTTGCTTGTTCCGTCATAACTGATGGATGGGAACCAATAACTACGCGTATTTGGAATTTAATAAGTGCTGCAGTTAAAAACATGACCGAGCTGGCAACTAGGATTCTATTTTCGTAGATATACTCTAATAAACGTAAAGTATCTATAGTTTACTTAGGGTTTAAAGTTATTCTCAAAAAAGACACAGTCACTTACATGAGAATACTTAATTAACTAAAGTGATAAAATGCTTAGGTGGTACAAATAGAGTTGATCGCTCGATTTATATGTTTTAAATGTTAAGTTATAGAGTAAAGAGTAGATGTTTGCTCTTCTGCGCATTGTCCAACACACAGCTATTAGGTACGGTTAGTACCACTACAAAATCAGCTTGTGCTTTTTTAAATGCGCAAAATGAACTAGGTAGCGTTTTTTGTATAATTGACGGTAGTTTGTTATAACGTTGTGTTCCTTCAAATGTAAACATCTTTTTACATAAAGGGTGTTTTCACACATATTTGAACGAGAAAGTCGATTTTCAAAAGCGATAATCTCCAGGCGAGTCCTGCATTTATATGTTTACACTCAAGTATTGTGAAAGCTTACTCGCTAACGGCTATGTCGTAAAATAGTCTTGTTTACACGGAAACTTTCTATATTCATTTTATTTTAACTTCTTTGTCTCCTGCACTTATGTCGAGATCCTTTTATTGTTGAACGTGTTCATTGACATTTTATTTAGCTTGTTTTTTGAATGTGTTAAATCAGTACAGTATTTTATAGCCTTAAAACTATCGTGGTTGTTACTCATTTTAACTATTTATAAATACGGCTAATTACCACGATTTTTATTGTATTGCTGACGGTTTGATGTTGTTTTGATGAATATTCGCCGATCTGCCGTTGATCGAGGTCGCGAGCGATGCTCATGATGAAGAGAATTTTCTCGAAACGTCAGCAATACAATGAAAAACGTGGTAATTCGCCGTATCTTAAGTGCTCCCAAACTAATATCCAGTCAAACTATAAATATTTCAAGCTGTTTTCGATGGACTACTAGCTATTGACGTAACCAAACCCAACCTCGTAACTGCATCTTTGCAGGCAGCTACCCCAGTCCTGGTTCCCTAAATAGCGTTAACCATTACATAACGGATATAACAATATCAAAGAGTTTACATTTTAGCTCTAAATCGTATAAATTAACGAATAGATAGCGGAAATCTGCTTAGCTCAGAAGTGATTACGAAATTATTCGCTGGTTTAAACTCTATTATCAAACCGACTTTACCTTTGATATACCTAATTGACGTGTGTCTTTCATCTCGGTCATATAACGGCCACCGTTTGTTAGGTAACCAAAACATAAGACCATTGCTCACTGACACGCTGAGTAATCGTCTCTACATCCGCCGGTAATCTATAAAGGCGACTAAAACAACACAATAGGTATGGATTGAATGTTGTATGTATGTGCTTTTTGTAGTAAACATATCGCTGACTAATTGCGTAAGTACTAAAAAATCATATTTTTTTTTTTAAATAATGCAGATTATGAAAATAGATTTTATTTGAATCGAGGGTTATGAAAGTCTTCAGAATCGATATGTTCACTAACTATCTATATACATTAAGTAAATATAACATTGCGACGCTACACCCTTTAATAAATACCCGTTTTAATCATTAATATGTGTTTGATTGCGAAATATAACAAGAAGTATCGTTTAATTTATAAATAACTAGCGACCCGCCCCGTCTTTGCACGGGTTTAATACATATAAACCTTCCTCCTGAATCACTCTATCTATTAAAAAAAACCGCATCAAAATCCGTTGTGTAGTTTTAAAGATATAAGCAAACATACATACATACGCGGGAAGCGAAAAGCGACTTTGCTTTATACTATGTAGTAAATAATAATCATTACTTATTAATCATAATTTTTTTGTAACTAAATATTTTTGAAGTACAATATCAAAAACAGTAGTAGGTATATTAGAAGATTTTGTGGACAATTAGATATTGTGGACAATACTACAAACATTACGTTTTGTAACAGATTAGCAACAAATTCAGTAACTGTTTTATTTTACTTAGTTGTTTGTTAGTTACAAACTACAATGGCAGCCTAGGGCATTTGGTAACCTCTACAAATATTAAATACTCGTGTTGACTTCTGACCAGAAATTCACAAAGTCAAGCAGTCCAACGTACATTTCATTGTATGATCCTGAGTGACATAATACAACAATTCTGTTATAATATTTGCCGACACAACTGACCCAACAACGTTTAACCTGCCCAGTCTGACCAATTCATTTTGATAGAGGTTGTGCATAAAGCATTTCGTATTTCATTCTATTCTTATTTCATTTGTTAAGTTTATTCATTACCAGCTGTCATTACCCTGCGCTACGCCACCAACTCAGAAACCTTTGTGGGCTCAAGCACAACAACTTTGCTAAAGATCATCACATGATCAAATGTATAGTTTACGATTCTATAATGGACATACAGACAAACATTCATTTTTATATAGATAGATGTACAAGTGGAAACCCTCGCGTGAAGTTATTTTCAAACAGACTTCAACCCCCGTTGTATCCTTTTAGGGGAATTTCCTTTCACTTCCTTAGTGCACCAAAAAGAATTAAGTATACCCTCCAAATTTCAAGCTTCCAGGACCAGTTTAGGCTATTTGTTGATATACCAATCAGTCAGTTAGTACGCAAGAGTATTAAATATTTAGGTGACAGTAGCCACCGGTTAGTGAGTGCTAGCAGCTATACACATACTAACCGCCTCTCCTCTCGGGCAGTTTGCAGTTGATAGGCGTAAACGGACAACACAAACAAAAAAAATGGAGGTCATTTCACACATCGATATCTAGCCCCAAACTAAGCAATGCTTGTACAATGGGAACCAGATTATTGATAGAATACTTATATACTTTTCTTTTTCTAAATAGGTAGGTACATACTTATGATACATACACCCAGACACAGAACAAACATCCAAGTTCATGAACCCTAGAACCGTAAAGGGCAGAGTTACTACCAACTGGGGGGTTAGCATAACCACTATCGTATCGTATGTCAAAACTGACACTTTTTGTATAGTGAAAGTGTCAGTTTTGGCATTTGGACGATACGTTGTCGATACGATAATGGTTCGTGCTCAGGCCATTGGTACGCTTCCCCGCGCCAGCCGCGGGTGAAGTAGCATAGGAGTCGTAGGCGATTCAATGTGTAGTTACAAAAGTTAGCGCGAAGCGTCGGCTTGACAGAACAAAGTGGGCAAGTTTCTAACTTATCGAAGCACTGCGGGCCTTCTCACATAAAATATGGTGCAAAGAAATTTACAGCTGTACAGTTGCATTCAGAAATTATTCAGCTAAAACGCCAGTGACGCAATCTCGTACTCGACAAAGCACTAGTACTATCAGGTGCGATTGTAACCGAATATTATTTTTAAACAGAAATAGCATTAACCCGCGACTTCCGCGAATGCTAACTACTGCAAAATGTGGGCATGTGCCAAATATAATTATAGGACTTGGCTCTGACTAGACCCCCACTAGACATCATCAAAGAATCTAAGCGCCTGGAGATCTGAGAGGATGAGAATTACAGTCGTGATTCTATTTTTTTTATTTTTTTTATTAAATATTTTAGTGCTGTAAAGTAAGTGTTCGCACTACTTTTGGTGATAAGTGTACAAAATGTATACCTACTTTTATTGTAGTTTAAACGTTTTCGAACGCTTTGTTTGTTTGGTTTGATTAATACGTCCCTCGATAACGACAGAAAAACATTTGGGCATGACGTAGGTAGAGCAACGAAACTTTCGTTCGGAAAATCGTGTTATATTTTTGGCTTCTTACTTTTTTGGAATAAAACGAAAACGTGTAGATGCTTAAGGAGCTGGCTCCTATTTGGCACAGCCGATCAGCATTGCCATCTAACGCGGCGATGCCGCCATTATATTGGAGACACTTCCAATTGATAGTGATCTGGATCAGTTAAACTACCTATAGACTGTTTGCAATGGTCCTTAGATAGCTCAAATGTTTCTTGTGCATTTTGCAAAATTTCGTTTATTAGTAAATTATATACTAGGTGTATTTCTTTTATCTGTAAATTAAAAAAAAAACCCTTGTTATATAAAGTTTTGTGGTAGATAATCAAAAATAGGTACATATTAATTGTACAACTTAAAGTCAAAGTCAGTTTTAATTTTATTTATTTTGTCAAACTATGTAGATACATAAAAAAAATAGACGACTGTAATCCTCAAGTACGGTAAACATCCTCTCAGATCACCAGGCGCTTAGATCCTTGATGATATCAAGAAGGGGTAATCAGAGGCACGTCTAAACATTATATTAGGCACATGCCCACATTTTGCAGTAGTTAGCATTCCATACATGACAGGTTGCAAGCCCAAAAATTCCCCTGTTTATTGTGGAAGCACATAATTAAATAATCCGATCATCGCGTCGGATTAACTGCATTCATCGACGTTAAATAAAGGCTGCGTATCAATTCAGACAAAATAAATTACATAGTAATATATGACTTCTCACATGCACAAGGCAGCCATAAACTAACAAAGCTATAACTCCAAACGCGATTGCAACATAGGAACCCAACATTATTACAACAACGGGAAATTACTCACGTAAATGATAAATTGTCAATGAGGACACCGACAATGTTTCGATTCATCTAGAGAATCTTCTTCAGGGTGAGTGGACCATAACGCGCGCGCTACCCTGCTCGCATTGCCGTCTCGCACATGTACAACTCACGAAAGTTTTGAAAGTGAAATAGGAACCCAAGTCAAAACTATATATTTCATTTTAATAAAAAGATCATTTGAAAGTGAAGCTAAGCTATAAGATGATTTCATTTATTACGAAGAGAAAACACCGTTATTTATCGAGAGCCATATGCATGTGTACAGGCACTTTTTTATTTATTGGATCATCAACGAAAGTTACACATAAAATACAAATAGATACAATTGACTTACTCGTACGTTTAGTGCACATTCAATACATGGGAATGATTCGGGTAGTAGGTACCTACATTTTTACGGACATTCTGTATAATATTCGGGATGCCATTGAACTCTGCCATGCCATATATTGCTGACTAGCAGACCCGCGACAGACGTTATCCTGTACAAATTTCAATAATCGCATAGAGAAATCCACGTTGCTATAACAACTGTTACTGAGATTTTTTGCACACCAGCGCAAACTATACCCATATCATCCCTTTTGCGTATTTTTATTATTTTGTTAATGTTTTTGGATCATAAACACCCCTATTTTTTTAATTAAGTAAAATGTTACGATTACAGTCGACGATTGTTTTTGTTCGAAATGAAAAAAGAAATACTTGTGAACAAGCCACATCTCCTATTTTATAATGTATAGTATATGTGAATAAAGATGTACCCATCTTTAATCACTTCGATAAATAATCCTACCGACCGCTGCAATGACGACAAACACACGTCGGCGCGTGGTCCGCCTTAGCTTTTCGAATAAATTAATGATATAAATTATGTATAATTACTTATCAAAAATCTATTGTAATAGAAATCTAGATCTACATATTACCTATCTTTAACAATAAATCACAAGTTGATTTTAATAGTGGGTATATAAAATGAACCGACGAACATCTGTCGCGATTACAAAGGGGTATGCTGAAAATCAGCGCTGCACAGGCAATTTTGTCTGTCAGCATTTTTGCTGAGCATACTCCTATTGCCTAACTAGATAAATGTATTTTATTATGTATGTATATTGTGTGTAATAGTAGTAAGGTAAGGCAATAAAATTACTTTCATTTCATTTTTACTTTCATTTCATTTCATTTCATTTCAAAATATTTCGATCATAAATTCTAAAACGTATCATTTTGAAATAATATCTTTATCGTGAAAAGTTTCTGCTATTATGTTTTCAGCTTAATAGAAATCTAGGTAGGCACCTGAAGTAATTTACTTATAAAAATAGGAGATGTGGCTTGTTCAGAAGTATTTCTTTTTTCGTTTCGAAAAAGAGCAATCGTCGACTGGGAGCCCCTTAAGCCGTTTGATCGTTTAAGCCTGATTAACTATTAAACATACACAGATTCTCACAAGCTTTCGCATTTATAATATTACTAGCCAACCCGTGACAGACGTTGTCTTGTCAAATTTTAATAATCGCATAGGAATAAGCTATTTAAGGCAACTTCCAATTTTTTCCCTACAAACCTTGTACTGATAAAATAAATTACGAATTATGGTAGAATGCGTATCATTCATTAGTCAAAACTGCGTTGCTATGACGACTAAATGTTTTAGTCTGTGATGTCAGATTTGTTGCACACCAGCGCATCTGTACCAAAATCCTCCATTTTGCATTTTTTTATTATTTAGAGGCTGTTTTTTGGATTATAAGTTCCCCCTTCTGTTATTCTCATTTTTTATTTACATACTACAGCAAATTTCATCTTAATCAGTTTGGTCGTTTAGGTTTGATTAGGGTACAAATATATATACAACTCACAAACTTTCGCATTTATAATATTTTTATTTTTTTAGGATTTATGTAGAGTACTAGCTAACCCGGCGAACTTCGTATTGCTTTAGAATTAACAAATGTTGTGTTAAGTGTTAACCGATTCGGACGAAAAAGTATCCTATGTTGGTCTCCTGGTTCTAAGCTACCTCCCCACCAATTTTCAGCCAAATCGGTTCAGCCGTTCTTGAGTTATAAGTGTTGTAACAAACCAAAGCAAAGTCGCTTTCCGCTTCCCGCGTCTGTATGTATGTATGTTTGCTTATATCTTTAAAACTACACAACGGATTTTGATGCGGTTTTTTTAATAGATAGAGTGATTCAAGAGGAAGGTTTATATGTATAATAACATGCTACCCGTGCGAAGCCGGGGCGGGTCGCTAGTAGTAGATATAAGATAATAATATAACATATTATATCAGTTTTTGTTATATTATCTCAAACTCGGCTTATAAACGCAAACAATATCTGCTATCTGGAAAATCCGGTATCAAATCGAATAAAATGCAAATAAGTGGATAAATCGAATATACAAAAATGATTCTGGAATATGATGAGACTTATCGTATCTGAATTCATTTATTAAATTACGATGACCGCAAGCTGAAGTTGTTTTATCATTTAAATTTATTGAATAATTAACTAAAAATAATTTCTTGTAATTTTCCTGTACGATATTTAGTAAACCTGAGTAGTAAAAAAAACGGCAAAGTGCGTGTTGGGTCACGCGCAATGTAGGGCTTCGTAGTTTACACAGCTAACAACGATAAAATAAGTAATTTTCAATGGTATTTGTACAAAAAAAAAAATTATTTCTTCTTCAAGTTTCTTTTATAAGTTGGTCGACTATTACGTCTATTACTCGTAAACTATAAGGGTTTCTTGTCTTGTAGGCTACGAAACCCTAAAAAGGTCACACCATCGTCGTTTTTGCAGTAATAACTTAATGTTTGTACACACTGGCGAGCCTAGCGCGGTTGCGACGACGACGGGCGCGAAATATCAAATATATGAAACGCGCCTTTGCGTCCATAGGTAGTGATGGCTCATTTCATTTGTTTGACACTTCGCGCCCGTCGTCACCACTGCGCTAGGCTCTTACGTACCCAGGAGTACAACATTCGAACTGTTTTATTAAGTTTATGGTCTGTACCAATTAACATAGATTTCCGAGTATATCTGATGTAAATGATAGATCTTGATAGATCTACTCACAGATTTACCGATCCGGTAATATTAAAATGAAAAATAAGAAGATCTGTTTTCAGTCAGAATAAGTGTACCTAGCTAGGACGTACCATTCATGACCAACACGGGCTGAAATAAATGGGACACAAAACGTCACACTGGTGACCCTAAATAGACGTCATCAGGACGTACCATTCATGACCAACACGAGCAGAAATAAATGGGACACAGAACGTCACCCTGGTGACCCTAACTAGACGTCATCAGGATGTACCATTCGTGACTAATGACCTGATGACGTCTATTTAGGGTCACTAGGGTGACGTCCCGTATTAGTCACGAATGGTACGTCCTGATGACGTCTATTTAGGGTCACTAGTGTGACGTCCCGTATTAGTCACGAATGGTACGTCCTGATGACGTCTATTTAGGGTCACCAGTGTGACGTCCGGTATTATTCATGAATGGTACGTCCTGATGACGTCTATTTAGGGTCACCAGTGTGACGTCCGGTATTAGTCACGAATGGTACGAATGGTACGTCCTGATGACGTCTAGTTAGGGTCACCAGGGTGACGTCCGGTATTAGTCACGAATGGTACGTCCTGATGACGTCTATTTAGGGTCACCAGGGTGACGTCCGGTATTAGTCACGAATGGTACGTCCTGATGACGTCTAGTTAGGGTCACCAGAGTGACGTCCGGTATTAGTCACGAATGGTACGTCCTGATGACGTCTAGTTAGGGTCACCAGGGTGACGTCCGGTATTAGTCATGAATGGTACGTCCTGATGACGTCTATTTAGGGTCAATTGTTGTTTTCATAATAAGCTTAATAAAAGGACCATAAAATAAATAGCTACAATCGTGGCTATAAATTGGATTAGTTTCCCGCAATATCGTGAGAGCGGGCAGCAGATGTGGCATTATTAAATAAGTGTCATTTTTCAAACCGAAGACCGACCTTTAAATTGTTTTTATAATTTCGCATCTCTATATAAATAAAAATCAATTTTCGCTTGTATGTAAGACAACATTATTTAGAACGGCTCGAACTATTTGGCTGATCTTTGTTGTGTTTGTAATTATCAAGACAACGTTTCAATGATATGTGTTTTCGAAAAATCCACCGAAAAGTTCGATAAAATCTATCTCCATAACTAAATCTATGAGATTATTGAAATTTGGACAGGACAACGGAACTATAAAAATGCATGCACGAACTGACGAAGAATATGTTAAAGGCAAGATATTTTGGAGGTACGGGAAACTATGTATTTATACATATAATGTTGTTTCTGGAATTTATTTTACAGATTTATTGCGAAGTTGCACCAAACTTTAATCATAGTAGGTGTATGTACAAGTGAAGCAATGCTTTAGATTATGTAAATAACATACATTACTTATATTAAAATACCTACTCGTATTACTTTTATTTTTATACCGATCTCATTGAAAATGCCGTTATTAGATCGCAAAGATATCAGTCATCGCAATTTAAAATGTTGAGAGGGGATTCCATGGCTCCTCTTTCAATCTCCGAGATTGATCAGTCGGAAAATTTCAAATAACCTCTCCGATAAACCCCGAAATCTATAATGTGAAGACTTAACTCAACTCAAATATGTGCTTCAAAAGTTTCTTATACAAATGAGGCTGAAAGGTTTTCTAAGTCCCCTTTATCTGTTCTTTAAAACTTGGCATTCAGCAAATCTTGAGAATTCGGAGTTATCTTGCTACTAATGCGGTTGGAGCTTTCACACATGGTGTAAGCCATGCTCATGATGTATTGCGCACGCTAGACAAATATCACTAGAGAAATTCTTGTTTTTATTGCTGATGGTAGTAAGTGTGTATGCCGATCCTGGTGACGGAGTTTACAGCTAAAAGCTTTTGTCGTTGCTTATATAACTTTTCGCTAAATGGGAGCCGAATAAAAATGTTAAAATAATCTTATTAAATAAATTATTAAGTTATGTGTCTAATATTAGTGTCGAACGCTGTCAAGCAAAATGCATCACCAAAATCGACACACCATTGTGTACCATACCACCTAACTATTTTATTATGAGTTTTCATTGCTATTTAAAATTATTTTTAATGAAACTCGTAAATAGTTTTCAAAAAAATATGTAACAATTATACCTAGAGATACCTACAGGGATAGCTAAATAAGGACTTTGAACCTAGTTAATCTTTTCACTTTCAAAAAGTGAGCTTTGCAGTATATTACGAGTAGGTAGGTAAAAATTTAATCTACGAATATGATATCACTATGATGATTGTGAAAGTATAAATAAGTTTTCTGTTGACAAATATTTTTGAAAGACAAACTTTTGCAAAATCATTTGAACCATCAAGCACCAGCGCGCCATCACCTGTCACAACATTATAACATTGACATCGGAACTTGACATGAATGCAAAGTTTTTTCTCAATCGAAGTATTTACTAAGGAGTTCCGTTATGAGTGTCTGTTGAACAGTTCCTGACTCCATCAGCCATCGACTATCAGCAGATCAGCTTGCTGTCATCATATTATTGTATTGTCACTAGAACTAAAGATGTATGCAAAATTTCAGCTCAATCAGTTGGGGATAACTGCTTCAAAATTGAGTTGCAAGATTCCACCCAAACAAAGTTACATACATTGCAAGTTAAATCATATTTAGTCATATTTGCAGCTAAAAGTTCATGAATTTCACAATTAACACAGTGCAGCATTTTCTCTCTAAAATAATTACAAATGTTGAAAATGTAACACCATTTTCAGATTCCTTGTTGCCATTAGGCATTCTATTTCAGGCGCCAGCTAATGAGAAGAGAAAAGTTTCAACTTAAATGGATGCGACAGACGTTCACCATTTTAAGGGACAACATTTTTGGAACGAAGTTCCTTATCGCGCGTTGTGAAAGGAGGCTAGACGGAAAAAATTCTTACGAAAAGTTGTCACGACACTTTTTTGCTATAGTATATGTATTAATATATATGTATATCTATTAATTGTGTCGAGGTCGAGGTGGAAGTGGAGGTCGAGATGGAGGTGGAGGTCGAGGTCGAGATCGAGGTCGAGGTGGAAGTCGAGGTCGAAGTCGAGGTCGAGGTCGAGGTGGAGGTCGAGGTCGAGGTCGAGGTGGAAGTGGAGGTCGAGATGGAGGTGGAGGTCGAGGTCGAGGTCGAGGTCGAGGTCGAGGTGGAGGTCGAGGTCGAGGTCGAGGTCGAGGTCGAGGTCGAGGTCGAGGTCGAGGTCGAGGTCGAGGTCGAGGTCGAGGTCGAGGTCGAGGTCGAGGTCGAGGTCGAGGTCGAGGTCGAGGTCGAGATGGAGGTCGAGGTCGAGGTCGAGGTCGAGGTCGAAGTCGAGGTCGAGGTCGAGGTCGAGGTCGAGGTCGAGGTCAAAGTCAAAGTTGATTCCCCTTCCCTTGTCCCACGTTATTTTGTGTTCAATACAACATAACTGTAAACTAATAAACGACTTATTGTGCAAGTAGGAGATTACCAAAACATCATTAGTTGGTAGGTGGTATCTACTTAGGAAGGTAGGTACTTACCTATTTATTTGCTTTGCGTTTGTTTCTCATCTAACTAGCTAGATTAACAAAAATTGAGCCTACTGATTAAGTTTATATTACATTATATTTGATAATAACATATTAATAAATTAATAAATAAATAATTTAATTTTTAATTATATTAATAATAATATTTAATAAAAAACATATTATTTTAACTTAAAAGAAATAAAATTTTATTACAATTCCTTCACTAATTAATCGAAAAGAACTTCGTTCCATCCGGGTGTCCCTTGACACCTCTCAAGTTTTATTTTTGTATAATAAAAAAAGGGATCACGACTGTAATCCCTGAGTATGGTAGACATTCTCTTAAATATCCAGGTGCTCAGATCATCGGAGGTAATTATCTAAAGGGTCCAAACATTGTCCATATTTGGCACATTATTGTTTTATAATAAATGTTCTGTTTCTCAAAGAGGGTTGACGCCAGGCAGGCGGCCTGTTGTATAACATAAGCCAAATTATCTTAAGAACATGTTAGTCATCATTGTTGTACCGACCCCACATTAATTGGGAGAAGTAGAAGTTATGGATGATGATGAATATATATGTTTATGAATTACTCTTCTTACATAGCATTAAGGCGCTCCCAGTCGACGATTGTTTTTGTTCGAAACGAAAAAATAAATACTTGTGAACAAGCCACATCTCCTATTTTATAATGTATAGTATATATGAATAAAGATGTACCCATATTTAATCACTTCGATAAATAATCCTACCGACCGCTGCAATGACGACAAACACACGTCGGCGCGTGGTCCGCCTTAGCTTTTTGAATAAATTAATGATATAAATTATTTATAATTACTTATCAAAAATCTATTCTAATAGAAATCTAGATCTACATATTACCTATCTTTAACAATAAATCACAAGTTGGTTTTAATAGTAGGTATATAAAATATTTCGATCATAAATTCTAAAACGTATCATTTTGAAATAATATCTTTATCGTGAAAAGTTTCTGCTATTATGTTTTCAGCTTAATATAAATCTAGGTAGGAACCTGAAGTAATATACTTATAAAAATAGGAGATGTGGCTTGTTCAAAAGTATTTCTTTTTTCGTTTCGAAAAAGAGCAATCAGCGACTGGGAGCCCCTTAAGGAAAGGATCATTAAAAAAAAGGTGACCCCAAGCCGTGTTTGTTGCCTGATTCTTCTAGGCTTGGTCGCGTGGAATCGGCGTAGCTTCACCTAGTTCCTAAGACGTTTCAAAGTGATCCTTGTGATTTTATTGAAATAAATGATTTTTTAATTTGAATTTGACTCGTAAAATAATTTAATACATGGGAATGATTCGGGTAGTAGGTACTACATTTTTACGGACATTCTGTATAATATTCGGGATGCCATTGAACTCTGCCATGCCATATATTGCTGACTAGCAGACCCGCGACAGACGTTATCCTGTACAAATTTCAATAATCACATAGAGAAATCCACGTTGCTATGTATAACAACTGTTACTGATCTCAGATTTTTTGCACACCAGCGCCAACTATACCCATATCATCCCTTTTGCGTATTTTTATTATTTTGGTAATGTTTTTCGGATCATAAACACCCCTATTTTTTTAATTAAGTAACATTCTACATCTACAGTCAATTTCATCTTAAGCCGTTTGAATTTGAATTTGACTCGTAAAATAATTTAAACCTTATTTTATGGACAAACTCTTAAACTGCTATACCTGCCTTTTAAATAATTCATTGCGATAAAATTAAATAGTTTCTCTTGAATTTTAAAATTAGCATTTTATACACGCCTGTCCACATGCTCACGTTTTCCATTGCTACACATACGGCAAAAAGTCTTTACGACCCACTTCGTTTGCAGTAAAGGTAATGCTTGATTTTTTTTTTGTATGGGCTGAGTCTACCCGGACAAGACGGAAAAAGTGATACAACCGCATTATCTTGAAAACCATCAAACTTAAATAGAAACTGTATATTATTTATGTAGCTAGTATGATTATCTAACGAATCATATAAACATGAACTGTTTAGCTATTTATAGTTTTGAGTAAAAACAAAAGAGTCTTTTGGAAAAGCCAACTTTGGAAAATAAATCTATCGAGAAAAGTTTCACCGATCGTGTTTATGTCTATAATTTATCTAGATTCAATCCTTAAGTTATCTTTGTATTAAAAAACAAAACTATTTGTTTTGCGGTTATTGAGAAAAAACTAAAACGCATTTATCAAAAAAAAATTACTCGTCCTAAGCGAAAGATAGAAAGCCGAGTGTACGTGTGCAGGTACTGGGTCTCTTTTAGTATGATCATGTGTCTACAACGTGAAGATAGCCTTTGCTACCTTCACGTTTCTGCTTTTAACTGTAATACTAGATTTACACTCGCGTACGAGTCGCGAGACGAAGTGCGAGACGAGAGTGTGAATAGACGCTCGTGGCTCGCCTCGCACCTCTCTCCTATACTATCGATCACGCGAGGTGCGAGCCGAGACACGAGACGAAGCACGAGCGAGGTACGAGCGAGGCGAGAGTGTAAATCTAGCATTAGAGTTTGTGGAACTCTTAAAGTTAAAGGCATTAGATATAATAAGAACCTTCATTGTCTACATTCTGGCATAACGCCAGGTCGTATTTATATATACGTGCTTGGTACTGTCTGAAGTTAAGGTACTTTACTGCAGTTTACGGTAGGTACCTAGTTTCTTACAAACATGTTTACTCACCTCTCTGATCCAAGTGGTTTGCCAAACTTTCACGTGATACATTTTAAGCCCTGGCTTCTAAAGTGGCGGTGACAGCAATGTACTGCAGCTGTAATATAGCGGTGGTAAAGTCTTCCACTCGAATTATGAGATGAGTAGCTTTATGTATAAAGCCAGCTCTTTTTGTTGATATAAAAGTGTCCCAAGTGACCTTAACAAGAATATTATAAAAAAACAACACCAGTTGTTATGAATTATCAATTTGTAGAAGGTTTGAGATAGAATAAAAAAAAAAAAAAAAAAAAAAAAAAAATAGGATCATGTCTGTTATCCCCAAGTACGGTAGACACCTACGGTAATACCTGGGGCCGTACTACAATATCTAAAGTATGACAGTATTACTTTAAGAGCGAAAGTGACAACGCTATACGAACTTGGCGTTGTCACTTTCGCACCGCGAGTAATACTTCTTTAGTCTTACTTTAGAGATTGTAGTACGGCCTGAGTGTTAAGCGCACCCACATGAGCTAGAATCGAGGCAGCGTCGAGGCGTAGTCGCAGCACAGGCGAGGCGGAGGCGAGGCGGAGGCGACTCGGAGTCGAGGCGAGGGCGGGCAAACCCGCCTCTACGCAGCCTCGACCCTAGCTCGTTTGGGCGATGCACCTAACGCGTAAAGTAAATGTATTGTCTTTACTAAGCTTTCTACTGATCCAGTCCATTAGGTACCACAGTACTGAAACGTCATGTCTCGACTGAAGCTACAATCGCTTAGATTAGTACTTAGCGAACTTCGGTGCGGAAGTTTGACCACTACTGGTCCATCTCTCAGCTTAATACTCTCTCATAATAATAAGTTAGTGGGAATGGCGTGTTTCTGTATGTACCTCTCTACCTACAGAAGTTAGAACAGCAGTCAGTTTAGTGAATAAAATCTCTCTGGTACTTATTTTTTCAGTGATAAAGTGTAGCATGTTTTTGTTCAACTTTGTAATTGACATTGATAATTTTAAGTAAGTACTCGTTTAACCATATAATGAACAGAATGAATAAAATGAATAAAAATATGTGAGGATATAAGAATTTATTATTTGATCACATTGAAAATGATTAAATAAATTAATATAATAATATTGGCGGACTTTACACACAACGCCATCTAGCCCCAAACTAAGCAAAGCTTATACTATGGGAACCAGATAACTGATGGAATATTTATATTCATAAAAACACCCAGACACAAAACAAACATGTTCATGACACAAATTTATGCCCTGGGTGGAGTTCGAACCCACAACCTATAGCGCAGAAGGTTACTACCAACTGAGCTGTGAGGCCAGTCAAATTATGAGGAAACTTGATGCTAAGTGCTGAAAAACTATTTTCCCGACGAAGAAGCGACACGTGATCCGAATGTTAACTCATTTATCTCTGGGTCGATGCAATAATTACCACTCTTCGCCACTATGTAGTCATGACTGTTGTGAAGAAGTGATCTGGATCAGTTAGACTATCCATTGACCGTCAACAGCCGTGAAATATATAATGTACTAGCCGACCCGTTACAGACGTTGTCCTGTCAAATTTAAATAATCGAATAGAAAAGACTGAATGTTTTAAGTCTGTGATGTCAGATTTGTTGCACAACAGCGCCAGCTATACAGAAATCATCCATTTAGAGTTTTTTTATCGTTTAGGGGATGTTTTTCATTTTTTAAAGTAGTCTATTATTTATTCGGGCATTATATCTACATCTACAGCAAATTTCAACTTAATCCGTTTTGTCGTTTAGACCTGATTGAGGAACAAACATACATACAAACTCACAAACTTTCGCATTTATAATATTACTAGCGATCCGCCCCGGCTTCGCACGGGTAGCATGTTATTTAACATATAAACTTTCCTCCTGAATCACTATATCTATTAAAAAAAACCGCATCAAAATCCGTTGTGTAGTTTTAAAGATATAAGCAAACATACATACAGACGCGGGAAGCGGAAAGCGACTTTGCTTTATACTATGTAGTGATTAGGATTTTGTATGTTGTAGAATTGTGCATAGATGCTAACCGAACTCGCTTACTTTTTCTCATATCGAAATGGATGTGTTTGAAATATTCTCTCAGTATTTTAAAGACATTTTCGCTTGCCAAGTTGATTCCAATCTTGTTGCTTGGATGGAATATGAACAAGATCGGTGTTCTACGGCTCTGCTCGGATATTGAATAGTTATAGTGCCCCATCTCCTGAAAGAATGTTGTAACATGATTTTATATAGGGGAAAAGAAAAGTTACGAAAACTTATTTCCAGTCATAAAAACGCAATGCAATAAAGTAAACTGTTGTTCGGCTTTCAGCCTAGTTTAAGTAAATGTTTGGCTGTATAAACGTTTAAAGACTACTTCCGGAGTTGGACTTACTACACTACTTCCGGAAAAATGGATCATGCGTCGATCTTAATTGATTTATCACCGAGAAAAATAAAAACAAAATTGGTAAAAAAATTAACTTCATAATTTGATGATTTTCCAAAATCATATTTATCATATTTATAGACATATCTTTTCTTTTCAGTTCGTTTGAGTCACTATTGCACTCCCTTGTGGCCTATTTATCATCCTACTAATATTATAAATGCAAAAATTTGTGAGTGAGTGAGTGGGTGTGTGTGTGTGTGATTGTTACTCTTTCACGCAAAAACTACTGAACGGATTAAAATGAAACTGGGGCGAGCAGCTAGTAGGATAATATGTAAAAAAAATACTGTATCGAATCGATAGAAGATCTACGAAGCACTTAACAGCAAGGTTAACAAAATATTATACACTTCTGAAGCAAACATTTCATTCGAGTGGATGCTCCAGATATATTGCAGTCCCGCGGGTTTGGTTTGATTTATTTTAAGCGCAGCTCCAAGCGCATCGCTGCTATCTAATGTATCCGTAAACACTATCGCACTATCATCGAAAGTGTATTCTTTAGTCGACGAGTGTGTCACTAAAACGTATAACATAGTTGCATCATCATTTTTCAGGCATAGGTAACTTTCTTTTACGAGTTACGATAAACACTTGACTAGAATGCCAAGAAAAAAAAATATTATTATATTTCTTTTGATTAAATAATTTTTATTACGAATTTTGGTAGAAACAGCAATGTTTTCGGTCTGAGATGTCTAATTTTTTGCACAACAGCGCCAACGATACCAAAATCATCCTTTTTGCATTTTTTTATCACTTATCGGTGGTTTTTCGGATTATAAGTTGCCGCTTTTGTTTATCTGATTTTTAATCTTCAAATTAATTCTTAATCAGTTTGGTCGTAAACGTTTGATTAGGGTACAAACATATATACAAACTCACAAACTTTCGCATTTATAATATTACTAGCGACCCGCCCCGGCTTCGCACGGGTAGCATGTTATTATACATATAAACCTTCCTCCTGAATCACTCTATCTATTAAAGAAACCGCATCAAAATCCGTTGTGTAGTTTTAAAGATATAAGCAAACATACATACATACATACAGACGCGGGAAGCGGAAAGCGACTTTGCTTTATACTATGTAGTGATGATAATAGGATTAGGATTATAGGGCGAGTAGTGGCAATGTAAATACCTAATAGAGATGTATAAAAATCAAAAGGGCTACTGTACAACAAGCGTAGATCATTTGAATTTACGCTCCCCACTTTTACTAGACAATACAGGCTATTGTCTAGACTATTGCGTGGTAAACCTTCTTGAATGCCATTATTAAGACAACAAGACAATAAAGCTCCTCTAAACACTGAACAAACAACGCATAGATACTCTATATAGAAATTTATTATCACGTACAGTAAACTTAACGAAGTAATTGTGTGATAATCTACTTTCATATATTTTCTCAGGCAAGCCTTGGAAACTTCCACCTTGTGCCAGAGCTGTCTCTACCCGGGGGTGCAAGGGGTGCGGTTCGCCGAGGTCCCTAGGGCTCTGCCCTCAAAAATCGAGGGGTTCGACGTTTTTACTGGTGTAGCCTAGGCCCGGGATATTATTGCTCAGGTACTCAGCTCAAACATAGCTACTTAGCATCTACAAAACATACAAAATTCACTCATCACTTGACTTTATTTCGTTTATTTATACTTCATATATATTAGTGAAAACTTGTTATTGGCCTTCAGCATACTTGTATTCTTTAACAATGCATGTATTTTTCATTTAAACATTTGTGTACCTAGCTACAACCCGGTCAGAATATCTGTGCACCTCGCGGCGCCTCTCCCGCTTACGCTTCTTCGTTGCCGATATGAGAGAGACCGCCGATATGACGTCACGAGGTCAGGTGCACAGTGGTTATTGTGACCGGGTTTAAGTTAGTAAGTTTTCCTAATTTTTTTTTTTTTGTTTAATTGCCGCCGGACGAGTGTGGGAGACTGAGTTGTTAGTTTAAGGGGGCCTAATAAGGTATGCACCCCGGTGCAAGATAGTCTTAAGACGGCCCTGCCCTGTGCTACAGCTACGTGTGCTGTTCGCGACACCGCTGATGCTGTATTCTCTTTGTAGCGCGTCTTAAATTGTATCGTTTGTGCAGTTTTCAAGAACAGTAGGTAGGAACTTGTTTCCAGCACTATCTTGCCGCCGGTGAAATACATTTTTATGATAGAAAAATATGATGCCAGTGCAATTATTTTATATGCTAGTTATATAAAACAAAATATCAGCACGTGCCAAATGTAATGTTTGGGTGTGCCTCTGACTACTCCCATTAGACATTTTCAAGGTTTTCAAGATCTGAGTTTTTTTTACCGTGGTAGAAAATTGTAAGAGTCGTAATCGTATTTAATTTCACTTATTTTATTCAATTATATTACTAGAAATAAATACAAATAGGTTGACGATAGTATCCCCAAGTTAGGTAAACAGATTCTTGTAGGTGTATACCTAAGGTAATCAGAGGTACGTCCAAACATTATATTTGGCCACGACACAGGGAATCCTAGTGTAGGGAATAGGTATGTGACTGTTAGGTGTATTATGTTATGTACGTTATAAAGTTATAACGTACGTAAAGTTTACAGTCTAAAATTTGCGAATGACCAAAACAGCGCTACAGAGGTATATTTAAATATACCTCTCTTGTATATTTAAATCATTTTAGTCCAAACGCTTCACTGTCGCTTTGTACAGCTTTATTGAGCCTTCACCCAGGAGAATTATGGTTTGGAATTAGCTCAGTTATCCTTGTACCCTTTTACCAAATTAATTTATAGCTAACTTGTGAAAACCCTCGCGACTTCGTTCACGTGAAGTTATTTTCGAACAGATCCACACCCCTTTAGGGGTTTAATTTCGGGAATTCCCTTACTTTTACCTACACTGCACACCCTCTGAATTTTAAGTTTCATGGACTAGTGTGTGTGTTGATAGATCAGATCAGTCAGTTACGCAAGAGTATTATATATTTAGATTTCTCGTTTAATATCCAGTAACGTTTACAAATTTAATTAAATCAGAAGCAATACTAACATAAAAGGATTTGTCGCCGATAAGAGCCATCTGTTACAATCTGTTTGTGTAAGAATACATTGGCTGAACTTTGAAAGCTATCTATGGTTTTTTAAGAAGCGATCGCTGTAATATGACGATCGTAATGACAACTGGCAAGGGTAAATGAAGTATGATGAGATAAATAATGGTGTGGTGATTTGACATATGTTGAAATGTGGAGATATGTAATGTTTGCTCGTACTTACTCTTATTATATTACACCTACTATATTTAATAATCTGAGCGTCTGGAGAATGAGGAGATCTGAGAGGATGTCTAGTGTCTGTACGTTTGGATTACAGTCGTGATCCTATTTTTTTTTTTAATTTGATAATGATGGAATAAACAATCTTCGATATTAGATAAGTAAAATACAGAACCAAATACAGTCACCTGTCACGGTGCCGATGACAGTGGTAGAAACCAAAAATGAAAATAAAATATGATCAAGACTGTAATCCCCAAGTACAGCAGACATCCTCTCAGATCTCCAGGCGCTCAGACCCTTGAAGATATATAAAGGGGTTAGTAATAGGCGTTTCCAATCGTTACATTTAGCACATGCCTACAATTTGCAGTAGCATTCCACACGTGTCAGGTTGCAAGCCCGTCGCCACTTGATAGAAACTATTATTGGTGAAACGAAATTATGTCTATCATGTGACGATCGTTGCTTTTTAGAATTCAGGTCTATAAATCAGTTCTGACATTTATCTCTACTATGGAAGGTCAGGGTCGACAGCGATAGTTACAAATTACCATATTGTTTGGGTTTAGTTTTCATTATTCTGATCATTCGCCTTTCAAAAATGATATAATTGTATCACGACTATAATACCCAAATAGAGTAGATACTGGTGGCAATTCTGTTGTGTCCAAGCTAAACTTGAAATTTCCTAAAAGCGATCGCTCTTATTCCTTTACGTTAAAGTCGAAATTTGCGTAACATCAAAATGACAGTTCTAAAACTTAGAATATTTTATTCATTTCTCTATTTTATTTCGCTTATTTGAAACAAACAAGTGTCATCTTAGTCAACACCAATTTACATGTTGATTAAATTTAGCTTGACGTTTCTAAATCGATTACAAAAATCGTAAATTTATTCAAAACTATTTTTAGAATATATTTTTATTTTAAAATGTTTTAGAACTGTCACTTTGATGTTACGCTATTTTAGACTTTATCGTAAAAGAATAAGAGCGATAATTTTTAGGAATTTTAGGTTTAGTGTGGCACAACAGAATCGCCACCATTGTCTCATATCTCCAGGCACTCAGGTCCTTGAAGATATCTAAAAATTTTAGTCAGAGGCACGTCCAAACATTACATTTGCTACATGTAAAAATATTGACTTATAGACATTTGACTTCTACGGCGTAGAGGGTCTACGGCGTAGAAGACAACCCGTATGAGTTCAAAGACTAGCGCTTATTTCGTCATAATTAGTTATAGTTGTCGCCTATTTTGTTCTGAGCTATTCTAGGTTAAAAACTATATCTATTCCACGTTATGGCGTGACTAAACACAAACTTGTAGGTATACCCAACCATCCAGCAAAATCTGATTAAAAATGCACGTCCATTTAAACTGTTTTAACGCTAGATTCGAACCTTTCTCACGATTTTAATGTATTTTATAGTGTAAAAGTCCGTGATCCATTATGTTTTTGTCAATAGTGCTGCTAATGCTTCTCGAGTTGATGAGATTTCTTTGATAGGGTTCAGGGAGCGTGAGCGATTTCGCTCCGACTCGTATTTTACAAAGATACTCGTACCTATCCAATTAATCGAGGTTGCTTTAGAAGAGAAAATCTCAGTAAATATTTCTTATAACCTACTGTTTTGTTTATATTTTATCTACACTACTATGATATTATGAAGAGGTAAAATTTGTGTTTTTATTTATTAAAATACTACGTACTGGGCCAATTTAAAAAAATATTTCACCTATTTTGTTTCTAAGAAATGAAGTAAAAACCTGCCGAAGCAATCTTTATTTTTTTTTTATCACCTTTCAAAATATACATTACATGTTTTATTTAAAAAAAAAATCTATCGAAATTTGCAATAATGTAAAAAGATACCTATGACCATGATATTTTTTATGAAAATTTTTCCTAAAATCTTTATTAGTACACCCATGCAGCTACACAGTTCGCTTACCGATATTTTATACCATTTGTAGGTATACCTACTAAGTATCGTGTTTATTTATACACTTTGTAGCATAACTCGTATGATCGAACTATCCACTTTAACAGGAGTTTAAGACCAAGATAAGCACTTGAGTAGCACGGTGAGTGCATTTTCAAGTATCTGCATATCAGCTCAGGTTAAAAAACTCTTAATATTAATATTGGAACGCGCTCTGAAGCGATGCGATGGTAACGAAATTTACGGCTATGGCTACACACCTAAACAGTCCAAAATTAGATAATGCATTTTTCATAATCAGAAATGTTTTTAAACGATAAATAAATAAATATTGGTAGACATTTGCAGCGGTATCTAGCCCCAAACTAAGCAAAGCTTGTACTATGGCCAGTACTTATACTTGTCATAGAAACGCAGTAATGACTAATGAATGATACTCATTCTACCAATATTCGTAATTTGGGGGCACGGCAGTGCCCCCGCCAAGTCGAGCGCGAAGCAAACACTGCCGTACCATCCTTTACTGGAACCATTTCGCCGCATTTTCAGGCCCCTATTTGAGAACCTCTGGATAAGACCAGAACGCTGAAATTTTCGTCATCCAGTAAGCCATAATCACGTACTTAAAATCCAAAATTTCAAGTCTGTAGGTCATTTAGTTACAAAGTTAAGCGAAAGCAAAGTTTCGCATTTTAGACAGACACTCACTCACTCACTCACTCACTCACTCACTCACTCACTCACTCATGATCATCAGAATAGAACTAGTACTTCCCATAAACTCAGAGAGCTGAAATTTGGTACAGAGTTAGGGTTTAATGGCCACATAAAAGGAAAACCATAAAAAATAGGATAATCGAAGATCTGGAGTACCTGGTGACCCTGATAAGAAAACACAAGAGCCTAACCAAACTATTAGAGATCGACATAGCGCCTTTACAAAAAATATTCAACTACTGGACCGATTTGAAAAATTCTTTCACCATTAGAATCCTACATTATCCCTGATGAACATAGGTTATAGTATATTTTCAAAAATATTAGGGATCCGTATGAAAACATCGATAATGTAATCCAAAGTGTGAAAAAATTAAAAAAAATCCTTATATTGCGTTTGCTGCGGAAATTATTGACAATAGAGCAAAGTAATGTACTACAGTTTTAAAGAGAACATCAATATCTACAAAAAAGTATGCAATACTATATGTCTAACTATTAGGGATCCGTATAAAAACTTCGATAATGTAACCCAACGTGTAAAAAAAAAACCAAAAAAATCCTTATATCGCGTACGCTGCTGTAATTGTTGACAATAGAGCAAAGTGATGTACTACAGTTTTAAAGAGAACATCAATATCTACAAAAAAGTATGTAATACCATACATCTCACTATTAGGGATCCTTATGAAAAATTCGAAAATGTTACCCAAGGTGTAAAAAAATTACCTTTATCATTATTACATCCGTGCGACGCCCGCCGGGGCGGACTGCTAGTACGCAATAAAATTAAAGGAAAACTCTGGATAAGACTAGACTGGCTTTTATACTTACTTATACTTACAAGTTTACAAGAAGAAATAGTTGAACGATTAACTTTATTCTAATCGAACATTACACAAATTGAATAAACAAATTAACAAATTAAATAAACTAAAATATTAATTTCGCTCAAAATTTGATAAAAATATAATGCATTGGACTAAGAGTGGCGGTGATACCACCGCACACGTCGCTAGATGGCGCTGACTGTATTTTAAACGCGCTTACGATTTGTTTTTATAATAAAAAAACAACTCATAAAAAGAAAAAAAAAACTGTGTCAAATAAGAAAATCTAATAAAATAAATCAATAAGCCCACGTTTCTACAAAAAGAAGTGAAATCCCACCAAAAACATTCTGTAAAAAACTAGCCAAGTCTCGATGGAGCTGCTTGTTTATCTCTAAAAAGTAATGAAATCTAGACAAAGTCGTGTCAAGTCTGAGGTTCTTTACTGCGATTTCTTTATTATTATAGAATGTTGTGTGACTTGGCCGTTGAACATTCTTTATAAGTTAGTGGGTACAAGTCAATTTTGTTTACACGTAATGTTATATCTGTTGTAACTACCTATGTTTGTTAAGCGAGATAATAGCCAATACAGGTATTGGTAATTGGACGCTAGTGTCTTATTTTAGGCTGTTGTTGATCGTGCAACACATGCATTCAGCATTGACAATGCTGACTTCTGCTGTCTTCTTTTTGGAGCGTCAAATCGACCACCGATCTAACATAAAATAGACGTATTTTTTATACTGTTTGTTTCAGGCTCACCTTTACATAAGTGTTATTGAAATACGCAGCTTTATCAAGCCTACAATTGACTGGTTATTGAATCAACGTTTTCTAAGTGGCAATTTTCCATCGTTAATGGGTAGCGGTTCTGGCGACAGATTGGTGCAATGGTGTCATGGAGCACCTGGTTTTATACCCTTGTGTACTCTTCAACGGCCAAGTCACATAACATTCTATAATAATAAAGAAATCGCAGTAAAGAACCTCAGACTTGACACGACTTTGTCTAGATTTCATTACTTTTTAGAGATAAACAAGCAGCTCCATCGAGACTTGGCTAGTTTTTTACAGAATGTTTTTGGTGGGATTTATTTTATCAGTACAAGGTTTGTAGGGAAAAAAAATTGAAAGTTGCCTGAAATTGCTTTTTCCTATGCGATTATTAAAAATTGACAGAACAGCGTCTGTCAGTAATATTATAAATGTAAAAGTTTTTGAGTTTGTATGTATGTTTGTGCCTCAATCAGGCCTAAACGACAAAACGGATTAAGTTGAAATCTGCTGAAGATGTAGATATAATGCCCGAATAAAACAGACTTTTGGGACAAATCAGATGCTCTCATCATGAGCGTCGCCTGCGACCATCTACAGCAACGTCAATAATACAAGGAAAATTTTGGTAATGAGTACAAACACGATAGTTTTTATTCTATAAACAAAATACTGTTGGTGCCTATATCTACAAAAAATGTAAGTGAATAATTGAGTAATCTACCTATTCCACAGTATAAACTTTTAACCTCTTTATCATGTTATTGAACACTAAAATGCGGGTTCGTGAAGTTTTTATGTTGTCGTAAAACTAAGTTTTGCGAGGCATATTTGAAGCAGGAAATTCTAGGTACCTACAGGTATTCAGTAAGTTATACATTAGAATTTGAACATAGTATTTCTGTTATAGTATTTAAATTCTGACAATTCTTATACAAGAACAACCCAGTTCTCTTTAGGGTTCCGTACCCAAAGGGTGAAAACGGGACCCTATTACTAAGACTTCGCTGACCGTCTGTCCGTCTGTCCGTCTGTCTGTCACAGGGCTGTATCTCATGAACCGTGATAGCTAGACAGTTGACATTTTCACAGATGATGTATTTCTGTTGCCGCTATTACAAAAAATACAATAAAATAAATATTTAAGAGGAGCTCCCATAAAACCAACATGATTTTTTTGCCGTTTGTTATAGATAATGGTACGGAACCCTGCGTGCGCGAGTCCTTGCACGAGTGTACTTATGATTACTGATGATTATAGGCAATATTTGCTACCTTATGTTACACTTAGGTTACATTATTGCAATATTGTCGTACGGATATCATTTTTTATAAAATAAAATATAGTTTTTATTCCTCGTTGATAATGCAGCTTTTGAATTAGAAGATTTTTTATTTAGTTTATTAATTATAAACCAAAATAAAAATGTTACCCCATTACGTAGTTTGAAACGAAAATAAATATCTGATAGCGAAAAGTTTGTCATTAAGATGGGTCTAAGTATCGTCTTTTGAAGTGAAGTTCTATCAGTTTAGTAATTAGACTTTCTGATCAGAGCTATTCTTCGAACCTCAATAACTCCTGTGGCTTCTCGACGAACGTGGTAGTAAAATGTACTAATTTGAGTGAGTTGGCATTAAGTGTATAGGAATAACGCACAATTGGTATTCTGTTCGGGTATTCCCCAGTCATCTCGACACTCGACGCTCGAATTATCTTGTCAAAGTGAAGTCTTAAGTGGGTCCGCTTTCGTCCGCTCTGTCACTTGAGTGATTTTGAGTACGTGTTCGAGTTTTTTGGGAATAGCTCTACAGGACAAAGTTACTACTTGTATAGGTACTTATGATGTAGGTTCCTAAAGCTTTGGTTTCCCAAGCAAACGATGCGAATCAATTCGAGAGGCTGTATGCATCGTGAGGAAACCAACTTTATATAAGCGGTGACGGACTTGCAAACTGTCACGTGTGGAAAATATGGTCATGTGCCTAATATAATGTTTGGACTGCCCTCTTTATACATCTGTGAGGATATACCTACCGAAAAATTTAGAAAGTATGTGCAGTTGTGAACATACCTATGCTTCAGCATGCAATAACCGTGTTGTTTACCTAACTTCGCATAAAACTCAATTTCATGTTAAAATTATAAAACACACAGGTGTTACACTTTCGTGTTACTCGGTTTAAAATAAAAACCGTTTCGTTTTTATTTCAGACAGAAAACGCTGAAAAACGATCATTACGAAAATACTGCTGAAAAGTAAATTACCACTATTCTACCCTACTACTACTACTAAATAAAAAATAGGATCACGACTGTAATCCCCAACTGTACGACTGTAAGATGGACATCCTCTCAGATCTCCGGATCAGATGCTTAGATCCTTTGAAGATGTCTAGACATTATATTTGGTACATGCCCACATTTTGAAGTAGTTAGCAATTACTATTATAGTTTTGGATGCGAGTGTGGTTGATCACACCATAACGGCTGAAGCAATTCGGATGCAATATAAAAAAATAGAGAGCTATTCAATGTCAACCGATGTAAGTAGCAAAGCCTAAGCATGAATTCTAATTCTATTTGTATGCATTTGAAGTATTTATGCAAAAATAGTTAAAAATTATTAATTTAGTTGAAAAACATAAGCCAAATCCCTTTCGCAACTTCGCAATATGTGGGAAAAGGAGAAAAAAGAATTATGAAACAAAATTTGATAACTTTTCTTTTAGAGTCACATGAAAAAATGAAATAGGATCATGACTTTGACGTTGACTTGAATTTCAATTCGTACCTACTAATGTCATCGCTAAGTTCGTCCTAAAAAGTTAAGTAAGCGTTTGGTGCAGATTAGTATAGAAGTGTTTCTTCTAAATTCTAAGCGAAACTCAGTGGACTGTGATCAACATACGATACACGTTGTACGTGTATATCAAACCACTATACTTTGAGGATATAATAAAACCGGCCAAGTGCGAGACGGAGTGGCGCACGAAATGTTCTGTACCATTATCTATAAAAAACGGCAAAACAACACGTTTGTTTTATGGAAGCCCCACTTAAATATTTATTTTATTCTGTTTTTAGTATTTGTTGTTATAGCGGCAACAGAAATGCATAATCTGTGCAAATTTTAACTGTCTAGCTATGACGGTTCATGAGATAAAACCCAGTGACAGACAGACGGACAGCGAAGTCTTAGTAATAGTCCCGATTGTACCCTTTGGGTACGGAACCCTAAAAAGGGAACGAACCGGTCGTTAGCAGATGACGTTGCAAAGACCCTGCCCATATCTTGTTAAATAGGAAGTAGGTAATCAAGGTATATATGTATAGAGTAACTAGTTTTCACCCGCGGCTTCGCTCGTGTGGTACCTGGATAAAAAGTATCCTATATATTCAAGTTTCATCCAAATCCGTTAGGTAATTTGAGCGTGATTGAGCCACAAACCGACAAAAATGCAAACATCCTCACAAACTTCGGATTTATTATTTTAGTACCTTTAGATTATCTCTTAATAGAAAGTGGAGAGTAGTATAACTTTTTTTATGTTTAGATATAATGTATTTTAAGGTTAAATTATATTTATTATTATTTTTTTAATATTGTTAGGTTTTCATAAATAAATAAGTACCTGCCTAAGACAAATAAAAATAATACTATTTCAGAGCATAACATATTAAATGCTCTTAAATTAAATGCCTTGACTACTCCAGCTTAAACACAGCTGGAGCGTCAATTAATTTCCAACAGGTGATATTAATTTTCGGTATTTAAATAAAACGATCGTATAAATGATGACAATGTATTTAAAGTAATAACAGAAATCTGGGCCCTTACTCCGCAAAACGATTACGACATTATATTACATTATCAACGACAGTGCTCCGATATAATCGGCTTCGCACTTCTAGAAATCGTCGGCTGTCGTAGAAGAAAATATTATGTCAATTGTCAAAAGTCGATCGTTCTATCTTTCAATTACAGTTAGAAACGATGTGACGTTTGTACCAATATATCGTTGATCGTTTTCAAGAGTAAACCCCCTTCGATATAAAAACAAAATATACTTATTATATTGAATTATCTATAGCGAATGAATAAGAAATAATAAACACAGTGAACGCTTAAGGTTTACGTTTCGGGGCTACCGCGCGATCAGTTTTAGAGTTTTTTTGCTCACATTTTTCTCCTGGTTTACGTGCGTTCTCAGGACCGTTATACCTGGTGACTGTTGTGGTTATTTTCTCCCTTGGAATACCATCTGAAATCATGAATTATTATTTTGTTAAATCATCATTTATTATACTCACCACGCTGTTAAACAATTTTCCCAACTAATTTGCCGAAACATAGGTATATGTTACTTTGCAGTGTGGAATCAAATAGGTACCAATATCTAAAATTATTTTTGTTGTAATAAAAATAGTTTTTAGTGATTTGGTTACATTCAGTCAAACTAATAATTTTATAAAAGTTCGGATGTTCGTTGTTCAATCTCGTCGTCGATGATGATATACCTACTACTAATACTCAAGATCAACATACGACCTGAATTGAAAATGTATTATTATTTTTCAAACTACATCGTGATTAGTAGCCATAACTATATTATATACAGTTAGTGTGGTGTGTCGTAATACGAACATGATATTTATATTTCTGAAGATCAAGTGAGAGTAGTTTCGTCAACTGCCTCCGCTTCTCGACGGTAGCACCGTGTTCTCCAGTCTGCCCGCGACCATGGCTATTGTAACATAGCCGAAACGTCGGGAAAACAAATTAAAGGTAATTACGTGATAAACACCATTAAAAAAAACTAAACGGACAAAGATATATAGCAACAAATTCCGCCAATCTGCTCCCAAAGAGTCCAACCTAATGTAAAATACTCCAGTAGAAAACTGTCCTGGAAAGAACCTGGAAAAGTACAGTAAATTGGTACAATAAAATAAGAATACAATAGATAAGAAACGAAAATTAAATTAAATAAAAACTGTAAATAAGGCAATAAAAATAAAATAATACAATAAACAAGATAATAAATACACTCCTAAGAGTATCTACTTCATAGTTTCAGTTTTCTGGTGGGAGGTGCGGTTAATTTGTGGTACTTTTTTCAGGTTCTCTAAATTTATTAATTTAATTTTGTTTACTTGGGTATTAGTGTATTTATTATCTTGTTTATTGTATTATTTTATTTTTATTGCCTTATTTACAGTTTTTATTTAATTTAATTTTCGTTTCTTATCTATTGTATTCTTATTTTATTGTACCAATTTACTGTCCTTTTCCAGGTTCTTTCCAGGACAGTTTTCTACTGGAGTATTTTACATTAGGTTGGACTCTTTGGGAGCAGATTGGCGGAATTTGTTGCTATATATCTTTGTCCGTTTAGTTTTTTTAAAATGGATTTCTGCAAAGTCACGCCTGAATCAATCAATTATCATAAACACCATTGTTAAAATCTATAGTTATGAAAATGTATTACCACATTTGTGTTCCCAAACGATTTCTTCAGTTTTCTCAACAGTAGTACCGTTTTCAAACACGTAGGACCAGCTGTTTCTTTCAATAACTGAATCAACAACCTTCACATTAACGATGTGCAACTCGTCGTACTCTTCTGCGTCGGGTCCTAGATTGAATTTCTCCCAGAAGTCTTCGTTCGAAATGGACTTATGCTTTACATTTTCGAACTCTGAAATCCAACAAAACATGCTGAGAAAATGTATGGTAGGTGAAAATGTATGGTAGGTGGCTTCTTGAATAGGTGTCCCGATTCAAGAAGCACTCCGATATTTTATTTTTATCTGTACCTATATAATGGGATTTTCCTAGCCCACCAGACCAGATACAGGCCTTCACGCCTAATTTGAAAATCAGTGCTAAATCATACCTAAACTTAATATATCATACTTAAGACGCTGCCAGTCGACGATTATTTTTGTTCGAAACGAAAAAAGAAATACTTGTGAACAAGCCACATCTCCTATTTTATAATGTATAGTATACTAGCGACCCGCCCCGGCTTCGCACGGGTTTAATACATATAAACCTTCCTCCTGAATCACTCTATCTATTAAAAAAAACCGCATCAAAATCCGTTGCGTAGTTTTAAAGATATAAGCAAACATACATACAGATTACAGACGCGGGAAGCGGAAAGTGACTTTGCTTTATACTATGTAGTGACTAGCCGACCCGTGAAAGACGTTGTCCTGTCAAATTTCAATAATCGAATAGAAAAGACAAAGTCTGTGATGTCAAATTTGTTGCACACCAGCGCCATCTATACAGAAATCATCCCTTTTGAGTTTTTTAATCGTTTTAGGGATGTTTTTCATTTTATAAAGTAGTCTATTATTTATTCGAACATTATATCTACATTTACAGTAAATTTTAACTTAAACCGTTTTGTCGTTTAGGCCTGATTGAGGAACAAACATACATACAAACTCACAACTTTCGCATTTATAATATTATTAGGATGTGAATAAAGATGTACTCATCTTTAATCACTTCGATAAATAATCCTACCGACCGCTGCAATGATGACAAACACACGTCCGCGCGTGGTCCGCCTTAGCTTTTCGAATAAATTAATGATATAAATTATGTATAATTACTTATCAAAAATCTATCCTAATAGAAATCTAGATCTACATATTACCTATCTTTAACAATAAATCACTAGTTGATTTTAATAGTAGGTATATAAAATATTTCGATCATAAATTCTAAAACGTATCATTTTGAATTAATATCTTTATCGTGAAAAGTTTCTGCTATTATGTTTTCAGCTTAATAGAAATCTAGGTAGGAACCTGAAGTAATATACTTATAAAAATAGAAGATGTGGCTTGTTCAGAAGTGTTACTTTTTTCGTTCCGAAAAAGAGCAATCATCGACTGGCAGCCCCTTAAGACATTTGTTTTGGCTATAAATATTCATTATTTTTATTATTTTATATTTACAAGTTTACGTCTATGGTTACTTACCAACAACAACTTCTTTATCATCAGATGCATTTTTGGGATTCACTGCTGCGATTAAATCAATAGTCACCGGCAGTTCTGCTTTGTTTTTGTTGCTAGTACTCGTTGAATTCTTATCTGTTGGATTGTCTTCATTAAGTGGAGTTCCTTTTTCTACAGGTGACAATGTTATGTCATTTGGAGTTGTAGAGGAATAATAGTTATCTGTGGTAGTCACAACTTTAGAATTTCGGTCATCATCGTCCGAGACAGTTTCGTTGCTAGTGTCTTGCGTTTCAGTTTTATTTAGCTTCATTTCATAAATTATGTTTTCGTTATCAGTAGTATAAGCTACACTGATGCTTTCAGTGTCAGTGCTGATTTGTTGTATCAGCGCAGACGTATCAGTGGTATCGTTGACCGCATCGTTGTTATTATCTGTAGGAAGATCAGCGACCTCTGGGTAATGATGTATGTTCGATCTAGTGTCGTCATTCGATTCTTGTAAAGATAATTGGTTTTCATGTTTAGTATCAAGACGATCATAATTTGAGTGTTTAGGTGCAAATGTTGAGTAAGTTAAACTTTCATCAGAACTTTTTGATGTATTATGGAAATGGTATGGCAAAGCTTGTGTAGTAGCTTCATCTAATAAATTGGGAGAATCAGCTTCAGTTACGTAAGAAGCTGGCGTTTGCGTATACTCAGCTGGAGTTTTGGTACCGTCGTATTTATTATGAGCCCACGATGGCTTTGGATATCGGTTTTCTGAAGGGTTGTGATTATTATTTCTCTCATTTGATGGCAAATAATCATAATTTTGGTTGCGATATTTATTAATTTCTGTGGTAGATGAGATAGATCTGCTTTCGGCGTTTGTTTTATCTGTATCATATCTTTTATTGTTTTTGTCCATTACTTTAAATTTTGGTTGCTCATTATGATTCCTATAATTATTATTATTATAGTTATTTATTTTAACCGATTCTATTGTAGATGGAGAAGCGTTTGTTTTAACTGCATCAGAATTATAGTAGTTATTTAAAGGCAAATCATAATCATATCTATTATTGTTTGTGTCTTTTACTTTAGATTTTTGTGGCTCATTTTGATTTCTATAATAATTATTATTATTATTTACTTCAACCGACGCTGTTGTAGATGAGGTAGATCTGCTTTCGGCGTTTGTTTTATCTAAATTAGAAAACAGTGGATTATAGTAGTTATTTTCGGGCTCTTTATTTAGAAGCGAATCATTATCATAACTTTTATTGTGTGTGTCTGTTACTTTAGATTTTTGTGGCTCATTTTTATTCCTATAATAATTTCTATTGTGCCATGCGGGAGGAGATTGCGTTGGTTTATTTTGTTCAACACGATTATTGTTTAGCTTTGTAGGGGGTTTGTCAACTGAATTATGACGATAGTTTTTATGATCAACTGGTTTGGGTAGAGGTGGTTTTATACTACTTTCAGTGTGATTTGCATAATTCGGTTTGTCATATCTCGAGTTGTAATAGTTTTTGATATTATCCTCAATTACTGGCACTGCACCATTTGCTTTTTGATTATGGTTATCAGGCAGAGGTGTTGATGAAAGTTGATGATTATTATACAATGTATTTTTATGAGGTCTGGTAATTACTTCTTTTTTATAGTCTTTATCATTTAGTATGTCGCTGTATTTAATAAGTTGAGAATTACCCAGTAAATTATCATCTACTGCATCCACATGCTCAAGCGTTCCATTTGGATGGATAAGTAGGTATCGCGTCTTTTGAGGTGCAGACACTATATATTCCTTTATTTCTGGTTTTATTGCAAGTATAGTTCGATCATTTGTTTCTGAAAAAAAATGTCATAAGTACTATTAATATAATCTGGATGGAAATATAAGTATATTAGTTGAAAAAAAAGGTATTTTTTTTTAAATACCTGAATTTGAAGCTGCTTCTGAAGCTGCTGAAGCTGCTGAAGATTCTGAAGATACTTGTGGCTGTGCAGCGTGTTGCACTGGCGAATTGGGGGCGTTTTGTCCATCATAAGGGTTGCCATAGTATTGATTGTGTGGTAATGCTGAAGATGTTGAACCTGCTGAAGATGCTGAAGCTACTTGTGGCTGAGCAGCGTGTTGCACTGGCGGATTGGGGGCGTTTTGTCCATCATAAGGGTTGTCATAGTATTGATTGTGTTGTAATGCTGAAGATGCTGAAGATGTTGAAGCTGCTGAAGATGCTGAAGTTGATTGTGGCTGTGCAGCGTGTTGCACTGGCGGATTGGGGGCGTTTTGTCCATCATAAGAGTTATCATAGTATTGATTGTGTTGTAATGCTGAAGATCTTGAAGCTTCTGAAGATGCTGAAGATACTTGTGGCTGAACAGCGTGTTGCACTGGCGGATTGGGGGCGTTTTGTCCATCATAAGGGTTGTCATAGTATTGATTGTGTTGTAATGCTGAAGATGCTGATGATGTTGAAGCTGCTGAAGATGCTGAAGCTACTTGTGGCTGAGCAGCGTGTTGCACTGGCGGATTGGGGGCGTTTTGTCCATCATAAGAGTTATCATAGTATTGATTGTGTTGAACGGGTTGATATCCACTTGGTACATACGGATACGATGAATGTTGATCATTGGGTGCTGGTTGGTATGGATTTTGGGACCATTGCATTGGAACTTGCGGCGGGTAGTTCTCATCTACGTAGACCGAGTTAGGTGGTGCTGACTGCCAAGATGGCTGAGGAGCGCCGTAGCTCTCGTAAGATCTTTCCGACGGTGGTAAATATTGTTGAGGTCTTTCGTGTGGATACGTCTGTTGTGAAGGCGCGTTAGAATGTTTCACTATAATAACGCCTGATTGGCCGTCTACGACTTGTGTCTGATGTTGCTGCGGTACAATCTCTTGCTGGTGTGTTGGGTAGATGAATTCTTGTTTCTGTTCTGATCGTATGTCTGTTTGGATGTTGGCGTCTCGTTGTTGTAGTACATAGTTGTCGGGATGACCTTGCACGTAGTCGACCCTTTGTAGGCCGTAGTTAATAGGCTGAGGTGATGGGTAGACTGGATTTGAATGTTGCCGGTAATTTTGGTGGTATTGGGGTGGGTATTGGTGAGAGGCAGCTTAAAAAAAAGAGTATTTTGTAAACAGATTGTTGGCGGCACGATTAAAGAAGCGAATAAAATAGGGAGGCAGGTTTTTTGAGCTTAGTGTTATAACAAAAACCGATCAAATGCATCTAGAAAAAAACTACAGTTAGTTATTGAAATATCTACAATTATTTCAGTTCAAGATCTGCAAAATGTAAAATTTTATTTGATATCCTACTCATTTTATAAAGTTTTTCACACGTGACCGGTTGAAACGATATTCTACGAGAGCGTAGCTTGTTCTTTTTAAATATTTCCGTATTTTACATATATGACGTTTATGTATCTACTAGCTGACCAGTGCCCGCTTCGCTGGTCGACAGATAGTTACACATCTGGTATTCCCATCTTCAAAATAAATTATAGCCTATATGTTGCCGAGGACTAATAGCTACATAACAAAAAAACGTTTCATCAAAATCCGTCCAGTAGTTTTTGCGTGAAAGCCAGACAACAGACAGACAGACAGACAGACAGACAAAAATTTCAAAATGTAATTTTTTGGCTTGTGTTACTTGTATGAAGACCCCTAGGAGTATTTTTTTTAGTTTATATTCAATGTACAGAATTGAACTCTTCTACAGTTTTATTATATGTATAGATTAGTGTAAATTGGATCTTGGTCTTCGCTGAATTCCACACAGAACAGTCGTTAAGTAGGTATAAATAATTGCTTTCTGTTTATTGCTTCTTTTATGGTGTGTCTGTATAATTAGAATTGTAAGTTTCAACTAAAACTTAAAAAAACGTAACTTTTCCGCTCAAAGATAAAAATAAGTTGTGGTGGCGGCCCATAGGCAACTACTGCCTATGTTGGCTATGCTTAAATCCGGCACTGACAACGTTAGTTAAAGCAAAAATAAAATAAAAAAATGGCTTACCAACTATTTTGAAGCAGAAACCCCAAACGAAAAATAATAACATTTCGGACTTCATCTTAGACTTCATGAAGTTCTGGTATCCCACTCAGCACTGCCAAATAAACAGGCTAGCTTTAAGACATTACGTTTATAATTATATACACATCAAAAACCTGTGCAAACACAACCCTATTGTTTAAATGGAAGTATTATTTTGTAAAATTTGCGTAGGCATTTGAAAATCCATTATGCCAAAGGTATTGTGCGTTCCCATTGGCCTTAGGCCAGATTCACCAACACGTAACCGACCAATAAAGGGCTAAAGAGCCAAAGCGGTAATATTTTACAGATGTTTTCATACATTATCTGCCAACATACCTAATGGTTAAAACAACCGCTCGTTCTTGTGTTTATGTGCTGTGTTTGCACATATTTTATTTGGTAAGTACAGTGTTTGTTACAATTCTGTATTTATTTTCTCTAATTCAGGCCCTGGTTAGATCAATATGTAATGACTAATGAGTTTACTCAAAATAAGTTTATGGACGCAAAATAGAATCATTGTGTTTTCGTACTTACGTACATTTATTTCAACTAGGTACTTATGTAGAATATTTTTTACCTACGTAAGACTCGAAATACTCTAGAACAATTAAGTTTTTAACCGACTTATTTTTTAGGGTTCCGTACCCAAAGGGTAAAAACGGGAATAAATTGTGAAAATTATGAGCATTTTACAAAGTGTGAGCATCTGTATAATTTAATACCTAGCTTGTAGAACTACGTCGACAACGAAGTATAAATGAAGTTATAGAATCTGCATTCAATAAACTAATAACAATGACTACCAGTCAGTACGGAATAACGTAGATGTAGCTGTTTAAACAATGAATACAAAAAATTCTTTGTGTAATATGATATTTCTATTTATTTCGTTAGCGCTGTATTGTTCTTCCAAGTCTTGATTGTTGAATTGTTTAAATATTTTCGAATGTTTAAATAAATAACCGTGTCGGCAAATATCCTTTATATGCATCTATTTTAGGTATGACCTACCAACACCAAGTGTTCTCAGCATCTTAGGTACTACAATTATTCTATGACCATACATAATACATACTAGTCTACATTTAGCTAAGTATATAAAGTACTAGCTAATACGGCGAACTTCGTATAGCTTTCGAATTAACAAATCTGCTAAGTTCCCGTTTCCGTTCCCGATGTTTTAACAGTTATTCTGCTGTTAGGGACGAAGACAAATACAACAAAACAAAAATCATGAAAATCGGTCTAGTAGTTCTCGAATTATAAGTATTGTAACTAACTCGACTTTGTTTTATAAAGTAAAGATAGGATTATAAATTGATATGTCTATATTAGGTCCTACACATTGGACATCTCAAAGCAAATCTTTGCTCCAGAATTGATGTCTGTACCTAAATTCATAACACTGAAACACAGTGCCAATACGACCATTGTTAATAAAAATAGCTTATAAATAAGTTTCCTAAAATAATATGTTCCCCTAAACCCAGATAATATTATAGTAATCCAACCCTAACTCATTGGTAAGAAGTTATTACCTACAATACAGTTGATGATTTAATGTCATTTTTGGACCTCCTCCTTTTTTGAAGTCGCTTACAATTATAGATATGTAGTCAAAATATATACTTTTACTGTTATTTGAGTAATCAATGTTAGTGACGGCACGGGACTGTAAAAATTTAATAATTTCAGTTAATTTTATCGACAAATTGTAAAATTAAAGTGAATAAAACACGTTTAAACTGTCTGTTAGCGACGCGAAAAATATACGTGTACTCTTTTATATTTACATACTATTTTATATACTTATTACGTTAATTTTAGTTTTACTTGTTTATCTATGCACCTAATGTGCATCTGGTACTAGTCAGGAGCGTGAGGGGTACGGTAGGCGCGCGGGGTAGGCTCGCGCTCATGGAAAAGTTTAAAAAGCCAGTCAGTCGATATTACTAGCCTCGTACACCGCACGCCCCTTTCGTTTATTAACTTTTCTGCTTACCTTTACACGAATAAAAACGATAGTTTTTGTACAAATGTTTTTGGCTTACATCCTACTGCTACCAAGTTACCTACCATCAATTGCCTGCACCACCAACATTGGACTTCGAGCCAGGATCTCAAATGTTCCAGACGCCGCCGCAAAGCAAAATAAAAATGGTGAACACCCGCAGTACCGCTCGAAATGAAAGTCAAGTGAAGGACAAAGCTCAAGCGCAGACCAAAATGGATAATGACGATGGATATCTGAAAGTAATTGATAAAGAAGAAGCTGGAACTAGTGCTGAAAGTTTAAAAGCTGTTAAAAATGTCCGTGCCGAACCATCTCAAATATCGAAATCGGTAAAAACCAGAAAATCATCATCGTCATCATCTGCCATTTTAGCACAAAAGAAAAAGCTTGAATTAGAAGCAGCAAAGGAAAAGGCTCGTATACAAATGGAATTAATCGACAAAAAACTCGCAGCTGATTTAGCAGCTGTTGACGAACAATACAGTCCACAAGCATCGGAGTCCGACAGTCAAGGTGACGGCAAGGACATTGAGAAGTGGCTCGAGCGCAGCCAACAGGAACTGGAGAAACAAAAGACCAACAATCATGGAACTCTTGAAGGCCCACTGTTTCCGCCGCCGAATGTCGACGGCACTAACGTTCCAGTTCAGCAACTGGCCAGCGCACTGAGGGACCTGGTTGTATCTACAGCAACCACCAGCCACAGCGCCAACCTACTTAGCCGCATCAGCACACCAAAAGAACTTCCATTATTTTTTGGTGACCCTATGGAATGGCTGTCATTCAAGAACGCATATGAAGAATCCACAAATATATGCAACTTTAGTGCAAAAGAAAATTTATGGAGATTACGAAAGTGCTTACGCGGCTGCGCTAAAGAAGCGGTGTCAGCCCTTCTGATAAGCACTACTTCGCCTGACACAGTGATGTCCACTCTCGAACTACAATATGGAAACCCGGATATTATATTAACAAGAATTTTAAGCGAAGTCCAAAAGCTTAATCCTTTGCCTCAAGAATATCATAAGGATATAGTAACCTTTTCTGTGAAAATCAAAAACTATGTGGCATCGGTACGTGAACTCAAACGGGAAGAATACCTACAAGGTGTAGGAGTAGTGAATATAGTACTCTCTAAGTTACCTACAGTGCTATTGTCCAAATGGGCAGACTATAGTTACCCACTTATAACTGAACGTAAGAAGGCAAGACTAGATATTCTATCGGATTTTTTAAGCGAAGAAGCAATTAAGATATCTACGTGCAGTGCTAACTTGATTACCGTACGATGGGACAATAAACGCAAGTACAGTGAAAATTACTCGGGACACACTCAGACTGTGTTACTACAAACCGAAAAGCGCCAAGAAAGTGATCAAAAGTGCCGTTTTTGTCGTGCCTCTGCGCATAAACTAACAGACTGTAAAAAGTTCAAAAGGGCATTACGTAAGGACCGCTGGTCTTATGTGAAGCGCGTAGGTATATGCTACAAGTGCCTAGTATCCCAACACAACCGTGAAACTTGTCCAGCCGCGGCCTGTGACGCTGACGGGTGTGGCGAGCCTCACCACCGCCTCCTGCATTATGTGCCGAGCTCGCGATCAAACAATAGTGTCGTCACCGTGCAACCAGAACCGGTAACAACAGAGACTGAAAGCCCAACAGAAAATGTTAATCACATAAATGCCACATCGAACAATTCAGTATTATTGAAAGTGGTACCTATAGTGATTTATGGTCCTAACGGTAAATTCAATTGTTGTGCGTTGCTCGACGACGGCTCCACAGTATCCATGATTAGTGCAAGACTAGCGGCGCGCGCGGGTCTGCGCGGCCGCAAGCTGTCGATGCGAGTGCGCGGTGCTTGGGACAACACTGAGTTATTGTGTGACTCGGAACTAGTGGACTTGACTGTATCAAATGAACAAGGTGATAAATATAACATTAGTGCACGCAGTGTTAACGAACTTAGCTTACCTAAACAAGATTTAACCTCAGTGAAATTCGAGAACTATCACTACTTGCACAAACTTAGAGATAAACTGAGTTCCGGTCTCAACAAACCAGAAGTGTTGATAGGACAGGACAATTTCCAATTACTGTTACCTTTGGAAGTGGTCGTAGGGGGACCACGCGAGCCGTGCGCCACCCGCACACCGATGGGTTGGTGTCTACACGGTAGGGTGTCGCATACATCGACGACGTCAGCGCTCGAACAGCATTCCACACTTCTCTTGAATACCGACGAACAATTTACTAAAAAAAATGATGATGATGATGGCAGTAGTTTTCGTGAACTCCATGATGATGTGCGGCGTTACTTTTCTATGGAATCTATGGGAGTTTCCGCCTCTAAGCCACGGCAGAACTCAGAAGACCAACGCGCCAAGCATCATTTGGAACAAACCGCCACACTCATCGACGGTAGATGGCAGGTGGGCTTACCCTGGAAGGACAATAACTGCGTAATGCCCGACTCACTATCTACGGCTATGACTCGGCTTAAAGGAGTGGAATATAAAATGAAAAGGAACACAGAATACGCACAAAGGTACCATAAGCGTGTACAACATTTACTACAAAATGATTATGCAGAAGAAATAGTAAATACGAAAACTACACAAAAAACTTGGTACTTACCACACTTTGGTGTGGACAACCCAAATAAAAAGAAGCTGCGATTAGTGTTCGACGCGGCAGCTACTACTTCAAAATTATCGCTCAATGACTACCTACTTAAAGGGCCTGACCTACTTATGTCACTTTTTGGAATAATGTTACGCTTTAGAGAGAACAGAATAGCCGTAATGGGAGACATAAAAGACATGTTTTTAAGGGTCAAAGTTCAACCTCAAGATCGAAATGCATTGCGATTCATTTATAAAGGCGCTACTACTACAGATTACAACCCGGAAATGGTACGACAACCGATAAAAACATATGTGATGACGTCATTGATATTTGGCGCTAACTGTTCGCCGTTTATTGCACAATTTGTTAAAAACAAGAACGCTCAACGCTTCGAGTCTACGATGCCTACAGCCGCTGCAGCTATATATACACAGCATTATATGGACGATTATATTCATAGCCTACCAGACGAGCAAACAGCGATCCAACTAATTAAAGATATTACTTATATTCATTCACAAGGAGGGTTTGAAATTCGTAACTGGATTAGTAATAGCGAAACAGTACTTGACAGCGTGCCAAAAGAAGCTCTCGGGGCCTCGGCTGTACGGTTCAAAATGGACCAGCAATATGATGGCGAAAGAACACTCGGACTTTTATGGCATACCATCGACGACACGTTGAGGTTTGATATATCATTTAAAAAACTTCCCGAAAATTTAATTAATGGACAAAAGGTACCTTCTAAAAGAGAGATGCTACAAGTAGTTATGTCTATTTTTGATGTCTATGGATTTTTATCGCCGTTCACAATCAATGGAAAAATAATTCTACAAGAGACATGGCGCCTAGATATCAGCTGGGATGATCCCGTTAATGAAGAAATCTATACAAAGTGGCTTAAATGGATACGCTTACTAAAAACAATAAATGAAGTAAGATTGCCTAGGTACTACCCGGCCGCTACAGCGAGTGTGAACGAGATGGAGAATGAAATTTGCCTGCCGTCGCAGTCGCACCTCAAGCGCCAGAGTATTGCAAGTGCTACGCTCGTAGCGGACGATAAGAGCGCTACAACGTCTACGCATGCTACGTCGTATACATCTAACAACGAAGAAGCGCTCTTGACTAAAACATCTTGTTATAGCAACCTACAGATGCATATATTTTGCGACGCATCTACAAAGGCATTCTGCGCTGTAGCTTACTGGCGATGGACAGATAACAAACTTATCACACGCGTAGCATTCATTGCGAGTAAATGTCGCGTAGCGGGAAATAAACCGATAACAGTACCCCGTTTGGAATTACAGGCTGCTGTTTTGGCAGCTAGACTGGCAGATACAATAACTAAAGAACACAACATGACTGCTGAAAAGCGCATATTTTGGAGCGACTCGACAACAGTACTACATTGGATTCGAAACGATTCTCGCTGCTACAAAACCTATGTAGCAAACCGTTTAGGCGAGATAGACGAACTTACAAAAATTAATGAATGGCGATATGTACCGACTAAATTAAATGTCGCTGATATCGCAACGAGAGAAATTTATGACTGCTCGGTTCTGCAAAATGAATGGTTACATGGACCTACTTTTCTACAGAATAAATGTGATCAATGGCCCCTGGATGTAATCGAATCTTTGAATAAAGTTCAAACCTTGAAGTTGTAAATGTGGTGGACATGGAAAATAACAACTTACCTGTACCTGAATCTACCAAGTTTTCTTCGTGGCTACGGTTGCTACGAGCGACTACGCGAGTACTTACCTTTATTGATAAGGGACTTGAAGCTGTAAATCGAAAATTTGGACCCAGAAATTTTACTCACAATTTGAATGACGACATCATGGAAAGAGCTGAGCTACTACTTCTTCGATACTCGCAATCTCAGTCATTCAGTGAAGAAATTAAGCTACTTAGAAATTCAAAACAAATACCTACTACGAGTAAACTACTTACCTTGTCACCTTACCTTGACGTTCACGGAGTCCTGCGTGCTGGTGGCCGAATAGATGCTGCTGCCGACGTACTGCCTGACATGAAGAGACCTGCAATATTAGATGGACAAAATTATACTACTCGTCTAATTGTGAGACATTATCATGTTAACGCTGCACATGGAAACCAAGAAACAGTGGTTAATGAAATAAAACAAAAATATTGGGTGATAAGATTACGACCAACTGTCAAAAATGTTGTAAAAAAATGTATGCTGTGTAGATTAAGAACATGCAAACCGGAAATACCAAGAATTGGTGACTTACCTTACGCTAGGATGGCTCATCACCATCGTCCATTTACCTTTTGTGGTGTTGATTTATTCGGCCCCTTGGAGGTTACTGTTGGGAGACGTCATGAACAAAGATATGGAGTACTATTCACTTGTCTCACGGTGAGGGCCATTCACATAGAGATAGTTTCCAGTCTGACTACTGATTCTTTTATCATGGCTCTGCGCCGCATGGCCGCACGAAGAGGATGGCCCCAACAACTTTTTTCTGATAATGGCACTAATCTTCGAGGTGCGCACGCTGAACTAAAAAGATCCATACAAGAATTAGATGAGGACGAAATGAAAAATGAGGCTCTAAATCATGGCACCAAATGGACATTCATACCGCCCGCAAGCCCACACTGGGGTGGGGCCTGGGAGCGGCTCATCCGAAGTGTTAAAACGTCACTACGAGTTGTACTCAAAGAAAGAGCCCCTCGTGACGAAACTCTGAGTACGCTTCTAACTGAAATCGAGAATATCGTAAACAGCCGACCGTTAACTCACGTGTCTGTGGAACCTGGTAGCGCCGAAACCCTCACTCCAAAACATTTTTTACTCGGAACGTCATTGGATTCGCCACAGATAGGCAAATTTGATGATTCTGATCTGTACCTAAGGAAACAATGGCGAATCTCCCAGCGACTGGCGGATATGTTCTGGAACAGATGGGTAAAGGAAGTATTACCTGACCTGTTGCCTCGGAAAAAGTGGAACAAGGATCAAAGACCACTGCAAGTGGGTGATCTAGTCTATATAGTCGACCCAAACGGGCCCAGGAATAAGTGGCCGAAGGGTCTAATACAAGAAGTTTGCCCTGGAAAAGACAAACGAGTCAGAATGGTAAAAGTAAAGACTATGACTGGAGCTCTTACCCGATCAGCTGCGCGCGTCGCTCGAATACCGTTAGTTGATGAGTGCTGCTAGCAGCACTAGGGTGGGGTGTGTTAGCGACGCGAAAAATATACGTGTACTCTTTTATATTTACATACTATTTTATATACTTATTACGTTAATTTTAGTTTTACTTGTTTATCTATGCACCTAATGTGCATCTGGTACTAGTCAGGAGCGTGAGGGGTACGGTAGGCGCGCGGGGTAGGCTCGCGCTCATGGAAAAGTTTAAAAAGCCAGTCAGTCGATATTACTAGCCTCGTACACCGCACGCCCCTTTCGTTTATTATTTTTTCTGCTTACCCTTTACACGAATAAAAACGATAGTTTTTGTACAAATGTTTTTGGCTTACATCCTACTGCTACCAAGTTACCTACCATCAATTGCCTGCACCACCAACACTGTCTTTATACTAAACTAACCATTGCAGTCTAGTACAATATAACTACAACTTAGTTCCTAGGTAAAGTTGGTGAGCGCCTCTGGACTCTGGACCAAAAAACTGTTGAAACTTTAGGCGTAGTTTCCTAATTAATGAGATGTGCACATAGCCTAGTGAAATAACATTTTGGGTAGTAACTTTCCTAAATAGACGACAAAGGGTAGCCTTTGTTTGTCTGTGGCCATTGTAACGTGCAAATAAATGAATCATTCTGCTATGCGCCTTTTCTGACAGAATAAATTCAAATACCTAGGAACGACACAGATGGCAAATGGTACCTAATACTCCAGTAGGTACTTATTTATTAGGAAGGTACTAGCAGTCACTTTTAACCGATTCATTGCCCATGACGCACCTAGCGCGTCATTAGGAAACTTTCAGTGAGGCCAATGACGCGCCAGGCGCGTCATTAGAAAAATGTTGAAATATCGATTTTTATTAAATTTAAACCGAAAATCCTTGTTTTATAAATAAAAATGTACACATTATAGACACTAATATCAGTGGCTACAAGATTTTTTTGAAAAAATAAATTATCAGGTGTCGTCAACCACAGGTTTAATTGTTTATTAATCCATCATTCATGGCCTATGACGCATCTAGCGCGTCATTAGGAAACCTGTCCAAATAAAAACCTAGTAGATTATGGTCTATTTTTGAATAAAATGGTCACACACTCATCTTCGTCTTAGTACAAACAAATGGCCTCGCGGACCTAGAAAGTACCCTATATTAATGGACATAAGGTTTATATTTTGCAAAATATTAATAATCGCATAAAACAAGTACCGTCTATTGTTTTCTGGCCGGTCGGATGTGCCGGTTCATGAATGGGGAGTCTTTTGCTAATTAGCACCGTATGATCTTCTATATAGGGTTTATTTTGGCGTAAAAAGAACTTGCGCTCTGTTGTAACTATAGATTTTAACACGGGTGTTTATCACGTAATTACCTTTAATTTATTATCCCGACGTTTCGGCTATGTAACAATAGCCATGGTCGCGGGCAGATTAGAGAACACGGTGCTACCGTCGAGAAGCGGAGACAATTGACGAAACTACCTTCACTTATGTTGTGCTTAGGATGCTTGTGTTCTGTTCTTAGAAACCATGACATCGATTTTCTTAGCTGTATTAAAAGATTTTTGAAAAGTCGCGTACTAGAGCCGGCACTCGAACCTTTTTTGATTTGCGATTAAATACGACCCTAAGGTTTACAACACCTGGTGGAAATCTGTAAATTACCTACCATCTCCTTTAAAACACGTAGATAGTCACTTTAAAACATTCTTAGCTAATTAATAAAACAAAACACACAGTATCAGGTCTCACCTTGAATTATTATAGTTGAAATTGCTTAAAATAGCGTAATAACATTACCGGGGGCCAACGACGCGCTAGGAGCGTCATCATTCAACACTGTGGGTGCTCTCTTGGTTTATTAGCCTCGGTTCTAGAGCGCAGGAATTAAAAATTCTAGTGCTATTTGCAATGCAAGAGCAGTGATTATGCTATTAGGTAGAAACTAGTACACGTAGAAAGGTAGATAAGAAGTACCTAGATAAAGTGGCATGTGTTCAGATAATTACGTTTAGAAAACTAAAAAGAAATCCGACGAAAATATATCGACCAATCACAAAGTCAAGGGACGATATTAGTTTTCAAGTTTTTGAAGGAACTGTCAGTCCTACATAAATATAATTTAAATGGGACCAACTTGGGATTATTCTCTACACAATAGAAAACCAGGTAAAAAGACAAGCGTGATCATACAATAAAATATATATATATATATATATATATATATATAAATAAAAAATATATAATATGTAATAAATATAAAATATGTAAAATATAAAATATAAAATATGACAACCTCCTCCGTTTTTCGTCGGTTAAAAATACAAGTCTTTGTAGTTGCAGAAATTCCTTTTTTTGAAACTAAAAGACAAAAGAAAATAGCAAACTACGATTAGCATGAGAGCTCAGTACAGATGCGCAATAATTCTGGTTCTAGTCACGAAGATAAGTACTTTATTTGGTAGAAGCATAAAAATATGATTAATGCAGACAACTAAATTACGAAAATGTATGAAGCTATATTATCCTACTGAATACACAATTAAATAATGGAGTATGTAGGTACATACAGCAAGGTACAACAGCAATAACTCAAATTACGTTTTAATCGACGAAAAAGTGCATGTATATTTTTTTTATTGTTTTTAGTGTCTCGAGTCTACAAGAAACCCTTTCGTTAGTTAATAGTTTAGTTAATAGTTAATAGTTTCGCCATGTCCGTCCGTCCGTCCGTCCGTCCGTCGGTCTGTCCGCAGCTTAGCTCAGAGACGCTTAGTGCTAAAAAACTGTAATTTGGCATGTATGTACTGTACATATTAGTACACACCTAAGGTGGGGATGTTTTTTTTTCACGCGTAGTCCATTGTGTGGGGTACTTATTTATAAGGTATAAAGATTTTTTTTAGAGTATGGAGTGTTTGTGAAAACAACTTTTCGGTTAAGAGATCCGTTTGTGAAATATGAAGCTATTTTTGTTAAAAACGAGTATAGTGCCAATTTTTGTTAAAAACGAGTGTCCCCTTCTAAAATCTAAACTATTGTTTTTTGAGGCGTCAAAAAATTCACGGAAGTAGTTACATATAACGAACTTAAAAGGAAAACTATCACAGCTAAGTAAGCGTTACAAGTTTTCGAGTAATAGACGTAATAGTCGACCAACCTATAAAATATATTCGAAGGAGAAATAATCAATTTTTTTAATACAAATACCATTGAAAATTACTTATTATAACGTTGTTAGCTGTGTAAACTACGAAACCCTACATTGCGCGTGACCCGACACGCACTTGGCCGGTTTTTTATTTTTAACACAGACCGGAAGTCATCGGCAGATGCTTTCAAAGTATTGTCGAAGCTTGAGTAGAAAATAAACGTAAACGTTATTTAAAGTAAGTCCGTATGAGCTATTGGCCAACTCTTGAGCCAGAGTTTCTAGGCCGCCCTAAGGCCTCAATCATAGATCACGGGTAGAACGTACGTACGTGCTCCAAAAACTGTTATAATCTAAGAAAACGCTAGCAGTCACAAAGTAGGTACTTATTCTCTACGAGGCAACGACATAATTTATATTCCCACAGGGCAAGCGAACGAAGAGATGAATAGCTCGAGACGTGGGGACTATCACCGCAGAATATTATAACAGTTGAGAAGGTAAGTTGGGTACAGCCAGTGACAAAGATAGACAAAAGAAAAAAAGAGCAGTCCACTGTTCCTATAGACACACAAACCAAGGGTTTCGTAAAAAAATCATAGATGGGGAAAGTAGTAGGTACGAGATGATCCCCTTAAGGGGGAATCGCTGTAAAATGCATATTTTTCGAGGTAAACTATAAATAAAGGTGATTACTACTAGTATATTTATCTAGTTCACTTTCCTCATACTCAAAACCAGAAATTAATTGAGGTTACATTAAAATATTTCTTGTTTTTTAAAACCTTACAAAGTAGTCATCTTCCTATTGTATAATTGATACGTGGGATGATGTTTTTTTTTTAATGGAAATATTCCAAAAAAATATAAAAAACCTATTCTACAATGTGAAAATGAAGCTCGTATGACACCTTACTTGACGAAGAAGCCCACTTTGAAACTTCTATAAACCTATCCATTAAGGTGATAAGTGAAATTTTTGACATTTTGTATGGGCTTAGTCTACCCCGATAAGACGGAAAAAGTGATAAAACTGCATTATCTCGAAAACCATCAAATTTAAAAAGAAACTGTCTTTAATTTATTTAGCTAGTATGATTATCTAACAAATTATATAAAAATTAACTGTTTAGCTATTCATAGTTTTGATTAAAAACGAAACTAGTGTTTTTGAAGAGCCAACTTTGGAAAATAAATCTATCGAGAAAAGTTTCACCAATCGTGATTCTGTCTGTAATTTATCTAGATTATATCCTTAAGTTATCTTTGTCATAAAAAATAAAACTGTATGTTTGACGGTTATTGAAAAAAAAACTATTCTGCATTCATCAAACACATTAATTACTCGCCTTAATTACGTTTTTTTAAAAAACCGTGCTAGTTAGAGATTTTGTTTCATACGTTGATCAACGCTATATTTTTCCATGCTGATTTGTCATACACAATAGAACAATTTTATTATAAACAAAAACATAAACCTATCAAATTTCAAGCGTCCATACCTATTATAAAACCTAACATATTGTCTAGAATTTTGGGTAGGTTAAGACCTTAAGACCTAAGAGGATTTTATTACCTGGTACCTAGCGGTGGGTGGAAAAAGATTACATCCCTACATTTCAGATGATTCAATACATTCAAGAGTTTTTTTCCAACGGCATATTTCCTCTAATATACGACTACAGTGGGAAGTCAGTTTATAGCTCCCGAAAGCTGTGCCCATATCCTTGTACGTGTGCAAACCTGCCATTTAAATATTAACCTACCTAGTACAAACATTATTTGTAGACTATTTGTTGCTCGCAAGTGTCTAGGAACCTTACATTATGCTTTGCCCAAGTGTCAATATGTATGAGCGTTTGGTCTGCTTATCTTAACGGACCAATAGTAAAACGTTCTGAGGCTGTACCACAAGCTCAAAAGTAATATTAAAACAATACTGCTAATATTGTGCTAAGTTTGTGGTTTGGTCCCAGGAGACATGACACTGTCGGACCACGCGTTCACAGGGACATTTTCGACCGCAACTTTTGAGTAAGTAGGTATTATAACCAATCTCTTTAGTACTGGGGGGGTTAGCATGAACCAGTATCGTATCAACAACGTATCGTCCAAATGTCAAAACTGACACTTTTTGTACAGTAAAAGTGTCAGTTTGTGGACGATAAGTTGTCGATGCGATAGTGGTTCGTGCTCAGGCCACTGATGATTTATGTTGGAAATAATGCGTTGTTGATTCCTAGATGTAAAAAAATAAAACATTTGTTATTTTAAATGATTCAGTTCATATTATTTTATTAGAGATTGAGCTAACTATACTATAATACCAAAATAACTGAAATTTCGTAGCACATTTACTTCTGTACAATTTCCAATCAGTATAAACAACAAAAACTCGTATAAAAAAATACAAATAAAACATAACACAGCACTCAATCACTACATACAACGTTATTTTCTGGCAAAAACAATAAAAACATACATTTCTAAACTAGATATTACTAAATTTCGTTTATCCGGAATGTGCATCCAATAATTACAAAACTTACAATTTTAGTAACACTATAACAAAAGTTATTTCATATAAGCCACATGTTTCTTTAATATTATTGTACACACAAATCATTAGTCTGCATTTGCAAACTGAATTATTAAATCTAGCAACACTAAAAAATTAATTGTTTAATACCTATATACTCGCGCCAACCCTCATTTCACTGTGCATTCGATTTTGTTGTATTTTTCATTCTTTTGAATTGTGTGTTGCAGTCAATTCCTGCTTATCGATAACACATCCCAATAGACGCTTAATAGGTCAATTTCTTCAAACAAATAATTTAGTTAAACCGTTGATGTATGCGGGCCTCGAAAGCTGCATTCTGATTGGCCGGTTCAAAGTGACGGTTCACGGAAGTGGTCGGTACTACTTTAAAGACGTGCGGTGTCTTATATCAGCAGTATTAACCTTATGTCTTGTCAGACAGTGTTCGTCTTGCATGAGGTGTCTTATTGGGCTGTGTTGTCGATGTCCCTGCTAAACAAATCATCGATGCATAAGCTTGCATCATACGACTATAAACGACCTATAAAATATTAATAGTAAAAATGAAATGAAATAAGACAGGCACATTAGTCCACGTTACGTCAACTTGCGTTAACGCTAAACCCGGGTTTAAGAATGCGAGTGCACCCGTTTTCTTATAGATCATCCTAAGATCATCGGAGGGAGCTAGGTCCGAGCGCCATCGTATCGTGAAAACTCGGCTGAATTGGTCAAAAGTCATTCTAGCTGGCACGAGTAATATCTCACAGTACTTACCTATTTTACGGAAACAGCAAAGGCCACGGGACTATTTTATTTCCATCACATTATTTCATTTTGTATTCATATTTTATATTATGTTCATGATAGGCGATCATCATTAGTTGATCAACAAAACTTTAAGGTATGAACGCACAATGCTACTGCAATACGTGCTTATGTTCAGACCACTCAAGTTTGGAGCGTAGATACATTTGTTACTCTCTATGCATAGGGGAAAGTTACTAAACGATTGAATGTCTAAATGGCATTTTATTACACTAAATAGTAATATAACAGTAACTTGAATTCACACGAAAAGAATGCTATCCACTATTATATAAATTCGTTGATCGAAACGGTTGCTTTTAAGGCGAGTTCACGTTACAAAACGGATTCTTGTAGATAAGACAGTAAGCTGTGTATAACCGTTATTGAAGTGAAGGTGGCGAAATTTTACGCAAACATAATTTAAATGATTGTATCTTTGACACGCAAGAAGAAGACCGTTACATTAACCTGGTAAAACGATTCCTCACGCATAATTACATATCGCATGCAGTTTAAAAATCTTACTTATCCTTCAACTGCAATCGAACGTCTCGGGGAATATTATGTTTGCGAAAGAGGCAAGACAACATACTGTCGTATAAAAGTCGCGTCTCTCGTCCACGTAAATTAATACGGAGTAACTAATCTATAGATTACGTGCACTCACTAATTATAAACGTTTTCGATAGAGCTAGACATACATTAGACATATAATTACCGTCGTTGTGTGAAAAACTCGCCTTTCCGCAAATAAGAGAATACAGAATAATAAATCCATAGATTTGTCTACTACCCTATACTCGGAATCATAACGTCACATCTCGTCATCCAATACCTATTTCTTGCTATCTTTTTGGTATTTATATAAAAGTAAAAAAAAGATCTCATCTCACTCGTATATTTATACAATAGGTAGGTTTGTGAGTTTCGAAACGAATACCGTTCATTAATCCATATTCTTTCATACGGATCTTGCGTCTCTGACGAGCTATAAACTAAATAGATGAAAGAAAGAAAGATATAGGATGCCGTCTCACATGAATAACCCGAGATATGACGTCGTTATTCTGCGAACAACTCCGAGCAAAGTCCTTAAATTGCCGTGATGCCGTGAATACCGTCCGAATACCGTTACAATGCCGTCCGAATACCGTCATAATGCCGTCCGAATACCGTTAAGGTGGCTACTCGATTCCGTGCGCGAATATCATCACTAGCCCCGGCTCTACCATCATGTGTTCCTCGACGTGGCTGTTGTCACATTGCAGAACCAAAACCGCCTGCTTGCCGGGTACCCGCTTACACACGTACTTCTCGTATTGCCTGTTGGAGGAACTGATATTTACATCATTTTCGTACGGTTTTAAGCATGTCAACTTTTGAGATATCTACAACAATATGTGAAGACGACTTTGTTGGTAGGTGTTATTTAGCACAAATCAGCATTGTCATCCAGCATGGCAATGATAGTACCTTGGAAACGCTTCCGAATAATAGCGATGTAGTGATCTAGATCGGTTAAGCTACCTATAAACCGATTACCTAACCTATAATGATCTTTAGATAGCTCAACTGTTGCTCGTGTATTTCGTAAATATTATGTAATATAATATGTTATTGTGTTTTTTCTACATGTTATGATGACCCCGCATGAAGTTGGAAAAGGAATGGAGATAATGATGATACTCAAGCTTTAATCGGATGAAACGCTATTACTATTAATAACTTTGTTTTTTTTTTTTTAATTTTGATAACTATTTTTGCCTGTTTCTGAGTTGACGTCGACTGACGGGACACCTGTATATATTATTGTTATTGTGTACAGATTATTTTGAGTTTTCTACTTTTTTATTAATTACTAGCTGACCCGTGCCCGCTTCGCTGAGGGGCAGACAGTTTCACATCTGGTAATCTGATCTCCAAAATTATAGCCAATAAGTTGCCGAGGATATAACAAAAAAGTTTCATCAAAATCCGTCCAATAGTTTTTGCGTGAAAGCCAGACAACAGACAGACAGACAAAAATTTCAAAATGTTTTTTTTTGGCTTGTGTTACTTGTATGAAGACCCCTAGGAATATTTTTATTAGTTTTTATTCAATGTACAGAATTGAACTCTTCTACAGTTTTATTATATGTATAGATTATGTATACATAGATTTATAAATATACCTTCTATTATTCTGCCTGGTTTCTAGCGAGGATAGTCCGGGCGGCCACCGGCGCTCATGGCAGTTCTCCATAAGTTCGTCGATGATGTGAGGAGGACAACCCGACTCTGACAGACTCCGCTTTATCATCAACTGCAATAATGCAAAGAAACACAAGTTCAAGAAGCGAAAATTCATTAAAGTTTAAGAAATACATGTTTATATTCAACCTGTCACATACCATTTGCAAAGACTAGCCTCACAGCTCATCAGTAGGTAGTGGGTTCGAGTCCCACCTAGCGCTGACATATGTGTGACAAATATAGATGTTTGTTCAATGTTGGAGTGTTAAAGTGCATCTATTATATGTATGTATTTACAAAAAAATATATATATATAAGTAAAAAGTAATTCGATCAGTATCCTGGTTCCCCTAGTACGAGCTTTGCTTAGTTTGGATCTAGATGTGACACAAAAAATTCAACCAACATAACCATTATTTGATTGGTCAACAGAAGCACCATAATCATTAATATAATGGACAAAATGATTATGTAGGTTTTGTCTATTGTACCTACACAAGGAAAAGGATTGATTACACTTTTAGAAATCACCAATTTAGTTTTATAAAAATCCCAACTATATACACTGAGGAATTAGTAATCCGTCATATAAATATTATACGGAAAAGTTTTGTGTCACTTTCCCCGATAGTACTACCGCTCTGCCGAAGTTTGATAAGCTATTGTGGACCTTGCTTAGTAAAGTATAAAGTCCATATTCACCTGCAGCACTTCATCGGGGGTAGATATCATACCGCCCCACCGCGTGACCCGTGCCCGTGATAGTGAGTTCGCCCAACGGACAACTTCTTCGCGCTCCATTTGTTCGGCGAGCGCTCGCATTGTGGGATTGGATACGCGCATTGCTCTCATGAATTCCTGTTGAGAATATACAGAATAAATGTAAACAGGATCACAATTGTAATCCCCAAATACGATAGACATTGTCTCAGATCTCCGGGCGATCTGAGATCAGATCCTTGAAGATTTCTAATTTAGTAACTATGCTGCCATACCTTTATAGCTATAGAACTGTTATCGATGATGAATACATTATTTAAGTCCAAACTTTCCAACATTGTAGTATAAAGTTTATGAGGATGTTTGTGAGCCAATCATGCTATGGTTGAATTAATTTGAATGAAACCAGGAACGGATATAGTTTGTACCCTGGGGGTCTACTCTTACAACGTTTCGTGACAAACGTCATATCGTTTCCGACAAAAAAATTGACATGATACATTCTACTATACTACTACACTACTACATGTCTTCAACTATGACCGACGACGATTTCAAAGTGTGTAAGAGTGAAGTTTGGCCGAATATATCAAAAGCACTGTCACTGTTGTCGATAATATCGAAATCGTTTTGCAGAGTAAGAGCCCCTGGTATGACAAATAGGCTATGTTTGAGCCAAGTTGATCCACTATATTTGTTTCAAGAATTATTTTTCTACAATGTAGGTATACCTTCAAGAGAGCAAGCTCCCTCTTGTGCTCGTTGATGACGAGCCTCTGTTCAGCCAACTCCTGCTGGTAATCAGTAAGCTTTCCCTGCTGCGTGGCGATAAGAGCGCGAAGCTCCCGCACGCAGTTGTGGTCAGCGAGCTCATCCTTGGGAATAACCAGACCGCAGCCTGCCACACAGGGCATTGGCCTTTTAGGATTGAATTCACCTGAAAGAAGGAATTATAGGTATATCTATACTATCTAATACTAATATTATAAATGCGAAAGTAACTCTGTCTGTCTGTGATGTTATCATGGGCAAACCACTGGGCCAATGATGAAATTTCATATAGAGATAATTCGAAGTCTTAGGCCATCCTAAGACTATCACTATATAGAATTATCTCTCAATGGGCTACATTTTTTCCCAAAAATTATTGAAATATTCAGGAATTTCAATGTTTTACGGTAAAAATCGATTTCTTGAATATACGCAGATGACGTTGCGGGTAAAAGCTAGTAATTTATGTTTGTGAATACGCAGCCATCAGTCACATACATATTCGCTTTTATTAATACTTATAAAATCAATTTACAGTCCGCTGAGTTACCTATTTCAAATTCTATGTTGTAATGTTCTAGATTATGTCTAGATTATATGTTGTGGTATTCTTATGTTCAATAGAGACATTTTTTAAACAAACAAATACTTTCTTTTGATCCTACTCTAGGATTCTCCATGGGTGTGGATATCAGAATATTACATACCATTTTATGTCTAGTTTATCTAGATTCATTGTTTCACTGTGTTTTGACTTATTCAAAGTGTTTGTAATCATTCAACTATTCAATTGCAGATTGAAACATCGGCAGGGACTACAATGTATTCAATGAACATTGAGTCATAGTTCATAGTAAATATGAATGTAGGTTTGTAGTAATAGTTTTATTCTGGGTAAATTAGGAATCTGTTTTGTTTATAATAAATAAAATTTACTTTTTCAACATACAATGTAATGTAATGTAGGTAAGTGAACTCTATATTCTTGATTTGACTTTCCAGATAATACATAGTACATAATAATACATAGTTCATTCTAAATTACTTATATAACCTTGAACCTATTAGTCTTACTCTATTAGTGTATGTACCTAGAATATTATAAAGATACATACAGTCAACTAGATGTGACGCCAACGAGTCCAGTTTGAGGATTTTGTGGCATCCATGAGGTTGATTATCACATGATGTGCTGAGTCTGTAACACAAAAACATTGATTTATAAACCTATGCTGATGAAATCCTACTAATATTATAAATGCAAAAGTTTGCATGGGTGTGTGTGTTTGTTACTCTTTCACGCAAAAACTACAGAACGCATTAAAATGAAACTTTACAGTAATATAGCTTATACATCAGAATAACACATACCCCCGTATTCAGGAACGACACTATGAGAACACGAACCCACAGTGGAGGAAACCTTTTTTTATAAATATCACTGTATGGGTTAAGCGACACTATGGCGCACACTAAAAGGCTACTTTATATCCAGGTATCACCCGTATAAGCCAGGCCGAGCAGCTAGTACCTTATAATATCCCACTAATATTATAAATCGGAAAGTTTGTAAGGATTTTTTGCCTGAATCATGCTCAACCTACCAAACTGCATGTAGTTCAACTTGGTAGTTCTCAAATTACTGTTTTTAATTCAAAATAATAAAGTATCTAGGTCATTGACTTACAAACCCACATGGTGTATGTTCTAGTATTCGGAATCTCAATTTATGCAAATAAACAAGTCACAGCTGATATTGACATTTGAATATGATAATCATCTTGTTAACAAATCAAACATAGTTTTATGAATATTCAATGATTTGCTAACAATATATCTCAATACCAAGATGAAACATCTTTTGCAACTTCACTAGATCGAATCTGTAAATTACACCATTTTGCTTTTGGAGCTATTGTTACTTGCCTTAAGATCTGTTAACTGGTCATTAGATAAGTAGCTATAAAAGTACCATTACATAAGTCAAAACAATGGGGTGTTTGACCTACAAATCCAGTCAGAATGTGCCAAGGTGTTTAAGAAATAGTAGGTACCAAACTTACCTGGATAACAGATTGCGAAGTATTCTCGGAACAGGTCTCAGCTGACTAGCAGTGACTGCCTGGCGGTCTACAGGACAAGTGGGCTGTCGACTGATCCATTCGATGATACAAGCACGACAAAACGCGTGCTCACACGCAGGCGCCTAAAAAACAATAAAATAGAAGATTATTATAATTTAAGAAGTAGTGAAAGAATAATTAGCAAAGCAAACACGACAAACCTGTAGCGGATCCTCTAAAACCCCCGAACAAATAGGGCAAATGAGCTCTTCATCAACAACATCTTGAAACCTCTTGGTATCAAAGCCCATGTTTATTATTTACACATAGAATTGATAAACATCTGTCTGCCGTTTACGTATAAATGGAATTTAGCTAGAATTGTACTGACAAACAAGGAAATTGATAAACAAAAAGGTAAATGAATGAGATCAAATCGCTTCGTTTAGCGAAACATCAAATCAACTAAAACTAATAAACTAATAATCAAAATCAAGTCCAGCTAAAAGCTAACTAGCAGTACCAACCAAACCACGAAAGTAGAATCTATCAATCAACTGTCACCAGTGGTGACCACCACAGAATAAAAATTAGACAAGTCAAAAGCTAATAGAACTGCCAAAACCAAGAACAAAAATATTTCCGAACGGAAAATTTTACGTCAACTTCGTACTAAGTGCTGTCAAAAACAAAATGTTTGACTGTCTGTGTCTGTTCTGTTGTCTTGTCTCTTGTCTGTCCGTCCGTCAGTCAAACAATATTTGTTTGTCATTCCTTCTTTGTAGATTTTGGCTAATTCATTAAATAATTTGCATTTATAAGCATTATAATGTCTGAAATGGAAGTGACGGAAGGTGGAAATGATTGCTCAAATGATCTAAGTAAGTTCTTTACCAAATACATCACAGTTTTCTGATAAGTTGGTGAAAAATTTAAAGCTGCCCATATGATTTTGTTACCGGCTGTTTTCTGTATATTTATTCACCGCTGGATGTCTGTTTTAGTGTTATTAGATCGGGTGTTTCTACGTCTTGGGAATGCGGACTCCGATGAGCAGTTGGAGAATTGTCTTAACAGGTTTTTACCACCTGTTATTCTGAAGTTGTCATCGCCTCATGAACAGGTATTTTGGGCTACGTAATATAATTTTAGTTTTTGTAAATAAATAAATATCATCATAAAGTCTCATACATAATCTTGACCCCCACTAGACACAAGTAAAATTGCCTGTGTATGGGTATCAGAACTACAAGTAACTAAAACAGATATTTTCCGATCACAGAAACTGTTAATAAAGAAACTTCTTGAGTCAGTTAGGTACTCGCCCACCACCATCTCAGTTACCCATCTGAAGCTAATGCAAAGTAAATTATTAACTTACTTAGTAGTCTATTATTCATATGCAGATAATATTTTTTTTAATATACAGGTTCGTAAGAAAGTGATGGAACTGCTGATTCATGTCAACAAGCGAGTGAAATGCAGATCTGAAGTGCAGTTGCCGGTACAAACTTTGCTGCAACTATATGCTGATGCTACATCAAACAGTTTTATTATTGTAAGTATGTTGTTATTACACAATTCAACTTTAGCATTAAACTATTTCAATCAATAATTATTTTGACCTCTTAAAGGTAATATGACTACCTGAAGGAGTTTTCATTATTATTTGTTTAATCCTTAGTACAGGACCTTAGTACATAATCATTATTTTTCAGAATTTTTCAATTATTTACATAACAATGGGTTTCCCGAGGCTGCCTTGCGAGCAGCAGCAAACCTTAGCGCCCACTCTTATCAGTGCTATGGAAAACAAGCCTCAAGCTCATCAGGATCAGTAAGTGTCAATCAGGATAAGTCTATGCTATAATATAAAACTTGTAAGAGCTCAAGAGATGTTCACTTAGATTCAGTACAATTTTCCAACTGGCAAGCATGCCAGAAAATGACAATAATAGCATAACTATGCCTGTATTCTGGTGTCCGGTTACTGTTTACAACCTATGTAAATTAAGAACTAAGCTTATAGACTAAAGAATAAACATAGACCAATTACTGGTACTCATTACAAACCTTACTATTGATGGCATATCAAATTTCTTAACAGATGTTGATTCTGTCCTTGAAAAAGTTGTTAAGTCATGATACAGGCCTTTCATCAGCCAAAAAACTAGAAATAATAATATATACTAAGAATAATAAAAAATAGAATTGGCCAGTAGTTCATACAAACTTTCTTACTAACAGTAGCCAAAATTAAACCACGACGTGATTTAGTATAAAAAAAACAAAAAAACAAAGTATGGTAGACGTCCTATCAGATCTCCAGACGCTTAGATCCTTTGAAGATGTCTAGTCAGGGGCACGTCCAAACATTATATTTGGCACATACCCACATTTTGCAGTTAGCATTCCATACGTGACAGGTTGCAAGCCCATCGCCGCTTAAGAACACTAACTGGTTTCCTCACGATGTTTTCCTTCACCGTTGTAAACACGTGTTTTTGATGCGCATATAAATTTTCGAACAGAAAAATTCATTGATGCACGCCGGGATTCGAACCCACGACCTTCGGATTGAAAATCGAAGTACATCCCACTCGGCCAACAAGGCTTTTTTTTTATTTGGTTAGTTATATGAAATTTTCTTTTGTTACAGGATTCTTATGCTGGTAATGCCACTTCTGGGTGAGATAAAGGAAACCAATCTGAACCTGAAGGAAAAGCCCAAAGTGGCCTCGTTGATTCTCAAGTTTGCAACCGACGTTCTCCTCCTACCTTATAGGCAAGTTCCTACTTGTTACTAAGATCATAATTATTTTCAGCATGGCCTCAAAGCTAGTGGTAAATCTGCCTTCTACCATCTTTTTTTGTAGGTTTGTTAATTCTTACCCAGGACAAACATTTGTGTTATAATGTATGTATTTACAAAAAAAAAAGTATATAAGTATTCTATCAGTTATCTAGTTCTCATAGTACAAGCTTTGCTTAGTTTGGGGCTGGATGGCGCTGTGTGATAATGTCCACCAATATTTATTTATTATTTAATGTTGTCTCCTATAATTATTGTAACACTTGTCACGTTTTGTACCCATTTTTCTTTTTAATTATGTATTGGTGTTTTTCAATGTTGGTGACCCAAATAAATAAATAAATAAAATAAACAACCTGACCCGGCGGACTTCGTATCGCAATTGACAAATGTTGTTTGAAGTTCCCGTTCCCGTTCTTATGTCGGAGACACACTTACGTGTCGTGGCGCGGCGTGTCGCGCCACTAGCCAATCGCAAGACAGCGTTTGCGACACGACACGACACCCAAATATGTCTCTAACCATACTAAATGTATGAAAGCGATTAGCTAGTGGCGTGTCGCGCCACGACACGACACGTAAGTAAGTATGTCTCCGCCATTAGGAACACACCTACATTGCTTAGACAACAGTGAACTTTATACAATAGCAATAAAGCTCAAATTGACTCTACGTTTTAGTTAGAAAACTTTTGTATGGGAAAAAGAAAAGGGCTGTTTTTAGGGTTCTTCCGGCAATTATTAGATTTTTTTCTTGCTGTAAAAACCATCCTTGAACTTCAACGAACATTTAAAAAAAGAATTGGCCAAATTGGTCCAGGCGTTGATGAGTTATGCGCTTACCAACACATTTTGCGATTCATTTTTATATTATAGACTAGCGATCCGCCCGGGCTTCGCACGGGTGCAATGCTGATAGGTACTAAATATACTACAGAATGTCTTTATATAAAACGTTTTTTTTTCACAGCTTACATTAGATGATTTCTGTTTTTCTCAAACGTTCGCGACCGGCCGAACTGCGCGCTTGACGCCTAGCTGCTAGGCCGGTCGCGAACGTTCGAGAATGTTCGAGTTACACGTGTTATTGTGAGTCAACCATAAAAGATAGACATATGCTGTCGTGGGATATTTTTTATATAATTTTAAGGAGAACATTTCCCTCATACATCATTTCTGTGTAGCTTTAACCATTAAGGTTGCACACGCGACGGAAGCTTAAAAAATGGAGTAACTTCTCCCGTTTTCCCAACATTTCCTTTTACTGCTCTGCTCCTATTGATTGTAGAGTGATGAAAAGTATACTATAACCAGCTCAGGAGTATGAAAAATAATTGTACCAAGTTTCGTTAAAATCCGTCGAGTAGTTTTTGTTTCTATAACGGTTATACAGACAGACAGACAGACAGACAGACAGACAGACAGACAGACAGACAAAAAATTTACTGATTGCATTTTTGGCATCAGTATCGAACCCTAATCACCCCCTGATAGTTATTTTGGAAATATATTTCATGTACAGAATTGACCTCTCTACAGATTTATTATAAGTAATAGATAGATTTATTTGTGGGATGAACATAAATGTTTGTTCTGTGTCTGGATGTTATAACGTTTGCTTTGTTTGGTGCTAGATGTTGCTGTGATAAATGTCCACCAATATTTATCATGGTATTTTGCAGTTATTGTACAGTGTGGGTTTGTATAACATGACATTTCACAAATATATTTTTTCCAGGGCGTTACCAAACCCAGGTGAAAGTGAATTCCAAGTACCGCCCGGCATGAGCATGAAGACTTACAAGAGAATAATCGAGAAGAACCAGCTCAACCCGAACCAACTTGAAGAGGTAACATACGAAGCTATTGATTTCCACCAAAAATTATAAATAGTGTTGCATGTAAGGCTGCAAACTCGTAATTCTCAAATCAACTGAATTTGTTGTACATATATATTTTTTATTACGAGATGTTAACATTACACGCACGCGAAAAATAACGTTCACTCGCCTGCAATAAGATGTATAACTCTAACCTACCAATATTATAAATTCGATAGTTTGTGAGCATGTATGTATGTGTGGATCTTTGTAATTCAATCACGACTAAACGGATTTTTATGAAACTTTGAATATCAGAATATTCAGACATATTATATATTTTTATCCAGGTAGGCACCGCGCAGCGAAGTTGCTAGAAAAAGCTAATATTCCATAATTTTAAAACATGTACAGTTGTATTTATTAAGTTGTGATATTTTCAGATGAAACTTTCAATAGTGAACTTCATAAGCAAGGACATTTTTAACATGAACGATTGTCTCCTCACTCTAATCGTCGCCGCAGCCGACTCGCGGTTCAGCGTCGCTAATCATGCGAATAGCCCTCTTATCAGAGTTAACAGGTAAATAAGGATTTACTCTATCCCACATTCATACATACATAATTGTCCATACATTCAATATATAATGTCATAACAATATATTAGCCATATAGCCCCAATCTAATCAAATTTCTACTAAGAATACAAGACAATTAATAGTATGGAAATTGGAAACAAATGATTATTTATATAAATATACCTACTTTTTAGGGTTCCGTACCCAAAGGGTAAAAACGGGGCCCTATTACTAAGACTTTGCTGTCCGTCTGTCTGTCACAGCGCTGTATCTAATGAACCGTGATAGCTAGACAGTTGAAATTTTCACAGATGATGTATTTCTGTTGCTGCTATAACAACAAATACTAAAAACAGATTAAATAAAGGAACCCTTTGTGCGCGAGTTCAACTCGCACTTGGCCGGTTTTTTTTGTAATCTACAATTATTACTATCTGAAATTTTATTACATTGAAACTAAGAAATTAAAAAAAATACGTTCTGCTACTTTAGATTCGAAGATTTCTACCATATCTGACCAATTTGAAATGATACAGTAAACTTTGGTGATTTTTTTGATAATTTATATGTTTTTTATATGTAATGTTGTTTCATTTTCAGTTCCGTCGATTGGTCGCTAGCTTCAACTGTAGCACCTCTGTATTCCCTTTATTTGGGTACGTGGGGAGGTTTGAAGGTATCTCCAGATGACCGCAAGGTAAGCATTTATACATTTTACTGTATACCTTGACTTTGATTTTGACCAACATTCATAGACTGGTTTTAAACTTACCAGACCTATGATTGGTGATTACAGAATTTCTAAGAAAATTGTGTCAAGCGGAAGTTGGAAGTAGAGCATCTGCGATTTTTTGTATTTTTCGAGTTATGAGAGTCAGTATTATAAATCTGAAAGTTGTGAGGATGTTTGGATGTTTGTGCCTCAATCACGCCCAAACAAATTTGGATGTAACTTGGAATATACATATCCTATGCCCTGGAATAGCATATAAATAAATATTGGTGGACAATTCACACAGCGCCATCCAGCCCCAAACTAAGCAAAGCATGCACTATGGAAACCAGATAACTAATAAAATACATATATATACGTTTTTTTTTGTTTTAAATACATCCTTATTATACATAACACGCAGACACAGAACAAATATCTATGTTCATCACACAAATGTTTATCCTGGGTGGGGATCGAACCCACAACCTACAGCGCAGAAGGCAGAGCTACTACCAACTGAGTTGTGAGGCCAGTTTAGCCAGATATAGTATCACTTGAGAGAAAAAAGCGGGGGGAGATAGTGTTTTCCAAATTTTTAAGGATGATGTAAATATAAAAGTCACTGGGTGTACATTGACCTTTAAAATGTCTCATCTTTTTATGATTTTAGATCCCAGCCTGTACGCGACTGCGATTAAAGCTAATACAATATTTAAACAAAGCAACTGGCGCTGGAATTATGTTCCCGCATTGCGTTCAGGTGATTATAAACCTTATTTTTATAAGTGTACTAGCTGCTCGCCCCGGCTTCGCACGGGTGGTACCTGGATAAAAAGTCTACCGATCTTGTGCAAACTTCACATAAACTATCTACTAAATAGTCCGAACAAAGCCTATATATTTGGTTTGGGTAGGTGAGCCCGTTCTTGAGTTATAAAATTACAATGAAAAGTGGCATTGATTTTTATATATTTAGATTGTTTTTTTTATTTATTTAAAATACAATTATTGGTTTTGCAGGTGGTATTTTCTTCGCTGTTTGATCCAAACACAAATACGAGGTTGCGGAACATGGCTCTAATGCTATTACTCAATGTTATAAACAAGTAAGAAATTGATTATAAATTATAATATAACTAGCGACCCGCCCCGGCTTCGCACGGGTAGCATGTTATTATACATATAAACCTTCCTCCTGAATCACTCTATCTATTAAAAAAAACCGCATCAAAATCCGTTGTGTAGTTTTAAAGATATAAGCAAACATACATACATACATACATACGCGGGAAGCGGAGAGCGACTTTGCTTTATACTATGTAGTGATAAATCGATATTTAAAAAAAAAACATACAGGCCACTTTAAACCCTAGTCCAAAACTGCAGCAATTGGCTGCAGTTTTGGACGTGTCATCCAAATTGAACTTTGAAGATTTTAAAAGATATTTTTTTTTTATAATAATGAACTAGTGGAAATCTTTGACTTTGGTTACGTGAAGCTATTTTCAAACAGACCTCAAACCCCGCTGCGTCCCCAGGATTGTAATTTGGGAGTTTCTTACACATCGAAATTTTGAGATCAACATAAACACTAAAAAAATATTTTTAAAAAGTTTTATGCGATAACTGTGGCCTAAGCACGAACCACTATCGTGTCGACAACCTATCGTCCAAATGTCAAAATTTTACCTCCTACTTTTTCTATACAAAAGTGTCAGTTTCGGCATTTGGTTGATACGTTGTCGATACGATAGTGGTTCATGCTAACCCCTAATAATCGAGCACTTTCTTAATAATATTTTTGTTTCTAGTGGCGAAGAAACACAACTAAAGAAAGTCGCAGCTGCGTTTCTTCAAGGTCTGCTGAAACTTATCAGATCTGACGAATACGCGGAGCAACAGCCAAAAGCCTACATGTGCTTAGGTATGTACTTTTTACATTTAACTGTTACTAGCGACCCGCCCCGGCTTCGCACGGGTAGCATGTTATTATACATATAAACCTTCCTTCTGAATCACTCTATCTATTAAAAAAAACCGCATCAAAATCCGTTGTGTAGTTTTAAAGATATAAGCAAACATGCATACAGACGCGGGAAGCGGTAAACGACTTTGCTTTATACTATGTAGTGATATACCCTTACATCATCTTTTTTGTTCAGAGGATATCGCGCACGAACTGTAGAACGAGTTGACGGCGCGGTAGTCTAAATTTTATTCATTTTCTCGATATACGAATACCCCACTCGTATATCGAGAGAATGAATAAACAATTACTCTATTCAAAATGCATGTACATATCAATTACTTTATTCAAAATATATGTAATCTTGTTTGCGAGCCGGTCTGAACGTTTCATGGTTTGAAGCTAAGAATTAAATGAATAATAATTGGTCGGTACACAATAGTTTTAGTATTCGAAGATGAGAAGCAATAGGTTAGCGTGGAATGGGCATGTCATGCGAAGGGAAGAAAGTCAAGAAGAATGTTAGGAATGAAGATGGATGGATGAGAAGTAGAGGTAAGAAAATATGGCTAGACTGTGTGAAAGATGGCATGCTTAAGAAAGGAGTGAGTGATATGATGACGTCTGATAGAGGAAAATGGAAGAAAAAAATGTTTTGCCGACCCCACTTAAGCGGGACAAGGGCAGGAAGATGATGACGATGATGAAAAGGCTTTTATAAGAAAAAAAACTTACTTCCACAGGTCGTCTAGCTTTGAAATGCCCAGAGAGTATCAGCAACCAATTCGCGTTACTAGAGGAACTGGTAAAGAAAATTCCAGAAGCACCACCTGAAATGAAGACCGCGCTCCGAGATGCCTTACTCGAAATGGCCCTCGCTTACAAAATTACCTTTACAGGTAATTTATTAATTCTTTATTCCATACTGACTAACCGCAGTTTCGCTCTTCTTCTAACTTAAGAGCTGTGCTCTTGTCGGTGTAATTGATGCAGCTCTCTCCAGCGCCGCCTCCTTAACTTCCTTATACGACACGACAGCTATTTTCTCCTTTATCTGGCTCATGTAGCTTATTCGTGGCCTTCCTCTTACTCTTTTCCCTTCAACCTTCATTCGCTATGTATCCTATAATCCTAAATTTCAGCAAAATGCAGTTAAAAAAAAAAAATAGGATCACGACTTTTGTCCCCAAGTACGGTAGACATCCTCTCAGATCTCCAAACGCTTAGATCCTTTGAAGATGTCTAGTGGGGGTAGTCAGAGGCACGTCCAAACATTATATTTGGCACATGTCCACATTTTGCAGTAGTTAGCATTCCATACGTGACAGGTTGCAAGCCCAACGCCGCTTATAAGATTACTAACTGGTTTTCCTCACGATGTTTTCCTTCACCGTTGTAAGCACGTGTTTTTGATGCGCATATAAATTTTCGAACCGAAAAATCCATTGATGCACGCCGGGATTCGAACTCACGACCATCAGATTGAAAGTCGAGGTACCTCCCACTCGGTAACTTTTCATAAATCTATGATAAGAATCACACTAATATTATAAATCCGAAAGTATGCAAGGATGTTTGTGTTTCAAACGACTAAACAGCCCCGGCTTCTAGGCAAGCAAATACCAGGTACTAGGTTTCTATCCAGGTACCACACGAACGAAGCCGCTAGTCCACCTCTATTTATGTACTTACATAATAGTGATAGTACTACATTGGACTAGCCCCTTTACAAGGAAAGTCTATTATTCGTCTATGTGAGCCAGAAGCGGTTATGAAAACTAACAATTTCAGATAAAATAGCATCAGCCGAGCCAGCCCAAGGTCCCAGCACGTCCGAGAAAATGGATGTAGACGAGAGTTCTGACAAGAGCAAGAATCCGTTCGACGAGCCGCAAGCCTTAGCGCTGTTTGCGTTGCTGGATCAGTGAGTTTTTATTTATGCTAATTTAGACTTTAACGTAAAAGGAATAAAAGCTATCTTATTTTACGAAATGAAATTTCGTCAGTTGGTCGAAACAACGGAATTGCCACCAATATCTGTTTTTAATGTCCTGAATGAAAATCGTTTTTATCTAGTGGGAAGTACAAGGCTGAAACGGCATCCCTAAGAAATGCGGAAATCATTTTACGTAAAAAATTGCTTTTGTATGTTTTACACTTCCCAAGATATAAGAATATATACAGTCTTTCAATCATTTTACAGTGGTTTCTAATATATTGTTTTTCTCCAACAGTTACATGCAAAGCGAAGAATCAATGATCCGGTATATTGCGATGCGGTACTCTGCGGCGGTCTTCCCGCAAGACTACATACCTTCCAGATACCTGTTACTGATGGCTAGTGGCGATAGGTAACACTATTTATTTATATTCATGCCTTGGTTGAACCAATCAGATTTTTGCTTACAAATTTGAACCGGAATCAACTATCTTATAGTGTTCTCGCTCTTACTTCAGTCAAAGGTGTGAGAAAGCTATATAATAATAACAATAAAAAAATATCAGTGGACATTTCACACAGAGCTACCTAGCCTCAAACTGGAACTAAATTATTGGTTGAATATGCTATTTTTAACATTGTTATTGTACTATAATATAACACCTAGACACTGAAAATCATCTGTGTTCATCACAAAAATGATTGTCTTGGGTGGGAATTGAACCCCCAACCTACAGCGCTGAAGGCAGAGGTACCAACTGAGCTGTACAGTCTAACTGACTAACTGAATGTGGTCATGGGTAAGGCTTGTTATGAATTGCATTTTAAGGGGCTCTCAGTCGACGATTGCTCTTTTTCCAAACGAAAAATAAAATACTTCTGAACAAGCCACATCTCCTATTTTTATAAGTATATTACTTCAGGTTCCTACCTACATTTCTATTAAGCTGAAAACATAATAGCAGAAACTTTTCACGATAAAAATATTATTTCAAAATGATACGTTTTAGAATTTATGATCGAAATATTTTATATACCTACTATTAAAATCAACTTGTGATTTATTGTTAAAGATAGGTAATATGTAGATCTACAATTCTATTAGAATAGATTTTTGATAAGTAATTATACATAATTTATATCATTAATTTATTCGAAAAGCTAAGGCGGAGCACGCATCGCCCATGGCTTAGTCAGTAGTCAGTACCCCTGTGACTACTGTCAGAGACAGACGTGTGTTTGACGTCATTGCAGCGGTCGGAAAGATTATTTACGAATTGAAAAAAGATGGGTAATATTTCAAAAAAAAAAAACAAAAAGAGATAATGGTTACGTACCCTAAGAAAACATGCTAAAAATATAAGAGAAATAAAACAGTAAGTAAACCTTCCTATTTTATCAATTTTACCTATCTACGTTATCTTTGATAATCTTGTGAAAAATATTAGGCAAAGAAAACAGTAAGTACTTACATAACTACATACTTTATCATACATACATACATTTATACATAAAATCACGCCTGTTTCCCAAAGGGGTAGGCAGAGATCACGGCTTTTCACTTGCTACGATCCTGACATACTTCTTTAGCATTCACTCTCATCACATTCCTCATGCATGCTCGTCGGTTTAGAGTACTCTTGACCCGGCTTTTTTTCAAAACGTTTCCAATATGGTCCAGGAAAATACGCCGAGGTCTTCCTCTTCCAACGCTCCCTTTCACACTCGCCTTATATACCTGTTTTGTCAATATCTTTCTTCATTCATTCTCTCCACATGCCCAAACCATCTAATCATCCCTTTCTCAATCCTCTTTCACTTCACAACGTTTTCTTGGATAAATTGTAGGGAAAAATTCTGGAAAAAATCTGGAACGACCAGTCGGATTTGCGTATAACTTTCTCGAAGGATGATAGTTCAGCATCATCACTAACACTTCTAACCATAGCAAAACCCGCAGTTGAACAAAATAGGTACGTATGAATAATAATATATTCAGCGGGTTATATAAATCCTCGTCATTTTTGTTACATAATGTTCAAAGAACATGGCGCATACATAACAGACTACGTTTTGGTGGCTGATTGTGTTCTAATAGGTATATTACCTATTACCCGCCACTCTGTGACACAGAGCAGAGTCACGCCAACCGCCGAACACGCAAGTTTTTTAAAAAAATTACTTTGACAGACAAAGAGTTTTTACTTCCTATTCTACCAAGGAGTATTAATGCCACCTGCTTTATTACGTAGGGATAGTTCATCACTACATAGTACCTATAAAACAAAGTCGCTTTCTCTGTCCCTATATCCCTATGTATGCTTAAATCTTTAAAACTACGCAAAGGATTTTGATGCGGTTTTTTTTTATTGATAGAGTGATTCATGAGGAAGGTTTTTATGTATAATACATGCTTAATATAGTAGAGAAATACTGATAATTTTAGAGGTTTCTAATGTGATGTCGTAAATAAACACATTTTTTGCGCTTACATTGCAAACGCTGGCTGAACCCCGCGAGATATATCAAAATAATGTACCTACACAGTCGCTGCTTAAATACTAAACGGTCATATTTCAAAATTTCTGTTTTTTCAGGAGAGCCAATCAAAGTTTTAAAAAAATATTTTTTTAATTTCTGAGAAATTTTTGGATCACTAGAAGCGTAATTTTAAGCTGTATCTATCTATATTTTTCGTTTTGCTGTAACTTTAACCTATTGGCGTAAAATACCACATGTGTCCCTTTTGCATATAAAAAAATATTTAAACGTAAATTAAAGTTATCGATAAAAGGCCACATATTATACAAAAATAAGAGTTTTCTTTAGATTTTTCCTTCACTTCTTCGTCTGATGTAAAAAACCTATTAATAAAACAAATATTATACAATATCGAAAGCATGCTAATATTTTTTTTTGATAATACTAAAAATAATTCGCTATTTATTTAAAAAACCAAAAACTATTTTTATACAAAGTTATTGGGGCAAAATAAGAGGTAATTTAATGTTGATCTCTAAACTGAGTTCAACATTATTACTAGCTACACAAAAATAATAATAAAGTCACTATAAAGGCTTCATAAATCTATTTAACTACAAGTATATAAGTGTTTAATAATTAATAAAACTATATATTTTCTGCTAAATCTGTCTTTCTAAAAATCAATGAGTACCTAAATCACAACCCAGTTGTTATTAACTCAAACATATTAATCACTTCGTCATCTTTATAATTTCAGCCATAGAACATTCCATTGCTAAACATTAGCCTTCTTCGTAAAATCAATTCTAATGATCTATTTCGTGCAGTGTGCACCCAATGCCTCCCAGCAACCTTTATCAGGTCATCTTTCCATTCATTCTACCCAACGACCATCAGTTCTTTAAGCCATGTACCTACCCCGCTCACAGCCGCGTCAACTAGCTACTCCTCTTGGGTATGTCGGTGACTTTAGTTCGTATACGGATATAATAACATCTCCGTCTAACGCTTCTCTTCAAAGAAATCGCTTTCGTACACTGCTCCTGCACCCGGACTGACACGGTGGCGTTGTTGTACAAGCATTTCAACACTACAATGTATTGGTAGTCAATACGGCACCGCTGGAATAACCATAGCTTTACACAGGTTTCTACTGAATTAAATTATTTTTCGTAGTCTACAAACGCTAAACATAACGACCGATTATTAGATAGATTATTATCTCTATTAATAAGCTTATAAATTTAGCGTATTACATCGCTTTAAATTATGTTAATATTTTCTTAATAAGTTCTTTGATTATTTCAAATTTGTTTTATCTTGAATAGTAGGTACAGTAATTTCCAACAGTAAGAGATTCCAAGTCAAAAATGTCGCCATGTTTAATTTTTTTGACATAATAACCAAGAAATGGCATTTATGTCTTATAAATTATATTAGAATTCACGTAAAAATAATATTCTACGCAAACGCATTTCGAAATGTGGTACTTATGTATAAAAAGCAATATTTTAACGAACTAAAATTATTATTCAAAACAAACGCATTTGAAATGTGTATAGAAAACAATATTGTACTAATATACATTTTATATTCAAAGCCGACGCATTCTAAAATGTGGCACCTTTGTTTAATAAATAGTATTATACATACGTTTATTTTATACTCGATACGGACACATTCTAAAAAATGGCACTTTTGAATATAAATTTTAATTAAAAAACCGGTAGTTTTTTGAAATGTGGCCCTTTTGCATATAAGCTATGCGCGCTTCTGTCAAAAATCAAGTCGCAATTGATAAAATGGCAGTTTAGCTCTGAAGTTTGCCTGCAAAGTGCAAAAATGCTAAACAGACACTTGTATGTTTTAGTTATTTATAGTGCTATAATTAAAAGGATCAAATTTTTATTATATAAAATGACCATTTTAGATCACGTTTTTGCACTAAAAACGATTTTCACATTTTTTGATTTGTGACACTTTAGTATTTAAGCAGCGACCTGTACTACAGTAATTGTAAACGTCTACAAAAACGTCTGACTTCATCATCAGAACAGCTCGCTGTCACCATATTATTGTATTGTGACCAGAACTAAAAGATGCAAAATCTCAGCTCAATCGGAAATGGTCGAAAAATAACTTGCAATTATTGAAAGTTACAAAAAAACAAACAAACATTATACTAACAGAGCTAGTCGATAATAAAACTTGTACAAAAGGACAGTTTTTATTCTGGGAAAAATAAGTTGTGGATTTTTACCATCATATTAAAAATTATTCAAACGCTAGAGCTTGGGCTGCGACACAGATTGGAAAATAGTTATTACGAGCGGTGGACTACATGTTTCAAAGCGGCGTTGCCGCTCTGTGCTTTTGCGTCACGCGGCTACAGGCGACGTTGCCAGCTCTCCAAGCGGGAGAGAGCTTATGACAGTTATTGGGATTTCTGGATATATGCAATTTTCGTAAAATTGACTTCCCTTGACTTTTCGATTGGTCGATACATTTTTGTCGGTTTTTTTTTTAGTTTTTAACGTAGGGTGAGAGCGATGGTTGTGGGCACTATAACAACATTTTGAATTTCAAATAAACGGTTTATATTGAAAAACTGATTATAACGACGATTTTTAAACAACATAGAATAGCAAGGGTTTTTTAACAGCGATATTTATTTATTAATTATTCATATTTAAGTAAATAGACAAAACGGGAAATATTTAGTTGTGATCAATCAAATCTAGAGGTATAACGCATCACAACTATCACTAATCAAAACAAGCCATATACAAAGAATTGTATTAACTATAGATTTACTATATATATATATATACTACTATATACTATAGAGCCTACCCGGGCTGCGAGCGCCCGCACTGCGCCTGCGACAGTTACAGCCGCACCTTCAGCACCTGCATCTTTTCGCATGGACATTGGCCAAGAATACGATAACGTCACGCAACGCGCGAAGCCCCGAAGCCAATGCCACTGCCTCTCTGCTGACATTATCCGTGAAATTATAAGGGAGGAACTAGACAGGAAATTCACTTCACAAGTCAAAGACATTCAATCTAAATTGTCTATAATAGAAGTTTCTCTTCGATCTTACCCGTCGCGTACACCAGATGGAGCAGCTATCCCGTGCTGAAAATTTGGAGATACAGTGCATCCCAGATACAGTGCATCTCACTTTGATCGTAAATAAAAGTGCGTATTTCCGACCGAAGGTTTTTAAAAACGCGGGCGGGCGGTCTCTAGCCGATGACGTCACACCCCGTCACGACCGCGATCGCGACGCTCAGTTTTGTTTCGATCGTAATATCTTCTGAATGGAATGTCCGATTAATAAAAAAGCTGACCAATATCAGACATGATAACCATACCTTCGTATAAATCCTTATCCAAATAAATCATTTCATATTGAAAACTGTTTCAATACCAATATACCTATAACTTTTTGAATTACTCAAATCGGACATTCCATTCAGAAGATATTACGATCGACACAAAACTAAGCGCCGAGACCCGCGTCGCGGTCGCGGTCGTGACGATGTGACGTCATAGTGTAAGCGCTAATCTTAGAAATTCAAAAACCGGCCAAGTGCGAATCGGACTCGCGCACGAAGGGTTCCGTACCATTATCTATAAAAAACAGCAAATAAACACGTTTGTTGTATGGGAGCCCCATTTAGATATTTATTTTATTCTGTTTTTAGTGTTTGTTGTTATAGCGGCAACCGAAATACATAATCTGTGAAAATTTCAACTGTCTAGCTATCACGGTTCATGAGATACAGCCCTGTGACAGACAGACAGACGGACAGACGGACAGCGAAGTCTTAGTAATAGGGTCCCGTTTTTACCCTTTGGGTACGGAACCCTAAAAAAGGGCTTCAACTTCTCGTCGTTATAAGTATAGGTACCGCCTATCATGTTTTACAATTCTTTTTTGTTTGAGTTCCGGTGTAAAAACATGAAGATATGGTTTTGTTTAGGAAACAATCTAAAATAAATTTAAAACCAATATAGCATTGAATACTGACCATTAATTAAAAATTTTTAGGAGTGACTACAATATTCACTTCATTCTGGGATGTTCCCAAAGATTCTCCGGAGAAAGCTGTGTTACTTATAAGGAAAACTGAAACTATTCAATGAAAACAAGCCTGGTGGAACAGCTGGATAATAGAAATTAGTTTGTAAACATGAAAATAAACCAGAATATTGATTATTAACACTTTATTACTTCATTTCCTTTCTAATCACATAAAGTTATCATCGCTTCTCATGGTTTTTTACAGCCAGCTAAGTAGGTAGGTATACCGGATTGAGACAATGTAGGTTGTAGGGTTTTTTTTATCCAATCTAAGTTATGTTTCAGAGTATAATAGAAGCACAATAATATAACAATATCATACATATTATAAAAACACAAAAAGTCAGAGCTCTTTTTTCATGGTGCTTCCCTATGTAGACTATTTTTGTTCAAAAGCCCGATGAATACATCCATAAACATTCTATAGACCCGGAGCACATAATATGACTTGAAGTTTGTATGATTATAAATCGCAATAAAGTAAATTCCACTGCCTGCAAAGTGAACCCAGAAGACAGTGGAGCAGTACCACGCTGATTACGAGTTTCTTCTCCGCGACAGTGAATCCTTCGTCGACCTTCTGCGAGCCACGGGCTGCCTTCGACCGGCAGACAGTTGAGGCTGGCGGGACACCCAGCGCGTAACTCTTCTTCTGCTCGCTTGGCTTGTGAAACGGTCTCAATATTCGCGTCATTTATTTATGCTGACCGGTGTTGTATGTATATGTATGGCATTGGTTGACTCCGCCGCGCCAAGGATTTGCGTTTTGCACTGACTTTGACATAGGTACATATAAAATGCCGGCTCTGTTTACATAAACATTTGTTCTACTTTTTTTTATGGAGTCTGTAGTCAGTGTTACCATATTTACCGTTCCGACTTGGCAAATAGAAAATAGAGTTGGACGAGATGCCCAGACAACATTTATTTGCTGTATTTATTTGGTTATTTCATTGATTGCATGTACACAAAGTTTTTGTCTTTGAAAACCCATAAAAAAACATCCTGATTTGCCGCGGCGCGCACCTGATTAACTGACATTGACATAACACATTCCAAGTTTTTATAGTTCATCTGTCAAATCGGCATGTACCTAGCGTACTGACCTCTATTGTATAATAGAGGTCAGTGACCTAGCGAGTTGAGTAGTCACGTATGGAATGCGTAACTACTGCAAAATGTGGGCATGTGCCAAATATAATGTTTGGCCGTGCCTCTAACTACCCCCACCAGATAGTAAAGCCTATTACCAGCCTACGTAGGTACCAGAAACGCGATCTCATAAAAACTGTCGATAATATTTACGATAAGCATACGCCATCTAGAGCTTGCCGTTGTAAACTGTCAGTGTCGTTTCGGCCGCGGTTTTCAGAGCTTACCGCGCCTTAAATATAATCTTGTTGTGTTTCCAATAGCCAAGATGAAATATCTACGGAAGCGAGAAAATGCCTGTACGGTACATCGCGACCGCTCGAAATCGAAGATGTAGTCAACAATGTATCTAAGAAAGAGACAACAACAGTCAATATAGACGAGAGTTCCTCCAAGAATGAGAGGAACAACACGGAGGAAGAGCAATTTAAAGTGCCAAAGTTCAAGGTAATATTAGATTCTTACGCCTATTTTATATCAAAGATCATATCTTCGATATTATATGAATTAATATTACAAACATAAAAGTATTTTTTTTTTATTATTAACTTATTAGTCATAACGTCTTCTTTCACTCCACAATGTTCTCTTAGCACACTAAATTACTCACTTATTCTTCTTAATACGAGTAATAAATGTTTTTGATGAATGCAGAATCGTTTTTTCGCAATAATCGCAAAACATAGGTACAGTTTTGTTTTTATGACAAAGATAACTTAAGGATTTAATCTAGATAAATTAAAGACATGGGTGAAACTTTTCTCAATAGATTTATTTTCCAAAGTTGGCTCTTCAAAAACACTAGTTTCGTTTTTAATCAAAACTATGAATAGCTAAACAGTTAATTTTTATATAATTCGTTAGATAATCATACTAGCTACTAGCTAAATTAAAGACAATTTTTTTTTTAATTTGATGGTTTTCAAGATAATGTTCAAGTTTTATCTATTTTTCCGTCTTATCCGGGTAGACTCAGCCCATACAAAACGTCAAAAATTTCACTTATCACCTTAAAGCTCTCATTTCTACTGCATTGATTTTTTCTACTCAGATTCTTCTGTCAAACCTTACTTATACTGCTAAAATATGTGTATATTATTACAAAATGTGATATTTAGCTATAAAAATGCTTGATTAAATTTTTATTTTAAAGGATATGGTAAACTACGTTTGGGATCAAATGCAGAAGAGGAAGAAAGGCTCGAATGCGAAGCATCGTTTCGTGGTCAGCAATCAAGTGTTGCAGTTCCATCCTTTGACTTATCAAGAGGTGAGTACCTTGCAGGTGTAAACTAAACATACAAATATAAAGAAATACGAAGATCTATTACATACTAGGTGACCCGTGCCCGCTTCGCTGGGGGACAGATAGATTCACATCTGGTAAATTTGATCCAGTACTTTTTCAGTACAAACAAAAATACAAAATAAGTATAAAAAAAAATTAAAAAAGCCCTTATATCTATGCAGATATTTTTTTTTATTATAATTATAATTAACTTAGTTTAAATTTAAGAGTGAGTAGGTATAATTTAATTAATTTTATTTAACATCTGCCACATAGCCAGTTTACATCGGCTGTCTTTATGATTTCGTCTTCCCATCTAGCGTTCCTCTTTATAATATAAGTGTAAAAATACAAATCAATTGCCGTGCGTTTGTCTCGTAAAAACTAGAAAGGACAAAACATTTTCGTCGGTTTTATTTTTAGTTTTTAAAACGTAATTTTATTCTTAGATCCTCCGATACCTTCGCATGTGTTTGAATCGGGACGCCGATCTCAAGGATTGCTCGAACCACCCCAACGCGACGTCGCCACTACTAGCGAAATACTTCTACGAGAATCTGCTCGATACCGAAGTGTTGACTAACTATCTGACCATAATCACTATGATTCTGAACGCTAGCCCAGGTGAGTTGGCAATGGCTTTTTTTTATGAAGTGAAAATGAATTAGGATCATGACTGTAATCCTCAAGTACCGTAAACATGCTTAGATGTCTAAAAGTCAAAGGCTCGCCCACAGTAATATATTATGTTTGGACGTGCCTCTGACTACCTTACACATATTTAAATATCTTAGCGCCTCTGAGAAGGTACTAGCCGTTTTTTTTTCATTTTCAAATCCACTATGCAAAACTTCAAACTAAAAAAGAATATCTCTTTCAGATATCATGGCGCTCACGTGTTTCTTGGACATCGTCGGATGTGTTCCGGAGAAAATAGCGTCTAAATACACTACCCTCTTACCGTTTCTACGCAATCTCTTCACGACCAGTACTAAGGAAGAAATTAGGGAGGCAGCCGCGGTGATATTTGCTATTATCACTACTTATACGAGTGAAAAATCAGCTATTGATAAGCAGGTATTTATTTAACAACTACTATAGACACAAGATAAAACAAATTATTATAAAAACTTAAAACCCGACTGCTAGAACCGCTCTTCTAGGTAGAGTGGCGCCATATTTAAAATATATATTATAGCTACTGTCATGTCACTGTCACCTCAATTATGTTGTAAGCTATGCTTAGTTTGGGGCTGAATGGTGAAATGTCTACAACTTGATACACAATTGTATTTACAACTTGAAACATGACTTACAGATCAAAGAGTTCGTAGCGCAAGGTGTGGGCAATAAGAATTTAGAATCGCAGTGCGGCTACGTTGCCGCGTTCGCTCACATGTGCGAGCGATGCGTGGCGCTGTCGAAGCGAGGCAAGTTCGGCGGGAAAGGCTTCACAGCGGCGGGCTGGGAGCCGTATCAGGAAGGCGCATTGTGTTTGGGTAAGAAGTATTTTTTTAATCTGGCGCAGCCGGTAGGATACAATATGAATTAAAAAAAAACAATAAAATGTAGTATTTGCTTTCAACAAGGATTAACGATTACTCTTAGTATTTAAAGCCAATTAAGACGCTGTTTGTTGGGTAGGTAAACATACAATTTCAAATTTTAAAAAGTCAGTAGGATAAAATTACCCACAAAATGCTATGACGGTTAGGCGGTTATACTGATACTGATCGATAACTTCATAAATGTCCTTCAGCAAACCACCTATCAAGTCCGCAAACGCTACTAGTCAGTATATCCTGCTCTGCCGTCTCCCTTCTCGCTCGGAGCAGCGGCCTACCTCTACCGATCACATCGCCAAAACAAGACACACTTCTACAGTCAGACACACCTTTCACCACCACTCGGATAGATGACGATGATGTTATAACTAAATACACAGTCGCAGAAAGACTGTTTAAGATTGTTGGGAATGCAAAACTGCCGAGCAAAGTGAAGGAGCGTGCGTTGTATACCTTGGGATTGTTGTGCTGTGGGGAGCGACTGCCGTTTGCGAAGCAGATCGTAATGGGCTTCTTGCAGATGGCTAAAGATGTAAGTCTTACTAGTATTATAAGTCGCGTAACTTTATGACCTTTCTGATATTACGACTGATATGACTGGATTTAAATAAAATAATTAGGTATAGTTAGTATGGCTGTAGTCCCTAATATTGGTAGAGTTCCTAGTTATCTGACACCTCGTATAACTCATCGGATACCTCAGAACTTAAGATATCTAATAGAGATGGTCAAATGCAAGTCCAAATATTACATTTTGATATATTGATGTGGGTTTCTCTTCTTTCAGGTAGTATTAATATACCACCAACTATGGTATTGATGTTGTTATTGGTATAACGCAGAGGTTTGTTTTTTTTTCTAATTATATTAATACTTTTTCACAGAGTAAAGAATTCGAAATTCATCTGCAAATCGGTGAATCATTGGTGTTGTGCGCTGAAGGAGTGAATTCAAACGAGAACCGGGACTTATGGACCGAACTACCTAAGGAGGTAAGCTAAAATTCAACCTTTTTTTTCATCAAAATGCAAAGATTATTTTAAAAAGAAAAATAGACTTTATTTCATTACAGTAAAGTTGATTATTGATTGTTTCCCAGGGTTCAGCAAAAGTGAGGAATGCCGAAGCGTTGAAGGAAAACGATGAATTGCTCGAGTGGCTACTCCAAGAGTTGTTCAAGATTGGCAAACATCCTCATCCACATTCCAGACAGGTGATGCTATTATAGAACACTAGCTGACCCGTGCCCGCTTCGCTGGTCGACAGATAGTTTCACATCTGGTATTCCAAATTACAAAATAAATTATAGCCTATATGTTGCCGAGGACTAATAGCTACATAACAAAAAAAGTTTCATCAAAATCCGTCCAGTAGTTTTTACGTGAAAGCCGGACAACAGACAGACAGACAAAAATTTCAAAATGTTTTTTTTTTGCTTGTGTTATTTGTATAAAGGCCCCTAGGAGTATTTTTTTTAGTTTTTATTCAATGTACAGAATTTAACTCTTCTACAATTTTATTATATGTATAGATAAGCTATGTATTGTATATTCCAAGTTTCTTTCAAATCCGTTTGATCGCTTATTGAAGCATAAACATCCTCACAAAGTTTCGCATTTATATTATTAGTAAGATCGACTGGCCTTACAGCTCAGTCGGTAGTAGCCTTCTGTGCTTGGTTGTAGGTTCGATTCCCACCGAAGACAAATATTTGTGTGATGAAAATGGATGTTTGTTCTGTGTCTGGTTGTTATATTGTATCATAATATATGTATGTATTTCCAAAAAAAAAGTATATCATTAATCTGGTTCCTATAGCACAAGCTTCTCTTAGTTTTGGGTTAGATGACGCTGTGAGTAAAGTCCGCCAATATTTATTTATTAATAACTAGCGACCCGCCCCGGCTTCGCACGGGTAGCATGTTATTATATAAACCTTCCTCCTGAATCACTCTATCTATTAAAAAAAACCGCATCAAAATCCGTTGTGTAGTTTTAAAGATATAAGCAAACATACATAGAGACATACAGACGCGGGAAGCGGAAAGCGACTTTGCTTTATACTATGTAGTGATTGATTTTAATAAAAATAATTATTTTCTTTAGGCTACCAGCATTTGGCTTCTGGCGCTGTTGAAGAACTGTCCCGAACGCGAACCGATAAAGAACAAACTTGAGCATCTACAAGAAGTTTTCATGGACTTCTTGTCTGAAAATAGTGGTATGTATTGCTTTTAATGTCAATGGTTTGTTGACTTTGACACATAAGCTCTTTTACGCTTGGGCTGGCACGTTAAGGGTGAGTTTCCACACTTTCCACCTATGCTGAGCTGTGCATGGATGGAAACTCACCCTAAGATATAGGTCTTGGCTGATTTAAAAAGTTGTTAAGGCATGAATGAGGCGTTTGAGCGGCTTAAAAACTTTTTTTGAGAATAAATGATTATTAAACCTAAAAACTCTGTTATTAGAGTTGGCCACTTCTACGAATTTACTTACGAGAATATACCGTAAAAAACTCAACATAGTTAAACAAATGGTTTTCGCAATAATTTTCTTATATTTGAATCATTACCATCATTAAAAAACGCATTTAAGTTGGGAATTCATTTTAAAAACTTCAATTCATTAAATACCAATATCAATGTGAGTAACTTATAATTATTCCAACAGATATTGTCCAAGACGTAGCGAGCAAGGGCCTCAGTCTAGTCTACCAGAACTCCGATGAAAGCCAGAGGCAGGAACTAGTCGGGCAGATTATAGAACAGCTGACAAGCGGCAAGCGATCCGTAGCTAAAGTTACCGAAGACACCAAGATATTTGAAGAAGGGCAATTGGGAAAGGCGCCTACTGGGTAGGGACTATCAATATTATATTAGCAATTCGAATTCAAAATGTTATTTATTTGAAACAAAAAACATTGAGAACCTCATACTCAAAAATATTTAAAAAATATAATAGACTAATGTCACTCCCACAATCCAACGACACCTCATTATGTTGTAATGTAAGAAATGGACATACTTATCATACATGCATGCGCTCGAAAATATTATCCTCCTTCTGGCGCAGTCGGGTAAAAACGTTGACAACTGAAAAAGTAAATACTGAGTAACAGGGTCAATTAAGTAATTATTTTATTCCAGATATCTCTATCTCAGATATGTCTGACTACCCCCACTAAACATGTTCAAAGGATCTAAGCGTCTGAAGATCTGAGAGGATGTCTACCGTACTTGGGGATTACAGTCGTGATCCTATTTATTTTATTTTGTTATTATTTTTTATTCAAAAAAAGCCGTGTTGGTCGAGTGGGAGGTACCTCGACTTTCAATCTGAAGGTCGTGGGTTCGAATCCCGGCGTGCATCAATGGATTTTTCTGTTCGAAAAATTTATATGCGCATCAAAAATACGTGCTTAAAACGGTGAAGGAAAACATCGTGAGGACACCAGTTAGTTTTCTTATAAGCGGCGATGGGCTTGCAACTTGTCACGTATGGAATGCTAACTACTGCAAAATGTGGGCATGTGCCAAATATAATGTTTGGACGTGCCTCTGACTACCCCCACTTGACATCTTCAAAAGATCTAAGCGTCTGAAGATCTGAGAGGATGTCTACCGTACTTGGGGATTACAGTCGTGATCCTATTTATTTTATTTTATTTTTTTTTTTTTATTCCAGAGGCAACCTATCTACATACAAAGAGCTGTGCTCACTGGCTTCAGATTTGAATCAACCGGACTTGCTATACAAGTTCATGCATCTTGCTCATCACAACTCTGCATGGAACTCCAAGAAAGGTACCTTTAACCTAGCAATACAAATACCATAATTCAATCCCATCTATTCCTCTTGCATAAAAATAAATTAAATGACTAATACTTGATCTTATAATCAATATCAATGTCTAGGAAAAACAATAATCAGGTCAATAACCATCTCTGGGCATAATATTTAAGTCAACAGAAACATCAAAAGTGGGTTAATCGCTACTCCAAATCTTATTTATGTATGTTTTTAAATCGGGCACTTTTATTTGTATTTAATTTAAAATGTCTAGATCTGCTTCGTAATAAGATGTGCTATAGTTATTCTAGCTTTGTTAGGTGTTTTTAGGGTTCCGTACCCAAAGGGTAAAAACGGGACCCTATTACTAAGACTTCGCTGTCCGCTGTTCGCTGTCTGTCACAGGGCTGGCTGTATCTCATGAACCGTGATAGCTAGAAAGTTGAAATTTTCACAGATTATGTATTTCTGTTGCCGCTATAATAACAAATAATAAAAACAAAATAAAATAAATATTTGAGTGGGACTCCCATACAACAAACGTGTTTTTTTGACGTTTTTTATACTTATATAATGGTACGGAACCATTCGTGCGCGAGTCCGACACGCACTTGGCCGGTTTTTTTTACTAAATCGAGACTCAAAGTAGTTTTTTTTTTGTCAGTTGTTAATTCAATTGTAAAACAAATAATTCTTATTTTTTAGGTGCAGCGTTCGGTTTCCACTCCATTGCATTGCAAGCCGGCGCGCAACTATCCGAACACTTGCCCAAAATTGTACCAAGACTGTACCGATACCGTTTCGACCCTACCCCTCGGATTCAAAACTCCATGGCCAGTATCTGGCACGCTATAGTACCTAACACTCAATCTACTGTGAGTTTTAATACTACCTACATAAGGTCCACTTTCCTTTCAACTCTAACTTAAGATGGCATACTCGTACGTACAACAATTGTGCTGTTTTCATATTATCTATATTTTCAGGTACACAAATACCACAAAGAGATTCTGGATGACTTGGTAGCGAACTTGACATCGAATCAATGGCGAGTTAGAATGTCCTGCTGTAACGGATTGGCTGATTTATTGAGGTTAGCTATACATTGTCATCTGATGAAGTAAAGGATAATGACCTACTTTTTGGAGACAAGTTGGTAGACTGGTCGTAGTTAGTGACCCAGTGGCGGATTTACCACCAGGCTGAGTAGGCTGGAGCCTAGGGCGGCAAATTTAGGTTAATTTTTTCAAACATCTTATTTATTTTAGCCTTTATCGTCCCACTGCAGTACAGATGCCCTTCCTTCTTGGCCAATCACTTGATGTTGCCAGATGTCTTACAGGAATCACCGCTTTAAACTAAATTGTTGGATTGTAAAAATAATCTCTAGGGGGGTTCAATAGCCTACTGGCGGCAAAATGTAAATCCGCCACTGTAGTGACCTACTTTTAGGAGACTAGTTGGTAGACTAGTCGTAGTTGGTGACCTACTTTTAGGAGACGAGTTGGTAGACTAGTCGCAGTCGCGTAGTATGCAATGTTTGATTGAATTTAATGTAAAATGGTAGTTGTGTATATCAAAGTGTTGTGAATACTTTATAGGTAGCAACATAGGATATGACCGCGTTTCATAGGGACGAGTGACTAGATCAAAGGTTTCGGCAGAATAACAGCGCTGACCTATCCTCGTATAGGAAAGCATAATGCTGAGCCGGGACCCTTTTGCTGCTGTAGCACATAGCATTACATATATTTATTTTATACAGGGTGTCCAAGAACCTGGCGTCCAACTGGATTCCCACGATGCCCCAAGTTCTAACAGTACTCAGAAAAATATTTTAAAAAATCCACCCCATGTACTTACAGAATTATACTGATTTCAAAAAAAAAGGGGAAATGAGCACCCTGTGACATACTTTTGAATGCTGTGACTGCTAATGCTGATAATTTCGATATTTCTTGGAGGTTTTGTAATCTAGGGTATTGCTGTGTCTAAATAGAATGTAAAAATAAAGTACTTATTGTACCATTTTAAAATAAAATATTATTTTAACTAAAGGTGATATGGAAAACTATTGAATTTCGCAACTTTGACCGACTGTAGTGTAAAAAAAATGTACCAAAATAGTATGGCAAGTGACGTCAAATTTTGACGCGTTTATTCCTCTTTTTAAAAAGGTATAATACTTACACATTAATTTGAAAAAAAAAATTTTGATAATATTTTTACTCAACAACCCAATTTTTACGAAGTGCCTACCTACTAACGGTAACTGTCGGACCCTTTCTTATCTTAGAAACTGTTATGTTACTACTATTATTTACTTCGGTTCCAAGAGTGAGCAAGAAGGAAATACACACAGGTAGATGGGTTCCCAGTAGAATAAAAGCAAAGAATGTTAGTTTAAAGATATTTTATTACAATAAATGTTCAAAATGTTGACCACCCGCGGCAATACAAGCTCTCACTCTCCTTAAAAAGGACCGCTTTATGTTTCGCGAGTAACTTTTTTGACGTATCACCTGCACTGCTTGTGTTATCTTCTCACGAAGGTCAGCGATGTCATTAATGGGCTTCGCATAAACGAGCTCCTTCATAGTTCCCCAGAAAAAAAAATCCAGCGGATTTAAGTCAGGTGAGCGGGCTGGCCACGGGATTGTTCCTGATCGCCCAATCCACCTGTTCGGGTATTGCTCGTCCAAAAACTCTCTAACGGATACGCGAAAATGTGCTGGACAGCCGTCGTGTTGGAACCACATATCTGGTGGGGTCTCTTCTAGTAAGTTTGGCAAATCATTTTGAAGAAAATTTAAATATGATTCGCCAGTCAAATTCTCGGGCATCTCAAATGGACCAATAATATTCCCACAGAGAATACCGGTCCACATGTTCACTTTGAACCGGTACTGGGATCTATCTTCTCGCATCAAGTGCGGATTTTCCACATGCCACTCGTGCAAGTTGTGTAGGTTCATGTAGCCATCCTTCTTAAATGTTGATTCATCTGACCACAAAATTTTGTCGATAAAGTTTTCGTCTTCTCGATGTTTTTGCAGGATTGTTTCACAAAACGCGACTCGGCTCGGATAGTCTCGAGGTAAAAGACTTTGCACTCGCTGTACGTGGTACGGATGATATTCTTCTTTTTGGAGAATACTGTGTGCTGTGCTCTTCGGTATCCCCGTATCAGCTTCTATTCCTCGCACAGAGATGCTTGGATTTGCCGACACCGCCTCTAAAACTTCATCGCGTATGAAGTCATTTACGGGTCGTCCTTCACCAGCTACTTGATTGGGGAACCGCCCGTCACATAGTGATCTGTGCACATTAATGAAAACTCGATGGTCGGGATATCGCGTAGCCCTCGGATACCTTTCTCTGTAAAGTCTCGCTGCAGCTCGTCCATTACCTCTACATTCTCCATAAATGTAGTGCATATTTGCGTATTCTTGCGGAGTGTAGGTCGCCATGGTAGCACACACAAAACACAAACTGTCCAAACACAGGCAAAGGTCGTCGTAAAGAGTTCGTTTCAAAGTCCAGAGCACAAAGAGTAATCGAGTCCAATAAACAAAGCTTTAAATCGTAGTACGTGATCAATGGTAACAATAAGAGAGAGGTGCGTAGTAACGGCAGGAGGCAGTGACGCGTACTGACCGTACTGTTATCCTAAACCTTTTTCTCCCTCACTCTTACCTGAATAATGGGGTACCATAAAGAAGAACCAGCAAATCGCAAAGATAGTTTCTGTCTTGCTCCCTCCTGTTGTAATAACGAATCACTATGGTGAGATGCATGCACATACCGTCCCTTACGGTCTAACCTGTTTTTTGAGAGGCCTGTTGTTATTTTTATGAGCATACAATAGTAATTCTTTAGAGGTTAGATTCAATTCGTCGTAAATTTTTCTTTCTAAGAATTCTGTAAGACATCGTAAAAATTGGGTTGTTGAGTAAAAATATTATCAAAATTTTTTTTTTCAAATTAATGTGTAAGTATTATACCTTTTTAAAAAGAGGAATAAACGCGTTAAAATTTGACGTCACTTGCCATACTATTTTGGTACATTTTTTTTACACTACAGTCGGTCAAAGTTGCGAAATTCAATAGTTTTCCATATCACCTTTAGTTAAAATAATATTTTATTTTAAAATGGTACAATAAGTACTTTATTTTTACATTCTATTTAGACACAGCAATACCCTAGATTACAAAACCTCCAAGAAATATCGAAATTATCAGCATTAGCAGTCACAGCATTCAAAAGTATGTCACAGGGTGCTCATTTCCCCTTTTTTTTTGAAATCAGTATAATTCTGTAAGTACATGGGGTGGATTTTTTAAAATATTTTTCTGAGTACTGTTAGAACTTGGGGCATCGTGGGAATCCAGTTGGACGCCAGGTTCTTGGACACCCTGTATATTATTTTTTTTTGTAATTTAGTTTTTTTTTCCTTTCTCTCCTTGTTTTTCTAAGTATACCTATGTTAGATCTAAGATTTTATTTGTTTTTTTTCCTTTTTATGTTATTTTATGTGTTGTGTGCTAAAGTAGTAAATAAATAATTGTCTATGTCTATGTCTAATAAAATTTATTCAAAACTATCATCTGCTCCTGAAATAAAATAGTTACTAAATTCCGAAAAAGTCATAAACTTCTGTCAGAACCTGTCCGAACTGCTAGTCACTACACCGACATTCTACACTTCAACACAAAATCTATTAAAAGCTCGCTAAAATTACAGAGGAGCAAATAATCTCCACCAATCGCTGCACCAGCTACCCACGATATGGACTCAGTTGTTCCGGGTTATGGACGACGTTCACGAAGGTACCAGGCAGGCAGCTACAACTACCGCTAATGTTTTATCTAAGGTAAATAGTCAGAAACATATAGAACCCTCTTTAAGGTGAAAGGTGAAATTTTTGTATGGGCTGAGTCTAGGATAAGACGAAAAAGTGATAAAACTGCAATATCTTGAAAACCATCTAATAAAAAAAAAATTGTCTTTAATTTAGGTAGCTAGTATGATTATCTAACGAATTATATAAAAAACCGGCCAAGTGCGAGTCGGACTCGCGCACGAAGGGTTCCGTACCATTATCTATAAAAACGGCAAAAAAATCATGTTTGTCGTATGGGTACGGAACCCTAAAAATTTTGTCGGTTTCATTTTTATATGACTCTATTGTTCATAGCACAGTATGAGCTAAAACCGCTATTTTAATACGCTTCTCCGTGGCATAAGTTGTCCGTTATATACCGTGATATAATAAATTTCGTTATTGTACATATGCAAATAAGTACAAAATCACAGCAAACTAATTTTTAAAATTTCAGTCGAAAAATTTCAATTATTTATAATGTGAAAATAGAGTTTTAACCATTTTCGTATGTATTTCAGCTTTGCATCCGAGCGTCGGACGTGAGCCAAGGGAAGGACGGCAAAGAGATTGTTTCAGTAATATTGCCTGTTATACTAGATACTGGTATAACGAATCTCGTGAAAGAAGTCAGAAGCGTTAGGTGAGTTTTACATGGGCATGTGCCAAATGTGATGTTTGGACGTGTCTCTTACATTAGCGAACAGATTACCTTTAACACACCAAGAAGTCGCGAGCAACAGCTAGTTACTCAGAAGTGACAAATTGTTCTGCATCTATGCGTGTGAAAGAAGGACGTGGGATAATCCAGTGTACCTTTAAAAACCGGCCAAGTGCGAGTCGAACTCGCGCACGAAGGGTTCCGTACCATTATCTATAAAAACGGCAAAAAAAAAAAAAACATGTTTGTTGTAATACATAATCTGTGAAAATTTCAATCTATCTGTGCTATCAAGGTTCATGAGATACAGCCCTGTGACAGACAGACGTACGGACAGACAGACGGACAGCGAATTCTTAGTAATAGGGTTCCGTTTTTACCCTTTGGGTACGGAACCCTAAAAAAACTATTGTTTTATAAATTCGAAGGTTTGTGAGGATGTTTGTGCCCAAACAGATTGGATGATACTTGGAATATCCTAGCTGGAATAGCACATAGGCCTCTTTTATCCAGGGACTTTGCGACCGGAGCCGCGGGCGGAAGCTAATAAATTATGTATGACTAGCCGACCCGTGACAGACGTTGTCCTGTCAAATTTCAATAATCGAATTGAAATGACTGAATGTTTTTAGTCTGTTATGTCAGATTTGTTGCACACCAGCGCCATCTATATAGAGAAATCATCCCTTTTGCGTTTTTTTTATCGATTCGGGATGTTTTTTATTTTTTAAAGTAGTCCATTATTTATTCGGGCATTAGGTACAGCAAATTTCAACTTAATCCGTTTTGTCGTTTAGGCCTGATTGAGGAACAAACATACATACAAACTCACAAATTCTACAAAACAAAATTATTAAATTACTATTTAATTATCCATATCTAACATCAACCGACAAAATTTACAAAGAAACTAAAATTATGAACCTAAAACAGTTATTTATTTACAATACATGCATTCTCGTACGTAAAATCCTTAAAAAAATGATCCATACTAATCTAACGTTCACTAAAACAAAAGAATTGACAAAGCGAAGTACACGTCGTGCTAGCTTTCTTATCTTACCAAAAACTCGTACGAACTATGGCAAAAAAACTATAGCCTACGAAGGCGCACAGCTTTATAACAGATTACCCTCAGAAATTAAAAATGTAAACTCAATCAACGCATTTAAAACAAGACTTGCTCAGTTCATTAGAACAAATGTTTACTGATGGATTATCTATCTACCTATGTACTTACCTATCAAGAGATATATATATAAAGATGCGTTAATTGTGTACCTACCAACCTTAATTTGAACGACCTATACTTAATATTTTTTCTATGTAAATGATTCTCATGTAAGTGATATTTATTATCTTTTTGAGAATAAATGATTATTAAACCTAAATACAAACTCACAAACTTTCGCATTTATAATGGTGTATGATTATTTCAGCTTACAAACCGTCTCAAAACTAGTGACCGCTGCTGGTGACAGTCTCAAACCGTTCTTGCCCAAGTTGATTCCCGCTTTAGTTGGCGCCGCGGGAGATCTCGAGTCCGCTAAGCTGTCTTACTTGAGCACAGCACTAGCTGATACCGGGACCAGGGAGCTGTTGGACGATATGCGGGCTAGCGCGGCACGGCACCACTATACCACCGATACTGTTGTTAAGGTAAAAAAGCTAAAAAAACATATTATCCTAAATGATTTTACTTTACTAAAATAAACTGATAAACCTACTGACTAATTTACGCTGTGACACACCGATCGGACCTGCATTGTTCACGCGAATACTCAATAAGTGCGTATTTTGCGGGTAGTAAAAAAACTTGTTTGTTAACTTTTTGCCTCTAAAATTTAGTAACTACCTTACCTATTTTTGTTATGTAATTTACTTAATAATTTCGATTGTTCGAAGCTTATATAAACTTACTTTATTTAAATAGTTTCTCTATGTATAAGTGAAATGTACATTTCTTTGAGAAAATAAATCTCTTTACCTATTTTATTCTGTAATTTACTTAATAATTTCGATTGTTCGAAGCTTATATAAACTTACTTTATTTAAATAGTTTCTCCATGTATAAGTGAAATGTACATTTCTTTGAGAAAATAAATCTCTTTACCTATTTTTATTATGTAATTTACTTAATAATTTCGATTGTTCGAAGCTTACATAAACTTACTTTATTTAAATAGTTTCTCTATATATAAGTGAAATGTACATTTCTTTGAGAAAATAAATCTCTTTACCTATTTTATTCTGTAATTTACTTAATAATTTCGATTGTTCGAAGCTTATATAAACTTACTTTATTTAAATAGTTTCTCTATGTATAAGTGAAATGTACATTTCTTTGAGAAAATAAATCTCTTTACCTATTTTTATTATGCAACTAGCGACCCGCCCCGGCTTCGCACGGGTAGCATGTTATTATACATATAAACCTTCCTCCTGAATCACTCTATCTATTAAAAAAAACCGCATCAAAATCCGTTGTGTAGTTTTAAAGATATAAGCAAACATACATACAGACATACAGACGCGGGAAGCGGAAAGCGACTTTGCTTTATACTATGTAGTGATTTACTTAATAATTTCGATTGTTCGAAGCTAAGTTTATATTTACTTTATTTAAATAGTTTCTCTATGTATAAGTGAAATGTACATTTCTTTGAGAAAATAAATCTCTTTAACCAAGGTAAGTCGAAATACTAGTCTACTAATATGAAGAGGTAAAATGTGTATATTTGTTTGCACCGGATAAAATAAAAAAACTACTGGTACTATTTTAAAATTCTTCTACTTCTACAAAAGCTTCATTATCAGGGAGTAACATACATTTTACGCTCAAAAAAAATATAGTATCCACAAAAATTGCAATAATGTATTATTGCATACAGTTTTCTTGAGAACTTGTTAGAATTGTTAAGAATTCAATAAACCAGAACCCGGGCGTCTCAGGGTGGGCACACGTCCACCACGCCAACGTGGACAAATAAATAAATAAATAAATATTGGTGGACATTTCACACAGCGCTATCTAGCCCCAAACGAAGCAAAGCTTGTACTATGGGAACCAGATAACAGAATACTTATATATTTTTTTTTTTGTAAATACATACTTATTATACATAACACCCAGACACAGAACAAACATCTATGTTCATCACACAAATGTTTATCCCGGGTGGGGATCGAACCCACAACCTACAGCGCAGAAGTCAGAGCTACTACCAACTGAGCTGTGAGGCCAGTCTAATAAGATCAAGATCAAGATTTGAAAATAACAAAACAAGTGTGAAATTACAAATTGAATATGCTAACGAAACTTTTCCTTCACAGTGCATGCCATACGTCGACATTGAGGTAGTCAAAGAGATGTTACCGAAAATACTGGAACTCACAAGATCTCCCCAACTCGGCACCAAAGTCGCGTGCTGCCATTTCATAGTGCTTGCGGCGCATTACTTGAGGGCCGAGTTGGAACCGGTGGCCGGGAAGATAATGACGAATCTGTTGAACGGGACGTTTGATAGGAATTCTACTGTTAGGAAGAATTATGCTGAGGCGCTCGGACAAATATCGGCTTTTGCTAAGGTGAATATCGACTTCAAAGCATTGTTTTTTTTTCATAAAATGCATTTGCAAGGGTTCCTTTTAATAGAGGAGATTTTTTTATGCATCAGATAAAACACTTATCAGTTTTGTTCAATGTAATTGATTTCATATCATTTAGTTTCAGTTCAAAATGTGTTTGAATATAAGTTCATAAATTCTATTGTAGTCACATCTCAATTGCTATTTTTATTCAAAAGTCTTACTTCGAATCTATTAAATATTTTGTTTCATAACAATTTTTTACGTCTTTATCACCTTTAATTTATTTCCTCGCCCTCTTCGACTATATTATAATAGTTGTGTAAGTGTGTGGTGTTAAATTCGAATACCTTTAAACGAGCAATTCTTGTATACATACATATAAACAGAATCTCGGAAACGGCCCCAACGATTTTCATAAAATTTAGTATGCAAGTGGTTTCGGGGGCGATAAATCGATCTAGCTAGATTTCATTTTTAGATAACGTCGTTTTATCCGTGTTTTCAGGCAATGAAATACCGAGCAGCTCGGTCATCCAGTTAGCCGTAGTTATGTGGTATGTGCACTAATGACGATAAAAAAAATATTTTGTTCCATTCCAGCCGCAATCAATAGAAAAGCTGATGAAGAAGTTGGTTTCCCTCTACGAAACAAAGGAAGACGACGCGTCCCGATCTGCCATCGCGCTTGTTCTTAAGTCCGTGGCCAAAGCTAAGATCGAACATATCAAGGATAATGAGGAAATCCTCGCGCCTACTGTGTTCATAGCTATGCACGCGCCCAAAGACCCCAAAGATGGTAAAACATCTTTTAAATATATAAAACTAGCTTTTAACCGCGACTTCGTCCGCGCAGACTCAATTATTAATGACGGCATTATCGTAAAACAATAAAATTCCTGAAAACCTAAAGAATTTTTTAGAAAAAAGTAGCCTTTATCCATCTCAAGACTTTTAACTATCTCTGCATTAAATTTCATCAAAATCGACCCAACGGTTAGACCGTTTTAACGTCACAGACAAACAGACAGAATTACTTTACCTATGTCCGTCTCCTGGTTCTAAGCTACTTCCCCACCAATTTTCAGCCAAATCGGTTCAGCCGTTCTTGAGTTGTAAATAGTGTAAATAACACGACTTTCTTTTATATATATCTCTTGCGTTACTGACCGACTGACTGACTGATCTATCATCGCTCCTATAAGAAATTCAAACACGAAGGGATTGAAGTCTGTTTGTAACTTCAAGCCAACGAAGTCGCGGATGTTTCCTTTAGTAATATATTTAAAAATCAATTGTATACAACGATGAAATAGGAATCATCACGACTGTAATACCCAAGTACTGTAGACTTCTCAGATCTCCGGGCACTCAGATCCTAGAAGATGGCTAAAGAGAGTCATAGGCACGTCCAAACATTTATCATTTTCCCACTTTTCGTAATACGCACAGCTAGTAATTGAATATGAATTATACAAGTATAACTTACTTATGTCCTTAGACCTGACCACAGTTGAGATGTACGAAGAAATATGGCAGGACATCAGTCCAACTAAAGCGACTGGCATTAAGCGCCATCTGCCGGCAATCCGTGCTGCTATTGAAGAGGCGCTTAACTCCAGCAGCTGGACGAAGAAAGTACAGGTAAGATAGTATGACGTAGACTAGGGAAGAATTGACTGTAGTGACCCCAGTGTGGAACCCATAAAAAAATATTATTTTCAATTCTGTTAAGTATTGGCCCTAAAAATGTAAATTAAATATTGACAATTTAAATAACCCGCAAAAACGCTTCTTTAGCAAATGGCGTCGCACTAGTTTCTGCGACGTTACATGCTTGTCAACAAATACATAAACGTCAAGTTTTTCAAAGCAAGCGATGACATAATATATCATCGCTTGCCATATTGACGTTATTGTCAAGCATGTTACGTCATCGTCGATTCGACCAATCCTGACCGTTCTGTGTCACGTGAATGGCGTTTAAAAATAGACTATCAAATCGATACCTATAACGCTGTCTATTGAAAAACTATTGAACTGGTTTTTTTTTTGGAGATGAAACCATGACTACAGTAAACTTTCATCTTTCAGGGCGCAAATGCAATCAAAACGATATGCAAGGAAGTGTCGTCCGGCCTCGGAGAGCAGAGGGAACAGCTAGTTCGGTCGTTACTGGCTGCGGTGCACGGAAAGACTTTCGACGGCAAGCAACACGTTATAGACGCACTAGCTGAGATGTGCATGTGAGCTATCTCTTTATATTGATATTGTACAGTTTTGTTCTAGTTTAGGCTTCTGTCATTGTTTTTTTCTAGAGAAAAAAAAATGTGGGCTGTAGCGACCTCCAGGGTTTTACGACGAAAAGGGGTATGTTAACAATAAAAAAAAATACTATTGTGATTGAGATTTGATATGAGATTGATCTTTCCATCATCATTTTCTTCTCCTTTTCCCACTTAATGCGGGTTCGGCGCAACACGTTGACAAACATGTTCCGAAGAGGATTCGGCTTATGTTTTACAACCGGCCGCCTGCCTGACGTCAACCCTCTTTGGGAATTGATTTGATTGATTGATTTGGCTTTCCATGAATGGAATAATCCACATACCCAGACAGTAACAAATGAGATGAAATTGGATCACAATTTTAATCCCCAAGTCCGATAGATATACTCTCCGATCTCCAGGCGCTCAGGTACTTTAACATGCTTAATGGGGTTAGTCAGAAACTACCAATTTACTTACATAATACGTTCTTGCATAAAAGCATTTACATTATAAAATCTACTCTATAATGTAAAACATTTTTTTTTTCTAGTACAAGAGAAGGCGCTACTCCCTTATCGCCGACAATAGCGACAGAATGCATCAACGCGTTGCTAGTGGAAGCGCGGAAGCAAGAAATGGTGTATAAGAAGCACGCTATAACGGCGCTAGGACGAGCGCTGGCGGCTACTAACTGCGACAGGTTCAACCACGTTTACGAGATCGTCAAAGTTATTCTGTCTAAGGTACAATGATAAATTCAAATTCAAAAATCATTTATTTCAATAAAATCACAAGGATCACTTTGAAACGTCTTAGGAACTAGGTAAAGCTACGCCGATTCCACGCGACCAAGCCTAGAAGAATCAGGCAACAAACACGGCTTGGGGTCTTCCATTTTTTTAATGATCCTTTCCTTAATGCTATGTAGAGCTCCAGTGTGGTGCCAATCGAACAAGGTGAAGGCTCAAACAAGAATAATAATTAAAAGTACTACTCAAGATACACAATGATACATAATGTTCTACTAATACTGGCAAAAACAAGAAAAATGCTAATACTAATTTAAGTATTATATAGTCCAGTCATCACGTATGAAAAAACGGGTTTGAAATGCATGTAAACCGAAAAGGCTAAATTTTGGATTTTACGTGGAAAGAAAAGCTTAACTTCAAATTATCGACCATGATTTCTGCATTTCCCGCCATCTTGAAAAAAGGGTTTGATTCCGTTTTTCGATAGTCTCGCAGTGTCTTTTTTGTTTTTTGAAATATTCAAAAAAAAAAGAGTAAAATTCTGAAAAAAAACTAAAAATGTTTTTTTTTCTATGAGATTATTAAAATCAGGATAAGACAACATCTGTCGGGTCAGCTAGTATTTTTTTAAAGGCTCTGACGCTACTTCTTTTTAGGGTTCCGTACCCAAAGGGTAAAAACGGGACCCTATAAGACTTTGCTGTCCGTCTGTCTGTCACAGGGCTGTATCTCATGAACCGTGATAGCTAGACAGTTGAAATTCACAGATGATGTACTTCTATTGCCGCAATAACAAAAAATACAAAAAACAGAATAAAATAAATATTTATGTGGGGCTCCCCTACAACAAACGTGTTAATTGCGAGTCCGACTCGCACTTTGCCGGTTATTTTTAATAGTTTGAGTTTGTGTTAGTAGCGAGTTCGTAATAAGATAAGATCTATATTATTTTGCTGTACTTAACTTGGTATATTTTCAGGATGAGTTCTCAATGAGCAAAGACTCCGACGAGGAGGACAACGAAGGCGCTAGACAGAGGCGGGAACAACTGACGGCGCTCAAAGAGGCTGCGTACGAACTACTCGGAAAGGCGTGGCCCAAGGACCCTGAAACCCAAGGTATGTTAGATACAATTAGCTTTAGCTGTTCGCAATTTAAGCACTATGGCACCACAATAAACCAGGAACAAATATTTTCATATTATTTAACGCATTGAAATAGTTTTTTCACGTAACTTTTTTATAGGCTAAATAGCCGACCTTTTTTATAGGCTAAATAATGACAGATGTTGTCCTGTCAAATTTCAATAATCGAAAAGAACAGAATGTTTTTAGTCTGATGTCAGATTTGTTGCATACCAGCGCCATCTATGCCAAAATCATCCCTTTTGCGTTTTTTTATCATTTTGGGGATGTTTTTCATGTTTTAAAGTAGTCTATGTTTTATTCCGGCATTATATCTACATCTACAGCAAATTTCACCTTAATCCGTTTTGTCATTGAGGCCATACATACAAACTCACAAACTTTCACATTTACAATATTATTAGGATTAGGATTTGACGTATTGAAATAGTTTTTTAGAAATAGTTGAAATATAATTGAAATAGTTAGGGGGGGTCCTACGGAGGTAAAAGATTGTTTGAAAAACACACATGAACGAAGTCGCGAGGGTTTCCACTAGTTTTAATATATAAATACGAAGTACTACGCGACGTTAATTAAATTTGTTACTAAAATTAGCAATTTTTATTATATTAATTTTATCAATATTTAATTTTAACTTAGACATTTTATATAATAATTGTCAGCATGTGCATCATATTGGCAAGTAAGCAATCTAAACAACATTTGTACGCTAACCGCAGATCATAGTGCACACAACATTTTGTAACAACTATATATAACCTGTTTCACAAATAAAGATTTAAATTTGAATTTTCTACTATATTAAAATATTTTCAGAAAAATACCAGGAAGTATTCTTCGAGCACTGCGCAAACTCGTACGCATCGAGCTCTCGTTCGACGCAGCTCGCTATCCTCACTTCCATTGCGCGCGTCATAGAGAGATTGGCGATATTGAACGATACAGGAGAACCTATGGAGACGGACAATCTGATTGCGACGAATAAAGAGAAGGCTATCGGCAGTGTGACTGCACAAGTGGCTTCTGTCGTCGATTATACACTTAGTAAGTAAATCTCAACTTTACATAAGGGCCGTACTACAATCTATATAGTAAGACTAAAGCAGTATTACTCGCGGTGCGAAAGTGAAATCCCCATACATGTTCGTATAGCGTTGTCACTTTCGCTCTTAAAGTAATACAGCTTTAGTCTTACTCTAGAGATTGTAGTACGGCTCCAGGGCCTAAAAAGGCCCTTATTGACTCGAGAAATTGATTTGTCTTGCCAAGCTTAAAAAGTAGGAAAATCGCTGCTTTTAACACAAAAAAAAACGGACAAGTGCTAGTCGGATTCGCAGACCGGGGGTTTCGTACAAAATTCTTATACGTTTCCTGTAATTTATAGGTAAAAATACTGTTTTCTGTATTTTTACAAAATTGTAAACCCAGTAGTTTCGGAGTTAAGGTGGGGGGAGGCGAATGGAGGGGCGGACGGACAGACACACAAGTGTTAAGGTACATTTTAATCAAACGCCATTTCTTTTAATTACACAACTCACATGGTTTTCGTACAATAAATGCTTCTGTAGTAGGAATGCTGCTTCGTACATTCATTCAGGTTTTGTTTATGCTCGTTTCAGAAAACAGCAATCAAGTGCGACACAGAAGGGATGCGCTCAATATAATGGAAATACTAATCAAAAAACTGAAAGGTACGTAATATTTTACATCAGAACATGAAGAAAAGGTCAACTTTTTCTCCATGTTCTCTATATCAATATAGAGAAAAGATATTCGCTAGCCTACAGGACATAGGCTATGTATGTAATAAGTTAAGAGTAATCCTATCAATGTTAATGTTTAGTGTATTTCCTGTATCTCTTTTACACTCGTGAGCAAAAAAATCGACTCAGGCCGCACGCTCGCGTTCAAAAGTCTCTGGAACAAAATCTAATGCTCATATAAAATTTTTGTTTATAATATCTTAAACCTTGACGTCTTAACTTTAAAATAATGCACACTTTGATGACCATTCTTGCATGCATAATCCCATAAAGTGTTTGGATTCGTAACCTCTTTGCGCTTGTTTAGATAAGCGGTCATTAAGGGCTATTAAGCCCTATAAAACGTTACCTACCTGACCAACCCTTATCAGTTAGTCGTCAAACGTCAACCGGTACACTTCTTCTTTATCAACAAACAAAATAATTATCTGGAAATGGACACAACCACCGAAGAAGCAGCTCAAGCGGTTGCGCTATTGCAACAAGGCCAGAGTCAACGTGAAGTCGCTCGTGCGCTGAACATGAGTCAGTCTGCTGTCTCTAGAGTTTACCGTCGCTACCAAGAGACTGGTAACCTTCATCGGAGAGGCGGATCCGGCCGAAAACGGCGGACATCGGAGAGAGATAACCGATTCATTGTCAGTACTTCGTTGAGAAATCGGGCTCTCACTGGCGTTCAAGTCCAACAAGAGCTCAGAGAAACACAAGGAGTAGCTGTCAATGGGTGGACAGTCAGAAGACGACTTAAGGCAGCCAACCTTACGCCAAAAAGGCCAGCGACTGGCCCAAAATTGACCCCAGCCCACCAAGCAGCCCGCCTTCGCTTCGCAAGGGAACACGTGGATTGGACGTACGAGCAATGGACGAAAGCAGAGTATGCCTACATGGCAGCGATAGAAGGGGACGAGTGTACAGAAGACCTGGAAAACGCTTTGCATAATACTGCATCCAAGAAAATGTTGCTTTTGGAGGAAGTTCGGCAATGGTGTGGGCCGGCATTTCTATGAACGCATAAACCGAACTGGTTCATATTGAAACCGGTGGCCGGGCGGTTGGTTTGACAGCAAACCGATACGTCGAAGAGATTCTCGGGGAACATGTTGTTCCCTACGCTGGTTTTATTGGGGAAAACTTTATCCTCATGCAAGATAATGCCCGCCCACACACTGCAGCTGCGGTTCGGCAGTATTTACAAGAGGTTGGAATACAAACTATGGACTGGCCAGCGCGCAGCTCGGACTTAAATCCTATTGAGCATTTGTGGGATGAACTCAAAAGAAAAGTTCGGGCTAGAAATCCTGCACCAGCTACAAAATCCCAACTTCTAGCGGCACTCATCGAAGAATGGGAAAGCGTTCCTCAAGAACCTGTAAAAATAATAATATAAATGTAATAAATAAATAATACACGGGTATTAAAACACTCGTTACTATTATACTCGTTACTATATATGTATATAAACTCACACTCGTGTTTTAATACCCTTCCTTATATGACAGTTACATAAACTACTATTATTTAAGCTTGCATTATCATTACAATGTTTACCTATTTTGACTATATTTGAAGGTCCCTAACTTCACAATGTGTTTTTATCATGAAAACATTAGAAAAGTCTAAAGAATGTATACTCATTTTAAAGCTAAAATCATGAACTACAAACAAAAATAAAATACGAGCTTTAGATTTTGCTGCAGATACATTTGAACGCGAGTGTGCGGCCTGAGTCGATTTTTTTGCTCACGAGTGTATATTTCTTTGTCGCTTTGGTATTATACTGTAATGGTAATGTAAATATGTAAATAAATGTATTCATCATATCCGTTTGGTCCCACGATTGAGACGTAAACATACACATCCTAACAAAATTACGCATTTATTAAGATTTCTTTGATTTGTTTCCAGATCTCAATAAAGCCGAGGAGCTAAGCAAATTGAAGGGCATTTATCAGACGTACGCGCAAGACCTGTCCAAGGATTCGTCACACGAAATTAGAACCAAATTAGATGAGATCAAAGTTCATTTCAAGTAGTGCATAAGTATTTATTGACTTGTATGTATTGTGAATGAGTAAATGATGATTTTGCAATTGAATTCCTTTCGGTTTTTTCACGACTCACCTATCTATCTCTAGTAATATGCAAGTTTTTTTTTTAATAAATAAAAACAAAAAAAAAATTGATCTCGACTGTGTAGAACTGTGTAGAAGTACGGTAGATATACTCTCAGATGCTAGACGCTAAAATCTTTGAAGATGTCTAAAGGGGATAGTCAGCGGCACGTCCAAACACTATATTCGGCATGTGCATAAAAATAAAACAAGAGATAACAATATCACATCCGTGTTTAATACTAGCATTCAATTAAACTATGGAATGAAAAAATAACAAATTAATAAAATATAAATAAAGGCTAAACTAGTAAATAAAATAACATTCTACAGTTTCAGCTAATTATGGTCATGTTATATTGAATAATGTTATTTTTAATTTTCATCATATTATCGTATTGAAATAACATACAGCTTTGATATTATGGCATAAATAACTTTGGAGTTATTTTTTCAAATTCATACAAATCGTCGCAACGTCTATATTTGTCTCGTAATTGTTTCACAGTAAAAAATCTAAGTAAACGGGTCAATTTATCGAATCAAGCAATATTTATCACAACTTCGTATACAGATTAAAATAAGTTAAATGGAAGAGTAAGTTGTCTGTAATCAGTTATTTGCATTTTTGTACAAAAGCGTCGCATTGATAATATTAAAATTCAAACTTACTGTGCAAATCTTTTGACCTAATACTTATTCAATAGTATTTTAATTGCGTTCATAATGCACAAGTCAACTCTATATAACTCTAAAGCCGATATCAAAATTACATACAAAAGTTTTTAGACGATTCATACATTGACCACTTCTTGGTCGAGCTGTTTTCATGTCTCTCATACGCAGCAGGGGGCTTACCACATTATACGAACGCTATATGAGTTCCTATAGCGTTATCACTTTTGCACCGCGAGTAGTACTATTATATTACTTTAAGAGCTTGTTGTAACCTTCCCAAAAAGGGTTGACGTCAAGCGGCCGGTTGTAAAACGTAAGCCAAATCTTTTTGCAACATGTGTTTTCAACATGCTGTGCTCACACAAAGTAAATAATTAAATAAATATTGGTGGATATTTTACACATCGCCATCTAGCCCCAAACTAATCAAAGCTTGTACTATGCGATCTAGATAACTGATAGAATACTTATATACTTTTTTTTTTGTAAATACATCTTAACACCCAGACACAGAGCAAACATCTATGTTCATCACACAAATATTTGCTGTGTGGGGATCGAACCCAAGTGGGAAAAGGAATGACGATGAGCTTGTGGTAAGCCCGCCGAACAATTTCCGGATCCGCTTATTCGCATGCCGCAGAGGGTTCATTGCGTGAATCACCTTAACATTAATTGATTAGGCAAGGCACAGAAATTGCGAGCTACATTTATACATGACAGATTCCGTCCGCGACCTCGCTTATGCCGGGGTCCCACGGCCCGCGTTTTCACGCGCCAGACCGCGCCAAGGCGGACGGACGCGCCGTGGGAACGATGCATCCGTGGTGGCCCGTGCTCGGAACGCTCTGTACGCGACGCGCCGGACGCACACAGGCGGAGCGTCATCCGGTCCGGCGCGGCCCGTCGGTTTACGCGCCGTGGGACCCCGGCTTTATAGGTATTCGAATAAAAAAAGCCTATATTCCATTCCAAGTTATCACGTGATTGAAACAAACATGAGTATGTTTATAAACTTATGCATTTACAATATAATAAAGAAGGATTGACCGAATAATAAATCTGTTAATAATATTATCTAACATAGATTAATAATAATAATAATAATAAAAATATTTATTTTTCAAAAGATTGCACACATTGATAGTCCGTATAAATAAAATCAAACTATATTCAAATTTACATAATTCAACAATGAGCACAAATACCTAGAAATATAAAAGAAATTACTTACAACTTTGTTTGTTAACGCATCGTTCCAATAATTTAAATGTGTTAGTAAAAAAAACATCGGCCAAGTGCGAGTCGGACTCGCGCACGAACAGTTTCGTGCCATTATCTATAAACAACGGCAAAAAAACACGTTTGCTGTATGGGAGTCCCACTTAAATATTTGTTTTATTCTGTTTTTAGTATTTGTTGTTAAAGCGGCAACAGAAATACATTATCTGTAAAAAATTCAACTGTCTAGCTATCACGGTTCATGAGATACAGCAATGTGACAGACATACGGACAGCAAAGTCTTAGTAATAGCGTCCCGTTTTTACCCTTTGGGTACGGAACCCTAATAATAGACAATGATAAAGACCGCTGTCCAAATAGAATTGAAATTAATGTAGTTTTAAAATCGCTCGGTTTATGTCTGTTTTCAATCATCAGCGCCCACACACAATACAGTGTAGTCTAAACATAAACACGTTTAACAAAACGTAAATAGATGAAGCAAGAGTTATAGAAAAACAAAATAATTACAGACGCACAAAGACCTTGCGCCAGATTCTTATTTTGAAATCTTCAATGTGGCTACTGCTTTCTATGCAATTCTGCCGTGTATCAGTTAAAATGGCTCACAACGGCACATAAATTATGAATAAAAATAATATACTTATTTAAGCCTAAGGGGCCTATGCACACCGCGTTTAAAAAAAGCGATGCATAAGCTCTAAATAGGTTTAACTTATAGAATTAAAACTATCGTGGTTGTTAATCATTTTAAATAGAAATACGGCTAATTACCACGTTTCGAAACAATTCAGATGCTCTTCATCATGAGCATCGACCGCGACCGCGATCAACGGCAAATCGGCGTATTCGCCTTCAGCAATACAAGAAAAAACGTGGTAATTAGCCGTATTTCTATTTAAAAAGGTTAACTTAATTGTTGGTTGGTTCAACCATGGACAGAGAAAACACTAGATACTAATAAATATAATATACATAACAAAATAAAAACATCTCGGTTCCTAACATGAAAGGCAAACAACTAAAATTTGTTATCATTACAATGAGCTACAATTTATATAGCTGAAGGACAGGAAAATGATAGTAAAAAACTCATGCAAACTGGAAAATTATTTTCTTTAAATGATAATGCACAAGTTATGACTAAAACACTCTACAATAATTTAAAAAATATAATTGATATTTAAACAATATGACGCTACGCCACAGGAGCGTTCGAACGTACATTATACGTCTAGATTCTAGACTCTAAAAAATAAATATTTTTATTATTATAATGTGCATTTTCGCATTTTTATTCAACGTATAATTTTGTTGATGCGAAATATCGAGCTATTTCTTTTTTTACACTGGTTTACTTAAATTTATAAAACAAATTATGCAATAGCTCTTATTTAAAACATTTTGCATTATTTCAAGCTACTAGACGACTTGTAGCAACGAACCTACAGACAGTTCTACTTTCTAACTACACTTTTGACATCTGCCTATTTAGCTGTAACTAAGTTGTAATTGACTGAAAATATCCAATCACAGAAACAACATTGATCTAAATAGTCAACTTCGTAAACTGCCACAATACAGCATAAGAATCTATAATTCTCTATGACTCTTCACACATCTCACATTAGGCTAAAGGGCCTGTTTCATCATCTTCAAGTAAAGTGTTGATTAGTTACTTTCCAGTTAGCGCTAAATTAATGTATGAAAGTGTCAAAACTATCGAATGTCAAATATCGCCGAGTAGCTTACTTAGCTTACTTGAAGATGGTGAAACAGGCCCTAAACATCACCATCACGTTTACCGACCGTTTAACAGGTGATTAGTACAATAAACGATGTGCGATGTGCGTGATTTATTAATAGATTAGATTTGTCATCATAAACGTCGGTGCATTATATGTGTAAACTATTTCTATACATCATCGAACAATCCTCTCGGCGGTATTGTCATCTTATCCCGCCTTCGTTCATCCGTCAAGATTGATGGTAGCGTACTCTCCCCGAATCTCTGGTCTAGATCATCCTCTAGTGTTCTGTTGTATGGTAGCTCGGCTCGCTGGTAACCGGTGGTTTGAACACGATCGGGGCTAGGTTGGACGTAGTAGTCTGAGTCCACATCGTTGAGGAGCCCGGTGTGGGCTGAAATGTGATGACATGCACAATAACCGTTGATATTAGTGATGTGAAAGGAAGGACAGATTGAGGGCGGGGTTGAGACAGCTGTTGAATGTGTGTGTGTGAGAGAGATAGATGACAATTTATTGGTCATCACACAAACATGAATTACAATTAAATAAATTGATGATGAACGGGTTTTATAAGGATTTCTTTTTTTGCCTCATACTTCAGTTGGTAGTAACTATGCCTTCTGCGCTGTAACTTGTAGGTTCGATTCCCACTCAGGACAAACATTTGTGTGATAAACATAGATGTTTATTCTGTATCTGAGTGTTATAAGTAATCTATCAATTATCTCATAATACAAGCTTTGCTTAGTTTGGCAATATATGGAGCTCCATCAATATTTATTAATAACAAGCTGACCCGGCGAACTTCGTATCGCTTTAGAATTAACAAATGCTGTGTTAAGTTCCCGTTCCCGTTCCTGTTTTCCTGCTTTTCTCTTGAATTTTTTCCTGAATTTTCTTTGCTATAAACCTCACGGAGCCCGAGACCTTTCCAACGAATGCAAAACCGTGGAAATCGGTTCGTGCGTTCTGGAGTTATAGCGTCAGGAAGGAAAACCCGACTTATTTTTATATTATCACTACATAGTATAAAGCAAAGTCGCTTCCCGCGTCTGTATGTATGCTTATACTTATCATTAAAACTACACAACGGATTTTGATGCGGTTTTTTTTAATAGATAGAGTGATTCAGGAGGAAGGTTTATATGTATAATTACATGCTTAATATGATTTAGAGAACCACTGATAATTTTAAGATTTCTAATATGATGTCGTAAATAAACACATTTTTTTGCGCTTACATTGCAAACGCTGGCTGAACTCTACGAGATAGATCAAAATTATGTACTAATTATTGTATACCTTAAAAAGGTCTACAAAAAAGTCCGCGATGGTATATGTTTATCTCTTATGGATAACCCACAATAATCAATTTCTATCCTTTACTTTTTACCGCGACTTTTTTTTTAAAATGCTGTTAACGAGAGTATACAAAGACATTCTGTAATATATTTTGGTATCAGCTTTGCACCCGTGCGAAGCCGGGGCGGGTCGCTAGTAGATTATATAATGCATATAACCAGTTCTTATCTAAGAATAGAAACGGTATTAATTTATTGGTATTAATCATATTATAGCAATTTAGGTCTAAGTGAAACTACTCATTAGCCTGCTATATGGCTATATTATTCAACAGCTGATCCAATCGCCGTAGGTTACAACAACACAGAAGAGTGAAGAAATGGTGAAATGGTGTGCAAACACATACATTTAGTACCAATAACCACAATTAATCACAGAAGATACATTTTAGTCAACTTTTGAAACTAGAATAAAATCTATTTCAAATTTAGCCTGTTGGACGAGCTTCAAGAATTTGATATAGAATTGAAAAATCAAATTTTAAAGTTTAATTCTCCTATTATAGAAATAGTATTCTTATAAGGCGATGGGCTATCAAACTCAGGTATCGAAATGCTACTGCAAAATGTGGGCATGTGCCAACAAACCTTTTCCCTACAAACCTTGTACTGATAAAATAAATTACGAATTTTGGTAGAATGCGTATCATTCATTAGTCAAAACTGCGTTGCTATTACGACTAAATTTGTTTAGTCTGTTATGTCAGATTTGTTGCACACCAACGCCATCTATACCAAAATCATTCTTTTTGCGTCTTTTATCATTTAGGGGTTGTTTTTCGGATTATAAGTTCCCCTTTTATTTATTCAGATTTTTTTTTATCTTAATCCGTTTTGTCGTTTATTTTTGATTAGGGACCAAACATAGCAGCCTTATCACAAACTTTCGCATTTATAATATTATTAGGATACGTGACAGGTTGCAAGCCCGTGGCCGCTTAAAAGAATACAACATTTGTAAAATCGTATTACCTCCGTCTTGCGCGTCGCGCGTACGATAGGTGGAAAACCTTTCGCTGTAGTCGCGCCGACGGCTCAGAGACTCCTCCGCGCGTTGACGCTTGCGTTTCTCTGTAGATAATTATAAATAATAAAAAACCGGCCAAGTGCGAGTCGGACTCGCGCACGAAGGGTTCCGTACCATTATCTATAAAAACGGCAAAAAATCACGTTTGTTGTATGGGAGCCCCTCTTAAATATTTATTTTATACTCTTTTTAATATTTGTTGTTATAGCAGCAACATAAATACATAATCTGTGAAAATTTCAACTGTCTAGCTATCACGGTTCATGAGATACAGGCCTGTGACAGACAGACGGACAGCGAAGTCTTAGTAATAGGGTCCCGTTTTTACCCTTTGGGTACGGAATTTTAATTTATCAATGAAACAAATGTTATGATATATCGTTTTCTGTTTGCGGAGTAGACACCAGGTGTTACAGGTTGAACGTACCTCGTTTCACAATCTCCCTGCCTTCATCAACCAGGTCGGTTGTCAATTCATCATCGCCCACAAACTGCTGGAACCCACACATGGATAGTAATCGGCTGCCGAGAGAGAGGTAGGTAGCCGCACAGAGGAGTACCACCAGCATCGGGAAATAGATGTTGAAGCCTTCCGCTATTATACCGAGGACGTCCATGTGGCCCATAATCTGGAAATAATTTTTATATTAGAAGTTATTTCTTCCTGTAAATAAAAAAATATTTTAATAAAAAACAGGGTAGGATTTTTTTAATTATTTATTTTAAAAGCGCATTTTAATCACCGATGTATGTCCGACTTTAAAGGCATATTGGTTTTTTTTTACAAAAGCTTTATTTATTTACAGTAATAAATCTTAATCTCATCTTATCCTAATAATATATTATAAATGTGAAGCGCTAAGATCCTTTGAAGATGTCTAGTCCAAACATTATATTTGGCACATACCCACATTTTGCAGTAGTTAGCATTTCATACGTGACAGGTTGCAAGCCCATCGCCGCTTATAAGAACACTAACTGGTTTTCTGATGCGCATAATATCAATTTTCGAACAGAAAAATCCATTGATGCACGCTGGGATTCGAACCCACGACCTTCAGATTGAAAGTCGAGGAACAATGTTCACACTCGGCCAACACGGCTCTTAAAAAAATATAGCATGTTTTTTTTAGTATTGTTAACTATATTTATTTATTTTTAATACAATTCCATAATACTTTGATATGGGATATGGGTGTATGTGCAGTACATATTTATTTAAGCAAAAACAAACGACTTTTATTGTATTCAACAGCTTACCTGCGTATAATAAGTTTCCATAACGTGTTCCTTGATGACATGAGAGTCCATGTGCACCAGACTGAGGAAGTTAAGGCACATAGCGGGCGTTAGCCTGCATACCATCATGCCAGAGAATATTAGACTGTACTCGTTGGTTTGGTGGTGAGGAGCCAGGTAGTACAGGTTCAGGAGACGGATCTTGAGGACCGTGGAGTAGGCGCAGTAGAACATGTACGCTATTATTATTGTTGATATAGTCTGGGGGGGGGGAAATATGACATGTTATTATGACGGTAATAATAGTATATTAGGCAACTAGTGAATAAAGGACGGATTTAAAGCGAGGGCCGTAGATGAGTCACGAGCAAGTGAAGGATTCTAATGACGACGCGAGTGATTCATGGCCCTCGATATAAATTCGTACTTTATTCAGGAGTTGCATACTATACTTTATACCATGACTACGAGAATATTTATTTAATCTAATGCCAAACTCCTTGTCGCAAATATCGACCAATCAAATCTCGAGAATTTATTTGCACCAAAGAGTTTTGAATTTCGAATCTCAGCGCAAGGAGTTTGTGTAAGCATTGAAATAGAGACCGGATATATTTTGTGTTCCAAATTCAAACACCAAAATAGTAAATAAAAACCTTTTATTCACTGTTTTGCGTGAATAAAATAAGCTTTTTAAAGTAGGTATGGTATAAATGTTTTTTATGAATGCAGAATCGTTTTTTTTTTCAATAACCGCAAAACATACAGTTTTGTTTTTTATGACAAAGATAACTTAAGGATTTAATCTAGATAAATTAAAGATAGAAACACGATTGGTGAAACTTTTTTCGATAGATTTATTAACCAAAGTTGGCTCTTCAAAAACACTAGTTTTGTTTTTAATCAAAACTATATAGCTAAATAGTTAATTTTTATTTAATTCGTTAGATGATTATACTAGCTACCTAAATAAAAGATTTATTTTTTATTTGATGGTTTTCAAGATAATGCAGTTTTATCACTTTTTCCGTCTTATCCGGGTAGACTCAGCCCATACAAAACGCCAAAAATTTCACTTGTGAATAATGAAAAGAAGCTCATCTTTGATTAACTGGTTAAAATAAACTAATGAGCATTAAGTTTTAAATAGAAATACGGCTAATTACTACGTTTTATATTTTATTGCCGACGTTTTGTAACCTTATTTCGTTTAAAATACTTAAAAATATTTTGAATTTTATAGATAATCTTTAGTTTATTATTTATCCAAATATAAAACTTTTTTAGATAGATTTTAGTTTCAAATTTAATATTTTTACATACATAATGTAAAAGACACTCATAGTATCTATCTAAATTACATTTCTTTTTAGTTTTTAAGACTATTCTTTTTTAATACATTTTCCGTCTTATTCGGATTGTGTCTGTCCGGACAAAAACCGCCACATTTACCTTAAAGTCTATCCACAGATATCACAATGCTGTAAACACTATTAAAAAGTTATAATACAAAATAAGACTTACAACAATAGTAGCGTAGTTATAGGTATCCTTAGCCGCAATCACGATGTTCGCGAATATCGATAGCACGGGCTTCTTGCAAAAGAACGTCATCTCGGACCAGACGACAGCTACGGACATGATTCCCGCGATTACCGCGAGGGTCTTCAGGAAGTACTGGCGCAGGAAACATTCCCAATACCATTCTGAAAATATTTCAATAGGTTATTTGTTGCGTTTATCATCTTCTTGCATCCCACATCGTGTGAGGTCAGCACAACGTCTTTTCCACATGTTGTAGAAGTGTTGGAGAGCTTGAAGTGTTTTACAACCGGCCGCCTACTCTTCAACCTTCTTAGGGAATACTCACCTTTTATTAGGGTTCCGTACCCAAAGGGTAAAAACGGGACCCTATTACTAAGACTTCGCTGTCCGTCTGTCTGTCACAGGGCTGTATCTCATGAACCGTGATAGCTAGACAGTTGAAATTTTCACAGATTATGTAGGTATTTCTATTGCTGCTATAACAACAAATACTAAAAACAGAATAAAATAAATATTTAAGTGGGTCTCTCATACAACAAACGTGTTTTTTTTTGGCGTTTTTTATAGATAATGGTACTGAACTCTTCGTGTGCGAGTCCGACTCGCACATGGCCGGTTTTTTACCTTTCTCGTCGGTATATATACCCGGGAAGATCGCTTAAAACGTAGTAACCCACCAATAACCAACTTATCTGGCCGGCGAAGGGCTTGGATTGCTTGCAATATGGGCTTGTGCTAATTATATATTACTAGCCGACCCGTGACAGACGTTGTCCTGGCAATTTTAATAATCGCATAGGAAAAATCCTTACAAATCTTGTACTGATAAAATAAATTACGAATTTTGGTACAATGCGTATCATTCATTTGTCAAAACTGCGTTGCTATGACGACTAAATGTTTTTAGTCTGTGATGTCAGATTTGTCGCACACCAGCGCCATCTATACCAAAATCGTCCTTTTTGCGTTTTTTTATCATTTAGGGATTGTTTTTCGGATTATAAATTCCCTCTTTATTTTTTCAGATTTTTTATCTACGTATTACAGCAAGTTTCATCTTAATCCGTTTTGTCGTTTATTTTTGTTTAAGGAACAAACATAGCAGCCTTATCACAAACTTTCACATTTAAAATATTATTAGGATGTGCCGTCTTTAGACATCTTCAATAATCTGAGAGGATGTCTATGTCTACCGTACTTGAGGATTACAGTCGTGATCCTATTTAATTTTATTACTCACCAACCACAGGGGGATACATTATCCTTTGCATTCGCGGACGAGGTGTAGGGAATGTGTGCTGGAATCTCTTGTCCGGTGAGCGTACATTTGCAGACACATCCTCTAGGTGGAAGATCCGCTCGATCATCAGACCCCACTGTGTCTCCGTCCTTTGAAGGACGTGAAGCGCTTTAATTGTCTGAAACAGTTTTGACGTGAAAGTAGTTGGCCCAGGAATAATAGGCTGAAAACAGGGCTTTATTTTAGGAATTCCTTCATTAGTGCACCCCTACACACCAAAAGGACTACCCTCCAAATATCAAGTTTTTGGGATCAGTGGTATATGCTGTGCGTTGATAGATCAGTCAGTCAGTCAGTCAGTAATGCAAGAGTTTTATACAGGGTGAAATGCAAGGAGATTTTCACCAGTTGTTCAAATATCCTTGCATATATTTTTCTTTTAGAATTTTTTTTTCTTATTTTTCCAGAACTGATATAACTTGGCCTCTCGCCTAGTACCAGGTTATCGTTGAGTTTTGGGACACCCTGTATATTTACATGTGTAACAAACCTTTTTATGTAAGTTGACAAGAGACTTGAGCGAGGGTGACGTGGGGCGTTCCGGCGGCGCTCTTGAGTTGAGTCGATCTCGGAGCTGCATTGGGAGCTTTTGGACTATGGTATCCACGTGACGGTGCAACGGATGGCCTGGACCGACCGCCGCGGTAACCGAATTTAGACTCTGTAGAATTATAATAAGGTTTGAATTGGAACGACAGGTTTATCCTTATAAAAATATTATGTATTTCATCGGGTCTACCTACACCGTATTTATAATTTCGAAACAAACAGGCTTCTGGCACCTTTGTCGATATATTGGAGTTAGGCGCATCGCCCTCACGAGTCGAGATTTTGTTATGAATTTCAATTTTAATATTACGTCAATTTCAATCGTTCAATTTTAATCTATAGTTATACCTACGTACTATGTATAACTATAGATTTTGACACGGGTCTTTATCACGTAATTACCTTTAATTTATTTAATTTACCTTTGTCTACTAATCACGATAGTTTGAAAAATAATACGTAGGTATAAATTACTCACATCTAAAATATCATCCACAGTTTCTTCAGCCTCGCATTTGTCGGTGCTCAATTTAGCAATCTTGAAGTAACTGTAGGTCAATGTATTGTTTTTTATTGAGTTAAACCATAGATTCCTCGGCACTTCCACTAAGGCATATCCGAGCAGCAGAATAAGCAGAAACAAACCCCATGTGTTACTTGCCGATGACGCTATGGCTTTTATCTTCGAGCCATCTAGCGAAACGCCGGGTTTCAAGGCGATGTATATAAGCAGTATTCCGCATATAAACAGGTAAGATCCGTAGTATATAGCGTTGTCAACTAGTGCCGACTTCAGTTTGCCTTTTACCGTGAAGTCTCCTGCTTTGCTGTAGGACTGCATCATGGGCATTATAAGCCTGGAAAAACAAATGTCATGATTCTAAGCAACTAGTTAGAATAAGTAAGTGAATGTAATGCTAAATGCTATATAATGTAATATATACCTATACTTTCCCCTGTGTGGTATCCAAATAAAAAGTAGGCTATAAATTCAATAACAATTATCATAATCTGTTTAAGTTTCATCAGGCAGGTTCGTTCGAATAGTTCTCGGCAAACTGCGGCGAAAAGCTATTAAGTAAGATCATTGTTCTCTCTTCACTAAGATCATTGTTCTCTCTTCACTAAGATCATTGTTCTCACGCGCAGGTTCCAGTTCAGTTGATACAGTGTGATTAAAACTGACGCATGCATGGTAAAGTTTGGGCAGATAAACTTTTGCCTCTAAATAAATAGATATTGGTGGACATCACAGTAAACTATTTCTTTTGTTTTGTAAATACATACATAATAAATAATACATTAATAACATCCAGACACCAAGTTCATTACACAAATGCTTATCCTTGGTGGTCATCGAACCCACAACCTACAGCACAGGAGGCAGAGTTACCACTAACTGAGATATGAGCATGATAATACAAAAGATTTTGAGCATCTACCGCCATATTAAATTAAATTAATTAATTTGCACCTTACCATGTTAGGCACTGTGAAGTCCAATACACCACCCTCCAGAGGTTAGGAAACACTATATCTGGCACATAGCTCCATGGCTTCTGACAATGCTCAGCTGGAGGTAATACTGTTGTGGATTCATTACCAACCGGCAATGTTACAGGGAGTTCTGTTGTAGTATTATCTTGTAAGCATTGACGGTAAACAGTCTGTGAAAAACAGAAATGAAAGTAGTATTTATTTGACATAAAAATTAATTTCAGAATTAGATATAGGATAACAAAGAATATTCAGTAGCATATCTATATATATAAAAATCAATTGCTGTTCGTTAGTCTCGCTAAAACTCGAGAACGGCTGAACGGATTTATCTTATCTTGGTCTTGAAATGTTCGTGGAGGTCTAGGGAGGGTTTAAAAGGTGAGAAAAATTCGAATAATTGCCGGGAAAACCCTAAAAACAGCCCTTTTTATATTCCCATACAAAAGTTTTCTAACTAAACGTAGAGTCAATTTGAGCTTTATTAGGTTTGATAAAACGGGAACGGGAACTGGAACGGGAACTTAAGACAACATTTGTTAATTTTAAAGCGATACGAAGTTCGTGGGGTCAGCTTGTAGATAATAATAAAGTCTAATGATATGAGAAAGCTACAGCTCCACACTAGGCTCACGGCCCATATTGTGGGTACCCAGATTTGGTAAGTTATTTATTTTGACAGTGGCTAGACAAAAAGTATCTATAAGTTATTCCAGGACATAAGCTATGCATATTCCAAACTTAATTAAAATCCTGCTTGGGAGTGATTGAGGCACAAATATCCAAACATCATCATAAACTATCAGATTTTTTACATTACTAGTCTTTTTACATTACTGTCCCAACAGACTTTGTCCTGACCAGATTTCAATAATACTATAGATAAAAGGACTTTCAGTTTTTCCCAAACTTTATTCCACACTTATCACTTAGGGGTATAAAAAATACCCTACAACCTATTCTCATACCTACCAACTATACACAAAAAAAACATAATAATTAGTCGAGCCTGACACAAGAATTTTATATATTAAAAAAGAAGATTAGTAACAATATTAATAGTTGTAATTTAACGAAATAAATAACTCACCGATGACACATCCAATGGCAAGATGAACATAATAAGAAAGGAAAAGTACCATGCTGTCAGCACTGACACTGTGACCAATATGTGGTTCCTGTAACAGTCTCCATATCGGTACAGGAGTGTGGCAGCTAATATAAACGCTGATATGATTTCTACAACAAACAACGTGTAAACCATGTTGTCTGAAACTGGTGTGACTTGACAAAATTAATTATTTTTAGCAGTTTTCTGTTTTTCTCTCCAAGTCCTTGCAGCCTCGTGCTGGAGTTGCTCAAAGCGAATTTGCGTCGAAGACTTCAAAGGCAACAATTTAGGCCGATCGATTTCAAACTCTGTTGGACATTCTTCATAAAACAACACTCCCGTATCGGGCAAAATAGGATCGAACTCAATAATTGTATTTTCTGATACTTGCTGCTTCACCTCTGACATATTTTACCAAAAACCAAAAGGCCGCGTTGTCATTGTTGCTTTTTGTTCTCAATTATTGCGCTCTAATTGTTGATATCGGAATAAAAATATATTAAATTTAAATAAATATTGTGATATTATCACATCATCACACGAAACCAAACCAAATCAGGAGTAGACCGATCAATCAAAGTAGACAGACATTGATTGCAATTAATGACTTGACTGACAATAACTAGACAGTAGAGGTGGTGCGTATTTACTCGACCAGGTTTGTAAACCTGGTCGAGTAAATATAAAAATACGTACCAGGTATGACGACACAGTTTGAACGCGTATTTTGTATTTTTGTACTTGTAAGTATTTTTATACTTAACAAATTTCCAATCCTGGGGGGGGGTGCTGGGTGGAGAGTTGGTTGGGCCGAAACCAAATACTTTAAAGTATTTCAAACCTGGTTTGTCAACCTGGTATGGAGGTGGTATTTATTAGACCTGGTACGTCAAAACATAAGTACGACCCACCTCTACTAGACAGTTGACCATCCTTTTGTACGTGACAGATACAGCCTGACAATAATTGACAAGGGTCAGATAATTCAATCATAACTTTAGTTCATAGTTCAAGAAAAAGAAGCATGAAAAGTGAAATGCTCCATCTTTATTAAATCCATTTTATAATATTACTAGCAGTCCGCCCCAGCGCCGGCGGCGACGCACGGGTTTAAATGGAGAAAAGATTTGTGTGTTTGTATGTTGTCTAAGTGAGTGTTTATGATTGTAACCAAATGTAATGGCAGAGACACACTTACGTGTCGTGTCGTGGCGCGACACGCCACTAGCTAATCGCTTTCATACATTTAGTATGGTTAGAGACACATTTGGGTGTCGTGTCGTGTCGCAAACGCTGTCTTGCGATTGGCTAATGGCTAGTGGCGCGACACGCCGCGCCACGACACGTAAGTTTGCCGGCGCCATAGGGCTTACATTAGGTTACAAACATAAACACGCACTTAGCCAGTTTTTATTTTTTTTCGGCGGTTTAATTTTTTGTTAAATAGTTTTTTTTCTGTATCAGTTAAAAGTGGGCAATAAAGTAAATTGATTAATTATTGTATTTAGTCTATAATAAGATGAATGCTGAGAAAGGGGCGGCACATGACCCGGGGCCTAGAGCGGCTAGGACTGCAAATCCGCCACTGTGTACCTAGATATTACGCCCGAATAAAAAATAGACTACCTACCTACTTTGAAATAGGTACGAAAAATATCCCTAAAATCATATGCTACACAGGGGGTAAAATCATAATACTTATATGCTCTTTGCCTAAAATGATAAAAAAACGCATTTATGGATGATTTCGTATGCACCCAAGACGTAAAAAAAATTACATTAATACTAGCCGACCCGTGACAGAAGTTGTCCTGTCCAAATTTCGAAAACCGCAGTATAACATGTATTACACATGCATACGAAAATCATCCATAAATGCGTTTTTTTATCATTTTAGGAATATTTTTCGTACCTATTTCAAAGTAGTCTATTTTTTATTCGGGCGTAATATCTACTCTACATCTACAGCAGATTTCATCTTAGTCCGTTTAGTCGTCTATGAAAGATTAGGGAACCATCTTTCATTATACTACGGCCGTTCAGAGAATGCGTTTGACACGTCGCGATTGAAACTGACGACGTAACTTTGTAATGGCGTTGCAGTTACGATAAAAATATTATTGCTGGTTGTTTACCGTTTTAACAATTGATGAGCATTAAAACAACATTATTACAACATTATAGTCACTATAGTTCGGCCGTTCTGAGAATGCGTTCCTGACACGTCGCGATTGTATGACGACGTAACTTTGTAATGGCGTTGCAGTTACGATAAAAATATTATTGCTGGTTGTTTACCGTTTTAACAATTGATGAGCATTAAAACAACATTATTACAACATTATAGTCACTATAACGTGACTAACTGATAGGTGTCAGGAACGCATTCTCTGAACGGCCGAACTATAGTCAAAACTGCGTTGCTACGACTAAATGTTTTTAGTCTGTGATGAGTGATGACACTGTGTCTGTTTTGCGCACACCGACGTTATCTATACCAAAATCATCCTTTTTGCGTTTTTTTATATTTTATAAGGGTTGTTTTTCGGATTTTAAGTTCCACCTTTATTTATTCAGATTTTTTATCTACATACTATACAGCAAGTTTTATCATAATCCGATTTGTCGTTTATTTTTGAATATGGAACAAACATGTGTGTTAGGATAGGATAGGATAAAGGATAAGATAGGATAGGATTTTTTTTTTTTATTTATTTATTGATTAAGGCAGCGCCAACAGCACACATAATACACATTAAACACGTAAACATTTATGAAAAAGTATTATAGAATGTGAGCCAATTACAGGCATGCACAACATTACTAATAAAAAGACAGACAACAGACACAGGATAAAATTGAACAAAAAGAATATAATTCAAGGTAACTAAGAATAAAAAATAACTAAAACTATTCTGACAATAAAAATAAAAAATAGAAAAGAAAATGAAAATACACTATAATCTCATGTTAGAAGGATGCCTAAAAACTTCTTCATTAGTTTAGTCTTAAAAATTTGAAGCGAGTCACCAAACGGATCTAATTCAGCTAAGTTTTCTGTAATAAAGCTATACTCGTTACAAATTCTAGTAAGGGGAGAACTAAGACCGAGATTAGTACGAGAAAAGGGGGTATTAAATAATTGAGCGATAGGTTTTCTGGGGTTAATTATAAGGAACTGTGAGAGAGATTCGACTAATAAGTTTGTTGTATCCAGTACTTCCGTTGACAATTTTGAAAAGAAAAACTAAGTCATGAAGCATACGACGATTTCTTAAGGTAGTCATTTTAAAATGATCAAGGCGTTCTTTGTAAGGACTTCTATGGAAAATTCCTTAAGATGTGAAAGCAAGATATCTTGTGAAGTTACTTTGTATAGATTCAATCCTTTGAGAGTGAATTGTGTAAAATGGATTCCAGGCAACAGACGCAAACTCAAGATGACTACGTACAAGTGTATTGTAAAGTATGATTTTAGTCAAATTGTGTGTGATACATTTAGTATTGCGTTTGATAAAACCAAGCATTTTATAAGATTTTTTTATAGTATTGTCAAGATGCGCATTGAAATTTAATTGTTCGTCAATAGTGACACCAAGGTCGCGGATTTGTTGTACCTTTAGTAAATTTGTTCCAAGTAAAGAATAAGTTGAAGTGTTACGAGTAAGTTTTCTAGAAAAATGTATATGGTAACATTTATTTACGTTTAATTCCATACAGTTAGCGGTACACCAGTTTTGGATACTAATGAGATCATTTTGTAGAATATCAAAGTCATTACTAGAGTCGATCACTCGATATAATTTGAGATCATCTGCAAACATTAGACAAGGACTCTGAAGAACGTCTACTAAATCATTGATAAATAATATAAAAAGTACTGGACCCAAATGCGAGCCTTGAGGAACACCTGATTTAGCAAAATAGATGTGGGATTCGTAACCATCCACAGCCACAACTTGTGATCGTCTGATTAAATATGATGCAAACCAATTCAATAGAGATCCATGTACACCATTAAAGTCTAGTTTCTCCAGTAAGAGGGAATGATCTACTTTATCAAAAGCACTCTTGAAATCCGTATAGATTTAATCTACTTCTCGCCTATCATCAAGTGCTTCTGATAAATCTGAAATATACCTGACTAAATTAGTTTGAACCGAGTGACCAAATCTAAATCCATGTTGTGCATCTGATATCAAGATATCTAGGTGGCGTGTAATAATTGGACATACTAAGGATTCAAAAAGCTTGGAGAAACACGATAAAATTGATATAGGACGATAATTGGTTATATTTTCTGGGTCTCCCTTCTTAAACACTGGTGTTATTTTAGATTTTTTCCACTCTTCTGGAAAAACTCCCAACTCTAATGACTTGTTGAATATAATACATAACGGATAAGCAAGAAGTTTTCCACAACGCTTTACAAAGAGAGGTGGAATTGAATCCGGGCCGGGACCTTTACACGAATCTAACGTTTTGATCTTCTTAGCTACATCAGCTTCTGTGAATACTATTCTGCTTAATGTATCACACAATTGGTTTCTGGTTTGCGTATTGATATTTCCCTTGGTGGTTGTACTATCACTATATATTGATGAAAAGTGAGAAGCAAAAAGGTTCGCAATATCATTACCGTTATCGGCTTTTATATTACCCATGTGCATGTTAACAGGGATATTAGATTTGCCACCTCGCTTGTCTTTCACATAACTCCAGAAAAATTTGGGGTTCTTTTTTTCAATTATACTGAATTCAATACGATTTTTGTAATTATTATAACATTTTGATATTAATTTGTGACAATTATTTCTGAGTATTTCGTAACTGATTTTATCTCTTGGATTATTATAACGTCGAAATCTTTTCCTATATATTTCTTTTTCTTGCAACAATTTTGTAAGTTTATGAGTAAACCAAGGTGGAGTATAAGATTTCCTTTTCGTGAATTTGGGTACAAATTTGTCTATTATGCTAAATAATATTTTATAAAAAACTGACACCATATCGTTTACATTATTATTACAATCGAGAAGGATATTACTCCAATTTAAACTACACATTTCATTTAGTACCTTTACATAATCCGCCTTATAAAAGTCGTGACCGGATCTGGGTTTTGGTTGAAGTCGATCAGGGTATCTATTTTGTATAGAAATCAATAGGTTTGGATGTTTATTATCTAGTTTAGTTAAAAGGTAAATCGGTTTGGTGACTTGTACATCAATTATATTACTAAAAACGAGGTCCAAGAAACGATTGTCTACATTAGACTCATTGTTGAACTGATATAAATTATTAATAGATATAAAATCAATTAGTTTATAACCTAATGTGTTATTATAATTAGAAGGAACAGTAGAATTAGGGAAGTCCTCACATGGAGACCAGGTAATAAACGGCAAATTAAAATCACCCAATAAAATAACGTCGTCAACATTACTGGAGATATCATTAACGTTGTCAAGAAAACTAGAGATGATTTCCAAACTAACCGGAGGAGGTAAATAAACTAAACAAATTGCTAGTTTTTTCACAATTCCATTAACATTCATATCAACAGTCACCCATATATCCTCATAGCTTGAATGGTTAGTCTCCCAACTGCACATCCTAGTTGACTTATATTTGTTTGTTACAGCAATTAAAGCACCTCCTCCATCTGCCTTGGTACTAATAGAAAAGTCTCTATCACGTCGATAGACTATGTATCTGGCATCAAAAATTTCGCTACTAGATATGTTGGGATTAAGCCAAGTCTCTGTAAAAGCAATTATTGGATAATCAGTCGACAATATATTTTGATAAACATCATCAATTTTCGTCTTTAAGCCCCTTACATTTTGGTAATATGCATAATAATAAGCATGTTTATAACTAAAAGTAAATACACAATATTAAAAGTATAAGTAACTATAGTATAAAAGTTACTTAATTAAAATCGAAGTTCTAAACTTGCTTAACCCTTAATTTATCTGTTAGGTCCCAGGGACTCCGCGCGAAGTTTCATTTTGGTCTAAAAACTTTATTGTCGCGTTTTTGTTTACGCGCGTCTCAGTACCTTCCTGCAGTAGCAGTCCGGACGCGGGGTGAAGAGGACGTGCGGCTGCGCCACGCGTATAGGTGAGTAATTGTGCCTATGGAGTCCGCTGGACTCCATGGGGGTATTTGTGTGATAAAAATATTATTTCGTTGGATTGTTACGTTATCATTTATTCAGTGTTATTTTTGTGTTTTAGGCTACCAAATGGCTTCACACAGTCGGTCAGTCAATTTACTTCAACCCGAAGCTGACTCGGTAGTACTAGACTGGCTCTACAGTACTATACAAAGAAAATCTGTGTTCGGTGTGCAGCTAAAAATAAGGAGTAAAAAGCGCTGCAGGTTTTTTTTTTTTGTATAAACGTGTTCCAATTTTTATTTAGTTTTTAAAAGTTGATTATATTTTAAACTTATTATAGAAGGAAAAAGTTTAAAATTATAATACATTGTATTTAAATTTTGAGCCAGAAGTTGCCATTGTTTTTTGTTTTCTTATTTTTTAGTCTATTAGGTTTTTCAATTGTCAAGAAGACTGTTACAAACTTATAACGAAATGTGATATTAAAACATATAAGAATAATGTTGCTAAGTATAATAAACCATTTTTGAGTACATATTTTGCTTTTATTTTGACCATAATCAATGATTATTGTGCAAGGAGTCTCATGGACTCCATCGGGTAAATTAAGTGATTTGGGATCACCAGGTAAACTAAGGGTTAAACAGGCAAAGTGGCCTTTTTCATTTGTTCAAGAGTTTCAAAAGTTTTGATTACAAGCGCTTGGCTATATTCGTCTTTGCGAACAAAAATACGTCCATTTCGGACCCATACAAATTTATACAGAGTTTCTTTGGCTAGTTTGCGTGTAGCAGCGTGGAGATGTTTATTGGCAGGACTTAAATGTTCCGCCACATAAACAGGGGATTTATTTCCGCTGATGCCGAGATGTTTCGAGTTCAGTTTGTCCTTGGGGTGATTTTTATTGTACAAAGAAGCAGCGGCCAAAATCGTGTCGCGGTGTCGAGGAGAGCGCAGTTTTACAACTACAGCGCGTGGCCTAGTGTTATCTTTGTTAATTTTAGCCACTCTTGTTACATTCACGATGTCCTCATCGACGATAGCGCTGTCAATAGCTTTTGTGAGATTGACGACAGTATCAATAAGATTTTCAGCATTGTGTTCAGGAATCCCATTGATTTCAATATTATTTTCTCTCATTTGCTGTTCAATGCCACCAAGACGAGAAGCTAACTCTTCGACAGTAGAGTGAAGTTGGGAATTGTCAACTTTCAGTTGTTCAATGATGACATCTTTCTCCTCAAGACGCTTCTTCATTTCCTCAAATTGGCCATTGAAGAATGCAAATGATTCTTGAAAACTAGTCATTTGGTTCTGGATAGTACTCAGCTGGCTCGAAACCTGTTCCTTAATAGTAGTTCCTAGCTCATGCTTTAGAATTTCAGTCAGTCTACTCTCAGTAATGAAGCCATGAGTAGGGGCGGATAAGGCAGGTGCAGTAGCAGCAGCAGTAGCATGTGCAGGCAACTCATCAGATGTGCCTCGGGTCTTGCTACGGGTGACGTGAGGCGAAGCAGGATAAACCAAAGGTTTATTTTCATTCACAGCTGATTGAGAAGCGGTTCCTTGACGTGAAGGACAAGAAGTTTCGGCAGGCAACAAGCATGAATCTATGCAAGCACGACATTTGAATGCGGTTTTCTTATCCGGTGACATGGACTTAAAGAGCTTTACGCCGACATAAGCGCATTCAAGGTCATACAGATTCTTACAAACGCAGCATCTCAGAAAATCTTTTCCCACAATAATTTTATGACATTTTGCGCAAGATGGTGCCATTGCGAAAAAATGTGATATGTAGCAAAAAGAGAAAAAAAACTTGAGAGGTGTCAAGGGACACCCGGATGGAACGAAGTTCTCACAAAATAACGTGGGACAAGGGAAGGGGAATCAACTTTGACTTCGACTTCGACTTCGACCTCGACTTCGACCTCGACCTCCACCTCGACCTCGACCTCGACCTCCACCTCGACCTCGACCTCGACCTCCACCTCCATCTCGACCTCCACTTCCACCTCGACCTCGACCTCGACACAATTAATAGATATACAGTCGTGGTCAACTAATTAGGGACACTCTTTGGTTAAACCGAATTGTGAATTTATTTTTTATTTTCCAACGAGTCTAAACCATATTCCATATCTCTTACATGTAAGTATAATTAGTCATTTATGTGCCCGATTATACAAACAATAACAACTTCTTAAACATTAAACCTCTTTACAGTATAGCTGATAGATTATCGTAGTGCTATTTGTTCAAATAATGCTGGCTGGCCATTTAATTAGGGACACTGAGATATTGCGTTCTATTTTCAAAATTTGAATCTCAATACTTTTTTACTTCTTCTCTTATTGTTTCGTGGTAGTTTTGGCGGCAATCCCGATATTTATTTTAAGTTTTGAAAAATATTTTGAAGAAAAATGGGTAAAAATAAAAGTTGCAATCCAACACTATGAAAAATTATCATGAAGTTTGTTGTCGAGCATGGTTGGCCATACCGAAGGATAGCAGAACATTTAAATTGTTCAAAAACTATGGTATACAATGCAGTGCAACATGTCAGACGCAATAACACGGATTTAAATGTGCCCAGAACAAAAAGATCGAGAAAAACAACTCCGCAAGAACATAGAATGATAACCAGGTTAGCTAAGAAAGATCCGTTTCTAGGCTCTATTTTAAGACAGACGAAAGAGCTGGTGTCTCAGCGAGGACCGTTCGACGACGTCTGGTAGAAGCAGGGTTGTTTGGAAGAGTGGCTCGCAAAGTACCGTTGTTGAAGAAAGAACATAGAAATGCTCGTTTGGCGTTTGCACGTAAATATGGACATTGGACCTACGCCCAATGGCAACATGTATTATTCTCTGACGAGACCAAGGTTAATTTGATTTCTTCAGATGGAAGGCAATACGTACGGCGTCCAGTAAAAGCGGAAATGAATCCAAGATTCACAAAAAAGCAGGTGAAACATGGCGGTGGAAACATTAAAATGTGGGGTTCATTTTCTGGACGTGGAGTGGGACCTGTGAGGAAAGTTCAGGGTAACTTAGACCAACATCAATACAAGGCAATATTGGAGGAAACGATGCTTCCCTATGCTGAGGAGCATCTCCCTATTATATGGACGTTTCAGCATGATAACGACCCGAAACATACCGCCCGTTCAGTCAAGTCATTTCTTACCAGTCAGTCAGTATCGGTGCTAGATTGGCCAGCAAATAGCCCGGACCTTAACCCAATCGAGCATAGAGAGATTCACGTCCATACCTTTGGCACGAAATCAAGAAAAAAGTAGCCACTTATCGTACCACAACTTTAGATGAACTTAATGAAGCTTTTTGTGAGGCATGGGCAAACATTCCTGTCGAAACATGCCAGAAACTGATAATGTCTATGCCACATCGGTGTCAAGCGGTAATTACTAACAAAGGTTTTGCTACTGGGTACTGATTTTACACGTAATAAAATGGAGCTGTTAAAGATATTATAATACTGCAGATTATTACTTTTGTTTAACTCTATTTTTCATTATAGTTTACTGTCCTTAATTAAATGTCCAGCTACAGAATTATACCTTAAAATTGAATACATGTTCAACCTTTGATATTAAATACTTTTTTCTATTTATTTTTTCTTTTATTTACTGCCATTTAAAGCATAATAATCGGACCAAATTATGCAAATAATAGTTACTGAGAAATCAATAGGGTTTTATATTTGTATGTACATAACCGGTTATTGTTCTTCACTATCTTGCATGTCCCTAATTAGTTGACCACGACTGTATATATTAATAGATATACTATAGCAAAAGTGTCGTGACAACTTTTCGTGACAATTTTTCGTAAGAATTTTTTCCGTCTAGCCCCCTTTCACAACGCGCGATAAGGAACTTCGTTCCAAAAATGTCATGCAAACCAGCCCCCACTAGGTATTATTTTGTAGGTTCACTCATTCACATAACGTCGGTTCAAAGGTAAAACACACTAAGTGACATTTTGACCCAAAATGAGATTTTACTACTTTTGCTTCTTTAAAAAGAAAATCTACGATAAGAAAAAATCACCAAGTGCGTATTGTGCTCCATAACAAAACTGTGAAGTGAAAAAAGTCTTTACCTCCAAATCCGCTGTAATCCCTTTGCAGGTAAAACTCATTTGGCACTTAATTAATTTTGCCTGAAATCTTCGTTTTAGGTCAGTCCTATAGTTAAGGCATGTAAAACTCATTATGTCGATAGTGAACTTTACCTGGCAACTCTATCAAAATATATTATTTAGAAAATGCTGGTGGTAAGCACAGAGTGTGTGCTAATTTCTTTGAAAAGACTCTAAATATTTCAAATGGGCCTATAAATACGGCCATAAAGGGCGCAGGTCCAACAGGATGTTTCTCTGGATCAGACAAGAGAGGAAGAAAAATACCAGGAAACAAGACCAGTGAAGTAGATGTTTCCTTAGTGAAGGAGCACATTGAAAGCTTTCCTGTAATGGAAAGTCACTATGTTAGAAAACAAAGTCAAAAATTGTACCTTGAAAGTGGTCTGTCTATTCTTAAAATGTATGAGCTATATCAATCATTTTGTTTGGAAAGGAATGCAACACCTGTAAAGCAATGTACATACAGGCGCATATTTTGTAACAATTATAATATCTCCTTCTTCAAACCAAAGAAGGATTTGTGTGCTACCTGTTCCAAGTACAAAGAAGCCAGTTCTGAACTAAAGAGTGACATGGAAACTGATTATTCTTTACATCTTATACGAAAAACAGAATGCCAGGAAGCAAAAGCCATAGACAAGTTAAAAGCCAGCGAAGACCCAACATTTGTAACAGCCACATTTGATTTGCAAAGTGTTTTACAATTGCCATATTCTGATGTTTCTCTATTTTACTATTCAAGGAAAATCTGCGTATATAATTTGACAATTTATTTGGCTAGTGGAGAAGCTCATTGTTATACTTGGAATGAGATAAATGGAAAGAGGGGAAGCAACGAAATTGGTTCCATATTGTTAATGTTTTTGCAGTCGCTGCCTGCTACAGTAACAAGTGTTTCCTTGTTTTGTGATACTTGTGGTGGACAAAACCTTACTGCTGGTTACCCAGCAAGTGGCGGCCGTGTTGTTGTATGCAGTAAAAAAAATAAAGCATTTGAACCAAATTGAACTAAAGTTCCTGGAATCTGGGCACTCACAAATGGAGTGTGATTCAATGCACTCCGCCATAGAGTCCGCAAAGAAACATAAAAGTGCATTTACCATGGTAGATTGGATTAACATTTTCCGTTCTGCTAGATCCCAAAGAGGAAAAAACAAAACCAATGGTGAGTACATAGTGCACCACTTAAAGTATACGGATTTCTTTGATTTACAGTCTTTGGCGTCATCTTCGATAAAGAATAGAAATAAAGACGAAGATGGAAGTTGAAGACCAAATCTATAAAAGTCGAAAAAGGATCACCAGAGATACTGTTCTGTCGGTATGATCATTCTTCAGAATACAAGAAGGTAAACGTAGTTGGTAGAGGTCGCAGAAGAACAGCTGCAACTCTAATTTTAAATCCTGCATATTCTGACCTACTGCCAATATCTACGAAAAAGAAAGCAGACTTGGTTAAACTTGTAAATGCTGGCCACATACCAGAGGAACTTCATCCATGGTACAAGAATTTACCAGCCATAGATCTTAATGGTCCGGAGCGGTTGCCAGAACCCGACGAGAATGAAAGTGGAGATGAAGATTAACTTCTAATTACTAATTCGATTATACTTTTATAAGATTTAAAACCAAGTTTTTCATTATATACACTATTTTACCTAAAAAGAAAGAGGAAAAAATCATTAAGTACATTTTTCTTATTTACATACAAAATAATAGATTTTAGACAAAAATATAAAAATACTATTATAAAATACATACTTTTACATGTTCACAGAGAGTTTCAGTACCTGTTATCATTCTATTGATTTTTCACACAAAAAAAACGCAAAATCTTAATTATCTCCATTAGTCAATTATGCCACTAAATGAGTTTTACCTTTGAACCGACGATAATATTGTATATAGTTTATAAGCAAGCACTTCCCCTACACCAAGCAATTTAGTAATTCACATAGTTCAATCAATCGTTCAAAACCCACAGATTAGAAGATAGTTGAAACAACTTACGCAATGTTTGTTGTAGCACTGAATTATTTTCGATCAGAAAATCACTTAAGTACGAGTTTTTCAATTGACTCAGTAGTAAAATATTAAGCACAATGGTTTTAATACAAAAAAAGGAGCACAAAATAAACTCAGTAAGGAAGCGTCACTGCAAAGAACCTAATTTAGTTTGAGATAGTTTGTATCATCGCGCGTTTCACGTTCGCGGGCGATAGTTCAGTCAAGGTCACGCAGCGACAATTCCGAGAAATTGCCGCGTTCGCGGCTCACTTTTCAAATTTTGGTTAAATTGTTAAATTTGCACTAATGACAATGGTTTTCACTATAAAACTGGTTGAAGTTATGATTGTGTAATAACTGTTCAAATATACACTACTTTGAAGTTCGATATTAACTATTTACACAAGAAATCAATTATTTTTACGGAGAGATTTGGCAAAGCTGTTGTCTTGTCAAGTCGTATTTGAAAAATTGTGGTCATGGCAGTTAAAAATTACATATAGGGTGTAAATTTTCGAAGAATTTCCGTTTTTTATTTGTAATTTAAAAAAAATTTAGATATATTTTTTTTGTTTTTTTTTCTCGAGCATTCATGAGCACCCTACGGTGCCCGCTTATCGTTGAATTCTGGGACACGTTGTATAGATATATGTATATATACATATATGAAATGAAAAATCATCTTATCATCTGGACTTACAAACATGAAATATGAGACAAGTAGCTTCCACCCACGGCTTCATTCGTGAATAGAATATATACATTATTTATTCCAAATTTCATCCAATTATTTACATTTAAGTATTGCATAATAGCCACATTGGCTGAGCGGAAAGTTCCTCGACTTTAAATCCGAAGATTGTGGGTTCAAATTCCATCTGTGCATCAATGGATTTAATTGTTAATATTCTTATAAGCGGTGATGGGCTTGCAAAGTGCAAACTTTACTGCTCCTATCAAGAATTAGCAAGGATTTGAGCGTCTGTAGATAGTGAATTAGCATGTGACTTTTTAATAAATTTATTACAATTGTTGTAACATCATGGTTTTCTCCAACGTGAATTAGCATGTGTTTTTTCAAAGATCCTTTGTGATTAAATTCCTTGTCATATCTGTTGCAAGCATATGGCTTTCTCCAGTATGAATTAGCATGTGTTTTTTCAAAGATCCTTTATCATTAAATGCCTTATCACATCTGTTGCAAAAATATGGCTAAATGGCTATGCTCCAGTGTGAATTTTCATGTGTTTTTTCAAAGATCTTTTATCATTAAATGCCTTGTCACATCTGTTGCAAGAACATGAATTTTCTCAAGTGTGAATTAGCATGTTGTGCTGTTTCAAAGTGTCTTTTCGATGAAATGCCTTGTTACATCTGTTGCAAGAATATGGTTTTTCTCCAGTGTGAATTAGCATGTGTTTTTTCAAAGATCCTTTTCGATTAAATGCCTTGTCACATCTGTTGCAAAAATATGGCTATTCTCAAGTGTGAATTTGCATGTGTTTTTCAAAGAACTTCTATAATTAAATGCCTTGTCACACCTGTTGCAAGAATATGGCTTTTCTCCAGTGTGAATTAGCATGTGCTGTTTCAAAGTGTATTTTCGATTAAATGCCTTGTTACATATGTTGCAAGAATATGGCTTTTCTCCAGTGTGAATTAGCATGTGTTTTTTCAAAGATCCTTTTCGATTAAATGCCTTGTCACATCTGTAGCAAAAATATGGCTATTCTCAAGTGTGAATTTGCATGTGTTTTTTCAAAGAACTTCTATAATTAAATGCCTTGTCACACCTGTTGCAAGAATATGGCTTTTCTCCAGTGTGAATTAGCATGTGGTGTTTCAAAGTGTATTTTCGATTAAATGCCTTGTTACATCTGTTGCAAGAATATGGCTTTTCTCCAGTGTGAATTAGCATGTGTTGTTTCAAACGTTCTTTTTGATTGAATGCCTTAACACATCTGTTACAAGAATATGTCTTTTCTTCAGTGTGAATTACCATGTGTTTTTTCAAATATCTTTTTTGATTAAATGCCTCGTTACATCTGTTGCAAGAATATGGTTTTTCTCCAGTATGAATTAGCATGTGAATTTTCAAATATCCTTTTCGATTAAATGCCTTGTTACATCTGTTGCAAGAATATGGCTTTTCTCCAGTGTGAATTACCATGTGTTTTTTCAAATATCTTTTTTGATTAAATGCCTCGTTACATCTGTTGCAAGAATATGGTTTTTCTCCAGTATGAATTTGCATGTGAATTTTCAAATATCCTTTTCGATTAAATGCCTTGTTACATCTGTTGCAAGAATATGGCTTTTCTCCAGTGTGAATTAGCATGTGTTGTTTCAAATGTTCTTTTTGATTGAATGCCTTAACACATCTGTTACAAGAATATGTCTTTTCTTCAGTGTGAATTACCATGTGTTTTTTCAAATATCTTTTTTGATTAAATGCCTCGTTACATGTGTTGCAAGAATATGGCTTTTCTCCAGTGTGAATTAGCATGTGCTGTTTAAAAGTTTTTTTTTGATAAAATGCCTTGTTACATCTGTTGCAAGAATATGGCTTTTCTCCAGTGTGAATTAGCATGTGATAGTTCAAAGTGTCTTTTCGATGAAACGCCTTGTTACATCTGTTGCAAGAATATGGCTTTTCTCCAGTGTGAATTAGCATATGTCTTTTTAAAGACGCTCTATTAATAAATGTCTTATCACAACTGTTGCAAAAATATTTCTCATTTTTAGTGTGCATATTCAGATGACTCTCCAATTTATACTTATTTGAAAATTGTCTGTTGCACACATCACAACAGAAACACGATTGCTTGTCAATGATTTCATTTTTTGCATAAATTTCATTATCTGAAGGCAGTTCTGAATTATTTAGATCATTACCAATTTCAGTGTCTTCAACAAGTGATTGCAATTCCTCAATATCTTGAGTTTCATATGTCTCTTCTTTTGTCACAACGATTCTATCTAGTTCCTCCTCTTTAATAGTTAGTAGAGGTGTACTTTCAGTGTGTGGATATTCACTTATACACATGTACTGTGTTGGAGTCACAGATAACTTTTCTTTTATTTCCAGAGGCAGCATTGTAACCGTATTATGTGTAGCCTGAAACAATTCATTTTATAAAGTTGAATGATTAACTACACCAGCTGCAACTCAAAGATGGTGGAATTTATTAGATGGATTCATGTTTCATTATTTGTTTTATAAAAAAAAACCATTGGCCTGTATTGAAATTACTAATTATAGCTGGTTGGACAGTTTAGACAGTTTAGTGTCAGGATTGACAGGTTAAGGGCAGTAGCAACTGGAATGGGGCAGTTTCTAGTTGTAATTAATACAAATGATTCAGTGATCTAACTGGAGTTCAAAACTGGGGCTCTAATTATTACTTGAGTACCTACCCAGAGATGAAACTGAATTCAAAATGTTAGCTAATGTAAATTTAAGGTTGTAAATGTAGTACGGGATATTTTTTTTACCTCAATTTGTTCAATATGATAACCAGATAAGGCAATTTATTTAAAGTCTTAGGCCGTGGCCCCATGTCTGTGTTGTGGCGCCTTCCACCTTGAAAAGATGAAAGATGCCATGCACGGCGTATGGCGCCTTTTGAAGTCGTAAGGCGCCTTTTGAAGGTGCAGCGACGCGCCATGAAAATGCTAGGTTTAACTCTTAGATTATTTACTTGTCTAGACAGAGCGTAGCGCTGCAAACGCAACAAATATAACAGGCCAGGTGTAATCCGCTTGTGTGCGAATTACAGACACACGTATGCGTAACTACAAGCGCACAACGTCACATCTGGCCGTACCGAATGATACCAGCTCTTGAAGTTTTCCCATAATAGTAGGGAAAAATGATGTTTTGATTTGATGCATCTACAATTGTTTTAAGTTTTAATTCACATATATATTAGAATGTGTACATGGATTACTAGGTAAAATAAAACTGTAATTAAAAAATCATAAAAACACTTAATTCTTGAAATATATTAACTATTTTAACTAATTAACGCTAACTTAGGGACAACTACGAAATAATACTTGTTAGGTCATGATTAAATATATTTTTTTCAAATTAAAAATCATTCACAAGGGAAGTGCGGCCAAGTGCGTTTCGGGCCACGTGCAATGTAGGGTTTCGTAGTTAACTTAACTAACAACGTTATAATAAGTAATTTTCAATGGTATTTGTACAAAAAAATATTGATTATTTCTTCTTCGAATACATTTTAAGTATACGACGTATATATAAGTTGGACGACTATTACGTCTATTACTCGAAAACTTGTAACGCCTACTTAGCTGTGATAGTTTTGTTTTTAACTTCGTTATTATATACTACAATCGTGAATTTTTTCACGCCTCCAAAACTTGTAGTTCTAGAAATATAGTTTAGATATATAGTTCTACAAGAAACCCTTACCGTCTCATTAATAAACGTAGACTAGCGCAGGATTAAATTTAATCCAACGCTTACGTTTGGACTAGTCGAATTCAATATTAATAAACAAGGATTAGAAATGGAGTTGCTTACATTAAGCTGGTATTAACAAGTCTTGGTGTAACCTCAGATGATCTTTGGATAAGTAAATTTTTATTAATAGCACCGTTATAGTTTCACCTTGTCCATCTGTCCGCAGCTTAGCCCAGAGGCTATCAGTGCCAATAGTACAATTAGCACTTGAAAGCTTCATATTTCACAAACGGCTCTCTTAATCGAAAAGTTGTTTTCACAAACTCTCAATATTTTTTAAAGACCTCTATCAAACGACCACCCATGGTACGACAAAGAAAAAAAAACTTGAGAGGTGTCAAGGGACACCCGGATGGAACGAAGTTCTTTTCGATTAATTAGTGAAGGAATTGTAATAAAATTTTATTTCTTTTAAGTTAAAATAATATGTTTTTTATTATTATCAAATATAATGTAATATAAACTTAATCAGTAGGCTCAATTTTTGTCAATCTAGCTAGTTAGATGAGAAACAAACGCAAAGCAAATAAATAGGTAAGTACCTACCTTCCTAAGTAGATACCACCTACCAACTAATGATGTTTTGGTAATCTCCTACTTGCACAATAAGTCGTTTATTAGTTTACAGTTATGTTGTACTGAACACAAAATAACGTGGGACAAGGGAAGGGGAATCAACTTTGACCTCGACCTCGACCCGACCTCGACCCGACCTCGACCCCACCTCGACCCCACCTCGACCCTTTCACAACGCGCGATAAGGAACTTCGTTCCAAAAAGTATTTAAGTATTCTATCAGTTATCTAGTTCCCATAGTACAAGCTTTGCTTAGTTTGGGGCTAGATGGCGATGTGTAAAATGTCCACCAATATTTATTATTTATTATTATTATTATTATTATTTATATATTAATAGATATACTATAGCAAAAAAGTGTCGTGACAACTTTTCGTGACAACTTTTTGTGACAACTTTTCGTAAGAATTTTTTCCGTCTAGCCCCCTTTCACAACGCGCGATAAGGAACTTCGTTCCAAAAACATTTACCCTTTACATGTAGGGGAGGTACCCTTTAAAAAAATATTTTTAAGATTTTATTCTATCACTTTGTCGGCGTGACTAACGAATATGTATATTCATGCAAAATTACAGCTTTTAAGCAGCGGACAGATGGACGGATGGACGAGCATCGCAAAACAATAAGGGTTTTTTGTAGACTATGAAACCCTAAAAAAATTAGCCGAGGTGGCCCGTGCACCAGTGCTTTTCCGCGGCGCAGTGTCGGGCTTTCTCACGGTCTTCGCCCTTTCAAAAGGCGCCTTAGGCCTTTCATGGCATCTTACCGTGACACAGCGCCGTGTATTTTCAAGGCGCGGCAACGCACACACACCTTTTCATGGTGAAAGGCGCCGCACCGCAGACATGGGGACACGGCCTTACTGTGCAATATTATTTACTTTTAAAAGTAAAATAATGTCTACGTAAAGTAAAACATCTTGTAACTGTAATTTTAGTGTCTCCAGGTTTGAACTGGCTGTCACTTGTGTCTCAGTCTGCACATGTACCCGAAGTGCATATGCTACATCCAAATTAACAGTAACCAAACTCTCCTGCTTTAAAATTCACACTTTGCTGCAAAGAGTATACACACAACTGTCATACCCCGTTTACACTCGCGCCTCGTACCTCGCCTCGTGTCTCGTCTCGTGTCGTGTCTCGTCGCTGAACGCGAGTGTAAACACCGCGCTCGCGTCTGCCGCGAGGGCCTTTGACTCGTGCCCAAAAACCGCACCGGACGCGAGCGCCGCGAGTGGCGAGACGAGGCGCGAGGCGAGTCGCTAGCGTCTGTTCACACTTAGGCTCACACTAGGGCTCGTGGCACGTCTCGCGCCTCGTCTCGCGACTCGTACGCGAGTGTAAACGGGGTATCACAATAGTGAGTGACTATGCAGTACCTACCTCAATGCCAAATTCAAACAGATCTTGAAGGATTCCGTTGGATGTGTTTGCCATTTGGGATAGTTTGAGGCACTTTTGCAAATCCCTGTGACAAACATAGCACACTGTGCTAGGCATTCCGTTTACTGTTTCTGTGTTGAGCTGAAACAACATTATCATGTAATGATAAAAGGGTAGGTAGGTACAGTAGGTAGGTACCAAGTGTTTTTCTATGAACTAGGATAAAATTAAAAATTGCGAAGTATAGGTAAGTACCTACCTATAACCCGGTCAGAATATCTGTGCACCTCACTGGAATGCGGTGCCTCTCCCACTTCCCCTGTCACCTCTCCGCGCACTCCCCGGTGCGACAGTACGGTTAGCATCTTCGTTGTTTTATCTGCCACCTTATCATTGTGACCTAAACCCTATCGAATATATATGGAACTTGGTAAAGCAAAGGGTGGCAGATAAAAACATTGACCAATCGGAAAAGAAAATAGAACAACTTACAAAAGATGCGATTAAGTCAATTACGCCAGCTGACTGGAAAAAAGAAGTGAATCACGTGGAGAGACTACAGCGAGAATACTGGAAAAAGGATCATCTAGCAGATGACAACATCACACAACTTTTAATATCACTAGGGGAAGACAGTTCGGAGAGTTCAGAAAGTGAGAGTGAGGAAGATACAATGTCAGGCATAGAGTCAATAATTTATAGTGACTGAGTTTAATAATAAATTTTTTTGTAATCAAAATTATTGTTTTTAATAACAAACCCTTCATCAATAATAAATTGATTTGAAAAGGTTAGTAATTTTTTTTTACACACCACATTTCTCGAAAAAACTTTTTTGCACACCGTACCCAGACCCAAAGAGCATATAAGTGCCCACTTGCCCAGACCGCCGATATGACGTCACGAGGTCAGGTGCACAGATATTGTGACCGGGTTGTACTTAGATCGCAAAGTTCAATAGTTAGTCCAATACCTACCTTGGTGTTAGTAAGTGTTTCGTACATCCCCAGAAGGTGGTTATTATCAACGTCTAGCATCCTGATATTACCGACTAGACATATTCTGCATACCGAAGCCATTGCAGATAAGTGCAGAATATCACACTGTGTATGTGTAGCGTAGGCCGAGCAAGCACGTTCATGTGTTCATTATTGTACTAATACCATACAAAGTCAAACAATCAAGTAACAATTCGTATGTCGGAAACCATGTAACAACAAAGGTAAATGCCGTAAATGTATATGAAAACTAATTTTACTTTAGCGAAATAGCGAATACCAAACTGGCAATCAAAGAGCAGCCTTCTGTCTTTGTCTCTGACTCTCTCTGTGCTTGGCCTGTAGGGATGTTAAAAAAATCGATTATTAAATTAATCGATGATTTTTTGATAAAAATCGATTTTTGGATTTCAAAAAAGATTTAAAAAAAATCTATTATGGAAATTACACATATAAATCGATTTTTGTAAACTAAGTTTTCCGAACGCGAACCGAACCGTTCGTTGGCCTTTTTGGCGGTGATACCCGCACACGTCGCTAGATGGCGCTGACTGTATTTTAAACGCGCTTACGATTTGTTTTTATAATAAAAAAACTACTCATAAAAAGAAAAAAAACTATCAAATAAGAAAATCCAATAAAATAAATCAATAAGCCCACGTTTCTACAAAAAGAAGTGAAATCCCACCAAAAACATTCTGTAAAAAACTAGCCAAGTCTCGATGGAGCTGCTTGTTTATCTCTAAAAAGTAATGAAATCTAGACAAAGTCGTGTCAAGTCTGAGGTCACATTTGCGAAATGTGATTGATTGGTTGGCAGTAAGGTTATTTAGTCTAGATAACACGACTTTTCCCAGATAACAGTTTTGGCAGATAAAATTTCCCCCCAATTCCTCCCAAACACAGTTTTTTTCCTCCTATAATATTTTCCCCCCAATTGTCCCCCCGTAGCTGGAAAAAAAGCTGGCATCACTGTATTAAGCCGACAAACCTATGACAGTTACAAAATATGGCAGTTGACATGACATCGCGCTTAGAACGTAAATGTCGTGTAAAGGTCACAGACACTACAGACAAACTTTTTTTTTTTAGGTTTTTTAATGTAAAGTTATTTATTGTTGTTGATTTTGAATTATGGATTGAAAAAGGTTTAGATTAGAGTTCATTCAATTATAATAACGTAAATGATGGGTTCAAAGTCTGTTCAAAGTAATTCAGACAGACAACAGAGTAGAAATATTTATTCAGAAAATGGTAACGTTTACTCATTCTATTCTACCACAACTTTTTGCCTTGCCATGCCAAGCGAATAGGTGTTCTGTGAAGTGATCTGTCAAATCGTTTCGTTTTGTTCGCGAGTTTCTTTCTGTCTGCCTGCCAAGTGCCAATCAGCCAATTCAGCCATTGTAAAATGGACCCTGACAGAGGGTGCTGATTTAGTTTTAGTAATTTTTTCCTTTTTAGTTTGAACAAATCACCAAAATTATAATTCAAAATGAGTGTTTTTAAATCAGCAATGGGCTATTTTAGCTCAGGAGGCGCAAACGGTAGTAGTGAAAATGATTTTGTTGGTCAATTTGTGGAAATTGGTAACATGAAATTGAGAGTGAAAAAAGTAATTGCAGAGGGTGAGTACCTACTTTATTCGTACGTTTTATTAGTTAATGTTGTTTTAAGTATTGATTTGAAAGGTTTGGTTCGTCAAGATTGCCACAAACTTAACCTAGAGAGCTCTATTGGGTAGGTCGCTACAAACTACGGTGCGTACGTCATAGCATATTGGGGGCGGAAGGGCACAGGGTATGGGTAAAAATGAGGTTCAACATCAAGCTTTCAGTTACCTAGGTATGTACATAGTGTACATACCTCTACATTGTGTAGTCAAATTATTTTCTTTGTTACAAGCACATTGTTAGAAAAGAAATCTAGTTTTGTTTCCTAAAAAATTATACCTTTTACAAAATTACTAAAGCATTAGTAGTTTTTAATTTGCACCTTGTTCTTAGAAATGACATCCTGTTAGTAGATTTAGCATTAGATAAATTTTGGTTGATGGCAGCATGGTACTGGCGTATTGAGGAAAATTCAGTTGAGGAATCGAAAGACACATTGCAATATACAACATTATCCTCTGATAAGTAGGTACTAGTATTGGTAAAAAAATTGGACATTAGTTTTGACTACTGAATGATATGCACTCTACCAAAATTCTTAATCTATTTTATCAGGACAAGCTTTAAAGGGAAAACATATGTAGTTTCCTGAAAGTGTTTCTTACAATGCGACTATTGAAATTTGTGCAGGACAAAGTCTGTCACATGTCGGCTAGTTAGTTAATATGAGGAAGTTACGAATACCCTCAAATGAAGGTATTCAGCAAATGCATTCAATTTATTCCAAATAAATTTATTATAATAAATGTACTGTTATTTTTAAAATGATGCATATGATTAGATATACATTAATTGGCAAGCATACAAACATTTAAATTTTATGCAAACTTTAGGATCATTCTCCATGATCATGTTACAATAGACTGTTCTGTGTAGGGTGAGTCATTTAGAAACACAACACCAATACATAATTAAAATATTTTTTGCAGGTGGTTTTGCATTTGTATTTGTCGCTCAAGATGTATCAACCGGTACAGAATACGCCCTGAAAAGGCTAATGGCAGCTGATGAACAGGCCAATAAGAATATAATCCAAGAAATTAGTATACTGAAAAAACTGTCTGGACACCCGAATATCATAAAATACATAGCTGCCTCATTTATTGATAAGTCGAAGACCTCGCACGGGATGGGAGAGTATTTGCTGCTAACTGATTTGTGCAGTGGCGGTAGTTTGATGGAAGCGCTTCAGAATAGAGGGACAGCCTTCCCTTTGCAGACGATACTGAGGGTATTTTACCAAACTTGCCGGGCCGTGCAGCATATGCATGCACAAGTACCTCCAATAGCTCATCGTGATCTCAAACTAGAAAATTTCCTAATATCTAGTGAAGGTAAGGGTCATTCATTTATTTATTGTGATATATAAGTTCTGCTTAACATATGGAATGCTACTAATTAACATTCCATATGTTAAGCCAAATGTAGTTATATACCAAATGTAATGTTTGGACGTGCCTCTGACTACCTCCTTTAGGCATGTTTAAAGATCTGAGCGCTTGGAGTTCTAAGAGGATGTCTACTGTATTAGGGGATTCATATTGCGATCATATTTTAAATCAAGTTCACCTTAAAGGACAATTACTTGATAAAAGTTATGTGGCTTTGTTCTTTAAAGGCTTTATAGAGTAAACTAGCAAAGACCTCCCTATCACGTTTTAACTTTCACAATGATTTATTGTGTTTTATTTTCAGGTACAATCAAATTGTGTGATTTTGGATCGGCCACCACAGATATCTACTCTCCTAATCCATCCTGGAGTGCAAATCAAAGAAATATGTTAGAAGAAAATGTGAGTCACCAAAAAAAGTTAATTTGTTTTTATATATCCCTGTTCATATTATCTGATTCTCTTTTGTTTTTTCAGTTGGCCCAATTCACAACACCAATGTACAGAGCCCCAGAAATGCTTGATACATGGGACAATCGCAAAATTGACCACACTGTTGATGTGTGGGCGTTGGGGTGCATTCTATACACCCTGTGTTACATGCAGCACCCATTTGAAGACTCTGCAAAGCTGGCTATATTAAATGGAAACTATAACATGAATCCCAATGACCAACGCTATAAATGCTTCCAGGAAATCATAAGTTAGTATACATACTTACAGCTATTTTTTGTTAGTTATTTTGGGAATTAATATTTAGCTGTGTTGGCTAAGTTGGAGGTCCCTCGACTTTAAATCTGAAGGTCGTGGGTTCGAACCCTGCCGTGCATCCATGGGTATTTTTATAAGCGGTGATTGGCTTGCAACCTGTTACTTATGGAATGCTAACTACTGCAAAATGTAGGTATTGTGCTAAACATAAGTAATGTTTGTCCGCGCCTTGAGATCTGAAAGTATGTCTATCGTACTTAGTTATGCTAGCTTTATTGATGTATTGTGTTGTCCCCAGGTGGTTGCCTGACTGTGAATCCGGAGGAGCGCCTGGCAATAAGTAGCGTGCTGGAGCGGCTGGCGGCGATAGCGGAGTCCAACAATATCAATCTCAAGCAACCACTCAAATTTGAGCGTAAAAAAGTTGAACAATCTGTGGCCACTAGCTCGCCAGGTAATAAGAAGTCAAGTAAATATTACACTACCATATCCTAAGAGAAAATTTGCGCGGCTTGATCATTGACTTGTGATAAAAAAAAAATGCCCAAAACATAATTCGGAATCGCGCGCCAACCCCATGCCTTACGGTTCATCGTTATGTTATGTTGCATTCAAAACTCGAGCTAAAAATGGTCAAGCATTTTTTGACTTTTTACACTCAAATTTTTTTTTACTTCATATTATAATTTTGAATTGAGTTCTCTAGAATGGTTATCGTTAAACAAATTGTGATGTTGTTACATTCCAATGTTGATTATTCACCAAAAAATTATCATCGCCAAAGGTAAGGTAACTTGGAACAAACAGTTCACTGAAATGGAATAAGGTAGTATAGCATTTATTTGACTTTTAACTATTTTACATTATTATCCAGTATTCGCGTTGATTTATAGCTGAAATGACATTATGATACGTAATTAGGATATTGTGTATTTGTGAGGAGTTCTACCTGCTTAGAGAGGCTCTGGCTTTTGCGTATTTAGGATAAAATAAACTGATGTCAACTTCTATTAACAAACTACTTAGTGAGTTTTCATTTTACAAGTCTTTCTTAAAAGCTCACAAAGAGATTCTAATCGAAATTAAGGAATCATTCCATGAAACCAGTAGTCACAAATTAACATATTTGGTAATTTGTCATTATTTAAGTCAGTGTGCATTTATGAAGTGCATACCTTCTTAGTTTTAGAATATGTCGGTTGGTAGTTGTTATGTTTTAGGTTTAATCAATATTATTCATATATAAATCTATACATTCCCGTAAATATTATGGGGTTGTATTCAATTAGGTTTTAACACTCCATATATTATCTTAAAAGGAATAAATCTACTTATCATTACAATTAAAGCAGATATAATATTCCAAGGTACTAACTAGTTATATTAGTTCATATATACTCATATATTACTAACACACATCAGTGTAAAAGTTGCTTTTAACAGGTAAAAAATACCAAATATTTAATTATTATAAACTAACATGGTGGATTGGTGAACACAGCACTTTTTTACACATTATAAAATGTACAAAATATTATTGGGTCATATATGATGCAGCTGTGTATATATAACTAGTCTATGGCTTATACAATATTTAAACTAAATAAATTATATTTTATGAACTATATTAATAAGGTACATTTTGTGTTGATTTGATCAATGATAATCACGGATCCGCACCTTTGACAATATAAGAAAATGATTAGAGGTACAACTATTTAATTAGAGTATATTTATATGAAAAGTCATATATTTAAAATGTTTACATTTTGTATTATTATAGCCATTTAAGTGTTTTTTTTTAACAAACACTATGAGTGCTTAAACTTTGTCATTTTTGTTTAGATCATGCATTCTTATAGTCATTATTATGAAAGCTTAAAATAGAGAAATAAATATGTGTATTCTTCACAGAAATTATTTGTTTTTTTCTAAATGAGATGAGATTTTAGGAACACATCGGTCTTTGCAGTCATTGGAAACACTTGGGTAATCATTTTATCATGCACGGAGGTTTTACTAATACGTTTTTGTGTTGGGTGCACAATAATAAAGCTATTGCTAACATCGTTATAAAATGCATTGCACATAATACCATACATTACAAACTTACATAATTAACATAATCAAAAATGCTTCAAGGAAAGGGAAGTATATAGTTTTTAACAAACCAGCTCACTAGTTCCTGTAGGTAAATAATATAATAGGCTATTTGACAGTATGAAAAATAAAGTGTTGTTGATAGTAATTTATGTAAATTATGCCTTCATAAAGAGTTATGGAGTAAAATAACTTGAAAATAAACAGTGATTTATTAAAAAACCCATAATTAAATTTATCTATTTTTAAACGCCAGTCACGTGGCACAAACTTTCAGGATTGGTCGAATCGACGATGACGTAACATGTTTGTCAATATGTCATCGCCTGCCTTGAAAAACTTGACGTTTGTGTATTTGTTGAAAAGCATGTAACGTCACAGAAACTAGTGTGACGCCATTTGCTAAAGAAGCGTTTTTGCGGGTTATTTAAATAGTCAATATTTAATTTACATTCTTAGGTCCAATACTTAACAGAATTAAAAATAATATTTTTTTATGGATTCCACAATCACTACTGAATAATATAGAATGGTTTTCAAAATCTTGTCAAATAGCCCATTAAATACTTCATACCTATAGCTATGCTAATACTCATTAATTTTATGAAATATTTATCTTCAATCCTAATGGGGGATCAGGATAATGTATGTGTTATTATTTTCTGAAATGATTGCCTGGCAAATTTAAATTTAATTCTTTTTTCCTGCTTTTATTCCTCTTAATTGGGATAAGGAGATAATGAAATAAATTAATTTCAGGAAAGTAAAATAATTTTAATTATTTACCAAAGTACATTAATAAATTTGTTTAAATAGCATACAATACTCATAAATATACAATATCGGGTGTAATAAGATAACTTCCGAAAACTGAAACTGGGTGTTCTTTGGTCTATCATCTTGATCAACTATCATAGGAAAAAACTAAAATTAGTAAATGGTTCAATTTCACAATGTGGTTTTTTTTTAAATCGCAATACCTGACTAAAGATAAAGTGTTTGCACCTTGGATTTAGTTCATGAGCAGTCATTATTGCCTATAGTTCGCCATCCTTGCTATACGAGTATATATATTATAACCAAAGCACGCGACACTACTGATCACAAAGTTCACTATATACTCGTATTATGAACGAACATGAGTGATCTCACTACAGTGTTCGGGCGCGGTTTGACAAGCAATTTATGTGAAAATGCCAAGCTTTTAGTACTATCAAAATTATTTGACGGCACGTTTATACAAAAAGGTTCACCATCCCTGGTCTATAACATTGCCATTTTTTTTTTGCACACATACAACAACAGTCATAAATTGAATATTCCTAAAGAAAAAGCGATTTGGTATTGACTAGCTTGGGGCATACGTAGGGGAAGGTGTGCTCGTCTTCAGTTTTTTGGAGCAGTCTTAATACATCCTATAGGTATATTATATTATGTATGTATTACCTATGTCTAACAATAGATGGAGTAGTCTTTTGAGATATCGCCACACACTGGTGCGTCAATTCTTATCGATTATAATCGTAGATGGCAAATTGTCGATTAGCTAGATAAATTGTGGTTAATGTTTTATTACTGGTTAGAGTGGTTAGTAGTCGCGTAGAATAATATTTAGAACTGCAGGATTAAATACTCTTTTGCATATAAATTAGGATGTTGCATGCACTCTTGTCCATATTATTCGAAGCGCTTGATTCTTTTTTTTAATTACCATTTCGTTGCGCATGTATGTGTCTGTAGTCTTGCCATGAACTCTCGTGTCTTTTATTTCTGTCTGGTTCATTTTAAGTTCTCAAACGTTGATCATTGACATCTATTTAATTGAATGGGATCAGTTTTATATAAAAAAAATATTATTCATTTGGTAACGTTCATAAATAATGGGCGCAAGAGTTCGTTGAACACTATTACTTGGCCGTCATACATATCACATTTTCTTTTTCATTTTAGGTGTTTTCAACTTTTTCGGATGCCCAATTGTTTTCTCGTTTAAATGAGCTGCGCATGTACCTTGACCTCTTGCATCGGATTCTCAACGCTTGCGCTATAACCACGGACTTGCTCGCAATGATGAGTATTCATTGTTTTATTTATAAAAGTTTAGAATTAATTTTGTTATTGCACTTTGTTATTGTGCCTGCTGTGTAAACCAAAAACGTGAACAGAATTAAAAAAAATATATATATAAGGCTTCTTTTGTGATCTTCAAGTAAAGTTGATTAGTTACTTCCAAAGTAATGATAGATAGATAGAAAATTCTTTATTGCACAATACAAGAACATGTACATAGGCGAACTTAATGCTAGTTAGCATTTTCTTCCAGCTAACCTTTGTGTAATTTGGAAAGGGAATGGTAGTGCTTTGTAAGAGAGAAATCATTGAATTTATTATATTTATACACATACTTACTAAAAAATACATAAACTTACATATATACCATACCATAATACCTAGTATCTACAAAAAATATATATATAGGTGCTCAAATTGGATGAGTATTTTGCAGAGAGAGATAATGTTGGTATAATTTGGACTTGAAGATTCCCATGGATGAGGCTTTGCGTATGTCTACAGGGAGAGAGTTCCATAGGCGGACTACTACTTATTACATTTTATCAGTTTTATAAACGAAAACAAGCTAACTAGTTCAATACATTCGTTCAAAGCAGTCAATAACGTCCCATTTTATTGTCAGATCTTAATTGTCACTTAAATGATCTATTTGGGTTACGTGCTTCTTTATCTCCTGGTCTCCTGGTACATGTGATAATTAGCTGACCTGAGACTTTACTTGAAGATTATGAAAGAGATCCTGATACCTACACGTTCTTGATTCCAAATATTTAAAGAACTTAATATGAATCATATTTTTTGTTGTTACCGCATATTCAAGTCAATAACGCTATTTTAATCAATTTTTTATCAACCTTATAAAAGGTCTTTCGATAGAGGACGCTTTATTTTTAAATTAAACTAAAACAAATTGTGGGTTAGTCATACACAGATTTCTATATGAAAGAATATATTTTATCAGTAATGTTCGCCGAGGCTTTGCTCGGTAGCACGTATTCTGAAGGCTCAATTTTCGATGACTTTGTGTGACTTTGTGTGCATGTCGACACCGCCAGACACTCTCGGAATGCATTTGACGTTGGTATCTCATGTGGATTTGTATCGTTCTAAATCAGTCATTTTTTTAGAGTTCTGTACTCAAAGGGTAAAAATGGGACCCTATTACTAAGACATTGCTGGCCGTCTGCCTGTCACAGGGCTGTATCTCATGTACCGTGATAGCTAGACAGTTGAAATTTTCACAGATTATGTATTTCTATTGACGTTATAACAAAAAATACTAAAAACAGAATAAAATAAATATTAAAGAGGGGCTCCTATACAACAAACGTGTTTTCTTTGTCCTTATTGTAGATAATGGTACGGAACCCTTCGTACGCGAGTCCGACTCGCACTTGGCCGGATTTTGTTTTGGATATAAATCCATTCATCCAAAAAAAAATATTCGAAACGTAATGCGCGAAACGTTTCTCGTACGGAGTATTGATTTTTAAAATATAATTTAATGATTAGCACGTGTTGTTCAACTTTCCACAGTAATTTGCTATTGACTATTAAACAGTTGACAACAAATTTTTCATACATAATATCTTTATCGTCATGGCTACTATACCATTGTAACCAACTGGACCAATAAATAAATGAATATGAATATGAACCTATTAAATGTCTAGCGTCCATATTGAAAGACCTTTTAATTGTTACTTATTAAAAAAAACTTTATGACAATAACTAAAAATGTATTATTTATTAATATCTTACAACTTTTACAAGCTATACTTTTAATGTTTGCATTCCAAACAGGTACAAATATTTAACTTAGTAATTTAAAAGTATTATTTAAATTAGTAGCATTTTGTAATTTTTTTTTAATCATTTGTTTAACATTGGCTGCTATCAAACCTTTTAAAAATATTTTGTAGTTATTTAAAAAAAGTATTTATTCCAACAGACTGCATTGACTGTATGGTTGTTTAGTAAATTATGTTTATGGTGCTATTTCTCTATTATAAGTTTCCATTCATTTAACATTATTGCCCCAATATTTTAAAGCGTTTGTGTGATGTGTACATTCTCTCAGTTCCTATTGGATTCGCGCAGTGTTGTGGAATATTCACTTTAAAATCAGAAATATACTGAATTTAATATTACTCTCATATACGATGTTACAATGAATTGACGAGTTTCTCCAAAAATAAGACCAATCGAGATATAGATATATCTTAAATAATCCTATTCTTAAATATTTTTACCTTTATAAAGGAACTGGAAAACGAATCTGGCCGGCAGTAAGTTTAGTGCTTCATTAAAATCGTTATATAATTAAAACGTCGTAAAAAAACAAATTTAGTGTATTTGGATCGACATTGCGTGCTAAAGCAGTATGACATTGAAAACGTAAACCAAATGCTACTCAAATAAATTAATGTCAAAACTATAACTAAACATTCTGACCTTTATTATTTACTCATCAAGTCGTTTAAAGTAGGTACGATCGGGAAAACGGATTGTGAACCTTTGAATATACGCAAAACTGTTGTGATTAATAATAACAGATCGACACCTGAAGGGTGGATCCTTCTGGAATATTTAGGAAAGTCATTTTTTTTTTATTCAATTCATTGGATTGCTAAAATGTTTTTAAGACAGGTTCCCATAGAAGGCGGTCAAGTCTAGTGTGACTACGCCGATTATAAAATAGATTTTCTATGATAAAGTTGTACTATTTATGGGTCTAGTAGATTAAATAGCCTGTCCACATGTTTGTTGTCCTATGCATTTATTCTCTCAGCTGAAAAGTGTTTTTAAATCAGTTAAAACTATATTTTTAGGCATTCGAATGCCTATTTATTTATCTCAGTTTTATTACACAATCTCAAAATCAAATGTATGTATAAATACTATTTGTTGGATATCTTTAAAATAATTACAGGGAGGCGTAAAAGTCTTCAACCTATTTATTCATTATATTTTATATAATAAAAGCGGATTTACAAACAACATCCTTCAAGTGTTAGGACTTTTCCGCAGCCCTCTTTAAGAACACCGAATATTTTGCTATAATTTGTGATATTTAATTCCTCGGCTCAAGACGAAGATTATGTACGAATATTTTTGAATACATAACTAAAATATAAAGTAAATTAGGAATAAATTGTTTATATCTTGAAACTTTACACCAATATATTAGTTTAATTGTAACGTTGATTCATCACATAAAACTTTAATTCAAAGTTACATAGTTTTAGACGAGCAATATTTTTGTTACTATTGATAATTTTAAGACAAATATGTAAGATATTTAATTAATTAGCAATAAATATCTAGTTATATTATATATGTGTTTTTGTTTGTAAACAATTTTCGAACTATAGTACTCAAACCTAATTCTTATGTAGGAAAAACTAAAATATCAGAAAATAATCAGTATTTCCTAGCAAGTTAATTCATTCAGTAATTCATATGGCACTAGTCCAAATTCATATCGCCTCCCATACTGACAAGTATAACAATATTCTTATTGCAAGTACCGATTTCAGAACCAGTTATGTGCCGTATTTATTACCGATGACGTCACTTTAAACCACTGGAACCGGCAGTATTTTCACTGTTTTTTTTTTATTCCAGCGAGCAAAGAGCCTGGGCCGGACATCCAGGAAGTGACAAATGTACGGCCGCCGGAACCCGTTCGCCCGCCGCCACCGGCCCGGCCGCCTGCCGCGCCGCATTACCAACCTCCTTTGCCACAACCTCCAGCGAACTCTGGCGGATTGTTCTCGTCCATTCGAGGCGGAGCTGGAAGTTTCCTCAAGAACTTGAAGGATACCTCTTCGAAGGTCATGCAGACTGTTCAACAGTGAGTAAAGTAATACTTTCGCTTATACAATGATGCAAGCGCTCGCGCGTTTTCTATTGTGTACCCAAATCTATCAAAAGCTTTTGACCGTATTTCAGAAATAATCTTATTAATCTAGACTCAATAAATACAACTATACGTTTTTTTTACTATACTAACTATAAAATAAATTAAATCTACCGACCGGCCTCGCATCTCCGTAATAGTTCTGACTTTTACGCTGTAGGTTGTGGGTTCATTTCCCTCGCAGGGTGAACGTTTGTGTCTGGTAATGTATATTTTATGTATATCTATATATATACAAAAAATAACATTATACTACCAACTAAAAATGGGACTGTGAAATGTCTACCAATATTGATTTATTTATTATTATCCTATTCTAATAATATTATAAATGCGAAAGTTTGTGATAAGGCTGCTATGTTTGTTCCCTAATCAAAAATAAACGACAAAACGGATTAAGATGAAATTTGCTGTAGTATGTAGATAAAAAATCAGTATAAATAAAGGGGAGACTTATAATCCGAAAAACAACCACTAAATAGTAAAAAAATGCAAAAAGGATGATTTCGGTATAGATGGCGGTGGTGTGCAACAAATCTGACATCACAAAACAATTAGTCGTCATAGCAACGCAGTTTTGACTAAAAAGTGATACGCATTCTACCAAAATTTAAAATTTATTTTATAAGTACAAGGTTTGTAAGTAAAAACTTGGCCAGTTATTGCTTTTTCCTATGTGATTATTAAAATTTGACTGGACAACGTCTGTCATGGGTCGGCTATTTTAATCTATTTTGTAACGAAGTCATTGTTTTCAGGTCCATTGCAAGAACAGACTTGGACATCAGCTACATTACGAGTCGTGTTATTGTAATGCCGTATCCCTCTGAGGGATTGGAGAGTGCTTATAAGACTAACCACATAGATGATGTAAAGGTAAGTCAAGTCACACATGAAAAACATACGATAGGAGTTTTCTATTATTAAAATATAAATACGTGTCTTGGTTTAGAACTATACCCTGTAGGTAGTCACACATGAAAAACATACGATAGGAGTTTTCTATTATTAAAATATAAATACGTGTCTTGGTTTAGAACTATACCCTGTAGGTAGTCACATATGAAAAACATACGATAGGAGTTTTCTATTATTAAAATATAAATACGTGTCTTGGTTTAGAATATACCCTGTAGGTAGTCACACATGAAAAACATACGATAGGAGTTTTCTATTATTAAAATATAAATACGTGTCTTGGTTTAGAACTATACCCTGTAAAAAACCGGCCAAGTGCGAGTCGGACTCGCGCACGAAGGGTTCCGTAACATTATCTATTTTATAGAACAGATGGCAAAAAATCATGTTTGTTGTATGGGAGCCACCCTTATATATTTATTTTATTCTGTTTTTAGTATTTGTTGTTAGAGCAGCAACAGAAATATATAATCTGTGAAAATTTAAACTGTCTAGCTATCATGGTTCATGAGATACAGCTCTGTGACAGACAGACGGACAGCGAAATCTTAGTAATAGGGTCCCGTTTTTACCCTTTTGGTACGGATTTTGCATAGCTCTAAATTAACATTATTTAACTAAATTTAAATATATTTATTTGTATTCAGGCATTCCTCGAAAGCCGTCACCCGGGCGGCAAATACACCGTGTTCAACGCTTGCAAGGGAGTACGGAACAGTTTCCCGCGTCACGTGATAGTATCCGACGCGAGTCACGCGTTGCATCCCACTCCGATGCTGGCGCCGCTATATAACATCGCCAAGCTCATGTACCAGTGTCTGGGGAAAGACGATCGCAGCGCCGTGGTCATCACTTGCCAGGTATTATTACAGTAGCCATTTATTTGTAAACTGTACAATCCTGCAATGGGCTATTTGACAAGATTTTGAAAACCATTCTTGATTATCTAGTAGTGACTGTGGAACCCATAAAAAATTATTATTTTCAATTCTGTTAAGTAATGGGCCTAAAAATGAAAATTAAATATTGTCAATTTTAATAACCCGCAAAAACGCTTCTTTAGCAAATGGCGACGCACTAGTTTCTGTGACGTTACATGCTTGTCAACAAATACACAAATACAAGTTTTTTAAGGCAGGCGACGACATATTGACAAGCATGTTACGTCATCGTCGATTCGACCAATCCTGACCGTTTTGTGTCACGTGACTGGCATTTCAAAATAGATAATTTGAATTATGGGTTTTTTAATAAATCATTGTTTATTTCAAGTTATTTTATTCCATAACACTTTATGAAGGCATTATTTACATAGATTACTGTCAACAACACTTATTTTTCATACTGCCATATAGCCTATTCTATAAATTTGCTGCCTCCAACCTCTAGCTATAGCGATGCCGCTGAGTCCAGCTGTCTGACGGGCAACTGGCAATGTCGACCAAACTCTTTATCGAGTATGTTTCTAGCGGCTCTAGCAACGAAGACGCTACCTCACTTTGCACGCCAGTGTACATTTATTTTGTACTCTGAGCATACAGTTCCGTATAATTAAAAATAAAATGAAATAGGATCACGACTGTAATCCCCAAGTACGGTAGATATGCTCTCATACCTTGAGGCGCTCAGATCGTTAAAGATATCTAAAGGGGTTAGTCAGAGGCATGTCTAAACATTATATTTAGTACAGATTGCAAACCCGTATAATGAGTATGTAACGTAACGAAAATGGCACGCTTCGCTCGCTATATATTCCCTTGGTTTTTTTTAATATTTCAGGATGGCAAGCAGCATTCCTGCCTACTCCTTTGCGCACTGCTGCTCTATGCTAAACTGGTCACAGTGCCGGAAGACGCGCTGCAGATATTCGCTGTGAAGCGGTCGCCCATCAACATACCGCCTAGTCAACTCAGATATCTTTATTATCTTCACAATATTATTAGGTGAGTTAAGTCCCTTTTTAACCGACTTCGAAGAAAGGCGGAGGTTTATTTGTATCATGTAGAGGTTGACCGGAGTCGTTTATATATAAATTTAATCTATAAGTCATGGACTTTAAAAAAATATTCACTCTAGTTATACAATCTGTTGAAACATTTTTGGAATAATTATTGGGGTTTATTTTATTTTATAAGTTTTTTTATTAGTACGCACATACGAATACCTGCAAGAAGTTCTATATCGTTTTGTCGAGGATCTGAAAGCCTCCTCCTATTATTATTATTATAATTTAGGGATCATTTTATAACAATGTTTTTGTTATTACAAATTAAGGGTCTCCCAGTCGCTGATTGCTCTTTTTCGAAACGAAAAAAGAAATACTTCTGAACAAGCCACATCTCCTATTTTTATAAGTATATTAATTCAGGTTCCTACCTAGATTTATATTAAGCTGAAAACATAATAGCAGAAACTTTTCACGATAAAGATATTATTTCAAAATGATACGTTTTAGAATTTACGATCGAAATATTTTATATACCTACTATTAAAATCAACTTGTGATTTATTGTTAAAGATAGGTAATATGTAGATCTAGATTTCTATTAGAATAGATTTTTGATAAGTAATTATACATAATTTATATCATTAATTTATTCGAAAAGCTAAGGCGGATCACGCACCGACGTGTGTTTGTCGTCATTGCAGCGGTCGGTAGGATAAATAATTTATCGAAGTGATTAAAGATGGGTACATCTTTATTCACATATGCTATACATTATAAAATAGGAGATGTGGCTTGTTAACAAGTATTTATTTTTTCGATTCGAACAAAAACAATCGTCAACTGGGAGCGCCTTAAGAATATTCTACTCTTGTTTATTTTATATCAATGCTAATTATTTGGACTAAATTAATATGTTTTCTATTATTTTGTTGCAGACCTGAACCAATAATCCCGCACTTCAGGCCTGTATCGTTAGTTTCTCTGACGATCCAACCCGTACCACTTTTTACGAAGGCCAGGTAAAACATATCACACTAATAATATAAATCCTACAACAATTCAGACAACTTCAAGGATCAAAACGCCTGGAGATCTGAGAGGATGTCTACCGTGACCCTAAAAACGGGACCCTGTTACTAAGACTTCGCTGTCCGTCTGTCTCTATATCTCATGAACCGTGATAGCTAGTTAATTTTTACAGATTATGTATTTTTATTGACGCTATAACAACAAATACTAAAAACAGAATACAATTAATATTTAAGTGTACTCCCATACAACAAACGTGTTTTTTTTGCCGTTTTTTATAGAAAATGGTACGGAACCCTTCGTGCGCGAGTCCGACTCGCACAAGGCCGGTTTTTTTAATATAAATGTGGAAGTTTATCTTATTAACTCATGTCTACCATGCTTGATGATAACAAAGTGAAAGCCTATTTATTTTTGTATTTCTAGGGATGGTTGCCGGCCATACATTGAGATCTACAATGAAGACAGGCAACTGTTGTCCACGCACCAAGACTATGACAGGTTGCACGTTTACAGTATAGCCGAAGGCAAGGTTGGTGTTTTCAAAACTTTTTTAGGGTTCCGTACCCAAACGGTAAAAACGGGACCCTATTACTAAGACTTCGCTGTCCGTCTTTCCGTCTGTCTGTCTCAGGGCTGTATCTCATGAACCCTGTTAGCTAGACAGTTGAAATTTTCACAGATGATGTATTTCTGTTGCTGCTATAACAACAAATACTAAAAACAGAATAAAATAAATATTTAAGTTGGGCTCCCATACAACAAACGTGTTTTTTTGCCGTTGTGATAATGGTACGGAACCCTTCATGCGCGAGTCCGACTTGCACTTGGCCGGTTTTTTATAATATAGATGATGCAAGTACATAGGTCCTTATATAAGGATGATTAAAATAGAGATTGACTTTCAGGTAACTCTTCCATTGGACACAACAGTGGCTGGAGACGTTGCTATCTGCATATTCCACGCTCGGCAGCAGCTGGGCCGAGTGCACGGCGTGCCAGTACTGGCGCTGCATTTTCACTCTGGCACGCTGACGCACACGCAACACGCTGTTAAGTTCACCAGGTAAGAAATGAGAGTATGTAGCAGTGTTTTAATTAGGCCCATGCTTCAAGCTGAAACTCAGTAAACTATGATCGTCTCTATTATTATGATGCTAAAGTTGCAACAAAAAATAGTAGTAAAAAAAAAAAATTCTAGCAGTCCGCCGCAGCTTCGCAAAGGCGTACTTATGAATATTATAAGCAAATTATGACTTTAGGTTAACTATTGCAATTTTCATAGAGATCTCTAATTTTTTTAAATTGAAACATGTAATATTTTACTCTCTGTTAATGTAACTTTTAAAAAGAAAAGATTTTTATAAATTGGTCCAGTAGTTTTTTAGGGTTCCGTACCCAAAGGGTAAAAACGGGACCCTATTACTAAGACTTAGCTGTCCGTCTGTCTGTCACAGGGCTGTATCTCATGAACCGTGATAGCTAGACAGTTGAAATTTTCACAGATTATGTATTTCTGTTGCCGCTATAACAACAAATACTAAAAACAGGATAAAATAAAAATCCCATATTCCCATATCCCATACAACAAACGTGATTTTGTTGCCGTTTTGTATAGATAATAGTGCGGAACCCTTCGTGCACGAGTCCGACTCGCACTTGGCCGGTTTTATTTAGTTTATCCATTACAAAAATTCAAATTGTAGCAAAGTAGCTCAAACTCAACACGGGCTAAATATAATTTTACCGCAAGCCTATTAGTAAATATATTTTACTTTCACAGATCCGAAATCGACGGCATAGATGAAAACTCCCCAGTCAACGACCACTTCTCGGGCAACACCTCAGCAGTGGTTAGTTTGGTTGTTCAGAACGGTGAGCGTCGAAAGCCAGGCAGTGACCCTTGGGAGGAGGACCACTCATTCCCGATCAGAACGCCTGATGTCCTATTTACTACCACGTTAGAAAGAGACGAGACTATTGATAACTTCGGTAAGTAACATCTCTATCTCACTCTAAATTTAAAACTTTTGTGTTACTGACAGATAGATCTATCAACACACAGCCTAATTTTGAAGGTTTATTCCTTTAGGTGTGTAGGGATGCACTAAGAAATAATTTCCCGAAATTCAACCCCTAAAGGAGTGCTGGGGGGTTGAAATCTGTTTGAAAATATCTTCACATAAACAAAGTTATGCTCTAATTGTAGCACATTATGAATTAAGTTGTGGTTATGTCTAAAACGAATAGTATAAATTCAATTTAATATTATGTATTTGTGTATAATATACATTTTATTATACAGCTAACCTTCGAAAGAATCCAACACCGGCACCGAGAACAAGTAGGTTGTAGTGACAGTGTGTAGTGAACTAATATTACATAATTGATTTTGCTGATTAAATACATTTTTATTTTGGCACTTGTACAAATAACACAAAAACACACCATCTGATGATTATGACGTCACCACTTTTTATCAAATTCTGTTTGGGTTTTAGTTCTTTTTCTAATGCGTTTTAGTATGTTGTTCTATTTTGAATCAAATCTACTAATTCAATTCAAATGTTCATTTTCATGCATGATATGATGAACATCTCTTCAAATCTCAAAGCACTCAAATCCAAAGGTGTCTAAGGGGGTTAGTCAAGGACACGTTTTTACAGTAGTTACCATTCCATGCGTGTCAGATTGCAAGCCCATCTAATAGGTATGTGCATTTCACAATTTATCATGAACTTTTTCCGCTTTTTATGAAATGTACAAAATTATAATTATCAAAAAACGTTTCAACTTACATTGTTTGAAATATTTTTTTTGTATCATAATTTTAAATAATTCGTTTTATTACTATCATTAGATTACTATACGTTTGCAAGTTGCTGGAATGAAAGCTCTCAATTGTATAAATCTATTTTCGTTGGCCACCATCAACATGAGCTCCAAACTTATAATAATGGAGTTACGCACATACCTGGAGGTCTACTCGCGAACTGAAAGAGAAATTTCGTAACAATATTATTTGCAAAGTTACATCGTTTTTATTATAGTTTGAACTGATTTGTAAGTAGGATTACTAACATCGATGATAAGTAATTAATTACAAATAAAAAGGTAAATACGGTCGTTCAAACTATAGTCGAAACAATGTAACTTTGATACGAATATTGTTACGATATTTCGATATCGGTTCGCGAGTAGAGCCACTGTTCTCAGCATCGCAGCTCATATAGCTTTCTAATATTTCTAGTGACAGCAGACTACCCACCACAAAGGCCCCCTCGTGCGTCCCCCCAGCCTTCACGTCCCCCTCCACCGCGCCCCCAGCGTCCCGCCTCTGGCCCCACGGCCCCCACAACAGCAGACTTCTTGAATCTGACCCCACAACCGGAGAGTCAAGCCCCAGAGATCACGCAAGAGGTTCCAAAGAATGAGAAAAAGTTGAAGAGCAACGATTCGTTTGATTTCTTCGGGATGATGGAGAAGCCGGCGGATTCGTTTGGAGATTTCCTCGGCGGTAATGCAGAGAATAATGCTAAGGTATGATTAACGACAAATATAAGTCATTTTCTCTGAAGCTTCATTGACAGAATCTCTCTTTACCCGTCCACCCTTTTCCAAAATCCTGATGCCTGAATGAAAATAATATTTGTTTACTTTAGATCCGGTTAATATAAAATGAGTGATCATTATTTCTTACTCTATTGCCTGTAGCATGGCCATTATCATAGGATTATTTAATTAATTATTATTAATTATTTATAGAATAATTATTATTCTTGTTTGAGCCTTCACCTTGTTCGATTGGCACCACACTGGAGCTCTGCATAGCATTAAGGAAAGGATCATTAAAAAAAAGGTAGACCCCAAGCCGTGTTTGTTGCCTGATTCTTCTAGGCTTTGTCGCGTGGAATCGGCGTAGCTTCACCTAGTTCCTAAGACGTTTCAAAGTGATCCTTGTGATTTTATTGAAATAAATGATTTTTGAAATTGAAATTAAAAAAAAAAAAAAATTTGTCTTCCCTCACAATATAAAAACATCATAAGTTGAACATTCTTCAGGTTAAAGTAATTCGGTTTTCACTAGGGTTATTGGCACCTACCGATGACTACTTTTATTTTTTATTTTTATTTATTACAAAAACAGTAGGTTTACAAGGGTATAAACACTGTCACTTAAACTAGGAAATCCTGTGCTATAAGCGATAGTTATAACTCGAGGTACGACAATTTACGATATAGTAATAAGTGCTCTTTGTACTGTAGCCCTTCACATCAGAGCTTATCTTCGGCGACCTGCCCGCACCGCCGCCGCCGGATACGGAAAAGCGCAACGTGAACTCAAGCGATCCGCTCAACTTCGATCCGTTCGGGCTCAACGATCCGCTGCCCAAGCAAGAACCGCTGTTGACCCCGCATCAGATTATCGACGATGGTGAGACAGCTTGAAAATATGAATGTAATAGTACAGTATAATTAAATTTATATGTCTGTTATATCACTACATAGTATAAAGCAAAGTCGCTTTCCGCTTCCCGCGTCCGTATGTAATATGTATGTATGTATGTATGTTTGCTTATATCTTTAAAACTACACAACGGATTTTGATGCGGTTTTTTTAAATAGATAGAGTGAATCAAGAGGAAGGTTTATAATACATGCATAATATAGTAGAGAAACACTGATAATTTTAGAGGTTTCTAATGTGATGTCGTAAATAAACACATTTTTTTTTCTACAATAAAGTCCGCGATGGTATTATAAATGTCTTACGCACAGCGAAGCGGGCACGGGTCAGCTAGTAATTAAATATAAATAAAAATTATTGGCGGAATTTACACACAACGCCATCTAGCCAAAAACTAAGCAAAGCTTAAATATAATTGGAAACCAGATAAATGGTAGAATACTTACATACTTTTTTTTTGTAAATACATAGTAACACTTAGACACAGAACAAACATCTATGTTCATCACACAAATGTTTGCCCTAGGTGGGGATCGAACCCACAATCTACAGCGCAGAAGGCAGAGTTTCTACCAACTGAGCTGTGAGCTGTGATTGATTCAGGCGTGAAGTTCGTGTGTGTGTTATACCATAGGTTGGACTCTTTGGGAGCAGATTGGCGGTATTTGTTGCTATATATTTTTGTCCGTTTAGTATTTTAAATCATAAGAAAAAAAAACCGGCTAAGTGCGAGTCGGACTCGCGCACGAAGGGTTCCGTACGTTAGTTGTATGGGAGCCCCACTTAAATATTTATTTTATTCTGTTTTTAGTTTTTGTTGTCATAGCGGAACAGGAATACATAATCTGCCTGTGACAGACAGACGGACAGACGAACAGCGAAGTCTTAGTAATAGGGTACCATTTTTACCCTTTGAGTTCAGAACCCTAAAAATTATGAGGTGTTGCAACTATAAATTAATATTTTTCCAGTTCGATCTCAAAGTGTCCCACTAGAACAAATGCAGAGCACCAAGAAGGATCCATTCGCTGACCTCGGTCTTCTCGGCGCAAACATACCCGCGGCGGGGATGGGATCCGGGAACATGCCCCCACCGGGACTCGTGGGCCCAGGGGGTACTGGTAGCACCCCAGTCGCAACCCCAAGGGCGTCTCCTGCGCACACCCCAGCGCACCTCCCACACACCCCAGCCCGCTCGCCCGCACACCAGCCTGATTACAGGTATGTGCTAAAGTGACATGGTCGAATACAGACGAAAAACATTCCATTTTGGGCAACAAACTAAAAACGATTTAGAAGTCTTTAAAAAATATAGCTGTCTCGCTTACTCTATACGAAACAGAAGAAGGAAGTCTGGCACCAACTGAACCCTGGCATCGTTTCTAATGTAATTATGTCGTGGCATAGTGCTTATTCACGTTGACTCGCGGGCGCGGTGGCGGGCGCGGTCACGAAATATCAAACATATGAGCTAGTTAGCTCGCTACTTAGACCGCACGTGCGTTTTGAACGTGAACACTGGGAAATCACGTCATATGTTTGATATTTCGTGACCGCGCCCGCCACCGCGCCCGCGAGTCAACGTGTTTAAGCACATAGTGTTTATAAATGCATAATATCGAATACTTATCTATTACAGAATATTTTCTAAATACACAAGAACCAGTTGAGCTATCTGAAGACCGTTGAAAGTCTATAGGTAGCTCAACTGATTCAGATCATTACCAGTCGGAAGCGTTCCCAAAATCCTGGCGGCATTGCCACGCTGGACGGCAATTCTACTATTATATTTTACTAATATATTTTGTACTATTATTATATTTTATTTTATTAAAAATTAGTTTCACTATTTAAAATTTATTTAATACCTACTTTAGTTAAAATTTAGACAGACTGTTGTGTCAATAAGTAAACTCGTTAATCGTAGACTGGTTTCCGCGATACAGACTTGCCTAGTGCAGGGACCACAGACAACCTTTTATTTAAGTTCTGTACCTACTATAAAGACGCTTTAAAGGATAATTTAGCTATTTATTTATGTTTAGATAAGTTCCTTGTTCTTATAGTTGAAATAAATATTTTTTCATTTTCATTTTTCATTCTGATCTGGCAATCTACATAGTGTTTATTATATTAAATTCTTTCTTAGCCGATCCCACTTCGAACCAGCCAAGACGCCCGCGGACGATAAGCCTAAGAAGCCTGGCGATGTATTTGGCGACCTCCTGGGTAGTCAGGGATACCAGTTCGCGAGCAAACGCGACCTCGGACCCAAAACAATGAACGCGATGCGGAAAGAGGAGATTGTTAAAGAAATGGACCCGGAGAAACTCAAGATAATAGACTGGGTAAATACTTTTCCGGGGTTAAGTCGAAAAAAATATAAAGTTTATATTGAACTTACTAAAGACAATTAAAATAAAATAAGATTACAGATCTCCAAGCGCTCAGATCTTTGAATATGCCTCAATAGAGTAGTCTAGAGGCACGTCCAAACATACATGTGGGACATTTTGCAGTAGGTTAGTATTGACATTGATATAGCTGGTCACAACTCAGCAATATGCTGCAACAGAAACAGTGCTCCTAAACATGGACTTATTTTTATTATTATTTATTGCATCACAATGACATAAAAACAGGATTAATGAAAAAATTAATGGTCAAAAATTTATATAATATATAAATTCCAGGTGGAAGGCAAGAAAGATAACATCCGCGCGCTGCTTTGCTCGCTTCACACGGTTGTGTGGGAGGATTGCCGTTGGAATCGCGTTGATATGTCCCAACTGGTGACCCCGGCGGACGTGAAGCGTAACTATCGCAAAGCCTGTCTCGCTGTGCATCCCGATAAGGTAAACTTTCAAGAAATTAAATATTTAATTTAAACCATTTCTTACCATGCTGTTTCGATATTCGATTCTGTATCGCTTGGTTCTGTAGTACATAGTGAGTAAGGTTGAAACTGACAATTCGTCTGTCGAACTACATCAATCTCTCTATTTTTATGTGTGTTTCATTTTTATTTAAGAAAGGCATCTGGCGCCTATTTTATTTGTTAGTATTTGTGATATAGGCCCTAATTTCGATGGATCTCTAAATTGAAACAATTTTTTTGGCTTCTTACAGGACATATATTTTTCTACGCTGTAGGTTGTGGATTCGATTCCTACCCAGAGCAAATATTTGTGTAAATAAAATAGATGTTTGTTTTTTGTCTGGGTTATAAAGTATTCTATTTGTATTTAAAAATGTATATAATTATTATATCAGTTATCTGGTTTCCTATTATACAAGCTTTGCTTAATTTGTGGCTAGGTAGCGCTGTGTAAAATATCTACCATTTATTTTATTCTTTCAGCAAATGGGAACAGATAACGAGAACATAGCGAAAATGATCTTCATGGAACTGAACAACGCGTGGACTGATTTCGAGAGTGACGTGAAACAACAGAATTTATTCCAGTAGCTTGTTGGACGGTGCCATTGTTTATTGTTAAATGCATAAAGTACATAATCGAACTTAAATAGTCATAGATAAACACAATTTTAATTGTGTGCGCTTCTTGGTTTACAGATGCGTATAAAAATTGTTGTGTACACTATCCAAAAATAAAATAATAGCAAAATTGCGAACTGTTTATAGCTTTCATGTTGTCTAAAAAGTTTAAAAAGTAAAATAATTAATAATAATTGCAAATTGTTTCGGCATGTTAATAAAAAATAACCAAACTATACGGCAATGTACTGATTCATAAATGTTACTTTCTGACTGGTTCAGATATGACAGTGTAGACACAGTATTTGTATCAATAAAATCACAAGGTTCACATAAAAACGTGAATCTCGAAAATGATTGCACTTTGTTAAGTTGTTGTGCACATAGAAACTAATACATACAGTTTTGCAAATGAATTAGGTATTAAGAATAGATAAATTACTAAAGAGGCACATGACCTATGTAATATTAGTGTTTTTCTTCTTATAAATGCTCTGAATGTGCTATAGTGGTAGCTATTTAAGAAATGAGTGTAAGTAATGGGTAGGTCATATTTGTTCTATAGAACATGACGTCATAGAACAAAAAGACAGTTTTTTCCAATTTGTATCACATAACTTCATACAAGTTTTTCACCCGAGTCCACTTTTTTGTGGCGTCCTAGAATAAAACTATTCTATGGTACAAATTGGGAAAAAGCTATGGTTTTTTCTCTATGACGTCATGTTCTTTAGAACAAATGGGACCTACCCTAGGTATTGCCTTGGAGTTCGCCAGAAGCGAACAGAGGAAGGTTAGATCTTTAAATATATACTAGCATTGCCCGCGGCTCGTTTTTCAACTAATAATTTCTGTCTGTTTGTTTGTACACTTGTAACTGCAGTACCGTTTTGGTCGGTAACGTTTACAGTATTCACTGTAGTATTTATCGAGAAAGTCTTTTAAGTTTCAAAAGTCTATGTGATCCAGTTTCAAGTGAAGCCGCGGCGATATGCGAGTTTTATAAATATAGATACGTAAATTTGCTTTCTTAATAATCATTAATAAACATTATAGTTTAGTATGAAATTATGTTTGCTTTCATTATAAAAATAAAAGTATAGCAAACTTTAAAAGTTACAAAATAATGCTATGCTTATATAGTTCGAAAATTTATTTACTTATGTTTAAGAGCTTATGATAATGTTAAGTTTGTACATTCCTAATTTAATTAGATGATAGTATTTCATATTGTACTTACCTTTAAGTTTTATTTGGTACGCCTTATCTTCGGGATGTGAAATTTCATGCAAGTTACTGTCCTTTACATTAACTCGAATGGCAGTCATTGCTTAAACTCGCTAGAGGCTAGCAGCCTTTCAAATGCGTCACTCAGCTCCTGGGGCCGTACCACAAGCTCAAAACAAATCTCTCACGGTGCGAAAATGACATCGCAGTACTAACTCGTATTGCATTGTCACTTTTGCACCGCGAGTAATATTGTTTTGATATTACTTTAGGACCGTGTGGTGTGGTGTAGCTTTGGGATGGTAAACAATAATTGAGTGACGTTCTTGAATATGGCCGAATAAATTAATAACTTTTGGTTTAATATTACTGCGGTCTATTATTTAGATACAAATTTGTGTATACAAATTCTATACAACAGAACGAAGTTCTTACCAGTTATAATTTATTAATATATACTGTGGAGGTAGATTTACGGGAACTGTATAAAATTATGGTATAGCATTCACATTTTAGGTATTACTTCAATATTACTAGAAAACGTATAGATAGACTTTAAAAAATCGAATAGAGTGAAATGTTCTCGATATGAGAGAACTCGTACCTAGTTTACTTTGATGATTACTCGGACCCTACCCATAGCGTGAAAGTGTATGTAATAATGTACAATTGTTCTATTTCACGAAGGCTAGTTGGTCTTAGTTGTGTGTGTATACATTAAGTACAAGTACTGCACAACAAAGTAGCTGTGATGAGTATAGACACGCGCTTTTGTGTGCGTGTTGTAGTTGTAATGGGTACCTAAAACACGCGATTCTGTTTGCGTGACTGAAGCTCGGACGATACTGAGTGCTACACACTCAATAAATATCAACCCGCCTACGTGAGATGCAACTACTGTATCCGAGTGTATCAAAGTTAATTAGGACAGTGCTCTATTTTCGCTCGTTGACTCGGATGAAATAGACCAAATAACGCAACTATAAACTCGTCCTTATATGTAGCTGAGAAATAGCACAAGAAATTATAGTACTTACTCCAATAATTATTTTTTTATTTTTGTAGCTATTATTATTTAATCAGTTTAGTATTTATAAATATAAAACCAGTGATCTTTACTTAAGATGTATTTAGTTCTGGATACTGTGTATATTTTGCTTAGAAAATAGTGTATGACCCAAAATACTTCATATTGTTCAAAATAAATAATTTCAATGGCTTTGTATGTTTTATTCATAAAAATACTATTTCACAACCTTATTTAAGCTACAACCAAATCTCTCTTTTTCTCACTTTGGTATACGACGTATTATACGAAGGTAGGAATAGTCGTAGTCTTAGAGAATTAAACCGATTTTCTAAGGACATCTAAGATTTGCTACAGTTCTATAGTGTTCGGAATGTACTAAGGTACACTGATGCTATTAGATTATATCTCATTATACCAACATTGTTTGGACGTGCCTCTGACTACCCCCACTAGACTTCTTCAAAGGGTCTAAGCGTCTGGAGATCTGAGAGGATGTCTACCGTACTAGGGGATTACAGTCGTGATCCTATTTATTTTATTTTATTTCCGTAATCTGTTTTACTCATCGACTACCAGGTTTTACTAAATTCCCCCACTAGGTAGTTTGATTTAGTTCACCGAGGGAGGTATCATGAATAAAAATCCACTTGGTTGACGGTCATGGGGATTTTCAACTAGACTACCAATAATACTACGTAGTTCGAAAATATCTTAATTTATTAATATTTTTACACCTAAAACGGCACTGAGAGCTGACCCTTTCTACCAGTCTTGTTCAGTCAGGTCAGCTCTCCATCTTAAGTTCCAAACAGCCGTATTTATCCAAAAGCTCTTGTTTCTTTCGCCTTAGAAGCGCCTCTTCGATGTCCTTTTGAGAAGGCACGGCGACTAGAGACGTCGATGTGGAAATTATCGGGTCGTCCTCATCGGCCATTCTCTTGTCTTCAGGCTGCAAATAAAATTGTTTGTTTATTTCTGTTCAATTCTTAGAGGGTTTAAAACTCTACTGGCTCTAGCCAAACTACTCACGTCTTCAGGGTAAATATTCTCTTCCTCATGCACTTCTTGGTCTTTGTTCTGCTCCTTGTTGTTTTTCCATTCTTCTACGGCCCTCGCGATTGCTATAAAAAGTAATAGAATTAAATAAAACAATACAAAAAAATTAATTGACAATCCGTTGGTGATTGAGTCCAAAACACACACATTCTCAAACTTTCGGATTTATAATATTGGTAAGATTAGGTATAAAGAAGTTATTTTCATACCATCTTTCTCAGATTCCTTTTCCAAAGGCAGTAAGATGCCATCATCGTCGTCCCTATACCCGTAGTAGTCGGCGTCGACGTCCCTCATCAGATCAGCGCGAGTGCGTCGCGGTGGTGGTGGCGGCTCCTGTTCGAATAATTCCCTGACGCCTGTGGAAGCACCCATCAGTGTTCAGATTGCAGAACGAAACATTTAGAGTGAGAGCCCGCGACGCCCAGACCTTCGTTATATTAAAAAAGCTGAAAATTCTTCTTTATATGTCCCCTATAAGCAAACCCAGCCTATAGCCAACCTGGGTCGCGGTGGCTTTGGCAGGTAACAGGTAGTAAAGGTGAGTAAAATTGTGTTTCAAATTTGTGATAGTATAAAACTTAGTTTTCATATATTTTAACTTACAATCATATTAGAAACCGCCTACTCTATTGGCGGACACTTAGGACGGTAACAACCCCTTTCCAGACACCCTCACAGTCTAATTATATATAAATCTACTTTCGTCATAGTATAAAATCTGACTTTTATACATGTAATTCAGAAAACTATATGAATAATGTTTCCACAATCCTCAGTCACTTTCGATGGTTACCCTATCTTCCCAGACACATTGAAATCTACTCCAGGCATGCGCGCGATGAATACACATGTACGTTGGTACGAGTGAAAGTGAAGTTTGCCCCCTTTCTGGTTTCGCCCACTATTTTTAAACCCATACAAATAGTAGATTTTCAACCCCTTTTCGGAATCTTCTAAGTATTCAGAGGTATTTTATATTGACTAAAAACTTCACTGAACCAGAACCTTTAAACTATTGAGAACGTGAATCGAAATCCGACCACCTTCTGATCTCGGGTTATAATAATAACAGAAGCGTTGTACCAAGATAGGCACGTTCCCAAAATTATGAAGAAAAACACGGAAATTGACTAGGTACCTACTATCACTTATCAATATCACAAAAGATGATTTCAGCATATTTCAACCGGCTCAGTATCTTAGCTAAATTGTGTGAACGAATAAGATAGTAGACTGCAAAAAATTACCTGGTAAATCCTTAGCGGCTCCAAAGTACTTATACCCTCGGTTGCCAGGGACTTCCTTTCCGTCTTGATCGAGCATCCTCGGCCCGACTCGGGCGTGGTCGGGCCCGCCGAGCGATTTGATTTGAACTTCCCAATGCCGCTTCTCACGCATCAGCTTGTTGATCTCATCGTTCAGATCTCTGATTCGGAACTCGCCGAGACCAGCTATGAAATAGAAGAAATCGCATTTTAAGTAATAAAATTACAAACTTTTTATTTGTGCCTAACTAGGGTATGGACATGTTATGCGGAAGTGTTAGATTTCAAATTGAGGCTGTTTAAATGAGTCGAAAAACTGGGTTAAATTGGCTGTTCTAAATAAATAAAAGGGAATAAATGGATGGATTATGTGAAGGATATGGAAGAAAGATACATAGGTATGCCGACCCACATAATAATGGGGCAAGGGCAGAAAAAATATTAGATAGTATAGCTTCCAGACTCAAATTTTGCAGGCCACTTCTGAATTCAATATGAATGCGTAAAATCGCAAGTGAATTACGCAAATATAGCCTGAAAAATCGCTAGTACACCTCTAGTGATATTTTGTAATGTTTATTTTTTCCAATAGTTTCACTCACGAAATACAATCCACGCTCCCTGCTGAGAAACTCCTCGATAGGTAGGTTAGCAGTGTTTAAGCTCATTTCGATCAGCACACCTAAAACTCTTGATCTAGGTATTCCATTTATTTTATTACTCGTAAATTTGTATTCTAGGTACCTACATAATCCAAGTGATTGTGCTATCCATCAAAGTTAGGTAATTATATGAAGAAAAATAATAGTAGGTATAGGTACTGCTGTTTGAATGATTTAATTGTTACAACTGTTACTGTTATTTCTTTTTGCCCTTTGTCTTCGCACCCTTCTTGCCCTTTACACCTTTCTTATCCTTATCTTTCCCTTTCTTTTTCTCAGTTTTGGAAACTTTCTTTTTCAACTTCAGTTTGTCGGCGCTACACTGTTGGGAGAGGCTATTGAACTTATCGGGTTTATCCGGCGCCTTGGGAGTAGTCAGTTCAATTTCCAATTCTGTCCTTTTGTCTCTTGTTTCCAACTTCTTTCCTATTTTTAGTATGAACACGTCTTTTTGAGGGTGGAGGACTTTCTCCATTGTTACTGGTGCTGGGCAGTTCGTGGGGGTCACACTGATAACTTTTCTGTTTTTCGGTTCGCATGACTTGTCGCATCCGTTGTATGTGTACTGTAGGTTTGATGTGTGGGTTCTATGAGACTTGTCGGGGCCGCAGAGGTCTCGGGGTAGTTCGAATTGAAGCTGTTCTCCGGTGTTGTATGGAGTGCTTTCACATGTACAAAGTTCCTGGATTTTATCATATTTGCCTATCCTATCTATCCTTGTGCTTTTCGGCACTTTGATTTTGAGTTCATTCGCATTCATTTTGGTGAGTATTTCATCATATTTAGGCAAGTCATCTGAAAAGAGGATAATAAAAATTAGTGCTGTTACTAAATTATACCAAACAATGCGCTAAACAAAAATAAACTCACCGTCATAGCAGTTACTGTAGTAATTAGGTTCGTAACATTTATTTTGAGGAACAGACACCTGGGATATGGGTAAACTTTGGCAGGGCGGCGGTTTTTTATTAAAAACCTCTTCATCTAATAAAACTTTACCCTGGTCGTCCATTTCGACATTTTGACAAGAGTACATGGTCATTCCGCGGTCGCCCTTGGAAAAAACCGACGTGCATTGGGGTTGAGTTGGCCCAGAAAACGCCGTAGTGATTTCTTTTCCGAGGAATGACATTCGGGCCGAAATTTCAATGACCCCAATCGAGTCTTGGTGGTTGACGTCGCCGCAGGTCACGTAATACATGTTCTTAGAGAGCGGGGTCGAAGTGGTGCATAGGATGTTGTCGTTAGGCTGCTCACACATCCATTTCTGGCATAGCTCTTCCCGCAGCTTGTGAAACTCATTCGTGTAATCCATATGAGTCTCGCCTATTCTCTGGACGCACGTTGAGCAAGGCGGTTGCTTTGTCAGTTCCACGACGACCTCAAAGTCATTTATGCTGCATATTTTGTCGTAGGTCATAGCGAACAGCATCGATTTGCCCACGTTTATTTTGCTCAAGTTATCCAGTTTACCGTAGGATGAATCGTACAAAGCGATAGGTTGTTTGCCGAGGAATGTCGCGGTTATTACAAGATTGTTGAAATCAATATCGAAGCAGTCACATTTCATATGTATTTTGTTGATAATTAACTCGATCAGGAAAAGATGATAGGGAAAGTTAACGTCTTCTTTTTGAGTACAGCAAGGTCCAAGCAGCTGTTGTTTAGTCTTGACTATATCCTCTGATAAGCATCTGATGGATTTTCTTAGTGCACTCGCTTCGTCTGTAAGAACTTTGCTCATGTTTGCAATTTTGTCTATGTTGCTGTCTGGTACTGGACTGAGAGGGTTTGATATGTCTCTTGAAAGTTTATTGACTGTCTCAGTCAGTGCATTAATATGGTCGCTGAGGTTTAGGCTTTTCGGTTCAAGGCTCGAAACAACTGCGCTGATATTATTATTTATGTTCTCGGGTGATGCAATGGAATTTTTAGCAGTAGGAGGTTTAATAGCACTGCCTACACTCTTTGTAGGGCTGGAACGTCTCTGTGGAGATCTTTCTTTTGCAGGACTTTCAACAGATTTAGGAGAAGCCATTTCCTGTGATTTTACACTTGGATTGACTGCTTGGGGTTCCTCTTCTGCCATGGAATTGGATGTTATGAACAATGCACACAAATTTTTTTAACGAAAATTTTATAACATTTTATAAAAATATCAAAACCAATTTCAAATAGCATAGCCCACCTGAGTTAGGGAACAAAAGAATTGAGTAAAATGTTTTTAATACAATTATTTATTTGAAATTGCCAACTCTCTATTTCTCAAAAAAAAAAAAAAAAAATTCACCTAAGATTATGGCCCGACCACAAAAAGAAAATAGAAAATTAATGTACCTATGGTGTATTGTAATGAAAGCTTGATGCATTTTATTTGTCTTAAACACCTTGTATACATCCCTAAAAGAAAGTTTAGTTAAAAAGTCATTACCATTTTGTATTTGAGCCACTTTCTTAGCTATTTCTCTGACAATCTCCAGTCTCCACTTCTCCGCCTTAGGTAGCTCGTTGCACTCGGCTGCGATAAAGGGGCGGCGCTCCCTTTGCCCGCCCGACTCTTGAACTTGAGCTGCACGCCATCGCGCCAGTGTTGTCCTAAAGAAGCAAAATTTTTTAATATTAAAACTTCAAAAATTATTGGTGGACATTATCACACAGCGTCATCTAACCACAAACTAAGCAAAACTTACTAGATAACTGATTAGATACTTTTTTTGCAATACCATACATGATACACTCAGGCACAGAAAAACACCTATGTTCATCACGCAAACATTTGCTCTGGTTGAGGATCGAACCCACAACCTACAGCGCAGAAGGCAGAGTTACTACCAACTGAGCCGTGAGGCCAGTCATTACTTCTATGCTGAAGTAGAAGTAATTACATGAGGTTCACCGGAACAATAAACATTGTTAAAAATAAAATTATGGCTATATGCCATATGAACATATGGCTTCTTATGATGTAATACTCACATGGCCTTTTCAGCATTTCGAGCCTGAAATAAAAATAATAAACAATATGAAAAATAATTCATACAATAAGTATGGTAAAATAGATGTGGAAGAATTTTGTATTTTTTTTTATTTGAATTTGAGGGAACTACCCTCTAGCCTAAAACTGCTGTATGACTTAATTGTTGATTAACCTACTTTAAGCTGTAGTGTAGATTATGAGAAGCTTAGTAACCAGCATCCCTAGATACCTTGCTGCAGTAAATGGACTATTGTCTTGAGAGGAAACCCTCGGTTTCAGGTTTCAATCATTTTATGTTTTTAAGTTAATTACCCTAAAACATCATTAAGTATAAATCAATAAATATTGGTGGATATCTCACACAGCGCCATCTAGCCCCAGACTAAGCAAAGCTTGTACTGAGGGAACTAGATAACTGATAGAATAGGTACATGTCGCTCTGCCACTCGCCAGCTAAATATTAATTTACTTAATTTTATTTTGTGTAACATTTGTCTACTTGAATCATTCTTAAGCAAATAGTTATTTTATCTTTAAGGCACTCCCAGTCGACGATTGTTTTTGTTCGAAACGAAAAAAGAAATACTTCTGAACAAGCCACATCTCCTATTTTATAATGTATAGTATATGTGAATAAAGATGTAATCACTTCGATAAGTAATCCTACCGACCGCTGCAATGACGATAAACACACGTCGGCGCGTGGTCCGCCTTAGCTTTTCGAATAAATTAATGATATAAATTATGTATAATTACTTATCAAAAATCTATTCTAATAGAAATCTAGATCTACATATTACCTATCTTTAACAATAAATCACAAGTTGATTTTAATAGTAGGTATGTAAAATATTTCGATCATAAATTCTAAAACGTATCATTTTGAAATACTATCTTTATCGTGAAAAGTTTCTGCTATTATGTTTTCAGCTTAATAGAAATCTAGGTAGGAACCTGAAGTAATATACTTATAAAAATAGGAGATGTGGCTTGTTCAGAAGTATTTCTTTTTTCGTTTCGAAAAAGAGCAATCATCGACTGGGAGCCCCTTAAGTATTAATTCTAAATCAAGTGTAGCGTGTGTTGCTTTTTGAATTTGTGCTGAAGCTCTTTAGTTATTTTTTTTACTGTTGTACGTACTTGAGTAGTAGGTACTTTTAATTATTATTCTTGTTTGAGCCTTCACCTTGTTCGATTGGCACCACACTGGAGCTCTACTTAGCATTAAGGAAAGGATCATTAAAAAAAAGGTAGACCCCAAGCCGTGTTTGTTGCCTGATTCTTCTAGGCTTGGTCGCGTAGAATCGGCGTAGCTTCACCTAGTTCCTAAGACGTTTCAAAGTGATCCTTGTGATTTTATTGTAATAAATGGTTTTTGAATTTGAATTTGAATTATAATAATTAAAATACTTTTTTCTTTGTATAACATACTTAAGATACATTATAACACCCAGACACGTAATAAGCATCCATGTTCATCACACAATAATTGTCTACTTACTAATAGATATTAACTGTCTATAAATCATTGGTGTATCTGCACTGGACAGCGGCCAGCAAGGTAGTACCTAAAAACCTAGGATCCTACCTACTAACTGGATCAAGGTGGTAGTAGTAATTGAATAATTTTACATACCATAGTAGTAGTAGTATTGTAGGATTTGTAGGTTCACTAAAAACTTAACTAAACACTTTATTTTATTATTTTACATAAAACGAACTATGTAAACAAAAAACCTAACCTAGCTGTAGCTACTAGCTAGCTAGAATGAATTGAAAACAAAGTAAGTTCAATGTTCAATGTTCTGTTCTGTCACTGTCAATGCCGTGGCAGCCGGCCGTCTATGTCAAACAATAAAATTCTGTCTGACGTGTTTGATAAACGCTAACAAATGTTATCCGAAGTGAAATGTACTTGTAAGAGAGCTGTAATATAAATGAGAAATTTCAGTATGTACATATTATAAAAAACAGGTTTTTTTTTGCATTAAAAATTCATCCTACCAAGTGCCGCCATGACAATCAATGGTAGCACCAGGCAACACTGTTTACAGACGGCGACGTTCTCCGTCTCGTCAATCGTCAAGTCAAACCGGCATCTGTCAATGTCAAATATGTCAATGTAGTATTTTCATTTCATTTTACATTTTCATCTTGTTTTCTTCTTCACTTCACTCACTTCACTTAGCGCAGTATTCGATTCGCAGTCGCAGAACACAATCTAATCCAATCCAACGGTTTATAAATTCTGTAATTCGTATACCTACCTAATCAGCACATAAATGATGACGGTATTGTCAGAAATCCAAAAGAATTGATGAACTGCCATACTCAAAATATTATATAAATTGCTTGGTTCTGCTGTGTTGGTGACTGATCGATACGTCCTGAAGAACTGAGAGATCTAATTGAATTTTGACGAAAAAAATAGTTACTCCAGCCAGAACCCCTACCTACCTACCAATTTTAGTGGTGAACACACAGTTCACCTTGGATCTTGCTAGAGTGAGATTAGAATTTTTGTGCAGTTCTCAGATCAATAATCAGCAATGTACAGTGATAGACCATTCAAAAAGAATCAACAAAACTACAACACTAAGAAGAGTTATGTTAATGATGTTAGCCTCAAAGACTGTTTAAAAAATTCAGATAATGTTGAAGGATCTCCGCTAGAATTCTTACCTCCTGAATTACTGTACATAATAATTGAAAAACTTGATGATTGCACATTTGTTAACTGCTTGCAAGTGAGTGAAGGCTGGAAAAACATTGCTCTCCACGTAGCTGATGCAGACAAGGTAATTTAGTTGTATGGTTGTGCTTTGGTAGCCTGCGGATCAGCTATATATTCGGGAGGGGGAGGGAGGTTGGAGGGGGATACCCACCTACCACTCACCCTACAAGGAAATGTATAGTTTTTGAGAAAATCTTTTTTGATGTTACCAATTCAGACCTCAATTTTGACGTTGCCGCGGTACTGACACTCAAATTTAGTCACAAGGTCACTGTGACACCCTTATAGTCATCATCATCTCCAACCTATAGTAGTCTACTGCTGGACATAAGTCTCTCCCAAGACGCACTGCTGAGCCCGGTCTTTTGGCTCATCTCATCCATCACTCTCCAGCAACATTTTAAGATCTAAGATCGCCGCTACATTATGGTCCCGAAAGCTTATTGGTGAAAACTTGCCAAGTCCAAAATTTTACAAACGGAGCACATTCACGAGTCTCTATGAAAAATGGAATGTTGTTTCATTGTGAACTGTGAAATAAACAACAAGATGGCGTATTCAAGACTGCTTTATTCACCCAGCGTGCCTACCCACATACATCTCGATATCTATATCAGTACTTATATTAGTACCCTTACTCAAACAAATAGACAATAACAGATTCTTAGTACATACAAAGATAAATAGGTAGGTAAATTACATAAGGATATGCAGATTAGATATGGTTAGATATTTAGACATTAGGTATTATATTACTATTATTTATTACTACATCTTATTTCCTATCCTTTTATGCAGTAAGGGAAGTTAACAAACCATAATATATATCTACGAATAAATGGAACTACAATAAATGGTAGGCAGGCACATAAAAAACGACATTTTAAATTGACAATACCCAATGAAAATAAATCAACAATTGGGTTCACAGAATATCTATTAAATTAGCTTTAACTCAACTATTTTTTAACAATAGTTGAGAAAGTAAAAATTATAAAGATGAGTGGATAATGGTTAAACACATTAATGAGCAAATAGCATTAATATTAAACATTTTATTTAGAAGGCATGAGGTAGGTGATTCATTTTTTTTTCAAGGCACCAAGTAGTGAAAAGTCAACCCAATGTGATCCAACCACCAGAAACCTCAAAATTGATCAGCAGGATATCAAATCAAAGCCTAGTTGCACTTTATGTTATTTTGATCCAAATAAATCGAAATACAAATTTCAAATAAAAAAATAACTTCCAATTTTATTTTTCATGGGGATGTAGGTGATTTTGATTTTAAGTGCTTACTTTTACAAAAAACGTACATGTCAAAAATATAATTAATCATGTATTTTTTTTTTCAGTCAAATTTAAGATGGAAGTCCATTTTTGATGCTTACCAATTAGAATCATTTAGAAATAAATCATCTGAGTTGACATTCAGAGATATATTTGCAAATTCACTTCGTTGGAACTTAGACTTATCAATTTCACTTTTCGGCTCCTGCTTGGTAAAGGATATTAAGAAGATTAACATTTATCAAGGTAGGTCTCTCAGAATCCCTATTATGTAACCTGTTTATTAATTCATATTATATTGCTTTATTTCATTACCTTATTATTTCTCCTGATGTTACTGAGTTAGTTTTTTTTTATTTCCCTACCTGCCTATATAAGAAGGTTCTTATACACTAAGGTCTCTCCGTATGGTGACAAAGCTATTGTTTACCTATTTTTATTAATTATATTTTCTCTATTCTATCTTGTTTAGAGTCTTTCATTTCCTATTCCAGTTTTCTATTCATACTTGTATTTCATACATACTCATTTCTGTATTCTTTATCTATTTATTTTCGTCTCATTATTCTCGTTACTGAGTTACAGTTGTTCTATTTCACAAATGCGGGATGGTCTTAATTGTGTGTGTAGATGCACATAACACATTGTTTCTGTGTGCACAAGCTAGGGAACTCATACACATCACAACTACAAGTAATGCTCATTCACCTTTGTGAGGCAGAATAACTATACAACAATTGAAATTGTGGTAGAATTAGAGTATGTACTTGGAGCTACCAAGATCTTAATTTTATTTTCAGATAACATCATTGTAATTGACAGTGATACTGTAACATATTTCGACGTGCACACACATGATATCAGAAGGCAATTTCCAATAACCTATTTGCAAGAATGTAAGCTGACTATAATTTAAACTCCACTTATGTGCTTGCTAAAGATTGTCGCTTTTATTTTACACTAACTCGCACTTGCTCGACTTTGTAGTTTCTCATGGTTAAAGTATTACCTTTCATATACAAATTTAAAATAAATAAATAGGATCACGACTGAAATCATAAAGAACGAAACAATTTAATAGTTATCCAATCGAAAAAAAAACAGCCGTATTGGCTGAGTGGGTGGTGCCTTGACTTTCAATCCGAAGGTCGTGGCTTCAAATCACGGCCAAATCAATGGATTTTTCTATTCGATTTTTTTTCCCCATTGGGCGTTTTACCATTACCCGGTCCGGCACCGGCACCGGCGCCGGCACCGGCGCCGGCACCGGCGCCGTGCCGTTGCCGGGGAAGCAAAGATGTATGAAAATGTATGGCTCGCTTTTTGACTTACCGGCGCCGGCGCCGGCCCGGCTTTGAGTCCTGCCGGCGCCGTCGCCGTCGCCGGGGTAGCAAGCTTCCCACCGGTGCCGGCCCGGCAAAATTGCATGTGTATTGCATATTTATATGAATTGTAGCCGTGTGTGTGTGACGATACCATTGTCGTCGTGCTGAAGTCCGTGTCAGTACTGTACCACTCACCGGGCGTAAACCGGCATCGACACCGGCGCAGTGGAAAAACGAAACCCCGGCGCCGGTGCCGGTGCACGGTCATGCCGGTGCCGTGCCGGTGCCGGGCCGGGTAATAGAAAAACGCCCATTAACACATGCTTACAAAAGTGAAGGAAAACATCGTAAGGAAACCAGTTACAATTCATGTAAGCGGGGACGGACTTGCAACCTGTCATGTATGGAATTCTAACTTCTGCAAAAGGTGGGCATGTGCCAATTGTAATATTTGGACGTGCCCGTTGAGCGCCTGGAGATCTAAAAGTATGCCTACCGTACTTGGGAATTACATTTTATTTCATTACAACTAGATAAAATAAAATAGACTTATAACAGTAATGCATGAAAGCATGGTAGATGTTCAGGCGCTTAGATCCTAGGTGTCTAAGATATAACATGAAGACTGTAACTTCCAGGTTTAGAGTTCAATGAAACGGACTCATTTGTCCTAACCGCCGCCCGAGAAGAGGGGTTGTTTAATGGGTGCAAATTACTTTTGTATGGAAAAAGTAACCCGGATGATGATAAATGGTTGATTCGAGTTATAAATTATAGTGTTGATTTGACTAATATTAAGAATATAATGGTTTTAAACAATGTGGACCATTACGTGTAAGTGTTACAGTTATAAAGATACTGCCACTATCTTCTACTCGGTACCTTGAGCTACAGTAGTACTTATTTTTAAAATATATACTTCCCTTTTGGTCCAATTTAAATTTGAGAAGAAAATACCACCCAAATAAGTTTTCTGTGGATTTTTTTTTCATGTTAAGCTTTTGCTCTTAAAATACATAATATGTTTGCAAGATCTTATTGACCTTACCGCTTTTTGTTAAAAAGTTAAACTTTGCTTAGCCTAGTTGGCCTTCCTATAAGCCGGTATTCGGAGATCTTCGGCCGCTCTTCAATTCTAGCTACTAGCTTTAGCTAACTTGTGGTAAAATTACAGGATTGAGAACAACATTTGCTACGTCATACAAGCTTGCACTAGGGTATTGTTTTTTACCATCTGGCATGACAACAAATGGGTGGTGTGTAACCTGGGCCGGTACTACGGCAACAAAAAGGATATCATCTACGCGATGAATGTACTGAACACTGAAATATACATACTGATCAAATGGGGCCAGATGTTGCACTATGACTATGATAAACGGATCTTTCAAAAAGTGGCATATGTTCATATGCCCCAGAATAAGACTAATATTGTTAAGATGGTGCATAAATACTGTCTGGTTGTTGGAGGTATGTTCAAACTAGCTTCGCGTTTACCCGCGGCTTTGCCTGCGTGGTACCCGGATAAATAGTAGCCTTTATTCTAAATTCTAATCCATGTCATAAATTTATCTGTTCCATTTTTTATTGAAATCGGTTTAGCTGGAGTATTTAAAACACAAACACCTTCAAACTTTTAACATTATAATATCAGAAGGTCGCAAAATTTCCTCAGTTTTACTAACTGGTAGCTTCCTAGGTCAGAGGAATATAATGATATATCAGAGGAAGTTTATTAGTAGCACCTGTGATAGAAAAGTTGACAAGCATTTTGTTAGTGTTAGATTATGGGGAGGGAAGAATGTGGATGGATGTAAAAATAGAGGTAGGCCAAAGAAAAGATGGGTGGATTATGTGAAAGATTGCATGGGTAAGAAATGAGTGAGTGAGATGAAGTCTGAGAGAGGGAAATTGTAGAAAAACACATGTTGTACCGACTCTACTTAAATGGGATAAGGGCAAGAAGATGAGCTTCCTAGGTACGATTGATACTAGTAGCATTAAATAGATGCCTAGGTACTAGTAAGTACTTAGTTTCATAAGTAGACCTTTCAAAATAAGAGCTTTTACGAGGACTTATTTTTTAGGGTTCCGTACCCAAAGGGTAAAAACGGGACCCTATCTAAGACTTCGCTGTCCGTCTGTCTGTCACAGGGCTGTATCTCATGAACCGTGATAGCTAGACAGTTGAATTTTTCACAGATTATGTATTTCTGTTGCTGCTATAACAACAAATACTAAAAACAGAATAATATAAATATTTAAGGGGGGCTCCCATACAACAACAGACTTGCTTTTTTACCGTTTTTTATAGATGATGGTACGAAGGGTTCCTCGTGCGCGAGTCCGACTCGCACTTGGCGGGTTATTTATTCTCATTTTCTATTTCCACTTTCAGTTCCCGGGGACTGCGGCTTAAATGTGACTCGAATGAGGAACAATGAGGATCATACTTTCTACAAGCTTGAATGCCCTAACTTGACCTGTGTAACGCAGCATGGAGAAATGTTACTTATGGGATACAGTGATGGAATAGTAAGCATTTTATTATATTGTTATGGGCTACTTGATTACAAAAATAATTTCAATCTTTTGACATGAATTCATTTAAGGTGATGTGTAATTTTTGTTCCTTTGTATGGGCCGAATCTACCCGGATAAGATGGAAAAAGTGATGAAAACGTATTGTTAAAATAAACCTTACTTTAAAAAAATATTTGAGCAGGGAGATCTGCATTTATTCAGCTAGTATGATTATCTAACGAATTATATAAAAATGAACTGTTCCGCTATTCATTGTTCATTAGTAAAAACGTAAATAGTGTTTTGGAAGAGCCAACTTTGGAAAATAAATCTATCGAGAAGAGTTTCACCAGTCGTGTTTCTGTATTTTAATATTAAAAATATTCCTCGTCTTAATATGGGAATAAGCTTCTTAGATGGACATTTTAGAAACCGATCTGATATTAATCTTTACCAATAATAAACACCACGTAAAAAATATTAAATAGGATTACGACTCCCCAAGTGCGTTAGACATCCTCTCAGATCTTCACGCACTCAAATCCTTAAATATGCTTAAGGGGATAGTTAAACGTCAAAATTATGTAAAACAAACGAACGGTATTTATAGAATAAAATAAACTTTTTTTTTTTTTTTCAGATTCAAATATTTATGCCTAAAGCACCCTCCAGGGAGAATATGCTCAAACGCCGTATACAGATCAGTGACTACGTATCGGGTCCGTTCGAACCAAAAGACCTTGTCGTGATTTCAATCGACGTTTTTGAAGACGTTGATCAACACTACCTATTTGTAGCAACGCAGAATGCTGTCCACCAATTGTTGATAACCCATCCCGATGATACTTGTTTATGGAATAACATTGCTAAAGCACCCTTGTATTATGAGAATCCTATTCAATCGAGATATCGAACTTTGTAGGGATATTCGAAAGTTAGTTGCATACTGTAACTGAACGGCGAATAAACCAAAAAAGTTTGTAAAAAATTTATTGGCGCAGCCTAACTGATTCAAAGCTAACTTGTATTGATGGAACTGAAATATCTGGATTTGAAAATAAGATTGAAAAAAAAAATCAGCGGGTGAGGATTGATTTTTGCGAAATAATAGAATACGAATAAGTAAAAAACATACCCAGTCAGTTTAAACGATCTTTTTCTAAGAATTTTAATAGCCCGACATTTGTTTGGCTATTTCTGGCGAAAAGTCTGATCTCGTTGGAGGAAGCATCTCTAAGATCTTAGAAATAAAGTGATGGTCAGTAGATATTTTATTCTTACTTTGTTAACATGTAAAGTAAAACAAATATCGGACAATTGCAAACCGGACCCGCGCGGGGGGTTCCGTGCAAACCATGAAGGTTTTTCTGTAAGCTTTATGTAAATAATTATTTAATTTTTTCAAGATGTTAGGCTCATTCGTTTTGGACATAATTAGGGGGAATGGAGGGACGGACGGACACGAGTGGTCCTATAAGGGTTCCGTATTTTCCATTTGAGGCCGTACATCAACCCTAAAAAAACTGCAACTTAAAATAAAGCAAAACGTATGATTAAAGCTTAGAGCAACACGGGCTTCCTACGGAAGCTTAGCGATAGATTACTATTAAAATAGGTCTGGCGTTTGTTGCGGGGGGAAATGTGCACACAAGTGCAGTTCTGCACACTTACATGCAAAAACAAAACTGCCAACTGACTGTAATGATGACGTTAACACATAAATAATCCAACAATACACAAATAATTCGTGTACAGATGACTCACACATTGACACGTTTTATAAAATGGGTATGCCCACTTGGGCTTGTACTTTGACAGAGGGGACCGCGACGAATGGCTACTCCCTTCCGTAGGAAACCCGTGTTGCTCTAAAGACTAAAGATACCAAGTAATTTTCTAATCAGATAAATTGTTTACCAATAAAACTATTAAAGAAAAATGGCGGCTAGTTGTAAATGTTTTCCAAAGATTTATTTGCATATTGTGATTTGTAATACCTTTATTTGCGTTATGTTTTGTGATATTAGATTAAGTATATATTTTTAGTTAATGCAAGGAATTAGATAATTAACAAAAACTTTTTATTTTTCTTATTTATTCAACAAACAATTTACAGAATCGTGTGAGGGTTTGAACTTATTAAGAAAGACTGAGATTTGTATAAAACAACTACATACAATACCAACTATAACATTAAAGCAAACTTAGCCTGCTTGGCTTAGTATTTACAAGGTACAGACACACATTATATAAAAAAGTTCTGGGAGATTTGTAAAATTGTATTTAAACATGCATTGAATATTACAGTTGACTCTTAACAAAATTACGTACTCTTTAGTCTTTATATACGAAGTTATTTGTGTACTTCATTAGAGAAATATCTAGACATTAAATCTAGTCATAAACTACAGTTTCAGGTAAACGATAAGGTGTAAATATTTTCAATATGTTTATCGGCACAACATTTGTTTACTAAGTATATGTATTTTTTTACTTTTCTTGATGTTCTTTCCCTTACGGCAATTTATTATCATAATCTGACCTATTTACATTTAGCTAATGATTAAGAAAAACAATAGGTTAATATTATAATTACTTCTACAACACTATTTGTGTACCAGACACTGTATTCATTAAATCTAGTAATATTGATATGATAGACATAAGACAAATTATATAATACCCACCTTCATAGGTGTCAACTTTATATAATTCGAAAATGTTTGAACAATTTTGATCTATAGTTACGAAAAGTTTTTTTTGTTATTGTGGCCATTGTAAATGTTTTATTATATCTCGGTGTCAACCATAAACAATGCAAATAGTTGTACTAACTTCACATTTGTGTATACGTTATAAATCAGAAATAAAAATTAAAAAGAACCACGTACTTTAACTAAAAAAAAACTCTACCAAAATAGATATGTTCCGACGAATCCGATTCGCGTTCGATCCCCATTGGGCGGAAACGCCCGTCTCTTGGAGCGAGAGAATTTCGATCATCACCACATAGTAATAAGGGTCAGATTACCGGTCTGTGGCGTTGGGGTTCGTGTATGAGAAGCCTCTGAAGGGTTCCTGGTCCATGGAACGTAAGACGTGAGGTTCTACAGCGGTGAGTCGCGGTCGCTCGCCGGTGAACGCACGGTCGAAGTATTGCGTATCCAATGGATGCCTCTGTTATATGAATAACAAAATTAAATATGATCACGAATGAATTCCAAATGCGGCAGACATCCTCTCAGATCTTCAGGAAAAGTTATTTTCTACAGTCTACTTGGCACGAATAAGTTGTTTCATTATCACAATTAGATCACTAAGGGTCATCTATAGACAACTGTCTTAAAATAGTATTTAAAAAATAACTGGCCCAGTGCGAGTCGGACTCGCGCACGAAGGGTTCCGTACCAATATCTATAAAAACGGCAAAAAAAATCACGTTGATTGTATGGGAGGCCCCCTTAAATATTGATTTTATTCTGTTTTTAGTATTTGTTGCTATAGCAGCAAAAGAAATACATAATCCGTGAAAATTTCAACTGTCTAGCTATCACGGTTCATGAGATACAGCCCTGTGATAGACAGACGGACAGAGAAGTCTTAGTAATAGGGTCCCGTTTTTAACCTTTGGGTACGGAACCCTAAAAAAAAGAGAAAAACGCTAAAAAGTATTACCACACGAGGTTTGAAAGGTGTTTCCAACTCCCGTCTCTCTAGCTTGTCCCAGTGCACGGGATGGAAGAAGTCCTGCTCTCTAACGTCGCCGTGCATGCACTCTGTGCCGCCCAATCGCGTCTTCGCGTCTTTGTCCAAAAGCTGCAAAGTAAATAGTATTTTATGGTTCAAATCATATGGTTCTTTTTTCAATGTTTATGTTATTGATACATATTAACAGAACTAATTGATGTGATTTACCGTTCACCGTTGCCATTTGCATGTTTTAATTATAAATCACAATTAAAATTCGATACAAGCACCGTCAGAATGTTGTCCGTCGGCTTTTTTTTTAACACTTATTTCTGATACAGGTCTTAGGCACTTCAGTCATATAAGGAGACTTATATTTTCTTAAAACTCACCCTAGTTAGAATGGTGAGAGCTTCTCTCGAGAGGAAGCGCGGATATGACGGCATCTCGTTGCAAATGGACCAGAACAGTTCGTCCTCATCACACCCGCTGAACGGACTCTGGCCTATCAGCATCTCGTATAGGAGAACTCCGAAAGACCACCAGTCAACTGTTTGATTGTATTTCAGGCCTTTGATGATCTGTAAAGAGGGTAAAGGTTTATAATGTGCAAGCTTTTACTCGCCACTTACTTCGCTCGTGTACATTCTGAAAATTTTAGATTTTAGACGACTTTATTGTAAAATATATAAATTTTTGAGAATCGAAAGAAAATTTTGGATAAAAAAGTAGCCTATATCCGCCCCAAGACTTGAAACTATCTCCAAATTAAATTTCATCACAATAATCATCTGAGTAACTTTCGCATTTATAATATTAGTAGGTATATATAGATAAGAGAATGCATAAAGAACATCATTGGACGATAACAGTACCAAAGTCAGAAATGAAAAAGAAAGATTGTTTTAAGCCCTTACCTCTGGAGCCATGTAATCAGGTGTACCGCAGAATGTGTCTGCTGTTTTGTCCAAATAGATTTGTAACTTGCACATGCCGAAGTCTGCGATGCGCACGTGACCGTCGAAGTCCAATAAAATGTTGTCTAACTTCAAGTCCCTGGAATTATCACTTGGAATCAGCAAGCATAAAAGTACCAATGGGTTGAGATATATCATTCGAAGACCAACTGGCTGGACTAAAGAATCTCGAATCATGACCATTCGATGACCGCATACCGGTCGTAGAAATAAACAACTATAACAGAAACCATTTGGCACATGTCTACATTTCGCAGTACTTAGTTAGCATACCATACGTGACAGGTTGCAAGATCATCGCCGCATATAAGAATACTAACTGGTTTCCCAACGATGTTTTCCTACACACAGAAAAGAGTTCTCTAACATATTGTCAGACGTACATAGGTATGACATTCATGGCTTGTTGCAATATCGAAGGTAAACATTATTATGAAATTGTGTGGCTATTTAAATTCTCTCACCTATAAACAATTCCTCTTTTGTGCAGGAACTTCAACCCAGAAACAATTTCCGCCGCGTAGAACCGCGCACGAGGCTCTGGGAACCTGCCGCTTTGCTGGATGTGGAACATCAGGTCACCACCGTTCAAGTACTCCATCACAAAGAAAAGGTGCGACTGAAACGTAAATTTTTAAACTTACACTTTTTTGCCTCGGACCGAATTAGCGCCCAACGTGGGGCAAGAAATGTTGGTCGCCAATTTAGCAACATTGTGTATAGATTAGATGAACATGTGTTGGTTACATTCTACCTTTTTTCCTTAAAGAAGTTTGTAACATTCAATAATATTTATGCTTGCCGTTAAAAATCCGATCAACATCAGTGCAGTTGCGTAATCACGATAATCAAAAAGACCTACTTTCTCTCGATCAACTTTCTCATTAAAAACATAAATAATGTTAATGCCGTAAAATATTTTAATTTTTGTGGTTTACTCACGTCAGTTTGAAATGTCGCAAAAAGATGGCATAGGTACGGATGGTTGGTGCCAAGAGCTAGAACTTTTCTCTCGATCAATGTACATTCCACATCATCATCTTCTAAAACCACATCTTTCTTCAAACACTTCACAGCATAGTAATATTCTGTATCTCTCAACTCTGCTAACAGAACCTGAAATAAACACGAAATCATTGTTAGAAAATGATTAATTATATCAAAAGTGGAAGGTAGTTCCAATCTACCCACGTGTAGTATAAAATATTTATCTCAACAAATGTTACGATTAATAAAATTCACGATAGGTGTTGTAATCAGATAATTATAGCGAAAAAACAAGTGTGAGAATCAAAATTAACTTTTGATTTATGAAGCAGGAAATGTTAGCGACAGCCGTGCGACGGGAACTTTTCATTTTATAACTCTAAATATATAGGTATCGCGCTTTCTTCGTATTCTTGGCCCGGCCTCAAAGTCAATTAGGCCATGCACCTCGAAACCAGGAAGACGTTTCAACCTGGCTCACGTAATACACGGATTATATTCCTTCCATTAAACATGCTTTGAGTTGGCGTAAATCAATTTTAGTACGTCGAAATCAGTATATTTAATTGCTGCAGTATGCCAAATATTGTTAACGGCCCATAAAACCCTCAATACAATATGAAGTAATAAGATCACGTAATTTACTATATACCTACCAAACATTGCAGATTTCCGATCATAAAGACTGTTCCACGATTCATAAATTCGCGATAAGGTGAACGGCCGGTAAAACAAATAGAAGTTTAAATTGCATCCGTTATAGAGAGTGACGTGATAAGCGGAAGATATATTTAGTGCTCATAATTGCGTTCAAATTGGCGATAGTTTCGAGGGGCCGATGACACGTGGCTACCGACGTTAAAGGTGGCTAGTGATGTAGGCATCAGAAATAGCCGGTGCATAAAATCTAGTGCTACAGTACGATGGCTCTGCAGGTGAACCGCAACGATTGCAAGACACGACACTGCAGGTGGCAAGGTGCCATAACGCATGTATCGTCAGTATAGTCACGCTGAGGTTAAGAGTATGTCAGCGTGAATTGGGTTTCTCATATATTTTATTTCAATAAAAATCCAATACTGCACTGTACTACTCGCACTTCTAACAAAATGTTAGGAAAGTTTTTTATAACCGGTATTTGTTTTTAATCGACTTGAATAAACGAGACAGCAAGTCGGCGATGTATGTAGAACAAATTTTTATTTATGAGTAACCTACGAGGAAGTATGTACAAAATTCACAACGATACTCTGATGGCTGGTCCGGTTTTAATGTTTCTTTGGATATTGTGTAAAGAATGATCCCGAGGTGGGTGGTTCTATATTTCATCGATTTTCTATAAATAAAACGTAAAAAAAATATTTTTTATTTACTTCGCTTGTACCAAATGTTATTATAACAAATACCTGTTTTCTTATAAAGTGGTTTCTTATAAAAACGAATACTTACGTGTGTACCTGCCTGAAACCGACTTCAATAAGACTATCCATGGAAGTCTGTTTTTGTTTAGTTTCAAAAATCTACCTAAAAATATATAAATGAACCTCCGCCTTTTCTTTTTCGTGTGTTAAAAACTGACTGACTACTGTGTTTTGAGATGAAAGCTTTATTCTATTACTAGCTGACCCGTGCCCTCTTCGCTGTGCGTAAGACATTTCTAATACCATCGTTGATTTTTTTGTAGATGTTTTTAAGGTGTACAATACTGTAGTACATTATTTTGATATATCTCGTCGGGTTCAGCCAGCATTTGCAATGTAAGCGCAAAAAAATGTGTTTATTTACGACATCACATTAGAAACCTCTAAAATTATCAGTGTTTCTCTACTATATTATGCATGTATTATACATATAAACCTTCCTCTTGAATCACTCTATTTATTAAAAAAAACCGCATCAAAATCCGTTGTGTAGTTTTAAAGATATAAGCAAACATACATACATACATACATACATATTACATACAGACGCGGGAAGCGGAAAGCGACTTTGCTTTATACTATGTAGTGATTTACTGCAAATATAAATTCGTCACAAGTTGATGTGATAGTATCTATTGAGTAGCTATTGATTTGCAAAGTTTTCCCTTGGTACCATGTGATTAATGCGCGCGTAAATCATTAAATTAATTCACACCAAGGTGCGTCCTGTATATAAGTGACACTGTTTATTTTGATACCTTATTAATAGAGCAGTCTTACTCAAAGTCATCGTCAATCATCTGCTTAGGTACTCCGAACGGTGACGTTCAGATCTTCCGAAAGGTCGTTGTACTCCACAAATGATATTTGATTTGACATTTCACGGTCTTTGAAATTCTCTGCGTCATCTTTCTCGGCCTGAGTGCTCATGCGCAATCTTATAATCTCAGTAGCCTACTAGTATCGTGCTATTTTGTAGCTGAACCGATAATAAAAAAGATTTTATAGCCACATGTCAAAACAAACGAGCCAAGTAATATATTTAATACTACTGGCTTACATCATGGATTTTCGAGAATCATAAGAAATTCAAAGGGAATCATCAGACATTTTCGCTTTTATAAAAATAGAAAACACGCTGCAAATTTTTGCTTTGAACTGGTTTAAAGGTTTACTTTTATTTTACGACCTTCCCTTTCAACGGTGTATTTTCACCGTCAAGAAGTGAAACGTTTCATAGTGTCATTGAAATGCGAAGTGGATTTTCAGTGACCTGAATTCTATTTCCGAAAGCACAGGTAGTTGTCTATTTTCATTTGATTTCCTCACACATGCTTATGCAACTGAACAAATGTTCTTGTTAAAATGTTACAGGTGTTTATACATATACTCATAAATGTTATGGGCGTGTGTGTGAGCGAGTCATTATTATGATAATATCTACTACACTCAAGGAACCATAATGTGTATTCTTTAGGTGTCAGTACCGGTACCTAGTATATCCAGTCACCTTAAAAAAGTTTATACAAAATATGGACATGTCAAATGTATTGTTTGGACGTGCTTCTGACTAATCCCTTTAAAGATCTGAGCGTCTGAAGATCTGAGAGGATCTTACTTAGGGATTTCAGGCGTGATCCTATTTCATTTCATTTAATTAGGTAAAATCTCCAGGATTTTTGGTGTTTGTTTTTTAAATTATTTATTTATTCTAGCTGCTAAATTTTTACCGTGCATTGCAAATCATCGAGTCTCAATGTAAGCAAGGTTTTTCTTGGCAAAATACCTTGTTTCAGTTTTTCCGTTTATTTTGGGATGAGTCTGTTACCACTTATTTATACTCTACCAATTGTCCGAGGTTCTTAGTAATAATTTAAACAATTGTTTGTCTGGCTGCTGTGTGTCAGATACCTACGATCTACTTTTAAGAGCCGACTGTCAATAATTATATTAATGAAGGTTATAAATATAAAATTCTTCGTTGCCTTTCAGCGGAGGGGCTTTTATAAACATGTTCTGCTAAACTACTAATAAAAAAAATATTTGTAATGGATAAACTAAAAAACTACTAGACTAATTTTGAAAATTCTTTTACGTATCAAAAGCGGCATTATCAGCGAGTAGCATGGGCCATATTTTATTGTCAAAAAAATAAGAGATCTCCACGCAAATTGCATTAATGTAACCTAAGGTATCTTTTAATAGCGATGGTAAATTGAAGAAATCTTTTTAAAATTGTACCAGCGCCCAAACAAGATTCAATAGATCGCAGGTTCCAAAGTAACTTTATAATTGCTAGTATTCTTAAACATGACCCAATTCAAGCATGGATGCAGTCACGTCGGCGGTCTGGCATTCGACTCAACTGCATTCGATTTAGGTCACAGACAGAAAACAATGATTTAAAACTGTCGCTGATATTTAGTCAATCAAATCAATGTCAAATGAAGAAGAAAATAGGTTCTCAAATCGACGCGTTCCTATATACTTGCTTTTTTAGGGTTCCGTACCCAATGGGTAAAAACGGGACCCTATTACTAAGACTTCGCTGTCCGTCTGTCTGTCACAGGGCTGTATCTCATGAACCGTGATAGCTAGACAGTTGAAATTCACAGATGACGTATTTCTGTTGTCGCTATAACAACAAAAAAACAGAATAAAATAAATATCTAGCTATCAATGTTCATGAGATACACCTCTGTGACAGACAGACGGACCGCTAAGTCTAAGCAATAGGGTCCCGTTTCTACCCTTTGGGTACGGAAACCTAAAAACTAATATCGTCTCGACCTTTTGATTGGTCGAACCATTTTAGTCGGTTTTGCTTTTAGTTTTTAAACGTAACGATTTGTTTCCTAATTCTGGTCAAATATACGCAGGTAAGTACGAATTCTTCTTTTCGTAAAATGTAGGTTGGTACTGTCACTTAGTCACTTTTGTATCTGCTTCCTCCCACTTGTTTGTATTTCTAGCAATGGCTCGCTTCAACAACTCCATCAAACTACTAGAGAATCTCTACCTAACATTTTGCATTAAAATAACGTGGTTATAACGTAATAACGTTGTAATTATCATTATTTCCATTTAAAATTCAAATGTATGTTGTGCAGTTTTAAATAAATAAATATCGATATAAAAAATCTAAATTAAAACATAAGCCAAATCCTCTTCACAACATGTTTGTCAACGTGTTATGCCGACCCCACGTTAAGTGGGAAAAAGAGAAAACAATTATGATTTTACACAACGCCATAATATCCACAAATTAAGCAAAGTTTGTACTTTGGGAACTAGATAACTGATAGAACACATTAGGTTTATACTTTTTTTTAAATACATACATATGATACACAGAACAAAGATCTATGTTCATTACACAAATGTTTGGGGTGGGAATCGAAACCACAACAACCTACAGGCAGAGTTACTAGCAACTGTGAAGTCAGTCACACTTGCCTACCTTTCCAAAGCTGCCTTTTCCCAGCACCTTAATGAATTGAAAGTCTTCGATGTTGTACTTCCTGAAGCGAGGTATGGATCTCGCTGGGGGAGTAAATCTTCCCGTCTTGCGGAATATACCGTAGGCTGTTGATTGCTCTGCAAATATACAAATCAATTTAATATTGCTGTCAATAATTACGAACATATTTTTTGTGGTATAAGTCTAACACAATTACGTTTAAAAAAACTTAAAACAATACCGACTTCATGTTTTTATAAGTCCAATTAATACAAAATATCATCTCCTATTTTTTTAATTATGGTGATATTTTTTCATTTAATAACGGGACCAAACGGAAAGTACCTATATCCTCTACCAACGAAATCAGTTAATATATGACGGAGTTCTGAGATAACAAACATTTAATAAAATACAACAGATTGAGAATCTTCTTCTTTTTTTGAAGTCGGTTAAAAATATAATGCCGCGACAAAATGAAGGTGAGATGAAGTGAACGACCATTTAGTAGCCGACAGTGAACAGGATGGTTCAGAGTGACATGAATATTATTTGTTTTGCTTGACAAACTTGTTACTGAGCCAATTTTTCAGAGGTATTTCGATGTTTTCCTTCATAATTTGCTTCGCTTTGTTATCGTGGTCAATCTGAAAGTCTTTATTAATTTCAATATTTTCAACCGACAAAAAAGGCGGTTCTCAATTTTCAACCGTATAATTTTTAATTTTTTTGTTTTATGTATGACAAAGCATTTCTACATATATATACCCAGTCTTCAGATAAGGATGATTTTTTTTTAATTACGCAGAGAATGTTCCTAAGTTGGTCCCATTTAAATTGTAAATAGGACTAATAGTATCTTCTTTTTAGTTTTTAAACGTAATTATCAACAATATATATATATATTTTTTTTTAATGACTTGGGTGTTTTTTTTTCTATTTAGGTAGAGATTAGTTCAAAGATGGTTATTTTATTAAAATTGTATTTATCTAGGACTAATAGTTCCTTAATAAAATGTAACAAACGAATATCGTCTCTAGAATTTTCGATTGGTCGAAATATATTCGTCTGTATTTTTGTCTTAAAAAACATGAAACTAATTTCTGTCTGACACCTGAAGCATTGACACTTTGTTGTGACTGCAATGAACGGTCACTTTACCTATTAAGATCTTGTAGGGCGTTTTGGAATATGTCATTTTTAGGGTTCCGTACCCAAAAGGTAAAAACGGGACCCTAGTACTAAGACTTCGCTGTCCGTCAGTCCGTCTATCTGTCACAAGGCTGTATCTCATGAACCGTGATAGCTAGACAGTTGAAATTTTACAGATTATGTTTTTCTGTTTCCGCTATAACAACAAATACTAAAAACAGAATAAAATAAATATTTAAGTTTATCCCATACAACAAACGTGTTTTTTTTGTCATTTTTTATAGTTAGTGGTACGGAACCCTTTGTGCGTAAAAAGTACGACTCGCACTTGGCCGTTTTTTTATTAATTTTATTTGGCTTACTCTGCGGTTTTATGGCCATTTTAATTTGCTTTAGCTAATTTAAGAACCTATTTTTAATACTTTCATCGCTTCTGTTTGTAATATATATTATTTAGATTAGGTTCTTGCCATAAATAAGTAGGACTTTAAATGTTGTAAATACATCGTTTTGATTTATGAAACATTTGGCAAGTAGATATGTATGTCATGTATATTATATTAATATGTAAATCGTGTATCGTTATTTATAGCTTGCTCATATGGTACATATGGTACTCAGAAGGATCTCTGAACGTGGGCTTTTATTTTGAAGAAGTTCGTGTTTGTTTGCAGTTAATTATTTATTTAAATACCTATATCAAGGAATATCACTACATAGTATAAAGCAGTCGCTTTCCGCTTCCCGCGTCTGTATGTATGTATGTATGTATGTTTGCTTATATCTTTAAAACTACACAACGGATTTTGATGCGGTTTTTTTAAATAAATAGAGTGATTCAAGAGGAAGGTTTATATGTATAATACATGCATAATATAGTAGAGAAACACTGATAATTTTAGAGGTTTCTAATGTGATGTCGTAAATAAACACATTTTTTTGCGCTTACATTGCAAATGCTGGCTGAACCCCACGAGATATATCAAAATAATGTACTACAGTATTGTACACCTTAAAAACGTCTACAAAAAAGTCCACGATGGTATTAGAAATGTCTTACGCACAGCGAAGCGGGCACGGGTCAGCTAGTAATTTATAAATTACGTTTCGGTGGTATGTTTTAATCCAGGTTGAATGGGTAATGTGGTTATCATATCCGTTTAGGAAAAAATCACAAATTTTGAATATCCTTTCAAAGCTACCCCAGATCGGGTTCACAAACATAAAAAAAATTGAGATAATCCTAAACATAACTGATTATACTAACAAATAATACTCGCCTAACAACGAGTGTTTTGTGTTTTTTATAAAAATCTTAAGTCTGATTTGAATTTGAATTTCGAATCTGAACTTGTGAAAAAACTGCAGGTGAGCACTGTATAACAAACTATTTTAAATTTGTACAGTCATAAATGTAAATAAAACATCAAAGAGTGATCATTCTTCGCTTGCATTGTTTTTATAAAGTTCGCTGGCTGGCCTGCAGCATGATTCAAGTTCATGGATGTTTACATTTTATTCCGCTGTCGTAGTAGTATTACATAATTATCATTCATCTGCTATATATTAAATTCTCTTTCAGCCCGCATGAGATCGCGTGCGTCGCTAAAAATATTAGCTCAGACAACAATATCAAGGTCGTCGCCTTTAGTTTGTGATCAACGTTGTCGTTGGAAGAATTGACATTACTTAATAAGCGTAACGAAATAATCTTTTTCAAACACATAGGTATCAGAATGAAGACTAAAAGTCTACTCCTTGTAACACACATATCTGTAAAAACGTCCGCGATAAATAACCGGTTAAAATATAAATGAATAAGTAACAAAATAAATTTTAAACGTAACAGTAATTTCATTTATGTTCCAAAGTCAGAATTTAATCCACTTTAGTTGCTTACGTAAATGGTGTAATTTATACGGCGTGTAGGTAGGTACTTTTGTATAAAAAATGCTATAATACTTGCAAAAAGCACCTTCTACTTGCAATAAACTACCTAAAATATTACATAAGATAATTAACGCTTGTACGGTTACTGAGAAAATTAATGCTATAAATTTGAAATTTATTAAGAAAATTAATGCTATAATTTGAATTTGCTGTTTTTTGTAATTATATTTTTTTTTGTAATATTCAAATAAGATTGATATTTTTTTATATAAAAGTTATTAATGGCCTAAATAATAAGAATAATGTTACGAATACTTTGTCAAATATTATAATTAATTAATTCATAATATTGCACTCTATAACATGGCAGAATACGAATATAAGAATTTTCCAATCAAGTGGCACTAAAACATAAAAAATCTTACTTAAGGCGCTCCCAGTCGACGATTGTTTTTGTTCGAAGCGAAAAAATAAATACTTGTGAACAAGCCACATCTCCTATTTTATAATGTATAGTATATGTGAATAAAGATATACCCATCTTTAATCACTTCGATAAAATAATCCTACCGACCGCTGCAATGACGACAAACACACGTCGGCGCGTGGTCCGCCTTAGCTTTTCGAATAAATTAATGATATAAATTATGTATAATTACTTATCAAAAATCTATTCTAATAGAAATCTAGATCTACATATTACCTATCTTTAACAATAAATCACAAGTTGATTTTAATAGTAGGTATATAAAATATTTCGATCATAAATTCTAAAACGTATCATTTTGAAATAATATCTTTATCGTGAATAGTTTCTGCTATTATGTTTTCAGCTTAATAGAAATCTAGGTAGGAACCTGAAGTAATATACTTATAAAAATAGGAGATGTGGCTTGTTTAGAAGTATTTCTTTTTTCGTTTCGAAAAAGAGCAATCAGCGACTGGGAGCCCCTTAACTTTACATGCACTATCGGTTCATTGCTAAATTTATTCACATCCTGGTTCAGGCATTAGTACAAATCGCTTATCCCAATAAATAATTGCTCCAATTACATAGTTTATTTGGCAATGTAATTTATTTAGGTAACCGTCTGCCGAACCCGAGGTACGATTAGAATGGAACATTCTAGTGAATTATAGTTGTGGCCGACTTTATATGTTATTATATATTATATTATATAGTAAGACATAGCTATACGTAGATTAAAATGGGCTAATAGCTTCGCTCATGACTACTACGTCATCATTAATATAGTTTAATTATATAGTAACATAAGATATTTTATGACATTGGTTTTGTCTATACATCGGTTTATAAAAAAAAACGTATTTTTATCTTTTCGTATGTTTGTTTGGATAAACTAAAAAACTACTGAACTAATTTGATCTCTACCAATCAATAGCTATATAATCAGCGAGTAACTTAGTCTATATTTTATTTTCAAAAAAGTTGAGATTATTATGAAAATTGCCATAATGTAATCTAAGGAAGGTATAACAAATTTTCCTATATAGGTAATTCTTACTAGTACCGTAGTACCCGTGCGAAGTTACCATTCACATAGTTTTGTTTATTCCGTTTTTAATAATTTTATTCTTTGTTTAAAAATGTTTCTACCTATTGGCAGTTTTGCCAAAATTTTCGGCGCATTTGTTACCTGTAATATTGCATCTGTTCGTATTTTCTGACTAAGCTTAATTTTCCTGTTTACGCGTCATATATTCTACGGAATTCTAAAACGTGTTGCTGTATTACCAAACTATATTAAAACATATGCGATATCTCATTACAGAGTGTCTTAACGTTAGATAGACGTACTCGTACCTAAGTAATATAGTAATAATAGATGGATCGAAAATTGGTAGTTAGCAAAGTATGGTTTGAGATAAACATATCGCTTATTGTACAAAAGTTACTTGTTCCACTTTTTATATCGTGAGGCAAGTTTTTCTGAGTCACTTATAGCTCAAAAACACGACGCTATGTTTGTTATCGCAGGCCTTTCTATTATAAATTGCCACCATTTCAACAAATTATGGTTATTTACAATAATAAATTCGATGAGTTATATTTTATTCACTGCGCATATTTACATTTCCTGAGAGTTATTATTTTTCTTCTGCGTGATAACTTACTGTCGATTAGTTTGCTAACTTTACAGAATTATTTGTAACTCTGCCATGACTCCGCACGGATGTACTAATCACTACATAGTATAAAGCAAAGTCACTTTCCGCTTCCCGCGTCTGTAATCTGTATGTATGTTTGCTTATATCTTTAAAACTACACAACGGATTTTGATGCGGTTTTTTTTAATAGATAGAGTGATTCAGGAGGAAGGTTTATATGTATTAAACCCGTGCGAAGCCGGGGCGGGTCGCTAGTAAAGAATAAAGGCAGATTTTGATGCTAACATGCAATTGCAATTTTCGTAGGGATTTTTAAAATCAAATATGACCTAGTTACTCTCTAATAATGTAGCTTCTGGTAGGTAATTTTTTTTTAAATTGTTCAAGTAGTTTACATTGCAAATTTTACATCTTTATAACAGTACCTAGTGTAAATTAAACAATCTAAAAGCAGCATCAGCGTTCAGGTATTTAGATCTTGTATTTATGAATTATCTGACAGTGTGCAGACTCTCGAAAGTAGGTTGCTAAAATTGAACATTAAATATCACTGGCAAAGGAATGCGGAATTGCGAATTGGAACGGCTGCACTAACTTCAGAGAAAGTCCTACTACTACCTACCTACCTGTCGCAAGATAAGAATATTTTGGGAAGATTTCAATACAATGCAAGCTTTTTGCCAATTGTGCCACGAGACAAACCCAAGGGTATGCTTATAGTCATTATTGTACCTTCTCTTGATTGATTGATTTTTCAACTGACGTAAAAAGGAAGCTCTCAATTCTACGTGTATCGATTTTTTTTGTTTTTTTTTATGTACGTCCGAGCATATCTTCTTATCTGACGTTCCGGTTTGGTCGTTCATTTAAATTTTATATATGTAGGACTTTATCACTACATAGTATAAAGCAAAGTCGCTTTCCGCTTCCCGCGTCTGTATGTAATATGTATGTATGTTTGCTTATATCTTTAAAACTACACAACGGATTTTGATGCGGTTTTTTTTTATAGATAGAGTGATTCAAGAGGAAGGTTTATATGTATAATACATGCATAATATAGTAGAGAAACACTGATAATTTTAGAGGTTTCTAATGTGATGTCGTAAAAAACACATTTTTTTTCTACAATAAAGTCCGCGATGGTATTAGAAATGTCTTGCGCACAGCGAAGCGGGCACGGGGCAGCTAGTAGTGAATAGAAAATTAATATAGTCTCTTGACTTTTCCATTGGCCGAAACATTTTTATCGGTTTTCTTTTAGTTTTTAAAACGTAATTATTGTTTTTGAAAACGTCTTCCTCTTGCGCGTCATTGCCGTCTAAATTGGTAGCGTTCACAATGTTGACGAGAGTGATGATAAATTAATGATATTTTTATGTAAGGTATTACCATTTCAAATAAAATGTATCCACATATAAAGTAATTTTTATAGACAGAAAATATTAGTAGTAGAGGTTATAGCTGCAAGCGCGAAAATTAATCGAAGAAAACAGATCTAACTACGCTAAGCGTTAGAGTCCGCGAAGCTTTACCATCATACAGGATCCCAGAAAATTGTGTTGTAGATACGACATAATGAGTATTGTTTTTAATTAACTGAATAATAAACTTGTTGTATGGGACATAACCTTTGTTAGAATATATTTTGAAAAAACAATGAGATTTGTATGTTGTAATCCTGAATGTTTTCTAAATCTTTGAGGGCGATTTAAAAATAAAAGTCACTTAGTTTTTATTACATAATACAAAGCGATGATTCGTATAGGTGCCTCTGGAGTGCTCTACTTCTGCTTGACACATTTTTTTGGGACATTCTGTATATTTGTTATTCATGTCAAATACAGTTTTCGTATCGTACACCGTATAGTATTTACATGATTTTGAACATGCGCATGCATGAGATTAGTAAAAATAAAATAGTCAAACAAATATGACCTGTAGGCGCGGGTCATGTCCGTTTTTTACATTGATTACAATTAAAATAATAAGAAATAGATTAAAAAACACCACAACAAAGCTACAGCACACACAAATCAGTGATCTATAAAAAAATATCCTGAGTTCCTTTGAAAAAAGTTTTAATGTCAAATAGAAATAGTTAATTTTATTGGAACCCAGGATTAGTTGTTCTTACCAAGTTCTAATTCCGAGTCAACGACATCAGTGGCAGGCAATTGCGAGGATGCACTGCTCGATGACGGTCCAGGACTGTCACCACCTGTACATAGAATATAAAGAAATCTGCTCTTGTTTATCTAGGAAGAAAACACGGAAACTAGATAATCAAAACCTGTTTGTCTGGCCAAATGCTTATCTTTGTAAGGCAATAACATCATTTGGTTACCATTTTCTTATACAAATATGCTTTTATGACAAATAACTTGGTACAGGACAGCCGGAACAGAAAATATTTATTTGTATATGATTCAATCAGGATTGATTAAAAACTTCCTTCTATGTTTTCTTCTTATTCTGCGTATGTAAATTTTAGCTAAAATAATAAAATACGAGTATGTAGTTGGCACTCAAAAACTCTTGTTTTTATTTTCATAATATTATAAAATATCTCGAGTATTTTAAAGGTGGAAACAAACATATTAATAATAAGTTATTATAAAGATGTTTTAAGTAATATTGAATATCTTTTGTTATGAGAAAATAGTTGAACGATTTTATAACACCATGAGTACATTTACAGTTAAATATAATAACATATAAATGTTGTGAAAATTATATGCCGTGCAATTAAATCATGTAATTGTTGAAAAATAGTAAAATCTCATAACACAATCTACCAACTTACCTAAAAAATAAACTAAGTAAATAGATCAAGTATACAAGTAAATAAACCAACCTTGTAGGTCTTTCATTGTTTTTGGATCTTAAAAACTCGGCAATTCACGTTGCGAAAAACATCTACGTAATAACGTCAATCTCTTCAAGAATATATTCAGCGAATAGGACGGTTTGGTTGAGAATAAAAATAGTACTATATCTGACGTTTGAGATTCAGCCAATTAAAGATCTGGATATCGATCTGCAAGTCACGAGACAATATGAGTACAACACGCATACCTGTCTCTCATCTCTTGCTTGGCGATAAACACTGACAAAGATGTGATAGATCAGTCATCTTCATCTTCAAAACATACCAAAAACTTTTGTTTCAATTTATCGTATTTTTGAATGGAAACATTATAACCCAAAATTAACTTCAATAAGCTTAGCCAAATATTTGTTGCTTTTTGAAGTTCTCACCTGAAATACGATTGATTTTATACAAATGAGTGATGAAAGGTTGGCCATTGTCCAACTGATCTCATACGCCTACGTTCAAAATGCACGGTACACAAACAAATACGTAATTTATAGCCACTTACAAGTACCTATGTTTAGTTGTAAACAGTTAGGTGACAAAAAGAAAATCAAGGTATTTAGATAAGTGTGCAAAAAAACCGGCTTTTTTGTTTTTATCTTACCATTATTTGTGCCTTTTTGACCTATGTTCTAGTTCATTTACATTTTACATTTTAGTAGTGTTCGAATAAAAATTTAGAGATATATTGCCCAATCCAGTCTAAAAATATCAGAAACAGACGTAGACTACCTGACCAGCCAATAAAACATTACTTTATTTTAAGCTAGACATCTGACGTCGTTATGACGCTACCGTTTCTCGATGATAAGATGAGCATCCGTGATATCATCCACTAAAGAAAATACAGACCCTTTTTAGATGCAGTTCTCGTTGCCAAAGCTTCCACCAGAAGGCGTTGGTTCACACCGCATAGGTTTGCTGTCAACTTTTCACATTTCCGGTGGCAGTTCACATCGCAGTCTAAAACAAATAACAGCTTTTCTTCGCTCCCGATGCTTCGTATTTACATTTCTACAGGTGTTTGTTGCTCAAAGCCGTGCAAAAGCGACATACAAGCATGCAATATGAGTTGAAGTAGCGATGGGTCAGTTTGTTACGTGAAAGTAGAAAATTAGTTTTTTGGTATGATGGTGAATTTACCTTTTTTTATTTGCAAGAAACTGGCAGGAGATGTCGGCGCTGAGGAATCGAAACCAGAGTCGTTTGATCCTGTCGATGTTCGCCCATCGGGGTTGTTTTCGCATTCGTAAAAATCACCAGAATTTTCACTTGCGTCGGACTCTTCCTCCTCGGATGACTCTTCTTCCGATGATGACTCTGAAGAGTCAGAATGAATGACTTGAGGAGCTCTCTTCAGAAGGGGTCGTGGCGTTGCTATCAAAGGTTTTGCCGGTTTATCACTCTTTATTTCAATCTTTTTCTTAGGTTTCACGTTAGGGTCTTTGTCTTCCTTAGTATCCTTTTCAGCCTTATTTTCCTCTCCTGTTTTTTCTTGTGATGGCATCGAGGTTTGTATTTGATCTTTATTACTTGCAACTGTTTCATTTGGAATGTTTTTAGTTTCTATCACTATTGGCATTTGAGAAGTAGAAGCACTAATTTCAGGTTTTGAATTGGAATCACTATAATTTTTCACTGAACTACCTAAATCTGATTGAGACTTTTGCAGAGTGTTCATCGGTTTATCAGCCGCCGCGATAATTTTAACAGCTTTATCTTTTCCTTGTAAAGGTTTTGATGTTGACGAGTTTGCAACTCTTGTAACGTTTAATTTGCTAGTCTTACTACCATCAGGCTCTATACTTTTTTTGCAAGTTACACAGATATTGTCCTTGGCAGCACTGCCACTTTCCGTTTTCATGTCTTTGTTCTTTTCTGATACTTTAACTTGAACTTTTTTAACTTTTTTCTTGGAGTTTGCTTCAGTTGTTTCTGCATGCACACTTTTTTTCGTACTTTCAAGGGTTATAAGTTTGTCTACATTGCTATTGACATCTGCTGCACTCTTCACTAATGCTTCTGATTTCTTGTCTTCGACTTTACGCTTTGCTTGTGCTTGTAAAGTCGATACACCGATAATGTTTTGTTTCGGCTCATCTGCAGTTTCTTTAGATACAACCACATCAGCGTTATTTTTCTCTAATTTAGGCATTGAATCCTTATCAAGACTTTTTCCTTTACTCTTTGCCAAAGTTAATGTAATTGGTTTTGTATCAGCAGCTACGATACAGTTAAGATTATCTTTAGAACCTTCTATTGTTACACTTTGCTCGGGTATTATTTTTGAACAATCTTCTAAGACTTTACTATCACACTTAGTTTGGGCTTGTAAATTTGATGCAGTATTTATAGAAGTTACTTCGGTTTTATCAAGAGTTTTGGCGGATAAATTGACATCGACCTTAGTTTTAGCTTTTTCGATTAATTCAATTTTCTTCGATTCAGGCTTTGAATCTTTCTCAAGAAGTTTCTCTCCGCTTTTTGGTAGAGGTTGTGTTGTGGGCGGTGTAATTACTTGTTCAGTTTTCTTATCCGTAGAAATTTCTGAAGGTAAACTGACATCAATGTTAGCCTTAGCAGGATCAATGGTAATAATCTTTGAAATAGGATTTGAATTTTTATCGTTGCTTTTGCTTTCACATGTTTGATGTGTAAGTGTGGGTTGAGTTAGCATATCAGGCGATAAATTAATATCAACTTTTTTCTTGGTGGCTGCGTTTATGTCAATTATATTTGTCTTAGACTTTAATTCGTTATCAAGAGTTTTTACGGCGTCCTCTTCTTGGGACTTAATTATGTGGGTAATGTTGATTGGTATGTTTTTTTCCTGAGTTTCAGTCGATGTATTTGAATTAACTTCTTTTGCACATTTTTCTTCAGATCTTGTTTTTTTATTTAATTCTGTAACTAAATTCGATGACTGATCAGTATTTGACACTGATGAAACAGTTTTATTTATTTCGGGTGGTACAGAATCTGATATTTCTATGTTTGTTCTTATTTCGCTTTGTTGTGCTATTATTTCACCTTTAGAACATGTCACACTTGATACAGAATCGGTCGATTTTTTCTCATTTTTGTTTTCATCGTCTTGACGATGCGTTTGTTTCTCTAAATCTTGCTTAGTCTCAGTAATATTCTTGGTTGTCTTTTCTTTTAAAGATGTATTAATGTGTGTATTTAAATCAACTTTTTGAATGTTATCTGAAGATCTACTTTTTTCAAGTTTAGTGGAAACTGTTTTTAATATTACATCCTTGACTTCACCAACATGAAACTCCTCAATAAGTTTATTTGGTTCTGTTTCTAGAGGTATAGAATTAGCTGTTTGAGCATCATTGTTTTCATATATTTTATTTGTGACGGAGTCATTGCATACATCGCCCGATTCTTCATCTTCTTGAAACCAATAATTTGACTTTTTATTTTCTTCTCGTTCCGCCTCAAGATTTTGCTTTCTTTTCATCAAATACACCGTTTCTCTTTTTCCAATTTTAGCCCAAAAATTTCCATCGTCTGGTTCAGGAGAGATGGGATCAGTACCTGTTATTTTTTTAGACTTTTTCTTTATACTGTTGCGTTCTTTTGTTATCCTTAAAGCCGATTTAGGACCTTGCAATGTAACATCCTGAATTGGTGTTTCATCCAAATCATAACTAAATGATATTGCCTTTTTTGGCGTGTGAAGTTTTTCTTCCACGGTTATATTTTCAATTCTAAACTTTAACGGACTGGTTGGGGGTGATATTTCTACTGACGTTGTAATTTTTGTCTTCATTTTCGGTTTTGGATCTGATTTCGTTTCTTTGGGTGTCAACTTATTTTCTTCTATAGCCGGTAATTCAATGTGTACAGGCTCTTTAGGAAATTCTGTTATAGAGTCTAATCTACAGATACTACCACCAGATTGTGACTTTTTCAAACTTCGTCTTTTTGGGAAGACTTTAAAGTCTTTGTTTCCTTTCAACGGATTATTGAGGTTTTCATGTAACGAATAATCAGATTTTGTAGTTTTTAAAGGGTTTCCCTTATCATCAGTTTTTCTCCGCTTAATAGAACCTAACGAAACAAAATCATTCTTAGTTTCGTCATCAATGCCAACCTTGCTTAGATCTAATGTAGCAGTGCTTAAATTTTCACCTCTGATTAATGAATCTAATAGACTTGATTGTTCTGCCAGCATTTCCACAGAACACCTTCTGTCAGGTGATTTACTAGTCGATGGCACTTCATAAGTTGGCAATAGCATCTCCGTTGATTCAATTTGAGAAGTTTCCTCACTATTCTTCGTGTCACTTTTGTCTATTTTACTGTCTTTTTCGTCCACATCTTTCACTATGAACTTTTCAACAAGTTTTGTACCTAATGACTTTTTCGCTCTTTTTTCTACGTAAACTAAATCGTCGGATAGTTTTTCTCTCCACCTCAAAGGTTCTTTTGGTTGTTCAGATACAACGTCGTCAATAGAAGATGCAGACGAGTCTTGTTTGTCCATCTCACTATCTTCCAATTGTGAACTTTCTACAGGCTTTCGTGGTGAATCTTTATCCTTTCTCTTTATTGTATGCAGCCTCACAACTGTTCTTCCACGTTTAATTGTGCTTCGCTGTATTCCAGGTGAAGAATCAATTCCGGTTTCCGGTTTTCCATCAATTCCGGTTTCCGGTTTTCCATCAATTCTTGGCATAAATGGGCTATTTTCATTTTTTTCTTTATCACTTTCCTTGACCGGTTGGTTATCATACTGCGGCCCCGGCAATGAAGCACTGGGAGAAGGCTCGGCCGGTTTAGAGCGGTATCTATTCTTTGATACATCGATGCTCTCCGTGTTTATGTTTATAGGACGCTGGATGTAACTGGGGGTTCCATAACATCTCTTCGCGATCGGAATCCTTCTGGGACTGTTTATTCTTAAGGGACTGGCGGTTCCTCTCTCAGAGATGGGGGTTAGCATGGGAGAGTAGTTTCGGCTCATGCCAGGTACCCATCGCGACGATAAAGGAGCGCGTGAGTAACTGCTGATCGAAGAGTGGTTTGTATAGCTCCCGCCGGGGTTAAGGTATGAGGCACTGTACGAAGATCCTAGCGGGCTGTAAGAGCTTTTGTATCCGTACGAGGGGCTCGTGTAGGACGGTGATCCACCATAGTACATGTTCGAAATGTGTTCGGAATATAGCGGCATTTTGTGGCGGTGATAGGACGCGCGCGACTATACACCGCGGGGCATGCGCACAGACTGGCCGGCCGCCGCCACTCAACGCCTGCGCGTGCGACTCCAAGCCGCCCACCGCCACTACCCGCCCAGCGCCCGTGCACAGACCACCAGATGATTGATTGATGGAATGCAGACAATTATAGACAGTGTGACACTTAGGATGTTTTTAGAAGGAAGTTTGTGTTAGTAATTTTTGTTTACCCTATAACGATATCTTTTTTTCGGATATGTCGTCTAAAAATAACTGAATTGGTCGATACCTAGCAATTAACGTAATGTTCGTGCAACAAACTGCTAAATATAACCTGGACCGCGTGACAAAAGTATTTTAAGACACACGTAAGTAGGTGGATCGGTATTGTGTACCACCTAGCTACGTTACGAGTTCGTTTTTACGCCTCATTAATGCCTCGATACGAGTAAGGGTACCCACCTAATTTAGTACCTACTTAATTAATGCATTACGTTCGTCTTTGGCTTACATCAAAAGTGTGAAACAATTTTGTATTTCTATGTAAAGAAGTAATATAGGTACTTGCACTTCTGTCTAGGTTAAGTTCCCACAAGTCAGAAAATATAGATTTTGGAAAATATAAATACTGGATTCGTTCTATTCTCTTGACTGTGTTCATTTATACGTGTTTGGGTTTGTCGCCGATGTAAAGTTCCATCAAAAATGTTCAGAATGCGCATTTCGGTACTTCCACGCGATATTGTCTTCCAACTATTTAAAATAGATTTATATTGATTCGTTTATTGGCAGAGTGGCAGGTGATGCAGGTGATACAGGTGTGTTGTTTTATCATTATGTAGTTACATACTCCGAGTTCATATAGTGATTTAGTGCAGAGGGGGCGAACTATGATTTCCGGAGAAAAGACACGACTAGCTCATGCTTATTAGTAACGTTACGAAAGAGTTTGCATGCATTGGGTTAGGTTTTATTTGTATTTCGAACATTCATTTGTCCAAATTAGTAATAAAAACCGCAAGCTAATTAAATGAGCTCAAATACCTTTGAAGTAACTACTGAAAGTTGTTTGTACTTTAAGTTCTTAAGGCCCTGTATGTCGACGATTGCTCTTTTTCGAAACGAAAAAAGAAATACTTCTGAACAAGCCACATCTCCTATTTTATAATGTACTAGTTGACCCGTGCCCGCTTCGCTGGTCGACAGATAGTTTCACATCTGGAATTCCAATCTTCAAAATAAATTGTAGCCTATATGTTGCCGAGGACTAATAAGTATATAACAAAAAAAGTTTCATTAAAATCCGTCCAGTAGTTTTTGCATGAAAGCCAGACAACAGACAGACAGACAGACAGACAAAAATTTCAAAATGTTTTTTTATGGCTTGTGTTACTTGTAATAAAGGCCTCCAGGAGTATTTTTTTTAGTTTTCATTCAATGTACAGAATTGAACTCTTCTACAGTTTTATTATATGTATAGATAGTATATGTGAATAAAGATGTACCCATCTTTAATCACTTCCATAAATAATCCTACCGACCGCTGCAATGACGACAAACACACATCGGCGCGTGGTCCGCCTTTGCTTTTCGAATAAATTAATGATATAAATTATGTATAATTACTTATCAAAAACCTATTCTAGTAGAAATCTAGATCTACATATTACCTATCTTTAACAATAAATCACAAGTTGATCTTAATAGTAGGTATCAAAGTATTTCGATCATAAATTCTAAAACGTATCATTTTGAAATAATATCTTTATCGTGAAAAGTTTCTGCTATTATGTTTTCAGCATAATAGAAATCTAGGTAGGAACCTGAAGTAACATATTTATAAAAATAGGTAATGTGGCTTGTTCAGAAGTATTTATTTTTTCGATTCGAAAAAGAGCAATCGTCGACATACAGGGCCTTAAGGATGCGATTCTACTTAACGCGAAGCTGGACGGATTTGACCGCGAATTGACCAATCAGTGCTCGAAATTATTGTGTCAACTATTTCGAGCACTGTGATTGGTCAACTCCGTCCAGCTCCTCGTTAATGGAAATGCATCTTTATACTGAGGCCAAATTATAGGTGACAGGCTTAGCCATATTCGACAAAGGATAGACAAAGATGCAAAATGTAAATATTTGCTGAATCCCGATAATGTGTTACAGCAATAACATTTTCCAAAGGAAAGTGGCTTACCACATGCCAAAGTGACCACACTATACGAATTCATATAGCGTTGTCACTTTCGCTTTTTTAAGTACTGTTTTAATATTGCTCTAATAGCTGGTTAGCCCCCAGATCCTTGATCTGTACCTTTTAAACGTAAAAGTTTGAATTCACTAGTAGGTACAAGTACTTATAAAAGTAAGTTATTAAACCTTTAAGACGCTGCCAGTCGACGATTATTTTTATTCGAAACGAAAAAAGAAATACTTGTGAACAAGCCACATCTCCTATTTTATAATGTATATATGTGAATAAAGATGTACCCATCTTTAATCACTTCGATAAATAATCCTACCGACCGCTGCAATGATGACAAACACACGTCCGCGCGTGGTCCGCCTTAGCTTTTCGAATAAATTAATGATATAAATTATGTATAATTACTTATCAAAAATCTATCCTAATAGAAATCTAGATCTACATATTACCTATCTTTAACAATAAATCACAAGTTGATTTTAATAGTAGGTATATAAAATATTTCGATCATAAATTCTAAAACGTATCATTTTGAAATAATATTTTTATCGTGAAAAGTTTCTGCTATTATGTTTTCAGCTTAATAGAAATCTAGGTAGGAACCTGAAGTAATATACTTATAAAAATAGGAGATGTGGCTTGTTCAGAAGTATTTCTTTTTTCGTTTCGAAAAAGAGCAATCAGCGACTGGCAGCCTCTTAAGAATAAAAATAAAAATAAGGTACCTTCACACTTGAGCTCCGGATTAAAAAATCCATACAGCAACCCGCCGCAATGGTCACAGAACGTCGGTGAGACGAACTGGTGTGGCCGGAATCTGTGCGGCACGTCTACTTTGAAACGTTCGCGTAAATACTGAAACAAAAATGTATTACTGGCACCTCAAATAAATATACGTCCAACAGACTCACATAGTCCCACAATCTACATACATCCTATACCAAGATTACCAGTGTTGATATCGTGCGTGGGTATCAAAAACTATCAAACTGTGACACAGGAGGCCCAAACGAAAAAAATATTGAAAGAGCATGTACCACTTGCACTCTATACAACTAATGTCATCAAATGCTGATAAATAAATCGATCCATAAATATCAATTGAATGCATATTAAGATAAAATATAATCCATAATCAAATATGTAATAACGACGCCCTTTTAGACGCATCGCCGACACGAGCTAGAGACGAAGCGCGGGCGCACATGCGGCGCTTTTTTTTATGAAATCAATGGCAATGCCAAGTCGACGTGCATACAGGTGCAGACGCAGAGTCGAGCACAGGCGATGTGGAGGCGAAAGCGCGCCCGCGCTATTAATCGTGTGGGCGATGCGCCTAAAACTTTTCTTCTTCTCTATCGATAACAAGGTCTCTGTTTATTTTGTTGCTCTATCTACCCTAATAGAGACTTGGGGAAATGAAGTCGCCATTCAACGATGATATTGCAAATCCTTACTACAGTAGCATCCGAGTGGGCCGATGACCCGGTACATTTCCCCAGCAGTTTATTGTGGCATCTCTTGTGCACCGCGGTCTGGCAGACCGCGCATCTGTACCCTTGCTTGCCGAACCCCCATAGGAAATCTTTGCAGAACGCGCAGAATGTCGGCTGACGGAAGAACTTAGCCACGAAGCGGTGTCCGTTCACTTCATGGATTCTGGAATCAAAGATAATAAAAAAACATAAATATGCTGATTTTAAGCTGGCGTGGCTAGATAACTTCCATCAAAATTGTGATGGCGCGGAACCGTAAAAAGTGGAAATCCACGGGGGAAGCGTTTGCCCAGCAGTAGGACAGTATCGGCTTATTAATTACTTTATAATTTACTTGTTATTGCCTATCTGCGTTATATTGATTTTCGCTGTTCTGTTCTGACTCGGAAGAAACACATACCTTATAGGTGTACGCAGCATGTTACCACTTTGTAATGCAGTGAAGTCATGTGCTTTTATCATAATAAGATCGACTTCATCGAATCAAGTCATTCGACATTCAATAATACGGTAGTGATGGATGACACTAAATACATTCACTAGCCAAAAATGCTGAATGAATTCGAATGTGAGGAAGTGCAGATACAAAATGGGAGCTAATTAACTATTGCTCTTTCGTCTACAATTATTGCAATAATTTTGGTATTTTTACAAGATTTTGCAATTGTATATATAACTAGCTGACCCGTGCCCGCTTCGCTGTGCGTAAGACATTTCTAATACCATCGTGGACTTTTTTGTAGACGTTTTTAAGGTGTACAATACTGTGGTACATTATTTTGATATATCTCGTGGGGTTCAGCCAGCATTTGCAATGTAAGCGCAAAAAAATGTGTTTATTTACGACATCACATTAGAAACCTCTAAAATTATCAGTGTTTCTCTACTATATTATGCATGTATTATACATATAAACCTTCCTCTTGAATCACTCTATTTATTAAAAAAAACCGCATCAAAATCCGTTGTGTAGTTTTAAAGATATAAGCAAACATACATATTACATACAGACGCGGGAAGCGGAAAGCGACTTTGCTTTATACTATGTAGTGATAAGTTAGAAGCGGAGATATTACGATCGTAACGAAATTCCAGAACTTCCATCAAAGAAATTGCAATCACTACTATAAACTTAAATTAAAAAATACGAGTAAAATCTTGTAGGTACCAAAATTAATTTGTTTTACTGTACTTTACAAGGGTCTTCCTACCTATGTAGGTACAAATAACAAGTTTTACTACGACTGTGACTGATCGGGTCGTAGCACTGACTGTAACTGTGTTTGTCATACAAAAGACATCAACGCGCACCCCAGTTAGCTACGAATGTGCCTACGGGTTACTACGACAGAGTCATGTTTGCTACGAAGTGGCTACAGTTGTTCTCTAGTTTTTCATATAAAAATATCAACGTGCAAAAAAAATGCAACATGTTTTGCTACGACTTGCAAGTTTACTAAATGATGCTAGAATCTTTATTTACTTAAGGTGATAAGTGAAATTTTTGACATTTTGTATGGGTTGAGTCTACCCGGATAAGACGGAAAAAGTGATAAAACTGCATTATCACGAAAACCATCAAATTTTAAAAGAAACTGTCTGTAATTTATTTAGCTAGTATGAATATCTAACAAATTATATAAAAATTAACTGTTTAGCTATTCATAGTTTTGATTAAAAACGAAACTAGTGTTTTAGAAGAGCCAACTTTGGAAAATAAATTTATCGAGAAAAGTTTCACCAATCGTGATTCTGTCTGTAATTTATCTAGATTATATCCTTAAGTTATCATTGTCATAAAAAACTGTATGTTTTACGGTTATTGAGAAAAAACGATTCTGCATTCATCAAACTCATTAATTACTCGCGCACGCAACCCACTATGCTACGAGTGTGCCTACGCATAGCTACGCCTGTTCTACGCTTTGCTACGAGAGGTTACGGGGACCTAGTAGTAGTAGCTAAACTTGAATGCGCTTGTAGCTACAATATAATAAGCTACACTTTGCTACGAGGTAGCTACTGTTTTTATCCGACTTCCGAGATTCTCAAGTACCTACGCTGTTTTTTTTTAATTTTTGGTATGATTAACAAGTGTCAACCGATATTTAATTAAAAAAAAACATGATTTGCCGTAACTTGTATTTGCGTATACGTAAAAAAACGGCGAATAATTGTTGATAACATGTAATTGATAAAACCCAACCTAACTCCTTCATCTGAACCCCTTTCAGATACTTTACTGGGCAGTTACGGGATTATAGAATTAAAACTATCGTGGTTACTCATTTTAACTACGAGTATAAAGTAGTTTTAACTATAAAGTATTCGCCGATCTGCCGTTGACCGCGGTCGCGGGCGATGCTCGTAATGAAGAGCATCTGAATTGTCTCGAATGTCAGCAATACAAGAAAAAACGTGGTAATTAGCCGTATTTATAGTTAAAAAGTTTCGTGATTATTTCAGGTCAGACTTCAAACTGGTATACACATCGTGAGACTGTAGTAGTTATTTGATTACTATTTTACTATTATACATTTTATCGGATTAGTATTTGTGTTTATATTATTCAAAAGATGTTTATTATAAGGATAGTTCCATCCAATTTTTTACTGACAAAAAAAGAGGAGATTCTCTATTTGACACGTAATTATATTTTTTGTTTTGTTACTTTTTATGTACGAGTATGACCGCATTGATCGCTCATTTTTACCTGGTAATCCGGTTTCTATGTTATTTTTCTATTGGTTTAGAAAATAGTCCCATTAAAATTATATTCATTTAGGACTTCTTTGTCCTTTGACTTTTCGATTGAATTAAACATTTTTGTCTGTGTTCTTTTTTAGTTTTTTAAACGTAGTTATTGACTTACTTGTGGTGTTTGATAGCTCCACGACGCTGGGTGATGCGCTTGCCCAGGGAGCGGCGCACCTCGCCCTCACCGCAACCCGCGCCCGGGAACCACTGAAAATATAATAGTTTTCCTTGAGTTTATAATGTTATGCAGAACAAAATAGCATAGGGTTTTAGCAAAGACCGGTTGTGGTGCCTACCCCGGTTTTGGTCATTTCCAATTTTGGTAGGCAATAACTAAGCATAGCAAACAAACTAGTTTAAAATTTATAGTTAATACAATTCTTTGTCTATGGTACGTTTTGATTAGTGACAGTTGTGATGCGTTTTACCTCTATATTTAATTGATCACAACTAAATATATCCCGTTTTGTCTATTTAAATATGAATAATTAATTAATAAATATCGCATGCTACAAAACCTTTGCCTAACCTAAGAGATAGATAAATACTCTATGCCATGTTGTTTAAAAATCATCGGTTTAATCATTTCTTAATAAATTAATTATTTTAAAATATAAATGTTGTAAAAATGGCCACAACCAGAGCTCTCACCCTAATATGCAATTTTTCGAAAATAATTTAGTAAGGAGGACATAATAATTAATTATGTAGTATGCCTTTACCATTCACCAAACTTATACGCGCATCTCCGCTAGATGCGCGTAATCAACTAATAATTATATTATAACAATGACATCTTAGTATATTTGGAAGTATGCGAATAGGGCGTAAAGTATATTTCGTAACGCTTTTTGAAAAATACAGCTTAAAGTTCGTGAAAAACTGAAAGTGCTTTTTCTGAGGGATTATTGGAATTTTTCAGGAGAACGTTTGTCGGGACAACTAGTAAACTCAAACAAAATCCACGAGCTCCCTTATTTTTGCTTGTCCGCTTCACGTGGAATGCCCCAAAACCCAGATAGTTAATACCCTGGTACATAAATTACCGGTTGATAACTAACTAATAATAGGTTCCTACCGTACCTAACATCAAAAGCATTATGTACTTTTTGTTTTGTTTCTAACATAAACGTGATCGATCGGTTCCCATAATGCTGTAAACAAGTCTGTTATCCATTAGATATTCCCTATGTAGGTAGTTAGGTAAGGTACCTATAAATTCCATCATTCGTCTTTCATTATATCTACTTACATCTAGCTGTGCCAACATCATGAATCACCATAATGCACTCACGAGCTACTACTGCTAGGTACCTTATGTCCATAACCATTAGTTTAATGACCCCTTTCATCAAACGCATTAAAAGCTTTTGCCTAATAACATTCGAATAGCAACTTTGTATGTTATTTGCTTGTAGTTATAAACATAGGGGCGGAACATGTAATGTAAGTGTGCCGTAAATCATAAATTTATAACATTTCTGACAACACCTTACCTATGTTTAGTGGCTATTAATAGAGAATAATTGTTATCTGAATTAATTCAATACAAAGCGATAATTTTTATATTTTCGCTTGGGCAATCAGAACGTACTCGTACAGCTACACAATACATTTCTGTTCGACCAGATCTCCCGTCGCAGGTAGGTACCTACGAGTTATTTACATAGCTGGTAGTAGTGTATGTAAACACGTCCCGCGGACAAAACCACGGTTCGATTACAATACGAGCGAGAAACACACTCGTAGCCAAGTTTCTGCGTTCATGCTAAATCAGATTAGACATACCCGAAACCACGATGTCATCGCAGTCCGAAGTGTCGTAGCACGGACTCATCGCCAACTCAGACGTCAAAACCACAGTAGGAGGTGGCAAAAACCATACTCAATACACAAATATAGATTTTTATAAGTACAAATGTAGCGCCCTTTCCGCTGAAGAGACGCAACTACAGACGGTATTTGCATAGAAAGCGTCGCGTTCAAGGCCTGCGAATTCCCTGGCATGAATACGGGCGGTTGCATCCTCAAAATATAGTAGATGTCAAATGGCCAAATTGAGAGCCAGTTTGTCATAGGTGATTTAAATGAGATCGTCATGTGGTTGAGTGATTCATCCGCGTCATACCTCAATCATCGACAGATTCAATGGAGTGTTGCTCAAGGATGTTGCACCGTAGGTACCTTAATCAAACTGAAGACTAATGCAAAGCTAGTTGGTGTTCTCTACCGGTGTTTTTCTTCCAAGCTAGACAGCATCTTTCGTGTTTTTATTGGTCTTGACAATGGCGTCAAGTTTTGAATACAAATGGATCTATTTCTAGACAATAACAGCCAAAAACTTAACGAATTATTATTACAATAGCCAATTATGATTCATACTGTTACGAGTAGACAGCTATTAGTTCCAACATTCACCGAAATGAGGCTAGAAGCGGATTATGTCCCATAAAATTTTGTTTCATGAGTCAACTACTAACCGAGTCTTCAAACATTTTTAATAGTTTTGACCACTAACTCGATGTAAATTCGTCTTCCACGTGCTATGCTTCCAACACAAACAATTGCTCAATCCTGTGTCGACCTAATCAGCCCACATTCTCTCTCATTTAGGGATAAGTTCTTTCATAGCTTGCATATTAGATTATTCACACTGCCTAACAGTATCCAATACCTGAATGAAACAGTACCACCAGAACTGTGTGCTCTATTTATAGCCGTGCATTTATCGTACGATAGTATGCCACTCAACCTTGATACCTATACTCCTCGATTCCTCTGACGCTTTAATTTACGAATAACTCGCTTTTGTGTGGTTGTAGAGTGAAATAACTTCTGTTATTACCAAAAATGTATTGGTAGATCGCTTATTGTAAATAAACTAACATTCTGAATAGACGTAGGTAGATCTCTAAATGGGTCAGATGCTAGCAGGGGCTTATCCTCAATAAGCATAGCATATCTCCATAGGAACCTACATGTAAGAGTAGATGTAAGATTGGAAAAAGATAAGAAAATTTGATTGATTTTGGAGAAATACGCACACCATTTTATAAGATTTATAGCCGCCCAAGAATCGCAAAATCACTTTCAGAAAACGTTTTATACACACTAACAATTTCGACGCTCTTGAAAAGTCATAAACCTAAAGAAACAAGGTTAAATATGCGCAAATAGATGCATAGATTATCATCACAGAAGAAAGCTGTCTAGTGTGGCGCCAGACAGACTCATCTAAATCACTTATATTTACACATATATAGCTATTGCCGTTTTTCTCAGTGATCTAAACTGAATTTCATAGATCATTCTAAGCTAAGATTATCATATGTTATTAAAATCTGTTTAGATATCAAGCGAACGACTGTCTGTTGTGTCTGTAAATAAACAATCGTAAAACTATGAGTTGATTACATTGCTCTCGAACCAATTAATGTTACGGCACGTCTCATTTAGTTTGTTTACACACAAGTCACATCGGTTAGTGGAGTGGATAATGATGTGAACTCACGGAGTCTGGTTGGAGACGATGGGCGGGCGGGCGCGCGGGCCGAGGTGCAGGCGAGGTGCGCCGGCGCGCCCCCCCGCCCGTGAATATCATCGGACTCCGCGACCGCGCATACCGCACCCGCGGCGAAGCCCTACACCGCACCTAGCTTTCGAGTTCCCACAGAACAAACGCAAGCGCACACGCCTTCCCGCCGCTCGAACTCGCGTATTTATAAACGAAATTCCAAGCCCGCTATTCGCAGCCGGATACAACTTTTTACACGACTTTCGGCACTTACGTCGTCCGGAGCACTGAAGAGGCGGGCCTCGGGCTCCTGGATTGCCTGCGGAGTCCGAGTGACTCACGCACAGTCCGCACCTTCGCGGCGAAATTCAAAATTTTGGAACGATTCTTCTTCGGATAAATGTTAGAGATAAAATGTATTTTTAGACGACGACCGACGCTCTGAACAATGATTTCTCTAAGATTCCGGCTATATTGTTCGACTTATTGAATGCGAAACAACATTCCTATTTGTTTACAAAGATAAATCTGGGTTAAAAGAGCTGGCTTTTTAATTAAAAAAAAATAGATTAATGTAGGTAGGCAGGTACCTCTTTTACTTACGAGGTACTTATTGTATGCATCGACTACATGTGGTCGATGATTGTATGTAGGTACCTACCTATCGGTGCTTCTGACAGAATTACAGATCAGCATTGGTAGTATGATACACTACCAATGCTGATCTGTAATTCTGTCAGAAGCACCGACAGGGACGAAAATTGCATTGTAATCGTGCATGTTGCGTCGCATGTTGCATTGTAAACAGGACTACGATCTTGATACTATTTAAAATAGAGTCTAAGAACTGAACCCTAATAGGTACCTAAGTACCAGTTAGGTTTTTTTGAACACTATGGTACCTTAACACAATTCGGGCTGAACGAGAACCTAAACAATGGCATTAAGGCCCTGTATGTCGACGATTGCTCTTTTTCGAAACGAAAAAAGGAATACTTCTGAACAAGCCACATCTCCTATTTTTATAAATATATTACTTCAGGTTCCTACCTAGATTTCTATTAAGCTGAAAACATAATAGCAGAAACTTTTCACGATAAAGATGTTATTTCAAAATGATACGTTTTAGAATTTATGATCGAAATAGTTTGATACCTACTATTAAGATCAACTTGTGATTTATTGTTAAAGATAGGTAATATGTAGATCTAGATTTCTACTAAGATAGGTTTTTGATAAGTAATTATACATAATTTATATCATTAATTTATTCGAAAAGCAAAGGCGGACCACGCGCCGTCCATGGATCAGTACCACCGTGACTACTGTCAACGTCAGACGTGTGTTTGTCGTCATTGCAGCGGTCGGTAGGATTATTTATCGAAGTGATTAAAGATGGGTACATCTTTATTCACATATACTATACATTATAAAAATAGGAGATGTGGCTTGTTCAGAAGTATTTCTTTTTTCGTTTCGAAAAAGAGCTATCGTCGACATACAGGGCCTTAAGACGTCATCGCTCCATAAAACACCAGTAAATAGACGGTACGATTTAAACAGTGGTCAGTTTAACGATCGACCTCTACTCTGGTAGCGTTCCGCGCGCTATACAAACAATCCAAGCATTTTAAACCGTCAAGAGTTAAAATTAAACAAAAAGGAATGCGGCTGTAATCGTTTATATTCATCCAACCTGAATTATTAGAACCTTATAATTTACATACCGTGTTGGCTGAGTGGGAGGTACCTCGACTTTCAATCTGAAGGTCGTGGGTTCGAATCCTGGCGTGCATCAATGGATTTTTCTGTTAGGAAATTTATATGCGCATCAAAAACACGTGCTCAAAACGGTGAAGGAAAACATTGTGAGGAAACCAGTTAGTATTCTTATAAACAGCGATGGACTTGCAAACCTGTCACGTTTGGAATGCTAACTACTGCAAAACGTGGGCATGTGCCAAATATAATGTTTGGACGTGCCTCTGACTACCCCCACTAGACATCTTCAAAGGATCTAAGCGTTTGGAGATCTGAGAGGATGTCTACCGTACTTGGGGATTACAGTCGTGATCCTATTTTTTTTTATTAATGTAATATTAATGTAATGCATGAGGAATTATGTGATGAGAGTAAATGCAGCTAAAGAAGTATGTCAGGATTGTAGCAAGTGGAAAGCCGTGACCTCTGCCTACCCTCTGGGATACAGGCGTGATTTTATGTAGGTATAGTAGGTACAAGTTTTGCTTTTTTTGGAGCTTGATGGCGTGTGAAATATCTACTAATATTGATTTATTAGTTAAAATACCACCTACTATTTTTTGTAGTGCGTTCTTTCAGATGAAGAGTCAGAAATATAAACTTCGAATACGACTCCAATATGTAAATGAATAAAGATAGAAACATCCCTCTATGTACTACGTTGTTTACTCAATCCTAGAAGTAGGATATTATAATAATAAATATTAGATCTATATTAGATCAATAAATAATAAAGTCGTCGTTCCTCCAAGTGGGGGGTCGAACTACACTTCGAGTGGTCTCCACTCGACAACCGTTCTGCCCTATTAACGGCCGTACGTTCGCCGAGCTATATGCCCGCCCACTGCCACTTCAAATAGCTCATTCTCTGAGCTATATTGGTAACTTTAATTTGTCTACGGATCTCCTCACTACTGATTTGATCTCGTAGAGAAACACCCAGCATAGGTAGCCATCATCATAGCCAAATCTTTTTTTCATAAATCGTTGAGAGCTAATAAAGGAGCGTGATATGACAGCCAATAAAGGTGTCAAAGTTTGTATATCACTACATAGTACAAGGTGCCTCAAAAGAAAGTTCACATTTAAATCTTTTCTTAAAAGAAAAGTCTTAGCTTTAATGAAAAAATGTTTATTATATATTGAAGTACACTGTTTGGGAATTTATTTTTTAAAAATAACATCGTCCAAATGTCTACTAGGATTCATTTAGCTCTCGGCATTCATTTAGACGGGCACTAAAATTGCCTATGACAGCTCGGCAGGTAGTCTCCGTGATGGCTGCCATTTCATGACGGATATTTTCTTTTAATTGTGCCAGGGAAGTCGGTTTATTAGCTTAAACTTTTGATTTGACATAACCCCACAGGAAAAAATCCATAGGTGTTAAATCGGGACTCCGTGGAGGCCAATTTATGTCACCTCGCCTGGAGATTAATTTGTTCGGAAAAATTTCTCGAACTCGAGGCAGAGATCTGTTGGACGTGTGTGAAGTTGCTCCATCCTGCTGGAACCATGTTCTTTGGTTGTAACCAGGAAAGTTTTGCAGTTGGGGCACGAAAAACTCGTCTAACATCTCCACATAACGCTCTGAATTCACTGTGAGCGTGCGTCCCCTTCCATCTTCAAAAAAGTAAGGGCCGATAATTCCTCGCGACGACATCCAGTAACGACAATTTTGCTTGTTTACATGCCCATTCAGGTGAAAATGGGCTTCATCGGAAAACAAGATGTTGGTGAACGTTGGAAAGCGCTCAATCATCTGATTTACAAAGTCAAGCCTCTGACCAGCATCTTGAGGCTTCAGTTCTTGCACCAACTGAATTTTGTACGGGTGCATCTGTGCACATTTAAAGCAACAGCACGCTTCCGAATCGAGAGGTTTGGATCATCTCGAATAGACTGAGTAACACTGTCCACGTTTTCGGCTGTTCTTGATGTTCTTGGCCGCCCAGATTTTGGTTTCTCCAGAGTTGACCCAGTCTCTTCAAACTTCTCAACCCATTTTGCAATGAGTCGAGTGCTAGGCGCATCATTTAAGTGACGAATATGTCGAATACTGCAGAATTTTCTACGCGCTACAGTCGCCGAATTACCGTTTTTGTAAAACTCACATACGCACAACGCACGGTCCGCACCAGAGAAACGCTCTATAGCGACTAAATTCCTAAGAGCCAGACTACCGACTGACATACCCCCCGCGCCCCTCAGAATAGTTGCTTTCGCGTAATAAGATAAGCAAATGTGAACTTACTTTTGAGACACCTTGTATAAAGCAAAGTCGCTTCCCGCTTCCCGCGTCTGTATGTATGCTTATATCTTTAAAACTACACAACGGATTTTGATGCGGTTTTTTTTAATAGATAGATTGATTCAGGAGGAAGGTTTATATGTATTAAACCCGTGCGAAGCCGGGGCGGGTCGCTAGTATTTTAAATAAAATAAAATGAAATAAGATCACGACTGTAATCCCCAAGTACGGGAGACATCCTCTCAGATCTCCAGGCGCTCAGATCCTTGAAGATGTCTAACGGAATTAGTCAGAGGCACGTCCAAATAGGCCATTTGGCACATACCCACATTTTGCAATAGTTAGCATACACACGTGACCGGTTTCAAGCCCGTCGCCGATTACAAGAATACTAACTGGTTTCCTCACGATTTTTTCTTTCACCGTTGTGGCATGTCGGACGAATGCCCGATTAAGGCTGGGAATAGACGTCCGATTTTCCTTCCGATTGTCTGATCAGACTATCGGATCGGACTGTCGCGTCGGATGAAAAAATCGGACGTCTATTCCCAGCCTAAGACGCAATAAATTCCGGGCAACACAACACCTTATAGAGCCACACACACATTTTCTGATAGATGACCCAGGAAATCCTAGTATGAGGTCGGCAGGATTATTCCGTAAAAATCGATTTTCATTACCTTCCTTTCACCTGTACCTACCTGTTAAATAATCATATAATTAGTGAATGATTCTATATGTTACTATGACAGTGATATTCTCCAAATTCGATCGATGGTTAGAGTATGGTAATGTAAATAGAAAAACAAATTCGATTGTTGCAAAATAAACCTGCGGGACTGTGTATTGGGTGTTATTTATTATTATTTAGTTTTTCTTTGGCATCATGAAAGAACAGTGTTAGGTAGATATAATAGTAGTATAATAACGTAGGCATACTACTACGAGTAGCTTTAAAGAGCTTTTTAGAAAGCTTTAAAGCTCAGTGCTGAGTAAAGATCAATTTTACTGTCACGATCTGTACCTAATTACTGTATTCAATATTCACTTGTATGCCGTAATAAAAGCTGTGTTGGCCAAGCCCGAGTGGGAGGTATCCCGACTTTTAATCAGAAGGTCGTGGATTCGAATCCCGGCGTGCATCGATAGATATTTATGTTCGAAAAAATTATATGCGCATCAAAACACGTGCTTAAGATGGTGAAGAAAAACATCGTGAGGAAACCAGTAATATTCTTGTAAGTGGCGACGGTCTTACAAACTGTCACGTGTGAAATGCTAATTACTGCAAAATGTAGGCATGTGCCGAATGTTATGTTTAGACGTTGTTCTGACTAACCACTTTAGACATCTTTTATTTTCTTTATTTGTGTGTAATATCATTTTTCGTGACAGAATACATATTATATAGGTAGGTACTATTCCTCCATATTTAATATTCCTCTTGCCCTCATCTCATATCCGCTTTAACAAACACACTTTTAAATTAATCAAAAGGAATGCGGCTGTAATCGTTTTATTTTCATTCAACCAATCATAAACAATTTTCTATCAATGCTCATTAGAACCTTTTAATATTTACTAATTGTAGATCTGTGCATGCGGTAGGGGAGAGCGGGGCTGAACGTGCCGATTTTGACAAATCCTCATATTAATCGGATAAAAATAAGAACTATGTCTGAAAGTAGTATTTCATCCTTAGCCAAATTTAGTCTGCTGTATGAATTTACTTACAGATTTTGTACATTTTTAATAGTTTTTAATAAAAATTGATTTATTTATACAGCGGCGGCAAGGCACTATCAACCCCCTCTTGGGGCGAGTTGTGCCGTAGCTGAGGTCGGTTATGCCGTTGATAATGTTAAGTATCACTACATAGTATAAAGCAAAGTCGCTCTCCGCTTCCCGCGTCTGTATGTCTGTATGTATGTTTGCTTATATCTTTAAAACTACACAACGGATTTTGATGCGGTTTTTTTTAATAGATAAAGTGATTCAGGAGGAAGGTTTATATGTATAATAACATGCTACCCGTGCGAAGCCGGGGCGGGTCGCTAGTTTAACATAAATGAAAATTATTCTGAATTTAAAAGACATACATTTTATAATAATACTAGCGACCCGCCCCGGCTTCGCACGGGTAGCATGTTATTATACATATAAACCTTCCTCCTGAATCACTCTATCTATTAAAAAAAACCGCATCAAAATCCGTTGTGTAGTTTTAAAGATATAAGCAAACATACATACATATTACATACATATTACATACAGACGCGGGAAGCGGAAAGCGACTTTGCTTTATACTATGTAGTGATATTTATTTGTCATACTTTCTCTCTCCCGTTACTACTCACTACGTTAGCGTCGATACTCACTACTTTACCTAGATATTTAGTTACTAGTTAGGTACTAATTTTCTAGTGCAAGGAGAAGCGATTTTAAGTTTAAAAATTCTTCTATCGAGTAAGAAATGTAAACAGCGAGTACGATGACTTCAAGACCTGAAAAAAAAAAATTATAGTTGTAACAAAAAATGTATTGCTAAAATTAACAGAGATCCATCGTACTAAGTTAAGTTGAGGGTTCATTCAAGGGCCGTACTACAATCTCTAAAGTAAGACTAAAGCAGTATTACTTTAAGAGCTAAAGTGACAACGCTATACGGACACGTATGACATTGTCAAGCGAGTTTTCGCGGTTTTAGTTTCGCAGTCTTGGAATACTGAATTGTGTTAAAGGAATTTTCAAATTTACTCCCATAAAGAAGGTCCAATAGGGTTCAAGCTCGTACTTACATTTTTTTTTTCGCGTGTTTCAATTGACTTATAATTCGGGATAATTTGTCTTCTCAATAAATGACTGACTTGTAATGTAATTAAAATTTCCATTAGGTAAGTACTACATCAGTGTTCACCTCACACACACACACGCTCCTCAGTTGATAGATAGGTACATACCAGGGATGTAACGGAGGTAATTTTATCGGAACCGAAGTCGGAGTCGGAGTTTTTAAATTTGATTTATCGGAGTCGGAGTCGGAGTTGGAGGCAGTATCAGGAATCAGAAGTGGCGGCAGAGAAGAATAAAAACATTATTCAGTAAACATTTTTAATTTTAATTTGAAAGTAGGTACCTACTTACAGACAATAAAAATAAAAATTGCCATGTTTCCTATTAACATTTAACAGTTTACCCTTTAACAGTTAACAATTAAATCAAAATTACTTGTTTTTGTGTTGATTTTTATTTTGTTTTATTAAATGTAAATGTAAAAAAAAACCTTGTAGTAATAATTCTAATGACATGTGTATCACACATCCTCCGATTAAAACCTCCGATTTAAAAGTGTCGGAACCGAAGTCGGAGTCGGAGGTGTAATAACAATCGAAAGTTCCGACTTATCGGAGTCGGAGTCGAAGCTCCGTAACATCCCTGGTACATACATGCTGGGCCTTATGCCAACTTTCGACTAGAGATTTCATCAAAGTCGATAACTAAGCAACATTGCAGTAGGTTTAATAAAATTGTCTTCAAGTAGGTCCAAGAGTTTTTTATAAAAGCGCAGACTATTTGTAATTAAACAACTTTCTTTCGCTAATACCTTGATATAAGTTTCCAAAGACATAGGCACAATATACGCAGTCCGCGGCGCAATCGGCTTGTATGAATACTGCATCATCACAAGGAGCTGGCGACGAAACCGAGGCGAGAGAGACAACCAGTCACTGCTGTATATCGATTGGTTGAGAAATCCACTCTGGAATTGCAAACAAATTAATGAATAAATACTGCATATTGAGGAAGACATGGCAGAAGCTAATATAGGGCTCCCTAGGTATACCATACCTCCTAGGTATTAAAGAACAAAAGAAGGTAAGCTCTTACCGAGGGGTTAATCATTTCATACGGTAAACCGGCTTTTAGAATAACAGGCACACAGGACACACTATTATAGTGTTCTAACTAGTTCTAACTATAACTGGAAGGACTTACTTCAATTTCAAGCTGCGTACCAAAATAACAATAGATAAAAAGCTGCGCCAACATACACCCCAAATACACAACTATTGATACGAACTCCGCTGAGAGAATATTAAGCTGAAACCATTGAAAATATTAGTGACATCCTCTTCCGTAAAAATATTCTATAGCTTAGGTATCTTGTAATAACTTACATTAGCAATCTTATAAACAGTCATACATATAACCCAAGCCATAACAAGAAACTGTAGTATCATAGCTTCGCCAAATATAGATTCAATTTCTTTAACAAACCTGTAACAAAAAAATTTTCAAGCCCTTTTTTAAAGACTTATTTTCTTACAAAGATTCAAAGACTAAAAAGATGCGATTGTCTTAGGTAGAGATCTTACACCCGTATTCATGAACGACTCTAAGAGAACGCACAATAGGCTCCGACCAACAGTGGAAAAAACTAGCCTTTGGCTAGAGGCACACGGTAGTGTGTTGTAAAGGTGTCGTACAACACTCAACTCAAGTGATGTTTATAAAACAAGATTTTGTCCACTGTGGGTCGGAGCCTACTGTGCGTTCTCTTAGTGTCGTTCATGTATACGGGTGTTAGACTAAGTAGTCTAACTTAGTAGAACTAAGTAGTTCTTAGAAACTAGGCAACACGTGACTGTCTATGACTAACATGTTAGTCCTTCATTAAAGTTAAAAAACCGGCCAAGTGCGAGTGGGACTCGCGCACGAAGGGTTCCGTGCCATTATCTATAAAAAACGGTAAAAAAATCACGTTTGTTGTTGTAGGTACTTTAACATTTTTATTTTATTCTGTTTTTAGTATTTGTTGTTACAACGTCAATAGAAATACATAATCTGTGAAAATTTCAACTGTCTAGCTTTCACGGTTCATGAGATACAGCCCTGTGACAGACAGACGGACAGCAAAGTCTTAGTAATAGGGTCCCGTTTCTACCCTTTGGGTACGGAAGCCTAAAAAAACGTCAATTTTCCCTTGATTTTTCGATTGGTCGATACGACAATCTGACATTCTCTTTAGTTTTTTAAATGTTATTATCTGGGGGCACGGCAGTGCTCCCGCCAAGTCAAGCAATAAAGCGGCACGGCTAGGCTGTACTATCCTTTTATCGAAGCAGTTCAGGCCATTTTCGACCCCCTATAACTTCGTTGTGGATAAAACTAGAAGCCTGAATTTTCAGTAACCAAGCAGTCACTATATAAACACGGTATATTTCAAATTTCATTCAATTTGAACCAGAAGTTTAGTCAAAGTTTCCTATTTTGTCACTCACTCACTCACTCACTCACTCACTCACTCACTCACTGACTGACTGACTGACCGATCATCAAAAGTTTAAGGCACTTCTAGCAGACATAGAAGCTTCAAATTTGAAACACAATTAGTGTTTAGTGTAAAAATCCTAAAAAAACCTGCCAAGTGCGAGTCGGACTCGCGGACTCGAGTTCCGTACCATTATCTATAAATCACGTTTGTTGTATGGGAGCCCCACTTAAATATTTATTTTATTCTGTTTTTAGTATTTGTTGTTATAGCGGCAACAGAAATACATCATCTGTGAAAATTTCAACTGTCTAGCTATCATGGTTCATGAGATACAGCCCTGTGATAGACAGACGGACAGACAGACCGACAGACAGACAGACGGACAGACGGACAGACGTACTGATGGACAGACGGACGGACGGACAGTGAAGTATTAGTAACAGGGTTCCGTTTTTACTCTTTAGGTACGGAACCATAAAAAGTAGGGTAAGTAGCGTAAAAGTTTGGTATTACATGGATCTCACAACTTTTTACGGTAGAAGAACTGAGTTGCGTTGCGAGACTTGGCTTTTTTTACAAGTTATGTTTTTGATGGCATTATATTGTGACAAAAGCAGTGACGTTGTAGCTGCTAAAAACATCTATGCTACGGGTATGTGTGAGACAAAGATTCACATCCTATTAATGCGTAGGTGATTCAAAGAAAGCCCTACCAAACAATACGTTTGTGATGCTCCACACATCGAGCTAGGCGTCTCTGCAAAATCAATTCCTCATCGTAGTTTTTGTATCTAATATGAGTATTTGAGTTTATTTTCTGAGCGGCGCCACCTAGATTTGCCAGTTGCTCCAGGTTGTATCTAAGGATTTGTATCTGGGTCCTAGCTTGGGCGAAGAATGCTACGATCGTACAATCCAGTGTTATATTACCGTAACCTTGGGCACCGATCAAAATGGTCATGTAGGCGAGTGCTAGTCCAAATCTAAAAACAATAAGTATATATGAAATAAAATATATTTTCTTTAACAAGCTTCTATAATATACTAGCTGCTCGCCTCGGCTTCGCACGGATAAAAAGACTACCGATTTTATGCAAACTTCACATAAACCATCTACTAAATAGTCCAAACAAAGCCTAAACATTTGGTTTGGATAGGTGAGCCCGTTCTTGAGTTATAAAATTACAACGAAAAGTGGCATTGGTTTTTATATTTAAAGATTAGATTTGGGGGCACGGCAGTGCCCCCGCCAAGTCGAGCGCGAAGCAAACACTGCCGTACCATCCTTTACTGGAACCATTTCGCCGCATTTTCAGGCCCCTATTTGAGAACCTCTGGATAAGACCAGAACGCTGAAATTTTCGTCACCCAGTAAGCCATAATCACATACTTAAAATCCAAAATTTCAAGTCTGTAGGTCATTTAGTTACGAAGTTAAGCGAAAGCAAAGTTTCGCATTTTAGACAGACACTCACTCACTCACTCACTCACTCACTCACTCATGATCATCAGAATAGAACTAGTACTTCCCATAAACTCAGAGAGCTGAAATTTGGTACTGAGTTAGGGTTTAATGGCCACATAAAGGGAAAACCATAAAAACTAGGATAATCGAAGATCTGGAGTACCTGGTGACCCTGATAAGAAAACACAAGAGCCTAACCAAACTATTAGAAATCGACATACCGCCTTTACAAAAAATATTCAACTACTGGACCGATTTGAAAAATTCTTTCACCATTAGAATCCTACATTATCCCTGATGAACATAGGCTTTAGTATATTTTCAAAAATATTAGGGATCCGTATGAAAACATCGATAATATAAACCAAAGTGTGAAAAAATAAAAATAAAATCCTTATATTGCGTTTGCTGCGGAAATTATTGACAATAGAGCAAAGTAATGTACTACAGTTTTAAAGAAGACATCAATATCTACAAAAAAGTATGCAATACTATATGTCTAACTATTAGGGATCCGTATGAAAACTTCGATAATGTAACCCAACGTGTAAAAAAAACAAAAAAAAATCCATATATCGCGTACGCTGCTGAAATTGTTGACAATAGAGCAAAGTGATGTACTACAGTTTTAAAGAGAACATCAATATCTACAAAAAAGTATGCAATACCATATGTCTCACTATTAGGGATCCGTATGAAAACTTCGATAATGTAACCCAACGTGTGAAAAAAATCCAAAAAAATCCTTATATCGCGTACTCTGCGGAAATTGTTGACAATAGAGCAAAGTGATGTACTACAGTTTTAAAGAGGACATCAATATCTACAAAAAAAGTCTGCGATACTAAATGTTTTACTAGGGATCCTTATGAAAAATTCGATAATGTAACCCAAGGTGTAAAAAAACTACCTATAATATCATTATTACATCCGTGCGACGCCGGGGCGGACTGCTAGTACGCAATAAAATTAAAGGAAAACTCTGAATAAGACTAGACTGGCTTTTATACTTACTTATACTTACAAGTTTACAAGAAGAAATAGTCGAACGATTAACTTTATTCTACTCGAACATTACACAAATTGAATAAACAAATTAACAAATTAAATAAACAAAAATATTAATTTCGCTCAAAATTTGATCAAAATATAATGCATTGGACTAAGAGTGGCGGTGATACCCGCACACGTCGCTAGATGGCGCTGACTGTATTTTAAACGCGCTTACGATTTATTTTTTTAATAAAAAAACTACTCGTAAAAAGAAAAAAAACTGTGTCAAATAAGAAAATCTAATAAAATAAATCAATAAGCCCACGTTTCTACAAAAAGAAGTGAAATCCCACCAAAAACATTCTGTAAAAAACTAGCCAAGTCTCGATGGAGCTGCTTGTTTATCTCTAAAAAGTAATGAAATCTAGGCAAAGTCGTGTCAAGTCTGAGGTTCTTTACTGCGATTTCTTTATTATTATAGAATGTTATGTGACTTGGCCGTTGAAGAGTACACAAGGGTACAAAACCAGGTGCTCCATGACACCATTGCACCAATCTGTCGTCAGAACCGCTACCCATTAACGATGGAAAATTGCCACTTAGAAAACGTTGATTCAATAACCAGTCAATTGTAGGCTTCATAAAGCTGCGTATTTCAATAATACTTATGTAAAGGCGAGCCTGAAACAAACAGTATAAAAAATACGTCTATTTTATGTTAGATCGGTGGTCGATTTGACGCTCCAAAAAGAAGACAGCAGAAGTCAGCATTGTCAATGCTGAATGCATGTGTTGCACGATCAACAACAGCCTAAAATAAGACACTAGTATTGGCTATTATCTCGCTTAACAAACATAGGTAGTTACAACAGATATAACATTACGTGTAAACAAAATTTACTTGTACCCACTAACGTATAAAGAATGTTCAACGGCCAAGTCACACAACATTCTATAATAATAAAGAAATCGCAGTAAAGAACCTCAGACTTGACACGACTTTGTCTAGATTTCATTACTTTTTAGAGATAAACAAGCAGCTCCATCGAGACTTGGCTAGTTTTTTACAGAATGTTTTTGGTGGGATCTAGTTTACTTTCTAAGACTAATCTAACAATCCCAAACACGATGGGGTCCTGAGGTTCCATTTTCAAATCGCTGTCACCATAATACTCAATCAGACAATTCACTGAGAAGTTCCGTATAAACAGCTCCTGACTTCACCATCAGACCAGCTCGTTGACACCTGGCTGAATTATTTACGTACCTTAAGAATTTGAATTATTATCTGACGATAGTTTTTTGATACTTAGGTACCTACCTATTAATTAATTAGGTACTCGTGCCTTTCGCATGTGTTATCAGTGAACAACGGTTTAAATTGTAACTTACGCAAGATTGCTACTCGTATCGAAAGGGATATAGCCAGTAAAATTATCTTCTTCGCCTAGCATTCTGTTGATGATGGGGAAAGTCGCCCAAAGTAGAAAACAAATAAAAAGTGCTCCATGATACAACGACAGCAGCCGAGACATAACACGGCCATTGGCTTTCATCACCATCACGTGGTAGGGCTTTGTTACTGCGAAATCAGGACCTGGAGAAGATCATTTTATGTACAAAATAGTATCTTTAAGGTTAGCAAAATTAGGGTACCGCACCTGACCTAAGGTACCTAATACTGAAGAGAACAGCTGTAATGTACCAACCCTGATAATTTGGTAATATGAAATATGAAATTGGGAATAGACAAGATAGAGGATATTTTATTCTCACTTTTCGAGACAAGTACCTAGGTATAACCAATGACGTAGTTTTTATACATCATTGGGTATAACTTTATAGAAAAGAACCCTAAAAATGTGCCTGATTCTTTCTTTACACTTCAGATGCTTACCATTAATGAGCTCAATTATATTATCGATACGGGCGCTTCTGGCGTTAAATGATATTTGTTTACCGAGGGTGTTGAGGGTCGTCAGCAAAATAAAAAGGGTGTCCACCACCTCGTTCGTGGTAGAGGACTGAAAACAAACTAATTAATCTGAAACTATGATAATGTGAGGGACTGCCTCGACTACTACCACATTATAATGACGTGGTGTTGCGCTAATAGTACTTACATACCTACTGGGTAGGTATAGGTAGCTTTAGCTCTAGGACTAGCATTCATTAATCATTACCTACAGTACGGCGGACCTCGGCTTACATGAAGTTAGCGATTTGACTGCGCGGCAGACAATTTTCGACCTTATGCAGTGACACAGAACCATTTTTGCGGTCACACGGCTAACTTCGCATAAGCCAAGATGCGCCGAGCGTAGGTACTTTACCAGAAAAACTTTTATAAAGTGTTGTAAATTGTAAATAACAACTAAAATCCACGTAAGAATGCGGAATGCGTTATGCAGCCTTATCTTCATAGGCGTCAGCGGCTTCAATACAACTTTAAAATACGCGACCTTTGCCAGCGCATCGAAATGAGGCCGCAAGGTTTCAAACGAAGCTGACACTTTGGTTTCCATGATCAGTCACGGGCTTGGTGTGCCAGTATTCAAGTTAAACAAACATAGGTAAACGATTTGAATTAAATCTCATTAGAAATACAGGCTGTTCAAAAAAAATCACATCTATTGATTTAAAAAAAAAACACCTAATAGTCATTAGGACCAGGATTCCGTCTTGGGTATCATCAACTACTAGTAGGTACATTAATACAAAACACCTCAATGTGTATTTACGGTCTGGTATTGTATAAATTTTAGATAATATATTGTCAATGAATCAAACAATACATTTTATTTCAAATGTTCAGTGTTGTGTCAGTACACCAGTGGTGGCTAATGGGGATAATTTAAAAGGTTGTCTCTGCGGGACAGTCTGAATGTTTCACACTGTCCCGCATCATCATTGTCCACCACTGGGTTGACAATGGGGTGAATGAACCATTTGTTGACTTGACTTGTTCCTTCTCTTTAAAGTTTGATTTAAATTTATGTTAGCATTAAAATAATTTAAACCATCCTGTATTATCTTGTTGTCGCCACAAAGTGTCGTCGAGGTGTTAATTTCGCCAAGTGGCTATTAACACCAATCACTCCCTATCAAACCATTATTCCCCAATTAAGTAGTTTGTCTAATAAGCTGTTGAGAGGGGTAATGGTTAGTAGCTGAATAATGTAAGGATTTTCTAATAACAAAATTGAATTTTTCGAAATATTTATTGTACTAATTAAGAAAATAAACCACATCAATATTTGGTATTGAGCTCTGGAAACTGATTTTATTTGCAGTGATTGGAATGTTCTAAACAACTCCCTGAGCTATAAAAATATATAATACTGAGGGTGTTCTTGTACTCAAATTAATATAAATGCCAGCGCGTGATTCCAGTTGTGGACACTCCATTTAGTAATAATCAACAATGTTGCATAATGCTATATTAATTTAATCATAAATATTTCTACAAATTATCTAGTTACATTTACAAGATTTTCGAACCCCAGAGCTATAAGATGTCGATTATAATCTGTCCTTATGTGCGCACAGCGCGATCACTCTGTAACTACATCGGGGCGTTGTCTTTTGGGCGATGTTTCAGTTTCAACTGGCTCTTTCCTTTTTAGTGGGTTGGCATCAGTTTCTTGGACCATGCCATCGACATTAGATTCATACTCTTCAGTCTTTTGTTTATGTGATTCTAGTCTGTCGTTTTGTTCGTCAGTGTGTTTCTCAGGTTCGCCGGTCTCGTCAGTTTTGTCGGGGTAGTCTGCCTCGAGGCGTTCGGCAGCTTTATGAGACGTCGTATTTTGTACACACTGATTGACGGCTGACGTCCGTTTGCTCACCGCGATACGAGACATGAGGGCCCGGTGTAGCTGTGCTATGTCCACCGGAGCACCCTGAAAAAATTATATACAATAATAGTTTTAATACACCGAAAAAAAAAATTGACCGTTGCAGCAGAAGCTTCTTATGATCTGAGCACTGTCAGCATGATTTATTATTGCACTATCACAAAGTTATCGAGGTTTCTTTTTAACCGAAAATTGGCACTAATTTATGGTCTCAGTACTAGAAAATACTACACAAATTACAACGGAGACGGCGAGCTATTTATGAATGGATAGAATCGTGAAAATATGAGTAGCTATGTGGTAGGTGCGTATGAATAAACGGTTAACTAAATATTGTGTTTTTTTAAGGATATTATTTTTAATTTTTTAATTTAAGTTTTAACTACTTAAATTTAATTAGTAACAACACTGACAATACGTTATTATTTTTTTTGGTAATTAAAAACTAGTGTTGTATTTTATCATATGATTACGATTCTGCTTTTTATCCCTATGTATCATGAGAAAGGACATTACGATAGTTATTTGGTTTACAATTTTAACAGGTTTATGTAAACGCATACAAAGTCGTGGGTATTTAGTAAATAAATACTGACCCCACACTTGGATTTCCTGTGTCGTAGGTATCAGAAACGAAGTACATAACATCCGGACCCAAAATAAATACCTAAAGTAAAGTATAACTCGCTGCTTACGCATCCATCGGTCACCATTTGCGATTATATTGTCGGTTCTACTCAATGCTAACCAAGTTTCCGCTTTATGCTCACCATAATAAGGTACAGTTTGACTTGCTGCTGCGCATCCGAGGCTGTGATCCTCAGTGACTTGGTGCCGGCTCGTTCGGCCACCATGTCCGGCCACAGCTTGGTGTTGAGAGCGACTCTTAAGGAGCCCGATACGCGTACTACAAGACGCGCGCCCCCTCCATCGGCTGCGTCGTTCAGACGAAGGACTCCGCGACCGCGTTCGCGCCAACTGCCACTCTCCCACGCGAACAGGCGGCAGGTTGTCTGCAATCATTACATTCATTTTAAGCCTTATACTCATTGTAAACATGTTGCAGTCAACATTTTTATCACAGCATGTTGAAGAGTTACCGTTTTACGAACGAAAACATCAGTTTAGCAACATATGTTGCCGTGTTTGTAAACAGTTTTAAACACAATAGCACTGCTGCTCTTCGTGCAACATTTTGCCGCAGACTGGCGTGTAGACGGGAAGTATAGCTTTGGTATTGAACAACAGTGGCGCAACAAATGTTTACAATGAATATGGGGCTTTAAAGCGTAAACTGAAAATGTATGTTCAGACCATGCATCTCCATCAATTTATCAACGAAAAAAACAAATGTGTTTAGATGCGCTGTAGGCCTTTGGCCCAGTAAATACAACGAAGGCCCCCAATGTACCTGTAAAAAGTTGATCTCATCCTCTTCACCGGTGTGTGAGAAGTTGGCAGCTGGTGGTGGTGGACGGGCATGGATCCGTTCGTATTCAGCAGCTGAGGCCGCGAGGCTAGTCTCTCCTGTCTCGCTGGTACTCGCTTCGCCTTCCTGCAACAAACAGGCATATGCAACAAGCTGAAGCTAGATACTTATTTTGATGTTAAACATTAGTGGCGGGACAGACCGGCTGTTAGCTTGGGGACGCGTCACCACTAGACGCGGCTACGCCAACTAGATGAGTTGCTTAAAGTGCCAAAGGCGTCCGATCCGGTTTACGCTAGTTTGTACTAAAATAAATGCATACATGAGCTGTATCATAATTTCGATGTTTCACATCTGCCAGGCGTCCTGCGACGGCTCATATATTTTTTTAAGGAAATTCTGCGGCGTCTAGTCCACGTAAATGGTGGGATAAATTGGACATTGATGCAAAGGCGCAAGATCGTAGTGACTGGCGGAGATGGGCGTAGATCCCCATCTACGCCCAGAACTTTTGCTAAAGCTCATTAATATTATGTAATCCTTAAACTAATTTATGTATTACTATGTGTATTCTTATATCTTATAGGTAAGTTATGTGTCAGTTTGCAAGCCTATTAATACAAGCATTGATAGACTTGCAACCCGACAATGGAATGCTAACTAAAGCAAGAGGGCCCAATGTAATGTTTTGACGTGCTTCTGACTGCGTGCGCCTATTATATTTTTTGATTACCAACCTGGTTATTTTCTTTTACAGATGCTGCAGCATTTGTGAACAGTAGCTCTGTGGTGCCGTTAGTTGAACTATGATCTGATGCCTCTCCATTATTGGCATTTTCCTGCATCATGACTCTCTCACTCAGATTTTGGCCAAACACAAAACCTGAGGCGTTTGTTGTGGTTGTAACACCCTGTGATACAGGATTAGTGGTCCGTGTGGATGCATTTACAGAGCCTAATGGAACAAACATAGGAGTTTCTGTATCTTCTTTTGGTTTATCCTCCTTGAGCCTATCCTCATTTGATTTTTCATTATCATTCTTAGAATCCTTGCTTTCGGGAGTAGTCACTTTGAGAAATGGATTGACAGATGGCTTCAACTGTGGTGGACGTAGAACTGAACCTGAAATATACAACACAATTGTAATATAAGATTAATAAGACATTGTTGTAATATAAGGTTGCCAGATGTGGTAGTATATTGATTCCATTATCTATTATCAATTTCATATATGACTCTCATAAAAATAAAATAAAAATAAATAGGATCACGACTGTAATCCCCAAGTACGATAGACATCCTCGCAGATCTCCAGATGCTTAGATCCTTTTAAGATGTCTAGTGGAGGTAGTCAGAAACTCGTCCAAACATTATATTTGGCACATGCCCACATTTTGCAGTTGTTAGCATTCCATACGTGACAGGTTGCAAGCCCATCGCCATAACTCTAATCATTTATTGAATTTGCAGAAATGGGAGACTATGATAATATAAATGTATTGGCAGAAATAAAGTTTTTATCTCATAAAACAAGTTTTGCTTAGTATGGGGCTAGATGGTACTGTGTAAACCTCCAATATTTAATCATTTGTTTATTTATGACTGAAACATGTTTTCAAGCATTAACTTTATCAAGAGTGTGTTAAACTGTTTATCAAAACTGAGATGGTAAAATGTAAACATACAAGTTGTTTATCACTATTAAATGTTGGTGTCCAGTTACTCATTTCAAATATTACTCACAATGTGACACTTTACAATATAATGCTCTGCTGGCTTATTTCGTAAAAATCTATGATTTTCATAGCCATATCTATGAATATCATAAATTTTAAAGAATACCAATTTCTTAGTAACTATTAGAGAATCTATGTAGGTATAGGTACCTACCTAATTTGCATTGAAAGCCATATTAAGATAATCATAGATTTTTACAAAATAAGCCAGGAATTTCAGTCACACAAAGCTTACTTAACTTCATCATCTAGGAATTCATTTGCATTTCAAATTCAACTTAAGTATAGGTAGTTATTTTTCCTATTACATACTACATTTGCATTTTACAATAAAAACACTGAGGTGACTGAGAAAATGTATGCTACAAAGTTAATTATGTATTCACTTACTAAATGGATTACTGCTTTTGTTGGAACTTGAAGGCAAGCTAGATGAACCAAAGCCTCCGAGTCGTGGCTTCGCCAATACCACACGGGTCCCGGTCGAACCATGGTAGAAGTCTTCCGTTTTAACTAAAAAAAAAGTTTTAAAAATCTTGTAAAACATATTGAGCATGGAACTTTGTATTTACCAGACACAGGTTGGTTCAATATTTTAAGGTGAAATTTAGTACTTCCATCATACAACGACAATCCACAAGTCTAAATCTAAATTCTCCACTGACGACAGTACAACCTTGTTTTGAAATGGCTGGCAATGTGCAACTTTTTCAGGAAAACAATAATGTACTCATTCCTCTTCCAGAGTTGTTTTATGAGATCAAACGATTTCTTCGTTTGATCTCATAAAACAACTCTGTAAGTATTTCGAGTTGATCAATCATCATTGTGAATAAAATAAGAAGGTAGAAACGTTCGAGGATGAAATAGGATATGTTGGTGATGCAGCATGAGGATGTTGTGTTGTTATCGTTAGCAACTTAGCAACGATGGGTATGAAGTTTTGATTCTTGAACACATAGAATCCGTGCACCACGTAGATAGCAAAGCTGATGATTTCAATCGAGTAGCAGCATTATTTCTTATAATATCGAAATCATACCTTGCTTCGCGTCTGCCATTGTCGACAATTTTCTAGAGGTGTTACTAATATATTCGTATTAGGTATATATAATAGGTACAAGACAGAAGTTTAATATTAGGTAATATGAATTTTGTCGTAATAGGCTATTCAATATTAGTCAAATAATAGTGAGCGACTGAGCGACGTAACGGCGACCGAGTGACGCTATTCTTCCTTACAACTGTAAGTGACTTGCCATCTCACTCTCACCCGTTGCGAGAGAATGTGACGCCGACATTCCAATTTGCAATGTATCCTCGCGGCTCTGTCCTTGCACGCGGAGGCGTTCGGTGAAGTTATTGCATGTGTTGTAATACATCTCGCTTTTTGTATCGCAGCTTCGTGGATAATTAGAATGAAACCAAGCAATGGGTATCGATAGATTAAAAAATATGCAATATTATGGGTTAGTGATTACCTATTATTTTAACGCTGCCTATTACGTACTATTATTTGAAATATTCGTTTAGTCGTGTTTATATCATCATTGCGCGTGCGTGTACTTAACATTGAGTTCGAAAGTGAGTATAAAAATGAAGCGTGCAAGAACAAGTGAAGTTTGGACAAGAACAAGTGGACAAGACAAGACAAGTGCAAGAACAAGTGAAATAAAAAACAAAAAGAACATAAAAATAATCTACATTAATAATGTAAATACAACTTATAAATCATTGTAAATATCGTGATTTACTTTGTAAATACGCCAACTATTTCGTTGACAGTCCTAAGCCTGTAAAAGTATGAAGGCAAAGTAAATCACTGTAACGGTTAAATTGCGCGTCTTTTAGGAATAAATAATATGATAAGTTCTGACTATTATTTTTGACTATTACCCAGTAATAGGTTAGATAACATAATATTGGCTAAGCGTTATATTCGATAATAGGATTACGAATATACGATCCTAATATAACACCTCTACAATTTTCTATTTTTTATTGAACGAAATGAATGAACAAACGAACAAACCATAGACAACAACATGAAATTCACTGACTGATATGTAGAGTGGAGTGAAGTTAGCAGTTTGACGTGTTTGTGTCTGAAAAAACCATGCAGGTTGTTGCATCTTACTAGGTTGTTTTTCGAATAACTCTAAAACTAAAGTGGTTTGACTTTAACGTCGATGAATGTTCTCTCTTTTTTTTGATAACAAATTGCTCATCGTAGGTCGTCGTGCGCCCAAAGCGTCAAAGCGCCTTCTTAAAATCATGTCTTTATTTGTCACGATTTTGTTGTTGTCAATGTAAAAAAAGAAAACAGTTCAAATCATTGTCACAATATGTCAGTGTTCGTTCTTCTAGTGATCTGTCAAAACTTCGTAATTCGGTCATCGGTCAGGTCAGGCAGTCAGTGCCCAGCAAAATTAAGTTTTGATTTATTTTTCTTGCAAATCAAATTGTATATTTTGGAATTTGGATGTATTTTATTTTGGAAACTTTTAACAACAGAAAATAAGTAATTTTTTCGTCCTACGAGCTACAAAAAAATCCATGTAAATTCTGTTTCTATAGTAAATATAGTGTGTTTGTAACCCTTTACATATTTTAAAGGCCGTTTCTTGTTTTTGTTTCATTTCAGATAATCTTCTGTAAAAATCTACAGAAAAGCAAGAACTAAGTTTAATTTAGTGCAATTATTAGTTTCATTAAATTGCACATCAGGTAATAAGGTAAGCTGTTGTCGATTGATTTTTTTCTAGAAAGCGAAAGTTCCATCATAAGAAAGTTAGTCTAAACATTGCCTATTGCTAAAATTTTAGAATCTGTGCTAATGAAACATAGATTTGATTAAATATATAGCAACTAAATAACTTTGAGCGGCAGGTATATTTACAATAATAAATATTCTTTAGTTATTCACTTATATTTTACTATAGCTTCCCTTTAATCTTCATCCTAAGCCAGGTCAAAATCTATCTAAGTATATAGCAAATTTAATTGAAATTGATTCAGCCAATACAATATGGTCTAGTAACAAAAAAATTTTGAAACTTGCATGTCAATTTTCAATTTCAATTTATTTATTTGGAACCAACAACAACAATAACAAGTAAGAAAACAATGACTTATATTAAGACAATAAATATTTATTATCTTATCCTACGAGATACTGATGTACTATCATTATTTATCAAAACAGAGTCGAACCAAATAAGCTCATTATTTACCAGAAAATCTGTGATTTCTCTAAATACTAATTAGAAGTGCAATGACATTGTAAAGTTACCAATGATTTTAATATTTATCTTTATTTATTTTACCATAATATGACACACTAATAGAATTTGTGCAAAGAATATGCAAATAAATGAATTTGTCATATTTTAAAAAATCATACTAATATTTTAAATGTAAAAGCTATGTATTGAGTATGTTTCAATGTTTGTTTGGACATTTTTATATCACTCACAATGTGACGACTGAACAAATATTAAAATTATATATAACATACTTTCTGGCACAGGAATTTTATGCTACAAAAGATAGAATAGATAGATAGATAACACTTTATTGATTATTACACATCCACACAGATACAATAGATACAGGTAATTTAATACTTAGGGCCTGCGCACATTGGCGGACAGGACATTTCAATTGATAAATTTTAATCATCTGCCGTCCCGTCCATCAATGTGCACAGGTCATTATTGGTAATAAAATGGGCAGCTTTATCACTAAAAGCATAATACTATGTAACAATAATTAATATATAGCCATAACTAGTAACTACCTAAAAAAATATTGCTTAAACATTAGGTATGTGTATTGTGTACCTACCTGCATATATCCAAGGCTAAGAGTCCAAGGCTTAGCGTTGGATATATGCAGGGTAGGTACATAATCTAAGACTCCTAGGTAGGTATACTTTGCAAAACAATCAATATAACTATATCTTGACATTAACTTTGAATATTTTATTGTAATATTATCAGACTAAGAAGGTACTAATCAGAAGAAAATGTGTTATATTTTTTATCTGGCCTCATGGATGACTATAGCGCTATAGTAGCGTAAGCTGCTACAAGTAGGTAGGTACCTACTGTATCTAAATGCTGAGTGACGACCAATGTTGTTGTCGCGATTACCTATCTACTGCATAATGCTATTTTGTGACACAAAATAAACTATTCTCTATTTAAATAAAGCAACATTTAATACGTATAAATAAACAGCTTGATTAGATTAATTCGTTGTTTTTAAATCGCGTGCCTCGGTATTCTAAAAGAAAGAGTTATTTGTTAGACAGCCAGCTATAATAAATTTAAAATGTAACAATATTTTTTACAAGTCATCGTGAGTGGACATTCGAGTAAACGGGTACAGAGGTTTGCGTTTCGATGTCGGCCGACCGAGTTAGGTACTCAGTAGGTGAGCGTGACTCGCTACGTACACAACTCCACCGATTATACATAAGTTTAATACATTCTGGGTACCGACAAACGCGCGCGATAGACTAGTACAACTAGTTCGGTAAACCTTCCAAGTTACCAGGATCACAGTGAATTTGATTGTGAGTTTGATGTGTGCGAAGTTCTTCGCGAAAGTGTAGTGTTTGGAATATTGTGATTAGTAGGTTCTAAAGATCAGTGAAGTGGCGATTTTAGTTTCGTAAAGGATAAAATGAAGTTGGATTTTAATTCTGGAGGATATCAAAATGGATGTAATTTATTTGATGGTACGAATTAATTTTATAGCTAACTCGGGAGATGCGGAAACTTGCGCGCTACGGAAAAGTTGTTTAGACTACTGTAATCCAGTGCCAGTGATCAATGTAAGCTTTGTAGGCTATCCCCTTATCCAATGACGGATTAACACATTTGCCGCCAATGGGCTATTTAATTTAAATGTTGCCCCTACCTCAAACCCTCCCCTATAAGACATTAAAAAAAATCTGAAAATTTCAACTGTCTAGCTACCTATCACGGTTCATGAGATACAGCCTTGTGACAGACAGACATACAACGCAGTTTGAGTAATAGGGACCCTATTACCGTTTTTACCCTTTTGGTACAGAACCCTAAAAATTACCCAAATTCGCCGCTCCTAAAATCTGCCGCCATAGGCTACAGCCTCATACTCATAGCCTGGTGTTAAATTCAATACTGCCCTATATGATCTCCAGTTACTGTAGATCTTTGGAATTGTTTAAAGGGCTTTAGATGGAAAGTTAATAGGTTAGTATTAATTATTGAAAAATCTACTATACAATTTTCTATTTCTAGATATCTCCAGCCTAAAATAAGGTATTTTTTCCATCTTTTTGGTAGTCAACTCACTCGACCTCCTGATTCATTTCTTGGTAGGTAGGTATACACTGCTATTATTTAAGCCCATTGACTGTTTTCTATCCCAGACATCCTGCCCATTTTAAAAGGTCTTATTATCTTCACTTTGATATATTTCTTCTTGTTTTATTATTGATTTTGTTTTATATCCAGCATGCTTTCTTTATCAGATGGTTAATATTCTATCAAGTTTAATAAAAGAAACTGCAGAAAATCCAAGTTTATTTAGTTACCTTATTACGAGTAGGTACTAAAAAAACTACAGTTTTTCAGTAGGTCATTAATTACTAACAACGATAAATAACGAATAAAATTTACATAAAATAAAAATTGGATTCCTTGCAGCCTCCAAATAATATCACACAATATGTACCTACAATCAATATATTTATTGGTAAATTAAAAATATATTTCGTATCATCAGAGATAGATTATTAGATCGGGGATTACAGAACAAATGGCAGCTATATTTGTCAGTATAATGGCTACCATATAAATCATATAAATCAGTTGAGAGTCGATCAATTACCTACCTGTTATTTCTCTAGGGACAGAGATATAGAGGAAAAAAAAATAACATTCGGTTGTTTATTATTTTAATGCCAGTCATCGTCCTCGTCCTTAGCCGAACAACATCAAACCATTTTGTTATCGCACTGACGACGCATTTCGCTCACAATAAAAACATTTAAAAATACTCTGTAGGTAGGTAGGTACCTATTTGTCACAAATTTTTCAACAGATATTAAATCGACCAAGTGCGAGTCGGACTCAAACACGAAGGGTTCCGTACCATTATTTATTAAAAAAAACTGGCCAAGTGCGAGTCTGACTCGCGCACGAAGGGTTCCGTGAGGGTATTATCAAAACGGCTAAAAAATCACGTTTGTTGTACGGGACGGGAGCCCCACTTAGTTTGACAATGCTGATCTCATTAACTCTCATTTCCTCAATATTCCTGGTGACGATAATGTTAATATCTCCAAACTTACATACTATGAACATCACAGGTATAGTTCTGAGACTTTCATTTTGAAGACTGTTAGTGAATATACTGTGCTGAACGTCATCCAAAGTTTTAAATCAAACGCGCAGGGTATTGATGGAATTTCTTTAGACATGCTGTTGATGACTCTACCTCAATCTTTACTAGCAATCACAGCTATAATAAATAAATCTATAGTTAGTGGTATTTTTCCAGAGGCTTGGAAAGTAGCAGTAGTAAAACCAATCCCCAAAAACAATCAACCTTCTGTATTAAGCGACTTGAGGCCCATTAGTTTACTTTCTTGTCTCTCCAAAGTTTTGGAGAAGATTGTTTGCATGCAGCTAATCAAGTTTTTAGAAGATCATCGTATTCTTCCCCAGTTCCAGTCAGGATTTCGTAAAAAACATAGTACTTCTACTGCCCTTCTTGATGTAGTGGATGAACTGTTATCTGCTCAAGATCAAGGTATATGTAGTTTCCTTGTTTTATTAGATTTTTCCCGGGCCTTTGATTCAATTAATATTCCTCTACTCTTATCTAAGCTTGCGTTTTATGGTTTTGACACACAGACTATAAACTGGTTTTCTAGCTATCTCGGGAATAGGCTACAGTGTGTTGAATTAAAAATGCCTGGTGGTGAATTCTTAAGATCACCCCTTCGCCCTGTTCCCAGGGGTGTCCCTCAGGGATCAATACTTGGGCCGATCCTGTTTATACTATATAGTGCTGACATAGTTGAAAACATCACTTGCTGCAATTTCCATTTGTATGCGGATGATTTGCAGCTATACTATTCCTTTCGGCCTTCGGACTGGGTTGTTGCTGTTAACAATATAAATCACGATTTAACTCAGATTTATCAGTGGTCCAAGTCAAATACGCTAGTTCTTAACCCAAAAAAGTCTAAGTACATGCTAATTGGTTCAAGAGTTAGTCTTCAAAAAATGTCTAATGCTCAAATAGATATACTGGTAAACGGGGAGAGGGTTGAATATGTTGAAGAAGCAAAAAATCTTGGCCTAATTTTTGACAGTCATCTACGTTTTGAAAAGCATGTGTCAGAATGTGTACGTAACTGCTTTTACCGTTTAAAATTATTATATAAAATTAGATCTTATTTAAGTGAGGATGTCCGAATCACTTTATGCGAATCCTTAATCTTGTCTAGATTAAATTATTGTGACGTGGTGTATGGACCATGTCTGTTGAGTCGGACTGACAGGATGATTCAACGTGTACAAAACGCCTGTGCGCGTTTTTGTTTTAAAATTCCCCCACGCACTCACGTAACCCCCTTTTTAAACTCGTCTAATCTTTTAAAAATGAAAGCTCGTAGACTTCTCCATCTTGCGACTCTCCTTTTTGGCGTCATAAATAATAAAACACCTAAATATCTATGCGATAAGTTTGTGTGGGCACAAAATAGATCTCATGTCGGTAGAAGAGCTTGTTCCCACGTATTTATTACACCGAGACATAAGTCTGTAGCATTTCGTGGTTCATACAGGTTTGCTGCTTCTCGGTGTTGGAATGACCTGCCACCACCTATTCGTGCCCTAAAATCTATAAATACTTTTAAGTTTGCACTTAAAAGGGAACTTTTACTTGGACAACAGAGCTCATAAAAAGATAAAAATACCCAACTTATACATACCTATGCTAACTCCGATCTTTGCCATTTTCTCTCTCCTTAGTTCAGGTTTCATTTCTAAGTTATTCTAGTTGCTGGCCGTGGTATAAGGATCTGGTTCTTGTAATAATCTATGTATGTACTTTGATATATTTTTGATTATTTATTTTTGTATTATTTTTTGATTTTATCTTGTTTCTGTGTTTATTGCAATTATATCTAAATATGGTACTGGTTAGTTCGTGAGGTCACCCGTATCCCTAGGTTTGGTCTGAAAACCAGCGCTGCTGCATTACATAATGTGTAGCGGCTTTTAAGCTGAGACTAAGCCTTTTTTGACCACCCACAAACACAGGAGACTAATAATATTAAGATCACTTGTTTGTTTTATTTGTAAGTAGGTAGGTACCTAGGTAACCACCATAAATTCTGTGTCTTCTGTTTATGTTGTGCTGTGTCAAAATAAACTCTATTTCATTTCATTTCATTTCATTTTCACTTAAATATTTATTTTATTCTGTTTTTAGTATTTGTTGTTATAGCAATTTAAACTGTCTAGCTATTACGGTTCATGAGATACAGCCCTGTGACAGACAGACGGACAGCGAAGTCTTAGTAATAGGGTCCCGTTTTTACCCTTTGAGTACGGAACCCTAAAAAACGGTAAAAAAATCACGCTTGTTGTATGGGAGCCCCACTGAAATATTTATTTTATTCTGTTTTTAGTATTGGTCGTTATAGCGGCAACAGAAATACATTATCTGTGAAAATTTTAACTGTCTAGCTATCACGGTTCATGAGATACAGCCCTGTGAGCTGTGACAGATAGACGGACAGCGAAGTCTTAGTAATATTTTTCCGTTTTTACCCTTTGGGTATGGAACCCTAAAAAGGAGGCTCGCAATTAGACGCTTATATTTTTTATTTTTGCTTGTTTTATGGATGACCGCGCATATCTTTTTACATGGTGATCCGATTTATCAAATTGTGTAGAGAATACCTAGTCTAAAGTTAGTCCCATTTTAATTGTATTTCTATTTATGTCCTTCATAAAACTTAAAAACTAATATCGTTTCTTGACTTTTCGGTTGTTCAAAACATTTTCGTCGATTTCTTTTTAGTTTGTAAAACTTTATTAAGTAGGTAAATCCTTTTCTCGCGACATCGTCCGCATGGACTCAAGTCCATAATATCGAGAAAAACTATTCTATTTCCTTTCGATTGATACACAGTATTTCTAAGTTACTTACATCAAGATTTAGTCGTATTAAAGTAACAAACAAACGAGTTCATTATTATGTTAGTGTCGATTATAAATATTATATTAGTATTAAAAAACATGATAGTGTGCGTATAGTAGAATCTATGTACATATGCATAATAGGTTTTGGTAGGTACATTAATTTCACGGGTTTTTACACATTCGTTAGTCCATAGTATATTATATTATCTGTTTGCTTTCTATGACATCTATGGGTAAAACCGGACTCGATGTAAAACAAATCAAGCCAAATCTTTTTATATATTTTTACTTCTCTACATGTTGTGCCGACGACCCCAATTGAGCCCATATGTAGTGGAATAATTCAAATTCAAAAATCATTTATTTCAATAAAATCACAAGGATCACTTTGAAACGTCTTAGGAACTAGGTGAAGCTACGCCGATTCCACGCGACCAAGCCTAGAAGAATCAGGCAACAAACACATCTTGGGGTCTACCTTTTTTTATGATCCTTTCCTTAATGCTATGTAGAGCTCCAGTGTGGTGCCAATCGAACAAGGTGAAGGCTCAAACAAGAATAATAATTAAAAGTACCTACTACACAAGTACGTACAACAATAAAAAAAATAACTAAAGAGCTTCAGCACAAATTCAAAAAGCAACACACGCTACACTTGATTTAGAATTAAAACTTACAGATAAAATAATAAGGGCAAAGGGTTGATGAAAACCGTACCTGTTTATCAGTTCCGCCTTTTCACAGGCAGCAGCATGGAGACAGACGAGGATGTGTTCCGAGGCAACATGTTGGACGATATGCCTCCGATCAGCTGTGGGTCGACGCTCGAAGGATCTATCGGCACTGGCACCAATGATATCGGAGATATGACCTTTTGCATGGGCAATTATGTTAGCGATTTTATGCGGGTGAGTGCAACGATCTAGGACGTGATTTAAACTAATTGTAGGTTAGGCGATGACGAAAACAATTTTTTGCTGAAAAATATACCTAAGGAGTGTAAAAACACTGCCTAAATGTTATCATCTTAGTTATGTTTGAAACGACCTGAATCGTGAAATGCACTTAATGCACATACATATTATAAATGTTTGTAAAAGAAGACTAGACACGATCTTTGTTGAAAAATATACAGTCATATACCTACACAAAAAAATACACAGTAAGATCCGCTCCTCTTTTTAGCAAAAGGAATACCTATGTACTTTAGACCGCAGATCTTTTGTCGATTTCAGTCAAAAATAAACATTCTTAACACTCGCTAAAAGTACACTCACTAAAATAGAAGGCATTCGTAAGTTTTAAAATGTAGCGATTAAAAAAATCCTATTTGTGACAGAATTGAATGAAAATTAAATTACATAATTTTTCAAGCGACAAATAAAGGAGGTTCTCAATTAGACAACTATTTACAGTTTTCTTTTTAGTTTCTAAAACTTAATTTATTTACATTTATAATTTTATACATATAAAAAAGGCTAGTTAAAATTCTTATACCTACATAAATCATCCATTGTTGAACATGCGAGTACCTACATAATTATATTTTGATGACTTGCGTAGCCTTTTAACAAATCACACAGGTGTCAATCACACTAACCAAAAGTTATCAGTTTCTAATCTTACTCAATAACAAACAAGGTAGGTATTTTCGACTTTGGAACAATCTATCGATAATTTTATAAACGTGACTAATCTACATTCAATTCTGATAAATCGTTCTGGAGTAAAATGCCAATAAGTAGATATTCAAATTATTTTATCGGCAAAGTCCGATTTTTTTAACGCCTAGGTACTTCAAAAACATATTAGAAGAAATGCGATTTTTTTATGTATTACCGCGCATATCTGTGATCCGATTTCGATGTTTTTTTTCTATTGTGTAAGATTCTCTACACAAGTTGGTCCCATTATGGTATTAATGTAGAACAAATAATTCCTTCATAACATATCGTCTCTTGATTTTTCGTTTGATCGAAACATTTTTGTCGCTTTTCACATACTTAAATGCATTGACTGGCCTCACAGCTTATTTGGTTGGTAGTATAGTAGCTCTGCTTTCCGCGCTGTAGATTGTGGGATCGATTTAAACCCCTTCAAACTTTTGATGAACATACATAGATGTTTGTATGTGGTTGTTATAATTATTACAAGTAATCTATCAGTTATCTGATAATATCGGTTTTCATAGTACAAGCTTAGCTTAGTTTGTGTCTAGATGGCGCTATGTGAAATGTCCACAAATATTACAATTGTTCAAGTCGGCCTAGGTTAGTAAAACCTCTTCGAGATAATATTTGATGAGTTTGAATCATCGAGATCTACGATCTACACTATGCTTAATATCGAATCAAAACCGAGTATAACTACATTATAAGTATTTTCATTATGTATACTTCCGAGTATATTATAAAGAGGCAAAGTTTATTTGTGAGTCTGGATGCAGGATATTATTAGCATTGTAAAAAAACTTTTAATTATTAATACTATTTTTCGGCGTTTTGAGTCGATGTAAAAACAGTCATAAGTTAAACATCCCTTAGGGCTTAGGTTGTAGTAGCAATTTTGGTGGATAGTACCTACATCCTACTAAATATTATAAATCCGAAAGTTTGTGAGGATGTTTGGATGTTTATGCCTCAATCACGGCTGAACGACAAAACGGATTTAGATGAAACTTGTAATATACTAGTCCAATATGCCCATTGTCCTGGAATAGAAAATAGGCTACTCTTTATCTAGGTGATATGCGAGTGAAACCACGGACGGAAGCTGATTAGTTTATGTGATTAAAGTGGTTTAGACATAAAATAATATAAACAAAAGATTGTAAAAAATCTGAGCGACATAAGTGTTTAAGAGCCATTACGCACTGTCGACTGGTCACCTGGTCAAAGGAAACTCGGTCTCGGCGACGAAAACATAGGCGGACGACGTAATAATATAACGTCAGCGTATCGTTATAAATTAAAACAGAAAACAAATATAAAGTTTCAAAATTTGTAAAATTAAATTAAATAAATAAATAAATAAATATTGGCGGACTTTACACACAGCGCCATCTAGCCCCAAACTAAGCAAAGCTTGTACTATGGGAACCAGATAACTGATAGAATACTTAAATACTTTTTTTTTTGTAAATACATACTTATTATACATAGTAACACCCAGACACAGAACAAACATCTATGTTCATCACACAAATATTTGCCCTGGGTGGGGATCGAACCCACAACCTACAGCGCAGAAGGCAGAGTTACTACCAACTGAGCTGTGAGGCCAGTCGTTACCTAAATGTAGCCACAGCTTCATAAACTTGCTATCTCTTTTGACTGAAATGCTAATCTTTTGTCATTTGTCCCTGTGAATTTCTGACCACGGAAAAACGTGTAAATACCTATAAGCGGGTTTTGGGGAAGTGTGCTCTAACTATCTTCTCGCATCGCTTAAAAATTATACATACACATACCCCCATAATTGTATCGAAACATTGCTCTCTAAAACAAAGGCTAAAAATAGACGAACGACGATAAAATAATACTGTTTATAAATAACTTACGTTACAAATAAGTTTTCTGTTGAAAAATATTTTGCAATGACGAGCTTTTGTAAGTTCATTTATTAAACCATCGAGCACCAGCGCATTGTCACCGGAGTTACAGAAGTGTGCGAAATTTCAGCTCAATCGATTGGGGATAACTGCTTCAAAATTGAGTTGCAAGATTCCACCATAACTAACATATATGTAGCTAGTTACATACATACACAACACACATTGCAAGTTAAATAAAAGCTTGTAACAAGATGGAGGGACTTGTGAAAGATGATTTGGGTAAGAAAAGAGTGAGTGATGAGATGATGGCTGCATAGAGGGAAATGGAAGAAAAATACATGTTGTGCCGATCCACTTAAGTGGGATAAGAAGATGGAGGAAAGCAGGAAGATGTATATATAACGCAACTTACATTGTATAACGCATTGGGTATTTTCATAGGTATAATAAAATGACTATCAAAACACGTAACAAGGAATAGAGATTGCATATTTTTATTCGTTTTTGAAGAATTGAATAGTGTTCATGTTCAACATGTACTTATGCAAAAAACTTGAACCAATCGACTTACGCATACAAAAAAAAGGTAAAAAAAACTTACATACAAACATACATAAAATCACGCCTGTTTCCCAGAGGGGTAGGCAGAGATCGCGGCTTTTCACTTGCTACGATCCTGACATACTTCTTTAGCTTCATTCACTCTAATCGATTGGGGATAACTGCTTCAAAATTGAGTTGCAAGATTCCACCATAACTAACATATATGTAGCTAGTTACATACATACACAACACACATTGCAAGTTAAATAAAAGCTTGTAACAAGATGGAGGGACTTGTGAAAGATGATTTGGGTAAGAAAAGAGTGAGTGATGAGATGATGGCTGCATAGAGGGAAATGGAAGAAAAATACATGTTGTGCCGATCCACTTAAGTGGGATAAGAAGATGGAGGAAAGCAGGAAGATGTATATATAACGCAACTTACATTGTATAACGCATTGGGTATTTTCATAGGTATAATAAAATGACTATCAAAACACGTAACAAGGAATAGAGATTGCATATTTTTATTCGTTTTTGAAGAATTGAATAGTGTTCATGTTCAACATGTACTTATGCAAAAAACTTGAACCAATCGACTTACGCATACAAAAAAAAGGTAAAAAAAACTTACATACAAACATACATAAAATCACGCCTGTTTCCCAGAGGGGTAGGCAGAGATCGCGGCTTTTCACTTGCTACGATCCTGACATACTTCTTTAGCTTCATTCACTCTCATCACAATCCTCATGCATTTACTTAAACTTGAATTATTCAATCATGCATGACTCTATATTTTCAATATTTATCTTGATTCGTTATTATCTTATCAATTGTTATCGCTCAACGGCTTTATGTAGATTCATACACCTTTATTCAACCAATGTTATATTTGCTTACCTATATACTTTCTATTGTCAACAGATGATGTTCACAATGCGATCGCACCATATGCTCACCGACGTCGTTTTAGAAGTCGGCAATGAGCTATTCCACGTTCACAAGGTCGTTCTCGCTGCGGGGAGTCCATATTTTAAGGTGAGCTTGGTGGTAACTAATTTAATGCCTAGAACTGAGCTACCTAACTAAGGGTGAGTTTCCATCTACGTGGAGCTGGGCGGGGCGCACAGATCCGCGTTTGTAGGTTTCCTACTCTTATAGTCCGTAGAACAAGGTGAGTTAACTAACTTGTACTCTATTTTGGGAATTGCGGAACCCTTTTTAGGGTTTCGTAGTCTACAAGAAACCTTTATAGTTTCGCCATGTCCGTCCGTCCGCAGTATAGCTCAGAGAGTTTATGTGCTAGAAAGCTGTAATTTGGCATGAATATACATAATGGTCACGTCAACAAAGTGGTACAATAAAATCTTGAAAATCATTTTTTTAGGTTACCTCCCCTACACCTATAGTGGGGATGGTATTTTTTTTTCTCGCATACTCTATGGTGTGGGGTTTCGTTAAATAGGTCTTTAAAAAGTATGGAGGGTTTGTGAAGACAATAGTGATGTAACGAATGTCATTTTTTGAGCATTGCGAATGCGAATGCGAATGCGAATATTTGCTACTGACATTCGCGAATGCGAATGCGAATGCGAATAATCCGTTTACTTGACTTGAGGGAGAAAAGCTTTTTAAAGTTTAATATTTCGCTACTGAAGTTTAATTATTAAAATAGACAAATAGGTAAACAAAAGTCGGAAAAAGTGATAAAACTGCATTATCATGAAAACCATAAAAAAAAATTGTCTTTAATTTAGGTAGCCTAGTATGATTATCTAACGAATTATATAAAAATGAACTATTTAGCTATTCATAGTTTAGATTAAAAACTAAACTAGTGTTTTTGAAGAACTTTGGAAAATAAATCTATCGAGAAAAGTTTCACCAATCGTGTTTCTGTCTTTAATTTATCTAGATTAAATCTAGTTATCTTTGTCATAAAAAACAAAACTGTATGTTTTGCGGTTATTGAGAAAAAACGATTCTGCATTCATCCAAAACATTTATTACTCGTCTTAATGTTTTTAGTTTCGTTCATGAAGATGATTATCTAACATTCAAAACTTATGTAAAAACTAATAAAAGTTTCAGAGAAGAATTGGTTTTAGTTTGTTTAAATTGCATTATATATTTTTTTGTTTTCTAAGTTCTAATGAGAAGTTAATTGTTAATTAGTATCAATCTGAATCGTAAGCTTAATTACTGAAAGTAGATGGTAAATAAATAATACCAAATGATAAAGTAAAGTCTGATTAATGTGATTACGAGGTTAACTTATTTTTTCTAATAATACAAAAATAAGAAATGAATGGATTTTGATTTTATTAACCTAGTATTATCTCCAAATTATATATTTTTTTCCAATATACATATTCGCAAAACATTCGCTCGAAATTTGCGAATGCGAATGCGAATGCGAATGCGAATATGCAAAAATATGCGAATATTCGCGAATGCGAATGCGAATGCGAATATTCGTTACATCACTAGAAGACAACTTTTCAATAAAGGGATCCGTTTGTAAAATATTAAGCTTTACTGTGCAAAATTTTGGAGGTGTGAAAAAATTCACGTTAGTAGTACATACAACGAATTTAAAAGGAAAACTAACTGGCTTTACAAGTTTACGAGTAATCATCTACCAACTAAGAAAATGTATTTTCTAAGTAGCTCGACGATTACTCGTAAAATAGAAGTAAACTTTTTAGTACAAATATCCTTGATAATAAGTAATATGGCCTTATGATACCTCTATGCCTTATTAGAGGCCTTATGTACGTGGCTCGACACGCACTTGGCCAGTTTTTATTTGAAATGCAATATTCCTACACCTCGTCCATCAAAATGACAAGTCACACCACAATTATTTACGTTATAAGTAACATGTTATCATTTTATAGCAACTTCGATCTGATAAGAACCTGTCTATGTCAATAAATCTAATGTAGTTTGAATAAAATGCGCTTGTATAAGGCAGCTGCGAAAAACCCCCGGAGACCATGACAATGCTCATATTGTATTTTTTTTTTACCTAAATACATTTTAAACAGTTTTTTTCAGCAATAGTTTGCATAGTCATTCATAAATTTAAATAATACGAATCATGTGAAGTCATTTCTGTTTGTTATTAGTGGTACCAGAACTACCAGGTCTAGGTACCTACTACGTATACTAAACTACAATAAAAGCGTCAGGGTCATTACAAACAGAACTATATTTTAGTAGTTACGCGATTTGCAGAACTTGATAGAAGGTGAACTCATCATCATATTCATGTCCTTATCCCACATAAGTGGGATAGGCACAACATGTGTTCTTTTTTCATTTCCCTCTATCAGCCGTCATCTCAACTCCTTTCCAGCTCATATGTAATCTTTTACAAAATTCATTCATCTTTTCTCTTGTTGAAGGTCAAGGTTTTCTTGATTATAACAGTATATTACCCCCTGATCGTCATTGGACCTAAAATAAAAGTGGAGCGTTCGCGTTATATAAAGTAAATTACAATAAACACCAAAGTAATGCAAATCAGGTAGTTTCACGTAACCGATAGAAGTTTTGACTCATCCATCCATTCATTCATACAATACTAAGGGCAATCGTCGTAGAAATTATAGGTACGTATTGCAACTCTAGTTCATTTAGCGAATCGAATTTACATTTGACCTCCTATTTCTAAAAACATGTGCTAGCTGTAGCAAATCTTACACATATCCAGCGGATTATGAAATAATAAATAAAAATTATTTGTCGTTACTGGCCTTGTACTCTTGACCGACCATTTGCAATGAATTTCATTTCATAGTAATTAATTATTAACTAACTAGCCGACCCGTGACAGACGTTGTCCTGTCAAATTTCAATAATCGAATAGAAAAGACTGAATGTTTCTAGTCAGTGATGTCAGATTTGTTGCACACCAGCGCCATCTATACAGAATTCATCTCTTTTGCGTTTTTTATCGTTTTGGGGATGTTTTTCAAATTTTAAAGTAGCCTATTATTTATTCGGGCATTACATCTACATCTACAGCAAATTTCAACTTAATCCGTTTTGTCGTTTAGGCCTGATTGTGGAACAAACATACATTTATTTTCACAAACTTTCGCATTTATAATATTATTAGGATGACAGAACATTGTATGTGGTCAAGGATAAGTAGCAATTTTATTGAATTTCTTCAAATAATGCATACTTGGCTAGTTTACGTAATTGTAAGTTGTAATTGTAACCCATTCATTATGCGCGTATAACTCCTGCTGCTAGGTATAACGTAGACTGCATATGATTAGTCAAATTTCAAAGTATAAATTGTCCACAGGCAATGTTCACAAGCGGTCTCAAAGAGTGTGAAATGTCGCGGGTACGGTTACAAGGCGTTTGTCCTTCGGCAATGGCGTGGCTAGTCTACTTCATGTATACCGGCAAGATCAGGATAACGGAGGTGACAGTGTGCCAACTTCTACCAGCCGCAACTATGTTCCAGGTTCGTGTTGAATACAAGTTCTTATCGTCCACCTTTATGGTTCATATTTATCATCTTTCTGGACAATATTTGGCTACAGCCTTTAGTAAAATCTGTCAAGAATCGAGCCCAAACCTGTAGCGTTTCAATCGTGCAATCGCCGGCATCAGAGTTCTTCGATGCCTGTGATAACTTATAAAATGTTTTTTGTCCCAGTAAACTTCGTTTTAGCCTGTATCGGCCTTTGCCCTGCAGTGGAGCGATACAGGGTGAAATGAAAATAAAACTGCATGATTCTATGATTCAGCATCTATCAGCAAGATCTTCCACAAGCAAACTATAATTATTTTAGCTGTTCACCGACAGATATCGAACGTCATTGATGCGTGTTGCGCGTTCCTTGACCGGCAGCTCGATCCTTCCAACTCGATAGGTATCGCGAACTTCGCGGAGCAACATAGCTGTGTTCAACTCAAAAAGAAAGCTAACCAGTTTATTGAAAGGCATTTTACACAGGTAAGTTCATAAAATTACGAGTATTATACTTGTTTTGTTTTTCTGGTCTGTGTGTAGGTATGTTTGTTCCTTTTTCTCGTCTGTAGTCATGGGCAATGAATCGGTTAAACTGCTTGATAATTGTAGGATTAAGATAAATGTGGTGCAATTAATTTGTCTGAAACAAATACGAAAATGTGTTTTGTACGTTTGTATGTTAGTCCCTAGTTCATGCTCCGAAGATTGGCTACTTAGGCTGGATTTTATCCAGTGAATATTCCACCATGCGTGCGAAGCCGCGGGCAGTACTGATTTATAAAGTGTTATACTCGATTAAACTAAAAACGATAAAACCAGCTTGGCTAAACTGCAGTTGGGTTTTTTGATGATGACTTGAGTGTCTCTGGTGGTTGGGGCATTTTTGAGTCCATTTTTGAGCATTAGATTCAAATTATAATGGCCGTTAGGTGTTACAAAATCAGTGGTACCCTTATCTAATCGAATACCCATATCGGAATGATAGTATCCTTAAACTTAGCGAGAATATAATATGAGCTAGCTCACTCTTATCCTTGAAAAACAACCTATAGATTAGCAAATTTTAAATCTGAGTTATTTATACAGGTGTGTCAGGAGGAGGAATTTTTGCAGCTAACGGTACAAGAACTGATATGTTTAATACGAAAAGACGAGCTAAACGTTAGGGAGGAACGAGAGGTTTACAATGCTGTTATAAGTTGGGTAAGTCAACACAATATGCTAGGCTACTTCTAGCTGGACAGTAGACTGGTCACAGGAACAGAGAGACATTATGATGCTAATGATCTGGTCCTTACCACAGATCCTTAGGTAGTCAGAGACACGTTTAAACATTACATTTTGCATTTTGGAGTTGCAAAAATACTAACTGGTTTTCCTTTAACGTTTTGAGCATGTGTTAATAGAATACGCATATTTTTTTTCGTATAGCAAAATCCTATGATCCGCGACTGATATCAACCCACGACCTTCGGACCCTCTCGGCCAAACGGCTATTTTTACACTGTTTATGTATTGCAACTCTTTAAAATTCTGAATCGCTTACAAGTTTCCATTTCCTAAAACTATTAATTTGGGTTTTCTAAATATTATACTGACATTTTTTGGCTTTTCTTAGTTGCAACGGTCTTAGTTAGGTTTTTCCCTTCAATAAAATGCAAAACATAATGTATCAGTCATCAAATGATTTGCAAAATGTTATCTTTGTTTAATTAAACTCGGTAGATAAGTCGGGACGTGGTATAATAAAACAAAGTATGATACTCCGGGCAGTGACACTAGTTCACATTACATCCAGTTGTTATTTTTTTTACAAAAAACCTCGTAAATAAGGAAACATTTTCATAAATGGATTTTATATTTACTAATACTTTATGGATTGGATATACTCAATTTTTAAACTACTTTTGTGAGAAATTACTCACGTAAAAATGTAATGCCGATGAAGACTCACCCTGATTATATTTATTCTCGTCTTCTAACTTAAGAACTTTGCTCTTGTAGGTGTATTTGATGCATGATATTTATTCTGTGCCTTGATAATTCTCTAGATGAATTGAAACATTTTCGGTGTCTCCATCGACATTATATTTTTACGTGAGTAATTTCCCACTTTGTCATAATGGGCTATTATACACAAATTTTATTTTGTCTACTCTCACGTAGACAAACTTGAAGACGAATTAGGTGGATGCTGATTATGTTAAACGCGTAACATTTCTCCTTATTTCTACCAACTCTCAGGTGAAATACGACGAAGACAGACGACACTCGCGAATGGAACACATACTACAAGCAGTTCGATGTCAGTACCTGACGCCTAACTTCCTCAAAGAACAGATGAGCACGTGTTCTGTGCTTAAAAAAGTCCCTGCGTGCAGGGAATACCTTGCCAAAATATTTAAGGTAAGTCGAATACTGATAAAGAACCTAGAATTATATCATTGATAGCTGGTTAGCTAGTTTTTTGTCAGTTTATGCAGGTAATATGATAATACGTCAATAATAGGTAATACGTCAAAACATAACTAGATATCGCTAGTAATTCCTGGCCGAACCCAACTCGCACTCGGAAAAACTATATGAATCGCAGTAATAACGTACATACTTACATTGAATATTTTTGTGTTTCCTTCTAATGTAGATGTAGCTTAGCTAAAGCCTTCACTGGGTGTCGGTATCCTATCTTACCTGATACCTCTCAAGGCCTTGAACTGACTGTCTGTATCATCCAGATTAGAATATAGTACAATATTTTTCTCTATATCGGTTTATTTTACCTCACTAGTCACTACACTATTAACTATACAGAATAAATAGAAAACAAAGAATTTACTCTTAGGATCACGACTGTAATCCCCAAGTAAGGTAGACATCCTCTCGGATCTCCAGACGCTTAGATTCTTAAGGATGTTTAAAAGGCAGTCAGAGGTACGTCCATAAATTACATTTCGCGAATGCCTAAGCTTATTCACGTTGACTCGCGGGCGCGGTGGCGGGCGCGGTCACGAAATATCAAACGTATCGCTAGTTAGCTCGCTACTTAGACCGCACGTGCGTTTTGAACGTGAACACTTGGAAATCACGTCATATGTTTGATATTTCGTGACCGCGGCCGCCACCGCGCCCGCGAGTCAACGTGAATAAGCACTTTTAATATGCCTATGGTCGCAGCAGATAGCGATAATACCAGTCTTTTAATAGCCATAACTCGGTAATTTGATAAAAAAAATTTAGTGTGATACCTTTTAAGAAACTACATGAAGTAGGCATGTTTTTTAAGCTGTGGGCCACCCCGGTCTCCATACGTTTTTTTTATACCACAGGTGCTCAAACTTTATCAAAAAAAATCGCGTACACTTATCTTTATTTTCAAGTGTTAGAAAAAAACAAACAGTTGTGGCTAGGAATAATTTGTGATGCGCCATAGCAAGGCCAATTATCCACGGTTATTTGCAGAGAAAATCAATTCGTTATCACTGAATTTGTAGCCGTAGTGTTCAAAAGCTTGAACAAAGGTATCAAATTTAGGACTTTGAAAAAAAAATTAAAAATTCATAGACCGTTGCAGATAGATTTATTTTTAATTTTTTCTGAGTTGCCCCCTTGCCCCCCCACAGGTACCTGCGGGGTTATCCATTAATTACCGGACACCCTGTATATACAATGACTTGTGTTTTTGAGTGTATCGCATTGGTCACCAACGCGCCGTTCCAATTTCCTCTCCAAATCATTTATTTAACTATATCTATTACTAGCTGTCCCGACAGACGTTGTCCTGTCAAATTCATTTTTTCTCCATAAGAAGCTTCTCCTAATAATAACGAATACAACAAAAAAAGAATTGGCGAAATCGGTTCAGCTGCTCTCGAGATTTGCGCTTAGCAACACATTAAGCGATTTATTTATATATTATTATAGATATTATTTTTATTACAGCATATTTTTTTGTGTTTCACTGGTCATCATCACTACATAGTATAAAGCAAAGTCGCTTTCCGCTTCCCGCGTCTGTATGTATGTATGTATGTTTGCTTATATCTTTAAAACTACACAACGGATTTAGATGCGGTTTTTTTAATAGATAGAGTGATTCAGGAGGAATGTTTATGTGTATTAAACCCGTGCGAAGCCGGGGCGGGTCGCTAGTAAACATTAATTTATTGTGACTATAATTATATGGGATCTCGTATCCAGCTCGGAAGGGTTAGCATGAACCACTATCGTATCGACAACGTATCGTTCAATTTGAATGTTTTACGATAAAGTCAAAAATTGATTATCTGAATTTACGCGGACGAAGTCGCGGGTAAAAGCTAGTACACAGCTTGTAGTATACACACACAGGCAAATCACCGGCGTTGTACTAGTAACTATACAAACTACTCATTATAAAAGTATATTTTGTAATACTCATAACTAGATATAGATACTAGATCTCTTAATAAGAATGAAACGGCACTTTTCGTGATGTGAAGCAACGAACTGACATTTAAACGGATGTTGGGATGGTACTGGTAGGTACTTAACGAAACGGATGTGAGATAAGAGTCGTCTCGTGAGGATTGATAACTATATAATATTTTATCCCCGCGACTACCTGTAGATATTTTCAAATAGAGTTTAACCCCCCTTTTAAGGGTTAATTTCGGGGATTCTTTTGTTATTACACCTCTACACTATACCTTAATGAAAGATGGACATATCTTACAAGTTTGACGTTGATTGTCAGTCAGGCATTGAATTCCAAGTTTCATCCGAATTCGAAATTGTATCACGACTGTAATCCTCAAGGTACGGTAGACATCCTCTCAGATCTCCATGCGCTCAGATCCTTGAAGATGTTTAAAGTGTCTTGTAGGCAGAGGCACGTCCAAACATTAGGTAAATTTGGTACAAGCCCACATTTTGCAGTAGTCAGCATTCCACATGTGACAGGTTCTTCGGATTTATTGTAATTAGTAGTATTCTTAAGGTTATTATTTTGTTCTAGGATCTCACATTACATAAAAAGCCGGTTGTGAAAGAGAGGAGGCCGAACACGCCGCGAATCATCTACGTGGCCGGCGGATACTTCAGGCATTCTATAGATGTGTTTGAAGCGTTCAATTTGGACGACAACTGCTGGGTGACGCTGCCTCGACTCACTGTGCCTAGGTCGGGACTTGGCGCGGCATTTCTAAAGGTACTATGACATATAAAAAAAAAAAAAGTGAAATGGGTGTTGGGACATATAGTAGAAGTGTAACCCTCTCACCACGCGATATATCGTCTAAGCGTTACGGCCGTAGCGCTTTTTCGTGACAATAAAATATCCTAATACAAGTATATAAGTGTATATAAAAGTTTCATTTCATTAATTCATAATTTTCTTCTCCTTTCCTACTAAATGTGGGGTAGGCATAACATGTTGCGAAGTGGATTTGGTTTATGTTTTACAACCGGCCCCCTGCCTGACGCCAACCCTCTTTGGGACTAAAAAAATAATTGCGTTCAAAAACCTTAAAATAAAACTGACTTCATGTTTGTTGAGGTTTCTTGGCCGTGAATGCCTTTTAATTATTGAATCTGGGGGTAGCGTTATTGTCTTCAGTATCGCTTATGAGTTAGTCAGGAGTTCCAGTGCCCAACTGTGGTCTTCTTCATCAGTTTAATTTCACCAAAATGATAATTTTTAAATGCAAATACTTGACTTGTTGATGAAATACTAAAGTCGCTATATGTATACCTACAATATTTGAAGAGTTCCCTTTAATCCTCATAGATTCCATCATCAGAACTAGATTTTGATAACAATGGAAGTATCTAGTACTTAGTAATATCCTTTCGAATAAAACAAAAATTCCAAATCTCTTTATAGAAGACGAAGTTCCAAGGAAACAAATATAAAAAAAAAATGGCCAATTGCAAACGGCAAAACAAAACACGTTTGTTGTATGGGAGTTCTTTTATTCTGTTTTTAGGGTTCCGTACCCAAAGGGTAAAAACGTGACCCTATTACTAAGACTTCACTGTCCGTCTATCTGTCCGAATTTGTCAAAATTTCAACTATCGAACTATCACGGTTCATGAGATACACCTCTGACGGACAGACGGACAGCGAAATCTTAATAATAGCGTGCCGTGTTTACTCTTTGGGTACGGAACCCTTAAAACGGGGTATTGTAAAAAGTAGGATAGTTCCTAATATGAAATCCAACCGGAAACATAGCTTAATAAATATGTTGTTATAAAAATATACAAAGTTTATTCGTACTTAAATAGTGTCTTGTATCACAAAAAAACAACATAAAAGATGACTATTATCAGTCATTAAAGTCGTCATTACTTGCAAATTCCATGTCTATGATTAAAACTAAGCACGTGATTTTATTTATGAGAAATGTAGTCGAGAAGTCATGATTGGAGAATTCAGCTAAGTACATAAACATGATGGAATTCATTGAGAAATAAAAACGAGAGGCGGCGTATTGTCTATTAATATTATGCCATATTTTACACATGTATAGCACACCGGTACAGGTTGTACACACACAGTCACACACTAAATATTTTGTAGCTTAAGAATACATCAAACCGAGCCGTGTTGGCCGAGTAGAAGGTACCTCGACTTTCAATCAAGGTCAAATGAAGGTCGTTCGGAAAGGTTCGAAACTCGGCCGTGCATCTATGATTTTTTCTGTTTGAAAAATGTATTATTCATTAAATCACGTGCTCAAAACGGTGAAGGAAAACATCGTGAGGAAATCAGTTAGTATTCTTACAGCAGCGAAGGGCTTGCAACCTGCCACGTATGGAATGCTAACTACTGCAAAAATGTAGATATTGTGCCAAAACATAATGTTTGGACCTGCCTCTGACTACGCCTTTTAAACATCTTCAAGGATCTGAGAGTATGTCTACCGTACTTGAGGATTACAGTCGTGATCCTATTTCTATTTCTAAACAACTCCTAAGTTCGTTACAAACAAAACCAACCCGTCCAATGGTCATGTCTTGGAGGAGTACAATTTCTGAGAGGCTGCGCGTTGTTTGCCCAGTCCATTGTACACTATTGTTAGTATCATCTGAAGTGGAATACTAATTCTAAAACAAGCAATGACTAAGAACTTTAACGTTTGCGTCACTAATGATATAACTTTATTATAAACAATTGTGTCGTGACTTTGGATTATTTTTACTTTCAGTTTTGTTTTAACTTAACAACTAAATAAACTTTGTTTTATGTCAATAATGCTAGCTTCTGGTTTCGCTCCCGGTTCAGCTTTTACGTCGTGATTGAATCTCATTTTTAACCGATAAAAAAAAAGGAGAAGATTCTCAAGTCGGTTGTATTTGTGTGAACCGTGATAGCTTGACAGTTGAAATTTTCACAGATATGTATTTCTGTTGTCGCTATAACAACAAATACTAAAAACAGAAACAAATAAATATTTAAGTGGGGCTCCCATACAACAAACGTGTTTTTTTTGCCGTTTTTTATAGACAGTGGTACGGAACCCTACGTGCGCGAGTCCGACTCGCACTTGGCCGGTTTTTTTAAAGATAATGGTACGGAACCCTACGTGCGCGAGTTCTCACTTGGCCGGTTTAATTACCTTAGAACTCCGATATTTATTATCTGATTTGGGAAATTCTTTGTTTAATAGAGGATATACTTCCCGTTTGGTCCCATTTAAGTTTGAGAAAGAAATACCACCTTTAAGGGTGAATTATTGAGGATTGATTGATTTTGTAATAGACTTATAACAACACTAGCTTTTACCCGCAACTTCGTCCGTGTAGATTCCGAGAATCGACGATTTTATCGTAAAACATTGAAATTCCTGAAAATCAAAAGAACATTTTGGGAAAAAGTAGCTTATGTCCGTCCTAAGACTTAAAGCTATCTCTATATGAAATTTCATAAAAATCGGCGCAGCGGTTTGGCCGTTTTAACGTCACAGACAGACAAGAGTTACTTTCACATCACTACATAGTATAAAGCAAAGTCGCTTTCCGCGTCTGTATGTATGTATGTTTGCTTATATCTTTAAAACTACACAACGGATTTTGATGCGGTTTTTTTTAATAGATAGAGTGTTTCAGGAGGAAGGTTTATATGTATTAAACCCGTGCGAAGCCGGGGCGGGTCGCTAGTTTATAATATTAGTATAGAAGTCACAGGCGCTACTTTCACACTTCCTTGTTATAGTTTCATTTTGTAACTAAATGTATTTTGTTTATGTTCTAGGGTTTATTCTACGCAGTCGGGGGTCGGAACACGTCGCCCGGTTCGTCGTACGATAGCGACTGGGTGGACGTGTACAACCCTGCGACGGAGCACTGGCGGCCTTGCAGTCCAATGTCAACTCCTAGGCACAGGGTAACGTTAATAGTACCTGGGTGACCGAACTTTGCTCGGTATTTCATTGCGGTATACACGGATAAAACGACGTTCTATAAAAATGAAAGCTAGATCGATTTATCGCCCCCGAAACCTCCTGCATATTAAATTTCATGAACATCGTTGGAGCATCTTCCGAGATGCCGATTATATAATTATACAATAATTGCTCGTGGTATTTGATTATTTGTTTATTATAAACTTACTTACCATTTTGTTTTTTTTTTTGTTTTTAATGTATTTTTTTTTTTCAAATAAATTGATTTTGAATTTGAGCTCCGCCCGCTTTTCGCATATACTTCGTACATACTACTACTCGTAGTACCCTGTGTGTTTGTAAAGACGTTTCAAATTATAATATTTACTCATTTTAAATTCGTTCAGGTAGGTGTAGCGGTAATGGACGGTTTGCTGTATGCGGTCGGGGGTTCAGCTGGATCTGAATATCATAAGTCTGTGGAATGGTGAGTACCTACCATAACATCCTAATTATCTATACTAATATTATAAATGCGAAAGTAACTGTCTGTTTGTGACGTTATCATGACCAAACCCCATGAAATTTTAAATAATTTAAAGTATTAGGAATGGACTGTATTACTTTTTTCCCAAAATTTGATTAGTATTATAAAAAAATTAAAGTTTTAAAATTTGCAAAACTTAAAACGCTTTTGCGAATATTTAAATTTGGACAAGCAACGTCTGTCGCTGGTCAGCATGTTCTTTATATTCTTTACTAGCTTTACTTGGGGATTACAGTCGTGATCTTATTTTTTTTTTTATGATTTGGTTCTTTTTAGTTACGACCCAGAACGCGACACGTGGACATCGGTAGGATCAATGGGAAGCGCGAGGCTCGGCGTAGGCGCATGTGTGGTCAACAGACTGTTGTATGCTGTGGGCGGGTTTGATGGAGCTAGACGCATAGCCTCCGTAGAATGCTACCATCCGGAGAACAACTGCTGGACTGAAGTTAAACCTATGCACATTGCGAGGAGCGGGGCTGGTGAGTTGTATAAGTTAGGTCATCTGATGGGTTCAAAGTTTCAAACCCGTCCTTCTAATGAAAGAAATAATAATTATTCAACAAAAAAACATAAAACAAAGAACTTTGAACAGTACCTTGAATAAATAACAAAAAAACTTGAGAGGTGTCAAGGGACACCCGGATGGAACGAAGTTCTCACAAAATAACGTGGGACAAGGGAAGGGGAATCAACTTTGACTTCGACTTCGACTTCGACCTCGACCTCGACCTCGACCTCGACCTCCACCTCGACCTCGACCTCGACCTCGACCTCCACCTCCATCTCGACCTCCACTTCCACCTCGACCTCGACCTCGACACAATTAATAGATATACAGTCGTGGTCAACTAATTAGGGACACTCTTTGGATAAACCGAATTGTGAATTTATTTTTTATTTTCCAACGAGTCTAAACCATATTCCATATCTCTTACATGTAAGTATAATTAGTCATGTATGTGCCCGATTATACAAACAATAACAACTTCTTAAACATTAAACCTCTTTACAGTATAGCTGATAGATTATCGTAGTGCTATTTGTTCAAATAATGCTGGCTGGCCATATAATTACGGACACTGAGATATTGCGTTCTATTTTCAAAATTTGAATCTCAATACTTTTTTACTTCTTCTCTTATTGTTTCGTGGTAGTTTTGGCGGCAATCCCGATATATAGTTTTGAAAAATATTTTGAAGAAAAATGGGTAAAAATAAAAGTTGCGATCCAACACTACGAAAAATTATCATGAAGTTTGTTGTCGAGCATGGTTGGCCATACCGAAGGATAGCAGAACATTTAAATTGTTCAAAAACTATGGTATACAATGCAGTGCAACATGTCAGACGCAATAACACAGATTTAAATGTGCCCAGAACAAAAAGATCGAGAAAAACAACTCCGCAAGAAGATAGAATGATAACCAGGTTAGCTAAGAAAGATCCGTTTCTAGGCTCTATTTTAATTAAACACGAAGTGTTTGGGACAGACGAAAGAGCTGGTGTCTCAGCGAGGACCGTTCGACGACGTCTGGTAGAAGCAGGGTTGTTCGGAAGAGTGGCTCGCAAAGTACCGTTGTTGAAGAAAGAACATAGAAATGCTCGTTTGGCGTTTGCACGTAAATATGGACATTGGACCTACGCCCAATGGCAACATGATTGTATTATTCTCTGACGAGACCAAGGTTAATTTGATTTCTTCAGATGGAAGGCAATACGTACGGCGTCCAGTAAAAGGAAAAATGAAACATTAAAATGTGGGGTTCATTTTCTGGACGTGGAGTGGGACCTGTGAGGAAAGTTCAGGGTAACTTAGACCAACATCAATACAAGGCAATATTGGAGGAAACGATGCTTCCCTATGCTGAGGAGCATCTCCCTATTATATGGACGTTTAAGCATGATAACGACCCGAAACATACCGCCCGTTCAGTCAAGTCGTTTCTTACCAGTCAGTCAGTATCGGTGCTAGATTGGCCAGCAAATAGCCCGGACCTTAACCCAATCGAGCACCTTTGGCACGAAATCAAAAAAAAAGTAGCCACTTATCGTACTACAACTTTAGATGAACTTAATGAAGCTTTTTGTGAGGCATGGGCAATCATTCCTGTCGAAACATGCCAGAAACTGATAATGTCTATGCCACATCGGTGTCAAGCGGTAATTACTAACAAAGGTTTTGCTACTGGGTACTGATTTTACACGTAATAAAATGGAGCCGTTAAAGATATTATAATACTGCAGATTATTAGTTTTGTTTAACTCTATTTTTCATTATAGTTTACTGTCCTTAATTAAATGTCCAGCTACAGAATTATACCTTAAAATTGAATACATGTTCAACCTTTGATATTAAATACTTTTTTCTATTTATTTATTCTTTTATTTACAGCCATTTAAAGCATAATAATCGGACCAAATTATGCAAATAATAGTTACTGAGAAATCAATAGGGTTTTATATTTGTATGTACATAACCGGTTATTGTTCTTCACTATCTTGCATGTCCCTAATTAGTTGACCACGACTGTATATTAATAGATATACTATAGCAAAAAAGTGTCGTGACAACTTTTCGTAAGAATTTTTTCCGTCTAGCCCCCTTTCACAACGCGCGATAAGGAACTTCGTTCCAAAAAAAAACTATGCAATACATACATGTTTACAAAATCGAAGGCTGTATACGGAAAGCGATGTTTTAAGGTGTCGGATAAGGCCGACTAGCAGTAACAGTGACTAGGCATCAGTATGATGACTGCAAGTAGGGGCTACCCAAGTGGTCTTCTAGAGAAAAGTTTGGAGACCTCTGATCTAGATTCTATGGGGTAACTTCATTACTAGCCATGTGCCAAGAGTTAGTTACTACAGATCCCACGCTCTCCTAATACGGCATAGAGTTTACTAAAGCCGCTTATGCATTCGATTCTCAGGTGTGGCAGCGTGGAACCAATTCATATACGTGGTGGGCGGATACGACGGGTCGCAGCAACTTAACTCGGTGGAGAGATACGACACGGAGCGCGACACGTGGGAGCCGGTCGCCTCGGTGCAGGTCGCGCGATCAGCGCTCTCACTCACCGTACTCGACAACAAGCTCTATGCATTAGGTCAGTATTCAGGTCATTTGTATCAATATCCTTGTCTTGACATACCCCACAACCGCAATGGTATTCGTAAATGACAGGATCACTTGGTGAAGCTAAGCTTGTCTCTCACAACCAATACACAAACATGGCTTAAAGCTATTTCACCAAAGCAATCTTGTACTCTACAACGCACACGCGTACGCAATGATTCTGAAGGTCTGAGGTAGATAATCCAGGCTTTTTCGATGTCCACTGTAATTTAAAATGATTATCATTATACGATTTCAGACAGATATACAATTTCTTTTGACAAGCAATTGAATATCAGAAGTTGGCAATCCTACTGGTCCGATTAATTTATTTTTTATCATGAACGCCAATATTCTAACCAAATATATAACGCAGGTGGTTACGACGGCACATCGTTCCTCGACATCGTAGAAGTTTACGATCCCACAACAAACCTATGGAGCGCCGGTACCGGCCTGACGTCGGTCAGGTCAGGTCACGCGTCCGCCGTCTGCTACCAACACGTGACAAGCCACAATGATTGCGAGCAAATACCCACCGTTATCAAGAAACTAGGCAAACGGCCGTCCGCGTCAAACGCCTTTAACGCCTCAACGTCCACAACAACCTCGGTGACTCGAAACGACGACATACCCATGGCAAATAATATTATAGGGACGCTTTCAAACCATAGAAATCCAAATGACTGTATTTGAATCTTGTGTAACCCCCGTATTCAGGAACGACACTATGAGAACACGCACCCACAGTGGACGAAATCTTTTCTCATAAACATCACTTTATGTGTTGTGCGACACTGCTTATTTTATAGGCACATTTCGTGTGCCTCTAGCCAAAGTTGAGCTCTAGAGGCACACGATAGTGTGCGCCATAGTGTCGCTCAACACATAAAGTGATGTTTATGAAAAAAGATTTCGTCCACTGTGGGTGCGTGTTCTCATAGTGTCGTTCCTGAAAACGGCGGTAAAGGACATTGTAAAATGTGATAGTGATTGATGTGTTAATCGATTTCCAATAAGTATGAAGTTCCAGGATAAAGTATCATAAGTAATTTATAGTTATACCTATACTATTCCCTCGGTTAAGATTATTTTTTGTAGGTATTTTAAAGTTCCAAACTTTTAATTTTTAAAGACATCAAATGTGAAATATTGTACTTATTTGTATTCCTGAAAATCATGAATGTTTCATTTGACGCCAGAATGTGTTATGAATGCTCGAATTTTAAGAAAACTAGATTGGTAGTTCTCGCTGCAAAAGCCTTAATTAGTACAGAATCCAGTTTCCATGAGTTAGATAGATATAATTATAATAATAAAATAGTTTTAATTCCAACTGCAACACAAGCAATAATTTAAATTCTGTTGTTTTGACAAACTTACGGGGGTCAACCCCGTAAGGGTTTTAATTACCATTACATATTTTTTATTGTAAAAGTACGTAATTAATTACCAACTTTTATTTATATACGACATGTCGTAAGTTTTTTTGTAAATAATGTACCTATAAATTAAGATAAATCAATTTGTAAATACTACTTATAGGGTTATTGTTAAGAAAAATAAAGACTGTTATGGGCAAATCAAAATGTTTTTTATTTACAAAAATAAAATCTTACAATCTTATATACAGAGCTAGAGATCACTGTTGTAAACAGATTAATTATAAGTTATAACCATACGCATCGTACGTGTTTATAGAATTCCATCAGGATTTCAATTTACATATTCTGTTTACATAAACAAAAATACTTGACTACATTATATAGTTAAGAGTATTATGTACATGGTAATCGTTTATCATAATTATAAAAGAAATAAAGCGCACAGAATTCATCACCATAAAATTCCGTCCTCTTCTAAGTTCTACTATACAAGTTCATCACTTTTTCTTCAACACTTTCCTCCGTCTTTTTACAAATATTGTTATATCAGGTTCATCAGCATTAGTTTTAGAGGCATTTGTAGTGGTGTCTATTACAGGAGTTTCATTGGTGTTGGCTTCTCGGCTCTCATTTGAACAACTAGAATTAGAAACTCTAGGGTCTACTTCAGTTGGAACAACATTTGTATGTTGCGAAATCTTGTGAGGAGTTGACGTCGCTAGTGCTTGAATTGCTATACCTTGAAGTACGGATGGTTTGACGCATTGCATTACATGGAGTTCAGCGTCCGGTCCATCATTCTCTATAGTGCATTGTGGTTGAGTACCAGTTGAAATAATAACAGTTTTGAAAACATTTGTGTCTTTTGTCAAAAGCTCAGGCTGCAAATTTTGATACATGGTTTGGTTTATTGTAGATTCTGTTGGCATTGATTCTGTAAACGCAGGTTCTTTAATGTCGCGGTAGGTAGGATCAACTGTTTTTGAAGTTTTGATATTTGGAGTATCAGTTCTGACTAATGTATTATCGATATTTTCTGTTGATGCTGAAGAAACTGCGCTCCGAATAGTATCCATATCTATGGCGTCTTGAGCGTCCTCAAATATCGCCACGTAATTTTCTGGTGGTGCTATCACTGTAGGTATTAATCCCAAATCCTCAGGTGAAACTAAACTACTGGAATCTCCAAAGAGTTCATTGAATTTAGTTTCTTTTGTTTTATATTCTTTACTTTTAACTTCCTTATCTGTGCTTGTAGTTGTATGTTCTTTGTTTTCAGGTGATTCTCTTGGTTTATTTTGTTTTTTTTTAGACGATTTGTCCACATGTAATGCATTTTTGTGCTCCAATTCCTTTGCTTTGTTTTCTTTCTTCTTATCTAGTTTATCCAAAACAGCCGTTTCCTTCTTTTCAGACAGTTCCTTTGTTTTATTTTCTTTCTTTTTTGATAGCTTATCTACAGATGGTACAGTGTCTTTATTTTGATCTTTCTGTTGGTTTTCTTTCTTTTTAACCACTTTTTCCGTGGATGGTGCCGTGTCTTTGTTTTTAGATAATACTTTTGATTTGTTTTCTTTCTTTTTAACTGGCTTATCCTTGGAGAGCGCTATATTATTATCTCCTAAAAGTTCCTTAGTGATGTTTTCTTTAATTCTAACAAGCTCATCCATTGATAGAGAAGTATCTTTATTTTCAAGTGGTTCTTTTAGAGTGTCAACTTTTTTCTTGGTTGGCTCATCTGTGCTGTCTGTACTTTCATGAGGGTTCTTAGTTTCCTTTAGTTTAAGTGACTTTTTTCTAGGTTTAGTTTTTTTTGTATCCGACAGAACGTTATCCGTTTTTGTACTTTTTCCTTCCAAACTCTGCTCTACAACCTTTTGACTGCTTTCTTCTTCAAAGTCAATCTTCTGTTGATCAGGTGAGGTTAATTTAAGTTTCTTGTTGGAATCAGAAATCGTTTTATGACGAATAGTTCGTTTTATTGGTGCATCTGTATTGTCACTGGTTTCGTCACTTAATTCCAAATCTCCTTCTATTATATCTTTGGCAGTGATGTAATTTTGAAGCTCGTATTGCAAATCACTACTACGACGCTGTGTTATCTTGCTCCCATTTCGACTGTTAACTTCATTGTGCTTTTTGTATGTTTCATCAGTTATTTTGTGGCTTTGAACAGTAGTACTGTCAGAATTATTGATCTTGGGTTTTGTAGTGCGTTGTTGGTTATGTTTATCTGTTGGAAGCATGTCTTTAGCGATCTTAGCTTTCAGTGAGTCATCACTTGCTTGCATACTTTTCTTGGGAATCTTATAACTACTTTGTTTTTGAATGATATTGTCAGTTTTTTGTGGTTCATCTACATGCTGGCTATTTATATCGTGAAAGTTTGTTTCATTCTTATCTTCTCCAGCATTATGAAAGTCATTTTGGAAATTATATATTTCACTTGATTCCAAGGGTGTGGATATATCTTCAATATTCATGTAAATCTCCTTTACAAGATCGTCAGTAGACATTGACTTTTGGGGGTTAGAATCAGTAATAACATTATCCATATACACTGGTTTCTGGGTTGAAATATCTGGCATATTAACTATATCTAACTTTGGTTTTTGAATTAGAAGATTTGTTATTTTATTGTCTGAAGGTATTGGGGTTTGCGTTAAACTATCTGGTATGTGAGAAGTTATTGGTTTTTGGGGTAAAGCGTCTGGAATATCAGTACACACAGCATCTTGAATAAGTCTATCTGATATACCAGTAGACCTTGATTTTTGGAGTGAATTGGAAGTATGTGGCTCAGAGGCTATTGGTTTTTGGAGTGGTGCACTTGTCATAGTAATAGTCATCGGTTTTTGAAGTAATACTACACTAGGCATATCTGAAGTTGTTGGTTTTTTAAGTAATGCATCTGGCATATTAATATTTTTTAGCATTTGCCATTTAGATTTATCTACAAAGTTCACGTCGATACTGGCGCTTCCTACTGTTGTAAGCTCATCTTTACCATCATGAGTCTTCAGGGCGTACTTCTTACTTGTCAACCTTGGGTCGTCAAGCTTCGTTGACGAGTTTAGCTTGATTTCTAGGGATTAAAATACATTTACTTTATTTATTGATTACTATCAAGGTACATATTCCATATAAAATTATATATGAATGATTGCATATAAAATGATTTATTTAAATTTATTAACCTTTTTATTACCTTTAATTCTTAATAACTAATTATTTAACTTTATTGAACATTATTTAGTGTGAATGTCAAGAAACTTACCTGTAGCTTCGTGTGATGGAAATGCTTCAGAATGAGTTTGATCAGGAGACTGACAGGACATGTTATACATGTGTTTCATGTCAACAGGGACTTGTCTTTCAATCCTCCACCTTTCTTCTTCATATTTGGGGTTTGAATCCAGTCTCATTCGTTTACCACTTGGTTCTTCATTATCAAGCAATTTATGTTTCATAGTGTACATATCTTGGCTCCGAGGTATACACCTTTCAAAGTCTTGCAAATGACTTCTTTCGTTTGAACGCAGTGATTCGCGACTTCTGTGCTCATGATAATATTTATCTTTAGATGGACTAACTAACCTGCGCCTATCAAATTCTTGTTTTTTTAAAAATTCTTCACTATGGCCATGAGTTTCTCTTTTGTTTCTATCTGAACTAACTATTCTCTCTGGAAAACCTCTTCTTCTATCAGGGCTTCTTCTTCTATCGGGACTTCTTCTTCTATCAGGGCTTCTTCTTCTATCGGGACTTCTTCTTCTATCAGGACTTCTTCTTCTATCAGAACTTCTTTTTCTATCAGAACTTCTTCTTCTACCTCTATCTGGACTATGGTTCCTTCTGTGTCTTTGAAACGGGTCATGATTATCTCTGCCTCTATATTTATCATCCTCATGTTTACTGTATCTGCTTTTGATATCTTTTGAATATTCATGATAACCTAACATTTTGTCTTCTTTAGCCAGTTTTTCATTGGGGATTTTGTCCAGATATCTGCTTTCAACTGGCTCTTTTCCTACATATCCTTTAGAACTTCCACTGCTGGCTACTTCTTCTTCATCAGTGCTGAATTTAGAACATTCCATGCTAAAATCAAAAAGAAGTTTAAGAGTTTAGCAACAATGGGATTGAAAACCAGTCATATACAAAATGATAACTGCTGCAAAATGTGGGCATGTGGCAAATCGTGATGTTTGGACGTGCCTCTGACTACCTGATCTGAGAGAATGTCTAAAATTGGAAATAACAGTTGTGAACTAGTGTAAAATGGTCTTTTTAGATGACAAATAAAAAATTATTACCTGAAAACTGGCATAGATTTCCTCCTATTAGTGATCCGAGCCCTGGATCTTTCTTCTTCTTTCAGCTTAATACATTCTGTGATTTCATCATTCCTGGTGTTATTCATAGGATTGTTGACAGAATTACTAGAAGTAATCCATGCTCTAGATCTTTCTGCATCCTCTTTGAACTTAATATTTTCCTTGATTTCATTATTTCTGGTGTTATTTATAGTATTGCTGACAGAATTATTAACTATATCTAACAGTCTTGACTCAATGCTTCTGTGAGGAGCTGTCAAATCAGCTGAAGGGCAAAAATTATCTGTTTTCCTGAAAATAATAAGCGGATCACTTGTAATTAAAATATATAATACCAGCTTCTACCAGCAACTTAATTTTAGTGGTATCCGGATAATAATCAGCCTTTATTTTATTTCAGAGCATAAGCTATGTATATTCCAAGTCTCATCCAAATCTGATAAGTGAATAAGAGAACTCATAAAAAATATAGACTTAAATAGTTTTAAGACATAAAAAACATTATGACTGTTGCTTTTAGTACATAATGTAGGTACTAACATCAGGAAGGTGGCCGGTTGTAAAACATTGTGCCATGTTTTTTTAAACATTGTGTCAACCCCACATTAAGTGGGATAAAGCCAAGAAGATGAGATGTATTTGTAATAGACTAACTAAACAGTTAATGGTACCTGTCATTAGGAACTTGTTTGGGACAGCTTGATTTTGCGACAACATCACTACTCTGGGTTTGATTGGAATTCCCAAATCTAGGTGCTTCTTTGATTTTCTTTAAGTCTATTGGAGGTTTTCTATTGTTACGGAATATATTTCTGTTTTGAATAGAATTGAGCACCATTGCATCTTTTCTGAAATAAAACAAATCAAGTTATAAATATTGGTCCATAACATCAACTTTTATCAAAAACTTAAATGAAGAGTGCAAATGCAAACTCATAACTGGCTTTGATACTCACTCTATGTTTAATTTAGTAATTATTTGAGTTTTCCTTTCAATTTCAGATCTTGCAGTCTTCAGTAATGAGGAATAGTTCAGTTCCAACTTTACATGTTCTGATGACAGCATGTCAAATTCCTGTAAAATATTCTACAATTTCAATGTGAATCTGTTCCTAACATAGTATTGAGGATTTATGAATAGGAAAGAGAGCTGCAATAGTGGGCCCGGATTGAACTTTTGTGACTTTAAGTTAGGCTAAATCATTCGTAACCCCCTTTGGAGTTACGAATGATTTAGCCTACGACAAAGTTTTTGAGTGTTCACTGGTTGCCATCAGAGTATTGTCTACTTACTTTTTGTAAATTGTCCAAAGTGACAGCATACTCCTCAAGTTTGATCTTCAAGTTCTTGTTTTCTTCGCGTAACTATAATAAAAAGCAGTATATCTAGAGGCTGCGTACACATAATTTTCTGCTATAAGTAATTTTGTTTTCACCAAATTTGAGAAGCACTTACCTCTGCATTGGTCGCCTCTTCTGTAAAGTTGTCCAAATTATCGTATATATCATCCATTCTGTAGAACTTGATCTGTGCTTTGCTTTGATGATTTAGTTACTATGAGTATGAAAGTTTGCTGAAAACATCCATCCTAACGAAAATTTGCGTAAGGTAGAGAGGCAGCTGAGGCAGGCAGGTAGACATTTTTGTCATTTTTTCACCACACTTTTCGCTCCACAATCTGACAATGACAATTGATTGATTGGCATTGATTGATTGTTTTAATTTGACTTTGGCAATGACTGACTGAAATTCCAAATCAAATTACCTTGGATGAAAAATATGCCGTGGTTGCTGAAAAAATCTCAAGTAATTTTGGGATAGATGTCAACCAAAAAAATATTTCGATGAAAGCATTATTGTTATTGAGATAGCAATCGATGAGAGCGGCAAACCGCTCTCATAACGATGCTTGGCGTGAACTTAATTGTACGCGGTCCTTATTTATTAGGTTTATGGTCATGGTTAAGTAATCTTACATACTCTGTGGTAAATAAATTATGCTGTTTCTACACACTCGCTCAGACATCATAGGCTAGGCTGGTAAAGCTCAGGGCGACATGGTCTCGTATATTCAGCTTAGAGGCGCCAGTAGCAAGCGAAACGTGCTTACTTAGACCTAATTCTTCTTATTAAATAAACTAGCTGACCCGTGCCCACTTCGCTGGGCGACAGACATTTCTAAATTTCTGATCTTCCGAAATTATAGCCTATAATAAGTTGCCGAGGACTAATAGCTATATAACAAAAAAAGTTTCATCAAAATCCGTTTAGTAGTATTTGCGTGAAAGCCGGACAACAGACAGACAGACAAAAATTTCATTATTATTTTTTTTGGCTTGTTACTTGTATGAAGACCCCTAGGAGTATTTTTTTTAGTTTTTATTCAATGTACAGAATTGACCTCTTCTACTGTTTTATTATATGTATAGATGAGGAGGTACTTTCTGGTGGAACGAACAAACAATTTGATTTTAGTTGAAAAGTTTTATCGTAATCGATTACGATAAAACGTATATAAATAGTATAGGAACGCATAGAAGACCAAAACTCGTTCGTTTATAGCATTACCGTACAAGCAAATGTAGGAATTTAACATTTGTATGCTGGTATGCTTACCGACACTAAAACATGGAGCGCGGGCGCGCGGCTCTGATTTCTCGGACCGGACAATCTCGGCGAGTGTGTAAATAAATTATAAAAATTACTATTTACTTTTATTATTTCATTCATTCATTTATTCGTTCATTCGTTCGTTGAAATCGTTCATTGACTTGCTGCTAGAGGTGGGTCGTACTTGTGTTTTGACGTACCAGGTTCAAATACCAGGTTTAAAATACTTTAAAGTATTTGGTTTCAGCCCAACCAACTCTCCACCCAAAACAATTTTAAGTACAAAAATACTTTAAAGTACAGAAATACTTTCAAGTACAAAAATACTTTCAAGTACAAAAATACTTTCAAGTACGTACAAAAATACTTTCAAGTACAGAAATACTTTAAAGTATTTTTCAAAAATACTTTCAAGTACAAAATACGCTTTCAAACTGTGTCGTCATACCTGGTACGTATTTTTTTATGCCTATACCAGGTTTACAAACCTGGTCGAGTAAATACGCACCACCTCTACTTGCTGCTTGCTGCTAGTTGTTTTTGCGTTTTGCTCCGCGCTGCCTAGCATAGCGCTCGCGCTCGCTCTGCTCTTTACGTTAGCTCGTTGTAGACAAATCAAAAACTTGTAGCTTTTTTTATTTTGGTGAACCACTGTAAAGGGGCAAATTTTAAGTGATAACAATTATGTTAGTGTTTGTGAACTCATCATTACGCATGGTTTACATGCGATAGTGCAACAGGCGATAGGAACTATCAAAGGGATCTTGCTAGTGTAAACAGAAGGGAACGGATCGCAAGATGCCCACGGACTCGGAATGCGAGTGCGACTTGGTGTCGAAGGAATGGTTGCTGGCGAAGCTGCGTTCGGACGAGAGGGATACGATATTGATAGACTGTCGAGGGTCGAATGAGTATTCTGTGTCTCACATACGTTCCGCAGTGAATTTCTCGATACCTAGTATAATGCTGCGTCGGTTGGCTGCGGGAAAGATTGAGCTGGCTTCCACCGTTCAGTGCAAAGAGCTGAAGGCGCGGATAACGCACTGTCGCGCACGGGGCATCTTCGTGCTGTACGGTGATGGAGCCCCTCGGGACCCTGACTCCGTGCATGGAATCCTTCTCAAGAGACTCAAACAGGATGGTGTCCAAGTCGTCTGCCTTGAGGGTAAGCTATAACAGGCATTTGCTAAGTTATTAATAATTATTATTTATTAGATTCAATAATGCAACTCTCCAGAAAACAATCCAACTTTTAGGCAATCATGCATAATTTATTTTAACTTTACTAGTTTGGCAGAAATTTTAATGTGGCAATTAAATGTCTAAAGTAGGCAGTCAAACAATATTACAGCATTTGTGCCCTTTTCTCGCATTACCATTCTACTTGTCTTTGTATATGCGAAAAATTGCAAGCCCATACCTTCTTCTAAAAACACTATCAAACATGCTCATAAATTGTTCTAATAGAATCCAATAGTGCATGACTGGGATTCAAACTTTCAGTTTGAAACTAAGCACATCCCACAAAGCTAACATGGTCTCTTTACATACTAATATTTCTCAGTCCTGCATAAAAGCACAATCAACGTAACTCTAAGAATGCTGTACTTCTGAACTTCTGCTTGACACCATAAAATTATAAATGTTAGGTACATTGTTTCACTGGTATCAGACGACGAGAGGCCAAGATACACCAGTTTTGAAAAATAAGAAAAAAAATCCATGTCACTTGTATCTGGCACAAATACAGACTAAAAAATAAATGCAAGGAGATTATCACCAACTGTGCATATTGTCTTTGCATTTTTTTTTATCTGGAACTAGTATATCTTGGCCTCTCGCCTGGTACCAGGTTATCATTGAATTTAGGGACATCCTGTATAGTAGAGACTATTATGTTAAAGATAAAGATAAAGATTGATTTATTTGCATCAACCTAGTAGGTTACAGTTGTAAGTCTTAAATTTGATGAACAGTGGGAAACAAGCTGTAAAACAGTGAATTAATATGCTCTATCCAACTGAACTATATTTTACTCATGCCTTCGTAGTCTGCAAATCAAATGGTTTGTCTTAAAGTTAATAAAAGCCCACCCAACTAAGTAATGAATTATAAGCATAATTCATGCAAATATCTTTGTAAACTAATATCAGTTGCAAAATTTAATATTGGTGGCGATTTGGGTGTCACTTCAAATTAACTAAAATAAATATCATTCTGTACAAGTTATAGTCTAAACTAATTGGGACAGATTCAACAAAATTAAAGATTTCTTAATATGATTTTAAAACATCAATCTAAATTTAGTCAGCATGTTGACTAGTCACTTGGTTGTGTAAATTATCTATACTAATATTATAAAGAGGAAAGATTTGATTGTTTGTTTGTTTGCATCAAATAGGCTCCGAAATGTAAAATAAAATAGTAAAATTACTAAACTATTGTAATTTTTGAGACTAACTCTTAAGGTTTATAGTAACTTATGTGTAACGTAACATGAACAGAATAAGAATGTTTTAACCAATTTAAATATTTTGCCTGCTTGTCAAAATAACAAAATATAATGCTATGAATATTATAACAATTAATATTCCCACACTTATTCTTTCGGCAAAAAGCTTATAGGTAGTAATAAACTAATAATAAACTTTAATTACAGTGGTTTGTACTTTTAATTAGGTAGGTTGGTATGTTGGCAAAAAACCCATATCTAAAAGCATATTAAACATATTTTATAAATACTTACTAAGTACAAGACATTGCATAAACCACTTAGGGATAATGTAGCTTCCTATTTGTGAAATCATTTTCAGAATTACCTATATACCAAACATAATAATAGACTATTAGCTACATGTAGTTTTACCGACTGGAAATTACGAATGAGGCAAGGAATATGTTATTTAATCCTGAGTCAAGCGAGACTTTATTGAGGGGAAAACTCAAATAAAATGATGTTTTAGTTTACACAGGTTAGATTCCAACACATTCAGTAGAGGTCCACAAGTAAATAGGTAAGTAGCACTACTTGCCCATTCATAATTTTACCCCTAAATTACCTTGAGACGATCAAATGTAATCGACAATGGTTAGTGATTGATGGGTAGGGATTTTAATATGATGGACTGACTTTCAATCAATGCGTCAATGTTTACTAATTTTCGGTTTTATTCTATGTTGCAACATCAAACGATTTGACAGAATAACTGTCAATGCCCAGTGAATAGGTCTCATAAATAGGTTGGCTATAATAAAATTTTGTTAGCCAGTCGACCCACGACGTACCTACACGTTTCTGATACCCACGACATAGGGTGACAATTAGGTATGTTTGTAGTTAATAGTTATTTCTGTCCTTTTATTTCGTATCTCTGCAATTGACAATCGCTTCAATTGCTCCTTATATTTGCCCAATTGCTCCTATCCATCACATAAACATGTTAATCAATCAACCTACTAAATTCAGATGCATTACCAAATGGATTATACGTCATCAGTCCCTACGGAGATAGTTCCCTGACCATAAATAATAATTATTTCTATTACCGTTGGGATATGAAAATAAAGTAGCACCTACTAGATTGGGTAGTGTAGTGAACCACTACCCAATCCTCTTTTCGTAATTCTCTTTACAAGTCTACCATAGGATTACGCCGTTAAAATATGAATGATGTTACAAAAATGCCGGGGCAAATCGCTTAGTTTTAATGCATGAGGGGTCTAAGAGCCGTGCCGGAGGTCGCCTCGGGCATCCGCTCCTCAAAACGTGGGATAGGAAGTCGACTACTTATTGTGCTCTTCAATGCGAGACGATAGATTAAATCACCGCGCAGACACGAACGACTGTTTCCACTTTGTGTCTGTTGCTTATCGTTCTTGTCGTTACAAATTATGGCCAATTCTTTGCTACAACATCGCTTTCAACTTAGCAGCTTCTCCTGAACGGAGGAAACTGGAAAGAGGGAAACAGACTTACTTATCCACACAAACAATTTACGATACGACCATCGTTTATCGTATCCATCTTGTTCACAGAGTGCGTTGTCTAAATAACAACAGATATACTCGCAAACAAATAGTTGATGTAGTGACGCTCATCATCAAAAATCAATCAATACCACCAGCCATCAAATTCGAAGTAGAAGCTCGACTCTAACCTCTCGGGTTCCGCCGTTTTTATAGCGCAGCCGTTTCTTAGAGCTGCATTCTTCGAGCTGTAATAGGATACAAGAAAAGAAACTCGAGAATGCCATAATAAATGGTATTGGACTATACAAACTGGATGATCTGGCATGCCGGATGCGCCGCGCGCTGCTTCGGTCTTCGCCCGACGGAAGAGCGCCGCAATTTTATTAATAAGTTCCCGTTTCACTCACCACGTCCTGCCAATTTGAACCGTGTACAAAACTATAATAATAATATGACGGACGCATTAATCATCCAGTTCCTATTCCAATACCAGTCGTTTGTTGATAGTAGAAAATAATTTCACTTCAGGCGCTTTTACTATCGCCTTGTTTGGGGGAAATCTCCTCTTAAACCGTGTACTTTTATTTTTATTTATTTTTTTAAATAATATCTTGTACTTTATTTTAAGCGCAGCTGTGTCATAAGCACACGGCAAAGCTCAAACTAATTCCAACTTTAAATCAACAGAGTTATGTCAGAAATTTGAAATTGCATACGCATAAGTTCAACTTTGCAAAGCAGTCGCCCTATAAGGGTATCGATAAATGGCCATATTTCGAGGCTATCTCCTCTTTATTGTGTCAATGCAAACGTTTATATTGTAAAACTAAATCAAAACAAAATCTATCTTTTGATTTACAAACATACTTGTACATCTAAGTGAAGTTGTTTTTGTGAACTTTTTTATTTAAAGCTTAAACAATAAAGATATTATGAAGGTTTTATTCAAATTCAAATTAATACGCCTCTAGAATGAACGTTTATTTATCGTATTTGATGTGACTATAATAAATAACAGCGTTTCTCTCATATTACGGACAGTGCAGCCGTGTCGGTCGTAATCGCCACGTTCGGTCGGAGCGCGTTCCGATTTCAACTTGATTTCAACGCAATCTGTCGGACACTGGTACCTATGACACAAAATTAGATAATGCACGCGCCGAGGAGCTAGGTATAATGTATAGGCAATGGCCTTAAAAGCAGCAAGTAAGTATCGTATTTATCGTACTGGCTTCGTCGCATAGTGCCTACCCGCCTAAAAGATACATAATTCCTATTCTAGGGCACTATGTATATTAATTTCATATACATATCATCCACATCCTCTCAAACTGTCGCATATAATAATAATAATAATGTTTGGCGATGTTCAACCAAACATAATAAACGGCACGTGTTTCTGAACAACAGGATGTTGCGATCGGTGAATGTAAACCTTTTGGATCTTACATTTATAATGGCGTAGGAAATCGTGTGCATCTGGCTAGAGGGCCAGTTAGCGCGAATATAGAGGAAAACGAAATGGGAAAGGGAAGCTAAAGAGCATAAAACTGGATGGTGCTGGGATTATCTTCACGTGTGGAAACAATTACGCGTTGTATTGTATGTTTTGTTTCAGTTAAGTGTGGCCGTATGTTTTCTTTACAATCGTCTGACTCAATATCACCAAACTCTACCTCTACTACACTACAACTATGAAATAAAATTGATTGATAAATAAGGCTCTGAATAGTGAATGGAATAGGCTTCGCGTAACCAGAATTCTTCCATTCGAAGGTGTAGCATTGGCATTGACAGTTTTTATGCGCTGATGTAATGTCCAAACCGCGGATTACAACATTGCGCTACGCATTGTATTCAGATTGTATTTATGCTTCGTTTCGCAACAGCGAACTCGAAAAAAAGTAGGTAGGAAGGTTAGGTACCTTGTTATGTCGAAAAGGCCGGCAACTTGTTTCTGTTTATGGGTTTTAATATCGGCGTTATTGGTTTCCTCAATGATGTTTTGATTTCGAATGCGGAGACGTTGCGTTGCGTTGTGACTCTGGGCGATTGGGTTTATCAGCGGAATTATCTGGTGGCAGCCGCGCCGCGTCCGCGGTCGGCGCCACTCTCATTATCGGCTCGAAATCGAGCCGGCCCTCAATTAGTCCAACATGCACTGACAGTTTGTTTATTTATAAACGTTCTTTATGGATAGCAACTCGAAATATGACATGCTACGATATCAAACTTATATTAGGAAATTCTCGTTTCAATAAACCTTCATATTTTACCAATTATTAAAACTTCTTCAACAAAGCTTTTCTTCAAAACCATGAAAGCTATTTTAGATCTCGCCCGTCTTGAATAACCAAACTTCCATAGCCGATTCTGAGAAATTGTATCCAGTGACGTCAATCTGTTCCACATTCTCCGGATGGTTCAAAGTTTATTATTACCTATAATTTACCTGATAGCTATTAACGAAGTATCGAAGAATCTCTAGCACCTAGTTTTATTTTCACTCTCCTCACAAGTAGTACACAACATCCTACTAATCCTACTAATATTATAAATTCGAAAGTTTGTGAGTGAGTGGGTGTATGTGTGTTTGTTTGTTACTCTTTCACGCAAAAACTACTGAACCGAATAAAATGAAACTTTACAGTAATATAGCTTATACATCAGAATAACACATAGGCTACTTTTTATCCAGGTACTACCCGTGCGAAGCCGGGGCGAGCAGCTAGTAATTTTATAATTGCAAAGTTTAATGAAATTTAACTCAAAATCATCAAATATGAAGCGTTAATATATAATGTATAATAACAAACCCGAAAACGCAATAGCTTCTTGACGTAAACCAGATATTAAGATTCCAAGAATATCCGTCAGTAGGTAAATGGTAGGTACGTAATAGTTTTTGAGAAAAACCTTGATTCACGATAGTTGTTTGTGGAATTTGATCAATCAAAAATGATTTTTGATATCCTGTTTATTAGCTACACTGGCTCGCCGGTCATCGCAGAATTGCTCAGTTTATGTACTTAATTGACCCAGCAGAGTTTAGAACATAGATCTAATAGAGGCACATGTGCAATCATATTTTACAACTCGGCCACCAACCTCGCTAAATTGGTTCAATTTATCCCAACTGGCTTTATTGGTGTTATTTATGGAGACATGAGTTTAGCTTCTTTAACAACAATGTCCTCACACCAACAAAAGTATACGTTAGGTCTCTTATTTTCACTGGTATCATTTGCCAGTTTGAGATAAGGCAACTGGAATCTTTAAATATAGAAACAGTGGGCATTAAATAATTTAGTACGCCACACAGCTAAAACAATCGTAAATCGGTCAAGTCAAGAAGGAACTTAAAACTGTTTACTGAGACCGCAATGCTGATACCAATGAGTACCGTGACTATTTCTACATAGCGAACGTAACTCGTAATCATACATAACGTTGCTGATGAGACCACAAGTATGACAGCAGCGAATTGAAAAGGCACCTCGCTGAAATCGCGCAAGGTTGTTGGTAGCACGGTGCAGGAAGGACACGGGCGGGCCAAGGCCTCCTCGCCCGCCGCACCTGCCGCCCACGCCACCCCTCGCCGACGGACGACGACGGCTCATATCTATGAACCTTTCTCGTCCACATACCTACTGGTGGTGCCGACATTCCTAATTAAAAGATGTTTTAGATCGTTCCAGCTCGAGCCGATGTAGAATTTTATATCAAAATATTTTATTTTATTTTTCTATTATACCAGCGAGGTGGGTGACAAAGAGTGGGTGCTGCTAGAGCGTGTGCAAAACGATCACGTTTATCATGTGGGTGTAATAGGCTGATGGATTGGGTTCACGCGGCGAGGGCGGATTTTATGAAGTCCTTGCTACCGAGGACGCGTGCGGGGCGGGGGGTGGTACGGTGGCTGGAGGGGCGGAGGGGAGTACGGCGAGTTCATTGAGTGCGGCGGATGAATGAGCTGCTATGAGTCACCGGATCGATTCGGTGGCGGCACCCCGCGCGCCCGCCTGCGCCGCGGCTGCGTGATGCCTTCGGCGACCCACAGCCTGCGAAACAGCCCAATTTTAATGGAAATGGCGAATAGACAGACGGCATTGCCAGCCTATTATGTAGCGTTACCGTGGCTGACGACATTGGACATACTTTCACGCCTATCATTACCACAACTACTCGAAGCATAATTCGTTCTCTATCGTCGTTATTCACTTCTAGTTTCGTGGTTGATTAATTAGTATACCTACTCGTATATTTATAGATTACTAGCCGACCCGTGACAGACTTTGTCCTGCCCAAATTTCAATAATCGCATAGAAAAAAGAAGATTAGGCATTTTCCAATTTTTTCCTAAATTAAACCTTGACCTGATAAAATAAATTACGAATTTTGGTTTTGATGTCAGTTTTTTTTGACAAAATAAATTTCGAAATCCGACCTTAGTATGATTCAACCTTTTTGGTAGAATGCGTTGCTATGACAACTCAATGTTTTCGATGTAAGATGTCTAATTTTTTGCGCACCAGAGCCATCTATACCAAAATCATCCTTTTTGCATTGTTTTATCATTTAGGGATTGTTTTTCGGATTATAAGTTCCTCCTTCGGTTTACTTATCTAATTGTTTATACTAAAGCAAAGTTCATCTTAATCAGTTTGGTCGTTTAGATTTTGATTAGGGTACAAACATATTTACAAACTCGCAAACTTTTGGATTTATAATATTATTAGGATTACTTTGTTTAATTTAGATTATTAATTACCTAGCTTGCCAACCAGGTCATGTAGAAATCCTGGGCTACGAAATCATTGCTCAATATAACCAAGTTCAAATCTGCATTGATTGATACCATTTCAAGTAAATGGCGAGAACGAGGGAAAGCTTAGCTTTGTCTGACAGCTACTTACTTAGCTGTATCTGACGCAACCCCATTTGAATTCAGCAATATGTGCTGTTCTAGCTATTAAAACGTATGGACTACCTACTTTATACTCGGATGTTGTTCTCATTGGATTTTTATGTGTTTATCGTTACATAACGTTGCCATTGTACGTTGAATAGGTAATAAGCCTTCATCGGCTATTGGTTGATGTGATGGACATAATGGGAGCTGTATTAGCATCACAGTGGCCGCGGCCATCACCGGACGGCAGGAAATGTCCAACGGAAACGCTTTGACGTAGCCTACCTATACCTAATGCCAGAGCAGTCCCCACCTGCTTTGTGTGGGACGCAGTTAATATTCCTAAATGTTAAAAGTAGATTTCCCTTGTAAGATACGAACGATTCTTTATAGGGATTCCGATATCACGAAAGCGGTTTGATTGCGTGACGCCCACGCTTCCGCTTTTTGTGTTATTGTGGAAGTTCGCAGAGTTTGGGCTAATGGATGTGTTTCTCCGGAAACACAAACAAAAGTTGTATAAGAATCATCAGAATTGTCACTTGTACATCTATACTAATATTATTATGAAAAGGAAAGATTTGATTGTTTGTTTGTATCGAGTGTGTACGAAACTACTGGGCCGATTTGAAAAATTATTTTACCATTAGAATCCTACATTATCCCGGATGAACATAGGCTATAGAATATTTTACAAAACGTTAGGGATCCCTATTAAAACTTCGATAATGTAATCAAAGGTATAAAAAAAATACCCGTAAAATCGTTATTACACCCGTGCGCCGCCGGGGCGGACTACTAGTTATCAATACATACAAAAAAGATTTCCTATATTCAGTTAAAAAGCTGATCAAACCACCTTACAACCGGACCATTGTTTTATTTATTTATACCGCCTACCATTTCGCAATCTTTTAGATATCTCTTCGGTATCCATTATTCACCTATTTGGATTAGAATTAAAACTTATTTCATTCTGATTCTAATTTTTAGCAAGCTAACCTAAACAATATGCCGATAGCATAACGATTTGTCACTATTTACACGAAATTACATCATCGTCAACGGTGAATGAAAGAATATCAATGAGAATGCTAGACAGCATGAATGAACTACTCGTAAACGAACTTGAAACGAATTAACATCTACGAAGTAGTGTTGTATTACTAGTTCCTTATCAATTTATCACGAAATTGATATAAAGCATTACCCTGTGATATATCAATAAGAAAAGGTTACGGAGAAATAACTTTACTTACACGACCTTATTATAAATTATAATCGTACAGCTACCTAATATAATGTTTTCGAAAAAAATCTTTCTATTTTAAATGAAATGTATTTTAAAATGATTTGTTTATAAATTTTTAGGTATCGTTCTGTCGATGAAACAAGCGACAATATTTCGATTCGGATGTTGTATTTTTCACGTATTTACGTTAATTTCCATAGTTAAACATTTAACCAGATCCCGAGACTTCGAGGTAGTAAATTTACAAAAGTAATCTTTTAAATGTATTTTCTTTCGTCAGGTGATTTTGTGGAGTTCCATCGCGCCTACCCCGAATGGTGCAGTGAGGCTGGGCCCCAGCATGTGCCACATCTGCCGCTCATGGGATTACGGTCAGTAACGGTCACTAAATAGAGCTGCTTTTTCTCTGCTTGACTAACTTTAAGAATAAGAGCGTACTTCAGTTGTTTATTTGTGTAAAGAAATACATTTCTCGGCACAACCAAACTGAAATAAATGCAGTAAATATAGCTTTTATACAACCAACCAAGTTAAAATATGTCCCAATATTTGAGTATGATTTAAAAATAAAAGTCACTTTACTCTTAGTATAAATGGAGGTGATTAGGGTTTCTCAGTATGCTCTACCTCTGGATTTCAGTATGACACAGTTTTTTGGGACTATTTACTTATTACTTATTTAAGTATTTACTTATTTAATGATCTATCATAATGCCCATGAATCATTGATAAATCACACATGAAAAAATGCAAAATTTTGCAGCGATAGTGGTGTGAATATTAGTTACAGATCACTAGCACTACACTACTACACATTGTAAGTAGGTTAGTTAGGTATATAATAATTAATAACCCATTCTGTCACGTAACACGATTGCTTGATCAAGAAAACTGCTCGTGAGAATTCGATTTGATGTGGGTGAGAGGCACCAAGAGGTTTTCCATAATCACCTCTCAGGACGGACGAAACTATTCCGGTGCAACTGGATATTCAATAAAGACTTTCTTAATGGCGATCACTTTGTTAATGGACGCGACCGTGGGAAACTTCTCAAATTATCTATCATGTCATCTCTCTGGTACTTAATCTTGGCAATATTGTATAGAAGCTATTTTATGTTTTTTACGTTAAGGCCCTGTATGTCGACGATTGCTCTTTTTCGAAACGAAAAAAGAAATACTTCTGAACAAGCCACATCTCCTATTTTTATAAATATTACTTCAGGTTCCTACCTAGATTTCTATTAAGCTGAAAACATAATAGCAGAATCTTTTCACGATAAAGATATAATTTCAAAATGATACGTTTTAGAATTTATGATCGAAATATTTTGATACCTACTATTTAGATCAACTTGTGATTTATTGTTAAAGATAGGTAATATGTAGATCTAGATTTCTACTAGAATAGGTTTTTGATAAGTAATTATACATAATTTATATCATTAATTTATTCGAAAAGCAAAGGCGGACCACGCGCCGCCTATGGATCAGTACCACGTGCAGCGGTCGGTAGGATTATTTATCGAAGTGATTAAAGATGGGTACATGTTTATTCACATATACTATACATTATAAAAATAGAGATGTGGCTTGTTCAGAAGTATTTCTTTTTTCGTTTCGAAAAAGAGCAATCGTCGACATACAGGGCCTTAAGAAATGTTAGTTCCAATTGCTTTTTCTTGTTCGTGATTACATTACTAACTAAGAATGGTAGAATAGGATGGAAAAGTACAATTTGAGTCGGACATACTCGTGGCATTTCCAGTTTCCACGTCATTGTGTTTTATATAAAATAATGTCTGCTACTTTACAAGTCGTACATACATAAACATGAACTGTAAAGGTATTTGTTCACATACCTATTATTTAATTATTGAAATAGGATAGCCAACAGCTTTTATAACAAGTATAACCAAAAAATAAAACTTTATTTTAAATGAAAATCTATAAGAAATAAGTATATTTTAACAATACCGACCAACAATAAAACAGACTAGGTATACATAAGTAAGTAATTCAGACAAGACACAACAATTACATCATCAATAGTACCGATAAGTAAGTAGGCATACATAAGTATGTATGCACTCATTCAATAAATGCCAAGAAATAATAATGAAAAATAACAACATTTAAAAGATTAGTTACCTAGATTACCTATGTATTTGTATAAAACCTGTACATGTACAATACATGCATTGGTGCACAAAAAACAGCAAACATTGCCTAATAACCTAATAGGTTATGTACGTGTGAATGTAGGTATCAATCAACGTAAGAATTACATACTATATCACAGTTGTCCTTCAAACGACCCTGTTCTTCAATTTCAAAGATGCACGAGCCAAAGGTTCTCTACATTAATGATAAAGCATATGAACCCAGACATTAATGATATTATTAATTGAATTATTTAAAATCGTTCTGTTTACATAAAATCGATAAAGATGCGGTAAATTATGTATCGAGAGACACATGTGTATTACTTCGAGCGTGGGTTGCACCTATGGATGAAACGAATTCTCAGTATTGAAGCCGATGACAGAGGATGTTAGTCATATCGAGCGCAGGTCCCTTGCTTCCTACTTGCTCTTTGTTCCGTCCATCACGTTTACTTACCAGTACATCTACTATGTATTTAGAGTAGCCACGTGACTAATACAATTATATATATTGCGTATGAATTTGAATGAAGCGAACAGCGCTTATTCTCCTGGAAACGTATCGTTTAGTACAATAGCGTTAATGCTCGCATTAGCATGCCGTCGAGAGTATCAAACAATGCATAATTTGTACACTCATAAACAGGGCTGTGTTGAAGAGAAACGTTAAGTAGCTCGATACAGCCTGCCGTAAATTGCGTCACCTTGACTTGACGCATTGCAGGCGGTAAACGTCAAAAAGTGTTGGTGAATAAACTCATTCATCATTTCCATTCTCGTTTCGCTGGCTCGCGGCCGACGCTGCGGCTCGTAGGCCTCACATCACCGTCACATGTTACTTAAGCAGTAATTGGTGTTGCATTAGACAGTGAAACTCGGCATTGCGCTGCTGAATGGAGCGCACTCCATTCATGCAACGTACACGCATGCGCCGAACATGCCGTTCACTTCATTCTGTTTCATAGTTTTTAATGAGCAAAACCATTGTGTGAGCTGATAATGAATAGGCAAGAATGTAGTAACCGATGCCTTGAGTACACTTAAAAACGTCTGTTGTCAGCTCTCATAATAATTAAAATTGACTGTTTTTCATTCGTTTCATCGCCTATTAGTGCAAACAGCCTCAAACAGTTTGTTGTTGGCATCTCTGTGGCAAATTGGATCACAAATACACAACCCTAAAGATATATTTGGGCAATATTTTGTTCTATTAATAGTAACTGCCGGTAGCAGGAGAATGGTTTCCTTTCAGCTTTGATTTGTAATCCGCTTCCTTTGCGTGGGTTCTGTTACGACTCCCTTTCACGATACAGTAAATATGGATGCTGTATATTGAGGAATTCTTTATGGTGTAAATGTAATCGCCTACACGGCACGGCATTGGTCAAATCGGTGCTTCGAACAAATCAAATCAAATCAATCATTTATTTGCGAGAATACAACATTATTTATTAACATGTCAGATCTTAAAATTATTATGGTAGATTGTATTCAGCCTGCATGCAGGCGTGCAAATATTTTGCGAGACCTAAAGTAAGTATTAGTCATTCATATTATGTTAAAATTCAATTTTGCAAATATTCTTTCACACTGTAAAACACTTCAATTAGCCAATCACTTAACTTTTTCCTAAATATGTTTCCATTTAGTTCTTTTATTTCTTCCGGTAATTTATTGTAAATTGTGATGCACATGTTATAAACATTTCTCTTATAAATATCTTTATGGAAGGCCTTTTTTGCCGAGTTATCACATCGCTACGTTTTTTAAAGTAGGTTGGATGTGATTTATTATATTTATTTATTTATTTAGAATTTAAAACAGAGTACAAAGGAAATAGTTTACAATAGAACGATGAGAACCGCAAAAGTTAGAAAAACTGTGTAGCAGTCTCAACGCCCGCCTCCTATACACAGAAATGTTCATAACGATAAGATAAATACAAAGAAAAATATAAAGATAAAAGTAAAATCTAAGGACAAATGTTTGTGTGTTTGTGTGTGTGTGTGTGTGTGTGTATGTGTGTGTATGAGTGAGTGTGTGTATGAATGTGAATGTTTAGTCTGAGTGCAATTGGAGAAAATCAGTTTGTTTATTCGGGTGTTCTAAGTTTTAGAACGTAGAAGATTTTGTAAATGTCCCTAATATACATGAAGGCGAGAGGCAAGATCCTACAGTTCTTGAAGGGAGGCTTAAAACTATCAAGAAACCAAGACTTGTTATTTATTATTATTATTTATTTATTTATTTTATTTGACAGTTTATTACTCTCAGACAACTGAGAACAACTCGGAACAAACTGACTGCCAGCTCTTGTCCTTGATTATAAAAATAATCCATTTTTGTATTATAATTTGCATAACAAATACGAAGAGGTTTGATTCGTATTTTATAAAAAGCGTAAATAAGTAGGTAAAGAATATTCACCTCAAAATTTGTGCTTCTGTTTTGAACAAAGCGAAGACTATAATTAGAAAGAAGTTATCAAAATATCACTTGGGATTATTAACCGCGAGATATCATTCCAAGCAGTAAGAGAATTTAATCCACAATTTACATCTAACAGCTATGTGCGCGGTGTCCGTCGCAGGATGTTGAATGAATTAATAACCGGATCCGACATATCTTAGAACATATTTTCCATTGAAATTATAAAGCCAGTTTAGGTTGATCAATGAAGCTTTTTAGATTTTATGTTAACGACATGTGCTCAAGTTATTTAAGTGTGTAACCTTTTTATTGGCACAGTGGTCGGTCACGCGACATAGGCACGAACCTCTCGATCTTCAAGCCCTGACGTCAGCACTCTGAACGTCATTAACAGAACTGATATAATCTCAACTGGTTTAACACTTGAAGCTAAGCTACTATTCTTGTAAATGTTACACGCAATTATCGCAGCAGCGGAAAACCCTTTGTATCTTCCTACGCATTAAGCTAGAATTTATCCTCGAAATAACTTCGCAGAGGCGGTCTCGCTCCCGTTTCGACGTCATGATTATATTATAAGGGATGACAGCAAGCGTGGCCTTTGCTCAGTGAAATTAATTTCGTTAAACATCCTTCTTGACGGCTGTCTGCAGTGTCTAACCAGATGTCAGGTGGAAGCCGGAAGCGTTGTACGCTCCGCGACTTTCGTCGGACGATTCCGTAATCTCTGATGTAATTTTTGCTTATAAAAGCCGTAGATCCTGGCTGACAGTGGCGGCATAGCTGGCTATTAGAACCGTCTGACGTCAAACCCCTGACGTCAAGTCGTTGCTCTGCGTGAGTTCATTCACGAATTTATCCGACCACGGTCACGGCCGATGATATATTTACCCGTAGTTTTACTATTCATTTACATTTATAAATGCAAACTGTAAAACATTTGCAACCTATCGAAACCGGTATCATTCAGTCATGAACAGAAAACTAGACAAGTAGGTTTGCTCGATATCCTGCTAGAGTTAAAAAATATTTGACTTTAAAGGAAATGCAAAAGACAATTAATACCGGATACTCAGATATGATAATATGGAATTAGATTATAAATAAGTAATTAAATATTTTATTAACTACCTAACTTCCACTGTGAAAAACAAAAACGGATGGGTTCGTGGGATAATTATATGCGCATTAACACGTGCTCAAAACGGTGAAGGAAAACATCGTGAGTAAATCTATTAGTGTATTCTTATAAACGACGATGGGCTTTTTTAATTTGTCACGTATGGTAACGCTACCTTCTGTTAAATGTGGGCATGTGCGAAATGTAATGTTTGATCGTGCTTTTGACTACCTTCTTTAGAAACCTTTAGGGATCTGAACGCTTGGAGATCTTAACCGAACTTGGAGATTACAATCATGATTTTAATCCTTATTTATTTTTGGGTTATTTCCGAAATGCCAATTGACTGTCCCCCATCAATGACATTATTAGTAAAGTAATCCGTGAGATACTTAATTTCACATTTCTCTTTTTGCGTAATTCTACTTAACGGGCGCTCAATTTCATCTGTGAATTGTTAACTGCGTCGTGTGTCTTCTTCGTCTTTTTTCAACAAAATCAATTATGTATAATAAAGGTAATACTTTAATACAATAGGTCACACTTAAAAATCTGGTATGCCGTAGCATTCTAGCTTTTCTCTCGAGATCTAATCTTAAAATAGATCTAAGCGGTCTTAAGTATCTGGTTTCCCTCACTTCGTCGTGTAGGTGTGAGTGGACTGCGACCTCGACACACTTGCTAAAATATATGACATACAATGCCAGCCTAACATTTGTCCATAACAAGCTTCGAGACTTAACAAATAAGAAACCCTCAGTCAAGGACCATTATAACTTATTTTTAAACATTTACGATGAGACTCTTTGTCCGATCGCGTCGTCTCGGCTCGTTAAAAGTCCTGCCAGGCAAGACGGGAACGAGCAAGGCTCGCGTTAAAAAACCGTCCCTAGCAGGCGGTCATTGGCAGCGGGTGGGTCGAGCCGCATTCCTGTGCGCCGGCGCAGCGACGCACTCGCACGCCTACACGCTCGCACACAATGTGCCGCGGCGGTATGCGGCGCGGCCGGACCCTCAGGCCCATCCGACGCCTTCGGAGTCAGCGCCCATACGCTTCGCTGTTGAATTAATACATGGCCGGCCGTGTCACGGCTTCCGGCCGCCGCCTGCGCTCCTCACATTTATTGAAATAAGAATTGTATTCTCACAGAGCCGTCCGTTCTGTTACTGCTAAAAATGCATTACTACAAGTACTTTGCGAGCATTCAAATGAGCCGTTCTGGTTCATTGTTTAACCGGGTGACATTCTCCACCGCCGCACCTGCTGCCGATGGGTATCGACGCTTTCGTAATAAAGTGGGAGCGATCACCGATCACCCACACTGAGTAAAATCAAATTGAATAGTGTCGTTACCATTATCAGATCAGTCGGAATGGCGCATGGCGGGGCGTAGGCGGGCTCCCCTGAATGGACATGTCGGATGGTCGCCCACGCGCGGGCCGCGGCCCACGCTTCGCGCCTCGCGGCGTCGTCGCCCTACCCGCGCCTACCCACTGAGGCCTGCTATGTATGTGCTGCTTACGTAGGCACATGTCGTATGTATGGAGCTCGTTGGTCGCCGCCTTCCTACATAATTAGGTTTATTGATGATCCACACACTCACGACTTTGATTAAATTTGTTCCGAGTGACATATTCCATTCATAAAAGGGCTTGTATAATAATTATTAGTGGAAGTTTTTATTTTGTGTCCGGAATAACATCTTGTTATAATTAAAAAAATGTTAATGTACATAAAACGTTACTAACTTTTAGAAACTAGGACATTAGAGTTAAAATTTTCGAATGAAATACCTAGTGTTTTACCTGGTCATACTAGTGTTATCCCTTCTATCTTTTGTCTTGGACTGGACCAAACCATTCCATATTTTTACAAACATAGAATCTATATGTCACCATACAGTGATGACGATTCAAAGGATCCAAGTGATTTCAATGAATAAACGCTTTTTTGGCCTTGAGTACGTTTTTGGAGAGGTTATCCTAAAAACAACTTTAATAATCTCTGCAAACACAGAATTAAGAACACAGAAGACTATAACGCTTTACTCGTATTTTTAACTAAAAATAAGTGTATAAAAGTTTAAAGTTTAAAAGTCCAATGTATAATCCAAGCGGCGACTGACGCATGGCGGTCCGCGTGACCCGTGGGCGCGGATCACAGCCGCAGTCAGACGGGAGTAAGCACTGATACCTAATTTGATTACTTTCAAAATTGCAAACTGAATGACGTCGGGACGATTAAGAAAGCAGGCGAATTCGGGAAAGTGTCGCGTGGGAGTCGAGCCTCGAACAGAGACAGGGGTAGTGGGGGTGTTAGGACGATGAGTGGGTGGCCATTGAGCCGCGGGCAGGTGGAGGTGAATGGGACACCCCCGGCCACCCCACCCCATTCAGCCCGGCCATCGATCGACGCCTACGCCCGGGCTGAGCTGTGCCTCTGCCGAGCTTATGCCTATACCTCTTCTGAAGTTGGTGTATTTTACATTGTTTTGCTGTATTCGCAATACCTATATGACATGTGATAAATGTTTTAGCATATTTCATGGCTATGTTAATTTTAAAAACACCACGGAGATAAGTATTTTACGTGATTTTAATATAGGCTAGGTGCCTTTTAGGTATATCTTATTATCAACGATGAGTACGTCTGATATGAAAATCATTTTTATTATAGGTACTATAAACTTTTGAAAAATTACACATTGATTATGTCTGATGCACATCCTGTTGTGCAGGACACCAAGTAGAGTACTTATCTACGATTCACTCATACTCTTAACTTTAGTTTGACGATAAGCGATTATTTCTCGGAAAACAATCTAGGTAGTTCTGGAAACCCAATTAATATATCATCGACGCTTATGATGCAACTTGATGTTCATATTAGTAAAACAGGATATTCATCAGTTAACATTTTCTGTAGAAACATAGGTTGTATTTTCAATATTATATAATTTTGGTTATGTCCTTTATCATTCTGAAAATCTTTAACATTAGACACCATACTTGACAAGACGAGGGGATGATGACGACTTGGAAATACAAAGTGCCTCTTACCCTTATTCCACTTCTTGTGGGGTCGGCACAACATGTAGAAAAACTGGTTATAAAGGATTTCCATGTATTGTAAAATTAATAAATAAATAGGATCATGATTGTGATCCCAGAGTACAGTAGACATTCTCTCAAATCTCCAAGCATTTAGATCCTTAAAGTTGTCTAACACCGTTTGCGATAAGAAATCCATATGTACAAGCCCATCGCCGCCAAGTATAAATTGCATTATAATAAAAGCGCAAGTTATTCGGTTTACCAGTATTAATAGACTTTTAATTAATTAATAATTTTTATCTCTTTCTTTTAATTAATAAGGTGTTTACATTACAGGTCACTCCGCATCTCAGGGTCGGGCTGCGATGACGCACTATCTTCAGGCTCGTCTTCGGAATGCGAGGACACACACACACACCTGCAGCAGGAGTTCCCGATAGAGATCCTGCCCAATCTGTACTTAGGGAACTCCACCAATAGCGAGGACTGCGACGCTCTCGCTAGGCACAATATCAAGGTAATAACTTATTTCTGAAAGTTTTAGTAGCTTAGGAAGCTACGCTGGTTCCTCGTGACTAAGCTTACAAAAATCAGGTAACAAACACAACTTGGTGCCTAACATGTTTTTGATGATTTTTAGTCGGTACTCTAGGTACCAATAGCTAAACACAACATCAAGGGTATTCCCGAACTCTACCTGATTATGATGAACTTGCTGATCACAATAACACAGTTGTCTCTATATCTAAAACCTTATTTGAAAAATATATAGTTTTCGATTATTAATTACGTAGTATTGAAACCTGAAGAGCTTTTGTCAGTCGATTCTTGTAGATTATCTAAACTTCACTTAACAAATTAGTTATCATGCATAGGTTTTTAGTGTCCATTTTGTGATGAATTTGATTTATCTATAAACGGAATAAAAACCCCATTTAATGACTACCTTAGCATCACAAACCGAGGAGTACCTCAAGGGCGTCATCTTGCACTGCTATTATACTTTATTTTCACACACGAACGTTTGTTTATACAGTACGTGTTAAACGTGACTCCGGATCTGCCCAATACGTTCGAGGCTGAAGGCTGCGGCATCAACTACCTGAAGATACCCATCGCCGACCACTGGAGTCAAAACCTCGCCGTACACTTCCCTCAGGCCATACGGTTTATTGGTTAGTATTTATTTTTCGTTGCCCTATGACTGAACTTCGTAATGTTCAAAAAGTAATATTACAAATTCTATATTATAAATCCTATGTTATTCCTGGACATAAGCTATGTATATGTCAAGCTTACTAATCCGTTTGGGCGTGATTGAGGCATTCAAACATACTCACAAACTTGAAATTAATAATATTAGTAGGATTTAGTAGTGATTTTAAGCAGCGTTTATAAGTAAAGTACCATTTCCAGAGGAGGCTATGTCGGCCCGCTGTGGTGTGCTGGTGCACTGCGTGGCAGGCGTATCTCGCTCCGTGACCGTAACACTCGCCTACCTTATGCAACGGCACCGGTTATGTCTGCGCGACGCGTTCGAGCTGGTGCGCAGCCGGAAGACCGACATCTCACCCAACTTCCACTTCATGCGGCAATTGCACTCCTTCGAAAGGGACCTAGGCCTCCACGACCACAGCGCCAGTTTGAGTAAGGTCTGACTCTATTATACTCACGCTATTAACACTTTCTAGGTACGGATAATGGTGTCGGTTGCTCATAGAAGGTAAGATTAGCTCAAAATGAGAAAGCATTCGTTTATTCGGATTTGAACAGATATAGTTTACGTGGTCTGATTATATTAATACTTACGCTATTAATACTTTCTTCACAACTACTCACGGATAGTCAGCAATTATTCGTTGTCCATAGAAGGTAATATTGATATCTCGCTTATGGTAATTTTTTTGCTCATTTTGGACAACATATGAAAGTGGCTTCTTCTCATGATGCAGGTATGAATCTTATTAATAAGTGGCTATAAATTATTGCACAACTGCACCAACCAATTAGAGTGAATTAATAATGTAGCAGTTTCTCGCTATAACAGGTTTAGCGGCGCTTTGATTCTAGAACTGTAGCCCTATTGCGTAAATTCACTGGTGACCATAATCGACTTCCAAAATCATACTGTCTTTGGACAGTTTTACAATGGAAGATTGTTAGTTGAAGACAATTATGATCACCAGTTTAGTTAATTGCGCCCCTGGTCCTCGAAACCAGCGGCAGCACATTTGCTGTGGTATGTTCTACTGGACCCTAAGAATTAATCTTAAGAGAAACCCATAATTTAGTTTTGTTAACGTTATTTATAGTGTTTTCTCTTGTTGTCCAGGTGTTGGAGGAGCTGGGCGTGCGTGAGCTTTGCGCCCCGGACTCTGGCGTGGGGAGTGGCGCGGGTGGAGGCGGCTCGGCTCGTGCGGGGAACGCCGCAGCCGCGTGCGGTTGTGCGGCGCCGGCCGGCGTGTCTCCCGATTCGGGCATCGAGTTCGACCGTTGGAGCGCCGCCCGCGACACGCCGCAATGACAGTTCTTCACGCCTCCGCCGCCGCCGTCTAATTAGTTAGACGCAGCACATACGCAGTTACACCGCAGTTTCAAATGTTTCATACACTCGCGCGGGGGCCCCCCAACTAGCGGGAAGCGGTAGCGCTGTTGAGCGGTCGGCTTGTAGGAAGCTCTCTCTCGGCATTCGACGCGTAGAGTAGACGTACGTCGTAGGCGCCCGTAGCTCTCGAGCCGCTTGTGATAGGTTTCTAAATCTTGTGTAACTATGATGTACAAATCGTAACGTGCGCGATGGCGGATGGGAACTGACGGTTAAAAGTACAAATCGTGTTTGTGTCATAATTTTAGTTTTATACGACTAATGTTGTTGATGATGATGATGGAGGTGGTAGAACAGAGAGTAGATTCTTGTTTCGTTGAAGGTCCCATGCATCGCATCGCTTACTTGTTTGTACGATGTACTTGTAGTGACTAGTGGATGAGAGTGTGTGTAACAGATAGACATTGATTGTGCTGGTGAGGTTGATAATGGACTTTTTGTATGAATGGCGAAGGAATTTAGATAGTAAAATAATGTAGTTATTTTGTTAACTAGCACATTTTATAAAATATAGTCGTTCAGCACGCTGAGAACTATTAACACCTAAAATCTAGGACAATCAAATAAATAGTGGTGCACTTTCGTTATGAACAAAATATTTAGTGCCACAAAACATATGTTATTATTATTAGCGTGTAAGTTCATAAAACAAATTAATCAGATTGTATAAACATTCTTTATACACGTATTTGCTAGGACATTTTTTTATAAGTTTGATAACTATTAAGTAAGAATAATGGATTCAGTATGAACTGGAATGCATTCCCGAATATAAGTATCTTCCATTATGCTGAGCATTTCTTGTGTCCAATCGATGTAAGGTTTATTTTCTAAGTGTTTCGCTTTAATTGTTGTTGATAGAACAATAATATGTAATACATATTATTAATTATTATAGTTTTGTGTTGTCCGTGTTGAATGAGAAACGTGAGTTGTCGGAGTTGAAGAGACCTCCTCAATATTGGGGTGATTTTGGTCAGTACTTACTTACTGACTCTATTTGTGCCACATTTTGTACCCAAATTATTAGTTTAAATAAGTATTATTTAGAGATTGGACATTGATTGTTAAACAAATATATTTTAACACAAAGTCTATTTTTCAAAGAAATATTTTCTAGTAACATGGGGCTTCTGATAATTCTTCCATTGTTGTTGATACCTGTTGTGAATGCGCAGATGTGTGTGTGATATCGTAGACATCATTCACTACATACTTATAATTAATATATTTACAATTTTTATTAATGATTATGCGACATACTGACCACCAATGCTGATGGAGCTACCTAGTTGTTCCCTAGATGTTCCCTTTGAAGAAATCTGTTTAAGTAATTATATCTAGTAGCAATTAAATGCTTTATTTTTCTATGAAAGTTGTGCAATCTCTATAATATACTCGAATAGCAACATTAAAACGCAGGGCGTGGTCAGTGTGTTAGTTAGAAGTATTCTAGTAATCGAATAAAGATGTCTCTATACGACTATTTTTATATGACTTATAGTACATACCTAATAATAATAAGAGGCAGATTCTGCACTTAATATAATTGCAAATCATCGCTGAAATCAAATACCGACTAATGCATATTTTATTTCTTATTGTAGGTATTCAAACTCAAGTTTACTTTAGCGTAACACGCTTCCGTGACTTAAATATTTTTATATCTACACAATTCTAATTTACTTAGATAATGTAATGTGTAAACATGTGGCAAGATTTAAATATAAGTGTGTTATCTATGGTAATGTAGTACAATCGTTGCTGTTAATTTGTTATTAGGTTTGGGATAATTTAATATTCCAACTTGCAAAATAACGGATGCCAACTGATCATATAAAATTATTATTATTAGTGTCCATTAGCTTTGAAAAAATACTTTCATTTAAGCAATTTTTTTGAGTTAAATTGATTTAGGTTTCTATAACACCAAAGCACACTTGGACATACATTTGTCCTTTTAGTAATATTGCTTGTTGACATTTCTATACAAACCGCCTTTAGACTCTTATGTTACTTACATGATGTTCTAAGTTGCACTTCTGTAAGTTACTGGATGTAGGATAAGATGTTTATAATGTAGTGCACAAAGTTACTAATACTACATGGTCCAATGGCCGTCAGCGGCCCGGGGTGGAATCGCGTAACATGTAATGATTAACGAGATTGTAAATAACTAAATAAGTATAACAGTTTTGTTGTATCATAAAATGCATGTTATCTGAAAATGTTGATAATGTTTTAGAAATATTTTTAGTGCTTTTTCTTAAAGGTACCTAAAGCCATAATGGCACACGTAATATTAACCACAAACATAAATATAAACACTGTTAATTGTTTTTGTGTTTTATTTCATTCATCCTGCAATACATAGAAATCCGTAAGCATACATTACATACATATGCAGTGGGTTATGGATATAAATTATTTAATATAAAATAAGTGGCAACAGAATGCTGATATTTCATTAGTTAGATAGAACGCCTCCAAATACATGGAAGTTTTTAATTGTGTTGAAATGGTTCTTAGAATTTCATTGTTTATTTTCCACCATTCACCTGTATCCGCACTTACGATAAATTTCAATTCGATGAATCAGGCAGGATGACTTACACACGTGTTTGGAATACTTATGCCCTCGAATATACAAGCAATATGCATAAAACATTTTATTTAAACTAAGCTTAGTAGGGTGCGAACATTGGGGCAATAAAACATTGTTCATCAATTTATTCAATTTATTTCTCAAGATGTAGAGATGAAAATACAATAAAATCGTTAACAATACATGTACATGATCCGTGATTACTACATTCTCCCAAAACGACGCTTCGTTAAATCGTGAGTGAAATATAATATGGTCTATCTATAAAATAATCAAAGATCGCGCTAAAAAATAAATCTCATTCATTACTAATTGACTATCGTTGGGTGAATACTGAGATTAGTCTCAGGAACTAACTACTTGTAATAATATTTCAGAATAGGCCGTCTCCGTTCATTTAATTACGTAAACAATCCATATAGTTCTTAAATAAACTTTGTCATATACAAACAGGTGTACAAAACCTCAACATAATACTATAAGGATTAGACTACCTACATTATGTACAATATGTTGGTGTCGATTAAACTGAAATCGTGTACTTTCTGCTTCTATAATAGTTGTGACAATTCTGTTTGTGTAGCTGCCTTGTTATTATTTCTAGTTTAAATTTCGGAAACACAAGAGAAACACGAGCACATGCGCTCGCTATTCTTGTGTAAATCAAAACAAGGACGGGTACGGAAATGCATAGACTTTAAAGTCTTCTTTAATAAAGAAACAATTTTGGCACATCCGTGTGCTTAAATTATTCCTATTCGAATTACGAATTATTTACAATAAGGCTTTATGTTAATTTATTGCTTTCAGTTTTTTATAATAAAATGATAATTAAATATTAATTTGAATGAATACATTAAAATGATGATAGATTAGACACTTCCTTATTGAAAAAGGTAAAGTGAATAATCGTGTTACACACCATAAAGCGAAGCACACAAAGGAATGCATTTAAAATAGATAAGGATAGGATATATAAAGAAATATATTATTTCTTTGGAATGTAACGAAGTTAGCAGAAAATATGATTTGCAATGAATATGAACAGAAAATTTAGCAGTAAAAATATATAACTAGGTACTAAGTTTCGCACAAAGGCACCCGCCGATTTCGTTTTATTTTTTGGTCCTCCTCGAGAATTACATGTCTATAAAATATAACAATACGTGTGTATATAATTGTATAATGTTATTAATAATGGCACTAACGTTATCAAAATTTAGTTCAGGATTTAGAATGTGCCTACAAAATAATTCCAAAATATGTAATACCTAACAGGTACCTAAGGACACAATACTTAATTAAAATACCATAATCCAACTACATAATAAAACTCTAATAGGTATAATAATATAATATTTTGTTGTTTCTACATACTAACTGCCATAATTGTTATACAATCAACACGAAATTGATTGCTTGGTCACCTACCGGCCGTCATATAATAATTGCACTAGCTGCTAAGGCGACATTATGTAAAACACTACACAAACCTATAAAATATATTCTTTTAAATATAACTTATGATACGTAAGATTGACATGTGACATTGGTGCTTTATACATTTAAATACTGAGCTCGTAATAATAGACTCGCAAGAGTCTTTAATTAACATCTTTTAGTTTTAAAACTATTGAAATGCAAGTGAAAGTACAGTATTTCTTGCGTTCATAAGTTGCCTTTCGTCATCGATCAATGGACTGCGTCTATGTCCCGTTGGGCGCGTGATATTTTAACCTGTAAATAATTGCTAAAGTGAATAAAAAAGTGTCTGTGCCAAATCTATACTTTATACACTTTCAAATGTTAAATTTTGTATGTAAATAGAGAAAAGTCAAACTCAAAACTGTGTTTTCATTCATTTTAACAAAGTGTACTTACATGCATTTAGTTTTAAAATACTTTGAATTTATATTTGTTATTCACTTTAGCCAAAATAAGCTAAAGTTATGATCATCATAAAATTCAATCTAATTAGCGACATGCAGTGCATACCTACTACGAGCGGACCGACAACCATTAGGATTTCACATTGATATGATAATACATCGAGCAAGCTTGTTGGAACGAGCTATATACTTAGTCGTAGTGCTTATTTGATTCTGACTAACGAAAGTAGATACTTGAACTATGTGCAAACTTTTTAATTAGATACATGGCAATTTTCAAATGTCAACGAAACAAGATGGCGGTTGTTGGTGATTTGTTTAGATCTTGTTGAAGCTTAAAAAATTATAAATCAATATAATTATATGTGGTGTGAACATGTTGTTTTGCATGATTTCCAAAATCAAATAAAAACAACAGAAGATTATACAGAGATTTCAAACAAAAACAAGATACAATAAGATGGATACTTGAGTTGCAATGCTGATATTGTTTCACTAATTTCATTAGCCAGACTCTATATAGTTGATATTCTACGAGTATTGTTCACCAACACATTTACCGGCCGGTACCGGTAATATTAGCTGTCATTTTAACGAACGGTCACAGTAACCGCCAGTTAGGTGTTGATGAACAGTGGCCTTACGTGTTGTTCGTCGTACAAGAGACCATAAACCGGAGCATATCGCGCGTTCAGATCGAGATTTCTATAACTAAGGATTTAGATTGTTTATGTGACAAAGTAATTTGGATGTAAAATAGTGTATACTAACAAATTCATAATATGTTAGTAGAGATAAGTTTGTCAAACGGGTTCACAATCAGATTAATAGTACAATCAATAGCAGAAGTTGACGACTTTTTGAAATTCGAAAAATATTGATTTTTAAATCAGTTTTGTTGTTAATCTTTAAAGTATTCACAACAATACGATGGTTATGAAGCAACATAAAACACATTTTTTTATTATTTATAAACGCTTTTAAACTTTGTCTAGTCATCATACTAGGTACTTTTGATATCGATTGTACTGAATGTGTAATGTTTCGTCTCGGTCCGCGTACAACGAATCTTCAAAGGTACATCTGCATGCCCGTACGGTTTATACATCGACAGGTGCGGTGTCTGTATCTGCATTGGTGCTGCATTCATGCGGTTTCGTGGAGTGATGTCAGTTTGGTGAATTGTACCTTGTCCTTGGGCGTACTGGCCTCGCCAGACTCGAGCGCAAACATTTTCATCTTCTCCTTGAAGGAGAGCTGCTCAGGAATGGGTTGCGCCGGAGCACGCGCTTGCTGCTCCGCCAGGCGTCGAGTGCGAGGGTCCCTGGTTACATCATACAATGTTAGACTTAATAGTTTAAGACTTAAAATACTAAAAAGAGAGACCACTGCAAAAACTTCGAACACAATAAACTGAAGAACTGAAAGAAAATAGGTTCATGAATGTAATCTCCAAAATAACTATGGTAGACCTCTCAGTTCTCTAGACATGCAGATCCTTGAAAATTTCTAAAGAGTGAAGCCAGAGGTTAGTATTCAAACCAAACATTAAATTTGGCACGCCCACATTTTGCAGCAGTTAGCATTCCAGTATCGAGTCTTGATCGCTGTAGTGTAATAATTCAGGATCTTAAGGGGCTCCCAGTCGCTGATTGCTCTTTTTCGAAACGAAAAAAGAAATACTTCTGAACAAGCCACATCTCCTATTTTTATAAGTATATTACTTCAGGTTCCTACCTAGATTTCTATTAAGCTGAAAACATAATAGCAGAAACTTTTCACGATAAAGATATTATTTCAAAATGATACGTTTTAGAATTTATGATCGAAATATTTTATATACCTTCTATTAAAATCAACTTGTGATTTATTATTAAAGATAGGTAATATGTAGATCTAGATTTCTATTAGCATAGATTTTTGATAAGTAATTATACATAATTTATATCATTAATTTATTCGAAAAGCTAAGGCGGACCACGCGCCGACGTGTGTTTGTCGTCATTGCAGCGGTCGGTAGGATTATTTATCGAAGTGATTAAAGATGGGTACATCTTTATTCACATATACTATACATTATAAAATAGGAGATGTGGCTTGTTCACAAGTATTTATTTTTTCGTTTCGAACAAAAACAATCGTCGACTGGGAGCGCCTTAAGTCAGAAAAACAGTGACTAAAAGAGAGGACGGGATTTCATCCTATCAGTAATATAGTGACTAAATAGGACCCTATTTAGTCACTATATTACTGATAGGATGAAATCACAACATTTATAACGATACTAACTTGTAAACCTCCTGCGCGCCGATAACGCCCGGTGTGTGGGTGATTGGCGCGTTGGGAGTGGTCGGGGTAGTCGGAGAAGCCATCAGAGCCTCAGCCTCTTCGATGAAGCGATCAGGGTCCTCTCTTTCTAGGGGGGGAGGGGAGGTGGAGGGGGGAGCGGGAGGCGCGGGGGAGGAGGGGGAGGGAGAAGACACGGCGCCGGAGGCGTGGAACGACACGCGCTTGTCTCGCACTGGGGATCTGCGGAAGTTTATGTTGTTTGATCGGGACCATCCAGTAGTTCAGTGCAAGGGTACTGAATCGGATACTTAGAGCAGCGGTTGAGGAAACATTGCACCGATATAAGCGAGCAGTACAAAATAGTTTGAAGGTTATCGCTGATATGCATCAAATCCGATTCCAAGGATTTGTCTCGCCCCAAAACAAAAGACTGTTCACTGACTAAACAAAGTCAAAAGGTATTTATTTCAATAAAATTACATGGATCATTCTAAAACGTCTTAGGAGCTAGATGAAGCTACGCCTGTTCATCGCGATTAAGTCTAAAAAATCAGGTAACAAACTTAACATTCACAAACCATACTAAACGATGGAGTTTCATACAAATAATCGTATCGGGCGATGTTGATCTGATACCGAATCGACATGTCCGCAACTAAAGTACGAAATACTTACTGTGGTGTTGGCAGCTCATTGGGTGGCGAGGATAGAGCGCGCGCTCTCGTCGCCATCACGGTGAATGAGGAACCTCGTGCGGGGGGCGCGGGGGCGGGGGCCACGGAGGGGGGAGCCTCGGGGGCAGGGGGCACTGACCCCCACGTGTAGCCGTGAGGGGGCTCACCGGCCCACTGGTGGGACTCCTCGCGCGTCGACTGGACTTGGTGGGTGTGAGTCTGTATCTGAGAACGTTGGAGGTTAAATGATGGGTACTATACTAGTCCCGTAAATTTTATCGCTATGTGATCCGGGTGACCACCAGGGAAAAGTTTCTTATGCAGAAGTATTGACAAAAACATACTATTTTGTGTTAAAAGTAGCGATTTTCAACTTTTTGAGCACAGTAATCGTAAGTAATTAACGAAAAAGTTAGTCCTAAACTTGCCTCGACCAACATATTATGTCTATCACGACGCTACATTCTCCAAATGTAATTCTTGTCTATTCTTTCCTAGAAAAATCAATTTCTCGGGTCAACAAGCTAGGCCTGCTGAAAATGTAGGTACTTTTTAATACCTCACAGCTTATTAAAACGACTAGTGACTATACAATTTTTTAACAAACTTATAAAATGTACATACCGTTTCTTGCGCGTATCCATTAGTGACCTCCGTGCGGTTGGTCTTGAGTATGGACTTGGGGGGCAGCGGGGAGGGGTGCGCAGGGGCAAGTGCGGGGGCGGGGGCGGGGGCGGGGGCAAGGCCTGAGGGGGCGGGGGGCTCCGGCGTGATGTGCTCTTCGTCTTCCACGTCGCCATCGGCCGCGCCGCGTTCCTCCTGAAGTTAGTTTTATACGTAGTTAGCAATGTGTAATACGTTTTATTATGAAAGCTGAACTAAAGCTCGGTAACATGTACAAATAGGAAAGAAAACACTATGATAGCTTTTGCAATTTGTCAAAGTGCTTCTAACAGAAATAAAATAGTGAGAATACAAAGTTAGATATTACATGCTAGATGCTCACGATGCAATCTTATGTGTCTCACACGTTGTTACAAACATAAGTCTGTATAATACACAATGATGATGATTCTTGTCGCGCGTCATGTGAACCGTTTATGGAATCAAAGCGAGGTAGAATCCTTTTCACGAATGAAGTCGAGACGCAGCATCTCTTTTCCTTCATCTAACAAAGACCATTATGGCCTCTCAATCAAATTTAGTTCCACTAAATTGCCGTGGGAGTTCTTTTGTAAAGAGCAATCTACGTGAATATACAATAACCTAGTAAAAAGTTTGCATTGTTACACAGTTTTACCTGGTCTTGAAGTGAGGCGCGCAGCTCAAAGTCTCGTTCCAGTTGCAACGCGCGTAACTGTTGGCTCTGCGCAGGTGAACGAGCGCCGCTCAGAGACACTAGCTGCGCAATCATGGCATCCCTGCAATAATAACACATTTATTAAAGTCAAAGTCAATAAATCCTAATAATATTATACATGCGAAAGTTTGTGAGTTTATATGTATGTTTGTTCCTCAATCAGGCCTAAACGACAAAACAGATTAAGTTGATATTTGCTGTAGATGTAGATATAATGCCCGAATAAATAATAGACTACTTTAAAATATGAAAAACATCCCAAAAACGATAAAAAAACGCAAAAGGGATTATTTCTGTATAGATGGCTCTGGTGTGCAACAAATCTGATATCACAGACAAAAAAATTGAGTCTTTTCTATTCGATTATTTACATTTGGCAGGACAACGTCTGTCACGGGTCGGCTAGTAAATAATAAATAGGATCACGATTGTAATCCCCAAGTACGGTAGATATCATCTCAGATCTCAGATGAAATCTAGAGGGGTTAATCAGAGATGAGTTACATTTTGCAGTAGTTAGCATTCCATACTTGACAGGTTGGAAGCCCGTGCCAGCATTGGTTCGCCATCCCTATACTATAGGAACCAGATAGCTTTTTTAAACACTTACATACTTCTTACTTCTTACACCTAGACCCAAAATATAGAACTATGCTCATCACACAAACGTTTGCCCTGAGTGGAAATCTAACCTTGAAGGTTAGATTACTGCTCATCACACAAACGTTTATTCTGTGTGGGAATAGAACCCACAGCCTACAGCAGTTGGTTCGTTATGTACCTGCGCGCTCGTGCAGCGGCTCGCCTAGCCTCAGCCTGCCTCTCGTGCTCTTCCCTTTGCCACGGATTGTGCGCATTGCGCGGTCGCTCCTCATTACCACTGCTGTTGTAGAATTGTGCGCCTGAGCCTGGCCCGCCTGGCATGTCCAGCGCGCTTGCGACGTACCTCTCTGTAAACGAATAAACATTACTTTGTAAACATTACATCCTACCAATCCTAATCCTTCCTAATAATATTATAAATGTGAAAGTTTGTGAGTTTGTATATATGTTTGTTCTTTAATCAGGCCTAAACGACAAAACGGATTAAGTTGAAATTTGCTGTAGATGTAGATATACTGTCCGAATAAAACATAAAGTAATTTAAAATATGAAAAACATCCCCAAAATGATAAAAAAGCCGCAAAAAGGATGATTTTGGTGTAGATGGCCCTTGTAATATTATAAATGTGAAAGTTTGTGAGTTTGTATGTATGTTTGTTCCTCAATCAGGCTTAAACGACAAAACGGATTAAGTTGATATTTGCTGTAGATGTAGATACAATGCCCGAATAAATAATAGACTACTTTAAAAAATGAAAAACATCCCGAAAACAATAAAAAAACGCAAAAGGGATGATTTCTGTATAGATGGCGCTGGTTTGCAACAAATCTAAACATCACAGACTAAACATTAATTCTTTTCTATTCGATTATTGAAATTTGACAGGACAACGTCTGTCACGGGTCGGCTAGTATCATAAATCTGAAAGTTTCTGAGGATGTTTGTGGCTCAATCACGCCCAAACGACCGAAAGGATTTGAATAAAACTTAGAATATATGCAGCCTATGCCCTGGAATGTCAAATAGGCTACTTTTGATATAGCTACCACACGAATGAAGCCGCGGGTGGAAGCAAGTTACATACGAATTAAAAAATGAAAAAGGATCGCGACTATCATCCATTAAAGTAAGCACTAAACTATATATACCTTCATCGGGCTCTATCGTACTGGATTGGGGCTGCGGCTGTTGCGTCTGCGTTTGATAGTACTCTTCTGATTCGTCCGGTCTTCTTGTCATCTGCTGTGAAAATAAAAACAATTTATATTTAAAAAAAAAAACAGGTTCACAATCGCCATGTACGGTAGACGTCCGCTCTGATCTCCATGCACTTAGAACCTTGAAGATTACAAACCTTATACAATATGCCAACATTTCGCTTATTGTATACTGCCTTCGGATCAAAAGTCAAGGAATCCATGCCTTAAACGATTATATAGTAATTAAAAACTTTTACATTACAAACTAACTGGAGCCAACTCGAAATTGAATCAAAGTACAAAACATATCTAAAGAAAAATAAGACTATACCTACCTACATACAATAAAAGAGTAAAATATAAATTACTCACTTGTGGTTTTGGTGCAACAGGTGGCTGAGACCTCTGCGGCGAAAGCGGTTGGTGCCATTCGTATCTGTAAAATTATTAGCCAACATTTTGAAATATGGGGCTCATTAAACCAATCAAAAAAAACAAATACCGTCTCATTAATAAACGTAGACTAGCGCAGGATTAAATATAGTCCAACGCTTACGTTTGGACTAGTCGAATTCAATATTAATAAACAAGGATTAGAAATGGAGTTGCTTACATTAAGCTGGTATTAACAAGTCTTGGTGTAACCTCAGATGATCTTTGGATAAGTAAATTTTTATTAATAGCACCGATAGGGTTTCTATATTTTACTAGCTATTCCGGTTTCACTAATACAAATAAAAATAGACACATGCATGACTGTAATCTCCATGTCTATTCAATAGTATCCAGATCCTTGTAGAAGTCTAATGGTGACGTTCGACGCACGAAATATTACATTATTATGGCAAAGAATGCTCTTTTTAGGAGTAGTTAATAAAGTATAGATGATGAGAGACAAAAGAGAGAAATGGTCAAAAGATATAACAGAATGGTATTCCCGGGATGGGAAGAGAGCAAGAGGCAGACAAAAAAAGCGATGGGAAGACGACCTCAAAGAAATAGCAGGACCAACCTGGCGAAGAACAGCCAAAAATCGAAATGAGTGGAAGTCACTGGAGGAGGCCTATGTCGAAAGACAAGTTGAGGCGTAACTGTGTATACTAGCATGAAATGTAAATTAATTAGTACATAAATCAGCAATAAAGGCTATTATTATTATATTATTATTATTATAATAAAGTATAGTTTATCATCTTCTCAGATATCCAGGTCATTGTAGAAGTCTAAAAGGGTGGTCAAAGGCAAACTTTACATCATTTTGTATTATGCCCTTTTTTTCAGTACATAATATCTCATCGACAAGTTTTACATGACAAGTTTAGTCTTTATAACATTTTGTTAGAATTTGCGCACCTTTGTGGAGCTGCATGTTGTAGGTGAGCCGGGGACGGCATGTGTTGTTGGTTGTTTTGTTGAAGTTGTTGTTGGTGATGTTGTTGTAGCTGTTGTTGCTGCAATTGTTGTTGTTGTTGTTGGATTTGTTGTAGCTGCTGTTGCTGTTGTTGTTGTTGCATTTGTTGTAGCTGCTGCTGTTGCTGTAGCTGCTGTTGTTGTTGTTGTTGTTGTTGTAGCTGCTGCTGCTGTTGTGGCGAAGGGCCTGGATGTATGGCTTGCTGCATTTGACCTGAAAGTTTTCATTTATGCAAATCACACAATGTAACACTTGCTCATATTGATAATAGCGCCTCAAGTTATAACCACGGCAACGTAACTTAGGAATGATTAATTTAGTGTGCTTTATTCTTTATGTTATGCCAGCATTGAGTAGCTGTCGTAGATGATTACGTTCTAAAGTCATAAAAGCCTGCCAAACTTTGGAAACCGCTTATTTAAGCGTTCAGTAGAAATGAAACTATTAAACAATAAACAATGGTCAAACGTATGCAAAGGTGATCTTAATAAATACGAGACGTCTTACCTGCGTGACTGTGCAATAAGGAGTGTGGAGGTGGGCCGCGATGCGAATGGTACGCGGCCTGTTCCCTTCTCGAGACTTCTTCGGACATTTCCGCCAATTTCGCAGCACGTGCGTTCATTGCATTCGCCTGGTTCGCCTGTCAAGTAGGTACATAATGGTTTAAGATGTTAGTAAGTTTTATTTAGTTTGCTCACTGCAAAACACCTACGTCTTTTATTTAGAGGTCGGATTTAAGAGGTATACATACTCCAAATCGAATTCTTCATTATGAGAGATGGTTTAGGTGAAACCAACCAATGTTTACAGTACAACACAGTTGTTTAATATTATGAATAGTAGCTAAGTATGCAACAGACCGATAATTGCATCGGTGACTCGGGCGCAGCGTCTGGGTGCTGCGCACGCGCAGAGAAGTGAGCCGAGTGCGGACGGTTGCTGCCTGTCGAACTGCGTAGCGACGACCATCTGAAAACATCAAATTATATTGTGTGGGTGGTCAAATAGATGGCGTTAGTTGATACTACTAGTTGATCGCTGGGCGCTGCCATCAGCTGATGTATCTTGTTGTCGACCAAGATATACTTCAGTATGCTGATCAGAGAACAAGTATAATACGGTCGGCTGACTTCGGTAAACTTGGATGCGCGGCAGACAATTCCCGACCTTATGCAGTGACACAAAGCCATTTTTGCGGCCATCATGTTTGCCTAAATCCACTGACCGTATTGTAAGCGTGGAAATTTGAGTATACCTGTCAGGTTGCATGTACATAGGATGCGCGTGTACGGAGCTTAGGTTCTGGTAGAAGGCGTCGCTTGGCGCAGCCGTCAGGTTGTGGCTGCTACGAGACTTGTGCGCCCACAACGCCGCGTTAGCGCCGCTTTCGGACACGTTGCTAGTACTAGCACTGGAAGTTAACATTCGTGTTAATATTTAACTTTAAAATTTCCATTCGAGCTGTAATTTAGTTATTCACAATCTGCTTAAATATAAACTTAGCAATTTTGTAGCTAATAAATTTTCTATAAATTAATTATGAATTATTTAGTTTATGAATGCTTACTGCTACATAATACAACTTGAATGAACCAAATTCCAGTTTGCTTTTTGTAACCTGTAGCCTTATTACGCTGTTTGTATAGAAGATTAAATTTTAATTCAGTGTAGTTACCGCTAGAGACGCTGTGCTGGATTCCATACAAATAACTACCTATACTCGATAGCGACTGTAGTTTGTAAATCTCATATAGAAGTATTACCTGGGCGGTGGTGGGTGTGATGTATGTGGCACGTGGGCAGGGTGTGGCGCGTGTGTAGGCGGAGAGGCGACGACTTGATGCAGCGCGGGCGTGCTTTTGCTCGGCTTCACAGGCTCCGCCGCCAGCCGTGAGGGTAAGTCCCGCTCGGATGCGCGACGAGCCGCATTTCCGCCTGGACCTAATCAATAATAAATGTCATTTTATTTGCATTGTTATTGTTACCATCTTATGTTCATATACAAAGTTGGAAGTACTAGGTGTTCACGATCTCAATTCACATAAACATGCTCTCTACTAACTGAAATAACATTATCAGTAACAACATATCTATACTAAAAAATAAATGCTAATAACCTGAGAATATAAAATCTGGAAAGAATAAAAGGCGTGTAGAGTGTGGTAAAGTTACCGCAAAAAAAAACGTACAAAATAGATCCTGAAACGAAAAAATAACAATAAACATGCAAAAATAAAAAATAAACCGTGCGACGTTACATAAATAAAGATATATGTGCTAACTAATAACATTTAATAATGTCGATAATTAGCTTACTCGTAGTTTCTTCGCTTCGTCTGCTAAGCGCGAGTTTGTGTTGAAGATTATTTAGTTCGGGTAGACTTTGCATCATGCCTGAACTCCTTGCAGCATTTATTGGTAATTCTAGGGATGACGATCTGTGAGGTATCATTGCTACCACGCGCGGTATTCGTACTTCCGATTTTTCAGAGCCCTCGCTTCTTTTTATCGATTCCCGACTCCACGCTGTGTTCCCACCAGACTTCAGTTGTATGTTTTCGAGTGTGATTCGCCGCGGCTTCTTATCGACTATCTCGTTGAATATGAACCCGTTCACATGTTCGGAGCATTCTTCCGAGGGTAGGTTGTCGAGCTCAAACTCGTTGCCATGTGCCAATGTATCTTCGCTGCCCCGTGATCCGTATTTGGACCAGTCCTCGAGTTGAATGATTATGCTTTTGACTTCGTCCTCTGATAGTTTCACGTATCCCGTCTCGCTTGTGTTTGTTTTGGTGCTCTCGTACTGAATATCCGCCAGACTAGCACTCGTCGGTAGTATCTCTAGACGACTTATCGACTTGTCAACGCGCGCGCATAGATTGGGACTGGACTGGCAATTTCGCTTGTAATTCCTGACGCAGTACGTCAGATTTATGTCGTTGAAATGCTTCGCGAGAGCTTTTACTTTGCCGAAAGCCGGTCTAAACTCGTCGGGAGACTTCCACGATTTCCTATCGACGCTGTCGAGGATCTGGGTGGCACCGCACTCGAGGGGAGAATGACGGGCAACGCTCGTGTAGTCGCTTGAGTTTTTCGGTTCGTCGTTCGACTCTGATGGAGAGTACGTTGCCGACGAAGGAACTTCGGTGTCCTCAGATTTTATAGAAAACGATCGCGTCATGTCAAACAGTGTTCTCTTCAACCGACTATGGACATCCTCCACCTTTTCCGCTTCTTTCCGGACATCAAGAGTCAACTCGAGTTTTCTACTGACCGGAGTCGTCAGGGGAGGGTTCGGTTCGACCGGCGTCACCGGCATATTGGACGTGGGAGTCTGGCAGACCGCATCCGCCATCTCCGGTCGGTCGAGGGAAAGCTGGGGTAGGATGCGACGGATTTTCGGAGTGCACGGGCCTTCGGGCGGGGTTTCATATATGAACGGTTCGGAGTCGGGCGCGTCGATGAACGGGATCGGTTGCGACTCCGGTTGTGGCGTACGACAGCACTCGCACGCCGACACGCATTCATCGCTTGCGGTACAGCGGCGGGAGTTGAACAGATCGAGGGTGAGCCGCGTATCGATCGGTCGCATTTGCGGGGGTAATGGCGTCGCATCGCTGTCACTAGACCGGTCGTAGCATGCAGGCGCGCGCGGGACGGGCGGAGGTTCCTCGTAGCTCGGTGTTTGTGAGCGTGTGACGTCACTGCACGGGGACGGCGGGGAGGGAGGGGAGTGTTGCTCGTCGAAGTCCTCACAAGTGAAGGTAAAAACGGGGATGGGACGAGGAGGAGCGGGACCGCGAAGTTCCAGCGGACAGCCTGGGGTGTCGGGGGATAGGTCTTCATGCAGCTGCTCGTTCTCGCGGTCGAGCGTGATGATAAGCCGAGGGATAGACCCGTGGTGGTAGTGAGGCCGACAACTCTCTTCGCTCGATGTACTGGACTCGGTAGACTCCTCGCGCGGCAAGTACCGTTGGCTCGATCCCCGCTGGCTCTCCTGCGACCTGTACCCTGCAACGCCAGACTACGTCAACGCGGCACGATCGCACTACGTTCGCGATAAGAAAGTAGCTGAACAAAAGCGATGGAGTGGAGCGCTACATCCGCATGACAAATACAAAAGCCAAAAAATAATAATAAACTGCAACGCAATATTTACAATTGAAAATATAAGTTCAAAAAAATCAAAAGGACCGACGATATCGACAACTAAAATTTTAATAAAACTCAAATACAAAAGGCATTGGTTGGAAGTTGTGACATAATCTGAAATGGACCAAGATTGAAGCGAGCATCAACTATATTTTTGCATTATTCGTAAATATTTAAAATATAATCGCACGTAAAGCACGAACGTGCGTATTTTGACACAATCCCTCTCTTATAATGAAGCCGAACCATTAAGGTCATGATCGTCTCTGGAGGCATTTCAGAAACGGCTGCAACAATAGCTACATGTACGTGACCCACATTAATAAGACTAAATTTATCGTTTACGGAGGCAATTAAAGCGAATATCAATTACAGCTACGTTATTAAAATTTAATTAATTACCCTTGATGCAAACTATTGAACGTTTTGTGCCAATAAAATTCCTTTTTTTTCTGTTTTTAGAATGCATTTTACTTCATAAAGATTATTCTATTGTGTCGCTCGCTTCAAGTCAGCCAGTGCGCGAGGCGAATGTTAAAAAGTGATATCACGTGGCGAGGCACGGGCCCGCGAGGTCGCACGGGACCGGTTTAACCTGCAGTGGCGAGCTCGGCGAGTGGTGAAGTGGCCCGCAGTAGCGCGGGATGTGGATTGGTGAACGTGCCCGAGTTGCGCCGCAGTCGGTGCTCGTACTGGATCTCCTCCACGTCTGGTTTACATAACACTACTAGTACTATCATACTACACAGCGAGTGATCAGCTGGCTACAGTGAGCCTGGAAAGATCGCTGTAATATTGTGATTGCGGCAACTTACTGCTTCATAAATTTATATCCAACTAGAATTATAAGGAGAGTGCGAGTTTGATGAGTTTGTATGTATCTAAACGCCGGAACCACGGCACCTATTGCAAAAATTGTTTTACCATTTGTACTTATGTACATTGTTCCAGATGAACATAGGCATTTTTTTATCCTAGTACCATGCCGGCGAAGCCGCACACTGAAGCTAGTTGTAGGTATATACAAATACATTAACAGCATAACAGTTTCTAGTAAAGCTTATTTTGCATGAAACATACTTCTCCTGTATCCCATAAATATGGTGTAAAGTTTCAAAATGCACGGACAAAAGTCATTTTTGTACATCAGAAAGGTAAATATTAGACAGGTCTGGTAGATCTCTTCGTGTTGTATGCAGAAACACTCACCTGGTCGTTGATTATTGTAGGCGGGTTGGTGTAATAAAGTGGCGAGTCCGTGCAGCATTGCGCCTTGCTTCGCCACTTCTAACGTTACCGTGGGGCCCGTTCGGACTAAGTACTCTGCTGCCTGCTCATACATAAAAACGTATGTTTGTTAATTAAATAGGTACAGGTATTACTAAAACACAGACTAATTAGTAAGTCGGTCAAAATGAAAAATACGATATTATTATCACGTTCAAATGTGTTTTTTTTTTGTCCCCTGTTTATTATTGTACAATAATAAGTAAATAATTAATAAACATTGGTAGACATTTCACACAGCGCTATCTAGCCCCAAATTAAGCAAAACTTGTATTATGGGAACTAGATAACTGATAGAAACATTATAACACTCAGACACAGAACAAACATCTATGTTCAACAGCTAAATGTTTGTCCTGGGTGAGGATCGAACCCACAACCTACAGCGCAGAAGGCGAAATTCTGTCAACTGCGCTTTGAGGACAGTAAGTTAAATAAATGAATAGATAACATCAACAGTTACATATTACAAAGAGTATAATAGTCGCATAGTTCCACACTAGGTTTCTCGGTGTCGTAACGTAAGTATTATGCTAGATTTACACTCTCGCCTCGTGCTTCGTCTCGTGTCTCGGCTCGCACCTCGCATGATCGATAGTAAAGGAGAGGCGCGAGGCGAGCCACGAGCGTCTATTCACACTCTCGTCTCGTGGTTCACCTCGCAGCTCGTCTCGCAACTCGTACGCGAGTGTAATCTAGTATCAGAAACTACGATATAATGTACCTTCTCTTGCGTGATACCGACGAGCGACTGTCCGTCGACGGACAGCAGTTGGTCGCCGGCCGCAAGCCGCCCGTCCGCAGCCGCCGCGCCGCCCGGCACTACTGATTTTATGTAGATTCCGAGTTTGCTTTGTCCTGAACCCTAAAATAGTGAAACATTTGTCTACTTTAATTATTTTTAAGCAAATAGTTATTTTATCTTTAAGTTTTAATTCTAAATCAAGTGTAGCGTGTGCTGCTTTTTGAATTTGTGCTGAGGCTCTTTAGTTATTTTTTTTTATTGTTTACGTACTTGAGTATTGCTTTTAATTATTATACTTGTTTGAGCCTTCACCTTGTTCGATTGGCATCACACTGGAGCTCTACATAGCTTTAAGAAAAGGATCATTAAAAAAAAGGTAGACCCCAAGCCGTGTTTGTTGCCTGATTCTTCTAGGCTTGGTCGCGTGGAATCGGCGTAGCTTCACCAAGTTCCTAAGACATTTCAAAGTGATCCTTGTGATTTTATTAAAATAAATGATCTTTGAATTTGAATAGAATTAAAAATACAGAGTGAGCAATGGCCATGGCCATATTACGCAAAACCATCAGTAAAATGTAATGCGTTTTGACTGGCCCACAAGTGCTCTTTCAATTGCTGCAAACTACAAATAACAAGTGTGTGCCATAGCATCGTTTTAGAAGACCTATGTAGAATACGGTGACACTGCTAGCTTGTTACGTAAATTATAAATAATAATCTACCATGAGTAACGTCTTGACTCTTGACCATGTTACAACAGTCATGGCAGTGTGCAACCATCACTATTGTAACATAATCGAAACGTCGGAAAAATAATATATTATTAATCGAATTCACAATAGTTTTAAAAATAAAATGTGGCGTTTGATATGCATGCAGTCTCGATGTGTACGGCTTATCGGTAATTCGCTTGGAATTTTAGCTTTTCATTTCGAAACTTGGAAATGTTATGTTATCCTTCCAATCCTTATGCATCATGTTGTGCCGCGACCCGACATGAAGTGGGATAAAGACAAGATGATAATGTGTACCTTCGCAGCAACGATGCTCAATCCCATGCCATTGGAGTTCTTATGCAGTTGCACAATGATCGGCCTCGGGTCGGGACGAGTGGGCGGGGCGCGACATAAATACACGGCCCAATCGCCACGCGCGTGTGGCTGATGAGCGAGTCTACATAGTTGCGCTCGCTGCAAAGGCGCCACGAACTCCGCTAGGCCAGGAGGGACGCCGCGGACAACTTCAGCGCTGAAGCCGCCACAAGGTATCATCAGTTCCACGCACAGCCACGTGCTTTCTTCTAGCCGAACCTAGATCAAATAAATAATTATTGTATTAAATAATGTTAAATAAATTATAAATATGTCAGGAAGAGATCGCTTTTTAGCGATAAGACCGCCTATTTTACAGTGTTTGCTCTATTTAAAGTTTCTGTCATTATTTTGTTTGTTATTGGTGTATAACAAAGCATTTTCATTTAATTCATTCAAATATTACATAAATAAATATTTTGGTGGTATCGGCGCCGTTTGTCATTTCATTTTACATTTTTCATACATTATGACACTCAGACACAGAACAAACATCTATGTTCATCACACAAATGTCTTTGGTGGGGATCGAATCCACAACCTCCAGCACAGAAGGCAGAGCTACTACCAACATAGAAGTGAGGCCATTCAAAGTTACACAGAAATAATAATGTCAATTTCCAGTGCGCTGGGCCGATTATGATGAAATTTTATACAGAGACAAGCTGACCCGGCGAACTTCGTATCGCTTTAGAATTAACAAATGCTGTGTTAAGTTCCCGTTCCCGTTCCTGTTTTCCTGCTTTTCTCTAGAATTTTTTCCTGAATTTTCTTTGCTATAAACCTCACGGAGCCCGAGACCTTTCCAACGAATGCAAAACCGTGGAAATCGGTTCGTGCGTTCTGGAGTTATAGCGTCAGGAAGGAAAACCCGACTTATTTTTATATTATAGATAGTTTAAAGTCTTGAGACGGACATAGGCTACTTTTTTCCAAAATGTTCTTTTGTTAATCAGCAATTTCAATGTTTTTGACATAAATCGATTTCTTTAATCTACGTGAACGAAGTCGTGGAGAAAATCTAGTTAGTAGATAGTTACCTCTCGTCCATCAGCCCGGCACAGTTCGTCTGCGAGACTCCGCGCATGCGCGACGGCCGCTTCGACTACTTCCGGCGGCGCCAGCGGGGAAAGCAATGCGCGCACTTGCACAGAGTTCAGTTTAGAGCAGGATGTGAGCGCGGAGACTACCTCGCCGGGCGATCGGTACGTCCGTTGGATTAATTGAGCTGAAATCACATTCGAATTTTAAATTAACTTATCAGAACAAAGTACACAGGAAATAGATTACGAATCGAACAATGTGACCGAGATCAATGGACAAGAATTCATATTTTTTTTTACTAATATCTTACATGTTATTTTTAGATCATAAAGACCCGTTATGGATACTAAAGACAAACTGAACTTTTTAAAATTGTTATTTTGCCTAAACTTAATACTCGTATAACAGTTTATTTGAATGTTACACCGCAATCAAACTTGGGATTTTTTTAGATACCTCTCCTCTTAACATAAAATCGCGACACGAAGCTACAAGCTACAGATCAGTTAGTAACTAAAATCGACGGATCACGTCACTGCATAATACCCCTTATCTTAATCATATAAAAATCGTTTGTTCACTTTTCGTTGTAATTTTATAGCTCAAGAACGGGCTCACCTATCCAAACCAAATGTTTAGGCTTTGTTCGGACTATTTAGTAGATGGTTTATGTGAAGTTTGCACAAAATCGGTAGAGCGGTTTAATTATTTTTAATATTTCACTTTATACGTAGCGAAGCACGTACCGGGCTGCTAGTTTATTATATAGTTAATTACCAGCTTGATATATCTTAGCAAGATGACAGTCGGCTGCGATTTCGCTGCCTTGCCGCAGTGCCCACGCCGACAATAACGCGAGACGAGCTGTCAGCGCTGCGCCCCATTGCGGACTGACCATGCCGGGCTCAGTCACTAGCTGTCAAAATAACAAGAAAAAATCAGTATCACTAAACACTGCGTTACCATGTAGAGTCCAGATTATGACACCTATACACAGAAGAAACATTTATTTTAACAAATGTTTATCCCGTGTAGGAATTGAATCCTAAATGTTTATCATGGTTAGGATAAACAGAAATCCACAGCACAGAAGGCAGAATGACTATTAACTGAACTGTGAGGCCAGTCAATCTTATTTATCGATTCTCAATGAACATACGAGAACACAGAAGTCAGGTCTGCCTTTGCTTGGCTCGGACATACAATGCCTTCGGCAAACTGACCAGTTTCACTTACCTTGTTGAAGCAGTAAGAGTTGATATAGTAGAACAGAGATGAAAATAGCTGCAAAGTGAGCGCAGCGTTCACCCTGCAAAGACGCAGCAACACCACTGCGGCCGCTAGCGCTTGTAACGTCCCAGCTGTCGCTTCGCTCGCTTCGCCTCGGGCGCTCATAGCGATCTCCAAAGCCGGTGTCAACTCCGCTTGGAAGCACGATACTAGGTTGCTGTAATATTAAAAATATTTTCAACTAGCCGACCCGTGACAGACGTTGTCCTGTCAAATTTCAATGCCATCAAAAACATAACTTGTAAAAAAAGCCAAGTCTCGCAACGCAACTCAGTTCTTCTACCGTAAAAAGTTGTGAGATCCATGTAATACCAAGTCGGCTAATTTATTCCGTCCCTACTTTAAGGGTCCTTCTGTCTTAAGTTATTACGTAACGATACTTTTGCGTTTTTTTATTGTTTTGGGGGTATTTTTAATTTTTTTAAGTAGTCTATTATTTATTCGGGCATTATATCTACATCTACAGCAAATTTCAACTTAATCCATTTTGTCGTTTATGCCTGATTGAGGAACAAACATACATACAAACTCACAAACTTTCGCATTTATAATATTATTAGGATAGGATTACTACGGTAATTTTTCTAGAAAATAACATGAGACAACCTGTTTATTTTAAATTTGATTGAGGCACAAACAGTTTACAATACAATCAAATGTAAAACAGTATATTTTATATTCATACACCAATCGAGCTGCCACTGATAGAAACAATATAACAGTAGTCGGTGTATTACAAAAAAGGAACTAAATTAAAAAATTTGGCTGGCCCAAAACCTATTTAGAAGCATGGGTGAACCTCTCGCGGTTGACAATGTATACACATTACACATACTTATATATTTATACAAATTTTGAACAGTTTGAACTCTTTTTGGGTGAGTTATTGAAACAATGTAAAATGGATAATTTGAATTTCACAGCTAAATTAAAGTGGAAGACCTGAGCATGATTTTCGGTAGTTCTATTTAAAAGAACTACATTTAATAGTTAGTTTAAATACCAACCTGAAAGCAGCTTCCACGGTCTGCGACAGCAGCTCTTGCGCTTGCGTGGAGAAGGAGGAAATATGGCGGTCGTACTTCAAGAAGTGTAGCAATTCACTTGCATTCGCCATCCAGAACGCTTGCGCGGCTGAATGCTTACACCGCTCCTAGAAACAAAATTTATTTACCATCACATGCTGTCACTAGTAACTACGTAGTGTGAATTCCGAGAATTTTTCATAGGTATCGACTACGGCCAAATGTAAATAGTAACCAACCCCGTAAGGTCGACCAGTCCGTCCGTCCGCTCATCAGTCAATAATGCTTATACGAGTACACATTTGGACCGTTATTTCTTACAAGAAGAAATCTGGATCGCAGCGGATCGTAGTAGCTAGTGACCAGTCCTGGTGGTAGTTTTAAAGCTGTATGAGTCTTCACAATGGCTTGTAATTGTAACTATCATATTAAAAAAAACCGGTTAAGTGCGAGTCGAACTCGTGCACTGAGGGTTCCGCACTATAGATAAAAAACATTTTCTGTATTTTTAAAATTTAAGTCCAGTAGTTTCGTAGATAAAGGGCGATGGAAGGACAGACGGACAATTACACGAGTGATCATATATAAAGGTTCCGTTTTTTTTTTATTTCGGAACCCTAAATGCTTCTCATCATGTGCATTCGAATCAGTTCTTCAGAAGATAACACCTCGAAATTAATAATTACCTGAACAGTAGCATGTATTAGATAAGCGACGTGATGTAAAAATGCTGTAAGTTTATGCGCCCTCTCTGTAGGCGTTAGCTCTGGCCGGTAGTGCGTTGACGCTCGGTACCTGAAATTTTAATTAGTCGGTAGTAAACATGCTATATTATTTACGTTAAATTCTCGTGATTATATTAATTGGTTTTCGCCCATATTTTATACAGGTATTGGTTATTTTACTCGAATATGTCTCCGAGAACATAGTATTATTTTTTAAATGACCTTCACATCTGATGTAATGATTATTTGGTATTATTGTAAATAAATTTATCGAACTGTACTGACTGTTACTGCTTCTATGGTAGAAGTATATTTAAACCGCTTACAGAAACTTGCACATAACATATTCGTAAAATCAAAACGATCTCGGGTTACGCGAACGCGAACTACTATAGATATTTAATTAAATCTACTTTAGTTTGTTTTGTAATTCAATAAGTGCTAGCTAGTTCTCGGTATGAAGTTAATGTACACAATTCCAAGTAGAATTTGCATTACAATTCCAGTTGTAATGCAAGCTATAAAAAAAGTTAATTATAAATGTAGTGAAACAAGTTTTTGCATAGCTTTTTTCGTAAGGATTGAGAATTTTCTTGAACCCAAGAAGAGAAGTCCGGTTCCTTATCTTAATCAGAAACATACGACGTAATGCAGTAAAGACAGGGTAAGCACTACAATGATTCAAACCATCACTATTCGCTACCTTCCTCACAAGATGTAAACTTGCTCAAATAAATAAAGGTATAAATGCTCGTTCGTCGTATAAGTTTAACATATTTTATTATTTCATTTCATAGAAGCCCTGAAATGTCTTATGACGTGAAGACTTTGTTTAGTAACAGCGTGTGTACTAGGTATTTCGTTTGTAACCCTTAGCGCGCGCCTATTCGAGGAAACACGTAAAAGTTTATGTATGTAGGAGTAAACTCACCTTGCGCACAAATACAGTGTGTACACAGGAGCCAGTTTGAAAGCGGGCGCGTGCGGGTCTAGCCGGGATATAACGGCTGCTAGGAACTGCGCTTGGCCCCCCTCCGGGAACTCCAGCACAGCTGGTAGAATCGCCTCTTGACCTCCGCCACCTCGCATGCTCATCCTAAATAGCAGAATCATTTAGCAAACAAAGACAGTGGTATCATTCATAGCAATGGATATGGAAATGCAGTTCTCAGGGAATTTGTTTAGATTTGACTTTTAAAATAAAGGGACACAGTTACTCGTACCTCGCTGTCAGTAAAAGGCAAACAGTTAGTTTTATAATAGCTTTGTTTCGTGTCGTTAGTCTATAAATACCTGTTATCGTGACCAGAGCCACCGCTCTTGGCGCTGCAGATACTTTTCGTTTCGACGTTCCCTTCCAGGTCGAAAGTGGTTTCGTAGTTGTCTTTATAATGCGAGTTCGCTGTTCTATTAGCGCTTTGATCCTGCTCAGTGTAAGCAGAGTGCTCGTCTCGCGTGTTATCATCCTTGGAATCCGTGAGGTGCGACATCGCTAGCGACTCGTTGTCGAGTTTGAGTGTGTTGTTATTATAGGGTAGGTTGTCCGCGTCTCTGTAGTATGCGTCTTGCGAGACGGGGCTGACCGTGCGGAGGTACTCGGCGTCGACGGAGTTGGCGTTCGCGTCGAGCTCCGCTTGCTGCGACGCCATCGATGTCGGTGACATCGCGCCGCTCGTCTCGCCCGGCGATGTCGGCGATCTAACGTGAGGGTAAGGTACACAAGCGGATGTTTGTGAGCCAGTGACATAAACATGCAAAAGAAACGATGACGAAATAACAAACATAAAAATTACAAGTGATTAGGTAAGCGACGGTGGACGTCAGAGAATTAGTTCAACAAAAATAAGAATGTAACGAACAACAAAACGTTGCAGTGGGATGAGTACCAACGTGTTTCTAATTCTGAACTAGGTAAAGGGTACGACTAAACAACATGTAGAGGTAAGTGCTCGAAATTGAATAATTAACTCACCTGTCGTATATGGAGCCTGAGCCGTAGTGTTGGGATTGCGAGAGGTTTCGGTTGATGATATTCTCTTGTGCCGGGTCCATGAAACGGAAAGTTGAAACGCGACCGAATTTGAGCAGGCATCCATGCTGCGGGAAACAATATTCGATTAAACACTTTAACGGCACGTTTAATAAAACAGCTTGAAACATTCAAACAACCTTAAGGCGCTCCCAGTCGACGATTGTTTTTGTTCGAAACGAAAAAATAAATACTTGTGAAAAAGCCACATCTCCTATTTTATAATGTATAGTATATGTGAATAAAGATGTACCCATCTTTAATCACTTCGATAAATAATCCTACCGACCGCTGCAATGACGACAAACACACGTCGGAGCGTGGTCCGCCTTAGCTTTTCGAATAAATTAATACATATTATAAATTATAAATTACTTATTATACTTACTTACTTACTTATTATAAATTACTTATCAAAAATCTATCCTAATAGAAATCTAGATCTGCATATTACCTATCTTTAACAATAAATCACAAGTTGATTTTAATAGTAGGTATATAAAATATTTCGATCATAAATTCTAAAACGTATCATTTTGAAATAATATCTTTATCGTGAAAAGTTTCTGCTATTATGTTTTCAGCTTAATAGAAATCTAGGTAGGAACCTGAAGTAATATACTTATAAAAATAGGAGATGTGGCTTGTTAAGAAGTATTTCTTTTTTCGTTTTGAAAAAGAGCAATCAGCGACTGGGAGCCTCTTAACCGTAATTATAAATTGTTTTATCCAGGTGTACCAAAAATCCATTAGAGGAAACAGGTGAAACGGATTTCACAAAGTTTTAACTAAGTAGGTCGTACGTACCGTAACCTATTTAGCGAAACCACAGGTCATTGAGGGCAAGTATCTTATCTACAAATTAAATGCGCTCCTGGTAGACATCACTCCGATCGAGATAACGTTACCAACCTACATTCAGGCTAACACTACTAACTGGATACAATAACAAACTCTGTAAAAGATCAACTGTATAGCACTTAACAAATGAATGAAACCTGTTCATTCGCTGCATAAAAAAAGGTTTTAGACTGACGCTGGAAAATCGTTTGAACACAATAAAGAATTCCTGTTATAGCAATATAGCATAGGCCGGTATAGCGTTCGCCACTGGGCGGGTATTGTAGCTATTGTATGTCAAGAAGTACGATATAGAACGTAATTCAATCACGTCAACCAGCAGCGTCGAGTCTGTTCCTTTCCAGAATCTATTTTAAGAAAGCTTTACGGCTTTAAGTGTAGTCTCTATTATGCATATAAAATGTATATAATTAGAGAGACTAGCGCACTGGCAGCAATATATCTAGATTGAAACGTGTTGCACTTCACAATGCGAAAGTAGGTGTGTAGGTGCTAAAACTGTCGATGCATCTATAAATATTTATACGTCATTGCTCCTGGGAGTTAGTATGGCCGCACTCACGAGGCAAACACATTTTTAACTTCGAAGTTATTATCGCTGTTAACGATGCACTATAGCAAAACAAAAAGTTTTCCTACAATATATACTATCCCGGAAAACCGATGCTGTCATATACTACTCAGAAAACCGGTGGCAACAACCTGCTTTCTATGTAATACGGCCAAAGCAACTATTATTCTCAAAGCGATGAAATGGGTTCAGCAATAAATAGGCACGTTTTGCGAGCGACCGTTAAGCGATATCAAGCGCCGGATACGACACGCTTTATGTTCAGAGCCGCGGTAATGAATAATGGAATTACGATTCTTTCACGAGGTAGCAGGTTATAACAGATTGCAATTATCGGTTCGGATGATACTTTTGCTGCGATCAACATTTAATATTAAAAATACAAAAAATATAAAGCTTGCAAATAGGTAGGTTAAACAGAGTTTCAATGATGTTGTTTCAAATTTCCGTAGTATAAAATTATTTCAGTGAGAAAGCTTCTCAATATATGATTTTTGTCACGCCTAAAAAGCATGGAAAATTATCTTTCAAACTATCGTGATTAGTACACATAACTATTAATTTTACACGAGTCTTTAGCACATAGTATACTGAAGTATTGAAATGGAAAATACCGCGTTCTTATCTTTATGGTACGGGCAGAAAGCCTCGCCAAAGCGACCACCTACGTGCTAACCAGTCATAAGAAATGAAATGAATTTTATTTTCCCTTTGAACGAGACCGGTAGTAAATTACTTGAGCTCTAGAGACTTTCGCGTATGGGACTACCTGAATTTCATTTTATATAGATACGTAAAGATGTCGATAACTTTGATGTGTGACGCGACGCGAGCGACAAGGGACGTCGTTGGGTCCTGAAGTTGTAATCCTCATATCTCAAAAACTTGGAAATGGAATTCTGTCGAAATATTTCATGTCGAATAATGTTCTTATCAATTGCTGCTACTGCAGGGAATTAAATAGACATACGAATAAATACCTACTTCGAAGATCGGCGGAACATTATGTACATAGAGAACCTGAAGGAATCATGTTTATTACACCTGTAATTTCTGCTGTCAATATTTATCCGTTGGTATCGATCGACCGATTGATTACTTGCTAATGTCAAAACCAGTATCATTTGTACTGCCAAAACTATATACTCGAGAAAAACTATATATACTAAATAAACCGACTTGGTATTACATGGATCTCACAACTTTTTAGAGTAGAAAAACTGAGTTGCCGAGTCTCGGCTTTTTTTACAAGATATGTTTTTGATGGCATACCATATAGTGGCACAAGCTTGATGAACTTACCTGTAATCGCTGCGTATGCGAAATGCGTTGTCCATTGACGTAGACAAGTGCGTCGGGGTGTAGAGGCGTCACGGTGTAGCCGCCGCCCTCTGCCGGCGCGACCACGCAGTGACGCGACTGGATCGACGGACCGTACAGCTGGAGAGCGGTGCCGTTGCCTGAGCCGACCTAGACAAGCAAAGATAATTGAAAACCAAACATAAAACTACAATCATGATCATCCGTAAAATATTTAATACAAGCTAACCCGGCGAACTTCGTATTGATTTAGATTAACAAATCTTGTGTTAATTTCCCGTTCCCGTCACCGTGGTATCAAACTGAAGTCATTGCTTTGTTTTGAATTTTTTTGAATGTATATGTATAATACTTATTATCCTATTCTGGACGAAAACAATCCCAAAAACGCAAAAAAACATAAAAATTGGTCCAGCCGTTCTTGAGTTATAAATGGTGTAACTAACACGACTTTGTTTCATATATATAGATATATAGATGTATTCACTGAGCGCATTCTCACAGTGAGGAAACATCATAAGAGAACCAACATAGCCTCGTAAACTAGATCCATCAACAAATAACATCCTAAAAAAGCCTACAACTACCTTAGTGAATATTACCCAAGCATATTCAAGACCCACTTTCTTTATTACTAACCTTTAAAAAGTCCCAAGGTTTCTAAATAATGTATTTTTCTAACACCTTTTAGTTATTTTAGTAAGTAAAACTCAACCCTAATTATTTTTCACGGAAAAGAGCCAAAGCACGAGCTGAGCCCTTGATGTATCATCATTTAGGGAAAGCCAGAGTAAGCTTGATAAGTAAAGCTTTCAGTAAACCCTCTAATTATAAATGAATAAGGGTGATTGGATTTACGGTAAATGCTAAAAATACAAAATATATTACAAAATTGTACATTTGTTAATAAAAAACCGGCCAAGTGCGAGTCGGACTCGCGCATGAAGGGTACCGTACCATTATCTAAAAAAATCACGTTTGTTGTAGCGTTTTGTTATAGCGGCAACAGAAATACATAATCTGTGAAAATGTCAACTGTCTAGCTATCACGGTTCATGAGATACAGCCTTGAGTTGTGACAGACAGACGGACGGACGGATAGCTTAGTCTTAATAATAGGGTCCCGTTTTTACCCTTTGGGTACGGAACCCTAAAAAACGTACTGGATGTACGTGTATAATTTGTCGAGTAATAATTTATTCAACAAGGTATAGCGTAAATTTAACATTTTCGTTCGCTTTGATCACAGTAATGAGTCGGTTCAGGCCCGTAAGCAATTGTTAGCTACTTCGCTAAATTCATAATGAACAGGCCAAAATATTCAGCAACTACATTAGTGAAGTAATTCAATTGCTTGTTGGATCGTGAGCTCACTATAAAGCACTCTAGAATCAAAGCCATTAGTAAAATAGCCGCTTGATTCTAAGTAAAGTAGGCTGTACAATGTACATTCATATATTCGAGTCGTAATGAGTAACCGACCTCTTTAGCCAAATTCAATTTCGCTAGAGGCTTCGCCTTAGAAACCAAGATGGGAACTTAGAACTTACACGCATTATTATTTAGAGTACTCCCACATAATGAAGACATACTCTAAAATTACTCCTAAAAATGTCCTAAGAGAAAACCAAATTGATGAATTCTGAATAATGTTCAACTTTAAGGCTTTCGATGAGCCACAAACATCCAAACATCCTCACAAACTTTCAGATTTATAATATTACTAGCGACCCGCCCCGGCTTCGCACGGGTAGCATGTTATTATATATATAAACCTTCCTTCTGAATCACTCTATCTATTAAAAAAAACCGCATCAAAATCCGTTGTGTAGTTTTAAAGATATAAGCAAACATACATACATACATACAGACGCGGGAAGCGGAAAGCGACTTTGCTTTATACTATGTAGTGATGGTCGGACTAGCTTTCCCGAAAGTCGTCGTCCTGTCAAATTTCAATAATCTCACAGAAAAAATTGACACAAACAAAGAAAACAAAACAGTCACATTTTTTATTTCGTTTAGTGGCCGTGGATCCCTTGTGGGATTTAGACCGCGATAACACACAAACCCAAGCAGCATCGATCGTACAGCAATACCGACATAATTTTTAGGTCATCATCATACTCGTAGAAACAAGTATATATTAATCTACTGTCGCTACGTACACCGTGAATATAATAAATTAATTGAATTACCGTTGTTATCATTAAGCTTTCAAGTGTGTTTTAATACATTACCTTATAATTTGATGAATGAATAATAACTATGTTGGCCCAGTGGGAAGTACCTCGACTTTCATTCCGAAGGTTGGGGCTTCGAATCCCGATGGAACAATAATTTTTTTATCCGAACAATTAGTGCATTGCTTGCTTGCAACACGTGCTTAAAATAAGTATCGTGAAACCAGTTAGTATATATCATATACCGGACAAGTGCGAGTTGAACTCGCGTGGAGAGGATTCCGTATGATGTAAGAACAAACTTTTAACATTGTAGTTGAAAAACATGTTGAATGTTAAAACTATTCTACTTTCAAAACTAATGTAAGCATCACATTATGACAAAACACGGGAATTTACTTAGGTAAACTGCTTTATAGACATGCCTACTTTATGCAGACTTCAGAATGTCATTGGACGTAATACTTTATTCTTATTTAACTTAGTAAGTAATGAACCAACGGAACCTCTTTTTCCCCAAACACAATATTCATAAAACCTACAAAAAGTCTCCGATGCTTTCCGTCCCGTAAAAATACTCCATAATGTATTTCTAAAACTTCTAATATTCTAAAATCTAATAAGAATTTACAATACTTTTCAAACTCGACTTTTTTAAAATTCTTATTGATTTCTATCTATGCTATTATATGTACAAATTTTTAAATAAATAGTTGTTTCTGATCGACCTTGACGTTCTCCACAAGCACCTACCTATAGGACAACCTAATATACGATACTCGTAGGTATGACCCATAATTTGTTTCGAGAAAATCACAAACATTTTCACTTTAAAGTGTCGTGATGAGCGGCGCGTCGTCGCTTCGTTGTCACAAAGTATTTACAAAACGAATTTTTGAACAGGCGAGTAAACGTTACCATCATCTCATATAACATGTTTCCATACCGATAAAAACAGCACATAAAAAATAGAGAATAAAATATTCGTATCGTATCGTAAATAGGTTCATGTTTATTTGATTGACTACTCCTTCGGGACTAGTAATGGCTCTTCTGACTCTCTCGCTACTCGTTGCGTTCAGTTATTGGATTTGCAATAAATTATTCAACGCAAAGTGAATATTCGACTAGTGAATTAAATTGGCTACATTGGGTACCGGAATCCAATACACAGCTAGAGATATTTCAGAGCCTAAGCTAGAGCTCCGAAATCCAATTGGATCTCGACGAAAGCCTCTTCAGAATGAAATGTCAATTTTTGAAAGTCGAATCATAACTCGGAACAGATAATGGTATGGCCAGTTTGGGGGTTTCAATTAATAATAATAAAAACTTGAGAGGTGTCAAGGGACACCCGGATGGAACGAAGTTCTTTTCGATTAATTAGTGAAGGAATTGTAATAAAATTTTATTTCTTTTAAGTTAAAATAATATGTTTTTTATTATTATCAAATATAATGTAATATAAACTTAATCAGTAGGCTCAAATTTTGTCAATCTAGCTAGTTAGATGAGAAACAAACGCAAAGCAAATAAATAGGTAAGTACCTACCTTCCTAAGTAGATACCACCTACCAACTAATGATGTTTTGGTAATCTCCTACTTGCACAATAAGTCGTTTATTAGTTTACAGTTATGTTGTACTGAACACAAAATAACGTGGGACAAGGGAAGGGGAATCAACTTTGACTTTGACTTCGACTTCGACCTCGACCTCGACAACGACCTCGACCTCGACCTCGACCTCGACCTCGACCTCGACACAATTAATAGATATATATATATTAATAGATATACTATAGCAAAAAAGTGTCATGACAACTTTTCGTAAGAATTTTTTCCGTCTAGCCCCCTTTCACAACGCGCGATAAGGAACTTCGTTCCAATAAATAACATCTAATAGTCACATACATTGTCCTAACCCCACACTAGAATTCTTTGCACCACAACACCCAAACTCGTTACAGATCATGCAAACATTTGTCGATTGCCGTAATAATTCTTGACTTATTCATTTACAATTTTTTCCTTCATGTACTAATTAAATTAATAAAAGAACACTACAACTGGTAAACATAAATTCTTCACATGCCCTAATAATAGCGTAGTGCAAACCTAGAAACTTGGTGCAATCGGGAACGTGATCAATCATAATTTCAGTTCTTATTGTTAAATGAAACTAAGATGATTGAAGAAGAAGATTGATTGATAGGAGTTCCCGGATACGAAACTATTATATTCGGCACATCTTTATAAGTATGTAGAGTCCAGTTGATGACAGTTAGTCATTTTAGCTAGATGTTTGACACGCAATCTAAATTGGACAATCTTGAAAAAGTGATTGGCTTAGTTTTCGCCTTTAACAATATAGCCCAGACAGACTAAGCAAACTATCAATCATTAGAATTTGTATCTATCATTTCTGCTAAAGCATCGATGACCCTTACAACGTGTCGATGCACACCATCACCTGGTTTCTACTAGCACGGGATGGTTCCCGGGTATGAAGTGGGAACAGCACTGAAAACTTACTGAACAGAAATAATCTTCCAGAATGTCATTATTACCTCTAGAGCTTCCGTTACCCGCAGACGACGTCCATTCTCGAGTGGCGTCGCGTCCGGGGTAGTCTCGACCAGCACGGGTTCATTCCCGGGTCTGCCGTTCGTCCCGCTCGCGCCCACCTTCTTCTTGCGTCGTCGCGGCTGTGAATCCGCCGGCCGCCGCCGCACGTGGAACATGATGGAGCCTAAACATAAAAGTACAACTTTTAGGCTAACGTGACGTCAAAGGTCGTCGGTCCGTTTGTTGTTCTACTTCTTTCTAATAACTTAGATATAAATCGCCAGTTTGAGAATGTTTTAGTCCAAAAACGACGTAATAGCTTAACCTATTGGATGAAACACGAGATCAAAATCATAGTTCGTAAACTGTTATACATGTAGCCTTCTGAGGAAGGAAATTATTTACATTTTATTAAGCAGTGAATACTTAAGGAAACAAAATTATACAAGAAAACACAAGTGAACGAGAAATAACATTTACAAGGAGTATAATGAAATTACATATTTCAATTATGTAAGTGCCTGCTAGGAGTTTCTATTGTGCCGTAATTGATTCAATAAAATTTTACTAAACCCTTACTATATTTTGGATTGGTTCTTCATAGACTCCAGTCGATGCTCTGAGCAAATACGTCATCTGCCATGGATCGTATCGGTTCAAGTAACAATAAGGTCGGAGCTACTCGCATACCCAGGTATAGATAGGAAGATCTTCGTATTATTGCGAATGATGCATACCCGTGGGCAGGCTAAGAAATGTTCAACTGACGTTTCAATCGTATAGAAACTATCTGTAGGCGAGCAATTTTCCTGAATTGAATGAAAATATTGTAGAATTAAAAAAAAAATAACAAAAATGTAATTTTGAATAATATAGAAATGTCGTTAGATAGACGTGATAGCGTGCAAATCATGAGTTACCACTTCACCAACCACTCGGTTATGTGTACTTTATAAGCTATTGAATTAGCTAGCCCTTAAACATAACGCCAGCGCCATTACAAACGCCCAAAAACCAATTTGGGGTCACTTATTAGGAACGTAAATGGGTTTTTTGTGCGGGAAAACCAGGTTAAATGACAGTGAATACACTCTTATGTACAAAACACATACGTAGGTATAAAATACCTGAGAAAATCTCTCGGGAGAAAATATTAGGTAAAATCAATAGGATTTCAACTTAAGGCGCTCCCAGTCGACGATTGATTTGTTCAAAACGAAAAAAGAAATACTTCTGAACAAGCCACATCTCCTATTTTATAATGTATAGTATATGTGAATAAAGATGTACCCATCTTTAATCACTTCACCGCCTTTGCTTTTCGAATAAATTATGTATAATTACTTATCAAAAATCTATTCTAATAGAAATCTATATCTACATATTACCTATCTTTAATAATAAATCACAAGTTGATTTTAATAGTAGGTATATAAAATATTTCGATCATAAATTCTAAAACGTATCATTTTGAAATAATATCTTTATCGTGAAAAGTTTCTGCTATTATGTTTTCAGCTTAATATAAATCTAGGTAGGAATCTGAAATAATATAGTTATAAAAATAGGAGATGTGGCTTGTTCAGAAGTATTTCTTAATTTCGTTTCGAAAAAGAGCAATCGTCGACTGGGAGCCCCTTAATAACTTCTTGGAAGTCTAAAGAGTTCTAATTGCCAGCATGACAGAGTATAAATCTAATTAAGCTTGCGTTTCGGGGATTTCTTTCTCATTTCACCCTACACCATAAAATAGATTTAATGCTTCTGGGGCTTAAGGTTTAGGCACTTTAGGCAGGGTGTTGACTGTCAGTCAGTCAGTCAATTAGTCAGTGACGAAAGATTTTATATATTAAGACGTCATGTACTCGTATTATCTTAATTTTATTCTTCTGCGGTATAGCCTAATTTCAAATTAATTACCTAACTTTTTATGCAAACCATACTCATAATTTGGAACGGCTGCGGCAGACCGAAGTTATCAAGTATCTACCCTCAAAAATCAAACTTTGCAGTACAAACATAGACGGAATGAGTTTGAAATTGGCACAGTGGAGTTTGTAGAGCACTTATGCTAGATGAAGGTACGAATAGCTCAATACAATTTAGGAACATCCCAAAGTAGCACATATGAAGGCACTAGGCGAGTGCACTCGAAGGCGTGCCGTGGATTCCGGGTGAGGGGGAAAGGCACAAGCCCGCCTGTAGTGTCAACATCATTAGCGTCTACATTGTCGTACCGCTCTACTGAGGCTACGAGAGTTGCTACGAGCGCTGCTACGAGCTACGACGTTTGTACAAGTTCAAATATTTGCGTACTGCGAAATCGCAAAGTTTACTTAATAAACCTAATTTATCTTTTGCCAGATTACAGTTAGCGTCAAAAAGTTGTACAGTGTCTTCAGCCAGTATAATTGTGTTTTCAATTTTCAACGAAGCGAATGCAGTTAAATATTAGAACAATGCACTCATGTTCGACTCTGTGGTACGAGTAAAATCAATAGCAGCCTTATGGTTCCACATAAAATATTTATACCTACGTCTTTTAGCCGTTAGCGATCATGATCAATTTAATAGGAGATTCGAACTTTAATGTCGAAACGTTATACGTTCGTCTAACAAAATTTAACTTTATTGTTATAATATAGAGCATGATGAATTGATGAATCATACATAAAAGCATTTTTTCACATGCTTTTCAGTACAATCGATAAAGAATTTCCATTTCAACTGAAATTCGTAGAATTCTTTCATAATACCGTTTTAGAGAAATCAATATTATGAAGCTATACATAGTAGTATAATAAAACTAGAAGCTAATTAACAAAGCAAAAAAGAATGTACGTAACCTCACAAAGTGAACTTCGCAGGGTAGGGCTCATCGAAAAAGTGCGAAACTTTATCTCCATGTAGACGAACGACACAAACATACACACGTATGGAGCTTTAATTTCTCATACCAAGTAAGACTTCCTTCTTATCGTTTCGTAAGCGCGAGCTAAAAGATCTGCCGAGCAACATATTAGAATACTGAGGGATTGTAAACCATCGCCCCTGAGTCGTCGTGACGCGTACCGTAAGTTCAAACCGAACGGCGGTCTAATTGTAACTGAACTAACTGACACACCACCATGTCGCATGTCGTCACAATAGACCTTCGCAGGTGCCTCGACCGGACAGCGCCGGACATTTACTTTGCAAATGTACGCATAAGTTAAGGTCGTTCTCATCTATACTTATAGAAAATATACAAAGCAAAGCAGTTTAATTAAATTCCTTTTTATAGTAAATCCAGTTGAAAACTTGTGACTTGTTTGTTACGAAGGAAAAGAAACCAAAAGTGTTGTTATGAGAAAATTAGCAAACCATGTTGGACCTGTTTGAACATTGCGATGCCTGAATTCATTTAACAATTCTTCACTTTTGATTCAGCTCATTAGCGTCCATTAGTGCTTGAGGCATTACTATTATAAAAGGTTTTCTAATAAATATTGTTTTTGTTTTTTCGCATCGATACAAAAGTTGAACATCCTGCGGAACGAAGCTATTTTGTTTTCACTAGAGGCTTTGGGAGGGGTAGATGTATTGTGTTGATAGGAGTTCTGAGAATAATAAATAAAAACCCATACATGAAGTGTTGAAAAAAGCCGTCTTAGCGAAGTATTTTGATTTGTTGACAGCGGCCACAATATGTACACACCATTGTCACGGTGGTTTCTACTCTGACCGCGCCTAGCTTCGCCCAAATACAACCACACATCGCGTGACCTTATGAATTTGTATAATTATCTCACTTGTTGCTCCCATTTGACAAATCGTTCGTTTATTCATTTCGGGTATACCTCAATTAATATTTTAAAGACATGTGTGTGAACAAAACCATATGTCGCGTTAAACAGTCTGTAGCCCCAAATATCTTGTTTTTTCATGAGGGTTACCGTATTCTAGATACTACTGCGACTAACGGCCACTAGTTACCTATTAACCATATTGCATTCTCTATGATATGTAACTGCGTGGTATTCATTTAATTCAAATGAAAAGTAGCCCTGTTGGCCTGTGGAAGTGTCCCGGCTTTTGATCAGAAGGTGATCAAAAGCCGGGACATAACATTTCATAAAAATTGTGCAATTTCATGTAGTATGTCCAATATTTCTTTAATAAAACTTTTCATTTTCAGTACATAGTGACTCTGACTATGTATTTTACAGCAATCAAATCAATTATAACCGCGTGTATGGTAATTTACACCTCTATTACAGTGTACTCTACCGTGCAGATTAGTCTACCGTACGGCTTTTAGATATCAATCAGTTCGCTGAAACGCCACTCTACATTACAGGACGCGGCGGGTGATATAGACCCCTCTGGGAGTATGGTTCACAAAGAAGTCATTTTCACAAATGCGAAAGGTTCACGATTGTACAAATCTCTTGCTCGCTTTGACATTTTTAGAATGGAAAATTGGGCTGAAAGTATTCAGGCTTTTCGGAAAGGTAGAACCAATTTGTCGGTAATGTAACACGATTATTTTAGGAGATTGCCTAGTAAAAAAGGTATGCCATCAAAAACATAATTTGTAAAAAAAGCCAAGTCTCGCAACGCAACTCAGTTCTTCTACCGTAAAAAGTTGTGAGATCCATGTAATACCAAGTCGGTTAATTTATTCAGTCCCTACTTTAAGGGTCCTTCTGACTTATGTTATTACGTAATTAGCTAACCTTTTTTTTTTTTACAAATTATGTTTTTGATGGCATCTCATTTATTTTTGTAGATAGCCCTACTTTTTAGGGTTCCGTACCTAAAGAGTAAAAACGGAAACCTGTTGCTAATACTCCACTGTCCGTCCGTCCGTCTGTCCATCTGTACGTCTGTCCATCTGTCCGTCTGTCTGTCTGTCGGTCTGTCTGTCCGTCTGTCTATCACAGGGCTGTATCTCATGAACCATGATAGCTAGACAGTTGAAATTTTCACAGATGATGTATTTCTGTTGCCGCTATAACAACAAATACTAAAAACTGAATAAAATAAATATTTAAGTGGGGCTCCCATACAACAAATGTGATTTATAGATAATGGTACGGAACTCAACGTGCGCGAGTCCGACTCGCACTTGGCAGGTTTTTTTAGGATTTTTACACTAAACACTAATTGTGTTTCAAATTTGAAGCTTCTATGTCTGCTAGAAGTGCCTTAAACTTTTGATGATCGGTCAGTCAGTCAGTGAGTGAGTAAGTGAGTGAGTGAGTGAGTGAGTGTGTGACAAAATAGGAAACTTTGACTAGTTATAATTCTTAAACTACTGGTTCAAATTGAATGAAATTTGAAATATACCGTGTTTATATAGTGACTGCTTGGTTACTGAAAATTCAGGCTTCTAGTTTTATCCACAACGAAGTTATAGGGGGTCTAAAATGGCCTGAACTGCTTCGAGAAAAGGATGGTACAGCCGTGCCGCTTTATAGCTTGACTTGGCGGGGGCACTGCGACTTGGCGGGGGCACTGCCGTGCCCCCAGATATATAAAACTTGCCGGTATGAGTTCTGCTTGAATCAGAGTTATATTTTCACTAGTTCAATACTTTGTCGCGAAGCGTGGTCACTTTTGAAACACATATTTTTACTATACTTGGGAAAATTAAAACACAAAACCTAAAACGTTGTATTCTACATTCACGTAACCCGCTTTGAAATGTATGCGAAATTGAAGAGACTCCGAAGTTTCACACTGTAGTGTCCGCGGTGGCATACTGAAATAAAGACCACTCGAGTTACCCGACACAGCGCTTCAGAATAACTGAAATGCAGCAAGATGCACTTAGCGCCGCCCACTCCACAATTTATATACTATGTTTACTACAAGATTTTCTTCTGTTCTCGGCATTTTGTCCGCAATAATCAATTCCGATTTTACGCTATGCAGTATCCACAAATATTTGTATTAATCTATCAAGTTCTATAATTGGAAATAAGACCAATTTGCTAATGAAGCGTGTCAGAACAGACTTTAAATGGATATTCATCGTGAAAAAGCAAACAAAACGATGGGTATCATATCGCTGTCCGACTCTAGAGATGTATGAACATAATCAAGTCTGATAAGATCGCACGGAAGGCGAAGTGGGTGCAGCGATATATGGCATGCCGCGGAATAGATGGCACGCAATGTCGCCGCCCGCTTGCGTTCAACGACAGACCTTGCGTAAACAATACCCGGCATGGGTTGGGCGTCCCGAACGGACATGCTCGTATTTTACCCACAATACTCCCATAATACTCGTACTTGAATGTCGGTCAACCAACACTAAAAAGGCAAACAGTAACGTAAACGTATAACAGAATAAAATAGAAAATCGCTTTTTGTAGAACATAACGACCATCGCTCTGTGACCTTTTCCAGAGGACAGACGTGTCCTGATTTCAAACGCTGTTGACATGTTACATAACATTTTTATAAAAGTTCAAACTCGTATTATCTGTAATAAAGAGCACGTAAAAACTTTTTTATCGCATTATTTTTAAATAACTTTACAAAACACACATAATTACAGCTGATGTGTAAGTCCGCATTCGGGGGGTCCATTGTCAGAAATGCAAATGAAAATACATATTTGTACGCATATCATCGTATAAAACTTACAACAATATGCTCTGCTAAAAAGAATCAGAGATAAAATCTTTCAAAGTCATATAATATTTAAGAAATTAAATAAAATAAAAAAATATACATCAAAAGAAGCGATTGAGAAATTAGATTTTACGATGAAAACCAATATCATAAGTGCTGTAATAGGCCTAATGGATGATCCAGAAGATTGGTCAGTATTTGAACAGTAGCGGGTATTAACTCAAGTGTAGCTCAAAACGCAATATCCTGTATCATCTAAACAAGACACCGGAAGTATCGTGCTATCAAAGAATCTGTTTGTCCATCTCTATTTAAGATAAAGAAAATCTATAGTTCGAGATAGCCAACATGCGAGCACTTATTAAACAAACGAAACGTCCCATAAAAGTAATCACGTTAAACTAAAATTAAATTAAAAGTAAGACTAAAAGATGAGTACCTATATCAGAGGAAGTTTGAAAGTAACGCCTATGATGTCAAAAAATAGTAGCAATGGTTAGGAAGAGTACGAGTATGTTATGCGGAGGGAAGTAAGTCATGCTACTCTTCTTGAAGAGTGATCGTAGCTTTTGATAGGTAAAAGATTTCAAGATAAAAAGACAAATTTCACCTCTTTATAATATAGTAGTGTAGATAAAATAAACATTCATAGAAAGAACATGAGATATAAAGTTATAACCATAGTATCAATAATATGTGTTTGTGTGTGTTAGATGGTGTGGAGGAATGGTTGTGACAGATGACATGTGAAAGAAAGGTGGCGAGTACTGCGATGAAGGGCGATAAGGGAAAATGTAAGAAACGAAACATTTTTTGGCGACCCCACTTAAATGGAAAAAGAGCAGGGAGATGACGATGATTGATTAGACGTTTTATAAAGCCGATGGTAAACTTGGCTTTCTAAAGTACTACCTGTAGATGATATCTGAAATAGGGCACCATCAAGTTGTGCTCAGCTCTCCAAATTGTATTCTATTGTGCTATTTAAAAAAAAAATCTAAACCTATACTCCTAGTTCGTGTCTATATAGGCTAAGCCAATAATATTAAGGCAGGTTCAAGGTAGGTAATAACACGTTCCAGTGACGTCATTGACAGTAACTGTCTCAATATATACCTGCCTTTATATTGTGTACACAAAATAATGAGATGTTTTTCGCAAACCGTTTTCATGAAATAATTCTGTTGCTCTATCAAAAGGAATACTATTTCTGGATTATATTTGTATGTATGTTTTGTTTATAATACAAAACGAAGATCGAGGCGATATCCAATATCCCGTCGTATTTTATATCTTTTTTGCGCGAATGTAGGGCGGGTGGTCAATTGCTCTATTATGGTGTCCTATTATAGGTTAATGGTCTGCTCCCTTTCCCTTTTTCCTCCAAACGGGTATTCTATAAATGTCTTGTCTTTTTTAACAGGTTACAGGCAAGATGTTTTAGTTTAGTATATTAGATCTAGATTATTTTTGTAGAGTCCTATTTTTTCCTTTCCGGTACCTACTACTATCATTCCGTTGACCATTTTACAAGTTACCTTTGAACACAATAATATCTATAGGATTACAAAGTTGCATTACATTTGCAGATATACCTATCTATGTAACTTTGTAATCCTATATATTTATATGGGATTATTACTTATTATTTATGCAGTTGGTGTATCTAGAAAACTGGATTATGTAGGTACCTATGGTTATAAGCGACAAAAATAAAAGTATGTGAACTCGTATATCACTACATAGTATAAAGCAGTCGCTTTCCGCTTCCCGCGTCTGTATGTATGTATGTATGTATGTTTGCTTATAAATATCTTTAAAACTACACAACGGATTTTGATGCGGTTTTTTTTAATAGATAGAGTGATTCAGGAGGAAGGTTTATATGTATAATAACATGCTACCCGTGCGAAGCCGGGGCGGGTCGCTATTTTCAAAATAAAAACTTCCATCTGAGCACAAAGTACTCGTAAAGAGCAAAGCTGAACTTCGAGTATTATTCAAATCAGCTTCGCTAAAAGAATACATTTACATACTTTTACTCGTATGCATAATAGACTACAAAATAAAGTACGTATAGAATGGAAGGTATAAGATAAAAACGTGAAAATTGCACCGATGTCGAATGCAACGATCAATTCAATTTGAACCAGTACACCAAATTCTAGGAATCGCCAACGTAAAACATGTTGGCATAGATCACACCTGCATTCTACCCAATGTTATTTTGCTCTAAGTTGGTCTAGTTCAATAGACAAACACTTTAGTAGTAGTCAGTGCCACGTCCAAATTTGCATTTGGCACGTGCGTGACACATAACGCCCGTCGCCGCTTATAAGAATCCCATCACCATGTTTTCCTTCATCGTTTTATGCACGTGTTAATGCGCACAAAACAGCAAAAACAGAAAAATTCATTGATGCACAGCTTTGATTCGAACCCACGACCTTTAATTTAACGTTCAGCAGAAATCAAATTATGTAAGGAAACGTATTCGTTCTGTACGAACGAAGTCGCCCACGGGTAGGTAGGTAGGTACAACAACGAGAAGTTTTATAATACCAGAAGGATGTCATTATTCTTTTCTCCGAAAAATACTCGTACTGTAGACTAAGCATCAGTTTTTAGGTTACAGTATTCATGTAGGTACATTATGTTAACAAAACCGTGCTAATTTCAGTACAGTCAGTGCTGTGCGATTGAGTCTGCATAGGCACACGCGGAGCTTAAAAATAATCAAACCAATGTAAACTGTTTAGCGGCCCGTCACGTATGGAATGCTAACCATTAAGGCATCTGTTCAGAAATCTAATACATCTTTACTGCAACATATTCCAACCGATGACTGTACTAACTTACGAAACTTGTGTTTGTGAAGCGTAGCAGGTTGAAGGATCCATTTATTATCCGCAAAGTTTGCCCTCCGGCTAAATACACAAGGTATCCGTCTTAGAAGTCACTTTCACTAGCTAGGTTATTAGGGCAGGTGTGTTACACTTCCATAGTACCGACCTTGGTGACATTAACTGACTCGTATTTAATTCGAACTAATAAAAGCCACATTTAACAATACTGGCATGGCAACTGTCAACAATATTAAACAAATAATATCGGATCGGAATAGCACAGTGGACTGATGAAATGCTGACCTACTTCAACAAAAGCTCTAAAGGTAGTATGATAATACGCTTTGTATTCTAATTCAGTGAGCAGAAAACATGATCTCGTTTCATCCGCATAACGATATTATAATATGAAAGTTTCAGTATGCAGACTTATGATACCTATATTCATACTTTTCATAGGTGCACCTATAATTAAGACGTAGTAATAAATGTTTTTGAGGAATGCAGAATAGTTTTTTCCAATAACCGCAAAACATACAGTTTTTTTTTATATGACAAAGATAACTAATGGATATAATCTAGATAAATTATAGACAGAAACACGATTGGTGAAACTTTTCTCGATAGATTTATTTTCCAAAGTTGGCTCTTTAAAAACACTAGTTTCGTTTTTAATCAAAACTATGTAGCAAACAGTTTATTTTTATATAATTCGTTAAATAATCGTACTAGCTAAGTAAATTATAGACAGTTTTTTTTTAAGTTTGATCGTTTTCAAGATAATGCAGTTTTATCACTTTTTCCGCCTTATTCGGGTAGACTCAGCCCATACAAAAAAAACCAAACATTTCACATATCACCTTAAAATACAGTGACGTGATAAAGTTTAAAAAGTGACCTAACGAAATGAGTACGGTTTGTGCAAAGAAACTTGGAAACTAGGAATACAGAATGATACCTAATAAAAAAAAAAAAGACGTGTGGCACTCGGAGACTGCCGCGGTAAAGCTATTGCATAACATTTATTATCAACTTATGTAATTATAATTATTTATTTATTTTATTTATGCAGTATTTTTTTTCTTCATTTTTCTTTAAATCTTTCTGACGCTGATAATATTATGCTCTTTGACGTTGACAATTTTTTTTTTTAGCTCTTTTTTTAGCTCTTTATGCTTTTCTTCTCTAAAAGAAAATATCTAGGTATAAACACCAAAACAATTATTCATTAAAAACAATTGAACAAAAATAACGATATTAAGAGTTTGATCATCGAATTTCGCGCGATGTACCTACCTACATTAAATTTATATAGATACAAGTTGACCCGGCGAACTTCGTATCGCTTTAGAATTAACAAATGCTGTGTTAAGTTCCAGTTCCTGTTTTCCTGCTTTTCTCTTGAAATTTTTCCTGAATTTTCTTTGCTATAAACCTCACGGAGCCCGAGACCTTTCCAACGAATGCAAAACCGTGGTAATCGGTTCTTTTAAAAAAACTTTTTAGTCGATCATGTGAAGTACCACCTATTTACCGACTTACTTTACCGATAGTGGTAAAATAGCGCCACCTGTCAGCGGAATTGCAAACATCTTTCATCTTACCTCTCAAACACCGAGCGGTCGCACGAGACCGCGAAAAGTAGCTATAATAACGTAATAACATCAAATGAAACAAGATGGCGCTGGAATGCGAAATATAAAAATAATTCATAATATCTCGTAACCTACTTATTTACCTAACTACGTAGTTAGCATTCCACACGTAACAGGTTGCAAGTTGCAAGCCCGTCGCCGCTTTCAAGAATACTAACAGGTTTCCTCACGATGTTTTCCTTCACCGTTATAAACACGTGTAACGCGCATATACATTTTTCGAACAGAAATATCCATTGATGCACGGCCAGGATTTTCGAACAAGAAATTAATTTGAAATTAATAATAATATCTACCTAGGTACCTATTTACCTAGCTACATGAATTCAATAATTCAATTTCAAACTTTTTAGTCGATCATGTGAAGTACCACCTATTTACCGACTTACTTTACCGATAGTGGTAAAATAGCGCCACCTGCCAGCGGAATTGCAAACATCTTTCATCAATCGCAATGCGATGCGCAAATTGTCGCATTATTTTCGTTACGAAATTTCTGTATTCGGTCTCCACGCTCAAGGCCCGCGATAGAAGCTATGCAATAGCTTAATATAACAATTTTAAAGGCAGACGGCAGACTAACTTCTGATATTTATCCATCGATGTTCGATGGTAGTTCAGTTCAATTGGCTTGGATGATGTCATTTCAAGCTCAGTCTCATAAAATGGAATTGTGTATTTAGTCTGAAATCGGCAACTCCACCATAGCTATGTTTTTGGAGAGTAAGTTATAATGCCTTTCTATGAAACTGGAAAAAGAGTCTATTGTCTAACTAATGATCGATGTTCGATTGCCGGGCTTACGCGATACCAATCTATAGCCTAATAATGATAGTTGTTTTTAATTTCGATGAACATCGATGGCTGAATATCGTCCTGAACCTGTCGCATGTATATTTTATGTGTCCTTTATTCTTTTATACTTGACTCAAAGGGTATCAAAGAGCTGCTTTATGGATTCTGAAAAGTATATTTATTTTTAGATCAAATGTGTAACAAGTTATAGCATAAAAAGTGCGAAGTACACCGGATAGAGAACTCGTAAATTCGAAGCGAATCACGAGTATTATTTTAGTTTGCTGCTAATGCTAATCTAAAGCGCTCAATAGAGGTTCGGAGCGATGAACTTGGCGTTCCCTGCTCATAAATAGTTTAATGCAACTAAGTAGTTGTATTATATAATTTTCTGGTTCATTTGCGACAGGAGGATGCCAATTTTTGTGACTTGATAGGTTTGAGTGAGCGTCAGTCAGTAATGCAGTATTGTTCTAAAACCTAAGAATAAACTGGCTACGCGAAAGTAAATAATTGTTTGGGTGATGCTTCTTTATGCATAAAACTTTTTTAACACTTTGGGTTGGGATCGAATTTCAGGCGCTCGTTAACCAAAGGTGAGCTTTGTCTTAATATTAATTCGAGACACGGAATAAGTTTATCCCTATAAACTTGGTCGTAAATAAGGTCGTTCTCTGCACTTCCATAAAGGACAACCATTTGTCTTTACCAACAAGACGCGAGGGATTACTCTCGATACGAGATAATACTAAAGGTCAAATTACTCCTTTATACTCTCCACTTTATATCCTGACAATAAACCATACTGTTTATCACAACATTTTTCGCGAAATAAAACCAGTTTACATCGAGACAAGGGGAATTATGATCATTTTTATTGAAGACGTAAAAAAGACATAGAAATATTATAATGTTGTGTCGTAACGGTCTTGCAAATACAAAATGAATGAAATCACTTCCTAGAACTAGTTTTGCAACTTACAATTACACTCTCGTGACACAAGTTAGACATGGACCGCCATCTCACAACAAATAAGCTAAGATAAAACTGTTGCTAAACTTGCGACTTTCAAGGACGGTTTTATGCATATCGATTCCAAGAACGAACGGACATCGAACCGCGAAACGAGTTAAAAATACCGGCACAGGCCAGTCGACCGGCATCTGCGGGCACACCGGTCGGACTACTCCGGCGGGCCACATGCGTTTGTTTACTATCGGCTGGATCGCGAAGCTCGTCGGTAGAGCCGGAGCCGGCTCGGAAGCAGCTCGCTGAGACCTCGGTTGCACTTCGTTAAATTAAATAAAAGTTGGAATCGGGAAAACTTACGGCGGATGCCCCAGTCCATGTCTATGCGATTTGTGTATTCGCGACTCGCGGGCGGCGTCTCCGAGGCGACTGCCGCGTCCTGCGCCCGCAGCTCCCGCAGATGTATTCCCATTGTGTGGTACTTTGAGTTTCGTCCGATCGAGAGGAGTATTTTCGCGGAAATTGCGGATTTAAAGACATTCCGATAAAACTTCGTGGCGTGGCATTGAGTGCCCACCTTTTAACGATGCAATAACCTAGTCTTTGTTTGACCGAGTACCTACGTGTCGAGTTTTGTTTCTTGAGAAGGTTTTAAATTTACCTAAGATTCGCAGTCGAACAGAAGTTTAATTGACTAACTTTTTTATGAAACGAAATTGATAAAGAGTTGTTTAAGATGTGTTTCGAACAAGTAGCGTAATCTAACTTTGAGAGAAACATCCATAAATCATATAAGCATGTTTGACCAACTTCATAGTTAAGAATGATCTAATGCACTTTAGTAGCTGTGTAAATAATGGTGTTGCTGCTCAACTTGCTTCATTTATAACTATCTAATAGCAAATTCTACCGCGAATCCTATGTCCGGTCTAACGATGAAGGAGCGTTACCGCGCAATTTGTTACGACCTACTTTTTCCCCAATGGAAATTGAACCATCCGAATTCTTTTCACGTCAGGAAATGAGGTATTGGGGCAAGGACTAATCAACGGGCAAGCTTAGCGGAGAGATAAATAGGTGCTTCTTCTGCTTCATTAGCACTGTAAAAGTATTTATGTTCTTCTTTTCTTATAAAATTATAATCAGAGCAACTAGCTTCATTCAGGGTCGAATTAGAAAGCTGCGCTTCCAAAGTTTCTGAGGATGTTTGTATTTTCGTGGCTCAAACACGCCCAAACGACCACACGGATTTGGATGAAACTTGGGATAAACATAGCCTAACCCGTGAAATAGCATATGGCTACTTTTTATCCAATTACCATGCGAGCGATGGAGCTGGCAAAAGATAGTACATAATTATTATTATAGAATATTTACGAAACACACAATAAACAGTTGAGCTATCTAAAGACCGTTGCTGATCGGAAGCGTACACAGATGCTCAATTCAATAATTAAAAATATCGATCATGTTTGAGAGAGAGCTAATTATATAAATACAGTGAATTCATCTCTCATATCCGGCCATGTGTGACGCGCAAGCCATTGATTATTTTTGGATAGTCTTCATGAATAAATATCTGAGCATCGAATACCAGACAAACGTTCCTTTGGTTCATTTTACTTTCAGATTGTTTAGGTATTTCAGTAGGATGGATGGAGCTGTCAATTTTGCTAAAACTTTAGACGTGAGCAAATAAAAAGTAGGAGAAGGGACAGTTCCTCCGAAGTTTGTGATCGATGGCGAGAATATACTGGAAGTTAATGTTTGTCTTTGATTTGTTGATTGAGTAAAACAATCGCACGTGATAATCATTCTGCCTATAAATGCCTCTTTTAGAATAGTAATTTTGAATAGCAAATCAATATTTATATAAATAGGGAGGGAATAGGGAGGCCTTTTATACCCTGCATGAAAGATGCGAGCTAGAAATTACACGAATAAATAACCTGTATTGAAACATAGGATTATTTTTCTTTTTATCTAAGCATCACGTCCACAAGACGTGAGCGGAAGTTAGTAACAAATAATACAATAAGGGATTCGCTATAGTGGAGAAAAATATATGCGCACTGTAGGAATAGTATATCGATCGGCTCAGCTTATCTGATTATTTGCAAGTAAAAAACAGGTTTACAAATAATTTTAGCTATAACAACTTCCGTTTGATAAAAAGGTAAAATGATATTTTTATTACAAACTTTTCCAGAAGCCCGTGAGCTTCCAATTAACATTGTTCGGAAACTACAAAAATGTTTTATGAAAAATTTTGATAACAAAGGGGCAAAGTTCATTCTCAAACTTTAAACAAAAAATATAATTCACTAGCTGCCACCCGCGGCTTTGCTTGCCTTGATAAAAAGTATTTATTTATTCCAGGACATAGGCTATGTAATCAAGTTTCATCCAAATACGTTTGATCGTTTGGTCGTGATTGAGGCACAAACATCCTCACAAACTTTCAGATTTATATTATTAGTAGGATTAATTCAATCACTTGGTGGTCTACCGACATTACACAACGTACACCCACTTTACTTCATATTATTTGGGCAAGTAAAGCAATTTCCGAACTCGCATACCGAACAATACAAGATTAGCATGAATACGACATTTCCATACAAATTAACCTTGTGCAGACAAATGCCAGAGCTCAGACCGATTCAGCTCTGCGCCAACGTAATCCTACCTAATCGAAACGTGAGCTGTAAATCTCATTTATTCGTACAAGCACACCCCACTGCGCTGATTTTATGCAAATCTAAACGTCTACTAACTTCGAAACGATTCGTGAATAGCAAAGCGGGGATCAATTGAGTCAAACTGAGCTAAGCTTTTAATTGTATAATATTGTTCGCTCCTTACTGTACCCTGCTTAAATCCAATTACAACGGAACTTGTTAGGAAGTAAATATTATTCGATAAAGATTAATGAAACGTAATTTTCAGATAATTTACCCCGATTTTTTGACTGGCCTCACAGATCAGTTAGTAGTAACTCTACCTTCTGCCCAGTAGGTTCGGTTCCCACCCATAACAAACGTTTGTGGGATAAACATAGATGTTTGTTATGGGTCTGGGTATTATAATTATAATGTATTTATAATAAGTAATCATATATAAAACCGGCCAAGTGCGAGTCGGATTGGCGCACGAAGGACGGACGGACAGCGAAGTCTTAGTAATAGGGTTGTTTTTACCCTTTGGATACGGAAACCTAAAAACCATAATACAAGCTTTGCCAAGGACTAGGTAGAGCTGTGTGAAATATCAACCAATATTTATTCAAGACTTCTCTATTGAAATAGATTTAATTATTCAAGATAACATTTTAGATTCCAGGTATGAATTCTAGACAATTATTGCTAGTTCCGATAGATTTTATTTATACTCTTCTCATTTCTTCGGCTCTAAAGGCAATTCTAGTGCAATTACAAACCTCTCGAGACCTATCGAGGGACTGAAGTGGCGCCGTCGGTCGGTATTGCACAACTTAATTGGACGTCGACAATGGTCACAATTACGCTGTCTTTAAACGAACTAAAATTTATTTAAATACAAAAGTTCTTATTCTGTTCACGTCAAAGTTCAAATTAACGTAAACTTTAGAGAACCAGTCAGATAATGAAGATGGTATTATAGGTCGAATCGATAAATTCTAGTTAAATTGTAGTAATAAAAGAATCTTCATTCTCCATTGCACGCCGTGCCGTTTTAAGGCGAGTAATAAATGTTTTTGATGAATGCAGAATCGTTTTTTCTCAATAACCGCAAAACATACATTTTTGTTTTTCATGACAAAGATAACTTAAGGATAATAATCCTCTAAAATAGTCCTCTATGTTGAAGCTGGAAAGGGCACAGAGGGCGGTACTAAAGATTATAGTCAAAAAACCCATGCGTTTCCCTACTACTGAACTCTATTCGCTTTGTCAAGTTTTAACGGTTAGGCAAATCTTTATTGTCCAAACTGTCCTTCGTAAGCATTCTCAAATTATTTATGACCCTAAACTGACTGTCTCGAAACGTAGGTCTGATAAAATTTGTAATATTGAACGTTTACGCACGGAATTGGCAAGCCGTCACTATTATTTTATTAGCTCTCTTTTGTACAATAGATTAAATAAGCAACTTAACATATATTCTCTTAATTTAACTAAATGCAAACTCAAATGTCATGAATGGCTAAAATTGTTATCTTATGATGACACTGAAGACCTTATTGTTGCTTTTAAGTAACCACAATCACACAATGATTTTGACTCCCTCTCAGAAACTCTCTCTCACACACACACACACACACACACACACACACACACACACACACACACACACACACACACACACACACACACACACACACACACACACACACAAACACACACACACACACACACACACACACACACATAATATACATACATACACTATACACACATTCTATAAAATGTAATTTTTAACTTTCGATTTTTATAATAATTGGAACTGTGCTGTGCCCTACCTTCGGAGGAGGGCGTTGATGTCTGCGACACAGTATTTATACTTCTGCAAATGTCATCGTTTTCTACTTTTAATGTGCTATTGTTGTTTTAGTTCCAAATAAATAAAATATAAAAAAAAATCTAGATAAATTACAGTCAGAAGCACGATTGGTGAAACTTTTCTCGATAGATTTATTTTCCAAAGTTGGCTCTTCAAAAACACGAGTTTCGTTTTTAATCAAAGTTATGAATAGCTAAACAGTTTATTTTTATATAATTCGTAAGATAATCATACCAGCTAAATAAATTACAGACAGTTTCTTTTTATTTTTGATGGTTTTCGAGATAATGCAGTTTTATCACTTTTTCAGTCTTATTCGGGCAGATTCAGTCCATACGAAAAGTCAAAAATTTCACTTATCATCTTAAGAATATTATATTATTTTCTATTCTACTTCCTACTAAAGATTATAATTGCGTAAAGTTTGGGTTTTAATACGGCTTGATCGATTTGTATGTTTAAAATAGACATACAACCTACTTCGCAAAAATTAACAGGTAGACTACTTTGTCTACTTGTGTGTACTATTTCACTTTCACTTTCAAAACTTTCGTGAGTACTAGTTTGAGGCTAGTTTTTTACAGAATGTTTTTGGTGGGATAAGTATTACATTCAATTATCAAATTTTAAATCCTCTGCCGCCCCGTCCGCTAATGTGCGCAGGCGATAACTGGCTGTTACACGGATCATCATCATCATCATCGGTCAATAATGTTGATGAAAGGTATCATTAAACACCAGCTTAGGTCTTTACATCATTTTAAGTCACATACAAGGTGGCCATTTTTATACCAATGCCATGCCATTACGGTAAGCTGTTGTGGGACATATTTTTGTAAATGATGGCCGCTTGAATCATGCTCACAGCCAAGGCAAATACGTCATGGTCACGTTTTGAGCTCGTGTTAAATATTATTAAATAAAAAACCTATTAAAACCTATAGATACGTCAGATCTTCACAGATCTCCAAAGCACATTAAATACGTCTAATGCGGGGGTGTATACGTGTAGTCAGAAGCACAACCAACATTACATCCGATACATACTTACATTTCAATAATGTGTTACACACACATCTTCGCTTATAAGAATTAACTAGTCTTTGCTACTTTTACTTTGATTTTGTTGTTCAAACCCTCAGATAGAAAGTCGAGGCACTTTCCACTAGAATCTACGAATTGTAGCAAAATGCTATGCTACTGTTTAATGCTATTAGAATTTAAACTCGATGTCCCGTTCCTTCAAGCATTTTTCTCTCTGCTATAAGAAAATGCATAAAAATTATAAACTAGGTAAATTATTAATACTAAAATCCACTTACTTCGTGTCATGTTCATCAGCGCCAGCGGGCATTCGTCGTCTTCTAATATGTACTCTGTGTTGTCTGACTTGTCCTCCTGGTAAACAAATGTTATGTTAGTAATGCTTATTAATCTGAAAAACACTATTTTTGATAAACACTATTCCTTCTGATAAATGCAGTATTATAGTGTATAATGGGCTATTTGACAAGATTTTGAAACTCATTCTAGATTATTCAGGTGACTGTGGAACCCATAAAAAAATATTATTTTCAATTCTGTTAAGTATTGGCACTAAAAATGAAAATTTAAAAACGCCACAAAAACGCTTCTTTAGTAAATGGCGTCGCACTAGTTTATGTAACGTTACATATTGGCAGGCGATGACATATTGACAAGCATGTTACGTCATCGTCGATTCGACCAATCCTGACCGTTTTGTGTCACGTGACGTGACTTTAAAATAGATAATTTTAATTATGGGTTTTTTAATAAATCATTGTTTATTTACAAGTTATTTTACTCCATAACACTTTATGAAGGCATAATTTACATACTTCGATCAAATATAACCTAAGGTTATATTTGATCGAAGTTTACATAGATTACTATCAACAACACTTTATTTTTCATACTGTCAAATAGCCCATTGACCAGCACCCGCCATAACTCAGCTCAAAGAATAAAGTAAGAATAATCGCTTGTAGGGAACGTGAGCCTCTTCGTTTTCTTTTGTTGCGTTAATAGGTTTAGATGAATTATGACTAAACTTTTTTTTGTAGACTTCACAACACACACAAGCGCCATCTACCCTAAAACTTAGCAAAGCCTTTACTATGGGAACTAGACTACTAATATAAATACTTAATAACTTTTTATTTGTAAATACATTAGATATAAGACCCAGACAACAAAACAAACATCTATGTTCATCACACAACATGTTTGTCCAGTGGAAACCAAACCCACAACCTACAGCGCAGAAGGCAGTACTACCAACTGAGCTGTGTGGTCAGTCAATTCTAACTAATAGATATTTCACTGAATATTTCACCTAAAAATAAATTGTCGATGAAGTCACCGACAATGTTCTCAACAACTCGAACAATTATCTCTAGATGAATCGAAACATTGTCTTCATTGATAATTTATATTTACACCAGTAATTCCCGTTTTGTCATAATGTGTAGTACAACTCACGAAAGTTTTGAAATATCTAAGCAGAATACCTGAACAATACAGTACTGCAGCGGATCGTGATGGCCCATGCCGTATTTGTCGAGTGTTTCTCTGAGCACCATCGCCGCGTTGTCGTTTATGGACAGAAGTAGTGTGATGTAGGAGACATCCTGCCGTAAGATGCCGCCGTATATGCGCAGTGTGCCGCCTGTTGACAAAAGTTCGAATAGTGTTATATTAAAATCATCATAATTTTCCTGACCTGCTTCCAACATTATCTGGAGTCAGCACAACATGTATATTTCTTCCATATCCCTCTATCAGCACTCAGCAGCCATCTTTCACAAAGTCCATCCATCTTTTCTTCGGCCTACCTCTAGATTATTTTTATTCCTAACATCCTTCTCGATACATGGCCTTCTTCCCTTCTTTATTATGCATTTAAAGTGCACTTACAATGCATTATAAAATGACTTTATAACTGAACAACGTAAACAAAATGCAAGAAAATTAAGTCATGGTAGAAATAGGCGAACGCAATAATCGTAAAGTGCAGCACTGAGTTGCTAAGGCCGCCTGCCTCAAGCGAGACAAACGTCATATTCAAGACCTTCAATCTTGAAACTAGAAGTTCGATAAAGTATATGTATAACTAAAGTATATGTATACTATTATGTATAACTAGTTATTCAGTGACCACCAGACAGACGTTATCTTGTCCAAATTACAATAATCTCATAGAAAATAGCACTTTCAGTTTTACCCGAACTCAACAATTTCCCGGTGGATTTTCAATCTTCTAGTTCAACAAACCTTGTCCTGACAATAAAATTACGAACACAATAAAAAACTGTCATCAAAAACATACGTATGCGACAATTGATTTTTATTTATTTAGATAACGTTCCAATCACAGTATTAATCTGAAGTTAAATAAACAGAGGCTGGGGTTTACGCTTCGAAAGCCCTTTTTAATGAAGTACTCGTATACCACATCTGTCGGTGCGTGTTGCAGTTTACACACAGGCAGAATCGATTCAAATGCGTAGCTTTTTTTGTTTATCATCAATTACCATCCTTTATATTATAGTACTACTAGCTTCCGCCCGCGGTTTCGTGGTGACCGGATAAAAATAATTATTAAGATGATATGTGAAATGTTTGTTTTTTTGTATGGGCTGAGTCTACCCGGATAAGACGGAAAAAGTGATAAAACCATCTTGAAAACCATCAAGCTTAAAAGGAAACTGTCTATAATTTACTTAGCTAGTATGATTATTTAACGAATTATTTAAAAATGAACTGTTTAGCTATTCATACTTTTGATTAAAAACGAAACTAGTGTTTTTGAAGAGCCGACTTTGGTAAATAAATCTATCGTGAAAAGTTTCACCAATCGTGTTTCTGTCTATAATTTATCTATATTATATACTTAAGTTATCTTTGTCATAAAAAAACAAAACTATATGTTTTGCGGTTTTTGAGAAAAAACGATTCTGCATTCATCAAAAACATTGATTACTTGTCATAATACTATTATTACGGTGAGATTGAAACACGAACATTACTCGAAAGCTTGCGCATTTTTTAATAAGATGGTCAACACTAATTGATGTTATCAAACAGCTCACACGCTTTTATCATAACCTAACGTCCAAGCAAATTGACAAAATTGCGCGGGTAAGAGATATAGTCATAGCGGAACGAATACGGTTTCGTATTAAACAGAATTTTAAGGTTACGCATTATACCGATACTTAAATTTTTGGTTCTAACAAGAGCCAACTTTGGAAAATAAATCTATCGAGAAAAGTTTCACCAGTCATGTTTCTGTGTTGAATTTATCTAGATTAAATCCTCAGTTATCTTTGTCATAAAAACAAAACTGTATGTTTTGCGATTAATGAAAAAAATAACGATTCCAAAAATGTTACGTCGTCTTAACGTTTCCTACGAAGCTCACAGTTAATAATGTCTAACTTTTTGGTGTCCTAAGGACGACAGAGCAAGCTACGCCCGGGCGTTTAAAAGCGAGTATTACCTGTATCGGGTCCGCCATCTTTCGACTTGAACTGCTGCAGTTTCCGACCGAGCTTCTGTTGGCGACGGCGCCGCATCACCGCCTCGGGGTTACTGATGCTGCGCATGAACGAAGACTCGGGCAATTCTGAATAATAAACAACAACTTGTTATGCTATCTATCGCCTAAAATTGCGAGTCCATCGAAAAAATCGCTGAAACCGTTCGCGGAATGATCGATATCGGCAAATTTGCGATAATAAATAATCAAAATCAATCGTACAATACGTAAAGTAGTCTAAAACTTACTACATTCGCATCAGATTACATAGAAACTTTTGACGTCTCATTTATTTGCCATAAGGGTTGGCTTTCGGAATAAAAAGTTTAAATCCAGATCATACAATTTCATCAAAATCGATATATCCATTACAACGATATAAACGTATATTTTAAGGCATGAACAACAACTACCTTTAAATAAAACACTGCCCTTCGTTTATTTTGGTATCTCTCCCTTTCATCTACTTATTACCCGACTGCAATATACAATATATATAGAGCGCAATCTCTATACCTCTGCTATATTTTTTTTTACTTTCTACTAATAAGAAATCCATAGAGAGTCACTTGGTCACTGCTTTCGTTCATCTCGTTTTGCCATCATCATTATTTTTTGATGAGAATTATTTACCGATTAACTTCTAGTATTTGTGCAATACCGGTATTGTAATTACCCAAAGAGTTTTAAAAACAATAATATTACAGAAAACTACTACGCTGGATCTTCTCACAAAGCGTGCCGTTCTGACAACGATTTAAAGCACGCAACTTTAAGGACACATAAATGTTAGAACTTTCAGATTCCTTCATAAAAGAGGTATTATTTCTACCGGTATCATAACAATATGAACACAATACACACGTAAAATGATGCATTGTTTTTACTAAAGCTCACGTTGTTATTCTCGTAAACAATATCGATCGTTTGCTTTATAAGTGCTCATTTCTGTTTACTATTACAACATGAACAGCGTCCGAACACAAAATTCCAAGAAAGCGAACTAAAATAACAAGTTTAACATCATCGCTATAGTAACGAGTGCTTAGCAATATTCATGAATAAGTTATTGAGCGTATGTAAAAGTAGATATATATGATATATTGCTGAACGTTTGTTAGTTTACTGAGTTGTGCCTGTCACGGAATTAGCGTTGCCTATTTCTTCCACCAAGTTATTTGGAATTACAAGAAGATTTTTATCCGTCAAAGCTTTTTATAAGATCCCAACTTTATTGCTTTATTGCTCGAGTGGAATTATTTATGCGAGATCAAATCCCACAGCAACAACAAATTACACAAATCTTTGTGATATTCCTCAAGCACTGATAAATAACAAATATGATTTTTCTTTGCTTCAAATTTTATAGATAAAACAAAAGTTGAAGTTTAGGACCACAGAATTTATATGCTTTAAGTTTAAGATTACTTAAGCGATGCTAAGTCCTTACTACAGCTTATCGGATTAACAGTACTGACCAGTATAAAGTTTTTCTGCAACAGGTCGATTCTCGTCTGTCGCATCGGATTTCATTCGAGACGCCTTTTCTTTCTTCTTTAGTTCCTTCTTCTCACGCTTCGATAGTTTTCTCTTAAAATTCTGATCTCCCTTATCACTAGCTGATGAGGGTATCTGTGGAAACAAAAATGTTATCTGAATCATGAATCGATTCACATGCTTCACTGCTACAGTAAAATTATATACGCTGGGGTGAATAGTATTGTTTTGTAACAAAGTCATAGCCTTGAATGGATGCTACGCGTCGCTATTATTGACTAAGCCTTTGAGGGATTTCTCTGAATGCTACGTAGGCAACACAATGGACTGTAAACTCCCTCGCAGGCATTGTTTTAAATGAAGACGCAATTTCAATGAGGTTATTTATTTTATGAACATTGCACAAGGTAAATAATGAACAGGTTATGCATCGTATGATCAATAATGGTTCATTCTGTACGAGTTATTTAACAAATGATATCAATTTTTTGCAAATGTTTGTTATAAATAAGTTTTATGCTGAAAAATATATTTTTTAAAACAAGCTTTTATGATATGTACTAGCCGACCCGTGACAGACGTTGTCCTGTCAAATTTCAATAATCGAATAGAAAAGACTGAATGTTTTTAGTCTGTAATGTCAGTTTTGTTGCACACCAGCGCCATCTATACAGAAATCGTCCCTTTTGCGTTGTTTTATCGTTTTGGGATGTTTTTCATATTTTAAAGTAATCTATTATTTATTCGGGCATTATATCTACATCTACAGCAAGTTTCATCTTAATCTGTTTTGTCGTTTAGGCCTGATTGTGGAACAAACATACATTTCTTTTCACAAACTTTCGCATTTATAATATTATTAGGATTAGGATAGGATAACTGATTAGATAATTAGGCTGTGTTAGTTTAGTTTGTAAGTTTGTTTCTTGAAATTATTGTTTCAATCACGCCGTAACGGCTAAACCGTAAAAAAATCATAATAAATCAAGACGTATCCAGATACCATAAAGTAGAAGCCGCAGAAGCTAACTTTTGGCCCATAAGGTCAAACAACGGAATAGAAGCTCATACCTCATTTCCAGTAAGGCACTTCAACAGGAACCGTCCCTCGCGGTCCTCGGCATGCCAGTTCAGTTGCACCAGCAGCGGCTTCTCATCTGGCTCCAGCTTGCGTTCGTCATCCGGCCCGTGCGTCTCCCATAGGGAGTATGAGCCTAGTGATAACATGCGCATGTCTGGTCGGAACTTCTCTATCAGCGTCTCTGTAAAGAGATAGAAGTAATGTCAGTGCCGGCCTTTTTTACAAATATTTTTAGGGTTCCGTACCCAAAGGGTAAAATCGGAACCCTATTACTAAGACTTCGCTGTCCGTCTGTCTGTCCGTCTGTCCGTCTGTCCGTCTGTCCGTCTGTCCGTCTGTCCGTCTGTCTGTCTGTCACAGGGCTGTATCTCATGAACCATGATAGCTAGACAGTTGAAATTTTCACAGATTATGTATTTCTATTGCTGCTCGAACAACAAATACTAAAAACAGAATAAAATAAATATTTAAGGGGGGCTCCCATACAACAAACTTGATTTTTGCATTCCAGCGCCATCTAGTTTCATTTGATGTTACTACGTATTATAGGTACTTTTCGTTGTCTCATGCGACCGCTCGGGGTTTGATAGGTAAGATGAAAGAGGTTTGCGATTCCGCTGGCAGGTGGCGCTATTTTACCACTATCGGTAAAGTAAGTCGGTAAATAGGTTCACATGATCGAATAAAAAGTTTGAAATTGAATTATTGAATTCATGTAGTTAGGTAAATAGGTACCTAGGTAGATATTATTAATTTCCAACTAATTTCGAGTTCGAATCCTGGCCGTGCAACAATGGATATTTCTGTTCGAAAAATGTACCTAAGTATATGCGCGTTACACGTGTTTATAACAGTGAAGGAAAACATCGTGAGGAAACCTGTTAGTATTCTTGAAAGCGGCGACGGGATTGCAACCTGTCACGTGTGGAATGCTAACTACGTAGTTAGGTAAATAGGTAGGTTACGAGATATTATGAATTATTTTTTATGTTTCTAGGGTTCCGTATCTAAAGGGTAAAAAACGGGACTACTAAGACACCGCTGTCCGTCTGTCTGTTACCAGGCTGTATCTCGTGAACCGTGATAGCTAGACAGTTGAAATTTTCACAGATGATGTATTTCTCTAAAATCAGCATAAAATAAATATTTAAGTGAGACTCCCGTACAACAAACGTGATTTTTTTGCCGTTTTGATAATAGTACGGAACCCTTCGTGCGCGAGTCCGACTCGCACTTGGCCGGTTTTTTTATTTTTATTTTACTTTTTATGGAACTAGCAGTCTGCCCCGGCGTCGCAAGGGTGTAAAAATTTTTTTATGGCAAAAAAAAAAAATACACCTTGGGTTACATTAATAAAATTTTAATATAGATCCCTAACATTTTCTAGTATGAATTATATAGCCTCAGGTATAATGTTGGATTGTTCATCAGGTATAATGTAGGATTCTAATGGTAAAATATTTTTTTAAATCGGTCCGTTAGTTTCGTAGCCTATTCAACAAACAAACAATAAAAATTTTCCTCTTTAGAATATTAGTATAGATAGTATATAGACAACAATCAGTTGATACATTCAAATCTTACAAAATAGAGTATTTAAACCAAGCATGCACAAACCGCGGCCCGCGGGCCGCATGCGGCCCTCTGTCAATGTACGTGCGGCCCGCCAGCAACTTAATAAAATTTGCTAAATACTTAATTATGAAAAATTTCAATACCTACGCCGCGAATCGCGATATTTGAACTCGCGCTCTGAACTATTCGGAACCGCGCGAACGTAACCGAAAGAGGCAGCACCATTAATTCTGGCTTAGTAACTCTGTTAAAGCAGCACCTTCAAATTCAAAACGTAGATACCGAAGATTTAATGCAGTTTCATTGCATCATACATCAAGAGGCCTTATGATCAAAGTTATTGGGATTTGAAAACGTAATGAAAGTTGTTGTACCCACTGTAAACTTCATAAAATCCAGAGGCCTGAATCACAGACAATTCAAACAATTTCTTGAAGAAATAGAAAGCGAATATGGAGATTTACTGTTTTACACAGAAGTAAGGTGGCTTAGCCGTGGATTAACACTGGAGCGGTTTTTGAATTTAATAGATGAAATCGAAATATTTCTTACGGATAAGAAAAAGGATGTCCCTGAAATAAAAAATCCTGATTGGTTATGTGACTTAGGTTTTTTAGTAGATATCACCAACCATTTGAATGTCTTAAATACGCGACTTCAGGGCAAAGATCAACTGATTTCTCAGCTATATTCTCATATTTTATTTTTTCAAAACAAGTAGACTCTTTTCAGATCCCAAATAAATCAAGGCAATTACGTCCATTTTCCAAATTATAAGAAAATGGCTGAAAAATTTAACAAAACTGAGGTCAATCTCGCTTATGTGGAAAAACTGGATGTTTTGATGCGAGCTTTTGAAGAACGATTTTCCCAATTTAAAAAAGTTAAACCTCTCTTAGACGTATTTAGTAATCCTTTTGCCATTTCGCCTGAACATGCACCAGATTCAATGCAGCTTGAATTGATTGATATGCAAAGTGATGATAATTTACGCAACAAATTTAATGAAGGTAACTTACTTAACTTTTACCGCTGCATTGATGAAAACGCGTACAAAGCACTGCGAACAAATGCTTTAAAATGCGTAAGCTGGTTCGGATCTACCTATATTTGCGAACAAACGTTTTCGATTATGAACCTGAACAAAACAAAAAATAGAAACCGCCTAGCAAACGAAAACCTGGAGGGAATATTACGTGTGGCGACAAGCAATTTGGAACCAAATATAAAAAAAATTGTTAACACCATGCAATGTCATGCATCTACCCTACCAGTCATACTTAAATTGATAAGAAAATATAACGTTAATCTTTTTGAAACTTAATTCAGTTGTTTTTATTTTCTGTGGCCCACCTTTAGCTCATAATATGCCCAAGTGGCCCCTGGTCCTAATAAGTCCTGACAACCCTGATTTAAACTAACAAGGAATCTAGGTAAATGTACAAAACTACTACGTTATCCTCAGTTTACTCGTGAATATAACAATCACTCAAATGTCCGCCTGCTTAATCGTTCTTGATAGATCAGCTACAGCGCAGACATTCAATAGATGGGGTCACCCATCTAATGAATTTTGGCATGCGGCTAGTGACATTATGAGTTTTTTTAAAGTTATTTCGTGCTTCAGAGGGCACATTAACATTACGTTTGGTTCCGGCTATAAAAGTCGATGCATTCTGTGCTCTCCGGTTGTGGGTTCAATTCCTCCCCAAATACTGTGGCCGACTCTATAGTTCAGCATTAGAATGAGTACATACAAAACTGTGCTGATTAAAGTCACATCATTCAGTCACAATTCCGAACACTTGATGTCCGCGTGACCAAGTCAATTAGTAAATTGGGGAGGTCGTTATTGCAGATGTGGCGCTAGGTCAAGTGATATTGCACTTACTTGAGCAAGCTGACGAAGCTAAAGATGATTATTAAATAGTTACTGAACGGTACTGAAGCGATAAATATTTCATAGTGATGCCAAGTATCGGGCGCAATCTCTTCTCTATGGCGAAACGATAAACGCATCGCCGATTCTAGGCGATAAGTTTCGATTTAGTTTTTTTTTTCGATAATTTTTCGTTGCATTTTAATTTACAAGTTTTTTTTCGAATAGTAGATTGGTCATTACTTGAGGGTCGTAAGGTAACTAAACGAGTTAACATTCTGGATGTACTTTATCTTGTAAATCGTTTGATTACATTTAATAATAATGTTGCCTATTAAATATACTAACTGATACACGCAGTGCAAATAATAAGCACAGTGAAATATGCCACTAGCACAAATTCCATTCATACGTTCAGTATAGATGTTAATTAATATCATTGTGACACATACGGCTCTAGTTTAAATATGATGTCCGTATGCTGTTATCGTAGCTAAGAGGTCGTTTTATTAAAGCAACAAATTAGACTCAGAGATATTTTCATATTTCTATCGTACCTTTAAGATAAACTAAATACTATATCATACTAATTCTATAGCGACACTGATAGTTGGTTAAAGAATTCCAGCGTAACCACTCGTAGATCTAAAGTGAAAATAGTTGACATTGCCAAGGCAATTTTAATTTCGGTCAAGGCTTTTCAGTATCGGTTATTTTGGTGAAACTTACCTATGACATCGCTGACTGTCGCGTCGGAAGCCACTCGTATACATTTGGTCGCTATTTTCTGGCCGGAGTCTTGAAAATAGAAGCGCATTACGCCATGGAACTCCAGGTTCTGAAAAGATAGCACCACAATCGTTAGCAACAGTTTTCATATTTTTGTTTATTTATTTGTGTGTTTATTTACTTATAAACTTATTTAAAAAGCCGTGTTAGCCGAGTGGGAGGTACCTCGACTTTCATTTCAAAGGTCGTGGGTTCGAATACCGGCGTGCATCAATGGATTTATCTGTTCGAAAAATTTATATGCACATCAAAATACGTTCGTAAAACGGTGGTGGAAATCATCGTGAGGAAACCAGTTAATTCCTGTAAGCGGCGATGGGCTTGCAACCTGTCACGTATGGAATGATAACTGTGGGCATGTGCCAAATATATTGTTTGTACGTGCCTCTGGATACCCCACTAAACATATTCAAAAGGATCTTAGCGCCTAGAGATCTGAGAGGATGTCTACCGTACTTGGGGATTACAGTCGTGATCCTATTTATTTTTTATTTTTTAAACTCATCTATAAAAGTACTAAACATTCAGTGAAATCAAAAAGTACGTGACGGTGAATACCTATTATTTTAGCAATTGATAGTAACAATGTCAATAAACAACCGGAAACAAAGTTATCCTAGTTAGTGTGCAGCTAGTTCTTTGTTTGATAAGGATGTTGTCAATGTATACCTACTAACCAATTCGGAACTAGCGTTTTGAGAGGACCTAACAAAGAAGGCATTTAATTTCAGATTGATGAAAGAGGTCAAACAAAACCCCGACGAAGACTCGCATTCCCGGTTTCTTAGCGTGAGTATCAGCAACTATGACGACAACTTCGGTGGCGTGCGGGACAAAATGAAATGTTTGCATGATATGCAAATATTTGTTCCTGGTGTACTACCCAGATACCAGGAAATCTCATTGTAGGATCAGGACTATGTTTGTTACTATTGGGAGTGATTTATTTATTGTTATTAACTAAAATAATATATATGTGAACTATATGTGTGTACCTGTGTACGAGCGAAGACTGCAAAACAGACGTGGAAAGCTTAGACGGAAATAGAGGATGAACTTACTACTTTATGGTATAGTATAGTTCAGGAGAGTAAGGAAGGAGAAGGACATTTTGTTATTACCTCGTTGGGCTCGCTGAGCGCAAACAGATCCAGTCGGTTGGCATTCCATTGCTGGATCATGTTGCGGAGCGCCTCTCGCTCCAGCATCCGCTTGTCTGCAGCATCCATCACCGCATCAAGTTAGCCTGGAACGTATAGAATTTTCGTGAAAATGTGACTATGACATTTACAACATAACACATTTACATATTTACATTTTTAATTTGACCTATCAAGTTCATACTCTGTTCAGCCTTACCGAATATTTAACCCAATTAATTAGAGAGTCACGCAATGGGGGAACCACCAAGAAAATAGTAAAAGATTAAGAATAATAATAAAAATAATAATAAAAAATATTTTTAGCATTCTTATAAGCGGCTTCGGGTTTCCTACCTGTCATGTGTTAAATGCTAATCACTGCAAATTATGGGTATGTGCCAAATGTTATGTGAGGGCGTGCCTCTGACTACCGTATTTAGTCACCTTCAAGGATCTGAGTGCCTTGAGATCTGAGAGGATAATCTATCGTACTTGAAGAGCACTGTCGTGATGAAGATTTCTACTAGGTCCAGCAGCATTGATCTAACTAACTCTAACATCTTTATGAAACAAGATTTTGTCCACTGTGGTTCGGAACCTACTGCTCGTTCTCATAGTGTCGTTCATGTAATCAGAAATAATAAAAAATGTAATATGTTTATTATAAGACGCTTGTAATCAGAAACTGGGCGGTGGTTCACCTAACATACACGGATCATAACACAAAGTCTGGCCACGTGTGTAACACGCTTCGAACTGTTTATTGAATTCATCACACCGGCGATCGTGATCGCTATATTTGGCTCCGCCAGGTATAAACATAACAGGTGTTTGAGGCACCGATTGTTAGGTAGCACCTAGACCTAGTTACATAAATTTTATCTGTATTATTAAATACTTGTAAACATACCTAGGTTTATGAGGTTTAAACAATAATCCCGTTATGTAGGAAGATTGAATTGAAGATTGTGATCAGGGAATAACACACATGCTGCATTTAAACTAGCTAACGCGCTCGAGGAAGCCGGTTCAGTAATATTAATTTCCAGGCAATTATTAATATAACCTAGATATATAATTAATTCACGTATTTAAATATACTGTATACTGAATGTATTTAAATACAAGTAGAACGCAGATAGCCGTGACTAATCGGAAAACTAAGATAACATTTGTAGGAGTGTTCTTTATCTAAATGAAGATAAGGTAGATGGTACCTTACCCATGAAGTTTGTGAACCTTTGTGTGATTTTAAAAGGAATTTGAACAAAGCCATATAAGTTGATAGAAATGGCGAAATTTCAAAGAAAATTCCTTCAAAAAAACTCCGAAGATCAATAATTTTTAGTCCAACATACTAATCCTTAGAGAACATTTCCAGTTTTGTAGTATTAAAATGATTCAACAAACAGTGAGATACAATAGTCGAGAAAACGCTTGCCGTCCGAACACAAGACTGTTGATAACAATGATGAACTTACATTTTCATTCAAAACTCTGACCGGTCTGATTGATAAATCAAACAATGAATATTTTCCTGAGTGTTCGATATTTTGTGGGTGGTATCTGGCATACATCATGCGCCAGCGCATAAACAGCACATCGTAAATGCGCCTGTTGATATAAATAAACAATGCAAACATATGGCCCGCTGGTCATCAACCGGTGACCGCTAATATCCGTCAATAATTTAGGGAGATAAACCCATAAAAATCGTTTATCACTCAAACTGTTTAAAGTCGAAAAGCAACCTGAGGACTGTTTATTCTTCAGACAGGTATTTGTAATACAAGAGGCTATCTTAACGGTGTTTTAGTATCTTCAAGATACGTAGGTACTCGGAAGCCCCTTATTAGATACTAGCTTATCGTGCGTGTGTTCATGAATGAGATTACATAAAGGTAACGTCGATCTAAGGAAAATGATCCGAATTAGGTAGCTACAAAACAAAAATAACTTCTCAAGCATTGCTAATCTAATACTAGCATATTAGTTACAAATAGATTATATTACTCGGAAACGTGTTCTCATTTTCATTTAAATTTTCACTTGAACCCGGTTTATTAGTGTTAGGTGTCAGAAACAGAGACTGCCGTCAGTGTTGTTATGGTTGAGCTCGCTTCCGCTTACGAGTGCGAGTAACCAAGCCACTGCAATGTACGCAACGCATAGAACTATACCATACACTACTCGTGATCGTGGAACTAGGAACCGTACAAAACACGGTGCGTTGACTCGTTCAAATAAACACGCATCACTAATACTGCAAATAAAACTAGCGTCGAAGAAAGTATTTCGTAACTCGAGTAGGTAAGGTAAGATATACAAACAAAAAGTGAAATTGAGTCTGTTTAGAATGTTTAGATAGTGATGAAGTTATTAGGAACGTATAACATGACTGTACTTTGCTCATTCTAGCCCACACATGCTAGGTACCTCATTTGCAAACAAACGAGAGGCCTCCGCTCCGGTGCGGTAACTTCAACATTATACTCAAGTTACGAATCAGGAGGATCACCTTTGCGTGTCATATAATTTTGTCAGTAGCGCAAAAAGGAGTTCACGATTGGTGGCTGACTGACTGTTGACGGAGCTTCACGCTTGGTTGCCGACCTTGCCTCTTCCTGCGGCGACGTTGACGGTGAACGTACCGGGCGATCCCGCTAACTAGGTCGTAGTCTTAGTATCTACTTAGTAAAAACCACATAATAGAAATACATGGTCAGTATTCGATAGTATCTGGATCGACCTAAAAATATACTGCACTACTAGGTCTAGCTCTACATAATATAATTACTTTGGCATATCACTTAGCCAAGTCTCACTGTAATTCGTTTTTTGATTAAAATAAATCATTGACTACATACCCTATCAATTTACATTTCTCTTCGCCCAAAGAAGTAACCGTCTCGTAATGATATAAAACTGATTGATTTACGTTCACTTTAAACCCGACACTAGTTCCCATCGAGTACCATTGAACAGGTTAATTTCGATAAACTGCAGCGTGGGAAATTTAGTAGAGTTTACAAGTGGGTGCAAAAACTATGGGTTGAGCAGCGACCCCCACGGCAAGTGCATAGGGGCGGAACAAGTGGCCCTATCCGTGGCGATAACTTACCCTTTATAAAACAAAAGTATCACTACCACTTTACCAACTATAATGTAGTGTACCTACAAAAGAAGTAAAGAGTTAATAACATGATGTGATGTGATGTGAACAAGAGTTATGACACAATTCGTCAACGCTGTTTAGTATCCACGAAGGTTATGGAAGTACTGAAATATAATCCACAGATATTTCGAGTGATTCGCGAAACGAATTGGTCAATGGCCGACCTTTGGCAAAAGCTGCCAATTGGGGGGAGATAAAAACATATAACATACGTATCTAAGGGGCTTAATTGATTTGATTACGTACTAAATTGGTACTGTACATTAAGTTTATCAATTTAATTATTTAAAATATTTCCGTTAGGAGTAAATACAAATACGCTTATAGTTAGTAACATTTTAAACAAAGTATCGTGTAATATTAAGATGGCAAAGTCTTTGTGCGAATCTGCACGGGGATTAACTACCTACCAGTCGCTAAAGATATATTATGCCTTGTGATTCGGTTGATGATCGCGGCGCAGCAGGTCTGAGAACTTTATCTTCTTGTGCGAAGACTCCCATGACTGTTATGTAATGTTATAGAACAGTACTGTTATGTGAGATTGTGACTATCACAACAATAGAACTTCGTGATTAAAAGCGGCGTTGTTTAATCTTCCATTCATCGGAAATCATCTTTCGTGAAGACCTTTAATATCAACGTACGTGTCTACTTTTGACCCTGAACCATGCTTTATTATGTAATTATTGCATTCCAAAGCTGGCTTTTAAATCGAGTTGCGCTGCCCTAGTTAGGAGATTAACTCGTTTGTAGAACAGAGATACCTGTACAAACAGACTTAAACAAAATGTCACGCTCAAGATCTCAAGTAGGTGCATAATAACCTACCTTCATTGAACTGTGTTAATATTTTAAGTAGTAAGGGAACACACAAAGCTTAAGCCCAAAGCTTACAACACGAGTGAGGCAACGCCGATGGGCTGATTATCCCAAACATTATAATAAAAGTCATATTAGTTATGTTCTAAGTAACGAAGGTTTTATACTCGTGTGTCATCATAACGGATTATTAATGATCGAAGCTGACCGCAAGTCCTACATGTACATGCTGGAGTATTTTACAAATCATTACTATTTATTGGAATGCATAAGTTAACAAAAGGAATGCGAAAGCCCAAGCTCAAGGTATTAAGTGAGTCACATGCAAGGCATGCGAGGCTCGCCGTGTCACCCGCTAACTCATACTTCACTAGTACGAACGGAACGAACGCTAGTGGCAAGCAAGGTGTATCGGATAGAATAACAATTTTAATGCCATTTATAATAAGGTCAACTTAGTTACTTTTTTAACGGCGCTTCTAAAGGGCATTGAAATCGCTCCATACAGGACAATCTCTATACCAATAAAACTGTTTCTCACCTTGGTACCGCGATAGAGCAACACACGCATTTTGACATCACGACATCATCACGCAATTTATGATTCATCATTTCTTAGAAATTGGCCTGTACGTGGAGCAGTTTAATGGCCTGTGCAGTAGCATCTTCATAGCCAATACTGATATTTGATCCATCTAAGATCCACAAGCATCGAAACAAGGGCGTTACAGAAAAATGTTCGCCGACCTTTGACAATTTCTTAATATTAAGCAAAAGACTGTTAGAGTCAGCAGTGTCAAGTTAAAATTATGATGCACCTGCTCGAACGTTTCAATAAATTAAACCCCTTAATTCTAGAATTTAATTGCCATCAATGTGGTAATTTAATTACTTTACAAGAGTACCTATTCCAATTATGTTTATTTATACAAATACTACCATTTGATCCGTAATTAGTAAACTGATAGTTGAATAAGAAAGCATCTAATACAGCTACATTTCCGGTTCTCAACGGAAACTATGCAAACTGTAGAAATGTTAGCAATGTAACAGCGAACTGGGGCGTCCTCGGGCCGGCCGCCTGGCATGCACCTTGCCGTCCGACTAGTTTCACCTACGTTTCGTAAAGAAGCTTGTGACCCGTCTCTCCATCGCCATTCGCGCAGCAGATATCGAATGACCGAGACCGGACACCGCATTTACTCTCAATGAAAACGAAACCGCGAAACAAAACAAGCGTTTCGCTTCTTCGGTGATTGACGTTCGCCCGATCGCCGGCATCACGACAAAAAAGTTTGAGCTATTGTCGAATTAAGAAAGGGGCTATATCAGGGTGTGCGGTAAATTGACATGTAGGTTGCATGTAGCTATGTATAACGACAACGCGCAGGTACGGGGAAGGTCGGGGCCTGGCACGGTAGGCAATAGAACTACCTCACGCAGACTCTTCAGTAGTGAACCTGACACGGAAACTAAAAGCGACATTTTGATTTCCTTTTATTTCAATTACGCCTCCATTTTGCAACAAACAATAAAAAGTGAAACCTCATATATGCATGATGAAATATTAAGCGCACTCGTGCACTCAGCAGCGTCTCACTAAAGTAGCCTGTACAGAGATAATCCCCGACAATACCAGTACCACGCCATTGATTTTAGACAAAGCGTGATGCCATTACGAGCTATTGTTTACTCAATCACTTCTGCAACTCTTTACTGTTCGGTTTGTTTCAATATCATGCTCCAAATGTCATACCAACCGCAATTTCTCGAAAGTATGCTTTTTAGACTAGTGCTTGCCTTTTTACAAGCTTTTATTTAACTTCACATGTTAGTATAACATGTATGTTTGTTAGTTTGTTAGTATGTTTGAGTCAAATCTTGCTTTTAACCAGTTCCTCCAATCTAATAAGCTGAATTTTGGCGTACGCTATACGTAACTTCGGTGACAATGATTTCTCTGCCCGATGATGCAGCTCGAAAGTAGCCATAGAAACTCCTTAACTACACAACATAAATAAACCCTTCGTGTTTGGGCTCAATGAATTTGACTGGACGAGTAATAGTCCTAGGATTTAGTAAAAACTGCTGTTTTGACCACACACACTGCTAATAGGTACTTCCCATATGAAGATTGAGCAAAGACCCCACCACCTTGTACCTAATACTCCAAAATTACAAAATAATGTTAGATCATCCTGTCTAAATAGGTAGGGTTGATGTGCAAATATTTTTTGTTGGTTAACAGCCGCGAACTCTGTTACGATATTGGTTTGATTGATACCCATTAATAAAACCAAGAAAATTCAAATTAAGCTTTCGACAGAATTTATTGTTACGGTGTTTAGGCACGCCAACGTCGCCAACGTAATTTAGAGGCAAGCGAATATCCAATCAATTCATAATGTATGGTAAAATAGACATTACATAAAAGTAGAGAGTGTGTGAAAAGCGGTCAGTCAGTGCGCCAAGCTCTTCGTTCATTTCCGAGGTCAAACGCGTTCTAGTTGTAAGCTAATTGAATTAGAAACAATCGGCTCGTGAACTGCGCCAATGCTGGTGTAGCCTCCTTCATTCATGGGCTTTACGGTCATTGTTCCCGCTCACACTTAATCAAATAGTCACCTACATCAACAAGCTTACCCAGATGTATATTTTAATGATATTTGAATATAAAATATTTTGAGAGGATTATCATTATAATTAATACAATTGACAAAGTTTTATTTATGTAATTCGCTTGAGTGCAGACATGTCTGGAAACAGCAACTGTCGAGTAAAAGAAAGTAGGTAGGTTACCTTTACCTTATTTACGAAAGCTTCGTCGTCAGAGAGAAAAAAACTTGCTCATGGTAGCCGTCTCTACCATTTCGCGAAGGGGCGTGGTGAAAGTATTAAATCAAGCTTAGAAACTAGTTATTGCATTTTTGACCTACATGCGCGATAAATAACACCATGTAGGCTTCAATACCAACATGTTGTTCCAGTTGCAGTACTAGCGCTTCAATAGTAGCGAGTAGATTCCGACACAGGTAGTAAAGGGATTTCTTAGTCACTTTTCTATGGTCGGGGTTTCTTGAATAGCGGTACAGCCTTGAGCGTTAGGACTTGCTTGAGCGAACAGAGGCGCAACCTATAAATTTTAAAGCGAGATGAGGATTTCCCTCAAGCGCTACGTTGCATTGATAGGACCGTTTTGCGGTGAAACTGGCGCCGCGCTGCGCTTTACCGCGAGAAAGTATAAAGACGCAATCAGCGAGAGAAAAGCGACAGAAACCGAGCCGACTAACGCCAACGAGCACAGACTTAATAGAGTACTTAAAAATTCAGGACGTCGACCACAGCTCTTTGACCTACTGGTTAAAGTACCTTCAGCGTGATTGTTAACACTTTTATCATATTCTAGATACGAGTAAGTATTCGAACTACTTCGAGGACTACAAAGAATGTACTGCATTTCAATCAACTCTTTCAGTTAGTGTGTTAAAAAGAAAGTACCTCTCATTTATTTCTAAATTCTTGGTAGGTAGGTACCTAGGTTCGCTTTGTCTTTGTGTAGTAGGAGTCGGTGCGTCTTTAATAGTTTTATCACTCTGGGTTTTCCAGAAGACAATTGACTAATGAGGTAGCTAAGCTAAGGAATTACGAGTTATTAAACCGTCTCTACCTGAATCTTAGAAGTTAGTGTTCTTATGACTAAGTCTCAACAATCAGCCCCATGTAAATCTCTGAGTCATTGAAGCAACGACCGGGTTATCTACACCAATACTATATAGGTAAGTTTGTTTGTAAGTTGGCGTGTTTGAATGTAGGAGACAATATCCGAAATACTTGAGTCTTTTTTATTTACCGGATGAGAGTCATGATATATTTTCTTTTGATAGATATATATATTATTTTGAAGTGACGATATTTATTTTGTTAACCAAGCCGATGAAAAATTCGCGGCCGAGAGCGAAAGCTATAGTACTAAATAGTTGTAACACACCCAGTTATCCATTCTGCATCTAAGTTAATAGGTACTATGTATTCGTACCTACTTCTGCTTGAATCTAGGTAACATACGCGCGAAAAACCAAATAGGTAAGTAAACTTTAAACCCTAATTCGGAAGTCGGTAAATCTCTTTCAACGTTTTGAAGTATGTGGGCAATAAATTTCAATGTCTGAATAAACGGTTTGGTGACATTATTGTAATAATACAAACGTATTACGTATTCCAAACGCAATAGGTAAGGCTTAGCATGATCATGACCATATGCCGACCGCAGAACGGAGCGCCTAGGGCCGATCTAATTAGAATGGACGACGCGTCAAAGCGTGTTCATACCTACCCATCGCATGATTGTACAAGGTGAAGGTACAATTATGATCCATAGCATTCTGTGGGTTATCCATATTTTTTGGTAATCTTGCAATCAAGGTTCTGCACCTTCTGGTGAAATCTGGGTTAAAAACTCAAGAAATTCAGCTAAATTCATAATATCTATCAACAAACACTACCGTAACCCTGACTACGAAATTTACGCTTTCTGGTAGTGATTTGAATCAGTTGAGCTACCTATAGACTGTTTGCAACAGTCTTTAGATAGCTCAACTGGTTCTTGTCTAATTTAAAAAAAAAAAAAAAAAAAAAAATAGGATCACAACTGTAATCCCCAAGTACGGTAGACATCCTCTCAGATCTCTAGACGATAAGATCCTTTGAAGATGTCTAGTGCGGGTAGTTAGAGGCACGTCCAAACATTATATTTTGGCAAAATGTGGGCATTTTGCAGTAGTTAGCATTCCCTACGAGACAGGTTGCAAGCCCATCGTCGCTTATAAGAATACTATTTTTTTTAATATATGAGTAGGTATTAGATGTTATTTGTTTCTGTTATAAAGCTTCCGTAACCAAGACGAGAATGACGCAAGCATATTTCATAAAAACGTTCTGCAAGCATATTTCATAAAATCAATCTTTGTTTTTAGATTTTCAATACCATGGCTGAACATTGTTCGTATTTAGAGAATACCTTTTCATAGTAATCATTATATATAATCTTAGAATAGTGTGAATGATTCTATAATAGTTGCTATGAAAGTGGCATTCTCTAAATTTGATTGATCTTCACAGTTATGGTAATAGAAATCTAAAAACAAAGACGGATTTAATTGGAATGAGCCTGCCGAACTGTATTATTTACCACTTTACCACCTTATATAGCCATTTCACCTAAAATTTTTAATAGTTTAATATTATATTTTACAAAAAAGCTCCATTAGCACAATGCATTAAAATCATTTAATGAGGGAAATATAGTCTGATTGATGAAAACAAAATTATTATTAATTAAATAAAATTTGTTTTTATATATTTTACTATTGACGGAGTTTGGGGCAAACAATTTGTTATATTTTGATTGTGTTACAAATTTCCGTATATAGGTAAACCATTGAGTAGCAAAAATAAATTTAATATGCTCACTTCACTACAGATGAGAAAATTCCGTAAAACTTATTGATAGTTTGAAAATAAAGGTGTAATACTATGTTATGGCATGTTGTAATGTTTCAAGAGAACCTGGATGTTAAAATAAAAAATACCAATTTATTTTTCTATCTTATTTTTTAGTTTGGACATGGCTATCACTAAACTTTACACCACAAAAATATTCTGAGCAACTTATGTTATAGGGTAGAGGACATGAGACTAGAGGATTATCTCAACGAAAATCAGATTATTGATCTTTTAAAACTTTTGAATAGTTTATCAGTAGGTAACTAAAATGACACACAAAAAAGTAAGTTTTAAATACTTGGTTCTACGAAAGTCTGGGAACAAGAAGCAGCAAATGTATAACATGAAATATTCAGTGGTTTCATCTAGCGATCTAACGATTGTCAGGCTCATAATTCTATTTCCTTTTGCCTAAAGTACCTAGAATAAAGTTATGTTTTACAAACTTTTATCACAACATACCAACCTGTAAGTAACTTGCGAATATTTTTCCAATGATAAAGACACATTTCTCACACAAATTATTACACTTGCCACAGGATTTGAATCACTTTTTCACTTTACACAAACTTTTGACTTGTTCAAAAACTTGTAATGACAGACTCGAGGCACCAGCATGTAAGGCACTTCAAAGTTCACTAACTTTTCTAAAAGTCTATAAAACTAACCCTGATAAAAATAATATCAAAATCCACGATTTTGCGGAGAAAACAATGTAGCATTCCAATTTCCGAATAATCACAATTTTCCTAACAACGGACAGCAACAGAGTAGCTCGCGTATGTACGTAGTAGGCTAGTATTACGGCAGAGCCACACTTCCGTGTCGTGTCGTGGCGCGACACGCCACGAGCCTATCGCTTTCATACATTTAGTATGGTTAGAGACACATTTGGGTGTCGTGGCGCTATCTGTCGTGGCGCGACAGCTCGCTACCGATTGCGCCAGAGCGGTGGTGGGGGTTGAATGAATGAATGAATGAATGAAAATGCTTTTATGACGCGACACGGCGTGCCTCGTGGCGCGAACCATAGATTTAGGATGGTTCGCTCTTATATCTATGGCGCGAACACCTAGCAGACATATTTAATTTAATTTGCAGCATAGTGATTGACGACCATAATGAACTTAAACGTCAACGAAAATTTTTTTTTGCCCTCTAGGAGTTTCATTGCTAAGAGAAATTGAAGGTTTTCATCAAAATTACTATACCCTGCAAAGAGCGCGCCCGTATACTCTGTGGAGCGCGCCCGTATAGTACTCTGTGGAGCGCGCCCGTATACTCTGTGGAGCCACGACACGACACAGTAGTGTGCACACCCACCCCACGCGAGTGGCGTGTCGCGCCACGACACGACACGGTAGTGTGTCTCTGCCATTAGGTACGTGTTTGTAAAAATTACAAATGAAATAACCACAGACAAAACAGATAACTTCAGACAAGATGAGTAAAAAAAATATGCACAGACTAGCACAGCCTATTAAGTATGCCTAAAGTGGCTCCAAGACGGTCAATAAAATTGATTATGTTTACGGGTGTATGATGTATTTTTGATCTTCTACTACTAGAACATAAATTAAAAAAAAATACTTTCTTTTCAATTCTGAGCATTTTAGTAGTCTATGGTTTGTTTTGTGACAATCTTGATTTTCGTTTTTTTTTGCGTTTGGCTATGGCTACTTTTTTAGACTAATGGAAACTCTCGCGACTTTGTTCACTTATTTTCAAACAGACTTGATTCATTGATGCATTCAAATAGCATTTCGGAAAAAATACGCCGAAAGAAATACACCCTCCAAATTACAAGTTTCTAGGACCAGTGTTTTAGGCTACTGTGCGATAATAGATCAGTCAGTCAGTCGTAGAGTTTTAATTTTATACATTTAGATTAAGGGGCTGTATGTCGACGATTGCTCTTTTTCGAAACGAAAAATGAAATACTTCTGAACAAGCCACATCTCCTATTTTTTTAAGTATATTACTTCAGGTTCCTACCTAGATTTATATTAAGCTGAAAACATAATAGCAGAAACTTTTCACGATAAAGATATTATTTCAAAATGATACGTTTTAGAATTTATGATCGAAGTATTTTGATACCTACTATTAAAATCAACTTGTGATTTATTGTTAAAGATAGGTAATATGTAGATCTAGATTTCTATTAGAATAGATTTTTGATAAGTAATTATACATAATTTATATCAAAGGCGGACCACGCGCCGAGACGTGTGTTTGTCGTCATTGCAGCGGTCGGTAGGATTATTTATCGAAGTGATTAAAGATGGGTACATCTTTATTCACATATACCTACTATACATTATAAAATAGGAGATGTGGCTTGTTCAGAAGTATTTCTTTTTTCGTTTCGAACAAAAACAATCGTCGACTGGGAGCGCCTTAACTAAATATTAATTCAAAAGCTAGTGTAAGTAAGTATGTAAGTAGGTAACTCTGTCTCACACCCTTTCACGTCTTGAAACTGCTGAACAGATTTCGATAAAATTTGTAAAGGAGATAGGTAAATTGTATCCCGGAAACGAACATAGGCTACCTACCTTTAACACCACGCGGACGAAGTCGCGAGCAACAGCTAGTCTATCGGAGCCTCCCTTATTAGTTACTGGCCTAATTTAGGATGACCAAGTAAGAACCTCAGACAACGATCAATACCTATACAAATATTACATTTGCACGTAAAAGAGATTTTTCGTTAGGTTACTAAAGCATCGCCAGGTTTTAATATTGCGAACAATGAAAAGTAAGTTAGTGTACTTACCTACCTACCTAAACCGAAAGAAAACAATAAAAAAAATAATTTTAATGATTTGCAAAGAACAACTTTATTGCCACTAGTTTAGGGTCTATAACATACAGAGATAACAAGGAAGGAAGGAATGGAGAAAGTTCGTACCTACTTCTATTACTCGCTCGCTCGGTCGGGGCGTGCGGCGTGCCATTAACTAGAAGCTTATCTATTGAACTGTAGGTAGGTACGTCTACCTACTGAAAAAATATTATTCAATAAAGTTAAAGCCTGGTTTACATTACAGTTGATTTTTCTAAAGGTATAGAAGGAGAGAAGGGAACCACTAACATTTGTTTTGCTGACTGAAATTATAGTTAGGTACTAAAGCCCGGCTAACGGATTTAAACTAGATATCAGAGACAAGAGATAATTTTAGGCATGCGAGGGCAATAAACATTGTAGAAAGCCAATGTGGTGGAAAGATTAAATCATTTTACTAAGCTTCTTCTGTTTAGTTCAGTGGATATGTTATACACCTACCTACTACTTACGTCTTTGATTTTTTAGGTTCTGTTGTTGGCTTGCTCTTGATGTTTTCCTTCACCGTTAACCGCACTGCAGAACTGACGGAAAATTGTAGGTAAGTACGTTGTTGTACCTAGTGCACGACAGATTGTAATAATTATTTTGCCAACTACATTTTCCACTACCAATTAGGTTGGCTGGTAGAAAATGCCTCGGCATTAAGTCCGCCTTTTGTATTTCACTACATAGTATAAAGCAAAGTCGCTTTCCGCTTCCCGCGTATGTATGTATGTTTGCTTATATCTTTAAAACTACACAACGGATTTTGATGCGGTTTTTTTTAATAGATAGAGTGATTCAGGAGGAAGGTTTATGTGTATAATAACATGCTACCCGTGCGAAGCAGGGGCGGGTCGCTAGTATTTTATAAGTGCAATTAAAGTATAAATAAATAAATGAAACTAAAGGCCCGTACCTACTCTTGTAGGTACTAAATTAGCACCTGAGCGCGTGTCAGACAAGAGAAGTTTGAACTTCTCTTGTCTTGTCGTCGGTGTAACTGATGCAGCTCTCTCCAGCACCTTCATTATTTTGCTCATATATCTCATTCGTTTCCTTACTCTTCCTCTCTTCCATTGAATGGACGATGGTCTTCATGAATCTGTCGCCTGTAGAAGGAAGCCATCTTTCCCCTTCTGTTCTAAACACTTTAAATTTCTAAGAGCAACTTGGTTTTTAGGGTTTCGAATTAACTATTATCTATATCTATACTAATATTATAAAGAGGAAAGACTTGATAGTTTGTTTGTTTGCATCGAAAGGGCTCCGAAACTACTGGACCGATTTGAAAAATTCTTTTACCTTTACAATCCTACATTATCCCTGATGAACATAGGCTATTTATAGTATCGCGTACGCTGCGGAAATTGTTGACAATAGAGCAAAGTAATGTACTACAGTTTTAAATAGAACATCAACAACTACAAAAAAGTCTACAATACTATAAATGTCTAACTATAAGGGATCCGTATGAAAACTTCGATAATGCAACCCAAGGTGTAAAAAAATTACCCATAATATCATTATTACACCCGTGCGACGCCGGGGGGGACTGCTAGTTATTGAAATAAAGTTGAAATTGGCTCTCTTTCCGGAGTGGAGCTTAATTTTACATTGTTGTCGGCCCTCATTTCACATTGTTGACGACTTATATGCTCTTTGTTGTTGACTAGGACGCCATTCTAGACCTTGATGCTGTCGTATTGAAACAAGGTTAATGACCCCATGCCACACAATTACATCAAGGATTCCGAAGTATATATCTAACTATCGTAGATATTAATAATTATTGAGCCGCTGGGCCCCGCGAACGCGACCAATCGAATTGACATCAGTCATTATTCCTATTGGATGTTTATGGATGATTAACATTATAATTTAGATAGGTCCTAAAATTTCAAATTCATGGAATCTACCAGTAAATGTTTGGAACTACAACGTAAGAGAATTGTGTTTGAAGTGTTTAGGGCAAATCTAAAAATCCCATTAGCTCACTATACCCTCCATTCTGATGCAAGTTTTACCTGGAGGGTGTATGTACTGTAGTACACTTTTAAAAAAAAAGTTTTTTTATAAAGGTGGAGTTTTGCTTTATTTATATATTCGTCTAAAATTGTACATTCACACAAACACATTTTTTCATAAAATTGAAAATAAGTCAGCAGGTAGTGAATTGCCTGAATACTACCAAACCTTACTAACACACACAATGTATGATTGATGCCACCAAAATTATAATAGTACGAAGAAGTAGCTTCGCTTAGATATTACAAAAAAATAATAATCAGTGAACAATTTTTAATTCTTCTACTTTGATTAAACCACAAATGAAAAATGCAAAAAAATGGGGTCCAAATAAGCTTGTACAAATAATACATAATTACTATTTATTTAAAGAAAGATAATACTTGATTCTCAAGTCAAATTAATAATCTACAAAAATTTGAATATTTTCTTAAAAACCAAGAGATTACAAAATACCTATAGATAAGAATCTACAAAAAAGGGACCTTACAAATTATATCTTATAGTTGTACATTGCTAGGGAGAGCTAAGTCATCCAAAAATTACTTACGTGAGATTTTTTTAAATTTTTACAATACCTCTAAATAAAATAAATGCATTGTAGAGAGGACAAATTATTATCAAAGCGATTCCTTATCTTATTTTTGCTTAATTCCCACATAAATAAAGTTTGAATCTTAAAATGAGAAAGTTTTGCTGTCAGGATAACCCTATGCATTTTACAAATGTGTAAATGCCTACAAGAAAGCTGAATGAATCTTGTAAAAAAAATACAGTGAGTTATCATAACAGACAAATTACACTAGGAGTGAGTGTGTTATTTGTTGTGATGGTCACACACTTTACTCGTCAGAGCCCTCATCCTCCTCATCTTCATCCTGTTCCTCCTCGGATGATGCATCTTTCTTAGGAGGAGCTGCTTCTTTGCGCCCTCGGCCACGGCCTTTAGATTCTGCTGTTGCACTCTGTCAAAAGAAAAAAACATGAAATTATTTAATTGGTAGGCAACCTAATTTCAGAGGCAGAATAAAATAAAGTTCGGCACTAACCTTTCCCCTGGCTGGAGCCTTCTTCTTAGAGCCCTTGGGCCTTCCCCTTCCCCGTTTTACAACAGGGGGCTGTTCATCATCAGATGACTTAGCTGATTCTTTAGCAGGTTTAGGAGCCGCTGGTGGCCGGCCACGTTTCTTAGCATCCCCTTTTGTCTCCTGAAACAGGGTAAATTTATAAAGTAAGTTTCCACTACTTACTTGTTACAAAAACAAAATTATCTGCCAGTAAAGTTATTATTAGAATTTGTCTTACAGCATCCTGGTTTCCATTGGCCTTTGCTCTTCCACGCCCTTTCTTCTCCACTACTGCAGCGCCATCATCAGACATTTTTAGAATATAATTAATACAGCTACCAGATCCTGAAAAAAAATAAAAATTTCATTTTGCAAGTACTAATGAATCAAACACAATAGGGAACACTAGATAGGGGTCAATTTTTACAAAACGACGCTAACGCTTAGTCTATCATTGATTGCCGATACCGTAATGGCAGCACAATGTTTGTAGTTTGTAGACACCAGCTACAATAAACGTCTAAAATATCGATTTTATTCACTGCGCTAAAAACGTTTCGCGATATATTTTGAAAGGATAATTTTTCTTGCTGTTTGCCAGCATTTTTCAGAAACAGCTTAGCATAACCGCAGTTATCTAGTAATGTAATGTCAACAACCGCGAAATAAGGCGGAGGCGGCGCGGCGCGGCGTCCCGTCGCTCGTCACAAAGATAATGTTTGCGGTTAGCGGCGTCGTACATTCATAATTAATTTCAAACGCGCAAATTAAAGTATATCCTACACATTACCTCTCGAAAAGGACACTTTTTTTACAAAATTATCAAAATCTTCGTTAGCAAATGAAACAAAAGGGCTTTGAGAATTTCAAGAACCGCTACAATGGAGAATGGAGTTTAGATGTTTGCAAGGCGTATCGTAATAGAAATTGATGATAAATATTCTATTTTTTAAGGGAAACAGTTGACTTAATATGATTAACAAATGAAAATCACAATTAGTAAAGAAAAAGGGGATTTTTAACAATAAAATCTTACCAAACTTGTTTACTGCAAGCAATAGCCCAAGCGAACGGCTCGTAAGGAGAATTTATGGCGGGTTGGCGGGCAGAAAAGAAAACTGTCGTTTGTTCGGCGTCTGTATAGAGGGCGATACTGAGCATGATCAAAAATAAGCGTAGCGCTTATTATAATGAAATTATTCCATAATATTTTAGATAACACACTTTCCAAATTGATCATTTATTCTGCTATTAGTACTGTATAGAATATGTTTTTGTAATAATGTGAATATTTATTCCGTGCTATGCGTGGGCTAAAGAGGATTTAAAATTGCCGCCCTTTTTATCGGTACTCATTATGATGTTCAATAAAAATTGATGAATGTTACATGTCTAAAAACGAATGAATAATAAATTATTGAGGGGCTTTATTTTTATGGCCGACGCATAGTTTCGAGGCGGCAGCACAGCAGCAGCAGCGTTGTACACAGACTTTTTGTATGTTTCGGTTCGCTTTCCTTGTAATGTTCTCAGTGAGACTATTACTAATTGATGCCTACTTGCAGTTTTAAATAATTATACGATTGACAATAATATACGATGGATTATTTGGTTTGTTCAGTCTGTGGAATATCGAATGTTTAATTTACTCTTTCATTCATTATGCAGACAGACAGAGTCAAATGAACAATAGAAAGAGAGAGCTAGATGCTTTGCTTTGGCGGCAACTGAATGGCTGGGTTGACTGACCTGATGACCTCACGAGGAAGAAGTTTGTGAAATTTGATTTATTTACGATAATTATTTGTATAATTATAGTTTAACTATAGTAACAGTTTGAATGTGTTGTGAGTAAATAAATTATTACAGTGGGTGTTTTAAACAAGAGTTTACAGGTTACCGATAAATAGGTACCTGCTTACCAATGATTATCTCAAAAAGAACAATTTGATTTTCTATGTCCTTCTCCTTGTGTGTATGTTCCTACTACCTACCAACAATGTGGGATAAAAAAATGGGACCACCAGCATTACCTTAAGTGTTACCTAATTACCTACATAAAGCTCCTACTGGAAACGAATAGGTACTGTGTAAATTACCTTTATCCTATTTGCTTCACTCACACAGCCACCTTCATAGTTGGCTAAAAATGAAGAAACCTACAGAACCCAAACAAGAAGATTGTTGCAATAGCGGATGCAATCCATGTATATTTGATGTATATGAAAAACAACTAGCGCTTTATGAATTATTTAATGAGAGTGGTGAAACAATTAGTTTGGTTGAAAATGCTATTTCACAGTTTGAATACACAGAGTTTTGTATAGTTGACAATGTTGACCTTGAGAATGAACACCAGTTAATATTATTCAAACATAATTCTACTGTTAAAGTAATCTGGACTCCTGGTGATCATTTTCTATTCAAATATTCATCAAAGGATCATAATTGTACACGTGCATATACACCACTCAAAATAAAGAGAGAATGTTCTCATGACTTTGCTATTATTGTTAAAAGATATTGTAATGGTTTGGTATCTAATCATATATGCAATTTAAAAATTGGAGATATTACACTATGGAGAGGTCCGTACGGACATTACAAACTGATACCTAATCAATATTGTAGAATTATAATGATTGCCCAAGGGACAGGCATTGCTCCCTTACATTCTATTATAAAACAAATTCTGAACAATGAAGAGGACATGACAAAAATATTACTTATTTACTGTTGCAAAAACCTCAAGACTGTGTTATTACGTGATGAACTATACTCTTTTAAATCATATTGGAACTTTCAGTATGAGGTTTATTTGAGCACAAACCACAAAGATTCCTGTAAATACCAAGAACCGATATTTGCTCACAGATTTAACTTCGGAAATATAAATAAAACAAAATCATTTTCTGAACAAGATCAATTTATTTTATGCGGATCTAATAAATTTATGGAGCACTTCAAACAAGCATTATTAGAAGAAAATATTAAAGAAGAATCTATTGTTACACTGTAAATGCTGCATTATTTTGTAAATATAGATAATATCAATTTTGTATGTTTGCCTGGTCACATTAATTAGTTACAAAGTATATTTGCCAAAAAATTTACATCTTTTTTTTTTTTTCATAAATGATTTGAAAGTTGATAATTATGGGTTCCGTTCTGGAGGTTAAATAAATATTTAAACAAACTTTGCCACCTAAGCAACATTTGGTACCTTTCTTCATATATGGACTTGGCAATAAGCATACTAAGATCATTTCACCAATTTCAATAAAATTCATATTTGAAGAGTAAGAAACTCCGCTTCTGGTATTGTTTATCCACAATAGTTCTTCATTATGAACACTGTTTTCTTTAAACGTCTTCAGAAGAGTTTGATTCTCTATATACAATCTTCACTTAGACTCTAGACTCACGTTGTTTTAGCGTCTCCGATTGGAGTATTCCGTTTTTTTTTCTCAGTACACAAAGTACTGGTTCGTTTTTAACGCAAAAATTCCTAATAGTCTCTAGTTTTTGCCAAATGCTCTTCATGCTGTGTAAGTCTCTGAAGCGCAAGACTCTGCGTGACGCTCACGATCAGCAGTTAGGCGCTCTTCGTGCTGTGTGAAAGTCTCCGAGGCACGGGATTCTGCATTATACTGACTATTAGCGAAAAAGCGCTCTTTACGCTGTGGAAAAGTCTTCGATGCGCGAGATTCTACATTACGCTGACTATTAGTAGTTATGCCTTCTTCACGTTGAGTAAATGGTTCAGGTTCAGATGAAAATGACTGTGCGTGGCGTACGCGATCAACGAGCAAACGCAACTCTGATTCAATTTCAGTGATACGTTGACGTTCAACAACTAACCTAGCTTCTCGTTCATCTTTGGATGCTTTGGAACGAAAGAGTCTCATCCTTTTAGCATTAATTGAGTTTCGTGAAAGATTAGTCTTTTTAGATGGCATATTTGTTGCTTTATTACAAGTGATCCAGATTATTGGTAATTTGATTGTAGGTACTTTAGACAAAGTATGGACCTCAATGACACGACTGACTGTGACTTAGCTTGGGGTGTTTATCAGGGTTAAAAAAAAATTATGTACGAAAATGGCAAGTGATTTATATACTGTTGTACTATTAAATATTTAATTTGATTACCTTGTTTAATTAATTGTGTTTCATTTGTACTTAATTTCCTTTTACAAACCTCTTTCTAGTGTCCTGTACAGCACCTACATAAAACTCTGGTTTAGAATTCGAGAGATTTTTTGTAAACAAACAAATGTCACTGTCAAAGAGAGAAAAGTGACCCGCGGGTTCTTCCAAAGAGCATATAAGTCGGTTCTTCTACGGTTTACCATGTTGACATGTTGACATCAAATTTTCCTAATTTCGGTTTTCGGCTAATAGTTATCTTTAACCCTTTCAACTCCGGCGAAAAAAATAAAATGTTCAAGAATACCCACTTCGTATTTTTGGTGATTCCGTACCTAAATAAGCATATAAATCGATTAGATTAATTAGTTTTACTGTAAAACGACTGTAACACATGAAAAAACCATAACCGTATATGTTGCGTTGGTGGCTCACAGCAACAAAAGTTATTCACCAGGTCCGACGACGCGCCTTTTGCGGTGAGGTTTAGGTTATACAATATGTACTTGCTAACACAACTATGATTAGAAATAGGCCGCTACCGCCCGCGGATTTACTCACATGGTACCTCGTTTAAAATTGTCCTATATGTTATTCGAGGGCAAAAGGACACATCTAAATATGTGCACAAACTTTCTAAATTAAATCTTTAGTAGGATATACCATATTAGCTAAATAATTACTTACTGGGTCCTATTATGGGTACCTACCTAACATCAATATTGATATTCATATAAAAGAAAGTCACTTATTTAGAGATTTAATCAATCATCAAAATAATAAAGATACCTATGTATGTACTTACCGACTTAGTTTAACTTACTTCGATCGAAAACAATGGTGGTAGAATACCATCCAGAATATTTTTATTCCTGGGAGCCAATAAACGCACGGTTTGAGTTGTAAAAACTTATATACGTGTCGTGGCGCGGCGTTACGCGCCACTAGCCAATCGCAAGACAGCGTTTGCGACACGACACGACACCCAAATGTGTCTCTAACCATACTAAATGTATGAAAGCGATTAGCTAGTGGCGTGTCGCGCCACGACACGACACGTAAGTGTTAGGGCGTGTAAAAACCGGGTTGTTTAGAAAAACCGGGTTTTTCGGTTTTTAATTTTCAATAACCGGTTAAACCGGTTAATCGGTTATTCTTCAAGTTTTTTATATAGGTGTCTTAGGACATAATAAAACCATACATTTTAATGAAAATTAACTTATTATTCAAATAAGCAAGCACCAATTAAATTAACTTGTTAAATTTCAAAATATTTTGATGTACTCAAAACTCACCCTTACTCGAATAAAGTAATAAAGGCAAAAATATGATAAATCTGTCATAATAGTTAACAATAATACCTCATAATTCTTAGTTGTAACCTCAAAACTAACTTGATTCAAACTCTTCTGAGGCCCCTCCAATACCCCTTGAAAAGTACTTCATGTTTTAACACGGGTGTTTATCACGTAATTACCCTTAATTTATTTTCCCGACGTTTCGGCTATGTTCCAATAACCATGGTCGCTGGCTGACTGGAGAACACGGTGCCACCGTCGAGAAGCGGAGGCAGTTGACGAAACTACCCTCACTTGGTCTTCAGAAATAGAAATGTCCATGTTCGTATTACGACACACCACACTAACTGTATCTACGCACTGAGATGGTCTGTCACGACGCGCACATATAGTAACCACAGGATTCCAATAATTAGAGTCTATAACCGTCTTCACGATTTAAATTTGAGTACTTCTTGATTTCAATAGCTTCAGGGTGTCAGACAAAATTGGAACTGTGTTGAGGAGATTTTCAATTAAGTCAGTTTTCACTCCGTTGCCTACTCCGAAGGATGTTGTACCTTTGCAGATGCCTGGTGTGTATAAGATAGACTGCAGTTGTGGCCGTTCATACTTTGGGCAAACAAAAAGAACTATAGCCGAACGTGTCAAAGAACATATTGCAGCTGTCAAAAATCGCCAGGTAAACAAGTCAGCGATCGCAGAGCACTTAGTAGATTCGGGACCGTCTCACTGGATTGAACTACATGACCCAAAAGTTCTGTCTAGTGAACGCCATTATTATAAGATATTCATAGTTCAGGAAGCTATTGCAATCAAGAAGTACTCAAATTTAAATCGTGAAGACGGCTATAGACTCTAATTCTTGAAATCCTGTGGTTACTATGTGTGGGCGTCGTAACAGACCATCACAGTGCGTAGATACAGTTAGTGTGGTGTGTCGTAATACGAACATGGACATTTCTATTTCTGAAGACCAAGTGAGGGTAGTTTCGTCAACTGCCTCCGCTTCTCAACGGTAGCACCGTGTTCTCTAGTCTGCCCGCGACCATGGCTATTGTAACATAGCCGAAACGTCGGGAAAATAAATTAAAGGTAATTACGTGATAAACACTATATTAAATCTATAGTTACGTCTACTAATCAGGATAGTTTGAAAAATAATACTTCATGTTTGCATCTTAAATCGATTTTTTGGAGTTTTCTCAATTCCTCAATTACCTGTGGTGGTTTCTAAATGTCAGAAAGTCAAAGAAACGTTACACAGTCGTTTAGAAGCTGTCGAGGAATGCTCAAGGTAGATCGCAAGATACCTTGAGTTGACAGTTTCTTCACTGTGGAAATATGTTGAGGAATCCTCGACATGAGGCAAACTCGAAGTCATTTTATTAACTACAACTACTAAAACACGGTTACGAGGTCGAGTCTAAGTGAGGATATTTCTAGGTAACAACTAAGAATATAGGAATAAGAATAACGTACTCAAATCCTAATAATATTATAAATACGAAAGTTTGTGAAGATGTTTCTATGTTTAAATATCAATCAGGCCTTAACGAAAAAACGTATTAAGATGAAATTAGCTGTAGATGTAGATTATAATGCCCTATTAAAACATAGGGTGGTTTATAATCCGAAAAATATTGCCAAAATGATAAAAAAAATGCAAAAATAATGAATTTCAAAAAAATCGAATATCCGGTTATTTTGCCAAAAAAACCGGTGAAAAAACCGACCTAAAATCAGCCGGTTAATCGGTTTTTCGGTTAATCGATTAATCGGTTTACATGCCCTAGTAAGTGTGTCTCTGCCATAACATGTGGAGGGTCTATGAAAGCTGGTTTTAGTTTTATTGTGTTTCATTCCCGACTGTTTGACGTTTATATCGCCATCTAGTGGGGAATAGCATGCCAGGTTTTTATACACTATACACTATACATAGTACATACACATTAAATTTCATTCATACAAATTCATTTGCCTGGGTATGTATTGCTGTAAGTAGTCTGGGTACTAAAAAGGTAAACAAACGGGATACCACAGTAAAAAATCTCTTCGATGAAAGTAACTCGATTTAGTAAAAAGTTGCAAAAATTCAAGGAAAGGACTAATGTTGGACACTAAAAAAAAGCCTGTGCTGAAAATTAGTATATCTAAATATTGGGATGACGAGTGAAACGAAAGAAAGAAACATGTTGTGCTGAGAAAGAAACATCCTCTGCATGAGGGAAGGGCAGAGAAATAATGATGATGAATTAGAGAATTTACTACAACAGTAAATCAAAAAGTATTATTAAAATTCCAGGTGTGTATTTGTTACAAAAGATTGTTTAAAAAAAGGTCGCGGTTTGGTGTGCTTGTACTAGAAAAGTTTGAAAAACAGTTTACTTTGCATCTATGCCATAGATTCTATGGCAAAGAGCGCAGCAAAGAGCATTATAAGTATGATCTATGGTATGGCAACACACAGACACACACGTACTAATATAGTTGGTCGTATAGATTTTTGCTCAAACTCAAACTGAAACAATTTTTTTCACGTTGCGGCACGAATCGGCACGATTTGTTTTTTGCTTGCTATCCTTACTTGAGTGTTCGGTGCGCGGTTTTTATTTACTATTTTGTAGATTCTACAATAAATACATATTAACCGCTAGCAATATTACAAAATACATGTAAAGTGATAGTGACAAATGTGTATGTAATTATTTGAATCAATAAAAATGTCTCTGATGTAAGTCAGTGTAAGCCTGAAAACTGTGATAGGCATTTGCTAAGATGGGGTCCTCTATCGTGTTGAAAAGCTTATCCATTCTTTTAGGAGTGTTTTTTATATTTGTTGGTATTACGAAGCTAACACCATTTATATCGAAAGAACTACATAAAGATTTGGTGAGTTTTTCCTAATTTCCTGTCCATCTACAGTCTGAAAAGTCGCAGTGTATTGGTTTTTTTTTGTGGCAGCAGAGCGATACGTATGGATTGCTATTTTGGTATTTGGCTTCCCGCCTATTATCGCTACTGGTACTGGCCGATTCGTCTGCCTTCTGTAGCGAAACCGTACCTACCTACAGACAGATGAAGAAATAATAAAATTATGTAGGCAGCCTACTACTATCAGTCTTTTATTTTCTATATTTTTTATGCCTGTCGCACTTTAACTTTTCAACTGCTGTTAGGAATGTTTCTTTCAAGATTTATAAATTAGTATAATAGCTAAGTAGGTAGGCTTTTTTATACCTAAGTAGTAGTACTTAGGTATAAAAAAAATCATATTATAAAATTTCTGCAGAATAATCCTACCAATATTATAAATCCAAAAGTTTGTGAGGATGTTTGTGCCTCAATCTTCCCTTCCTCCCAATCCCTTTAACCAAACAGATTTATAAACTTGGAAAAGAGATATTCTTATAGTTGTAGTCATGCCCTCAAATAGCAAATAGGCTACTTTTTAGGGTTCTGTAGGGGTATAGGGTAAAAATGGGACCCTATTACTAAGACTTCGCTGTCTGTCTGTCTGTCTGTCACCAGGCTGTATCTCATGAACTGTGATAGCTAGACAGTTGAAGTTGATAATGGTGCTGAACCCTTTGTGCGCGAGTCCAACTTACACTTGGCCGGTTTTTTATCAAGGTACCAAGCGAGCGAAACAACATGCAGAAGCTAGTGATAAAAAAAAACTTAATATACTCATCCTAGTAAATAATATAAATACATAGGGTTGTTGTAGTGTACATATTTAAAAACTGACATAACAGTTGCAGTTTTCCTGACAATAACACAACACAAAAAAAATAACCAATTTAGTGTGGTCTTTCCAAAGTTATTTACATACTTACAAACATTTTTGCAAATCATTTTTATTTATTTATTATTTATGTTATGTATAATTTTTATCCTTTTATGTTCCAGAGAAAAGAGTATGTCAGGTATGCAAAAGTATTTCCGCTGAGCACTACATTTGACTTCAAGTTACCTTCAAAATGGTACCGAAGAGGAGTTGGTGGATTGGAAATATTATTTGGGCTTATTTTGGCACTGGTTCCTAGCCGTAAGTTACCTACTTTTAATACTTCTAAAACTATCCTGATTAGTAGACATTAGCAGACTGACACGCCTGCAACCATAGCTATAGTGAAAACGTTGGGAAAATATATTAAAGTTACCTGATAAATACAAGACCCGTGCAAAAATTTATGGTTATTACTAATTTACACCCAATAGTCAAATTATCTGAAAATAATTATTCCAATATATTTATTTATTTTCTATACCTAGTCCTAATTAGCAATCTCTCCCCGACTAGAAATCCCTATCATCAGCATGGTTCTCTCTCTCGCATGACATACTCATCATACCATTTATCTGTACCACTAATAATAGTTCTGGGACAAAATATAAGTCGTAAAAATTACGTCGCGTCACATGAAATGCTAACTACTTAATTCAAAATACGGGCATGTGGCAAATGTAGACATGCTTCTGACTACCCTCTTAGACATCTTCGAAGATCAGAGCGCCTGGAGATCAGAAAGGATGTCCTTACTTGGGGATTAGTCATGGTTTTTATAATTTTTAATAACTACTGCCATGGGAATCGCTGGACATATCTTTCATTACCATAAGATTAATTATTCAAGCTCATAGTTAGCTCGTTTGTGTTAGAAGAAGGACTTACAATTTCTAAACGGATTATTGCAAATTCGCACCGGTGGCGGTGCCTACATAAATACGCACCACACCATCTCTATCTCATGGGCACTTGTTATAATAAAACTAGCAATTATACGCGACTTCGTCCGCGTTTCGTAAAAAAAATATTTTTGAATACTTTATCGTAAAACATTCCCGAAAAGAGAAAGAATATTTTTGGAAAAAAAATTTGCCTATGTCCTTCCCAATACTTACTGCTAAAATACTACTAAAATATCTCAGTATGAAATCTCATCACAATCGGCCTAGCGGTTTGGCCGTGATAACGTCATAGACAGCGGACAGACAGATAGTTACTTTCGCATTTATAATATTAGTATAGATTGACAAAACGTTTTCAGATAAACTAAAAAACACTGCAAACATTGGTCTAGTACTGCTGATGATACTTGCTGCCTACTCGCACGTGACGGTCGGCGATCCTTTCGATCGGTGCGCACCTGCCTTAGTTTTCTTCTTCATGCTCAGTGGAAGACTTGTTGTGTGGTGAGTAGTTATTCTATTACTATTTTTAAACAACGAAAAAAGGTGAGGTTCTCTTTCGAGAGAAAATATAAAAATATTATATACTAGCTGACCGACAGACATTTCTAGATGTGATAATTTTGGATGGGTATGGCTTGAATGGAGTTGTATATCCGCGGAATATACGCAAGTTGTCCCTCTGCTGGCCCCGTGAGGATGGTCGCCAAGATTATATTATTCCGCAACTCTTATCAGTAGTCTTATGCCTTTGCCATTAAGGCGCAAACCCACCGCGGCGCATGCTGTGCACGGGCACGCAACGCATTTTAGCTGAGTGGGTTCATTTGGTTGATAACGTGGGTCTATTCTATTATATATATATCTATTTCCACTGCTGCACACGCTATACGAATATTAACACACAACTATGTACAATTGTAGCTCAGCATAGTTTTTAATCGTTTTTAAATCATTTTGAAAAGTTTGCGTGTACCGCGTACACATCGTGGATGGCGTTGACAGCGTTGAGCAACGTGTGAGCTATCATATTCGAGCAAGCCACGCGTTTAAATTTATTTTTTTAGTTCTTTTAGTTTCGTCATAAAACTGAAAAAACAAATATCGTCGTAATATCGTAACTTCTTTTTAGTTTTTAAACCGTAATTATTTTATCAATCCTACAACAATTGGTTGGAAGAAATAAGGGAGGCCCTTGTTCAACAATGGGCAGTGGCGGATTTGCCCTAACGCCCTAGGGGCGGCAAATCGTGCCAAAAAAAATCACTGATGATAACAAGACTATACAAGAAATAATTCAAATACTCTTAATTAAATTAAATTAATAAATATATCTTAATATATTGAAGCCTCGCGAACTTTATGATTATAATTCTTCTAAATCACTCTCTAAATAATGTGGCCTAGTTAGTACGCGGCGCGGCGTTACTATTGCATATTTTAACATGAAAAACCGGCCAAGTGCGTGTCGGACCACGCGCAATGTAGGGTTTCGTAATTTACACACCTAACGGCGTTATATATGTAATTGTCAATGATATTTCTGCAAAATTTCTAACATTACTTGATATTTGCATAAATTTTAATTTTCTAAATTGGTCGATGATTGAGGTAAACTTAGCCGTGATAGTTTTGCTTTTAACTTGAGTATTTGTTCTACTACCGTAAATTTTTTCACGCCCCCAAACCCAATAGTTTAGCTTCTAGGGGGGAGGGGGACTCTAACAAAAATTTACACTTTAAAGCTTAATATTTCACAAACGGATCTCTTAATCGAAAAGTTGTTTAAACAAACCCTCCATTCTTTTTAAAGATCTATCCAACGATACCCCACAGCAGGGGGTACGCGAGAAAAAAAATAACATCCTCACTTTAGGTGAATGGGAGGTGCCCTAAATAAAAAATATTTTGGACTGATTTGAAAAAATATTTTACCATTAGAATCCTACATTATCTCTGATGAACATAGGTATACGTTATTTTCAAAAACTCTAGGGATCCGTATGAAAACTTCGATAATGTAAATGTGGGAAAAAAATACCAAAAAAAACCTTATATCGGACATTAATAGCTACAAAAAAATCTGCGATACCATATATGTCTAACTATTACAGTTATGTTACAATAACTTCTTTTTAAGTTTTCGTAGACTACAAGAAACCCTTCGCCATGTCCGTCCGTCCATCCGCAGCTTGGCTCAGAGACTATCAGTGCTAGAAAGCTATTATTTTGCATACATATTAGTAATGTTAACAAAGTCGTAGAATAAAATCTGGAAAAACAATTTTATTTAGGGTATCTCCCCTACACCTAAAGTGGGGATGTTATTTTTTTCTCGCATACCCTAAGGTGTGGGGTGTCGTTAGATAGGTCTTTAAAACATTATGGGTTTGTGAAAACAACTTTTCGATTAAAGGATCCGTTTGTGAAATATTAAGCTTTAAAGTGCAAAATTTTGTTAGAGTCAAGCGTGTACCCCCCTCCCCCCTACCAGTTTTATACCACGATTAGTTTTGTAGGTGTGAAAATTCACGGTGTACTACTACCGTGAATTTTTTCACATAACGAATTTAAAAGGAAAATTATCACGGCTATGTAGGATTTACAAATTTACGAGTAATCATCGACAAACTAAGAAAATGTATTTTCTAAGTTGCTCGACGATTACTCGTAAACTAGAAGTAAACTTATTAGTCCAAGTATTGTAGAAAGTTACCGATGTAACGTTGTTAGCTGTGTAAACTACGAAACCCTACATTGCGCGTGGCACGCACTTGGCCAGTTTTTTTTTTTTTTTTTCTTCATTTAAAAGTGGGCAATAAAGTAAATTCATTAATTATGTATCTATGTAGTCTATATGATGAGTGCTAAGAAAGGGGCGGCACATGACCCGGGGCCTAGAGCGGCTAGGACCTAGGGCCTAGTAGAATGCTTGATAATGCTATACAACTATCTAGCATGTAGATAATCCTGACTGAAATACCTTTCTCATACAATGCCAAGTATAAGACTGCTAAATGATATGGCAACATTCATTCTTAGATCTTTTCTGGAGACTTCTGGAGACTTAGATCTTTTTTGGCTTGACTGCTATTGAATTTATCAAACATATAGGTCATAGCTTTTCTAATACTTTACTTACCTGTAATTTGCTTTTGCATCAGAACTATTCCAATACCTCATACCAAGAACATGTATCGATATAAAGGTTGGCGGTCCTTATTAATAAATAAAGCTTCAAATGTATGAAGTAGTCCATCCAATACGGCCCGAAGGACCAACAATAAGTTCGGTGAAATCACCTACTCATACATTTTTAATGCGTGATTGCCGTTAGCCATGGCTTATTGGAATGCACGTGTTTATTTAAATTAGCAAGAATTATAAACAAGCCCTCTCAATCAACCCATATAATCTGGCTGTCAGAACTGTGTTGAGGTGCTAAGCCAAAGCTATAAACAAAAATTGCTATTTATAATTATTACTTACCGACGATACATTTTTCTGCTAGAATTCTATTTCACATAAGTAAATAAAATCGGATGACTGTGTATGTGTACCTATATGAGTTATTCAAAAGAACGCGTATATTATTTTGTTGTCCGTGACTTGAAATAATACCTAGGTATATATTCGTTATGGGCTTTTATTAGGGTACCTGACGTGCGAATCTGCTGTCATAAACTAATTAGGAATAAAGTGCACCTTGACCAATTTAATTGTAGATAAACAAGGGTTACGTCTAAAATGAAATTAATTCTATAGTAACAGTGGAGCATCGCTGGCGGCGCGCCAGAGAATCCATGACGAACCAGTTTGTCGCGGTTATATTGTACTTACATATTATTATTATGTAACATGTATATTCCTATCATTTCAAGATCGCGCGCATCGAAACCAACTGGACAAATATTTTGCATAAAAATTATAACTGATGGCATGTTGTCTTGACTTGCGATTTTCAATGGTAAATCTGAACTTTTTGTTTTAGGTACCAAACCAGTCGCAGAGAAGAATCGGAGCAGGCCACTGCCACAGCAAATGGCAATGGTCTCAAAAGGGACTAAGCTGGAACTTAAATTATTACAAAATAACATACTTCACCAATTACACTATCCTAAATTTTCAAATTGAGAGAAAAAGTTGGTCTGAACAGACTCGAATTTCTTACCTGAGATTATTTGGTAACCAAGCTTGGATTGTGTGATAAACACTGTGGTTATTAGCCACGTCTAGTCAAATAGCAATTATTTTAAAATTTTAATAGAAAATGTGTGACTGGTTTCTAACAGCCCATTGAATGAGATGCTACTTTATTTAATTAATACTTTTTTTTATCACACTGTGATTAATAAGCTAGTCATTCATATTATTGATATTTTTAAGCAAAAATAATTTATATCTGTAAGTTTGCACACAGGTCAACCACTTTTGCTTTTTAAATTTCAATCATAATCTCTACATAAACTATTAGTTATTATTATCTACCGATAACTATTAGGCGATCATGCTTTGAGAGCATGTATTCGTAGTTTGTACCTAAAAGTGATATTAATTTAAGCGATACAAGCTAGATTCATTTTGTATCTGCTGTGATGTGTGCGTGTGGTAGTGTTGTCCATAGGTATTTTTACTGCACTAGAAACTTAAATATAAATGCACTTTGAATTAGAAAAATTTAGTAAATAATTTTGCTCAATCATAGTCAAAGTCACCACTGCTTTTAACAATGACATATTTTGTAGTGTGTCTACTGTCTAGTCAATAGAATATATTTAACAGTAGGTATGTTATCTCAGTATGTGCTTTATTCCGCACCAATTTTAAAACATACCTGTTTTTGAAAGCTTGGTTAATTTGCTCATAATTGATTAACATAATTTTAAGAAGTGTATGTTTGTGGTATTTAATAGTTTGTGTGCGTCTATGAATAAATGAATGGAGTACTAGTTATTTACTTTTATTTCTATTGTGTAGAGAATAGTTCAAAGTTGGTCCTTTTTAAACTGTACTTATGTAGGATTTATGTAGTTCCTTCATAAAACTTAAAAAAACCTCGACTTTTCGATTTGACTGGCCTCACAGCTTAGTTGGTAGTAACTCTGCCTTCTACTCTGTAGGTTGTGGGTTCGATGTGGGTATGGCCCACCCAGGGCAAATATTTGTGTGATGAACATAGATGTTTGTTCTGTGTCTGGGAGTTACTATGTATAATAAGTATGTATTTACAAAAAAAAAAAAAAGTATATAAGTTATCAGTTATCTGGTTCCCATAGTACAAGCTTTGCTTAGTTTGGGGCTAGATAGTGTTGTGTGTAAAGTCCGCCAATATTTAAATATTTAAAAAAAAAAAGACAACATTTTTGTCAGTTTTCTTTTTAGTTTTTAAAACGAAGAACTTATTAAGGCGAGTAATTAATGTGTTTGATGAATGCAGAATCGTTTTTTCTCAATAACCGTAAAACATACAGTTTTGTTTTTTAAGACAAAGATAGCATAAGGATATAATCTAGATAAATTACATACAGAATCACGATTGGTGAAACTTTTCTTGATAGATTTATTTTCCAAAGTTGGCTCTTCAAAAACACTAGTTTCGTTTTTAATCAAAACTATGAATAGCTAAACAGTAAATTTTTATAGAATTCGTTACATAATCATACTATCTAAATAAATTACAGACAGTTTCTTTTTAAATTTGATGGTTTTCGAGATAATGCAGTTTTATCACTTTTTCCGACTTATCCGGGTAGACTCGGCCCATAAAAAATGTCAAAAATTTCACTAAACAGTGCAAGTCCTCTTTTGCCATTTTCAGTATTATCTTTTTTTTCTTATATGGGTATGTAGAATGATAAATTAAAATTAGAACAATATATCTAGTAAAAGTTTTTCACAATAATTATTTATTTTAATAAAAATAAAAATATATATACAAGCATATTACTATACATATAAGTAGGTACTTTGATGATGAGCCATCAATATCTATACTATTTTATAAGAATTGAAGTTTGTTTGCGAGTTTAGATGAGAATGTAATCTCTGGAACTACTGATTTGATTCTATAGGAAGGTACATTGGCCTTGCCATTTATAAAATATAAATAAATAGGATCACAACTGTAATCCCCAAGTACGGTAGACATCCTCTCAGATCTTAAGGCGCTTAGATCCTTTGAAGATGTCCAGTGGGGGTAGCCAGAGGCACGTCCAAACATTTATAGCAGTCAAAATATAAGTTGGTAAGGTTTGTTAAAATTCTCAGATACAAGTAGATTTCATATAGGTACAGTCGTGGTCAACTAATTAGGGACACTCTTTGGTTAAACCGAATTGTGAATTTATTTTTTATTTTCCAACGAGTCTAAACCATATTCCATATCTCTTACATGTAAGTATAATTAGTCATTTATGTGCCCGATTATACAAACAATAACAACTTCTTAAACATTAAACCTCTTTACAGTATAGCTGATAGATTATCGTAGTGCTATTTGTTCAAATAATGCTGGCTGGCCATTTAATTAGGGACACTGAGATATTGCGTTCTATTTTCAAAATTTGAATCTCAATACTTTTTTACTTCTTCTCTTATTGTTTCGTGGTAGTTTTGGCGGCAATCCCGATATTTATTTTAAGTTTTTAAAAATATTTTGAAGAAAAATGGGTAAAAATAAAAGTTGCGATCCAACACTACGAAAAATTATCATGAAGTTTGTTGTCGAGCATGGTTGGCCATACCGAAGGATAGCAGAACATTTAAATTGTTCAAAAACTATGGTATACAATGCAGTGCAACATGTCAGACGCAATAACACAGATTTAAATGTGCCCAGAACAAAAAGATCGAGAAAAACAACTCCGCAAGAAGATAGAATGATAACCAGGTTAGCTAAGAAAGATCCGTTTCTAGGCTCTATTTTAATTAAACACGAAGTGTTTGGGACAGACGAAAGAGCTGGTGTCTCAGCGAGGACCGTTCGACGACGTCTGGTAGAAGCAGGGTTGTTCGGAAGAGTGGCTCGCAAAGTACCGTTGTTGAAGAAAGAACATAGAAATGCTCGTTTGGCGTTTGCACGTAAATATGGACATTGGACCTACGCCCAATGGCAACATGTATTATTCTCTGACGAGACCAAGGTTAATTTGATTTCTTCAGATGGAAGGCAATACGTACGGCGTCCAGTAAAAGCGGAAATGAATCCAAGATTCACAAAAAAGCAGGTGAAACATGGCGGTGGAAACATTAAAATGTGGGGTTCATTTTCTGGACGTGGAGTGGGACCTGTGAGGAAAGTTCAGGGTAACTTAGACCAACATCAATACAAGGCAATATTGGAGGAAACGATGTTTCTCTATGCTGAGGAGCATCTCCCTATTATATGGACGTTTCAGCATGATAACGACCCGAAACAAACCGCCCGTTCAGTCAAGTCGTTTCTTACCAGTCAGTCAGTATCGGTGCTAGATTGGCCAGCAAATAGCCCGGACCTTAACCCAATCGAGCACCTTTGGCACGAAATCAAGAAAAAAGTAGCCACTTATCGTACCACAACTTTAGATGAACTTAATGAAGCTTTTTGTGAGGCATGGGCAAACATTCCTGTCGAAACATGCCAGAAACTGATAATGTCTATGCCACATCGGTGTCAAGCGGTAATTACTAACAAAGGTTTTGCTACTGGGTACTGATTTTACACGTAATAAAATGGAGCTGTTAAAGATATTATAATACTGCAGATTATTAGTTTTGTTTAACTCTATTTTTCATTATAGTTTACTGTTCTTAATTAAATGTCCAGCTACAGAATTATACCTTAAAATTGAATACATGTTCAACCTTTGATATTAAATACTTTTTTCTATTTATTTATTCTTTTATTTACAGCCATTTAAAGCATAATAATCGGACCAAATTATGCAAATAATAGTTACTGAGAAATCAATAGGGTTTTATATTTGTATGTACATAACCGGTTATTGTTCTTCACTATCTTGCATGTCCCTAATTAGTTGACCACGACTGTATGTATTTTTCATTAACTCAATGCTCAACCTATTATAAAATTGTTACTGGGTGTGCACAGCTCAAACTTAATATAACAGTGCCTTCGACATAACAGGGTTCATTCTATTCAAGCTGGGTCACGGCCAGTCTGAAGCAATTCCAGAGCATTCCTCAAATTGTTAATGGCTGTTTTGACATCGTCATAGTTAAGGGCACTGCTGGCCCACTTGCAGTACTTCTGAGCTTTGGATATTTGATCGGGCAACAACTGAGGTAGAGCAGCAGAGTTGTCACCGAATGAAGGTTTTGGGACTGGCTGAGGCTGTTGTGATGGGTCAAATGGGATAAACCCACCAGGGTTCGGGTCTGGGGTGTAAGGTACTGGTGGCATTTGAGAAGCAGCTCTCATAGCAGCGTTTGGATCCGGCAGACTGTTGCCAAAACTGGTTGGTATGGTGGGTGGAGTGCCTGGAGCAGGAGAGAAACCACCAGCAAAGACAGGGGCTTGGGGTGCATCAGTTGGATTGTTATCTGAAGCTGGTGGATTGTCACTTGAGGTCTCAGCATCATCTTCAGCTCCATCTTCTGCCATCGGACCTGGAATTTTATTGTTATTGTAAGTACAAATATTATTTTTTTGTATTATCATCTTCCTGCTCTATCCCATTTAAGTGGAGTTGGCATAACATGTTTTTCTTATCTATATTTCTATGCCATCATCTTAGACTACAGAACAAGACTGATGGATTGATGAAATTAACGAAGGGATGAAATTATCCTTCAATTTTCCAAAAACCGGCCAAGTGCTAGTCGGACTTGCGCACATTATCTATAAAAAAAGGCAAAAAAACATGTTTGCCCTACTTAAATATTTATTCAAATTCAAATTCAAATTCAAAAATCATTTATTTCAATAAAATCACAAGGATCACTTTGAAACGTCTTAGGAACTAGGTGAAGCTACGCCGATTCCACGCGACCAAGCCTAGAAGAATCAGGCAACAAACACGGCTTGGGGTCTACCTTTTTTTTTATGATCCTTTCCTTAATGCTATGTAGAGCTCCAGTGTGGTGCCAATCGAACAAGGTGAAGGCTCAAACAAGAATAATAATTAAAAGTACCTACTACTCAAGTACGTACAGCAATAAAAAAAAATAACTAAAGAGCTTCAGCACTATTTTATTCTGGTTTTAGTATTTGTTGTTATAGCAGCAACAGAAATATATCATCTGTGAAAATTTCAACTGTCTAGCTATTACGGTTCATGAGATACAGCCCTGTGACAGACAGACGGACAGCAAAGTCTTAGTAATAGGGTCCCGTTCTTAAACTTTAGATACGGAAGCCTAAAAAGCATTAAAAAACCATTGTTGAGGTTTTACCTGGTACAGGTGTTTCTCCATTTTTGAGGCAGTTGTGAATGTATGCTGCCTTCCACTTGGCATACTTCCTGTTCTGAGTTGCTTCATCTGTGAGCTCACCAAATGTAGTGAGAACATCGTATATCATGCCAGCAGTGTAAAATGCTTTCACAATATTCCTAAAATGTGATATAAATAATTATAAATAACACTAGTCCAAATGGCATACAAGGATTCCTTGTGTGATTGTGTTGTGAGTATCTGAAAATATTAATACCTACCATGCCGTTATGGTTGTCATGAATGATGTCATGATGTCAAGTTAAAATGTACATATTGTAAGAGAAATCTATCCAAAAAACAGAATATAATAATACCTAGCTATTTTAGTACATACTTACTTTCCATAATTTAGTTCTCTGTCTTGTTTATCAGCGTACAAGAATAATTTCAGGGCATAGTTTTCCAGATGTGCCTGAGCTGCAACTTCATTAGAGACGGCATCATTATCTTTGTGAATTTTCTTTGCTTCCTCCAACCAATCCATCAGGGCTAATAAAAATACAAAATGAGTAATTTATTTACCTACACTTGCTTGTATCAGTCATAGATGCTTTGGCTTATGACGTCGTTAGTGCCGAAATTGACATACCCACTAAAACATTGGTTTCCTCTGCTGTTTTCTTAGTTGTAACTTTGAGACCGACTTGTAACGCATGCAGTCGACACCAGTAAGCCACCACAGGATCTCTGGTATCATGTTCTGCTGCAGTCTTCAAATAATGCTGGATAGACTTTAGGCTCGGAGGACATTCAGGAATATTTGCAGACATCTTTAGCACCTGAACAAGATGAAGAAGATGTAAAATATAATATTTTAATAAAATGAACCATGTATCAATCTATGAAAAAAAGTAATAACTTACCTGCTATACCTATACCTACCGAAAGGAATCTGAAAAGTATGTTTTTGTGTTTTGACTTTTGACTTTTGTTTGTCGTTCGATCAATACGATACGATAATATCTGTCTTTGTCTTCAGTCTTCCTCCAAAGAGCATATTCTTCCTCTTCAAACATTTTGAGCTTTGGAACACCACTCTTTTTATAACGTCAAACTTCAAAGTCAATGTTGGATGTCATCAGTCACAGTCAGGTCAGTCAAAAAACTTGATCACCCTCACCCTGCCTGAATGCAATGCAAAGAGCATTTAAGTGCCTGAATGAAATTCCTGAACCGAACCAAAAGATTTTGGATTTTGTTTCATTAGATAAATTTCAATTTCACGATTGAAAAGAATTCAAGTATTGTACCTGCCTGGAACTCTACGATGCCGTCGAAGCAGAGAAAGATTGCTATGATGGGAACCCGCTCCGTTGGTAAAGTTGCTTTACAAATTATATGTTTGTGCGTCTTATTATTTTGATATGACGACGTTAAATTTTGTAAATTTTGATTTTCAGGCAAATCGTCACTTATCATTCAATTTGTAGAAGGGCAGTTCGTAGATTCTTATGACCCTACTATTGAAAACAGTAAGTGAATTCATATAAAACATTTTTAGCTGTCTCCTAAACCAAAGCACATTGTTTCACTTTGAAATCATTTCCCCAAGCATTTAGCATATCTCGTTAAATCATTATTTTTAATGTTAAATACCTACCTACTTGGTTTTAATCATTAAAGAAATTAGTAAATAAACAGAAGCTATTGTATTTTAGCAGCATAAATGTCTAAATAAATTTAAGTAAGTATAATATTTCTTATGATCACTACATAGTATAAAGCAAAGTCGCTTTCCGCTTCCCGCGTCTGTATGTAATATGTATGTTTGCTTATATCTTTAAAACTACACAACGGATTTTGATGCGGTTTTTTTAATAGATAGAGTGATTCAGGAGGAAGGTTTATATGTATAATAACATGCTACCCGTGCGAAGCCGGGGCGGGTCGCTAGTTAAGTAATAAATTTAAGATATTGATTTAAACACGGATGTTATGTATCTAAATATTAATGCATAAATAGCTACAACCATAATATTATGATGTTTTATTTACAGCTTTCACAAAGTTCATTCGTCTTAATTCAACGGAATACGAAGTGAAACTTGTAGACACAGCTGGTCAGGATGAGTATGGCATATTCCCACAGCAATATAGCATGGATTTTCATGGCTATGTGCTTGTATACTCAATAACATCAAGGAAAAGTTTCCAAATTGTTCAAATTATTTACGACAAGCTGTTAGACATGGTTGGAAAAATACAGTGAGTATTTTCATTGGGGCTTTATAAAAACATTCTGTAATACAGATTCTGATGCTCATCAGCTTTTGGGTTTATTTTTTCAGAAAACTATTTATAATATATCTATATAGCTTTTGTCCTTGAATAGTATAGATAGTTTCAAGGATTTTGCTATTATGGAGTGATTAAAACAATTCGATTCAATTATTTATTCAAAAACAATAGTTACTTTACAGTTTACACCAATTTGTAACTATCTTAAAACTAAATTATATGATAAACATTTACAATTAATAATAAACAAACATCCAAACATCCTTGCCACCTTCAGATCTATAATATTACTAGCTTCCGTATGTGTATGCTTCACACGTGTGGTACCTGGATAAGAAGTAGCCTTAATGCTATTCCAGGATATAGGCTATGGATATTTCAAATTTCATTCAAATCTGTTTGGTCGTAATTGTGCTTCAAACATCATCATTGAACTTTTGGATTTATTTTATTAATAGGATTCACTTTTTTTTAGTGTACCAATAGTATTAGTTGGTAATAAAACAGATCTACATTTAGAAAGGAAAATAAGTACAGAGGAGGGCAAAAGATTGGCTGAGAAATGGAAGGCAGCTTTTGTTGAAACCAGTGCTAAAAGAAATGAGGTAAGCAAATTATATAAATAAATCCTACCTGCTCATATTTTTGATATGATGTTTAGTGCACATCCAGAATTCAAATTTACATAAGTCACGGTGCTTTCCTTTAACAGTGCAACTTTGAATAAAGAACTTAACTACAAATCTATTCTATTCCAGTCGGTGACAGATATGTTCCACGCCATACTCTCAGAGATAGAAAGATCCGACGGCCACGTACCGGACAAGAGTAACTGTGTAATTTCTTAATGGCAGACCTGAACGGACTAAGTGCTTTTAGAAGTGATTTAGCTGCAGTGTGGGCACAGCAGCTTTATGATCTGTAGCTTTGTATATCATTGTAAAAATGGGCTATTGTGCAAGGAGGTTGTTGCATTTTTTTGTAATGTGTGTAACAACACAGCCAAAATAACTTGAGACTTCACAAAGGTAGGGTTACTCCTATATCCATAGGAATAACCATCGACCACACAGCCTAGACTCCTCATGCAAGGCGAACACTGTCAGACAACACTTATGCGCTACAGATCCTGTGTAAAACACCAATCGCGGTTCATGACGCGCCCCGCGGCGGGCTGTGACATTGAACTAGCCAATCAGAATGCATTTTTTACCGCTCCCCCTGACCCGCACACCTCAATATTTTGACAGAATTGTTTGTTTGAAGATAGGGAGCGTCTATTGGGCTTTGTGGTCAATGGGAATAACCCTATCCTCTGAAGTCTAGATGAATTGGTCATGTGAGTAAGTGTAATATGAAAGTGTTAGAGTATTGAGATGATATTAATATTCAATATCTTTGTCTGAAGGCAACTGGACCTCTTACTTTGGTCAGAGCTTTGTGTGAATGTCAACATGGTCAAAATATGCCATGTAGTGTGAGTCATGTAGAAACTGGCTATTTAACATAATTCATAAAAAAATGTTTTAAATGATTCTATATAAATACTCACTAACTTTGATTTATAAAATGTTGGTTACTGCCCCCAAATTTTTAATGAATTCCTTTCTCTTTTAAAATCTTAAATAATTAAATTCGTATGACGTAAGTGGCCAGTTCCTGCTTGGTTTACCCTACTATATAGTTGCATGTTTATGTTCCAAGTTAATTTTGCAGCACTGAAGGTAAAGAATTTATCATAGGTTTTGCAATGAGGTGTGACGGAAAGAGGTTACTGATATTCCTTTCCTGTTGTTTGAAATATTGAAAGCCATGATTCAAGACCCATAAAAGACATAAATGTCACACCAAAAAGAATATTCGACGCTCGTTTGTGGCGATGCCTTCAATGGCAGTGCTAATAAAATTTATGAGAGACGAATTAGCCATGGTTAAAGGTAGATCAGTTGCCTCATTATAAAAAAAAGGTTATAATATTAGTGATTCTGTATAGGAACACGCTAATTTTATTAACTTAGTACCAACTATAAAATGAAAATTACAACAGTCCAGGGCGAGGGTTTGTAAGGATTGAATTAAACGCGATAGTAACCGATAAGTATGTATTATGTAAGCTCAAAATGAAGTCACGGAACGCAGACCAGCCTTATTGCGTAAGCTCACTGATAATCTTAATCGACTTCAACTGTCAAAATCCCATTGTCTTTTGTCAGTTATCCTACGCAAGAGGGCTCTCAAATCGCGTCAGCATGGCAAAAGTTGGCGCGACTGGTCTCGAGTCTCGAGACTGGAATCGAGTCACGCGCCGTTTTTGCCTCTAAGTGCTATGCCTTATTTAGGATTTCACGCGGTCCTTAAGTTAGATGGAAAATATCTTAGAATGCAAAAGATGCGCTGTGTTTGTATGTACAATGTATTTTATGAGCCTGCTTTGATATTTTCGATCAAGTTGGTTAATAATAAAAGACATTTGGTATAGTTCACTGTTAGATCATTCAAGGGACTTGGTGGACGTCCAGTGGCTCTCCCACCATCATTAAAGCAGTTCTTGGTGGCCACCGAACACCGTTTTAATGGCTAAACTATTTTTTTCTATATATTTTAGTAGGTACTACAATTTCACCGTCTTCTTTTCTGCATATTTATTTTAAATTAATAGATTTATTTTAAAATTAAATAAGGGCGCCACTGGACACACGAAGTCCTCTTATAGATTATCACTTATAGAATAAAATATACTCGTAATTATAAGCACATTGTAACGACGTATTTATTCAATATAGTGGCCTTAAAATTTGCAGAGTACAGAAATACCAGAAGTGCTATTTAATTACTGTGATTTGTGTCTGTTAAAATTATGGCCTAAAATAGTTTACAAATATGCAAAATCTATTTCAACATTCCTTGATAAGTTGAATTATGATGCTATCTGGTAGATTCTAGTGCTGGACACATGCCACGACGAAAGGTCTTGACTTGAACTACAACCATTTAACAGTTTCTTTCCTAAAGTTTTTTTTAATTCGTTCTTTCATGTATGTAAAATTATTATATTGGTCAATTTAAGCTAAAGTTTAACGCTAACTTAAACTTAAATTGGCGTGAAAGTAGTCCTTATTGAATGAATTTGAAATGAGGTAGGTAAATTGCATTTATTTATGTAGTTACTTTCAGTAGCTTTGTAAGAACTTTTATATTATGGATACATAACAGACAGAAGTTTACAGTTATCAAAGCTATAGTAGCGAACTATTTTTTATTAGCTTTTTTTGAAGAGTGGTTGGCTGATGATTCTCACAATCAAACGAAAAAGGTACTAATTTTAAATCGGTTGGACAGGACAGAATAAGTGTTCTTTTCAAATTAAGTTTAAGCAGGTCTACCGACATACAAAACAGTTAAATTTTAACATTTTTCACTTTCAAAACTTTTGTGAGTCGTACTATACATTATTACAACAACGGGAAATTACTCACGTAAATGATAAATTGTCAACGAGGACACCGACAATGTTTCGCACACCTCGCACTGAGTGCGAGACGACAATGCGAGCAGGGTAGCGCGCGCGTTTGATGGTCCACTCACCCTGAAGAAGATTCTCTAGATGAATCGAAACATTGTCGGTGTCCTCATTGACAATTTATCATTTACGTGAGTAATTTCCCGTTGTAATAAATTTTAACTTGTATCTGCAGCATAACATACTATTATAAAAAAACTTTGTAGAAAGATTTTTTATGATGCCTGGACCCTTGTATAATATATTTATTAAGTCTTTGTGTAAAAAATTGTTAAGTTACAACTACCTTCATAGTTAACATACCTCGATTTGTTAGTTTAGTTAGAATATGGGATAGAATAGACAGATCTGCGGCCTTATTGTTTATCTAAACTGGTAATCGGCTTTATTGATTAAATTCTCATAGTATATTGACTCACAATGTGAATTTTCCAGTTAAAGTCGATTGCGATTATCGGTTCAGTTAAATAATAACCCCTCAGTTAGCTACTTAATCGGTGTCTTTGTAAAATCAAATAAGTAAGTTATATTTTGTGTCTGTAAGTTATATTACATATATTTATTATGCTTTTGTTAGGTTGCACAAACATTTTATGAATGTGATTATTGGAGTCGAGTTTATTGTTGCATTATCTTGAACTAAAAATGTAGCCATCCCTGTATGGTATTTCCCATAAATTCCCATAAAGATACAACAAACCAAGGACGGCTATTACATTAGCAATGTTTAAATATGTTAGTTGAGCAAAATGCAACAACAAAATCAACACCATTATTCTACTATACTTAGGTAGGTACTCTTATTATTATTTTTTTTTTGTAAAGAAGCCATCTTTAAAATCACACTCATCTGTAAATTTTCTACTCTTATTCGAGAGTAGTTGTAAAGATTTTGTAGGCTTAGCATCGGCTTAGCGTTCTCGTTCTGTTAATAACGCTAATAACTAAACCTGGGCTATATCGGGCTTCCTACCTATAAGATGGTTACGATTTTTTTCAAATATCTATTTATTTTGGTATCTATTCAAATCAAAGTAATATCGGTTGTTGGTAGTAGTTATTGATTTATGATTATAATTATATTTTGGTTAAATGATAAGGCGCACAGGCCTTTTTACTGTAACTCCTTTAAATTACCGTAGGTATATGTACAAAGTCAAACAAATAACCATGTTTTTTTAGTGTCTCCCATCCCAGTGGGAGATTCCGACTAACGTTAGGGTAGATAGAGTGCGTCACCAATAGTGTTTTTTTTGGAACTAAACTATAAATACGCTGTACCTATTCATTCACTAGGACCATGAAAATAAACAATGACAACAGCTTATAAATCCAACAAAAATAAGGGTTTCCATTAAAAAAAATGCATGTGTTTAGTGCTCAAAATGGTGGCTAAAAACTGACATGATTTATATGTGGTTGGAAACAACCCCGAAAAGTCGAAGGCAAAGAACAATCACCAACCCACTTTGGGGATAATGTATTTAGTTTTACATACTTATTAGATTTGATTTTGTATTTATCTATTCATTATGTACCTATAGGTATACCTAGCTGTTCACCCTTGCACTCTCACCGAGTCCTAACAATGCAAGTAGAGGTATACAGAATAAGTAACTAATGTTGGTTGTTTTCATAAAACTTATAAGTTATAGGTAAAATATTATTTTTATGTGTACATTGTGCCGCGTGAATTATTTTTACTAGATTTGTGTGCAATGTGCTTAAATATAAAGCGCTTCAAAATGTAAATATGTAAGGAAATACAATACTGCCAATGTAAATAGCTATATTGGTTTTATTTTATTATCATGACCATCGACTACATAGCCCAGAAGACACCGCATGCATGGCGAACACTGTCATCCAAAACATCAGGCTTATACGGCCGATAAAAAATACCGCGCGTCAAACCTGCAGTAGTACCGACCACATCCTTGACCCGTGCACATCTCGTCTGTTTATGCTAAAAAACCATTACCACAAGCTCAAGTTACACTGGTTATTTTCCTTGTCGAAAGTCAATAGTGTTGTACCACTACTCAATAATTGATGATCGATAAACCTACATAGTAGTAACAACAACAGTTGGACCTAACTAGTAAAACTACTTATTGCCAACTAGCTTCCGTCCGCGGCTTCGCTCGCGTTGTACCTACATGGATATGAAGTAATCTATTTGCTATTCGCATTTATAATATCGCTTTAGAATTAACAAATGTTGGCTTAAGTTCCCGTTCCCGTATTATCAAAATTAATAAAGCTGCAAAATGTGGGAATGTGCTAAATATAATATTTGGACGTGCCTCTGACTGCTATCGACAACTCATGACAACACTTCCCATCCCTAGTGAATCACGTCATCTTGAATCGGCCAATCAGAATGCATTTTTTCCCACTCCCCCCGTACCTCATACCTCACTGACTTGACAGAGTTGTTTGTTTGAAGAAATGAAGCCATTAGGCTTCTATTAGGCTATGTAGTCGATGATCATGACATGAAACAGACATGGTGAAGATTTTGATACCTTACCTATGTAGTTACATTATGTACTTATGTAAAGCCAGCTTTATATTGATTGACTGTATTTTTTATATACACAGGTATATTAAATAGGTACTGACTGAAATGTACATACCTTTCGGTTAGTTTTATTAGGTACTAGCTGACCCGTGCCCGCTTCGCTGTGCGTAAGACATTTCTAATACCATCGTTGACTTTTTTGTAGACGTTTTTAAGGTGTACAATACTGTAGTACATTATTTTGATATATCTCGTGGGGTTCAGCCAGCATTTGCAATGTAAGCGCAAAAAAATGTGTTTATTTACGACATCACATTAGAAACCTCTAAAATTATCAGTGTTTCTCTACTATATTATGCATGTATTATACACATAAACCTTCCTCTTGAATCACTCTATTTATTAAAAAAAACCGCATCAAAATCCGTTGTGTAGTTTTAAAGATATAAGCAAACATACATACGCGGGAAGCGGAAAGCGACTTTGCTTTATAATATGTAGTGATAGTGATAAAACTGTGGAAGAGTTCAATTCTGTACATTGAATAAATATCTATTACTAAATTACAAATGCTAATTACTAAATTACAAATGTTTCATTCAGGTCCACATGCAATGTCCGTCAAAATTTATAATAGCATACCTACCCTAATACAAAATGAAAATAACCTACCCAGATTCAAAACCCTTCTCAAAAAATATTTAATTGAAAATAGTTTTTACACTCTGCAAGAGTTTTTTTGTGAAAACCCAAAAATAGTTTGTTTAAAATAATTAGTAGTACAGTATTGTACACCTTAAAAACGTCTACAAAAAAGTCCACGATGGTATTAGAAATGTCTTACGCACAGCGAAGCGGGCACGGGTCAGCTAGTTATATGTAGTAGATAAACCATTCATACCCTCGTATTCAAGAACGACACTATGAGAACACGCACCCACAGTGGACGAAATCTTTTTTCATAAACATCACTTTATGTGTTGAGCGGCACTATGGCGCACGCTACCGTGTGCCTTTAGAGCTCAACTTTGGCTAGAGGCACACGCCAATGTGCCTCTAGTCACACTGTGCAGTGTCGCACAACACATAGTGATTTTTATGTAAAAAGATTTCGTCCACTGACTGTGGGTGCGTGTTCTCACCATCGACTACATAGTAGTCGATGGTTCTCACAGTGTCGTTCTTGAATACGAGGGATAGACGTTGTCCACATACTTAGGTATAAAAAAAGTTTTTTCATGAAGACGCATCTCAATGCTCTTTGTTGCATCTCTCGATGCCCATAAATAAAAAAATTAGTATCCCATCCCACCACAAACGTTATTGTTGATAGCGCCATCTATTGGTGAATAGCAAAACTAAAAGGGGACTGTTTTACAAAAACTTTTGGTATTCCCGTGTGTCCAGGAGGCAAATATCTTGGAGTCCGAGCCTCAAGGTAATGCGAGATCAAAACGTCAACAGTTTTTGAACGAAATGATAAGTCAAATTGACATTTCATTCAATGTCAACAACATTGTGAAAAATGGCGACCACCGGGGTAGGATTTCGGTGGTTGGATGTTTTAGAAAAAGAATTTGATAAAGCATGTGTCGAATTAGATACTTCACTGGGTAAGTATTTATAAAAGTCTAAATTTTAAGCTTATTCTTGGAAACTCCTGCCGGTCCCAGCGTTCTATTAAATCTATTGTAATAATCTCCTAGACACTTACACTTTCTCATCAATATCATGTTTTTATTAATTACGAGTCGTTTTATAACCAAATCTTCATTTCTACCGCTGTGGGCATCTTCTTAACTGGTAACTTAACTTCTTTAAAACCCTGACAGTTGCCAGTCCTTGTGGAAAAATATTTGTAGAGAATTTATTGTTACATGAAACAAAAGTTAGAAATCTACCTTGATAGTCTTTGTAAATCAATTAGAATCTCTTTGAAAATTCTATAAATCAATAAATCTTGTACAAAACCTATATAAATGTAGCAGAGTTAGAAATTAATTTAAGAAGTTATAATAAAGGTCTTAGCATCCCTGCATTACATAAATGAAAATGTGTCTGGCCAATAAGATTTTAAAGTGATCCTTGAATATAAAAATATAAATATAAAAAACTTATATTTTTATATTCAAGAACAAACAAACAAACCTTTTGACTTTGACTTATAACAATATATTACAGAATATTTACAAAATACACAAGAACCAGTTGAGGGCCTCAACTGATTTTTGTGTATTTTGTAAATAAAGGCCCTGTATGTCGACGATTGCTCTTTTTCGAAACGAAAAAAGAAATACTTCTGAACAAGCCACATCCTCTATTTGATAATGTTCTACAAAATGTTCTTTTAGTATATGTGAATAAAGATGTACCCATCTTTAATCACTTCGATAAATAATCCTACCGACCGCTGCAATGACAACACACCCGCCCATGGTGCCCCACCATGGGCGGCGCGTGGTGCCTTTGCTTTTCGAATAAATTAATGATATAAATTATGTATAATTACTTATCAAAAATCTAGATCTACATATTACCTATCTTTAACAACTACCTATCTTTTACCTACTATTAAATCACAAGTTGATCTTAATAGTAAGTATCAAAGTATTTCGATCATCACTACATAGTATAAAGCAAAGTCGCTTTCCGCTTCCCGCGTCTGTATGTAATATGTATGTATGTATGTTTGCTTATATCTTTAAAACTACACAACGGATTTTGATGCGGTTTTTTTTAATAGATAGAGTGATTCAGGAGGAAGGTTTATATGTATAATAACTAGCTACCCGTGCGAAGCCGGGGCGGGTCGCTAGTATATTTATAAAAATAGGAGATGTGGCTTGTTCAGAAGTATTTCTTTTTTCGTTTCGAAAAAGAGCAATCGTCGACATACAGGGCCTTAAGGTAATTAACAATCTTTCAAGTTGAAGCATCTAAAGACCATTGCAAACAGTCTATAGGTAGCTCAACAGATCCAGATCATGGTAGTGATAAAGCATTCCCAAGATATTGGGTAAGTATTGCCACACTGGACAGCAATGATGATCCATTGTGCCAAATAGGAACCAGCTCTAGGATAATTCATTGCCTCAACCAGAAACCCTGATAAAATTTGACTTATTATTTCCAGTGGACCTGGAGGCAGAGGAGCCCGAGGTGGTGTTCACAGCTCGGCAGAAAATCGCTACACTGGGCTCCTGCTTTTCACAACTAACGCACAAAGCTCTCACAATATTCCAAAACAGCACCAAGATGGAGGTATGATTCTTTGAACTGTTACAAGGAATTATTTTTTACACTCTTGAATTACCCATAACTATTTATTTTATGTTTTATTATTATTACCTTTAATGGATTCTTTCATTCTTTCAACCATGTTACTACTTATTTATTTGATCATTACTGTTGTAACATAGTTGTAAGTAATGTATGGAAAATAAATTAAAGTTAATAAGTGATAAAGATCCATGTAAAATTAATAGACCAGTTACAAGGAAAATCATATGTTTTTCCGCTATTTATAAACAACAGGTATTAAAATTGATTTTATGGTATTGACCAAATACATATAATATTGGAATGATACAGAGAAGAATAGCATAAACTCATGAAGCTTGTTTCATCAGATGGTCAGATCTGTACCAGATAAGTAACCGTATGAGTAGTAGAGTTTCTCGTGCAGGTGCTTCTCCAGGGAAATGATACCACCCAACCTACTTCTGCTAGCATTTGCTGTGTTTTGGTCTGAAGGGTATGGTTGCAGGTGATATTACAGCTACTAGCAAGCGTGAGGCTTGTTTGCCTCAAGTTTGCAGACACAAGGCAGTTCGCAGATGTAAGGTGGTGTATTGTAGGGTGGTATTTGCATATTTGTAATCTACGAGTTATGGTGATGGAACATGCCCCATACATCATGGTCATCTGATTGTTCTGCTGACAATTGGCATAAAAAAAACCAGTGTGTTTCTGTCACAATATCAGAGGAATATGTCGCTGTATGACAAAATTACTTATTTGCCCTACAAAGGTAATCAAATTTGACATTTGATCTGGTACAATCTCATTTTGTTTTAGTCCATGTTAGCCAATTAATAGTAATTTTTAATCACAGCTACAGTTGTGGACAACTGAACTAACTAGGTAATACAAAATCAACAAAACTTTATTTTTAGGCTTAATAACTTGTGGGGATTCAATACCTGCAGGTTGTATTGTTTCAACTACTGATTATTCTGAGATGTTTTGAGTCTGTTATTAAACTTGATGACTAAAAATTCTACTGCACCTTACAAAATACTACACAATTTTAATGGACTCTCTGACCTCATTAGACCCCATAAATCCTTGCCCCTGGTGTGAGCAGCAAACATAAACAATTTGCGAAGTTGTTTTATGCCAAGTAAAATGTAAAGGGACTTTCAATATGGATGCTTGAAATTTGTTAGGATATAACAGGCATTAAGCACTCATATTAAAAGATTCTTTATTAGAATTAAAAAAACAATGATTTATTTGTATAGTTTTATAGAAGGTTATTGTAGTGATTTTCCCTTAATGGGGCCACGGTCATAGGGATTTTTGTGAAGATGTCTTCGGTGCGTGGATCGTGTGGTTATGCTTTCACTAGATGTTTTGTCTTGCTCTGATGCTTTGTTGAGGATCTGTTTGTCCTCGTCCATAATGTCGCTTCCGCCGTCTTCGTAAAAACCTACGTCATCTTCGAGGTCATAATCAAGGTCCTCATCTGAGCCATTTTCTTTTCTGTAAATTTAGAAGCATTCTTATAAGCGGCGATGGGCTTGCAACCTGTCACGTATGAAATGCTAACTACTGAAAAAAGTGGGCATTTACCGAATGTAATGTTCCTCTGACTATCCCTATTAGACATCTTTAAGGATCTGATTTGAGAGGATTTCTACAAGGATTACAGTTGTGATCACATATTTTGTAATTTATACTGAATACTGACATTCAACTCTATTGCTACGCCATAAAATTGGGCGTACATACGTATACGTAGTCTATAGTATCGCTTATAATTGCAGCCCGGGTCAAAACTGCCTGCAGCGGCTTGGCTGTCGTATTTACGCAGTTAATATTGGCAATAAAAGTTCTCGAAGCAAGATAACGCTGGTCCGGTAAAAAAAAACTGTCATTAACTTACATTTCTTGGAGTTGTTGCAACAGTTTATCAGCAGTAAATGGGACATCCGAAGATGGTATTAGCATACCCATTTTTTCGCCGATTTTCGCATCCAGCTGTTGCAGCGATGCGTCTGCGCGGTCCGTCAAAGCCACAAACTTTTCAGTAAGCTGTTTCAGCTCATTTTCCTTGAAGATGCTATGTGATGTGTTGCGGAAAGCGCTTTCCAGGCGACGACACGTTGCTTCGGCCTGGATAAAACATCAATCACATACGAGTAATGAAAAAATGGCGAACCAAAGGCACGCGACAAAAAAAATTGGGCACACCACCGAATCACAATGTTTTCTAAGGTGGCAATTTTGTTGTTTCTACAAAATGACCAAAATTGTGTAAAATACGATCAAAGTTCCGTTGGTCAACGTTATTTGATGCCACGTCTATTGCAACATTAAACATTTCTTTCAAAAAAATGGCATGTTGGTACATAAAGGTTCGCCACCCCTGACTTATGGGAACTCTATTCATCGTGATCAGATTATGAAAGACTACTATTTTGTAGTGAAAGATTGTTACCTGAATTGGTCGCGCTGTGTTCAGCAACTCTTTTACTGTTTTATCATGCGAACGCACAGTGGTTTTTATGTTTTGTAGTTCACGGAATATTGTTGCAATTCTGAAAATAAAATTATTGTAAAAATCAATATTATATTTATTCAACCGTTAAAATCATCATCTTCCTGCCCTTATTCCTTTTAAGGTAGGCGTCAGGTCGGGTCAACCGTTCTTTTTAAATTTTTTCTCAATTTAAACTTACTTGTCAATCAGAGAATCGAACAATTTGTCCAATACATTGGCGACCTGGTTTGGATCGTCTTGCTGCACTAGCTGGCATGAGTCTACGAACTTCTTCTGCGTGTCCATAAGCTCTTGCATCTGAAAAGTTATATTTGACTATGAAATTATTGTCCTACAACGTTTGTGGTATATGCATTTCGTAAATAAATAAACGATGAGAAATACCTACCTCCTCGTATAATAGTGCATGAACTTTACCTTCAAATCAATCTTATAAGTGTTATCATTGAGCCGGCGGGCGAAGCTGGCTTCTAAGTCCGCAGAAGTATGCCTCGCATCCCGTTGTCTTCTTGCCAAAGTCCTAAGGCCATCAGCCAGTTCTCGCCGCGTTGCGTTCACCAGTGACAAGCCGTCCCTCATAAGCGACTCGAGCACTAAACCTCTATGCCAAGTGTCCGCGTACGCACCGTTAACCTAATAAAAAAGTTGATTGATTAAAACATCAGTGTTCATGTTCAAGTTCGAATTCATTATTTGCCCTCGTAATCAATCTTTACTTGGTCCAACCCACTGCCAAATCAGCGATTTTAATAACACGGAATGCACATGAGCTGTTATGATTAATGTTCGTTCTTACCTTCTCCAATAACGTTCTATGCGTGTTGATGTTACTAGTGAGATTCTGCGTGAGCTCAACTATTTTGACTTGACTTCGATCTATCTTATCACCGCTTTCTTTGATTGATGTCTGAAATTTTGCAAGGAAGAACAAAATTAACATTGAAATAGTTTCTACTACTGAAAAGATGTTCTTTCTTGAATTGTGTTCATAAACTTGCCTGCACATTAGTTTGCAGCATATGTAATTTGTGCTCCAGTCTTTCCGCCGCTAGTTGAGCTCTATCTAATTTTAAAGTCAATGTAGTCTCCACACGATCTGCAAACAATTAGACAATAATTGGCTTCCTGCTTAGCGAAGCTCCTCACGTTAAGGAGTTAGTTATATTCGCTGTAGCTCGGGTCCTTTCACCAATTGATTGGTATGGTACATACCCTCCTATTGTTTGGTCAATTGGACTATGTTACTGGCTGGAATATGGAAGCAATATTGCGAAAGTGAGCCTAACGGACGCATCATAAAATAGGATATGACATAATACATGACTCATTATCCCGCTTAGATGAAATGAAGGGTACCGTAATGCATAACGCATACGTCTAGCTTGCCCTATGGCTTTGAAAACTTTCCCATTTAAGACTTTAGCAATTACGCAGGCTTTTGACATATAACAAAACGTTAAAACACTGCGTTTTCCATGCTAATATTGTAAACCACTCTCAAGTTATATTCTAAATAATGAACTTATGCAGTATTCATATTGTCCCCTGAGTGGCTTAAACTGCTTTGCTGCTTTCAATATTGACAGTATGCGGGTCAAGTGTAGTTGCTAACTTTAGACGGAGAGACTAAGTAACGGTTTAGTGGTGAAGTGACGTGATTTATTTGTTTTACATCGCACTGTTACCGAGATTGTCCTTTATGATGTCTAGACGGCGAGCCTGCTTCTCTTGTGCTGCACTCACGGTGTCTAATACCCGTAGGCGATCTTCGATGCTGGCTAATATGCTTGTAATATCCTGTAATAAAACTGACTTTATCCATCATCATTATAATATAAAAGCTCGTACCATATACTCGTATATATAAATACTCTTGAACGATAAAATCTGTGTATGAGCTATTTTTGTAGACCACGGAAGTCTACGAAATTTTAACTTCGACTTATCAGGTGCATTGTTATGGTTGAGCATGTTTTAAACAGCATCCTTCATTCTGTTATCGTGAGTTTCAAACTCCTTAAGGCGCTCCCAAGTATTTATTCGTTCGAAATTTCTATTCTGCAATCTCGCTATCGTCTCTTCCAAACCAAGGTCATGACCGACTGACAGTCCTTATCTATTTCAGTTATGTCCTAAAGGTATTTAATGATCATTACCTTAGTGTTGTGTGTCTTTTGTGTATACGATCGAAAGCTGTAGGGCTCCGCAGGCGAGGTGCGCGCCAGGCAGAGGCACGCGAGCGCCGCCACTGCCACGCTTAACATCGCCTCGTCTGTAAATACAAACATAATTCTCAATCTGTTATTCCTTGACAATGAAATATCCGTCTATCCTCTGGGGATATATCTATGGGATTTTCGCCGGTTAATAACCATAGGTCAAACCATAACATACAAAACGAAGGGAAGTGATGTCCACCAATCCTCCAGAGAAGATGGGTTCTACTAGGTCCGTTATGGTACGGATCGAAATAAATGCTTGTTTGGCAGTACTTGAATCTCAATCTTTAATAAGTTCGAAGCGGAAATATCTGAAAGTTTACACACTACTTACTACTACTTTGTATAATCTTGATCAGACTTATTTAATTGAATAAGCTCAACTTGTTGCAACAGGGAAAATCGAAGCTATAAATTAGCCTAAACAACGGTAAAATGTCAAATCTAGTCAATAAACCTTATTACAAGTTTATTTATTACTTGCATGCATTAATCCACGTACGAGGCACGTACTTAGCTGTCGGCACACACCCACTTCTTGTATCCACTGACCAAATTAAGGTTTTAAATATGCATTAAAGCTTTACTATCTTCCGGTTTTGTACAATCTCGTAGCTTAGCTAGTCACGCTTTAGAAAATCATTGTTATTTATGTGCAAACTAAACAAGTAAAGTGCCCTGATATGACTTTCCCTGATATATTGTACGACTGTCTGTCTGTACGAAGTTATTTACATTATAAAGTCACCTGACATTTTAGTGCCGTCAGGCCACCAACCGCCACCTGTTTCTCTATACAGGCGATACCAGGGCTAATAAACGATTTGATTTGCAATTTTATAGCACTGATCATGTTATATTGGTACCTACTCATTGTTTGTATTAACCATCTCAATGCTGTTACCAACAAATGGGACCTATATTGAATGAAGCAATCGGGTAATAAAGAAAATCCATTAGCGATCGCGAATGGAAAATTGTATGAAGCTCTCGGGAGATGCAATTGCTATAGAAGTGTTTATTACAGTCTATCCATTGATTGAATGTAGAAATCAATTAAAGAGTGGCGCGTATTTGATTACTTTAAGCCATTTACAGGAGTCCTTTAGTGATTTTATTGTGGCGTAGTGCGGTATTCATATTTTATTATAAAGTCAACTCCATGTAATTTGATTATGTTAAACGGTGGCTTTTAGGCGGCGGAAATTAAATTCGTGTCTTATTAAATTTTATTATAAATTTTCCCTGAACTTTTTTCATTATAAATTTTTATATTTGTCTCTAATTTATGTGTTTTAATCCTCTTTTGTCCGTACCTTCTGATTTTACGTGGCGTTTGGAAGGCGTGTCTACCATCATTGTCGGTTACATGCATTGTTTATACCACGATGAACGACAGGTGTGCCGTCTCGTCCTGTTTATAAATATGCATCTATGTATTTATTTGCATTCCGCTGCAGTTCGTGGACCCCGTTCTATTAGATTATCATTGCCTAGTAGCCAAACGTGAGCGTGGGTAAGCATTTCGACAGCCCTTTGCCGATGATACGTTAACGTTCTACACAAAGTGCAGTGCAAGCTTTATTTATTTGTACAAACGTAACATTTTTAATTATGCAGGTAATCAAGAAAAATATATACGTATATGGAAATTTTCTAAAGTAAATTATTCGATTCATAATTATGACCTTGGTTTTAATAATGGTTATTAATGCGTCAACATGATTTATTTATCATAAAAATATAAATTACTTTAATCGTAGATTTGTAGGCAAATCCAATTAAAGTTGACTGCGAGTGGAGCTTAGCGCAATTAATTAATGAGATGTTCCATCTTGTGCTAGCTATATTCTCGGTGTCAGTGTAGAGAGCTGTCGAGCACGTAGTCGCGCTCATTTCGTTCACATTTGAATTCGTCACGGCCCTACTGGCTGGTACTTACTACTTTTAATTGACGGACGATCAGACGCTTAAGCGACTACTTTACTAGCGTTCCATTTATGATGGCGTAGCGCCTTCCTGACGGCAGCAATCACTGACAGCTAAATAATCATGATCAATGGATGTCGATATAGCAATTTCATCTAATGACTCCTCACAAAAGACCATCCCGCATACATCAAAATCGATAAGCACACGCTCCCAAATCAAAATCGCCTAAACACAGCCTCGTTAAACCTGTCACGACGTCTAATAAAGAAATATTGTTGCTCGATTACAATTGAGAGAACCCGGTTAATACATTTTTTTTCCTGTTGCATACCTGGAGGCAGTTCGTAATTCAGAAAGGGAGGTGGACTGCTTATTTGGAGTGCGTCGACCTCAGCGTGATTGAGTATTGCGAACGGAGTGTTGAATGCAATAGGGAATTTTGATTATTTCCGCGAATTGTTCCTTTGTAAGTTTTTGCTGGATTGCCTGTGAGAAAAGTTGTGATTAATTTGCGCTGTATTAAAATGCATCAGACGGATGCGACGGGATGTGCCAGGGCAATTTACCGCAGCGGCTCCTTGTCAAAGTTCAGTGGAGCTGGAACTGCGCCAACACGGCTAACGCACTCACTTCCAGGTGCCGCTTTACTCTCTAAAAAGGTTCATTTTTTTCTTTTTCAACTATTAATAATTACCATGATTGCACTTTCTGTTTCAATAATGAAGTAGATTTTCTTTTCAAATAAAAGTCATAATTTTCGTTATATTTAAAAATAATTGTTCATATCCTATTGTATCCTATTGTTCATATCCTATTCTCATCATATCCTATTGTATAGGAAAGACGGCTTTCTGGTGAGGTCACGTTTATTTCTAAACTTCCGAGCTTTCGTTGTAGCAATCTCAACCCCTTTGTCTGCATCTCTGCGATGTTTAGAAACTACTTATTTCTACAGATTGGACGCGCGGCCGCCACATCATCGGTGGAAATTAATCTTATACCATTCTAGCAAGTCACGGTGCTACCGTTTTTAAATTTAAATGAAGATGTCCTATTATTTATTTCCAACCGTGATACGTTGAATATTTACCACAAAAGGAAAGCGACCGACGACCACCCGAAATTACTCACTGACTTTCCAGTTTCATATTAATTGTTGCGTCCTCCTCATTGAGCTTTCAAAAGCTTGTTTGGGTTTGAGCTTTGTTGATTCATGATGCTAAATCATACTAAATTAATGATGGCTCATGAAAAAGAAGCTTTGATAGAGCTGGATACAAATTCATATGACTCTCATAAGTAATCTATTTATACAAAGGCGTTACATCACGCACGGAGACAAGGTTTAATCCGCGTTGAATGCCGAACCACCTTGCCGCTCTTATCCTAGCTCATGAATGTCGTAGATCTTAATAAAGATAAATAGCAGATCTTACTAGCTTGTCGCCTGTTAAATCCTTTAAGTTTGCTATTATCATAAAAATAACACTCAGCTCCGTTCCTTGTAGTAAAGGCATCGTATCGTTTAAAGTGAAATAAGGTCAGTGAGACGATACCTTCGACTTAGTTATAATTTATGGGCATAACAATTTGGTGTACGAAAGTAGATTCACTGAATCACATTTTCCGTGTCATCAGATTTAGGTCGATGATATTAATGTTTCTTGATTGTATCTAATTAGCATAATAGTTGTCATTCGGGCTCCAATGTGATTGTGAGCTGGGAGCGGTGGCATGCTTCAGCAAAGTTTACCTGTCCGCGACTACGCGAGCTTCGAGGAATGTCGTCGCGTACCTGATTATAAATTTGCTTTTATGTTGCAATTTTAAATGACTCACCATTCTTAACACTTTATGTTGTGCCGGGGCTTAAGAAATGCTGAGTAAACAGTAATTGTTAAAAGTCTGGAGAGTGAAATATTCTTTCGTCATTCGAATTTAACAACTTAATAACTACCTTTTTATTCCAAATTGCCGTCAGTTTTTAACAAACAAATACCTACCTACCTCAGCTTTAAAGCGAGTTATGTTAGGGCTTTTTGGACGCTTGTCATCACGGGACGGGGCCCTCGTCAGAAAAATGATGCATGACATGTGACTGCTGCTATCACGCCCATTACTTAGTTTGTTAATCCACTCGATGACGTATATTTATTTAGAGATATATTTAACTGGTAGAGGTTGACGTCCTCAATGAAAGTGTGGTAGCCCTGAATCCGTGCAGTGTTTGCTTGCTCTATTGCAATATCAACAACTTACTATGTTAACATACCTACCTACATAAAGATAACTAAGAATGCTCCTCGAATACGTTATCTTGCCTTAGGTAGCTTCACTGTCCTCGTTTTAAGACTGCCGATAATTGATTGATCGGTCTGAGGTGTTCTGCATTGTTCATCTCGGTAATGATTATTAATGTATGGGCCGTTAAAGTCTCAGCATTTGTGGGTTTGCGGTAGAGCGTTGTAGAGCTCTTATATTCAGTAGTTCTGTAGTATGTATTTGAACAAGAAAGTCGATGTTTCATTAGCAAATGACATTTGCAAGGTTTTGTAACACCATTGTCATCGGTATGTGTTGGTTGCAAGTAGGTTAAGAGTCGTGGCAGACGGCGCGGCGCGCTGTGCACAAACCGGCTGCCAATTAATTTCCAACTAACTCACGTTCATCTGATCGCACTATCGACTCTAGATATCGCAAGATGCACTTATACGACACGCACCGTGAATTCACTTATTTCGTTACATCAGATTCTAATACCAACAATAAGCACAGTGTTCAAGTTTGCAGTTGCAAAGCAAATATGAATTTTGTGAGCAATAAATTTTCTAGGTGATGTCACTATGTAAACACCAATTTGGTGAGGAAATTTTCTCAGAATGTATCAGAACCTTTGGTTACGAAAGGCCAAATATTGTTATGATTTGTGAAGGCGATGTTGCGTGACTGCTACCGTTTTGTTATTGTAATGTGGTGGTAAAATGCTTTTATTCACATTGTGCCTTCCGTTCTAAATAAATTGAATCAAGTTCCTTAAGGGAAAGTGGTATCTTCGAAAATTTTAATAGATCCCCAAAGCGTCTATGTCTAAATTGCGTGATGTGTGTGCCGCAGGCAAAGGGTAAATTACTATTAAATCCATCTATTAAGTAATATTTTTCTTTTGATTGTTCAACTTTAACTAAGAAAAGTAAGAAAAAAGGTTTTTTGATGGTGTCTCACACGCACTCTCTAGCGTAATTATTAATTATTCAAAAACCTGAGATACGCTTGATGTTACGCTTTATGTAGTGTAATCTTTTGAAGCACAAGGTTATACACTCTATTCTAAATCAGTGAAAAAACAATCATGACACATCTCCCTGGAGTGCCATTTACAATTGAGATTGTGCAATTGTGTCGGAGCTGCAAATCTAAGCCACTGTAATCTGGATGCAACCCACAAACTAGTTGCACCGTAGTACTCGCATCTCTCTCCGCTCGCTATTCATTCTATAATATATTTCTTACATAGATAGATTCTAATCAGCAGTCTCCAAAACAATACCTATTGCTTCATACCGAGCTTTAAGCCAACCTGTTGCTGCATTGTGCTGTCTTCCTAACAAGTTCCCGACTGACGGGCCCCTGATACGTGTTCGGAGGTATATTTAAATGTATTGCAGCTTTTGTAAAATGAAAACAATGTGTTCCAAGATGAAATTTCATCGCGTACAACATACACAAGTGAATGATATCATAGACTTCGAGACAAATGGTTAGAAAGGCTGATTCATACTTGCAGTGTACCGAGGCTCGTATGGTCGAGTCAGGAGGGTCAACACTCCAGGTTCAATGTCTTATGCATTCTGGGGATTGAATTCTTTTAAACAATACCCCATAAATGTAAAAGTAGATAAAGCTTTTTACATTTTGTGAGTGTTCAATCCCGTCTGGATATAGACATCAAGAATGTGTCACACACAGTATACGTTTTTGTTCTTGTTAATAGTAGAATGGACGAAGAATTTATCTAAAACTTTAAAAATAATGTCTCGTACATTTTTTTTACTTTTTGAATATCCATAAGTGATATTTGGATGGGGCATTTCATAACAAAGTTTTCTGGCACAATGGCTTGCATTTATTATCATTATATTATGATTAATATCTAAGAAATTATGTAGAAAAGTGTTTTTTAGTGAAAAATATTCTTGTCGTTTTGATCTGCATTTATATTATTTGATGTACCTAGTGTTCAATACAATACAATATGTTACTAAATAACATACACTCGTAGGTCATTAACATACTGTTTTTAGGGTTCCGTATCCAAAGGGTAAAATCGGAACCCTATTACTAAGACTTCGCTGTCCGTCCGTCTGTCTGTCTGTCTGTCTGTCACAGGGCGGGCTTCGGGTCAAAATAAATATTTAAGGGGGGCTCCCATACAACAAACGTGTTTTTTTTGTCGTTTTTTAAATAATGGTATCTCATCTCAAAATAAATATTTAAGGGGGGCTCCCATACAACAAACGTGTTTTTTTTGTCGTTTTTTTAAATAATGGTACGGAACCCATCGTGCGCGAGTCCGACTCGCACTTGGCCGGTTTTTTTTTTTTTGTGTTATTATAATCTTGACTCTTCTTTGGGTAGGTTAAGTATGTACAAGCAACATCCGAGTACATTCATTAATAATTTCAACTAACCGATCAGCGTAGTATCTCGAATTTGACATGATGTACGTGTAGTCAGGGTATTGTAATCTTAACGCGGAGCGCTACATTCAAAATTATCGATCAATATTTATCGGTAACTGTGACCATTAAATGCCTTAATGATTTTACACCTGAAGAACACTGGTGTAGACGCACAGAAGTTAATAATAATTTTAATAAGTTGTTTCATTCAGTTAGGTACACCATTATAAAATAAATAAATCAGTGCCATCTAGTGAAATCTTATTTGTGTTGAAATGTCTAATATAAAACATCTTTAATGTTATAAAATAATTATTCCCTCGCTTGCTTCATCTTATTTTATTTATCTAAAGGTTATGCAAACTAGAGTCCATAATTCTCAAATAGGTACCTATTGCTAATAAGTAATAACCAAACCTCATGCTAATAAAGTTAGCTAGTCGTGAAGAAATTATAAAAACTGTCATCGAAACAAAAACGGATCGATTGCCAAACGTTTCGCTTTTGTTACATTAAAAAGGGATTATAACTCAATCGTTTTGGAATCCAAAGCATAAAATTATGCGAAGATGTTACGCTAGTTCTGCCAGTCTAATGACATCGGCGCTGACTGCTAAAGAACCGGCTCGGCGGCAATATTATCTAAATTACAACAAAACCGTGACGATGTGTAGCTTGTACGTACTTTGCGGGGTTGGCTTCTGGTGAGAACTCGCGCTCTATATATATGGTAACATTAACTAGAACGCGGACTTATACCCCGCGACAACGTTCGCGTGAAGATACTTTCTAACCAACTTCAACTTCAGTGCACCCTCGTAGATGCTGAGTCTTAGGGCAGCCCTATACACCAGCCACGAACAGAAGCTATTTCATCTTAATAATATTATAAATTCGAAAGTTTGTGATGATGTTTGTTTGTTTGGGGCTCAATCACGGCCAAACGACCAAACGGGAAAGCCGTGCTTGGACTCTCTTAATTTTTTTCATGAAACGACTTATAAATGTGGAGCTAATGATAGATTTAAAGGCATGTAACGGAACGCCCCTACGGGTAAGATAAGATGATCGCGTTTGGGTTGCACTGAACTTCGATCTAAGAGCAACTGGGGTTTGATGATGAAAATAACAATGTGTACCGGGAATAGCATAATATAGCTTAATTTTTCTCGGGATACCTTTCAAGCATAATCGCGAGGCTTAAGCTAGTACTCTGTAAAGTATATCACTCGAAGCAACTTCTCTTGCTGTTGCAAGATAAATCCTAAACCTGGATAACGTGAATAATATCGCCTGAGCATGATAAATCTGCCTTGATAAATTAAATGTTAACAGCTTTAAACGATTACGTTTAGACACCTTGATCACTGCGATAATTTGTTTCTATTTGCCATTCATGCAGGTATCTATGAAGGCTTACCGTTAATATAAATGAAACCTCAAAAGATCTCGAGTGCTTAAGGTTAAATACTGTTCTTGTCTAAAATTACAATATTTTCGCAGAAAACGATTCTGTTTTCAATTTGCTTGTTTCAAGGGTTACGAAATATTGGATACTTTCTCTCTCGCTTCGGAGCTGATGCAGGCGGGTAGTATGGAGGTTAAAACAACAACGTATCTTCTTCAAACATACGATGCAAATCCCTGCTAAGTCGTATCGTAATTCATCAGCATAAATAGAATTCTACTAGCTTTGTATTTTGATGAACTTTATCGGAATTGTCTGCCGCGAAACTGGTCCGCTTGCCACACTGATCAGAGAATTATCATAATTATCTGAAATTATCTGAGCTTAAACGGGGTTACGAATTTTAAAGATAAAACTTCAACGCAACTACGTAGACTCGTTTACAGAAGCAGTTTGCCTTTGGTAGGGTAAAGTTTGTCCTTATGTTATATTATCTATCTCGGAGTTTGGGACGTGTCGGGAGTTTTATTTGTGAACAAATACTAGGCACTTGTGTAGTGGTAGCGTCTGGAGTGCCGCAGTTGCTTCTGTTTACTCACGTTGACATGCATACCACCTGATTTAATGCGACAGACCCCTTTAACACGGTTATTACACCTTCCACTTATTTCTACTTGACATTCATATTTAGGTACGCTCTTGTGGAAAAAGTCAACTACAGTTTTTAAAAGATTCAAAATAATTATTAATTATTAAAAAATGTCTGTATGTATGTATGCTTATATCTTTAAAACTACACAACGGATTTTGATGCGGTTTTTTTAATAGATAGAGTGATTCAGGAGGAAGGTTTATATGTATAATTGCATGCTTTATATATTAGAGAACCACTGATAATATTAAGATTTCTAATATGAAGTCGTAAATAAAAACATTTTTTTTGCGCTTACATTGCAAACGCTGGCTGAACTCTACGAGATAGATCAAAATAATGTACTAAATATTGTATACCTTAAAAAGGTCTACAAAAAAGTCCGCGATGGTATATGTTTATCTCTTAGGGATAACCCACAATAATCAATTTCTATCCTTTACTTTTTACCGCGACTTTTTTTTTAAATTTTAAATGCTTTTAACGAGTATACAAAGACATTCTGTAATATATTTTGGTATCAGCTTTGCACCCGTGCGAAGCCGGGGCGGGTCGCTAGTAACATTATAAATGTGAAAGTTTGTGAGTTTGTATGTATGTTTGTTCCTCAATCAGGCCTAAACGACAAAACGGATTAAGATGAAATTTGCTGTAGATGTAGATATAATGCCCGAATAAATAATAGACTACTTTAAAATATGAAAAACATCCCCAAAACAATAAAAAAACGCAAAAGAGATGATTTCTGTATAGATGGCGCTGATGTGCAACAAATCTGACATAACAGACTAAAAACATTCAGTCTTTTCTATTCGATTATTGAAATTTGACAGGACAACGTCTGTCACGGGTCGGCTAGTATATATATATATTTGCAATCCATTCACCATTTCCAATAGTCTAGAACAAAATCATTCACCTTCCTCTGATGTGTCAAATGTCAATATTATTGTGCGAATTACTCGTAGCCTCCCTCCTAAGGCACTGTTTTTCATTGATACAATGATAACTAACGTCCGATTTCACTTTATTATTGTACCTATATGACAAGTTAAAGAACAAGCTCGCCAAAAATGTTGGGAGCGCCTTGCTCCCAGTCGACGATTGTTTTTGTTCGAAGCGAAAAAATAAATACTTTTTCGTTTCGAAAAAGAGCAATCAGCAACTGGGAGAGCCCCTTAAGCTCTATCCAAATATTGTATTATGAGAGCACCTGCTCTTGGTTACTCTTCGAGTTTACGAGTATAATATTGAACGTGTCGTTATGATTTTATCCATATCGCAATTTACATCGGAAAGTTCACTGAGTTCCCGTTGTTCCCGTCTCAAAAGCAAGCTTGTTCCGCGTTCGAACATTATTTATGGCTCTTAATTATAATCCTATGCGGTGTATTGATTTTACAGAGCGTACATGACTTCCTCTACTTAATAAATGCCTTGAGGTTACGTTACCTTTCAATTAAACAGTTTATCTCGAATCTAAACTTGAATCGGGATCATGCATTCGCAACAATTTATGTTAATCGACTCGAACCTCGATTATTCAACCGAATGATTCTAAATAGTGGCTAGTGATTGCACAGCTCAATATAGTTAACAGATGATACTGCTGACCGCACTCTCCACGAAGGACTCAAGGTTCCAATGATCTCGCTTTACTTTTACATATAAACGTTAATAATCAAACGTAGTTATTAAAAAACTAGCGTGATCTTATTTTTATTACCGTATTACATACGTGAGTAATTAGATAAATACGTTTATATCATTTGAGGTTTTCCTTCAATCGTTTCCTTGACCGGTATGAAATCATCGTTGCAGTAACGAGTGTTTACTCTTGTGATGCCCTTCACTCGAGCATCATACATCGTTGTGCAATAGGGCCCGCAGCTTTCAGGAGCTAGAGGCGTAGCTCAGCTATATTAGTAATTAACGTTAGCTTACGTCGGATCATTGATTTTGATATCCAATGCGCTTCCTCCGCCGATCAGCCCACTAATGCCTTGATTTATACCGCTACTGGCTTCATTAATACTATTATGTACTGGTGGCGTCTGATCTTTTATGTCAGACCAATGAAAGCCAATGTCGTTAATTAACTTGTTACGTTTTTGTGTTTGATTTACGACTTTTTATTTTAGTGTCAAACTGAGTACGTGAGTACGTGATTTAGTTGCAAAATTCAAAGCAGCTCTACTGCATTAAATCTTTGAGTGAATTCCGTTTCTTGAAGCGTTAATTTTATCCTGTCACATTTGGAAACCGCAGTGATTATAATCATGATGTGTATCCGCCTGTGCGGCAGGCATAATATTCGCCATTCGTTTCTTATTGAATTTGTACCGTAAATCTCAAAATCTGATAGCGAGTTCGAAAAGCTGCCCTGTTGTGTTACCGGTCTGGTTTACCCGCAGAGCTCTGGTTTAGTGGGTTTCATTGCCGTTAGCATGACATGTCTAAAATATTTCATGTATTGTATATACTTAGTATAACTTGATTTTCTCAGCGGCTTCGTTCGTATGTTACCTGTATATATACTATTCCAAGGCATAGGCTATGTAGCTTCTAGTTTAATCTCAATCCGTTTGGTCGTTTGGGCATGGCTGAGCAATAAACATCCAAACATTCTCACAAACTTTCGGATTTATAATCCTACTACTAGGATTAGTAGAACTAGGCTACTGCAACGAGGTTTGGCAACCGTTCTGATCGAGTAAGATGCGTTTATTTTCGCCCTCGTGCATAATGGTCACTTTCGCTCGAAATTTGTCTAATTGCCTTACATAAATCATTTCCGGTATAAATGGTACTTAAAGTACTTAATTCTGGCAAAATGTAGAGTGTTTAATTAGGAGACTGAAGTTATCGCATGGAATCTTATCATAGTACAAACTAATTTATCTCGTATGTCAACCGTCTTCTCATTTTTAATGGAACATTGAATAAAAAAAATCGTACCTTTTATTTCTTGGAGTTTTAAAGTCGTGAATACCCTATCAAATCTAAAGGCGATAGCGATTATTATCTTATATTGAGTGTTACATGATTGTAAACACAACAATCACACAAATGTTATAAATGCGAAACTTTGGTTGTGTGATACTCAAACAAGTCGTAACGGCAGAACCGATTTCAATGAAATCGGAAAATATAAGTATATTATGACCTAGATTTAAATAAAGGATATTTACTTTTTATCCGAGTATCACGTGAGCAAGCCGCGGTCGGAAGCTAGTCATTTAATAGAACTTTAAGTATTATTTACACAAAAGCTAATGCGGAACTGAATCATTCAGTGTTAGTGCAATCTCGAATGTTTAAGGTGAATTGATGAAAGATGTAGAAACCTCAATCCTGAAGTCTGGCCTGGTTATTACTCTACTCTGAAAGATACCGCCTTGGGGTATGGGTACTACAAAACTGCCAGCATTCGGTACACCATCACAATATCTGTCCAGTATTTTTTAAATCCTGATTTGCACGAAGTACATAAACCATAATAAAATTTTAAAAAGTATTTTTTATGACTACTGCAATATTCCCAGTGTCGTTTACAATAAACCACATCAGCTAAAGAAAAAAAATACACCTAATAGCCACTGGTAGGACTATTGTCTACTAATAAATAATAACGAATATATGGATGTCTCGAAAAAATTGTGTCAAGACGAAGTTCAGATGTAGAGCACCCCTGCTAAATCAACACAAGATGTTTATATACAAAATGATTTTGTATTGATATAAATTCAGCCAGTCAAATGTCACATCATCACATGACTTGAAAGTTCGTTTAGATAGAGAGTAAAGATATTTTTTTATTTTTTTTGTCTTATTGTATCTATTAGCAAATTATTACATTCAAGTTCCTCCGGAAAGGATCTCTTGAAAGGATGTAAATAATCATCACCAAATCTGCCAAAGTATTAATCAAAAGGAAAAAGTATAATTTGCACTTGCGGAAATTGCATGCGCTATCAAAACATGCGTCGACAGTGATAAGATTGATAAAACATTGCGCTAACCTCCTAGGGTTGGATCCTTGCGTAGACGCGGATTCCTCTAGGGCCTCTCAGCAGTCACAGACACTGAACTCGCACTTTTCATTCAAAAATATTTTGTAGTCCGCGATGTTTTAGGCACGTGGATTTGCGTGTCGCATGGCGCGTGTGACAGGTGCGTCTGGCGCAGCATCCGCGGCGACTATGCGCGGGCGCCGGCTACTGTCGGCTGGGGACACGCCCCTTGTGTACGCGGTACTCCCCGCCTGTCAGGATTCTGAAGGCTTCCAGTTTTTCAGACGGATTACAAGTTTCCACAGCGTTCGTTTACTTTTTCTATTTGGCACCTGTTGACTAACGGTAAGAGGAATGTTTCAGTGCGAAAAGAAAATTCATTAATCAATTAAAGTTCACAGTTGCGATGATCTTGTTAAATATTATAAAAATATAAGCGGAGAAATTTCAGAAATTAAATCTAGCCGTTTTTAGAGCTTTTCTTGCACGTGTATATATTTTGTCTCGAATTTTCTTGATCATTATACGAGTGTTCACCTACTATCAAGTATCTCGTATAATTGAGTATAATGTCATTGAGTTTGTTTCTAGACATAATTATTGTAATTCTATCGTTTTACGAATAATGTATTAGCTGTCATAAAATACACTATTGAGATGCTCTAGCTAACTCTCGTCAAGTCTTTAGTAAAACGCGTGGGAAAGTTCGCTCTACGTCGCCCATAAATCGTGTGTTCGATTTCCACTAAATGAGTCCCTTGATTAGCAGCTAATTGAGAAAATAAGAAATTCTTTGTTGCGATATCATTGCGATGTAATGATGTCGCTTTTTATACCCGCACTTAGACGAACCTAATGTGTTAGCCATCCGAGCACTTACTCATCGAGTCATTAAATATCTATCATTAATCAATATTTTAATATTGCTGATTACATTACAACTGTTATATAAATTTACTTTCCCTTCGTGGTTAGGGTGACCCCTGAATTACTAGTAAATGTTATTGACTTCCTCGTTCACGTATCATACATGCACGATAAATTGGATGGAGGCTTGTTGTAGAAATTGAACCACATGCCACTAAACTAAATAACATGGTTTACATGCGATTACCTGCAAATTCATACTACGAGGTTAACTGATGCTTTACTAAGTTTGGAGCTTTGGTACCTACACATTAAATGGGTGTAAGGGTTATATTATAGTACATTGCTAAAATATTATTTGTAAAAAGTCGAAAAACTATGCAACCATTCTGTGTTATCTACGATTATTCTATTGTAATGTTTGAAAAATAATATAATGTACTTGAAATATTTCTTCTTATCATAGTACATATTAGTAGAATGTCTGATAAAAATTTGCTATTCACGTTCTATTTACATAAAGCTTTATATAACGCCTGGGTGGCGCCAGCCATCCGACGTTTACAAAAAATAAACCGACATTATTCGTTTGTGAATGAAAACGCCATTAATGAGGCGCATACAAAGGGCTGTCAAAACAATACAAGCTTTGTGTATAACCGACTGTTGTAGTGGCGCGATCGTGTTTGTACGGTAATTAGCCATTTATAATTTTCGATTACCACTGAGCGTGTTCATCCAGTGACCGTTCGACAGGCTGTGCTCTCGGACAGGTTCCGTGGCTTTTGCGGTATGCGCTTGCACTTAAGCTATACCATACGGGTGGTCAACTGCCCTTTATTGGACGAGGCCCTACGCACTATTACTCATAAAAGCTTTTTGCATATATCAAGCCCACTGATAGTATGTTGTCGGGGAGCTCGCGCAAAATGTACTTCAGAGTTTTTATCCAACCCGTGACTAATATGATTCATTGATACTTACAAGCATCTTCGTAGTTGCTTGAATTTATTAATAGCCCTTACTGATATGCGTTCTATAGGTACTTGCTTCCAATCTGCATCTGAATTGACTCAGCGGCGTCAAACGCTACGCGAACTTTAACGAGGCCGTTAACTTTGTTGGAACTTGGAAGGGAAGATGCTGTCTTTCCAAAATGTAATTAATATTGGTATTATTTACGACAATTGATTCTATATGTGAAGTGCGTATGTTATTATTGAATGTTTGATAATAAATAAGTACCTATATCATTTGAACACTTATACTTACTCGTTGTTAAATGGCAGTGTTAGATGCACTTCCTTATTGGCGAAACCTATCAGCCGCTATTTACGAAATACGAAGCTACGATTGCTACGACCGTATGTTCTGTAGATTTACAACTGACGCCTCTGTGGGTTCGTGTTTGGCTGAGTATCCTGATTGATATCGTAATATTTACACACTTGATGTATGACATGATAAATGTCTTTCAAAACGTAGAAACATTAATATCGGTGAATTGGTTATTCATTTGTTCGTCAATATTTTCTTTAAAATAACGAATCCTAATTAGTTTTCTTTCAAATTTCAGGGTTAGGTGATAAAAATGTTATAGTTTGTTATGTGTATGTACTTTTACAGCAGTTTTCAAAATATTTAAGTTATCTAAATTATAGCATTATTAGTAACTTTGTTTAATTGATTTATGTGTCGTGTTTGTTAACATAAAGGAGACACACATCACATCGTTCTTTATCAACGACCTGGACAGGACAGGCGACTGACAGATACATAAATACTTGTGTTACGAAAAGCTCGGTATTGCTAACAAGCTTAGAATTTAATTTGTGTCATGTCACTTTGTTACAAACCGCTAGTTGTGCTCACCAAAAGAGGCATTTACAAAGCAAAGAACCAGCGAATCGAAACGGTACACTCCATGGTCGCCTATTCATTACAATCGTCATTGAATTATTGATAGTATCTCTTGTCAGCGAGAACTTACAAATCGTGCGTGCCCTAATACGCGTCCGATTTATTATAATAGCCGTACGAATAACAGAGCTACTGCGATACTGCCAGAGCGAGCACTTCGTTGTGCCTATATATTTGAAAACAGTACAACTTCATTGATTCAATATTTAATCGATTCGACATGTCTATACTGTGGCCGAACGCGAAAGTTGACGATAAATCTTCTGCGGGATGTCAAACCAAGGTTCGCTTTAAACTTTCTGCTCATTACATACGAGTAGGTACACGATATAAGGTCACAATCAGTGTGCATTCATACACTATTATGCTAACAATCAAATATCATTCTTGTATTTTGATTGGAATAACTTTACTACTGCGGTAAAGTTAAACCTAAGTACGGTACTCCTAGGATTCTACATACTCAATTGTTGCTTCGTAACTTGAACGTTTTCAATTAGGGCACAGACATTTACAAGCTTTTGCGTGTATTTGTTTACTGATAAAGCGTCCTGCTTTGATAGTTCTCGTAAAACGAGATGAGAATTTCCTGATTGATAATGCACTTGGTTTTATTAGTTCACTGTTAGTACAATGTACCATTCCCTCTTACAAACTTGGCAAGGAGTAAGCACATGGTGTTTTATAAAACTTAAATGTTTTATCTCACCAGTAAAATAGGTAAATCTGAATACTTTTTTACTACGGTGCGGTATATAATATAACAATAACTAACTTAGTAACTTAGCCTTTAAGGCCCTGTATGTCGACGATTGCTCTTTTTCCAAACGAAAAATAAAATACTTCTGAACAAGCCACATCTCCTATTTTTATAAGTATATTACTTCAGGTTCCTACCTACATTTCTATTAAGCTGAAAACATAATAGCAGAAACTTTTCACGATAAAAATATTATTTCTAAATGATACGTTTTAGAATTTATGATCGAAATATTTTATATACCTACTATTAAAATCAACTTGTGATTTATTGTTAAAGATAGGTAATATGTAGATCTACAATTCTATTAGAATAGATTTTTGATAAGTAATTATACATAATTTATATCATTAATTTATTCGAAAAGCTAAGGCGGAGCACGCATCGCCCATGGCTTAGTCAGTAGTCAGTACCCCTGTGACTACTGTCAGAGACAGACGTGTGTTTGACGTCATTGCAGCGGTCGGAAAGATTATTTACGAATTGAAAAAAGATGGGTAATATTTCAAAAAAAAAAAAAAACAAAAAGAGATAATGGTTACGTACCCTAAGAAAACATGCTAAAAATATAAGAGAAATAAAACAGTAAGTAAACCTTCCTATTTTATCAATTTTACCTATCTACGTTATCTTTGATAATCTTGTGAAAAATATTAGGCAAAGAAAACAGTAAGTACTTACATAACTACATACTTTATCATACATACATACATTTATACATAAAATCACGCCTGTTTCCCAAAGGGGTAGGCAGAGATCACGGCTTTTCACTTGCTACGATCCTGACATACTTCTTTAGCATTCACTCTCATCACATTCCTTATGCATGCTCGTCGGTTTAGAGTACTCTTGACCCGGCTTTTTTTCAAAACGTTTCCAATATGGTCCAGGAAAATACGCCGAGGTCTTCCTCTTCCAACGCTCCCTTTCACACTCGCCTTATATACCTGTTTTGTCAATATCTTTCTTCATTCATTCTCTCCACATGCCCAAACCATCTAATCATCCCTTTCTCAATCCTCTTTCACTTCACAACGTTTTCTTGGATAAATTGTAGGGAAAAATTCTGGAAAAAATCTGGAACGACCAGTCGGATTTGCGTATAACTTTCTCGAAGGATGATAGTTCAGCATCATCACTAACACTTCTAACCATAGCAAAACCCGCAGTTGAACAAAATAGGTACGTATGAATAATAATATATTCAGCGGGTTATATAAATCCCAAGATTTTAGTAAGAATCGGTTCAATGATCCTGTCATTTTTGTTACATAATGTTCAAAGAACATGGCGCATACATAACAGACTACGTTTTGGTGGCTGATTGTGTTCTAATAGGTATATTACCTATTACCCGCCACTCTGTGACACAGAGCATAGTCCCGCCAACCGCCGAACACGCAAGTTTTTTAAAAAAATTACTTTGACAGACAAAGAGTTTTTACTTCCTATTCTACCAAGGAGTATTAATGCCACCTGCTTTATTACGTAGGGATAGTTCATCACTACATAGTACCTATAAAACAAAGTCGCTTTCTCTGTCCCTATATTCCTATGTATGCTTAAATCTTTAAAACTACGCAAAGGATTTTGATGCGGTTTTTTTTTATTGATAGAGTGATTCATGAGGAAGGTTTTTATGTATAATACATGCTTAATATAGTAGAGAAATACTGATAATTTTAGAGGTTTCTAATGTGATGTCGTAAATAAACACATTTTTTGCGCTTACATTGCAAACGCTGGCTGAACCCCGCGAGATATATCAAAATAATGTACCTACACAGTCGCTGCTTAAATACTAAACGGTCATATTTCAAAATTTCTGTTTTTTCAGAAGAGCCAATCAAAGTTTTAAAAAAATATTTTTTTAATTTCTGAGAAATTTTTATTTTTATTAGTTATGAGTTTTGGATCACTAGAAGCGTAATTTTAAGCTGTATCTATCTATATTTTTCGTTTTGCTGTAACTTTAACCTATTGGCGTAAAATACCACATGTGTCCCTTTTGCATATAAAAAAATATTTAAACGTAAATTAAAGTTATCGATAAAAGGCCACATATTATACAAAAATAAGAGTTTTCTTTAGATTTTTCCTTCACTTCTTCGTCTGATGTAAAAAACCTATTAATAAAACAAATATTATACAATATCGAAAGCATGCTAATATTTTTTTTTGATAATACTAAAAATAATTCGCTATTTATTTAAAAAACCAAAAACTATTTTTATACAAAGTTATTGGGGCAAAATAAGAGGTAATTTAATGTTGATCTCTAAACTGAGTTCAACATTATTACTAGCTACACAAAAATAATAATAAAGTCACTATAAAGGCTTCATAAATCTATTTAACTACAAGTATATAAGTGTTTAATAATTAATAAAACTATATATTTTCTGCTAAATCTGTCTTTCTAAAAATCAATGAGTACCTAAATCACAACCCAGTTGTTATTAACTCAAACATATTAATCACTTCGTCATCTTTATAATTTCAGCCATAGAACATTCCATTGCTAAACATTAGCCTTCTTCGTAAAATCAATTCTAATGATCTATTTCGTGCAGTGTGCACCCAATGCCTCCCAGCAACCTTTATCAGATCATCTTTCCATTCATTCTACCCAACGACCATCAGTTCTTTAAGCCATGTACCTACCCCGCTCACAGCCGCGTCAACTAGCTACTCCTCTTGGGTATGTCGGTGACTTTAGTTCGTATACGGATATAATAACATCTCCGTCTAACGCTTCTCTTCAAAGAAATCGCTTTCGTACACTGCTCCTGCACCCGGACTGACACGGTGGCGTTGTTGTACAAGCATTTCAACACTACAATGTATTGGTAGTCAATACGGCACCGCTGGAATAACCATAGCTTTACACAGGTTTCCACTGAATTAAATTATTTTTCGTAGTCTACAAACGCTAAACATAACGACCGATTATTAGATAGATTATTATCTCTATTAATAAGCTTATAAATTTAGCGTATTACATCGCTTTAAATTATGTTAATATTTTCTTAATAAGTTCTTTGATTATTTCAAATTTGTTTTATCTTGAATAGTAGGTACAGTAATTTCCAACAGTAAGAGATTCCAAGTCAAAAATGTCGCCATGTTTAATTTTTTTGACATAATAACCAAGAAATGGCATTTATGTCTTATAAATTATATTAGAATTCACGTAAAAATAATATTCTACGCAAACGCATTTCGAAATGTGGTACTTATGTATAAAAAGCAATATTTTAACGAACTAAAATTATTATTCAAAACAAACGCATTTGAAATGTGTATAGAAAACAATATTGTACTAATATACATTTTATATTCAAAGCCGACGCATTCTAAAATGTGGCACCTTTGTTTAATAAATAGTATTATACATACGTTTATTTTATACTCGATACGGACACATTCTAAAAAATGGCACTTTTGAATATAAATTTTAATTAAAAAACCGGTAGTTTTTTGAAATGTGGCCCTTTTGCATATAAGCTATGCGCGCTTCTGTCAAAAATCAAGTCGCAATTGATAAAATGGCAGTTTAGCTCTGAAGTTTGCCTGCAAAGTGCAAAAATGCTAAACAGACACTTGTATGTTTTAGTTATTTATAGTGCTATAATTAAAAGGATCAAATTTTTATTATATAAAATGACCATTTTAGATCACGTTTTTGCACTAAAAACGATTTTCACATTTTTTGATTTGTGACACTTTAGTATTTAAGCAGCGACCTGTACTACAATTGTAAACGTCTACAAAAACGTCTGACTTCATCATCAGAACAGCTCGCTGTCACCATATTATTGTATTGTGACCAGAACTAAAAGATGCAAAATCTCAGCTCAATCGGAAATGGTCGAAAAATAACTTGCAATTATTGAAAGTTACAAAAAAACAAACAAACATTATACTAACAGTGCTAGTCGATAATAAAACTTGTACAAAAGGACAGTTTTTATTCTGGGAAAAATAAGTTGTGGATTTTTACCATCATATTAAAAATTATTCAAACGCTAGAGCTTGGGCTGCGACACAGATTGGAAAATAGTTATTACGAGCGGTGGACTACATGTTTCAAAGCGGCGTTGTCGCTCTGTGCTTTTGCGTCACGCGGCTACAGGCGACGTTGCCAGCTCTCCAAGCGGGAGAGAGCTTATGACAGTTATTGGGATTTCTGGATATATGCAATTTTCGTAAAATTGACTTCCCTTGACTTTTCGATTGGTCGATACATTTTTGTCGGTTTTTTTTTTAGTTTTTAACGTAGGGTGAGAGCGATGGTTGTGGGCACTATAACAACATTTTGAATTTCAAATAAACGGTTTATATTGAAAAACTGATTATAACGACGATTTTTAAACAACATAGAATAGCAAGGGTTTTTTAACAGCGATATTTATTTATTAATTATTCATATTTAAGTAAATAGACAAAACGGGAAATATTTAGTTGTGATCAATCAAATCTAGAGGTATAACGCATCACAACTATCACTAATCAAAACAAGCCATATACAAAGAATTGTATTAACTATAGATTTACTATATATATATATATATATATATATACTACTATATACTATAGAGCCTACCCGGGCTGCGAGCGCCCGCACTGCGCCTGCGACAGTTACAGCCGCACCTTCAGCACCTGCATCTTTTCGCATGGACATTGGCCAAGAATACGATAACGTCACGCAACGCGCGAAGCCCCGAAGCCAATGCCACTGCCTCTCTGCTGACATTATCCGTGAAATTATAAGGGAGGAACTAGACAGGAAATTCACTTCAGTTTTGTTTCGATCGTAATATCTTCTGAATGGAATGTCCGATTAATAAAAAAGCTGACCAATATCAGACATGATAACCATACCTTCGTATAAATCCTTATCCAAATAAATCATTTCATATTGAAAACTGTTTCAATACCAATATACCTCTAACTTTTTGAATTACTCAAATCGGACATTCCATTCAGAAGATATTACGATCGACACAAAACTAAGCGCCGAGACCCGCGTCGCGGTCGCGGTCGTGACGATGTGACGTCATAGTGTAAGCGCTAATCTTAGAAATTCAAAAACCGGCCAAGTGCGAATCGGACTCGCGCACGAAGGGTTCCGTACCATTATCTATAAAAAACAGCAAATAAACACGTTTGTTGTATGGGAGCCCCATTTAGATATTTATTTTATTCTGTTTTTAGTATTTGTTGTTATAGCGGCAACCGAAATACATAATCTGTGAAAATTTCAACTGTCTAGCTATCACGGTTCATGAGATACAGCCCTGTGACAGACAGACAGACAGACGGACAGACGGACAGCGAAGTCTTAGTAATAGGGTCCCGTTTTTACCCTTTGGGTACGGAACCCTAAAAAAGGGCTTCAACTTCTCGTCGTTATAAGTATAGGTACCGCCTATCATGTTTTACAATTCATTTTTGTTTGAGTTCCGGTGTAAAAACATGAAGATATGGTTTTGTTTAGGAAACAATCTAAAATAAATTTAAAACCAATATAGCATTGAATACTGACCATTAATTAAAAATTTTTAGGAGTGACTACAATATTCACTTCATTCTGGGATGTTCCCAAAGATTCTCCGGAGAAAGCTGTGTTACTTATAAGGAAAACTGAAACTATTCAATGAAAACAAGCCTGGTGGAACAGCTGGATAATAGAAATTAGTTTGTAAACATGACAATAAACCAGAATATTGATTATTAACACTTTATTACTTCATTTCCTTTCTAATCACATAAAGTTATCATCGCTTCTCATGGTTTTTTACAGCCAGCTAAGTAGGTAGGTATACCGGATTGAGACAATGTAGGTTGTAGGGTTTTTTTTATCCAATCTAAGTTATGTTTAAGAGTATAATAGAAGCACAATAATATAACAATATCATACATATTATAAAAACACAAAAAGTCAGAGCTCTTTTTTCTTGGTGCTTCCCTATGTAGACTATTTTTGTTCAAAAGCCCGATGAATACATCCATAAACATTCTATAGACCCGGAGCACATAATATGACTTGAAGTTTGTATGATTATAAATCGCAATAAAGTAAATTCCACTGCCTGCAAAGTGAACCCAGAAGACAGTGGAGCAGTACCACGCTGATTACGAGTTTCTTCTCCGCGACAGTGAATCCTTCGTCGACCTTCTGCGAGCCACGGGCTGCCCTCGACCGGCAGACAGTTGAGGCTGGCGGGACACCCAGCGCGTAACTCTTCTTCTGCTCGCTTGGCTTGTGAAACGGTCTCAATATTCGCGTCATTTATTTATGCTGACCGGTGTTGTATGTATGGCATTGGTTGACTCCGCCGCGCCAAGGATTTGCGTTTTGCACTGACTTTGACATAGGTACATATAAAATGCCGGCTCTGTTTACATAAACATTTGTTCTACTTTTTTTTTATGGAGTCTGTAGTCAGTGTTACCATATTTACCGTTCCGACTTGGCAAATAGAAAATAGAGTTGGACGAGATGCCCAGACAACATTTTTTTGCTGTATTTATTTGGTTATTTCATTGATTGCATGTACACAAAGTTTTTGTCTTTGAAAACCCATAAAAAAACATCCTGATTTGCCGCGGCGCGCACCTGATTAACTGACATTGACATAACACATTCCAAGTTTTTATAGTTCATCTGTCAAATCGGCATGTACCTAGCGTACTGACCTCTATTGTATAATAGAGGTCAGTGACCTAGCGAGTTGAGTAGTCACGTATGGAATGCGTAACTACTGCAAAATGTGGGCATGTGCCAAATATAATGTTTGGCCGTGCCTCTAACTACCCCCACCAGATAGTAAAGCCTATTACCAGCCTACGTAGGTACCAGAAACGCGATCTCATAAAAACTGTCGATAATATTTACGATAAGCATACGCCATCTAGAGCTTGCCGTTGTCAACTGTCAGTGTCGTTTCGGCCGCGGTTTTCAGAACTTACCGCGCCTTAAGCGTACATGGATTCGTTGCCAAAATTCATTTACGAAAAGCCAGCAATTTATTCAAAATTATGATACGCTACGAACATTGCTAGCCAAGAATGCCTATAACTGCAGTACCTACTTAATTGCGTGTCAATTTTGAGAGATACCCAATAGGTATTTCTAAGTATCTAACTTAATAATTGGTACTAGCTCAAACATAATATTGCTCAAGTATTCGCCATTCGAGTCGAACGTGTCCTCACAGAGCACCCGCGCGTCTTCTGAATCTGGCACTCTGACAGAGTGCCAGCGCCTGCACACGATTTCCTCATAATATGTTAATACGACAGGACCGTCTGACTTCGCCTGTCGGCTGTCTGTCGTCCGTGGGAATTGCCCGCAGGCCTAGCGATTTATGATCATAACCATTTCATTTTATAACGATTCGTCTTTTGAATGCTACTTGAGGTAGCCGTCGTGCTCTACGAACTCCCAGATTACGTAGGATAACATAGCTGAGCTTTGGCTTCTATTATGTAATTAATGTACCCACATGTTAAAAGCAGAGTTTAACGACAAGCAATCACTATTACTCGTAGTACTCGCGCCAATCGTCACTTTACGGAGCAGTTGTAATAGCTCCTACTTGGAAATCTCGAGTTCGAGTTACTGCATCCGGCTGTAAAAAAGGAAAAGTTGAAAGCTTTTCTGTAATACACACATAGACATAATTTGATATGTGTATTAGGCCATTCGGTGTTGATTAATGTGTTTATTTATTGCGTTTCCAATGGATTTCTGATTTAGTTTGCCTTTTATGACACACTTCACTATTCATAATAATATGCGACGATTTAAATCTGATTTTATGCAGTATTTATTCACTAATGGCTTAATAGATATGATATATTGCTGGAAGTGAAACTTAAATCCACCTGTGATCTTTTGTGATGTAGATTTTATGGCTGAATTATATAATATTTGTACTAGGAAATTATACTCAAAAGAATTAGCATCGAATATCAAGATTACGTAATAGGTCGTGTTAAAAAAAAAAAAGTTTTTTTATTGACCTAATTGGTCCCCTAAACGTATTTGCATTCTAAAAAAAGTACAAAAATTTACTATTCGTTGAAAATGATCAAAAACTCACTCTATTCTAATATTTCAGTTATATTAGATAACTAGCGACCCGCCCCGGCTTCGCACGGGTAGCATGTTATTATACATATAAACCTTCCTCCTGAATCACTCTATCTATTCAAAAAAACCGCATCAAAATCCGTTGTGTAGTTTTAAAGATATAAGCAAACATACATACATACATACATATAGACGCGGGAAGCGGAAAGCGACTTTGCTTTATACTATGTAGTGATATTATAATGTGGATACTGTTGTTGTATTTTGATAAACTAATTTAATTTGACAGTGCTTGCTACAGGTTGGTTTATTATCCCTCTGCTCTTATAATTTCAGCATAATATTATAGGTATCATAATATATCTTCCGTATAACATTTTCTAATTGCCATTCGGTTTTTCCAATAACGATTGGAATGCCTTAACTACTCATCAGCCTCAAGTAAAGCCTAATGAAGTAAAGTTATAGCTCGCAAGAGCCATGTAATAAATGATAGGTACATGTAGATAGGTAGAAAATGCAATTTTAAAAGCTTGTAGTGTGCGTTCCATCAGACCACTGGCTACGGCTAATATTTTCACAGCCTCGAAAGAAATTGATGTTTGATGAGCGTGAAGACATGGTGTAGTTGTTGATGACTTGTTGATGAAGTAAAGAATAGATCACTGATTATAGTCCCGCCCGCCTAGTTTTATATGTAACCACGCTTCGTTTGGAAATAAACATCATACAGCTATATATAAAACTAATAATGTACACTTTACGCAGAAGTAATCAAATGTAAAATATTTGTTGTAAATTATTTAAATAATATGAAAATAAATAAACGTTAATAGATAACTTCCATTGAATGGTAGTCGTGACGGTGACTGACAGTGCAAATAATTTATAACCGCGTGCATGGCCTGCGTATTAACTGCTTACAATTTGCATTTTTGTCTCCGTGAAATATAAAGCTTGTTTAACAATCTAACTTGTTGCCCGAGGTGACGCCGTGTACAGCAGAATTTCAATTATGCCTGCCATTTCCATCCGTTCTGCTGGAATGGAACAAGATATACATGCCATACTATCCTGCTGGTATTATAATGCGAATGTTTGGTAGGATGTCTGAATGTTGATGTCTGATGATACGTAGACCGGAGAGTTTGTGACATGGAAATTGGGCTATTTTTTTCCCGTTCTTTTGATTTATCTTACGCGATTGGTTTAGGACTTCGTTAAGAGCACAATTTACTTGTAGAATGTACGTGACTATTCAATAGACTAAAAGGGCATGTGTGCGTTATACAGCTTTGTCCCTTGTCGCTTATCTCGAAAGAGCCGCATCATTCATAGATGTTATTGTGTCCCCCCTATTCGGTGCGTTATAATGACGTTTTTGTATCCATGTTTTGAGGTTTTGTGGGTGGCGTAGTGAAGCAGGGGTGGTGCCTTTCTGCGGTCCACTTTGTGGTTCTTCTGAGCGTGCCACCGTCCTCGGACGTCGTGACCGCAAACACCGGTGCGGGCACGCAAACCTGTTCCTATTCCTAACTATGCTTCGGCCCGATTTGCGGCTAGCTCGTTGGACATTACTATTTCCTCTTAAATTGATGCGTCTGGCATCGTGTTATCGAAAATGATCCATCGGAATTTCTTATTAGCTGCTAGATTTGCAGACACTTAAACTTTAGACACACCACACTCGCGAGCGTATATAAAGCTTCTTGAATGTTTATGATTCGTTGTCTCATACGCTCTCGAGCATTGTCTACCGATGATTCATTGTTCGACTCGGTACCCTAATCTCGATGCCAATTTTATTGCTGGCTGAGTGGATGGAACTACCATAAAACTACTACACGTGTTTATGACTTCGAATAATTTTAACTCTTTGTCGGTTTTTATTATAGGCATTGTTTATGGAGTATGATGAATACCTTTAAGTAAATGAATTTGTATTTAGGTACCTACGTTACGGTCGGTAGATATAATAATAAAATTATACTAGTGAAAACAAAATTACTACAACCTGAAGGATGTTCAACTTGTGACTGTTTTATTATGGATATGAAAAGTCGATAATAGCCATGAAACAAGCAATGAAGCCTCTAGCTCTCTACCTCTCTCTTTATAGCTAAATCCAAACTGAAAAAATATTATTTTCATTCAAGCATCGGGACGGAACACATAATTTCTTTACAATATTCCTATCGATTAATGTTTAAATGTTAATGTTTCCAAAATGTAAACATTTATAATTTAATTGCATCTATTCCTGTTTAACCAGATCGCGCAATTTGACACCATTTTGCAGTTTATTGCAAATAATTTCTAAATAGAGCAGAAGTGAGTGTGTGCAGTGCGAACGCACAAACAAGTAGGTAAATAATATTCGTAAATAGGGCACGTACTTGTGCTTTGGGGGAGGTAACGCAAATAGGGAATGATTACATCTCTCAGTCATGCATGAGTCAACGTTTTAAATTATAGAACTTTGAAAATGTACAGTGAAACTGTTTTAAGTACATCCACAATCAAGGTAAAAATGGAAACAAACAAAATGATATATTGCTTTGCGCTAAGTTTAAACCTACTCATTATGACTCAGCGAACAATAAATTAAAATTAATGAATAAACTTTCGCAAGTAGCTTTTACTCAGTCATCAATGACGCTGTTTTTATTACATTTGATAACTTTTTATTCATCGATTCTGAAGTAATCGAACACTATTATTTTTTAGAACTGGTATTAGCATATCCTCACTCGGTGTGCAGTTCATGCGTTGCATCGATTCACTTCTAAGAATGCATATCGCTAAATTGTTGTAGACAGCACGTCGTCCGGCGCGACACTAAGCCAGGTGCGATCACGACTGTAGGTGTGTGTTCTAATGAAACACGACTAGCATCACATTATGCGAGCACAGTTGCGCGATCTTTTATATCCAAGAAACTGCGATCTTATCAAAGCCGCTAAATATGACAAGGACCACCATGATGTACGAGTATGATATACGTAATTGCTTGCAGAGATGAGTGTCATAAGATATATGCATTGCATTTTCACTAAACTAGTTCGCGACTAGTCTATTATGTTGGAATCGTTCCAATAAAGGCGCGTAGCAGACTGTCTCAGACGTCGCATATTCATCAATTCAACTTATTCACAGCTCCATGTCTCGTCTAGAGCCCATAACTTTCACGCTCACGAAACTTATGAACACTATTTAAGCACTCACTAACAAAACCATATTCTAGAGAGTTTCACTTACCTAACAAGGCAGAATGCTCCTCAACACAGGGATAGTACATGTTGCATAAATATCAAATGCTTATTTCAGAACATTTTCTCAACCAAGTTAAGTGTAACAATTGGTGGCTGTCAACAGACGCGGTCCATGTTCGTCTTTACACGATTCATGTTTGTTCGGGCTTGCCTACTATGCCCGGTTTGTCTTTGCTTTTTATTTGGATGCATTTTCTCTTCTCTTAGTACCTTTGTTATTCCTAAGCTAAGGATAATCAACTTGTACATTGGAGTTTGCTGAAGCTAGTATAGGATGATTATGTTGACGGCGCGGCTTCCCGCAGAGAATTCATCCACTGGCTGTCGAGATAAAATCCATTTCCTGTGCGGCAATCTATCTACCTTTGTAATAAACTCTCACAATTGTCTGAGCATACTTGAACTTTGCCTGTTCGTTCATATTACCTCTACTATATCACTTGTCCCAGATGATCGGTTTTAAATAAATTTTATGGTTATGCATTCATTGCGAGATTGCATGTAGAGAGAGACTAATAGAAGTTTGAAGATTGGACCGTTGCGTTGGTTGCATTAAACTCTATATGGGTGTCAAGTATCTGCAGCGTGGGTGTAGCGTATTGCTGCCTTACGAGTTCATGGTCACGTTGAAACCACTGTAAAACGTCAGGAATTTACAAAATACATTGTAATTAATGTTAAATTACTGTACTAAGAATGCATCTATAGTTCACAGAAAAGTTCACTTTGCATTCAGACTAGCAGTCTATTACAAGTATTTCGAATGTTTTACGGATTCATTTGCATATTGACTGGTAATGAGAGAAAAGGAGGAGGACAGTTGCACTCCGAGCGTGATGAGACTGCGACGGAGTCCAGACGAATGTAAATGAAGACTTGCATGCGGTGCAAACATGCGGCAGACACAATAACGAGGCATGTAGGCTGCAAACACAACGACCTCTTAGATACGTATACAGCGCTTATCGTTTATAGTTGAAATAATACTATGCGCTTATAAATGATTATTTATTGATATATTTTAACTAGTTGAACTTGAAATAATTATGCATTTCATAGATTTACTATTCAAACTGACCGAGTTACCTATAAACTTTAATCCAAATATGTCTTTATCTATTTTGTCACTTTCTTTGATATAAACTCCGAATATAATATTCTGTGGAGCATTCGTCCGGTGTGGTCTACGTAAATATGTCAAACCTCAAGAGCTTTCATGTACGATCTCACTAGTAAAACGTGATAGCATGTGCTGTTATTCAAATGAGAATCAAATTTCATGTTGTAAGACAAGCATGAAAGAAACGTGTCCACACTCAGATTTTAAGATTTATTATTGTTGCTAAGCATGAATTGTCAAGTCCACGTGTGGCTCGCATCAGGTTGAGGCGGCGCGTGCGCCGCTGGTCGGTCAAATCGCTCGTGTATCTGAGATCTGTGCAATGATATCGAACAGCGGTGAATCAATCTTCCGCCGGCTGCATTTTATCTCAGATCAGCGCCCACACAGGCATAAGGAAAGGGCTTTCGTCGAACTTTACGTATAGCGCTTTACGCGCGCTGGCACATCACACAACACATCGCTAGCATTGCTAAATTGTAAACTTAAAGGTAATGTACTCTGCAATAACTCGCATCGTAATTAGAGATGTACTCGTATATGTAACTAGAAACCTTGTCATCGATCTTTACATTCAAATTGCCATCGTCGCCGTCGGCATAAAATGTTAGGTACTTACTCTCATTTTATAGCGGCCCTAATGAACCGCATTCACTGTCTCGCGATGCGATTTAACTGTTCATTTATTGTTATGGTTTATATTGCATATATTATTTTTGGATTATTCGCGGAGGCGGTCTTCTTTTATACGTCGTTGTAATATTCACAATCGGTCTTTACCACAACAGACGCCCACCCGCCATTCAGGCGATAATGATCTTGAAATCGGCGTAGGTCGTGTTTATTGGTTGTTTGCTTTACAACGAGCCTCATCCCAAATAATGCGTTACCTAGATGGCAGTTTATTTTACGCCAGAAACATTATGATTGTTTGTAAAATAAAATATATGTGCGTAGTTTAGACTTTGTGCATGATTGTGTGCCAAGGATAGGTCAACTTATAGGAAAGTGAGTTGCAAACAAATATTCATGGTGTAATACCAATAGAACACGTACTAAATTGTGTTGCTTTGTAAGTCTTTTGCACATATTGTGCTACGTATGCGTACTACTATGCATATTCTAGGGATTCTAAGGTCGAACAATGTCCACCCAAACAAATCACAAAGTAAAGTTTCTTGCCAACAAATTACACACATATCGGTGCGAAAGATGGCCGAGTAGTCCAAATGTCACAGTGAGTCAAAGTTAGTGTCGGTGACGAAATGTTAGCAATCAGAATCGCCGTGGAAATTATACGTGAAATAAGCCGATGCTTAAAGCCGCTTTGAATCCTTGTAAACAGACTGGTTAATTCATCATCAGTCACAACGCCAGGCTCATAACCTACAACCTACGTAAGGTTAGTGACCATTGACCCTTATCCAGGGTCACCAAAGTTCCAATAATGAACGTTTACTTTTACGATTATGGTTCCACTAGCAGTTTCATATATCCATTTGCATTTTTTATTTTGATTGCAAATCAGACGCCTGTCTGGTTAACTATTGAAAATTGCTTATTTATTTGTACGTCTATATCGAATGGTCTGTCTAAGAGTTGGTCTAGTAGTCTAACAGAGCTGGCCAAAGTGCATTGGACCACCGTACGCGCAGCTGCTCCCTCCGCCTTGTGGCTTCCATTCCGTCCACTTGAGATCGCATGCATTGCTTCTGTTACCTATACCATTACTCACACTTCCGCCTATGCGCGCCACTGTGCCATATACCATAACCTATTGGTTTTCAAGAAGAATAATATTACGAACGAAATGACCGAACTTTTTTACTACAAGTACTTCTGTTTTCTCTTTACTTAGAGCTTTACCAAATAAACTCTACTCCTTCGAATTTCACAGTATTTGTCTTGCAGGCCGTTTCAAATTGGACCTAAAGTGACAAAACAGTATACTATTCCAAGGATATACCGGGTTCGTTTGTTAGGAGTTAAAAATAAAATAAAGATAGTCAAAAACATCGTGCGATTCGATTTAATTAAAAGTTAGAGACTATTTTCTTCTAAGAACCTGCACAAACTGTATTAGTTCGTAATCATTATACCTAGAATCTCGCCGCTTATACAATTCTCAGAACTGAATTTGCATGGAATTATGCGGTCACTGTGTTTGTTTTCTATAGGACTTACTGGACAATTTGCTGAACATGATAATAATAGGAAGGTTAGGTACAAGGGATTGTAATCCGCTTAGTAGTAGGCTATTATGAGTTCAGTTGTACCTTCTAATCTTGGAACTAAGGTACGCAGCCCCAATAAGAATTGCATTATATACTTATAGGTCTTATCCGACAAATGCAAATGTCCAGAGACTAGCACTATCTATAAGCTACACCGTCTCGATATATTTTTAAAGTGGTTGTAATATCTCAAGTAGATAGATATTCTCAGCTATGCGCCTATTCATCGTACATGTTTGGACACTGAGATCAGCTTCCATAAGGCCTAATTATTTTGACCCAATTCGTACGCGAGACACATCCACCCGCGGGGCCAGGTACAATAAATCACTTATAACCATGATTTGTTGATTCGATGAGGGCACGGCATGTTCCCCAAGTTGGGTGTAGATAGAAGTCAAACGATTTATGCGAACGTGCGCGTGCCCATAAGTGGTAGACCTATTATTTATTCTAAGCCATAAAATCCCGCTCTACCTACTTACAACACGTTAAATTGGTTGACGCTTTAGGGTTGGATCACACATCAGTAAACATGCATTAGAACTGCATCGTTGCTAAAGCATGTTTCAACCTTGACTGTATGTTAAACGAAACAAACCCCTATTGTATGGAATGATAACAGCGCGCGCTGTGCTGATGCATGCTCTCATATGCGGTTCTCTTACAGCCATTGATTCGGGCAGAGATTAGATTCTATTGTTGCGCTAAATCACGCCCTCGACATTCGACACTACTTATTGTTGAAATACGAAACCGAACTGTCTGTTTGTTAGATGTGAAATAATTTGGAATTTAAGAGATAAAAGGTTTTTGTTCTATTTTTGCAGGCTGAGCTCGTGGATATGAGGGCAGAACTGGTACAAACTCGAGCCGCATCAGCTGGTAAGCTTTTTGTGTCTTTAATATTAGTTTCAGGGGCCTTACTACGAGCTCTTATAGTAATATTAAAACTGTACTACTCGTGGTGACTAGTACTACTAGTAGTGGTAAAGCTTATGGTGACCCCCAGGTTTTCATTCTACCTGAACCATTATTCTTTTATTTTTATAAATCCTACTTATAAGTAGAATTTAGTCTTTAAAAGTGCATCATATCTGCATGATCACCAGGTGGTTGCCAAGAGGGTGGCGATGCAGCCGGCAACGTCACGGACGCGACGAGAGCACGGGCTGAGGCGGCTCAGCTCGCGAGGGAGAACGCAGCGCTTCGGGAAACCGTGCTAGCGCTACATTCTGAACTCTTCGGTGCTAGGCGAGTTTTTAGTTACTTTTTTTCCGCCTGCGGCTGCGCTGATCGAGGTAATGGACTATATCTATTCCAAGTTTCATCCAAATCGGCTCAGTCGTTATCATCATCTTCCTGCCCTTATCCCACTTAAGTGGGGTCGGCACAACATGTGTACTTCTTCCATTTCCCTCTATCAGCCGTCATCTCATCACTCACCCCTTCCGGCTCAGCCGTTATGGCGTGATTAATACTCAAACATAAAAACGCATTCACAATATTAGTATTAGTACGGGTAAGATAATGTCTGAAAAAATATACACTGAATGCGCAGAATAACTTTTATGCTAAATTTACGTGTAATGCAAACGTTTTAACTGATACATGACATAAAATATTTATGGGTCACTTGGAATTTCTAACGATTTATAAGCGAAAGTTCTCAGTAATATCATTTACTTTCATTTGCTCCGATCATCTTTTACTAGTCTACTCCAAAGACTGGCCTCACAGCTCAGTTGGTAGTAGCTCTGCCTTCTGCTCTGTAGGTTGTGGGTTCAATCCCCACCCGGATAAACATTTGTGTGATGAACATAGATGTTTTTTCTGTGTCTGGGTGTTATGTATAATAAGTATGTATTTACAACAAAAAAAACGTATATATATATTCTATCAGTTATCTGGTTCCCATAGTACAAGCTTTGCTTAGTTTGGTGCTAGATGGCGCTGAGTGAAATGCTCACCAATATTTAAAAAAAAAAACGATTTTCTACATTATTTCAGTCTATAGATCTCATTTGGTATAAGATAGGCTTTTAAAATCAATAAAAATGTTTATAGGCAATAACTAAGATTTACAACTGATTTCACCGATCATTATCTCTTTTTATAATTCACCAAATATTACTGAATTTGAGTTTTATCACTTAGTTTTATTTCTACTATCCGCTTTCGCGTTTGGGTGCTAGCTATCGGATGATGCTATAAATGCTCACGTTTTAAAGTAACTGCATTTGGTTTCACTTTTATGATACCAAATATGTTAACCTCAAAAATGTATACAGAGTGTATTAGGACTACTCCCGAAAACTTTAATGTTTAGACTTTAGACCATCTTGATTGTTATTCACCAAAAAAAGAACGAAAACGAAATTGAAACATATCAACTTTGTTGATTATTTATTATTAAATTAATTATTCATTTTTTACTTTGGAATTAGTTTATATTAGCGGTTTAATAAATTGTTTTTGCATCGATACAAAAACAGTCACAAGTTGAACATTTAAGCAATTTGGTTAGAAGTCGTCTTAATACACCATGTATAAATGACATTAAGTAGTAATAATGTTCATATTGCAGGCTCGCTACGAAGTACTTAGACAAGGAACTGGCGGGTAGGATACAGCAGTTGCAACTCCTTGGTAGAGATATGCGATCTGAAGTGAGGGACTCTCTGTGGGCGCAGGTAAGGAAAGCAAAGTTTCATTCCTTTTCACCACCGACCATTATAGGTCCATTACCGCTGACTTATTTCGTAAAAATAATAATTATCAGATTATGAATTTTAATGCAGTTTGGTCAGAGAATACCTATTTCATAGTAACTATTAGAATCTCTGTAGGTATAGGTACCTAAACTGCATTGAAAGCCATAATATGATAATCATTATTTTTACGAAATGAGCCAGCAGATTGGGCCATGATTGCGCAGCAGTCCACACGATCTTGTATTATTTTATTTGATATTTGTCTTCTGTTCGACATAAACGTCGGAACAGCAACAGCTGCCACTATTTATTTCGTTATTAGTCTACATTGACACTGATAAGTTTAGTATAGGCGCATCAAAATAAACAAACTTAGTGTAGGTACCCGTAAACGTTCCGTTTCGTAAACTGAGTAATGGACGTGTAGGCACGTGCGCAATCATGACCCAACTTTCTCTGATGTTTGTCCGTAAAACCGTCAACTAGGCGATCGTAAACAATTATGGACAAATACTTACAGGTGAATATGCCCTCTACACGTTCGTGATTACTTGTATTCGCCCATCATGGCCATTGGTGAAGAGGGCCCTTAAGGCGATACTTGAAAATTTTTGACTTTTTGTATGAGCTGAATCTACCTGAAGCTGAAAAAGTGATACAACTGTATTATCTTGAAAACCATCAAATTTAAAAAGAAACCGTCTGTAATTCACTTAGCTAGTATGATTATCTAACGAATTATATAAAAATGAACTGTTTAGCTTTTCATAGTTTTGATTAAAAACGAAACTAGAGTTTTTAAAGAGCCAACTTTGGAAAATAAATATATCGAGACAAGTTTCACCAATCGTGTTTCTGTCTGTAATTTATCTAGATTAAATCCTTAAGTTATCTTTGTCGTAAAAAACAAAACTGTATGTTTTGCGTTTATTGAGAAAAACGATTCTGCATTCTTCAAAAACATTTATTACTCCTCTTAAGGGGCTGTATGTCGACGATTGCTCTTTTTCGAAACGAAAAAAGAAATACTTCTGAACAAGCCACATCTCCTATTTTTATAAGTATATTACTTCAGGTACCTACCTAGATCTATTAAGCTGAAAACATAATAACAGAAACTTTTCACGATAAAGATATTATACTATCACTACATAGTATAAAGCAAAGTCGCTTTCCGCTTCCCGCGTCTGTATGTAATATGTATGTATGTATGTTTGCTTATATCTTTAAAACTACACAACGGATTTTGATGCGGTTTTTTTTTATAAATAGAGTGATTCAAGAGGAAGGTTTATATGTATAATACATGCATAATATAGTAGAGAAACACTGATAATTTTAGAGGTTTCTAATGTGATGTCGTAAATAAACACATTTTTTTGCGCTTACATTGCAAATGCTGGCTGAACCCCACGAGATATATCAAAATAATGTACTACAGTATTGTATACCTTAAAAACGTCTACAAAAAAGTCCACGATGGTATTAGAAATGTCTTACGCACAGCGAAGCGGGCACGGGTCAGCTAGTACATTATAAAATAGGAGATGTGGCTTGTTCAGAAGTATTTCTTTTTTCGTTTCGAAAAAAAACAATCGTCGACAGGGAGCGCCTTAAGACTCAACTCAATATTAAATGAGTTTCAACTGCCTAATCGAGTGGCTAACGCCCACAACAGACTGCCCGAAAGTATTATCAGTGAACTTTTAAACAGTCTAGATATGCGTTCGAATTATAGTTCTTCATGTTTACATTCACATAACTCGGAACGGACTAACATTTCTATAATGCTGTTATTATAAGTATTGTCTTAATTGAATAGTTTTCCAACGACATATATCTCATTGCTATTAGTGGGGCCTACCAGTTTTTAGGGTTCTGTACCCTGTAAAAACGGGACCCTATTACTAAGACTTCGCTGTCTGTCTGTCACAAGGCTGTATCTTATGAACCGTTATAGCAAGACAGTTGAAATTTTCACAGATTATGTATTTCTGTTGCCGTTATAACAACAAATACAAAAAACAGAATAAAATAAAAATATTTAAGTGGGGCTCCCATACAACAAACGTGATTTTTTTGCCTTTTTTTTAGATAATGGTACGGAACCCTACATGCGCGAGTCCGACTCGCACTTCTCCGATTTTTTATTTATATCAAAAGATTATGAAACACTTCAGGTAGAGGCAGAAATCCTGCTGCAAAGGCACAAGACGCTGGTCCGCGTGTGTCGCGGGCTGTCCCCTTGGCCCGCCAGGCCTCCTCCCGTCCCCTCTCCCCTTCTCGCTCTGGGGGGGCAGGAATCTCAGCGGGCAAGACCTCGCACAGTTCGAGTGAGACGCTCTCCACATCTGGGATTGGGGATATCAGTTACGGTGCGTATAATCTAGACACACGTCAGCTTGTCCAACCAAGTTTAAACGACGCAGCGCGTCGTGTGTATGTTTACACGAACCATTTACAGAACATATTATTATATATATTGGTGGACTTTACATACATCACCATCTAGCCCCATACTAAGCAAAGCTTGTACTATGGGAGCCAGATTACTGATGGAATACATAATATACTTTGTACTACACAAATGTTTGTCCTGGATGGGGATCGAACCCACAACCTACAGCGCAGAAGGCAGAGTTACTACCAACTGAGCTATGAGACAAGTCAATTACTTATTTGAAAGATGCATGGGTATGAAACGCTTTACTCCGGTGAGAACAGTTTGTTTATGTGAAGTTAGCGCATTAACACGTGCTAAAAGCGGTGAATGAAAACATCGTGAGAAAACCCAGTTGGTATTCTTATAAGCGCCGGTGGATTTGGAACTTATAACTTACTAGCTAACCCGTTTTTTATTTCCCGTTCCCATTCCCGTCCCGTTCCCGTTAAAAAGTATCCTATGTCCTATAAATGCCATTTATTGAATTCATTTGTTACAAAAAATGTGATAAATGAAGAACCGCTCTACCTTGTGCAAACTTCACATAAACCATCTACTAAATAGTCCAAAAAGAGTCTAAAAATTTGGTTTGGATAGGTGAGCCCGTTCTTGAGTTATAAAATTGTAATTTGGCAGAAAAGTGGCATTGATTTTTATATATATTATATAGATGTGCCAAATGTTTGGACGGGCCTCTGACGGGCTCATTCCTTGAAAATTACTAAGGAGTACCTTAGTCATTTTCAAGGAATGAGCGCCTGGAGATCTCAGTAGATGTCATCGTACATGGGAATTATAGTCGTGATCCTATTTCATTTTTTCCTTTTTACGTAACGTCACAGGTAAATAATAGCCAACCCTATATGCTATCAAGGAGTTTTGACATGTTTTTTTACTTGTTAACTAGCAGTCCGCCCCGGCGTCGCACGGGTGTAATAATGATTTTATGGGTAATTTTTTTACACCTTGGGTTACATTATCGAAGTTTTCATACGGATCCCTAATAGTTAGACATATGGTATTAAGAACTTTTTTGTAGATATTGATGTTATCTATAAAACTGTAGTACATTACTTTGATCTATTGTCAATCATTTCCGCAGCGTAAGCGATATAAGGATTTTTTTGTTTTTTTTCTGGCGTTGGGTTACATTTTCGAAGTATTCATACGGATTCCTAATATTTTTAAAAATATTCTATAGACTATGTTCATCAGGGATAATGTAGGATTCTAATGGTGAAAGAATTTTTCAAATCGCTCCAGTAGTTTCGGAGCCTATTCGATGCAAACAAACAAACAATCAAATCTTTCCTCTTTATAACATTATTATTATACTTGTTATTTAATAGAATTTATGTTTATTCCAGGGTGGTCGTGAGCATGGCGTTCCTATATTGATATCCGAGCTGGAGAGTGGAGGGCCGGCCGCACTCACAGGGCAATTGTATGTCGGAGATGCCATTCTAGCCATCAACGACGTTGACCTTACGCAAGTACGTGTACTACCTACTAAAGACCTACTTTTTTGTGTGTCTTAGGATTCTTAGGTTAAAATACGGATCATGTGTCTGCAATAAATGAATATTATCACTACATAGTATAAAACAACTAGCTGACCCGTGCCCGCTTCGCTGTGCGTAAGACATTTCTAATACCATCGTGGACTTTTTTGTAGACGTTTTTAAGGTGTACAATACTGTAGTACATTATTTTGATATATCTCGTGGGGTTCAGCCAGCATTTGCAATGTAAGCGCAAAAAAATGTGTTTATTTACGACATCACATTAGAAACCTCTAAAATTATCAGTGTTTCTGTACTATATTATGCATGTATTATTATACATATAAACCTTCCTCCTGAATCACTCTATCTATTAAAAAAAACCGCATCAAAATCCGTTCTGTAGTTTTAAAGATATAAGCAAACATACATACATACACACGCGGGAAGCGGAAAGCGACTTTGCTTTATACTATGTAGTGAAGTCGCTTCCCGCTATGTCTATCTGTCCCTGTGTCATCAATCTCATAGCTTAGTTGGTACTAACTTGGTTGATCTGCCTTCTGCGCTGTAGGTTGGGGGTTCGATTCCTACCCGGGTTAATTTTAAATAGAAATACGGCTAATTACCACGTTTTTTCTTGTATTGCTGACGTTTCGAGACAATTCAGATGCTCTTCATCATGAGCATCGCCCGCGAATCATCGCGCCGAAGAAAAAACGTGGTAATTAGCCTTATTTCTATTTAAAATGTCCACAAATATTTATTTATTTATGTATAGATGATATAGCGATGGTAACTCGTTTTTAAAAGAAAATGTTTTTCAGGCATGTCACAAGGAAGCGGTGCAGGCGCTTCAGAGTGTGAAAGGCGACTGCGCGCTCTGCGTTCAGTTTATAGCCACGGATGATGACGATAGACTCTCTGAAGATAACTACAGGTAATGCTTACTAGCTTTTAAGCTGGTAATTGCCTACTAGCTTTTACGCGCGACTTTGTCCGACTAGATTCAAGCAATCGATTTGTTTTTGAATAATGCAGAATCTTTTTTTCGCAAAACATACAGTTTTGTTTTTTACGACAAAGATAACTTAAGGATTTAATCTAGATAAATTACAGACAGAAACAGACAGAAACTATTCTCGATAGATTTATTTTCCAAAGTTGGCTCTTCAAAAACTCTAGTTTCGTTTTTAATCAAAACTATGAATAGCTGTTCATTGAAACAGTTCATTCAATAATCATACTAGCTAAGTAAATTACAGACGGTTTCTTTTTGAATTTGATGGTTTTCAAGATAATGCAGTTGTATCACTTTGTCCGTCTTGTGCGGGGTATATTTAGCTCATACAAAAAGTCAAAAATTTCAAGTATCGCCATAAAGAGAACCGATTTATTTTTAGTTTTTTATATCTCTTTATCGATTCAGCTGTTTGAAGATCATCAGCTCATTTCTAGTTAACTTCTACTTGTCTGATCATTTCCAAATTTAGTAGCCTGTAGTGCTAGTAGATGGTTCTTTAAATTTTAAAAATAATGTTATACTTGTGTGTAATGTGTAGATTCCCGCTGTACCCTGAAGATGGCGAAGTGTTCGAGAGGGAGCCCGATGGATCGGGCGCCACGCCCACCGCACCTCGCACGCCCGACTATAATAGGTTAGCAAATATCATCAATTAAAAATACATAATGATAATAAATAGGATCACGACTGTAATCCCCAAGTACGGTAGACATCCTCTCAGATCTCCAGACGCTTAGATCCTTTGAAGATGTCTAGTGGGGGTAGTCAGAGGCACGTCCAAACATTATATTTAATAATAATAATAATAATAATAAATTGTTTATTTCAGACTTAGTCCATATTATAGTTAGTAACATTGTGACTTATAAACTAATGTTAGTGAAAACAAATTACATTACAAGATATATTTCATTTTACAGCTTTGAGTATTGGTATGCAGTAGCATCCAATAATTATTTAGCGGACAGTCCAACCTATCGGACAATACGTTGACGATGATATTTGGCACATGCCCACATTTTGCAGTAGATGTTTTCCTTCACCGTTTTAAGCACGTGTTTTTGATACGTATATAAATTTTTCGAACAGAAAAATCCATTGATGCACGCCGGGATTCGAACCCACGATCTTCAGATTGAAAGTCGAGGTACCTCCCACTCGGCCAACACGGCTGCTAATAAATACTTAATATCAAAAACGGGAAACTACTCGAGTATAAAATGTAATTGTCGATAATTCCCACTCACGAAAGTTTTGAAAGTGAAACAAAATATTAATTGGTGGACTTTCACACACTGTGCCATCTAGCCCCAAACTAAGCATAGCTTGTAGTATGGGAACCAGATAACTGATAAAATGCTTATAGACTTTTTTTTTGTAAGTACCTACTTTTTATAAAATGATGTATTACCAAAGAATACATCCAGTTAGTATTCTTATTTGCCAAATGTTATGTTTGGACGTTGCTCTGACTACGTCCTTTAGTAAATAATAATCGGATAAAGATATATAGCAACAAATACCACCAATCTATCTCCCAAAGAGTAAAATACTTATAAATGGATTTCCGCAAAGACACGCATAAATTACCTTTAGTCTTAATGAGACTACGTTCAATCAGCGGGGTCCTGGTGACCTGTATTACAGGTTTTTTTCAAAAACCTATTTCAGGCACCAGTCTCTCTCTAAACAGGTGAACCTAACATCATCCTTTAGATAAGCGCCAAGTTTGTATTACCTACCATATGAGAGAAAAATAAATTTATTTTATTAATTTTACTACCTTTCGGATTTAAGGATCTGAGTGCCTAGAGATCTGAAAGGATGTGTACTGTACAACCCGGTCAGAATATCTGTGCACCTCGCTGGAATGCGGCGCCTCTCCCGCTCTCTCTCTCTACCGCCTCGCCCGTACCATGACGTCACGATCACGAGGTCAGGTGCACAGATATTGTGACCGGGTTGTACTTGGGGATTATAAATGTGATCCTACTTGTATATTCCAGACGCGACACAGACGCGGAGACCGGAAGTGATTGCTCGGCGCGCATAGATGTACCGCCTCCATACCCCGACTACAACAATATCAACAATAATCTCAATATACTCGACATGGACGACGACTCTATCAAGATCGAGGCGAGGCTTGAGGTAGGTAACATGAATTAAAAACATGGTGTCCCAAATAATGCGAAAGTGCAGAGGTACCTCTGTTGGGGCTACCTAGAGATGCCCGAATACTTCCGCGTTTTTACGATTTTCGAGTTATGATTATTGTTTTTTAGGGTTCCGTACCCAAAAGGTAAAAAAAGACCCTATTACCAAGACTCCGCTGTCCGTCCGTCTGTCCGTATGTTTGTCTGTCACCAGGCTGTATCTCATAAACCGTAATAGATACACGCCTGTTTCCCAGAGGGGTAGGCAGAGACCACTTTCCGATTGCTACGATCCTAACATACTTATCTTGCTTCAATCGCTCTCATCAGAATGATAATGAATATTCTCTGTATCCCTAGTGGGGCGTCCCAGCAGTGGGTTTGAGCAACCATCGCTACTCTTCGGGGGAATCCCCTCGTTCTACGCCCGTACACGCACGTCCCGCTGCCGCCAAGAAGAAACGCAAGCCACAGGTAACTTACTAACAATAACAAACAAACAAACAACAACATAATATTTTTTTAATTTTTATTGACTGGCCTCACAACTCAGTTGGTAGTAACTCTGCCTTAAGCGCTGTAGGTTGTGGGTTCGATTCCCACCCAGAGTAAATATTTGTGTGATGAACATAGATTTTTGCTCTGTGTCTGGGTGTTAGTATGTATCATATGTATGTATTTACAAAAAAAAACGTAAGTATTCTATTAGTTATCTAGTTCCCATAGTACAAGCTTTGCTTAGTTTGGGGCTAGATGGCGATGTGTAAAATGTCCACCAAAAAAACTCTTTCTACTACTTGTGTTTGTTCAGGATTGGCGCACTAAGGGTGCGTACAGAGCTGTGGATATGGAGGCGCCTTCTTCGGAGGAGCCCCCGGAGACACCCATCGACATCGCGCCAGATTCTGAAGGTATACTCGTAACTCGACCCCTAAGTGCTAGTGCACACCGCGTTTTTAGGGTTCCGTACCCAAAGGGTAAAAACGGGACCCTATTACTAAGACTTCGCTGTCCGTCTGTCTGTCACAGGGCTGTATCTCATGAACCGTGATAGGTAGACAGTTGAAATTTTCACAGATTATGTATTTCTGTTGCTGCTATAACAACAAATACTAAAACAGAATAAAATAAATATTTTAGGGTGGCTCTCAAACAACAAACGTGATTTTTTGCCGTTTTTATAGATGGTACGGAACCCTAAGTGCGCGAGTCCGACTTGCACTTGGCCGGTTTTATTTCTTTAATATGTCAAGTAAATTATCGTTTTATTAAGTAAATACTTTGTAAGGGTAGGTTTCCATTGACTTTGCAGAGCGAACCATGGATTGTGTGTGCTTGAAGTAGTTGACCCAAAAATTTCAACTGTGATTGCTCAATTCACGGTTCGCTTCGCACAAAAACCCCTAAAAAGTAAAGTAGAACGAATAGAGTTATGTACAAAATATGTGAATACTAGCTTTAATTCGCGACTTAGTTCGCGTAGATTCAGAAAATCTATGTTTGACGACTCTATTCGTAGAACATTGAAATTCGTAAATATCAATGAAAATTTTATGAAAAAAAAACAGCCTTTGTTCGTCCGAAGACTTCAAAGTTTAAACTATCCATACATGATTTCATCACGATCGGCCCAGCGGTTTGGTCGTCATAACATCACAGACAGATTGAGTTACTTTCGCATTTATAATGTTAGTATAGATAGATTAAGGCGCTCCCAGTCGACGATTGTTTTTGTTCGAAACGAAAAAAGAAATACTTGTGAACAAGCCACATCTCCTATTTTATAATGTATAGTATATGTGAATAAAGATGTACCCATCTTTAATCACTTCGAGAAATAATCCTACCGACCGCTGCAATGACGACAAACACACGTCGGCGCGTGGTCCTTTTCGAATAAATTAATGATATAAATTATGTATAATTACTTATCAAAAATCTATTCTAATAGAAATCTAGATCTACATATTACCTATCTTTAACAATAAATCACAAGTTGATTTTAATAGTAGGTATATAAAATATTTCGATCATAAATTCTAAAACGTATCATTTTGAAATAATATCTTTATCGTGAAAAGTTTCTGCTATTATGTTTTCAGCTTAATAGAAATCTAAATAGGAACCTGAAGTAATATACTTATAAAAATAGGAGATGTGGCTTGTTCAGACGTATTTCTTTTTTCGTTTCGAAAAAGAGCAATCGTCGACTGGGAGCCCCTTAATATTGGATACAGTTCCAGATTCACCAGCTCCGTCCCCGCCGTCACCGCTACCCGAAGAGCCGGCCGTTCAGCCTCTCATCCACGTGACAGACAGTCCCGTGCTGAAATTGCCTCAAGCATTGCCTCAGCCGCAGACTTTGCCTGCAATCTCGCTGCCTCAGATGCAACAAACGCCTACAACGTTCGCGATGACCACCACTATGCTCAACGGTGACGCGAAACCAGGCCGGAGAGAGAGCAAAGGCTTCAGGTTAGTATTCGACAAGAGAAATCCACAACAATAGGCTATTTGACGGTATGAAAAATAAAGTGTTGTTTATAGTAATCTATGTAAATTATTATTTTTCAAACTATCGTGATTAGTAGACATAACTAGAGATTTTGACAAAGGTAATTACGTGATAAAGACCCGTGTCAAAATCTCTAGTTATGTAAATTATGCCTTCATAAAGCGTTATGGTGTAAAATAACTTGAAAATAAACAATGATTAATGAAAACCCATAATTAAAATTATCTATTTTTAAACGCCAGTCACGTGACACAAAACGGTCCTGCTTTGAAAAACTTGACGTTTGTTTATTTGTTGACAAGCATGTAACGTCACAGAAACTAGTGCAACGCCCTTTGCGTAAAGAAGCGTTTTTGCGGGTTATTTAAATTGTCGATATTTAATTTACATTTTTAGGGCCAATACTTAACAGAATTGAAAATAATATTTTTATGGGTTCCACAGTCACTACTGAATAATTTAGAATGGTTTTCAAAATCTTGCCAAATAGCCCGTTGGGCTACATTTAAGCTCCATCATCAGACCAGCTCGCTAGTACCATAATATCACATTATTATTGAAGAATTATAGGTATGCGAAGTTTTAACTCAGACTATTTACTAGGATCATTAAAAAAAAGGTAGACCCCAAGCCGTGTTTGTTGCCAGATTCTTCTAGGCTTGGTCGCGTGGAATCGGCGTAGCTTCACCTAGTTCCTAAGACGTTTCAAAGTGATCCTTGTGATTTTATTGAATAAATGATTTTTGAATTTGAATTTGAATATTATTGCATTGTCACCGATGTTACATAAGTATACAAAATTTCAGCTCAATCTGTTGGGGATAACTGTTTTAAAATTCAGTTGCAAGATTTAAACCGAACAAACATACATTTCAAGTCAACTAAAAGCTTGTAAAATGGGGAAACTCCGAAATCTCAGCTACCTAGTAAATTAGTAAAGAGAGAAAACATAGAAGTTTCACTAAAATTAGAGTTTGTCAACAGGATAGGCACAGCGCGGCGCGTTATCGAGACGCCGCTAACGAACGGCGACGCGCGTGGCAAGTTCCCGCCGCGCCTGCGCACTGGGGACGGCGATCCGGACTTTGGCACACCAGTCTGAACGCACCTTTAGCACGACGCACCTATATCCATTCACGCGGCTCGGATCAAGGCGATACTGAACAAATTTAAAACTAATATAACTGGAAAATAACTATATAACTCAATAATGTGTATGTCTCGTACATCAATCGTCTTGATATGTTTAAGATTTCCCGACAGACATTGTCCTATGCAAATTTCAATAATCCCAGAGAAAAAGTACATTACATACACATTTTATGGTAAATTTTCCTAATTAATTTTTTATTTATATGGAATACAGTTCTTCACGAAAAAAAAGACTTGAGCATCCGAACAATTTCATATTTGCCTTGATCCGAACCTTACTGTGACTATGCGACCGGTTAGCGTATAGTCGCAAAGCGGTAGACAAAGTGTGAAGACATACTGTAGTTTACGATACTATCGTCTTCATACATTAGCTATCGCCGTCACACGCTCACTTGCGCATGGAGGATTTGTCTAGAAGGCTATGAGACTGCTACTAGCTTCGTTACCCGACGATAAAGTAATGGTTATGCAACTTCATTTTATTTAAACATACAAAAAATCAAAATGTATTTTTTTTGGAACAAAAACATTGGTACAAACACGATAACAACCGCAGTAGCTTTGAAAACTGTGTCGCTAATGTTAAAAACATGCTATTAAAAGTAGTATTTTATTGCATAGAATTATGTTATGTTGTCACTTTACATGTGTTACACGTGTAAACACATGTAAAGTTCTTACGTGTACCCTAATAAAATACGTACTGAAATTATGGCAGCCATATTATATCGCCGGTAGATGCACGCGTGTAGCCAATCAGATGAAGCCGTTGAGTAGATAAAAAATACATTTTCTACCAAATAAGAACTAGAATGTTTGCGCTTGGGTGCCAATAGTCGTGTTGGTATATAAGGCAAGTATCACTATAAGTCTGTATATAAATAGATAAATTATGTACAATACTTAGAGCCAAGTGCGCATTGCAAAATTACGCTCTATAGATAACAGTTAAGAATTTTGCACTGGTGTGGTGCCATCTAGAGTCATACCCCCGTATTCAGGAACGACACTATGAGATCACGCACCCACAGTAGACGAAATATTTTTTCATAAACATTACTTTATGTGTTGAGTGACACTATGGCGCACACTACCGTGTGCCTCTAGAGCTCAACTTTGGCTAGAGGCACATGACATTGTGCCTCTAGTCACACTATACAGTGTCGCTCAACTCATAAAGTGATGTTTATGAAAAAAGATTTCGTCCACTGTGGGTGCGTGTTCTCACAGTGTCGTTCCTGAATACGGGGGTTAGGCAAGTTGCTTCAACAGACATTCCATATATTAATCTGTACTCACCAGCTCATTTGTGCATTTGAGTGGTGCCTTTATAACAAAATAACACCACTAAAAATTTGGTAAGTTGTAAAAAGTATCCGATGTCTCAATCCAAGTAATCTAACAAAATCAGATGTATCGTATTTAGATTACTTCCAAAAACTGAAGATTAGTACATAAATGTAATAAGTAAATAAATATGTACACTCTACCAATTTTTACAAACAAAATGGCTTAATTCTGAAAGATGTTTTAGTTTTCTGGAGTATCGCATACCAAATTTCATCGAAATCATTCCAGCCGTTACGACGTGATTCAATAACACACTCTAAAAACTTTTCCAAAATTTTCTTTTTTTAAAGACATCAGAGAAAAAGGAAATTATGTACGCTGGTGAGTAGCAATTGTACCTCTCCCCTTGGCACTTCTGTTTAAGGCTTAAAACTAAAGTAACGTGGGCTCACTTCCTCAAACGAGTTAAATAACTAATAAATATAGGCGCAAGTTGGGCTAACTAAGATACTAAATTTTCTATATTGAGAAGGTTTGAGTAATTAGGTTTTTGCCGACTGCATCGTTCCTTTCCTTACTCCTTTCCACTGACGCGAAGCTCGGGCCGTACCACAAGCTCAAAAGTAATATTAAAACAATAATACACGGCCTGCACACATTGATTTAAAATTTATCAATTGAGTTTAATAGTTATCCAATCGAAATAAGGTATATTCGTCACTTTCGCATCGCCAGTAATATCTAGGAGCTTGTGGTTTGGCCCCTCGACGGAGTAAAGAGGAGCGGAAAAATTACCAGTCACTGTACTCGAAACAGTTGACCCAAAAATTTCGAGCACTGTGATTGGCCAATTCACGGGCCGCTCCTCTCCACTCCGCCCAGTTCCGCGTCAAGGGAAACGCACTCTTATTCCAACCGGCATAACCTAGCCGGTAGTCATTATATTTTTGAATATTTTCATAGTACAGCAGTATAGTATAGAATGTTGTATTCAGCAGAAAGCTTTAGTGTGTCAGTTCACTTAGTTGTAAAATTACGCTTGATCTCATGAATGTTGTGCTGTCATCGGCCTACGGTTAGTAGTAATTTACGGTTTCGATCAGGGACTGAAAGCGGTAGAGGTTAACGGTATTGGTACCGCAAAAATATAACGGTACCGTTATTCGATAGCGGTTGGGCCATACCGAAATTATACCGGTATGGAATAACGGTATCGAAAAAATCTTGAGTGTCGTTCGTCGGCTATGAGAGAAGGGAGGAGGGGGGGGGAGGGCGCGTGAGGGGCAAAACTCAGAGCGAGTTCGTTTGTTGTGAACGCACACACACGTCTTTGTCAATCGAGCGACACACAGGTTAATAAAACTTTGTTTGTTCTGTTCTGTTGCGCACGCGTTCACGCACAGTAGGTAGGTACCTACCTACCTTTAACTATAGATTTTGACACGGGTCTTTATCACGTAATTAAGTACCTACCTTTAATTTATTTTCCCGACTATGACGTCTGCTCGCGACCATGGCTATTGTAATTATTTGTAGGTAAGTAACATAATCGAAATGTCGGGAAAATAAATTACCGGCAGGTAGGTATTTACATAATAAATACACATAACTTCTCTTTTATTTCTTTATGATAAAATTTAAATTAAAGTAGGTGGCGATTCTATTGTGCCCATAAAAAAATTTCGGAATCCTAAAACACCATCGCTCTTATTCCTTTACGTTAAAGTCTAAATTTGCGTAACCTCAGGATGACAGTTTTAAAACGTAGGCTAGTTTTAAGTAATTTAACTATTTTTTTACGTAAATCTAGTCAATAAAAGTAAAGTGAAATTTTGATTTTCTTATTTATTTCGTTCATCAGAAATAAACGAAAAAAAATAATTCCAAATTTAAAATTTTGAGATTACTCAAATTTAGACTTTATTGTAAAGGAATAAGAGCGAAATTGTTTTAATTGTTTATTTTTTTGGAAATTCTAATTGTAGAACGTTGCCAACAGAACAATTAATTACTGATTAGCGTATTAGATTATGACCTGTATTTAAATATAGGACAATTTTTATCTATACCCGGTCATAGTCTATCTATAAACCAAATTTCAACCAAATCTGTCTGTTTAGTAGTTGAAGTAGTTGTAGGATGGATGTTTGTTACAGTGCAGTCGGCGGATCTAGGCACTGGTGATGTTAGCCGTTTGGATGCGCGGCAGACAATTTTCGACTTTATACAGTGACATAATAACCATTTGTGCGTTTCTACGGCTAACTTCACGAGTGCCTAGATCCGCCGACTGCACAGTAACAAACATCCATCCATCTACACAAACTTTCGCATTTATAATATTAGTAGGAAATATAAAATAAGTAATAAAGATAACATTAATACATGTTTAAAATTTGCATAGTTTTTTTATTTTTAATCAATTTTGTTGTACATCTAGTGTTTAAAAGGTGGATAAGTTACTTGGATTTCTTCGCCCATTTTATGTTGCCCTTTTACTGCGTCAACAATCTTTAAGATATGCCTATACGCCATGTTTCGCATACATGGACGTACAAATTGTAGCTCATCCAAGAGCATGTGACAGAAATGATAACTTCCCTTATCAATTTTATTTTCTCTGACACAATCATCGCATTCGAAAACACATTCAGTTCCTGGTTTCTCTTTTTCTTTTTTCGGCGACGGCATACAGTTCTTCAAATGTAAATCAGATTCATATACAGGGGACACTGGGGCTGATGGCGATCCTTCATCAGATGAATTAGAAACTCGTCTATGATCTGCTTTTTTGCGTTTGCTAACTGTCGGCAAAATACTCTGCGACATTCCAACATCCAAGCCGCAAAAAACATCTGATGACAGACGTCTTTTTCTACCTAAAAAAAGGTTATACACATTGAGAAGAAATAAATAAAACCCACATACCATTTCCCACAAATTAATACAGTTTTCTGCCCGTCCATATATTTATTTATACTTATTTTGATGGAGTTAGTCATCTGTGGCAGTTATTATAATAACAAATAGATTTATGTTAAACTAATAAATAAATAAATAAATAGATATATATTGTTGGACATTTTACACATCGCCATCTAGCCCTAAACTAAGCAAAGCTTGTACTATGGGAACTAGTTAACTGATAGAATACTTAGGTAAATAATTTTATACTTAAGTAGGTACATAAATAATTATGATAGATATAGTTAGGTACTAACACCCAGACACAGAACAAATATCTATGTTCATCACACAAATATTTGCCCCGGGTTGGGATTGAACGCACAACCTACAGCGCTGAAGAAATTTTAAGTTTCGGTTTAGGCTGTGTGTTGATAGATCAGTCAGTCAGTAGGTAAAGCAAAATTTTTATATATGTAGATAGGTAAGTAAATACGATATAAACTTCGAAAAGTGAGGCATCTATTCCCAGTCTTACCCTTCACTACACACGCACAACAGTGAGGCATCTATTCCTAGTCTTACCCTTCACTACGCAACAGTGCATAGGTGGGTGGGTCAAACAAATATCTACCTATTATAAATTTTTAATTATAGGTAGGTATTAGGTAACCTATACTTACCTACCACATACCACATAATATTTATACTTTAATAGTAAGTAAAGTACATAGGTACTACCTACTCTATACGGCTTTCAATGCAGTTTAGGTGAAATAGGTAGGTAGGTATTCTCTAAAATTTATGAGAATTCCAATTTATATGTCCCACCTAAACTTCATTGAAAGCCATAACATGATAAACATAGTTTTTACGAAATAAGCCGGCTGACCCGGGTTGGTGGATCTTGGCATCTGTGAAGTGAGCTGTTTGGTTGCGCGGCAGACAATTTTCGACCTTATCATGGTTTTGTGTCACTGACACAAAACCATTTCTGCGTACACACAGCTAACTACACGAATGCCTAGACCCGCTGGCAGAACTGTAGGTAGGTACCTACCTACCTAGGTGGGTAGGTACCGAGGTAGGCAGGTACCTACATTCAATAGGTACAAAACATAGTGAGGCAGGTAAGGTCAGTAGGTACCTACCTACCTACGTGCCGTGTCACAGCAAGAATGGTTATGTGTCACTGGATAAGGTCAAAAATTGTCTGCCGCGCAACCAAACAGCTATCTTTACGTAGGTAGGTAGATACTTACCTAACTAAACTAAGATCCGCCGACAATACCTACTAGGTAGAGGTAGATACAGTACCTACTACGTAGGTAGGGAACAGACCTATCATCTAAGTAATGAAATTTTGAGTTCGATTTTGAATTTGCAGTTCGCTATAGGTATAGTTCGTATGTCGCATCACACACAACTGAAACTGACACAACACAACAAAACAAACGTAGTAAGTCGTTTGATGCACCGACCGCCGCCGCCGCCGCTCCCCGCCGCGCGGGGGAGTGAGAAAACCTATAATATTTGGGTAGAAATTGCGGTATCGTTATTCAACCTTTAGTATACCACTATGAATTTCGGTAGAAGCTTTTCGGTACCGTTATATTTTTAGGTATTGAAATATATGGAATACCGGAATTTATCGGTATGACGTCATATCGATAAATAGAGGTATCTTAATTTTTCGGTTATTCGGTCCCTGGTTTCGATGCTGACTGAAGTGATTTTTGTTTCGTTTTTTGTTGCGTGTATATTGTTTTAAAACCCTTGCACCAAAACGTTAAAATAGATTTTGACTGAAAACTGATAAAAAAAATATATAGGTTTATGCATTTAATGACTAAAATTCCTATCCTTAGGTGCTAAAATACTAAAGGATATATAAAAAAATCCGGGTGGTATCAGAGGCAAGTTTAAATATAAATAACAATAAAAATACATCCCATGTTCCGAAAGAAAACAAATAAAATAAAGTACTTAAATAAATAAATTTAATGCAGAAAATGTTGTGTGTTTTTGCCAACTGTTGGATGGTGGGATGTGAACTTTGTGAAAGCTAAATGGTAGTTAAATGTTTTTAGGTAGGTACGCGAAGTTTTGTCAAGATGCCAATTCAAGCTAACCGTTGCACTGTCATAGACAAGTCACAATCGAGAACGCTACTCTTAAAAAAATGCAAACATTTCATGACCAAGCGCTCTGTCAAGTCAATGTTGGCGATTAGCTTGGCACCACTCACTAACAAACATTTACTAAAATACGATTCTAATTTTGTTCTATAAAGTCCATGTTAGCGTGTAACTTTGAATGGGAACCTTAAAATAGGAATAGGTATGATGAAATTGAGATTTTTTACGTGACGAATTTAAACGTCAACCTATTATTAATCCATTTTTAATTTGGTGCTGACTAATCGAACAGGTGACTGCAAAAATCATTCAGACTCCAGTGTAAATAGCTCGCTACTACTATCTGTGCCACGATATTTATTTAGCGATTTAATTTCGTTATCGATCGTGACTTGTCCAAAAGAGCTAAACACTTTACTGAAATATTGAACTTGGCATTGTCTAACAGAATAGTCCTTACATTACACCAATGTCAATGCTGTTTGACTAAAATAATGTAGGTATTGATAAATAATATGACAAATATATTTATATTATGTTTTAGCTACTTTTATACGATAGCTTTATTTTATTTTATGTTTGTATATTTTATTATTTACTATTCTAGTTTTGTTTTTTTTATTATTTTTTCGAAGTTGTGTAACATGAAGTATTATGCCTACATTTTTATAATATTATGATAACTACGAGTATTTGTAAATAAACATGTGATTATCCTATTAAATTTAAATGTATCTAATGTATGTAATGGTGAACCTAAAACATAACACTTAGTATTTTTGCAGTTCAAAAAACGTTTGTACACATTGATTCTAGATTAAAACTACTAGTAAGTTGTTTGTATTCTATTATTACGAGAATAATACAGATGAACAAACCAATGACGGATTGGCTGCGAATGTCCAGGCCATGGCCCCACGACTTGGGGACCCAGTGCCTGTGCCCAAAAAAATATAGTAATAGGAACCGGTTTTGGTCATTTTCAATTTTGGCAGTCAATAACTAAGGCATAGCAAACAAACTTGTTTAAAATCTTTAGTTATTACAATTCTTTGTCTATGGTGCGTTTAGTGACAGTTGTGATGCGTTATGCCTCTAGACTTGATTGACCACAACTAAATATTTCCCGTTTTGTCTATATAAATATGATGAACCTTTGCTTATCCTAAGAGATAGATAAATACTCTATTCTATTTTGTTTAAAAATCGTCGTTTTAATCATTTTTTCAATATAAACCGTTTATTTGTAAATTAAAATGTTGAAATGCCCACAACTAGCGCTCTCTCTACCTATTTTAGATAGGTAGGTATAGGTACAGTATCGGATTAGCCATGTCATATATCAACTAAAGAGCATGTAACAACAGTAAGCAAATACTACTAGCCTTGTTTCCTCGCGCCTTGGTTCCCCAAGGTGAAAACAAACCATGGGCCTCTTTCTCATTCTTGTTCGCATTTGCTACAGGGGCTCTACTCACAAACCGAAAACGAAATATCGTAACAATATTCGTATAGTTACATCTCGTTTCGGCTATAGTTTGAACTTATTTGTAAGTAAGATATAACTTCGATGATTGTCAAAAGTAATTACATTCGTTCCATCGTTCGAACTATAATCGAAACGATATGTATTTTTGATACGAATATTGTTACGATATTTCGTTTATAGTTCGCGAGCAGACCTATGGATAACATAACTCGCGATATATACTCGCAAAATCTAGTAATTACAAAATTGTACATATCACCGCGCTCATATATGGCGACAGCAAAGTGTTGGTCACCACCGTAACAGCTGTCCCGTCTAGAGATATGGACCTTTGCCAATAAATATTTCCGTGCATCACAAACACTGTTGGATAAAACATTTGATACCTACCTACATACAATGTGCTATCAAGATTTATCTTGTTATCTTCCGTAAATATACAGTAAACATTAATTGTATTATTTTCGGATATTATGTTACTTGTAAATGACGGATTAGAAAATCAAGTATTAAATTGTTGAGCAATGAGCAGCCCTATTGCGTAAGCTCACTGATAATCAGCTTGGCAGTTGCTCAATGGGAATTTGACAGTTGAAGCCGATTACGATTATCAGTAAACTTACTCAATTAGGTTGCTGGTTACAAGTTCACCTTAGATTGACCTACATATGAGTACGTCTATTTTCAAGCTCATTCACATTTTTACTGCTATTTGAAAGACTTGAAATCCATGTTTATTTTTACAACGTGTAAATAACAATATTATGTAGGTAGTTTTATTTATGAACTGATAAATATGTAGGTATATTAGGCTGAATGCTGCAATATAATTTTACGTAGCTGAAATATTTGCAATAGTTTAATTTTATCTAGATCGTAGACCAATTTAATAATAATTATTTAAATAATAATAAACAGACGAACTAATTTGCTGACGATCTTGAACCTTTATCCATTCTCAATCTCCTTTAGATAATAAAGTAAAATTTCTGTCGTTTGTATTAAAATATCTACTACCTACCAATATTTTTAAAGATTTATACATTCTAGATAGTAGCCAAGTATAGATAAGTACTTTCGATAAATCAAAGTAAATAAACCAGTGGAAATGACAAAATGAACCTACCTACCTAATGAATGACACATTTTCGTATGAATTTTAGGATTTCAATTCAGTATCAATAATTTTAAAAGGTTTAAGATAACAGCAGTAGCTCGGAAGTTTCTTAGAATATTAAAGGTTGAGAACTAAGTTCAATAGATGAGTAGGTATCTACTCCGGGTGTACAGTCATCAACAAAAGTACCTAATTAGAATGTCGAATATTCTCCAGGTTTTAGTTGCCGACTGTTTCCATTCACGCTCGCAATGCGTTCTTCCTCTAATAGTTTGCAAATATAATGTGCATTATGTTTTATGTATGAAGAGTGAGCCTATTATGAATAAACATTTAAATTTATACAAAAATGTATTTTTATTTATTTCATGTATTCCTGAGAAGCGGTTGTATTGAAGATCACTAAATCGTAAGAATTGACTAGGTACCTACATGAAGACGTCAGTTTTGTACATTTTCGAGGTAGTAGATTACTTCGGGTCTGAGGTACTTGTGCACAAGTGAAGAAGGAAGTGATAGAACCTCACAGTTTAGTTGCTAGTTGGGGGTAGTTCTACCTTCTGTGATTGTAGGTAGGTTCGATTCCCACCCAAGACAAAAGCAATGGTATGACGTATGATTGATAGATGTTTTTCTGTGTCTAGGTGATTTATTACCCAATTGATTTTAGCAAGATAACGACCTATGTATTAAACAATGAAAAATTATAGATATTATTCTATCACTTATCCCATAATTCAATCAAGCTTTGCTTAGTTTCAGGCTAGATGGCACTGTCTGAAATGTCCACTAATTTGTATTATTTATTTATACAAGATCAAATTTTACAGTTAGAATTTCAATGTTACAATTTTCCGGGCAACTTTTCCAATTTTCTCTCTGAACAAAGATTTATAAAAAAAAAAAAAAAACAATCGTCGGCAACTCGCGGACTTTCGAAAGTGATGAAAATATTTTTATGACATGGTCACACAGGAAGAAATTATGAAAGTTGCCAAATGTTACTTTTAGTGCTTCATTAGAGACACAATTTTTCCTAGTTAAAAGACCGAATATCACAATTTGAATAGCGAATTGCAGGTAACATCGTTTTAACTTTAATAATGTGTTCTTTTCCAAATTTATCACATAATACTAACCAATTTATGCATTTAATATTCTAACATGTTTTGACATTTTAGAAAACGCAATTTTTTTACATTTATCACACACACGTTGGCAACACTAGAGAGAGGGAAGGAAAATGTCACTCAAATAATTACAACAGAACAGACACAGACAGATCGAAAACTGATGGCCAAGCCTATTTTTCTCAAATAATTGTCGTTTCCGTGTTTTTTTTTCATTGAATCGTTTAAAAAGCATTGGTACAAAAATGGTTGTCAAAGTGTATTTAAGTGGTATATCAGGAAACAAAGAGGTAAGTTGTAGACATAGAAATTCCTTTGATGACCGGGTGCTTTTCTCGACTTCTTCGTTGATTAATTTATTGATTGATTTTGATTACGTGAATAATAATAATTGCAGGTGAAAAAGCGACAACAGCGCGTGCTAATGATATTAGATTCAAAAAGCATAAAATATGATGTCATTGACATAACTGAACCAGGAAAAGAAACCGATAAAGATTTCATGCAAAACAATGCAACGGCGAACGGAGGCACCGTCAGCGACCCGAACCCTCGGTCTCCGCTGCCACCGCAGCTCTTCAACGATGACGAATATTGCGGCGTAAGCTTTGCATAACTAAATACATAAAACAAATCAAAAAACCTGTTAGCACACCCTAAAGCTTTCCATTACCTGGTCTAATCTACTACTCCACTTCATTAAAACACTTAGTCATAGTAAACTATAGTAGTTGACTAGTTATAATCATTTGTTTGTTATACCTTCTAAGGAATTTGATGAGTCAACGGCTATGAAAACAATGTGTGCTGTCACTTATTGATTACAATCAACATTATCAAAGTGCATACCATGAGTGCCTAATAATAGAACTAATGTAATCATTATTGTTATTTTGTTTACAGGATTATGACTTGTTCGATCTTGCTAACGAAGTAGATACTCTAGAGCAATTCTTGAAATTAGAAGCACCACCAGAAGAGACCCCACAGTCTGACAATGACAAGGTAAATGTGACAATATGTTACTTTAAAAACACAATCAGGATTCATGTTTATATGAAAATTAATTGATGCTATAATTTCAGGAGACTTTGAATGGATTGCATGAGGAAAATGGTGATGTAGCTAAAGAATCAAAGGAGAACTCGCAAGAAAAAGAGATTCTAGAGACTGATAAAGCTGAAAAAGAAAAAACACCCGTTGAAGGGGAAACAACTTCCAGGGAGGCAACACCTGCAAAGGATGAGGCTGAAGAAGCAATAAAAGAAAAGACCCCAGAAAAAGAATCCGCACTAGAGAAAGAGAAATCTGTTGAGAAAGAAACACCTGAAAAAGAGCAATCTCCTGCTAAGGAAGTTGAAAAAGAACCCTCTCCTGCTAAAGAAGTTGAGAAAGAATCATCTCCTGCTAAAGAAGTTGAGAAAGAACCCTCTCCTGCTAAAGAAGTTGAGGAAAAACGAGTATCAAAAGAAAGTACACCTGAAGTGGAATCAGCAAACGAGAATGGATCAATCAGTTCTCGCAATCAATCTGTGGAAAAAGAGGTTGCAGATGTTGAAACGAAAAAGAATTCTTCAGAATTATTGATTGAGAGTGAACAAGCTGCTGAATAATGGACTGAAGATATCATGTTTTTCAGCTCAAATAAAGCCCTTATTAGCACTAAGCGAGCACTATTTACTAAGTTCTGTTAACTTTTAGCTTCTATGACACAATTAGTCATTGTATGTAATGCAAAGAAGTTTTGTTAAGAGCTCATCTATGTGGTGTTGTATGGTTATGTTTTCAGAAAAGTGGCCTATACTAGTTATTAATCAAATTTTTCTATGAATTTCCAGAGTAAGATTTATATTTAACATGTTTTACCCTTCATTAAGGCTTGTATTATTGAGAGTATTAATTTGTTCATTCATTTTATTATTTTTAAACCCATATTATTGGCATTTTTCATATTTAATAAAGTATTTTTTTTATTTTAAGGTAACTAACTAAGGAAAATATGTAACTCATTAGTTAATTTAGAGTGTATTTTTTTGCTGCCATTGTAACCACCTTTGTATATTTGGTATTCATTTAGCATGTCAACCACATGAAAATGGTATTATTTATTTTCATTATCCATTTTTAAATGAATGCATTATTTTAGATAATTGCACGCTTTTGGTTGTAATAAATTAATTAACTCATGATAAATTTTATACTATCAATTTATTAATATTTAAAGACATTTTTTAACATTTTCTTATGAATTATATAAAATACGATTATCTTTGCTTGTTTTATTTTTTACTTATTTGCAAATTGATATTTACCCATTACAATTAAATAGAATTATTAGCCGAACATAAATAGGTAGCTATAGAAAGCTATCTTAGAACATAATATAGGGTCATTAAACTGAGTAATACTGAAGTAAGGATATGTAACCTGTGTGAACGAACTTCGAACCGTTCACTAACAAGAATAGTCAAACAAAAGTAAAAGTATGATGTTTTAGGGATGAAAAATTTATAATTGACTTTTGTTACTTTAATATTATTAACATCATGCCCCTGGACCCCGCGACCAATCGATCTGTTTTCTATGTTCACTTTTAGTTATAATTTTGTATTTAATTTTAATGTTTGGAATACTTTACGATAAGCAATAAAATCAGCTTCTAAATTCTGAAACAGTCGTCAACTTCTGCAGTCGTCTGTACCTACCAAAGATGAAACCTGTACCATGAGTCCATACCTGAACTGAACTGAAGATCAAAAGGTCCCTGCGTAAGGTAATAAATAAGCACAGTAAGCGAAACTGTTTTATTTCAAAATAAGTATTTTGAGCAAACTAATTTTCTTAACAATTTACAACTACATTTAGCTTATCTGTAAAATAAATAGTAATGGAATAACATGATATAAAATCTATAATGGAAATGTAAAACATTCAGGTATCTAATTCATTGTAAAACAGGCTACAATGAAAATATGTCTTTAACAGCCTATAAAACTATAAAAAATATTAAGAATCAATTAAATCTTTTTCTTAAATTTGGTGATGGTGGATTACTGAAGTGCAACAAGGGGTCCGCTGGGAAGTCCGGGAGAACGGGATCGGTTGGCAAGTCCGGGTTCATGCGCCGGAACTCATCGGAGAGTTCGTCGAGCAGACACGCTTGAACGTTCTTGTCTGTAACTAATCTTTGGCGTGAGTTTTTGTACTCTTCGACTATGCTAAGGTTTCGTTTGATGCCGTCGACTAATTTGACGACGGAGTATTCCCCCATGGCGGCGCCTTCCTGTAGTTTAGTACCGGCGGCTTTGGCGACTGCGGATTCTTTGACTTCGGCGGCCAACTGTATCACCCACAGCTTTAGATTGCCGAGAATGGCGATGGGGCCTTCGTAGTCGTTGGGGACGATGCCGTCGACTTCAGATTCAAAGAACGACAGTAGTGGGAACCATATCCTTGTCCTGCGGAATGATAGGACTAAAATAAATGGAATGTTGAATTGAGCCGTGTTGGCAATGCGAATGCGAATGCTTGGATCTATTTGAGCATCAATAGGATTTGTACCTATATTCGAAAAATATAATTTACTCTAAACGGCAAAGGAAAACATCGGATCTGCGAGTCAAGAGCGCGTTGGTAGCGTCAAAGAGATTATCAAAATGACCCAAATTTAAGTGGGTCGTGATGACTTACCTGGATGAGTCATTCTGCATGAGAGCCTGGTTGTTAGACAACGTGTGATAGTACAGGAACAGGCGAGACGTTATGTAGAACGCGATGAACACGTCGATGGAGTAGTGCTCGTGCGCTGCCAGAATGAAGAAGATGCCGAACATATTCATCACCCACGTTAGGATGTGCAGGAGGTACAGGTTACGGGGCGTATCTGTAGAAATCAAATTTTCATTTACCAACGGTTACATTATTGGTGACTATTAATTGTAGATGGAGCTACTTCGATCTTGTGATGGTACGATTTCTTTCGTAATTTGATTTAAGAAAAATAAATGATTCTTCTAATTAATCTAAGACCGGCTTGCACAAGAATCGCTAAAAGTGTTCAGCTGATAATTTCATTTAAATTTGACGTATTTGTATGACTTGATGTGCCGCCTAAGTCCCTTAGCTAAATGTTACAATTTTCATCAAAATCTGCTCAGTATTTTTCAAATAAACCTGACGAACCGATAAAGTTAATTTTATAAACAAGTTTTCGCAAATAATGTAGGTTTTATAGTTTTTGTGTGAGCTTTTATTTAAATACCTAAATATAATAAAATAAAACCGGCCAAGTGCGAGTCGGACTCGCGCACGAAGGGTTCCGTACCACGTCATGATTTTTTTGCCGTTAAATTATATTTTATTTTGTTTTTAGTATTTGTTGTTAGAGCAGCAACAGAAATACATAATCTGTGAAAATTTCAACTGTCTAGCTATCATGGTTCATGAGATACAGCGCTGTGACAGACAGACGGACAGCGAAGTCTTAGTAATAGGGTCCCATTTTTACCCTTTGGGTACGGAACCCTAAAAACATATAGTATGATCAATAACTAAACAAGAAACTAAAGAAGAAAGTAGGTACACATCAGCTTCGAAATTGCGGCGTCAAACCACGAAAATGCTGTTACTGAACCGTGAAATTAAAACACCTAAAATAACACACTAACTTAACCTACTCGTAGGTATTAGCATTTTCATAGAAGTGGGTTATTGACTCGCGTGAACCCACTCAGAATACCTAATTACAAACTAATTTTAACATAATATTCAGCGTCTATGACAATTTTAATTTCAATTTCTGGTCTAGGTAAGTATGCTTTCGTGTTACGTCTCACGCGAATATCACATAATAGATAAAACATCATTTTATTTTATTACTGTCACATAATATGTACAAACATGTTCAAAGTTCATGACTTTCGTAATAATTAGTAGTACCTGTACCTACATAATAATAACTGTATGAGATTGATATCATTCATCTAACGACACTCATCACGACCAGTGTAATAAATGAAAAATCTAGAAACGTCGTACGCGCTTTGCTAGACTGCCTCTAGTAATTAACAAATTGCAACATATCACCTAGCTCTCTAAAATATCTGATGCTGACACGCTATGTAGTTATGATGGCTTCATATTCCCTATACAAAGTGACATTTATGAGGTAGTCGAAGTTTAGACTAAACAAAACTCATGTTTTGCTTATTTATCAACACTTGCGACAGGTTGCAAACTCATTACGCTGTTTAGACTACCAAAACATTGTCTAGCTTGAACTCCTGGGGCTGTACCACAAGGAAAGTGACAACGCTACGAGTTTGTATCGCGTCGTCACTTTCGCAAATATTGTTTAGAATAAAATTTGAGATTGTGGTACGGCCCCTGTTGGCGGTAAAACTGTACACAACTCAAGAAAATAAGTGAGTTTTCAAAAGTGGGAATTATAGGCTTCCACTCGATGAAGAAATTACCATTTTATCACATGTTTTCATAAGCAACTTACACTCAGTGATGAAGAAGTTCAGTAGCGTCAACGCAACCGTATGGCCGGAGAACATGTAATCGCCGCATGTCCTGACACCCCTCACGGACATTCCCGCTCCGCTCCAAATGTCGTAGGCCTGCTTCAACCGCCGACCCCACACCGTCAGGTCGTCTGCGGGCGGATAAGAGCGCGGCTCGCATTTCAGGTGGGATCCTGGCACGGAGAGGGATGTTATCAGCATCGTGAAACATCGTAGGAGGAACACTGTGCCGGCGAGTGCGAAAAATCTTCGCAAGATTATGAATCTGTAACAAAGTTCGCAGGGTTCGCAAGATCCATCTATGTTGGTATGGGATGGGTGCACTTATGTTGTAGGCTCAAGTGGTACCTACTTATTGGTTTGGCGGCTTGTCTAGTGGGCTACTAGACAATAATAAGTTACCTACTACTAGGTACGTGCCAGTCGCACGACGATGTAAAATACTCTGTTTTAGAATTTCGAAAGATTTCTGAATCCAAGACCGCTAAAAATTATGTAGCTCGTTTAAATGTACTTGAATTGTGTCTTATGGAATCAAAACTTGATTTGTCTTGGGGTTTTAAAAAATGCTTTAGGTATTTTGATTGAACTTTGTTCGTGTGAGTTATTTTCAAACGCTGCACCTGCCTCGCACCCTTTGAGTTGAAGTTATGAGATACCTTCCTACAAACTCAAAGAACCCCCTACTAAAGATAATTTAATATGTAATAGGTATGTTACTTAACTCGTTTATTTAGAGAAAGTAAGACCAAGGTTGCATTTAAGTAACAATTTAAAATGTAATAACTGTAAAAATTACGAAGCGTACGAGTAAGTCTTGAAAGTGAAAATTTGAAAAGGAACGTTTGTTTGCATGACGATGTAGGTAGGTAGTAGGTAATGCTCAGACTTTTTATTGCTCTAGTTTAGTATATTTGGTGCTCATGCTCACATAGTTCCCAACCCAGACCATTATAATATGAGGTAACTAGGTTATGTACCTATCTGTGTTAATATACTAGCTGACCCGTGACAGACGTTGTCCTGCCAAATTTCAATAATCGAATAGAAAAGACAATATTTTGAGTCTGTGATGTCAGATCATATATACCAAAATCATCCCTTTTGCGTTTTTTTTCAAAAACATCCACAAACTGATATTTTGGAGATGTTTTTCATATTTTAAAATAGTCTATGTTTTATTCGGGCATTATATCTACAGCAAATTTCAACTCAAACCGTTTTATCGTTTATAGGCCTGATTGAGGCACACACATAGGTAGGTACATACAAACTCACAAACTTTCACATATATAATACTAGCGACCCGCCCCGGCTTCGCACGGGTAGCATGTTATTATACATATAAACCTTCCTCCTGAATCACTCTATCTATTAAAAAAAACCGCATCAAAATCCGTTGTGTAGTTTTAAAGATATAAGCAAACATACATACAGACGCGGGAAGCGGAAAGCGACTTTGCTTTATACTATGTAGTGATTATTAGGATCTTACTCGTGTCGTGTATATTAGAGGATGATTGTGGCTCAATCACGCCCAAACGACTAAACGGGCTTGGTTGATAGCTTGATAGCTTATGTCCTGGAATAGCATAAAGGATACTTTTTATTCAGATACCGTGCGAGCGCGGAAGCCATTAGCTAATATAGCCGTGTTGGCTGAATAGGAGTTATCTCGACATTCAAACCGCGGCGATGGGTTCGCAACCTGTCACGTATGCTATCTACTGCAAAATATAGGCATATGTGCTAAATGTAATGTTTGAAAGTGCCACTGACTACCCCCATTGGACATCTTCAAGAATCTGAAAGCTTGTAGATCAGAGATAATGTCTACCGTACTTGAGGATTACAGTCGTAGGTAATCCTATTTAATTTTTTTTAGCATCTTGTGATTCAAACAAGTGCTATTTGGAAGTTTACTAAGAACTATTATTGGAACGAAGTTCCTTAACGCGCGTTGTGAAAGGGGGCTAGACGGAAAAAAATCTTACGAAAAGTTGTCACGACACTTTTTTGCTATAGTATATCTATTAATATATATATCTATTAATTGTGTCGAGGTCGAGGTCGAGGTGGAAGTGGAGGTCGAGATGGAGGTGGAGGTCGAGGTCGAGGTCGAGGTGGAGGTGGAGGTGGAGGTCGTGGTCGAGGTCGTGGTCGAGGTCGAGGTCGAGGTCGAGGTCGAGGTCGAGGTCGAGGTCGAAGTCGAGGTCGAGGTCGAGGTCGAAGTCGAAGTCGAAGTCAAAGTTGATTCCCCTTCCCTTGTCCCACGTTATTTTGTGAGAACTTCGTTCCATCCGGGTGTCCCTTGACACCTCTCAAGTTTTTTTATTTATTTAACTAGTACCTACCTACCTAACCGCGCGCACAAGGATCTATACTTCTAAACTAATATTACAAATGCGAAAGTAACTCTGTCTGTCTGTGACGTTATCACGGCCAAACCGTTGGGCCGATTTTGATAAAATTTCATATAGAGATAGTTCAAAGTCTTGCACAGACATAAGTACGCTACTTTTTTTTATGGAATTTCAATGTTGATAACAGATAAAGCCAACAAAATTAAAAAAAGGATACGCATACGCATATCAAAGGCTCCAACTATACATATAAGTATACATACATAACAAATAAAAATCTAGTGTAGCTGTAGCCACAAAGCGTGGTATGACGTCATTCACGACTGTTTGCAAACACTCGATAAAGTTGACGTATAAATCTTGTTATTGTTTTTATGTTAGCTAAGTCACATCGCAGCTGATAATAAATGTTTTTATTAAATAAGGCCTGTTTTAACATAATTTTATAGTGGGTATTTATCTATACTATAATATTATAAATGCGAAAGTAACTCTTGTCTGTCTGTGACGTGGCGATTGTTATGAAATTTTATTTTGAGATAGTTTAAAGTCTTGGGATGAACATGAGCAACTTTTATTCCCAAGTTTTTTTTGTTGATTATCAGGAATTTCAATGTTTTACGATAAAGTCGACAAAAATCGTTTTCCTGTATCTACGCGGACGAAATGGCGGGTAAAAGCTAGTTTAGTTGTGTAAAGCCGGAAACATACGTGTCGTGTCGTGGCGCGACACGCCACTAGCTAATCGCTTTCATACATTTAGTATGGTTAGAGACATATTTGGGTGTCGTGTCGTGTCGCAAACGCTATCTTGCGATTGGCTAGTGGCGCGACCCGCCATGCCACGACACGAAAGTGTGTTTCCGGCATAACAGAGAGTCAGTCAGTATATTTAAACTTCTATACAGAGTTATCTCTTCAGGGAACTTAACTTACCTACAAGCAGTCCTATCCTATTGCGTAAGCTCACTGATAAATCGTAATCGGTTTTATCAATATCCCATTGTCTTTTGACAGTTAAACAATAGCAATTTGTCAGTCAGCCGATTATGATTACAAGTGAGCTTATGCATTAAGACTGCAGATAAAATCAGCAGTGTGTAGTCTCCCTTTTAAACCGAATTCAAAAAAAGATGTTATCAATTCGGTTTTTTTATGTTATTACCTCAAAATTCCGTCATTTATTAACCGATTTGCAAAATTCTTCATATAGTTGGGAGGATATATTTCTGTTTGGTTCCATTTCAATTTGAGGAAAAAATAGGGGATACAAATTTGTATTGGACTTACACCATGAAGTTTTGATTTTAGCTTTTTAAACATAGTTTAACGTTTGGGCTTAAGGTGTGTCACAGCTCTAGAACACTTTGTGAAAACTACAACCTCTCTGTGTGATCTTTTGCAACATGAGCACCTCATGTTGAGTCTCAATATATATCTAAAATAAAACCTTTTTCTAAACATGAAAGCAATTAACAACTTTGACTTTGAAGAGATTTTGTACAAGTTATTATGTATCTACCATTTACTCGTACATATATTCTATCCCACTAAGTTAGTATTTTAAATAGACAGGTAGGTAGTACTTAAAGGTAATTAGCTAGTCAGTAATTGAGTTTGTAGCTAATGTTTGTGTAACTTTGTAGTAATACAATGTTTTTATGTGTCAGTAGCGAGCTAACCAGTTACATAAAATTAAAATATTTATTAAGCTGTCTCAGGTCAGTTTAAATATCATGAATAATTAATTGCTCTTTGGAATGCATGATATCAGTTGTGATTGAAAGTAGGTATACAACTGTGATTCAGATGTTATAACATACAAGTACCTAAAATAAAAGAGTTGTTGCCAATATATTACACAAAGTATAATGTAAATAGTTGTTAGAGCTTACACAGAACAAAGTAATATGGAAATCTAATGCTAATTTCAATGTGAGCTACAAATTATTCAATTAGTCTTTTTGAGTCTATTTTCATTGTTTGTACCAAATGTAATGTTTGGACGTGCTTCTGACTGACCCCTTCTAGACATCTTCAAAGATCTGAGTGCCTGGAGATCCGAGAGGATGTCCACCGTACATGGGGATTACAGATTACAGTTGTAATACAATTTTTTTTTACAAATTTTTCTCTCACTACAAACTTTTTACAGCTTCATCACTACATAGTATAAAGCAAAGTCGCTTTCCGCTTCCCGCGTATGTATGTATGTATGTTTGCTTATATCTTTAAAACTACACAACGGATTTTGATGCGGTTTTTTTTAATAGATAGAGTGATTCAGGAGGAAAGTTTATATGTATAATAACATGCTACCCGTGCGAAGCCGGGGCGGGTCGCTAGTTTCTTCTATGTTAAAGTCCAATCCTTCTATGTTAAGCTAGTAAGTGGACACAACAGAGTTGCCTCCAATAAGCGCTTCAATAATACTAAATAACTGTAACATGAAACTAATAGTAGTTTTCATAAGAATCTCACCTGTGTTTATGGAAGACTAAAACCATCAGCCAAATAGCCATAAGGAAGGAGCCCGTAATCTCACACATATCGAAGGCCCATGGGATATGTGGCACATTATCTAGAAACAAGTCTGGCAGTGGAGGGTACTTTTTCATATCTGGAACCTTGTCGTGTACTATCACCATTACAACTGCAGTCACCCATGTTACTAAAAATACATAGCCTGAAAGAAATGATAAATAACATCGGTACATTGTAGGTACAATGATGCAAACAAAGAAACTTGCAGCACATCTTTGGAGTTTAGCCCAAAACATTACAAGCAAATTTTTAGCAGAGGTATTGAATGAAAATTATAAAATACAAACCTAAGGCAATAGTGGTCTTCCAAATTTCAGGCCTTAATCTTGACGCCTTCGCTTCTGGTGTATAGGTTGCCACACATTCTGTTTTTTTACTGTAGATGTTTTTCTCAGTAGGCAGTTTATTAAGATTATAGCTCAAATGGGATAAATTTGTACCAAGAAAGTTAATATTTGTAGAAGGATTAGTGAACAGTAGGTCGTCACAAAGACCAAGCTCGCACATCGCAGTGCGGTTATTCTTTTGAAGTTTCTTTACCAGCAGAATAAATCGCTTTCTTTCTCCAAGTTTTACGTGATCAAACGGGCTTTCGTAAAAGTCTCGGTCGACGAACGACAATAGGCACTGTCCGTCTATATCATGAATCTTGCATATATCTTTAACTGAGTCAGAAATTTTGTCTCTATGTAAGATATCCATCACTTCTTTGTTGGTCCAATTGATGATATCAGATTCCATTGTGTCCAATCCAGTAGCACTTTCGTTTCAGCACATTATTGAGGTACTTTTTTTGAAGAAAACAACAAACTATGTTTGTCTTTATTATTTTCTATGTAACATTAATAATTATGATTTCGTATATAAACATTCAATATAAATAAAAAATGAAACTACAGAAATAGTAACCACTGGCAGAGAAAACATTGAAATGATTTATTTTTGTTGTGTGGAAGTGAGTGAATTCGTTTAGCACTGTATGTCAATTCTTTATTATGACAGCATTGACATGACATTGACAAGTTTACAGAATGACTGACACAGTAGGAACGCACGGGAGTGTTCAACGTCTACGCTCGAAACCACATTAACCACAGTTGGAAACTCGAATTCCTAGTGTTAGTTTTGATGAGTGAGCTTACGCAATAGGGCTTTTCGACTGGGTGGGTGTTACAGGATTCTCGTATAGTAGATTTATGCTACCCATGAGGCCACGACATAGGGAATCCCTATAATAAGTATATGTATATAGTAAGGGCCATACGTACAAACCAATTTTTTTTAGGAGGTAATTAAGAATTGGTAGTTTTGTATAAATAAAAAATCAAGAATAATGAAAATAATACTTATTTTAATCATCTAATTGAGATTTTTAAACATTATTGGGATATTACCAAATTAATAATTTGCACTTTCCTTCTTTTTCTGACATTACCATTTTCTTTATAAAACATGATCTGAAATACATACTTTTAATAGTTTTAACTATTTATAAATAATCAAATAATCACAGTAGAATTTTAATGTTATTTAGGTAGTAAAAGTTAAGTTAAGTTCAAATAACATAGCAAGATCAAAATATAATTATTTTAACATAATCAAAGACAATGAATACATACAGACTTGCATGACAACAATAATAGACAATTAAATTAATAAGTGCCTAAAGCTAAGTGCTCAAACCTAATTGGGAACACCAGACTTTAAAACTTGAACAAACTCTGTAAAACTACATAAGTACCTATCAATTGAGTGCAGGTCACACCAGCAGGTAACTCAACAAAAAAAAGTATCTAAGTCCCATAAGTACCTTATTCATGAATGGACTTTAAATTCAATCATATAACAACCTAAGGCACTATACCTTTTTTGAAAAGACGAACTTATATACTAAAACTGTTGATATAGCGCCTTTTAGAACAACAGTTTAGAGGAATGCACATTTTTGCTTCAGTACATGTGATTGAACTTCATCTTAAGAAGATATTTCACGTTCACCTGTGCCACGTCGTATACGATGAATCTGAATGTATGCTAAGAAAAGTAATGTTTACGAGACGGTAACGTACACAAGAGATGCAAGAATGATCCTAAAATAAGGGTTCCGCTCTTGTCAACCGGGGTCACAAGATATGTAACTCGGAGTAATCAGAGTAATAATTAGGTTTATGTTTATAAAAGGATACTCGTTGTATAGCAGTGAAGTATTCACAGTCTTGTTGTAGGCCTTGCCCATCGGCACAATGGTTCCGCAGTCGAGGATTTTGTTCCCGGCCGGGTCGGGCTCCGTGCGACCCACGCCCCAAGCCGAGTGCTTGTCCGCTGGAAGTTTCACATTCTCAGCGCCATAGCATTCTTTCCTATAGTAGTCAAGCAAAAACACATTATTAGCAAGATCATCGTCGCTTATAAGAAAATATAATGTTTATTTTTGATGTTTTTCATCATCGTTTTGAACAAGTGTATATATTTTATGAGTTAATTTAATAAAGTCAGTTCTTGTCACAAGAGTGAAACACAATATCAGAATACGAGCCTAATAACTTACATGTTGCCAAGCGCGACCTCGCACAGTAGCATGAGACCAATGGGGTTAGTTTTGTTGGTGTAGCAATAGTTGGCAGACTTGGAGACCATGTCGGCGAAGTATATGCCTTTGCCGAACATGTAGCCGGTCACTGGCGCTTCGGGCGGCGCTATGCGAAGACCTGACAACAAATTTTATTAGTTTAACTAGCTGACCCGTGCCCGCTTCGCTGTGCGTAAGACATTTCTAATACCATCGCGGACTTTTTTGTAGACGTTTTTAAGGTGTACAATACTGTAGTACATTATTTTGATATATCTCGTGGGGTTCAGCCAGCGTTTGCAATGTAAGCGCAAAAAATGTGTTTATTTACGACATCACATTAGAAACCTCTAAAATTATTAGTGTTTCTCTACTATATTATGCATGTATCACTACATAGTATAAAGCAAAGTCGCTTTCCGCTTCCCGCGTCTGTATGTATGTATGTATGTATGTTTGCTTATATCTTTAAAACTACACAACGGATTTTGATGCGGTTTTTTTTATAGATAGAGTGATTCAGGAGGAAGGTTTATATGTATAATAACATGCTACCCGTGCGAAGCCGGGGCGGGTTGCTAGTTATACATATAAACCTTCCTCTTTAATTATTCTATCTATAAAAAAACCGCATCAAAATCCGTTGCGTAGTTTTAAAGATTTAAGCATACATAGGGATATAGGGACAGAGAAAGCGACTTTGTTTTATACTATGTAGTGATAGTGATTAACAAACAAAACCAGTTTTTGATGTACGAGTATGTAAGTGAAGATGGCTGTATTTTTTCTACTTTCCAAAAGAACGATGTACGTGTACGTGAAGCGTAAGACATCATCTCAGCCGATCGACGTCCACTGCTGGACATAGGCCTCCCCCAACACAGAAATAAAAAATAAGAAGAGAATAAAACATAGGGGCATACCATGATCCTCATAGATTGTACGGTAGAAAAATATTTGCTCTATTGTCATCATCTACGGAGCAAACAGGGGAATACGATTGTATAGAAAAACGCTTGCCCAGGGATGCTCTCAAGGCAATATGCTCCAGAAATATACTACATCTTAAATGCAGTCGTTAATATATCAAAAGGATACCTACTTAGCCCACCGGAATGAAACCAGTGTGAGTGAATACTTTTGGTAAAAACATACCCTGAGAGAGAATCCCAGCAAAGTTGGTGGCACGGGAGCCGTGCCACAATAACTTCCTATTATGCAACTTCCTGAACGGCTTGTAGCGCTTATCCTCGCCATGGCGGACCACTTTGAAAACCTAAAAACATAAAACAATAAAAAAAAAAAATAGGATCACGACTGTAATCCCCAAGTACAGTAGACATCCTCTCAGATCTCCAGGCACTAAGATCCTTTGAATATGTCTAGTGGGAGTAGTCAGAGGCACGTCCAAACATTATATTTGGCACACGCCCACATTTTGCAGTAGTTAGCATTCCACACGTGACAGGTTTCAAGCCCACCAATTAACAATCTAAATATAAAAATTATGTTATGCGTGGGGGTCCAGCTACATCAGCCTAGCTCCTCCCAAAAGCACAGAAGCCTCCTGGAGTCTTCTCAGGCTTCGAGACGAGATCTCTGATTGTCGAGGATTTGTCTACGCCCGCGCATTCCAGGAAGCTCTTGCGTTACTGACTGAATGATTAATAGCAATGCAGTCTAACCCTCGTATTCAAGAACGACACTATGAGAACACGCACCCACAGTGGACGAAATCTTTTTCCATAAAAATCACTTTATGTGTTGTGCGACACTGCATAGTGTGACTAGAGGCACATTGTCGTGTGCCTCTAGCCAAAGTTGAGCTCTAAAGGCACACGGTAGCGTGCGCCAAAGTGCCGCTCAACACATAAAGTGATGTTTATGAAAAAAGATTTCGTCCACTGTGGGTGCGTGTTCTCATAGTGTCGTTCTTGAATACGAGGGTAAAAAAAATTCAAAATTCAAAAATCATTTATTTCAATAAAATCACAAGGATCACTTTGAAACGTCTTAGGAACTAGGTGAAGCTACGCCGATTCCACGCGACCAAGCCTAGAAGAATCAGGCAACAAACACGGCTTGGGGTCTACCTTTTTTTTTATGATCCTTTCCTTAATGCTATGTAGAGCTCCAGTGTGGTGCCAATCGAACAAGGTGAAGGCTCAAACAAGAATAATAATTAAAAGTTAAAAGTACCTACTACTCAAGTACGTAGGTACAGCAATAAAAAAAAATAACTAAAGAGCTTCAGCACAAATTCAAAAAGCAACACACGCTACACTTGATTTAGAATTAAAACTTACAGATAAAATAACTATTTGCTTAAAAATAATTAAAGTAGACAAATGTTACACAAAATGAAATTAAGTACCTAAATCAATATTTAGCTGTCGAGTGGCAGAGCGACATCAGGCCACGAGGATTTATCATTTATATAATCATCTACAGTATAATACGCTTTGTTTATAAGATTATTCTTTATATTTTTAAATCTTCTAACGGGAAGTTTTGTTGCGTTTTCTGGCAGTTTATTATAAAATAGTATACAATTCCCCATAAACGACCCCTTCACTTTTTCTAATCTAAATTTGGGTATGTACAATTTGTTCTTATTTCTTGTGTTAATACTATGTACATCACTTTTTTTCTTAAAGAAAGCCATATTCTTATGAGTATACAGTAAGTTTTCATATATATATTGTGAGATTACTGTGAGAATGTTAATTTCTTTAAATTTTTGTCTCAAAGAGTCCCGGGACTTCATTTTATAAATGGCACGTACTGCCCGTTTTTGTAAAACAAAAATAACTTGAATGTCTGCTGCCTTACCCCAGAGAAGAATTCCATACGACATTACACTATGGAAGTAACTAAAATAAACTAGCCTAGCTGTGGCTTCATCGGCCAGCCGCCTAATCGTGCGGACTGCATAGGCAGCGGAACTAAGTTTACCAGCAAGTGTTACAATATGAGGTCCCCATTGTAAGTTTGCATCAATATTGAGACCTAAAAAAGTAGTCGAATTAACAAGCGTAAGAGCCTCTTCATTTATTTCAATGTTAGTCGGAGTATGCCGTACACTAGGCAAAGAGAATTTAATGCATTTTGTTTTCTTAGAATTAAGCAATAGATTGTTTACAGTGAACCAATTAAAGACTAGCGACAGTGACGCATTTATGTCATCGAAGTTAACTTTAGATCTATCGACTTTAAAAATAAGCGACGAATCATCAGCAAATAGGACTATGTCACAAATGTCTTTTACATAGAATGGGAGGTCATTAATGTAAACTAAGAATAAAAATGGACCTAAAATCGAGCCCTGTGGAACTCCCATTTCAATAAATGACCCAGAAGATCGTTCGCCACCGATATCAACTTTCTGGACTCTATTGGACAAGTAAGATTGTAGGAGGTGAATTGCCTGGTTATGGATGCCATAGTGTTGTAACTTTGCGATTAGAGTTGCGTGACTCACGCAGTCAAACGCTTTCGACAAATCGCAAAACACACCGATCGCATCTTGCGATTTCTCAAAGGCCTCATATATGTGCTTTAAGAGCAAAGTACCGGCATCGGTTGTTGATCGACCCTTTGTAAATCCAAATTGATGACAATGAAGTAGCCCATTAAGATTGAAGTGAGATAAAAACTGAGTAAGAATAACTTTTTCAAAAATTTTACTTAGAGCAGGCAATACTGATATTGGTCTATAATTAGAGGGATCTTTCTCGTTTTCCGACTTGTACAAGGGAATGAGTTTACTATGCTTCATGAGATCAGGAAAAATTCCCTCGTCAACACACCTATTAAAAACGTGGGCTAAACATGGAGCAATATCAATGATAATAGTACCTAATACCTTTGTAGATATACCCCATAGATCTTCAGTATTTTTGATATTCAGAGATCTAAAAGTTTTCACAATATTATCAGCATTAATGTATCTAAAGCTGAACTCATTTTCACATTTGGCAACACTAGATTCTAAGAGAACGGACGCCGCAGAAGCTGAGGAGTTTAGTGACTGGGTAACAATTCTAGGTATACTAGAGAAAAAACTATCAAATGCATCCGCCACTTCTTTTCTTTTAGTTAATAGCTTATCATTAATATTTAAATTTATCTGTTTATTACGGGGTTTAGATTTTCCCGTTTCATTATTAATTAGCTTCCAAGTTGCTTTAATTTTATTAGAGGACTTTTCAATTTTATATCTTAAATACAATGATTTAGCCGCACGACACACTTCTTTGAAAATTTTGGAATAATTCTTAACATGAAGTATAAAGGTAGGGTCGTGCAGCCGTGACTCCCTAGTTGCATAAAGTTCGTATAATTTATTTCTACTTCTATAAATACCAGGTGTAGCCCAGTCAGTAAACCCGACCTTACATCTAGTTTTGCTCGTTTGTAACTTAAAAATTTCACTGTGCTCTCTAGTTATTAAATTAGACAAATTGGTAAACTGGTCATTTGGGTCATCTATGCATGGTATAATGGTAAACCTTTTGGTGTGTGGTAATATGGTTGGGGTGCACTAATTGAATTCTAAAGGGGTGCAACGAGGGTTTGAAGTCTATTAGGAAATAATTTCACGTGAACGTTCACGTCACGAGTCACGAGGGTTTATTTCCACTATGCCATAGATTGTAACTATTTACAAAAGTTTGTCAAACTTTGTAACAAACTATAATGAAAATAAACAAATACTAGTGGACTTTTCTGTTCAGTCTGTCAGTACTGTCAGTGCTATCAAGTTCAAACTAAGCAAGGCTTGTACTATGGGTACCAGATAACTGATAGATTTTTTATATACTTTTTTATTAAGCAAATACTAATAAACATTAAATATAACACCCAGACTCTGAACAAACATCAAACCCACAACCTACGGTGCAGAAGGCAGAGCTACCAACTGAGCTGTGAGGTCAGAAAAATGGTTAATTATAATCTATAATATAAAAATGAATCGCAAAATATGTTGGTAAGCGCATAACTCAACAACGCCTGGACCAATTTGGCCAATTCTTTTTATTAAATGTTCGTTGAAGTTCAAGGATGGTTTTTACGGCGGGAAAAAAACTAATAATTGCCGGAAAAACCGTAAAAACAACCCTTTTCTTTTTCCCACACAAAAGTTTTCTAACTAAAACGTAGAGTCTATTTGAGCTTTATTGCTATTGTATAAAGTTCACTGTTGTCTAAGGAATGTAGGTGTGTTCCTAAGAACGGGAACAGGAACGGGAACTTCAAACAGCATTTGTCAATTGCGATACGAAGTTCGCGAGGTCAGCTTGTTACTAATAAAATTAATTAATAATGGTTAGTTACCTCTGCAACCTCCAGCGTGTAGTAGGAATGAGTAGCAGCATGAGTGTTCCTTGTGTACTCCTCGATGAGTTTGAACTCGTCTGAATCCCTGTCCACTGGCACAATCTCGGACTTCAGCTTCAGGTAGTGAGATTCGATCGGCAATACTGTTTCGTCTTCGTCTTCTAAAACAAATATGTAATTGCATTTCATCAAACTTTATAAATATCAAAACGTTAGGGGTAATTATTATTAAGAGTATGCATGAGGAATGTGATGAGAGTGAATGAGGGAAAAGAATGTAGGATTGTAGCAAGTGGAAAGCTGTGGTCTCTGACTGCATCTGGGAAACGGCTTCGCACGGGTTTAATACATATAAACCTTCCTCCTGAATCACTCTATCTATTAAAAAAAACCGCATCCAAATCCGTTGTGTAGTTTTAAAGATATAAGCATACATACAGACGCGGGAAGCGATTTTGCTTTATACTATGTAGTGTGATATACATAATTAACACCCAGACACAGAATAAACATCTACGTTCGTCACACAAATGTTTATCCTGGGTGGGAATCGAACCCACAACCTACAGCGCAGAAGGCAGAGCTACTACCAAATGAGCTGTGAGGTCAGTAGGCCAGAGTAGTTGAATACCACAAAAACCAACACCGATAATGGTTCCTAAACTAACGTATTTGACAAACCTCACTTGAGTTTTGGCAGTAATGTAAATTTACAGTGAAGTTATGAAAATATAAATACCTGTTTTCATCAAGCTGTATGCAATCTCGATTTCTAGAAGGTTGTCCAACATTTCAGATTTTTCTTTAATCAATTCAACATTGTCCAGCAATGGTGCGTTTTGTGTGCCAAACGCATGAGGTATCAGAGTAAAGAATCTGAAAAAGTAAAGGTTAGAACCCTATAATAATAATTATTATGATTTTCAAAAAATTACAAAACTTGGAATATTATTACTAAAGTTCGGCCGTTCAGGGAATGCGTTCCTGACACCTATCAGTTAGTCACGTTATAGTAACTATAATGTTGTAATAATGTTGTTTTAATGCTCATCAATTGTTAAAACGGTAAACAACCAGCAATAATATTTTTATCGTAACTGCAACGCCATTACAAAGTTACGTCGTCATACAATCGCGACGTGTCAGGAACGCATTCTCAGAACGGCCGAACTATAGTACTAAATACTGCCATACTAGTAGCACTAGTAATCAAAAACCCTCTCGAAAATTCAAGAATCCGAGTCTCGGATTCTTGAATTTTCGAGAGGGTTCTCGGATTCCGAGATATATATTATGCTTCTTAGACAGGTATTTCTAAATAAATTTCATGAAATTTCAATAGAATGTTTGGAGATTCTATTTTTGCACTGCGTATTGCAGCCAATTTAAACTTTAATTCAATAGAGTAAAGTCAGAAATTAGTTGCCCTAACTATACTATATGCACAATAATATTACTCCTTGTGGTAAACATTAGATTGAAGAATATTCACCTATTAGTGGCATCAATGATTTTGCTCTGGCTAGCTGATCCGTTCTCGATTAACTTCAGTAGCTCTGTGAGCACTTCGTATCCACTTTTGATTTGCTTTTTAGACAGTTTTCCGAGTGGCATCTTTTCCGTATCGAGCTGTAGGAACAATTGTCTGTATTACCATATGCAGTGACAATTGCAGAGATCATATGAATGACAAAAGCGGCAATATCCGTTTTTAGGGTTCCGTACCCAAAGGGTAAAAACGGGACCCTATTACTAAGACTTCGCTGTCCGTCTGTCTGTCTGTCTGTCACAGGTCTGTCTGACACACGTCTGTCTGTTTTTAGTATTTATTGTTATAGTGGCAACGGAAATACATCATCTGTGAAAATTTCAACTGTCTAGATATCACGCATGAGATACAGCCCTGTGACAGACAGACGGACAGACGGACAACGAAATCTTAGTAATAGGGTCCCGTTTTTACCCTTTGGGAACGGAACCCTAAAAATAAAAAAATAAACAATTATATCTTGACGGTTTTGCTTATAAATGACTCAAATATTTGCCCCAACGCCGCCGCGGAGACACCAAAAATATTAATTTTCGTAGCACTCACATTAAATTCAAGCAGTGTTTTCTTCATGATGGTTATGTCGAAAATGGTGGTGACGAGTTTCTGCACCGGTATTGGTAGCTTGCAGTTCTTGTCCACTTCCAGCTTGGTCATATCCAACTGGTCGTCACCGTAGTCAACGTCCAGGGGATAATAACGACCTGGCACCTGCAAGTAACATTCATAGATAAGACGAAAGTTGTATGACGATTTACCACAAACTATAGTAAATGCGAAAGTTTATATTGTTATTGCCTTATTGCTCAATCACGTCTTAACTGCTGAAGCGATTTCGAAGAACTTCGGTTTATAAATAGATTATAAAATATGACCTGGTTGAAAACAAAAAATATTTTTTGTTTTTAAGTTTGTTATTAAAAAAGTGTAGATATGTTGTACCTTTTTGAATTTATCGCCAATTCCCCACTTATTATCAGTTTTCTCCGCATACAGTTCTTCAAAATAATCCACGGCGTGTTCTGCTGATTTACAGTCCATTAATTTGTTACCGCCTATTTTCGTGCCGGTTCTACCCCAAGAACGGAATAGATAATATCTGAAATAATCACACAGTAGGTATTAAACATAATTTAACCGGTAAAGATTACAATCTGCATGTTTTCCCAAGAGATTATGTTCCCTTTCTTACTTTTTGTAAGAAGGGGAACATAGGCTAGAATAATACCACAAGACGATTCTAAGAGATTCTAAGAGATTCGTGAACTACGACAGATCAAGACAGATTAAATTAAGCAAAGAAAATTAATATGATGGCAAACGACTTAAAACAAAATATACATATATATTCACCATCAGTTCCCAATGATAAAAAGATTTAAAAGACGTCCTCAACACGGAATAAAATCTTAGTGAAGAAACCAGTTAATATTCTTAAAGCGGCGATGGGCTTTCAACTTGTCACGTATGGAATGCTACCTACTGCAAAATGTAATTGTGCCAAATAAAATATTTGGATGTGCCACTGTCTACCCCTCTGTCAAAGATCAAAGCGCTTTGAGATCTGAGAGTATGTCTACCGTACTTTGGGATTACAGTTGTGATTACAAACTTACTTTTTGCTATCATCAGATTGCAAAACCTGCAGTTTGTAGAAAGAGTTCTTCTGAGCCACAACGTCAGTCTGACTGAGAGTTACAGTGTACTTAATGCCGTTGCGGTCTCGGTACACGTGTGCTACATTCTCCAGACCAGAGTCGGGGTCCACCGCTGAACCATCTGGAACCATTGTTTATTTGTAGGCAGTGGCGGATTTACCACCAGGCTGAGTAGGCTGGAGGAAATTTAGGTTAATTTTTTCAAACATCTTATTTATTTTAGCCTTTATCGTCCCACTGCAGAACAGATGCCTCCCTCCCTTCCTTCTTGGCCAATCACTTGATGTTGCCAGATGTCTTACAGGAATCACCACTTTTAACTAAATCGTTGGATTGTAAAAATAATCTCGGTTGGGGGGATTCAATAGCCTACTGGCGGCAAATATGTAAATCCGCCACTGTTTGTAGGGAATAAAATAAAGTAAAAATAAATAAATATTGGTGGACATTTTACACATCGCCATCCAGCCCCAAACTAAGCAAAGCTTGTACTATGGGAACTAGATAACTGATAGAATACATATATACGTTTTTTGTAAATACATACTTATGATACATACTACACACCCAGACACAGAACAAAGATCTATGTTCATCACACAAATATTTGCTCTGGGTGGGGATCGAACCCACAACCTACAGCGCTGAAGGCAGAGTTACTACCAACTGATTATTATGCTGGCCTAGCCTCACAGCTCAGTTGGTATTAACTCTGCCTTCTGAGCTGTATGTAGGTTGTGAGTTCGATAATCACGCTATTTTTCACTTTGTCTTTCAGTTATTCCACACATACTTCTCAAGTTAGTATAGTGAGCTCATGCAGGGTATTACTACCACCATACCTATTTTTGCCACCAAAAGCATGACCCCCCAAGTACGTGTTTAGTTACACTTCTCTCACGATATAACATGACAGCGGTTCTAAATTTAGAATTACCTTTAATATTCAATTTTATGGAAGAGGTGGATGACGCTGAGACGTACATGCTGCCAGACTTCGGTACTGATTTCCCGTCGAGTACGTCTTGTGGAATTCTTGTCGCTGGCTGAAAAGAAAAAAAAACTATTAAAATACTTTTGAAACACAAAATAAAAATGCTAAGACTAAGCACGCAAACTACTTACTATGGGACACAAATGACTAGATACTTAGCAACTACAATAGAATAAAAAACGGGTCAAGTGTGAGTCGGACTCGCGCACGAAGGTTTCCGTACCATTATCTGTAAAAAACGGCAAAAAAAACATGTTGTATGGGCCCCACTTTAACGTTTATTATATTTTGTTTTTAGTATTTGTTGTTATAGCAGCAACAGAAATACATCATCTCTGAAAATTTCAACTGTCTAGCTATCACGGTTAATGAGATACAGCCCTGTGACAGGCATACGGACAGCGAAGTCTTAGTAATAGGGTACCGTTTTTACCTTTTGGGTACGGAACCCTAAAAATACAGTACAGCGAAACTTGCACACAAGCTACGTCAGGCGTTTAATCGCAGCTTGATTCTATAAACTTACGTCAGATCCCCACTCAGCTATATTGTGCTCTTTGATAAGCTGCAGGGAATTGGCGATAGTACCCGTTGTGGGGTCAATTTTATCCAGGAATGATTCTTCTACCACCTGAAACAAAAAGAGAAGTGTGAAGACCAAAGTGTCTGTCGGTGTGTACATTTTATTTTGACACGAATATGAGGCTGCTAGTAATGTGATAGTAAGTAATGTTTTAGTAATAGGGTCCCGTTTTTACCCTACGTTTTTGTACGAAACCCTTAAAAAAGAAACAACGTGATCTCACCTCAATTTCTTTTTCTTGAATTTCATGCATTTTATCGTTCATCCGTTCAACTTCCCGCTTGGAAGATACAACCGCGACCGTACTATCAATCAGTTTAGAAACCACAAGACCGCCCAGTTTGAGAATTCGATGCTTCGTCCCTTCCTTGTCCTTCAATTTGCCGTACAGGAAGAATTGGAGGTTCTTTAGCGGCGGTACAGGGAGGTTTTTCTCTTCACTGCAAATTCATGGATCATAAATAAATACATAAACATTTTTTTAAATATCTCGCACCCGTAGATAAACATAATATAGGTTATTGAATGTACACAGTCAAGGTAAATAAATAAATAATAAGTATTGGTGGACATTTTACACTTCGCCATCTAGCCCCAAACTAAGCAAAGCTTGTACTATGGGAACTAGGTAACTGATAGAATAGTTATAATACTTTTTTTTTTGTAAATATATACTAACACCCAGACACAGAACAAACATCTATGTTCATCACACAAATATTTGCCCTGGGTGGGGATCGAACCCACAGCCTACAGCGCTGAAGGCAGACTTACTACCAACTGAGCTGTAAAGCCGTCGAAGGTACAATTAATATTACCAATTTTGTGTTCCTGATGCTATAATAATTTGATTCTACTCACGCTTTGACTTCTTGTTTGGTCACAACCATGATAGGCCTCACTGAAGCATTGAACAATCTAACGTCGGTCTTTGGTTTGAACTTCTTAAAGGCGGCCTTTTTTTTGTAGGAGCTCGGTATTTTCATCGGTGTCCTTGTGGGCGATTGCGTTACGTTCGAGCATTTCGTCCACTCGCTGATATTACCTAGGTAAGAACATTTGTAGGTATACAAAATGTCAGCCATACAATAATAATAAACCCCTAACAGTCACATACATAGTCATGAAATATTCTTAGGATTTATTTACCTGTACATTTGTAGCCAAAGGTATCCAAAATCAATTGACCTTTATTACATTCAGAGCACGGCGCTAGTGCGCCAAACGCCATGATATCAGCTAAGTGGTCCAGACACTACACAAAAAAAATATTGATACAATACAAATCATTGTGCAGATAGCATTGATTTGCGTATGTCATACGAAAAGCAAGCAGAACATTAGATTGTTATCTTGTTACCTTTATATAGCAATAAAAATAAGTAAGTCCTTATCCAAATGAATCTAACCAGTTGGATTCGAATCTGTGTTTCCGAATGGAATCAAGATTTTGATAACAAAAATGCCATAGTAAGAAAATCTTTCCAATGACTTGAGTTATGTGAACTTATATTGCTTGTATTTACCTCAGCACGTCCAGTTGGGACTTCCTGTGCATTATGTTCGAGTAGAATTTCTAAGTCTAGCTTCTTGAACTCTTCGAGCGCCGTTCGATATTGATGGAACAGTTTGTTCTGCTTTTCAATTTTCTTTTCTTTTTCCTTATCCTCTTTGAGCTCTGCCTCATCTTTGGGCTCCGCTTTCAATTTCTTCACGGGGACCTCATCAGATTTGAAAGGTCTAAAAATAAGATAGCTAATTAGGCAAAAGAATCGGCAGCCCTGGCTACTCCCATACATAATATGACACCGAATATTAGAACTGAACTTAGAACTGTAACCGAGTATTAGAACTCCATACTCCAATGTCTACAACATATACCATACCATGACCATACAGGTTTGAAAGAAATCCTTTAAGGCACTCCCAGTCGACGATTGTTTTTGTTCGAAACGAAAAAAGAAATACTTCTGAACAAGCCACATCTCCTATTTTATAATGTATAGTATATGTGAATAAAGATGTACCCATCTTTAATCACTTCGATAAATAATCCTACCGACCGCTGCAATGACGACAAACACACGTCGGCGCGTGGTCCGCCTTAGCTTTTCGAATAAATTAATGATATAAATTATGTATAATTACTTATCAAAAATCTAATCTAATAGAAATCTAGATCTACATATTACCTATCTTTAACAATAAATCACAAGTTGATTTTAATAGTAGGTATATAAAATATTTCGATCATAAATTCTAAAACGTATCATTTTGAAATAATATCTTTATCGTGAAAAGTTTCTGCTATTATGTTTTCAGCTTAATAGAAATCTAGGTAGGAACCTGAAGTAATATACTTATAAAAATAGGAGATGTGGCTTGTTCAGAAGTATTTCTTTTTTCGTTTCGAAAAAGAGCAATCGTCGACTGGGAGCCCCTTAAAAAATAATGATTGTGTATTTTGTAAATATTCTGTAATATTAGTAATTAACTATGATTAAACAAAAGTGTATTACTTGATTTCCTTCTGCACCATTGCCTGGTCTTCCTTGTTAAGTTTTTTGAACCCAGGCAGACTTTCTCCTCCAGCGAAAAACAAAAGCGTGCTCCTTTCTTCACTAAAGCATTTGACATGGTGCCATAATGGCTGGCCGTTGTATTTCATGCCGACCTCTGTGTCGTATACAACTTTGCATATGCGAACCTCATCCTGAAACAAAAAATATCTTGAATAAGCATAGTAAAACCACATTAAAAAGACATACAGTAGGTCAACCCCTTTGATCTCAAAATTAATAACAAGTGTCTCAACAGCATAGGTAGGCCAGGGTCGACATTTATTTATTTATTTGATGGCAACATTACTAATAATAAAAAAAAACCTCCATCTTGGATATGAAAATGGAATCCATTTTTGTAATTATCACCCTAATAGGCTAACTATTTCCGATTTAATATAATGTTTGGACGTGCCTCTGACTACCCTCTCTAGGTCTACCCCCTTCAAGGATAAGCGCCTGGAGATCTGAGAGGATGTCTATCGTACTGGGGGACTACAGTTGGAATCTTATTTTAAAAATTTGATCATTTGTAATCTTGGATTAGATCTCTGACTACCTCTTTTAGACATCTTCAAAGATCTGAGTGCCTGGATATCTAGAGTTAATCATTTAAGTATCAATTTATAATAAGCAAGTTAAAAATTGTTTATCCACTAATTAGTTTCAAAATGACATAGTCAGACATTAATAAAGACATAGTTTTACCTTACAAATCTTAATTTCACAGCGCCGGCATGCAGACCGGCTGCTCTTGGCATACTCCACACTGAAGTCTTTCAGGGCACTGCCAGTTTCTTTTTCGGCACCTCTTTTCTTTGCACCCTTGCTGCCTTTGCCCTTTTTTCCCTCAAGAGGCATGACAACACCAGTGTTCTCCTCTGAGTAACAAACATATAACATTATAAAATCGAAAATTGTAGAAGATGTCTATCTAAGATATACTCTACTGTATATTATTTTTTGCAATCAAATATATTTATTTATTTACCACAAGTATGTGAAAGATTATTTTATTATTCAATAATTTTGTGACAAGATTCACAAAATTATTGAATAATAAAATAATAGACAATAGTCACATATCATGTATCATGTATCATAATTTATCATTTGGGTAAAAGAATCAGAAGTGAATAAAATATTATGTAGATCCAACTAAGTTATGCTCTTTCACACAAACTTGAAAGAATGAAGAAAGATTGACAAAACAGGTATATGTACAAGCCGAGTGTAAATAGCAACATTGGAAGAGGAAGACCCCTGCGTTCTTTCCCAGACCAAATTGAGGGGGTTTTGAAAAGAGGTAAGGTCAAAATCTAAATCAACGAGCACGAGGAAGGCGATGAGAGTGAATGAAGCAAAAGAAGTATGTCAGGATCGTAGCAAGTAGAAAACTGTGATCTCTGCCTACCCCTCTGGGAAACATGAGTAATTTTATGTATGTATGTACTTACCAATTTTTTTCTGGACCCTGACTTGATCATCATGCTTGAGCTTGTTGAAATTGGAGATGTCAGTAGCTGTTGTTGGTCTTTGCCGCTGAAAGAAGCACTGCTCATGGTACCAGTTGGGCTGCTTCCCATCGTGAAATGCAGACTGAAATGTGATAAATAATTGTGAATCCCTTAAACATACCTACTCAATGATAATTCCAATTATAGCAGTGATATTGTGTGTTTTATAAACCTATGGTGATACATGCAATTGAAGTAAAGATTAGAGTTTCGATATTGATATGGTATTTACGTAATGTTATTATTACTAAGACATCCGCATGAAAACTAAATTAACAGATGCACTTCATTTTAGTTTAAAACAGAAGTGGAAATGGGCAGGGCACCTGTCAAGACACAAAGATAAGAGATGGACTTACCAAACAACGAAATGGCAGGGCCCAATTGGCAAAAGGAAAGTGGGAAGACGGAAGGAAAGATGGGCGGATGACATTATGAACATAGCTGGAAAAAGCTGGATGCATATGGCCAAAGACAGGGACAGTTAGAAAAAAATGGAGGAGGCTTTTACCCATAGGGGGCCACATAACAATGAAACGGGAGTGAAACAATTATAAGTGCATGCTTAATGGTAAAGTGATAAGTGGAAAATAAAGCTTCAATAATAATAATAATAAATTTAATTATTACTACATAAGTAGAACAGTTTTAGTTTTGATAAGCATGCGAACATGCGTATTCTTTAGTTAGACACTCACCTGTACCATAACAGCAATACGTAAAGTACCTTGCTCTATCTTTTCTTTACAACCTTTACATCCAGCCCTTCCAGTCTTCGCATATTCTGCCTGATACGGTAAATCTGCCATCGTAGCTACGAATTCTACCCGTATACCGAGAATATGACTTATATGCTCTTTGGAGAATATAAAACTAACCCGTGATTAGTTAGGAACACAGTTAATCGGTTCGGTACAGCAGTTTTGAAAAATAATTTGTTTTGTTTTGGCTAAACACAGCCGGCACGGCGCGGCGGGCAAGGGTATAAAAAAATACGTACCAGGTATGACGTCACAGTTTGAACGCGTATTTTGTACTTTAAAGTATTTTTGTACTTTAAAGTATTTTTGTACATGAAAGTATTTTTGTACTTTATAGTATTTTTGTACTTGAAAGTATTTTTTTACTCACAAGTATTTTTGTACTGGAAAGTATTTCTGTACTTTAAAGTATTTTTGTACCATCGTATTGTTTGATTCTAGTGCTAGGTTAATGTATTCTGGTACTGGGTAGTGTTTTTATACTTATACGTATTTTTGATTCCTTGAGGAATAATAGGGGGGTGCTGGGTGGAGTTGGTTGGGCTGAAACCAAATACTTTAAAGTATTTCAAACCTGGTTTATCAACCTGGCATTTGATGGAGGTGGTATTTATTAGACCTGGTACGTCAAAACACAAGTACGACCCACCTCGTCACGTCACGCTCACGTCACGTCACATCCATCCCCAAATGTTGCCAGCCGCAAGGCCGCAACAACGCAACACTGGTCCTTCCCTTACATTACACTCTTTTCTTTCATTCATTTCATTCAGTCAGTGATTTTGGTAAAAAAAAGACTTTGTTTAGTTTGTTTTGTATTTTAGTGGATTTTGTGTTGCGGTTGCGTGAGTTTGATTGTGTCAATCGTGTCATGTCTTTTCTTTAATTGCTGTGGAAAACTCAATTTAATCAAACACACTGTAATATTTGTAAAGTATGGGCAGTAGAAAAGATATCCTCAAAACTTTAGGCATCCCGGAATATCCTTGGAGCTCAGGTAAGTGCAATGGAAAATGCCATAGTATATGTAAATGCATGTATCTAATGAACATCACATCAGTCAGTAGAAGTACCTTTGTTAAATACCTACTGTATTGTTACTTTAGAAGTTTAGACTATTGTATTGTTTTGTGTTGACTCCATCCAAGTACTTTTACCCTACAAAGTATTTAATCTTTGACCTTGAATATCTTACGACATATACATTTGAGACTTTTGAAACAACTTTTAGAATGCTAAAATGGTCCACTCCCAGGTGTAACCCCTGATTTGACTGGATTATTTATATTTATACTCTATACATCAATATCAAATTATTAAAATATCTATAACAGTAAACGGAACCACCAATAAAACTTAAATGATTTGAGTCATAGAAAGAATAAATAAAACAGGCCAAGTGCGAGTCGGACTAGCACACAAAGGGTTCCGTAAACGGTTCCGGTAAATATAAAAACATAAAAAAAAAATATGTATTGAAGCCCCCCTTTAAATATTGATTTTATCCTGTTTTTAGTATTTGTTGTTATAGCAGCAATAAAAATACATAATCTGTGAAAATTTCAACTGTCTAGCTATCACGGTTCTTGAGATACAGCCCTGTGACAGACAGACGGACAGCGAAGTCTTAGTAATAATGTCCCGTTTTTACCCTTTGGGTACGGAACCCTAAAAACCATTTATTTAGCCACCACAAAATTAATAAGTAAAAATAAGACTAGGAATTATATGAAATTTATCTTAAAAAAAACAGATTAAATCACCTAGCTACTATGATCAAGTGGTGGTGAAATGGCACACAGCTCAGCATAATGCTGGTGCATGTTGCCATGCTGCATCGCTGGTCTTCCGCTGTGGCCAATGTTGACATCACAGACATCTTGACTTAACTCATAGTATGCTCAATCTACACTTATAAAAAATAGTTATGCTACACAAACCAAGTTTTGTAATAGTATAAGAATAAATTTTAACTTTATTACATGTGATTGAATTTCATCTGAAGAAGATACTTCACATTCACCTGTGCCACATCATAATATACGATGAATCTGAATGTATGCTAAGGAAAGTAATGATCAATTAAATGTAGCTGAAGCACGTGTATACAAGAAGCGAGTAGCGGTGCCTCATTGACGTGAGGCGGCTACCGGTAACACTGGGCGGCGAGTCTATGTAAAATACTAGCAGTCCTCTCCGGGCGTCTCGCATGGGTGTACTTACTAATGATTTTATGGATTTTTTTTTGCACCTTGTGTTACATTACTATGTTTTAGTAGAGATCCATATTTTTTTTCTAGTAATAACTATAGCCTATGTTGCTCAGAGATAATAAAGCATTCAAAAGGTAAAATAATTTTTGAAATCGATCCAGTACTGCTTATAATATTAGTATGGATGAAAACTGCAGTCCACATCTCAGTGGCGGCGTTTTGTGACTGTCGTGTGTGGCCAAAACTTTTTGAATTACTCAAATCGGACATTCCATTCAGAAGATATTACGATCGAAACAAAACTAAGCGCCGCAACCCGCGTCGCGGTCGCGGTCGTCCCGGGGTGTGACGTCATAGTGTGAGCGCGCGTAATCTTAGAAATTCAAAAAAGGACTTCAACATCTCGTCGTTATAACTTCGGAAATACTGCATGTATTAAAGTGAAATAAAAACTCATGTAATGTACATGATCTACGCTCCGATTTTAGGTGTATTTGATAGTAATATTTTGACCCAGTTGTGTTCTCCATTCATTCATTCACACCTACCCAGGAATTACGATTATTGAGTCCCATTTGAAATTATATAACACTGCTCTATTTGTTTCAGATGATGATGAGCCTCCTTCTGATCCGCGGCCTCCACCCATCCAACCAAGGCCTAGTGGTAGGTACCAAAATACATAAACATTACTTTTTTATACTATAAAAGCTGACCCCGCGAACTTCGTATCGCTTTAGAATTAACAAAATGTTGTCTTAAGTTCCCTTCCCCGTTCCCGATCCCGTTCCCGTTACCGTATTATCAAACCTAATAAAGCTCAAATTGACTCTACGTTTTAGTTAGAAAACTTTTGTATGGTAAAAGAAAAAGGCTGTTTGTAGGGTTTTCCCGGCAATTATTCGAATTTTTCTCACCTTTTAAACCTTCCCTAGACCTCCACGAACATTTCAAGACCAAGATAAGATAAATCCGTTCAGCCGTTCTCGAGTTTTAGCGAGACTAACCAACAGCAATTGATTTTTATATATATAGACTAGCGACCCGCCCCGGCTTCGCACGGGTGCAAAGCTGATACCAAAATATATTACAGAATGTCTTTGTATACTCGTTAACAGCATTTAAAATTAAAAAAAAAGTCGCGTTTAAAAGTAAAGGATAGAAATTGATTATTGTGGGTTATCCCTAAGAGATAAACATATACCATCGCGGACTTTTTTGTAGACCTTTTTAAGGTATACAATATTTAGTACATTATTTTGATCTATCTCGTAGAGTTCAGCCAGCGTTTATTTACGACTTCATATTAGAAATCTTAAAATTATCAGTAGTTCTCTAATATATTAAGCATGTAATTATACATATAAACCTTCCCCCTGAATCACTCTATCTATTAAAAAAAACCGCATCAAAATCCGTTGTGTAGTTTTAAAGATATAAGCATACATACAGACATACATATACAGACGCGGAAAGCGGGAAGCGACTTTGCTTTATACTATGTAGTGATTTACACTACATTACAGCAGTTTTGACTAATGAATGAATCGCATTCTACCAAAATGCGTAATTTATTTTATCAAGGTTTGTAGAGAAAAAAATATATTGGAAGCTGCCTGAAATAGCTTTTTCCTAAATGATTATTACAAAAAAAAATTACAGGACAACGTCTGTCACGGGTCGGCTAGTAATAAATATATTTACTTATTTAAATATGCCTCTAATGATGCGTAATAATCTTACAGGGCAGCAAGCCACAACTTCTACCTCATCGCCAGGGACTCCAGCAAGGAGCCATGTTCAAGCCAGAGAACTCTTTTTGTCCCTATTGAACCAAACTGGCCCTAGAAATGGCTCAGCACCTGGCACTAGCACTGGCAATAATCGGTGGGTAGAGAATAGATGCTGAATATATTAATTAGGCAAGAGCAAACAACTTCTTAGTTCCATGTGAAGGGACATACTGTCCACCATACCTATTTCTACTACCAAGCAACATGCTATGTTCCTGTTTGAAGTTACTGGCACATGAGGTTTAATACCTTCATGCCTCAGGTTCACGGGTGTAAGGCTTACAGATTTGCATGCATGAGATATAAGTTAGTGTATTGTTATAGGCTATGGTAATGCCTCATTCACTATAAAAGTACGTCACTTTTAGTAACTACAAGCTAACCCGGCGAACATCGTATCGCTTTAGAATTAACAAATAAGTATACTATGTCCGTCTCCTGGTTCTAAGCTACCTCCCCATAAATTTTCAGCCAAAACGGTTCAGCCGTTTTTGAGTTATAAATAGTGTATCTAACACGACTTTCTTTTAGATACATAGATTAGTAACGAAGTAAAAAACCTATTTGCTGATGAATGCAGCTTAAGGGGCTGTATGTCGACGATTGCTCTTTTTCGAAACGAAAAAAGAAATACTTCTGAACAAGCCACATCTCCTATTTTTATAAGTATATTATATAATATATTATAGTATTTATAATATAGTATTTATAATAATATATAAGTATATTATAGTATTTATAAGTGCAATACCTGCTAGTTTCTTGAGTAGTTCTTCCTTCTCCGGCCTTAGCTTATGATTTCATTAGTTTTTACAGATCTGACGACATACCGCTTGCTTACTTGTCGCGTACGACACACACACCAGCCCCGGAGCTCCGCGAGCGGCCTGGCGGTCGTGGCGACTTGGACATTCAGCGTGTGTTGGCATTTAAACGCCTCACTAAAAACATCAACACTGGTCGCTATTCCCGCTACGCCGCCCCACGAGGTACTTATCAGAACAGCTAATATGCCCATTACCATAATGTGTGGATTTTCTATAGGCATTCGTGTACCTAGGAATCCCCGTCAGGTGGCATTGAACCAATTTTCAACCGTTCATAAAGTCATGGCTATAAATAAATAAGTATTGGCGGACTTTACACATAGCGCCATCTAGCCCCAAACTAAGCAAAGCTTGTAATATGGGAACCAGATAACTATTACCTAATACTTATATACTTTTTTTTTGTAAATACATACTTATTATACATATTAACACCCAGACACAGAACAAACATCTATGTGTTCATCACACAAATATTTGCCCTGGGTGGGGATCGAACCCACAACCTACAGCGCAGAAGGCAGAGTTACTACCAACTGAGCTGTGAGGCCGGTCATTGGTTTACTGTTTTCATTATTGCTAAGAATTTCGAATTGGTAACCGAAAACTCTGCGGTAGGTTGTGGCCCTGTATACGCCTATGTATATTATGTATACCTAATGAAAATAAAGAAGCTAAAGTCAAAAAGTATTTATTTCAAGCAATAGGTGCTATAGGAGGAATTGCCTGTTCCAATTCCAGGTAACTCCAGGCCTGGTTCAGTGGTCCCCTCGGAGAGTAATTCGGGCAGCGTGAGGTTGCCCTATTTCAGGAGAGTAAACCGGAACTCAGCTACCAACAACATCCCTGGGTCTGCTCGGCAAAGTATGTATAGCTTCTATTACTTATTCATTACGTTTGAGGACAAACAAATGGTTCTCTAAGCTGTGGTCTTGAAAGTAGATTTCGGTGTGAATATACCATCATAATACATTGCAAAATAAATTAAAAATTTATGAAATTAGATGCCTACAAAGAATAGCTGGTTTGCCTACTAAAGTTACAGTTTGGCGTGTTAATTTTGTCATTAACATGTGTCACTAACATTTTATTTTAATTCATTTATTAAGGTCTACCAACAATTGTTACAATGAAAAACCAAATGTAAAAGAAAAACCTTACAAATTAGGTACAATAGTACTGTCTTACGCTAATTGCACAATCACTTATAGGTAAACACATAAACATCAAATATTCAATGCGTGTATTGTAATATCGCATGTCGTATTCATTTGTACAGTCGTTGTGGATCTTAACCATCAGCATATGAGGTCAGAGCGCCGCAACCGCCGCACCCACAGCACGGAAGTACAAATCTCGGATAATGGTGAGTGTTCAAGAGAGACACGATTCATGTTATACTATGCAGTGGCGGATTTACACATTTGCCGTCAGTAGGCTATTACCCCCTCCCCCACCTAGATTATTTTTACAATACAACGATTTAGTTAGAGAGATGAAGAAAGATTAAGGCCCTGTATGTCGACTATTGCTCTTTTTCGAAACGAAAAAGAAATACTTCTGAACAAGCCACATCTCCTATTTTTATAAATATACTAGCTGACCCGTGCCCGCTTCGCTGTGCGTAAGACATTTCTAATACCATCGCGGACTTTATTGTAGAAAAAAAAATGAGTTTTTAAGACATCACATTAGAAACCTCTAAAATTATCAGTGTTTCTCTACTATATTATGCATGTATTATACATATAAACCTTCCTCTTGAATCACTCTATCTCTAATCAAAATCCGTTGTGTAGTTTTAAAGATATAAGCAAACATACATACATATTACATACATATTACATACAGACGCGGGAAGCGGAAAGCGACTGCTTTATACTATGTAATCACACTTCAGGTTCCTACCTAGATTTCTATTAAGCTGAAAACATAATAGCAGAAACTTTTCACGATAAAGATATTATTTCAAAATGATACGTTTTAGAATTTATGATCGAAATACTTTGATACCAACTATTAAGATCAACTTGTGATTTATTGTTAAAGATAGATAATATGTAGATCTAGATTTCTACTAGAATAGGGTTTTGATAAGTAATTATACATAATTTATATCATTAAGTTATTCGAAAAGCAAAGGCGGACCACGGAAAATGGTTATGAGGGGTGGGTAAAGCTACCCCTATTATTTGCCTACGTAGGTACCAGCAAAGCGATCTCATAAAAACTGTCGATAATATTTACGATACGCATACGCCATCTAGTCGTTTCTGCCGCGGTTTTAGGAACTGGCAGCGCCTTAACCCTCGTGTTCAGGAACGACACTGTGAGAATACGCACCCACAGTGGACAAAATCTTTTTTCATAAACATCACTTTATGTGTTGTGCGACACTGCATAGTGTGACTTGAGGCACATTGTCGTGTGCCTCTAGCCAAAGTTGAGCTCTAGAGGCGTACGGTAGTGTGCGCCATAGTATCGCTCAACACATAAAGTGCGTGTTCTCACAGTGTCGATCCTGAATACGGGGGATAGAGACGGTTGGAAGGATATATTGGTGGACTTTACAAACTAAGCAAAGCTTGTACTATGGGAATCAGATGACTGATAGAATACATATTATACTTTTTTTTTTGTAAATACATATACATATTAACACCCAGATACAGAACAACCATCTATGTTTATCACACAAATATTTGCCCTGCATGGGGATCGGACCCACAACCTACAGCGCAGAAGGCAGAGTTACTACCAACTGAGCTGTGAGGCCAGTAAATTAAAGGTAATAAAGACCTGTGTAAAAATCTACAGTTATAATAAAATTCTTGTTTTAGAAGCCGATGATACGGAGCAGCCAGCGTCAGCGTCGCGCACTGCTTCAGCCGCATCCACAGCCGTGGTCACTGACGAGCCTCCAGTCATACCAGAGAATGAGGCAGAGTTGCAAGGTTACCCCCATGCCTTATCTTACTAACACCCGTGATATTATATACTTGTTTTTAGGGTTCCGTGCCTCAAAAGGAAAAACGAAACCCTTTTAAGATCACCCGAGTGACTGTCCGTCGGTCGCTCCATTCCCCCACTTATCTCCGAAACTAATGCGCCTTAAACTTAGAAAAAAAAGCTACATGAAGTTTTTACGGAACCCTCCAACTCGCAGTAGTCCGGTTTTTTTATTATTTTAGTTCATTTAATAAATGAAATCGGATCACAACTGTAATCCCCAAGTAGAGAAGAACTTAGATTTTCTCTCTACTTCTTCTAGTTTTTAGGGTTCCGTACCCAAAGGATAAAAACGGAACACTATTACTAAGACTTCGCTGTCCATCTGTCTGTCTGTCTGCCTGTCCGTCCGTCCGTCTGTCTGTCACAGGGCTGAATCTCATGAACCGTGATAGCTAGACAGTTAAAATTTTCACAGATTATGTATTTCTGTTGCTGCTCTAACAACAAATACTAAAAACAGAATAAAAAATATATTTAAGGGGGCTCCCATATAACAAACATGATTTTTTGCCGTTTTTATAGATAATAGTACGGAGCAGTTCGTGCGCGAGTCCGACTCGCACTTAGCCGGTTTTTAATATTAGTGTGATTTCCGTACAGCAGCGTCAAATAACACCTCTGGGACCAGCATCTCACTTGAAGAAGAGATTGTTGAGATTGTAGACGAACATACAACCGTCGGCGTCGATATGGACCTCATTGACAGGGCCCGAGCTGTCATACCGTCCAGCAGTGACCCCAATTTGGTAAGATAAGTTTACAAAGTCATTGCAATAAAAAAAAATAAGATCCACATAATTACTTTTCAAAAACTAAAAAAACAACCGACTTCATGTTTGTTAGTCTATGATCCTATTATCACTATCACTATCACTACATAGTATAAAGCAAAGTCGCTTTCCGCTTCCCGCGTCTGTATGTAATATGTATGTATGTATGTATGTTTGCTTATATCTTTAAAACTACACAACGGATTTTGATGCGGTTTTTTTTTAATAAACAGAGTGATTCAAGAGGAAGGTTTATATGTATAATACATGCATAATATAGTAGAGAAACACTGATAATTTTAGAGGTTTCTAATGTGATGTCGTAAATAAACACATTTTTTTGCGCTTACATTGCAAATGCTGGCACGAGATATTTCAAAATAATGTACTACACGGGTCAGCTAGTAATATTATAAATGCAAAAGTTTTGTGAGTGTGTGTGTGTGTGTGTATGTGTGTGTGTTTGTTACTCTTTCACGCAAAAACTGCTGAACGGATTAAAATGAAACTTTACAGTAATATATAGCTTATACATCAGAATATCACATAGGCTACTTTTTACCCGTTCGAAGCCGGGGTGAGCAGCTAGTATTATTATATACTCCTATTTTTTACACACAGAGGTAGTAACTTCTCCTCAAATTGAAATGGAAAAAACTGGGAAGTACATAAAATACTTTCAACAAGTAAAATATATTTCTAAATCAGTTTATAAATGACGGATAAATGAAAAATACAATTAAATTGAGATCCTCCCTTTTTGAAGTCGGTTATAAATAATAAGATTCTTATTTATAGGCATCAACTAGTAGACCTGATGAAGTGGATGCGCCAGAGATGGAACAAAACCACGGTGTCAAGAGGAAGAGACGTGAATGTAAGTCTTCCTATCTTAAGCCGGAAACACACTTACGTGTCGTCGTGTCGTGGCGCGACACGCCACTAGCTAATCGCTTTCATACATTTAGTATGGTTAGAGACATATTTCGGTGTCGTATCGTGTCGCAAACGCTATCTTGCGATTGGCTAGTGGCGCGACACGCCACGCCACGACACGTAAGTGTGTTTCCGGCATTATCATACTATACCTACGAGTGTCCGACTGAGACGCAAGAGGTGCAGTTCGATTCACGCGGGGCGGGACAAATGTTCGCATGATCTACAGATATTTGTTCCAGATCTTAATTATATATTCTAATATGTTTCAGATTTTGACTGGCCTCACCACAGCTCAGTTGGTAGTAACTCTGCCTTCTGCGCTGTAGGTTGTGGGTTCGATCCCCACCCAGGGCAAATATTTATGTGATGAACATAGATGTTTGTTCTGTGTCTGGGTGTTACTATGTATAATAAGTATGAATTTACAAAAAAAAAAAAAAGTATATAAGTATTCTATCAGTCATCTGGTTCCCATTACAAGCTTTGCTTAGTTTGGTGCTAGATGGCGATGTGTGTAATGTCCGCCAATATTTATTATTATTAATTTATTATTATTTGTTCCGATACGATATCCGGAATCCATCTTGAGTCAAGCACCTGTCTTTTTCGCGTTTTTCGTCCTAACAACTGCCTCCCTTTGACTTCCGGCGCTAGCGTTGTAACGTTTTTGTGTCGGCGAGTCGCATGGCGCTCGGATTTTACCTCATTATAGCGTCGTTTTTCGTAGCGTTAACACGTCTTAGCAAATTATTTTAAATTTAACGATAAGTAATACTAAAGCAAATTTTATTAAGGTTATAAGAATAAGAATTCCTCCCTTTGTTATGGAGGACGAAAATTATTGTGATAATGCAACTAAACGTTGTGTCACGGAAAAAGAGGTCGTTCTCCATGTTCGAGCGGTTGGAGCGTAGGGGAGATTTCGAGTCCGGTTTATAAGGAAGCAGTCTAAAGCTTACATGTAAGTGAAGTACAATTTTAATTACTTTTACGACAAGCGGCTTTCCTGACAAATTAATTTATCAAAGTTTTCTCGTTACAACCCTTGGGTTTATAGAACTAAATGTTAATTATAATCATGACGTTACAATGCGTTTAGCCATAGCAAAATAGTTAACCTAACAAAGAAAACTTTTTGCAGCTTTGACTAATATCTTACTAGAAAATGTGCACAATCTACAGAGGTTAGTACCTAGATTAGTATAATGATAAGAGCATGACATCAACCACCACCCAAGTCTCAAATCAATAAAGTTTCATAATTGGTTGGTAAAGAGTCGAATTTAACCAAAATTTACCGATTATACATAACCAAGCTTCCACTGGCTTTGCTCGCGTGGTGCCTGGATGAAAAATATTCTTTATGATATGTACATGGGCTATGTATATTCAAGGTTTCATCTAGGTTAGTTAAAGTTTGATTGAGGCCCAAACATCCAAATATCCTCTCAACTTTCGAACGTGCTGGCAGCCCACCTACAGAAAGTTGGGGGGGGGGGGGGGGCGCATAAAACTAACAGCTAGATTTCAGACAACCTTGCAGACAGCCGCGGTGGCTACAGCAACCGGCCAAATGCGTGCATACGGTGCATTGATAACGAAGTTGTCTACAAGCAAACAAGTAAGTGGTAAAATTGTTTTACGAAGATATACTTTGACATCTAAAGATAAGTTCAAGCCACGTCAGATCATCTAATAAGAAGTCGTCTTATGCCGAGAGCAAAGTAGACTAATCTTCAAAGGTAAGAAATCAAGTTCTCAATAAATATAATCGCTTATCTAGAGTTCATGTCAGTATGGCTGTCAGAAGCATACATACCTACATGGAATAATCGGGAAACGCCCAATCATATATTATGCAAACTTCGAGTACGTAACCCGTTCGTGATACTCGTCAATCCAAATCTATTCAGTTCAGAGCTATCACATGAATTAACTAATAACTATCTCAGCTATCTGTCAACATTATTTCCTTTTCTAGTGAGAAAATTAGACTGATCGTTATTTCTTATCTCCAACTTGAAACGATTAAACAATTTTTTATTTTTAACTAAAAGGTTTCAGCCTATCAGTTACTTTCGAATGCAAAGTTATTTATTTCAAACAAATCAAATCTCTTTGAAATGTCTTTGGAGACGGGTGATGCTAGGCCTGTTCCTCATAAAGGTAGATGTAAGCCAGGCTTACTTCCACCTACCTGTAGCGAAGGAGCACAGACGATTCTCATGGCTCCGCTACAATGACCGGCTATTTACAGATGACAATGTCTACCTTTCGCTAATCTTCATCACGAACCCGAGATACAAGGTATATTAAACGAATTTTATAGGGTACCAGTCCATTAGATTTTTACGCAAACACATTGCATTTATGGTGAACCTAATGAAGCAACTGGGCTAGAACAAAAATCCGGACAAGTCTGTTCTCGTTCCAACTTAACGCCCGAAGTTTCGAGGCGTTACGGGATACCAAACTCAACATGAAGTCCCTATCGATACCGAAGTGCCTAACGCTACGCAGGGCACTTCGCAGTCACATGTCCAGAAGCGGTTGGTCCCCCACACAGGCACAGCTCCTTCTGGGGTGACTCAACTTCGCCTGGTAAGTAACATGCCGCATTCAGATGTCGAAAGGCAGTTGGTCCCCCACACAGGCACAGCTCCTTCTGGGGTGACTCAACTTCGTCTGATAAGTAATATGCCGCATTCAGATGTCGAAAGGCAGTTGGTCCCCCACACAGGCACAGCTCCTTCTGGGGTGACTCAACTTCGCCTGGTAAGTAATATGCCGCATTCAGATGTCGAAAGGCTGTTGGTCCCCCACACAGGCACAGCTCCTTCTGGGGGACTCGACTTCGCCTGGTAAGTAATATGCCGCAGTCAAATGTACAGAGGCAGTTGGTCCCCCACACAGGAACAGCTCCTTCTGGGGTGACTCAACTACGCCTCGTAAGTAATACGCAAAAGGAGTTTACATCGAATGCTGCAATTTCATAGCCTTTTTCAAAAAGCATTTTCAAAACAGGAGAAATTACCCAAATCTGCACTCTCCGAAATGAAAGCGGTACAGAGCTCTTTTACTATTCACACGGCTCGATCTCGTACCTGCTTGCTGTGACAATGTCACTGTCTAGTGTCAAATGTCATGATTGAGACCTGTCAGACATTTTCCCACGCTTTTTACTTTTACAAATGATAAAGGTTAGTTTTGTGGTTTACGGTACATAGTAAAATGTTAATATAAAACTTATCGGATGTATTAATTAATTGCTCCATAATATGCGATATAACAGTAGTGGCTTCGGCTGGAATACACGAACATGTCGGTCTGAACAAAACGACAACAATCGTGGCATGTACTGAATAACTATTCGCGGTCTATGCGGCAACACAACAACATAACAGTCAGCTGTACAATGCTCACATCTCATTGCAAACAGACAACCGCACGGTCTTAGCCTACATCAATGTAGGTGACCCTTTATTCCTTGTATGTTATTATGTAGTTAGGGAAGTTTGAACGAAATCTAAGAAACTTCGGAACCTGACACGCCAACTGCTGAAGGTAATAAATCATTTAAATATATATATATATATATGTATATCTGTAACGGCACAATACTTTCCGGGCCGATTCAACTTTTAAGTGTCTCGAATGGCTCTTGATGCTTGTAGCGACAAACAACATATTTAATCAAACAGTAGGGCACACTGCAAGTTAACTTATTTGCCTCTAACCTACTACCTCGAAGACCTCACACTCGACACCTCTTGTGACAATGTCTTATGTATCGGCAAACTCAAAAGGCGAAGGCACACTATTTCACAACGCGTTCCTTTGCTAGTAAGTATACTAACTTAGTTACTTGTTTCCACCACCAAACCTAATACTACAGGTACTGTCACGCTGTACATTCTGATAGTTCCAAAGTGGATGATAATATTTGGCAGACGTACACGCCCGTGCCATCCAAGATCCTAACAAAGTCTTGAACTTACCACTGGTTCTGATCAACACCACTATTTCGAAACGAAGTTAACGAATGGTCTGCAGAAGAAAATATCTTCCAGCTAACCCTATCTAGTAATGTTAAGTTGGCGAAAAGTTCACTATTTACACACATAGACACTTACCTGCATGGAATAAACATGATGTGTGTCTAATTATATGTCTTACAAAAAATCTAGTCCACGACAAAATATAGCATGTTACCTGGCATATCTGTACAAAAGTAAAGATTTAGGTTCATTCAGCGTATTGGACAATATTAGTACCTACACAAATCTGTAATTGTTACTTTTACGATATTGTCTTTCATTTATTCATCGTGTCGATGTGCTCATTCATAACTTATTAAATAACGTAATTACCAGAATCACCATGTATCGTAATAAGTTTTGTTAACCTTTTTCATAAAGCTATTTCAGTTGCAAGGGTCAAGAAAACAAAACCACCTATTTGAAATGCAGAAAGTGTATTACAATAATTGGCAATTAATAATTGGTAATACCAGGTGAATATAATTTATAAGGCGACCGACGTACCACTACATGCTACATTACTGTTAGCAGGGTAACTTGTGCATGATTTCAAACTGTTTTTCAATCGATGCCGACGAATGCATCGAGGTAAGTACCGTTGTATTATGGCCTTATTTTGGAACAAAAACCGACGACATTAGTTACAGGCTGTCTAGATAGAGATTGAAGACACATCCGAATAAAACCTTGTCTCTGTATTCAACTTTCTTTTGATTAGGTCTTCGAAAAATCTTCAAAAAAAAAAAAAAAAAAAAAAAAAACAGGTACCTTGTCAGAACCTTTTTTATAGCTGCTAGAAGAAAATCTAGGCCAGCATCTAGTACTGTAATCAGCGGCGAAATGAAGTCCGTTTTCAAAAAAAATAAATAGCTTATCAATTAAGTGGTAAACAATATTTTCAGTTCAGTTTCCTTGTCTTTTTGTTGAATCAGTGTGTTAATCAATTTTTTTTTGTAAAATTGAACTCTGATTATGATTATTTTTGATTGATAACAATGCAAGTATTAAATCTGTTATTTACTTACAGTTTATCTTACCATTACATGACACATTATAGCATCACCATAATTACATAATTATTGGTGTACCAGGAGATAACAAACACATCACTCAAGATGGATTCCGGATATCGTATCGGAACAAATAATATAGGAGTTTTAACTAACAATAAAACTTACCTATTATTTTTCCAACGATATCCGGAATCCAGGTAATGCCTACCTGGTACATCGTGAGTAAATATAATGAGGTAAAATCCGAGCGCCATGCGACTCGCCGACACAAAAACGTTACAACGCTAGCGCCGGAAGTCAAAGGGAGGCAGTTGTTAGGACGAAAAACGCGAAAAAGACAGGTGCTTGACTCAAGATGGATTCCGGATATCGTTGGAAAAATAATAGGTAAGTTTTATTGTTAGTTAAAACTCCTATATTATTAGATCTAAGTGTTGTTGTACCATAGTACTCGTAGTTTTAGATACCCACTCGAACCCAATATAACCATGCTTGGCCAAACAAATATTGCATAAACTTTTACGTCTATCAGCATTCTCTTCACTACATAGTATAAAGCAAAGTCGCTTACCGCTTCCCGCGTCTGTATGTATGTATGTTTGCTTATATCTTTAAAACTACACAACGGATTTTGATGCGGTTTTTTTTAATAGATAGAGTGATTCAGGAGGAAGGTTTATATGTATTAAACCCGTGCGAAGCCGGGGCGGGTCGCTAGTTTAGAATAAAAGAAATGGTGGTTTAAAATGTATGGTACTGTGATATACAAGTATGAATAAATGATTCGTTGCAAACGAGCCGCCCGCTTCGGGGGTAGTTCGGGACTCGAGAGCCGAAAGGTCGAGACGAGCGGGCGGGTCGCTTGCACACTGTTATAATAGAAGTCTGGTAATTTAATTGAACCCTAATCTATTCCTTACCTTGCCTTACCCTACACAAGGTACAGGACAGGTACCACTCTGGAATAAATGTCGTTTATGACACGTTTATGAGAGACAGTTTCTCAACAACGGAATAATGTAACCTAGTTTCCATCTTGCAGCTGCAGACGACAAGCCAACGGATCCATTTACAGTTAAGGATTTCAATCAAGTGAGTACTAAGTTCTTATAAATTACCGTCGTAAGAAACTGTTGGGTTCGATTCCCATCCGGAATACCTTCTGTGAAATATTTTTAGGGTTCTGTACCCAAAGGGTAAAAACGGGACCCTATTACTAAGACTTCGCTGTCCGTCTGTCCGTCTGTCTGTCACAAGTCTGTATCTCATGAAACGTGATAGCTAGACAGTTGAAATTTTCACAGATCATGTATTTCTATTGCCGCTATAACAACAAATACTAAAAGTAGAATAAAATAAATATTTAAAGGGGGCTCCCAAACAAACGCCGTTTTGCCGTTTTATATAGATAATGGTACGAAACCCTTCGTGTGAAAATAGTACAAACAAGTGCTGACAGCGAACTCTTAGTAATAGGGTCCCGTTTTTACCCTTCGGGTACGGAACCCTAGCAGAAGAAACATGATATTTGAAACTGAATATCTTTCAGAGCCTGCTTCGTCTCCTGGAATGTCCCGTATGCCTGGAATGGATGGAGCCTCCGATGTCACAATGCCGCCGCGGCCACCTAGTCTGCAACCGATGCCGCGCTCGCCTTGCCTCTTGCCCCGTGTGCCGCACCACGTTCAGCTCCGTGCGCAACCGAGCCATGGAGGGCGTGAGTCTATATGTTTGTCAACCAACTAATCACACTAATATTATTAACTAGCGGAACACATGGACAAACATTTGTGTGAGTGAACATAGATTTTTGTTTTGTGTTTGGGAATACACCCTGTATTTATATAAGCATGTACGTGTTTACAAAATGTAGTTAATAAAGTAGGTAATTATCTGGCTAGATGGCTTTGTGGGAAATGGCTACTAACTATTATTTACATACTTATTTTATGTCTAAAGCATTTACTTACACACTCATGCTTGCATTGAAGACAGTTTGTTTACTCTAGCTAGAATTACATACTCTAGGATTAGATCCGCACACACATACACGCACACACCACTCAAATACACTCGCGCGCACTAACACTTTCACTTAAATTATTTTTCTGGTTCACAGTTTGAATACTATACTGCATGTATCATCGTTTTACATTTTTAGTGTAATTATCTCTTTGTTCCAACCAAAAAAACGCTTAATCCCAGGTGGCAGAGATGCTGCGCTACCCGTGTCGCCATGGCTGCGGTCGCGAAGTGCGTCTGCGCAGGCGCACACCCCACGAGGCGTCCTGCGCCTCTCGCAAGTACTTGTGTCCTGCGCCGCTCTGCGTCGACCGACTGCCGTTACCGCGCTCGCAACTAGCATTGCATTTCCATGTACGTATTTATTTATTTTAAGGAAGACCAACAGCTTAAATTAGAAATAAACTAAGTTAACTTAGAAATAAACTAAGTTAAATGGAAATGGGCAGGACATATCTCACGATACTCAGATAGAAGATGGACCATTGAAGCTACACAATGGAAAGGACCAGAGGGGAAAAGGAATGTTGGCCGACAATTAAAACGGTGGGCTGATGACATAACCCACGTCGCAGGAAACGACTGGATAAAGTTAGGCAAGGACAGAGAGTCATGGAAAAGGATGGAGGAGGCCTTTACCCAAATCGGGGTTCAAATCTTAAATAACACTAGCATTAATTAAATAACTTAGAATACTAAATTTATTAAATTTAAGCAAAAACATACTAACAAATATTGTATATATAGAGATTTGGAATAAATGGCTTTATTATTATTATTATAAGTTAACTTAAAGTAGGTAACGGATAAGCTTATTACTGGTCCTCACGGATAAAAAACAATGTAGGTAATAAACGCGAAAGCAAACATTTTTTTTCTTTTTTGGTGATGAGAAATAATTAACATGGGATGGTATAACTAGCTTTCGACTTATCCTTATTTGTCTTGTTTGAGTCTTCACATTGTTTGATCGGCACCAAACTGGAGCTCTACAGGCATAGCATTAAGGCGCTCCCAGTCGACGATTGTTTTTGTTCGAAACGAAAAAATAAATACTTGTGAACAAGCCACATCTCCTATTTTATAATGTATAGTATATGTGAATAAAGATGTACCCATCTTTAATCACTTCGATAAATAATCCTACCGACCGCTGCAATGACGACAAACACACGTCGGAGCGTGGTCCGCCTTAGCTTTTCGAATAAATTAATGATATAAATTATGTATAATTACTTATCAAAAATCTATTCTAATAGAAATCTAGATGTACATATTACCTATCTTTAACAATAAATCACAAGTTGATTTTAATAGAAGGTATATATAATATTTCGATCATAAATTCTAAAACGTATCATTTTGAAATATTATCTTTATCGTGAAAAGTTTCTGCTATTATGTTTTCAGCTTAATAGAAATCTAGGTAGGAACCTGAAGTAATATACTTATAAAAATAGGAGATGTGGTTTGTTCAGAAGTATTTCTTTTTTCGTTTCGAAAAAGAGCAATCAGCGACTGGGAGCCTCTTAAGTAAAGGATAATTGAAAAAAATGATAGGCCCCAAGCCGTGTTTGTTGCCTGATTCTTCTAGGCTTGGTTGCGAGGAACAGGCGTTAGATACACCTAGCTGCTAAATACGTTTCAAAGTGATCTTTGTGATTTTAGTGAAATAAAGTTTGGTTTGCTTCGGTTTCGCTTGTGTCGTACCTGGATAAAAAGTCTATAATAATATTAATAATTATGCTATTCCAGGTCACGGACTATTCTCAAGTTTCATATAAATCGGTTCAACTCTTACGGCGTGACGTAACAAACATAATCGCAAACCGATAAATTCTTTAAAAAAATATAAATATTTATCTATTTTGAACTACATTGCAAAGTGACTGATTGGTCAAATATTTTGTATCGTAGTGGTAATCCCACAATTCTAAAAGCAGGTATAAGTACTTGTAAATTGACAATTTCTTTGTAATATTGTTTTCAAAGCAAGTTATAGTTTGTTTGTTTGTTTCAGGCCAAGCACCTTCATATGGTGAAGCTGGGTCCCCGCCACCACTTCGGTATAAAAGTGAACAACGAGGCGCACGACAACTGGCTTATTATGGCGCTGGATGAATTCTTCCACATGAAGGTAATGTTTAAGCGAAATTGAACCTATTTTTCAGGGTTCCGTACCCAAAAGGTAAAAATGTGACCATAGGGTCTAAGACTTCGCTGTCTGTCCGTCTGTCTGTCACAGGGCTGTATCTCATGAACCGTGATAGCTAGACAGTTGAAATTTTTACAGATTATGTATTTCTGTTGCTGCTATAACAGCAAATTCTAAAAACAGCATAAAATAAATATTTACTCCCGTACAACAAACGTGATTTTTTTGCCATTTTGTATAGAAATAGTAGGGAACCCTTAATGCGCGAGTCCGACTTGCACTTGATCGGTTTTCTTTTTTGTTTCTATGCAATGTTATAAGAAACACGGGAATTACTTAGTTTAGAAATGAAATATTCAATATGTTTGTGTAATTAGTGCCTCCGAGACAGTTAACTGTTAAGGCGACCGATTTATCGTTTACGGATATCTGACTAATATAATAAATCCGAATGTTTGTGAGGATGTTTGTATGTGTGGCTCAATCACACTTTAACGACCAAACGGATTTAAATGAAACTAGCTTATATGCTATTCCAGGACACAGACTATAAGCTGCTGGCAAAAGCTAGTGTTCTTATAAGTTGTCTTAAGATCCGCCTTTAATCTATCTGTATAAAAATGAATCGCCGAAATGTATGTACGAGCATAACTTTCAAACAACTGCACCAAATTGGATGATTCATTTTTATATATATTTCTTATTATCAAATTTCGGAAAACCCATCGTAAAATTGTAAAATTCGGGAAAAACTAAGTGCTTTTTTCTACGGGACTGTTGAAATTTGACAGGACAACGTCTGTCGGGACAGCTAGTAATGAATAAGAAGTGTTATACAAATTACTAATGGCACTTTGTATTTATTTATAGACGCAGATTGTGTTAGTGGCAGTGACGGACATACACATTTGCTGCCAGTAGGCTATAACACCCCCCAATCTGGCCAAATTAAGTTATAGATCGAGATGTGTGGACGGAAGGGAGGGAGGCATTTGTCCTGCAGTGGGACGATAATGGCTAAAATAAATAAAATGTTTGAAAAAAATTACCCAAATCTGCCGCCCTAGGCTTCAGCCTACTCAGCCTGGTGGTAAATCCGCCACTGGTTAGTGGACAGTTGTTTTAGTGGACGGTTATCGTCGTCATGTAAGATCCAATAATTGAATTACTTTTATTTTTTAGGTGGACGTGGATATACGCTCTTGGGGCGTCATTGTGTATGTCGCATACATAGGGCCTAAGTGTAATGCGATGGATTTTGCCTATGAGGTTTGTATATTATTACAGTACTGTTCTAATGTTTGACTAAGATGTTATATATACCTACTTTTTAACATCCTAATAATATTATAAATTTGAAAGTTTGTGAGTTTGTATGTATGTTTGTTCCTCATTCAGGCCTATACGACAAAACGGATTAAGTTGAAATTTGCTGTAGATGTAGATATAATACCCGAATAAATAATAGACTACATTACAATATGAAAAACATCCCAAAAACGATAAACAAACGCAAAAGGGATGATTTCTGTATAGCTGGTGTGCAAAATATCTGACATCCGTGTTGACATCAGTCGTCATAGTAACATGCGTTACTCTATGCGATTATCGAAATTTGGACAGGACAATGTCTGTCACGGGTCGGCTAGTGTTATATAAAATCGTGTACTATTTTTAGTTTTGATCAGATTTTCATGGAAGTTTGACGTAATGACAAAAAAACGTTGTTTTTATGTGACTGTATAACAATTTGTTACTTCTATAATATTTTATGGTGAAATGTTATCAAACAAAATAAACTTCAGTGTGTGAGCAATAAATAATTATAATATAAGACATGTGCTTGCATATAAATATATCCATCTAATACCTTTAAACAAGCAATTCTTGTTTATATAATCTAAATCTCGGAATCGGCTCCGACGATTTTCATGAAATTTAGTATGCTAGTAGGTTTCGGGGGCGATAAATCGATCTAGCTAGGTTTCATTTTTAGAAAATCGTTTTTCCGTGTTTTCGGTCAATGAAACACCGAGCAAAGCTCTGTCATCTAATTAATAAATTTAAAATGTATGTTTTAGGTTACCATCGACGGGCAACACAACAGTCGGAAGATGCTGTACAAGCGCGCCACGCATAGCGACCTCGAAAGCTCCTCGCTCAACGTCAGCCGTCAGGACTGCTTTCATCTTACCCTTGATCAGGTTAGTCGAACCCACTTATTAAAAAAAAAAATCGTGTTAATAAATCCAGGATACATTTTATACTGTCACTGTGATTTTCGATTAGTAGTATTATCAATCAAGTCATCGCTGAGTACTTTAGGTCACAGACTAATATACCGCCTCTTGTACAAGATTCTACCAATGTAGCGATCGCCGTGGAACGCGAAACTCCAGTGGATGATCAATATCTTCGTCGTAATATTTTGTAAGAACGGCTTATATCTAGCATGTCTGCCCTCAACTGGTGCATATTCAAATTCAAATTCAAATTCAAAAATCAGTTATTTCAATAAAATCACAAGGATCACTTTTAAACGTCTTAGGAACTAGGTGAAGCTACGCCGATTCCACGCGACCAAGCCTAGAAGAATCAGGCAACAAACACGGCTTGGGGTCTACCTTTTTTTTAATGATCCTTTTCTTAAAGCTATGTAGAGCTCCAGTGTGATGCCAATCGAACAAGGTGAAGGCTCAAACAAGAATAATTATTAAAAGTACTACTCAAGTACGTAAACAATAAAAAATAATAATAATAACAATAACTAAAGAGCCTCAGCACAAATTCAAAAAGCAGCACACGCTACACTTGATTTAGAAATAAAACTTAAAGATAAAATAACTATTAATTACATAATAAATTACATAATATATTATCTCCATTCCCCACCAGGCTTTAAACTTCATTCGCTTCAAGAACCGGCACTGCGACGCGGAGAAATTCCTCGAGTTCCACGTGGAGATCAGCAAGGTGGACCCACCGCCATCCAGAGACGACTCTGACTCCTGAGGGTTGCGTCGTAGGGCCAAAGGGCATATGATGCGTCGCCGTGAATTGTACGTGCAACTTGCCCAGTTACGTCGCGCAAACTTGTGAATGGCGTTACAATATCTCTAAAGGATTTTCTTGTGAAAAAGTTTGTGCGTGTATCATAACAATATTTATCCGTAAAAGAGGATTCCTGCAAATAGGGTATTACTACGTTTTTCCTTGTATTGCTGACGTTTCGAGACATTAATGAGACAATAAAGCATTATTTTTATTATTCAGATGCCCTTCATCATGAGCATCGTCTACGACCGCGATTAACGGTAGATCGGCGAATACTGATCTACCGAGCATCTGAATTGTCTCGATGATACGTCAGTAATACAAGAAAAAACGTGGTAATTAGCCGTATTTATAGTTAAAATGAGTAAACAACCACAATCGTTTTAATTAGAGGGTTTTAGCTAGCTCTAGGTAGCTTGGGATTTACCTGCATGAGGATTTCTTGTAAAATGTGTAATTAGTTCTGAACTGTGTATCTTAACAATAATCTTTATATGTAAATCAAAGTCGAGTGACTCAAGAACGGCTGGACCGATTTTCGATTTGTTTCCGACCCTAATAGTAGAATAACTATCAAAAAAGTAAAATAAAGAAGAAAACAATAAAAGGAAATAGAAGATTTTATGGTGGGTTCAGTTTGATACAACGGGAACGGGAACTTAACACAACATTTTATTTATTCTAAAGCGATACGAAGTTCGCTGGATCAGTTAGTATACCAGTAAAAAAAGGTTTTAAAGGAACAGTTATTAACCACTTAACTTTTAACGGGTTGGGAGTTTTATAAAAAATAACAATATATAATAAATAATGTAGGGTTCATATTGCCAAATTGTTTTTTTTTGTTTAAATAAGATAATTGCATAGTATGTCAAATGTGTTCGTATGATGTCTGTCTATTGGATGTTGTTTGTTTTTTGTCGAGTCTTTCAGCTCGTATGTTTATTGTTTTCCTTCTCTTGTATAGTATATCTGTGTATAGTTAGTGTTTCTTTTATAGATGAGACTGTTATAGGTATGTTGTTGCAATTTTTAAAAGATCATGTCATTTTTTTTTACGTCTGTCACTCTGTATTTATACTTAGGTTTGTATACTTAGGTTTGCTACTTACGTAGCTATAATGTTACGAGTATGTCTAATTTTTATTCAAGAACAGTGTATTTAAATACATTTTTACTTTGTCTCGCGTGCTTAGAGCAACACGGGCTTCCTACGGAAGGGAGTAGTCATTCGCCGCGGTCCCCTCTGTCAAAGTACAAGCCCAAGTGGTCATACACATTTTATAAAACGTGTCAATGTGTGAGTTATCTGTACACGAATTATTAGTGTATTGTTGGATTGTTTATGTGTTAACGTCATCATTACAGTCAGTTTGCAGTTTTGTTTTTTGCATGTAAGTGTGCGGAACTGCACTTGTGTGCACATTTCCCCCCGCAACAAATGCCAGAACTATTTTATTAGTATTCTATTGCTAAGACTACTCCCTTCCGTAGGTAGGAAGCCCGTGTTGCTCTAAGCTCGCGTGTGATGTGCTAGCACCACAAACGTATTAATCATTACACCGCGCGCTTCTGCATTGCTACTAAAACTTTGTTCCGTATGCAGATTACGATCTCAACAATGCTCTAAAAATGAAGGCAGGAAGTAGAAAAGTGCGTTAGCGTGGAACATCGCTCGTATAACAGAATTTTGACAGTCATAAGATTATATTTATATTTCTAAGATTATTTATCCATCGTTATTCTGCGTTTTGTAATGTATTTGTGATCTTTGTATCTTTGATCTTTAATAGTTTATAATTAAAATACAGGATTTTAAAGACGCTAAAGACACTTCAGTGTTGTTGTCTATTCCGTTAAAAAGTTTAAATAATAAAACAAGGTATAAATAATTTGGATTTTGTTTATATTTCCCATAGGATTTCACTGTTATATTAAATTTATTATTTGCCAAATTACATGTAAACTTTTCTAATAATTATTTGCAGAATGATTTTAACCGAGAAGTTTTTTTGACTATTACTTTATTCATGATAATAATGAGATCATTCAATTAGAAACAACAATTTATCAACATGTTTAAAAAATATACTATTTAGTATTTATGTACATATTTACCTAGTTTGAGCATGAATGTCCGCACCACGTATATACAGATGAGTTGAATATGCAAATTTAATCTAATGAATAAGGTATTTACTAGTTATATTTACCCCATGTCATAAAACGAAGACAATGATTCTGTTTCCTGGTAAAACAGTCGAGTTTAATTAAATAAAAGTACATTATAATATTTTTGCGCAATTCACATTGGTAAGTCAGGCATTTCATAGTTATAATAAAAAACGCTATGAACTCATGATAACACATAAATATACACTTTAAAAACGATGATCATTAATTGATTTATCATACGATAATTATGTTCACACAAAGTTTCTAACACTATGTACATCATTGTACACACAAATTAAAAGGATTATTTGTCAAAAGATCATCACAATTGCATCACGTTTCTATCGTCTATGACGCATTTAGTGTACTAATAAGAGGAGTTATAATTCTATCAATAACAATACAAGACGATCTATAGTTAAAATTGCCAATTCATGTCCCCTCAAAAGGGTACCCAAGCACCGTGATTCGTCGCATTTCACTGAAACGTTGCACTTTTGACAGACAAATCTGCAAATTGCACTATAAAGTTCATTTGGAAACCCTCCACACTGAGAAACGGCTGCACTTATTTCTTCCTAAGCTCTCGGAACAGTAGATCGCATTTCATCTGTTCCGGAACAACGATGACAAGTCTTCTAGCTGCAACATACGTCGGAAACTGACGATGTGCTATGCCGACAGCTGGCGTACTGATTTCATCTCTGTTTTATTTCGAAAAATACATTTATGGTTATGCTATCAGTTGCTTCGTTGTCATGCTTTGCCGCGCGTACTCCGTGCCGACGAGCCCTCGGCAGATCAGCGAGAACTCTTGAACCGTGTCGAGCAATCTGCGTTTACTGCTCTTTTCCCTGAAAACAAATGCCAGATTTAGGTGCTATTCCGGACAAAGCAGACTGGACAGCAAAGAACAGGACGTACTTTCGTCATACTGACGTTAACTCATGTCAATAGATTGATAGTCTTAAGACGCTGCCAGTCGACGATTATTTTTGTTCGAAACGAAAAAAGAAATACTTGTGAACAAGCCACATATCCTATTTTATAATGTATAGTATATGTGAATAAAGATGTACCCATCTTTAATCACTTCGATAAATAATCCTACCGACCGCTGCAATGATGACAAACACACGACCGCGCGTGGTCCGCCTTAGCTTTTCGAATAAATTAATGATATAAATTATGTATAATTACTTATCATAAATCTATCCTAATAGAAATCTAGATCTACATATTACCTATCTTTAACAATAAATCACAAGTTGATTTTAATAGTAGGTATATAAAATATTTCGATCATAAATTCTAAAACGTATCATTTTGAAATAATATCTTTATCGTGAAAAGTTTCTGCTATTATGTTTTCAGCTTAATAGAAATCTAGGTAGGAACCTGAAGTAATATACTTATAAAAATAGGAGATGTGGCTTGTTCAGAAGTTGTGGTTTGTTTTCGTTCCGAAAAAGAGCAATCGTCGACTGGCAGCCTCTTAAGTCTGTCCGTCACTCGCTCTCACCAGGGCCGCGTTGGCACAGTCTTAACATATAAACGACTAGCTTCCGCCCGCGGCTTTGCTCGCGTCGTACTTGAATAAAAAGTATCCGATTTGCTATTCCAGGGCATAGGCTATATTATATTCAAAGTTTAATCCAAATCCGTATAGTCGTTGGGGCGTGATTGAGTCACAAACATAGAAATATCCTTACAAAACTTCGGATTTATAATATGAGTAGGTTTTCCTAGCACAGATGTGATGCGATACGTACTTGATGACAGCGGCGATGAACTTGTGCTTGTGTTCGTGCGTGGCGTGTGGTGTAGGGAAGTCTGGAGCGCCTAACGCCGCGCGTAGCCACGAAGCCAATTCTGCTTCGCGCCAAGCCGCGCGGTTCAGCCCTAGCAGGAGCTCGGCGAGCGGCTCGATCTGGTTGCGGGGGGTCGCGCCACCTGGAAATTAATAGGGTTGCTTATCTAGATCTATTTAAAACAGGGTAAAACTAGTTGGTAAGTATAAATGGATAGGAAGTAAATTCAGAATTCTTTCACTAATAGGAAGTTACATTATTCTGATAAAAAGTAGTTTACCTACTATATTTTTGTTGTATTTATGAAGGTAAAAAAAAAATGCAATTACGATTAATTTATTACACCCGGCGCGAACTCATGCGCGCGGTAAGTCATACTATCAAGCACAACGATAAGCGGCACCGATGTTTCTTAGCGCTAAACTGTCAGTATGACTGACGCATGACTCATTGTTCCCAAAAGTGCCTGATGGAAATATGTACATACCGATACATCGCAGAACAACAGCGACCAGCGTAGGAGCGGCGGGCTGCAACGCGATAGGCCTTTGTGCTGCCAACGCTGCAAGCCAACAACATGCCGTACGAGACGCACCCGCCTCCCACAGGCGAATGCACGAGCAGCCTGCACACAACATCGTATATTAAAACACTGCTTTAGCCCGCGGCTTCGCTCGCGTTGTACCTAGATAAAAAGCATAGTCGATAGTTCAGAATAAAGGCTATATAGTATATTCCAAGTTTCATTCAAATCCGTTTGGTGCTTTAGGCGTGATTGAGTCACAAACATCTATACATCCTCACAAACTTTCGAATTTATCATATTAAAATAAATATTAACAAAACTAAAATATATTGTTATCTGTTTTTCAAACTATCGTGATTAGTAGACATACTATATTTTGACACGGGCCTTCTGTCAGTCTGCCCGCGACCATGGGCTATTGTATCATAGTCGAAACGTCGGGAAAATAATTTAAGGTAATCACGTGATAAAGACCCGTGTCAAAACCGGCCTGTCAGCTCAGTTGCTCAACTCTGCCTTCTGCGCTGTAGGTTGTGGGTTCGATCCCTACCCAGGGCAAATATTTGTGTGATGAACATAGATGTTTGTTCTGTGTCTGGGTGTTAATATGTATAATAAGTATGTATTTACAAAAAAAAGGTATATAAGTATTCTATCAGTTATCTGGTTCCCATAGTACAAGCTTTGCTTAGTTTGGGGCTAGATGGCGCTGTGTGTAAAAGTCCGCCAATATTTATTATTTATTTTTATTAAAAATCTATAGTCATATCTGTGGCATACACAGTAGAACGTACGTACCTAATTCAACTAAATCCGGCAACAAATCGTCGATCCAGTCCAAGTACTGCGGTTTCTTCTTGGTGATAGCGACGAGGAGTGTGAACAATCCCTCGGCAAGGTCGGGTTGGGCGGCGGCGTGCGGGGTCAACGCCCTCGCGGCGCTCGAGACGCAAGATCGCATAAAATCCCGCGCGCCCGCCCATTCCTTGCCAACTACTATCACTACCTACAAAAATAATATTTATAAGTTTTCTATTGAAAAATATTTTTCAATGACAAGCTCTTGTAAAATCATTCAAAATTTCAAACCGTCGAGCACCAGCGCGCTGTCACCTGTCACATCATATAACATTGTCATCGGATATTGACAAGAATGCAAAGTGTTTAAAAACTCCATCACCAGAGTTGGGCACTAGCTCATACGTGCTTGCATAAATATCGGTGGATCTCACAGAGCGCCATCTAGCCTAAAACTATAATAACAAAAAAAATATTTATATATCTAACACACAATTTAGACGAACCCCAAGACACCTCATTATGTTGTTATCCGTCAAGTAGTTTGGTCTGTAGAGTGTGCCAACATAAAATAAATAGGATCACGACTGTAATCCCCAATTACGATAGATATCCTCTCATACCTCCAGGCACTTAGATCCTTTGAAGATGTCTAGAGGGGGTAATCAAAAGCACGTCCAAACATTATATTTGGCACATGCCCATATATTGCAGTACTTACAATATATACGTTTAAAAAACCATTAAAATAACGTATGTTGATGATAACGTACCAGTTTGACGACATCCAGTCCGGAGGCGGTGGGATGATGGCTGCAGCCAGTAGCAGTAAGCTCCGCGATCTGATCGATGTAGGGTAGCACGTTTACCATTAACGCGGACACTGTCTGTTTCAGGATGCTGAACATTGGCTGAAACAGGCAAATTATACTTCAGACTACCTAATAATCACTACATAGTATAAAGCAAAGTCGCTTTTCGCTTCCCGCGTCTGTATGTATGTTTGCTTATATCTTTAAAACTACACAACGGATTTTGATGCGGTTTTTTTTAATAGATAGAGTGATTCAGGAGGAAAGTTTATATGTATAATAACATGCTACCCGTGCGAAGCCGGGGCGGGTCGCTAGTAATAATAATAATAAAGTTTATTTATTTTCTTTCACAAAGGTAAGCATTAACAGTAATAAGGCTTAGGTGGTAAGTATAGAGCAAGGTATACATTAATGCAAACCTGTTTTGCGAGAGACTGATGCCTGAGGTAGGTTTGACACCTGTATTACAGGTCACCAGTGCCCCCACTCCACGGATAGTGCAATAGATTTATGTAACAATACAACTAGTATTTATGTACTAATTCAATTCAAATAAAAGTATAACATTACAGTGCCCAAGATTACCTATATTTACTTCAACCACCAAACAAAAAATACCGAATTAAGTATTGGTGGACATTTGTGGACTTCCAACAACGCCATCTAGGCCCAAACTAAATAAAGATTGTACTATGAGAACCAGATAACTGACGGAATACTTAGACATTTTGCTTACTTCCTATAAATACATGTATTATAAATCTGAAAGTTTGTGAGGATACTTGTGCCTTAATCACGCCTAAACAACCTATCGGATTTAGATGAAACTTGAAATATACATAGCCTATGTCTTGGAATAGCATATAGTATAGGCAACTTTTTATCCAGGTACCACATGAGTGAAGCCGCGAGCGAAAGCTAGTACTTATCATGTACATAACTATAGATTTTTACACAGGTCTTTATTATTACCTTTAATCAATTTCCCGTCGTTTCGGCTATAATAAATTAAAGGTAATTACGTGATAAAGACCCGTGTCAAATAGTTTCGTCTACTAATCACGATAGTTGGAAAAATATACATACTTATAAATTCAGCCACACGAAACCGGGATAGGTATATTTACCTCAACTAGAGTAGGGTTCAGTGCGTAAGGTGGCAGCGTGTTGGCCAGCGCCTGGAACAGCTCTGCCGCCAATTCTGGTCGCGAAGCCAAAGCGGCCAAAAGAGATGCTGTGCATTCAGCCGCTCCTCCCGCAGCCGTCGGCTCAACTGCCTGTACAAGTGTACAACCATTATACTTAAGACGAGTAATATATGTTTTTGATGAATGCAGAATCGTTTTTTCTCTATAACCGCAAAACATACAGTTTTGTTTTATATGACAACTAGCTGTCCCGACAGACGTTGTCCTGTCAAATGTCATTAATCCCACTGAAAAAAGCACTTTCCGCTTTTCCCGATCACTTAGGGGTATGAAAAATAGATAGTAGCCGATTCTCAGACCTACTGAATATGCATATAAAATTTGGTAAAAATCGGTAAAGCCGTTTCGGAGGAGTAAGGTAACTAACATTGCGACACGAGAATTTTATATATAAGAAGATAACATAAGGATATAATCTAGATAAATTATAGACAGAAACACGATTGGTTCAACTTTTCTGGATAGATTTATTTTCCGAAGTTGGCTATTTAAAAACACTAATTTCGTTTTTATTCAAAACTATGACTAGCTAAACAGTTTATTTTTATATCATTCGTTGGATAATCATACTAGCTAAATCAATTATAGAAAGTTTCTTTTTAAGTTTCATGGTTTTCAAGGTAATGCAGTTTTATCACTTTTTACGTCTTATCCGGGTAGATTCAGCCCATACAAAAACATAAACATTTTACCTTAACAAATAATAAAATTAAGTATGTAGTATTTTTGTATTTGCGTATTTTTTTAGTGATATTTCGGAAAGAGGTCGTCATGTCAAGAGTACTCTAAACCGACTCCTCTCAGATCAAATCAAATCTTTGAATATGCTTAAAGGAGTAGTCACAGAGGCACGTCCAAACTAGTAACATTTGGCACGCTGATACGCGAATAACAATGTGTTAATGAACAGTAATATGTTCTTCTGAAAATAAACTATTTTAACGAGATTCGTTAATGCGTGAACATTGTTCTTATAAAAATAAATTCTTCATACTGTTTATTTAATAGATTTGATAAAGATAGGTACCTGTACTGTGAGGTCGGCGTGTAGCGTAGCTGCCAAGTCTCGCAACAAAGGCTTAGCGCGCGCCTCTTCAGCGCCAGCCAATGCTGCCCCCGCTGCGCCCAGCAACTGTCGTCGCGTCCACGCTTCTTGCCCGCGACTATTCTGTCAACGTGTAACATGTCAATAAGTAAATATTGATACCACACGTCTACGGATACAATAAGCGCAGAATCTGACACTTATTAGGTAACTAAACTATCTATACCCGTGTGCGACTTCTTAGCAAACAAAATACGTTTTTTTTAGGGTTCCGAACCCAAAGGGTAAAAACGGGACCCTATTACTAAGACTTCGCTGTCCGTCTGTCTGTCACAGGACTGTATCTCATGAACCGTGATAATAAGAATATTGAAATTTTTGCAGATGATGTATTTCTGTTGCCGCTATAACAACAAATACTAAAAACAGAATAGAATCAATGTTTTAGTGGGGCTCCCATACAACAAACGTGTTTTTAATGGTACGGAACCTTTCGTGCGCGATCCGACTTAACTTGCCCGGTTTTTTTTCAATTTAATTTCTAGGTAACGTAGAAAAAAAATGCTTCCGGACGCTTCTGGGAACTAAACTATATATATAGATGATACAGCTTTTATGAAGATTGGTTCAGTAGTTTTCGAATAAAACCCAGTAAAAAAATAGACGACGGTCTTCCGATCATTAAAAATAATGTTGGCTCTTGTTATTTGAAGTCTCCTGAACACGTTCTTGCAAACCAAAATAGGTGTACGAATTTTTTAAGTTACTCTTTTATTATATGTATAGATACAATAGGTGGTCTATTCTATTGCTAAGAGCTATCTCTGTCAAGTACCCTTAGGATGTACTGGAATGAAGAGATAAAGAGAACATAAGTATGTTTATACGAGAACAACACGGACGGCTGATCTAGGCAAATGTGAAGATAGCCGTGTTTTGTATCATTGCATAAGGTCGAAAATTGAGTAACGCGCAATGAACTACACGTTTTTCTAGACCTAGATCTATGTACGTAGGTACCTGTGCAGCAAGTACGATGTGGTGTGCGAGTGCCGCGGCTGGTTCGGGACAGTCTGCGCAAAGTTTCCTCAAAGCCAAAGCAGCGGGCGCGGGGGAGCGGGGCAGAGCGCCCCCACATGCCCGTATGCATGCTTTCGCCAATTCTGCCCCGCCCGCCCCGCCCTCCGATACTGAGCTCAGCCAGGATGCGTAGCTGCCTGCGAACAGATACAATATACTTTATTGTACACATGCACAAGACGACAGACGTTGTTCTGTCAAATATTTCCATCTAAATCAAATAATTAATCCCATAAAAAAACACTTTTTTAGAATTTTACAATTTTACTAATTTTCTGCAGATTATCCAATAGAAACAACAAATCATGTTACGTTCAACATACGACGGATGCGGATTATTTAGCATCATCATTATTAAACAAAAATTATTTTGATTGACGGCCTCACAGCTCAGTTGGTAGTAACTCTGCCTTCAGCGCTGTAGGTTGTGGGTTCGATCCCCACCCAGAGCAAATATTTGTGTGATGAACATAGATCTTTGTTCTGTGTCTGGGTGTGTAGTATGTATCATAAGTATGTATTTACAAAAAAACGTATATAAGTATTCTATCAGTTATCTAGTTCCCATAGTACAAGCTTTGCTTAGTTTGGGGCTGGATGGCGATGTGTAAAAATGTCCACCAGTATTTATTTATTTATTGACGATACTAAATGATCCTAGTACTTTTAATTAATTGTAGTTAATTTGAATTTGTCCGAACGCAGCTTGAGTGGCAGTCACAGTCCGACGTCAAACAGCGCAAACACTGTTTACTACAAAGTCAGTACTCACCTAATGCATCAAGGGCCGTATTCAACGTTCGAGCGTGAGTAGCAGTCTCAACCTGACTCACGGTGTGACGAAGCATTGCACTAAGCGCAGAAGGCACTCGCTCGTGCGGTGCAGCGTCAGCCAAGGCGCAGAACACATGTAAGGCCGCCTCGCGTCTCGCGTCATTCGTCGCGGCCACGTAGGCCGCTTCCACGCGCGTCCAACACCACTCGCCGACTATCGCGAAGCAGTACATCTGAAAAGCAAAGCATGATTGTAATCTATACTAGCACCCCCTTAGTTGAATTTTGTTAATTTCCTTAGTGCGTCCCTACAAATCAAAAGGATTACACCCTCAAAATTTCAAGTTATTACGACCGTGGTTCAAGCTGTGCGTTGATAGATCAGTCAGTCAGTCAGTCAGTCAATTAATCAATCAGTAACGCAAGAGTTTTATATATTTAGATAAATTATGCTGCGTGTCTCGCTTAGCTCGACTCGCTTTACCGCCTGCGGTCAAAGACAAAGAACGAATGAATGAACGAATAGAATGTTGTTCCATAAAATCACATGAAACAAATTGTCTATACACTAAGTCAATTTACGCACGCGATGGATACATACCATACTTTTATGCTCTTTGATACATACACCTGTGATGCTGCAAAATCTCATGTTGACTTAATCTACTTACCAGAGTATCAGCAATATCCTGTCGGTAGCATCGCAGCAGTTCTAAATCATCTTTGGACATAGCAGAGTCGGCGGGCGCTTCTGACTTGCAAACAAGTACTGTTAAAAGCCGCGAGAAAACTTCGCGCCACACGCTGTTTATAGTGATCTTTTGCTCCATTACGTTTAGGATTTCGTCCTGTAATGAAAATAAGAGAACATTTTGTTAATGGCTTTTGTATGCAAATGTGTTTTTTTGATATCCACCTCGTAAGTTCATATTATGGATAGCGACCAACAGCGACGTTGTTAGTTGTGCATCTTGCTTGGATCAACCCCCAAGTATGAATCTAGGGGATAGCGTCAGGACTACATGTGTTCCTTTTGAATGTAGTCATTGTGCCCCTGTAACAGGGTTTTATCAACAAGGTGGTGAGGAAATCGTTGATTTTTGACTGGTCATACAGCTCAGTTACTCATTTGGTAGAAACTCTGCCTTCTGCACTGTAGGTTTTGGGTTAAATTCCTACCCAGGTCAAACATTTGTGTGATAAACATAGATGTTTGTTCTGTGTCTGGGTGAGTATGTATTTAAAAAAAAAATAGTATATGAGTATTCCATCAGTAATCTGGTTCCCATAGAACTGGCTTTGCCTACTTTGTGGCTATATAGCGCAAACAATTTGATTGTATTGCTACTACATCTTCCGTACGATCATACATGCCTGTAAGGTGTACCAGAATCCGAAGATGAGGTTCGACCGCGTCTCGTGTATCGGGTAGTACCCGGGTGCTCCTTGCGAGTCCAGCAGCAATTCTAGTAGCTGCCTCGTACCAGCTGCCTGCTCGCTGTTCTCGCCGCTTTCTACCGCGTCTACTATCGACCGAGCGTGGGTTACTCCTAGCGCCACGCAACACGTCATAAGCGAAGAGAGCAGCTCCTATAAAATATATCAGTACTATTATGAGATTTCCAAACTACAGTCGCTGTTGAGTATCTGAATATCGTTAGCTTTTTGTATGGAAGATTTTAGTTCAGTGTAGTTACCGTTAGAGGCGCTGTGTTGAATTACATACTTTTGTATGGAATTATAGATACTCGACAGCGACTGTAGTTTGGAAGTCTCATAATAGGGTTATTGATTGTGAGATAGTTTTACACTATTGAGGGCGTCATTGATGAAAAAGATATAAATATCATGTTAAGATAAAATCGCTCATCATACAATTAAATGAACCATGGACTGACTATGATAATAACATAAGTATTATATATTGTTTATTTTGCACAAATAAACTTCTGTCACATGTAAAAGCCTATAATAGCATTTCTGTATTTTACCAAGCTACTACAGCTTTTGAATTACCTATAAAATCTATACATATAATAAAATTGTAGAAGAGTTCAATTCTGTACATTGAATAAAAACTAAAAAAAAAATACTCCTAGGGGCCTTTATACAAATAATACAAGTCAAAAAAAAACATTTTGACATTTTTGTCTGTCTGTTGTCCGACTTTTACGCAAAAACTACTGGACGGATTTTGATAAAACTTTTTTGTTATGTACTTAGCTATTAGTCCTCGGCAACGTATAGGCTATAATTTATTTTGAAGATTGGAATACCAGATGTGAAACTATCTATCGACCAGCGGAGCGGGCACGGGTCAGCTAGTATAAAATAAATTTGTGGGTAACTCACGTCATTGGGCGAGTTGGGTACGGCGTCCCGCTGCATTATAGGCCCAGCCAGCGCGGCCAGCGAGGCCAGCAGTTCCAAAGCAGTAGCCGGATAGCGTGAGGCGCTGCCCGAGTCACCGCAAGCTCGCGCAGCACCCAGACACGCCTCGCACGCGTCCAATGCCGTATCCGACACTATCTCGTTGCATCTACACACAAGAATGAACTTTGAATGAATGAAAATGCTATAATGTACACCAAAAACAACAAAAAAAAATGTCAGAAACTTAAACTAGAGTAAACATTGTACACTGGGCGCCCTTATCGCTAAAAAGCGATCTCTTCCAGATAACCTTGTTTCTATCTTACTTTATATCTGAACTGGCTTCCGCCCGCGGCTTTGCTCGCGTAGTACCTGGATAAAAGTAATATAAGCTATTCCAGGACATAGGCTATATTTGTATAGGCAAATCCGTTTGGGTATGATTAAAGCACAAACATCCAAGCATACAAAATATCCTCACAAACTTTCCGATTTAAAATATTAGTAAGATTTAAACGATTTTTAAGTTAAACTTAACTAGAGTAGACACGCGGATGTACTCAGTAAGTTCATCAAAGTTGATTTTACAGCATTGAGCTTCCAGTGTGATAAAAAAACACTACATTGTTTTTCATAATTGATGGTCAACGTGACTGATCAATGGCAAACGTAGCATTATACTACGGCCGTTCAGAGAATGCGTTCCTGACACGTCGCGATTGTATGACGACGTAACTTTGTAATGGCGTTGCAGTTACGATAAAAATATTATTGCTGGTTGTTTACCGTTTTAACAATTGATGAGCATTAAAACAACATTATAGTCACTATAACGTGACTAACTGATAGGTGTCAGGAACGCATTCTCTGAACGGCCGAACTATAGTAAGTTTACATATAATACTTACGAATACAACACGTGAACAGCGGTAAGTAATGCGCGGAACAATGCCATTCTGTCAGGCAATGCAGGTCCGATGTCAGCCTCCACGCCATCGATCGTGAGCCAACTGGAAGCGCAACTTGCAGCATTCGTCCATGACTGTATCAGCTCCTCTGAAGGTGGTTCTTTACTGAAGTCACTGGCAACAGAAATGTTATACTAAGTGGATATTTATTTATGTCTTAGCTTACACCCGCATCTTTGCTCGCCGCAAATGTCAAAACTGACTCATAGTTATCATGCCACTGGCTGACACGCGACAGACTTGTCCTGTCCAAATTTCATTAATCGCATAGAAAAAAGCTTTTTCTTTAAATTTGATCTTAATCAGTTAGTCGTTTAGATATAGGGCACAAAATTAAACTTTCGCATTTATAATATTATTAGGATTTGGATACACAAATAGTCCGTTTTAACATTTGGTGTAGATGCTGTTATCACAATAGTGATTTATGCATATGTTATGGATTTTTTTGTAACAGAACACTCACTTGTATACAGTCTGTAGGTAGCGTAGCATATCATCTAAAACCGCAGGGCATGCTTGACGTAACATAGAGCGGTTTTTTGCACGAAGTGATGAACCCATTGTCATGCTGTTGTACTGTAATAATAAAACAAAATATGCTTAGAGGCTATTTCTAATGATTAGTTAGCTCAACTGTTTCTGGTGTGTTTTGTAAATATTCCTTAGCACTTTGGATAAAATATTGCATATTAAATATTACATAAAATTCACACCTAGGGGTAGGTTTCCACTAGCTACGATCTTGACATACTTCTTTTGATTCATTCACTCTGCATCCCATTATTTTATATATTAATAATGTCTAATAATAAATTTTTGATGTAGGTAAATAAAATAAAATTTGCACTCACTTCTTCTGGTATCACCGTTAGTACTTCCAGTAACAATGATGTGTTTTCTTCATTTGATAGTGGCCTCAGTACAGTGGCAAGGTCTACTGTACCTTGCTGTAGTATAAAAGCAGCTAACTGTGAAATTAACTAGATATTTAACAACAAATTTAGCTTAATAACTTTTGTTAAAAAATAGCAACATCACACTTTTGAGGTCTATATTAATATATTAAAGTGCGAAAGTAACTCCGTCTGTCTGTGACATTACCACGGCCAAACCACTGAGCAGATTGTGATGAAAGTAATGATAAATGTTATTATAGGAACAACTTACCCCAATGCAGAGTCTATTAGTAACAATCTTTGGTCCTTTTGAGTATGTGAATACAGACTGCAAAAGTTTTTCTCTCAGCTCATCATAGTTTTCCGGTGGAACTTCGTTCCAACATCGCAGGATTTTTGTGTGTAATGTTGTTGCACCATAAAACTGAACTTCTGTGCCCTAAAACAAAAAACCCATAAAGGTTTGATTTTTACTATGTAAACATACTCAAGGAGTGTAAGCAGTTGTTATCTTATTACCTTAGTAGGTTGCAGCAGTTCCCACAGAAAGTTCCAAGCTTCAGGAACTCTCTGGGCAGTGGTCAGCCAAGTATGGGCTTTGGTTCGTTCCACCTGCTCTCCATTATAGAATACAGAGACAGCATACTCTGCATTTTGAGCTGTGAACTCCATTTCTAATAAGGTTCTACGATCACCGCCTTTGCACAATCCACCGTAGTGGCTTTTACAGCATTTTCAGCGTGTTTATTAATTGATCAAAGCTATACAAATCGCCCGGAAGACAAATTAAATTTCACACATCCTCAGAAAAAATATTCTTCACGAATTTCATTGATTTTGGATCGGTCGGAACTTGAAATTTATTTCATCGTTTCTTCTTCCTTCTAAATTCTGACAACAGAAAGAGATGAAGAATCAATCAGACGATACTGCGATGCGTAAGAACGAAATGCAAGATAGCCTAGATTTGACGGTTTTCATTATGTCAACGTCAAATGTTTGAACGAATTCAAATCATGAGGTTGATTTTATTTGTTTGCTTCGCTGTTTGTTCCCTTCCTTAGCCCAAATATTCGTTTCGTTTTGTTCGTTCACTCACTCATAATATTAATATTATTTTAGTCTGTGGTTGCTTGCAAAGCTTGCTGGTTAGTTTTATTTAGGTTGTGTTTGTTTCTAAACGTCACGGTGTTAGTACTACGTACTACTGAAAAAACGTGAAATATAATTCAATTTGATCTGAAATCTATCCAAAATGAAGATAGAAGAAGTAAAAAGCACAACAAAAACCCAAAGAATATCGGCTCATAGCCACATCAAAGGACTGGGCCTTGATGAAAATGGGGTACCTATACAAATGTCACACGGTCTCGTGGGCCAGGAATCGGCCAGAGAGGTATTTTACTATCAAATTCCTACATTTTACAAGCCATAAGACCATGGTTAGTTTAAAAATAACTCCAGTTCTTTTAAAAAAATAAAAAATGACATCTTTGAGGTTATAAATAGTTTGGTTGCCATGGACACCAACTGCATTGTGCCACAGAATAGGGGATATATAACTTTATAAATATATAAGGCTTCAAGAAATTAAAACCGATATTCATATTTTATTTTTTGAATGCGAGGCATGCAATGCTCTTAAGTCTTGCAGAATAAACTAAGTACTATGTTATCCGAAATATTTATTTAGAATAAAATGTTCTGCTCATAAATGGTTGTAACTATCCGATTTATTAGGCCGCTGGACTGGTCGTCGACATGATCAGAAGTAAGAAGATGGCTGGCAGAGCTTTATTGTTCGCTGGACCACCGGGTACGGGAAAGACTGCTATCGCCCTAGCTATAGCCCAAGAACTTGGTAACAAAGTAAGTTTTCATAGAAAGTATTGATATTAAAAAACAATTTAAATGTTTTTTCCATTTGACAATAGTTCTTACCTATGGTATGCTTTATATTGAACTCATTTTAGGTGCCATTCTGCCCAATGGTTGGCAGTGAAGTTTACAGTACTGAGATAAAGAAAACTGAAGTTCTGATGGAGAACTTCCGGCGAGCTATCGGTCTGCGTATTCGTGAAACCAAGGAGGTATATGAAGGAGAAGTTACTGAGCTCACACCTGTTGAGACTGAAAGTCTATCATCAGGTAAGTTCATTCCTGTATTTATCATCCTGGTTTACATTTATTAATTGCTTTAAGTAATGCTAAATTATCACATTTGCTGATGGCTTTGCATGCAGTGTACCTGGATATAATCTAGTCTTTCACTTTGGTCATGAACTAACTGTATACAAAAAATCAAGGTCTTTTGCTGTGTGAATAAAGGACTAACCAACAAACACACTTTTGCAACCGTGTTGGCCGAGTGGGAGGTACCACTTTCAATCTGAAGGTTGTGGGTTCGAATCCCGGCGTGCATCAATGGATTTTTCTGTTTGAAAAATTTATATGCGCATCAAAAACACGTGCATAAAACATTGTGAGGAAACCAGTTAGTATTCTTATAAGCGGCGATGGGCTTGCAACCTGTCACGTATGGAATGCTATCTACTGCAAAATGTGGGCATGTACCAAACATAATGTTTGGACGTGCCTCTGACTACCCCTACTTGACATCTTTAAAGGATCTAAGCGTCTGGAGATCAGAAAGGATGTCTACCGTACTTGGGGATTACAGTTGTGAACCTATTTTTTTTTTTTTTTTTACACTTTTGCAATATAATTATACATATGTTTTTGTTTACAGGATATGGCAAGTCGGTGTCTCATGTAATCATCGGATTGAAGACTGCCAAAGGCACAAAGCAGCTGAAACTGGATCCTACTATCTATGAATCATTGCAGAAAGGGAAAGTGGAAGTTGGTGACATCATATACATTGAAGCTAATTCGGGAGCAGTGAAACGTCAGGGCAGGAGTGACACTTTTGCCACAGAGTTTGATCTTGAGGTGCCCACTATTACTACTCATTTCTAATTTATTTGCTAAACTCTTCTCGTCTTCTTATCAGTCTGTGCTTGTTAGTTTTGTCAAAATTGTCAGTGGTTCTTTCTTGGACATGTTCCATTAGAATCTAATTATCAGATCAAGAACCATTAACCATGTCAAGGCGGTATATGGTAGATAAAATCATGAAGAATTCTTGTATTAAAATTAAACATTCTATGCAGTGTGAGATTTTTAAAATTTGAACATTATCAATGAACTAGAAGAAATCCCTACGACACCAACTTAGTTGTGAAAGAAATTCTGGGCTTAAACTTATAAGTATTAACAAACCAGTCCAAGCAACAAATATGCATTTCTTACAACATAATGTTTTGCAGGCTGAAGAATATGTGCCCCTGCCTAAAGGTGATGTCCACAAAAAGAAGGAAGTGGTCCAGGATGTGACACTACACGACTTGGACTGTGCTAACGCACAGCCACAAGGTAGCACGGATATCATGTCAATGATGGGACAGCTGATGAAACAAAAGAAGACTGAAATTACTGGTAATTATGTATTACTAGCAGACCCGCGACAGATGGTCCTGTCCAAATTCAATAATCCCAAAGAAAAAAGCATTTATAGTTTTTCCCGAATTTTATACTGAATTTTCCATAAATCGGTATGAATTATACTTTACGACCTATTCTCATACCTACCAAATGTACATAAAAAATATAATACAAATCGGTCGTTTCGGAGGAATGCGACCACAAACACCGTGATCCGAGATTTTTATATATTAGAAGATTACATGCATAGTTTTGACAAGGTTTATACAAAGTTTTATTGCGTCATAGATATAAGAAACAACAAAATTCCTCTATAAGTATAAAATTTATATTCATCTTAGGTACAAAATGTCTCTATTACTTCTTGGTAGTAGGTATTAAACTTATTTGATATTTTGTTTTTCAGATAAATTGAGGAAAGAAATCAACAAAGTAGTCAATAAATACATAGATCAAGGTGTAGCTGAATTAGTTCCTGGTGTACTGTTCATTGATGAGGTTAGTACATTTCTAATTATTTAAAAATATCTATTTATTTTAATTATATAGCTAATAATAAAATATGAAATTTATGCATACAAGATCATCAACTAAAATTAAAAGTTAGTATTCTTATAAACAGCAATGGGCTTGCAACCTGTCATGTATGGAATGCTAACTACTGCCAAATCTGGGTATGTGCCAAATTTAATGTTTGGACGTGCCTCTGACTACCCCCCTTTATTTTCAAGGATTTAAGTGACTATAGATCTGAGAGGATGCCTACCGTATTTGGGGATTACAGTCGTGATCGTATTTACTTTTTTTTTTTATTTAACATTGACATTCAAGATTTCCACTGTATTTAATATTAATTTTAAAAGATGTTACGATTCGTAAATCTATAAAATATTTTGTTTTTCAGGTGCACATGTTAGATATCGAAACATTCACATATTTGCATCGCGCACTTGAATCTGCTATTGCGCCAATTGTCATATTCGCCACCAATCGAGGAAAATGCCTAATCAGGTACAAAATAAATAATGATGGAAATTTCACACATCACAATCTAGCCCCAAACTATGCAAAGCTTGTACTATGGGAACCAGATTACTGATAGTATACTAATATTAAAGTCACCGACATAGCCCATAGGATTAGCAAGTTGAAGTGGCAGTGGGCAGGGCACATAGCTCGAAGAACTGACGGCCGTTGGGGCAGAAAAGTTCTCGAGTGGAGGCCACGCACAGGAAATCGCAGTGGAGGACGGCCCCCCACTAGATTTAAAGACGATCTGATGGTCGCTGGAGTCGTTGGGTGCAGGCTGCACAAGATCGGTCGTTCTGGAAATCTATGGGGGAGGCCTATGTTCAGCAGTGCACGTCATGTGGCTGAAATGATGATGATGATGATACTAATATACTTTTTTAATAGTCAAACAACTTAAAAAATGTGTTAATCAATTTTTTTTGTACAAATACTATTGAAAATTACTTATTATGATCCGTTTCGTAAATTCTATGTAAAGCCAAGAATCCAAGAATTTTAGTCGAATGCAAAAAGAATTATGATATGTGTAATAGACCCTGACCTTCTCAATCTGTTTTGGTTTCAGGGGCACTGAAGATATTGTCTCACCACACGGTATCCCTCTAGATCTTTTGGATAGATTACTCATCATTCGCACATTGCCATACAACAAAGCTGAGCTTTTACAGGTATAAAAACTTCACTTCATCATAAATTTTTGATATACGGTACAATTTTCAAACATTTTCTGTGAAAAACGTTTCACACAATGCCATCTAGTCTCAAACTAAGCAAAGCTTGTACCATAGGAACCAGATAACTGATAAATTACTTTAGACTTTTTGTTTATGAATACATAACATACTTATATTAAATTATTATCATCACGCAAATTTTTGTTCTGGATGGGAATCGAACCTACAACTTATAGCGCAGAAGGCAGAGACTACTAACCGAGTTTTGGGGCCAGTCTAGTATATTAGTACGTATATTAAGCATATAAATGTATATGCATTATGAGTATATATTTTGTCATCTGTTTTAGATTTTGAAACTGCGCGCTGCCACTGAGGGAATCTCAATTGACGATGACGCTATCGCTGCGTTGGCTGAAGTAGGCGCAAATAGTACTCTAAGGTGAGTGTTCTCTTTCCTTCACGCTTTGCAAAAAAGTTCTGAGCAACTTAATTTTCGTATTAAATGTCAGCAATCAGCAACAGCGGGTCTACTAGTTAGAGAACTGAAAACGATAAATCGTAACAATAATCGTGCAAAAGTTACATCGTTTCAACTATAGTTTGATCGATGGAACGACCTTTGACAATCATCGATAGATTTTGGCTTTACAGCAGATTAATATCTTTGGAAGGTAACGCGGCACTTACAATACAAGTTTTGAACTTAGTAGTTAAAAATCTACTAATCACGATAGTTTGAAAAATAATACAATCATCGATGTTCATAACCCTACTTACAAACATTGAGCTTAATGTACTACGTACTAGAGGAGCTATCCAAGCCAAATAAATTGCTCAATTTTCAATTATTAAAGCCAAAGTCCGCTTGCAGCGTAAAATAAATATTTATATGGCTAAACGAAACATTGAAACGTAAAGCGCTGACCGCTGAATGGCTTAAGTTACTTTCAATCAAAAAGGTTGTAAGCGCCACGAAAAACACGTTCGCGCGTCACAGGCGTTAGACTCGGACTGAGTCCACTGTGGTCCAGGGACCGCAAGGCGCACCGCAAATTATTACTTTGTGGTGTCATCTCTAGTACGTAGTACATTAAGCTCAATGCTTACAAATCACTAAAAAACAATACGAGAATTTGAGTTTGACAATGAAACGAATGTTACAATATTTCGTTATCGGTTTGCGGAGTAGACACCTTGTTTGATCGGTAACGCACTGCATGGAACTCTACCTAGCATTCAAGAAATCATCATTGACAAAAAATCATAAGCTCCAAGCTGTGTTTTTTGCCTGATTCTTCTAGGCTTGGTCGCGAAGAACTGGCGTTGCATCACCTAGCTCCTAAGACGTTGCAAAGTGATCCTTGTGATTTTATTGAAATAAAAACAAACCTCTCGACTTGAATGCCTATTATGTTATACAGGTATGCAGCCCAACTCCTAACTCCGGCCATGCTAGCGGCTCGCGCGGACGGTGCGCAGCGCATTGCGCCTGCGCACATCACCTCAGTCCATAGCCTCTTCCTCGACGCGAAGTCTTCCGCGCGCATCCTCACGCAGCATTCCGATAAGTTTATGAAGTAGCTTCTTTACTACGTTATTGTTATTCACTGGTGAAAATCCTCTATGGCGTTAGTGTAAGTTTATAACGTTATTTTCGGGTAGTTCACATTATTTTGTTCTATAGAATATGACGTCATAGAACAAAAAGATCTAGTTTTTTTCCCCAATTCGTATGGTTTGTATGAATACTAGAACTAAACCCAACCTGGTTTAGTTCAAGTGTTCATTTTCTTAGAATGACACGCGACTGACCCTCCTACCTTAGTATTTAAACCCCCTTTTCATTCGATTTTGCTAGTATACATTTATTTTGTCACGAGAATGATAGGAATTTAAAAAAGAAAAATTACTATGGATACATTTTTTTTTCGAGAATAGTTGATGAAAAAACTGAACAGTACATAATTTTGTTCTATGTCTATGTAACGGTGTATAATGTTTGTAATTTCTTGCGGTCGAAAAACTGCATCAGTTTTAGTGGTCATTATTTTTTACACCAAAAACATAGTTTATATTAAGTTGACATTCATACCTATAAAGTTCATGGTATAAACATTATTGTGATGATGGTATTGTTGTGGTATTCATGTGTGGTACAAATTAAGCACTTGCACTAATTAGATATATAGAATAGATAAATAGGGTTTTCAATACTAGCCAGTGTGTTGTTCTGCACTATTGTCTATGTTTTACGAATGAACGATTTGATATTTCACTTTGTGTTGTAAAGTTTGCTATTCTTATCCGGCGGAACTATTAGGTTCCTATCAAAATTGGTATTCTCAAATAATGTCTAATTATTTCCACAATTGATGTGATATTTTCTATAGGTATTTTTTGTTATAAATGAGCTAATTAATGTCATAGTTTTGTCCTGGAAGGATCTTTGGTTTGTGTTAGTATTCAAGCATAATTTCTTTAGTTTAGAGAGTATTATCCAAATGTATCGATAATTATGAACGCAGGGAAAGAAAGTCGTAGATAATAAATACAGTTTTATTATAAAAAAGTTTCTTATTCTAATTTACTTTAGTTCTAATTTATTTACACAACAATAATTTGTTCTAATCGAGTAATTTTTACAACAGACAATACATGCATTTTACTGGGTTCATTCAGTTAAACAAATAACCTTATCATTCAGCTGTACAACAACTCATGCAAAAACGTGCTATTTACAATTTGCATTAAAATCACCCCAAACAAATTCACGTTTGGTTGGTGTTTGATTCAATATCAGTCTTGAAGAATGGAATGAATCTAGCATCTGTTTTGGAAAGAGAGGTAGATGCGGGTGTGTGCGTTGTGGTTGGTGGGGTGAAGGTAGGCAAGTCCACTCGCAACTCCGATGGCGCTGCGGTGTGTCGGTACAACGCCTCGAACTGCATCTCTTCAGGGTACGAATGACTCCTGATCTTGCGCTCGTCGCGAGCGTTACTGGGATAAACAATCATTATCTTCTCGTTACCTTCGCTTTGAAGCGCAACTGAAGGTAAAGCTGTGCTAGAAGAAACTACAGGTCCCTGCACAACCTGCAGCATTTCAGACGGCGCTGGGCGAAGTCTCTCTGTAGTCGTTGTCGTTAAAGGTGCTGAAGTTGTACTCTTGGTTGTCGTAGAAATAACCACAGAAATCTCAGGATCGTCAGGCGTTTCCATGTCGCGATGTTCTCCAGGCGGGCCGAACGAACGCAAAGTTTCAATCTTCATCTCTAAAGTAGGAGCTGGAACAGGCACCGAACTTGTGACATTTATGTCTTCCATCGGTATGTACCTTGCGGTTGGTTTAGGTAGTTCGCGAGCCCCGAAAATTGGCAGTCGCGGCGCGTACGCCGACACGAGAGGTAGCAACGTGTCTCTGGCGTATCGTTCTGCCCTCGAAATGAAGGACGCCAATCTAGCTGGTAAAAATTGTACCGCAAAACTGGTTTCTTCCTTTTCAGCTCTGTCATCCCACGTCATGGTATCGTAGGTGGGGGTTGTTGAAATATCGTAGTTTTTCGCTTTTCGTATCAGCGGTAGCTGGGTGGTTGATTTCGGAGACTGTGTCGGCCTGAGTATCGGTTCGGATATTTCGTGGCCCTCTGGGTTGTCTGATCTTTGACGCGGTGTTTTCCTCAATCGCGGTCGGAGTACTGGTTCTGCTATTTCGACTAGACCACTGGGAGCGGTTTTCGTGTTGGTCATTCCAAAAGCTCTTCCTGTGTTTTCTGCCTCTCCCGTCCACTCGTAGGTATCTACCAGGACGAAGGGTCGTTGTGGTGATTCCTCCGGAAGCTCGTTGTCTAGATCATTGCGGATCACCACTTGCAAGTCTCGTTTTGTCGAGTTTTCTTTCACGTAGACTTGACTGTCGCTCGTTCCATTGAATAATTGGTCCTCTGGTGGAACGACGCAGTCTCCTGGGTATAGCGGCAGTTCGGCGGATTCCTCAGACAATAGCTTCATTCCTTTCTTGCAGAAAGACGATCTGAAAGCAAATTACTTGTTAATCACACTTATTTATTGAAGGCTTAATCAATAACCATGTATTTGTGAACCTTCATGCCCTTCTGAACAAGGCCTTACAAAATGAAATATATTCTCACGTCTTAGCAAAACTGTCCGCAATCAGCAGCTTATCCACGAGTATGGACTTCACTCCTGCGCTCAGCCAACCGTTGTAGGCTGCGTAGTGAATCGTTGCTCGGATCGGCACTCCCAGAGCTGGGTGAGGTACGATCACTCTCGTGAAACGAGCACCACCGTTCAAACTGTCCTCGCGTCTGAAATGTCATATAGTTATATTAGTTGTATGTTGTAACATATGTCTTAAAGCTGGTTGGTTACTTCAGTACATTCTTTATGCTCTAGATTAGCTGGTTATCGCTCATTTATAATGAAAAGTTTTATCTTTTACTTGGTCATAGGGAAGGATTCATTGAGGCCCGAATCTCCTTGTAGTGTGAGCGTCACTCGGCCAAAGTTTGACTTCTCGGGAGCTTCATTACCAGCCCATATTGACACGTGGTATTGATGAGCTGTAACAAAAACGGGAAAGGTCATACTGGTATCTGTAATAGAAGCATCATTTGAGGATACCAGGGTTAGGAGATAGGAAGATTCTAAAGTTGGTGTCTTTGGTCTCTTCCTTCTATCAACCTTTAAGAATAGCTTACCACAAAACGGCTCCTCCTCTCTGGTAAGCAGATAGAGCTGCCCGCGCCCCAGTGAGCGGTCCGCGTAGTATCCCATATTCCCGCAGCGTCGCTGACTATCGCACGGGAAGCAGCGACCCTGAAAACGATAACATCAAAGTATAGATCCATCTATTGTATCAATCTATGCAACAATTACTATAAAATTAATGTCGGTCTGATTTGTAAGCGTCTCCAAGACGGATGCTCTCATTTTAATGCTACAACGTGGTTTTACTTACCTCAAGGAATGTATCGTAACTTGCGCAAGGGAATGCAGGGAAGTGGCATTTGGGAGATACGGAGTCCGTAAAGAACTTATAGGCTCGCCGGTGGTTGCACAGCGACCTCCCTTCCGCAGACGTCGCTGCCCATGGCAGTAGGTCTGAAACGGCTCCCACGAATCTGGAGTTACAAAACAATGAATTTAATTGCTGTGAAGTTGAAAGTGTGTCTTGCTGGACAGGAAAAATTTCAATAAGCGATTAGAAAAGAGACGGATGATAATTTCCTTGTAAATAAACGAAAGTAAACATACCGTAATTATACATAGTTTAATATAGATCCCCGAGACTCTCTCGTTGACTTTATTTTCTTTTCTTTTTGGGTAAATGTGAAGTACATAAAGCAAACTTACAAATTAGAGCAGCCATGCTGCACCCTGCCGCCATTCGGGTAGAAGTCGACATGGCCCAGTGGCTGTGCTGCCCCTAGCCCTCCAAGGATGAGTGTTTCTCCATTCGAGTGTATGACGTCGACGAACTTAGCGTCGGAGCGGTCCAGACGAGCTCTGACGTCTTGGAATTCGAAGAGAGGGCCGGCCGGGTCTAAACCTGGAATTTAGTCGCGAGTTATACCTAAACGAATTGAAAATACTTCAAAAGCCCATGCACGCGGTCACAGTAAAGTGACGATTACGGTAAAGTAAAGCATTCAGAGAAGAATAAACGTTTTCTGGTTAATAACCAGTCCTAAGAAATAATACGATGCACTCATAATGAACTATTCCTCTGACGTCACGACATTCCCTATAACAGACCTAAAAGAAACGTGTAGGTTGAACTTACCAGTAATACGACTGATATTACGTAGCTCAGATCCAGCGAAGCCTGCTACGTGGGCTCCTAAACTGAAGCCGATGAGATGGATGTCTTCGAACCTCAAATCTATGTGCTTGGCCAACCCTGTACAAAAAAATATATATAATATATGTATATCAATCTGACAGAATGAGAGTTATTTTTGGCGATTAAAATGATTGGTTGAAATTACTCGTAGCATATTCATATCCATTTATTGTTCCAGTTAGTTCCAATATAATGGTCTTACTAGCAGACCCGCGACAGTTGTTTTCCTGTCCAAAATTCACTAATCGCATAAAGTAACGCACGTTGCTATGACTACCGATGTCAGATTTTTGCACACCAGCGCCATCTATACCAACATCATCCCTTATGCGTTTTTGGAACGAAGTTCCTTATCGCGCGTTGTGAAAGGGGGCTAGACGGAAAAAAATCTTACGAAAAGTTGTCACGACACTTTTTTGCTATAGTATATCTATTAATTGTGTCGAGGTCGAGGTCGAGGTGGAAGTGGAGGTCGAGGTCGAGGTCGAGGTGGAGGTCGAGGTCGAGGTCGAGGTCGAAGTCGAAGTCGAAGTCGAAGTCGAAGTCGAAGTCAAAGTTGATTCCCCTTCCCTTGTCCCACGTTATTTTGTGAGAACTTCGTTCCATCCGGGTGTCCCTTGACACCTCTCAAGTTTTTTTTATCATTTTGGGGATGTGTTTCGTATTTTAAAGTGGTCTATGTTTTATTTGGGCATTATATCTACATCTACAGCAAATTTTAACTTAAGCCGTTTTGTCGTTTAAGTTTGATTGAGGAACAAACATACATACAAACTCACAAACTTTCGCATTTATAATATTATCAGGATTAGGATTAGGTATTACAGAGTTTCTCAACATGGACCCCAGGATGCGATAAACCCAGAACCCACCTTGTAACAACATTGCTAGCTGTTTGCCCACCAATCTCGTATTGGCAGCTGCCCGAAGATAATTCGGCATGGTAGCTCCGCCTTCCCAATCTACACATATCACGTTGCACTCCTCCTGAATAACAAAAGTTTTGTTTGTTTGTTTAAACATGTTGCCGAAAGTAGAATGTCAACTGTGATCGAATTAAAGATGAACATCTCATGAATATAATTCACATTAATATCTTCAACAACATGATGAAAGAAGCAAAATAATGCGTAATATGTTGTTATAGCATATCATATATCATATAAGATAGACTAGCAAGTGGACAGTATAAGTAGGCATTGAAATAAAGGCTTATCTATATGTACCTATACCGATAATTTATACTTAGGTATACAAAGTTTCCTTATGGGTCTTATCATAAAAAAAACTATCTATTTAATCATTATCTCATAATAGCTGGTTGGAATTATCCAAACGACATCTCACAGCGTTTATGGACACGAAGTTACAAGGCCAGCAGAAAAGCTATTTGATTATTATTATATGCAAAAACGCGCAAATTATGGTTTGACCTTTTAAACATGAATGGAAAAACCTGTCTGTAAAATTCTTGACAATTTTTTTTTTGTGGCTCGATTTTCTACATAGGCACGTGAAAATGTCACCGCAGTCCACACTTCCTGACCGAGCAGGAAGTCAATGCAAATTACGTATAAGTACCTATCTGAGTTAAGCACTTGACCGCATTTTTAAACGCGATATTGCATCAACGACCACAACTGTCTTAGGCCGATTTGCGGTCGATACAGCACTAGGAAGTCTAGGAACTTGTAGGTCTAGCTTGCGAAATCCGCCGGTTTTGTAATGAGAGTATTGCCGAGTCCTAGAATTAATTCAGCTAGTTTTTGATTAATTTAGAATCTACTAAGTAGGTATAGAACTGCAACGAGTTTGAGAGTCGAGTTGACCTTTACCCTGAATGCTAAGCAAGGGTTGCTGAGTGCTATAAAAATCATCTAAGATTTACTATCGTTACTGCACCATTTCAACACTAATGAGCACGTGACAGCCGCTTTTGTATGTGCAATCCTAGACTCTAGATGTAGGTAGGACCTATGCGGAGTACAGTTGAGTGTGTACAAGACGTAGATTTCCAGAACTAGAACTCTAGATTAAACTTACAACAGCCATCAGTGCGGAGCGCATCTCGTACACCCATACGTTATCACAGTTGGAACCGAAGCCGTGGACTATGACGCGAGTTGGACGGTCAGAATCGAAGGCCCGAGTTGCCCACGACCATGCGGCGGACATGTTGCTTGCGGATACGGCTATGAGGGGCTGATCACCTCTGAAATTAAACAGATTGTTCAGTAAAAACTTGGTTTGTACTCAGACCTTCAAGTATACAGCAGGAACTAAATTCATGAGCCGAGACGATACGCGACGTTTTAATAAGACAAAAAAGCCCAAGCAGTTTATGACTCTTAAAACAGTTTTATTGATAGATAATTATATTAATTATAATACAAATAAATAAACACAACAAAAAAAAATATATAAATAACAGTCGCAAGTAGAGACATGCTTTCAAATGGAATAGGCATAGGCATGCTCTGCAACTAATCTGCCTTTTCTGAAGCTTAGTCGAACTTTAAGAAAAAAAATAGGGTCACCAACTTATAAGTCTTATTATCGATCTGTACTTTAATACCTGCTAACTGTAGAGTACATGAGGAACTGCGTGCCCACTTCCTGGGGCGAGCTGGGCAGCGTCTCCAGGTACGCAAAAGGTCCGGCATCTTCGAAGCACCCGAAATCGCCGTAGCACACGCTGCCTTGTGATCTCTTGCTCCTGAAATAAGAATTAATTTGAACTATTGCTTGTGGCATCCGATTTCTAGATCAATAAGACCATCTATCTCTTCCTTTTCCGTTTTCGTAACGTTTGATTGAGTCGGAACCTGAGTGGTGGTGGCGCACGCACAGAGATGGGCACTTACCCGGTAAAAATAATTTTTACCCATTCATTCCTATTTATACCCATTTATACCGGGTAAAAATGATTACATCTTTTTTTTTTACTTTTTTGACACTTAACTAATTATGGATCACGATTTTCATATTTTCATTAGTTTAGATCTTTCGAAGATGTCTAGTGGGGGTAGTCAGAGGCACGTCCAAACATTATATTTGGTACATGCCCACATTTTGCAGTAGTTAGCATTCCAAACGTGACAGGTTGCAAGCCCATCGCCGCTTATAAGAATACTAACTGGTTAATACTAATTAATTATGGTGTTTTCATGTAGTTTTTTAATTTGGATTATAATTATTCAGACTTTAGTAAAGAAATAAGAGCGGTCGTTTTTAGGAATTTCAAGTTTAGCGTGGAGACAACAGAATCTCCACCAATGTAACAAAATTAAACCTAATACAAATTCCATAAAAAAATATCGAAATTCTATCTATTTTGATTATTCATATTATGCATGGTTGTATAGATTGTTTGTCCTGCCACTTTGACGTGTAATCTATAAAAAACCGGCCAAGTGCGAGTCGGACTCACGCACGAAGGGTTCCGTACTATTATCAAAACGGCAAAAAATCACGTTTTTTGTACGGAAGTCCCACTTAAATATTTATTTTATGCTGTTTTTAGAGAAATACATCATCTGTGAAAATTTCAACAGTCTAGCTATCACGGTTCGTGAGATACAGCCCTGTGACAGACAGACGGACAGACAGACGGAGAGAGAGACGGACAGACAGACGGACAGACAGACAGACGGACAGACAGACGGACAGACAGACGGATAGACAGTCGGACAGACAGACGGACAGACAGACCTGCAGACAGACAGACGGACAGACAGACGGACAGACAGACAGACAGACAGACGGACGGACGGACAGATGGGCGATGGGCTTGCAACCTGTCACGTTTGGAATGCTAACTACTGCAAAATGTGGGCATGTACCAAATATAATGTTTGGACGTGCCTCTCTGACTACCCCCACTAGACATTTTCGAAATATCTAAACTAATGAAAATCGTGATCCATAATTAGTTAAGTGTCAAAAAAGTAAAAAAAAAGATGCAATCATTTTTACCCGATATAAATTGGGTATAAATAGGAATGAATGGGTAAGAATGACGTCATTTTTACCCGATATAAATTAGGTATAAACAGGAATGAATGGGTAAGAATGATTGGGTATAAATAGGAATGAATGGGTAAGAATGACGTCATTCTTACCCATTCATTCCTATTTATACCCAATTTATATCGGGAAAAAATGATTGCATCTTTTGTTTACTTTTTTGACACTTTCAAGAATACTAACAGGTTTCCTCGCGATGTTTTCCTTCACAGTTATAAACACGTGTAACGCGCATATACATATTTCAAACAGAAATATCCATTGATGCATGGCCAGGATTCGAACTCGAAATTAATTTGAAATTAATAATATCTACCTAGGTACCTATTTCTAACTACATGAATTCAATAATTCAATTTCAAACTTTTTAGTCGATCATGTGAAGTACCACCAATTTACCGACTTACTTTACCGATAGTGGTAAAATAGCGCCACCTGCCAGCGGAATTGCGAATCATTGGTTTACCTTACCTCTCAAACCCCGAGCGGTCGCATGAGATCGCGAAAACTACCTATAATAACGTAGTAACATCAAATGAAACTAGATGGCGCTAGAATGCGAAAATCACGTTTGTTGTCTTAAATATTTATTTTATTCTGATTTTAGTATTTGTTGTTAGAGCAGCAATAGAAATACATAATCTGTGAAATTCTAAGGCCAGGTCTAATTAATACCACCTCCATCAAATACCAGGTTTAAAATACTTTAAAGTATTTAGTTTCAGGCGAACCAACTCTCCACCACCCCCCCCCCCCTAGGATTGGTAATTTGTTGAAAAACACTGAAGTACCCTTAAAGTATTTTTCTTTTTTTTTGTAAAATACTTTTAAGTACAATATACGCGTTCAAACTGTGTCGTCATACTTGGTACGTATTTTTTTATGCCTATACCAGGTTTGCAAACCTGGTCGAGTAAATTGCGCGTTCCCGCGCACCCTTTACGTGTACTTCGATGATCTTCAGTGAAAAATAATTTATCAGTAAATAATATCAGAATAAAATCAGAATAAAATAAATATTTAAGACAACAAACGTGATTTTCGCATTCTAGCGCCATCTAGTTTCATTTGATGTTACTACGTTATTATAGGTAGTTTTCGCGATCTCATGCGACCGCTCGGGGTTTGAGAGGTAAGGTAAACCAATGATTCGCAATTCCGCTGGCAGGTGGCGCTATTTAATTTCAAACTAATTTCGAGTTCGAATCCTGGCCATGCATCAATGGATATTTCTGTTTGAAAAATGTATATGCGCGTTACACGTGTTTATAACTGTGAAGGAAAGCATCGTGAGGAAACCTGTTAGTATTCTTGAAAGTGTCAAAAAAGTAAAAAAAAATGCAATCATTTTTTCCCGATATAAATTGGGTATAAATAGGAATGAATGGGTAAGAATGACGTCATTCTTACCCATTCATTCCTAATTAAGGTAAGAATGACGTCATTCTTACCCATTCATTCCTGTTTATACCCAATTTATATCCGGTAAAAATGACGTCATTCTTACCCATTCATTCCTATTTATACCCAATTTATATCGGGTAAAAATGATTGCATCTTTTTTTTTACTTTTTTGACACTTAACTAATTATGGATCACGATTTTCATATTTTCATTAGTTTAGATCTTTCGAAAATGTCTAGTGGGGGTAGTCAGAGGCACGTCCAAACATTATATTTGGTACATGCCCACATTTTGCCGTAGTTAGCATTCCAAACGTGACAGGTTGCAAGCCCATCGCCCATCTGTCCGTCCGTCTGTCTGTCTGTCTGTCTGTCCGTCTGTCTGTCCGTCTGTCTGTCTGCAGGTCTGTCTGTTCGTCTGCCTGTCCGTCTGTCTGTCCGTATGTCTGTCCGACTGTCTATCCGTCTGTCTGTCCGTCTGTCTGTCCGTCTGTCTGTCTGTCCGTCTGTCTGTCTGTCCGTCTGTCTGTCCGTCTCTCTCTCCGTCTGTCTGTCCGTCTGTCTGTCACAGGGCTGTATCTCATGAACCGTGATAGCTAGACTGTTGAAATTTTCACAGATGATGTATTTCTCTAAAAACAGCATAAAATAAATATTTAAGTGGGACTTCCGTACAAAAAACGTGATTTTTTGCCGTTTTGATAATAGTACGGAACCCTTCGTGCGTGAGTCCGACTCGCACTTGGCCGGTTTTTTATAGATTACACGTCAAAGTGGCAGGACAAACAATCTATACAACCATGCATAATATGAATAATCAAAATAGATAGAATTTCGATATTTTTTTATGGAATTTGTATTAGGTTTAATTTTGTTACATTGGTGGAGATTCTGTTGTCTCCACGCTAAACTTGAAATTCCTAAAAACGACCGCTCTTATTTCTTTACTAAAGTCTGAATAATTATAATCCAAATTAAAAAATTACATGAAAACACCATAATTAATTAGTATTAACCAGTTAGTATTCTTATAAGCGGCGATGGGCTTGCAACCTGTCACGTTTGGAATGCTAACTACTGCAAAATGTGGGCATGTACCAAATATAATGTTTGGACGTGCCTCTGACTACCCCCACTAGACATCTTCGAAAGATCTAAACTAATGAAAATATGAAAATCGTGATCCATAATTAGTTAAGTGTCAAAAAAGTAAAAAAAAAAGATGTAATCATTTTTACCCGGTATAAATGGGTATAATTAGGAATGAATGGGTAAAAATGATTTTTACCGGGTAAGTGCCCATCTCTGCGCACGCATAATAATTAGATTGGTTGTGGATTTGGGAGATAGGTACAAAATATTCATGCTCGGTTACTCTTATGATCTGATAAGAATGGTCAATTGCTTGAAAGCAACAAGAATGTACCTAACAGTATGCGAGTGTTGAAAGTAAATGAGACGTTTGGTACCTGCGTTTTTATTATTCTTTGTGCGATGTAATAGTGAAGGAAGTGTTGGAAATTAGTTATCGCAGTTTCAATCTTTTCTTTCTCATTGTCATCTTAACTTTTTTTGTTCAGCTCTGAGACGCATTGTAACGCTCTGTTGCTTTTACTTGATTAGATAGGAAATGCCCCTTCCTATCTCATTACAAACTTTATACATAGGAACTAAGCTAAATTATTATATTGCTGTTTTTTTCTGGAATGTACCTAAGCTAAGTAGGTGAGGTTTACCTTGTCAACAAGTGTGAGTTATATGTACCTATTTATTATTTAATTTGTTGATTTTCTTTCGTATATTCGTCTAAAATTTGAGGACATAAAACAGAGATCAATTAATTGCACTATTCAGTTATGTCAAACAACTAGGTAATTCACAATGTAGGCGCACGATACGACGTGAATTTATTGAATATGCACAATAGAAAGTTCATTTCGAGTGAAACTAATGGCACCGGTGAAAGCAACAACATCTACTTTTCGGCACTAATCAACAAAACTTAACAACCTAGGTACCTACTAATAATAAATTATTAATTTTATTTGATACTTCTATTATGTACCGCGACCGCGAACAAGCTATACGTGAAGTTAGCAGTAATATTTCTCTAAACACAGAATAAACAGATGTCTGAACCTCCCTATGATATCCGCCTTCCGATACTTATGAACAGCGGATCAAAATTTGTTGGTTCAAAAAAAAAATATTATAATACCTTGTCCGTGCTTTCTTTTGCTCCCATTGCTCCATTGAATCCCTGACTGCCGCGAGGAGATCGGCATCTCTACGCTCATCCTCAGCCTCCTGCGCCGCCGTCGCTGGTCGTCCTGCACCATGCCATGACTCTAGCTCTGCATCTGAATAACATCGTCCATGGTAAAAGTTATCTCGTTCACTACTAGAAATTTTACGAGTATCTTAGCGTTTGCCCATTCATCATTGAATACCTACCTATGATGGGTAGATGTGTATTGCTGAAATTCGACTGACGAGTCACGTATGTCTGAGTGTAATAATTCGCTAGCCCACAAGACATGTAAACAACCGAACAATGAAAAGACGAGCTCTGTTTGCAAATAAACTGTTGAGTAAGTTAATGGCCTACAAGTTGCGTAGCGCATTTCAAACAACTGCTAAAGGTGCGCTACTGCCTACTAGGTAACCTGAATGCTGTCACTCGTCTCCGGGTAGCTCTCCACTTTTTGCGGTATAAGATGGCCTTGATATGTCAGCGCGTTGTAGGGCAGTATGTAACTATGTAGCCAAGTCACAAGACCCACTATGGACGAAAGCAGGCCGCTCCCAGACAAAGAATGATGAGAAACTCAACGACCAACCCACTTCAATGACAAAGCTGACGCCTTATTGAGGCAGACGGAAAAAAGACGTTTGTAATTATGACGACTGTTAGATGCGCTTGACATACCAATTCATTTCTGGTTGTAAATATAGGTTCCTACCTCGCACGAATATTTTATGCTTATTACCTCGTTACGATGTCCTAAATAACTGAAGGTAGGAAACTGTGTAGATACCTATTGTGTTATGAAATTATTTAGTTTTACGTAATTTCTGCAAGATGGGTCCTCGACAAAGTTGAATTTGTCAACGCTGTAACAAAGTTACGTAAGGATGCAATACAATGTCGCTGTTTGCTCGCTATATTACTCACTGAGAGACACTTCACCTATTTGTGTAATAGGTGATGCCTAAACAGTCTTGTAAACATGTATGGAAGTCTCAATATGACTTCATAACTTGCGGTTACATAACTAAGCCGCACATGGTTTCTTACCAACTTTCTTCTTCCCCAAATAGAAGCTCAAGACACTAATAGCGTTGGATACGCAACGGCTCACTCGTTTTCAGTAGGTATTCATATTTGCATACATTGCATGCTTAGGAATATGGATTGCCAGATTTTTCAAAACTGTTGGTCCAATGGTGGACATCAAAATAGTAAATCATAGTTTTTTTTAATTAAGATAATTTTAAATAAGTAAAATGTAGATGTGATAATCGCATAGGTACCATTAGCGTGACCATCTAATAAATGGGCGTCGAAGAGCACGTTAAGATGTCGGTCCCGGCTAAACATGTCCCTAAGTCATCAAGATCATCAAGGCAGCCTAAAAATTTCTTCATCAGTGCTAGCTCACACGAACTTGCTGGCTTTGTAAAGTTACTACGCAAACTTGGCTCATTTCACGGAAGACTATTTATTTCAAGGTAGTGTAGGTAAACCGTAGAGAATGCTAAAGCATTCAATTCAGTATGAATATTTCAATTTAGTGTTTTGCATTTCGAAAAAGAAAGCAATGCGTTGCATCGATCAGTATGCTACTTTCGCGTCTCAATTCAAGGCCTTCGACTATTACTTACTGAGTCAGTAGGTACCTACTGTTAGCGGAGACTGTAGTGTTGTGGCTTGTGCTAAATGATCGAAGCACTGAGACCGTATGACAAAAACAACAGGTCCTATGTTTTGCATCCTAACGTTATAAAGGTACACACACATCGAGCTGCTCAGTTACCTACTTTATCGTAATGTTAGACAGAACTCAAGACTTGCTGCTCAGTTCTTTCTATGACGTCATTGGTTTATTAATTGATCTTTTGCTAATACATTTGTTGGTATATATATATACTTACACCTAGCAACAGCGAGCGAGAGCACAGCCAGAAGCACGGCGAGTGGCCGCAGGGCGTGCGTCGCCATCCATGCGGCCCGGCATTCACGACGACCTGTTGACACGATCACCTTGTAGTAAAGGATTTTATGCCCGATACACCTACTTATAGATATGAATAGCTAGTTACCCTTCTGTTGTATTACACACAATTACGGTAAAACCACCTTGAATTTATTAGAGAGGACAGAGACAAATCCGACAATGATCGCCCGCGCGTAAATCCTAGTCTTCCTCTCTTTTATACACCTACGCTATGTGTCTTGCTTACTTTTAGCGTTTCCATTTTTGTATTATACTAGTTATATGTTTTTTAAATTGATCTGTGCAAAATTATTGCAATTTTACAGCTTTCAGACCAGCGCTGCTTATACCTACCTAGCTAGTTTGTAAAAATCTAAGTACGTGTTATGTCATTAAACACACTAGGTACAGATACAATTACAAACATCTTATAGATACTCATATCTTCCTACTTGTTACAAGTTTGCAGCTGCTTAGAACCTAACTTAACTGCTTTTTAATCACCCCAGCCAGCTTGCCATTACTAACAGCTAAATCGCACAACAATGGCGACGATCATTGGCTGCTAATTATGTCATTATTGCTAATTTCCTGGTACTATCATAGAATAAGTGATAAATTATACAAGCGTGTCCTATCATGTGGAGTTCCCATGCGGTTCTTTGCTGCGTAAATGTTACGAAACATTCGTACAGGGAAGCCTCTAATGCAAACATATTTGTTGTGATGTGACACAACAAATGAACACATTATCTAAAAGTTTCTGTACAATGTACGAAATCATAAAGCGTAAGACCATTAAATTTAACGAAACATCTGCTTATTGCGAAACATTCAAACTTAGAAGGAATCCTAGACATAGGTAGGTACAATAAACTTTACGTTGAAAATAAATAAAAGATTTGGCATTGCATTTGATTAATAATTCCAACTTTTACGTGCCTTCAGACAATGCGTTGCTTCAGATCATCCATAAATGTTAACAACGAGCTGATGAAAAACCACACTTTGGTCAGCATGAAAAATACTTTAAGATCAAACCTAACTTCTCTAAAGATTCATTTCAGTCATAAAAAGCTTACAAAAAAAATATTTTAACTGACTCTACATCTAGAACCTAGATAGAGACATTAGAGTACCTACCTAGGTATTTGTTATAATAATTTATAACCGACACCAAAAAATCATCAATGGTTTTAAAACGTGTCTACACCCTGTTTACTATTTTTATACTCGTAAATAATGACAATGGTCATATACTCCGTGAATTGCTTATAATTCTTTGGCAACTATAACTATTAGTAAATACGTTTATGAATCTCCTCTACAACAAAACAAATGATTCATTCCCGAGTTATTTATTAGCGACGTTATTTTTATAAAGTAAATGTACATGAGCCGAATAAAATGCTCTAACGACTGTGGTAGAGTATCTATGACTAACTAGTGGAAACCCCGCGACTTCGTCCACATGAGGTTATATTCAAACAGACTTTAAGGCCCGTTGCACCCTTATAATGGTTGAGTTTGGGGAATTCTTAAGTACACCATAAATGAAAGGTGGTACCCCCCCATGCTTCTAGGAGTTATGGTTGGTTGTCAGTAACAAAAGTTTTATATACTTATTATGTAGCCAAAGTAATATAAGTGGATAGTAAGGGTACTGCCATGCATGGTAGGTAGGTGTAAGTCCAATCTTACGAAACACTCCAAGCAGTGCCAACTAACCCTCGTATTCAAGAATAGTGTGACAAGAGGTACACGACAATGTGCCTCTAGTCACACTATGCTGTGTCGCTCAACACAAAGTGATGTTTATGAAAAAAGATTTTGTCCACTGTGGGTGCGTGTTCTCATAGTGTCGTTCTTGAATACGAGGGTATGAGTAAGCCGAGGTTGAATCTGCAATTATTCCAAAAGTCGCATACCTTTTGTAATAGGTATGATAAGTTCTTGAGAAATGTAAATATGTGAAATTGGCATCATTTTTCTGCTTCAACACATTCAACAATTATAAACTAAGCAAAAAATAAAGTTTCATTAAAGTATACGGTAATGGAGAAATATTTTAATTAAGTATCCATAGTGCCATTGCACAACCATCGAGTTAGGTAAGTAATAACAAAGATGGAAATAGTTTTTTCAAACTATTTTCGTGGTTACTGGTCAGCACACATGTTAATTAATATTTAAAGAGTATATAAGGTAATAACGCGATAAATACCCGTTTGAAATATTATTAGCAATCAAAAATAGAAATATTATTGTCTTTGGTAGTAGGTAAGTGACTTCCTTGCTCGTAACTATATTTTTATTTGTAAAAAAAAACTAAGAATGGAGATTTTTGGGGACTACTATTTTTTAACGACTACGTATTTTCTAATTTCTTTACTCATCGTAGTGCCCGCCTAGTGCCTACCATAAAAAGGGTCAGGTTTATTTTCCATGCACTACATTTCAGTCATGATCAGTGACCTGGAACGGAGACGTAGCAATATCACCTCAATTCCTCAGTTGGCTGGCCATTCAGATTTGGCCATAATTGTGTAGCTGCTATAGTCAATTGCTATAGATATCTATTTGTAGGTATTGTTTGAACAAAGTGGTTGTAATATTTGAGTAAGTATCCGAGCCAATACGTTCATACCTAATCCAGTAAGTAGCGTAACATACAATATAATAACTACTAATTAAATAGGTAGGTATACAAGCGCATGATGTATTATTTGACCCTCGAGTTATCTGACTAATATACCGTTAATATTATTCAAACCTGTAATTTCTTCCATACGTTATAATTTATAACTAGTAATTCGCCCGAACTGAAATCTCGCGATGTACCGTTTTGTATTAGTAGTAATCTGAACTGCGAAGTCATTAAAACTCTTACAAATCATGGTACTTAAGTATATTGATAATTTATAAATATTGTTTGTCATAATCTTATAAACTGTAATTATGATAATAATCTTGAAATGTTTAAATACTTACTACAAAGCCATTAAAATATAAAAAATAAAAAATGTTTATTTTTACATGCATAATACAAAGGAAAATAATAACAAATAACTGCTCACGTAGGTACAGTACATACAATTGCATATAGTGTGTTGTGGGTAAAAATAGATCTGCCTGGTGATCGCCACACTAGGCAAAGCCTGTATCGTGGGGATCAGGATATTTTTACCAGGACATTTAAAAAAAAACACTTTTTCACATATTTCAATTTGTTTTTTCCCCCATTTTTTTAAGCACCTTATTTAGGTTTCATGCAAATCAGATTTAACCAACAAAAGCTGTTTCGTATAAAAAAAAACAAAGTTATTTCAGAGATCTTCGCGCGCTTGATCAATTAACAATGACCTTTGGTTACGGCAAGAGCCTAGGCCATATCCCGTCTAATGTAGGCAAGAACGTAGGTCATATTATGATTGATAGGTAGGTCAAACTCTTTGCAGGCATATCAATAGGTCATTGCCATTAGAAGTGAATTCAAGGGCAAACGTGGATGCACCCAGGAATAATAAATTGGAATTCAATAATTCGCTGACCACAACCACAAAACGATAACGTGTTGTCGAATAAATTACTTGGTGAAGCTGTTTTTACATTACAAGTTACCTACTTAGCTTAGCGCTACTTTATTGTTCTTCTGTCACTCGATACGTTCCTATTGAAATTAGTATAAATGAAATTAGTAACTTTATAATTATGTCAAATAGACAAGACCAGCCAAGTTCGAGTCGAGTCGCACAGCGTGGGTCCTCTACCGAAATTATAATGTGCAATAAATAAAATAAAATAATGAAAAATAAATAAAAAAAGAGTCTAACCCTAAGGTTTCCTTTTTTCCAATTCAATTCGATACCCTAATATAGTAGAGCACCACCGTACACGTTCTTCAATGATGTAAATCGATGTAACAAAGTACCTAAGTATCTTCTAAGTACATGTTGTATGCCAGTTTACCTATTAGGTATGTAGGTAGAGTTAGGTACCTATGTTGTAAGTATTTGTAAACTTCAACCTGTTTATGTAGACAGGTACCTTTAAAATCACCATTGATGTTACTTTGTTGCATTGGTTTTCAGAAACATAATAAAATTAGAGTAGTTCCTAGCATCACTATTACTGTATAATTTTAGGTTTAAAGAAATTTATTCTCAAAAAAGACATTACAGTCACTTACATGAGAAACATAATATTAGGGTAAATAATTAACAAACGTCGCTCAAAACTACATTCAGTGTTCTAAACTAGATAGCTAAACATTGCTTCACTTTTGCACTCATACAATTTATTATTTATAATTTATAATTTATTATTATTATATTTATAATTTTAGATAAAGTACCTATTTTACTAGGAAATAAATGTACCTACTACTTATCTAATAATTAAAGTGTTAATTTATTCTAGTCTAAAATACTTACGAGTATTTCATAATACACGTTACTCTTGAGATTCATTCAATTTCAAATAACAAAAGTATTTATATAATTAAAATTACCTCATTTTCAACGAAATTTTGCTCTACTTAAAGCTATTGCACAAACAAAGTAGGTTTAAAATGTCACAGATTTATTAATTTATTAATCATGTCGATATGTGTTCACTAACAAATAAACTGCAAAAAAACATTGCACATGCTATGGCACATAGTAGAGCTCGAAACGATTGATTTCCAAACATCAGGTCTGAGTCTGAGTGCCGAGAATGTGATCGAAGTGTAGTGCAGTATAAATGTGTGGTAACTATGTCAATTATGTTTCTGTCTTGTTGAGGCTCGGTGCACCATTATCCAATATACATATATTAATAACAAAGTATAATTTGCATAAGTATTAATTTAGCAAAGTTATAATTACTTCGTGTTAGTATATAGTAAGAAGTAGGAAGGTACCTATCTATGAACCAACGCCAATGACAATATAATTACTGCCGCCGCTGGTCTCAAACTGATTCTCGACAGAATTACCGGATTAAAATTGCTAATAACATGCGTGGGCGAGCAGGGGTCGCGGACTAGCGTAAGCAATTGATTGTCATAGTAACTACACTTTACGCTGCACTACACTACACGTCGATCAAGGATTTGATGCTATAGACTCAGCACAATATATTATGGTACAGTACAGATAGGTGAGAGTACATAGCGCAATTTTAATCCATTTACGATCTACATTTACCTGATCGGTAGGTAAAATGATGGCGTTGACCCGGGCATATACCACGGTAGGTTGATAAATAGCTTTGAGTTACGAGATGTGTCTGCAGCCAGCATTTCAATACGAACCGGTTCAGTATTATGTAAATTACGCTCAACAGAGACTTTCTTTTGTTAGCCTTAGCAATTAGCGTCGAAATCGGTATCTTTCGTGAGACGCGCCGCGCGAAATAGAAAACTGGATGAAATTACTTTTCCTTTACAGACGATTAAACAACTGTAGAGGTAAATTAAATACCGTTGATATTGATACTTTTACCTACCTAAAATAATATCAAAGGAAATATGAAGTTAAACCTACTACGTCGAAAAGATTCTATAATAAGCTTCATACTAAATTCGTGCGGGCTAACGAAAGGGATTGTGACCAGTTATCGTAATAAAAGAGCTATTAAACAAGCCGTAGGAAACCTTCACTTTACGTGGTCCGACACTCGCTTGGTCAGTTTATTTTAAGCGTCAATGTCATCATTCAATGCGAAAGACGAAACAGCATAACTAAGATAGTCTTGTTTCTGATAAATACCTAAGTAATTGCTGATAAGAACTACTAATTAACCGAAGGGCACAACAGTCTCTAAAAGTATTTAGCGGCTAATTTTATTTCAAATTGATGTATTTTTATGACTTGACAAGTTCCTAAACGTATTTAGCGTGCTAAACTTATTTAGGAATTGTTGTGCAAGCCGCCCTAAGTCTCCCAAAACTCCATGTTTCTTGTTCGCAGTTTAATATATCGTACTCCTACAAGTCGTACATACTCGTATGTATCATGATGTCTCGTCACATAAATACCTAAGAGTTTAAGTGCCAGAGGAGCATGGTGTCTCTGAACCGATTACCATAATTGGCGGTTGTTCATTGTAATCAATTCAAATTCAAATTAAAAATCATTTATTTCAATAAAATCACAAGGATCACTTTGAAACGTCTTAGGAACTAGGTGAAGCTACTATATATACAGTCGTGGTCAACTAATTAGGGACACTCTTTGGTTAAACCGAATTGTGAATTTATTTTTTATTTTCCAACGAGTCTAAACCATATTCCATATCTCTTACATGTAAGTATAATTAGTCATTTATGTGCCCGATTATACAACCAATAACAACTTCTTAAACATTAAACCTCTTTACAGTATAGCTGATAGATTATCGTAGTGCTATTTGTTCAAATAATGCTGGTTGGCCATTTAATTAGGGACACTGAGATATTGCGTTCTATTTTCAAAATTTGAATCTCAATACTTTTTTACTTCTTCTCTTATTGTTTCGTGGTAGTTTTGGCGGCAATCCCGATATTTATTTTAAGTTTTGAAAAATATTTTGAAGAAAAATGGGTAAAAATAAAAGTTGCGATCCAACACTACGAAAAATTATCATGAAGTTTGTTGTCGAGCATGGTTGGCCATACCGAAGGATAGCAGAACATTTAAATTGTTCAAAAACTATGGTATACAATGCAGTGCAACTTGTCAGACGCAACGCAATAACACAGATTTAAATGTGCCCAGGACAAAAAGATCGAGAAAAACAACTCCTCAAGAAGATAGAATGATAACCAGGTTAGCTAAGAAAGATCCGTTTCTAGGCTCTATTTTAATTAAACACGAAGTGTTTGGGACAGACGAAAGAGCTGGTGTCTCAGCGAGGACCGTTCGACGACGTCTGGTAGAAGCAGGGTTGTTCGGAAGAGTGGCTCGCAAAGTACCGTTGTTGAAGAAAGAACATAGAAATGCTCGTTTGGCGTTTGCACGTAAATATGGACATTGGACCTACGCCCAATGGCAACATGTATTATTCTCTGACGAGACCAAGGTTAATTTGATTTCTTCAGATGGAAGGCAATACGTACGGCGTCCAGTAAAAGCGGAAATGAATCCAAGATTCACAAAAAAGCAGGTGAAACATGGCGGTGGAAACATTAAAATGTGGGGTACATTTTCTGGACGTGGAGTGGGACCTGTGAGGAAAGTTCAGGGTAACTTAGACCAACATCAATACAAGGCAATATTGGAGGAAACGATGCTTCCCTATGCTGAGGAGCATCTCCCTATTATATGGACGTTTCAGCATGATAACGACCCGAAACATACCGCCCGTTCAGTCAAGTCGTTTCTTACCAGTCAGTCAGTATCGGTGCTAGATTGGCCAGCAAATAGCCCGGACCTTAACCCAATCGAGCACCTTTGGCACGAAATCAAGAAAAAAGTAGCCACTTATCGTACCACAACTTTAGATGAACTTAATGAAGCTTTTTGTGAGGCATGGGCAAACATTCCTGTCGAAACATGCCAGAAACTGATAATGTCTATGCCACATCGGTGTCAAGCGGTAATTACTAACAAAGGTTTTGCTACTGGGTACTGATTTTACACGTAATAAAATGGAGCTGTTAAAGATATTATAATACTGCAGATTATTAGTTTTGTTTAACTCTATTTTTCATTATAGTTTACTGTCCTTAATTAAATGTCCAGCTACAGAATTATACCTTAAAATTGAATACATGTTCAACCTTTGATATTAAATACTTTTTTATATATATTTATTATTTTATTTACAGCCATTTAAAGCATAATAATCGGACCAAATTATGCAAATAATAGTTACTGAGAAATCAATAGGGTTTTATATTTGTATTTACATAACCGGTTATTGTTCTTCACTATCTTGCATGTCCCTAATTAGTTGACCACGACTGTATAAGCAATAATAGAAATACATGCAAACTCTATCGTTTGACCTGATTTTTCAGCAGTTAATTAAAACCTACTTAATACAAACAGGTTTCATGTGTAATTTTGACACCGATTAGAATCAAATTGGCTATCGCAGTCACGATACTCGTAGATTGATAGGTAAAATAACAGAGTACACAGTACAGTCGCCTTGCACTAAGATCAAAGGTACATTCAATATTTCTTTTAATTATGAAATAAGTAGTATTTTAGGAATGAATGTGGATGGATGTAGACGTAGAGGTAGGTCAAAAAAAACCGGCCAAGTGCGAGTCGGACTCGCGCACGAAGGGTTCCGTACTATTATCAAAACGGCAAAAAAATCACGTTTGTTGTACGGGAGTCTCACTTTTTACAACTATTTACAAATATTTATTTTATGTTGATTTTAGAGAAATACATCATCTGTGAAAATTTCAACTGTCTAGCTATCACGGTTCACGAGATACAGCCTGGTAACAGACAGACGGACAGCGGTGTCTTAGTACACATTATTACAACAACGGGAAATTACTCACGTAAATGATAAATAATAATGTGTAGTACAACTCACGAAAGTTTTGAAAGTGAAATGGTGTCTTAGTAGTCCCGTTTTTTACCCTTTAGATACGGAACCCTAGAAACATAAAAAATAATTCATAATATCTCGTAACCTACCTATTTACCTAACTACGTAGTTAGCATTCCACACGTGACAGGTTGCAATCCCGTCGCCGCTTTCAAGAATACTAACAGGTTTCCTCACGATGTTTTCCTTCACTGTTATAAACACGTGTAACGCGCATATAGGTACATTTTTCGAACAGAAATATCCATTGATGCACGGCCAGGATTCGAACTCGAAATTAATTGGAAATTAATAATATCTACCTAGGTACCTATTTACCTAACTACATGAATTCAATAATTCAATTTCAAACTTTTTATTCGATCATGTGAAGTACCACCTATTTACCGACTTACTTTACCGATAGTGGTAAAATAGCGCCACCTGCCAGCGGAATCGCAAACCTCTTTCATCTACCTCTCAAACCCCGAGCGGTCGCATGAAAACCGCGAAAAGTACCTATAATACGTAGTAACATCAAATGAAACTAGATGGCGCTGGAATGCAAAAATCAAGTTTGTTGTATGGGAGCCCCCCTTAAATATTTATTTTATTCTGTTTTTAGTATTTGTTGTTCGAGCAGCAATATAAATACATAATCTGTGAAAATTTCAACTGTCTAGCTATCATGGTTCATGAGATACAGCCCTGTGACAGACAGACGGACAGACGGACAGACGGACAGACGGACAGACGGACAGCGAAGTCTTAGTAATAGGGTTCCGATTTTACCCTTTGGGTACGGAACCCTAAAAATGGATGGACTGTGTGAAAGATGACATGGGTAAGAAAGGAGTGAGTGATGAGATGACGGCTGATAGAGGGAAATAGAAGAAGAACACTTGTTGCGCCGACCCCAGTCGGGAGGTTGTTAAGTGGGATAAGGGCAGGAAGATGATGATGATGATATATAGTATTTTCATGTACATAGCATAAACTCAAAAAATACCTTTACTGTCATCAACTTCTTTCATTTCTACTTTGCTAGACATTCTTATCAAATTTCGTACTGCAGCATAATTTATGGCATGTTAGATCAGGCGACTGTACCTACCGTTCACAGACCAATAGTTGGCATGTACCAACACTGCATCGAGTCTATCATGACTTTCACTCGAGGCCATCTCTTGACCTCTCCGTTTCGTCGATCACAAAAAAACCGTGAACGTGATGATGAAAACGCTCGATATTCATTGCTCTTTTTCAATGCATGAGGACCGACGTAATTGGCGCTTACGCAGCGGTGCTTAGAAAACGGAACAGGAACGGGTTTTATCGTGTGATATAAGCCGGTGATGTGTCAGAAGTGAAAGCAAGTGGCTACGCAAACGTGGTTATGCTATGCACTTTGACACAATTAATCCCTTGATACAGAGCAACTTTGAACGAGTTAGAGAGAATAGAATAACGTCAGATGTTTTTTTTTATTGTGAAGTCCTAGGCCGACAGTATTCAAATACAAGGAGATACGCTATCAGTACAAAAAGTATTAAGAAGGTATTTCTAGTACAAGTATGTATACAAGTATTTTATTTACGTATGTATATACAAATTGAAAACCCACCTATCATGCATCATCATCAAACATCATGCAGAAACGCAACCTAGTCGCCTAAATAAATTTTCAATTACCGAGAAAGCTCAAGTCATTCATTATTATGAACATTTAATATCATTGAACTTGTAATTATTTATTGAACTTGATACTTCCGATTTACGAGGTCATTTTATAATTGATCTTCTCGCTCAGATTTTGCTATGAGTATTCGCAGTATTTTTTTTTTACGAGTATGTTCATTTCTGTAATCTCTTATTCTATCTGTGACAAATAGGTTCTAACGGAAGATCAGCGCAGGGCGTTCACATCCTGCATTTTGCTGAGATAGGGCCTTTTTGTAGCACTTATATCTTAGTTTGTAATGTATTTTAATAGTTATCTATCGTGTTTGTTGCTGTAACAAATGTTTTTTAATTACACTTTTTATTATATTTTTTTAAATTTCTTGGGTGGTTTGAACGTCAAGTCTCGAAACATATTTAGATTATACAAAGTCACCTATCCTTAGGTATTAATGTTAGTTCGTTAGTCTAATTTGTAAGCACATTTTTGGTCCACGTAAACGTCCGGTAAACGAAGAGATTATTATTTCCATTTGTTATTTTACAAAAGGGGTTTTAAATTGATATCATTGTAGCTCTGTCGATCGTTAAAGCCGTCAGCAGAGCCTGAAATTTGTAGTGATTACCTACCATAACTTAACTTTATTGACATGCAATACAGATTTATAGATAGATGGGAATAATGAAAATAATATTTTTTTTCCTGTATAATTTTTAGGTAAAATTTTACCTACTAACTATCATTTTGCAATCAATTGTAGAACAATTATTTCAAACGTACCTACCTATCAATAGAAATATATCATCAAATATCAATAGGTTATCAATACAAATATTGGTTTACAACATTATTATTATTGCGCGTAACCGACCCTTCGTAGACCATTCGACCCTTTGGCCCATACAAAAGACATCAACGCGCTTCTTGAGTAGTTTGGGGCGAAACATAAATGATAAAGAAATAGGATCACGACTATAATCCCAAAGTAAGGTAGACATCCTCTCGGATCCTTGAAGATATTTAAGGGGTAGTCAGAGTCACGTCCAAACCTTGCATTAAGCACATGATTACATTTTTCATTAGCATTCCTTACGTAAGTCCAACGCTTATAAGAATACTAACTGGTTTCCTCACACTTTTACAAGCAAATGAACATTTTTTTACTTTTCCCGTCCCGTATGCATTCAACTAGCACACATTAGGTAAGGGCAATTAAATAGTAGTTAACAATACATTGTAATATTAGGAACAAGGTGCTTGATTGGTTTACTTTGTCTAATAACTATTGAAATTTAATTAATTTCTGTACAAGTGTGTAATTAAAATAATGTAGTGATTATGTCCAGTAGATCCTTTCTACTACAATATTATACTTTTAATTTCAGCCGTTACAACTTGATTGAGTAAGAAACTTCAAAACTTTCGCATTTATAATATTATATACTACAAACACACACACACACGCTCATAAACGCTCTAGTTTAAGTTTTCTTTGATTTAAAATGTATTATTTAATATAAAAATAAAAAAAACGTTAAATAGTCTAATAGTTATATTATCAGGAAGATTTTGTTCTTCAACTAGTCATAAGGACGGGCACTGGGAAGTGCGTCACAGTTTTTTTACACAAATCATTTTTCAGTGTTCATAGTTTCACATGTACTTACACACATGTACTTCACTGAAATAAATAAATACTTAGTTACCTAGGCTCAGAGTCTGTTGGTAACATCATTTTCATGTAAATTCCATGTAAATATAGTCGCAGATCCTTGAATATATTTAGTTGTTACCTACCTGACGTGTATAAATAACTGGCAGGCAATATTACGACATTTTATATTCCAGTAACCTGTAGAAAGTCCGTTAAACCACCTCGAAAGCTGTTTCGTAATATGTATCAACTCATAATCCAAATTATCTGAATTTTCGGTTGATATTCTGTTATTTTCCTCTGCGATTTTAATTTATAGCCAGATTGACCGTTCGATGAGCAGGCCTATTAAATTTTGACGAATCGGTGTTGCTATGTTTCTAAACCTGTTCGCTTATCTTAATATATATAAATCTCCTGTCACGATGTTTGTCCGCGATGGATTCCTAAACTACATAACCGATTTTAAATTAAATTGGCACACCGTGAGCAGTCTGGTCCAACTTGAGATATAGGATAGCTTAGATCTTTAATTATAGTCGCAATTTTATTTTATTGCAAATTATCACTACATAGTATAAAGCAAAGTCGCTTTTCGCTTCCCGCGTATGTATGTATGTTTGCTTATATCTTTAAAACTACACAACGGATTTTGATGCGGTTTTTTTTAATAGATAGAGTGATTCAGGAGGAAGGTTTATATGTATAATAACATGCTACCCGTGCGAAGCCGGGGCGGGTCGCTAGTAAATTATATTAATAATATCAAGAAAACCCACACAAGGATTCTCTAGGTCCGGCGTGCGTAAGTTAAAATCAAAAAATACTAGTAGGTGCCATTTTTTTTGCCGATGACACAGCCTTAGTTTTCGAAGGTGATACTTGGGAACAAGCGCGTTTCTACACTGAACGTGGTCTGCGTAACGTGTTACTCTGGCTGCAGGAAAATTTACTTACGCTTAACTTCGATAAAACTAAATATATCTCATTCAACATACGCAATAACAACATACCACTCAACAACGCATTCAAAGTTCAAGCGCACTTTTGTAACTATCCCATAATTCATCATGTAACTGTTTGGTTCTCGAACATGTCACTTCAATCAAATATCTAGGTGTTCTTCTTGATAATCAGTTAAACTGGATACCACAAATTGACGCAGTTGCCGGACGTCTTCGTAAACTGATTTGGGTTTTTAAAAACCTTCGTCCTGTCGCTACCGCTAACCTTCTCAAAACTGTATACTACTCCTTATGCCAGTCTATTCTAAGCTATTGTATTTCAGTTTGGGGTTTCAGTCGAGAGAGCCCAACGGTACTAAAGGTCATGTTATCGAAACCATTCCGCTACCGAACAGAATTACTTTACAGAGACTGCAAACTTATGTCAACTCGAAAATTATTTATACTACATGTTATCCTTGCTCAACATAAAAAAACTGTTTTTGACCCTGCTTTAATAGACAAAATAAGAAGCAACAAAAGAGTATGTAATGTGATAAAATGTAACACTACTTTCGCTCGACGGCATTCATACTTTTTAGGGCCGTATCTTTACAATCAATTGAATAAAACCTTACAGTATTACCCCATGACTAGCTTTAAATGTAAAATTACACTCACAAACTGGCTGCTTGACCAAGACTATAGTACGACGGAGAGTCTACTCTCTATACTGTCATAGCATTAGGTAACTTTTAATCCAATTCTATAAAATCGTGCATAACGACTTTTATTAACTTCAACTGGTGCATACATAAAACTTAACAAAACATAAACGCATTCACTCAAACAAACATTTACACACGCATACATACATTTTTACTTCTTTTTTCTTTTAGTTGATTTTTCTCTAGTTTTGTTTTCTTTGAATGTTATTTCATAATACTTTAATCTAACTATAAGCTGTAGACACTTTAAAATGTGAATTCACCTGAACCACTGACTGGCGGAGGACCTAGGTATGCCATCATACAGGTTTTAACCTAGTTTGGGTACCTATGTTGTTCCTATATTTGAATTGTGATTTAATATAAGAAATACCTTTGTTTATCTATGTATTTAAGGACGTTTGTTGAGAAATAAATATCTTTATTTTTATTATTATTATTTTTTTAAGGGGTGCCATTTTTTTATAAAATTAGGGGAAAATTAATAAATAAAAATTCGCGAATATAGGACGGGAGCTATCCCGAGCTATCAGGAGTAAAATAAATATGATATACTTATGCAGGTAGGTACCTATATTGCAAAGGCACGTAAAGATAAACTAGCACATAATATGTATATAGGTAGATATAGATACTATGTTTTTAACAATACCCAAACCCGGAACAAATATCTACAGATCATGCAAACATTTGTTTCGCTAAGCCGAGCACTCATTGAGGTCAACGCTTTTGGGAAATTAAGAATTAGGATTAAATTAAGAGTAAATTACCCTAAAACTATTTTAGTATAGCATTTGGGATGTCGAATATCTTTTCATCATTTTATTATATTCCATATTGTTGTTCGGAACACCAATATTTGTTCCTCGCAACCAAACCTAGAAAAATCATAAGCAACAAACACGGCATGGGGACTATCCTATCATTTTTAGGGTTCCGCACTCAAGGGGTAAAAACGGGACCCTATTACTAAGACAGCGAAGTCCGTCTGTCAGTTTGTCTGTCACAGGATTGTATCTCATGAACCGTGATAGCTAGACAGTTGAAATTTTCACAGATTATGTATTTCTGTTGCCGCTATATCAACAAATGCTGCAAACAGAATAAAATGATAAGAATAATATGATAAGACCATTTGTACCAACTGGAGCAATAAATGAATATGAATATGAATAAATATTTAAGTGGTCCCATACAACAAGTGATTTTTTTAACCGTTTTTTTATAGATAATGTACGAGACACTTCGTGCGCGAGTCCGACTCGCACTTGGCCGGTTTTTTCACAATGATCGAAATGTTGTCTGTAAGATACATAAACTACGTAACATTTTGCGCCTCTTGTGAATATGAATATTATTTTTCATACCTATTTACCTAGATTTTACCGGTTTACATTAGTGAGTAACTAAGATAGTAGGAGGTAATTAAATAATAACTGTATTAAAATAAAAACTGCTTGTGATCCTAATTAATAAAATAAAGAGTTGAGAGAATATTTTGTATCCTTGCTACTAGGTGCTACGTAGGTACTAAACCTTGTACCTAATACGATATTGTTTTTATTTTTTTTAATATCACGACTATATTCCCAATTACGGTAGACATCTTCTCAGTCCAGGCACTTAGATCCTTGACGATGTTGAAGGGTTATACAGAGGCATGTCCAAACATCACATTCAGCACTTGCCCGCATTTTGCAGTAGTTAGCGCCCCCGTCGCCACTTCAAGAATACTTACGATATTACGTGTCAAACCCCCTTTGCGTCATCCTAATAATATTATAAATGCGAAAATTTGTGAGTTTGTATGTATGTTTTTTCTTTAATCAGGCTTAAACGACAAAACGGATTGAGTTGAAATTTGCTGTAGATGTAGATATAATGGCCGAATAAATAATGGACTACTTTAAATTATAAAAAAAAAACATCTTAAAAGCGATAAAAAAACGCAAGAGGGATGATTTCTGTATAGATGGCGCTGGTGAGCAACTAATCTGACATCACAGACTAAAAACATTCAGTATTTTCTATTCGATTATTGAAATTTGACAGGACATCGTCTGTCACGGGTCGGCTAGTTAACCATATGGCTTGTCTGGGGGGTTAGCATGAACTCTCTCGCTCAAATGTCAAAACGATAATTTTTCGTATAGTAAAAGTGTCAGTTTTGACATTTTAACGATACGTTGTCGATACGATCGTGGTTCTTGCTCAGGCCACTGAACTAGAGTATCTCTATGTTTAGGAGTATGATACAGCCAGCATTGTCACCTCGTCTGTACACTTTCGTAAGCGATTGATAGCAAAATCACGTACGTCTGTAGGTACCTATCCACCTACCTATAAGTATCACTTTGTAGGTTTCATCACGGTTGACATTCGGTGAGCGTCACTACAATTGTATTTATCTACACTAATGTTGTAACATTCTACTTATGTTTCCAATACTTGACTTATAATTACTACTGTTATAGCGCAGACAACAAAACACTCAATTTAAGCAATTTCACATGATGGTATAATATCCACATCGATATCGTAAAATCTCATTATAACATCAATAAAACGCGACCAATTAACCTGGCGAGCCTTTTGTCAAAATCCTCATACAAGTTGTATAAAATTTTGATATTAGGCTGGCTTTTGAAAACAGTTGGGTTATACGTGAAACTACTAAACTTACATACACAAAACTCTTTGGTAAGATCTTGTGCCAATTAAATAAAAAAAGAACAGCGCGCGCTCGCTCCTGATTGGCCCTGCGCGCGCAGCTGCGCTCTTCTTATTGGTTAGATTTTAATGGCGGCAAGTTCACTGTGACAATACACGTACGCGTGAATTTAATGTTTCGCAATATGTTTTGTTTTTAAAATACAAATTAAAAGTTAAAAAGCATTAGTGAAGATAAAGTAGTGTATGCAACTGCATATTACACGGGTATTAAAACACTCGTTACTATTATGAAACTCGCTGCGCTCGTTTCATAAACTCACACTCGTGTTTTAATACCCTTCCTTATATGACAGTTGCATAAACTACTATAATATTGATAGGTATAAAATCTATGTAATTTTTTTTCGTGTTTTTTTAATGAAATCTCTAAGAAAATTGGAAATGTTCATGCGCTCATTAATTGAAAATGTTAATATTTATTAAATTTTGTGGATTTTTCGTGATAAAAAGATAGGTACAGCAGAAAATCAAGCGCAGAATATATAAATATCGTGATAATTTGCAGTTAAACAATGAAAATAAATTAAACTTTTTTATGATGCCATTAGTTAGATCTTGAAAAATTAAATTTACTTAATTAATTTAATATATACGACCTATAAATTAACCCCATCGTTTAAGAAGTTAATTATAATAGTCTTTAAAAAATATATTACTAAGGTACAAAGGTTCTAATAATGTGTAGAATTCATTGTCTATTATTTCTTTGGCGAATTCAGATATAAATAGGTTTATCTTTGCGTGTAGACAAGGCTACTGAACAATAAACCGGTAGGTGCATTGATCGAGGCTATCAAATTAAACCTTTATTGTCAATAGCTACTGTTTATCTTTGATTTATCTGCGATAATTTAGGATTCAATCGTTATTTTATTCGCAACATACCTAATAACACTTCGCAATTCGCATCATCGTATCCTCTATTATAAATAAAACTACTTTATAAATCCTAAAGTTTGTAAGGATGTTTGAGGCTCAATCACAACTAGACGACCAAGCGGATTTGGATTAAACTAATACACATCTATACTATCTATATTGCGAAAGTAACTCTTTCTGTCTGTCTGTGACGTTATCACGGTCAAACTGCTGGCGCTGGGTCCATTGTCATGAAATTTCATGACATACACACTTCACATTTCGCTGGCAAAAGCTAGTGTATATTATTTGAGAATGTGGAATTGTTCGTTGAGATTTCTTACGAACATTACCAGAATAATGTTCCATTCCAACCCACAGTCAATTTAAGAAATTCTTTTGATTAATCCTTAACGTCATTCAGTGCTAAACTAATGCCCACGTTCGCAAATTCCTACGGGAGAGGTTATCTTGATAAATGACTAAGACATGAAAATAATTCTATAACTGTTCAAAGACCATGTACCTACCTGCATACACGACAACATCAAAAGTAGATGATTAGACAAAGTTTCAAAAGTGTAATAAAATGATAAATCTATATTTTGTTAGGTATAGTGTTGTGAATACTACCTATAAAAATTGCAATAATATTTATATAGAACTATCATCAGCTTAACAGCTTCTAAATACCGAAAAAGACATCATCATTGGTTTTCTAGAGCCTACCCATTGAGCACTAAACTATTGCTACCTATTATTGCTTACTTGCACTAAACCAAGGTACCTATCTAGTGTAATTCGAACCGTGGGACAACGTTTGTTGTCTCTTCAGTGGTCACGAGAGAAATGGAGGACATTCTCGGAACTGCTGACAGAAAGCTGGCTGACTTTATTTTTAGTTACGAAAAGTAAGAAGTACCCTACCTATATAATTATGAAATATGTATGTATGTATGTACCTTCCATTATTTACCTACTGCAAGACCATATAATTGAAAAGTGCTGAAACTAAAGTATAACTAACTCGGTGATTAGGTTGGTTAAAAATTTTACTGGTCAAGACTGGTCAATCTTCTTTATGTAGAGTGCGCTCTACTAAAAAAGAAAATGCAGTACTATAAATCTGTTAGTACCTCAGAGGTGCTCCAAAAGCTTATTTTAAAAGGAAAATATGCGCTTTTCTTCTCCTGTAAAATTTTGCATGACATGAAATGCAATTTTCTGATTTAAAAAAATATTATCACGAATATTATCAAGAAAATAGCACATATTTTCTTCTCCTGTAAAATTTTGCATGACATGAAATGCAATTTTCTGATTTAAAAAAATATTATCACGAATATTATCAAGAAAATAGCGCATATTTTCTTCTCCTGTAAAATTTTGCATGACATGAAATGCAATTTTCTGATTTAAAAAAATATTATCACGAATATTATCAAGAAAATAGCGCATATTTTCTTCTCCTGTAAAATTTTGCATGACATGAAATGCAATTTTCTGATTAAAAAAAATATTATCACGTATAGAGTTAAAAACGAGATAAAGTTATCGTAAAGCTGATTTTGTGGTCTTAGGGGAATTTTTAATACATTGTACCTATATTTGAAGGAAAACAATTAGGTAAGTACTCTTTTATTTACTCCTTTACTAAGTATTCGTAGGTAAAGCGAGACGCGCAAAACTCAGTGGAGCACTACCCACTTTACTGCATGTTTTCCGGATTTGCATAATTACTTAGGTAGTTATAAGATGCACTGAAGTTATGAAGCCGCTATAAATTAACTGATATGCTTTTATTAGACTAAAAGTAATTATATAGCTGTGCTTTCGAACCATATGGTGCACACTAAAAAGAAAGTGTCTTAATTCAATTTAAACCTTTACGTCGAAGCATGTTTATAAACGCGAAAGTGCTTTCGTAATTGGACTGGTATGTAGAAAACTAGACGAAATCACTAGGTAGGTAAGTGATTAATAAATAACTAATTAAAGACAAACCTTACAGTTATTCCAACGGCACCGGTGCACAACTTATAAAAATGTCTAAACGATCAACCAGCCGAGTTTAGACAACTTTCTATCTATATACAATCACAAGGCACTCTCGTTCTAGACGGACAGATTACACACTAGATTAATTTATCCTATCCACAGAATGTTCGCGTTTTCGTTTAATGAATTTGCGTGAAGCTTTTGGAATGTTGACGCGCGCGGTTTCGAGCGGCGCGGACTGTGCACTGCGCGCGCGCACCTACAGAGAAACTCAGAGAAAAGTGCCTTCGGCTTCCCCCGACGAAGCAGTTACATCAATACTCTTGTTGATATTGTTTGACAAGATTTATTGCTGGTAAATATTTTTCTCACTTCCGTTCTCGAGCTCTCGTTGCTTTGCAATTATGTAGATATAGATACCTACTTTATGCACTGATTTTAAAATATTAAATAAATAATCAAAGAAACCTGTTTATTCCTTAACTTAATTCACTTTTCACGCAATATTCTTTGCTATTATATTTTAAGATAAAGTAAAGAAAAAAGTAAATTTTAGTGTTCCTTTAATTTAAGATACCTCTACCTTACTATGTGATTTAGAAGGTATCAATCTCTATCATTTTCCTTAAAAACTCAAATTGTAGTTATTACTACAGTAATATGATAGACCGTAGTACCTACCGTATTACGTAGGATTTTTAATAACGCATGTTCATAAGTTTTTACCAACGCTTTTGTCTCAGCAGTACAATGGTCTGCTGAAATGCCCTAAAATCAATAGTCAGGTTAAAATTATTTTCACATAATCACACACGCACGATTGTCTATAATACGAATAAAAACAGAAATACATCTTACGAAACCTGTACAATACCGCAGCTAATGCGGTCTTTGAATTACATTTTGCACTTGTTTTGTAACGAGCTAAAGAAAATGTTTAGTAATCAGATAATATAAATCACGTTCTCATGAATACATAGGTAGTTACTATTGTAAGCACATAGCATTCATAAGTATGTTAAGTATCTTTAAGATGTCAGTTATATATTGGCATCTAAGTATACATTTGGACCCAGAAGAGAGCAGTGCAGTGCGGACTTACAGTAAACGATTACAAAAAACTAAGATTTAGTTATTGGCCCTTGTCTGAATCGCCACCTTTCCTCAACCTGCTGACCTAGCATGAGCAATCGAGAAAAAAATTTGGAGTAGGTAAAAATTAGAATGTAGGTAGTCGAGGAAAGTGTAAATTTTCATTAATAATTGCAACTAGAAAAACCACTACTTTCGACACATAGTAAGTAGGACATATACCAATAATCCGATTTGTAAAAATACGTTTTTTTCCTTTTTAGGGTTCCGTACCCAACGGGTAAAAACGGGACCCTATTACTAAGACTTCGCTGTCCGTCTGTCCGTCTGTCTGTCACAGGGCTATATCTCATCTCATGAACCGTAATAGCTAGACAGTTGAAATTTTTACAGATGATGTGTTTCTGTTGTCACTAATATAACAACAAATACTAAAAACAGAATAAAATTAATATTAAAGTGCCGTTTTTTATAGTTTTACGAAACCCTTGGCCGGTTTTATTTTACTTAAGTAGATAAAAATCCTAGGTCTCTAAGTAAAGCCCCTAAATAATAGGAATAATTTATCCCTAATTACCTACCCTCACATTTGTGATCACCCATGATGTTGGGACTATCTCTTAGTTCTTAAGTCTATGCAAGATGTTTTCATTTCTTTTGTTTTAACTACCATCAAAAGAGTATTACCAAACTTCTTCCTAATCCGTTTCTTGTTGCAGCTGCAGGCGCTTGCGCAACAACTTTCACCGCCCTCGCGCCTGCGCGCTAACACCTCACGCAAACTGACAATAGGTATACACGTTATACGTGAATGTGACGCATTGTTACGTTGGTGTATTGACTCTATTGACTATCAGACTTTTAGGGGTTCGATCATCGATCTACCAATGGGTTCAATGATGCTCGTCCATGGTTCCCCCCACAAACGCACTCGGTTGCGCGCTGGAGCGCAACGGACGTTGCAGTGCAGTTGGAGTTGCCAGATGGTCAGGAATTCAGGATTCGTCAGGATTGTCCCGACATTTCATTTAAGAGTCCCGGCAAAATACATTTTTTTTACAAATGGCATCCCATCTGGTAGCCCTAGGTACAATGCAGTCCTTCTGTCCTTGTTATACAAAGTGCTCTGTGGGTGTAGTCGCGATAGTGTGTGGTGTGGCGGCCCCGGATCACAGTTTTCTAGAAATTGATTCTAAACTAATTTTAATTATCTGAAATGAAGTTTACATCATTCTCTCTTCTCTCTTTTTATTTGCACACTTTTATTAACTTCATCTGTAACAAACTACTAACTAACTAGGTACGTACATAAGTAAGGTACCATGTAAGAAAATATTGGAAATTTATGTAGGTAGTTCTGATACAATAACCTGATGGTGCAGGATCAGCTCTTTAACTAAAGGAACTAATCAACAGCCAAATAGCTCGGCTAGGTAGCTACCTTCAGATTATACCTAATGCTCTTTGGGTACCTCTAAAACTTTGTATGCTTACCTACATATTCAATTGGGAACTGTTTTTGTGTAAATTGGACTTATCTACTTAGGATAGTTTTTTTTTTTAGCAAACTAACAGTATTAAACTAACTATATACACTTTCAGTAGGTAAGTATCTACCTACCTACATGTATGTCCCGCAAGACAGTGCCACTGGCGTCACCCGGATTTCGGTTATTTCTGAAACAAACAACCGAAGATTTTGGAGTCCGAGGCAATAATGACACAACAAGACAAGGACACAAAATTAAACGATCTCCGGCTTTTGTGTACCTATATTGTACCTACTTAGGGCTAGGTTAGAACGGAAAAGACAAAACCTAATTAGGTAGGTACTAATTAGAGAGATCTTCCAAACTAAAATTGGGCACCCCTCGCAACATCAACCATTTAAGTACGACAATTTTATTAATTAATCAATTAGCTAGGTCTTCGTTCTCTAATCTCTACCATCTCAAGCTCCAAAGAACAATTATTTCATCTGTTCTGGTGATAAAATAATTTTATATTGGGGATAATCGAATTCGTGCTATGATACACGAAATGTTTGTATAAGCGCCATCTAAGTTTGTTTTTTGTCAGCTATCTATTTTGTGTGTATACAGCGTCATCTTGTGGGGAGTAGCAAGCATCCTCAGACAGTTTCAACCAGATGTCGCTACGAGAATTCGTAAAGTTTTCTTTGTATTTTCTAAAAATAACACCAGAGTTCGTTCCAAGCGCTAAAATTAGTTTTAGACATTTGACAAAAAAAGATGGCAGCGATTGCCGATTGCTGTCCTTCGGATTTATTGCGAAAATGGCGCAATTTGTGATATTTTCACATAAAAAAAATATTCTATGTGAAAATTTGTGTAGTGTGGCATTGTGATGGAGTGTTAATTTACGTGAGTGATAGTGTACTCGTGTGTAAACAGGACTTAAACTTGCTTCTGGATATTGGATTACACTAAAATTAAGGTATTTATTACTTCCTACGCATTTATTGTCGATTTCTATTATTCTTCGCACGCGTTATTATTCAGACTATTGATTCCATGCATAATAAACTGTATAAACAGTAAATATTACATAAGAATCGACTTATTGGAGTGTTGTACCGAGACAATTCTTTGATTTGGTACGGCATAGCTAGGCCCATACTCAGCTCATGGTATGTATGGATTTAGGTCTTTCTGAGATCATACATAAATGAATACGTTCTAGAATTGTTTACAGCACCATTGCTTCTTTCAGTTGGTTTTCAGCTGGTTGCAAATTTGAATTTTCCTCATGAGACTGGTGCCTGTATGACATCAGCAGTTAGGTAGGTAGCTATCACCAAATAAAACGTGTAAACAGTTATACAGTGTGAATCATTTGTTGAGCCTGGAATTAGTTGTAAGATTTTGTAAAATAAGATGTAGGACCTACCTACCTACCTGAAAAAAATATATGTTTGGTAGATCTAAAGTAAAATTACCTTCTTACCTTTCATAGCTATACCACTATACATCACCTAGTGGAAAATGAGGAAAATTATTTTATAAAACCAAAAAGGTGGTCTCAACACTAAACCTTTTTTTTGTTCACATTTCTTACAATGTCGGTAGTTACCTACATAAATAATAAAATTATGATCAACAGCATTACAGGCAGGTTTATCTCTTAATCAGCTGTTCTTTTGATGAACACACAATTTAGTTGTTGTTGTCCAATTTTTGCAGTAATTAGCTGAAAAGGTTACATTTCTCTTTACAACGAGGTATAATATTTTTTATGACTATAGTTTATATTTTTGTCAATAACTGCAAATATACAGTTTTGTTTTTTATAATGAAGATAACCTATCGATATATTTTAAATAAATTAAACACGGAAACACGATTGAGGAAACTGTTCTTGATAGATTTAAATTCCAAAGTTGGCTTTTTAAAAACAATATTTTAGTTTTTACTTAAAACTATGACTAGCTGATCAGTTCATTTTTATATAATTTGTTAGATAATCATAGCTGCCTAAATTAAGGATATTTCTTTTTAAGTTTGATGGTTTTCAAGATAATGCGATTTTATCACTTTTTCTGTCCAGGTGGACTCGTCCAATACAAAAAATCGAAATTTTGAGTATTTCCATAAACCTTCTTGTTATGATTCTATAGGGTTTTTAACCATTGGACCCACAGCCCATATCATAGATGGTCCCTTTGTAAACACAAAGTTTATGTGGATGTTTGTTGTTAAAAGATGCCTCATCAAACCAATTTGAACGAATGCAGGCTATATTTAACACATTCATAATTTTCCTGTTAGATAATCAGCCTGTTTTGAAAGTTATTTCCTACTATGTACTACGTAAGTACTAAGATACACTGGTCCTAGCTCAAATAAAATGCTGTTGGATGCTATAGCTATAGGAATAAAAATTCTAAGGTATTTTACACAAATAAAATACCTATGTTTTTTTAAATAAAAAATTATGCTGTCAGGAGATTCCATTAAGATAAGTATTTATAATATATAAAACAGTCTATCCATAATTGAAACTTAATAGGTACCACCTATTACAATAATATGGCAAAGGTGTTTGTACTGCTGATAAATACAGAGACATTAGGTTTTAGCGATGAGGCAGCCTATTGTACATATTTTTTTTGTTTGTTGTTACCTACTATTTGTTTTCTTTGTGTGCAATAAAGAGTTTATCTTCTTTATGCCACAAAATGAGTACCCAGATAATGAATTTTCTGCAGTCTATATTGACACACTATTAACACTGCAACTCAGTATTATTACTTACTAGCTGGTCGCCCCGGCTTCGCACGGGTGGTAACTGGATAAAAAGTATCCTATATGTTATTCTGATGTATAAGCTATATTACTGTAAAGTTTCATTTTTATCTGTTTAATAATCCAAAACAAAGATTATTTCTATATGGAAACATTTATGAGCCCAGATGTCATGTAATATGTAAATATATAGAAGATTTTCCTTAAATTTTAAGAATGTATTATTAGTAGATGTCCCTCTCTATCAAAGCGGGTGTGTGTGAGTTATTTTCATTTATTTAATTCTGCATACCTACTGTGCTGTATCTAGTTCATTGTTGTTTTGAATGTGCTACACCACGACGCACCCTGTCCTGTCTGTTACACTACAATTTGTTTATCTGGCCATCTTCCAATGCAAAGTGTTCTGTCTTGGAATGGTTGCATTTTTTAGGAATAATCATAGTTCCGTGTTTTCTTTACATTAATGTTGTGTTCGATATTACCCCTGCATAGTTTGCATCATCATTATCTGCAGCCTGTCTTCAACCTGACTGGCCTCACAGCTCAGTTGGTAGTAGCTCTGCCTTCTGCGCTGTAGGTTGTGGGTTCGATACCCACACAGGACAAATATTTGTGTGATGAACATAGATGTTTGTTCTGTGTCTGGGTGTTATTTTATTATGTACTAGCGACCCGCCCCGGCTTCGCACGGGTAGCATGTTATTATACATATAAACCTTCCTCCTGAATCACTTTATCTATTAAAAAAAACCGCATCAAAATCCGTTGTGTAGTTTTAAAGATGTAAGCAAACATACATACAGACATACAGACGCGGGAAGCGGAAAGCGACTTTGCTTTATACTATGTAGTGATCTTAAGTATGTATTAACTAGTTATCTAGTTCTCATAGTATAAGCTTTGCTTAGTTTGAGGCTAGATGGCGCTGTGTGATAATGTCCACCAATATTTATTTTTATTTTATTTTAACCATGCTTTAGATTGCATTTATCTTATCTCAATAGTAAGTCTGTCCGATCAGCGCGGCTCGCAACTTGGACTTCGAGTAATCTCGCACATAAATGTCGGACGCTTCTCTTGTCAACCCTCGGCCATCATTAAATCGCGTTACTTCACCTGCCATCACCACACCTAGTCCTGTTCCGATCAACTCCACTTAAACGCTATAATTAGTCTCCCAACGTCGTGAACTGAACTTTCGTTAACTTGTTACAATAAGTCTCTCTCCTTATTGTCTGTAATCGCAGTCTAGTCAACACAACAGGGACATGGCCGGCACTCCCTCCCAATTATAATAATTCTTAACTCGCTATTATGATTTAGTGTTAGTAAACTTAGTGTTGAGTCAGCACCATGGAATTGTTCTATTTTCGTTACATTCATTGGTACAAACTCTACTCTTTGCCAAATTATAAAGTTTACGACAAAAATATGCATAGAACTGCAGAAGCATAGAACTAGTCTGACTGCCTTGTTTATCTTACTGCTACATGAACGAATGGCCGCCTCGCCAATAACCGCGGTTCTTACTCTAGTTGAACTTTTATTATGCCATTATAGTGGCTCGTATTTGCCTTGGAAGATGTGTTGTTGGTAGTACTAAATTCACTTCACAGACATGTTCTTCGATTATATGTCCCTTATGAGAGTTTTACGTAATAATACTACACTTCACCTGTGCCTACCTACATATCATACATACCTACAAGGTACTTGGAAGGAACGGAGTTGAGAAATCCATGTTAAAAAACATAATTTATTTACCTATCCAGTACCTACCTATCTATCTAGAGACATAAAGTTTTGTTTTCGATATGTTATTTTCTAATAAAAACCTCCGTAAAAAATGTTGAACCTAGCTCTTATTGTGATCTAAATTAACAAGAAAACGTTTCCACCAAGCGCAGCTTGAGTTCGTGCACAAGTGGACCTTTCAGCGATTTGCCAACGAGTCGCCAGCAGCTTTGAAAACGTACACTTCAGCCTAATCTCCATTCCATTCTTGAAATAGACACGCGCAGTTGTATTACTTTGGGAGAGATAACATCAAAAAAACTAATTGAGTATGTCATGATGTTTGGATGGGCAATGGCTTTCTAGATAGATTTGGAAGTGTGCGAATAGTTGATTGGAGGTTATTCAACTGGTGTGTGGACAAAAATAGAGCGATCGGTGCGTCCGCGCTTGCCTGTGTCGGCCGCGTCCGCGTCCACACGACGGCGCTGGCGCAGCATGCCGTGCCGCCCCAGGCACGACTAACACCACACTTCCGGGTTACGGTCAAACTACACCATACAACACGCACGTTTTTATGCTAGTGGCAGATTTTCCATGAAATTTCGACAGCGCGATGCATTTCATTTTACCCGAACATACATCAGGTCCCCCATATAAATCATGCACTTACTGAATATACGAACTAACTACGGAAGCATGTGATGACATAGTTTGACCCATATACAATACGCCAATTATGGTCCACTGTTCAATACTCAACGCGTAAACGCCAAGCACCCAAATAAACAGAACAGCTGCTGTGTTTCAGCTTTTCAGTAATTTATGATCGCGTGTCCGTAATATCGAATTCTCCTTGAATTTTAACTTTATGGAATTTTAAAGGTATGGAAAAATAAAAGGTAACTTGTATAAAAAAAACCGACCAAATGCGAGACGGACTTGCGCATGAAGGGTTCCGTACCATTATCTATAAATAACGGCAAAGTTACGTTTGTTGTATGGGAGCATTGGGAGCCCCACTTAAATATTTATTTTATTTTGTTTTTAGTATTTGTTGTTATAGCGGCAACAGTAATACATCATCTGTGAAAATTTCAACTGTCTAGCTATAACGGTTCATGAGATATATGCCTTGTGACAGACACACAGACAGACGGACAGCCGAGTCTTAGTAATAGGGTCCCGTTTTTACCCTTTGGGTACGGAACCCTAAAAATCAATGCTTCATAGATTTCGTCTATCTATATCGTTCGTTTTATTTATTACAGCTAGATTCGATTCCGTTTTTTGCGTTCTTGTTTGCTTTGCGAAACCGATGTTTTACTTATACCAACGGTACGTGGGTCGATGCATCAACATAATTTGACGTCACGATTCGATGTTGAGATTTATATCTTGTCTTTATGTGATTGCGGTTGGTGGATTCGATGCCGGTGCCGGGCGGAGACGGCGGCGGCGCGGCTGCGGTGGCGCTCGTTCCATGCTAGAGGGGTACGAGGGGCGATATATTTATAGAGGCGCCGAGACACCGGCCCCACACTATCCCACATGTTAATTGGCTACTTGCGCCACATTTTTCTGGACGCGACCGTTCACGTTCACGCCGTCAATGCCATCGGGCGGCCGCGGCTCTTCCGACCGACAAACATTGACACCTAATGTAACTGGCCTGGATACAATATCGGTTAACATAAGCAAGGACACCGCGAGAACAGTCCCGCATACCAAGCAAGTGAAAATAAACGATCAGGGTCAAGACCTTTTCGGTCCGTTACTGACCAAGATACTCGTATGATGCTGAAATGCACGTAGGTAGAAATCACTTACAGATCTAACGAATAGGTATCAGCGTTACAAGAGCAATGAATGGAGTCACGACTTAGGAAGGCTCTCTTTGCTGCCAGATGAATATGTTTAGTTTTGTCGTGTTTCACGGATTGATCATATAATGCAGCTTGTCTGTATTTTCATTATGATCCTGTCAATAGCCAATGATCATGATCGAAGCTCAATTAAAAATAACACAAACAAATTTACACATGTATATACTTATACCTTCTAACTAAAATAATAGGCATAAGCCTACAAAGTAGGCCTTACAAAGTACATAAGTACTTTGATCCCCAAGCATGACAGACATCCCCACCTCTCTCAGATAGGCGCTCAGATCCTAGACGTCTAAGGTACTTCCCTTAGAGGTACCTTAGACGTCCTTAGTCAGAGGTACGTATTAACATCGGGTTTAACACATAATAACTTTGGCAATAGTTAGCGTTCCAACATTGTTGTTGAATACTAACTGGTATCCTCACAATGTTTTCCTTCACCGTTTTGAGCATGTGTTATTGCGCATGTCATTTTCTCGAACAGAAAAATGCATTGATGACTGCACTGATGCATGTATCAGAACCCTCAACCTTGGTAATAAAAGTAGAGGTAGCTCCAACCACTACAAAATAAAAAAAAACAAGGTCAAAGCAAGAACTCTAAATGTATGGCATTTCAAAACGATGGTGTCCTATGCACTTATTTATCAGATTAGCGAAAGGGAAGAAATCAAGACAAGTGGATTAGTCTATAGCGTGGGCATCACGGTCCTCGACCTCTCATAGTCTTTTTTTACAATTTTCTTTTTAAACAGTTCATATTCCGCTCACAATAAAAATATTCGATGTAAATTAATTTGTGAACGAAATAAGATTTGAGATTTACGTCGAGGTGCGCGTGACTGACAGGCAGAGCATGGAGAGTGAACATAATAAAAAAAACACTTTCTAAAAATACAAAAATACACGGGGCGGTCCTAACACCAATTATTCCCGTGAACTTCCGCTTGAAACTCTTCCAGTACCTACCTTAAACTTTTGATTGAAGCCCAGTTGACTCAATTCACCGCATTAATCATTTCTCCTTTCATGATCGTACATGACTAAACAATTAAATCGAGTTCTATGAAAAAGCTGGAGAGTCTATAATTATTGAGATTTCTCAAGGTGGACGAAAATAGCAAAAACGGCCGAGATGTAAACGATGAGTCAATGTCAAATAGATTGTTGCAGAATTGAATTGTTTGAAATCTCGTCCACAACCGCAACTCTACAGCGAGGCGTTCGAGAGAATGTTTTCACAGGCGGAATTTATAATATTGACACGTAAATTAAATAACCTACGCTCAAAGGGGACAAGATAGATGTGACCATTTAGTTAATTAATCATGCCGCACGCGAAGAGGCGTTAGACTACACCGTAATAAATATAAGTACAATAAAATAATGTGTTAATCCACTTAGCACACCCTTAATGACTCTATAATTAAAAAGCAGCATATTAGAAAATGACATTTTAATACCATATTCAAATTACTATTTCACGAAAAACTTATGTTATGAAAAAACCGGCCAAGCGCGAGTCGGACTCGCGCACGAAGGGTTCCGGTACCATTATCTATAAAAAAAACGTTGTATGGGAGCCCCACTTAAATATTTATTTTATTCTGTTATTAGTATTTGTTGTTTTAACGGCAACATAAATACATTATCTGTGACAATTTCAACTGTCTAACTACCTCGGTTCATGAGATACAGACAGACTGACATCGTATTCTTAGTAATAGGGTAATATACCCTAAAATAAACATTTAGTTGCTTTTTTACAAGCATCTATTTATTAAACATTTAAGGTGCGAGTCGTCAGGCTTGAATTCTGGGTCATTCTCCACCCACTATGCCCAATTGACGTCCTCAGTTCGAGTCCAATGCTCTTATCTGCTATAATACATACGTCAAGTATAACATAACATACGTACTCAAACCTGGTTTTGGGTCACTCGAGGGATCTTGCTCCAAAATCTAGGTCAAGACTTTCATTTCAGCAGTCATGCTAATTGCACTTCATGTGCAATAGGTGTTATTATCTCGTTTATTTCTTAATTTCGTAATAACAATGTAAGAGTTCATAAGTTTTAAGAATTGTAATAAATTATGTGTTTTATTATCACATTATAATCAATTTTAAACTCCTTGTACGTAGAATACCCACCCAGTTTTGCTCAAGTCAAAGTCCAGTTTTGCACATCTTGTGGAATTCCGTAACGGAACATTCATTTATTCCCCGAAACGCAGCTGAGATACGTTTCCTTAGAACAAGGAGAGCGGAGCCGGTGCTACTACAGTGGGTGCGTACGTGTCCGGATATTTTCGTCAGCGATCCGATGTAGGTGGCTTTACGACACACATTTAATCATGCTATTTGTACGACGTACTGCTCATAAAGTAATGACTTTATTAATAACGTACTGTAGTTTGTCTTGTTACCGGGCAAAGTGGAGCCTAAATCGAAATTCTTAGAATCTCCTATACTTCTGATATCATTCATTCTAACACGACTGTGAGTGATTATTTATTTATTCGCAAAGCCATGTTATTGTTATTAATACGTGCAAATGCAATCGTTTCTTCGAAATCGAACTTTCACATTTGGTCCAGTGGAAAACTGATGGCGCACGTGCCCAGGCTGCAAAATTGTATCGGAGACTCACAACAATCGTGCCTGTAGACGGATGTTCTGCGCGACCGCATCCCTGTTAACCATGTCTTGGCTTATTAGCATGCACCGTTGCCAGCATGAATAAATCACGAGGTTCCAATTGACGGGAAAACGGCGCTCTGCCAGCTTATAAACTAACGTAGCGGATGGACTATACGACTATCGCAGACTGCCGCCAGCCGGCTAATTACCCCACGCCGACGCTATCAGTACTGAAGGCACCGAAGGTGTTTTCCGGTATTATCGCAGACAATACCTATGAGTTAATGGATATGCCTGGTTTATCCAGCTATGAATAATTTGCTAGGTACAGAATATTTTTTGATAATGGAAAGGATCCTATTTTAAAATACGATCCGTATTCGTTACTAATGGATCTATAAAACAAGAAGAGATTTATACTCGTTGTTTACCGACGCTTGTAGACTGTAGCTGCCAAAATAAACTAGTGAAACGCAAAATACGGCTTCGTTGACCTACCGATACCGCTCCTTATAATATAAGATCCGGGCATTAGACATCATCTTAACAAACGGTCATAGGCCTCATATTTAATTCAATAGCTATCATGCAAGACAGATATTCATTCTATTTAAGATTAGAAGCGTTGTCCTATAAATTTCTTATTTAGTAATCTTCATCGGATCTTCATTGTATTGTTCACTCATTGATTTCATTAAAATTGTTCCTAGATTGTTTTGCATTCTATGCAAGTTGAGTATGAATGGGCGATATTCAGTGTTTTGTTTGTTGCAGTCACAATGGTCGTGGGCGAAAGCAAGCGCACTGGCACAGCCAACATCATGGACGGCATTGAAAACACGGGCGACGTGCGAATGCACGATCACAGACTACGGCTCAAACAAAGGTATTTCTATTTCTTCGTTAACATGTTGCCTCTAAAATCTTCAAAGGGCTGTGTATACAATACATACGAGTATACACGTAATCTTGGCAAGAATTCTGATATAAGAGACTTTGCTAGATAGCGTGCGATGATTATTCCATTTATCCCATACAGGCGATAATATCAATGAATTTTGGGACTGTTCAAATTCATTGGAATACTTGTGTTCACGAGTAAAAATAACATGGGCAGTTGGGTTATCGTGTAGAACTTCAATGAGTTACCAAAACAAACCAGCACCAATCATTGCACTCTTTCATGCTTAAATGAAATTGAAACTAAATTTAAAAAATAGATAGAACAGCTGTATGTAAATACGTTTTTAAACTAAAACAAAACAAAAAACTTGAAAGCTATTCAGAAATAGGGTCGCGCAAGTCGTTCTACTTTATCCCAAATACTCGATCGTGTAGGCGGACCCGCTTCTAGCTTGGACTACTAAGCTAAATTAAAACGTAAAAGAAATCTAGGTAAGAATTTAAAGAAACTCCAAGAATAAAACAAAACAAGGGCTTGGAGATTATCGTTTTATCTTGTTATAAAAGGAAACATAACTATCACATTCGGGTGGAAGGCATAGCAAATAAAACAATTTCCTTAAATATATATAGAGGGTTCTCGCTGATTCATAAAGAGAAATCACGCTCTCTTAACGCACATAATAATACGTTTCAGAGAACTTATGACGTCAGCAATCATTGACCGATTTAAGGGTAATCGCCTACACATGAATCTTCGGAATTACGTGGGCGTAAGCTGTTAAGGTTGTCTGTTACATCATTCCAGCGTCATAAAATGCAAATTCAGCCCACTTAGTATTAAAACATTCACATCTTAATTCTCAACGTCATTTTGCAATGCAATGGGTTCTTGGTTGTTGTATATGTACGTAAAACACGACGGCCTCAAACAATCTAAATGCATTCGCTTATCTTCGAGAGCTGACCGCAAGTAGGTGGTTATCCGTTCCAAATTGCTTCGCCACTCGTAAATGTTATGCTTTTGGGCAACTTCCTAAAGTTGTCAGTAGGCCTGTGACTTCCGCAGTGACACATCGATTCGGTAATAGAGCTCGTTATGTCCAACGGTTTCCTTTTGGCTTGACGTCATTTGAAATTCGGGTTGAATGTCACTTTGTATGTTTATTTTAAGCACTTGCTATTAATTTGGGAACGTACAAGTTGAATTATCGAAAGGGAAAAAGTTTTGGTACCTACATTAAATATACACGAAACATTGTAACTATTATGTTGAACATTATTTATCTCAAAGAAAAGTCATATGCATGTCCTAGTCCTGATCTTATTCAGTTACTTGAACTTCTTTGTCTTGGTTAAAAATCAAAATCTGAAAGATCGATTGCGATTATTTTATTTAACCAAACAGCTATGCTTCTTAATGTTGTGAGAGTAGATACAAACTGGGTGATTGCCTTCACCGAGGCCAGTGCATTTGAATGTCCATGCTAGTATTCTTAAGCCGTATTCAGACGAATGAAAATTGAAATGTAATGCATAATATTCATCGTGTGGGCAATACTACAAGCAGTTCGTGTATCGCTCGTTCCGGCGCGCTCGCGCTATTACATCGCACGCCGTTTTTACGCGAACATAAAGGTGCTCGCAGGGATTTTTGTATGGTTTTTCGTGAAGTACAACGTAAAGTACAAAGTATAGAACAACCGGTTAAACTGACAGTTTATATCCAATTATTATAATATTTGGGATCTTATCTTCAACACATAAACTGTTTTTGTCTGTACACGCAATACGCGTTACATTACACAACTTGTATATATCACATTACACTTGTCTGTAGTCTATACCCGGTTTAACTAGACTATCTATCGTGCAACATTGCGTGCATTGCCCATCGAGATTTGCGTGGGCACCTATTGGTGCTTTTCGTAATTCAATGTGGTCCAAGTTTCATCAAATATAAATTTTAAACATATACCAGCGAGGTATATTCAGCTGGGATATAAATAAAATAGCTACGTAGGCATATGTATACAAAATAACACAATCATTTAATAATATGTAATCATAATATCGATTGTTCGCTACTGCGTCGTGGTCTCGTGATTGTGTCGCTATTGTTTCTGTCTGAAGTACTTTCTACTTATCACTGTAACCTGGATATTCTTAGAAAGGTTCCTGTGATAGGTCATTAATCTCAAATTCAAATGGCATTTATTTTAATAAAATGACTAGGATCACTTTGAAACGTCTTAGGAGCCTGAAAAGCCTGGAAGAATCCGGCAACAAACACAACTTAGACCACAATGATCTCTGATTGCCTCTCCTTCGATACCTTCCTCCTTTTTTTCAATTGAAGCAATTACAAGCAATGCAATTATTTACAATTTACACTTGTTGGCAAAGGGTGAACGTCTCGCTGAGAAGCGCTAACCAAATAAATGGAACCATTACCTACTAACTGGCTCCTACAGTGACTTTCATTCATGTACTCGTATGTAACTGCTATCAACATGTTCAATCTAAACGCTTTCACTCATGACTCGGGCAAGAGTCGAGGCTATGTGTGAATGCGTTCCGCAGAACATTGATTTGCTTTACGATTAGAGGCTCGATGCTAAACAATCTGTGAATGGATCAGCTTGACTCGGGATGGCTCTTACAATTAGCGTTCAAATCAATTTAGCGGTGAGCAAGCAAAACACTGCGTTTAAATTCTAAACGAAGCGTGCTAGATGGTTTATCTAAATACTTTGAGTAAAGTAACACGCATGATACACAGTTTGATCAGATTGTTCAGTCGTTAATTTTACGGAATGTGGCTTTGTTTTATGCCGTTAGACCTAAGTGATATCGAAGCTATAAAAATAAAGAAAAAAACTAGAGGATTACCTTACCACTTTACGGGTTATTTTCAACGGATCACGCGATCCATCAGTGGTTGCATCCGATCGCACTAAAAGTTCACAACAGATCGCGATATCAGATTAATCTTAAAAATATCCAGACCCTGTAGACAAGGCCGTGCATGTTTCAATGTTATTTTCAAAGCGAAGGTATCGAAAGTTTCAGTGACACGAAACATGAAGGATTTAAGAGATTCGAGCAATATATTTGGCTTCGTAGCCAATCTCGACGTCAACGACCCATGTGAATTAATCTGACTCCATCGTCCTTGCGGTTCAGACTACCTACATAATCTGCTTACTATCTGCGCCGATGCCCGTCTTTGAACTGTTAGTTGATTGATTTTGTACAAATAAATGGTCGAGCGGTTTGTGCTGTCTAACAATCTCTTAAGCGATCATGCAAGTCATTGGTTTTCCCAAACTAAAGCTCGCTAAGTCAATGTAAACCAACAGAATAGATGTCAATTCGGCCACAGGAAGTGATTTTATCATCAGTTGCAAAACCTTTTTTAGGGCTAGTCTCTAGTCTAGGGAGATCTCAAACTAATAGAATGATGACCAAGGTTGAATTTTAGAAAACCTTCGATTATCCCTGTCTTATAAAAGGTAACTTCTCCCCAAATTTCAGGTTTCGTGATTTGATTGTTCGTCGGTCAGCCAATGATTTGCTATCGTAAAGATTTTTAACTAAAGTAAAATTTTGTTTTCAGATTCGACATAGTAAGAAAACTCGGTCAGGGCACATACGGAAAAGTGCAGTTGGGTATAAACAAAAAGACAGGACAAGAAGTCGCCATCAAAACTATAAAGAAATGCAAGATCGAGTCAGAAGCCGACCTTATACGCATCAGACGTGAGGTTCAGATCATGTCCTCAGTCAGACATCCCAATATTGTACATATTTATGAAGGTAATTTTTTTATAACCTGCATATTATGATGGTTCCACCATTTAGCAACTTGACAGCTTGATCAAGTATCTGCCGAAACCCATTAAATAATATTGAATGTATTTTGTACATCATGATAAGTACCTAGTTATAATAATGATTGTATTTTTTTGTCAAATTAATTATTTGATTTGATTTGACTTTTGATAGTAGTGGGTGAAGGATTTTTCTATTCAAAAAAATCTTGTAAAGCGTACGAATAAATACAAGTCTTGTAAAGACGGTCAAGAAGAACATTGCGAGATTAAACTCGCTATTTAGTCAGTCCATCTATAAATTAACAAAAAAAAAAACACTTTCAGTCAAGTCACTTTCGTCATTTTGTACCATAATTACATTACTGTGGCTTGTAACTTTAAAAAAAAATAGACGAAGTCATAACCATGACCCACTTGAGGAAGTGATGATATCTACCTGCCAATCTAATTGCTATAAAATTAAACGCCCTATTTGTTTACACTTTCTCTCATTACATTCTACGTTAGCTTCCGCCTGCGGCTTCGTGGTGGTATCCGGATAAAAAGTATCCTATGTTTCAATCTAGGTGTGAGTTCATCCGTTATGACGTATTCTGTAACAAACATTCAAACTTGTGCATGTATAATATTGATGTGATTGCGCACCGTGATTTTAATTATACTTTTAGTAATCATAATTTATGTGGCATATTAAAGTCAAAATCAAATGTTAGAAATTGAAACTACAGTAGAATCCCGATTATCCGAATCAATTAAAACCAGTGGTAATTCGGATAATCGAAAATCCGGATAACCGATTTCGTAGCCAAATCAAACAATATTTGTTTAAATGTTATATTATATAATGAGTTTGACATATGTACCTACGTCGTTTAGACAAAACGATATAAAAAACTATTATATATGTGGTTCAAATATAATGAATGACATTGTTATATGTACCAATGTTATTTACAATTTTGGTTGAAAATAACTTGTTATTGATCTTTGACGTAATGAATCACATCTTTTCATTGCAGCCAAGTCCCTGATGCGCTTCAGTTGTAAAAGCTGTAAGGAATCCGATTCCTCCTGTCTTTCAAACCACTTAAAAGCTATTATTTTTATTATTATTAACAAACACAATCATGCAAACAAATCAAAGCGGAAGTGAACATTCGGAGATGCGTTTAAACTTGTCGTTACGTGTCTAGTTGCGCGGTATAAAATTTTTCAAGCAGCAGCTAGTGAGCCGTGACGCGAGTCCGGATAATCGGATGTTCGGATAATCGGGATTCGGATAATCGGGATTCTACTGTAGTACTCTTGTACTCCAAATGTTAACAGAATGTTAAACTAGTTGCGCAAACAATACATTTAATTTTATTTGTTCAATTTATATTTGTCGCGGCGAGGTGGAGTGGCCATCTAAAACTTGAAAGATGTTCTGTCGATATATTTATATTAATTTATTTTTCAGTATTTGAAAACAGTGAAAAGATGATTCTTGTTATGGAGTATTGTCCCGGTGGTGAACTATACGATTATCTAAGTCAGAAAAAAGTATTACAGGAGGAAGAAGCTAGAAGGTAAACCTATTTTGCTGGCATAGATTAAAGCTTTTATTTGGCTTGTGCTAAAATTCTAAGTTCACATGTACTGGACCGTTTGATAGAACAATCGTAATAATGGAACTGTGTTGAAATGCCTGTCTTTTTGGCACAGCGTTAGTAGCATAGGCAGTGTAGCATAGCTATTACTATTCAACCACGATTTCACAATCTATTAAAACAATACGATCATGACTATACTCCCCTTGTATGTTAGACATCCTCTCAGTTCTCCAGGCGCTGATATTCTTGAAGACGTCCGAACATTACATACATGTCAACATTTTAATAATTGCGATCTAATAGTATTGTAACTCAATAACATTTTATTTTCAGGCTTTTCCGACAAATAGCAACCGCTACGTATTATTGCCATATTCATAAAATATGCCATAGAGATTTAAAACTGGAGAATGTATTATTAGACGATACTGGTAGTGCTAAGGTGAGTTGTATTCAGTATTAGTAGTAACTATACATAGTCTTCAGCATAGACATACAGCATAGTGGTGATTGATGCACCGGAAAGTGAAATTTAGGACGATTACCCTAACTACTACATGTAAAGACGACCGAATAAAGATTGCTGGAAGACGTGGGTGCATGATAAATCTATACGAAAACTAACGCCATAGTTTGTAGCTTGTATGTATCCTGTTGAAAAATGTTTTTCAATGACAAGCTTTTGTAAATTATTTGAACCATCGAGCACCAGCGCGCTATCACTTGTCATATAACATTGTCACCGGAACTTGACAAGTATGCAAAGTTTTTACTCAATCGAAGTATTTACTAAGGAGTTCCATTGTGAGTGTCTGTTGAACAGCTCCTGTCTCCATCATCAGATCAGCTCGCTGTCACCATATTATTGTATTGTCACCGAAGTTACATAAGCATGCGAAATTTCAGCTCAATCGGTTAGGGGTAACTGCTTCAAAATTGAGTTGCAAGATTCCATCTTATCAAACATAGTTACATACATCCATACATACATACATTGCAAGTTAAATAAAAGCTTGTAAAAAGACGCGCCATAGTAGATAGAAAAAGTGTAGTTTTATGTTCAAAACGAACTCATCAAAATTGACAAAGTCGATACAAGAAACAATGTGATTTGTTTATGATGAAATATGTCCTTTGCAGATTGCAGACTTTGGTCTATCAAACGTGTTCAAAGAGACGTCGTTGTTATCAACATTTTGTGGGTCGCCACTATACGCGTCGCCGGAGATTGTCAAAGGAACACCATACATTGGACCGGAGGTAATCTTTTTGATAATCAAGCTATATTCTTATAATATCTTATCGTAATTATTATTCAAAACTAGCTGTCCCGACAGACGTTGTCCTGTCAAATTATTTTTTTTCCTTAAGAGGCTGTATGTCGACGATTGCTCTTTTTTGAAACGAAAAAAGAAATACTTCTGAACAAGCCACATCTCCTATTTTTATAAGTATATTACTTCAGGTTCCTACCTAGATTTCTATTAAGCTGAAAACATAATAGCAGAAACTTTTCACTATAAAGATATTATTTCAAAATGATACGTTTTAGAATTTATGATCGAAATATTTTATATACCTACTATTAAAATCAACTTGTGATTTATTGTTAAAGATAGGTAATATGTAGATCTAGATTTCTATTAGAATAGATTTTTGATAAGTACTTTTACTTTTAATTATACATAATTTATATCATTAATTTATTCGAAAAGCTAAGGCGGACAACGCGCCGACGTGTGTTTGTCATTGCAGCGGTCGGTAGGATTATTTATCGAATTGATTAAAGATGGGTACATCTTTATTGACATATACTTTACATTATAAAATAGGAGATGTGGCTTGTTCAGAAGTATTTCTTTTTTCGTTTCGAACAAAAATAATCGTCGACTGGGAGCGCCTTAAGAACCTTCTCCTGATAAAAACAAAATTAGCGAAATCGGTTTAGCTGCTCTCGAGATTTGCGCTTAGCAACACATTCAGCGATTCTTTTTTATATTATAGATAAACTTGAGTTTGTAAAATCTCGGTGGCATAGTGGCACAGTGCCTTACTGAGTAGCAATTGGGTTCGATTCCCGCGGCAGGATAAACTTTTATGTTATCTACATACAGATTTTGTTCTGGGTCTCAAAAACTAGAATGTCGCTGGTATCAAAAACTAGAAGTACCATGGTATCTTATCACCCAGATGATAAGATACCATGGTACTTCTAGTTTTTGATACCAGCGACAAAGAGAATAAAAACAATTTCTGTGAAAAAAAAAAAAAGCGAAAAATTTGATTTTATAAATTTTTATTTTTTCATAAAATTAGTAACATGTACCTGTGTACCTATAGTAATATATGAAAAATTCCCTTTTATCTAGGTGGATTGTTGGTCACTGGGTGTTCTGCTCTACACTCTGGTGTACGGCGCTATGCCCTTCGACGGCTCCAACTTCAAGCGTCTAGTACGGCAGATCAGCAATGGCGACTACTACGAGCCTAGAAATCCCTCGAGTAAGTAATAATGTTTGTAGGTTAAATAGATTTCGAGTTATGAAGGGGCCAAAAGTAGCTCGAAATGGTTCGTGTAAACGTACTTGGCTGAACTCGCAGTCGGCGTCGCGTCGCGTGTCTATTTAAACAAATAGATTCATAAAATATAGGAATAAAAATCACAACTGTAATCCTCAAGTACAGTAAACATCATCTCGGATCTCCAGAAATTCAGATCCTTGAAGATGTTTAATGGGGGTAGTCAGAGGTACGTTCAAACATTACATTTGGCACATGTTAACGTTTCCCAGCAGTTAGCATAGTAAGTACAGTGATCGCCAAATATCATTATACTTCGACAAACAAATATAGCGAAGTAACTAATATTACAATAGTTTAAATCTTTCTTTAGTAGAGATAGCTTCAGTAGTTTTGAAATAAAGTAATATTTAAATGTTATGCTTATCATCAGTTACTAGTCGCACGACCGTCATGTTGAAGAATAGGTATACAGAGGTGTGAAATTTAATGAAAGGACATCTCAATATTTACATTTTCTTTACAACCGCAAAGACAAGGTCACTATAACAAGGTGTTTTAAATGAGAATAGAGGCCGTACTATAAGGTCCTAAAGTAATATCTAAACAATATTAATCGCGGTGCGAAAGTGACAACGCTATACGAGTTTGTATAGCGTCACTTTCGCACCATAAGTAATATTGTTTTTATAATGCTTGTGAGCTTGTGGTACGGCCCTAGGACAGAGAACCAAAGCTTTATATATATATTGTCTTTTCTTTAGTCGGTTATATGATAAAATTACATCTTTCTCGAACGGTGTAACATTTATTAAATGTTAATAATGTTAAATTTTCTACATTATGTTATGCGTGTATTTCGCGAAAGTAACAATAACTCGAGCTCGTTATTTATTTTTTTAAACAAAATTTATAACTAATGTCTACGAGCAATTTACGACATGATTAGCCATTGCATTCTTTATTCTGAACATTACATTACTTTTATATTTAAATTATATACCTTTTAGTACCCTTGCTATTCACATTCTTCTGCGTTATGTAACTGGTCGGAAGTCTATATCAGATTTATAAAAACCGGCCAAGTGCGAGTCGGACTCGCGCACGAAGGGTTCCGTACCATTATCTATAAAAACGGCAAAAAAATCATGGGAGCCCCCCTTAAATATTTATTTTATTCTGTTTTTAGTATTTGTTGTTAGAGCAGCCACAGAAATACATAATCTGTGAAAATTTCAACTGTCTAGCTATCACGGTTCATGAGATACAGCCTTGTGACAGACGGACAGCGAAGTCTTAGTAATAGGGTTCCGTTTTTACCCTTTGGGTACGGAACCCTAAAAAACGGCAAAAAAACACATTTGTGTGGGAACTTCCCTTAGGTATTTATTTTATTCTGTTTTTAGTATTTGTTGTTATAGCAGCAACAGAAATACATAATCATTCAACTTTTCAATATCAACTTTTTAGCTATCACGGTTCATGAGATACAGCCCTATGACAGACAGGCGGACAGCGAAGTCTTAGTAATAGGGTCCCGTTTTCACCCTTTGGGTACGGAACCCTAAAAACGCTATGAGATTTTGACAAATTAAATATTATTATAGTGACCAGTACAGTTATACAAATGATGCAGGAAATGACGAATAAAGAAAATAATAGGATCGTGACCATTATCCCTGAGCACGGTGATAGGCATGCACTCAGATCCTTGAATATGCTTATATGGAGTAGTCAAAGGCACGTCCTAACATTACTTTTGGCACGTGCCAACGTTTGCAAGACCTAACGGGACGCATCTAAAGGAGAATAGTGACTATTGTATGTTTTTATATGTTATTTTCTTTTTCATAGCGGCTTCCTCCCTTATCCGCGATATGCTGACCGTGGATCCGCTGAAGCGAGCAGACATCGCGTACATCTGCGATCATCCGTAAGTCAATCTCAATGAAAGTAAATTACAATATGCCATGGTATATTTACTTGTAATATACTATGTGATATCTATGTCTAGTCTATGGTGTTCTGCTCCAGCGGACGGTGAAATCTGTTCACGCTTGGAAATAAATAAATGGCTTTTGCGGTAAAAACCGTGTGAATTACGACTGCAGTGTAAAAACTACGTAATAAAGATCCGAGCATTTCTCGTGTGACTGTTTCGAACCAATATGGCAGCTTATTCATCTAGAAGCGTTTTAGAGTGGGTTGACATTTGGACGTGGACACTTCAAAATGGATGACAAACGCACCCGGCGTTTGTCATTCTATACTAGCTTCCACCATAGGCTTCACTCGCATGGTACCTGGATAAAAAGTATTCTATATGCTATTCCAGGATATAATAATAAAATAAATAAATAAATAGGATCACGACTGTAATCCCCTAGTACGGTACACATCTTCTCAGATCTCCAGATGCTTAGATCCTTTGAAGAGGTCTAGTGGGGGTAGTCAGAGGCACGGCCAAACATTATGTTTGGCACATGTCCACATTTTGCAGTAGCTAGCATTCCATACGTGACAGGTTGCAAGCCCATCGCCGCTTATAAGAACACTATCTGGTTTCCTCACGATGTTTTCCTTCACCGTTGTAAGCACGTGTTTTTGATGCGCATATAAATTTTCGAACAGAAAAATATATTTATGCACGCCGGGATTCGAACCTACGACCTTCAGATTGAAAGTCGAGGTACATCCCACTCGCTATAAGCTATAAATATTCCAAGTTTCATCCAAATCCGTTTTGTCGTTTAGGCGTGTTTGAACCACAAACATCCAAACATACAAACATCCTTATATTAGTAAGATGGGATGCCAAAAATACTATGTCATATGAATTCTAAGCTATATTTCAATAGACACGACAAATCGTTACTAGTGTACACGTTTTGATACCGCGTGGTACCTCCTAATGTAATAACAAAACAATATTACTCACGCTGTGAAAGTGACAACGCAATACTCGCATGGCGTTATCACTAGTATTGTTTTGTTGAGCTTGTGGTACGGCCCCTGTTAATGCGATCATCATACAAAGATATATTCTCCAGATGGGTGAACTCGGGCTATGAAGCATCGTGCTTAGAAGTGGCAGAGGCGTTGGCAGCAGAGACTCCTGTCAGACTGGACTTGCTGCTGTCACTGGCACCCGCAGCCCCGTCCAATTCCAACTCCGTGATGGTACCGGCTGAGGTAAAATTACTAATACTTGAATACTAGCCCGTCGCGGCTTGGTGTACTAATGATGATTATAGACAACTTTTTGTTATCTTAGGTTACATTATTGCAAATTTCGAAGGATTTTTTTTTGAAGTCTGCTTATTTTTGTGATTGAAATAAAATACGTTTCGAATTGTAGATAACTTTGAAATAATCCTTGGATTAAGTTTGTTAGACGCTATTGCGTTAGTTTAACCTTATTACGGTTTACAGGCAGAACTAGGCCCCGAAGAAAGCGGCACAGACCTAACCAGCTCCACCTCAATGGCGGTAGAGCCCAGCAACTCCGCCGAGAAGAGAATCCTGGACCTCGTGGCGGAAGGCGGCGAGGACGCCATCAAGCCATCGCCCACCCGTACCATTGTGTCTGCTGGAGAGAACAAGCGGAAACTAGAACTCGCTATGTCGGCAAGCGGCTTGCAGCGGAAGAAGGAACGCGTTGCCAGGTTAATATTATCGTCGGTCATACCGTTCTTTCATCTTTATATACACGGTGGGATATCCTAAGGTTGTCTGGAAGGGATCGCTTATTAGCGATAAGACCGCCTATCCTACCAATTGTACAGTTTTTTTTTATTATTTTATGTTTCTGTCAGTGTTTTTTTTTGTACAATAGAGCATTTTTATTAGCCATTAACATTCATATATCCAAGCAAAGGCTGCGTCGAAAGAAAGTCTTCGCAGAGCTCTGCCCTGAATGTCTAAAGCTTTAAAATATTTAGTTTCGATAATTGTCACGTGGCGAAACTAAGGTGGTCGAAGTTGGCCCTATTATATATCTTTAACCTACTATTATATAACCTATTATACACACTTTAATTGTGTAATATAATTTATATACTTTAGTTAATCAAGTATTCTCATGTAAGTGACTGTGTCTTTTTTGAGAATAAATCTCTTTAAACCTAATATAATTGTCATCAAAATTGTTTTATATGTTTAGTGTGGCGAGCATGGCACCACAGGCACCGACGCTACCTGAAGAAGCAGGCTCAGAATCACCGCCCGCTGACGAGACAACTGGAGATGACATGGTAAGTCAGTTTACTTTGACAGGTCCGAGCATTACATTTAGCACATTGTCATATTTCGCAGTAAATGTGTTAATAAATCCATCCAAGTGCGAGTCGGACTCGCGCACGATGGGTTCCGTACCATTATCTATTAAAAACGGCAAACAAAAATACGTTTCTTGTATAGGAGCCCCACTAGAATATTTATTTTATTCTGTTTTTAGTATTTGTTGTTATAGTGGCAACAGAAATACATCATCTATCACGGTTCATAAGATACAGCCCTGTGACAGACAGACGGACAGCGCAATTAGCGTCCCGTTTTTACCCTTTGGGTACGGAACCCTAAAAAGCAGTCCAAGAGGTATATAAAAACAGACAGACACAAGAGCGATCATATAAGGGTTCCGTTATTTTATGATATACGATCTCATAAGTGTTTTGTTATTTAATCAGATGTACGGAACACACATTTTCTGGATTGTGGATTTTTGAATTTTCTAATCTATATGTATAAAAATCAATTGCTGTTCGTTAGTCTCGCTAAAACTCGAGAACGGCTGAACGGATTTATCTTATCTTGGTCTTGAAATGTTCGTGGAGGTCTAGGGAAGGTTTAAAAGGTGAGAAAAATTCGAATAATTGCCGGGAAAACCCTAAAAACAGCCCTTTTTTTTCCCATACAAAAGTTTTCTAACTAAAACGTAGAGTCAATTTGAGCTTTATTAGGTTTGATAATACGGGAACGGGAACGGGAACTTAAGACAACTTTTGTTAATTCTAAAGCGATACGAAGTTCGCGGGGTCAGCTTGTACGCTTATATAATTAGTACGCGTACCCGACTTGCGCTTGACCGATTTTTTTAATATTTCCAGCCGCAGCCGTGTCTGAAGTCATCGGCGACTATCACAATCGCACCAGCCGCGGCTACAATCGAGCTTGCCCGCGACGCCACTAAGGAGATCGTGAAAGACATTAAACCGGACGAGGCGAAAGAGAACACTGGCGCCAAGCCAAGAGTCTTGCTCAAGAAGAAAACTCCTACCAAGGTTCTTGAGGAGAAGCCGGTTGAAAAACAGGAGGAGCCTAAGGTATTTGTTTGCATACTTGCTTCTACACCCTAAAAATAAAATAAAATAAATAGGATCACGACTGTAATCCCCAAGTACGGTAGACATCCTCTCAGATCTCCAGACGCTTAGATCCTTTGAAGATGTCTAGTGGGGGTAGTCAGAGGCACGTCCAAACATTATATTTGGCACATGCCCACATTTTGCAGTAGTTAGCTTTCCATACGTGAAAGGTTGGAAGCCCATCGCCGCTTATAAGAACACTATCTGGTTTCCTCACGATGTTTTCCTTCACCGTTGTAAGCACATGTTTTTGATGCGCATATAAATTTTCGAACAGAAAAATATATTGATGCACGCCGGGATTCGAACCTACGACCTTCAGATTGAAAGTCGAGGTACATCCCACTCGGCTACTCCTAGGTTTATTATGCATACCTGGAACCTGGAATATCAGGACATAATCTATGCATATTCTAAGTTTCATTCAAATCCGTATGGCTATTTGGGCGTGGTTGAGGCTCAAACATACAAACATCTATTTAACTGTCATGTATGGAATGCTAACTACTGCAAAATGCGGGCAATGTGACCAACATATTGTATGGACGTGTCTCTGACTACCCCCTTTAGTCATCTTCTGGGATCTAAGCGCTTCGAGATCTGTCTACCGTCTGATATCTACTGATGTCTGTCTGTGATACTAGTTCATTTAATTTTATTTAAATTGCCTACAGCCTTCAGCTGTAGAATTGCGTGAGTGCGTACAATTTGTAACACTTGATTTCTAATTTGTCTTATCTGTCAAAACATTAATGCTTTCGTGACCGTCTAAAAAAGTACTAAAACATACCGTATTGCGATAATCTTAAGAGTTATTTTTGTTTAGCAGGAAGAGGCCAAAGCCAGCTCTGTTGCATCGGCCGCGGACAAACTGACGTCACTTTCCATTGCACCAACAAGCCCGGAAGCTAAAACACCGGTTAAACCTAAGAAGTTGTCTATACCAGGTATTATTTTTTACTGATGACAGTCTGCCCGCGATCATGGCTATTGTAACATAGCCGAAACGTCGGGAAAATAAATTAAATGTAATTACGTGATAAACACACGTGTTAAAATCTATAGTTATATACCAGGTATGTTAATTAAATATTGCTTTTTGGTCTAGTTTAATTCTTTAGTCTAAATCAACGTCTATAGAAACTAAAAAGGAATCAGTGGTACAACGAAGATGAGTAGTTATGTCGTTTTAACCACTGCAGTACAAACCTTTATTTTTTTTCCTGAAAGCTGTTTGATACCGAACTAAATCTATCCGTGTGACATTTAACACAGACTATTTAGCCACAAACGAATCAAAGCTCTATCGGAACCGTTACATACATTATAACACCCAAAAATAGAATAAACTTCTATGTTCATACCTGCAACTCAACTCATAGATAGTATCAAACATACCTCAACTATCTAACATAAGTAGTATCTTAGGAAAGATGTTCATCTATTAAAATGTAAAAGGCCTGAAGAATAATTAATTACATTTTTATTAGGAGGCAACGTTGGTAGTTTCAAGGATCAATTCGAGAGACGTGCTTCTCTTACGGCCGCCGCTCCGGAAATCAAGCGCAACGTCTCCAAACCAGGTTTGAAATTCAACCTTATTACTTTCACATTAAAGCTTAAATAAATGCAAATTAGAACCATTTTTGGTAAGTGATTAACAGCTCTATTTCCTTTGCAGTAGTGTCGAAGATCGCCAAGCCTAAAGCGCAGAGCGAAGACCGCGACCTTAACTCTAAACAGGACAACGGTACGGTCAGACTGCAGCAGATCGGCATTGAACCTTCTCCGGTAAGAAAATGTTTGATATTAAAAATGATGCCATATTAAATTGGACCTTGATACGAATGAATAGAGTTAATTATTGCTTGAATTATATGTATTTTTTGTTGTAGACACCGCCAATGGAACAAGAACTGAATCGTGGAGGTGTCAAAAAGACGGAGAGTGAGCCCAACCATGGCGCGACCCCGATCGACGCTTCGGTGCTTTTGCAAGATGCTAGAAGGTAAACAGCAATAAAGTAACAAAATAATAATTTAATAGGATCACGACTAATCCTCCTCAGACATCCCCTCAGTTCTCCAGGTGCTCAGATAATCGAAAATGTCTAAGAGTGTAGTCAGAGGCACGTCTAAACATGGTACATGCCCACATTTTGCAGTAGTTGGCATTAAATACGTGACGTGACGTGACGTTATTATTTCTCGACATAACTAACGCAAAAAATAATGTGTACATTGTGTGCATATACAAAAATGATTTAAAGCAATGTTTTTTTTTTGTTTCAGGAGTCTCCAGAACTCGATGGCTAAGTTGGTGGAAGAGAAAGCAGGTGAGGATTCACGCAGACGCGCGGCGCGCGATATCATATCATCTGCCATACGGACAGGTATGTTTGTAAAAAAACATATTTTCATATCTCATTTAAAATTAATTTACAGTATTAATTTAATTAAGTACACTTCTGTTTTTGAAAATGAAATAGTTTATTTTACCGTCAACTATAACATAACTCTAAGTTAGTGCCTGCAGGGGGTTAGCATGAATCACCTATGATGTCGATACCATAGTGATTCGTGCTCAGGCCACAGTTAAGACGAGTAATAAATGTTTTTGATGAATGCAGAATCGTTTTTTCTCAATAACCGCAAAACATACAGTTTTATTTTTTATGACAAAGATAACTTAAGGATTTTATCTAGATAAATTAAGATTGGTGAAACTTTTCTCGATAGATTTATTTTCCAAAGTTAGCTCTTCAAAAACACTAGTTTCGTTTTTAATCAAATCTATGAAAATGAAAAAAAAAATATTTATTTGCAGCAAAAACAGACCGTATAAGAATCAAAGCTAAAAGTAGGTATAATATAAAGTTTGTGCTGATTACGCTTTAATAATAATACATCCTTCCAGCGGTCTTCACACTAGGCAAGCATGTATCGTAAAGACCTAAACTATAGAGTTTTAAAATAAGCACAAGCTGATTTACCGCCTCGATCATGTACAGTTGAAACAATATAATGAATACAAAAAGAAAATTCTGAATTACTTAGTAGGTACATTAAAGTTAATTACAGGTAATAGGTATCTACTAAACTGTACTAAACGTAAAATCCTAAACGAAAAAAAAAAAATAAAAATAGAAATAAACTACATAAAATTATAATATTCGATATAATAATAATATGTAATAAATAAATAAAACAAAATAAATATAATAATAAGTATATGAGTAGGTCATGTTATCACTATGAATAGCTAAATAGTTCATTTTTATATAATTCGTTAGATATTCATACTAGCTACCTAAATTAAAGACGATTTTTTTTTTAATTTGATGGTTTTCAAGATAATGCAGTTTTATCACTTCTTACATCTTATCCGGGTAGACTCGGCTCATAAGTGAAATTTTTGACGTTTGGTATGGACACACGACAAACGACAAAACGTCAAAAATTTTACTTATCACCTTATGCCTTTAGCATGTAATTTCAACCCTTCAAACCGGAACACATGCACATGTTGCTCAGCGGCAAAGATAGCCTCTTCACTAAGAACTCTGTTATCAGGCAAGCCCCCGGTGCCATACGGACGTTCATCGTCGGCCGGAGTGGCCTCACTGGTGTCCCCTCCCGGCACTCCTCCCGGACAAGCCTCTCGCGTCTTCCGCACTGAGGCGCAACATCGCGTTGAAGACCATCGCAATGCGAACAGGTATGATACATCGATAGATAATACATTATATCTTATTTTAATTGTAAACCAGAAACATAATGAACTAAGTGAAACAAATAAATTCCTTATTGTGTTTCAAACTATCGTGATTAGTAGACTTACCAATTAATTACGTGATAAAGACCCGTGTCAAAATCTATAGTTGATTCCTTATTGAGTAAGTACAATGAACGACTAAAAATCGTTTTTTATTTCGGCCAATGTATGTATTGGCAGATATGCGTCATAATTTTACAACGAATGTTTTAAAAGATTATAGACTTATCGCACTTGCTATTTTATTTGTGTACTGTATCAAATTTAAAACGCTCGAATCAGATCGAACCAGACTGAGATCAAGGAATGAAACATCGTATTACCACCATTTCAGTCTGTTACCGTTAGTAGAGTACTCGTTAACTGTATACGAGGGTTTATTTCTGCCAGCAGGGGCGTGTCGGTAGAGCGCATAATTCCTATCAGCATGGCCGGTGACTCTCCTACTTCACCGCAAACGTCTCTATCACCGCAAACACCGTTATCGCCGCAAACACCGCAATCTCCGCAAACGCCGCTACCGAAGCCGTCGCCTGTGCACGGCCCTCGAACGCCTTTGGCTACACCACTCAGGTATGTACGAGTATCAAATCATTTCAGTGAAGATATGTAGATCCAGTCCGTGTGACGTCACACAATATAAGACCAACCAACTCTCATAAGTCGTCCGAAGACTAGAAACTCGGTTCTTGTCATTTCATTTATTATGTAATGATTTTGGTATAGAATATTTCACAAAATCTACATCATTCTATCTACTTATTCATATGAAAGCATGTCATTAAGAGCTTTCTTACAAGAATGTATACATCAAAAATATTCTATAAGTTATCTTGTGTCTCCTAATACAAGCATTGCTTATTTTGGGGTTTTACGCAGCGCAGTTGAAAATATTGTTGCTAAGTTGCTATGTTGAAAGTTTCTTCTGCGTTTGACCCGGGTAACATTTTAAATTCCTTTTCGACATCTGACATAGTTACTTCTTGCAATGCCCGCTGCATTATAGTCGTATAGTAGGTTATAATAGTCTTCTTATAAATTCCTTCTAGACGTCTGACATCGACGGAGTCTGGCGAGTCATGCTCGAGCCCTGGCGAGCCCATCAAGAAGTCAGCACGCGAGTTCATAATCCCCATCGCGGTTGAGGGCAAGGGATATGTGACTCCTCGCCAACGCAGTTTGGAGCCCGAATCGCCTGCCGCACTCCGTATGCAGCGACCTCTACGACACAGGCGTATCAGGTACCACTTCTTTTCCATCCATCATCATTGCAAAATATTCGTTTTTGGTACACAATGGTCCGGCGGGTACGGCAGGATATTTTTTTGCATCTGAATTGTCTCAAAACGTCAGCAATATTAGGTGATGTTTAGCTGTTACTCAATCACGGTCTTCATGAGTAAAAAGTAGTGTAGTAAAAAAAACCGGCCAAGTGCGAGTCGGACTCGCGCACGAAGGGTTCCGTATAAAAAAAAATATATATCCATAAAAAAACGGTAAAAAAAAAACATGTTTTTTGTTGTATAAGAGCCCCACTTAAATAATTATTTTATTCTGTTTTTAGTATTTGTTGTTATAAAGGCAACAGAAATACATAATCTGTAAAAATTTCAACTGTCTAGCTATCACGGTTCATGAGATAGAGCCTTGTGAAAGACAGACGGACAGCAAAGTCTTAGTAATAGGGTCCCGTTTTCACCCTTTGGGTACGGAACCCTAAAAATAAACAGACATCCAATCCAAACCTTCGCATTTAATGTTCTATTAGTCTAATAAATAATAGTAGTTTAAGATTAGTATGATATGATTCGACTTGGGAACCTCCTTATTTTTAATCGTTGTCAAAATTGATTCTGATGTTGTAATTTATTATTACAGTAGCCTCGTAAGCGGCGGCGAGTCTGAAGAAGAAGACGACAATCACATGCACCGTTTGCGCCCTTCGCGATTGGCTCGCGCCGATTCCGCTTCCTCAGGCGAAGAGGACGAAGAGGATGAGGGCTTCCATCTGCTCACGGCTGAGAACCTATTCTCTACACTACTTCACCGGGTAAGTCATTGAAATGACAGAAAAAAAAAACCGGCCAAGTGCGAGTCGGACTCGCGCACGAAGGGTTCCGTACCATTATCTATAAAAACGCCAAAAAAAACATGTTTGTTGTATGGGAGCGCCCTTTAAATATTTATTTTATTCTATTTTTAGTATTTACAGCAACAGAAAAACGTAATCTGTAAAAAATTCAACTGTCTAGCTATCACGGTTCATGAGATACAGCCCTGTGACAGACAGACGGACAGCGAAGTCTTAGTAATAGGGACCCGTTTTTACCCTTTGATCTCAAGGCTCTTAGATCCTTGAATATTTCTAAGTGGGGTTGAAAGCAAAAGTTTTTCCTCTGGATGTTTCCTTCACCGTTTTAAGAAACGTTAATGTGCCTATACACATGATTTTTGAAATAGAAAAATCGCTTGACTCTTCTTACCCGTGACCGACCGAGCCACGAGTAAAATTCGGCTAGCTTAGATCGGGTAGAATTTAAATTTCAGTAATATTATCTTCTTATATATAAAATACTCGTGTCACAATCTTAGTTACCTTACTCCTCCGAAACGGCTTTACCGATTTTTACCAAATTTTATATGCATATTCAGTAGGTCTGAGAATCGGCTACTATCTATTTTTCATACCCCTAAGTGATAAGGATGGCGTAAAGATCGGGAAAAACGGAAAGTGCTTTTTTCTGTGGGATTATTGACATTTGACAGGACAAAGTCCCGACAGGGACAGCTAGTAATTATGCAAATAAATAATTCCAGGTACGCGCGTTGACAAACCGCCTGAACGGCGAGGAAGGGCCCGGGTTCCCGCAGCACCCACACTCACTCTTCAACAACTTGCAGTCTCCGTTCTTCACTAACAGGTAAACCATCTAACCAAAACTTAGCTTTCCATTTCGCTTTTTATGGGTTTTATGAGGCCTAATTATAGTACTACGATTAAAGTTAAACGCCTTGGCAATTATCTTTGACACACTACCAATAATAATAATAAAAAATAAAAATAATTTATTTTTCTCTCACATGGTAGGTAATACAAACTTGGTGCTTATCTAAAGGATGATGTTATACTGATCCGATATTGAACCTAGAGATATTACAACATTTCCTGAGCTCGTTAGTAACTGACGAGACGATCGGGCATTGGTTGCATATTCGTAATAATTCGGAAACACGAATATTGCCGAGGCACATATTAACTTTAATTATATTACTGCACACTGACGTGGACTCAACAATTGCAATGATCAATAGGATTGTTGAATTTGTTTTTATCATGTTGATTTGGTCTGTTTGTATTTCTTTCAACTAAATTAAGAAGAGATGTCGCTTAAAGCAACAGACATTAATCAGTATGCTAATAATTAACTCAAGTTCTCTAATAAATAGAGAACAATACAATTTAATCATTCTTACAATAAACATAATACCATCAATCAATTTTAATGTAGCATTTAAATTCTCGTGTGATTTTTTTCTCGTTTTTCATTTTGATTATCTAATGATTTTAATTAATTGCATGTGTGTTATTTTAATTTTTGATGATTTCTCATACTAATATTATAATTTTATGCATGCAGCCCACACTTACCCAGGAGGCATCTCTTGTAAGTATTACAAATTTATATTTTAATAATTAACTTTCCTTATTGTGTACTGTGTACGCTCCACTGAGAGAGATATTAGATGACGTGTTAAAACAGAATCGAGCTAAAAGCCACAAATAATGTGTCACGGGTGATGTTGGAATACTCAGAAAGAATATTATGGATCACTTGATCCATTATATTCTTATGTGAATGTGACTCACAGGGTGTCAGTGTCAGTAAAGTAAACTAAAGTAAAAAGTAAAAGTTTATTAGGACAGATAAAAAATTACACTGGTACAAAGGTGAAGCACAAGTAGATATATAGTTTAAAAAACCGGTCAAGTGCGAGTCGGACTCGCGCACGAACGGAACCCGTCTCATTATCTATAAAAAACGGGGGGGAAAAAAAGATTGGTGTATGGGAGCCCCACTATAATATTTATTTTATTCTGTTTTTAGTATTTGTTGTTATAGCGGTAACAGAAATACATCATCTGTAAAAATTTCAACTATCTAGCAATCACGGTTCATGAGATACAGCTCTGTGGCAGACAAACGGACAGCGAAGTTTTAGTAATATGGTCCCGTTTTTACCCTTTGGGTACGGAACCCTAAAAAAGCTGCTTGTACTATTTGACCTGCTGTAAATGAAAGAAAATAGGATTACGTCTGTAATCTCTAAGTACGGTAGACAATCTCTCAGAATCACTAGGTGCTCAGATCCTTGAAGATGTCTAAAAGTACATCCAAACTATACATTGGGCATATGCATTCTGAAATAATAATTCTTTTTTTTTTTTCTTAAAAAGTACTTGATTTAATAGTGTGAATTAACTTTCACGCAGCACGCATAAGCATGTGGAAAGTAAAAGAAGTGTATCTGAAACGTAAGTTGAATTATTTTAAAAGTATCATAAACACCGTATTAATTCTTATGTCGCCAACAAATACTCGTATGTTTTCTTGCCAAAGCAACGATTAGTTTGGAAGTAATTAAATTCACGTTTTTATAAAGATTTATGTAAATTGGAAATTTTTTGACTACAAATCTTTTTAACCGGGGGTTTTCTGTTTGCCAAAGTTGTCGGTGCCCTTTACGATAAACCAGTGCTTAATAATTTACATCTAACAAGATGAATGAACGTGCTTATGTTGTTGGCTAGCCTCACAGCTCAGTTCGTAGTAACTCAGCCTTCTGCGCTGTAGGGTGTGGGTTCAACCCCCACCCAGAACAAACATTACTGTAATGAACATTGATGTCTGTTCTGTGTCTGAGTATTATAATGTATTTTCAGCACAAAAAAAGTATTTTATCTCTTATCTAGTTCTAGTACAAGCTTTTAGAGCTAGATGGCGCTGTTTGAAATGTCCTTTTTATTTTTTAATCAACATGTAATATGCACCATTTGGCTTGCGTCTTCAGCATCGCAAAATGTTACTGTTTCCTTATATTTATTCAATTGTGTGCTCTATGATACAGGCGCGAAGGTTGGGGATCGCGTGACCTGCACGCCGACTTCGACTCCATGTTCAACAAGTCGCGCCAGTCGATGCCGCGAGGTGAGTGACGTCGGCTTACGCACGCTTACGCACGGGGAAAACGTTGCCAATATCACACGCTTATTCAAGTTAAAACCACTTAAGTTTATGCAATTTTGTACCACGAGTACTCAATTCTGTTCACCGGCAAAAAATATCTCTTGGAAATTTAGGAGTTACCCGGAAGTGAATAAAAAAAAGCTGATACAAAATTATATCAAGCAGGGCACAAGCTAAGGTCTGACAAATAATCTATGTATATAATAATAAAAAATAAATGTTGTTCGTTTGTGAGCATCGCATCGCTGTTTTTAATGTTTAAAAGTCGCCTGGAAAATTGAAAAATTTTGAACGGGACGTATCTGTCGGGTCAGCTAGTTACAAATAAATCGAAACATTATGGCCATTACGACTAATTAGAAGAAAAAAACTGATCTAACGCAATGCTAGTAACATCTACGATTAAATTGGATAATTGGATTACAGAATTCTTGATTTTCTGTTAAAATTATCCATCCCAAAAGTATATCAACTCTTAGTGATCAAAATTCGAAATTTCCATCAACTTTTGACTCTTTGGTTTTGATTTGGCATTGATAGACTGCAGCATGCTAGAAAAAAATATTAACCCTTTATTAGATTCAGAAAAACACATTTATTGGCCTGTATCAATAGATAGACCGTTAGATACACAAATTGATCGCTTTGGCAAACATATTCGTAGAACAGGGACTTACAGGTCAGTATATTGTGTAAAGTTTACACATTACTAGCTCCTGCCCGCGGCTTCGCCCGCGTTGTACTGGGATAAAAAGTCTACTAGCTATTCTACTAGTTTAATCCAAATCCGTTCAGTCGTTTGGGCGTGATTGAGCCACAAACATTTCATCATCCTCACAAACTTTATAAATTTAAGTAAGATTTTCATGTGGCCTTCTTATTTATTCTTCTATTTTTCGATTAGCGAGCACCAAGCTTGTAACATATTTGTAATGGGTGTTCGGTATTTCTGAGTCGGCTGTTATCTAGTTTGCAATGTTTGCCAAAGTATTGCATTAGCACAGGTAGCATGAAAGTGGAGCTGTTCATTGTCACAACACGTAGCATTAGACGCTGGCGCTCGGCACGGGCTAAGAAACTCACAAGAAAGCTAGCTTACACTAAAAACAAATCAATTAACTATCAACTCATTCCATGAAACGAGTATTCTCATTCAAATGATTCGGCCCCGAATATTAGTGACGTTTTCCGCCGTGGTTTAAGAGTTTGTAACATGTATGTAGACTACGGTACCATCAATGTAGTCTACATTTTTCTCTAATTGTGTGTGTATCTTTCTAGTTTTCATTAACATGATTTTTATTAATGTTTTTAACCAGTTTTTTTGCATTGTAGTGTTATATTTGTATTCAATTTGCATTATTTGTGCAGGTGTTGACTTTCTCCTACCCGCTAACACTAGCAGGAAAATGTTGCGTTGCTCTAAGTTGTCATTCGATTAATTTTTTATTACGTAGTTGAATCTGCATGAAGTGTACATAAAAGGCATTTCACAATTCGTATACCTACCGTTTGGCATTGCAGTTGTTCAAAGTAGAAAACAAATTCAAAATTTAATATTAAACATTCCAAAGTTATTTTATTTAAAGTTTGCTATTACAGACTGAGAGTTAATTAATTTGTTTAGAGAGTGATCATCGCCTAAATGCGTAGATAGTGGATGTGGTAGCGCCCTCAGGGCGGGTGTAGTGTCATATGATTGTGGGCGCTCGCGAGCCGCCGGCCCGAGCGGCTCCTAATCTGCAGCCTAATCAGCATCAGAACAAACGCCTCGAGGTACACTCGCGTGGGCACAGGGGGGGGGAGGGGTTTCGGGCACGGAGCAGACAAGTGAGGTTGTGTTGGTGTGGTTGCAGTTGGGTTGCGCGTTACACTGCATGCTCCGACCAAATCTACACTTCACAGCGGCACCAGCGCCAACCACAAACCCGCCACAAACGCCACACAGGAATAGGTACTAAACTATTATTATTATTTTATTTATCTTCATGTGTTTTTTTTTACTTTTGTGTTTCGCACGGTGCGCCGCGGCTGTTACAGAATAGAGATGCCTCTATTGTGGAATATTTGATATCGCTGATGCCATCCTAGTTCGCATCCTGGTAATTTATCGAAAGCAACATTTTAATGCATTCTCGTGATTCGGTTTGGCACATCTAAAGCTTGAAGTTTGCTCTAATCCAGTCGTCGTAGAACTCATTAACCCCTAACCGAAAACATGCGCGACCTGAACGGTTCGGTCACTCTAACCGCGAGCGCGCTCGTTCGGACTCCATCTCTAAACCCGGCATTGTACATAGCCATCCCAGCGAGCGTTCTGCATGATCGAACGGGTGTTTTTCGGTTAAATTTCAGGTAGTAGTAAGAGGTCGGGGCGCGCAGGCGCAGGCGCAGAAGCGGAGCCGGACGCGCCCGACAGCGCACTCGACCTGTCAGACCTCGACCTCGCCTCCATCGAGTTCTCGGAGCGAGAGATGCGAGCCTTGTGCGGCCTCACGCCCGCACTCTCGCGCCGTCTGCAACGCCAGCTGCTCGCCTCGCTGCCGCCGCGTGCCGCGCGCGACTTGCGACGCACGCTGTCGCTGCACGCCGCAGAGCCAGCCGTCGCTGTCGCGCCGCGCGCGCGTCGCAGCCGCTCCGCCTGCAAGAGCGATCCGTCCGTCCCAGACCCGATCCCGGAGCGCGAGCCGTCACCTCCCGCCCCGCAGGAACCTCGCGAGCCTTCGCCCTCCGCCCCGGAGGAGCCAGCGGAGGAACCCAAGGAGGCCCCTGCGGAGTCTCCCGACCCTCCGAACTGTTCGACTTTACCGCGTCTCCGTGACCCCACCCCGCCCGGCGCGGCGGAAGGCCGACCGCTGCTCAGCAAGTACCTCACTCCGGAGCGCACGCTGTCCCCGGAGGAGCCGAGCGTCCGTCGGCACTCGCTGCGGCTTGCCGGAGAGGCACCGCGGCGACGCGTCTCGAGGTTCCTCCGCTCGGACTTCTTCGAGCGTCCTTCGCCCGAGGAGAGCATGTACGCGCGGCATCGCAAGGAGAAGGAGCTCGAGACGCAGCGCATCCTGCGCGAGATCCGCGAGAAGCGCGGCCGGATGGAGCTAGGAGCGAGCCGCAGCCTCGATACGCCGTCGCCCGAGGAGTCGACTCGCAAGTGCGCCTCGCCGCTCGGCGCGTTGCTCGGCAAGGAGCGCAGTCGCTCGAACACGCCCTTCCTCCCGAGTCTCGACAACATCAAGGAGACCGCTCTCGACCGCCCTGGGGCCGAGGCGAAGCAGCGCATGCGCTCCGAGGATTCCGACTCGAAGCTGATCCGGCCGAGGAGCTACCCGGTCAAGACGCTCGACTCGATCGACGAACCGGCCGAGAGCTCGGCGCGAGACCCCTTGCCGGCCCGGGATCCTGAACCGAAGGACAAGCGCGAGTCGAGACTTATGCGGCCGAGGAGCTACCCCACCAGCAGCCCCTCCCCGGAGAAGGTTTACATCAGCCGCACGAACAGAAAAGAGAACGACGAAGAGCTCGCTTCTAAGAATGAGGTGGCTAGCCCTGAAGTAAAAACGGACGTGGAAGTTAGCTTCAGTATCACCTTGCCTAAGAAAAAACCCGAGGTCGTGCCCAAGGACGCGTTGAAAAATAAGGCAGTTGATGAGTTAAGCGAAACGAAATCCGATGGCGACCGAAGGTCAACCGGCACGTTAGTTTTGAAAAAGTATCAGATCGTAAACGGTACTTCCACGGATGCATCCGACCAGACCGATCGCAAGGCTAAGAACGGTAGCGCCATCGCGAACGGTGGTGTTCTCGATGACCCCGACAAAGCTACTCCTAATGGTGACGCAAAACCGAAGGTATCCAAAAAAGACGAACCCAAGAAAACGACGGATTCCGAATCGAATGAAAAGAAAGGAACTATAAAGAAAAAGATCATAAGAAAAGTGTCATCTAAATCTAAGACTGATTTATCTAGTGGACAGGACACCGGAGACGTAAAAACCACGAAAAAGGTCACAAAGAAGGTCAAAGAGAAACCTACGGATGACGAAAGCGCCAAATCTACGACCGTCACAAAGAAAAAATCCGTCTTACAATCGATAGGCCATAAATTAGAAAAGTTTGCATCCAGTAAATCTAGCTCACCTGAAAAAGTAGCTGAAAGTTCCGTAAATAGTGATACAAAAAAGAGCACCTCTAAACTTAAAAGAACTCAACGTGAGCAATCGGCGCCAGCGGTCGTGGAGCCCCCGAATGAATCAAATCTCATCAAAAGAGCTGTCACTATAACTGACGTCGCCGCTTTAGAAAATCAAACTCCCACCAATAACAAAACTACCGTCTCCAAAGTGTTAGGTCTTTTCAAAAAGTTTGAACCTAAGGATAAGGTCAAACCGATTATGGAAAAATCGCAAAGCGTGGACACCGCTGATTTGAGTATCAGAAGTGAACCAGCGAACGAAAATGATATTGATAGCTTAGATAAGGATAAACCCCGAAGGCCTACGTCGCTACTTTTGAACGGCCTAGGACGTAAAAATAAATACGGTAGGACTTCCAGTGACAGTGTATCAAATGTGCCCGCGGATAATGACGACCAACCCACACTAAAGAAAGAAAACGAAACAAAGAACAGAAACAGTTTAAAATTAGATTTCTCCAAATTGCCAAGAGTTAAAAAAATAGTTCCTACAAATCCTGTGATAGAGCCGCAAATTAATTATTCCTCTCTTGACGGCGAGACTGAAAAGAAGTATATCTCTGAGAAGATCGCCCGCGCTTTAGAGGGTAGCAACAATATCGATCACACGAATTCTCAGAGCCGCAGCCGATCGAGAAGTAGGTCAACTATTTCAAATTCAGAGATAAAATCAGATCTCAGTGCCGATATTAAATATTTAGATAGGACTCCTTTATCTCCTGCCGAGAACAGCACCTCGCACCCGCTACGAAATCACGAACCGACCTCGCCCGAAAAGGAGGATATGGCCGATAGAATACGAAGGAAGAGTTTCTACTCTAGGTTTAACGAAAAGAAGCAAAGGCGAAAGAGCAGTCTGGTGGGTCCTGGCGCGACGGAATACGACCCGCTCGCTAGAATACACGCGCCACCGACGGAACCAAAATACGACGTCTCGCCCGTTTCTACTGCCACCTACGATCTCTCCCCCGGACTCTCCGCCACTTCAGACTTGTCGCCCTCCGCCGAACGCTATAGAACACTCCTAAGCGAGTTGCCCCGAACCAACCTCAAATACGAAAACTACGGACTGAATGACAAAATCGACACGTACCGGTCTCTCGATAGGAACGACTTCAGAAAATACCCTGGAACCAGGAGCTACTTAGATTACGATCAGCCGTCCTCTTACACGCAAAGATACTCAAGAACGAAGTCGCTCCTGGACAGTTCCGATGGAACAGAAAGCAACCTCATGCACTCCCTTAGAGATCCACTTAAATATAATAGAACCATCTCAATGTATTCGCCTGGCAATTACGCAACTTACAGGCCCAAAAGAACTCACAATCCTGCCATCATACTGAAAGAAAGCGAAAAAGAACCCAGTCCCGAAAATATTTTAGACAAAATCAGACAGAGGAAAAACTTTTCCATCAGCGTCACTAGAAAACCGGACCGTGACGCAAAATCAGTATCAAGGTGCGTATATTTTGATTTTTACATGTCACGTGAATAATTCATAACTCTCCAAACTCAAATATTACACTGCACGTTTCACGCTTTTGAATTAAATTTTACGGCACTAATGCTTAGTTTTACAATCTTTGTTCAGATCAGAGAACTTCAGACACTTGTATATTTTTATTTGTGGAATGTGATTCATTGTAGATATTATATATTATTTAGCTAGGGAGAATAAAATGTGAATATGATTAATGATTATGTAAGAACATGCAGTAGATTTGTGCTCTCAACTCATTTTAGTGTCGTATCTAGCAGATTTGGACAAGGTGTCCGGTTTAGGCATTACGAAACGTCACACAAAATACAATTTTGTTTTCAGATCCCCTGTCCCATCTAAAGGCGAAAGCGACGGTACAGAATGCTCTGAGAAAGTTGACTGAGAGAAACTACTGATTATATCGGATATCATTTTGATTTTGTGATTTATGTAAGCATTTTGTCGGCAGTTGGTGTATTTGATGAATAGTCCTAGTTCGTCCTACGTATTTATTGAACGCTTCACTTGTTTTTTTTACACTCATTTTTCCGAGCGTGAGGTGTGATTAGCAACGATTTGATTGAGGCTGAACATTTTATTCTTGCCAAATAGTCCTAATCACCTTATCTTTTAAGAACTCGTGTTAGAATCTCATTAGCAACGGATGCTTAGAGCAAGACTGTCATGGGTGGCAAACTTCTATCAAGGAGAATATTACCTACGTACTTTTGAATCTCTACTCAAGTATTTTATGAAGTTAATAAATAAAAAAATCACGAATAAAATAATTAAAATTTAATTCTAAGTGTTTTTAGTGATTCACAAATTTTATCAAATCAGTTGGAAGACCGATAAAGTATTTATTGCTATTTTTATTATAAACATTTTTCAAGTTTTGTTTTATAAAATGCCGTCTCAAGCTGCGACATAAAGTATCATTGAGCTTCTCAGGCTGACGACTTTTGTCATTATTACATTAATAAAATTGACTACATACATATTAATTGTATTTGTAATAATATTTTGCAGAGTGTACTTTTTGTTATGCGTTTATTGTAAATTGTTTATTATGTGCCTTTATAAAACATAAGTGACTGGATTTGATATAGTCCTTTTATTGAATTATATAAAATGACACAATTTTAGTGTGTGTTTGCACAAATATGTATACTCAGTATGTTTTTAACATCTTTTCATAGTTGTTATTGACTTGCGTTTTATGTATGCTATTTGAGTCAATTTTATGTTTAACTTTATTAAATCAAATAGTATTGAACGCTAAGTCAACATTGTAACAGATATCGAATAGAATGGTGCTTAGAAGATTTCTTTAATATACTATTTTATAGAACAGATATTTAGAATTGCATTACTTGTACATGTATTATAGCTATAGGTTTGCGTTCCGTTTTTAAGCGTAAAAGATCTATTCCGCTGAAATTGTTTCACATTAGTGTATACGAAGTAGGTATGGTGTTGTTTGTTGCCATTGCCTATTTATCAGTTATAGCAGAGCGGCTAGATCGATTGCAATAGTATTTAAAAGCAATACATACATTTCATGTACTTCATTTTGAACTTATTTATTTTCTAATAGATTTGAGTTTATTTATTAGTGTGTGGTGACTTTTAATATAACTCTATGGCTGTTATTCTAGAAGCCGGTAAACTGTACGCAATAGTTGACCATCGGTTGAAAAGGCTTTTCTAGAATGGAAAGAGATAAAACAATACCGAGGATCACCTTTGCGCATGGTAAATTGGCCTTTAGAATAACTAAGTTTAGATCACAGTTTAGTTGACAACGAAACTGATGAATTTATGTTAAAATTCAAATCACACGCGTTTTGTATTGAATGTGAATAAATTATATAGTTGAACAAGTGATTCTTTATTTGAAATATCAAATTTCCCATTTTTATAACTAGCCGACGCGCTGTTTAACTCAAATTAAAAAGGTAGCCAAGAATTAAAACAAACATAAATTATATAAAAATATTTAATTAATTAGCTTATACATTCAGAAGTTGAAACTCGCTGTAAAAGTTGATTGCGATCACGATTTCTCGACTGCGATATCCTTGAGCTCTTGAAAGTGCGCCGAGTCGGCTGCCGCTAATCCGTCGAGAATGTCATCCACAGAGGTGTCAGGGAACCTGTCCACCCAGGATGCAATCATGCCTTCAGCACTGGCAGGGTACCGTTTCATCTCCACGTCAATATCTGCGGACAAGCAAATTAGATTTTACAAAGTCACTGTTGAAACAATTCTTGCTTCTTCTGGTATGGGTTAGGGCAATAAAATCCAAACTAAGATTTATTTACGACTTAATTATCAAAAAGTAGCTCCTCTGAAGAAACTATGGATATTTTTTTTAATTCTAGTGGAGGGCATTATAAACATGGTGTATAATAGGTATTTTCGATAAAATATCAATGCTTCGCCCTAACATCCCGTAACGACTGATATCGCGTTCTTCGATTTGTTTCTTATTCTATAACGGTGGGGATTATAAAACACCTAAGCGTCACTGCACTGGTTAAGACATTTTTTCGACAACATAAATCTGACAGTGGTTCATCCAGATGCGACTCAAGGTGCCGTCTACCTTCAAACCATTAATTTCTTTTCGTTAGACAACGTTTACTTCGATGGTTTTGACAATTCAAATTATATATTTTTGTACCCAAGATTACATAAAACTTAATTAATACTTGTGTTACTGTTGAATGTTACCTTTGATAGCAACAGTGTTGGGTTGCACGAAGATGTTGCGCGGTTGTTTGTGCAGCATCACAATGTCGCGCCACTGACTCCACGGCGCGTCTAGACGACTGTACTTATCGAACAACGCCTCGCCGGCTGCAACGTCGCCTGTCGCTTTTATCACTTGCAGTTTCACTAGGAAGTCACCTGATGGAGAAAATATACTTAGAATAGGCTAGTAGGACTACGGATACGCAGAGTGTGATGTATGCTTTATAGTAATGGAATGTGAAAGTTTGTATTTTATTATTCCATTCCACCTCAAAAAAAAGCGCTCAGATCCTTAAAGATGTCTAAAGAGGATAGTTAGAGACACGTCCCGTACATTACATTTGGTACATACTCATCTCAGTTCTTCATGTCAAAATAAAGAAATTCCTAGCTTCACCCATGACTGACCAGAAAACTTACCAATTATCTTCTTTCCGTCAGTAGCAAGTCTATCCTTTTGCAGTGTGAGCAGAAGATTCTTCCCAGGCTCCGTCTCGGTGACCGTTAGAATACCATCACCTTCAAGCTCCAACAGCCGCATGAGAACGAAGCGTGCTCTCGCGTGCGCCTAGAATTATTAATAGCTTGGTAACACAAAATCTATACTAGGTGAAACAAAAACAAATAGTCCCTAAAGTAGGATTCCCTGTATCCTGGGTACCAGAAACTACAAGTACTATGGTACCACGACATCTACATCTACGAAATAATAGACAATAATTAAATTTGGACTTTATATACAGTCGTGGTCAACTAATTAGGGACACTCTTTGGTTAAACCGAATTGTGAATTTATTTTTTATTTTCCAACGAGTCTAAACCATATTCCATATCTCTTACATGTAAGTATAATTAGTCATTTATGTGCCCGATTATACAAACAATAACAACTTCTTAAACATTAAACCTCTTTACAGTATAGCTGATAGATTATCGTAGTGCTATTTGTTCAAATAATGCTGGCTGGCCATTTAATTAGGGACACTGAGATATTGCGTTCTATTTTCAAAATTTGAATCTCAATACTTTTTTACTTCTTCTCTTATTGTTTCGTGGTAGTTTTGGCGGCAATCCCGATATTTATTTTAAGTTTTGAAAAATATTTTGAAGAAAAATGGGTAAAAATAAAAGTTGCGATCCAACACTACGAAAAATTATCATGAAGTTTGTTGTCGAGCATGGTTGGCCATACCGAAGGATAGCAGAACATTTAAATTGTTCAAAAACTATGGTATACAATGCAGTGCAACATGTCAGACGCAATAACACAGATTTAAATGTGCCCAGAACAAAAAGATCGAGAAAAACAACTCCGCAAGAAGATAGAATGATAACCAGGTTAGCTAAGAAAGATCCGTTTCTAGGCTCTATTTTAATTAAACACGAAGTGTTTGGGACAGACGAAAGAGCTGGTGTCTCAGCGAGGACCATTCGACGACGTCTGGTAGAAGCAGGGTTGTTCGGAAGAGTGGCTCGCAAAGTACCGTTGTTGAAGAAAGAACATAGAAATGCTCGTTTGGCGTTTGCACGTAAATATGGACATTGGACCTACGCCCAATGGCAACATGTATTATTCTCTGACGAGACCAAGGTTAATTTGATTTCTTCAGATGGAAGGCAATACGTACGGCGTCCAGTAAAAGCGGTAATGAATCCAAGATTCACAAAAAAGCAGGTGAAACATGGCGGTGGAAACATTAAAATGTGGGGTTCATTTTCTGGACGTGGAGTGGGACCTGTGAGGAAAGTTCAGGGTAACTTAGACCAACATCAATACAAGGCAATATTGGAGGAAACGATGCTTCCCTATGCTGAGGAGCATCTCCCTATTATATGGACGTTTCAGCATGATAACGACCCGAAACATACCGCCCGTTCAGTCAAGTCGTTTCTTACCAGTCAGTCAGTATCGGTGCTAGATTGGCCAGCAAATAGCCCAGACCTTAACCCAATCGAGCACCTTTGGCACGAAATCAAGAAAAAAGTAGCCACTTATCGTACCACAACTTTAGATGAACTTAATGAAGCTTTTTGTGAGGCATGGGCAAACATTCCTGTCGAAACATGCCAGAAACTGATAATGTCTATGCCACATCAGTGTCAAGCGGTAATTACTAACAAAGGTTTTGCTACTGGGTACTGATTTTACACGTAATAAAATGGAGCTGTTAAAGATATTATAATACTGCAGATTATTAGTTTTGTTTAACTCTATTTTTCATTATAGTTTACTGTCCTTAATTAAATGTCCAGCTACAGAATTATACCTTAAAATTGAATACATGTTCAACCTTTGATATTAAATACTTTTTTCTATTTATTTATTCTTTTATTTACAGCCATTTAAAGCATAATAATCGGACCAAATTATGCAAATAATAGTTACTGAGAAATCAATAGGGTTTTATATTTGTATGTACATAACCAGTTATTGTTCTTCACTATCTTGCATGTCCCTAAAAGTTGACCACGACTGTATATATAAATATAGCGCCGTAGATGTGAAATTTCGTTAAATGTCTATATCCTAGAAAAGAGTAGAAAAATCGCTGCTATTATATTTTTGACTATAATTCTGTAAAATAAAGGTTTTCTCGGGGCATCATGCCAGGCGTGTTAGACCCGAAATAATATGCAGATAGAACCAGCACTTACAACAGAAGAATTATTAATTAAGCACTTAATATTTTAATCGGAAACTTTGTAAAACAAAATGTGTTTGCTCATTTAAAATATATAAAATAACTAAGCGGTTACGGGGCTAGCTAGACTTTACCTGCAGCCAAGTCTTGGTAGATGGCTGGTACATTTCCGTGGCTTTAGCGGCTCCGTTCCAAAGCAGGCTCAGCCAGTTCACGTACGTCACATTTTCCGCCTCCTCGCCTTCGTAACCGAAGATTCTGGAAATAAAAACGTTTTATAGTTTTCGTTAGGACTTTTCGATGGGTCAGCAAAAACCCCCTTTGAAGTCGGTTTTTTTTTTAAACGTAATGATAATTTATCTTTCTGGAACTAACTTTAAGATCTCCGGAACAAGCGAGAGGTATAGCCCGACTGCCTCAGCGCGGCATTCTTCGAACGCAGACCCGAGTGTTGTAAACTTGCTGTCGTATGATTCGCCTTCCGTGTACCAGGACTCAATTAGCTTGCCTGAAACAAAGTTAGACATAAAAATTACATTTTAAATAGCTCAGCCGCCGGTACACTATCCAAATGGGACATAAGGGTGAGTTTCCATCTAAGCAGAGCTGTGTGGAGCTGTGGAGGGAACCAATGACAGAACTTGACATTTTGAAATTAGAATATTAGAGTGCTGTCATTGGTATATAATAATAATGGTATATCTAATAAATCTTTGCTGTAGATAAGGCCAACTAGGCTGATAGGATAATAAATATAGATGCTGGAAAATTGTAGCGTTTCATGGGTGAGTAAAAAATGTTTTACATGAAGCTGTATTTGTCATGTCATGCACAATAAGATGTAAAACGGCCTTAAATTCTGGTAAAAAGTCGACTAAACACTTAAAAGAGAAAGAAATAAGTCGATTAAGTAATAAGTCGATTAAGTAATAAGTCGATTAAGTAATAAGTCGAGAAGAAAAAAATAAGTCTGCTTACCAGTAAGGGGGTTTTTGACCTTTTCCTTGTCGAAATTGAACGATTTATCTTCCAGTTCACGCAGGAGTTTCCCACTGCCGTGTCCGAGCAACTCATGAAGGCCGACTTGCACCTAGAAACAGGACAACAACTATGATATTGAATAGCTCCAGACAAATTTAAAAAATATAGTATCTTACAAATATTATAAATCTGAATGTTTGTATGTGTTGATCACGACTAAAAGGATTTGAATGAAACTTGGATCATACATTGGCTATGCCCTGAACTATAGGCTACTTTTTATCCAAGTCCGTAGGCACAGGAAGCTAATGTCTAATGACAAATAGATATGTAATCCGAAGGATTTGCAAATGTTGAGAAACGATAACCCATACGCCATTATTCTCTGACTGGTGACGCCGGCTGGCGACGCAATATTAATGAAAATCGCTTGTTATGAGCGGTACCTATTTATTTACCTCAAAAGCAGGCACCCTGTATGTCTCCAGCAACTTCTTGTCATTCTCAGAGAGGAACGGAATAACAGACTCCTTGTAAGCGGCCGGAATGACGTTACCTAGGGACACGTTCTTGAAACCTTCGTTTTGTCGGATTTCATCATCTGAAAAATCGATTAATAGCTTATGTATTGCTATAACAAACAGTATTTCACACGGCCCATGCCAAAAATATCACAATTGTAATCCCAGAGTACGGTAGACATCCTCTCAAATCTTCAGGAACTCAGATCTGTGAATTACATTTAGGTACATGACCACATTTTGCTTTACGGTTCCCCTCGATATTTTCCTTTATCTCTTTGAGAACGTTTAACAAGTGCGCAAATTTTTTTTTGTAATAGAAAAACCTTTGATGAAAATGATGGAAATGAAAAAAAAAACACATGTTGTGCCGACCTGACTTAAGTGGGATGAGGGCGGAAGACGATGAGAAAACCCTTACTAATAAAAAACCTTCGTATTGAAAAAAAAAAATAGGATCACGACTGTAATCCCCAAGTACGGTAGACATCCCCTCTCAGATCTCCAGACGCTTAGATCCTTCGAAGATGTCTAGTGGGGGTAGTCAGAGGCACGTCCAAACATTATATTTGGCACATGCCCACATTTTGCAGTATGTTCCATACGTGACAGGTTGCAAGAAAGTACATACATAATCAAACTTACAGTTGGGAATATTGATGCCGGCCGGAATTCCGCTTCCCGAAAACGCCAATACATCGAGACTGGTAAAATCTGGTCGCAGGAACGTGTCTTTCTCCAAATCCTGACCCCAAGGCAGCAGTTTAATGAAATTCTCAGCGCCGTTAACGAGATTGCCAAACTTCTTGGACATTTCCTTGTTGACCATTGCCACGAAGCCTTCGAACTCTCCGCGCTGACCGGTCGGGTCGCGGTACGTCTCTATGAAGCCTTGGTAGCTATTGGAACATTCTTAATTTATTAAATGAAATAGGATCACGACTGTAAGTACGGTAGGCATCCTCTCGGCGCACAAATCCTTGAAGAGGTCTTTTGTTTTATTTATTATTATTATTTTTTAAATTAAAAGGTTGCCCCCGTAGATTTCCATTTTTTACGGTCCCGTGCCGGCACCTGCCAATCTTAGTGAAAGGTCATCACACCAGCGTTTCTTTGCTTAGGATGACAATTCTTTTAAGCAATATAATATCCTTATTATCCATGTGTTCAAAGTCTATACAAAGACTTTAGAAATAGCATATTTGTGGCTTAATTACGCCCAAACCACCAGATTTGGATGAAAATTTTAATATACAAAGCTTATGCCCTGGAATAGCATATTAGGTTACTTTTCATACAGGTAACACGCGACCGAAGACGCTGGCAAAAGCTAGTCTATCTATAAAAAGGATTAACACAAAACTAAATTCAAAATACAAATAACACAGTCTAGTTTAATACTCACGTTTCAATGATCGGTCCCTTATCTCTAATCCAATATCTGCTTCCTTCTTTATGTTCCTCGAGGCTACCCTCCTTGAAACTGTTTACATAATGCTTGAGCATATTCTTCTCGTTGTCGTTAGACGCGTGCGCCTGCGCTTTGGTGAGATTTTCGTTCACCAACTTCAGTAGAGGAGAGTAATCACCTCTGACGACTTGGAAGTATGCATTCTTGTAAACCTCCTTTTCCATAGTGAGAGGGGGCTTCGCGTCTTTGTCTACGCTCGCGTAGCGAATCGTGTACAGTGGTACTATAGCAGAAATTATATAGTTAGGAAGAAGTAATTTGGTTTTACTAGGGGCTTCTACCTCTTAGGTAGAGCTGGGGAATTACAAGATGTTCTAATGTAATATTAATTATGTAAGTGACAACGCTTAACGAATTTGTATATAAAACAGTATGATTTGCACTACAAGTAATAATAATAATAAATAATAATAATCATTTATTCAAAAATTCAAGCACATGCATACATAAATAAACAGATATAATTAAGATGTCTTATAGTAATGGCTTGTATATCATAACAAGTTTTTAACAAAGCCTACACTAAGTCACTAACCCTCGTATTCAAGAACGACACTATGTGAACACGCACCCACAGTGGACGAAATCTTTTTTCATAAAAATCACTTTATGTGTTGTGCGACACTGCATAGTGTGACTAGAGGCACATTGTCGTGTGCCTCTAGCCAAAGTTGAGCTCTAAAGGCACACGGTAGCGTGAGCCATAGTGCCGCTCAACATATAAAGTGATGTTTATGAAAAAAGATTTCGTCCACTGTGGGTGCGTGTTCTCATAGTGTCGTTCTTGAATACGAGGGTAAGACTTGTAAGTAAGTAGTAATATTAGTTCAAAATCTTGTGGTAAGCTCCCTGTGCTTCTGTCTCAATATTCGGGAGCTGTCTACTTAAATACACCCAATTATAATGATTTTATGAACCAACATTATTAAATAGAAAAATACATCAGAACATTCTTGGTTTGACAAATGTTGGAAATATTAAAATATGTAGATATACTTACGCCCATCACTTTCAATTGTCTTGAATGTACGACAAATGTACGCCTCAATCCGCTTAGTTTTAAGCCAATCATTGACCAAGTTGGAATCTGCTTCAGTGCAGTTACTCGAAAAATATGTTGTAACACCCTGCAAATATAATTGGTACCCACTCTATACTACACCTTACTTAACTTATACATGTTTGTAAAAACTTAGTATATAATATATAAGATAGTTACGTTTTAAAAACTAAAAAGAAAACCCCTAAAAAATTGTTGACCATTCAAAAATTTAAGTGACTATATTAGTTTTTTAAGTATTACGCCGGAACAATTTGTCCTTCATAAATAAAATTAAATGGAACCAACTTTGAATGAGACTCTACACTAAAAAAATATATCCATCAAATTTAGAACCTTCTTCCTACAAAGAAGACTTAGAGAGATCTTATAAGAGTTCTCGTAATTATTATTTCGAGGTACAAAACCCTAAGAAACCCTGTTTTCTTTATCATACCTTATCAGCAAGACCCAGACTGGTCAACCTAGGTTCCAGACTGTACAAAACATTCTCAATCTCCTGCCACAGCTTAGTTATATGTACATTGTCCTCTTGGTATGCCTGCGATGCCTTCACAATAGATTCAAATGCGCTCTTCGACAAATTCGGAATGAACTTTGTATCTCCAAATCCTTTATAATTTCCACTATTGGCAACAATACCACCAGCATATACCAGGAATGCCTGAAACCACAGATAATAAACTGATGACATCTAACCGCAAAAAGTACAGGATGTGGTCAATATGCTGTTATCTGAACTATATAGTCAGATACAAAAACATTTACCACAACACAAAGGACAAAGAAAAGTATATAATGTTGAAAACTAAAGACAAAGTACAGTTTTTATAAGAAACAAAGCTAATTACCACATTTCAACTTGTATTGATAATGTTTTGTGACAATTCAGATGCTCTTCATGAGCATTGCAAACTTATTTAGTTATAACTTTATTTATGATACTTAAATTCAAAAACCATTGTTTTTTTTTGCCAATCATGTTGCTTCTGATGAATGTCTGGCCATTTACTTTTAGTTTTTGATAGTAGATCCCCTACAACTAATACAACAATGCATAATAATCTACTCACAACTAAATAAATAAAATAACTATGTACTCATAAGCTCATGATTAGGCATATTACCTGAAATTCATCTTCAGAGACTTTTTCTAAGGCAGCTTTCTTCAGGATTTCCAAAGATTCACCTTGGAAGACTCTATGGAGTAGTGAGAATATCCTTGGTGATTCAGGACTTGTTTGAAGAAGGACTATGAGTCCTCCATTCCATGCGGCCTAAAATAAAAAAAAATTATATTCAGGTTGAAATCTTGATATGAGGCAGTTTGAATACAATTTGAGTTAATTATCAAATCAAATCAAATCAAATCATTTATTTGCAAGAATACATTATTATTTTACATGTCAGATCTTAAAACTATTATGGTAGATTGTATTCAGCCTGCACGCAGGCGTGCAAATGTTTTGTGAGTCATAGAATTAGGAAATTTGAAAAATTATGTCTAAGATAAACTGAAAGAAATTTTTCCAATTTTCTTTTATTCTATCTTTCCAAGCCTTCTCATTTGTGAATAATTCTCAAATTATCATGATAGCAGACATAACTATAGATTTTTACATAAGTCTTTATCAGGACATTATGACTATGTTACAATAGCCATGATCGCAGGCAGACGCGATATCGGTAAAATAAAGTAAAGATTCATGTAAAAAATGTACATATTTATGTTTACATAAGTTACCCAAATAAGTCCAACAGAAGAACATACCTGGCTGAGATAGTGAGCATATAATTTTTCAGTGTAAGTAAGATTATTAAATGCTTGCGAGCTATCCAGCTCAACAAATCTTTGATTGTTTGGCAGCAAGAAGTTGGATTTGTCTGCCATGGCTGAAAAAAATATACATTATTTACGTTTATGTAGAACTTATTGGTTGTGGCAAACGGATAATTAAAATACAAGCGAGAATCTATCAAATAAAATGCACTTACCCAGAAAAGTACTAGGTAAGATTTAATGACTTTCAAAGCTCTAAAAGACAGTAACTGACTGATATTCGTATAATTATACTATACAGTAAAAACTAAAATTTTACAGTTAAGAATAAATTATGTTTCAATCAACCAGAAATGTTTCAATCATTTAAAGGTTTCTATTTTTACTGACCGGTAATTTTTTTTGTAGATTTAGACTGCAGATTTCCAGACGAGTGTCTGCAGCAGTATTTACCAATAAATGAATCAGCAATTTCGAGCCGCCGGCATTTTATAAGGTTAGCAGTCAGAGTCCGCAACATTGAGTAGATAATCAAATCGACTTACTAGATACCTAATACGTAAGTAAATACGTTACAAAAAACTGTACTTACTGTTATTTAGAAAGAAAGAAACTTTGTTGAACAGACTTACTGAAATATATTCTAAGAGTAGAGTGGAAGGTGAAATAGAGGGAATCAACAACAAAACTTCATTTTCATTCGTCTGACATTTGTTTTGTTTGACTGACGTCTAAAGCTGTGCGCATTTCACGAACATTCGCTTCACTCAAGTTCGCTCATTCACGTGGAAAAAAACAACTCTATCAGTCAGCAAGCGAACAAACACCAATTGAATTTTGTCAGCAAACTCCGGAAGAGGAGGCCAGATTTTTTTTTAGATAATCTCTAAATAAACTAAGGTACATAAGTAATGGAATAATTTATCGTATATAAATAAGTATGCATGCGTTTAAGATTTTTTTAATTTTGTTATTGATAAAATGTAGTTGGTCAAAACCAGACAAAACAAAAAAAAAGATTAAAACCGTTCTGTCGAGAGTTACATTCTGTCAATGTCAATTGACGTCATTTTTAAACATTCTTTACAATAGTGATGGGCTTTGCTTTGTTTGTTTGATAGAATTCACAGTTGTGAATGTATCACACAGTGCCTGTTCGATTAATTCAAGCAAGAGTTTACAAACACCATCTAAAAAAAAAAAAAATATCTATCTACACTCACAAAACTAGTTAGTTTCATATTTAGGTCACTATGGCAAATCAAATCATATCCATCAAATCTTACCATAATTTTCAAACAGGCTAATACGAATGAGAGTGCCAGTGGCACTTGTTATTTCATTCTACAACTATAGTGGCACTGTGCCACTATAGTTGTAGAATGAAATAAAAAGCTTGTTCTAGTTTATTTTTTAAAAAGAGTAAATAAACTAGGATGGTTGCTAAGTTTGTATTGTAGTGCGTAGGAATAATGTATGTTGGATGACTGCTGAAAATTATTCTTATCAACCAATCAAACAAACGAACGGAGATTTGAAGTTTGCTTGCTTCCAATGTTTGCTTTGCCAAACCAAGCAAAGCTAAATAAAATGCGCCCATCAATAAAAATGAAGTAAACATTCAACATGGATGGTTTCCGATTGTTCACATCCGTATTTTAGGTCAAATATTTTAGTTTTTAGAAGAGTGTTTTTATGTTATGCAGACGTTATTGATAATTAGTGAAAATGTCGTCGGAAAGGTAATTTTGTTGGCTTTACTTGTGTTGATAAAAGTTGACAAATCGCTTTCGATAGCCGTGGTCGAAAGTTGCAAAATCAATAAAGTACGCGGAAATCGCTAATGTCACGCCCTGAATTCGTAGTTTGTTGGTACGGTAAAAAAAAGCCGGAGTGAGTTTGAAACGTGTGCGATGTTTTATTCTAGGGTGGAATGGGTGGAGATCATCGAACCGAAGACAAAGGAGCATATGTATGCTAACCTCACCACAGGAGAGTGCGTTTGGGACCCTCCCGAGGTAATAATAACTCTGAAGTCAGGTTTTTTACTAGTTATCCTCAGGGACTTCCTGGGGGGCCTCCTTGTGGTTTGAGAATAACTTTTTATCCCCTTTATCTGTACATATTAAGAGTAGTATTACTACATCTCTTAGCAATAAATAATCAGTTCACCCTAGTCAGTCACCTCATTCTGTCCTGAGAAAATAATCTGTATAAAATCAAATCAAATATTAGTGTTTGGTGTTGTCAATATTATATAATTGAAATATCCTGGTGCATAAAGAGGCCCAGAGGGGGTATGGCTTGGTTAGGCTGTTAAATATACCTACAGCTATTTACTAAATATGTATTTTCCTATAGCAGAGATCAAACCTGCACCTCTTGGAGTCTCTAGTCAGGTCAAGTCTCAATTGTTACCACCCATCCAAGGTAGTCATCTATTTATGTCTGTGAATAAAGAAAATCTATTTTTTCCAGGGTGTTAAAGTCAAGCGCACAGATTCCTCTCAATGGTGGGAACTGTTTGATATCAACACACACAGGTTTTACTATTACAATGCATCCACTCAGGTGAGTTCTCATTTATTCTATCCTAATTTTTGTTTTTTTTTTCAAAATGAAATATGATATTTAAAAATCAAATTAAAAAAAAATGTTTTCATATATAAAAACTGTTAACCTACTTCATTATTCTTAATTCAATTAATATATTCAGATTAATTTGTAGAAACTAAATTATAATTTTAAATAATGAGGTACCTTCGCCTCTTCATGGTATCTGAACAAATAGTCCAAGTCCTAGATCACAAGCCATGTCTACTTTAAGTTTAATTTGAAAGTTGAGGCATCATGGCGTAATAGATGCTAATATAATAAATGCTTGTTTAATATTATATAAAGTCTTATTACTCCATTATAATGTTGACCCTGATGAGTGGTACCTAGTTACATGTAACTAAAGCAGATGTAAGTACATACATGCTCTGTTTATTGCAGCAATAAATAATGTGCTACACAATGTGTATTGTACTTTTATCTTGATATGCTTGTGACTGCTGTCCATAGATTAATTTGCTTTACAATAATGTTGACATTAAAACAAAACGGACACCATGTTCTTTTATTATTTGGTGGCAAACATGGATATTTAGTTTGTATAAAACTAAAAAACTAAAACAGCTTTCCTACAAAACAGTGTAGTCTATATGACACGTAAAATCTACAACAAAATACCTAAATCATTAAAAGATCTTGACGATAATATATTTAGAACTAAATTCAAACTATTATTAATCAACAAATGCTATTATAATATTAACGATTTTATGACAGATAAATTTTGACATTACCATATTTCTATTGAGCCTGTTACTATTATTACTTTTTATTTTTTTGACATTAATTATAATATAATATTGTCTTTATCTTACTATAACATTTGCATGCTAATTTTAGTAGAACATAATTGAATCTAAAATATTATTTATTATCATCTGTGTAACCTACATTGTGTTCAAGCAAATAAATGATCTTTATCTTTATAGATTATTAGTCAGTGAATACATTGGAGTTCTACTCAGCAACTGTGTCTATGTATTGTGTATAACTGATTCCCTTTGAAAGGCTGCAGCTGAAAATCTTGTTTTTTAGGGATCCCTAACATAAATCATGGCAATAGCTGACAACACAACTGTGACAACCAGGCATGGTCTTAATATTTATTGGTTTGACTGTAGCTTAATGTGATATCTGATATTGCAGACAACAGTGTGGCACAGGCCTACCGACTGTGACATCATCCCACTAGCCAAACTGCAAACATTGAAACAAAACACAGATCCACAGAAGAGAAGGGAATCCGCCACCCAGACCAACCAAGTTACACCTCAAGTATGTACAATGTTTTATATGAAATACTAGCTATTAACTAGAAATACTTGCAACTTCGTCTGCGTTGATTCAGAGTGTATTTTCTGATTCAATCTTTATTGTAAAACATTGAAAATCCTGAATTGTGTCCATCCCAAGACTATAAACTATCTCTATATGAATGGTCCAGCGGTTTGGCCGTGATAATGTAACAGACAGACAGAGTTACTTTCACATTTATAATATTAGTATACATTTTTAAATAATAGCTCCATTCGGGCAATGTTTTATAAAACATAAGTTACCACAATGCCCTGTACTCATCATGCTACAATTGTTTAACACTTGAACGCTTTACAGGTAACGGCACCTATCGACCCAGTGAGCAGTAATGGCAATAGCACAGTTGCTAGTGCCAGTAGTGCTAGCAAGCTGTCGCCGGGCATTGCGAAGAATGTCACGCTCATTCAGACCAGTCCGGTGCGAACGCGGCGGTCGCACTACCATCATAGGTGAGATTATGACATCAGATAGATACACAATAGTACCCAAAAAAAAATAGGATCACAACTAATCCTCAAGTACAGTAGACTTACTCTCAGATCTCAAGGCTTAGATCCTTGAAGATGTCTTATGGGGGTAGTCAGAGGCACGTCCGAACATTACGTTTGGCACAATAACCTCATTTTGCAGTAGTTAGCATTTCATATGTGACAGGTTGCAAGCCAACGCTACTTATAAGAATATTTACTGGTTTTCTCACAATGTTTTCCTTCACCTTCCCAAGAATTGCTGTATTACGGTATGAAGGGTATGGTTGAATTTACTGAATCAATTTTTCTCAAGTTACATTCTGCTCAATCTTTATTTTTAAACAAATGCTATAAATATTGTCGCAGGAATAGTGGAGAGACTAGGCGCGGCAGGATGAGTGAGGATGGTACATCGCAGCTCTGTAGGCACACGGACTCCGGAAGATCTTCTGACAGCAGTATCAGCAGTGCTCAGAGGAGGAAACAGGTAATTTGTTCATTGTCACTTACTTCTTAGTGATGTTATCCGTATGCCAGAATAGTCTTGACCTTGACTAATATTACCCTATTGGGAGTCTATGTGATTCGTGTTATTTTATGTTTTATTGGCTCATAAGATTGCGGTATCATATCTTTTTTCTTATACTTCAAGTCAGGAGTGTGTTTTGTATTGTGGCAGAGATCTTCAGGACCTCAATTCAAATTAAAATTATTCGTTGGTACTTTCTTATATCTTATATCACAGGGAATTTTAGTGTGGGGATAGGGCTGTGTATGTAATAGTTAGGTGCTGTAATATGTCATGTAATTTATCTTCTAATTGACTTAAATCTTGCACTCGCTCCTCAACTCTCTATGAATCATTAGAAGTGGATTTTGGAACATCTCTGTGCTGGTATTTATAGTTTCTAGTATCCAAGACCCAGGGAAGTGTTGTGTGTGATTGTATGTGACTTTTATGTGTTATTTGTGAACGTTTACTGCAGGAGCTGAACGCGGTCGCGTGTAGCGCCCCGGTTTGTACGCCGCAGCTGAGGAAAAGGAGCAGCGCAGCTCAGGCCCACGAGAGTGAGAAATGGTCACCCCATTCTGGTATGTCTCTCACAACCTCTTTTAACTCTTTGTAGCTTATGCTTACCTAGTACTTTTTAAGTGAGTAAAAAGTTCAAAGAGGAGGTCAAATTGATGCTTTATCTCATTCTTTCTTGACTTGTCGTTGGGCGGTTGATACACGCGGGTTCGATGCCCGCAATTTGCAGTCCTATTGCGAAAATTCTATTGTTTTGACAGTAACACTATGGTAATTTGACATTTGAAGTGTATAACGATTACTATGATCTGCAAATAATATATTTTTTATACAGACGTGATAGGTATCTATTTATTTGACGACGTAGGGAATTCTAGTGTGTGTCGTAACGTGGATTATTTATTTTACAAATAAATATTTTCAGGATTGAATCGTAGCGGCAGCTTCATATCGCCTCGGAAAGACGCGTCTGACGATTCAATGCACGAAAAGTACTTCAAGTCGGTTGAGAGCACTCCCCTCACTAGACGTAAGGTTCGTATCTGTTCCTGATGATTTGTTTATGTTAAAATTAATTCATCAAGTGCGTGTTAAATAACTCCGCTTGCCTTACCAATGAGTTACGGAATTTAATTAATGCAGTATCTTTTCCTGTGGTAACATATATTTATAAAATCAGAACTCAATCACGGGCAGGGAGAAAGAAAAACATGATTTATTGTTTATTTGAAAACTACTACTATATTGTGTATACAAGGAATTCTAGTGTTGGATCATTTATATTTGTAAAATTCAAATCAAATTTTACAAATATAAATACTAATTATAAGTTTAATTTCTTGCTGCTGGCTTTTTCTCTTATTTTGTATATAAATAACATAAAAAAGTTAAATCATTCAAATCCAACACTAGAATTACTAGAAACACTAGAAGAGAGGAAACAGGAGAGTATGTTTGTATAGACTAACACCGGCCAGCTTTCCTCTTAAGAATTAAGTTTTTCTGGAAAACTCTAAATATATCACAAGAATACTCATTCAGCCCAAAAGTCTACAGCTGCCTCTATTCATTTATAAGTAAAAGTAATTCTAGTAACTGTTGCAGTTGAAACAGCAATCGGCTGGTGGTTCTTCGTGCGAATCAGCCTCGCCTCAGAGTCCGAGCAGTCCTCTACAGAAACCACAGCCCACACCGTTTTTGCAGGTGAGACTTGAATCATTATTAATAAAAACTTTCACCAGAGTTGGCCACTAACTCATACGAACTTAGTTCCATTTTTGTGAACATTATCGTTTCGATCTGCTATCATGTCATTTGTCATAGTGTTGACTGGCCTCACAGCTCTTTCTTCTGCGCTGTAGGTTGTGGGTTCAAGCCCCACCCACGACAAATATTTTTGTTGTTCTGTGTCTGGGTGTTATAATATGATACATTATGTAAAATAAAATAAATAGGATTACGACTGTAAACCTCAAGTACGGTAGACTTCCTCTCAGATCTCCAGGCGCTTAGATCCTTGAAGATATCTAGAGGGGGTAGTCAGAGGCACGTCCAAACATTATATTTGGCTCATGCCCACATGATGTATGTATGTATTTCCAAAAAAAAGTATTCTATCAGTTATCTGGTGCCCCTAGTACAAGCTCTTGCTTAGTTTGGCTATATGGTGCTGTGTGAAAATGTACACCAATATTTTTGAATTATTATTTACATATATTTTTTTTTAATTTTGAAGATCTGAGAGGATGTCTACCATACTTTGGGATAACAGTCGTGATCCTATTCATTTTATTGTTTTATATTTATTTTATACTTTATTAGAATGCTTAAATATGCTGTTTCCCACAGACAAGTGCAGCTCGACCCTCGCTGGTGTCATCGATATCGCTAGCGACTGACGCTGCTGGCGCACGCGTTATGCACAGCCTCGAGCGTCCGCACCAGTTGTCTCGACACGCGAGGGAGAGGTTCTCCGACCGGTAAGCGAGATTGGAACTTACTACATCTGACATAATGTCGTTATTTCTCTGTACAGCACAGGGACATATAAAAACAATCTTCTTGATGAATAACTGTAGACTAGTAAAAGCTACCCAATTTTATTATGAAAGCAGGTAACCTTAAGCAATGGTAATCGTAATCGGATTCAATTGTCAAATTTTGACATAGAAATGTTATTTTGATAATTAAAGCCGATTACGATCATCAATAAGATTAGGCTAGTCTGAAGGTACTATTTCTTGGAAAGGTTTAACAATTAATTAGTACAAAAAAAATATAACAATATCTTCATCTAATGATGATTCTGATAATTTTCGGGTGATATTAAACTAAAGTAGCCTATTTATAGTAGTATTTGACGATAGTAATATATTTTAGTTTTTAAAACGTAGGTATTATTTCCATCAGGCATTTAGACAAGGACCGTATAGCGGAGTTAGAGCGAATGGACAGGTATCCTGAGAAGCAGGCCGTGTACAGTGTAGACAAGCCGTTCCGACAGACAAGCCTCGACCTGCGACACAACGCGACCAACTGGCACCCCACCAGGGACTTCACGAGGTGTGTTGCACTGTACCGATGCTTGACAAACGTGTTTATGCGTTTATTAGAACTTAACTTAGTTTGACAGCAATAGAAATGTGTCCGTTACAAACACCTAACACTGCCATGTTTGAAATCTTCGAGTCATGCAGTTGAGATCGAAGTGTCTGTCACAAACATACACAAGAGTGATCTTATAATAATTACTTCTTACTTATTATTAAAAAAAATACATGTATGATAAAAAGGAGGATGTCAATGATTGATGTAAAAAGCTGTCAAATTAAGTTAAGTGTAGAATAGTTCACAACAGAATAAAATAAGATAGTTAGCAGGTACTTATATAAAATTATGGGAATGTCGTAAAAAGGGTTTAGTCATGTAATATAGAATGCTAAATTTGAATGTTGAATTTGGATGGATATAGAAGTAGAGACAGGCCAAAGAAATTGATGGATTGTGTGTAGGATAATATGTAAGGTACGAAAGAAGTGATGAAATAACTGCATACATTGTGCCTCGACCGCACATAATAGAGAACAAGGACAAGAAAATCATAAGCTATATAAAATTTGTGATTATGGTCTCAGCAAGTCAAAATCATAATTCGCAGACGCCAGCAAGCCGAGCCAGAAAGGTATTCATCTAGTAAGACATCGGTGTCGTCTGGAAGCGGCAAACATCGCACGCCACCGCACGAGCCTCACAACTTCATGCGGCTCACATCCGCCAACGAACAGGATAATATCGCAGCTGGTATGTTTTTTTTTAATTTGACCTCACACAATGGGGTGCGATCAGGAGAATTAATAAGATAGATTATAATATACTAGCAGACCCGAGACAGACGTTGTCCTGTCTAAATTTAGATAATCGCTTAGTAACACACGTTGCTATGACGGCTGATGTCAACACGTATGTCAGATTTTTTGCACGCCAGCGCCATCTATACTAAAATCATCCCTTTTGCGTTTTATTATTATTTTGAGAATGTTTTTCATATTTTTATGTAGTCTATTATTTATTCGGGCTTTATATCTACATCTACAGTAAATTTCAACTTAAACCGTTTTGTCGTTTAGGCCTGATTGAGGAACAAACATACATACAAACTCGCAAACTTTCACATTTATAATATTATTAGGATTAGGATTGTATAGTTTAGTACAAAGGTACGTAAATAAAATACATAGATAAATTAGACAATTATAATACCTATGTATTTCAAAATAAAATTCCAAACTTTTGCATGTATATTGTTGGTGTGGTAATTGAACTATTGATGAAAATGCAAAATTAATATAAACTTATAAAATGTAATGTAATACATTGATGCTTATTTGAATACTATCAAATGTGTAATTGTATTCATACAAATGAACGGTTTGCTTACAGTAAACTACAAGATGAAATGCGTGAATTTGGAGCCGCCACTAACGGAGCCAAACCTCCAAAAGCACAATCAGAGATTAGAATGGACTTCTGAACCCAAAGATCGCACTAAATCAAGACGTAAGTGTGGATGATTCATTTGGTAATCTACCTCTATACTCCTTACCTCCTTAGCTCCACGGCTCGACATAGCCCTCTAAATATGCTCTGCTTTTCTATAAATTTATATAAAGTGGGTGATAGACGTACGAACTTATAGTACGCGGTTTTTAAGATAGCGAACTTACTCGGCTCGACGTTAGTGACACACGTGAAAGCTTCACGTGTGTCACTAACTCACTCTGTATTGCGAGGTCGTCGACTGAAGAAGCTTTGTGTTTTAGGAATTTAGGAATAATATCGTATTACATTTTAAAAACTAAAAAAAAGAAACGAAGTCGAAACAAAATGGCGGCTCGCGGCTCGCAATGCTGCCACACGTTCGAGCCATGACGAGCTACGAGCAAGATTTCAGACCGGTTGGATCGCCGACGATTTTGCGCGGCGGTTTTAAAGTACGCGTACTTACGGTGACACACAAGCGAAAAAGGTCGGCGAGCCATAAGTACGCGTACTTGCTCGTACGTCTATCACCCACTTAAGGGAGTGACAACCTTAAAACGAAAATTACCCAATAAAAAAAATTGCATAATACATAAAAATATCTTAAATAGCATGATTTATTGCTTAGTAAAAACAAACTGATACTTTAGTTTGAAAATGCACAAATTCAACCAATGAGTCGCACATTGCATTATTGTTTCGTGATACATCGTAAGGGTTAAATGCCATCAAGAAGTTCCATTTACACCTTCCATCTCCATCAGATCGACTAGCTGTCATCATCACAAGGATTACAGTCGTGATCCTATTTATTTTATTTATTGATTTGTTCAAACAAATATACCTAGTTTTAACTAAAGGGCACAAACGGCCGGTGGAGATAGAGGAACCAATCGACGGTGACGAGGAAGACGAAGAGGGCTCTCCATTGTATTGCAACTGGGATCTACGCGGTTTGCAGCATTTGCTGCCGCTGCAGGACTATATCATACAGCAGGCCAAACTGTCCAGTAAGTAGCACAAACTTATATAACAGTCCTAATTAAACTGTCCAATAAGTTGCATACATTTATATATTAGTCCTAACTAAACTGTCTAGTATGTCGCACAAACTTATATAACAGTCCAAATTCTCATGTAAGTCGCTTGGTATAAATTTAAAAAAATATATTTGAAGTGATTTTTTAAATAAAGTAAATATAAAATTAATATCTAAAGAAAAGTACTTATGCGAAGTAGTAGTATTGATCGATTTCGTTGCGTGATTTCTAGGCGAATCATCATTTCTCAAAAGACGAGAAGTATATAACAGAAGACAATTGTAATATAATTAAGTTGTATTGTTTTCCAGGTCGCGGTCGCTACGCGTCCGCGTCGGACGGCGAGTCCGGCTCGTCCCGTTCGCGCTCCCGCTCCGGCTCGGAGCGTTCCTTATCCGGACACGAGCCGGACAACGAGTCGTCGGACGGTGGCGCGCGCACTCCGGACGACGACGATGGCTCCGGCGTCTACTTGCCGCATGCGTACGCGCATCGCCCGCAAGACGTCGAGTACATGAACCATGGAGTTTCCTACTACAACACCTTTGTTGGCTTCGATAGGGATCGCGCTTCGCATGAGATACATCGGGTAATAGCCCATTTCACTTCAGTTGTTAATCCATGTCACTTTTCAAACAATCCATCTAAATTCATACTTAAAATTCTCGTCACATGACATTCTTCCTTTCTTTTTACATGCCCAATATGCCCATTGCTAACTTATTGCTTTTCATATTAAAAGTTATAGATACAACATGAATAAGCTGTGTTGGTCGAGTGGGAGGTACCTCGACATTCAATTCCGAAGGTCGTGAGTTCGAAACACGTGCCTTATAACAGTGAAGGAAAACATCGTGAAGAAACTAGTTTGTATTCTTGTAAGCGGCGACGGGCTTGCAACCTGTCACGTGTGGATTGCGAACTAAGGATATGTAATCTAAATAATGTAATTAAACAATTTGTTACTCAGACGTCATCCCTGGGCGGCGCAGGCGCAGCCCCCGGGCCCGAAGTTCCGCCTCCATCTGGTGCACCCGCTCTTTACTCTCCGGTGCGTGCGCATGCGCCTCGCGCTCCTCCCGAGCAGGACATCGAGATCTTCGCCAAGAACAATCTCAACTTCAACAAGGGCATATTTAGGAGAAAGGTAAATAACTACCAATCTAAAAAATCTAACTATCTATTAGGGGTATCACAAAAACTGAAAAGCGGAAGTCCAGAGGTACAGCAGCACTCTACATTCTAGGACAAACATTTGTGCCATGAACATTGATGTTTTTTCTGTGTTTGGGTGTTACGCCCTGTTAAATTTCAACAATGCCATAAAAACAAGATATTTTATCTGAATTTAATAAGTTACCACTGGTTTTTCCAAAATCTTTTGTACAAACATTGTCTTTTACACAGATAAATTCCTTTCTTAGTGCACACACCTATAGGAATAAACCTGCCAAACTTCTAGCTTCTAGTACCAGTGGTATAGGCTATGCATTATAGATCAATCAGTAACGCAAGAATTTTACAAATTTAGATTTATTTATAAAAAGAAACTCGTTGTCCTCAGGCTTCGGTGCGCGACATGTTGTCGTGGACATCATCATCGATATCCGCACCGATGGTGGGCGCCGAATGGGATCGCGCCCACAAGACTGCGGCCACAGATCTGTTCCGCTTAGTGCAGATCTACATGGGCGATCGCAAGGCGCGACCCGGGATGACGCTCAACTCGGTCGCGCAAGACATGCTGCACGTGACCTACGCCAATCATAAGTAAACATTTTATTATAAACTAGCGACCCGCCCCGGCTTCGCACGGGTTTAATACATATAAACCTTCCTCCTGAATCACTCTATCTATTAAAAAAAACCGCAACAAAATCGGTTGTGTAGTTTTAAAGATATAAGCAAACATACATACATACAGACGCGGGAAGCAACTTTGCTTTATACTATGTAGTGATAGAAATACGTCATATTATCATATATTACATTAACAGATATATATTTTAATTCTATAATATTTCTATAAATATTTTAATTCAAATAAAATTACCTTATACCACTATTATATAATTACCACTTTTTTTAAATGCAAACTGGTGCAAAATGTTTGAACGTGCCTCTGACTATCCCTTTTAGACATCAGGGATCTTAGCGCCTGAATATCTGAGAGGATGTATAATAATATCACAAGGACCAATGTGTTTAAAGGGTTCTACCGGTAAAAAAAATAAAATGAAAATATTTCAATATACATTATATTTTATAAAAATCCAGTTAAAGTCAAATAGTAAATTTGAATCCAAAACCAGGAAAAAGTGCAGCAATGAATTTTTCTTTTTGAAATATGTTTTCCATCTTACATCCTATAAACCTGTCCTACTCTTATCTATCGCGTATACGTCTTCAAGCTAATAGCATACAAATTTATTCCAGGCTTCGTGACGAGCTTTACGTCCAGTTATGCAGGCAGACCACCGAGAATCCGTTGAGAGATTCTCTCCTTCGCGGCTGGGAGCTGTTGGCAGTATGTCTGGCGTTCGTACCTCCGTCGTCTGCGTTCCAACCGGCACTGACCAACTACGTGAACAGGCATCGCGATCCGTCTTTTGCGGACGCATTTCCAGAGGTAAGGGATTTTCGACTCTAAAAACTTCCTTATAGAGCTTAGGGTTCGGTAAACAATCCGTCTTTTGCAGTTGCTTTCCTGGAGGTAAGGGATTTTCGACACTAAAATCTTGGTGATAGAGCTTCAGTTAACATACGTTTTAGAAAAAAAACGAATAAAGCAAAAGAGGTACAGCACAGTGTACAGTGGATCTTGGCATCCGTGTAGCCGTGTAAGCCGTTTGGTTGCGCACCAGACAATTTTCGACCTTATGCAGTGACACAAAAACAACATTTTTGCGTTCCCACGTCTAACTTCACGTAAGCCAAGTACCGCCGATCTTACTGTCAGGATCGTAGCAAATTTTTTTTTTTTTTTTTTTTTTTTATTTATTTATCATATAAACGTTTTACAAGAATAAATAAAATAATATAGCACAATAAGAAACCACTAAGGTTTGTAAAAAAAAGTGCTAAATACGAGTCTACACATAATATACATATAGCCTTAACAATAATCATAAAAACAAGAACAAAAACAATTGGAGCTAAGCAAGTACATTTTTAGTATTACATAATATATTGATTGCTTACTTTTTAGCCAATTTACGAGGTGAATTCACCTCGTGAATTAGCCAAAAAGTAAGACTTTAGTTTGAATTTAATGTTCTTTCGTGTAATGCTATCGCGTAAGTCAATAGGTAGTTCATTAATTAGCCGAGGAACCATATGACTACCTGTTCGCTCGCCGTAAGCATTGTTAGCGCGCGGCGTAAACAACCGGTTATGAGCAACTGCCCGCGTGTATATAGGGTGCCGTATTTCTTTTCGTAGATCTTCTCTAAAAAACAGTTCTTTAAGTATCGAATATTTAACTAGTGTATGAACAGGTAAGGTTTTGCAATGCCTAAAAAGGCCAAAGTCGTTGTTTTCAAATTGATGTTTGATTTTAGCTGAAACAAGATTTTTTAATATTTTCAATTGGAGCTTATAAATTTGATTAAGATATGTATAATAAGTACGACCATAGCTACTAAGTCCATATTGGATATAGGATTCAGCCAGCGAGTAGTACAACATTAACTTGACCTTATATGGGATACGATCTTTTAGTATTGAGATATTCGCTAAGAACTGCCTTAATTTATTGCACACGTGTTCAATATGATTTGACCAGTTGAATTTACCATCGATAATTAAACCAAGATACTTAATATTACTAACCACTTCTATAACAGAACAGTTACATTTATTATTTTGTATGGCATGTAAGCAGCTGTGATTGTGAGCAATTATATTTTTTTGAGGTGAGGATTTAATAAAGGGGGATTTAATTACAAGTAGTTTGGTTTTGCTTGTATTGATCACTAGGCCAGCATCGTGACACCATTTTGTTAAGGCGTTTAGATCCAGCTGCAAAAGATCGTATGCCCTTAGTGGGTCTTCATCAACTGATACGAGGCACGTGTCATCAGCGAACTGATAACAAGTGCAGTAGCTAACACAGTTACTCATTTCATTTACATATGAAAGAAAATGAAGAGGGCCTAATACAGATCCTTGGGCTGTACCTTCCGTTGCAATAATAGGTTCACTACAAGAGTTATCTATTTTAACAGTTGATTTTCGGTTTGCCAAATAGTTTTGACACCATTTAAGTAAAGGACCTCGTACTCCACAGTTATCTAGCTTACTAACCAATTGTTCATGGTCCAAGGTATCAAAAGCTCGTGAAAAATCAATGAACAGAACCAATACGTGTTTCCTATTATTTAGGTGTTCGTTGACTTCATCAGTGAAACCTAATAGTAGTTCAGTTGTACCTTTTCCCGATTGAAATCCAAATTGGTTCCGGTAAATAACATTATGTTTCCTATAGAACTCATGTATTTGTTCGCAAATATATTTTTCCACAATTTTGTCAATGGAGGAAAGTAATGTAATTGGCCGATAATTTGAATAATCATCACGCTTACCCTTCTTATACACAGGTCTAATGCAACCAGCTTTCAGCTCATCTGGATACACACCAGATTGAATACTACAATTAATTAAATTCGCTATAGCTGTAGGTAGATCACCCCCCGTCATTTGAATATCAGATACTCGAATAGTATCTTGCCCCGGAGCTTTAATCGCGTTTAATTTCTTTATGATTTTAATTATTTTGTCACCAGAAGCTTTTTGAAATAATATGCTAGAATCAGTTGGCTTAGAATAGATTTTAGGGTCTACCAGTTTTATAGTACAGTTTGGGATAATGTCCTTTACTGCTTTGTCGAACCCGACTGCAAAGTTGTCGGCGATAACTTTGGTGGTGAGGCCTTGTGCATCAAAAGCTTTGAGTATCGCAGCATCGATTGATGATGTCACTCGTCCTAGCATTCGATTGACAATCTGGTAAACTTTTTTCGTATTTTTAAAATTATTGTTTATTTCATTGATATAATATGAGTTTCGTTTAATTTCTAATATTTTATGTATTTTATTGCGAGTTTTATTATATTCCAGTCTTAATTTGTGGTCATTTAAACTGTTTTTCCAAGTACTATATAATTTATCACGTTTTTTACACAGTCGAGTGACATTACCATCAATCCAGGGTAATTTATATGTATTAATCTTATTTTTCACATTTTTATATTTTATAGTAGAAGTAGCTAGCTTTTTTGCGTTATGAAATGAGTTTTGAATAAAGTTATAAATGTCATGAGGGGAGTTCATGTCATTTGTATTTAACCATTTAACATTTTTACACTCTTTGTAGAAAATATCATAATTTATTAACTGTTTAGTGACACCCTGTATACGCACGGGGGCCGCATCGTCAGTGCATGCAAAAATAATGGCTCGATGGTCAGCCAGTACGACGTCTAGCACCGCCGAGTACGGATTATATGAGGGAAAGCGCGTAAATAAGTGATCAATGCAAGATTTCGTGATAACATGTTTATTTGTTTTGTTATTTAGTTTTGGTTCAATTCTCGTGTAATCCGTTATCCCACACATCAATCCGTGCTCGCTAAGTGTTTCTAGATAAATGTCTTTGTATGATGAGATGGATTTTAGATCAATGTTCGTATCACCAATCAGTAGGAGGTTTTGTTTGTGGTCAAAGTTAGAAATGTAATTACCTAGCTCCTTCACAAATATACTTTTATTCGAAGAGGGTGGTCTATAAACAGCACAGACAACTACGTCTTGATTTGAGTCGAGTTTTAAAGTGCCAGTAAGGTTTTCAAACGTTATTGTTTTATGATGAGATACAGTAAACTTTAAATGATTTTTAACGTAAATTATGATACCGCCACCCTTCCTGCTAGAACGTAGTTTTGAGTACATGTTATAGCCAGGTATATTATATAAATCGACGATCCTATCTGATATTCCTACTTCAGTAGTCACTATTAAATCTATGGGTGAATTACAGCAATTTATTACTTGTTCAAGTTTAGTAAAATTTTTAATGTAAGATCTAATATTAATATGCAAACATGATATACTTAGATGACTTTTTGGTTCTAATTGTTGGAAGAAGTCATTAGTAGTGGCACAATTAAAGAGTTCTTTTATTTGTACATCCATATTAATTTAAAACAAAATAAAAAACAAAAACACAGCTATGTAAAATGAAAAACAATAACAATGTTTATATGCTTTGCTTATGACGGGGTGGAGAATGTAATAGACGCACCCTTCGATTGTTTTTCAATTTTGCTGATGTCTTGCAAGGAATTTATGTAATGAATTTTGCTATTACTGTTTTTTCTTACACATACTTTCCCATGTTTACACCAGATAAACTGAAAGGACTCCCTAAGCCGAGTTTTAGTAGTATATAGTAGCGTTTTCATATTTTTTGTAAGGGCCTCTCTAATGAAAACGCGGCTATCCGCTTTCTCCTTAGGGACGTCTGGTAGCAGATGACCCAGGGTAAGGCACTTCTCCTTGCCAGCATCAATCCATAGTCGCCGGGCCACTAGCGTCTTCATTTCCACAAGTATCGCTCCCGGTTTTTCTTTAGACCCAGGTAGATTTTGCGAACAAAGTATGTCGTCCCCGTTCATATTTAGTTTGGAAGCCACAGTGCCTAGCATCTTGCCTATATCACTAGGTGGTACAAAAGGTAGACCAGCTACTTCCAAAGAGGTCGATAAAGTTTTTTGTTCAAAGTTGTTCATTCCTTGCTCAAGTACATTCATTCTAAGTTCCAGGTTTTTGTTTTTGTTTTGCAAATCTTGGTTTTTATTCTCCAGAGTTTTGATGATACTATCCTGTTTTTTTATAGATTGTTCCATAGCGGTAATTTGGTCGCTAAGATACTCAAGCGAAGTCTCGAGGTTGCCTAACTCCTCCCGAAAGGTTTTCTTTAGTTCACGGCTGATGTCTTGCACAAGTTTTTTTGTATCAATGGTTTGAGGGTTCCCAGTGATACCTGAGTCAGATTCTTCATCATCATCGTCGCCATCAGGGATCATAAACGATGATCTGCGGGAGACATTCTTTAGGCATTCTTCACAACTCCACTCAATGCCACTAGAGTTCCGTATTGTATTCAGCTGTTTGTTAGACAGCTTAGAACAAGCAGAGTCAGCATGAACCACTTTGTTGCACCGGCTACACTCTAAACCAGGCACTTTTTTTGTAATATTCTTCTTACACTTATCACATTTTTTTAAGACCATTGTGGGTAGGTTAGAATAAATTTATATCAGTGAACGCGCACAACCTATCGCAACAGCGTATTGGTGTAGACTCCAATGGAAAGCCGAGGTCTCTGCCTACCTATCTCTGCCCTCTGGGAAACTGACTGGTCAATAATATTGATTGTACAAAAGTTTTAAATGTTATTACAGGTTGGAAAGTGGCCTATCCACGTGCAAGTGTCTCATTACGCGGGTGTGGCGTGCAAGCGGCTAGAGAGAATTGGCTTTGGAGGCAAGCGACAGCCGAGGAAACCTACGACGGAGGACATCGATCAAGCTAGGGTGAGGACTTGAATTTACTAGGCATTTCAAATCATTAGAATAAAAATGTGTTTGTACTAGTTGTTCGCATGAGTGTATTTATAAAGATCATGCAAACTTTTGATAACTTAGATTAAAAGATTGCAATTTTTGTAGAGATCAAAAATTTTTAGTAACATAAAATATGATGAATTTTGTTTAATTGATGGCAGTAGTTTTTCAACAACAAACACAAATGAAACAAATAAGATAACGACTGTAATCCCCAAGTACGTCATCTCTCAGATCTCCTAATAAAAATATCTTTATAATAGTGTACACTGTAGACAGACTACTTACCGGGCATGTCAGCTTTACTATGTCCAGCCTGCCGCCGGCAACGACAAAGTGCACAACCAGCAAGCATTCCCAAGGAGGGTTGACGTCAGGCTGGTTGTAATACACCCCAAGCCAAATCGATTTACAGCATCTACATGTTGTACCGACGAAATTCAAATTCGAAAATCATTTATTTCAATAAAATCACAAGGATCACTTTGAAACGTCTTAGGAACTAGATGAAGCTACGCCGATTCCTCGCGACCAAGCCTAGAAGAATCAGGCAACAAACACGGCTTGGGGTCTACCTTTTTTTTCAATGAACCTTTCCTAAATGCTATGTAAAGCTCCAGTGTGGTGCTCAAACAAGAATAATAATTAATAGTACTACTCAAGTACGTACATACAACAATAAAAAAATAACTAAAGAGCCTCAGCACAAATTCAAAAAGCAGCACGAGAACGTTGTGATAAGGTGAAGAAGAATAAGTGTAGATTACTTACTCATTATCCTTTTACAGATACAAATCTTCCGCCAATCAATGTTCGGAAACACGCTATCCGAAGTGATGACGCTACAAAAAGACCGATTCCCGAATCGCCAACTGCCGTGGGTGCAAGTGGCGCTGTCTCAGCAAGTGCTGTCTTTGAACGGACGAGAGACCGAAGGAATATTCCGGGTGTCAGCTGATGTTGATGAGGTCAATGCCCTCAAGGCGAAAATCGATAACTGGGAGCTGCCAGATGCTTCTACGCTAACTGGTGAGTTTCGTTGCAGATTGACTGAACGAAAACGACATCACAATTGTTTTTTTTTTAACTAAACAAAAACAAATCAGCTTTCTGTTGAAAAATATTTTGTCAAAACAAGTTTTTGTAAATTCCTGGCACTGTTACCATAATATTACATTGACATCGAAACTTGACTGGTATGCAAAATGTTAACTCAATCAAATTATTCACAAGGGAGTTCCGTTGTACAGCGCCTGTTTCTATCATCAGATCAGCTCGCTGTCACCATATTATTGTATTGTCACTGAAGTTACAGGCCTGCTAAATGTCAGCTTAATTGGTCGAGGGAACTGTTTTAAAATTTAGTTGCAAAATTAGTCCCGCACACACGAACTAACAAGGCTGTTATATAAAGCTTGCAAGGGTTTTTTCGTTTAAAAATCGATGTATTGTATGTATTCCAGACGCTCACGCGCCAGCCAGTCTTCTGAAGCTCTGGTACCGCGAGTTATACGAGCCTTTGATCCCTGACGCGCTGTACGGCGCATGCGTGGCTGCAGGCACCGACTACGCCGCCTGCGCACGCGCACTGCACCGTCTGCCGCCCATCAACAGGCTCGTGAGTATTCCAGTTCTTTTATTTGACAGACCTCACAGATCAGAGTTGGTAGTAACTCTGCCTTCTGCGCTGTAGGTTGTAAGCTAGATTGCCACTCAGAACAAAAAAAAAATAGGATCACGACTGTAATCTCCAAGTACGGTAGGCATCCTCTCAGATCTCCAGACGCGTAGATCCTTTGAAGATGTCTAGTAGGGGTAGTCAGAGGCACGTTCAAACATTATATTTGGCACATGCACACATTTTGAAGTAGCATACGTGACAGGTTGCAAGCCCATCGCCAATTGTGTGTGATAAAATGTTTGTTCTGTGTCTGGGTGTTAAAATATGTATTATATTTATCTACTTTTTATATAGGTACCACGCGAGTCAAGCCGCTGAGCGGAGGCTAGCAGATTACATTAGAAATTATTTGATTTGATGTGACACGTTCCTGTTTGCATTTCAGGTGTTAACATACCTGATAAGCTTCCTGCAACAGTTCACCACACCGGAAGTTGTGCTGGCAACAAAAATGGACTCCGCCAATCTGGCAATGGTTTTTGCACCCAACTGCCTCCGATGTACTTCGCAGGACCCGAGAGTGATCTTAGAAAATGCGCGCAAGGAAATGACCTTTCTCAAAACACTCATCACTAACCTCGACACATCGCACGTCCAAGATCTTCTGTGACAGAATCTCAGTTACCGGAATAACAATAACGACTCTATGTCTACGGAGTTGTAGCGAATTGAACATAACTCATCCTACTAATATTATTAATCCGAAAGTTTGCGAAGATGTTTGTATGAAACTAAACTTAGAATATACATAGCTTATGTCATGAAAAGGCGTATAGGATACTTCTTATCCAGGTACCACGTGAGTGGAGTCGCGGACAGAAGCCAGTATTAATATAAAGATCGCATTCGTCTATCGTACCGTTCGTTTCTATTGAGCCGTCTAGTCTTTATAATCTATGCCATGAACTGAAAGCGACCCGAATTATAAGGCTCGCTAAGGGACGGTGCGCAATATTCCATATCTTTCCTCAATTAATCAACATTCTTGTACATTTTTTTTTTGTATTTTTGTACGCTATTTTTAATTTTGGTTTTATCCAAAGATATTTAAATATGTGATTTTAATTATTATAAGCTTTACAAAAGTGTAGCTGTGTTTCGTGTGTGATGTATGAATGCGTTTGTTATTTAGTTGCGAATGCTGTGTGTATGTGCAGCTTTTTTTAATTTTATCCTACTTTGTATGGTAGAGATTACGTGTAAAATTATTAAAATGAATTCAATAACACTGAAAGCTTCGTATGGCAGAATTAAACTAATTGAATCAAGATATCTTATCTCTCTTTTCCTGATTTAAGCTAGTGGCTTTTAGCTTAGTAATAAATAAGAATATATATATATTTTTTAATTATATTGACTTTACCTACTTTGCACAGACCGACATTATGTCAATGATATTTTAGTGTGAAGAGTGTATGGAAAAGTTATCAATCAATACCAGGATTTTACAAGATTTGCAATATTATAATAATAAATCCTTAAAAAAAATACTTCTAATTACGATCTATCGCCGGTTATGTGAGCTAGTTAGTTTAGTTAATAAGTTTTAGTTTAATTCTGCTGTAGGGACTTCGTGTTTGATGTCTATTTTATCTAATTTTTATTATTATCCAATTACTTTAAGATTTCCCTAACAAAAACTCAGTATGAAGAACATTATAATATGGTAAAAATATGTACACGCCGAATTGTACAACACTTTTTCATCGTGCAACTACGAGTAATATAAATTTATCTACTTTTTATTTTAATTCAACGAATAAATCATTAACACTTACATCACAATAACATAGTTTTATATTGTTTCGGGATTGTTTGACGGAGTAGTTGGTAAATGGTATGTATCTAATTTATTAAAATGTTAATGGTAGTTTTGAATCTTGTAAACAGGTGAATATATTATTCGCCTGTTTCTCGTGACCAAGCGTAGAAGTGATCATTGGATCAATATGAACATTTTTTCTCAAATAACGAATAACTGAAAAAAAAACAAAGCTTTTGAAACAAATTAATCAAAAGTTACTACATAATATAGATTAGATGTAATAACAGCTTTAAAATTAGACAAGCTTTATCGAAATGTTATAGATGATTCTAATAGAAAAATTACAATATAAATTCCAAAGTCGTATTTAAAATAGTTATTTCTTACGGCACATGCGAATTCTTGTTTTTTAAGCATTGGTAAATTCGAGTTTTTTCCAAATAGACTTTATTAGAAGTAACCTTTTGAGGACAGTGATGCGTCCATCTCTTATACGCTTATACGTTATCTTAAAATAAAGATGTTGAGGTACACGTCGACAGACGCGCAACGGTCGTAAAACTCGGCACAAAGTCTAGATGTAACCTAGCTGGCGCTACTTAGTGAACGCAGTGCTATAGGAATTCATACAAAACCCAAATCCGTTGTGTCGTCAGTACGTTGCGTCCTAGTCGGGTCTAATGGACGCGTATCTTTATGAGGAAAACAGCAAAATTGATAGGCCCGAATGATAATATCTCTCGCTCGGACTTCTTTTCTTACATCCTTTATTTAGGATAGTGTGATAAGCACTTTAAAATAATGTTCTAACTTCTGTGCCTACGGAAAACACTATTAGTACGTTTATGATAATGCTCAGTGCGTAAATCTCAGCTGTTTTTAGATTAGGATTCGAGAAATACATTTATTTGATAACGGTTAAATAACCTTTTGAATAATGATAGAATGATAGAAAGTTTAAAATAGAGCATTTCTTGTAGCGGTAATAAAGCTACTAGATTTCATATATTTCTGAATATATAGTTAATATTCTATTATGTGCAATAATGAAAATAAACGCAATAAGTTTATATTACTATGAAGCGAAAAAACACACGCATGGCCTTCAAATAATATCTAAACTTGATGTATTCTAATTGTTAAAAGATTTTATAAAAATTACAAAAACGATGATATAAAAATATATTTTTTTCATAGATAATCGGATCACTGTTGCATTCCACAACTTTCATCAAGCAGAAATCTCAGATACTAAAAGCGCATTCTTTATTATTGTATAGTATAAAATATATTTATGTAATTAGATATTAGGTGTAGTTACATCAATTATATTTTTTTACAGTGTAATTGTGTGTCATGCCATACCCGATTTTAGGATAAATAATAATAATAGCTTGTTCTTCCTATAAGCGATAACATCAACTAGCTAGCCTAAGTCGAACTCGTCCAAAACTCCTATCCTAGTGTCATTAAGCACACCCCAGGATGAACTGGTTTGGCCTAGTCTAGTTTCGCTTTGTCAAAATTCATTGAGGTAACATAATGCAGCAACAACTTGGTATTTAGGCTTCGGTCTTACTGTCGTAATAATTCTATTTCTATAAATTACTTGTTTTTTTTGTCTCATTTACTAAAGAACACAGTATAAGGTTTGCACCAGTACAGTAGTGTGACCAGAGCTTTAGGTACTATTGTATGTTCGATTTTAATGTATTTTCTAATTAAAAAACGCTTAGTTTGTGTTGTGCTTGTCGAAATTTATGAGTGATTTGACATTTGATTTTAAAATTACTTACCTAAAGACTCTAATAATAGAATTAAAACAGCTGTGGTTCATTAATTTAAAGGCAACTTCTTCTCGAAAGATGCTAAATATATTTATTTTACATTATAAGTTAAAATGAGATAGTTACCTCCTCAACCGATCCGCACCAGATAAATTAAGCTATAAAATTAAATAAATACCTACCTACTACTATAATAGTCTGTGCCATAAACAAACCAGCAAAATTTTCAAATGCAGATGCTTTGGGGCCTTAAAAGTGACAAACACTTACACTTACTATAAAATTAACCTGTGTAAATCCCGTAAAAGGCCAGTACAGATCAAAGCGGAGGGGTGCGGGAACTAATCGTGATTTTTATGCCCCTAAGCAGTGCAGCGTTATAAGCTACTTGCTTCTAACTGGATCATTCAGAATAATAAATGAAAAAAAATATGACCAAATATTAGAAAATAGATAATATTTGGTTGTTGTACTGTTCGACGAAACCCGTTTTATTTTTAAAATGTATTTTTAATCTAAGCTTATTGGCTGCAAACATTAATGCGGTTGTGTTATCGAACAAAATGGTAATAAAAATGAATTATTTTAAGAGTTATTAAATACCAATAGTTCTATATCATAGTGTTATTATTCCGCTATAGTAATCTTATACATAAGTGAAAAGAGCACAATTATTTTTGGTGTACATTAATTAGTTAGCTATTTATCAAAATATGAAGCATGTTATTATGGCACGTTATCTGGGGAGCTCGAAGCATGCGGTCCACGCTAGTTTAATTGGAGCGTTACAATATACTTAGTGGTAGGTCATGCATGCCAGAAATGTTTTTGGAGGTTGCTAGATCGATAACATACCAACTGAATGCATAGACATACCAAGGTTAACGTCATACGATAACGATAACTTGTACGGAGGTGACTGACAAGTTATTTAAAGTTGAATGGCTTGCCATCACCCACCAAGCGTGAGCAGAAAAGAAATGTGTAAAATTAACCAATCAAATTGCGCGTAGATGACGTTATGCCTTGACATGACACTAATCTAGATTTCACGGCTTTTTTTGAGCTTCCTTCGCTCAGCTTTGGTGGATGATGGCCCTTGAATTGAATAAACCTGATAGTACTATGTTTATATTCTCAAGGCACAATGAAAGCAAATGTTACAGCTTGCAATTAAGTATATTTCAGTTCATGTCGTTCAAATTAGACGGTGATTATATGAACTCAACTGATTGTAAAATTGTATAGTGCTTGTAAATACTCAAACATCAATATATCCTCTGTAAAGTCTTATAACATGCCTATTTTTCTCTATTGTTCATGACAATATAACGCCTATGATGTTCATACTGTAGATTATCACTGTAAATGTAAAACGTTCTGAAAAAATAAACTTCTGATTATCCAGTGGATAACTGCAAATACCATACGTTTGTTTAATTTTCCTATCTAATCGACTTCAAAAAAGAAGGTTACCAACGGTGACTGGGTAGGTTCCTAGTTTTTGGAACGAAGTTCCTTATCGCGCGTTGTGAAAGGGGGCTAGACGGAAAAAATTCTTACGAAAAGTTGTCACGACACTTTTTTGCTATAGTATATCTATTAATTGTGTCGAGGTCGAGGTGGAAGTGGAAGTCGAGATGGAGGTGGAGGTCGAGGTCGAGGTCGAGGTCGAGGTCGAGGTCGAGGTCGAAGTCGAAGTCGAAGTCGAGGTCGAAGTCAAAGTTGATTCCCCTTCCCTTGTCCCACGTTATTTTGTGAGAACTTCGTTCCATCCGGGTGTCCCTTGACACCTCTCAAGTTTTTTTTATGTTAACTACACCTCTTCAATATCACAAACCTAAGGTTTTTTTGTATATATTTATTAAAATATTATAACTGCAGGTTAATCAAACACAAGGTTTTTCGTCAAAGTCGTATTTTGAAACGAAATTATCATACTCAAAGTAGTACGCTAATGGTATCTACATAATACGTAGATTTCATACTTTACTGCTTACCTACAAAATACGTGGAGTTAATTCTTATTAAAACATCAAAATTGTTAGTAAAGTTTAATTAAAATAAATTGTTGGTTCATTTACAACAGCTATATGAAAATAGCATCTATACACTTCTATCCATCCCAATAACAACATTAATCCACAAAAGGAGATAGTAAATAGAAAAAAATGCTGTACCAAAAATTACAAATGGGCTCAGAATCTTCTGTAAAAAGATAAAAATATGTCACCTAGTGTAAGCCGGTTAGGAATAACACCCAAAATGTTTTAAACAGCTCAAGTTTTGCTACAGACATGGTTGAGTGTGATTCTGGCCTCATTCAATCATAGGCCTTCAAGAGTAGACATTTTTCAATACCATTTTTAAGTTTGAGCTATCTAACTGCGGGCGATACAACAATATGTATATAAAATTAAATAGATACTTATACATACTGTACAAAAAATATTTTGGAACTGCAAGGGTTACAGTAACAAGAAATATTCGTATAAAAAGTATTCAATCACAATAATTTAGAAACAGTAACATTGAACTTAATTATGAAAATAACATTATATTGTGCTACTCTTTAATTTTGTGCACTTTTTTGATGCAATACTGTTATAAACAATACATTAGTATAACAATTTAACTATAAAACTGAAGTAATTACAATGGCTGTGTAAATAATTACAAAGTTTTCACATACCCATCATTCAGAAAATATAATTGTATCTATAATTTTTACCTAATATTTTTTATTAAAAAACAGCAAACAGCAGTTTCTGAGGCTCTCATTGAGGCGCTACTCTAGTATCTATCTACGGTACTTTTATATTAAAATAAACAAAAAATCATCTTTGTGTCTGCATCCTAATGCCAAAATAAAATAATCTGTAATGGTGGTAGGTACATATTATTTTATTTTGTAGTGGCCAACTGCCAACTGGCCAATAACAGCAGAACAAGATGAACGAGTATGAAACTATAAAGATACATCTATTTATCCGTATATATTTTATGCATTGCTCATTTGATTCGTTTCGGGGCAGTGGTCCAACTGCTCTGTCCAATTAGTTGGACTACGGGCCTTTACTATGGGTCGTGGTCCAACTATCTTTGCAGTTGGACCACGGCACCATAGTAGAGTTCCCAGGTCCAATTAAAACAATTTCAAATAATACAACTGCAATTATTGTAACCACATCACCTTTTCAATTAAATAATTAGTTTTACAACGTTTTTTAATACAGAACTAAAAGTAATGTACTTTTCTCTTAAAAAAATAACAAAACAAAACTGGAACAACAAAATATGTTTTTAGGTAATAATAATATATCATCGTAATTTTTCTAAAGCATGGCCTATAGTTATTTCACCTGTGATCATTTGAAGTTGTATTTCTCTTATATAGTCGTCGTTCTCGATTTGAATCTTACGCCTATTACGTCTTGTCTGGTCATGGTCACATATTGATAATGTTGAGAACTTCTCTAAAACATTCAAAAGTCGCAGTAAGGTTTTATTTTTCGCATTTATGCATCTACTTAGTTTTGCATGCGAACCTTCTAAAACGTTATTGGTTCGATGTCTCTCCATAAACACGCTTACCAATTGTGAAAAATTGGCAAAATCTTTTTTTATCGAATAATGCTCGATATACTTAATCAATTTGTTAGATCCATCATTCCAACTAATTGGACAGAGCAGTTGGACCACTGCCCCGAAACGATTTGATTGAGGTGTGCAAGTAGCAGTGATATGATAAAATTTGTGCTTTTGACAAAACCGGCTTACCGTACGCTACAGTTGAAACTATCCTTTTTCTTCAAGAGATAGAAAGAAAAATCGAGTAATAATGATCAACCTTTGCGCACGGTAAACCAGCTTTATAATAACAAAGAAGAAATTACCGCTACAAAATTACATATTCATGATACATTGAATTTAGTGCGCATTTGCTTTTTTGCGCAGCTTGAATGACTTAATAGTAAAATTATTATCAACAAAGATATAAAGTAGCGATTTAATATTTGAAAACAAGACTTGTTTGCATTGCCTCCAGCTTGCATTATCAAAACTAACTTTAAATGAGTAATTTAATTTCAAATCTCATACGCTTAAGATCAATATAATTGATATAACGCTATTTCGTTAAACTATTTGGGACTAGGTACCTTTAGAACTCTTAAAACAGTTTAGTCTAAAGTAAATCGCAATGGGTTTATAATTATAAAAAATAGTTGATTTATAAATGAACCCATGCTGGTTAAAATATCTCAAATCTGGAAGTCATCGTTAGTAAAGAGCAAGGTTACGTATGAAATGGATCGACAGTTTATACTCTGGCCGGTCAATTTACGCTAATTTAGACTTTAACGTAAACGGAATAAAATCGATAGTATTTTAATAAATTTTAGTCAGTTTGCGGTAACAATGGAACTGCAACCAATGCCATCAATTTAAATAAATTAAACAATTACATGTTTATGTATGCACTTTGGTTTGGATCAATTGATCGTTAACAAAGGTCGACGCATCAACTGACGTAAAATATAAAATGTTCAATTATCATCATTGACGTAAAACTATACAATTAATATGTATCGTCTCGGGGCGCTTTACGTTTGCGTCGATTGGCACAAGGCTTTATAGAAAAGCCAATGGCAAATTTTTATCTAATCTAATTTAAACTTCACGATACAGTACCGGCAATCATAACATCGACGTTTTTTTTTGTTGTTAAATAATATTGTAAAAATTTTACGGTCTTTTTTACCTAACTGACAATAATAAAATCTTTAGGATTTAATAACATAATAACACCTGTCAAACGTTATTTTACTTGCACAGATGCCGGCACGATAACGTCTCGGTATTAATAATATAAAGTAAAAAAGTTCGTTGTTCAACAGAAAAAAATTAAACATAAAAAAACCGCACTTATCAATCCGCCCCCGTTTCATACCCAATCATAGATATTTTTATAGATTTATTGCTGTTACATTTTGCTTGTCAGTAAGCCATAAAACAAATAGTATAATACGACAAAGATAAACGGGATTAATATAATACCACTCCTCAATTCAGTCACGTTATCTATACAGAGAGTAACAAAACAACAATCAACATAAATTAGAAAGAGGTTACTATCAAAAACACTTTTAATAACCATATAAATAGTTAATTTGTTTTAATTTATAAATACACAAATATAACGAACGATTTGTTAGTTTTTTTTTTTTAAATATTTTGTAGCTTTCGTTTAAAATCACAATTAACACTGTACACACAACAATAACCCTAATAGTCTGTTTACACCATGCAAGAATTTAAGCTGTTTGCTTGAATGCTAGTAAACATTCTGTTGGTACATTATCCTAAATTGACTGCACTAAAAATATAGTCATCCCTTTCTTATAGATTAAAAAAACAAGGACGGCTATACTTTTAGCGCTATCATATTAAGTTAGTTTAGCAAAAACAACACAGTCGACAGTATTGTTTGTAGTTTTGATCACATAAATTATAAGTTTTTTTTAGTAACAAAGAACTTGCAAGATGTAAACCTGTCTAAACTATGGGTATACCTAATAATCATCCACTACATACTGAAGACCAATTTCTCATTTGACAATACTATTTAACTAACAATAATGTACCTTAGGGTTAAATACAACAAATAGTTTCATACAAAATCTAATTACACATTGTAATTTCATTCAAAAATATACGAATAGTATACGGCAGGTATATACAGGAATACTGTGGTTGGAGTTACTTGGTAGCGGTGCCGTATGACGATCCTTGGCTTATTTTTGTCATCCCTAGGGACTTCTGTAGCAGAATGAAAACTGAAACGGAAATAATATATATATATTTTTAAATATTGGTGGATATTATCACACAGCGCCACCTAGACCCAAATTAAGCAAAGTTTAAACTATGGGATATAGATAACTGATAGAATACTTATATACTTTTTTTTTGTAAATACATACATATGATAATAACACCCAGACACAGAACAAAACTCGAATCGAACCCACAACCTACAGCACAGAAGGCAGAGCTACTACCAACTAAGCTGTGAGGCCAGTCCAATTCCATAAGTAGTTTCCGTAGTACAAGATTAGTTTGGGGCTAGATGGCGTGTGAGATGTCCACCATATTTATTTATTTATACACGAAATAACACTTATCCTACTAATATTAGATATCAGAAAGTTTGTATGTTTAGATGTTTGTGCCTCAATCACGGAATTTGGATGACACTTGGAATATACATAGCCTGTGCTATAAAATAGCAAATAGGCTAATTAGGGTTCCGCACCCAAAGGGTAAAAAAGGGACCCTATTACTAAGACTTCGCTGTCTGTCTGTCTGTCACAGGGCTGTATCTCATGAACCGTGATAGCTAGACAGTATATTAAAAATCGCGGAAAAAGGGCGGAATCTAGTATATTAAAAATGCGAAAGTTTAGATGTGTGTTGGATATTATAACATGTAAGGGTTAGTAACTACTAACCCTTACATGTTAAACTAACTAGAACTAACTAGAACTTAAAAAACAATCCTGCCAAAAAAAATATTTATAACTTATGGACTTTATTTCATTTTAAAAGCTTTGGAATGCTATCTACTACAAAGTTTGGGTATGTGCCAAATGTAACGTTTGGACGTGCCTGTCTAACCCCTTTAGACATATTTAAGGTTCTGAGCGCCTGGAGATCTGATAGGATGTCTACCGTACTTGGGGATTACAACCGTGATCCTATTTCATTTTTCATTTATAATAGTTTTTTAAGGTTCCGTACCCAAAGGGTAAAATCGGAATCCTATTACTAAGACTTAGCTGTCCGTCTGTCTGTCTGTCCGTCCGTCCGTCTGTTTATTAGTCAGAATAGAGTAATTTACGTACTAAATTATTTGTATGGAATACGTCGGTCTTTTAAATTGATGACCCGATTCACCTGTTTTGATTATTTCGGTTATCACTTGCGTGCTTTTGTGCTAATTATAAATTTGCAATCGCACCAATTACCAAGGTGTAGCCAAAATAACGCTATTTGTTTTATTGTGAAATGCAGTACCTACACAAAATAATTGCACATCTTTCCGCTCATAATCACCTATTAGGGAAAAAAATACGTTTTAATTGGATACCATTATCAAGGAATGTTTATTATTTCACCATAAGGGAACGTACCCATACTAAGTGATCTGCAGGGCTATTTTGTAAAAACATGATTATCATGTTATGGTACGGAATGCCATAATACCTACGCTTTTTATGCTGTTTAGGCACCCATACCTACGCTTCCAATACAATACCTACGTAGAAGCGTAGGTATAGGTGCATAAACTGTGAATAGTTACTATGAAAAGTGTACAGATTAGGTATTCTCTAACATTAGGTATTGCATTCAACATCATAAACATGATATTCATGTTTTTTACAAAATAGCCCTGAGCAGGGCATAAAGAGCATAAAATGCGTAGGTATTATGGCATTCAGTACCATAACATGATAATGTTTTTACAAAATAGCCCCACAGTTTGGGGGAGGGTGAGGAGGGGGGAGGGTCCTCAAAACTACCACGCATGGTCACAGGGGCGGGGGAAAAAAAGCTCTATAAAAATCTCACCCTTTTTTGAGCTATATTTATATATGGCGCGCAGCGTTTAGCTACTAATAGGTATGCACACAATCTGGGGGTCATGCGGCAAGCGCCATTAATAACAATAAAGACAAACGTTAGCCAATATACAGGGTGTCCAAGAACCTGGCGTCCAACTGGATTCCCACGATGCCCCAAGTTCTAACAGTACTCAGAAAAATATTTTAAAAAATCCACCCCATGTACTTACAGAATTATACTGATTTCAAAAAAAAAGGGGAAATGAGCACCCTGTGACATACTTTTGAATGCTGTGACTGCTAATGCTGATAATTTCGATATTTCTTGGAGGTTTTGTAATCTAGGGTATTGCTGTGTCTAAATAGAATGTAAAAATAAAGTACTTATTGTACCATTTTAAAATAAAATATTATTTTAACTAAAGGTGATATGGAAAACTATTGAATTTCGCAACTTTGACCGACTGTAGTGTAAAAAAAATGTACCAAAATAGTATGGCAAGTGACGTCAAATTTTGACGCGTTTATTCCTCTTTTTAAAAAGGTATAATACAAAAATTTTGATAATATTTTTACTCAACAACCCAATTTTTACGATGTCTTACAGAATTCTTAGAAAGAAAAATTTACGACGAATTGAATCTAACCTCTAAAGAATTACTATTGTATGCTCATAAAAATAACAACAGGCCTCTCAAAAAACAGGTTAGACCGTAAGGGACGGTATGTGCATGCATCTCACCATAGTGATTCGTTATTACAACAGGAGGGAGCAAGACAGAAACTATCTTTGCGATTTACTGGTTCTTCTTTATGGTACCCCATTATTCAGGTAAGAGTGAGGGAGAAAAAGGTTTAGGATAACAGTACGGTCAGTACGCGTCACTGCCTCCTGCCGTTACTACGCACCTCTCTCTTATTGTTACCATTGATCACGTACTACGATTTAAAGCTTTGTTGATTGGACTCGATTACTCTTTGTGCTCTGGACTTTGAAACGAACTCTTTACGACGACCTTTGCCTGTGTTTGGACAGTTTGTGTTTTGTGTGTGCTACCATGGCGACCTACACTCCGCAAGAATACGCAAATATGCACTACATTTATGGAGAATGTAGAGGTAATGGACGAGCTGCAGCGAGACTTTACAGAGAAAGGTATCCGAGGGCTACGCGATATCCCGACCATCGAGTTTTCATTAATGTGCACAGATCACTATGTGACGGGCGGTTCCCCAATCAAGTAGCTGGTGAAGGACGACCCGTAAATGACTTCATACGCGATGAAGTTTTAGAGGCGGTGTCGGCAAATCCAAGCATCTCTGTGCGAGGAATAGAAGCTGATACGGGGATACCGAAGAGCACAGCACACAGTATTCTCCAAAAAGAAGAATATCATCCGTACCACGTACAGCGAGTGCAAAGTCTTTTACCTCGAGACTATCCGAGCCGAGTCACGTTTTGTGAAACAATCCTGCAAAAACATCGAGAAGACGAAAACTTTATCGACAAAATTTTGTGGTCAGATGAATCAACATTTAAGAAGGATGGCTACATGAACCTACACAACTTGCACGAGTGGCATGTGGAAAATCCGCACTTGATGCGAGAAGATAGATCCCAGTACCGGTTCAAAGTGAACATGTGGACCGGTATTCTCTGTGGGAATATTATTGGTCCATTTGAGATGCCCGAGAATTTGACTGGCGAATCATATTTAAATTTTCTTCAAAATGATTTGCCAAACTTACTAGAAGAGACCCCATCAGATATGTGGTTCCAACACGACGGCTGTCCAGCACATTTTCGCGTATCCGTTAGAGAGTTTTTGGACGAGCAATACCCGAACAGGTGGATTGGGCGATCAGGAACAATCCCGTGGCCAGCCCGCTCACCTGACTTAAATCCGCTGGATTTTTTTTTCTGGGGAACTATGAAGGAGCTCGTTTATGCGAAGCCCATTAATGACATCGCTGACCTTCGTGAGAAGATAACACAAGCAGTGCAGGTGATACGTCAAAAAAGTTACTCGCGAAACATAAAGCGGTCCTTTTTAAGGAGAGTGAGAGCTTGTATTGCCGCGGGTGGTCAACATTTTGAACATTTATTGTAATAAAATATCTTTAAACTAACATTCTTTGCTTTTATTCTACTGGGAACCCATCTACCTGTGTGTATTTCCTTCTTGCTCACTCTTGGAACCGAAGTAAATAATAGTAGTAACATAACAGTTTCTAAGATAAGAAAGGGTCCGACAGTTACCGTTAGTAGGTAGGCACTTCGTAAAAATTGGGTTGTTGAGTAAAAATATTATCAAAATTTTTTTTTTCAAATTAATGTGTAAGTATTATACCTTTTTAAAAAGAGGAATAAACGCGTCAAAATTTGACGTCACTTGCCATACTATTTTGGTACATTTTTTTTACACTACAGTCGGTCAAAGTTGCGAAATTCAATAGTTTTCCATATCACCTTTAGTTAAAATAATATTTTATTTTAAAATGGTACAATAAGTACTTTATTTTTACATTCTATTTAGACACAGCAATACCCTAGATTACAAAACCTCCAAGAAATATCGAAATTATCAGCATTAGCAGTCACAGCATTCAAAAGTATGTCACAGGGTGCTCATTTCTCCTTTTTTTTTGAAATCAGTATAATTCTGTAAGTACATGGGGTGGATTTTTTAAAATATTTTTCTGAGTACTGTTAGAACTTGGGGCATCGTGGGAATCCAGTTGGACGCCAGGTTCTTGGACACCCTGTATATATATTTTTTACATACTTTTTGCAAAAAATGATTTAAACCCATATTTATGAATGACTACGAGAAAACTAGGAGGGGGGGGGGGCTGTAGTCTTAACAAAAAACTACGGGTGGTCACCGAGGGGGGGTAAAGAAATGGGTCACGTAATGGGTACGTTCCCTAAGTTGACCCTCGTGATTTCATTTGCATAAATTTACATACAAACATTGACATTCCATTTCTATCCCTTGTTTGTAAAGTTTTATGTACCCTACACATATGTAACCTACAATAAACATTCAAATTAATAAATATAATTATATAAGAGGTACATACCACATATCGCTAACTTAGCCCATAATTAATCTTTTTTTTTTAATTTTTACAATGGGTAATAAATATAAAATTATTCTAATCTCTAGAAAAAGATAAGAGTAATGCAACAATGTAAATACATAATTATAATACTAATTTAAATGTATTTACATTAAAAGTTCAATACAAAAATGTTTGTCTTGGATGGGATTCGAACCTACAAAGCAGAAGGCAGAATTACTGCCAACAGAGCAAGGCCAATTTATTGCTCGTTCATTTGAGCATTAATGTATGCTGTTCCTAATCTTTTAATAGCTCGTAATATCGTCGTGTGTCAAATCAAACAATTATCAACACTGTATTAGCATGAAACAGATAGCATATTTGCACGCGAAGTGATAATTTAATAAATAAATAACACCCGACGGGCACATACCTACTAGTACGTGTCTAAACTCCGAACTAGAATTACATATAGTGTCGTGCATATCAGCTAGACAACCCATTTGCGATTTATCAATGCACATTATATTATCTAACATAATAATAATTCTGCGCTGTAGTTTGTGGGTCCGACCCCACCCAGGGCAAATATTTGTGTGATGAACATAGATGTTTGTTCTGTGTTTGGTTGTTACTGTTACTAAGTATAATAAGAATGAATTTACAAAAAAAATAAGTATATAAGTATTCTATCAGTTATCTGGTTCCCATAGTACAAGCTTTGCTTAGTTTGGGGCTAGATGGCGCTGTGTGTAAAGTCCGGCAATATTTATTATTATTATAATCTGTGTCATAAACAAATAACATCATAATTCTAATGTCTTTCTCCCACTCAAATAGGTTCAGCAGCAGCACAACATGTATTTTTCTTTTTCAAACTATCGTGATTAGTGGATAACTATAGATTTTGACCAGGATCTTTATCACGTAATTACCTTTAATTTACTTTCCCGACGTTTCGACTATGTTACAATACACGGTCGCTAGCAGACTCAATAATTAAATAAATAAAAGTAAATTACAATGAATTAAAGGTAAACTACGTGATAAATACCCGTGTCAAAATCTATAGTTATGTATTTTTCTTCCATTTTCCTCTATCAGCGGTCATCTCAAAATCATCCCTTTGTAGTTTTTTATTATTTTGGAAATGTTTTTCATATTTTAAAGTAGTCTATGTTTTATTCTGGCATTATATCTACATCTACATAAATTTCAGCTTACTACTTGAGGCCTGATTGAGGCATAAACATACATACAAACTCACAAACAATCACATTTTATAATATTATTAGGATTAACTTAGAACCTATGCTATTCGATGAAATACTTACAGGCTCCGAAAATGGCGACACCAATTGAGAAATACAACAGCCTTCCGCTGAGCAGCAGTCCCACCAGATAGTACAGCATAGGGGTCAGTGTTACAATCGCCCAACCGATCGCGTTGAGCAGGGAGTAAATCCGCGGCGCGACTTCGAATGATGGCACCCTCGCCACCTCCGACTCTTGGAAGAAGTCGCCGGTGTTCAGGAACGAATCTTGCATTTTGTCCTGAAACAAGATCATGAAATATGTAATGTTTGGGCGTGCCTCTGACTAACCCCTTTTGACATCAAGGATCTCAGAGGATGTCTACCGTAATTGGAAATAACAGTCGTGATCTTTTTATCATTATTTTTGTCAATAGATGCAAATGCTACAGCATTTTAAGGTATTGATAACTTTGTGGTTTTATTTATATAAATCTAAACTCTATTCTCTCTCGGTAGAAGCATATTTAAAAAGAATTCAAGTTATAGTTTTCACGCAGGTAAGGCCGCAGGAAGAAGATAGAACCAGACATATTAATTTGTACTTTACATACAAGTCCATAGTATAGTGATAACTAACTATCTACGTTTAAAACATTTATCGAAATTTAATAGTCTCGGTCAGGTCAATCTGTCTGCGGTCGTAAACAATGAAGGCGATTCTGTTGTGTCCACGCCAAGTTAACATTCCTAAAACACGATCGCTCTTATTCCTTTGACATTAAAGTCTATATTAGCGTAACCTTAAAATGGAAGTTCTTAAGATTAGGATATTTTAGACATTTCGTTTTTTTCGTAAAGTTTGAATGTACTAAAAAAAATAAAAAAGTCACAGTTTTACTTTAGTCAACACTTCTTGACACGCTGACTAAATTTACATAATATTACGTAAAAAACCGTTATATTACTTAAAACTAGCCTACGATTTAGAACTGAGGAATCCTGAGGTTTCGCTAATTTAGATTTTAACGTAAAAAGAATAAGAGCGATCATGTTTTAGGAATTTTAACTTTTAGCATGGACACAACAGAATCGCCACCAATAAGTACCTATACAATTAATCAAAGCAATTGACTCATATTAAATATAGGCCCTAAAGTCTAGTACATGTAGGGCTGCCATCCGTCCGGGTTTCCCCGGATTTGTCCTAGTTTAGAGGGCGTCCGGGGAGCGTCCGGGCGGGGTTTAATTTGTAGTCCGGGTTTAAAATTTGGCCACCCGCGACACAAGCACTGTGCCGGAATTGTGAAATCAACTTTTCGATTAAGGGAGCCGTTTGTGAAATATGAAGCTTTAAATTGCCATTAGAGTCGAGTGTGTGTGTGTGTGTGTGTGTGTGTGTGTGTGTGTGTGTGTGTGTGTGTGTGTGTCCCTCCCCCAACGCGATACTATTGGGAAAGCGTTGGGAAGCGTGAAATAATTCACGACTTAAAATTAAAAAAAAAACTGTTAACATGTCCGGGTTCTGGGCTCTAAAATCCGGGATTTCCAAATTTTAGAGATGGCAGCCCTAAGTACATGGGATAGTTGTAATATTTACATTACTACATTCGTCACAGATAAGCATTTACAGACGATGTAAACATAATGGTCAAAAGAAAAAATGTAGTTATTATAAGAGTAAATAACTCGTTTTATAATGGTGAGCCAGAATAAATAGAACAAACATTCAGTTGTTCTTTAATTTAATAATGCAGGTTTTATAATAGAATCAGGAAGTTAAATTTCAGGTTTTCGCAAGTCATTCGTGTATTTTGGGTTATTGCATCATATAATTAAAACTATCGTTAATGATTTTAAATAGAAATACGGACGGAGCAAGATCCCGGGATCCCGGCCGTTTTCTGAACCCGAAAATCCCGCGATTGCCACAAACAGGTCTAGTTGGCATTCTGTTGTTTATTATTGAGCCTTGACAATGGCCTTACCTATGTTATATTAATAGCATTTATGACATAATGTCTAAAAAACAACACTTAGAAACGTCGTACGATACATACACAGGTTGGTATAAGTATCATGGCTCTAATGAACAATGAGAAAAAAATTATAAAAAAAAACTTGAGAGGTGTCAAGGGACACCCGGATGGAACGAAATTCTCACAAAATAACGTGGGACAAGGGAAGGGGAATCAACTTTGACTTCGACTTCGACCTCGACCTCGACCTCGACCTCCACCTCCACCTCCATCTCGACCTCCACTTCCACCTCGACCTCGACACAATTAATAGATATATACATATATTAATAGATATACTATAGCAAAAAAGTGTCGTGACAACTTTTCGTAAGAATTTTTTCCGTCTAGCCCCCTTTCACAACGCGCGATAAGGAACTTCGTTCCAAAAACATCCTTAGTGGAACGTATAAAGATACGACGAAGTGATGATTTAGTTGGTGTGTTAAATTATTTACAAAACATTTTTTTAAAGATATTTCTCAAGTTTTTTCATTTTAGTCCATTTAGAAACCTAGTTTCCCGGGATCCTGGGATTACGCCTCAAAAATCCCGTAATCCCAGGTTTGAAAAACATGCGGATTGTATTCCCTACTTAGTATCTTTAGTCTATGGATCTCCTCATTTCTAATTCGATCTATATTATCTTCAATAATAATAATAAGAATAAATAAGATTAATGACCTCGGTGGTCGAGTGAATCGAGACGCGGCGCGGGTTCAATTACCGCGGACAGTGAGTCAAATGTTCGCATAATCGGTAAGTATTCGTTCCGGGTTTAGATATTGTGATACCATGTTGATAAATAACTTGATTTTCATAACTAATACATTCAGTAAATAACTTATTTTGCTTGGTTATTGCATGGAAAATGGAATATTCATAATGGTGTGACCAGACGGATAACTACTGCCATTGCCTGTTTTTTCTAAGCTTGTTCGCGAGGAACGCGTACCTTCATCTAGCTCTTAAGAGGCTCCCAGTCGCTGATTGCTCTTTTTCGAAACGAAAAAAGAAATACTTCTGAACAAGCCACATCTCCTATTTTTATAAGTATATTACTTCAGGTTCCTACCTAGATTTCTATTAAGCTGAAAACATAATAGCAGAAACTTTTCATGATAAAGATACTATTTCAAAATGGTACGTTTTAGAATTTATGATAGAAATATTTTATATACCTACTATTAAAATCAACTTGTGATTTATTGTTAAAGATAGGTAATATGTAGATCTAGATTTCTATTAGAATAGATTTTTGATAAGTAATTATACATAATTTATATCATTAATTTATTCGAAAAGCTAAGGCGGACCACGCGCCGACGTGTGTTTGTCGTCATTGCAGCGGTCGGTAGGATTATTTATCGAAGTGATTAAAGATGGGTACATCTTTATTCACATATTACTATACATTATAAAATAGATGTGGCTTGTTCACAAGTATTTATTTTTTCGTTTCGAACAAAAACAATCGTCGACTGGGAGCGCCTTAAGACGTTTCAAAGTGATCCTTGTGACTTTTATTTGTGTTTCAATTGTGACTATTAAAACAAATACCATTTGACTTTTAATTCCTACGTTAGTAAAGTAGACATCATCATTCCTACATTCCTACTAATATCCCATTTTAACGAACTAAGCGAGCGAAGTCGCATACGGAAACTATTAATTAAGTACCTACTATACACTGCACATACCTTTCTTACAAAAAGTTGATGTAACCATTTTGAGGCCTCCTCTTCATTTTCCGGTACAGTTTCAACTGGAATCCTTTCGATGTACAAATGTGCGTGAACCGGCTTTCCGAATAGCAGACTTGTTAGTGTCGGGGGGGTCTGAAATATATTTTATATACAGTTTTGAACAACTCCTAAAGTAAGACATATATTTATCGATTGGCATCACACTGGAGCTCTACATAGCTTTAAGAAAAGGATCATTAAAAAAAAGATAGACCCCAAGCCGTGTTTGTTGCCTGATTCTTCTAGGCTTGGTCGCGTGGAATCGGCGTAGCTTCACCTAGTTCCTAAGACGTTTCAAAGTGATCCTTGTGATTTTATTGAAATAAATGATTTTTGAATTTGAATTTGAATTTATCATTAGTCCAGTATACTAATGATTTTATGGCTATTTCTTTTACACCTTGAGTTACATAATTAAAGTTTTAATAATGATCCCTGATTTTTTCTAGTAATTAATATAGCCTATGTTCATCAGGGATAATGTAGGATTGTAATAGTAAAATAATTTTTCATATCGGTCCCAAAGTTTCGGAGCCTATTCAATGCAATAAATCTTTCCTCTTTATAATATTGATGTATCATTCAGCTGTGTAAACAATTCGTCATGGTCAAGGTCATTTGTCAATACATAACATACACTTGTCTTAGTGATTTAAAAAGATAATCCTACTAGCTTAGAAATTAATAAATTCTTCACATAAATAAATAAATATATAAATATTGGCGGACTTTACACACAACACCATCTAGCCCCAAACTAAGCGAAGCTTGTACTATGGGAACCAAATAACTGATAGAATACTTATTTACTTTTTTTTTGTAAATACATACATAATATAAATAGTAACACCCATACACAGAACAAACATCTATGTTCATCACACAAATGTTTGCCCTGGGTGGGGATCGAACCCACAACCTACAGCGTAGAAGGCAGAGTTACTACCAACTAAGCTGTGAGGCCAGTCAGTACATACAATAGTATCGCTGCGAAAGTTCGCATTACAATCACGAACAGCCCCTAATGTAAGTTTTTTTGCAATCAGTTTTGATCTTTTTCTTATAGGCGGCGATGGGCTTGCAACCTGTCACGTATGGAATGCTAACTACTGCAAAATGTGGGCATGTGCCAAATATAATGTTTGGACGTGCCTTAACCCCACTAGACATCGTCATAGGATCTAAGCGTCTGAAGATCTGAGAGGATGTCTACCGTACTTGGGGATTACAGTCGTGATCCTATTTATTTATTTTTTTATTTTAGTTTTGATCAGATTCAATTTTGAAACCGGAACTATCGTACTCACACTGCGAAAGGTCAGCGACCAGGTCCTTACCTTACTGCTACTTTCAAAGGCAAGTTGTATGTTGTAGATAGCTGGTATCTTCCCCCTGAAGTGTTGTAAGCTCGTCGTGAATCCTTTTGTGCGCGGCGTAAGATGATGCTTCAGTAAGGGCAGATTCTTCTCCGTAGCGAACTTTAGGGACGCCTCATGTTTTTGTTTCGTGTAACGTGTACCTTCAGGGTTTAGTAGCAGCTAAAAAGAAGATCGCTTATTAGTTTATTACTAAGCTTTATTTAATACTAGCTTTTACGTCTGCTTAAATTCAGGAAATCGATTTTTGACGATTTTATCGTAAAATATAGAAATTCTCAAAAAAACAAAATATTTTTTCGGAAAAAAGGTTGCCTATGTTCATCCCAAGACTTTAAACTATCTCCATATTAAAATTTATGATAATCGGCCCAGAGGTTTGGCAATGATAGCGGCACAGACAGACAGGAGTTACTTTCGCATGTTGTACTATACTATTATAGATAGCTCTTTTGGCCGTGTGGAAGGTAACTCGACTTTAAATCCGAAGGTTGCGTGTTCGAATTACGACAGTGCGTCGGTAGTTAAGAATATGTATATGCGCATTAACACGATTATCATTAACACGTGCTCATAACGGTGAAGGAAAACATCGTGAAGCAACTAGTAAGTAGCGATTTAGCTTTGTAACCTGACACGTATGGAATGCTACTGCATTAAGTGAGCATGTTTGCCAAATGTAATGTTTGTCTTGTCTCTTCATTAAAATCGGCCTGCAAGATTGTTACCATACAAATAAAGATATAAGACAAGGCGAGTTTAATAGTAGGTATTCGTTTAAGATTCCAATGTCAAAAAGTATAAATGAATAGATAAGCGATCGAAATATCGATTGGTAATACCTACTACTTTACGTCATCACCGTACTTTAGTGGTTTAGCAAACATGTAAGTAAATTTGTTATTCTATCTACTTGAAGGCAGAATAAGCATATAGCCATGATGTATGATGAATGTATGTATGCATGTACGGTCACATATAAAAAACACTAACTTGTTTATACATAAATCGTGCCAAAAACTATATTTGGATGTAGATTTGAAATTTTGGTCGAGGGAAGATTAGAAATATCATTTTATATTCAACACACAACACTCGTATCTCGTCTAGCAACCGAATTTCAATTATCCATCATAATTATAAATAATCATAATTCAAATTAAAGACAATGCTTAGAAAATGTTCATTATAAATTAATTGATTACAATTTGATGATTAATAAAACTGCCTTGTTTTGTTCTTTGGACTCGCTCATGTCGGATTATCGGATCAATGACTTATCGATCAACTTCTGATAGAGTTATCGAGTGATACGTGATGATATCTTTATTTATGATTCATATGGATTAATGTAGGTTAATTACAAATGAGATACCGAGTAGGTAAACTGTTTCGGCAAGCGCCTAACTAGGTACTTTTTTATGGTAAGGTATTAATGCAGAGCCGAAGCATTTTTGTTGCTGTGCGCCGCACAATCACATTTCTCGTGCTGTATTATTTATTTTATTTTCCTGTTTCATATTTTACTAGGTAGGGACGTATTATTTTTTGTATTTTTGGTTGTTATTTTGTTATTGTAATAGGTGCAAACTCAGTAGATAAATGTCTGCCTATGTCTAAAAAGAATGAGTTGCGTAGACGAATTTGTATCATCACTAATCTTAATGGTATACAAAAAAAAAGTAAGGCCAAATTGAGAATGTTTATTAATGTAAACTTGTAAAAGCAGAAGTTTATTTATACTTTTTACCAATATTAACAATGTAATTGCAAGTTAAAATTGTGTAATTGGACACATTATCAACCGTCTACTATGTGTACCTGTAAGGAAGATAAGGGGTCTAAAAAGCCATTTGTTCATACTCGTATTCTGATTCCCTTACGATTCTTATTTAACAGTTATTGCTATTATTGCGTTTTAACGAATTGCGCTATAGTTACTCAATAGGTTACCATTTTGTGATTACTAATATGAAAACCGGATTCTTTGTTGCTATTGCTAAATATGAATCGTACTTATGCCCTTTTTAGACTCCAAGGTCAAGATCCTCTTCACCATCTTGCGCTTGAGTAGTGTAACGACGTGCTTGTTTGAGCCTTCACATTGTTCGATCGGCACCACACTGGAGCTCTACTTGGCATTAATGAAAGGATCATTGGAAAAAATGATAGGCCCCAAGCCGTGTTTGTTGCCTGATTCTTCTAGGCTTGGGCACAAGAAACAGGCGTAGCTTGACCCAGCTCCTAAGACGTTTCAAAGTGATCCTTGTGATTTTAATGCCATTTGAATGTACTCTCTTGTTAACTATATTCTATTGATTTTTTTTCACAAATACAGTCGGTAACCATGGCTGAAAACCGTTTTTTTCCGGGGAAGTATATTAAATTTATCGGTGTACATATAAGTATTTAAATAGGTAGACTAACAATCATTCTTCCGCGGCTTAGTTCGCGTAAGCCGTAAGGCAAATCCCTATATGTTAACACACAAACTACTATTAATATTATTATTTCGATTTGAACATGTATTGTACTTTGTACTAATCATATCAGTGTACTATTAAAATGTTATCTACTTTATTTAAGGGTATAATATTTATCTAGTCTATTTTTAAAAGAGTTCAATGAGGGGGCACCAATTAGATTTTCTGGCAGTTCATACCAGGCTTTAGGCATTCGGTAAGGCAAAACGAGTTCTAGGATTATTTACCTTAGTAATGAGTTAAATTCAACTGACCAATCTTTACATTACTTGTACTACATTACAAGTGCGTTGGAAAAACCAGTATTTAGCACGGATGTGGCTTACGTAATGGTACGAGTACAAAGTGCAATGAGTAAGGACAACGTATCTTGCCACATATAGCAGCATCCATGCGTGTTAGGTGAATGAGACGCCCATCCGTTACTACGCGTAGTTCCGACTCTTCCTGACCTCACTACCTGTATTTATTACGCTAATATAGTCTGTGTTGTAATTTTTTATAACAGTGGGGCTTCTTCCCACAGTCAGGCGGCCGGTTGTAAAACATAAGCTAAATCCTCCACGCAATATGTTTGTCAAAATGTCAACATGTTATTCCGACCCCACAATAAGTGGGAAAAATGATGAAAATGATGATGGGCTGCACAAAAAGCCCGGCTGTAGCACAAAATGTGCTGGTTCTAGATGAAAGATGTAAGATGATATTACGTAGTAATTGTATCATCTCAAGTTCATGAAGCAAAGTTTTCAAGAGGCATATATAAAAGTTTAAAATGCCAGCAGAGTAGAGTAGAGTCTAGCGTATTTAAAACAAATCGGATGAAAAATTGTGCAGAGATCTCTCGCCTAAGACGGAACAAAACTTCGTGTAAGTTAGTGGCCAACTTTTTTGTTTGAGTTTTTTGACCGCCAAGGCCTCCGTCATGGCTTTACGATATCTTAGCTGAAAATTGCAGCTCTAAATTGTTAGTTGTATTCTCAAAACTAATCATAATTGTTAGGTAATTAGAATGCACTAGCCGACCCGTGACAAACGTGTAATAATCAAGCTTTTTCCTAAGCTATTTCAGGCAGCTTCCAATTTTTTCCCTACAAACCTTGTACTGATAAAATAAATTACGAATTTTGGTAGAATGCGTATCATTCATTAGTCAAAACTGCGATGCTATAACGACTAAATGTTTTTAATCTGTGATGTCAGATTTGTTGCACACCAACGCATCTATACCAAAATCATCCTTTTTGCGTTTTTTTATCTTAAAGGGGTTGTTTTTCGGATTATAAGTTCCCCTTCATTATTCTGATTTTTTATCTACAGCAAATTTCATCTTAATCCGTTTTGTCGTTTATTTTTGATTAAGGAACAAACATAGCAGCCTTATCACAAACTTTCACATTTATAATATTATTAGGATTGCAAAAGGTAAATAAGCAGGTATAAAAACTTATCTCATTAGTGAATTTTAATGAACACTTAGTAGTAGGTAATAGTAAAATTAACTAAATGACTACTTAGCTATAAATAAACATTACTCATAATTAAATTCTTATCTCTATGTTTACTAGAACGATTGTACAATGTCATTGACTCACCCAAACAGGATCCGGATAATCACAAAGCTCTGATATCTGCGTCTTTATGGTTTCTCTATCTTTCTCAAAGGATCTTTCTAGAAATACGAATTCGGAGAATTTCCACATCCAACCAATCGGTGGTAAGTATTGGATCACTTTTTTAGCATAAGCTTTACAATTCTGAAAGGAAAGAGGCGTTTAGAAATAGTCACACAGCCACCTGCTATATTCTATCAGTTATCTGGTTTCACATAGCTTTGTCTAGTTTGGGGCTAGATTGCACTGTTTGACATATTAATCCTCATGTATGGTAGACATACTCTCAGATCTCAAGGCGCTTAGATCCTTGAAGATGTCAAAGAGGGGTAGTCAGAGACATCGAACATTACGATGGCACAATACCCACATTTTGCAGTAGTTAGCATTCCATATGTGACAGGTTGCAAGCCCATTGTTGCTATATCTGTCAGATATCAAACCCAAACCAGTGAAACTAACACAGCAGGCAGGTGCTTATCTAATGTACAACTTGGCTATCTCTGATTAACCTCCTTAGATTTACAAGGACCTGAACTTCTGGACTTTGGGCTATCATACTTGATTGATAATGAATCATGATGTTACCGTGTACTGTTAATGGAAGTTTTTATAATTTGATCTTATGTTTCTCTCTTTTTTTTATTTCAGTTTAGTCATCTGAGTGCATGCTGTGACATCTTATAATTCGAAAAACACATAGATTTAAGTCAAATGTTTTTAATCACTACATAGTATAAAGCAAAGTCGCTTCCCGCGTCTGTATGTATGTCTGTATGTATGCTTATATCTTTAAAACTACACAACGGATTTTGATGCGGTTTTTTTTAATAGATAGAGTGATTCAGGAGGAAGGTTTATATTTATAATTACATGCTTAATATATTAGAGAATCACTGATAATTTTAAGATTTCTAATATGAAGTCGTAAATAAAAACATTTTTTTCCGCTTACATTGCAAACGCTGGCTGAACTCTACGAGATAGATCAAAATAATGTACTAAATATTGTATACCTTAAAAAGGTCTACAAAAAAGTCCGCGATGGTATATGTTTATCTCTTAGGGATAACCCACAATAATCAATTTCTATCCTTTACTTTTTACCGCGACTTTTTTTTTAAATTTTAAATGCTGTTAACAAGTATACAAAGACATTCTGTAATATATTTTGGTATCAGCTTTGCACCCGTGCGAAGCCGGGGCGGGTCGCTAGTTAATTATATATAGCAAGTGATTTTTCTGTTGGATGTCCTAAATAAATAAATGATAAAGTTGAGTTTACACTTACTCCTAACACTCCAATACCATCACAGAACTGCCAGCCCATTAACCAGTCTATTTCGTAACTGTGGTTCATGATAAGGTAGCCGTGTTCTTTGCCATAGAACTTCTCATATTCATCCTTTTTGACGTAAATTGAAAGTTTTGTTCCTGACCACCATTCTGACATAAACACTAGCTCTGAAAATAAATAAATCATTATTGTAAGGTGCCAACATCAAACATTGTCATAAAGATACTAATACTTATAAATATTTTTTTTGGACATATCTTTATATAATTATATATAATAATATAACACATATATATTATTGTATTTACAAAATACACAAGAATAAAATGTATATTGTATTTCTAGTACATAATTCTACTATACTATATAATTTTGCTCATCTGGCATATTTAGTGGATATATAAAACCTTTACAATGATAGTTAATTAAAATTAGATGACAGGTCAAAGGTACTTACGACTGTAAAATGAGTAGGACAGATAGTAGTTTATTTTCCGATACAAGGCTTTATCAAAAGGTTTAAGACCAACAAACAAAATAGCTTGTATAAAGTTTAGTATCAATCCTGATGTGAAGTAAGATATTGCAAAACATAGATGCACTATGGTGGACTGTTTCAATACACCTAGATTAATCATTTTGATGCCTTTGTTTGTTTGACATGGGACCTGCAAGGAAAATAACATTAGGACTATGTGGAGGAAGTCAATATGGAATAGTCAATGACAGAACTATCCTCATCATGTTTCAGTTCACAGTATGAGCTATCAAGGTGTGTATGATGAACAGCATACATAATTGCAAGTTGGATAAAAAACTATTTAAATATACATACAATTGTCAATAAAACACACATTGGAATGTACACCTTCCATTAGCAATGAGGATAATCCATTTATCCCTCGTAATCAAACCTAGCCGGTGGAATAGATTCGTTTTTATAGGTACGTATATACGTAAGTAAAACTTACGAAGGGAAGGTCTTTTGAGGTTAAAAAGTAAAAAAAAAAAATGTAAATACAACCACAACAAATCTATACAAAAGCCATTCAAACTTTTGTATAGATTTAAATAAAAATAAAACGTATCAGATTAACAATAATAAAATGAGCAAAGTCCTCTGTAAATTAGACAAGGCTCAAAATACTTAGTAAACGAATGTGATACATAGTCACAACACATTACACAAAGAAAACATTTTTTAATAAAAACAACACCTTTTCAATTAAATTAAATCCACAAAAATTACAACAATATCTCCGGTCTATTTCCTTGAAACTAAAAGTTGGTTGAATGAAATGAATCACACATACATCACACATGTAACTAGGGATGCAAACGATACATCGATGTTTTAAAAACATCGAGGTATCGTTAATAAACATCGATGTTAACATCGATGTATTTATCAGCGATGTATCGCCGATACATCGTTCATGTTCGGCATAAACATCGACATCGTTAATCGTTGTCTTTTCAGTCGGCTCGCGAACGTAACGCTAATAACACGTTGTTTTATGCGCATACTTCGATTTGCCGACAGAAATTTCAAGATTTTTGAACTCGAAAAAATAAGTAACATTACTAAATTGGTTTTTGAAATAAATATTTTTGCATACTAAAATGTTTTGTTCTTGTTTGACAGGGAATAACTTGTAAAAAATTATACATTTTATTATTATTTATTAATTCAATTTTTTTTTACTTTTATTTATATTTTATTAATTTAGATTTATATAACCATATTTCTTGTTACCAATGAATCGTAAGGTAAAAACAAAACATCGACAAAACATCGATGCATCGTTCTTATGACTGATGTTTTTTTAACATCGATGTTTTTGTTTGAACATCGATGTTATTATACATCGAAGTTTTTAAGAGCGATGTTGCATCCCTACATGTAACCACAACTTGACAAAGTTGACAAGTTGACAGAACAACTCATTCAACTGTATCTACATTCTGAGTGAATGAGTTTGTTAGATCAATGATTCAAATTAATAGAGTAGGTACCTACGTATTTCTCTTTTATCTACTCATTTTTAGGGTTCCGTACCCAAAGGGTAAAATCGGGACCCCCAGTCTATCTGACAGGGTTGTATCTCATGAACCGTGATAGCTAGACAGTTGAAATTTTCACAGATGATGTATTTCTGTTGCCGCTTTAAAAACTTTAAAAACAGAATAAAATAAATATTAAATTGGGTTCCCATACAACAAACGTGTTTTTTTGCCGTTTATAATAGTACGGAACCCTTCGTGCGTGAGTCCGACTCGCACTTGGCCGGTTTTTATTCTATTTGTTCTGTGGTTATGATCAATATGATTTTTTTTTTTTTTTAAATCTTTATTTATTTAATGGGGCTTTGGTCGACAACGACTATGTCACCCCAGTAAAAACAAACTAAACACCACAACTCTATTATTAACTACGTAGGTAATTGTACATTAATTAAAAAACCTACCTAATAACATAACAAAAATATTTATAAAATCCAAACCTATCTATCCCGTTCCAGCGATGAGATATATAATCTATATAGTATTTTGGCCTCGACAGATAGCGGCGAGGCCAAAATACTATTACATGTGCCTATATTATTTCCAACCAACTGAGAATTTTGTCGTAGAGCCGCATTCCGTACACATTCCGTCAGGACGTGATGTACATCTTCCAAAATACCGCAATCTATACAATTTGGAGTGTTTGATACTTTCATTAAAAATTTGAATTTATTTGACGGAATGTGTCCGGCACGCAGTCGAAGTAATCCAACAATTAATTTCCTTTCTGCGCTTAGCCTCTCGAACCACGGGAGACGAGGAGGTTCGCATTGGATCGTCTTGTACCAGATTCCTTTAATACGTGAGCGTTCATTAAAATATTCGTCCCATATTTGACGGCATATCTTTTTGACTTTATATAATACTTCAGAATGAGATGGTATGTAACTGTGCGACGGCATACCTTATGCCGTCGCATATGGCTTGTCGCGCTGCTCGATCTGCCTCCTCGTTGCCTGTGATTCCAATGTGAGACGGTATCCACTGAATCACAATAGATTTATTAGACGCGAGAATTTTGTATATGGTATCTAAAATAGTGTAGGCTATCGGAAGACCCCGACAACTTGAGGTCAACCGAGACACATGTAAGAGTGCACTTTTTGAGTCTGATAAAATAACAAATCTATTGTGATTCACTGACAGAACATATGATAAAGATTCCGAAATGGCTACCAGTTCCGTATGCATCACGGATATACAATCGCTTTTTATTTGGAATTTAGTACTTAATTCTGCCTGAGGGTCATAAAACGCAGCCCCTGATCCAGACTCATCCTTAGAACCATCCGTATAAATTTTATAAAACGTATTATACATTTGATTTAGAAACGAAATGCAATGATTTTTTAAAGCTACCGCATTAAGTAACTTTTTGGCAATATTTACACCTTCAATGTTGGTTTTGATACTTTCCGACAAATCAAAATGAGTGATCCATGTATCCAACGAATGTAAAAGTAGCTTACTCGTTGAATAAATAGAATTATTATTAAGCTCTTTATGAACAATTGACAGCATAGGCAATTTCTTACGACTCCAATAATAATGATCACAAAGGTTAGTTAATTGTTCTATTACCTTGATAGTTAAGTTGTTTTCAAAAGATCTAGCCCGCAACCAATATTTGCCTGCAAGGTAGTATCTACGGATGTTTAATGGCGGTAAGCATAACTCACTTTCCATGACGTGTATGGGAGTACTTTTAATAAACCCTCCTATAACACGCATAGCCTGGTTCTGTAGGATGTCTAGTTTCCTTATATGACTTTTTGCACTATTATCATAGAGAAAGCTACAATAGTCTAATCTACTTCGAATTATTGAAATGTATAACCGTCTGAGGTGTGTTGGATGAATCCCCCAATTTCCCCCCGCCAGAACTTTAATTACATTTATAAATCTACTAACTTTACTACAAATTTCGTTAATATGCCTACCCCACTTCAAACTTCTGTCCAGCCACAAACCGAGGTATCTTACACTATCTACCTCTTCTATTATATTGGTTTCATTTATAGTCAAACTAATGTTATTACTTCGCCTGCCTCTGTTGAACACACACATTTTTGTTTTCCTGTAAGAGATGCTTAATCCAAGTACTTCAATGAGTTTGCAGAACTTATTCAAAGCAATTTGAGTATCGGTTATAGCAACTGCAATGTCTCTGTTTGAGCTATATAGAACAAAGTCATCGGCATATTGAGAAATAAATACTGGAAGATGGATGTTATGGCAGATCTTAATAGTTGCTACATTAAATAACAGAGGGGACAATGGGTCCCCCTGAGCTATGCCCATCCCTGTAGATCGACTAAGTGAATCCCCAAGATTGTGGCAGAAGAACTTAATAGTAAGAATTCTTTCATGTAGAAACTCCCACAAATAATTGCATAAAGAAGCTCCCACCCCAAGGCTGTCTAAAATATGCAAAAGGCTAGAAATATTAACATTATTATAAGCGCCCTCAATGTCCACAAAGCAGCCGACCGTAGGAAGACCATTCGTGAATCCGATCTGAACCCGGGACACTATTCTAGATAGGTTATCTAAACAAGATCGAGCTCTTCTGAACCCAATTGTTTCCATAGAAAAAAGATCATTCTTTTCTAAAAACCAATCGAGTCTACGAGTTATTATGGTATGAAATACCTTACAGGGACACGCAAGTAAAGCTATTGGTCTAATACCTCCTGATAACTGATTTCCTTGCCCTGGCTTTGGTACAGGAATAATATTTGACTGTTTCCATTGTTTAGGAACAAAACTCGCAGACAAAAATCTATTATATAAGTCCACTAGTGCTAGTTTACCTACAACCGGAAGATTACGAATCATTGAATATGAAATATTATCAGCTCCAGGCGCAGTATCTGAACGCTTAATGCAGTTATCAAGTTCTTTTACCGAAACTAAGGAGCATAAGTGAGAATTATTTGAAACAAAAGAAGGTCTGGCCGGAGGAACATAGTCTGGCGCCAAACTGCATAGTAAATCTTCTGCCTTCCCTTTATCTAAAGTATATGAATTGTATGATCTATAACCTTTAAGCCAACGCATGCGAGACCACATCTCACTTGAAGAAGTCGTGTTGTCAATGCTGTCACAAAAATTTTGCCAAGATTTTTTCTTCGCTCGTCGTATCGCTGACTGCGCATAACTTATTTTCTCTTGTAAAATACTAAGATTGTCCGGGGTAGGGTTTCTTCTGAATTTTACTAAAGCCAATCTTCTCTCAGCAACATGTTTAGACAACTCTTGAGACCAATACGGCTTCGGATTAAATTTAGATGGCTTTGTAGGATTTGAATTTATCTTACTAACTGGTATATTTTCGTCAGCGGCCTGATTCATAATATCTATGAAGTTGTCATACGCAGTTTGGTTGTCTGATGAAAAATTAAAGCCCCTTAGATCTTCCTCTATTTTCTGTTTGTATTTAGACCAATCAGCTTTCTTGTACTGTCTTCGGGATTCACCATTATTAAATGGGATTACATCAATATTCAATTTTATCATTACATGATCGCTACCGAGAGATTCGTTCATGGTTCTCCAGTTAAAATGAAGTGCAATATCTGAAGAAACGAAAGTCACGTCAGGTGCTGTCTTTTGAATAGATCCATTAACTAATTTGATCCGAGTTGCACTTCCATCATTTAAAGTGACAAAGCTACTGTCTAGAGCCGAGTCAAATAATTGTCTACCTCTCATATCTAATTTAGAAGACCAGTTGGTGTGATGTCCATTGAAGTCTCCGGCAATGACTGATTTCTGACTGAACTGAGAAAATAAATAATCCCAGTCCCTTATTGAAGTGTTACCATTTGGAGGGCAGTAAACAGAAATAATATTTTCCAGGTTGTTGCAATTTTGAATTTTAATGTAGACTATTTCAATATAATCGTTGAAAATTTCAAAATGACATCTTTGTGCTTTTATGGACCAATGGGTCAGAATCGCAACTCCGCCATGACCATCATCACGGTCTTTCCGGAAGATGTTATATCCACTTAAATGAAAGCTATTGTCCGGGTCGAGCCAAGTCTCACTTATTATTGCAATATGGATCTTTTCTTGGTTTAAAAGGCATTCAAGTTCTGATAGCTTAGGTCGAATACTTTGAGCATTCCACTGAAGTAGGTTTACTTACTGTAGTGTGAGATTTTTTATTATCCATACTTGGTTAAAAAGCTGAAACCGGGGAAGTCAGAACAATATTGCACAGCTATGGATATAATTTCTTTTACTAAAATGTTTAGGCACTCGCTTATCTTCTCTGTTAGTGATAAATTATTCTCAAAGATCTTTTCTTTTAATTTTTTAAAAAGAATTGACCATGATGAGGATTGTTCTGAATTTCCTGCTCTTCTCGTCGGTTTTTTACTCTCAGGTTCGCTATCATCTGAGTGTGTTTTATATTCCGAGTCTGTTTTATTTGAATCCTTCTTCTTTTTTATAATTTGTCTCTTTTTAGGCGTTAATTTACCTTGTGTAATTCGTGCGAATGTATCAGAGGTGGAAGGGGATACTCTGAAATCGGACTGCTCGAGTTGATCATTTTTTGTTGGTAAAGTCGGGAAATCATGTTCGCTTAGTGGAGGAGCAGGTGGTGAAGTAGGTGAGCATCAGTGCCGGATTAAGCTAGCGCGGGGCCTGTAGCAAATTTTGTAAAGGGGCCCTTAGTTTGCTATAGGTTCTCACGTTAAGGGTACCTATTAAATAAAACAAAACTGTTACAAATCGGAGGGCACGGTAGTGCCCCCGCCAAGTCGAGCGCGAAGCAAACAAACACTGCCGTACGCGTACCATCCTTTACAGGAATCATTTCGCCGCATTTTCAGGTCCCTATTTAAAAACCTCTGGATAATACCAGAAAGCAGAAATTTTCGTCATCCAGTAAGCTATAATCACATACTTAAAATCCAAAATTTCAAGTCTGTAGGTAATTTAGTTCCGAAGTTAAGCGAATGCAAAGTTTCGCATTTTAGACACTCACTCACTCACTCACTCACTCATGATCATCAGAATAGAACTAGTACTTCCCATAAACTCAGAGAGCTGAAATTTGGTACAGAGTTAGGGTTTAAGAGGCTCCCAGTCGCTGATTGCTCTTTTTCGAAACGAAAAAAGAAATACTTCTGAACAAGCCACATCTCCTATTTTTATAAGTATATTACTTCAGGTTCCTACCTTGATTTCTATTAAGCGGAAAACATAATAGCAGAAACTTTTCATGATAAAGATACTATTTCAAAATGATACGTTTTAGAATTTATGATCGAAATATTTTATATACCTACTATTAAAATCAACTTGTGATTTATTGTTAAAGATAGGTAATATGTAGATCTAGATTTCTACTAGAATAGATTTTTGATAAGTAATTATACATAATTTATATCATTAATTTATTCGAAAAGCTAAGGCGGACCACGCGCCGACGTGTGTTTGTCGTCATTGCAGCGGTCGGTACGTCGGTAGGATTATTTATCGAAGTGATTAAAGATGGGTACATCTTTATTCACATATTACTATACATTATAAAATAGATGTGGCTTGTTCACAAGTATTTATTTTTTCGTTTCGAACAAAAACAATCGTCGACTGGGAGCGCCTTAATGGCCACAATTAAGGGAAAACCATATTAACCGGCCAAGTGCGAGTTGGACCATTATCTATAAGAACGGCAAAAAAATCACGTTTGTTGTATGGAATATTTATTTTATTCTGTCTTTAGTATTTGTGGTTATAGCAGCAACCGAAATACATAATCTGTGAAAATTTCAACTGTCTAGCTATCACGGTTCATGAGATACAGCCCTGTGACTGACAGACGGACGGACGGACAGACAGACAGACAGACAGACGGGTAGCGAAGTCTTAGTAATAGGGTTCCGATTTTACCCTTTGGGTACGGAACCCTAAAAACTAGGATAATCGAAGATCTGGAGTACCTGGTGATCCTGATTAGAAAACACAAGAGCTTAACCAAACTATTAGAGATCGACATACCGCCTTTACAAAAAATATTCAACTTGGTGGGCCGCTTCATTTGATGTAAAAAATCGAAGGTCTGCAGTATCTGATGAAGAACCCTCAGCTGGTCTCAGCTGTATTAGAGATATGGTAATGCCCCCTTCTACTATTGGTCCATAAAAAAATCGACTGTCATTGCAAAAAAATATGTCAAAAAACCTGTGTCAAATAAGAAAATCTATTAAAATAAATCAATAAGCCCACGTTTCTACAAAAAGAAGTGAAATCCCACCAAAAACATTCTGTAAAAAACTAGTTAATGATGTGACTATAAATAATAAAGAAATCGCAGTAAGGAACCTCAGACTTGGCACGACTTTGTCTAGATTTCATTACTTTTTAGAGATAAACAAGCAGCTCCATCGAGACTTGGCTAGTTTTTTACAGAATGTTTTTGGTGGGATAAACTTTTCTAGATTTAATATGGGCAAATTTAGCAGTATTTAGCCTTTTTCTCGGAATATAATAGATATAATAATTATAAGGTCATATTTCAGGTGGGAGTGAAGCATACCCTAGTAAAATATTTTTACGCATCTACATTATTGTTTTACGGTGAGAGTTGTGTTGGACCGCGGGGCCCCTCGAGTCGCGGGGCCCGTAGCATTTGCTACTCTTGCTACGTGGTTAATCCGGCACTGGTGAGCATAGAGTACTAGCTCTCTTGTAAGAGCAATTCGATTCTGCCATCAGATCTCTAATCTTTTTCATATGCTCTTTGATCTTTTTCTCTTTTGTGTAGGTAGGGCATATTTTAGCCAAAGCCATATGTTTGCCTCCGCAGTTATTGCATTTGAAAGAAGTTGTTTCGCAATTTACGTGATTTTGGCTACATTTGGGACAAATCACTCTATTGGATGGACACATTTTAATACTATGTCCAAATCTCCAGCACTGCGAGCATTGAGTCACCGGGAAGATATACGGACTAATGCTAAAAATCATATCAAATATTTTGATGTGAGGAGGCAGTGATGACCCTGAAAACAAATCCGGATTGCCTCACTATTTTCCCATATTTATATATACTATTTTATTATAATCGATTTTAACTCTCAAAATCCTATTACTGTTACTGTCAATACAAAGTTCGATTGGCGATTTCGGTTTCGATAAGTCGTTCCGAGACGACGAGACCAGACCCAAAGATAAGATACCTAAATTATGGCAGAGACACACTACCGTGTCGTGTCGTGGCGCGACACGCCACTCGCGTGGGGTGGGTGTGCACACTACTGTGTCGTGTCGTGGCTCCACAGAGTATACGGGCGCGCTCCACAGAGTACTATACGGGCGCGCTCCACAGAGTATACGGGCGCGCTCTTTGCAGGGTATAGTAATTTTGATGAAAACCTTCAATTTCTCTTAGCAATGAAACTCCTAGAGGGCAAAAAAAAATTTTCGTTGACGTTTAAGTTCAATAAGGTCGTCAATCACTATGCTGCAAATTAAAATAAATATGTCTGCTAGGTGTTCGCGCCATAGATATAAGAGCGAACCATCCTAAATCTATGGTTCGCGCCACGAGGCACGCCGTGTCGCGTCATAAAAGCATTTTCATTCATTCATTCATTCATTCAACCCCCACCACCGCTCTGGCGCAATCGGTAGCGAGCTGTCGCGCCACGACAGATAGCGCCACGACACCCAAATGTGTCTCTAACCATACTAAATGTATGAAAGCGATAGGCTCGTGGCGTGTCGCGCCACGACACGACACGGAAGTGTGGCTCTGCCGTTAGCCATGCGCAGAATATATCCATTTAATGAAAAGATATAAAATAAATGTGTCTTTCTTTTCATCTCAGTGAAGTACCTATATCACTCATCTAGTTCAATAGTTCATTTAGTTCATCTAGTCTAATAGTTCGTTTAGTTCATCTAGTCCAATAGTTCGTTTAGTTCATCTAGTCCAATAGTTCGTTTAGTTCATCTAGTTCAGTTTGTCGCTTAGTTCTTAGTTTATGCATTGAACTATCGTAATTTGCATTCATCTAGTTCAGGTGGTCAACAGAGATGATTTTGTTAGGCGTTCTTTTATCTTTCCTAGTTCATCGAACTAAAATAAATAAATAATAAATAGAATCGCGACTGTAATCCCCAAGTACGGTAAGTAGAGTAGAGTCATCCTCTCAGATCTCCAGACGCTTAAATCTTTGTAGATGTGAAAAGGTTAGTCAGAGGCGTGTCCAAACAGATAAGTAGGTAGGTAATTATGGTATGATTAGTGTTCAATGTAATTTTGGTGGTTTATCGCCACAAATGTAGATGTTCCTGCACTAGGCTCAGTGTACCTACTACTTTGAAACTCTGTTTGATAGGTATTAGTATAGTTGGTAGTTTCCAATAGCGAAAACCATGCCACACAACCAGTGTAACAATACAATTATCAAATAGTGTAGACGAAACTCACCCATAATATTTTAATTTTTAAGGTGTTCAAAACTTGCTTTCATAGGTGAACGATATTCCAGTTATTCGCTAATAATATCTTCATCTCGTTTACGCGCTTGAAAGTTAGCGCGCTAGAGAGGGATGCCATTATTATTTTATGGTTCGGCACAGTAGGCACATCTTCGCGGCGAGTGTTGTCGTACTTCTCTTAAACTCATGTTGTCTCTATCTATCTAGTTCGCGTATATCAGCGTGTAGTTCGCGAATGAAATGAAGTACTTCAATTGAAGGAGATATAATATAGACGATAAATTATATAGTGAATGAATGAAGGAATACAGGTGAAGTAGTCCATTTGAAGGATTCATTCGCGAACTACACATACACAGTAGCAGTACACAAGGCTAACCTAAATGCTCTTTGGCAAAGAGCATATAAATCACAGAACAGAACAGAACACATAATAACCTAGTATCCTACGATATAAATAAAATAAGTAACCAGACCTTACATGCATGAGCTGTTCTATGTTTTGATTTTAACATTGAACAGCCGCAGAGTACTCTTTTTTTTTATTTAAAACCTGAAAATGAACAGTTGCTATTGTCTAATGCGGAGCATCAAGTATTTCAGAACGGCGACAAAGAGTTATGGGATACGAAGGCTATCGTTTGCACCTGATATCCGCATACTAGGCATTGAAACTTCATGCGACGATACCGGCGTTGCCATTGTAAATGGAGCAGGGACCATTCTTGGGGAATCGCTGTATTCCCAAAGTATCATTCACCTGCGATTTGGCGGTGTGAATCCTATTATAGCTCACGAATTACACAGACAAAATATAGAAAAGGCTGTAGAAGAAACGCTAAGTAATGCTCGTCTAACTATACAGGATATTGATGCTATTGCTGTAACCATAAAACCTGGATTATTGATCAGTCTGGAAGTCGGAGTAAAATATGCCAGGTTTATTGCAAGGAAGTACGGCAAACCTTTGATACCCATACATCACATGGAAGCGCATGCACTTGTAGCGCGTATGTACTGTGATATCCCGTTCCCTTTTATAGCTCTGCTTGTGTCTGGAGGGCATTGCCTTCTGTCAGTAGTCAACGATGTTGACGACTTTCTGTTAATTGGAAAATGTATAGATAATGCACCAGGAGAGATATTAGATAAAGCTGCAAGAAGGATGAAATTGAAAAACCTACCTGAGTATTCAGAAATGGCTGGGGGAAGAGCTATTGAAGCAGCAGCTAAAAATGCCAAAATCCCTGGACTATTCAACTTCCCATTGCCATTGATGAAATACAGAGATTGTAATTTCAGCTTTAGCGGACTGAAAAATGCACTTGAGAAGAACTTATTGCAGAAAGAATCGGAACATAATATAATGGGAGATGCTGTTATCCCTGAAATAAACGATTTGTGTGCAGGTCTTCAACTGGCTGTAGCAGAGCATTTAGCACTTAGAACAGAGAGAGCTATTTTATTTTGTAAACAAAAGAACCTTATATCTGATAATAAAAACATTGTTCTTTCTGGTGGAGTAGCATGCAATGATTTCATTTTCAATGCGATAAAAGTAATTGGTGACAAAACAGGGTACAATGTTTTCCGTCCCCCTCCAAAAGTGTGCACAGATAATGGTGTAATGATAGCATGGAATGGAATAGAAAAAGTAAGAAGAAAATATGAATCATCAACTATTCCTCTATCTGATATAGAACCAAAAGCACCTATGGGTAAAAATATTATTGAGGAAGTTAAAAATGCAAATATTCCAGTTAGAGTAACAAGATTAAAAAAATTATACAACATTTACTATGTATGGTTTTGTTTTACCTTTAATCCTACTAGTTATAAATCCGAAAGTTTGTGAAGATGTAAATCACACCCAATTGCCCATATGATCAAACAGTTTTGAATGAAACTAATAATTAGTGGACATTTTTACACAGCGCCATCTAGCCCCAAACTAAGCGAAGCTTGTACTATGGGAACTAGTTATCTGATAGAATACTAGGAATATACATAGCTGATATTCTGAAATAATAAAGAGGATACTTTTAGGTACATACAAAACAACACACTAACTTAAAGATCACAAATTCCATCCCATGACTCACTGCCTAGTCTCTGTGCCTCTTTTAATATTTTTACATTTATATTACATGACTAGCTGTCCCATCAGACGTCCTGTCAAATTGCAAAAAACCCATTAAAAAAAGCACTTTCAGTCTTTCCCCAATTTTACAATTTATTGGTGTAATTTTCAAAATGTAATACAAACCCTGTCCTGACAATAACAAACACAATAAAAAAATAATAATCAAATTTGGTGCAGTCGTTCCAAAGTTATGTACATTTCAGCGATTCATTTTTATTTAAATAGATTTATTAATCTTGATATTCACACTTAACTTACTCTAACTAAGGATTCTGACTGAGTAACAGTTTCCTTTCTTTGTTTTTAGGCTAGCCTAGCTATCATCAGATTGTTAAAAATATACTTCCTAAAATTATAAAAAACACAAATTACATTATTAACTGTTTTATTGGATTAACATGTACTTCTACAATAAATTAAATAGTTGTTGATCATCATGCATGTTGACAAAAAGCTTCTTCACTTCTTGGCTTGTAGATCTGAAAAACATAGAATTTATTAAATAAATAAATTTAGACATTTCGAACAGTGCCTCGAAGCTTGTATGGGAATCAGATACCTGACTCAAAATACATTCAATATTGTCAATGATATTAGTTTCAGTTATATCTAATGTTTTTATTTAAAAGACACAATTTGAACTCTGGGAACATTTTTCATACAATTCACGCAGGTTTTTAAGCTCACCTCTGTATGTCATTTAAGATAATCGCTAGTCTACATTAACACATTTGCACCTTTATTTTCAAACTATTGCTATACAAAATACTGAGTCTTTTTGTATAGTGAGAGTTAGAGAATAAAAGTGTGACTTGTGTATGGTAAAATAAATATTTTAGTTGATGCAGAATTCTCACACTCAATATTAGTTTGATGTCAGACATTCAAGCACAAATTGTAGGTACCTACTAAATATTGTAAAGCAGTTTTATAACATTAGTTGAATCAAACAAAAACCAAATCGCATTTCAATGTGTTAAAATTCAAACACTTATTCTACTGAACCTAACTTACACCTTACATTACACCTTCTACTTTTCATCTGGAAAACCAAAATAGTATTTGAAAAAATGGACATGGGTTAGATTGAATAAGACTTTAAACTGCAATGGCCAACATGTGTCATGTATGCTAGCTATGCCAAATATAATGTTTAGACATGCCTCTGTCTTCCCTTGGCATCTGCAAGTGCCCAGAAATTTGAGAGGCATCTCATGAACTTGGGGAGATGAAGGATATTTTTCACTTTGAATACTTGAAACACTTTTATTTTCATCTTCAGCTAGTAAACCTACACTGCTGCAGGTGACCAAAGGATATATTGAAAAAGATGATCTGCCAAGGAGCAGGTACTTACCTGCGGGTTTGCCATCAACCCAAGGTGTGATTTTGACGTGGGATGTGTCTCGTTTCAAAGCATCAGCACGGAATTCAGGCTTCAAGGCCTTCCGCAGAGTTTTAGCGGCTACGTTCGAGTAGTTTATGTAACTGAAAAATATAACCTACGTTAGAAGAAAATGGAAATCAAGCAATGACGACAGGATGTTTAAAAGAACTCACTTTAGACCCACTTGTCTCCAGGCGCTCATTTTTAATGTTTTTACTTACTGCAAAGTCTAAATTCAGAAATTCGAAAATCCACTGTGCAAGTGGGAGCTAAGATCAAACAAAATGTTGCCAACTCAGATCAGTCAGGTGTTCGTTACCTACAAAAATGTGGATAGATTTATTTAAGTGACTGTTTTGGCCTGGATGGATTGATGCTAACACCCTCCGAAGCACGAAAGTGCTAAGCTGTTATGCTCCTACCGATCACTCATACATTTACGGTGCTATTAATAAAAATTTACTTATCCAAAGATCATCTAAGGTTACACCAAGACTTGTTAATACCAGCTTAATGTAAGCAACTCCATTTCTAATCCTTGTTTATTAATATTGAATTCGACTAGTCCAAACGTAAGCGTTGGACTAAATTTAATCCTGCGCTAGTCTACGTTTATTAATGAGACGGTTAGTGACTGCGCTAGAATTAACTTAGCCATTATGTTACTTATTAAGCAAGCTAAACCACGCCATACGTTTTATGTGAAATATGAAATAATGCTACATTCGCCGATATACAAAAGGGCGAAGCTGGCAATACATAGACAAAAATATGACGTAACATCTAAACGAGGAACACGGCTTTTTGCCAATCTCAAAAGTCAAAGTCAGAATCTCAAAGTCAGACAGCTATAGAAACAGTCAAACATACTATATTACTATATAGATTATATATCTCATCGCTGGAACGGGATAGATAGGTTTGGATTTTATAAATATTTTTTGTTATGGTAGGTTTTTTAATTAATGTACAATTACCTACGTAGTTACTAATAGAGTTGTGGTGTTTAGCTTTTATTTACTGGGGTGAGGTGACATAGTTGTTGTCGACCAAAGCCCCATAAAAAAAAAAAAAAAAAACAAACATACTATCTTAAATTGTCAGTGTCAATCAGCTGCTCCGAGCTACGACAACGACAACCACCTGCCTCTGCCTGTCTGTAGGTAGGAGCAATCAAAGCAATCTCTGTGAATTTATGTTGTAGAAAAAATTGTTTTTTAATTACTAGTTCTAACAAAAGTATAGAACTTGTAGAAGATATTTACGTATGTACTACAACCAATTTTATCATTGACAACCTTCGAAGTCGGTGCTGGTAAGGTAAATAATGATGGAAAATAACTTTCACTAATGCCATCTGAGTTGGCATTTCAAATGCATGAACAACCTATTTATTAGTAATTTCCCATGAAAAAAAGGACTATTTCTTCATGGGTACGAAACCCATGAAATCCACCCATGTCAAAATCAATTACTTTTCAATAATTTTATAACATTGTAAGTTTAAAATAAGTATTTACACAGATGCAACCTTTTTACAAGTGAACCTACTGTTTTTCAGAAATTAAGAATGGATCCAACAGATAGTTTATTGAAGCAAGAGACATTGACATCGAAGGTGGGTTTGGAAGAGCATGATCTTCTGAAACCGAAGACACCATCAGGAGTGAAGTTAGATATTGTCAATGAGTGCCAGATGTTCATCAAGGCTGAAGATGGAGGTGGTGATGCGCATTTAAATTTGACTGACAACCCTGAAAAAGGAAAACCCGGTAACAATGCAATTTGTCATGGTGCATAATTTATGAACCACGTAATGTAGATGCTTTAGTTTTTCTGTTTAGTAAGGAAATAATAATAATGGTAGACATTTCATGCATGGCTATCTAGCCTAAAACAAAACAAAGCTTGTAATATGGGAACTAGATAACTTAACTGATAAAATGCTTTTTTTTTTTTTAAATACATACCAATACAAGAACACCCAGACTGAGAACAAATATTTATGTCCATCACACAAATATTTGCCCTGGGTGGGGATTGAACCCACAATGTACAGTGCAGAAGGCAGAGTTACTACTAGGCACTTACAAATTAATCCATACCTAATCTGGGTGTTAATAGGTATGTCTAAAAAAAGTATGTAAGTATTCTATCAGTTATCTGGTTCCCATAGTACAAGCTTTGCTTAGTTTAGGGCTAGATAGCGCTGTGTGAAATGTACACCAATATATTATATTTATTTTAAACTTGCAGGAATTCTTTTCTTCCAATTTCCATGAGGTTTCTACTTTAAAACTTACTTCAAGTACTTAAATTTAATTTTTCAGTTAAGCCTATTACACTTGTGACTGCACCATCCGATGAAAAGAAGGAAAGCCTGTCTGGTAACCAGTTTAGTAATTCTAATCCGGAATGTGACATAGAAGGTAATTTTTGTAATCTTTGATTCTATGATGATAATACAAGGTGTCTCAAAAGAAAGTTCACATTTAAATCTTTTTTTAAAAGAAAAGTCTTAGCTTTATTGAAAAAATGTTTATTATATATTGAAGTACACTGTTTGGGATATTTTTTAAAAATAACATCGTCCAAATGTAAACCGTTGCGCTCTCGGCATTCATTTAGTCGGGCACTAAAATTGCCTATGACAGCTCGGCAGGTAGTCTCCGTGATGGCTGCCATTTCATGACGGATATTTTCTTTTAATTGTGCCAGGGAAGTCGGTTTATTAGCGTAAACTTTTGATTTGACATAACCCCACAGGAAAAAATCCATACCTAGGTGTTAAATCGGGACTCCGTGGAGGCCAATTTATGTCACCTCGCCTGGAGATTTATTTGTTCGGAAAAATTTCTAGAACTCGAGAGATCGGAAGATCGGAGAGAACGGCAGAGATCTGTTGGACGTGTGTGAAGTTGCTCCATCCTGCTGGAACCATGTTCTTTGGTTGTAACCAGGAATGTTTTGCAGTTGGGGCACGGAAAACTCGTCTAACATCTCCACATAACGCTCTGAATTCACTGTGCGTCCCCTTCCATCTTCAAAAAAGTAAGGGCCGATAATTCCTCGCGCCGACATCGCTGCCCATACGGTGACTTTGGGTGAATGTAGCGGTTTCTGATGTTTTTGTTTTGGATTGGTTGCACTCCAGTAACGACAATTTTGCTTGTTTACATGCCCATTCAGGTGAAAATGGGCTTCATCGGAAAACAAGATGTTGGTGAACGTTGGAAAGCGCTCAATCATCTGATTTACAAAGTCAAGCCTCTGACCAGCATCTTGAGGCTTCAGTTCTTGCACCAACTGAATTTTGTACGGGTGCAGCTTTAAATCTTTGTGTAAAATGCGGCATAATGAAGATCTGTGCACATTTAAAGCAACAGCACGCTTCCGAATCGAGAGGTTTGGATCATCTCGAATAGACTGAGTAACACTGTCCACGTTTTCGGCTGTTCTTGATGTTCTTGGCCGCCCAGATTTTGGTTTCTCCAGAGTTGACACAGTCTCTTCAAACTTCTCAACCCATTTTGCAATGAGTCGAGTGCTAGGCGCATCATTTAAGTGACGAATATGTCGAATACTGCAGAATTTTCTACGCGCTACAGTCGCCGAATTACCGTTTTTGTAAAACTCACGTACGCACAACGCACGGTCCGCACCAGAGAAACGCTCCATAGCGACTAAATTCCCAAGCCCCGCGCCCCTCAGAATAGTTGCTTTCGCGTAATAAGATAAGCAAATGTGAACTTACTTTTGAGACACCTTGTATTATAAGGAAAGATTTGATTGTTTGTTAGCATTGAATAGGCTCTGAAACTACTAGATTGATTTGAAAAATTCTTTTACCATTACAAATTGACAATCCTACATTACCCTGATGTACTTAGGGCCTAAGTTTTTAGGTAAGTTCATCTGTCCTAGTCAAGACTTAGGCTATAATAATTACTAAAATAAAACAGGGATCCCTATTAAAACTTAAATAATGTAACTCAAAGTGTAAAAAAAACAGCCATAATATAACTATTTGATTTTGACACGGCTTTAGCTATATATATTACATAATATGATCATTAATAGTACACCCGTGCGATGCCAAGGAGGACTGGTAGTGATAGCTTATATAGGTGTGTGTGTTTACTTTCCTTTAAGGGTTATCTCTATCCTTTTCATGTATATATCCTTATTTGGTTTTCACAGAAATACCTGAGCTACCAAGTGATGATGGTATGCCAGAAACTGTGACTGTTTTGGATGGTCCCGATGGCGGGAAAGTTTATTTGGTGGGCACAGCTCACTTCAGCTTGCAGTCCCAAGAAGATGTTGCTCGGGTAAGAAAAGTCAAAGTTTCTTTATTGCTTGAAATACATGTACAGAAGATGATATTTTATTAATATGATCAATGTACTCTGCCTATGAAGGCATGCAATACGAGATTTACAACATAGGTATATTATTCAAAAATTATAATAATATTAATAAAAATTTTAATTAAACATTGTAATGATGAAACTTGATTTTATTCTAAGTAGCTTAACTGATTGTTGAAATTAAGAAACAAATTTTTAGAATAAGATAATTATTGGTAAATTGAACACATATGAAACAGAATTAAATAAATATTGCAAATGTCCATCAATATTATGTATAAAATCTATAAATTGTTATCCATCTCCATCTGGCTTCAAACTAAGGAAAGCTTGTATAATGAGAACCAGATAAGATTTTCTTTTTATAGGTTTCTTTAAATCTGACCCCACACAGCACAATGTGCTAGGTGTAACCTGTTAATTGAACTGTGAGACAAATAAATGTATTTACTTTCTAACTTTCTTTTTATATTCTATTTAGGTAATACAAGAGGTACAACCTCACATTGTGATGGTGGAGCTCTGTGAGCAAAGAACCAACATTCTCTTGCTCGATGAAGAAGTTATCCTTCGAGAGGCGAAGAACATTAACATTAAAAAGATACGGTTGGTATTTTTAAAATTTCCTCACGCGCCGGCCTATTTATAAACAATGAAATTTTTTAAAGTTTTGTTTATATGCGTAGGGAATAATCTCTCAAAATAAGAAAGAAATAGGATAATGACTGTAATCCCCAAGTACGGTAGATGAGTCATTTTCAAATAAAATGTACATATGCTCAAAATCATGAGTAAACTGTTTTGTGACATACCTGTATTTTTATACTCATGTGAGTCACATTTATTGTAAAGCAGAGTTTACATGAAACTATGTCCGGCAGGGAGCAAAAATGTAGGTTTAATGAAACATGTAGGAATAAACAAATTAAACATTTATTCGAGATATATTTTGTTTGTTTGTGTCCAAAACTATATTTATTATTACTCTTTCTTTAAATTTGTAATCTTTTCTAGCATGAAAACCATTCTTCTGCTGCTCCTCCTCAAAGTACTTCTCCATTTAAACTCTTTATTATCTTCTTCCATCCTAATATCCTTTCCGAAGCGTAGATTCTTTCGGTATTTGTCATTTAAGTATAATCTCATTAGCTTTCTTCACTTCTTCTTCCACTTCGTTTAGTATATCGAGTACATTTGCTCTTTTCTTAATATTTAAAAAAATTCTTCCTCTCTTCTTGCAACCCTGGATAATTTATATGTATTATCTTTGCAAAATCAAAAAATCAAAATTAAAATAGCGTTTATTCATTGAAATCACTTGGATCATTTAGAATCGTCAAATTTAGTTAAGTTTAATTTAATTACTTAGTTTAATTGTTTGTTAAGTCTTTGTACTTATTTTTAATACAAAATGAATCTTAATTATTATTGATAGAGCGAGTTGGAGCAGTCCCAGGCTTTTTTGTCGTCTAAATAATCAGATATTTTATAGTAAGCCTTTTTGCATAGTTTACGTTTAATTAAGTTTTTAAATTTGCTAATAGATAGCTTTTGCATGTCATTTGGGATTTTGTTTTAGAAGCGTACACATTGCCCTTGAAATGATTTCTTAGTTTTAGTGAGCCTAGTCGTGGGAACAGCGAGTTTATCTTTATTTCTAGTATTTGCATCATGATTATCGCTATTTTTCTTAAACAAACTAATATTTTTACGAACATACATTAGATTTTCATAAATGTACTGGCTAGTACCTAGCCATTATATTTATTTCTTTAAACTTATTTTGCAGTGATTATCTGGGGCCCATATTGTAAATTGCTCGAACAGCTCTCTTCTGCAACACAAATATGGTGTTTACGTCTGCAGCACTCCCCCACAACAATATGCCATAAGACATAATGCTATGAAAGTAGCTGAAGTAGACTAGTCTAGCTGTATCTACGTCTGTAAAAAGACGTATCTTTTTGACTGCGTATGCTGCAGAGCTAAGTCTCTTCGACAATTTATGTATGTGTTGAAGTATTGAAGTATTGAAGTTGAAGTTAGTTGAAGTATTGAAGTATTGAAGTTTTTTATCTACAGTAATTCCCAAAAACATAGTGGTGTCCACGAGATCTACATGTTCGTTTTTGATTTTTATATCAACATTTACTTGTGAACAAAACTAAGTGCATTCGGTTTATACTACCGAATTTTCATTTAATAATAGGTTATTGACCTTAAACCAATTTACAACTTTAGAGATTGCATTATTTACATCGTCAAAGTAACTCTGTCGTCGCTTCAGTTTAAATAAAAGTTAAGTGTCATCAGCAAACAGTACAATCTCGTGATCATCCCTGATAAGAGAGGGTAGATCATTTATATAAATTAAGAACATTAATGGTCCTAGTATTGATCCTTGTGGCACACCCATTGTTGCTACTGACCCCGGTGAACGCTTTCCATTTACGTCAACTCTTTGTATTCTGCCACATAAGTAAGAAGTAAGAAGGTCTAGAGCGACACCCTTTATGCCATAGTGGTGTAGTTTCCTGATTAATGTATCATGATGTACACAATAAAATGCCTTGGATAAATCATAAAAAATACCTAAAGCATCGCGAGAGTCTTCCCAGGCATCAAAAATATGGGATATCACTACCGCTAGTTCACTCATTTCTTCGGATTGGATTCTCCTTCACAACTTCTTGGAATTTCAAAGTTAATGACTTTATTAGGGTTCCTATTCTCTTTTTGGATTACATCATTCATACTTGTATTCTTGTTTATGTTTTTCCTATTACTTTTCCTTATTTATTTATTTACTCTTAACTTTCTTTGTTTTTTTAATTATTTTTTCATCATTATTTTCACATGGGTTAGTCCTCACATCACTTATATCGCTATGTGTCTATAATCTTTAAATAGACGTAGCCTATATTCTTTAAAAATTGTTTAGTTTTATTATCAGTGGTTGTTTTGTAAACATGTGCTAAGATTTCCGTAAGGTTTCTTCTAAGTAATAAATAAAAAGGCGGCGTGGCGACGCTGAAGTGTCGCACGTCTGTAAGAACCCTTACTAATTTAACTGAAATAGTTAAAACACAGGTACTTGGTTATCTTGCTCTATTTAGGAATTCTTAACTGCAATGTGATTGACGTTATAATAAAGGGTCGGTGTCATTTTTATACGAAACTTTCAACTAATACACGTTTGTATAGGCAATAAGGTATCAAATAAATATCAGAATGATCTATTTAAATATCCGTAAATGTCTGACTTATTTATTAGTGAAATGTCATTTATGAACATAACACCGGACTAAAATATATTTGTTTTAAATTTTCAGACAGTGTAAACGTACCTTAATATTCACTTAGATCATATAAGTCATGAAATGTGACTCACATGTTTAGCATTTTTGTGAAAAACATAACCTCGATAAGCAAAAATATCAGAATAACTTGTAGTAGAGATAAATACGATACAGACTTAGAACTTGTATTAATAGGATAACGCTATGAAAATAATTGAAAATGAAGTATCATTTTATTTTCTTTGGAAATGTACTGTGATTCACATGTTTTTATTTTATACAAATTGCAATGGCGTTTCGTGACATCAAATAAACTGACACTAAATCAAAATTGCGGAGATTTGGCGGGAACAGCATTGAGCAAAGTGTTGCCAGATATCAAAAATGATCTTCGAGTAGTAGAAATGGTACAAATAGCTACGAAATTGACCGTGACATACTCTGAGTGACTCACATGTTAAGAATCTCGGACAAATTTAAAATATAGTTTTTTATTGCTAAAGCACCGCGTAGAACAATGTTATTATGAATAAATAATAAGAAATATATTTATTATATTAGTTAGATAGTTAAAAAGTTTAACAAAGAACACATTAGAACTTTATGATGATTCAAAACTATTAGAGTGTATAAAAGACATTTCTGTTGTAATGGAATGTGAAAGGTGGCAAAACAAAAAAAATGTTTTTATAATACTATTCACATGTAATTATGCTCTAATTTCTATAAAATCTTGAAGAGGGAAGTTCATATTTATAGAAAAGATTGCCCGAATTAAAAAATATTCAACACTGATTCCGTAAAAAATATTGATATTAGTCGGACATTTTTTTGTTTGAAATGTACAGTTTTTTTGAAAATGTCTGAGATATCCTCTCAGATCCTTATCCTCTCAAGATTCTTGAAGAAGTCAGAAGGAGGTACGCTTTTTACATTTGACATATTATGCCTACATTTTGCAGTACCTTGTTAGCATTCGAACCTACAACTTTCGGATTGAAAGTCGCGGTACCTCCCACTTGTCCAACACAGCTCTAATTAAACTAATCTATATATATAAATGAAAGTCGTGTTACACTATTTATAACTCAAGAACGGCTGAATTGATTTATCTGAAAATTGGTGGGGAGGTAGCTTAGAGCCAGGAAAAGGACATAGGATACTTTTTATAACGGGAACGGGAACGGGAACTTAACACAGCATTTGTTAATTCTAAAGCGATACGAAGTTCGCCGGGTCAGCTTGTAGTTTATATTTTTCTGTTGCAGATCAACAATAAAGCAGAATGGAATGATCAATGGGCTCATGTATATTCTCCTGCTTAATATGTCCGCACATTTCACAAGAGAGTTGGGAATGGCGCCTGGCGGCGAGTTTAGACGCGCAATGGCGGAGGTATGATTATTGAAAATACAAAAAAAAACTCGCACTATTGTTGGTAGTAACTCCCATCTGTGCTGTAGGTGGGTTCGATTCCCATTCAGAACAAACATTTGTGTGAAGAACGTAGATGTTTGATGTTTTATTAATGTATGTAATTTAAGAAATCTTCAAGGATCTCAGCGCATACATGTAGATCTGAGACAATGCGTACTAATAAGTAAAAAAACCGGTCAAGTGCGAGTCGGACTCGCGGACGCAGGGATCCGTTATAAGCACGTGATATTCACGTCTAAAAAAACAAAAAACCCAGTAATGCCATGCCGGGATTTGAACCTGCGACCTTCGGATTGAAAGTCGAGGTACCTTCCGCTCGGCCAACATGGTTTTTATTGATTTGTATAACAGATTTAATTTCAACAGGCAAAAAAACTCCCAAATTGTCACATCCATTTGGGCGACAGAGCTATAAACGTGACCCTGCAGAGAGCAATCGCATCCCTGTCTTGGGTACAGACGCTGCGCTTCGTCTGGCATTTGCTGACATCTAACAAAAGCGTTAGGTAAGATTAATAATAAACCCGGTTATTGCCTAAATAAACTGGCGATCGTGTTCGTAACCAACCAGCCTTTTATGTTCACTGGTAAAGTAATATGTTTCCTAATCTAGCAAAAAAATAAAATTAAAGAGTTAGCGCTAGTTTGTATGTGTGTGTGTGTGTGTGTGTGTGTGTGTGTGTGTGAGCGTGTGGGTGTGTGAGGTGTGTATGTGTGCACGGGGATCTCTGGGTGTGCAGGTGTATGTTTGTGTGGTGTGTGTAGTGTGTGTGTGCGTGTGTGTGCGTGCAGGAGTGTCTATGGGTGTGCGGGTGTGTATGTGTGTGGGTATTAAATAAGAGTGATTTTCATAGAGGAGCACGCGTAGCATATCCTCCATGCCTTCATACGACAAAAACTGCAGTAGGTATAATAATATGATTCATTGCTTTTTGATTCTGTTAAATATAGTATAGCTGATTTAGTAAAAATGTCGGTTACACCGCTGTCGTACGACGAAGTGTATTTATTATAATATGACTGGCCTCACAGCTCAGTTGGTCGTAACTCTGCCTTCTGTGCTGTAGGTTGTGGGTTCGATTCCCACCCGTAACAAACATTTGTGTCATGAACATGGATGTTTTTTCTGTGTCTGGGTGATTTAATTTATCTAGTGTATGTAGGTATTTACAAAAAAAGTATATAAGTATTTTACAAGTAATCCTGGTTCCCATAGTACAAGCTTTGTTTAGTTTGGGACTAGATGGCGTTGTGTGATATGTCCACTAATATATATATTTTTTTTATATAATATAAGTATTTAATTATAATATTATCCTTTCCAGTGTGGAAGAAGTGGAGAAATGCAAAGAGAAGCACATGCTGGACGACATGTTAGAAGAAATGGCCGAAGAGTTTCCCACACTGAAGCAAGTATTTGTCGTCGAACGGGACATGTACCTGTGTCATTCCCTACAGATTGCCGCCAACGCTGTCACTAGTCGCCGTGAGTTTATATAAATACTAGCTGCACGCCCCGGCTTCGCACGGGTAGTACCTGTATAAAAAGTAGCCTATGTGTTATTCTCATGTATAAGCTATATTACTGTAAAGTTTCATTTTAATCCGTTCAGTAGTTTTTGCGTGAAAGAGTAACAAACACACACACACACACACACACACACACACACACACACACATACACATACACACACCCACCCACCCACTCACAAACTTTCGCATTTATAATTTTAGTAGGATCTATTTGGCCAAGACGATCTAGTCCCACCGGAATGTAGTCTTAATGCGATGTAGTCTTAATGCGATGTAGTCTAAACGCAATGATAGTCTTAATGTTTTATTTTAATGCTATTTATTCATATCAAGATTTAGGCATGAAGCGATTCAACCATACCTCCTATCTAGTCAAATTGAGCTCAATTTAAAGCTTAATATTTCACAAATGGGAGCCATTTGGTAATCGAAAAGTTGATTTCACAATTCTGGCACAGTGCTTGTGTCGAGGGTGGCCAAATTTTAAACCCGGACTACAAATGAAACCCCGCCCGGACGCTCTTAACTAGGACAAATCTGGGGAAACCCGGACGGATGGCAGCCCTATGTTTAGAGAAAAGAAAGTCTCACAGCTCAGTTGTTAGTAGCTCTGCCTTCCGCGCTTTAGACTGTGAGTTCGATTCCCACCAAGGCACATGCCCACATTTTGCAGTAGTTAGCATTTCACACTTGACAGCTTGCAAGACCTTAATGATAATATTAAAAGGCAGAAACATTTAAAATTGGGTGTTCCTGTTCCAGATCCGGAGCCGTGCCGGATAGTGGGCATTGTCGGGATCGGGCACGTTAGCGGAATCGTTGACAACTGGGGCAAGGTCCAACCAGAAGATATACCGCCACTGCTCAAGTAAGTACAGAAATATGTCTAGATGAGTATCATAATGATAGACTTTCTAGATGAATCGAAATATTGTCGTTGCGTTCATCGACATTATATTTCTACGTGAGTAATTTCCGTGAGTAATGTTCCGTGTTGGCCGAGTGGGAGGTACCTCGACTTTCAATCTGAAGGTCGTGCGTTCGAATCCCGGCGTGCATCAATGGATTTTTGTGTTCGAAAAATTTATATGCGCATCAAAAACACGTGCTTACAATTACAACGGTGAAGGAAAACATCGTGAGGAAACTAGTTAGTGTTCTTATAAGCGGCGATGGGCTTGCAACCTGTCACGTATGGAATGCTAACTACTGCATAATGTGGGCATGTGCCAAATATAATGTTTGGACGTGCCTCTGACTACCACCACTAGACGCATAATGTGGGCATGTGCCAAATATAATGTTTGGACGTGCCTCTGACTACCCCCACTAGACATCTTCAAAGAATCTAAGCGCCTGGAGATCTGAGAGGATGTCTACCGTACTTGGGGATTACAGTCGTGATCCTATTTATTTTTTATTTTATTATTATCATGTGAATTACAGTAATTTTCTAAAATGTTACTATCCAAATTACATTGTATGTTAAAGCTTCGGTGGTTTGTTTACGGCTAGATGGCGTGGTGTAAAAATGTCCACCAATACTTTATTTTTGAATAATGCTATTTTGTACCCCTTACTTTACAGAAAATTACATTTGTGTCATGATTTGAGCAGGGTCCCGCCGCCGTCTCGTTCGACGCGCGCATTGCGCATAACAGTGCGCGTTGTGTGCGCAGGCGCCGTGATCTACGGCGCGTACAAGCTCATCCCGCGGCGTTGGCTGTCCTGAGTGGTATGTACTTATAAATGTAAACCGTTCATGTCAAACCACTGTCGCGATGTTAAAAGAACGTAGTCTAGAGAGAATAAATGCTTACCGTCATCTCTCTGTTTACAGAGTTGTCAACACTTTGACGTAACTTGCACAATTGCTCAAATGGCCCGACTACGATCAACACGCACATTGGACTTTGCGGTGACTTGTTCTTATTAAATTGACGTCAAAATTATTGCGTATTATTCTTTATTAACTTGAAATTAAATCGGTAAATCATGGCTTCATGCCATTTTAATTTAGTAAAACCATGGCTATTGCCTAACTGAACTGGTGGTCGTGATCGGCTTCAACCAACACAATGGGTTTAAGATAGTTGAAATCGATTATGATTACCATTGGACTTACGCAATTGCGCCGCATGTATCGAGATTATAAATTTTAAGGTGAGTATTCGTTAGATTTTAACAAATGACAGAATACAAGCAAAAGGGTCAAATTTCCTTTTTTATTAAGGTATATATAATATAAATTACGTCAAGCGTTAAGGGGGGGGGGGGGGGTCAATAAAGTGTAGGATTGTGGGACAAGGGATAGTCCTAAATTTGGTCCTAAAGTAGGGCCTAAATTTTGTGTCGTCAAATTTCAAAATCTTATAATATCTAAGTACTAAAACACGAAATTTTTATTTAATAATATTAAGGTGTAAAATTGCAAAGTTGCTACATCACACTAGGAGGGAGTCTCACAAATACGTGACCAGCTGTGATAAATTCAAATTCAAAAATAATTTATTTCAATAAAATCACAAGGTTCACTTTGGAGCGTCTTAGGAGCTCGGTGAAGCTACGCCTGTTGCTTGAGTTACCAATCCTAGAAGAATCAGGCAACTAACACAGCTTGGGGTCTTAAGGCTTCAAAAAATCATGAAATTATTGTGACGTAATTTATGTGTGGCCCCTAATGTATACTCACCTTTAAATTGTATTTTGTTTTTAAATTACATACGATTCCAATGTACCACTATTATGAACGTACAGTTATTGGTAAACTATTTGTGCTTTGATATACATAATATTAGTGGGCGTTAAATGTGAAAAATCGTCAAAAATGTGTTCAAAATGTTAGTAATAATTATTATAGTAATGTTGATTAGAATGTTCTTCTCTTTCCTCTTCCTGATAAATTATATAGTTATTTATATGATTCACATAATAATTGGCCTAACAGCTCAGTAGCCTTATGCGCTGTAGGTTCGATTCCCACCCAGAAAAAACATTTATGTGAAGAAAATAGATGTTTTTTTCTGTTTGGGTGTTATAATAAATAAGTATGTATTTACAAAATACGTATATAAGTATTCTATCAGAAATCTGATTCACATAGTACAAGCTTTGCTTAGTTTGGGCTAGATGGCGCTGTGTGAAATGTCCATCAATATTTATTTATTTAATAATTTTTCAAATTGCACCTTTAGCCTTACGTCTATGTAGCATCTTCGCACTCAAAATGTTACTGTTTTTCTATACTAAAAACTTTACTAGAATCATCATTTCGACTTTAAGGCCCTGTATGTCGACGATTGCTCATTTTCGAAACGAAAAAAGAAATACTTCTGAACAAGATACATCTCTATTTTCATAATGTATAGTATATGTGAATAAAGATGTACCCATCTTTAATCACTTCGATAAATAATCTTACCGACCGCTGCACGTGGTACTGATCCAAAGGCGGCGCGTGGTCAGCCTTTGCTTTTCGAATAAATTAATGATATAATTTATGTATAATTACTTATCAAAAACCTATTCTAGTAGAAATCTAGATCTACATATTACCTATCTTTAACAATAAATCACAAGTTGATCTTAATAGTAGGTATCAAAGTATTTCGATCATAAATTCTAAAACGTATCATTTTGAAATAATATCTTTATCGTGAAAAGTTTCTGCTATTATGTTTTCAGCTTAATAGAAATCTAGGTAGGAACCTGAAGTAATATATTTATAAAAATAGGAGATGTGGCTTGTTCAGAAGTATTTCTTTTTTCGTTTCGAAAAAGAGCAATCGTCGTAATACAGGGCCTTAAGTAGAAATTAAATAAAAAACTTCTTTAAAAATCCTTTGTGTGTGGCTAATCAGGTGCCTTGTACCTTTGCAACTACGAATTTATAGGATTATAGAATATATAATTATGCCTAGGTATGCACTTATTTTTATACATAACTAATTTTCACTTTTTTTTTCTTTCTGAAGGTAGTGTAATACTTATTTAGGGAGTGTGACCATCATTTCAATTTATTAGTCTTTTTGTTTCTTGGAATGCTAAGGCTAACTACTTCAAAAAGTGGGCCTGTGCCAAATGCAATGTTTGGACTTGCCTCAGGCTACCTACTTTAGATACCTTCGGTGATCTGATAGGTTGTCTACCGTACTTGGGGATTATACTAGTGATCCTGTTTCGGTTTATTTTTGTTGTGAAGAATTCTCAAGTTATAAATTTTAACGTGATACGAATTAGAGCGATCATGTTTTAGGTTGTTTTATTTAGTTTGTGGTGCCAACGGTACCGCTACTATTGTGACAAGAATGAATTACTTATGTTTAAGTTTTATTTTTTCTATCTGTTTTAATGTTTAATTTGCAAAAGACGTTAAAATTAATATTTAGACTTAGAGCCTTTCATATTGTGGTTGTTAATCATTTTAAATAGACATACGGCTAATTATCACGTTATTTTTTACTCACTGAGTATTCGCCGATCAACCGTTGATCGCGGTCGCGGGCGGTGCTTATGATGAAGAGCATCTGAATTGTCTCGAAACGTCAGCAATACAAGTAAATAACGTGGTAATTAACCGTATATCTATTTCAAATACAAATATTTGCTTAGAAAAATAAAAACATGGTTTTTATTCGGCGTTTCGATTTTAAAATAATGCAATTGAATTCGGATTTTATAATGAGACATCTTAGCTTAATTATAATGTTATTAGGGTTAGGGACTGTGATTATTTAATAAAAAAATATTATTACATTTCCATCCACTCTCACATAAGTCAAACTTATAAATTACTGCGAGTAGTTTTTACGATCAGAGCACTTGAAGAGCCTTATTCGACTTTGTTACGTAAAATCCCCTCCCGAGACCATCCATATCGTAACTGTCACTTTACTATTACGTCACTATTTACGTCATTAGTGTACTTTGACGTGTAAATAAATAAACTAATTCAACAAACTTTAATATTGAAATTGTGTAAGGTTATAACATAATAATGGCGCCGATTCTGTTGGTGCCAGTCTTAACTAAAACTTAACTTAGCGGCATCCATCCATTTCTGTTTCGTATAGAGTAAAAGAGACAGCTATAACTTTAGAGACAACAGTATTGACACTAACGTCATACAATCAGCGCCATAAGATGTTTAAGTTGAAAAATTGATGTTGCGATGGAACTGGAAAGCATTTTACTTGTCACAAGTGACAATCTAAGTGCTAGATTTGTTAAGGAAGTTGGCGTCTCGTGTGTTCAGGACTTAAAAAAGACTTATTGAACTATTTGTAGCTAGTGATTGTTTAGTGTAGAACACATTGGCCCTTAGCAATAATAACTGGGTTACCTATAATATTTGCATTAAAAATGTCGAGTTTTTAAATTGTAATATGAAGCACTTTGTCGAGGCCGTTTTCTCAAACAATGTGACTGACTTCATAACGTTGTTTTGGAACACGGCGAATGTTCATACGTTGTTTTAGAATACGGCCATCATTAATACAGGGTGTATTAAGACTACTTTCGAAAACTGAAAATGTATATTTCAAAACTATACATCTTGATCGATCTTGATTAGCACCAAAAAATAATAATACAAAAGTCATAATTTTTTCAACATAATAATTTGGCCTATTCCAAAATACCGACACATAAATGTAATTTAATTTTTTTCAGTTAAGTAGTGACCATTATTGCCTGTATTGCATTACCATAGGATTTCTAAAAAAATATAAATTAAAAAATATTTGAGTAGTTTATTTTATAGAGATACCTATATACAGTCGTGGTCAACTAATTAGGGACACTCTTTGGTTAAACCGAATTGTGAATTTATTTTTTATTTTCCAACGAGTCTAGACCATATTCCATATCTCTTACATGTAAGTATAATTAGTCATTTATGTGCCCGATTATACAAACAATAACAACTTCTTAAACATTAAACCTCTTTACAGTATAGCTGATAGATTATCGTAGTGCTATTTGTTCAAATAATGCTGGCTGGCCATTTAATTAGGGACACTGAGATATTGCGTTCTATTTTCAAAATTTGAATCTCAATACTTTTTTACTTCTTCTCTTATTGTTTCGTGGTAGTTTTGGCGGCAATCCCGATATTTATTTTAAGTTTTGAAAAATATTTTGAAGAAAAATGGGTAAAAATAAAAGTTGCGATCCAACACTACGAAAAATTATCATGAAGTTTGTTGTCGAGCATGGTTGGCCATACCGAAGGATAGCAGAACATTTAAATTGTTCAAAAACTATGGTATACAATGCAGTGCAACATGTCAGACGCAATAACACAGATTTAAATGTGCCCAGAACAAAAAGATCGAGAAAAACAACTCCGCAAGAAGATAGAATGATAACCAGGTTAGCTAAGAAAGATCCGTTTCTAGGCTCTATTTTAATTAAACACGAAGTGTTTGGGACAGACGAAAGAGCTGGTGTCTCAGCGAGGACCGTTCGACGACGTCTGGTAGAAGCAGGGTTGTTCGGAAGAGTGGCTCGCAAAGTACCGTTGTTGAAGAAAGAACATAGAAATGCTCGTTTGGCGTTTGCACGTAAATATGGACATTGGACCTACGCCCAATGGCAACATGTATTATTCTCTGACGAGACCAAGGTTAATTTGATTTCTTCAGATGGAAGGCAATACGTACGGCGTCCAGTAAAAGCGGAAATGAATCCAAGATTCACAAAAAAGCAGGTGAAACATGGCAGTGGAAACATTAAAATGTGGGGTTCATTTTCTGGACGTGGAGTGGGACCTGTGAGGAAAGTTCAGGGTAACTTAGACCAACATCAATACAAGGCAATATTGGAGGAAACGATGCTTCCCTATGCTGAGGAGCATCTCCCTATTATATGGACGTTTCAGCATGATAACGACCCGAAACATACCGCCCTTTCAGTCAAGTCGTTTCTTACCAGTCAGTCAGTATCGGTGCTAGATTGGCCAGCAAATAGCCCGGACCTTAACCCAATCGAGCACCTTTGGCACGAAATCAAGAAAATAGTAGCCACTTATCGTACCACAACTTTAGATGAACTTAATGAAGCTTTTTGTGAGGCATGGGCAAACATTCCTGTCGAAACATGCCAGAAACTGATAATGTCTATGCCACATCGGTGTCAAGCGGTAATTACTAACAAAGGTTTTGATACTGGGTACTGATTTTACACGTAATAAAATGGAGCTGTTAAAGATATTATAATACTGCAGATTATTAGTTTTGTTTAACTCTATTTTTCATTATAGTTTACTGTCCTTAATTAAATGTCCAGCTACAGAATTATACCTTAAAATTGAATACATGTTCAACCTTTGATATTAAATACTTTTTTCTATTTATTTATTCTTTTATTTACAGCCATTTAAAGCATAATAATCGGACCAAATTATGCAAATAATAGTTACTGAGAAATCAATAGGGTTTTATATTTGTATGTACGTAACCGGTTATTGTTCTTCACTATCTTGCATGTCCCTAATTAGTTGACCACGACTGTATATTAATAGAGAGTAAATTAATCTAGTTTTCTGGTGTTGTCTAAATACATCTGATGTAAAGAATTAGGTAGATATGTATGTTATTAAACTTACAAATAGTTTTTCCTTAAATTGAGTAGAATAGACTTATAAAAAGTGTTGCTGATTTTACGGGCACAAGGGTCTGAATTCTGGGGTTCGTTATTCTTTTATTATGCTCAAGACTATAATAAAAATAAGATGTCATATTTATTATTATTTTATTTTATTAAATAAAATAATAATAATAATATTATTATTATTATTATTTTATTTTTATGAGCCGCAATAAGCTTGCAACGTACTAATGCAAAAAAAAGTTGTTAAATTTTTGCTTGCAATTTAGTTTACGCTTGAGCACAATTTTAGAATACGGGCCCGAGAGCTGTGGATTGTAAAAGATAATTACTGAAATAAATAAATTATCATTATTATTTCGACTTTTTATCTATAGACTATGTGTCAGGGTATTGCAAAGTAAAAATCTGCTATAGAATATGTGTATTTTAGGCAATTCTGACATAAAAAAATAAAGACGCATAGTCCTGACCTAGAACTATGATTTCTTGTGTCGCTTAGAGCAATACGGGCTTCCTACGGAAGGGAGTATTCTTAGCAATAGAATACATTTAAAATAGTTCTGGCGTTTGTTGCGGGGGGAAATGTGCACACAAGTGCAGTTCCGCACACTTACATGCAAAAACAAAACTGCCAACTCACACGTTGACAGTTTAATAAAATGTGTATGCCCACTTGGGCTTGTACTTTGACAGAGGGGACCGCGGCGAATGGCTACTCCCTTCCGCGCGCATTTTAATGGCTTACAGACGGCCCTATAAATGTCGAGTGTGGTTACCTCCTTGCTATAAGAAAACGTGGTTCAAAACAGGTTGAATAATATGAAATTAAACCTTCTTTGAATTATTTAAAACACCATGATTAGAACCTTACCAGTAAAAATATTTGAAACCTCGTGACAAGTAAATAAGAATCAAAGTGAAGTTGAATGTCAAATCCATCGAAGCAGAAATGCTTTTCTCAAAAATGGACCCACCGTGCATCATCTAGTTTTTAACCAAATCAAACTACAATGTTTTGTTATCAAAATTGTTCAAAGAAATATGGTATACCATACAAGCATAATCGCCAGACAGTTACTGGGAAGGAGTCTTGAAACTGTTGTGTTTTATAAACGCACGAAAAGACTTGAACTGTGTAAGTACCAATGTAATACTTGCTTCCACCGGCTTCGCTCGCGTGGAACCTGCTTAATAAGTATGTATGCTATATCAGGGCATAGGCTATGTATATCCAAGTTTTACTTTAATCCATTTTGTTTTTTGGGCGTGATTGAGACACAAACATGCAAATATCCTCTTAAACTTTCGACGTTATGATATGGACCTAGTTGTCTGCAATAAGGAGATTTGAATTTGATATTATTATAATAGTAGACTTAAAGATAAAATATATTGCAACTTATTCCAGCTTTGAGCTCGGTTCTGGCGAGAGCTTACAGCGGCAAATCAAATTTGCAGTTACCCGCGTCCGCTACATTGCTGCAAGATGACAAGCACGCCACAGTCGTTCTGCTGGGCACAGTGCACTTCAGTAAACAGTCTGTCGAAGATGTTTCCACGGTAAGTTTTCTTTTCCAGTTTACACATGCACACACACACACGCACGCACACATACACACACTCACTCTTACTTTCATACAGTTCTACACACCTTTTCCCCTATCACCCCCCCCACTTTTCCTATCCCAAAGGCAACACTGAAAAACAGCGCCTTATCCTCGGACCAGGCCTATTCAACAAACAGACGTTTTCTGTTCTATAAATTTTTATATTTTATTATGTTAATGTTTTATACTTTAATTTACTTACTGTATTGTTCAAGGTATTTTGTCTTATGTTTTGTTTGTTGAATAAATGTATTTTATTTCTTTTTTAATAGGCTTATAGTATGAATGAAATAATGAAAATGCTTTAATGTACACCAATAATAAAAAATAACTTATGAAACTTAAACTAGAACAAGCTGTACAATGGGCGATCTTATCGCTGTAAGTAGTCTTAAGTGACGGTAAATTGTGGTACAAATTAGTAAGAAAAATATTAGGTATTTTATTTTACTAAGTATACGAGCTCATGCGATGAGCAGAATTCTATTCTTCTGCTTTCCTTCACAGCTTTGCGTACATACGAGTATTTCGTACAGACAAATCTGTTAGTGCATGACCAGGATTCGAATACAGGACCTTCCAATCGTACGGAAGAAGGAATACGGAACTCTTTAGACATCTTCAAAGATCTAAGCGCCTGGAGATCTGGATGGATGTCTTCTGTACTTTTTTTTTTTTTTTTAATCTTTATTAATTAAATAAGTAGGAGTTTTGTCATACATTGACTATGTCACTCCCGTTAAGACTAGGCACAAGTATACACAACAATTAAAAGAAAAATGAGAAAAAAAAAAGAGAGAAAAAGTTGTAAAAACAACAACAAAAAACAAATGATATGAAAATCCCCATTCATAATTTCCAATGGAGATCACTTCCTAGCTCTCAAACCACCCGTAAATGAAGTTCTATCAGTATTTTGGCTTCTTCGGATAACGGAGAAGCCAAAATGCTATTACACGTACCTACACCATAATCGTACATACCTGGCAAATCTAACCGTTGCGCCTCGTTCCGAATACACTCCGTCAACAGTCTTCTGTACTTGGGTATGACAGTTGTGATATTAATATTTTGTTTATAGTCTTATTTCTTTACAGATAGTAAAAGCATTAAATCCAAATGCTATTTTGGTGGAACTATGCCGTCAGAGAGTGTCGCTCCTAGAGCTGGACGATAAGAAATTCTTGGAAGACGCGAAAAACTTTGACTCGAGGAAAGTAAAGTTAGTGCTTATACCTAATCTGTAGCCCTACCTCGAAATTAAAAAATAAATAGATCGCGACTGTAATCGCAGAGTATCGACATCCTTTCAGATCTCAAAGTGTTTATATTTTTGAATATATCTAAAGGGGGTAGTCAGAGGCACGTCCATACTTTAACATTTTGGCACATGCTAATTTCGCAGTAGTTAACATACGTGACAGGTTGCAAGTTTGTCGTGACATGGAATACTAGTTAATAACTCACGATGTTTTCCTATCGTACTTATATGTTTTTTTCGGTACGACGTATTTTTTAGGGTTCCGTAGTCAAAGGGTAAAAACGGGACCCTATTACTAAGACTTCGCTGTCCGTCTGCCCGTCCGTCTGTCTGTCACAAGGCTGTATCTCATGAACCTTGATGAGTGAAAACGAAAAACGGAATAAAGTAAGTATTTAAGACGCTGCCAGTCGACGATTATTTTTGTTCGAAACGAAAAAAGAAATACTTGTGAACAAGCCACATCTCCTATTTTATAATGTATAGTATATGTGAATAAAGATGTACCCATCTTTAATCACTTCGATAAATAATCCTACCGACCGCTGCAATGATGACAAACACACGTCCGCGCGTGGTCCGCCTTAGCTTTTCGAATAAATTAATGATATAAATTATGTATAATTACTTATCAAAAATCTATCCTAATAGAAATCTAGATCTACATAATTATCTTTAACAATAAATCACAAGTTGATTTTAATAGTAGGTATACAAAATATTTCGATCATAAATTCTAAAACGTATCATTTTGAAATAATATTTTTATCGTGAAAAGTTTCTGCTATTATGTTTTCAGCTTAATAGAAATCTACTTAGGTAGGAACCTGAAGTAATATACTTATAAAAATAGGAGATGTGGCTTGTTCAGAAGTATTTCTTTTTTCGTTTCGAAAAAGAGCAATCAGCGACTGGCAGACTCAGACTGACAGATTTTTTTGCCGTTTTTGATAGATAATGGCATGGAACGCTTCGTGCGCGAGTCCGACTCGCACTTGGCCGGTTTTTCTTTAAATTTGTTTTACAGGCAAGCCGTGAAAGGACAGAGCTTTGTGTCAGGTATGCTGCACGCAATGCTACTCAAAACTTACGCTGACATTGCTAAAGAGTTAGGCGTCGCGCCCGGAGGAGAGTTTCGGCGAGCTTATCATGAAGTAAGTCTTTTTTAAATGTACAAATACATATTGATATTGATAAAAGTGTAAAATATTTATCAATATCTAACTAAATATTTAAAACTCTTGCGTTACCTACTGACTGTCCTGACTGATTTAACAACACACAGCTTAGATACTTAAAATTTGGCGCGTGTATTTCTTATTCTAAGAAAGGAATTTCCGACATTAAACCCTTACTGCAGATGGCTTGGAAGTTTTTTTTTATTAAACCTATAATATCCCTCTGCTGGGCAAAGGTCTCCCCCATTCTCTTTAAGCCTTGCGGTCTACAGTTTCGTCCCACCAGCCAGTCTGGAATGTGTCAAGCGTCACGCCAGCGTCTTCGCGTCCTACCTCGGCGTCGTCTTCCATCTTCAGGCACCCACTGCGTGACGATTCTGGATTCATCCGACTGACGTGACCCGCCCATTCCCACTTAATGTTTTTAGATGAAGAAAATTCCCGGCTGCAAACTGTTCCTCGGCGACCGACCAATACAGATCACCATCGCTCGAGCCTTCCAAACCCTCAGTGTGTACGAGCTGGGTCAAGTGCTGTACCATCTCACCACATCCAACCCCAAACCTTTGGAGTACGTAAATTTGTAATTATTACAAACAATATTATGATAACCTAGCGGCGGCGGACTTGCAACCTGTCACGTGTGGAATGCTACCTACTGCAAAATGTGGGCATGTGTCAAATGTGATGTTTGAACGTGCCCCTAACTTAACCCCTTTAGACATCTTCCAGGATCTGAGCTCCAAATCGGTCAAGCTGTCTTCGGTGGCAATTGATTTTTATTTATATAGAATACTAGTTACGCCTGCGGCTTCCCTCAAGTGGTACCGTAGGTATACCTGGATAAAAAGTACCTACCCTAATATGCTATTCCAGGATGGCTAATTGGCTATGTATGGGTACGTTTGGGCACGTTTGGGTGCGATTGAGCCACAAACATGCAAACGTCCTCACAAACTTTCGGATTTATAATATTTGTATTTTCGTGTGATTGTTACAGCAAACAACAACTCGAAAAATACAAAGACAAGGAGTTCGTTCAGGCGCAGTTCGAGGAGATAACCAGGGACGTGCCTGCCTTCAAGAAGATATTCCACGTGTTTGTCGATGAGCGGGACAAGTGTCTCGCTTACTCGTTGCAGGAGTGCGTACGTACTGGCAAGTATAATTTTTTTTTATTAGATTATGTTTGGTCGTCAAACTGTGGCCCGTAGCAGGCAGGCATCTGTTCGGGCAGTGGTCTTCAAACTGCGGCCCGTGGCAGGCATCTGTGCGGGCATGTATTTTTTTTGTATGTTTGTAATGGATATAGTAAAAAACTACTGACTACTAACTACAAATTACTAACTTTACAAATTCTGATCCTAATTTTCCTTACTACCTACACGCGTACAAAGCCGGGACGGGTGACTTGTATAAAAAATGAGCCTTTATTTTGTACTTAGTAGTTTAACCTACATTAGACTACCTTCTAAAACAAAAAAACTAGGTACATTTTTGGTATTTTTGTGTATCCACGGCCGCGATTTGTATCCACGGCTTTCGTAATAATAATTAATCAATTAAATAAAATAAAAATCAAATAAATAATTGTATATTTTTTCCAGTAGTTGAGAAACCTCGTGTGCTTGCCGTGGTCGGGATGGGTCACGTCGATGGGATTGTCAAATACTTTGGCAGAATGAATCAGGACGACATCATTCCGCTTCTATTGTGAGTATCTGGTACGTTTCTATTAAGTACTTAGGTATACCATCTACTTTATGCACCTGGTACTTACCTATATACTTACCTACCCTTTTTTTAAGTTTTTTTTTAAAGCGTGTAGGCTGACTGGAAAGTATTCCGACTTTAAATTCGAAGCTTCTGGATATGAATTTCAGCTGGGATTTTCTATTAAAAAAAAGCTATATGCGTAATAACACGTGCTCAAAAATCAAAACTGTGGAGGAAAACGTCGTGAGAAAAGCTGTTAGTATTCTTATAAGCGGTGAATAGCTTTGCAGCTTGTCATTGTCACGTATGGAATGCGAACTAGTGTAAAATTTGGGTATGTGTCAAGCATGTGTGCCGAATGTAATTGTACCTAAGTATTTTTAATGCCTAGCTTATAGATAGGTATAGGAACCGAGCATTTATCGACATTTCATAAAAAGTTCCTTCCCTGCTATATAAAAGGATTACACACGGCTGTAATCCCCAAGAAGGTAACTACGGTAGACATCCTATAGATAAATAGTATAATAACTGAAAAAATCAGCGTGTCTCAGGAATTTGCAATTTCCCCAATTATCCCCAATTATCGATAAAATCCCCAAAAATAACCAGAGACTTTAAACTTACAGACAATCGTAGAGCAAAGATTAAGGTGATTCGGATGAGCCACGGGATCGCCTCTTTTCTTCCTATTGTCTCTTATTCCTGTGGACATCCTGTTTATGAAAACCGACCACAAAATAGGTAGGTTTCCTTTTAGACTTTATTATCTCAAACCTACCTACCTACATATATTTTATAAGGTTTCTAAGTGCAATAATTATTTTGTTACAGCATACCTCCAAAGCCGTTATACAAAGTGATATTGAAGAAGGGCATAAAATATACTTTTTACTTTTTAGTATTCTCTTTTTTTTATAGACTCGTTTTCGGATGACCTTGCAATAAAATAGACAAAACAATTGAAATGTTGTTTTATTGTAATCGTAGATAGATACGATTATGTAGGATTGATTTGTCCCGGGAACTTTTAGATAATGAAGCATTTAATTTACGAGTTATTCCGAACTAGCTGCGGAGGCCAGAGAAGCAGCTGCAGCTAATTTATAGTTTTTGTTTGCACATGCAAATTCTGGATTAGTTTTAGTTAGCTACTCGTCGGTAGATGGCGCTGTTCCCAAAATTGAGGTTGTGTTTATATTCAGAACGCACCAGTGTGGTGCGTTTTGATTTTTACCTCCAAACTATTTCAAACTTCTTATTGATTGATGTCAATAGATGTCAAAGTCGAGTCAAACGTCATCCGCTTGCAAGCATCACATCAACATTGTTTTTATTTGTGCTAAGTTTTCATGTTTTCATCTTAAAATGTTGATATTTAGTTTTATTTTCCTTTTACTATTATTTAATGTGATACACAATAAAGAAACTTCATGTGGCTGTAACGTTGATCGCTCACAGATCGTGAAAAATAGTGTTAATGACAACATTTTTGAAAGTTTACAAACCCAAGATCAGTGTTCATCAGGAGATAATCATGAAAAAACTAAGTATCAGCTTGATGAAAATGCTAGTAGGATCGTACTGGTCCCTAGCGGAGAATATCAGCTAGGAACAGATGATATAGTTATAGAGAATGATGCTGAAGGCCCAAAAAGAATGGTTCAAGTGAAAAGTTTCTACATGGACAAGTATGAGGTCTCCAATGAAGATTATTTAAATTTCGTTACTGAAACTAACTATAAGACTGAAGCTGAATCTTTTGGAGACAGTTTTGTATTTGGAATATTTTTGAATAGCACTTACAAGGAGGCATTAAAAGATTTTCGTGTGGTACAAGCTAAATGGTGGTACAAAGTGCTTGGAGCAGATTGGAGGCATCCTTATGGCCCTGACTCAGAGATCAAGGGTATATATGTCATTAATTTTGCTAGCATGTAGCCATAATTGATAATCCTAACTGTCAAATTCCTAGTAACTGTCAAAGTTGGAGTTGGAAACATTGGAGTTTTGTAAATACATTTTACAATACTAATAAGTAGCCCTGGGTGGGAATCAAACCCACAACAGCTGTGACACCAGTCAAAATAACTGACAAATAATTTATGATGTTTATTGTTTCTAGATGTAATGGACCATCCTGTAATCCATGTCTCATGGAGAGATGCAAAGGCTTACTGCAAATGGCGAGGGGCTCGTTTGCCAACAGAGGCTGAGTGGGAGGCGGCTTGCCGAGGAGGGCACCGAGACACTAAGTACCCCTGGGGAGATAAGCTATTACCAGGAAAAAAGCACATGTAAGTTATTTCTTCTAGGTACATTTTCTAACATAGGTTCAGTTGTTCTATCTCGAAGAGTCACGAAGATTGGTCTTAATTGTAGATTCATGTGGCTCATTGATTATGTTTGCCTAAGATCAAGAGCGTTCAGTTTATCTCATATTATTCATTGAAAGCACAATTCATTTTTGATCATTTTAAATCTAGTTGAATTAATATCTGTTCTTCTTACAGAATTCTTGTTATTATAAGAATAACAAGAATTCTGTAAGAAGATCTGATTCTGATTTGTTGATGATTGATCTGATTTGTTACCTTATTGATTCTGATAAACTGTGACCAAAGTTCCCATAGTAGAAATATTGGGTGTAACACTTTTTTCCATTAAGTTTTTCATGTAATAGGCATCATATTTTTTAAACATGATAATTAAATAGGACTTATATTATTGATCTCACGTTTTTTCCAGGGCTAATATATGGCAGGGGACATTTCCACATCACAATTCAGCTAAAGATGGATTTGTAGGCACAAACCCGGTCCATTTGTATTCGGCTAATGATTTCGGACTTTACAACATGGCTGGCAATGTGTGGGAATGGACTGAAAACTCTTGGGATGATAAAAAGGTTTGCGTAAAGATATTAAAATTAATCAGTCTCAGTTATGTACAAAGTTACATATTTAAAACTAGCTACCGCCCGTGGCTTCGCCCGCGTTTTTCCAGTATAAAAAGTAGTCTACATACTGTTCCAATGCATAGGCTATGTATATACCAAGTTTCATCCAAATTCAGTTTGGTCGCATGGGCGTGATTGAGCCAGAAATATCCTAGTAAACTTTAGGATTTATAGTAATAGTAAGATTAAAAACTTGTAAATCCTGAATTCATTTAATTTAAAGACAAAGTTACTAAAATTTGATTATTATCAGCTATAGTAACAAAGTGCTAGTTGGCCATAACTTGAGCTGACACAGGCTCATTCTTGTTATTCTATGTATCAATCAGATGCCATAATCTTGATATTGCTAAGCTTTAGAAGTAATCCATTTATCCATTTTACGAATCTAGTCTCGTTTATCAATGTCATTCAAATTAAGACTCGGCTCTCGACCCGCTAGCTCCGCTATGGCTTGCAAAACAGGCGACATTATGTATGTACCGAGTGATTTTTTAGTTGTCTGTTTTGCAAACCATATTAGGTTACCTGCTGGACGCGATTCAAGACTGTCTGTTTTTACTATTAAAACATATTTATAATGTATATTTTTGCTTGATACTGGCATGATAAAATACCATGATGTATTTTTGAAGAAAGCGGTTCAATAAGGCATACATAGGAAAACAATTAAAATATCATGATACCTACCTAATGAATAAATAAATAAAAGTCATTTATTTCGGGCACAACTACCTACAATGTACAATATGTACATACCTACCCATATCACTGAAAAATAATTTTAAAATAAAAGACAAAATATGATTAAGTGCCGTGTACGTGGCCCGGACGACGACTCAAGGCTCCGGCCCGGTCCGGACACGGCACGCCCCGGTCTAATCTACCCTATAAGTCAACATACAAAGTAAATATTTCGTATTAAATAAGTCGATAATATCACAAATGAGTTTTACTTTCATAGGTAAGTACTTATGCACACTTTGCAAAGTCATCTTGGTGGATAATAAATAATAATCACTAAGCAAAATTTGATTTAATATAGGCAAGTCACCTTAGAGTTGGCCTCCCCTTAAGTAATGATTAAAGATAAGTCTTTATTGATGCTAAGCATTCTATTGCCACTCCTTATTTCCGAACATGTACTCGTAAGTCGTAAAACCAGTAGCTTTTCTGCCAGTGATTTCATAACTCTATTTTATGCAACTGTAACTATCTGATGTGGAATATTGCATTTTAATAAGTAATTATTAGAGTTTATAAATTACCATTTTGCTCAGATCTTTTACAATGATATTATTACACAAGTAAGGAATTAATTTATTAAAACTTGTATTTAATTCACAATAATTTTAATATATCAAGGAATCCATGATACAAGGTTGTTAGGTAATAGACCAATGATTGTGAATTAAACGGCAATGCAAGTATATAATTATTTTATTAATGTTGCAATTCCTGCAAATAAATTGCGTTTTATTGATCAATTTAAGTGCATTTAAACATGGTGATATAAGAAAATACTATAATATCGCAGATAAAAAATAAATAGGATCAAGACTGTAGTCTCCAAGTGCTGTAGACATCCTCTCAGATCTCCAGGCGCTTAGATCCTTTGAATAAGTCTAGTGGGGGTTGTCAGAGGTGACGTACCTCTGACAACCCCCACTAGACTTATTCAAAGGATCTAAGCGCCTTATAAATCCAAACATTATATTTGGCACATGCCCGCATTTTGCAGTAGTTAGCATTCCATACGTGACGCATGGAAGGTTGCAAGCCTTTCGTCACTTGCAAGAATACTAACTGGTTTCTTCACGATGTTTTCCTTCACCGTTTTAAGCACGTGTTTTGATATATACCTACATTTTTGGAACAGAAAAACCCACGACCTTTAGATTGAAAGTCGAGATACCTCCCACTCGGCCAACACGGCAGATATATTTTTGGAAATGGGCAAAGAAAGCCACAGACTGCCACAGCTATCTAGACTGATTGGGCATATGTATATAAACCTGTAAACAACCAATTTCTTCAATGTGCATCAAAAACTTAAACAAAAATTGTGATTTACTATGATACTTATCTACTTTTCAATCAACGAAAAATGAGGACTTCCTTTTAATGCGCATATATTTTTACCTGGCGATTCGATTTTGATAATATTTTTTCTATCGTCTAAGTGGGTAGGTCCAATTTGTACCTATCTAGGTAGGACTAAGAGATCCTAGTTAGTTCCTTCACAAAACTAAAAAAACCGGCCAAGTGCGAGTCGGACTCGCGCACGAAAGGTTCCGTACTATTATCAAAACGGCAAAAAAATCACGTTTGTTGTACGGGAGTCCCACTTAAATATTTATTTTATGCTGTTTTTAGAGAAATACATCATCTGTGAAAATTTCAACTGTCTGGCTATCATGGTTCATGAGATACAGCCCTGTGACAGACAGACAGACGGACAGCGAAGTCTTAGTAATAGGGTTCCGATTTTACCCTTTGGGTACGGAACCCTAAAAAACGAATAGTGAAATACTTTTCCATTGGTCGAAACATTTTCATCGGTTTTCTTTTTAATTTTTAAAACTTTTTAATTTCCAGCCTGAAGAGAAAGTGAAAAAAGGAGGTTCCTACCTATGCCATCACTCCTACTGCTACCGGTACCGTTGTTCTGCGCGTTCACACAACACTGAAGACAGTTCTGCCGGTAATCTAGGGTTCCGCTGTGCAAAGTCTGTGTAGTAGACGGAAATATTTAGCTTTAGAACACATAAGGTGATTTTCCGTACATGGCATATAACTCCATTTACACTGGAATGTGATTTGAAGTAAATGTAATTGAGTCGGCTACTCTACATTGCAAAATAAACTCTACCCCGTTTTGATTAGGTTCATAATGGCATTGGAATGTGATTTTATATAAAAGTAGTTGAATTGGCTACTCTACATCGAAAAATAAGCTTTATCCCCTTTTGATTAGATTCATAATGTCATGGACTACGCGCTCAGTCTTTGACGTGTACGGAAAAGGTGCCAGAGGTGTTCCCATGCAATATATAATTCTAGCTTATTGAAAAACTTACAAAATATAAAACCTACATACTTGTACTTAATTTCTCAAATGAATTTAAACTGCAACTACCTGTTTTGTTAATTATTATTATAATTTGTATGATAAATATTGTTCCTGAAAATAGATTTTATTGTAAGCATTTGTTTTTGCAAGAACAAAAATAAATAAGACTGTTATTACCAAGTAAGCGTAGATGACTGCCATTCTAATAACGTAGTGATATTTGAATGTAACAGCTATTTGTATGGTGAAATAAAAGAAGTGAATTCTTAGATATACTTATTATTTAATTGCATATTCTGTATAAAAATTACAATAGGTACATACATTAATTGTTTTCCACAATTGATTAAACAGTGTTTATTTACAAAATGGCGAGCTTCAGCTTTGACAGCTATGACTGCTTTCGGAGCAGACTTTTGTTCGGATTACTACAAGCACCTTTAATTTAGTAAGTACAAAATAAAAGGAGGACTACAATAAAAGGAAGATCTTCGAATGCTATTGCTACAAAACCCGTTTGGTATAACATAAATTAAAATAAAATAAATATTCAGCACAACCTCATTGCGTCTAACATAATCTTATGCTACATTGAAACATTATAATGAAGTACAAAATATACATACAAGTACATAGAGATTGTACTTGATAAATTGATGTCGTGTACGCGGTACACACGCGAGTTATTCCACAAAGTGTGGCAGTCGACCCAATGCTACTCACTGCTTTGCAGTTATTCACTGAATTTGTCTAAATATTTGCTAAAATTGCAAAGAATATTTGCTATAGTTGCCCAAGAAAAATACCACGCTTAGTGGCAGTACCTACAAAAAATTTACTCTAACTACCTTAGCTATTTCCATTGTCATTTACGAAGTTGATGGAATGCATATTGCATTATTATAATTTGCTTATAAAAACCTTATCTTCGAAGTTTCGATCGAGTTGGTAGCTTCCCGCCGGTTCACTTTAGAACACATTTACATTATTCATTTGATGTAGTGAATTATTGAGACTAAAGATATTCCACACAATACATCAGTTTATTCAGTTTATTGGATACCTTAAAGTTGGCGATAAAAGTTATAGTTCTCGCGAGTAATTAGTGTGTGAAACAGTGGGAAGCTACGTAATTTGTTGCGTTTTTCCTGATTTCTTATTCATTTTAATTGTTCACAATCAGTATCTACTCTTATCAAATGCCGTTTATTTGTATTGAGCTTGTAAAATGTTATTCTAAAAGTCACAATATGACAATACATTAACATAAAAATAATATAGTCTATTATATATTCACAATTCTGTTTATCTAACAATGATACTAATAGAATAGCATATTAGGTAGGTACATATTTTTTATGGCAAGGCACATAAATATATTATAGTATATTTCTCAGTGGCGTACTTCATGCGCTACTTCAAGGTATGAAAGTAAGGGCGTTTACACATGGCGCAGCGCACTGCGACCATCGCGGTGCAATGCCGCTGCATTATTCACTATTGGATTTATATTTTTATGAGTCTTTATACCAACATGGCACCGCGGCACCATGTGTAAACGCACTAAAGTTCAACATGTGAAAAATGTTTACAAGCTCATTAGGAAAAACCCGAACAGTCCAAAATACAAGCACCGTACAAAGAAAGGTCTTTTAAAAAATCCTAAAAGCAACATCGCTATGTCTACCGATAATAAAAACGCTATGCGATCACAAAATCTAGACGTACGTTAATTTAAAAATAAAATTTACACCGCCGATACCGCCTAACCGTTTATACACTAGATAAATCACATTTCTACATATCTATGGTAATCGCGGGCCCGCAGTCAGCCCGCCCCAACACCGTCTCACAGGTTCACGCTTCGAGGCTTCTGCTTCTCTAGCGAGTACGCTTCATAAAACCGGAATACGACAAGCCTTATACCGGGTACTCACTAGCGAATCATAATTGTAGCCAATCAGATACTGTAACGAGTTCTAGTGTGTACGCATGACACGGTAATCGCTCTTGATTTGATATCACTATTATTTTTGGTAAACTAGTGAGTACCCGGCTTTAAATGTGTGCGTTGTAAACACAGCTTACTTATTTCCGTGAATCAAATAAACAATCTATAGTTTTTAATTGTCCACGGTTATTAAATAAACCTGTTGAAGTTCACAACAGTTTTTTGTTTGAGGGAATAATAATATAAAATATTGTATTACAATTGTGCGTTAGTTTTGTTTAGTTTACTTGCGAACGGGCCTAGCGTTAAGCTGTGTGTGTAAACGCATCCAAATATCATAAAAAAACCGAATGTGGTTTTTATGTATGGGATAGCTGCGCAGTAGCTGCCATGATTTAGCCGACTAGGCAGAAAATAGTTTGAGCATTTTCGTCTTAATCAATTTCAAGTTTGAAATTTCAAAGATTTTTTGCTATAGCAAACAGTAGCCTATTTTCAACTTGAAAAAAAAAATTAGGTAAACGGTATTAAACTATAATTTAAAAATGCTTAAGCATTTCCTAATCTGATGCGCTTACAAAGAATTTGCACGTAACTTTGTCGAAATCAGTTTGTGTGAAACATAATACAGGATGTAGTAAGATAACTCCCAAAAACTGAAACTGGATCTGGATCTACCGACCATGCTTGATTGATTATCACCTAAAATAAAAGTAGTTTCATCATCATAAATCGGCCTTTTCCCAAAATCCCGATGCCCGAATGAAGATATTTGCACTAAGATACAGTTTGTTAGCGGCCATTATTGCTTCCATTTTGGCCAAATTCAAATTCAATTAGATTGAATTGAATTGTTTTTTTTCGCAAAGATACAAAATCAGTCAGAATTTGAACATCCTTCAAGATGAAGTAATTTAGTTATCACTAGAGGCATTGTTAGAGGTAGATTAGTGTCTTCAGTTTTTGGGAGCAGTCTTAATGCACCCTGTAGTATACCTGTCTGCTATAAACTTTAATCCTCGTCCATCTTTGATCATACTTTTACTTTTTAGGAAATACCATAATAAATATATTATTTTGACCCAGCAATAAATATATTATTTTGTCCTAGAGAATTATGAAGAAAGTACCACTTTGCTCCAACATTCATACCTTACTTTCGTAGACTTGATTTACATGTAAACAGTGTTTCATGTAAAGAGAAAGATAAGAATAAACTTAGTCGAGTAGTTTAGACTTCAAGACGGGCATCAATGTTTAATGCACACAGGGATCGTATCCCTCAAATCATCGACCACACAGACTAGACTCCTCATGCAAGGCGAACACTTTCAGACAACACATATAGGCTATAGATCCTGTGTGAACCACCGAGCGCGGTTGCAGGCTGTAACATTGAACCGGCCAATCTGAATGCATTATTTACCGCTCCCCCTGACCCCTCAACGTTTTGACATAATTGTTTGTTGTGAAGAAATTAAGCCTATGTGGTCGATGCCTCAAATACGAGTGTCCCGTGACTGGCCAATCACAGAACACTACGGAATGGATGGGGGCCGCCGGCGCCTACGTCAGTTGCCTGCTGGCAGGACGGTGCGCGCGCGCGTCATTGTACCATTGCTGTGGCCGTTTGTGAAGCCGTTCTTCAAGGCACCGTTCTTGTAGGGGGTGTCTTTGAGCTCTGTCGCCTCGGGTGTCGGCGATTTCGCACGGGCCTGGGGATAATAAGTTATTTAATATGTATTTTAAACGGGTATAATTATTTCCTTAACTTTAGAACACATATGGATTAATAGATAAATATAAAATATTTTATTGCACACCACAAAACGAATAAAATTACATGGAACATTGTTGATTAATAACGTGACTGCCTACATGAATGAAACATAAAAAAACAGATCTTAATTATATAAAACTGATCTATCAACCTACAGTCTAAGGGAGCATCCGTTCCGCTAGACCGTGTATTGACCAAAAACAGTGCTCGAATTTGGGTCATATATTTAGATCACTGTGATTGGTCAACTCGTAGTCACACACACACACAAGGAATTCCCTAAATGGGGTTGACCCTATATATTGCGGCGAGGGTTGAAATATGTTTGAAAACAATTTTATGAACCAAGGAGGGATAGCACTAGTTTAAAATAAAGAAAGCAGTTTAAATAATACTAAAAAGTTAATTTATTGAATTTATCGCATTCGGTTTGAGCCGCTTTACGATTGCTAAGGTCACTGGTTTGATGTTGCAATCAATTAGTGTTGTGTTCAGTTTGTAAAACAAGGTAAACGGCTAAACAATTAAGATATCAGATAACATTGTAACGAAGTTTTGAATAATAGAGCAAAAAATAATTCGATAAATAATGAACCAATTTTCATGGAAGCTATATCATCTTATAACTTAGATTGTCACCACATATATTTTTACGTTTACTAGAACTTAAATTATTAAACAAAACGTATTTGTTCGTAGTAACTACGTAATAAAGTCATGTCTATCACACCTATAATATTGGGTTGACGAAGTAGCTCGGGTAAAGCTAGTATTTTATATGGCGATTTTACTAACTAAAAGTCCTTCCGACTGCGCCAGTTTTTTTTACCACGTTTTTTTTTACTTGGCGCAGCCATCAGGATCAATAATACAGTATAATATTAACCTTTTGCTAACTAGCATTAAGGTCGCTTATGTTTACATGTTCTTGTGTTGTGCAATAACTATTTTTTGCTATCTATAATAATTACCTTTTGCCTAGAACTCCTGATGTAACTCTGGTTGTAGAAGTCCTTGAATAGGAAGAAGAACATGACAGCGTGCATTCCTATCCACCAGACAAACGCACGCGGGTAGTTGCAGTCGATAAACAACAGCTGGAACGCATGTACCATTATACCCACGAATTGAGCCTGTAACGTAAAAAGCATTTCTGAGTTCTGATGTCTATAATTACAATTTTATTTACAATCGTGTCGTACATAAATGATGATCTATTTTCAGTAATTTTTCGTAGATGGTATGTACTTTTTAACTGACTTCAAAAAAAGGAGGAGATTCTCAATTCGGTTGTATATTTTTTGTTATTACCTCAGAACTCCCATCATTTATTAACCGATGAAAAATGATGTTAGTACGCTCTTAGATATGTTCAAGCCTGCAGATTTGGGAGGATGTGCGTAACTTAGGGATTACAGTTGAGACCTTATATATTTTATAATCATTTATATTTTATCCTTCTAGGCCAAAATTCAATAACCCTGGATCAAATTAATTTAGAAACATAATCAATTATAAATAATTGGTGCTTTTATATTTTTTATAACCTTACTTGTACAAATAAGTAGGTAGAATTTGCTATAATTTCATCAATTGGTCGTAGGAATACTACTGTAGCAGTATTGATGCAATTATACATAATTAAGTTAATTATCCTCAACAGGCAAAACCAAAGTCAGTGTTACAACCTTGATGTTGGAAAGGTATTGCGTAGTTCTAAAGGTTGCCTTATTATATCCCTTAGATTCCATTATGTAAAATGAGTTGCGATTTCATCTATAGCTATGAGCGAGGTTCATTTTTAGGGTTCCGTACCCAAAGGGTAAAAACGGGACCCTATTACTAAGACTTTGCTGTCCGTCTGTCTGTCACAGGGCTGTATCTCATGAACCGTGATAGCTAGACTGTTGAAATTTTCACAGATTATGTATTTCTGCTGCTGCTATAACAACAAATACTAAAAACAGAATAAAATCAATATTTAAGGAGGGCTTCAATACAACAAACGTGATTTTTTTGTCGTTTTTATAGATAGTTTTTAATAATAATCTTCGTGCGCGAGCCCGACTCGCACTTGGCCGGTTTTTAATAAATAAACAAGGAAAATTGGCTGATTTTGTTCGATATCAATCCACACGAGATATACCAGCATCATCGGTCCGTAGGTACATCTTTTAAAACGAAACTGACATTGCAATTAAGTTGGACCTCCAGAATGCGGTTCACCAATTAGAGCTGCGGCGGATATTGGAACAATAAATAAAAAATGAAATTAAATAGGATCAAGACTGTAATCCCCAAGTGCGGTTGATATCCTCTTAAATCTCCAGGCGCTCAGATCCTTGAAGATGTCTAAAGGCTTAGTCAGAGGCACATCAAACCATTATGTTTGGCACATAGTTTCACAAAGGTTTCGGCAGAATAACAGCGCTGACCTATCCTCGTATAGGAAAGCATAATGCTGAGCCGGGACCCTTTTGCTGCTGTAGCACATAGCATTACATATATTTATTTTATACATTTTTTTTTGTAGTTTAGTTTTTTTTCTTTTCTTTCTCATTGTTTTTCTAAGTGTAGGTACCTATGTTAGATCTAAGTTTAAACTGTTTTTATTTTTTTTTCCTTTTTATGTTATGTTATGTATTGTGTGCTAAAGTAGTAAACAAATAATTGTCTATGTCTATAGTCCACACGTGACAGGCAGCGAGCCCGTCGCCGCCGCAAATAAAAAATGCATGGACAATATGGACATCTTATACACAACATGGCTTTTGTGCAGCGAAAAGACTCACCATTTGCAGCGCAGTGAGGTACTTCTTCCACCAAAGGTACCTCCTCATATGCGGGCCGCAAGCCGCAAGCATATAGTAACTGTACATGATTATATGTACGAAAGTGTTGAGCAGTCCGAAGAAGGTCGAATGACCGCCAGGCGTGAACTTGACGCCGAACCACACCGACATTGGCATTACTCCGTGGTGGATCACGTGAAGTGTTGACACATGATCAAACTTCTTTCTTAGGATAAAGAAGAACTGGAAACAAAATACATTTTGTTTATGACTTAACTAGCTTCAGGGGCCGTACCATAAGCTCTTAAAGTAATATCAAAATCAATCTCGTGGTGCGTAATAACAACGCTACGAACTCGTATGACACTTTCGCGCCGCCAGTAGTACTGTTTTAATATTTTTTTAAGAGTTTGTGGAAAGGAGGCTGAATTCTTGCATGCTAGGTACCTGCAAAAAGTAGCCTACTATTCCAGGGTACCTATAGGCTATGTATATTTAAAGTTTCATCGAAATCAGTTTGGTCTTGATTCAGCTACAAACATCTTCACAAACTTTAGGATTTATAATATTATGGAATGGTTACGTTTTCGTAAGGTCAAGCACATTCGGATCTAAATATCATAGACTGCTAAACTCATTCATAACACACGAAGGTTAGCTACGCTGTAGTTGCGTAAAAACTATCGTGATCGCATTCATCTTGCAAATTATACAGCACGCAAAATATTAGTACCTACCTACGTCTTATTTAAAAGCGTTAAATCATTTTTTTTTGATCTCATTGATGACAACGTTGTGATTGCCTGTAATTGGCTTTTGTATTGGAATTGTTCACATACCACATAACCTTAAACATTGTATTGTAAGAAGGCTATTGACAGTCCATTTTAATAAATAACATTGCCTATGTTTTTTAGGGTTCCGTACCCAAAGGGTTAAAAACGGGACCCTATTACTAAGATTTCGCTGTCCGTCTGACTGTCCGAAGGCTGTATCTCATGAACCGTGATAGATAGACGATGTATTTCGGTTGTCGCTATAACAAAAAATACTACAAACAGAATAAAATAAATATCTAAATCGTGTTTTTTTGCCGTTTTTTTTTATAGATAATAGTACGGAACCCTTCGTGCGAGAGTCCGACTCGCACTTGGCCGGTTTTTTATAGTATACTGGAGAGCTGACGAACAAACTAATCTAGGAATATTTGTAATCTCTTGAAGGTACTTTACTTACGGTATCAAAGAATTCTGTGAACTTGGAGAAGTAGTACCACCAGCATACATTAACCATCTGAAAGTTTACGAAAACAATGTCAAAATACAATTAATACTCAATGAATCCTAGTCAATTAGGTACGTATAAATGAACAGGTACTTAATGTAAAAAAATACGTGTTTAAGCTTTGACTTGAACCATGTAGTCTTAGTGATAAACAAGTTTAAAAACCTGATTTAAATAATTGCTAAGGAATTGTATAGCAATCAATAAAACTAGTAACTATTAATACAAGTTTATGAATACGTATGTAGATTGTAGGTACGAGTGGGTATGTTTATTATTTTATCACTGAACGGACTGGGGCGACTGCGAATAATGCTTTTAAGGACATCTTCAAGCGTGTGGAGATCTGAGAGAATATCTACCGTACTTGGAGATCACATGAGTGATACTTCTTTTTAACATTCTCATGGAAGTTTCACTATGCTTTATGATTAGAAAGAAAAAAACAATGTTTCTTTTGAAATTTATATATGTATAGCACTAGCTGTCCCGACAGACATAGTCCTGTGAAATTGCCCTTCTCCTGATGATAATGAATACAACAAAAAAGAATTAACAAATTCAGCCGTTCACGCGTGATGCTGTGACCAAGGGAAATAGGGATTCATTTTTAAATTATAGATTGACAGATACGGTAGTGGAATAACATAACAAAAGAACAAATTCTTAACTTACCAAGTACGTACATATTATTTAACATATTTTAACACTTGTCATTTATATTTGTTTATCAAGCTTATGCTTATTAATATTATCATGCAATTAAAATAGGTTATTATAATAGATTAACACATGTTTTAATAATGATTAATTAGGATCAAGCATTCAAAATGTCGCATCGATTATGTTTAATGATATTAAATGGATTATTTGGTGAATAATAAAGAATTACACATTGTTTGAAATCATTTGATTGATATTCGATTGAAATCTTTCTGATTATGTATTAATGTATAGATTATTATGTTCAAACGATTTCAGATAATGATATCTTTTGCAGTTTTAGTATTGGAATGACTGAGGGATGGATGACGTGTCATATGAAATTTACAATGGTATGGGCCGTGACTATAGATGTAAAGTTACCGAAAATTACAGTTTTTGACCAAAGTCACCGTTAACTACCAAAAAGCTGCCGGTTAAATACGGTTATCTACCGACTGGAAGGTGGAAATAAATATAAATATTTACACACAGCGCCATCTAGGCCCAATCTAGGCAAAGCTTGTACTATGGGAACCAGATAACTGAAAATGTAGGTTATATTAGCTAAAGTCTGTTGCATCTCAATGCGGTTTTTTTTGTAAAGCTGTTTTAAACCATATTTAGTGGAAATTGATTCAGCGGTTTCCATTGCAGCATGACTCGATAGCGCACGTTACGTCACCGATATCACGTTGTGCTTCTAAAATTCTATAATAATTTATATTTAATACTGGTTCGATAAATTAACACGTGATTTTTTGATCCCAAAAACCCGGTCATGAACCGTTTTCAATTTAATAACCGTTATGAAACAAGTGGTTCGTTAATAACCGGCTTCGCATCTATAGTCGTGACTGTGGTTGTTATTCAAAGGGACCAGACAGGGACGATCTCGTAGGCCAGGTGGGGTAACACACAAAGTGGGTTCAGCAATTCATTATCCGAGGGAGTTATTCCGATTAAAGGCTTCATTACGAACAGATCAAGACTTTGTGGATGACATACCCATACATCAATCTAAACACCTATACATGCATGAGATGACAGCCACAAAGTGCAAATAGGCGTGATACGCAGCTTAATCGTTCAGGCTTTGATGGGAGTGAACACGCGATATGAACATATATCGAAACGTCTTTGTGGGAAAGTGGGGGGCAACATATAAACTTTATATCATAAAGTAATTCACCCTGATTGTTTGTGGATTTTTGGAGTGGTCGACCGGCTGACATTGAAAGTTATACCTGCCTGTGAACCAGCCTGAGACGCCGATCTGAAACAATATGCCGTCACCGGGCCCGTGAGCAAACTATACAACTTTTTTATTTGCATCCGTGTGGTATAGATCGCGCGTGTTTGAGGCTGTCGTAAATACTGTGGTCGGTGTTAATCGCTTTCAAACAACTGCATGAGAATTATAAGCTAATCACTATATTAAAGTTAGTTGTCCCGAGTAAACTACTTTATAACTAGTTAATAAGAACCATCTTCGCCATTACATCTGAAATATTTACATTGTTGCACTGAAAATAAAAGTGATTATGTCTATTTACACATGCGATTTTGTTAGTATTGGCCGTAAACCCGAGCTCGGGCAACTTATGACCATTCACTTACTCTTTTGGCCATAGGACTGTCTGAGTAGTCCACGGGTTGGCATCGAAAGCTGTAATGATTCAGCCAGCCCCCCATCAAGCTCTGGGCATGGCACATTAAAATATTCTTAGGTTTTGTGAAGCAAAAACATTGTACGTACATGAAAATTACACTTTGTATAATTTTGACGTAGGTACTTATTAGTAATCTAGTTAGCTACAATTATTTGGTGTATAAGTGGAGCCCTCTATACTACTGAAGACAATCATTCTGTCGTATTTTTATCATTTCCATAGAAGAAATAAAAATAACCATAATTACCTGATCACTTTAAGTGAAGCAGACCAAAATTACTGAAACTCATATAGTTAAAAGTAAAATCATATGGCTAAAAAAATGCAACACATATTTTAAACATACTTGCCTATTTAAAAGGTTTAACACAATTAATGGATTGAATCTCTAATCAAAACAAAATTTGTAACCAATTCAAACATGCCACAGCTGTCAACTACATTGTGGCCAGCTTAAAATAAGTACATTTTTTATAAGAAATATATATAAAAGTAATTACCTCATAGAACAGCCAAGTGCTAAACACTACTTGTAAAGCATTATATAGAATTAAAACATTTTTAAATTCTAATGGTTTTCTGTTTTCCATAAACTTTGGACCTGCAACCTGTAATAAAAACAACATATATTAATAAATATTTATTAAATTTTAATACATGTTTTATATAATTCAGTATTCATTTATATTTCCATACCTTGACTAGATAAACATAACTTAAACATATTAATAATGTAGGCAACGGTGAACTCATCAAAAACCATGGATTCGTCCTTGGGTCTGAAATAAAAATATACATTTTAATATTACAATAGTCAGGGGTATTGTAATTAATGCTGTCTACATACATAAAGTACGCAAGTTATTTTATGACAACAACAACAATATAAATAAATATTGGTGGCGATTCTGTTGTGTCCACGCTTAAGTTAAAATTCCTAAAAACTATCGATCTTATTTCTTTTAAGTTAAAGTTTAAAATAGCGTAACCTTAAAATGACAGTTCTAAAACATAGAATAGTTTTGAATAAATTTTCGATTTTCGTAATCGATTTAGAAACGTCAAGCTAAATTTAATCGACATGTAAATTGGTGTTGACTAAGATGACACTTGATTGTGTCAAATATGCGAAATAAAATAGAGAAACGGCTAAAATATCCCAAGTTTTAGGACTGTCATTTTGATGTGACTCTAATTTACCCTCGTATTCAAGAACGACACTATGAGAACACGCACCCACAGTGGACGAAATATTTTTTCATAAACATCACTTTATGTGTTGAGCGGCACTATGGCGCACGCTACCGTGTGCCTCTAGAGCTCAAATTTGGCTAGAGGCACACGACAAGTGCCTCTAGTCACACTATGCAGTGTCGCACAACACATAAAGTGATTTTTATGAAAAAAGATTTCGTCCACTGTGGGTGCTTGTTCTCATAGTGTCGTTCTTGAATACGAGGGTTAGACTTTAATGTAAAAGGAATAAGATCAATCGTTTTTTTACGAAATTTTAGGTTTAGCTTGGACACAACAGAATCGCCACCAATATACTTTTCAAAACTTTCAATTTCAAATCTCTTTATTGCAGACAACTAGGTCCATAAATATTCACAATTCGGTAATACTACAAACAATATTTAAAAAACACAAAAATAAAGAAGAAAAATTCAATAAGTATATAAAATAAAATTATCAGACTACATTTGTCGACTAATTGAAGTAGACTAATTTAATTATTATCACAATTTTGACCCAATGGTGAAGTTTAGAAACTTTGTTTAGATACATTTAAAATTTATAGTCAAAATATTAATTGGATGAATGCACTCACTAGACAGATTAAATGGGTCAACTATTAATATCTTGCTGAAGCAACTGGAAGTGAGATTAGCTTGGTAAATATGACCCAATATCTATTACTGTAGTTTTATTTAGGCACTTGGTATCATGATTTTATGCAAATGTTTATGCAGACTCTTGTCTCATATACCATCAAATTTACATATCACAGAACTGATTGGTTGAGTTGAGGGATACCACAATAATAGATAAATGTATAATTAATTTTTAAATTTAAGTAACTAATCAGACAGGTACCTACATAATGAAATACCTACAAAATAGTTTATCTATGTACCAGTTTGGCAGCTGAGTCTTTTTAAAAATGTACACTGACAATTAATTATAAAAAACTCCCAGGGAGGCAGAATAACTAGCCAGTTGCCTACTAATGGACTATTGTCCAGAAGGATGTATTTAAGTATCAAGTAATTCAGCTTTACTCACCACCATATTTGTCCATATATACTTGCATATTGTTATAATACTGTAGTACTAACGCCATTATGACGGTATCTGAAAACAAAATCTAATCTGAGACCTATTTCATTGAAACAAATGAATAAACCATAAAATTATCATCAAGGAAGTGAATGATCAAATTAAAGCATTTATTTTCATTATACGTTACCTGGGTGACGGCAGATTATCGGGTGGACTAGGTGATCGGGTAACTCAACTTAGAACATTATAATTTAGTTAGATTTGTGAAAGAAACTAATAAAAAATCTATTTTACATTGGATCTCATGACGAAAATAGGTTAGCAGACGTAACTTCTTTACTGACAGTGACAGCTATAGATAGAGGGGGGGCGAAGGGTAGCGGGCGGAGAAGAAGGAACTTGAGGAATCGTAGCGCCCACAGACAACAAAATAATTATGTAAGTCATTGTCATAAATGTCATAATAATGGTAGCTGTCAAAACCAATCCCAGGCTCCGTTTCGAACAAGGGTGCGGTCGACGCATTCCATTAATTAGTACTCAGCTGTTGCTTGAATATCTATCATCGTATTTTGTTCATAAAATTAAGGATTGAAGCGTAGATGGTTTGAAGTATGTAGGTAGGTAGGTAGGTACTTAAGGGATTATTTTTTAGGTAGGTATTTTACTTACTAAGTTGTATAAGACCCAGTAGGTAGGTACTTACTTACTTAGACCTAAGTATAGACCTTCCAAGCCATTATTTAGGTCAAGGTCAAGGTCAGGGTCATGAATAATAATGTGGTTGGTATGTCGAACCTATCTCCAACCCCTAATATGGGCCCTCTAATATGTACTAGTCTTCAACCACCCAAACTAGCGAGAAGTTTCGTCAAAACTTCTCGCGTGAAAACGAAATGTATGAGAACGAAAAGGCAAACCACTATCCACATTCACGTTTTTCGCGTGTTCTCAGGTCGCCAAGGCTTCTCGCGTGGGTGTGGAACAGTAGATGGGCTATTAAATCTAGTGTCATCTCGAATTCCTATAAAGGTAGGAAGGTATCTACCTAAATAAATACCTCACCTCACCTATGTACCTATGTATTATTGATAGTATGTACCTACAAACCTACAATTATCTGCTTACCTAAAAAATTTTGTTCTTCAAGGGTCACTTATGGCTTCACAGTTTACCTGTAACAAAATATATCAAAATGTTAATATAAACGATTAAGTAGGTAAAAAAAAAAAAAAAAAAAAAAAAAAAAAGTATCACGACTGTAATCCTCAAGTACGGTAGACATAGACATCCTCTCAGATCTTCAGACGCTTAGATCCTTTGAAGATGTCTAGTGGGGGTAGTCAGAGGCACGTCCAAACATTATATTTGGCACATGCCCACATTTTGCAGTAGTTAGCATTCCATACGTGACAGGTAAAATACTACTTAGGTAATTACCTATCGTGGTTCAAATAATTAAGCACTACCCACAACACAACTAGGTACCCATACAGCGATTGGTGATTATTCAGTTGGCAACAAACTAAATTATGAACGATTTGCTAATCTAAAAAGTTTGCTGTCTCTTTTACTATAATAGTACGAGTATGCGGAACAGAACGAGATGGATGCCGTTTAGTACCAAGTTTAGTTAGCTAGACTTACCCTCGTATTCAAGAACGACACTATGAGAACACGCACCTACAGTGGACGAATTCTTTTTTCATAACACTTTATGTGTTGAGCGCACAGAGCTTTGAAGTCCATGCGTGTCGCCCTCGCGCGCGGGGGCGATGTGGCCCGATCGTTGTTCTGTGATTGAGCGGCATGCGGCACTATGGCGCACGCTACCGTGTGCCTTTAGATCTCAACTTTGGCTAGAGGCACACGGCAATGTGCCTTTAGTCACACTATGCAGTGTCGCACAACACATAGTGATTTTTATGAAAAAAGATTTCGTCCACTGTGGGTTCGTGTTCTCATAGTGTCGTTCTTGAATACGAGGGATAGTTATATACTGTGGTATTAGGTACCAAATTACACCACTACTTCCAGTACCCACCTCATAATAGGCAGGTATTGTAAAAACATGGAAATATTTTATTAGATAGGTATACAATGCTTTCTTTTTTTGCATGTAGATTCAAAGTTCAAACCAACATTTAAACGCCTTACCCTCAATGCTAGGTACCGATCTAGTTTAGACCTTCCGTTCAAAAACGATATGCTCCAAAGAATATCAGTATTCTATTCTATTCATTGGTTCGTAGAAGCTCATCATCAGTGTCATCGTTCAATTATCGACGCATAAACATGGCTGATTTCCTCATAATTTCGTAATCTAGCCCATAGAACGGATTATGTTACTGTCAAGTATAGCAAGGACATTGTTCACGGCATTGCTAATACCTACCTACATAACTCAAGCAAAAAACAATTCATAGAACATACGCATGAACATGAACTATCTCCATCAACCATTGTTAGGTCTATGGCTTTATTCGGTAGTGATAAGTGGGTAAGTATACCTATCTACTTATCTACTTACAAATTAGCACCTACTTAGTTGCTAATTTGTGACCTATTTAGGTGCGTCAGCTTGACAAGATAAGACACGCAAGATAAGGTACCTGATCGTGTTCTAGATGTACCTACATATGGAGTAGTATTCGTTATCAGAAAAATCAAATGATAAGAACTTGAACTAGAAATAATGCTTACTTACCTATTTATAGGTACGATACGAAGATAAGAAGCTATTACTATGATATGAACGAATAGATAGCTACAGGAGTTAATTTAATTCATATAATCTATATCTATCTATATATACATCTATACATATAATAAAACTGTAGAAGAGTTCTATTTATTTTATTCTGTTTTTAGTATTTGTTGTTATAGAGGCAACAGAAGTACATAATCTGTGAAAATTTTAACTATTTAGCTATCACGGTTCATGAACATTATTTATATTTATGTTCGCTTGCTGAACCATCATGGGTTATTTTAGTTGGTAAGTATACTAATATTATAAAGAGGAAAGCCGTGTTGGCCGAGTGGGAGGTACCTCGACTTTCAATCTGTAGGTCGTGGGTTCGAATCCGGCATCAATGTATTTTTCTGTTCGAAAAATTTATATGCCCATCAAAAACACGTGCTTAAAACGGTGAAGGAAAACATCGTGAGGAAACCAGTTAGTATTCTTATAAGCAGCGATGGGCTTGCAACCGGTCACATATGGAATGTTTGTGGGGGTAGTCAGAGGAACGTCCAAACATTATATTTGGACGTTCCTCTGACTACCCCCCCTGGACATCTTCGAATGATCTAAGCGTCTGGAGATCTGGGAGGATCTCTACCGTACTTGGGGATGAAAGTCGTGAATCCTATTTATATTTTTAAAGATTTGATTTTTTGTTGTGTGTATTGTTTGTTTGTATGTTTTATGTTTGTAATGGATAAACTCAAAAGCTATTAAACCGATTTTAATTTCATTGTTACCTAGCTACAGTATCTCTGAGTAACATAGGCTATCTTTTGTTTTTGAAAAAGTACACATTATTACAACAACGGGAAATTACTCACGTAAATGATAAATTGTCAATGAGGACACCGACAATGTTTCGATTCATCTAGAGAATCTTCTTCAGGGTGAGTGGACCATAACGCGCGCGCTACCCTGCTCGCATTGCCGTCTCGCACTTTGAAAAAGTAATTAAAAAATGCGATCATTTGATGTAAGTAAAGGTGTAAAAAACTACCAAAAATTTTACTTTTTTCGCGTGCGCTGCAAAAACTATTGAGAGTACATAAACAAATAATGATACTTTATTGAATATCCTCATAAATGCGCATATGAAAGTATGCGAGGAGGTATATATCTAAATATTAAAGTTTAGGTATAATAACCTTTTTTGTTTCTATCCATATCATAATTTTACTTATCTAATTAGCAATTAAGGCTATTAAGAGGCTGCCAGTCGCTGATTGCTCTTTTTCGAAACGAAAAAAGAAATACTTCTGAACAAGCCACATCTCCTATTTTTATAAGTATATTACTTCAGGTTCCTACCTAGATTTCTATTAAGCTGAAAACATAATAGCAGAAACTTTTCACGATAAAAATATTTTTTCAAAATGATACGTTTTAGAATTTATGATCGAAATATTTTATATACCTACTATTAAAATCAACTTGTGATTTATTGTTAAAGATGGGTAATATGTAGATCTAGATTTCTATTAGGATAGATTTTTGATAAGTAATTATACATAATTTATATCATTAATTTATTCGAAAAACTAAGGCGGACCACGCGCGGACGTGTGTTTGTCATCATTGCAGCGGTCGGTAGGATTATTTATCGAAGTGATTAAAGATGGGTACATCTTTATTCACATATACTATACATTATAAAATAGGAGATGTGGCTTGTTCACAAGTACTTCTTTTTTCGTTTCGAACAAAAATAATCGTCGACTGGCAGCGTCTTAAGGAGTTGCCACTTTTCGAATTTTTCAAATCGGTCGTTCATAAGACTACAATATAAAAGTTGCGGGATATTAAAATCGTGGCTACCAATGACTATCCTCACGGGGTCAGCAGCAGGACAACTTGCGTATATTCCGCGGATACCCATCTTCATTTAAGCCATACTTATTCAAAATAATCACATTTAGAAATCACTGTCGCGCAGCGAAGCGGGCACGGGTCAGCTAGTAGTAAATAAGTAGGTACTTTGGTATAACGGTGAAGGGAAGATCGTGAGAATACCAGTGAGAATACCAGACATATGAAAGGATCTGAGCGCCTGGAGATCTGAGATTGAAGTCGTGATCCCATTTCTATTTTTATAAATAAGTGGGCAGTCTAACAGTTTGATTCTAACCACAGATATAGATCTTGACAGCGACTAATACGCGCGTATCTATTCCTCAAATCAAGAACCATAGACATAGCGGGTCAGCTATTTAATAAGAGCTGATATGTAGTAAAATAAAACCTACGATATAACTAGATACCTACATGCTCTATCTTATATTAACCTACCTACCTAATTTACCTAGACCAAAGTTCGTAGGAAAATTGTGTTATTAATCTTTCAACTTGTGCACTTGAAGATTTATAAGTAAAACATTTTTTGAAGTGAGCGCATGAATTTTGTAAATCGTAGTAAATTACAAAAAACATACTCAAAAATATTGTTATTTTAGAATATATATGTCTATATATCTATATATGAATATATAGAACTGCAATATTTCAATATAACTCGTCAGTAATTCAATATCCTGTAGATATTACAGGATTATTATTTTATTACAACCCCGTAGAACCCTCGTAGAGCCCGCGTAGAGGTGCTACACTCAAAATTGAATTGTAGAGTATTGTGTGACCATGAAACTATGATTGGATGATGCTAGATGTTTGTTGTGTCTAGATACCTACCGATATTGTTGTCATGACTCTGGATATGCTAAGTGGGTCAATGTCTATACGTTAAGTCGTCGAACAACTGCATGCGGCGTCGAGTCTTCGGCGTCGGCAGAGTCACATCCTCCCCCTTTAGACAAACGTTACGTACGTCTACGCATAAATGTATATACAAATGTACACATGTTTTATAAGATCTGTAGGAATGACTAACATAGTGCGACAAACTGGTTAATGAATTCATTTTTTTTACAACAATCAAAGATTCTTTTGAAGATGGTGTTTTGTTGGATAGATTTCGAATGCAAAGTTCTACCTTAGCTTTTAATAGTGTAACATGAACGTAGATAGATATGATAGAAACCTACGTACCTACCTATAGAAAATTTGCGCTAATAGAACGAATGTAGTTCCAAGAAACTGTAACTACCTGTGGCAACAATGTTAGATTACACATACATCTCGAAATGTTATTATGTTTTTTTATGTACCTACCTACTTATTATACAACATCATAGGTGTCGTTTTAAAGCAGTTTACATAAACCGCGTATCTAATAAGTATCGTTTATCTTAGATTGATTACCATTTCGTTTCGACGATGCGGAAATATTATAAAATATTCTGTAAAATTCCATTGTTCTATTTAGTACCTACGCATGTACGCATGTCTGTCTAGTGTTAGTCTAGTCTATACTGTCTACAAGCGTAGAGTTACATTTACTTTCCTATAAATTTTCCTTCACAAAATCTGTAGGACCTCTTCAAGTTTTTGTTCGAAACGAAAAAAGAAATACTTCTGAACAAGCCACATCTCCTATTTTATAATGTATAGTATATGTGAATAAAGATGTACCCATCTTTAATCACTTCGATAAATAATCCTACCGACCGCTGCAATGACGATAAACACACTTCGGCGCGTGGTCCGCCTTAGCTTTTCGAATAAATTAATGATATAAATTATGTATAATTACTTATCAAAAATCTATTCTAATAGATCTACATATTACCTATCTTTAACAATAAATCACAAGTTGATTTTAATAGTAGGTATATAAAATATTTCGATCATAAATTCTAAAACGTATCATTTTGAAATAATATCTTTATCGTGAAAAGTTTCTGCTATTATGTTTTCAGCTTAATAGAAATCTAGGTAGGAACCTGAAGTAATATACTTATAAAAATAGGAGATGTGGCTTGTTCAGAGGTATTTCTTTTTTCGTTTCGAAAAAGAACAATCGTCGACTGGGAGCCCCTTAAGGGGTATTTTTATCAGGTAACCAGATAATAGAGTCATGTAGAGTGCGTAGTTAGCTTAGTATTATGCAGCCTATTGTCGCTATAGCCGCCGCGTGGGAATAGACGTAGGTACCTACTCGTACATACTTGGAATTTATAATTCTATTTACATTCTAGACTTGCACACGTTTGCGTACCTAACAAGATGTACCTACGTATACGCATTCAACGAGAAAGAAACTGAAGCTATTAAAGCGGAATCTACTTATAAAACTGGGTTCCAAGTGCGTTGGAAGTTTACACAAAGACTTAACAAGTTGGATGACATCATAACCGTCTTGTACGAGTACCAGTACCAGCGATTAGTACAGGTTTGTGGAATAAGAACATAAAATAAAGATTGAGGTTGGTTTTACTAAAATAGAGATATGTATATATGTAATAAAATGTTTTGCAAGCTTTGAAGCGCTGAATCGGCGCTAATAGTTTACGAATTTTGTCTAGCCTCTAATAATTCGTAAGTTACGAGTAAGTACCTTTATAAAAATGCGAATTACTTCAAACTAGAATTATGTAGTACTAACTTTTGTCTGCGATTTTGCTCGAGTGGAATACCTGGTCTAAAGTATATGCCTTCCAGGGTGTCCCCATGGAAGTCGGAGGCCCTTAGACATCTTCAAAATCTGAGTGTCTCACGACCTAGGAGGATGTCTTGTCTAACAAGCTTGAGGTAGTTGCGCGTGATCTGAAAATTTTCTAACAAAGCGTGTTCGTGTTTGGAAATTCCACCGATAAACTGACATCGCTACATTTAAAAGTAAATAGGTACTTAACATACAAGCTGCATGTACAAGGACCTAACCGGTCCTTCAGTCGGCCTTAAATTCTTTATACTAAGAAGGTAGGTATATCATCACAGATTATCAGCTAGTTTTAGACCCAGTGCGGTAGGTAGTACTAAATTCCAGACCAAAAGATAGCAACGCGCTACTTTTACTACATTGGCAGTGGGAGGTGCTTCGACTACGAAGGTCCTAGCTTCTAATGTCTCCGAACGAGGTGCTCAGAATTGAATAGGATCACGACTGTAATTCCCAAGTACGGTAGACATACTCTTAGATCACCAGGCGCTCAGGTTCTTGAAGAGGTATTCTGAGGCACATAGTCAAATCTGACAGGGTGTCTATCAATTATGCTTAGGAATTACTGGCGTGTGCAAAATTCATATAACGAGTCAGTGAGAGTCATGTAAGAAACTGCTATTTCTACAAATTTTACCCATACACTATGTACCTAATGTGATTATAATTACTAAAATTATTTTACGTCTATTGTTTGAATTAAACGTGAGAAATCGACGGCCTTTCAGGTGCTCAGATGGTAGAGATTTCGAGAGCGGTAGTCAGAAAAAGGTCCGAAAATCGTGCACGGTTTGAGCAAAACGTTTGAAACGTATAACTTGTTTTTTTTACCGGAAATGGTCTATGTACACATTAAAAAATGTAATGACCACCATAACTCTGATTAGGTATACTTATACGTACGTGGAGAGAAAACCCGGTCGGGGAAGCCCGTCCAACATTGTTATTCATTTATCGTAGTAACAGGTACCTATACACCTGTAGTATGAGTAGAAATAACAATGACTGAAAGTGAAAACATGCTTGTATTCGTAAACGATATTGGGTGTTTAAAATGACTCCCGAAAACGGAGACACAAAAACTATCTAAAGACTGGTTCTTGTGTATTTTTGAAATAATCTTAAATATATTTTGATTGGTATTTTGATGATATGTTTATCTAATTATTATGGTAACCTAAGACACAAGTAGATACTTGTACTCTAACCAATGCCTCTGTGGAAACCAAATTAGGTACCCATGGATGTTAAACTTGCGACTATTTTGTATTGATGCGAAAAGACGAAAATCTTTTTGTTATTTAACCTTATGACAATGGCAATAATTCTACAGGTATTAGGAGGCAAAACCTTAATGAACTAAATTCAAAGATTAAAATTACTATTTTCATTCAAGCAGCCGGACAACCATTTCATTTTGGAAAAGCGACAAATTATTGGAAAAAATTGTAACTTAAATTATAGTTATTTTTCGTCAAAAATCGATTGCCTATGCATGGTCTAAACATTCAGTTTATTATACAGTAAACTAAATACTATAATAATACGAATACGTAAATCGAATATTTACATTACAAAATATACAAGATACAGTTTAGCTATCGAAAAACTGTTTCAACATTTAATCGTTATTTGCCGTATTATAATGTGGGTTTAATTCGATTGTGTATTTTGAGTTACCTTATTATTACACCAATCAAGTAAAAAATATAAAATACTATAAAAAAAACAATATACAATTGTATACTTAATTGTGTACCTAATAAAAAAAATAAAAACCGACTGTATGTGTGTGTGACTATATGTGAATTACGACTGTAATCCCCAAGTACGGTAGACATCCTCTCGGATCTCCAAGCGCTCAGGTCTTTGAAGATATCTAAAGGGGTTAGTCAGAGACTCGTTAGCATTCCACACGTGACAGATTGCAAGCCCGTCGTCGCTTACAAGAATACTATCTAACTGGATACTACTATTTGTGTAACAGATCACAAATAGTCATTATGAGTTCATTGAGCGAAACACTTAATTTTGAGCTGCAAACAAAACATGTGGTATTTTACTATAAATTCTACACGCATTGTTGACAATGATGAATGACTCATTGTATTACTATTTAAGTGTCGTTCGGCGTCAATGACACCAGTCAATAAAATCAAACTATTTCAAAGTAAATCAGTAAGTAGGTAAACTAGGTTAAACTTACCTACATTTATATATTTATATGAAAGTAGCTGTCCCGACAGACGTTGTCCTGTCAAATTAATGCCATCAAAAACATAACTTGTAAAAAAAGCCAAGTCTCGCAACGCAACTCAGTTCTTCTTCTTCTACCGTAAAAAGTAGTGAGATCCATGTGATACCAAGTCGGTTAATTTATTCAGTCCCTACTTTAAGGGTCCTTTTGTCTTAAGTTATTACGTGAATGTTAGCTAATTACGTAATAACATAAGTGATCTCACTACTTTTTACGGTAGAAGAAGAAGAACTGAGTTGCGTTGCGAGACTTGGCTTTTTTTACAAGTTATGTTTTTGATGGCATCTCATTTATTTTTGTAGATAGCCCTACTTTTTAGGGTTTCGTACCTAAAGAGTAAAAACGGAACCCTGTTACTAATACTCCACTGTCCGTTCGTCCGTCTGTCCATCTGTACGTCTGTCCGTCTGTCCGTCTGTCCGTCTGTCTGTCTGTCGGTCTATCGGTCTGTCAGTCCATCTGTCTATCACAGGGCTGTATCTCATGAACCATGATAGCTAGAAAGTTGAAATTTTCACAGATGATGTATTTCTGTTGCCGCTATAACAACAAATGCTAAAAACAGAATAAAATAAATATTTAAGTGGGGCTCCCATACAACAAACGTGATTTATAGAAATGGTACGGAACTCGACGTGCGCGAGTCCGACTCGCACTTGGCAGGTTTTTTTAGGATTTTTACACTAAACACTAATTGTGTTTCAAATTTGAAGCTTCTATGTCTGCTAGAAGTGCCTTAAACTTTTGATGATCGGTCAGTCAGTCAGTCAGTCAGTGAGTGAGTGAGTGAGTGAGTGACAAAATAGGAAACTTTGACTAGTTATAATTCTTAAACTACTGGTTCAAATTGAATGAAATTTGAAATATACCGTGTTTATATAGTGACTGCTTGGTTACTGAAAATTCAGGCTTCTAGTTTTATCCACAACGAAGTTATAGGGGGTCGAAAATGTCCTGAACTGCTTCGAGAAAAGGATGGTACAGCCGTGCCGCTTTATTGCTTGACTTGGCGGGGGCACTGCCGTGCCCCCAGATTTGTTCCATAGAACCTTCTCCTGATAATAACGAATACAACAAAAAAGAATTAGCGAAATCGGTTCAGCTGCTCTCGAGATTTGCGCTTAGCAACACATTCAGCGATTCACTTTTTAGGGTTCCGTATTTATTATAGATAGGATCACGATTGTCCCTAATCTCCAAGTATCTAGGTACGAAGTTCCGCTCAGATCTCTGGGCGATAATCTCTAATGTATTGATACTGTCTAAGAAGTAGTAAAGGCACGTCCAAGCATCACAATTGGCATATTTCGACATTTTACATTAGTTAGTATTCCATACGCAACCCCTTCGCCGCTTGCAATACTAACTGTTTTTTTCACGATGTTTACATTCACTGTATTTTGCATGTGTCACGAATGCGCATATATTTTTTTTGAAAAGAAAAAATTATGTACCTAGTAGGTCGCGGATTTGAAACCCGTAGGTACTACCTACGGGTTTCAAATCCGCGACCTTCGGATCAAAAGTCAAGGTACCTTCCACTAGGCCAACTCGGCTATAATGCCAAAACTGGTTATTGCAAATATGAGTTTCAGCTACCTTCGTATCATTAGGAAGGTTGTTTAGATTAACGTAGCTACCATAAATGTGCCCGAGCAAGGTAAACAATAAAATTGTACGTATAGAAACGGAATTCCTTTGTAAGTCTGATCTGTCAACATAAATCCTTGAATTCGCAACTTGTCTGCGTGAAGTGTAAACTGCAAATGGGTTTAATGTCCATTCAAGAACTCGTTGAAGGCCTATTGACCTATGAAATGCCTCAGATTAATTGCCTTGTCTTAGTTATGGTTTTGTGTTAATCAATGTTTATGATTTAGAGATGTTTAACATCTGTTATTATTGTAATGACTAATTAATCATTTTTATGTCGTAATATTATGACAGAATATGTTGTTACCTTATTTAATTGATAATACCATTAACTGACCATATTCTAAACAAATAAATAAATTATTATTATTATTATTATTAAATTAAATACGAATATTCGAAAATTGGACGAACAGATATAATTTCGCTTTTGCCATGATCTGAGAAGTAAAAAATTCCGTTTCCGTTAAAACAGCCTTGTTGGTCGAGTATGAGGTTAACTCAACTTTCAATCCGAAAGTCGTTCGAATCCGGCAGTACATCAATGATTTTTTCTATTCGAAAAATATATATGCGAATCCTTAGTATTCTTATAAAATGAGCGGGCATGCAAACAGTTCCGTATGGAATACGAAAAATGTGGGCATGAGACAAATGTAATGTTGGGACGTATCTCTTGCCAGCTCTTTAGCCATCTTTAAGAATAGAGCGCCTGAGAGGATGTCTGCCTTATTTGCGGATTACAGTCATGATCCTATATTATCATTTTACGTCAAGAGAGCCTTTTCAACGAAATAAGAATAGGAGTTTCACTTCTGTATTCGTAGGTGCATGATCCGCGACAGCAGCTGAGCAAGGTGAATAAAATTTAATTGGTAAGTAAACGTGAGAATCATTAGAACTATCATTATAATGAGTACAGAATTAAGTTCTTTGTAGTAGCTCCTTATTTCCACGGCAATTTGTGAGTTTTAGGGTTCCGTACCCAAAGGGTAAAAACGGGACTCTATTACTTAGACTTCGCTGTCCGCTAAATACTTAAAAGATGTATATTATATTATGTGTGGTAATAATGCCCGGCTTTGAGATTCAAACATAGATAGGTAGGCACATTAGTAAATTTGGTGATTAGTTTTATTTGACACCCTGGCCCTGGTTAAAATTCAAAACGGCTCAAGGAATAACGAGCCTTTTCTCTTTTATGAGATATTAAAATCAACATAACGGGTTTAAATTATGGCAATAGGTACTAAAAAGCAATAATCATTTTAGATTTATGGAAGTGGTAGCAGCACAGCACACCTGGGGCCATACCACGTGGTCCTAAAGTAAAGTACCTACGTATTCTTAAATCGTTGTCACTTTCGCACCGCTAGTAATATTGTTTTAAGATTGTGGTACGGGCCCTGGCTGACAGACAAACAAGATGGCGGAAAACTGCCTTTAGAACTTATGCTGAAGCTCTTTAGTTCATTTTTTAGTGTTGTACGTATACGTACTTAGTAGTACTTTTATTTATTATTCTTGTTCGAGCCTTCACCTTTTTCTTACGGCACCACATTCTAGCCACAACTCTTTCTACTAGCATTAAGGACAGGTTAATTAATTGAAAAAAATAATAGGCCCCAAGGCCCCAAGCCATGTTTGATGCCTGATTGTTCTAGGCTTGGTCGCGAGGAACAGCGTAGCTTTACCTAGCTCCTAAGACGTTTCAAATGGATTGTGATTTTATTTAAATAAATGCCTTTTGATTTTGACTTTGAAAAGTCACGAGAATAATGGTTACTTCCTAAAAAATATTACTTATACAAAACCATTTAATAGCTTATTTATTAGACAGGGTCAGGTTTATTCGGATCTATCTATCTACCTATCTACAAAGGTACGTATATCATGTTTATATCTACCTACATTTTTTGTAAAGATCCGTGTTACGATTAACATATGTGGTTAGTTATTCAAAAGCAGCACCACACCACCAACGAAACGAGAAGGTCTATCTATATTAGTTGTTAGGTTAGGTACCTAACTCAAGTTTTTAAACAAAAAATACTGCCAGTGTAGAAAAACATCATTCTCATAAACTTTAGAATGTTTGTATGTGTGTGGCTCAATCACACACACCCAAATGTCCATAAGGAATTGGATGAAACTTGGAATAAGTATCTATAAATAGCCATGGAATAGCACAACAGACTGCTCGTTTTCCAGGTACAACGTAAACAAAAACGCTAGCAAAAGGTAGTTGAAAATGAACGCAGTTGCAAAGTCAAATGTAGCACTAAAGTTTATTTAATGTTAATGTTTATTTAGATGGTTCTTGCAACACTGGCTCATGGTTGCTACCGTTCGTGGTAGTCTTACAAATGACGAGCTAATTTTGATAGGTAGGCAGTACTGCCGACGTGCACTTGACCCACTCACTAATGGCATGCGCAGTGCCAATGATAACGATACATTTCTCGTTTAATTCACGTTCATAAACAAAAATAAGTTTTCTGTTGAAAAATATTTGTTCAAGACAAGCTATTCTGCCGTCCGATCACTAAAAGGCCGTTAAGTAACATTTGATTTTGACACGGGTCTTATCACGTAATTACCTTTAATTTACTTTCCCGACGTTTCGGCTATGTTACAAACACCATGGTCGCGGGGCAGACCATGATGACCGCGACCATGGTTATTGTAACATAGCCGAAACGTCGGGAAAGTAAATTAAAGGTAATTACGTGATAAAGACCCGTGTCAAAATCAAATGTTACATAACGGCCTTTTAGTGATCGGACGGCAGTATTGTAAAATCCTCCTTCGAGATAGAAATCAGAGCAGCGCGCAACTCATCTGTAACTTTTTATTACATTGCCATTGGAACTTAACAGCTAGGTATATAGTTTTTACTCAATCAAACTATTTACTAAGGAGTTCCATTGTGACTGTAAGTGTCCGTTGAACAGCTCCTAACTCCATCATTAGATCAGCTCGTTGTCACCATATTATTGTAATGTCACCAGAACTAAAGGTAAATTAATATTTTACACCACTAAATAAATTTAAACTTTTTTATGAGAACATGACTAAAAATCATAATCTTATGTAACCATATTAAATTTAAATTTTATTAAAACATGGCTGGTTGCATAACTACATGCATTGTATGTAAAAAGGTGTAAACAAAAGGCGCCTAAAGTAAAATCATTACTCACCTAGTACTTTTCCATATTAAATTACATATTATAAGTTTACGTTCAACTCACTCAATAACGCCGAGTTGAGCGCACCCGATTCTATTTGCATTAGTAATTAACACGTTCGAGCGCAGTGCCTAGTTCGCGGCGCGGCGCCCCGGGGCGTTGGGAGACGTTGGGGGGGCATTTTGTCTAATACTAAAAACCCCCCATACATTTTAGATGACGTCTGTATACTTACCCTCGTATTCAAGAACGACACTATGAGAACACGCACCCACAGTGGACGAAATCTTTTTTCATAAAAATCACTTTATGTGTTAAGCGGCACTATGGCGCACGCTACCGTGTGCCTTCAGAGCTCAACTTTGGCTAGAGGCACACGACAATGTGCCTCTAGTCACACCTATGCAGTGTCGTACAACACATAAAGTGATTTTTATGAAAAAAGATTTCGTCGAAAAAGGCATTTCAAATTTGAATATGATGACGGTAAAAGGTATCTAAAAAGATTTACTTTACATTAAGAAACATAATTTATTGTGTTCACGTTCTTTCTAATACAAAGTGTTTTTTCTGGACGACGACGTTGTGTAATTGCTGCAAAATCTGCAAATATTCTGACGTAGATGTAATCACGTGCCGAGCTTGAACGTGTTAAGAAATATGGTAATAGGACATTTACATACTTGTATGATTTTTAACGTTATATTATGTGACACCTTGCCGAGTTACCTGCAAAACAAAGGCTTTCCGGATATCAGACGAAGGTAGGTAATATTGTGAACAAGCAAGAGTTCAAATTACAAGGTCATCAGCACCTAGACCCTTACAGATATCGCCTAATGCTGTGGCATATAGTGAGTAAGAGAGGTTTATTAAATTAGTTCGTATTCTTTTATAACAATAATAAGTTAGCCGTGATCGTCTTCAATTCGATAGTTATGGGTTCGAATCCCAGCTGCATCAATCAAATGTATACGCGCATTAATACGCTTAAAACGGTGCAACGTGCGGAAACCATTTAGTATTCTCACGAACGGCGATGGGGTTGCGAACTGTCACGTATGGAATGCTAAATGTGGGAATGTGCACAATGTAGGTAATGTTTAGATGCCGCTTTGCCACGATTACCTAATTTCAATTAGAAAGAAAGAAAGAATAAATTTATTTTGTGTCAACATAATCTCTTAAAACTAAACAAAAAAAAAACACATATTGATATTGGTAACATTGACAACAAAATTGGTCACCACTCAGCTATATGCTGCAACAGCGAGAGTTGATGCAGCGCTGATTTTCAGTGGAGCCATAGTGCGTGTGGGGCAGCATACTGTATATCACACAGTGCATATATTTACATTACTTAAATTCTAAAGAAACCTACTATTTAACATTCTATAAAAATATATAAACTAAATAGCTAAAACAAAATAATATACCTACTTATGAATAATATAATAAAATATGAGGCCTAGAACGACTACCTATGGATGGACTTGTGAGTTTAAAAGTTAATTCTTAAGGGTTTTTTTAAAAGAGAAAATATTGTTTTAGTTGGAATAGCCACAGCTCCATTCCATCGTACGATTAATAGTCTCACCGGACCACGCAGATGTGCGATAGTGACAGCCAGGAGCTGTAGAGATATGATCGCGATGGGTTTCTTAGCCATATTTCAATGATAAGACGTTGACCGCCCAGGGTGTCTACTCGTAAACCGCAAACGAAATATCGTAACAATATTCCTATAAAAGTTAGAGATATTTTTCCGTTTATTTTAGTTTTACCCTTGTTGTATCAATGTATTTGAAGACCTTGAACTTACATTGATTTTATAAATGCAAATTAAAAATACAAATCGTAGCAATTTCTTGACCCTGAATATACCTGATCATAAATACCTACGGCTATTTTACATCTATACTATCTTACGAATATTATGTATAATAAGTATGTATATAAAAGTGTATAAGTATTCTTTATGTTATCTGGTTCCCATAGTAAATACAAGCTTTGCCTAGTTTTTATATTTTTTTATAGATAAATAATACGGAACCCTTCATGCGCGAGTCCGACTCGCACTTGGCCGGTTTTTATGTATTTTCACGGCACGTGTCTTTTCACGACACGTTGTGATGTGGTCAAGCTCTAATTCAATGTAAATTGTTATCTGCCAATGTTTAGTTTAAGCGTAGGTAGGTAGGTACATACCTACTTAATAATGGCATATAAAATCATTTTACAAAATAAAAACCGGCCAAGTGCGAGTCGGACTCGCGCGCGAAGGGTTCCGTACCATCACTACATAGTATAAAGCAAAGTCGCTTTCCGCTTCCCGCGTCTGTATGCATGTATGTATGTATGTTTGCTTATATCTTTACAACTACACAACGGATTTTGATGCAGTTTTTTTTAATAGATAGAGTGATTCAGGAGGAAGGTTTATATGTATAATAACATGCTACCCGTGCGAAGCCGGGGCGGGTCGCTAGTTATCTATAAAAAAAACATAAAAAAAAACACGTTTGTTGTATGGGAGGCCTACTTAAATATTTATTTTATTCTATTTTTAGTATTTGTTGTTATAGCGGCAACAGAAATAAATACCTTATCTGTGAAAATTACAACTGTCTAGCTATCACGTTTCATGAGATACAGCCCTATGACAGACAGACGGACAGACATACAGACAGACGGACAGCGAAGTCTCAGTAATAGGGTCCCGTTTATACCCTTTGGGTACGGAACCCTAAGAAAAGAACTTGTGCCGACGGCATTGAATAACATAATCAAGCTCGATTTGGTAATAATAGTTCCGCAAGTATAGAATATTAAGCGTTTATTTGTTTGTATGTAATAAGATTCGATCAGGGTTAGATCAGGGTCGACAATTGAGCAAAGGTCGCATTTTATATCCATCTTTATTTTATACCTACTGGTAAATACTTATTAGGATATAAAGATATAATATCATGTATGATGTGATCGAAACATCCTTCCTATTCTAATCTTAATCACTACAAAGTCGCTTTCCGCTTCCCGCGTCTGTATGTCTGTATGTATGTTTGCTTATATCTTTAAAACTACACAACGGATTTTGATGCGGTTTTTTTTAATAGATAGAGTGATTCAGGAGGAAGGTTTATATGTATAATAACATGCTACCCGTGCGAAGCCGGGGCGGGTCGCTAGTATATTATAAACTAGCCGACCCGTGACAGACGTTTTCCTTTCAAATTTTAACAATCGCATAGGAAAAAGCAATTTTTGCCCTACAAACCTTGTACTGATAAAATAAATTATGAATTTTGGTAGAAAGAGTATTAAAAAAAAAAACATATTTTTTGCGTTTTTTTATCATTTGTTTTTCGGATTACAAGTTCCCCCATTATTTATTCAGATTTTTTATCTACATACTACAGCCTTATCACAAACTTTTTTAAAATTTGGACAGGACAACGTCTGTCGCGGGTCTGCTAGTTGGTTATAAAGTCGGTTTATTTGCAAATACACTAGTTTTAAGCAGTTACTTACGGCATGTTTGATTTGACATTATACGAGTATGTGAATGAACAATTTACGTTCGTACCTACTTATAACTATAACACTAACTAACGTATAACACGTGCTTAATGTGATGAACGGTGAATAAAAACATCGTGAGGAAATCAGTTAGTAGATTCTAATGTTAAAAGTTGCCAAATATAATGTTTGGACATGCCTTTGCCTTGTCTTCAAAAATATGAGAGCCTAGAGATTAGCTTATCTCATTTTTAGGGTTCCGTACCTCACAAAGGAAAAACGAAATGCTTATTAGAATCACTTCGTTATCGGTCTGTCTGCCAAGACCGTGACGTAAGCATACCAAAGTATGGAAGTTTTTTTTTTTGCGCGCCGTTAGGTATATCTGTACATAGATTACCGACTTTTCCAGTTTTCACAACATAATAATAATAGAGCGATGATTGACGGTGAAATGCGTGATGCGTTTGCGCAACACCCGGAGGTGATACACGACCGTGAACTCAATTCTCGATCATTTTGCAACTAGCGTTGGTTCGCCTCCGCGCTGATGATCATCCTCGGAGTAAATGTAAACATTTGCAGGCGTGGAGGCACCGCGCGAGGCCGCAGCGGACGTGCCGGCGCGTGCCTCTGTATACCTTGGTCACACCCCGCTAATCAGGGCCGTCTTTAGCCTACCTTAGGCGCCCTAACTAAGCGCCCCTAACCCCACTCGGCGGCAAATCAAAATCAAATTGATTGATTACTCTGATTGTGTCAGGTAACAAGAAAAATGTAATGAATTAATGTGGATGGATGTAGATGTAGAGGTAGGCCAAAGAAAAGACTCTGCCCTGCCGCTAATCATCTCAGGTTTACAAGTTGCAAGCCCGTCGCCCCGCTTAACTGTTCCTCCACTGGTACTAAAACATATAAACTTCAAATAAGTAGAAAAATCCATGGATGCATTGACGGAATTCGGACCCACGACCTTCAGATTAAAACAACAAATGACTCAACCAACAAAATTATGATTTTTTAATTTCATTAATAATAATCAATATTCATTATTCTGACAGAGATAAAACCAATAACAAAAAAATATTATTATCTTGCACAGGTAAATAATGCATAAAAAAGTGCAAAAGAACTTAAATTTTTAAATAGAACGACGGCTAACGAACTTGTATTGTACTGCTGACGTCTCGAGACAATTCAGATATTCTTCACCACGAGCATCGCCCGCGACCGCGATCAACGCTAAGTCGCCAATACGAATATTCCTCGTTATGTATATCGATCGGTGTTACACCTGCGCGGCGGTAAGTAGTATTTCTTTTTAAAATGACTAACAGCCACGATAGTTTAAATTCTACAGCTTAGATTTTGATTTTTTTATAGAAAGGTGAAAGAAGAATCGGTAGAAAATTATTGTTCCTAGTTATTTAACCTCTAACTCAGCGTTTGTCAATTTTATTACCTCTAGAATGCTTCACGATGTTAAGAAATAGAGACGATAGGTCATCTTTATCCGACATGCTACAAAATGCCAATAATTTGTGTGGTGCGGAGGTATGCAATGCAATGCAATACATCATTCGTCCAGCCTCTGAGATTTCGCAATTTATATAGATAACGAGTACCTAGGTAGGTACCTAGGTACGGTTGCCGAGAAAAGTATCTAAACAGAATAACTGTGTTTTATCATAGACATAGACAATTATTTATCACATAAATAACGAAACTTACCAAGTGAAGTTCTATTGTAATTATACGAGGGTTTGATTTGAGAGACTATCTGTCAAATCAAATCCTCGTATAATTGCAGCTTTTGCATCAATTTTTTTATAATAATAATTTTGAAATTTTTTCAGCATCTAATGTGCCTTTAATACATTACATTCATCTTAACATTATCATCACTTTACTACTCACAATATAAAAAAAAATATATAAAATTATCCTAGCTTCACAGGGCCACACTTTTAGTGGTCGCATGCACCTTTTGTTAACTGCCAGCTGCACTGTGCTGCCGAACGCTGCATTTATATTAGTTGTGGGTAGATAAAACAATGTTTACTCAAACGATTCTAATTTTATATAGATTCCTTGGAAGGACTAGTACCTATAATACAGGCTCAGCCTAGTTTAGGTATTAGAGTTGATTTAGTTTAAGTAGTGCAATAACATTTTCTCATAACAGGCATAAAATTTAACTTTTTGGTTTTAAATAAATATTATTATTATTAAAAAAAAAAAAAAATGTTTTATAGTAACTATGTTTATTTAGCAACACATAGGTACACATATTCTGCTGGCGTGTGTACTTATGGTGGTTTTTGAACTTTTAGTTTTTGTGTTAACAGAGTCTGCACGGATAAACCGGTAAAGTTTAATAAAGTTTGTTCTATCGTTTATGAATTCAGAGCTAAAGGCTAAGAAGAGAACCGCGTGACCATGGCTACAAGTTTAAATGACTAACTAACCGCACTGGCTTCGGACGGGTTACATTATTGCAATTTTAGTGAGGATCTCTATTTTTTTTAGAAATAAAATAAAGCCTATGTTACTCGCTGATAATGTAGCTTTAGATAGCTGAAAGATTTTTTTAAATTGGTTCACTTGTTTATCCATTACAAACAAAAGTACATTTATTTATATTAGTAGTGTAGATTGCGTTTTAAGTAATACACAATAATGTCTTCATTTAATATGCCACGAAGATTGAAGACATAATTAAATCGGTAGGTATAATAATCTAGTTTGGCTTGGTTGCATGACCCTGATTGGTCATTTACTGGTTTCAAGATGAATACGCAGTTTCCATATAAGTCAGACGGCTAGATCCATTAGGCTATTTTACGTTTTAACTTCCATACCTAATGATAATAATCTTTCGCAACATATTGACTATCATTACGTTTAAAAATCTAAAAACGATGAAAATGTTCCGACCCATCGAAAAGTCAAGGGACTATATTCGTTTTTTAAGTTTTATGAAGGAACTATTAGTCCTACGTAAATAGCATTTAAATGGGACTTAATTAGGACTATTCTCTACACAACAGAAAAAAAACAGCAAAATCGGATCAACAGATCCGCGGTAAAAAGATATGTGCGGTCATACAAAAAAAGCAACAAAAACCTGTATATTATATATTATCAAATAGAGAAATTCCTCCTTTTTCGTCGGTAAAATTGAGTCTAAATTAGCGTAACCCCAGAAGGCAATAAGGCTGCTATTCACTGCTATGACTCGCTATAACCAAATACAAATACAATGTTATACAATGTTACAAATGTTGTCTTAAGTTCCCGTTCCCGTTACCGTATTATCAAACCTAATGAAGCTCAAATTGACTCTACGTTTTAGTTAGAAAACTTTTGTATGGGAAAAAGAAAAGGGCTATTTTTAGGGTTTTCCCGGCAATTATTCGAATTCTTCTCACCTTTCAAACCTTCCCTAGACCTCCACGAACATTTCAAGACCAAGATAAGATAAATCCGTTCAGCCGTTCTCGAGTTTTAGCGAGACTATCGAACAGCAATTGATTTTTATATATTATATAGATACATCATGATATGGATAGAATCACTTTTTGTTCCAAACCATGTTTTAATTAACAAATTTCAACAACAGACGGTTATTATACCTAATGTATAATATTGAGACATACCATCTTGCAGACTTTCTTATGTGCATTGATAAGGACATTCAATATGTATCATATTTGTTTATGTACAATCAATAATTTTTGTAGCGCACATGAAGAAAGCAAAATTTTAGTCAATTTTTTACACCTTGCTTCAAACTATCTTCATTATTATAAAGAATTTATTACTTTTTAATTATAAATAAAAAATAGCCTATGTTACTCAGGGATATTGTAGCTTGGTAATGGTGAAAGAATTTTTGATATCGGTTCAGTAGTTTTTGAGTTTATCCATTACAAACATACAAAAAAACAAAAAAACAATAAAACAAAAAATCAAAACTTTTCTTTTTATAATATTAGTATAGATTTCATCAGTTCAACCGTTACGACGATGTTTGTATGTTAGTCTGCTTGAATAAAATAAAACTTAGCATAGCTTACATCCTGGTATAGCATTTAAGTTACTATTTGTTCTGGTAGCAAGTAACGAAGCCGCGGTCAGAAGCTAGTATTATAATATTAGTGTGAATTAAACGCTACAAACCGGTTGTATAAAGGAAGTAAAAAATGCAGCAAAAACAAAAGGTGTTTGCCTCAAAATATTCCACAACAACACCGGTAATGTCGGTAATGCCATAATTCCAAGATAAGTAAATAATTTGAATTTTAAGGCTAGGAATAAAAACTCCCGCAAAAAAGTCGTGACGTCAATGAAAAGCTCTGATTATGTTTTGAATGATTATATCGACTTATTGCCTGACCTTGCTTTAATCAACCAACTAATAAAAAAAGTTTATGTACTTACCCTGTAGAGTTATTCCCACAACATAGGGTATCCTAGTGTGGGGGCTAGTAAACCACTAATTTACTTAATAATTATTTTGTTGTACCTATGTCCACAAAAACTTCTAGTATACCTACTACTGTTTTTGAATAGTGTATCTAAGTATATCTCGAACCTCAAAAGCTGAATTCGCTTATTGCGTAAAAATCGATCTACATCCGCTCAATGCCAGAGTTCTAAACATCGAATAATTTATTGTCCATAGTAACTAAGGAACTTTAGAACAGAGTGAATGATTCTTTAATAGTTAGTATGACGTTGGTATTTCTAAATTCGAAAGCTGTGGCAATGAAAATCGAATGATAATAAATAAATAAATAATGAAATGTCCGCCAATATTCAATAACACCACATTTAAACAGATTACTTATTTTATATTTTATTATAGTATAGTATTTACTTATTTAACATTAATGAACTCAACTTTTAATATTCTGTTCTTATTTGGTCGTCTATAGAATTGACGTTTCTTTTATTTAAATCGGTTTATATTTACTTTCATCTATATGGGTATGTACCTATGTACCCATATTATACTATATATTATATTATATATTAAATGTTTGTATTATTTTAACAATTCGGTGCAAATCGATTGAACAACCCAAGAACAATGTACATAACATAACATAAATATAACAGGTAAAGTGCAAAGTCTGAAGTTTAAGTTTTCATTATAAGTGTTATTACACCTTTGTGCCAGGTGCGAGTAAACACTACAGGCTGTCCCAAAAATAGTGGTAAGCGGAAGTTCAAAAGTAGAGCACCCTTATACCGTATCAACCCTGTGTAAAAAATCTAAACCTACACGACTTTTTTTTGACCTGATTACCTGACTTTTGTTGAAATTAGATTTTAAACTTTTTCAAAACGCAATGTTTTCATCTGTGTTACGAGATGTTTATGAATCTGCTATTCAAAATATTGGTTGGATATTACGTCCTGTACTTATACGGTGTGTTTAGGTACTAATTGAATGCCCGAAATGAAATTAATAAATGTCGCCAAGAAACATACCTTATAGAATAGTGTATGTTGGACAAACTAACGTTATCCAATTTAATTAATTTACCTACTTAATATATTTTTAGAACATTTTGAACAATTTGCACGTCCTAAATATGGTGACGGGAAACATTTTGAGGAAAGCTGCGATAAGCTTGCAACCTGTCACGTATGGAATGCTAACTACGCTTTGAGACGTCTTCAAGGATCTGAGCGCCCAGGAGATCTGAGAGGAAGTGCATCGTACGAGTACTTGGCGATTTTGCGTCGTAATATTACTTTTAATTACTTGGTGAGGTTAGTCTGAGCTAGGGCTGCAATCCGTCCGGGTTTCCCCGGATTTGTCCTTGTTTAGAGGGCGTCCGGGGAGCGTCCGGGCGGGGTATCATTTGTAGTCCGGGTTTACAATTTGGCCAGCCGCGACACAAGCACTTTAGGAATTATGAAATCAACTTTTCGATTAAGGGAGCCGTTTGTGAAATATTAAGCTTTGAATTGCACCCCCACCCCTGTTAACCCTGTTATGTCCGGGTTCTGGGCTCTAAAATCCGGGGGTTTTCACGTGTCTTGTCCCGGTTGCCAAATTTTAGAGATGGCAGCCCTTGTCTGGGCAATCTATACTAATATTACGAACAGGAAACATTCGTATTTTTGTATCATTGTAACGAATAAACTCAAAAACTGCTAGATCGATGACAATCATTCTTTCACCATTAGAATGAGACATTATCTCTGAGTTACATAGGCTTTATTTATTACTAGAAAAAACTTCAATAATGTAATACAAGGTGTAAAAAAAATTGCCATAAAATCATTATTACACCCATGCGACGACAAGGCCGACTGCTAGTAAACAAATAAAGAATAACACACAGACGCATAACAAACATCTATAATCATCACACTAATATTTGTTTTAGGTAGGATACGAACGCGTACCTTCATCATTAAAAGGCCTCAAGCTTGTTGCTTGATTCTTCTAGGATGATCATTTCACCTAGCTCCTATAAGACGTTTCAAAGTGATCCTTGTGATTTTATTGAAATTATACTTATGACTTTGACTACACTAATAACTTAGAAGGCATTGCATACTTTTGCATTAATAATAATAATGAGATAATAATTATTATACAACGTAACCTTTTGCTTTGGATAAATAATGAAAACTCGTTATCTGCTATTTAAAAGGAATGCTGTTAAATTATCACTACATAGTATAAAGCAAAGTCGCTTTCCGCTTCCCGCGTCTGTATGTAATATGTATGTATGTTTGCTTATATCTTTAAAACTACACAACGGATTTTGATGCGGTTTTTTTTAATAGATAGAGTGATTCAGGAGGAAGGTTTATATGTATAATAACATGCTACCCGTGCGAAGCCGGGGCGGGTCGCTAGTGTCTTATATCACAATCACTAGCAAAGTCGCTTCCCGCTTCCCGCGTCTGTATGTATGCTTATATCTTTAAAACTACACAACGGATTTTGAAGCGGTTTTTTTTAATAGATAGAGTGATTCAGGAGGAAGGTTTATATGTATTAAACCCGTGCGAAGCCGGGGCGGGTCGCTAATATATTATAAAAATTCATCACTATTTCCCTTGGTTATAGAATCAAGCGTGAACGGACCTATTTTGCTATTTATTCTTGTTGTTGTATTCGTTACTGTCAGGAGAAGGTTTATAAAAAAGAAAATTTAAATTAGACAAGATAAGCTTGTTTATTATAAACGGCAAACTTCGTATCGCTTTAGAATTAACTCCAGTTCCCGTTCCCGTTAAAAAGTATTCTATTTTCGTCTCCTGTTTCTAAGCTACCTCCCCACCAATTTTCAGCCAAATCTGTTCAGCCATTCTTGAGTTATAAGTGTTGTAACAAACCCGACTTTCTTTCTAATAGATTAGAATAAAACAAATGAATTCATATTCTCTAACAAATTTAATCCTAATTAATTCGTCACACTGTATCAATTCTTTTTTTGGTTGCGAGGATATACTTACCGTTTAGTCCTATAAAATTTGAGGAAGAATACCGCACCTCTAAGGGTGAAATAATAGGGGATGAAACTTTGTATTAAGTTTTTAGTTATATTTTATTTGTATAAACTTACTATTTGCCACAATTTTTTATTTCCATTTCTTATTTTTTTTTTTTTTTATTATTATTGAGTGCAAAGGGCAAGTAATCTCGTGGCATGTCAGTGGCCAGGCTCGATGACCTTACGTCACGCGGCCACTACGCCGCAAAACGCGCTGGGAATACTAACGCCACCAGAACGCCTTGGTGAATCCTTGGCTTCAAAACCGAGCTCCTTTCATAGTACACTGTTGCGTTCGGAGCGAGCTCTCAACGCTAGCTTATCAATTTCCACTTTTTGCATCTACTAGCTGTGAATTTTACATCGTGTTATTCAAAATTATCCGTAAGTTAATAAAGATAATTTTCATCTAAGGTTAAATGGAAGCGTTTTTTATTTTTTTGCTTTACTTATGTATAAGACCACGCATATCTTTTTACCTGGTGATTTAAGATTTTTTCTATTGTGTAGTAGAGAATGGTTTCTTCATAAAACTTTAAATAATAAGGTTATATCGTCTCTTGACTTTTCGATTAGTCGAATAATTTTCTGGAAACTTATGACTTAGTAACGATCTTCTCGAGTAACGACTTAGTAACATGAGTATTTGTAGGTGTTGCATAAAAAAATATGACCTAAAGTTGTGAGTCGTGAGTAATGTCGTCGCTTATCGATCATTGACCGAGTCAGGTTTATCTTTGCGTAAATAATAAACAAAAATAGCGTTGAGGTCGTCATTGCGATTTATAAAACAGGTGCCACCTACGAATTGGTTTTGGTTGATCTTTATGATTTGACAATTAGATTTACCAATCGGATAGGTACCTCTCGATTGAGAGAGTCGTTTGGCGATGGGTAATAATCTATAGGTTTCTTAAGATAGCGGCGGTGGCTGACGTTATATGACAGTCGTAATAATATATCAGAATACGACGGACTTAGGTATCCATATATATAAAAATCAATGCCACTTTTCGTTGTAATTTTATAACTCAAGAACGGGCTCACCTATCCAAACCAAATGTTTAGGCTTTGTTCGGACTATTTAGTAGATGGTTTATGTGAAGTTTGCACAAAATCGGTAGAGCGGTTTAAATATTTCACTTTATACGTAGCGAAGCACTTACCGGGCCACTAGTTCATTATATTTTATTGGGTCAAAAGTGAAATCTGAAAAACCTTGGTTAGTTGGTATATTCGCGTGGTACGGTATTGTTTCTTTCCTTGATATCGGCACCGATGCGATGTCGTAACGAGATGTATGTTGTTACTTTCGTGCGACTCTTATAAACAATAGTGTGTTGTAAAATACCAAGTTAATTTTGTTATAATTATAAACACTTATATGAGTGTACTACATACCTAGTAAATTAAAATACAAGCTGTACAATTGCATTTACAGAAACGTGTCATTTGTGGTTTAGAAATAAATAACTTACATTTATATCGGTTCGATATCCTAAATAAGATAAGGTTCAAGAGATAAAGTGATTTTATCGAAAAGCTACACATGTCACGTTTAAAACGTGCGATTTTTGTATGAAAGTATATCTTTTTCCAATTCTGGGAAAATAGGTACTCCCTGATGACCGCTGCGGTTGTGTGTGGTAATGTTACAGATCTCGAGCAAATCCCGCAACACTGATTAACTCGAGAGGCGAACTGCTCCGTTTTGAAAGAAAAATGTATATTTACCTGGAAGCAAACGATTCCCGGGGGACACGTCCTGGATATATGGTAGCACAATCACTTGGCGGTGTCGGGGGCATGTAAGTACATAGAACAAGGTGCGTAAGTGTGAGTGTCGCGTGGCGCGGTGTGCGCCTGCGTTCAGCGTGATCGCGGGCTCAGTACTGGCGGCGCGCGCAGCCTCAACGCGCTTTTATCATATCGGACTTCACGCACCTTCAACTTGACTTGTGTCGTCGCTCCAACACAATCCGGGCATTCGGTGGGAAAATGGCGGGTTGACATAAAACCTTCTTTTAAATAAATGATATATATAAAATCCTCGTGTCACCAAACTCTTCTGAAACTTCTTGACCGATTTTTATGTTTTTTTTTGTGTAAGTATATTTGAGAATATATTGTAGGGTATTTTTTTACCCCTAAGTGATAAGGGAATGCGGAAAAAACTGAAAGTGCTTTTTTCTGTGGTGTCTCTTAGTGCTAGAAAACTGCAATTTGACATGAATATACATAATACTTGGATAAATTACAATAAAAATGTAGTACAAATCAAATACCATTGAAAATTACTTAGATAACGTTGTTAGTAGTGTAAACTACGGAACCCTATATTGCCTTTCCTGGCATGCACTTGGCCGGTTTTAAAAGTAGGCTTTTCTCGGGCTTTTAAATAACACAGGATTTCATAGGAGAACAATGTACGTCGTTGAGCTTGGTTATGTATGTATTATGTTTGTTAGCAAGAGTTGAGTAGGCAAACGAACAAACAAAAATAAACACCGTATTGAAGAACGAAGGTGAAAAGCAGTTATAAGTATAAGATTTACGAAAAAAGTACTTGCCTATCTCAACTGTTAATGATCGTGATGGCTGGCTATACTCCCCATACTCCTTTACTTAATAAATTAGGGTGTATAGATCAAATAGTATGTTAGTTTATATTTTTACCCAAGGTACTAGAGCTGCTCGCCCATAATATTTGTGTAGTTAGGTCTACATTACCTTAAATAAATAATTAATTAAATAATACTAATTTATTCATGTTGGACATAAGAGAGGTCGCGATTTTCGCGCAAAAAATAGTCGTAAGCGAAGGCCCTTGGGGCCGCACTCACCCAATAGCAAAATACTATAGCTCTTATTATTTTTACGTTAAAGTCTAAATTCGAGTAACCTCTGGATGAGAGATTTTAAACTTATTGTAGATTTTACGATATTTTACGTAAATTTAGACGACATGTAAATTGGTGTTGACTAAAATTACATTTTAACTTCTTTTTGTACATGTGAAATATCCGAAATAAACATTACCCTCCACAGTCGGATAAAAAAAACCGGCCAAGTGCGAGTCGGACTCGCGAACAAAGGGTTCCGTACCATTATCTATAAATAAGGGCAAAAAACACGTTTGTTGTTTTGGGCAATTTATTTTATTATTTTTTTAGTATTTGTTGTTATAACAGCAACATAAATACATCATCAGTGAAAATTTCAACTGTCTTGCTATCACTGATCATGAGATACAGCCCATGTGACAGACAGATGGACAGTGAAGTCTTAGTAATAGGGTCCCGTTTTTACCCTTTGGGTAAGAAACCCTACAAAGATAAAATCGGTCCCCTTAATTAGTCAGTTTGTGGAAACTGTGTCACTCCTGCGGTGATTCGGCATATTAATTATTAGAAAGATTGTCAATGGGCTGCACAAATGGCCTTCAATCACGTAGCTGCAATCGTCAATCGTATCATTTGTCTCCGCGAATGCTTAATCGGTCCCGTCAATGTGATACAATGAAGTAAGCAAATATTGTCAATCGCAATGGGTCGTTTGGGGGTGAAATGTTAAGTGGTTTTAAAAACTAAGCATACATTTTTTACGTTGCCTTACATCATCTATTATCTAATACAAAAGCAAAACTAAAAGTTGTATGTACGAGTAATTAACGTTACCAATAAACGACATAGTGATGATATCCGCGTTCAAGTTCATTCACATCTTCGTTTAGTATAAAATTAATGGTTTTTTTCTAGTCAGAAATGGGTTGCTGACGATTCGGACACAATAAATTCGGACACTTTGTCCGAATTGTCACTTTGCAATTTTAATATTTTTTTCACTGACGATTCGGACACCAATGTTTTGTACAGTCGGATATAAAAACTTAAACTGCTAAGAGGAATATAATCAGCATGCATTTTGGCAGTATGGTAATAAAAATAAGATGAAATATTTGTCCAGGTACAGCAACTAGCGAGAGAGAGCTAATGCATAAACTAGATCTCAATAGTATCATCACTGTATTCCCAAGTACGGTAGACTTCCTCACAGATCCCAGGCACTTAGATCCTTGACGATGTCTCTAAAGGGGTTAGTCAGAGGCACGTCCAAACATTACTCAGCAGCATTCTACACGTGACGTTGCAAGCCCCTCGCCGCTTACAAGAATTCTAACTGGTTTCCTCACAATGTTTTCCTTCGCCGTTATAAGCACGTGTTCATGCGATATAAATTTTTTAAACAGAAAAAACATTGATGGATGGCTGGGATTGAACCCACGATCTTCAGATTGAAAGTCGAGGTAACTCCCACTTGGCCAAAACGGCTTTTAAAAAAAAGTTGTATAAAAAACGGAATATGTGTCAGTTTATATTGTTTTTATGTTTTTTGGAGGTAAGTTAAATATTCAACTAATTTTTAACTGAGTTTACAATAATAGTTAAGAAAATCGATAGATTTGGATAATTATGTTTATTAATTTTAATCTTTTCTGTATTTTTGTCCTTATCTATTGATTAATAGTAATAATAGGGTTTTTTTTATTATTAACGCTTTTAGCAAAGTACTCTAAATAGTACATCTTGTTATAAAAGATTTATATCTTTTTCATAATAGTGGTCATTTTTGGCATCAGCATTCAATTTTTCGTCAGAGGCTGTTACTAGTTCTACTTTGGTCTTCTTTATACACTGACCTGAAATATCAATATCACATGACATCTTTGACATTTTCATTCTCAGGAGATGGGGAAACATCATGTTCATCTAATTCTAATTAAAACCTAAAATACTCAGTTTCGGTAACTTTTTCTAAGGAGTGATATAATGTAGTTTAAAATTTTCTAAGTGACTGTACAAAACAGCTTCAATATTTTGGTGGTGTCCGAATCGTCAGTGAAAAAAATATTAAAATTAAAAAGTGTCAATTCGGACACAGTGTCCGAATTTATTGTGTCCGAATCGTCAGCAACCCTCAGAAATTGCGAAATAGTTTACACCACTATGACAGGAACATGGTCAACGACGCGCCTCTTGGGCCTCTTCAAATAAAATAAAATAAAAACCGACCAAGTGCGAGTCGGATTCGCGCACGAAGGGTTCCGTACCATTATCTATATAAACCGCCAAAAAAACCACGTTTGTTGTATGGGAGCCTCACTTAAATAATTGTTTTATTATATTTTTAGTATTTGTTGTTATAGCGGTAACAGAAATAATTATTATGTGGAAATTTCAACTGTTTAGCTATCACGTTCATGAGATACAGCCCTGTGACAGACAGACGGACAGACGGCAGGAAATAAAGGCTTTTTAGGGTTCCGTACCCAAAGGGTAAAAACGGGGCAGCGAAGTCTTAGTAATAAGACTAAGAGGTACTAAGACTTCGCTGCCCCGTTTTTACCCTTTGGGTACGGAACCCTAAAAAGCCTTTATTTCCTGCTGGTTTCACAGTCCAGTTACATTATTGTTTATGTATTTATTTATAGTTTATGTCTATTCGTAGTAGTTTCTTAATATTTAGTTTCTTCTTTTTTTTAGTATTACTTTATATTATTTATGAGGCGCCTCTAACCTGCCCCAAATCTTTTGATAACCATAAAAAGATTAATCTACCGAACACCTTTGTATTACTGTCAAATAAAATGAAATTTTGACAGTTGAACCTATGTCGATTACAAGTGAGCTAACGCAATATGACTGTCTGTAAATAATCGTATTTCGGAAGTCGACATAGGACTATTGACACATCGATATCCTTCCGCGCGATTGGATAAATATTGCGAGTACATATTTGTATGAACCGTAAAGTTCTGTGTTGGGTTTGGGTTTCGTCGTAATAATAAAATTCGTAGGGCTACACACGCCAACCACTCGCTTTGTCTCGCCAACCAAGTGCTGCGAATGTTAAGCTACGAGCTCTACGAATGCCTACGGCGTAGCATGGGGTCAACCGAGCAGGGTTTTTCAGAAGTGCCCAATCTATAAAGATCAATGTTACACGTTTATTGAGTTCCTGCTACGAGTAAGATCATAGGAACGTGTGATAAAGCGGATATGATAAAGACTGATATAAAATGTAGGATGGAATTGAGATTGTACGGTATCTTCATTTCTTCGTCGTATTACTGGTTTGTTTACCCCCTTACCTTACCAAAAAGAGGGGTGCTATAAGTTTGACGTGTCTGTGTTTCTGTGACATCGTTTTAATCCGATTTTAATGCGATTTTTTTTGTTTGAAACTGACGTCATCCAACGTTTAGCAACTTCTACTGGTTTGATTGATTCAACAAATATAGTATCTTGTGACGTCAGAAATTTAAGTCAATGGTTACTCCTTGTCACACTGTCAATAATGATGTACTTATTCATTTCCGTAAACCCCATTTAAATTGTGATTACGTAGTCGACGTCTACGTAAATTCCTACTTGTCTAATCGTTTTTTATTTTACAAATGCATCGCACCTGTATTTTACCCAAATTGCCTAAATGACGCAGGTAGACAAAAAGATTATAATGTATCTAAGTACAATTTTAGAAATATCTCGTCATTTATTATAACGAACATAATACCAAAGTTTTATCGGTAATTGAGCTTTATAAATGTGTAGTTTACCAAAGGTTCATGTCATAATTGCGTTTTATAATGACCGCGATATTGGCAACTGTAGGTATATAATTAGAGCAGTGGAAACCCTCGCGACTTTGTTAAACATACTTCAAAGCGGCGACGAGCTTGCAACCTGTCACGTGTGGAATGATAACTGCAAAATGTGGGCATGTGCCAAATGTAATGTTTGCACGTACCTCTGGCTTGCCCCTTTAGACATCTTCAAGGATCAGAGCGCCTGGAGATCCGAAAGGATGTCTGCCGTACTTGGGGATTACAGTCGTGATCCTATTTATTTTCTTCAAACTCCGTTGCACCCCTTTAGAAGTTGAATCTTGGGAATTCCTTGAATGGACCAATCACAGTGCTCGAAATCTCGAATCGATTAGATTCGTTCGCTCTGCTGTTAATAGTACCTACCTACGTTACTTCCTACTTTGAAGTATTAGGTGACGTTGAACGATGAGAAGTTAGTTTTGCAATTGCGTAGGTATTTTAGGGTACCGAGCCAAAATTATAGAACGGAACCCGTGTGGTGTGACTGTGACTGATTGTGAAAATAAATTAAAGGTACATTACGTGATAAAGACCCGCGTAATAATCTATAGTCGGAAAGTCATCCGAATCAAGTGTCCACGAATCAGTGGGCTTGATGTAGTGTATTTCCAATCACGTATACCGTTCTCACAACTTCTAGTTTAAATACAATGATGCGACTGATTTCATCTAAAAGCACGATTCTAAATGCATGGTTTAACGCCTAGAGATGGGTCGTACTTGTGTTTTCAAGTACCATGTGCAAAAATACATTGAAGTATAAAAATACTTACAATTTTAAAATACATTAAAGTACAAAAATACTTTTAAATATGAAATACGCGTAAAAACCGTGGCGTCATACTTGGTACGTATTTTTTACGCCTAAACCTGGTTTTTAAACCTGATCGAGTAAATACATACCATCTCTATTAATGCCTGACCAAACTTCACAAGTTACTTTGTTGTCGTGTCCATAGTTTTTATTGGTCATTCTGCATTAGGTCAATGGCTAAGTTGAGTTTTAAATAAGAACTTTGGAAACAGTCGGTACATTACTGACGGTTTTCAAAGTTGTAATTTTACATGTAGATTTCTCAAATCAATAATCAAATACTTCAGGATTTCCTGAATGTATCACGAAAAATATGTGTTATTTCAGGATACATAGAGGTCACTTTGATTGCCTAAAAAGTAAATATAGTCACTCGTTTCAAATATTTTACTTCTAGATAAAGTTATCGGCTTGATCATTCCCAATCAGGTCACTATCTGACCTGATAGTGGATCAAGTTAGGTATCGAATAACAAATCGTCTAATTTCTGAATTTTTAAAACAATATTTTTTGCGACGATTAAAATTTAAAAAAAAATTATGAGTCCTCCTTTTCCCTTTTCGTACTGCCTATATTCTTTCTTTCCACTACAATGGAATTATATTCAATAATACACTATTTTTTACAAGGTACCCAAAACAATAAAATAAATGTTTGATATTTTTTTATTACATTTATTTCTTTATCAGTGCGCCATAGCTTAGGTTCCTAGGCATACACTACCTTACTAAAAATCTGGCCAAGTGCACACCATGTACCAAATGTACCAATCTAGGTAAAAAAGGTAATTTGGTACAGAATATGAAGTTCCCCTTCTACGATGGTGATTTGTTATCAAGGCAGGCCAGTCGCAGAGCAGCCTTTACAGTTGTATATATTTAATGCCAAAACTAGGCTAATGGTAGGTACATGTTCTAAAGTAGGTAGAAACTTGCGCGCGTTTCCAAGGATACGAAGGCCGTCAAATAATTGTGTTTTTTTTTCGTAAGTTGATTTACCTACATCGATGAAAATGATATAGGATTCTAACCCGAACCCTTGTGTCTTAGCCGGATTCGCCGCAACAATATTACTCGCTGTGCGAAAATGACAACACACTAATACAAACCCGTATAGCGTTGTCACTCTCGCAACGCGCAATTAATATTAAAGTTGATTAAAAATAATATACATATTATTGATTATTATGTTAAGCGGTGTATAATTATTTCTGCTTACCAAACTAAAGTTTGCTCGTGAAGATTATCCTCACGATTATTTGTGGCATTGGTTTTACGTAATTGTTTAAATTTAATAAACTGCTATGTATCTCAATGAATATTAAACACCTACATTTTACGAATGTTTGGTAGAGTTTGTTAGTTTAAATAAAACAAAAACTGGCCAAGTGCGTATCGAGCCACGCTCAATAAAGGGTTTTGTAGTTAACACAGCTAACAACGTTATATAAGTAATTTTTAACGATATTTGTACGAAAAAGTTTACTTCTAGTTTACGAGTAATCGTCGAGCAACTTAGAAAATACATTTTCTTAGTTGGTCGATGATTACTCGTAAACATGTTAAGCCTACTTAGCCGTGATAGTTTTTCTTTTAAATTCGTTTTATGTACGACTACCCCAAACAAAGCAAAGCTTGACCCTACTATGAGAACCAGATAACTGATCGAATACATATATAAGTTTTTTTATTGTTGTAAATACATACTTATTATACATATTAACACCCAGACACAGAACAAACATCTTCATCCCACAAATGCTTATCCCGGGTGGGGATCGAACCCACAACCTACAGCTCAGTAGGCAGAGCTACTACCAACTGAGCTGTGAGCCTGTGAAGTCAGTTTATTTTAATAATTATACAAAAAATCCTAGTATTTATAATCCTAAAATCACGACTTTTTACCCAGATATTTTGGTCATTCCATCTGGTAACCCTAGTGTCAGTGCGTGTAGGTACTTCTAGGTACCTTCCTACAAAACGGTGGTATTTGTGAGCAAATGAATATTTCAAGCGCGGCAGGACATAATGTTGTGGTAATTTTAGATAAGTACCTACAGAGTTGAATGACGTTACAGTGTCCGGTTTGACCGGTTTTCGTGAACGTGCTCGATATGCAAACATCTATAACGCACAATAATCGTGGATCTGATTTATTGATTAACTAGCTTTTATCAGCGTCTACGCTCGCGTGGAACCTGGATAAAATAAAGTAAATAAATAAATATTGGATGACATTTCACAAAGCGCCATCTAAAAAAATAATAGGATCCGACTGTAATTCCCAAGTACGGTAGACATCCTCTCAGATCTCCAGACGCTTAGATCCTTTAAAGATGTCTAGTGGGGGTAGTCAGAGGCACGTCCAAACATTATATTTGGCACATGCACACATTTTACTGTAGTTAGCATTCCATACGTGACAGGTTGCAAGCCCATCGCCGCTTATAAGCATACTAACTGGTTTCCTAACGATGTTTTCCTTCACCGTTTTGAGCACGTGTTTTTGATGTTTTTGACGACGGGATTCGAACCCACGACCTTTAGATTAAAAGTCGAGGTACCTCACTTGGCCATCTAACTACAAACTAAAAGCTTGTACTATGGGAACTAAATAACTGATAGAATTAGTTTTTTTGTATAAATACATAGGTACTTGCATAACATTATAACACCCAGCCACAGAACAAACATCTATGTTCACCACACAAATAGTTATCCTGGGGGGTTAGCATGAACCACTATCGTATCGACAACGTATCGTAAAAATGCCAAAACTGACACTTTTACTATACAAAAGTGTCAGTTTTGACATTTGAACGATACTTTGTCGATACGATATAGTGGTTCGTGCTTAGGCCACTGGGTGGGGATCGAACGCACAACCTAATACAGTGCAGAAAGCAGAGCTATTACCAACTGAGCTGTGAGGCCAGTAAAATGTAGCTTATATGCTTGGACATTAGTTACGTATATTCCAAGTTTCATCCAAAAGCCGTGTTATCATTTGGAACACATAGCTATGCCCTGGAATAATATATAGGGTACCACGCGAGCTAAGCCAGTTTAATAAGTAAGTTAGTAAATATCCAATGATAATCTTGTTGGCACTAGGTATTTAGTCAGATAACTTAGCTACTATGGATTCCGTATTTAAAACAAATAAATGGGTGTCTACCGAGTAGACTGACGCTTACGTTAATTTAATCCTGTACTAAATATATAAGTTTGTTGTTAGTTTTTTCTTCTTTCACATAATAAATAGAGCAACGGTTCGACATGTTGAAGTGACAGTTCATGGGCCGGAGACGGAGAGTGACATATAGACTACATATTATTTTTATCTGGATAGTTACAACTCGTGCGAAGCCGCGGGCGGAAGCTAATAATAAATCTGACTATAGACTATCTTCAGTGCCGGATTAAGACGACTTGATGCCCTACGCAAAGTCAACGTCAACGGCACGGCACGGCACGGGAGTCTGGTGCCAATTTAGAAAAAAAAATTGGTATAGTTTTTGGTGGGTTAATCCGGCATTATCTTAGACATCTTCAAGTATCTTAAAGATTGGTGTAGACGGGCAAAAAGTGAAATAAGGAAGTTAGGAATGCCATATTGTTGTTCTTTTTGTCGTTTTGGCAGCGCATTCCGAAGTGAACAATAATAATATGCTAATTTAGTCGGGGAATCACCTTAATGGCTTTAAGTTAACCGCAATATACCCCGCACCTGCAAATAAGATTATTTAATGTACCTAACAATACTTAGATACATCTATCTATCTATATAATATAAAAATATAAAAAATTAATCATTATTTCCTTTGGTCACGGCACCATGCGTGAACGGCTGGACCAATTTTGCTAATTCTTTTATTTTGTTGTTTTCGTTAGCGTCAGTAGAAGGATCTTATGAAAGAAAATTTTGGAAAACTGACGTAAAATTGTAAAATTTTTGAAAAACGGATAGTACAAATTTTACAGGAAAACTCCTGTCAGGACAGATAGGTAGTTAATGTTAATAAGGATGTAATAATATTGTAATTTGCAACGTAGTAGGTAAGGAATGGTCAATAACAGTTCAAATCTTTTACGGAAGTTCTGTGAAAATTGTGTGTTCATTGTTGTAAGGGTCCATTTATTTTATTTATATGACTCTTAACCCCAAGATCTTAATCATCAACTTTGAGCTACACTTTGAAACTCCTTAACTATTATATATGATGTAAAAACATATTTTTAATGTTTCGGACCAGACTGGTGAAACACTAAGGACATTTGTTTTTCTGCATTGTAGGTCGTTGTTTCGATTCCCACTCAGCGAGGATTAAGATTTGTGAAATAGTCATAGATGTTTTGTTCTGTGTCTGATTACGCGTCACGTTGTTTGCCCGCGATGGACTCCTAAACTACTAAACCAATTTTAATCAAACTTTGCACACCGTGTGCAGTTTGATCCAACATGAAAGATAGGATAGCTTACATCTTAATTTATAGTCGCAATATTATTTTATTGCAAACTGTAGACACCTGCTAGTAATGTATTATTTTTTGCTAGAAGATAATCTCGTTAGGTAGAATCAAACTCCAAGATCTTTGAAGTAACACTACTATCACTACTAAGTATTTTCTAAATTAATGAAAATACAATTTAGTATAAAAACAAATAACATCTAATAGGTACTAATCTATTACAAAATATTTTTAAAATACGTAAGAACTAGTTGAGAGTTGAGGCTATCTAAAGACCGTTGCAGTCTATTTTAAAATAAAATGGAAAATTTTAATTTTTACCTTATTGTGACGTAAATGATCAACACTTGGGTTTATTTAAGACTACATGATTTTTTTATCCTTTTAATATCGAATTGGTGCTTAATAACCGGGTTATTGACGCACATAGCTATTAATAGTAGTTTTCATAGGTCATGAGACGATGCGGTTACTTTGTTTTTGTTTATTTGTGTTTTATGTGCTTATAACGGCGATGATTCTCGAAGAGGGTTGACGTCAGGCAGGCGGCCACTTGTAATACACTAAGCCAAATCTCTTTGCAACATGTTTTTCTACATTCCGACCCCACATGGAGTGTGAAAAGAATGGGCATTGGGCATGCGTTAAATATAACGTCTGAACGTGCCTCTGACTATGACTACCCTCTTTAGAAATCTTCAAAGATATTAGCGCCTGGAGATCTGAGAGGATTTCTATCGTACTTGGTGATTAAAGTACGGATTACGTATTATTACGGATTAATTTTGGAATAGGGTGAGAGCGCTGATTGTGGCCATTTTAACAAAATTTTAATTTACAAATAAACGGTTTATATTGAAAAAAATATTAAAACGACGATTTTTAAGTAACATATAATAGAGTATTTATCTATCTCTTAGGTTAAGCAAAGGTTTTGTAAGAGGCGATATTTATTTATTAATTATTCATATTTAAATAGACAAAACGGGAAATATTTAGTTATGGTCAATCAAGTCTAGAGGTATAACGCATCACAACTGTCGCTAATCAAAACGCACCAAAGACAAAGAATTGTTAACTATAGATTTTAAACAAGTTTGTTTGCTATGCTTAGTTATTGACTGCAAAAAAATTAAATAACCAAAACCGGGGTATGCACCACAACCGGGTCTTTGACCCTACCTTCCAAATCAAACAATGCAATTTGAGCCCAACCAAACCGACTTATAATTCTAAGATTTTTTACGTGCTGTCAATATCAAAGCAAGCTAAATACGACTAAGCTATTTTTATAATAGGTGCCGATTTTAGAGTACCCTGTTAGGCGTTTGAATTGCGTATTACAGATTTTAATGATGCCATTGTTATCACATACCTAATTAATATTTACACCTAATATGAACACACTTCTTACTCATTAGGTACTTATGGCATTTGTAAAACTCCCATGGCCACAGTATAGAGACAGACATAATTCAATAATTCAATCACAACACTTGCAGTCTTTTAATTTAGATTAATAATTCTATCATTGGATTTGCCTATTAAGAGGCTGCCAGTCGCTGATTGCTCTTTTTCGAAACGAAAAAAGAAATACTTCTGAACAAGCCACATCTCCTATTTTTATAAGTATATTACTTCAGGTTCCTACCTAGATTTCTATTAAGCTGAAAACATAATAGCAGAAACTTTTCACGATAAAAATATTATTTCAAAATGATACGTTTTAGAATTTATGATCGAAATATTTTATATACCTACCATTAAAATCAACTTGTGATTTATTGTTAAAGATAGGTAATATGTAGATCTAGATTTCTATTAGGATAGATTTTTGATAAGTAATTATACATAATTTATATCATTAATTTATTCGAAAAGCTAAGGCGGACCACGCGCGGACGTGTGTTTGTCATCATTGCAGCGGTCGGTAGGATTATTTATCGAAGTGATTAAAGATGGGTACATCTTTATTCACATATACTATACATTATAAAATAGGAGATGTGGCTTGTTCACAAGTATTTCTTTTTTCGTTTCGAACAAAAACAATCGTCGACTGGGAGCGCCTTAAGCTGAAAACATAATAGCAGAAACTTTTCACGATAAAGATATTATTTCAAAATGATACGTTTTAGAATTTATGATCGAAATATTTTATATACCTACTATTAAAATTAACTTGTGATTTATTGTTAAAGATAGGTAATATGTAGATCTAGATTTCTATTAGGATAGATTTTTGATAAGTAATTATACATAATTTATATCATTAATTTATTCGAAAAGCTAAGGCGGACCACGCGCGGACGTGTGTTTGTCATCATTGCAGCGGTCGGTAGGATTATTTATCGAAGTGATTAAAGATGGGTACATCTTTATTCACATATACTATACATTATAAAATAGGAGATGTGGCTTGTTCACAAGTATTTCTTTTTTCGTTTCGAACAAAAACAATCGTCGACTGGGAGCGCCTTAAACAAACTGCAAAATGGATAAGCTTTAGTTCCGCAATGGAAAATTCCAGTCAACATAGATGGAATAAAAACACCCATTCATTGATGCAAAAAGTGACAGACGTTGTCCTGTCTTGCACTCTAAATTTTTAAGAAAATAACTTATTTTTTTAAATTATCAATCTTAAGGGGCTCCCAGTCGACGATTGCTCTTTTTCGAAACGAAAAAAGAAATACTTCTGAACAAGCCACATCTCCTATTTTTATAAGTATATTACTTCAGGTTCCTACCTAGATTTCTATTAAGCTGAAAACATAATAGCAGAAACTTTTCACGATAAAGATATTATTTCAAAATGATACGTTTTAGAATTTATGATCGAAATATTTTATATACCTACTATTCAAATCAACTTGTGATTTATTGTTAAAGATAGGTAATATGTAGATCTAGATTTCTATTAGAATAGATTTTTGATAAGTAATTATACATAATTTATATCATTAATTTATTCGAAAAGCTAAGGCGGACCACGCTCCGACGTGTGTTTGTCGTCATTGCAGCGGTCGGTAGGATTATTTATCGAAGTGATTAAAGATGGGTACATCTTTATTCACATATACTATACATTATAAAATAGGAGATGTGACTTGTTCAGAAGTATTTCTTTTTTCGTTTCGAACAAAAACAATCGTCGACTGGGAGCGCCTTAAGCTGAAAACATAATAGCAGAAACTTTTCACGATAAAGATATTATTTCAAAATGATACGTTTTAGAATTTATGATCGAAATATTTTATATACCTACTATTAAAATTAACTTGTGATTTATTGTTAAAGATAGGTAATATGTAGATCTAGATTTCTATTAGAATAGATTTTTGATAAGTAATTATACATAATTTATATTATTAATTTATTCGAAAAGCTAAGGCGGACCACGCGCCGACGTGTGTTTGTCGTCATTGCAGCGGTCGGTAGGATTATTTATCGTAGTGATTAAAGATGGGTACATCTTTATTCACATATACTATACATTATAAAATAGGAGATGTGGCTTGTTCAGAAGTATTTCTTTTTTCGTTTCGAACAAAAACAATCGTCGACTGGGAGCGCCTTAAGAACATTCTCCTCACCCTAACGAATACAACAAAAATATCAAAATCGGCCCAGCCGTTCACGCGTGATGTCGTGACCAAGGGAAATAGGGATTTATTTTTATCTATATATGTATATAAAGATATAGATAAGTACACTAAGTACACAGTTGTCCCGATAAACTTTGTCTTAATATTTTCATAGATTTTTTTCCTGTAATTACTAATACAAAAAAACGAATCAGTTAAGCCGTTTCTGAGTTTTAGCGAGACTAACAACAGCAATCATTTTTATTATAAGAAGAAGATTATATAAACTTTCCATCATTCAGAATAAACAAACCGCAAAATGGATAAGACACTTCAGTTCCGTAAGGGAATAAAAACACACATTCATTGATGCAAAAAGTCTTATTATTGATAGACAATAACAATTTGTACAAAAAATAATCCATGCCAGATGTGCTATTATCTGCTCGTATTAATGTATTATCGCACGGTACCAACAATTACTAACTAAAAAAACATTGCGTGCAAAACGTAAGCTTGAACTCATAATGATGAAGAAGGTACATATTTTAAACCCCAAGGCCATACAAGGGTTAAAGTTTGGTTATAATCGAGATAGACAGACAGAATATGAAAAAATAATGATCACCCATAGAAAATAATTTACATAAATACATTTAAAATGGACTATTCTCTTTATACAATTAAAAAACATAAAAATCGGACCAGGTAAAAAGATAAATTGAGAACATCCTTCTTTTGTCGGTTGATTATAGTTACTACATTTAGTCGCAATAACAATGTATCGAACTTAGTTCTTAGTATGCATCGACAACACTAAATTAAGTACCTAATCCAGGCAAGCTACGCCTCAAGCGCCTACGACGGTGCTACGAATCCTTCTACGCAGACCTTCTACGATAACATGGGCCCTGAAAGTTATTTTGTTTATCAAGTGCCAAAGTCAAATTTATTATGCGAATTCATTCATCATTATTCATTCATAATTAATGAGAATCATTCAATGTTACGCGGCGGAGCAGCAGGCTTATTCGTAATAATCGATCTTTATCCGTCGATTTCGATACCAAGATAAAGAAGATGGAGGCGCAAGATAGAGCCGAATGGCACAAACGTAGGGAGGCCTATGCCCAGCTGTGAGATAAGAAAGGCTGATTATGATATTATGAAAAATTACTACGAAAGTGGTAATCTCTAAATTTGAAGTTATGATGATGAAAATCGACGGGTGAAGAACAATTTTACGGAATAAGCCTGCAAAGTCCGCGATCAAAATTTTCCACTTTGTTACGCAGCAGTAAGTGTATATCATGCACAAGGTGATCTGTGATCTACCGACATACCACTTACTACTCATCTCTAATTCAAAGCAGGAAGTTCGATGAATGTAAATAATGCCACTGTACCCATTTAGCGATTTCAAGGAGGTTCTATGTTTCACCTTCGTGGATGAACGCAAAAACACGTCGCTAGATGGCCATACCGACCGATTATTTAAATTTACCTACCCTAGTCTGGGGGTCTGGGGGTACCTTCGTCTACTCTTGAAATCAATTAACGAGACAAACTTCACATCGTTTTTGACTAGGGTCAGAGACCCGGTTGTGGTGCCTAAACCGGTTTTGGTCATTTTAAATTTTTGCAGTCAATAACTAAGCATATCAAACAAACTTGTTTAAAATCTTAGTTAGTACAATTCTTTGTCTATGGTCCGGTTTGATTAGCGACAGTTGTGATGCGTTTTACCTCTAGACTTGATTGACCACAACTAAATATTTCCCGTTTTGTCTGTTTAAATATGAATAATTATTAAATAAATATCGCCTCTTACAATACCTTTGCTTAACCTAAAATATAGATTAAATACTCTATTCTATTTTGTTTAAAAATCGTTTTTTTTAAACGATTTTTTTCATAATTTTTTCAATATAAACCGTTTATTTCAAAATTAAAATGCTTACAACCAGCGCTCTCACCCTATATTTTGAAAGATAGAACGACCGACATTACTTTTGAGAATTGATATAACACAATCAACTATGACAGACAACCATATAAGAGTCCGTCCACACTGCAAGCCTAGCGCGGTTGCGACAAGACGGACGCGAAGTACTCGTATCACTACATTATGAACGCAAAGGAGCGTTTCATATGTTTGATACTTCGCGCTCGTCGTCGCAACCGCGCTATGCTCGGCAGACGGTGCAGTTTTAAATATTGTGTCGAAATTGTTTTGCAGAGTAAGGGTGCGTTTACACCTTAACGGAGCTGTGCGGAGCTGCGCTAAGATGTCATGTGTGGTGCGGACCAAAGACAGCGCTCAAATGTTCGAGTTTGGAGCTGCGTTTGGTCCGCTCCACACAGCATAGCGCAGCTCCGCGTAGGTGGAAACGCACTTATAGAGCCCTGTAGTTTTCAAAGAAAGGTACTAGGCATGTCTACACTTAAAAACATGTCTCATGTATTACGAGTAGGTCATCCCGTAGTAGGTAATAGTTACCGCTTATCAGACAATGTAAATCATAGCGGCTGTTATTCTATCATAAAAGATGAGGAGCAATAGGTTAGCGTGATATAGGCATGTTATGAGGAGGTAAAAATGTCATGTTACGAAAAGAATGTTAGGGATGAAGGTGGATGGATGTATAAATAGAGGTAAGCCAAAGAAAACATGGATGGACTGTGTGAAAGATGATGTGGGTGAGAAAGGAGTGAGGATGAGATGATGGACGATAGAGGGAAAAGGAAATAGAACACATGTTGTGCCGACCTCACTTAATTGAGATAAGAGCAGGAAAATAATGATGTTATTCTACATTATCAAAATACTAAATACTTAGCTGCATAACAAACTGTTCTCAAAGTTTTCGAGTAATTTCTAAAATGAAGGATAAAGGGGTCGTAGGGTTTGCAACCGTGTATATAAGTAGTTCATAAAATATAAAAACTATTTGCAATGGTCTTTAGATAACTCAATTGATAACTTGTGTATTTTTAGAATACTCGAATAATATATTCTGTATTAGATGTTATTTATCTGTTAATGTATTCCTACTTCTATAATACCAGATCTAGTCAGCAAACCCGTAAAACCGCAAACAGTGTTCGTTTTCTATGTCCTCTCATAGTGAGATTTACAATTTCACTTTCAAAACTTTCGTGAGTTGTACTACACATTATTACAACAACGGGAATTACTCACGTAAATGAAAAATTGACAATGATATTAGATTTACAATATTTTTACGTTCCTTGCACTTGATGTTATTTCTACCAATAATTTAAGAGCTGCCTCTAATGATGTTCTCGTCTAACAATATAATCGTTTTCATAAAAAGGAAGCAACTTAAATTCTAATATTTTACGTGATACACATTATGTCTACATTAAATATATTTCAAAATAATTCAGATATTTAGATAATACTCGTAATTTAGACTGTGTTGGGAAGGCCTTGTATATTATGGTCGCTAATATGCTAACTAGGTTTAAGTATACTCGAAAAAACATCCACAAAGACGCAAATACGCACGAAGTTTTTGTATTTTTGGTAATAAATTCAGTAAGTTACGAGGAGCGTTTAGACTACTTAAAAATTATAATGCTAAATTATTACCCCGTGTTTTTGTTCTCAATTTTTTTATATGTTTATCCTAACTTGCATAGCGTTTTAAAGCCACGCTTAGTAAACATGTACTTCGGACACTTAGCCTTCTACCTATTTATTAATTTGTAAGTAGATTAATTAAAGGCATACATTGTCTGATGGTTTTAAGGTTCCGTACCTAGTGAATTCGAAACATTTAGCTAAACCTTTACTAAGATCACATTGAAATTTATATCTAATATTTATCGGTCCCTTAAAATTGTAAAGATCAAGCTACGCAATCAAAAAAATGGGCTATTTATGTCAGATATGTTGCTTACTCGCAACCTCGCAAGTAAATAAAAACCTAAAGGGTACTTCCCGTTGGCTTAGAATCATACATTGGCAATAAGCAAGGTCTTACAAGTAAAGGAAAAATCCGAAAATTGATAATTTGATGATATCATAGACCATTTTTTTTGAACTTATAATACGTGTGCAAATTTTGCAACGCCTAATTTTCGTGATGCACGAACTTACAAGTTTGTACGGTGCTCTCAGTTGGCGAGTCAGACTCGCACTTGTCCAGTTTTTTTATCTACCAACATATGGTTTACATTACAACTTTTGTTTTACAGTGCGTGCGTCAAGGTTCGGCTGCTCCACACGTAGGTATATAGAGCGTAGCTACACTCCAAGATCTTTGGTAATATAATTATGTGCGTGCTTATTGTTTAAGGCGCTCCCAGTCGACGATTATTTTTGTTCGAAACGAAAAAAGAAATACTTCTGAACAAGCCACATCTCCTATTTTATAATGTATAGTATATGTGAATAAAGATGTACCCATCTTTAATCACTTCGATAAATTATCCTACCGACCGCTGCAATGACGACAAACACACGTCGGCGCGTGGTCCGCCTTAGCTTTTCGAATAAATTAATGATATAAATTATGTATAATTACTTATCAAAAATCTATTCTAATAGAAATCTAGATCTACATATTACCTATCTTTAACAATAAATCACAAGTTGATTTTAATAGTAGGTATATAAAATATTTCGATCATTAACTCTAAAACGTATCATTTTGAAATAACATCTTTATCGTGAAAAGTTTCTGCTATTATGTTTTCAGCTTAATAGAAATCTAGGTAGGAACCTGAAGTAATAGCTTGTTCAGAAGTATTTCTTTTTTCGTTTCGAAAAAGAGCAATCGTCGACTGGGAGCCCCTTAATCAATATTATCTTTACCGACTTCAAAAAAAAAGAAAAAGAAAAGGGTTCTCAATTCGATGGCAACGTTGTTATTGTTTTTAGATGTTTGTATCGAACTTTTATGTCGTGTTCTTGTAACACGTTATCAGTAACGGTTAGCATGAACCAATATCGTATCGACAACGTATCGTCCAAATGCCAAAACTGACACTTTTACTATACAAAAAGTGACAGTTTTTTGGACGATACGTTGCGATGGATATATATGTGTTCTGTGGTTGCGATACGATAGTGGTTCGTGCGCAGGCCACTGATCATTTGTTATCAAGATAAAAAAAAACAGCTTTTGTATGGGTTGAGAGCTGCAGGGCTATTTTGTAAAAACATGATTATCATGTTATGGTACTGAACGCCATAATACCTACGCTTTTTATGCTGTTTAGGCACCTATAACTACGCTTCCAATACAATACTTACGCAGAAGCGTAGGTATAGGTGCATAAACTGTGCATAGTTACTATGAAAAGTGTACAGATTAGGTATTCTCTAACATTAGGTTATTGCATTCAAACATCATAACATGATAATCATTTTTTTACAAAATAACCCTGCTGTACTTGTAATCTGTAGGTACCTACGTATGTACGTAGATTATATCCGGATACTACGAAAAATGTGATACAAACACATTAAGAATAGGTTAACTTAAAAACCATTAAACATAAAAACAATTTTTTAATTATAAATATGTACCTACCAAGTTTTTTCTTTTTTTTGGTGTTATATTGCCGTATTTTTCTTTAAATGATTAACAACCACGATAGTCTTGATTCTATAAAAACAATTTGTTTTTAATTACGGTAGGTTAGTATTTACCTTAATTATATACATACCTAGTTTGTAGAAGCCGTGTTGGCTAAGCGGGAGGTACCTCGACTTTCAATCTGAAGGTCGTGGCGTGCATCATGGATTTTTCAGTTCGTAAAAATTTATATGCGCATCAAAAACACGTGCTCAAAACGGTGAAGGCAACCAGTTAATATTCTTAAAAGCGGCGATGGGCTTGCAACCTATCTGTGCAACGTATGGAATGCTAACTACTGCAAAATGAAGGCATGTGCCAAATATAATGTTTGGACGTGCCTATGACTACCCCCACTAAACATCTTCAAAGAAGAGAAGATGTCTACCTTACTTAGGGATTACAGTCGTGATCCTATTTTTATTTTTTTTATTTTTACCTAGTTTGTTGGTTGATAGATCAGTCAGTACGCAAGAGTTTTTGGAACGAAGTTCCTTATCGCGCGTTGTAAAAGGGGGCTAGACGGAAAAAAATCTTACGAAAAGTTGTCACGAAAAGTTGTCACGACACTTTTTTGCTATAGTATATCTATTAATATATATATGTATCTATTAATTGTGTCGAGGTCGAGGTCGAGGTGGAAGTGGAGGTCGAGATGGAGGTGGAGGTCGAGGTGGAGGTCGAGGTCGAGGTGGAGGTCGAGGTGGAGGTCGAGGTCGAGGTCGAGGTCGAGGTCGAGGTCGAGGTCGAGGTCGAGGTCGAGGTCGAGGTCGCGGTCGAAGTCGAAGTCGAAGTCGAAGTCAAAGTTGATTCCCCTTCCCTTGTCCCACGTTATTTTGTGAGAACTTCGTTCCATCCGGGTGTGTTCCACCTCTCAAGTTTTTATATTTAGATAATGATTGCTGAGTATGAGGCGAATTTCTTGCAAAAAAGTGAAGGAGCCAGCCCATGCTCTCTAGTAGGTACCTACCAACCTAAAATTAATAATAATTTTTGAAACTAAAAAAATTGTGAGGATATTTCTATGTTCGGATTTTTATGTCTTAATCACGCCCAAAGGACAATATGGATTTGGATGAAACTTAAAATATCCTGGCATAAGTTTTGGAATAGCATTATGTAAGCTACTTTTTATCCAGGTACCACATGAGTGAAGCCGCGGGCCGAAGATAGTATTCTCAAAATGGCAAAATGTCTGATTTGTATAATTCCACGGTCAACATAACTCGTCAAACTTGATCCGTTTTTAGGGTTCCGTACCCAAAGGGTAAAAACGGCACACTATTACTAAGACTTCGCTGTCCGTCTGTCAGTCCGTCTGTCTGTCACAGGGCTGATACTCATGAACCATGATAGCTAGACAGTTGAAATTTTCACAGATTATGTATTTCTATTGCTGCTCTAACAACAAATACTAAAAACAGAATAAAATAAATATTTAAGAGGGGCTCCCATACAACAAACATGTTTTTTTTTGCCGTTTTTATAGATAACTAGCGACCCACCCCGGCTTTGCACGGGTTTAATACATATAAACCTTCCTCCTGAATCACTCTATCTATTAAAAAAAAACCGCATCAAAATCCGTTGTGTAGTTTTAAAGATATAAGCAAACATACATACATACGCGGGAAGCGGAAAGCGACTTTGCTTTATACTATGTAGTGATGGTACGGAACCCTTCGTGCGCGAGTCCGACTTGCTCTTGGCCGTTTTTTTAACACCTATTTAAAACGTAATTAATGATGTAACTGGTTTTTTATATACTTAATTACTTATTTAGAAAAAAACTGTATAGGTTTGTGTGATCTATTAAGTAGTGGTCGATTTTAGTAATCTGACCGTGAAATTAGTTTTATCTAGTTATTTTAGATGTTATCGATTATTATTAGATACAAATAGGTTACTAAACGGGTATGACTGCGTGCATAATAAGTAGGTTCCTAACCTGTTTTTATCATTGCAGTCTATTCACACTCATAAATGTTTTTTTTTGTTCGTTTTATTTAACCTACGTACATATGTCTGCCTACTTTAATCGTTACTGTTATAAATGTGAAGATGTGTTGATTGTCCTTTTAAAGCATTAACGGAGCAACGGATCGACTGATTCTTTGCAGAGATAGATTCATTCAGAGATAGTTCATGGCCGAAAAGTGATAAGATTAAGCAACATTTTTCCAGCTTGGTACCCGGATAAAATAAAGCCTACTTTGTCCGCGTAGATTCAGGAAATCGATTTTTAACGACTTTATCATACATCATTATAGACCTATTTTTATCATATCCTAAATTTTGTACAATAAAATTAGATTATACTTTTTACCTGTTTATGATAAAATTCTACAAAATTCAAGTTTTTTTAAGTTACTAAAATATACGTAATTTGAGTAGTAGGATGTAAAGCATGATGTAAAAAAAACTTCATTTATCTATATGTTTATGTAATTGTGTAGAACAGGTGGAGTGGCTGTTGCGTAAATGGCTCTTCAACACTATCAAGTTTATTTAGTAAATAAAAACAGAAATATAAGTAGGTAGGTACCTATTTAATAGATATTAGGGTCATAGACCCGGTTGTGGTGCCTACCCTGGTTTTGGGCATTCTTAATTTTGGCAGTCAAGAACTAAGCCTAGCAAACAAACTTGTTTAAAGTCGATAGTTAATGCAATTCTTTGTTTATGGTCCGTTTTGATTAGTGACAGTTGTGATGCGTTATACCTCTAGATTTGATTGACCACAGCTAATTATTTCCCGTTTTGTCTATTTAAATATGAATAATTAATAAATAAATATTATCTATTACAAAACGCAGATAGATAAATACTCAATTCCATGTTGTTTAAAAATCGTCGTATTAATCATTATTTCAATATAAACCGTATATTTGAAAACTAAAATGTTAAAGTGCTCACAACCAGCGCTCTTACCCTATAATCAAGAAAGTAGTCTTTCATTTTGCTAATTGAAATCAAACAAAGCTTATTATTTCAATAGCCATTCAGTGTTTATTTATTTGATACCTACTAAGTTTTTGAATAAAATAGTAGTAAAAAATAAATGAGTAAATTATTTAATTTTGAATTACTAGCCGACGGCAGACGTTGACCTGTCAAATTTCAATAATCGAATAGAAAAGACTGAATGTCTTTAGTCTATGATGTCAGATTTGTTGCACACCAGCACCATCTATACTAAAATAATCCCTTTTGCGTTTTTATCATTTTGGGGATGTTTATCAAATATTAAAGTAGTCTATCCCAGCTCAAAACGAATACTTAAGCCATGGATCAGCCCGGGTTTAGTGCGATGCATGCGCCATCGCGATCGACTACACGCAAGATCCAAGCGCAGCCACAATGACATTATTTTACGTACCATCTACACCCGATACCGTAATTTCTGCAATCTCTTACTTAGGAAGCTTAAATACGAATACGATAATAAGGAATTGAAAAACAGCAAAAACAATCCTAAGAAGTTGTGGAAAACTATTAAGAGTATCTGTCATCTTAAAATAAGCAAAAATGATCCACTCGAGCTTCTTTCTATACAAGGCGACACCGACCCTAGACAGTCTCTTAATTTCTGTAATAAGTATTTTTCCTCTGTTGGTCAAACACTAGCCAACAAGATTTTAGGACAATTAAAAGTAACTCAAAATGTTATTGCTCAAAATGTGAAACCCACAAAGCACATTTCAGATTCCTTTTTTATGTACCCTACAGATGAGATGGAGGTCGAAAAGCTCATAATGAACTTACAAAATGACAAGGCACCAGGTATAGATGGTTTGACGAATGTTTTAATCAAGCATATTAAAGATTACATCGTTGTCCCTCTAACATATATTTTCAATAAGAGTCTCGCCACCGGTACCTTCCCTGAGCTCTGGAAATTGGCTACCATCACTCCTATTCACAAAGATGGCCCGAGAAATCTTCCGGAAAACTACCGACCAATTTCCCTACTCGGTGTTTTCTCAAAGTTGCTCGAAAAAATAGTAAATAAAAGATTAATTCAGTATGCAGAAAACCATAAATTGTTATCGGACAAGCAGTTTGGATTTAGACAGGGAAAGTCAACAGAACAAGCTATCTCGCACTTACTACATACAACGGTCTCAAAATTAGATAAAAACGTTAACTGCTTGGCAATATTCCTTGATCTTGCTAAAGCATTCGACACTGTTTCCGTTGCGATACTGTTAAAGAAATTAGAGAACTCTGGTATAAGAGGTATTGCTCTTGAATGGTTAAGAAGTTATCTAACAGATCGGAAACAGTGTGTATGCATAAACGGTATTGCAAGTGAAACTCAACTGATAGACTTTGGTGTTCCCCAGGGCAGTATTTTGGGGCCTACACTCTTTATTCTGTATATTAATAATATTCACGATTTAAACCTGGGGAGCGCAGATGTCATATGTTACGCAGATGATACTGCTGTGATTTTCCATGGCGCGACTTGGCAGGATACGGTTTGCACTGCAGAAAAAGGCCTGATGACACTTAATCACTGGTTGCAGAGCAACCTACTAACATTAAATACGAAAAAAACTAAATTTGTCTGCTTCCACAAAACCCGAGCATCAGAACCACCTACCTCCTTATCTGCTTTAAAAATACACTCCTGTGCCAATATTTCGGCCTTAACCTGTGATTGCAGTGAAATAACACGAACAAAATTCATAAAATACCTTGGGGTCCTAGTTGACGAAAAAATTAACTTTAAAGAACATATCGAGAACCTTTCAGCAAGAACACGGAAAATAATAAACGTTATAAGACAACTCAGAAATTCAGCAGACTTTGAGACTCTTAAATTAACGTACATTGCTCTCTGCCAATCAATCTTGTCTTACTGCATTACCTGCTGGGGTGGTACACACAAAACTACAATGATACAAATTGAAAGAGCCCAGCGATCTGTTTTAAAAACATTACTTAAAAAACCTTATAGATACCCTACCATCAAAGTTTATAGTGAGAGTGACGTACTGAGTGTACGACAGCTTTTCGTTCTCAAGATTTGTCTTGAAGAGCATAAAAGAGTTATCCGTAACGTCAACTACATGAAAATGCTCAAACGGCGTATCTTTAGAACAATATCTGTGCATGTAAATACCGCTTTTGCGCAACGTTTTAGCCCATTTATTTCAGCCCTGATTTACAATAAAGTCGTCAGTGTATGCGAAATCAAGAATTGTTCAATTTCTGAAGCTAAGCGCATACTCATAAAATGGCTTAAATCACTTGATTTTAATTGCACAGAAAAATTAATTACCACACTACAATAGCTGAGCACTTTTTTATATTTTACACTTTATTTTTATTATTATAATCATTATTATTATTATATATATATATATATATATATATATATATATATATATATATATATATATATATTTATTACTACTGTTTATGTTTATGTATTTTTATTTTTGTTAGGTATTAAGTGTGATGTGTCTAGCATGTTTACATACTTTGGTATGTGAACATGTATGACATAACAGTATGATTTATGTTTACAAACATGTCAAATATATAAAATGATGAAACCGAGGCTCTAAACTTTTGTAAATCGTATGCAGGTACCCACGATACAGATTTATCTAGTGTGGGAACCATTGTTAACATGTCCCCAGATTTTTCTTTTACTGTTAATAAATATTTTTTTCATTTTTTTTTTTCATTTTTCATTATATCTACATCTACAGCAAATTTCATCTTAATCTGTTTTGTCGTTTAGGCCTGATTGTGGAACAAACATACATACAAACTCACAAACTTTCGCATTTATAATATTTTAATAGGATTCATGTTTTTTGCGAGAACCTGTGGTGGTCTGTAAATAAGGTGTCTACCTACTAATTATCAGAGACTCAATCAGATAATTAGTTAGTTATGCAGGTAATATACTCACATATCCATATTGTTTAGTTTTAGAATTGTATTTTATTTCGTAATTTTATAGGTCACATAAAATTGACTTTGCAATGGCCTATTCGGTCATGTTGAAGTTAAAAGACCGTTAGTACACATGTACATTTCAACATTAATTAACTTTTAAATAAATAGGATCACGACTGTAATCCCGAAGTACGGTAGACATCCTCATACATTAGGCACATGCCCACATTTTTCAGTAAAAGCATGCCACACGTGACAGGTTGCAAGCCTGTCGCAACTTTGTCGTCTCAGCATTGTTCTTTAGAAATAGGTCCAAGAGATAGGTTGTGTAAAATTTCTGTAACATCGCTTCATAAAAAAACCGTTATAACAATAATGTATTTTTTTCAGGCAGTCTTCAGAATCACAAACTCCCAATTACGTTTCCTCAAGTCTCAAGCCTTTAATCAGATTTTTTGTAAAACTCAGGCATTATTTCTAGCGTTATTGTTATGGTGCTGCTTGCTTACGTAATATGTCGGAAAATATTTGCTGATCAGTAGGTAGGTATTTGTATTACGCGTACAAAGGTCACTTATCCATTGCCAGTGAATTTTAAAGTGGTTCATGTGTTTGATCAACAAGAATGTCAAGTTGAAGCACCGGCGCAAAGTCATGGCTAACTAAATGGATTTTCAATGACCGTGCCTTGACTAGACACCTGTTTCTTTGTTTTCCTCAATTTAATTTCCATTGTATTGAGTACCTGCCTCTCTTCAATGCAGTTATCCATGGTACCTAAATAATTTTCAACATACGATGGTCAGAAACATCATAAGCACTCAACTTGATCTTTAGCATTAAGAGGCTGCCAGTCGCTGATTGCTCATTTTCGAAACGAAAAAAGAAATACTTCTGAACAAGCCACATCTCCTATTTTTGTAAGTATATTACTTCAGGTTCCTACCTAGATTTCTATTAAGCTGAAAACATAATAGCAGAAACTTTTCACGATAAAAATATTATTTCAAAATGATACGTTTTAGAATTTATGATCGAAATATTTTATATACCTACTATTAAAATCAACTTGTGATTTATTGTTAAAGATAGGTAATATGTAGATCTAGATTTCTATTAGGATAGATTTTTGATAAGTAATTATACATAATTTATATCATTAATTTATTCGAAAAGCTAAGGCGGACCACGCGCGGACGTGTGTTTGTCATCATTGCAGCGGTCGGTAGGATTATTTATCGAAGTGATTAAAGATGGGTACATCTTTATTCACATATATATATACTATCACTACATAGTATAAAGCAAAGTCGCTTTCCGATATATAAAAGATATAAGCAAACATACATACATATGTATGTTTGCTTATATCTTTAAAACTACACAACGGATTTTGATGCGGTTTTTTTTAATAGATAGAGTGATTCAGGAGGAAGGTTTATATGTATAATAACATGCTACCCGTGCGAAGCCGGGGCGGGTCGCTAGTAGCATTATAAAATAGGAGATGTGGCTTGTTCACAAGTATTTCTTTTTTCGTTTCGAACAAAAATAATCGTCGACTGGCAGCGTCTTAAGTTGGGTTTCTACTGACGCTGAGCTTCGCGGAGCGGACCAATCACACTGCTGAAGTACTAAATCGACCAATCACAGTGCTCTTAATAGTTGAATAGCTCTGCGTAGCTCCGCTTCAGTGAAAACGCACTTTTTATACGTGTCTACAAACTATAGGTCATCTCGCCTAGTGCGGACAAATTGCGCACTTTGACACAACTGACCCATGTCATCTGGAGGGTCAGCGCGATTTCGGCGCGGGTCAACAAAACTGCGATGTCTCAAAATATTTGTATAGCAGCTTTATGGTATAATGTACGTTTTGACCATTGGCGTATTTAGGGATATTTTACGGGGGGGGGGCTGTAAGTTATAAGTGTCCAGCTTTTAATTGCGAATCGGTAACCGAAAATATACTGCAAAATGTACTATACAATGTAATTTACTGCAAATTTAAAATATTAAATAAATTAATATATTAAAGAGGGTCCTTTAGACATCTTCAACGATCTAAGCGCCTTGAGATCTGTGAGTGTATATCGTACTTGGGGATTACAGTCGTGATCCTTTTCTACCGAAAATCCCAGTTGTGGTGGGCACCAGCACCAGACAATACGTAATATTTGATTTTTTTTGACAAAATATAATCAAAATTTGATACAAAAAAATCTCACTAAGAAAAACGTGCCATAGTCATTGAGCTTAATGTACTACGTACTAGAGATGACACCACAAAGTAATAATTTGCGGTGCGCCTTGCGGTCCCTGGACCACAGTGGACTCAGTCCGAGTCTAACGCCTGTGACGCGCGAACGTGTTTTTCGTGGCGCTTACGACCTTTTTGATTGAAAGTAACTTAAGCCATTCAGCGGTCAGCGCTTTACGTTTCAATGTTTCGTTTAGCCATATAAATATTTATTTTACGCTGCAAGCGGACTTTGTCTTTAATAATTGAAAATTGAGCTATTTATTTGGCTTGGATAGCTCCTCTAGTACGTAGTACATTAAGCTCAATGGCCATAGTAGGTACCTAAGTCGACTTGCAACTCGTAGCTAAGCTATAAAGTACTTATCTACTCTAATTAGCCATTTATAACTACAGAGACCTTATAGATCTAAGATCGGTAGAAGATTACCTACTTATACAATGTAGAGACTGACTAGAACGAAAGGTTTAGTTCGGTGCTTAGGAAGAACCTGGCCTTGACACAATTGAATTATTATAAATATTCCATGCGGAAAGATGAAGAATAAAATAGGTTTACAATGCAATTAGGTGAGTCGTAATATCACGCTACTATTGCAAAATACATCTCTAGAAAATAATATCATTTTATACTTTAAGACCATTTTCTGTGGGGCTATTTTGTAAAAACATGGTTAAAGTTATGATATTCATACCAATATTTATTGGTACTGAATTCTGGTTCGGAAAATTTATATGCGCATCAAAAACACGTGCTCAATACGGTGAAGGATAACGAATAGACGTGAGGATAAGCGGCGATGGGCTTGCCGTATGGAATGCTAACTACTGCTAAATGTGGGCATGTGCCAAATATAATGTTTGGACGTGCCTCTGACTATCCCCACTAGACATCTTCAAAGGATCTAAGTATTGAGATCTGAGAGGATGTCTACCGTAGGTACTTACATTCGTGATTACAGTCGTGATCCTGTTTTTTTTTTGAATGCCATAATACTTATGCGTTTTATGCTGTTTAGGCACCTATACCTACGCTTCCAATACAATACCTACGCAGAAGCGCAGGTATCAGGTATAGGTGCATAAATAGTGAATAGTTACTATGACATAACTTTATTTAGCCTCAAATTATTATATACTAGTTGTTTTTCTCGTCGACAAAAAAACCCTTATTGACGCTCTTACGACGAATAAATGTTCCTAGTCGGTTTTTTGAAAGTCTTCCTTCATTTCAAGGAGAACATTGACAATACTTGTTGTAAGTTTATTTGCTTCTTTAAAAAAACCTGAGTCTTTTGATATGATGACGTAATCAAGTACAATCAAGACCTAAATTTATAATATGCAGATGGAGTTATATAGGGTCATAGACCCGGTAATGGTGCCTACCCCCTGTGGTTTTGGTCATTTTCAATTTTGGCAGTCAATAACTAAGCATAGCAAACAAACTTGTTTAAAATATTTTTCGTCCCCGGCAAAGGTCCCAAATTTTTCAAACCATCTCTGTCCTTGGAGAACTCCTCCATGCTCTCTAGAAGGCGTCGAGATCCACCCTCCAGCGTTTTCTTGGCCGACCAAGACCTCGCCTAACGTCAGGTTGCCAAGGTGTTAAAGCAAGCTGCTTTTCTGCCCACATGAGCAATACTCGTAGTTGAACCCAGCATGCTGTTCCGCACACGGTCGGTACGTTTGAACCCGAGGATGCCGCCTTCCATTAGGAATCCAATAAGGAAAAATAAGATATTTGTTGAAAAATATTTTTGTCATCACATCATATAATATAACATTGTCTTAACTTGACAAGTATCCAAAGTTTTTACTCAATCGAAGTATTAATAAGGAGTTCCATTGTGAGTATCAGTTGAACAGCTCCTGACTCCATCATCAGATCAGCTCACTGTCACCATATTATTGCATTGTCACCGAAGTTACATAAGTATGGGAAATTTCAGGTAAATCCGTTGGAGATAACTGCTTCAAAATTGAGTTTCAAGATTCTACCCTAACAAACATAGTTACATACATACATACATTGCAAGTTAAATTAAAGCTTGTAATAAAAATTGTTCCTATATATTTCAGGGCCATAGTACCTAATTGGCTAATACATATATTTTATTTTGTACAAGCTGACCCCGCGAACTTCGTATCGCTTTAGAATTAACAAATGTTGTCTTCCGTTCCCGTTCCCGTTCCTGTTCCTGTTCCAATTCCCGTTCCCGTTACAATTCCCGTTCAATAGTTTTTGTAGCGCACACGAAGAAAGCAAAATTTTTAGCAATTTTTTACACCTTGCTTCAAACTATCGTCATTCTATAAAGAATATATTACTTTTTCAAAATAAAAAATAGCCTATGTTACTCAGGGATAATGTAGCTTGGTAATGGTGAAAGAATTTTTGAAATCGGTTCAGTAGTTTTTGAGTTTATCCATTACAAACATACAAAAAAACATAAAAACAAAAAATCAAAACTTTATAATATTAGTATAGATAAACATCATAAGTAAGTTAGGAGGATGTTTAATTTATGTTTAGGCTTCATGGTGAGGTGAACTCAAGACACCTAGAGCGTGATAATTTTCGCAAAAACATTCTGCGTAAGGTACGATTTTTTATTATTATTAAAGGTAAGGAGGTAACGACCTAATACCTATACTTGTTTATAAAAACCGTCAGAAAAAAGAGAAAATGAATAACTTTATTACCCTTATTTAAAAATACGATGATGATAGGATCACGTGCGTCATTCATGCTCAAGGGCCGTACCATAAGTCCTAAAGTAATATCAAAACAATATTACTCACGGTGCGAAATTGACAACGCAATACGAATTTGTATAGCGTTGTCACTTTTGCACCGTGAGTAGTGAGTAGCTTGTGGTACGGCTCCTGGAGATACTTATTATTAAGTATTTGTTTTTTTTGTGATTTACATACTTTAATGCGTATCACAGGTACTTACTGGATATACTGGATTCGCTAAGCAACATCTGACGTCATACGAAAATTCAACATAAGCTTTTTTTAATGAACTTAAATAGGATCGCTGTATAATCCCCAAGTTCCTACTTTAGACATCCTCTCAGATCTCCAGGTGCTCAGAGCTTAAAGATGTCTAGATGGTAGTCAGAGACACGTCTAAAAAATAAATTTTGCACATGCTCACAGTGTGTGTAGTGTGTGTGTGTGTGTAGTGGGTAGTTAGCATCACATAGTTAGCTGTGTGAGACGTCCATCAATATTTACCTAGGTATATATTTATACGTGATAGGTTGCAAGCCCATCGCCGCTTGTAAGAATACTAACTGGTCTAGTCACAATGTTTTTGAGCGTTTCCGTTTCAAGCATGTGTTTAAGTTATTTATTTATACGTGGGCGGGATTTGAACGAATCCCAAATATATCTTCTTTAAATATACGTTACTGATTGACTGACGGATAATCAATGCGAATTTTTATAAATGAGTTATTATCTTGCTGTCAATACATTGTAATAATAATAATATTCATAATAATAATACAATTAATTGAAAAAACAAATGAGCAAAGAAACAGATAGAGCCCTGACTCCTAAACTAGGTCTACTTGGATAATGTCAGGAGTCAGTTCTTCCCAGTATAGGTACTAAAACAATGGTTTATAATAGAAAAATGTGTTTGTAAAACAGTATTCTAGATTTTTTTTAATTAAATGCAAAAAAAAAGAACTATTTTAGATAGATACGCGTAGATTAGTGTGTGTATGTGTGTGTGAGTTTGTGAGAGTATACGTGCTATTTTAATACAGCAAACAAGTCTTCATCATAGTAAGTTTTAAAAGCCAACCAACAACCTGCAACCTTATTCTTAATTTGATAGTTATTTAAACATTTTATCTTTAAAGGACCTAATGTCTAATGAAAAGGTTTCCGTGTTAAAACCTTCAAATCTGCTCTTTAGACTATTCCGAGTCTCATAAAAAATGTATTGGTGCGAGCCTCTCCAGGCCGCAGTTTAGGCACATAGATTCTATAATTGTTTGTATTCTCTAAAAAATATCGTATGTTACACCTATACCTACGCTTTCAATGCAGTTTTGGTAGATACCTATACCTACATAGATTCTCGCATTTCGTACGCTCGACCTTTTAAAACGACATAATTTTAAAAGGTCAAGTGTACGAAATGCGAATAACCCCTATTATAGAATCTATGTAGGTATAGGTATCTACCAAACTGCATTGAAAGCGTAGGTATAGGTGTAACATACGATATTTTTTAGAGAAGTAATTGTTTACTATGAAACTATTACCTACTATTGTTTTAAATTGTTACTATGAAATATGGCTATGTATGATTTTTACGAAATAAGCTAGCAGGTAGCAAGAAAACATTTTAGATCGTCAAACTTGTTTGTGGGCTGGTATTGGCCCTTGAGATCGCTGCTGATGTACCTACGTCAGTACCTACCAACGTCCTAGAACCAAAAATAAGTTAAGAATGTGACATAATGAAAGGAGTCTGCGAGTTACTGGAGCCCTTTCACTATCATAAGGCACTTTTCAGGGCCACTGTACCTTAAGTTATGTATAGTCAGATACATACCTAGTCCATACTAATACCTATAGGTACTGATCCATACTAAGTATAATCTATACTAATATGTCTATCATAAAATTAGTTGACTAATATTTTCTACTACAATAAGTTCGTATGAGTTAGTCGTAAAGACAATAACAGTTTCTAGTTTTGATAGTGCCTCATTTCCATTCATAATAATCCAGGGAGGAAAATCTATCTTTAATCTAATATCTTTAAACGAACAATTATTCTATACCTATACATAATCTGAATCTTGGAAACGGCTCTAACGATTTTTATGAAATTAAGTATGCAGGAGGTTTCGGGGGCGATACATCGATAGGTTTCATTTTTAGAAAACATCGTTTTATCCGTATTTTTGTAATACTGAATGCCATCAACAACATAACTTGTAAAATAAAAACCGGCCAAGTGCGAGTCGGACTCGCGCACGAAGGGTTCCGTACTATTATCAAAACGGCAAAAAAATCACGTTTGTTGTACGGGAGTCTCACTTAAATATTTATTTTATGCTGATTTTAGAGAAATACATCATCTGTGAAAATTTCAACTGTCTAGCTATCACGGTTCACGAGATACAGCCTGGTAACAGACAGACGGACAGTGGTGTCTTAGTAGTCCCGTTTTTTACCCTTTAGATACGGAACCCTAGAAACATAAAAAATAATTCATAATATCTCGTAACCTACCTATTTACCTAACTACGTAGTTAGCATTCCACACGTGACAGGTTGCAAGCCCGTCGCCGCTTTCAAGAATACTAACAGGTTTCCTCACGATGTTTTCCTTCACTGTTATAAACACGTGTAACGCGCATATAGGTACATTTTTCGAACAGAAATATCCATTGATGCACGGCCAGGATTCGAACTCGAAATTAATTTGAAATTAATAATATCTACCTAGGTACCTATTTACCTAACTACATGAATTCAATAATTCAATTTCAAACTTTTTATTCGATCATGTGAAGTACCACCTATTTACCGACTTAATTTACCGATAGTGGTAAAATAGCGCCACCTGCCAGCGGAATCGCAAACCTCTTTCATCTTACCCCTCAAACCCCGAGCGGTCGCATGAGACCGCGAAAAGTACCTATAATACGTAGTAACATCAAATGAAACTAGATGGCGCTGGAATGCAAAAATCAAGTTTGTTGTATGGGAGCCCCCCTTAAATATTTATTTTATTCTGTTTTTAGTATTTGTTGTTCGAGCAGCAATAGAAATACATAATCTGTGAAAATTTCAACTGTCTAGCTATCATGGTTCATGAGATACAGCCCTGTGACAGACAGACGGACAGACAGACAGACGGACAGACAGACAGACGGACAGACAGACGGACAGCGAAGTCTTAGTAATAGGGTTCCGATTTTACCCTTTGGGTACGGAACCCTAAAAAGCCAAGTCTCGCAACGCAACTCAGTTCTTCTACCGTAAAAAGTTGTGAGATCCATGTAATACCAAGTCGGTTAATTTATTCAGTCCCTACTTTAAGGGTCCTTCTGACTTATGTTATTACGTAATTAGCTAACCTTTACGTAATTTAACTTTACCTTTATATCTTTATAAATCGAAACTTTATAATATTTCACGGAAAATATTTTCAAAAATATTCCAGTTCTATTAAATCCTAGATAAAGTGGGGATTAGTTGAGCTTCGCCTTCCTAACCAGTGTAGAGCGTTACATAACGACCGTATTATAACGGTGAAGGCAAACAACGGTATAGGCCGAACACTTTTGCCATGGATTTTAAACGACTTAAAAAAATAAGAAACTTAATTTGTTTTTTTTTTAAATTTTTTGTCATTATTCTGTCATTTAAAACCGATTTCGTAAATTATTTGTTTCATTGGTAGAATATACTTCAAGTAATTTGCTGAAATTTTTATGCTATCAAAAACATAACTTGTAAAAAAAGCCAAGTCTCGCAACGCAACTCAGTTCTTCTACCGTAAAAAGTTGTGAGATCCATGTAATACCAAGTCGGTTAATTTAATCAGTCCCTACTTTAAGGGTCCTTCTGTCTTAAGTTATTACGTAAAGGTTAGCTAATTACGTAATAACATAAGGCAGAAGGACCCTTAAAGTAGGGACTGATTAAATTAACCGACTTGGTATTACATGGATCTCACAACTTTTTACGGTAGAAGAACTGAGTTGCGTTGCGAGACTTGGCTTTTTTTACAAGTTATGTTTTTGATAGCATCTCATTTATTTTTGTAGATAGGTAGTCCTAGTTTTTAGAGTTCCGTACCCAAATGTTAAAAACGGGACCCTGTTACTGACCCTCGTATTCAAGAACAACACTATGAGAACACGCACCCACAGTGGACGAAATCTTTTTTCATAAACATCACTTTATGTGTTGAGCGGCACTATGGCGCACGCTACCGTGTGCCTTTAGAGATCAACTTTGGCTAGAGGCACACGACAATGCGCCTCTATTTATACTATGCAGTGGCGCACAACACATAAAGTGATTTTTATGAAAAAAGATCGTCCACTGTGGGTGCGTGCTCTCATAGTGTCGTTCTTGAATACGAGGGTAAGACTCCGCTGTCCGTCTGTCTGTCCGTCTATCTGTCACAGAGCTGAATGATCCATGATAGTTAGAAAGTATTTTTTTTTACAGATGATGTATTTCTGTTGCTGCTATAACAACAAATACTAAAAACAGAATAAAATAAATATTTAAGTGGGGCTCTCATTGTATACCCTTCGTGCGCGAGTCCGACTCACACTTGGCCAGTTTTTTCCTTTCCGGTACCTTCTACTATCATTCCGGTGACCATTTTACAAGTTACCTTTGAACATAATCATAACTAAGTGCCTAACTGCAAATGTAACTTTGTAATCCTATATATTTATATAGGGTTACAAAGTTATTTATGCAGGCGGTATATCTAGAAAACTGGATTGAAATTACAAAATATTTAGGTTTTTCCTTGATATACACAAACCACTAATTGTATTCAAAATTTGAAGCTTCTATGTCTGCTAGAAGTGCCTTAAACTTTTGATGATCGGTCACTGAGTGAGTGAGTGACAAAATAGGAAACTTTGACTAGTTATAATTCTTAAACTACTGGTTCAAATTGAATGAAATTTGAAATATACTGAGTTTATACTATGTCTACTTGGTTACTGAAAATTCAGGCTTCTAGTTTTATCCACAACGAAGTTATAGGGGGTCGAAAATGGCCTGAACTGCTTCGAGAAAAGGATGGTACGGCCGTGCCGCTTTTTGCTAGACTTGGCGGGGGCACGGCAGTGCCCCCGCCAAATGAAATGAAATACCGCCAGATGAAATACCGAGCAATGCTCGGTCATCCAGGTACTTAGGTATTCAATATACCTACCTACACCGACCTACTGAGTTTATATAGAAGCGGCATCGGTGAATATGTTTTTGTTTATTTTGTTACTTAGCTTGTTTCACGTCTTACACCATTGACCAAGTAATAATATTTAAATTAAGTACCTTAGAAGATGTTTCAACAACGGTGTCAAGAACGCAGTCAAAATAATGGTTTTGGCAACAACTGTTTAGACTTTAGCCCATCTCAATTAGGGTGCCTAATGCATCGTTTTTTGTTACTAACCATCATAGTGCTTTATGATATGAGTACTTTAAAAATAGGTGGGTAGAAGCCTAGGTACGCAATAAAAATGTTCAAAATTGTTCTAAAATAAATAACATTTTTTTCTTATAAATAAGGTATTTTTTATTGTTTTTGGTAAAAAATATACTTTATTACGAAAACAAATAACATCAACACTTTACTGTTTTAAAATAAAAAGTCATCAGCTTGTGCACCTGACTTTATTTTATTACAATGTAAGATTATGTACCTACCTACTACGAGTAACAATACTCGTTACCACTACATAGTAGGTATAAAGCAATCGCTTTCCGCTTCCCGCGTCTGTATGTATGTATGTATGTTTGCTTATATATTTAAAACTACACAACGGATTTTGATGCTGTTTTTTTTAATAGATAGAGTGATTCAGGAGAAAGGTTTATATGTATAATAACATGCTACCCGCGCGAAGCCAGGGCGGGTCGCTAGTGTATAATAGAATTATGTTCTTATTATTTTTGAATTGATAAAACTATATTTATGCAAACAAACTTATTATGTCTGTCATCTAATTCAAGGAGTTTTGTTTTCCGTATCTTTACGAGTTCACAAATCAGTTTTAACTATCATTGGTATTCCTAGCATGGTTATTTAACTTCCGCACTGTATGTTGTGGTCGTCCCTAATTGTCAACACTACGAGTTAGTAGTAGGTAGTTCTAGGCAAAGAGCATATAAGTGGTTCTAGGTAGACAAATAAAATGCCTCTGCATAAACTATAACTAGCACTTTATTTTTACTTGAGTGAAAATGTGTGAAGGAGGCACCTAAAACCGATCACATGATATTTTAATTCTTATTGCGTAAAAATCGATCAAATTTATAAATTATTTGTTAATATTTCAATATTAAAGTCATACCATTAGACATCGGTTAGGTACATCATTGAGCTTAATGTACTACGTACGTAGTACATTAAGCTCAATGAGGTACACGCTAATTCTGTCGTCAGTTCAATCCATCGACTTTACTCTATGTAGTCGATGGTTCAATCCATCATTCGATTCTAGTTTGGCTGATATCAGAATGATGGAAAATGGGAACGAACGGTTTTAAATTTTCATCAGTCCATCAGTCCGCGTGTTACACGGTAATGCCGGAAACACACTTACGTGTCGTGGCGTGGCGCGACACGACACTAGCCAATCGCAAGATAGCGTTGCGACACGACACGACAACCAAATATGTCTCTAACCATACTAAATGTATGAAAGCTATTAGCTAGTGGCGTGTCGCGCCACGACACGACACGTAAGTGTGTTTCCGGCATAATTCTCCCGTCATTCTGACCAGAATGATGGATTGAACTGACGCCAGAATTAGCGTGTAACCGATGTCTTAAAGAATCATTCCCTGTATTCCAAGATTCTATAACATTGACTATGGGGTCCGGGTCTATGGGCATTGGTATTGTCTAAACTCGATCGATGTTTAGAGCTTTGGCAATAAAAATAGTTTTTTATTCCCTATGCTCATAGGATATGTTTTGTAACATTTTACCCTATTATTTTTAAAGCTGGTTTACCGTGCGAAAAGGTTTATCTGGTTATTAATCTTTTATCTTTCTATCCTTTGAAGAATCCTTAAGCTGAGTATTAACCATTGCGCACAATAAACCGGCTTTTAGAATTAATGTTGCTGTTACTGCGTTTTGCCTCATAGTCCGTCCGCAAATAATAACCCTTGGAATAAACCATGTCACAGTCTAGTTAAATCGACGGGTACATACCAAAATTGCTGCAAATTTGTGTACTTACCTAATTACATATTGAGAAATCCATAATAAATATTCCGTTTACCAAGCCGTCCTTGGCTATTTAATTAAGTATCTAATACAAAGCGTTATAATTATTAACTTAAGTAGGTACTTATTCGTTTACGACTTGAAAAGTTCAACGTTTATGCTAATTTCCTGTTTACCTAAATTCTACCAGTGTACCTAGTGCTCTTGTCTTGGCGATTATTCCAGAAATCCACACTGAGATGTTAAAATTGTACGTGTCGGTTTAAAGTCGTCAAGGTTTTGAATAAAAAATCGACATTTGTAAAATACTTTATTAATATAATAAATAAAGTTGCAAAAGAGTGTAATCGCAGCAATAACTTGAGCAGACCTGTATTTGTCGGAAAGTGGTCGCGTTCGCAGCCAACAGCGGTTCATATTACACAACATTTAAAGCATCAACACAGTATACATACATGATACAAATAAATAAACAAAATAGAGCTGGCCACGAGGTATTAGATTGAGCACAATCATTATCTCAATCGGCAATACTTAGCACCAGTTTCTTGCGTTAGCGGATGTGCTTTATTAAATCGGAGCTGTATAAAGCGGACCGTGAATTGACCAATCACAGTGCTCAAAATAGTTGAACTTAAAATGACAAGCGCTGTGATTGGTTAATTCACGGTTCGAACGGTCCGCGTCAGTGGGAACCAAGGCTTACGAAACGTCAATAGTCATGGTAATTAACAAAGATCGTGTGACCGAAGCACGATGACGCGAACATTTGATCGTTAGGCAATTCCAGCGATTGTCAAAGCAGCTACGTGTTTGAAGACCATTTGATAACGTTTCATTGATAGCTATTAATGCAGTCAGATTACCATTTTGCTGTGTAATCGCTCGCTGGCAAATTATAGCACTAATAGCGTACGAAAATGACTAATCTATCACGTAGTTATGAGTAAATATTAATGGATCGTCTCGGAGGCACTTTAGACCTGTCAAGATCAAAGTCTATTCTGTGCAAATAAAGCAAGTAAGTAATTTACATTACCTTTACCAAAACCACAAACTAATGGACATAGAAATCATATTTATCTAGCGCTTAGCTGTCGAATTGTAGATGCTATGTTAGCGCGTCTAGCAGACGTTTATAAAACATTTATTGAACACATTAAGGCTGATACACTAATGCAATAAACTCGTGCTAGCCCTACAGGTCCGCAGAACATTACGATAACATTGGATACAAGATTTTTTTATAAAATAAAGATAGAAATATTGTAACAGTCGATCAATGTGAAAACATTTCACACAGGTGAAAGATAAAATAGAGGTAATGAATGTTTTGTTTACATTTAATAAAGTGATAGATACAAAAATTACATTCATTTGTTGTTATAAATAGTTCGTTTCGCGTGAATAAAAATACTGAAAAAGTTCGTACAAAATGCTTTCGTTTGCGTGACGGAATAAAATTCAAGTAGAAAACTAGAAACACTTTGTGCAATGCACACAGTTCAGGAAAGACAGACAGACGACATTGGATATTAAAAAAATCTGGTAACATTTTTGTTTGCTTTTCCAGCAAATTTTCTAATAATACTCTATTTACAAAAATCCGTTAACCGTCCATAACCTAATAACATAATTCCGTAACTAAGATTTTTTAATGATTATATAATATTTACACAATACAAAATGCCCTTTTATTTTGACCTACCATTGTAACCCACGCGTTTTTACAACGCATGGAATATTATACTGATTAAATTCAATAATCTCTTTATATTTTTAAATTTTCAACTTTAAAACAAGAATCGCCATATAACACGATTAAAATTACAAGATTTCATTAACAATGCCTAGTCTTATGATATACATTTTGTACTTAAAAAAATAACAAGGCAACCAGAAGACCTACGAGTATGTAAGATCCGAAACAGTGTGACTTTGTGCAAACTTTACTTATAATAATATTTAAAATACATCATTACAATTTTAAAACAATTCATTCGAAGATTCACGTACACCGGAGAATTGAAGCCGACATACAAATTCACGTTTTTCACACTCGCACTCGGTTTTTCTTGTGTCGAACGTCAATTTCGGAAGAACCGTCAAACTGGACCACAAATTTCCCGCACAAATCCCGATTGTGGGCACACTTTAGAAATTAAAGCTTGGTTTCATTCAGGGTTGTACACAGCGCCATCTTTTGTTTGCGACACGAACGTGCGACAGAGAAAACATATAGAAAAACTTTCTTTTAAAATAATCTGTTTCAGGAGTAGAAAAAACAGTGTAAACAATAGGTCTTATTCGTGTTGGGTGCTGGTTATCTTTCGCATGTTAAAGCACACAAAGCAGATGCTAAGGGGGCCTCCTATGGGGCCTCAAAATTGTGGGGTCCCTTTGGAAATATATTCCAAAAATAAGTGCAAGGGTTGTATCAACCTTCCGGGGCCGTAGAAAGAAACAGTAAAGAACGCGCCAAGAATAAATCTATGAAGGTATTCTGTCGGACGTTTACGCATCCACGAAAGAAGACGCTATGTACGAAGTCGTTTTCAACGCATCAAAAGCGCTGTACTGAATGTACCCGACGCACGAACAGGAATTGGTTGTGTTTAGCACGGTGTGCGGCACGGAGCACTATGATACCGGCCGTCGGCGTACGAACGCGTCCGCACCGGACGAGGCATACGAACTAGGCACATCGGAGCCCTCCTGTTTGTACCCGTTCTTGCCGTTCAGTGAACTGGTCGACTCGTCTATCACGGCCTGCGGACAAACACACAATCAATAAATAATATAAAATAAGGTTATTTTGTAATTTTTAAAGTGCTTTTCTCACTATTTGCAAAGGTACAACTTTGGTTATATGACAAGGATAAGTTAGGGTTTTATTTTATAACTAAATTAGAGTCAGAAACACTATTGGTAATCGTTTTATAGATAATATTTGTTATTTACGTCTAATGGTTTCATTTCTTCAAACAAACAATTCTGTCAAAACGTTGAGGTGTTCGGGTCAGGGGGAGCGGTAAAAATGCATTCTGATTGGCCGGTTTAATGTCACAGCCCGCTGCGCGGCGCGTCGTGTAACGAGTGGACACAGGGTACCATAACCATAGTTGTCAGACAGTCAAATTAAAATTCAAATAAAAAAATCTATTATTTCAATAAAATCAGGATCACTTTGAAATGTCTCAGGAGCTAGGTGAAGCTACGCCTGTTCCTCGCGACCAAGCCTAGAAGAATCAGGCAACAAACATGGCTTGAGGTCTATCATTTTTTTCAATGATCCTTTCCTTGATGTTATGTAGAGCTCCAGTGTGGTGCCGATCGAACAAGGTGAAGGCTCAAACAAGAATAATAATTAAAAGTACTAACCAAGTACGTCCAACAATAAAAAACTAAAGAGCTTCAGCACAAATTCTAAGTATTCACCTTGCATGAGGAGTATATGCTGTGTGGTCTATGACCATTGAATGATGTCTACCGTACTTGAGGTATTACAGTCGTAATACTACGCGCATGTCATTTTTCGTTCACGATTAGTTTCAATGAAATTTTATAATATGAGTGTCAATGATGGACATCATCATTTAATGATTAATTTAATGGTTTATTTATTACTTTTTTTATTTAATGGTTTATCAATATCAATATTGTGTAGTAAAACATAATTATTGTTAAGTACTTACTGAATGACCGCATGATGACGCAAACGATAATCATAAACGAGATCCGTGAGAGCAGGTTTTCATGTTGACCAAACAATCGAACATACCCGCCGTACCTATCATGAAAATTTCCTACTTTTTTGTGTTTTAACTTTATTTTTAGTTAGTACAAAAAGTAATGATTCAAAATACCTTAGGCAATGCAACAAAAAACTTATATGGCGCGAAATATGTAAACATGTATGTTATGTTGGCTGTATACAAACACAAATCATCTTTTTTGCCACTAATATTCTGTGTTTTTCTTTAAGGCGCTCCATGTCGACGATTGTTTTTTTTCGAAACGAAAAAAGAAATACTTCTGAACAAGCCACATCTCCTATTTTATAATGTATAATAGTATATGTGAATAAAGATGTACCCATCTTTAATCACTTCGATAAATAGTCCTACCGACCGCTGCAATGACGACAAACACACGTCGGCGCGTGGTCCGCCTTTGCTTTTCGAATAAATTAATGATATAAATTATGTATAATTACTTATCAAAAATCTATTCTAATAGAAATCTAGATCTACATATTACCTATCTTTAACAATAAATCACAAGTTGATTTTAATAGTAGGTATCAAAATATTTCGATCATAAATTCTAAAACGTATCATTTTGAAATAATATCTTTATCGTGAAAAGTTTCTGCTATTATGTTTTCAGCTTAATAGAAATCTAGGTAGGAACCTGAAGTAAAATACTTATAAAAATAGGAGATGTGGCTTGTTCAGAAGTATTTCTTTTTTCGTTTCGAAAAAGAGCAATCGTCGACATACAGCCCCTTAATAACACCAAACAAGATGAATATGTGTATTGTGCATTATGCTACCGTCTACCTGAATATAAAAAAAAATACGATCACGACTGCAATCCCCAAGTACTGCAGACATCCTCTCAGATCTCCAGACACTTAGATCCTTTGAAGATGTCTAGTGGGGGTAGTCAGAGGCACGTCCAAACATTATAATTGGCACATGCTAACATTTAGCATTAGTTAGCATTCCATACGTGACACGTTCCCTCACGATGTTTTCCTTCACCGTTTTGAGCACGTGTTTTTGATGCGCATATAAACTTTTCGAACACAAAAATCCATTGATGCACGCCGGGATTCGAACCAACGACCTTCAGATTGAAAGTTGAGGTACTTTCTACTCGGCCGACACGGCTCTTACCTTTAATCTTGAAAATCTAGTTTTTAAATTCACCCAATCTATACTAATCTATACTAATATTATAAAGAGGAAAGATTTGATTGTTTGTTTGTATCGAATAAGCTCCGAAACTACTGGACCGATTTGAAAAATTCTTTCACCATTAGAATCCTACATTATCCCTGATGAACATAGGTTATAGATAAAATATTTTCAAAAATATTGGGGATCCGTATGAAAGCTTCGATAATGTAACCCAACGTGTGAAAAAAATCCAAAAAAATCCTTATATCGCGTACTCTGCGGAAATTGTTGACAATAGAGCAAAGTGATATACTACTACATATACTATGTAGTATAAAACATTTAGTATCGCAGACTTTTTTTGTAGATATTGATGTCCTCTTTAAAACTGTAGTATATATACACAGTATATATACTACATATACTATGTAGTACATATACTATGTAGTATATATACTGTGTATATATACTACAGTTTTAAAGAGGACATCAATATCTACAAAAAAAGTCTGCGATACTAAATGTTTTATTAGGGATCCTTATGAAAAATTTGATAATGTAACCCAAGGTGTAAAAAAATTACCTATAATATCATTATTACACCCGTGTGACGCCGGCGCCGGGGCGGACTGCTAGTAATTAATAAATTGTTGCAAGAATTGTTTGATACTTTTAAAGTATTAGTTTAGTAAGTAGTTTAAAAGTATCAAACAATTCTTGCAACAATTTATAGTTATCATTGTAAATTTTATTACAGTCATTATAGTTATAATCATTTGAAACAAACAAGCATCGCACTTCGTCGCAGCACTAATAACCAAGAACGTTAGAACAAGCATACTAAAACACTAAAGCGACCACTATCTTCTTTTCGAAGGGTATTTTCATCCATCTTAATTTTCCTGCCCTCATCCCATTTAAGTAGGGTCGGCACAACATTATGTTCTTCCATTTCCCTCAGCCGTCATCTCACCACTCACTCCTTTCTTACCCATGTCATCATTCACACAGTCCATCCATCTTTTCTTTGGCCTACGTCTACGTCCATCCACATTCTTCTTGTTACATGGCTTTCTTCCCTTCTCATAACATGTCTATATCGATGGGTAATTTGTTATTTATTTTATTTATAACTAGCTGACCCGTGCCCGCTTCGCTGTGCGTAAGACATTTCTAATACCATCGTGGACATTTTTGTAGACGTTTTTAAGGTATACAATACTGTAGTACATTATTTTGATATATCTCGTGGGGTTCAGCCAGCATTTGCAATGTAAGCGCAAAAAAATGTGTTTATTTACGACATCACATTAGAAACCTCTAAAATTATCAGTGTTTCTCTACTATATTATGCATGTATTATACATATAAACCTTCCTCTTGAATCACTCTATTTATCAAAAAAAACCGCATCAAAATCCGTTGTGTAGTTTTAAAGATATAAGCAAACATACATACATACATATTACATACAGACGCGGGAAGCGGAAAGCGACTTTGCTTTATATGTAGTGATTTCATCCATTTTATGTAAGGTTAGGGTGACCACCATTTTTGTTGGTGAACAAACAAACGTGAGTATACAATTAAATTATTAGAACAGGACATTGACTGGAAATAAATTACTAAATAAATACCGGTATATAAACAGCCAGCATGAATATTTATTTTAAACCTCAATTATTTAATAATTTATTTAGTCCGAACCGAGCTGAATAATATTTTTCATTTATTTGTTTTCAATATGTTTGCGTGCGCGATAGTTATGTTATGCATCATAATGCAGAAGCAAGTTTGCTAAGAACAAACATTGTATTCGATCATCAAATACTTACACACGAAAGAAGTGCCGATTAACATACAAAAATAAAATCGATGATTTATAAATAACTTACAAACCTACGTCAATCCTGATCAGGTTTAAGTTCTGTTAACTTTTTTGTTCATGCCAAGCGAACTTTAGTGAACTGAACTTAAAAAAGCCTCATTAGGAGTCTTTCCAATCTCAATTAGTACTTTCAGGTTAACTAGTAACTTAGAATACCGAACTCTATATTCTGTTTGATCCAATTATAGGGAAAGACCTGACTTTTCCTCTCAGAATATATAGTTTTCAAAAATACTGATTAATAACCTTAAACGATAAATAAATAGGTTTTATCACTACATAGTATAAAGCAAAGTCGCTTTCCGCTTCCCGCGTCTGTATGTCTGTATGTATGTTTGCTTATATCTTTAAAACTACACAACGGATTTTGATGCGGTTTTTTTTATTAGATAGAGTGATTCAGGAGGAAGGTTTATATGTATTAAACCCGTGCGAAGCCGGGGCGGGTCGCTAGTTTTTGTATAAAATGAATGCCATTCGATTCAAAAACGCTTTTCTTACCTAAGCGCTCCCTTCCATCAATAAGTCTAGTTGGAAACCTTACATGATACAGAATAATAATTCGATGTTCTTTTTCGTCCTTGATAAAGCGCGCTTCAAAGCCGATCTCACTTCACTCATTTCGCTTTCATCACTCGAAATGGCCATTATCAATTTCTAGAATGCCTTTTGGGGTTCAAAAATCCTTAGTAACTTACCATACAGAACCCGTTGTTCTTTTTCGCCCTCTTCTCTGCCTTGTTATAGCGCGCCTTGTAGAAGTCGGTGAAGAGGAACAGGAAGAGGAAGCCGTGCATCGCGATCCAGTACACGAAGACGCGAGGGTATTGGCAGGATGGCCGGAAGAGGACTTGCAGCTGATGCGTGAAGATTAACACGAATTGGACCTGGGAAATGAGAGATAATAAGTTGACAATCACAAAACAAGAAACGGTCAAAATCTACATTAGATTTATTTTTGATAGTGTCGACTGTCGATACAGGCAGGAGCAGGAGCATATATATTCTTGAACCCACAGTAGGATTCCTTGAGTACAATGGACTAAGAGAAATAATTGCAGATCTTGCTAACTTTTGCTCCGCTACAGAGGTTTTCACTGACGCAGAAACCTGAACTGCAACTGACCAATCACAGTGCTTAAAATAGTTGAACTAAAAATTTCGAGCGCTGTGATTGGTCAATTTTGGGTTCGCTTCGCTCCACTCCGCACAGTACCGCGTCAGTGGAAACGCATCTATACTTCTGTCAGTTTACGGATAAACGATATAATGTATTGTAATTTTCACAGCATTGTCGTCATTGTTGCAGGGTAGCCCAGGGATCGAAACCGTACCTTTACGTCTTACTAGAAACTCCTTCACGCCACAAAGATTATTAAATAACACGTTGGTAAGATTCAACAGTCGATTACCAACAAACACGCACGTCACAAAGGGTAATTGCTGGTTCATATTAGGATAAAGTATTTTTTCCTGCCTATCATACAATTAAGTACAATTTAAATAGGTAGCAGCATACCAGTAATATCTGTTATTCAAGAGAACTGGTATAAACCCATTAAATAGTGGAAACTGACGCAACTTCGTTTACGTGTTATTTTTTATTATTTTTTAGTACATCCCTACACCATAAAATGAAGATACCCTCAAGTTTCATACTTATAGACTTGCGCTGTGCGTTGTTCGACAGTGAGTAAGTTACGTAAGATTTTGAATTTACTCTTATTTAGAATAGCTGCCATATAGCATAATTATACAAATATCCTACAGAAAAAAGCACTTTCAGTTTTTCCCGAACTTTACGCCACTCTTATCACTTAAAAGAACTTAAAAATAATACCCTACGACCTATTTTCTGCCATTGATCGCGGTCGCGGGCGATGCTCATGATGAAGAGTATCTGAATTGTCTCGAAACGTCAGCAATACAAGAAAAAACGTGGTAATTAGCCGTAGTTATAGTTAAATTATCTTCAGACCGATCAAGCCGTTTCGAAGGAGTTTAGTTACAAACACTGTGACACGAGAATTTTATATATTAGATTTACTTATACGTACGTGAACTTACATTACTCATACATGAACGGGTTTGTTCTATCAGGCAACCATCGCTGAAAGGATTTGTGTATAAACCATTTTGAAACCTAAAACCAACGCTATAAAGTTCATAATACTTATTTTAGCATGCCTGTTTGTTTACGGCAAGGAATATCCGATTGTAAAACGTTATCTTACTGTATAAACTTGTAATTATCTTTTCCGACTGCTTTTTGTTATAGATCGCAAAAAACGCGTTCGGAATTACCGAAGACGTCAAAAGCAGCTAAAGCTAATAATATACCATGTTGTTTTTTTATTTTTTTTATTTAATTCTAAAAAAATAGATTAATGATTAATGGTAATGAAATTAGATGATATTGCAAAAATATTTATGGATGAGATAGCGTTAATACTACAAGGATCTATACCTCGCTACTAATTGCCTCAATATTAGTAAAAGATAACTTTAGTGTTTTATTTATACAAGATAAGAACGAAACTAGATTGGTACCTAATACTTTTTTTGGGTTCCGTACCCAAAGGGTAGAAACGGGACCCTATTACTAAGACTTCGCTGTCCGTCTGTTTGGCATAGGGCTGTACTTCATGAACCGTGATAGCTACACAGTTGAAATTTTCACAGATGATGTATTTCTATAGCCGCTATAACAACAAATACTAAAAACAGAATAAAATAAATATTGAAGTGGGGCTCCCATACAATAGACGCGTTTTTTTGCTGTTTTTAATAGATAATAGTACGGAACTCTACGTGCGCGAGTCCGACTCGCACTTAGCCAGTTTTTTTTTTAGATAGATGTCTCTTACTACCCTTTAAACATCGAGATGACATGGGATGTCTTACTTAGGGATATCAGTCGTATTTTTCATGAATGAATTAGGTACGTAGTTAATAATAGAGTTGTGGTGTTTAGTTTGTTTTTACTGGGGTGACATAGTCGTTGTCGACCAAAGCCCCATTAAATAAATAAAGATTTAATAAATAATAAGAATGAATTAGGTGTGTTTTCACTGATGCGAAATCTTGCGGAGCGGATCGTGGTTCAACCAATCACAACACTAAAATATTTGGGTCATCTAATTTCGAGTACTGTGATTGGTCAATTCACGGTTCGCTCCGCAGAGCTCCGTGTCAGTGGAAACCTAACCTTACAATCAACTAACTTCAGAATATTATGTCGAAAATGTAAAAGTCATCGTTACCAACAAAAAGAAAACCACTTACCATCTGGAAAGCGGTAAGGTACTTCTTCCACCAGATGTACTTCTGGTAACGAGGTCCCATCGCCGACACCATGTAGTAGAAATACATCACAATGTGTACGAAAGTGTTGAGCAGAGCGAAGAATGTGCTGTGACCACCTGACAAAGAGAGATATAAGTAATGATTTAGATGACTAAAAAAAGTATTGTATCAAATTGTTTGAAGAACAAAAATAAAAGTACATCTAGAAGGTATGGTACCTTAGTAGCAGTAGCTGGCCACTCACAAAAGCGTTTAAAAAATAAACTTGGTTTAATAAAAAAAAAGAACGTTCACGTCTATTAAAATTTATATAAAACAGTTACGAGAGCTATTACGTTTCTGCTATTACTACAAATATTTTAAGTGACCAATTACTAGTTAATACAATTTTTTTGAATATAAACAAAAGCGCCGATTCTTTTTTGAGATAAAAAAAATGGTCTAAATGTTGATATGCTTATTAGGGCTTGAGCTCCAGAATTCCGGTTTTGGTGTAACTAAGGAGTTTCGAATGGTTACAGCATCGTTTGTAAAACCGGAGTTGAACTAATGAAAACCGGAATGTCGATTTTTTATTATTTTAATGTAATCGGCTTGCAAACTGTCACGTGTAGAATGCTAACTACTGCAAAATGTGAGGACATGTGCCTAATGTGATGTTTGGACGTGCCTCTGATTAATACATTTGCCTGGAGACCTGAGAGAATGTCTACCGATCACATTATTGAATATTTTTTGATGTGTATTGTAATCGGCATGAAGTAAGTTTACTTGTAGCGTCGGTATCTTTATCAAAGATTAGACCAAGAATAAAAAAAATATATGCACCACATTTTTTTATTAAGCTTCTAAACTCCGGAATTCCGGAGTTAAAATGGTGAACATCGAAACCCAAATGCTTATCGTACTATGTTGAATAAGAATTACATTTTTAATGATGTCATTAACTTTCAAGTCTATTTTGGACTAGCAGTCCGCCCCGGCGTCGCACGGGTGCAATAATTATTTTATGGGTAATTTTTTTACACCTTGGGTTACATTATCGAAATTTTATTAGGGATCCCTAACGTTTCTGAAAATATTATATAGCTTATGTTCATTAGGGATAATGTACGATTCTAATGGTCAAATAGTTTTTCAAATCGGTCCAGTAGTTTCGGAGCCTATTCGATGCAAACAAACAAACAAACAAAAAATTAAATCTTTCCTCTTTATAATATTAGTATAGATTAGTATAGATGACGCGTTTGAAAACTAACGCAATACGGATTGCCCAAGGTTCACAAGTGGCCAATCACTATACAAGGTATGCTAAGAAAATAATGATTATTGTATATTTGCTAATTAGTATTATCTTTCTATTTAAATCTGTCTAAAATTCTCGTGTCACATCAGTGTTTGTAACCAAACTCCTCCGAAACGGCTAGACCGATTTTTTTTGTGTATATTCTGTAGGTTTGAGAATAGGATAACGTCGGGACAGCTAGTAATAATTATAATAACCAATATTGATTGCATATAAAAACATCATTAAATCAAAGCGTTTTAAAAATAACCAAAAAATAGTTATTGTTATAACTAGATTTTAAGACTATTTGAAAATGATTTTAATTTAAGATAACCTAAGCTGAAAATAGCTGTAATATAATTATGATGTACAAAGCAATAGTTTATCATTCCGAATTTAATTAAAAACAGCAGTTTTGACAGCTCATAAACACGGCGAAGCCAAGCCAATTTCAACTTAATTTCAAGTACGTTATGTCAGAAATTTCAAATTGCACGCGCTGAGTAACTTTGCGAGAGGATTAGCCTTACTATTTATTTTCGTCTTTCAAGTTTTGATGGAAAATTTTGCTCGGATCAGGTGCCATTATATGGTGGAATGAACAGTTATTGACGTCATGGACGACGGTCAATGGCTTCGTTTGAATTATCTTCTAATAAACTAAAATCGATTTTATGTCTGCGAAGGTAGAGGTTTGCTGACCGTGAATGCCCTGTTAAATATGAAGGTATCGTTTATTTTTACGAGTTAGTTAGTTTCAGTGTTCAACTGTGGTCGTGATCGGTTCCAATTCACCAAATGATACTTTCTGAATGCAAATGCTTGACTTGTTGCTGTAAATACTAAAATCGCTATTATACATGCCTACTATATTTGAGAAGTTACAAATTTCTCGTGAATTCCATCATAGAACTAGATTTTGATAACAATGAGATTAAAAGTATAATTATTCTTTCGAGTATATATATTCTTCGAGTTTGTTTGTATGTTTGTGCCTCAATCACGCCCAAACGACAGAACGGATTTGGTTGAAACATAGAACATGCATAGTTTATGCCCTGGAATAGCATATAGGATACTTTTTACCCATGTTACACGCGAGCGAAGCCGCGGGCTGAAGCTAGTAAAAAATATTTTCTTAATGACAAGTGTTATGAGGTAACATAAACTGCAGTTTTAAGGAATCAATTACGAATATTTGCTGACACGATTCAATCAGTTTAATTTATTCATACTGTAACAACACTGTTGCAATAACACTTATTTTAATTTATATTCCAAGACTATTTATTTTTGCTTGTGCTATACTATAAAATACATTAACATTTTAACATGTTAATAAATTACGCGTCACGTTATTTGTCCGAGATGGACTCTTAAACTACTTAACCAATTGTAATCAAACTTTGCACACTGTGTGTAGTTTGATTCAACTTGAAATATAGGATAGCTAACATTTCAATTTATAGTCGAGATATCTGTTGACACAGCAATGCATGGCCGAGTCTGCTAGTATTTTATAAAACTCATTAATTACATCTAGGCATTTTACAAGGCTGCTTCCGAAAACTAAACCTTGACTTGATAGATTATCACGAAAAAATATATATAAAAATCAAAAACATTTTTTTTATTTTTTTCGTAATTTATTAGCGGCCATGATTGCACAGCCAATATCCGAATAATATAATTAAAAAATAAGTCTTTTTGCATTGTTAAAAAATTAGTCGAAATCGTTCAGGATTAAATAATGTTTTTACTGGTTTTGTTAAGGGTTGGGTGTCTTTAGTCTTCGGTAGTAGTCTTTCATCCGATATAAAAAAGTATGCAACATTTTAACTTGTTGTTCCTTCGTAAAATATGGGTATTATCCAAGATCACATTCAGAAACACGTGTTAAAACGAAAATAATATAAAGTGCAAACAGCGAAGTCGATGATAGGTAGCTAGCTGGTATTGAATGTTTATCCACTTCATTACGATCTGAGGAAATACACTTAAATGCGGATATTGTGTCACGTAAAAACACGCTATAAGCTATGCCGAGTAATAAATTGTGATAAGTTTTATTAACGTAGTGCGAATTGTTTCTAATCGAAACACATAAGCATTTACTTGTAAACACAAATTGACAAAAGAAACATTTTTATATCCTGGACCAAAGTTGTAAATTACTATAATGTAAGAGTGACGCAGTTTTTAGTTAACAGATATCGTATTAAGGTGAGTTTCCACCTAAGCGGAGCTGTGCGAAGCGCTGAGCGGACCAATGACAGCGCTCAAATATTCGAGTTTCAAAATGTCGAGCGCTGTGTTTGGTCCGCTCCGCACAGCTTTGCGTAGCTTCGAATAGATCCGCTAAGATAGAAACTCACCCTTACACTTGATAGGCTATTGAGTAGAAAGCTTATGAGATGCCACATCATTGTCATAACGTACTTGACTTATGTCGTACAGAAAACGTGTAAATATTCAACAAATATTTTTATTATTTTTGCGCGTCACAATCAAACATTTTTGACATTAATTTTACTCGAAAAGTGTTGAATTACAATTACGTGTGCATATTAATTTATTTATAGCCTTCGATATTATGTGCAATGAAGATAAAAGCTTATCTTTATTGTGACACTGAGCCCAATTTGTAATTTTTTTAATCTATATATTTAAGAGTAGCTTCCGCCCGCGTTTTGTTCGTACCTGGATAAAAAGTATCTCATATGCTATTACAGGATATAAGCTATCTAGCTATAAAGCAAAATCCGTTTGATCGTTATTAAAACAAAATACACACATTCAAACATCCTTACAAACATAAAATGTGTGTATTAGTGAGATATACTCGTATTACAAACTCACTCGTAAAAAAACATTTTGCCATTTCATAATTACAACACACTATCTTTGTATAAAATAAATAAAAAAAAAACCTTAACAAATTTCTACATTATGATCCACTTATTAATAAAATCTGTGTTGGCTGAGTGGGAGGTACATCGACTTTCAATCCGAAGGTCGCGAGTCAGAAGGAGACTGGGCAATTTGTATATTATGGTCATAAAAAGTTGAATACGGCAGTCTCTAATTAAATCATTTAACGCGATGGCATTTACCTCTCTAAATGCATTAATCACTTCGTTTTTTAATGTTTTAGTATCTTTGCTATCTTGTAACTACGATACGAGGATAACTCCTAATACAGGTATTCAATACGGTAAGTAGTTAATACTATATGTATACAAAACAATTATTTTATATTTTTGTATTTCTGAGCTATAAGGTAGATTTCACCATTGTACCTTCACATAAAATTAATAGTTTTATTAAAACGAAATAAAATCATTCTATTAAATTGTTACATATTTGTTTTAAATAAAAACGAAAATCTACACTCGTTTACTGACAATCCTTGCTGAGGGCCAACCTTGCCGATCTTCCTCTGCGATTACAAACTGATTTTACTGAATACATATTTATTAGGTAAGCAATCAGATAGACGTCGAACTAGTTTTTAGAATAAATCATGGAAGCGTAATTTGTATGCGAATTTTAGAACAGGCATTCTACTCTGACTGACGTGGCTGCGAAGCTTGCGTGTTGTGTCACGTGCCTCCAGAGTATATTTTACCTTACATACAGGCTAAGGCGAAGGCTAGACGTTCAGTAAATATTGTTGTCCGCATTATATTTACCAAATACTGTGGTGTTGATATTAATCGTGTGCTTTAGTGTGATTTTTCACGTATTTCTAGATTTTTGGAATTCGGTTAGTGATAAATATTGACGATACAATACATTGCACAAATATTTACCTATACCACGCCATCGATCGCGTTAGTATTTTTCTCTCCGTAGTAGCCAATATTTTGGTCATTGCTTTCCTTTTATTATTGTTTTTAAACTAAATGCTAATATAATAGCTACACTAGCTGTAGTTTTTGTCCTTGTTTCCATTTCACGGCTGAAATGTATGAAACACGTTACAATACTAATGTAATAAATATTGCCTGTTTATTCCGTCAAGGGTCTACAATATTTACTGAACATCTAGCCCTCGCCTAATAGTTCCTAAATGGTTATTTTAAAAATAAAATAAAATAGGATCCCGAAGGTAATCGCTTATGAGAATACTAATTGGTTTCGATGTTCTGCTTGACCATTTTAATGCGCATATATTTTTTTAAAATAGAAGATTTCATTAATGCAAGGCCGGTACTCGAACTCACGACCTTCGGATTGAAAGGCAAGGTACCTCCCCCTCGACCGTCACAAAAGTAAAGCTAGTCAGAATAAAACATAGGCTATAAGCACTAGTGTGAAGCTTTTAAAAGAATTTCCAGAATCGGTTTATTTGGTTCTAAATTTAACCCTCTGCCTCCTAAAAGCATACAAATTTTATTTCCTTATAATATTAGAGTAGAATTCGTAGATGTACTAAATTAGTAATTATTTACATGTAAATGCTGCAAATCGTATTTGGCTACGACCAGACATGCTAACGCCATCTTGTGAGTTAACAAGGAACTACTTTCTATCCGTTCAATAGATGGAGCTACTGTCTTCAATTCACGCCTTCAAGCAAATCGCTTTGAATGTATAGCTTATGTGGTTTCTTACAATAGTTTCGATGGAATATTCCCAGTTTAAAGGGCACCCGAATATGTGGGATCCCTTGATCCTGCTGCGGAATTAAGATAACTTAGATGACATCAAGAAGAGTAAAAGGTGAAGCTTTTAACTGTGTCGATGGAATTTTCCCAGTTCATAGAGCACCCGAATATATGGGATCGAATTAAGAAAACTTGGATGCACTAACACATAGAGCAACAAAAGGTTTATCGACATAACAATGACACATGTACATCATACCTTTCGTCTGAACGTGGTTTAAGCACTTTCAGCGCTTGGATTTTAAATAGGTATGGTCAACATCAAAATTAAATACATAATGACTGGACAAAGTAATTTTTATTTTATTTTATATCTGTTACTCATTATTTTGTCATTCATCAAAGTGCTGTCATCACTTTATAGATTATCAATATAAACGTTTTAAAAAGACTGTTATCAGCAGCCTTATTACGTAAGCATCAACTATCCGTCCACTGTCAAAATCACTACATAGTATAAAGCAAAGTCGCTTTCCGCTTCCCGCGTCTGTATGTAATATGTAATATGTATGTATGTATGTTTGCTTATATCTTTAAAACTACACAACGGATTTTGATGCGGTTTATATGTATAATACATGCATAATATAGTAGAGAAACACTGATAATTTTAGAGGTTTCTAATGTGATGTCGTAAATAAACACATTTTTTTGCGCTTACATTGCAAATGCCGGCTGAACCCCACGAGATATATCAAAATAATAAACTACAGTATTGTACACCTTAAAAACGTCTACAAAAAAGTCCACGATGGTATTAGAAATGTCTTACGCACAGCGAAGCGGGCACGGGTCAGCTAGTATTATATATTTTGACATTTAGAGCCGATTAAGATTATCAGAGCTTACGCGATAAAGCACCTGAAAATGATGACTTTTCGGAATTTATAACAAACTAGCTGTCCCAACAGACGTTGCCTTGTCAATCTTGCAATTTTAAGCTGGAAGAACCTTCTCCTGACCCTAACGAATACAACAAAAAAAGAATTAGCAAAATCGGTAAAGCCGTTCACGCGAGATGTTATGAACAAGGTTAATAGGGATTCATTTTTATTAGGGTTCCGTACTCAAAGGTTAAAAACGGGACCCTATTACTACTAAGACTTCGTTGTCCGTCTGTCTGTCACAGGGCTGTATCTCATGAACCGTGATAGCTAGACAATTGAAATTTTCACAGAAAACAGAATAAAATAAATATTTAAAGGGGGCTTCCATACAACAAACGTGTTTTTTTGCCGTTTTTTATGGATACGGAACCCTTCTGGTGAGAGTCCGACTCGCACTTGGCCGGTTTTATAATACATTTTCTTAATTTGAAATAAGTCGTCAACTTCTTGTGTTGTGCCTTTGGAGCAAATAAATGTTTTTTCTTTCTTTTTTTCTTTCTTCTGCACCTAAGTATAACTGCGAATGTACAAATAAATGGTTCGCTAAGGTAACAAGTAAACAGCATAATAATAATAAAGGTTGATAATTCATAATTGGTGCACACACACGTAAAATGCACCAATTATGAATTATCAACAATCAATAACAAATTAGCGATACTCCGAGACACGCACAGAAAACGGCGGAAGTTCTCAAAGAGCGCCTATAGTTTGGTGTTATATCTATATTAATATTATAAATGCGACCGTCTGTCTGTGACGTTATCACGGCTAAACCTCTGGGTTCATTTAGATGAATTTTTTTATAGAGCTTATAGAGCAGTCTTGGGACGGACAAAGGCTACCTTTTTCCCCAAAATTTTCTTTAGTTTTTCCGGAATTTCAATGTTATAGTCGTCAAAAATCGATTTCCTGAATCTACGCAGACGAAGTCGCGGGTAAAACGAGTAATAAGAAAAAGCATTTTCATTAAATTTAGTTCATTTTGTTTTATGTTTTTAATTCACTTAAACCACTGTCTGGCATACCTAGGTATTACCTAGTTTGGGATCTATGTTGTTCCTATGAAATGTAATTTAATTTAAGAGAAACCACTTTTTGTCTATGCACTCAAGGACGTTTGTTAAGAAATAAATATCTTATCTTATATCTTACTAGCTGACCCAGCGAACTTCGGACCGCTTTAGAATTAACAAAAATGTTGTGTTATGTTCCCCTTCTCGTTACTATTTATTAAATTTTTACAGTTAATTCTTCGGACGGAGAAAAAAACCAACAAATCAAAAATAATGAAAATCGGTTAAGCAGTTCTCGAGTTATAAGTGTTGTAACAAACTTGACTTTGTTTTTTATAGCAAAAAGAAAAGATTTGAAAGATAAATGCATTTTCATTCACTCATTCATTCACATTTTCATTCACTCATTCATTCATTTTTTAGATAATATGACAGATACGTACCGGGAGCAAACTTGAGTCCGAACCAGACAGACATTGGCATTATCCCGTGGTGGATCACGTGGAGTGTGGACACATGCTCGTTCTTCTTTCGCAGCACAAAGAATAGAGTGTCCATGAACTCCGTGAATTTGCTGAAGTAGTACCACCAACACGTGTTCGCCATCTGTACAGGAAATACCATAATTTTAATAATCAAATGTTGGTTGATATGTCGGACAGCGCCATCTAGTTACAAATTAAGAAAGCTTGTAGGTACTATGGGAACCAAATGACATGTTTTTTTTTGTAAATAAAGTGCGGTAGACACCTTTTCCGATATCCAGATAGACGCTCAGATCCTTAAAGATGTCTAAAGAGGGTAGAGGCGTCCAAACATTACTTTTGATTTTTGACATTTTGTTGTATTTAAAAGTATATCTTTTAAGAATAGTAACTGGTCCTCGCGATGTTTTCCTTCACCGTTTTGAGCAAGAAATAATGCGCATATACATTTTGCGTAGAGGGCAATCCATTGATACACGGACGGGATCCGAAGCCGCGATCTTTGGATCGGAACTCAAGTCTCGGCTCTTAGAATTACTTTAACCAATTTAAATATGTTGTATGCCAGTCACTTCTGCCGTAAATACACTTAACACACGGATAATTTAGAACCCATTATTTACATTTATATTTAACCTAGACCTTAACCAAATTAATACAACGATAGATCTGTGTAGATTTTCCGCTATATGACGACCTCGGATAAGTTGTAGACGAGTGCCTGACAGAGAAGCAAGACATTATTTTTCAAACTATCATGATTTGTAGACATAACTATACATTTTTACACGGGTCTTTATCACGTAATTACCTGGTAGCCATGGTCGGGAGAAAAAAAAATAGGGTCACAACTGTAATCCCCAAGTACGGTAGACATCCTCTCAGATCTCCAGGCGCTTAGATCCTTTGGAGATGTCTAGTGCGGATAGTCAGAGGTACGTCCAAACATTATATTTGGCACATGCCCACATTTTGCAATAGTTAGCATTCCATACGTGACAGGTTGTAAACCCATCGCCGCTTATAAGGATATTCTTGGCTCTAAGCTCCACCAATTTTCAGCCAAATCGGTTCAGCCGTTCTTGAGTTATAAATAGTGTAACTAACACGACTTTCTTTTATATATATAAGACAGTGCCTGATCTGTGTCCTATCCGGGCCCGTCTACTAACTTAAGTATGCGGCCCGGCCCGGACACGGCACGCCTCGGTCTAATATAAATCTACCCTTATGAGGCCAGTTACTGTATGATTAACAGAAGTATCTTAAAAATGTTTGTTCCATGAATGTGTAGTATAATTTTAAACAGAAATATTTTTATGAGAATTCTGCTGTTGGAACTTCGGCTATGCTTCTTGTGTACACAGTAATATCAATTTTTGCAGGAATTTTAAATTCAGATTATATTACTATAAAATTTTATAAAAACCTACCTATTACTCTATATTTGCTACTAACCTAATCCGGTGGCGGATATCGTCAGCAGAGTTTAAACGGTCATTCAAATAAAAATAAACCTAATATCCAACGAATAAAGTTAATTTTGGTTTTGACAAGAAAGAGGTTTCGTCGAGTTTACATTATCGTTCGTCAGCAGAGTTCAAACGGTCATTTAAATCAAAATGACCCTTATATCGAACAAATAATGTCAATTTTGGGTTTGAAAAGAGATTTCGTTGAGTTTAGAAAATCGCACAATTCGCGTATCATTCGATCGCGGCTTTAGTATTCGCAGCTTCCTGCAAAGGGAATGAGTATTTGTAGTTCACATAAAAGATGCTAATTATAATCTATACCTTTTAGTACGAGACGAGTATTATGTTTGTTTTATGAAGCGGATATATCTTTACAAGTTGGAAATAGGTAAGTTTACATACCGGTAGGTGTACATTAGCTGAGATTGTATTTTGTGAGTGGATGACGAGCTAAGCAAACTGACTTACGCAGTTTATGTATTGGCTTTACCGAGAGCAAAGAATCGCATCGCAAATCAAAAGTATATTTATTATGTAGACTACATAATAAGGCGTAGCTAAGCGCTTAGAAACGCAACTCTTTCGTGTCTGTGTGCCGACAAAGTACACGTAGTCGTACGACTTTTTAAAATAACGCAATACCTAAAAATTGTTTGATCAGAATATAAAGAAACATCATCTAACTACTTAATAGGGAAGATAATACAAAAAAAGAATATTGTATCATTCACATATAAATAATGCGTATAATTATCTTCCGTTAACTATAAAAAAATATTTATTTACCATTTTTCACCATTCGCATCAGTATGATACAAAATGTCACTGCAGTCACGGTTACTCTAAAACTATACAAAATCGAATAAAAATCAGTTAAGTCAACTTGGGTCAGTGGTTTTGCGTTATTTTTGGTCGTAAGTCGTATATATCGTCTGCCTAGCGCTGTGTTTAGCAAACAAAAACCCGTTATTCCGTCCAATATAGGGCCAGCATATATTAACCTTGGTTTAACCTTCTCGCATTTTTTCTAAAGTTATAATAGGCAGAAAAATAAGCGAATCGAGCCTGAAATGCCTACTTTATGCATATTACGAAAACCAAGGTATAATTATCGTGATTAGATACTATTAATTTTGCACGTTCTCTTTCAAACACTTTGTGTGTTACCTTGACGCAGCTGTCATTAGCATGAGTTGCGCTTCTGTTTTATAATTATTTATCTGTGTTACTTCTCAGCGTATAGGAAATCGCTTATCTAATCGTTTACGTGATACGTATTGTGTTCGTCACTGGCGTAAGATGAAAAAAATCGAAGGATTGTTTTTTCCTCTAGAAAGCGTGCGATAAAACAATGTTATGTAGAAATATTTTTACCCGCACGCAAAATTCTCAAAGGTTTTCGCCATCGACTGGCGACGGTAGTCAGTGGCACGTCCAACCATTACGTTTGGCTCAATAACCACATTTTGCAGAAGTTAGCATTACATATTTTATAAATATATGTATAGTAGTGATATTTTACAATAGCCATGGTCGCGGGCATGGCTATTGTATCATAGCCGAAACGTCGGGAAAATAAATTAAAGGTAATTACGTGATAAACATCCGTGTTAAAATCATAGTTATGTCTACTAAACACGATAGTTTGAAAAATAATAGATAGTATTGAATATTGCTTACCCTCATCGCAACTGGACTTCGGGAGTAATCAACTAATTGGCAGCTAAAGTTGTAATGGCCCCACCAGCCGCTCATCAGGTACTGTGGAATTCAAAATAAACACATACTAATATTATTACAAAGTATTTACAAAATACATAAGAACCAGTTGAGCCATCTAAAGACCGTTGCAATAAGTCTATAGGTAGCACAACTGATCCAGATCACTACCAGTGGGAAGTATAAATAATTGTATTTAAGACGAGTAATAACGTTTTTTATGACAAACATAACTTCAGGATTTAATCTATAGATAAGTTAAAGACAGAAACACGATTGGTGAAACTTTTCTCGATAGATTTATTTTCCAAAGTTGGCTCTTCAAAAACACCATTTTCGTTTTTACATTTGCGAAACAGTTCATTTTTAGGGTTCCGTATCCGAAGGGTAAAAACGGGACCCTATTACTAAGACTTCGCTGTCCGTCTGTCTGTCACAGGGCTGTATCTCATGAACCGTGATAGCTAGAAAGTTGAAATTTTCACAGATTATGTATTTCTGTTGCTGCTATTACAACAAATACTAAAAACAGAATAAAATAAATATATAAGTGCGTCTCCCATACAACAAACGTGTTTTTTTTTCGTTTTTATAGATAATGGTACGTAACCCTTCGTGCGCGAGTTCGATTCGCATTTAGCCTGTTTTATTAGATAATCATAGATAATCAATGTCTACATGAATGAAAGACAGTTTCTTTTCAAGTTTGATGGTTTTCAAGAAAATGCGGAAAAACCCTTTATATTATTTTGTAAGGTAATTATTTTTACAAGGTTTTTCCATGGGTTTGTTTTGTTTCATACTACTACTAAGTTGTTGTATAAATATTGACTTAACAATGTATGTGTTATAAAGTTATGTTTCCTTAAATATCATTCAACGGTAAAAACGCTAAGTATATTTGAAGTAACAACGACTTCAATTGGTTGGCATTAATAAATCATTTAAATACCTAATTCGTTTATGTAAACAGAGATTTTACCATAATATTTATTTTAGAACTTATTCAAGGAAGTAATTTTGAATTGAATTTATTAATTGTTTATTTAGGTAATTATGACCATTCCTATAAAAATAATGCTACGAAAGATAGCTAAAGCGATCTAGCGTAGGTAAAAAGTGTTTTAGTGTTACTACACGACAGTTTATGGAAAATCGAAAATTTACTTGTGAAACCCGAAATACTAAGTACTCCGCTAGTCTACCGATAACGTCTGTATGTGTTTTATATAACTTACTTACTTACATCAGTTACACAAACTAGGTATATATTCTTTAAGATAAGGTTACTTCTAGTAGTATAACAAATAGGTATGGTAATCGTAAATCAATGTATTAAAATCCTAAACGTAATGAGACGTCATCATTGGTATATTCTGCTAGTAGTGTAATTTAATTACAATTTCCAGACACCATATTACTGTGCGAATAATTGATTAAGAACCTCCTGAATTTGTAACCATTATTTTTTTAATAAAAGTATAAAGACTTCATGCTTTCATAGTCATGAATGGCTAGTTTTTTTTATGAAAATTCAAAAAGAGAATGAGAATGACGATTGCCTTGTCACTGGTTTTTATTTTAGGCATTTACTTACCTCATAGAATATCCAAGCGCTGAATATAGTCTGCACCAGGTTGTATACCACTAGAATGTTTCTAAACTCGAATGGTTTCCGATTCTCCATCATCCGAGGTCCGACGACCTTAGAACAATACGCGTAGCAGATGCACGCGGCCAGCGTCGGGAGGGGTGAGGACATCATAGCCCAATCCTTCACGCGGGGATCTAGAAACGAGAAATAAATATAAATAAATATTGGTAGACGTTTCACACAGACATCCCCAAACTAAGCTGAGCGTTTACTATGGGAACTAAAATCCCTTGTTTTGTAAATACCTAGGACAGACACAAAAAAAAAACACAGAAAAAACATGTATCTTCATCAGACAATCTTTTGTTTTGGGTCGAACCAACAACCTACAGCGCAGAAGTCAGAGTTACTACCAACTGAGCTGTGAGGACAGTCAAATGGGTACGCTAAATAAGTTATTATAGTATAGAAGATGTAGTGCTAAAAATGGTTTGGTATTGGTGTGTTTCTTTGTTTACGTCGTTGTGGGATATGAACTTGGTGTAGCTTTGAAAAGTTGTTGATCCATGACGGAGGCTTTTGAGCGATCTAAATATGGTCAAAGACGAAATATCTAGAAATAATAACTGTACCTGGTACTATCTAAATTCTACACTAATATAGAGATAAAGTTTGTCTGTGAGTTTGGATGTAGGAGGTACTATCTAAAACTATTGAACCGATTTAAAAATAATATTTTACCGGTTGAAAACTGCTTCCCTGAGTAGGCATTATTTTATTTTAATACATATTATTTGATTAATTAAATAGTATTTGCAAATAAAGTCGATGAAAAACAACAGTTACAAAATAGCAGTTTTACATGAAAAATTAGAGAAAAATACTGAAAACAGGAAAAAATAAACGTGCATTTAGCATATCATATGAAGCCTTATGTAGTCCTTAGAATAAACTACTATACTACTATACAATTACTACAATTACCGAGTCCAGTACATTATTTTGTAATCAATAGATATCTCGGTACAAGTCTCAGATGACAAGTCTTTTGTATGTAAGCAAATGCAACATAAGGCAACTACCGGTTCACGCAAATCAGGAAATGTTACGTTTTCCTGATTGACATCTTTGAAACACTTATAAAATTTTTATTAGCTCATCGTGTTTATGAGAGAATTAAAACTGGAATATATATCAGATTCAAATATTCTTTATTTGGATCAGAAACATTGGTACATAAACACCGAAAAACGATAATAGCTTTGAAATATTTTTTTAGGTTTTATTCTACAACTTTTTTGGCGTGATTCATGCCAAATTACTTTGCGCTGAGCTGGTCGGACATGGCGAAACTGTAAGGGTTTCATGTAGACTTCGAAACCCTAAAAACTGTGTCGCGAATTTTAACGCCCTCCTCCGGTATTAAATTTAAGTTCTTCTAAAGAGAGATATAGGGTTTATTTAAAAAAAGATTGTTGATAGAGTTCTTATTTATTAAGTGAATTATAAACAGATGCCTAAGCACGATCCACTATTGTATCGACAACGTATCGTCCAAATGTCAAAACTGACACTTTTTGTATAGTAGAAGTGTCAGTTTTGGCATTTGGACGATACATTGTCGATACGATAGTGGTTCATGCTAAACACCCAGCTGAGAGTAACAATATACATGTCTTACGTCTGTGTTTGTCAAAATAAACTTATTTAATTCATTTTTTGATCACAGCAGGACCGGAAGAAATATTTTTTTTTTAATTTGAGATGCCGGAAACCCTTTATAAAGATACTCGTAAGTACTAAATGTATGTCTTTGTCAACAGTAAGACATATAATTTAGAGTGGACAGCATTTACTGCGAAATATTTATAATTAAATATAAAGACATATTGTTTGCTCACTAAAATTGCACTTGGAAAAATAATGGGGTGATTTCCATTTTCCTTATTGTAACTACACTCCAACATATTTTAAGATTTCCGTCACGTTTTAACTTTGTTTTTATAAATCGCCATTATGCCTTTTGCTAGGACTATAAAATATGCCAATTGAGCAGCCTTGGCGGCCGAGTGGGAGGTACCTTGACTTTCGATCTGAAGGTCGCGAGTTCGAATGCCGGCATCATTGGATTTTTCTCGATAAATTTATAATTTTGTGCATTAAACTCCAAACGGTGAAGGAATACGTTGTGGGTAAACCAGTTGGTATTCCATCGGTGATGGGCTTGCAACTTGTTACTTAAGGAATGCTAACTACAACAAAATGTGAGCATTTGCGAAATGTAATCGGACGTGCCTCTGTCTACCCCGTATAGTAATCATCACAGGTCACTGGAGATCTGGGAGGATGTCTACCGTACAGTCGTGATCCTATTTATGTATATTTTTTCTATTTGACCGAGTTTTTTGTGCTTGGGAGGTTGCGCGGCAGTCGGTCAGCGTCCGTCGTTTGCTTCGTAAGCAGACATAAGTTCGATGTTATACCGTATTGGCCACTATCACAAGGTACCATTTGCTATCAATGTCCTTTTTGATTCAATTTCGCTCAGAACCAAACAATTCTACAACTCAATAGTTTATTTTTGTCAAAATACTTTTCTATTGTCAACAATACAATAGAAAAGTTTGGACATTTCTGGTATTATCCTAATCCTAATAAATCTTAAATGTGAATGTTTGTGGGGAGGTTTATATGTTCGTGCCTCATCAAAATATATAAAACTCATCTGTTACTGACTGTCTGATCTTTCACTAGTTCTAGAAACTTGAAAATCGGAAGGAATTCTCGAAATAAAACCCCTAAAGGGGTGCAACGGGGGTTGAGGTCTATTTGAAAATAGCTTCACGTGAACGAAGTCGCCAGGGTTTGCATTAGTAAATGTATAATACGCCAACATATCTAACTACCTAGTAGATAGGTATGTACAGCCTAATCCATTAATTTGGGTAGACAACCTATGTTTTTCAATAGTGGCCCCTGTGACTACCGACGGAGTGAACCTTCCGTACGTTATTGCTATCTGTTCTGTGGTCTGGCTGCTCACACCGGCTTACATAACACGTTGAGCAAACGCAGTGACTCTCGCAACAACACCTACTAGCTATCTGCGCGGGTCGAAATACTAAAAACACAACAGATACAGTACGGTCGCCGGATCTTGGCACACGTGAAGCTAGCCGTTTGGTTGCGCTGCAGACAATTTTAGATCTTATGCAGTAACAAAAAACCCTTTTTGCAGTCTCACGGCTATCTTCACGGATGCCTAGATCCGCCGTCCTTCATTTATTAAAGTATTTTGAACTTTAACCTTGTTAGGTAAATAATATATCTATCATAATAAAAAATAAACGATGTCCCTACCTATGATGTGACCTACTAAATTGTCCCTTAAATTAATTAATTAATTAATTGTCCAGCCTACAACCTGCAAGCGACGACCTTATTATCGCCACCGACCATGGAGTGGTGGCAAAGTTCTAGTCGAAAATAATTATAGTACATTACGATACTAATTACGACGTTAATTGCACCATTGATGCAAGAAGATATACGAGTACATTATACCTTTACATGTCGCTAGTATTTGAACTGCTTTTACTAGTAGATCATCAGCAAGGTTTGTTTAACTCGAGTGTAGTCGATGAATTAAACCATTCGTTAAGTTTTGATGCCACAGAGTCCACAGACAAGACAGGAGCACATATAAATAAATTGACCAATCGCATGACCGATAACAAGCCAGACTACTATAATTTGTAAACTAATAAACCCTCGTAGCTTTTCTAATTTCATAGTTAATCGATTCAGAGGGCTAATGATTGGCTTCACAGCTCAGTTGGTAGTAACTTTACTAGGTAGGTTAGGTTCGATCCACACCCAGGATCAATGTTTGTGTGATAAACATAGATTTTTGTTTTTTGTCTGGGTGTTCTAATTAGTATTTAAAAAAAAAAACGTATTCTATCAGTTATCTAATTCCCATAGCTTTACTCAGTTTGCTAGATGGCGCTGTATGAAGTGTCTACCAATATTTATTATTATTGTATTTAGAAAATGCAGATGTGTGCACCTCCCACACCACATGCAATATAATTCCATGCAAAGCATGCTTTGATTGGGGTGTGGGAGGTGTAATATGCTACTATTTGCTTTTGACTGCATTAGTATACCTTTGCTTCTATCTAAGATGACTTATTATGGTTTTAGTGCATCCACTGTTTTATGGTTTGATAGTTACTTAAAAGATAGAAGCCAAATTGTACAAGTACGTAACGATGATGGTGTATCAAACTTTTCGGCAGCATCTAGTGTTAAAAGAGGAGTGCCACAGGGATCTGTACTTGGGCCTCTTTTATTTATCCTTTATACGGCTGATTTAGCGAAACAGATTCAACACTCGGGATATCATTTATATGCAGATGACGTTCAAATCTATGTCCACACTAAACCTTCCAAACTTGATTCGGCCATCCTTCGTCTAAATTCTGACCTTGATAGAATAGCTTCCTGGTCTCAGAATAACTGTCTTGCTTTAAACCCTGCTAAATCCAAATATATGGTCATGGGTTCTAGAAAGCAAATTGAGTCTACCATGTTGCTCAAACCTAATATCCGAATTTACGGTAACCCTGTGGAGTATGCAACAGAAACTCGCAATCTGGGAGTACTCATGGACAATAGACTGCAATTTGCAAATCATGTAATGAATGTGTCAAAGAGTTGTTTTTATCGCCTTAGAGTTATGTATAAGGTTCGACATTTACTTAGTGAAGAGATAAGGCTTAGGTTATGCGAATCTTTAGTCTTATCCAAATTAAATTATGGAGACATTGTGACAGGTTCATGTTTGCTAGCAAAGACGAAGAAGCTCATTCAGCGTGTCCAGAATGCGTGCATTCGTTTTTGTTATAAAATTCCACCAAGAAGCCACATTAGCCCCTATAGTATAAATGGTGCCAAATTATTGAATATGACCTCTCGAAGAAATCTGTATATGGCTGGCCTCCTAAACACAGTCATAAAGTATAAGCGACCCGAATACTTATTTACCAAACTTAGATGGCGTCATCGTAACTGTGGATGGGATCCAAGGTCTATAAATAAATGTAAGTTGGTCACTCCCTATCACAGGACACGTGCTTTTGAAGGGAGTTTCCGGTACCAGGCCACTAAATGCTGGAACAATTTGCCGCCGCCATTGAGAAACACTCTTTCAAAAGCAACTTTTAAAGTAAGGTATAAAAAGTTTCTCATGGAGGAACAAATTGGTACCGGGTAGCTCCGAACACAAACTACGCACACAGCATTTCACACACACATGCAGCCACTTTACGCATGCACACACGCGCGCACACATACACACATTCATTCACTCTTACTTTCATACAGTTCACTCACACATTTTACACTCGGTTCTACACACCTTTTTCCCTATCCCCCCCCCCCACTTTTCCCATCCCAAAGGCAACACTGAAAAACAGCGCCTTGTCCTCGGACCAGGCATAAAGGCTGAGTTGTTGCCTATTCAACAAACAGACGTATTCTGTTAATTTTTATATTTTATTAAGTTAATGTTTTTTTTTTATTATTTACTTTTTATAATTTACTTACTGTATTGTTCAAGGTTTATTGTCTTATGTTTTGTTTGTTGAATAAATGTATTTTCTTTCTTTCTTTCTTTCTTTCTATTTTAAACATTTTCATGCCCATATAGCGGTTAAGCCAGTGGGGATATTTGACTTACAAAAAATAACCACTTCATAGATTCATATTTACTAAACGGATCGAAAAAGTGGTAAGGAAACCTTATAATATTTTTGAATCTTTAACATCGATCTGATGTTTCAGAAGATGGGATATGTAAAAAAATATCTCAAAATTCTTATTCCATTATTTTGCATAAATAATATACATAAATAACACAATATAAGCTTCATGATGATAATAACTACCTCATTTGGGCATCAGGAGCTTTTATATCGTGTTAGTAATTATATGACGATAATCCTAAGAAAGTAATGTAATTACCTATAGTAATCGTTTAGTTTAGAGAGAACTGATGCGGTAAAAGGAATCAGTACGCCATATTCTCCTGGTAGTTATGAAAACAAAATGTACACACAATAATAGGTAGAAAATACAGCGAAAATAATTTACAGAAGAAAATAGTAAAAATAAACTTACCTCCCCTGTTGTCCATGAGGTCCCGGTACCAATCGTATATACTTGCCATCTTTGGATAGGTTTATCTACCGACTAATTAAATCTGGAACAAAACAAAAAATATAAATTACTAGCTGGCCTATTCAAATTTCAATAATCCTACAGAAAAAAACACTAAGTTTTCCCCGATCTTTACGTCACCCTTATCACTTAGGGGTATAAAAAATACCCTACGACCTATTTTCAGACTTACTGAATATACACAATTCTTTTTATAAAAATCGTTCAAGCTGTTTTGGAGGAGTTTGGTTACAAACACTGTGACATGAGAATTTTATATATTAGAAGATAATTTGCAATGTGTTATTATATTATGGTGTTTAGTAGTAGAGGTTTACTCGTACTAAACCGGTATTCTTTAAATATATGAATAAACCTTTTTGTAGAAACTTATTTTAATAATTACCTACTGCTGGGAACAAACCTAAAAACGTTTCATTATATTTTTTTATATTGTTGGTAACAACTACATTAATTATTTCTTTATTATTTTTGTACAGTATGAATAATAACTACGCAACAATTGCTCGTAATGTGTTTTTTAGCGTGATTCAACTCATAAAAGTGGGTATGGAAATTTTTGAACATTACTTTGATACTAGTTTGCAAATATATGTAAAACAACCTGGATAAAACCATAAAGCGGCCTTAGAATTCTAGTCACCAGGGTTGGTCACTAGCTCATCATACTTTGCTGCCCCAGTTTACAGTTCCCAGGAGTTGCCACACATTGTGGTCTAGAAAGACATTCTCCGAAATAGAAGTGGCCCTGTCTGACAGACGCAATCTCGCAATCAAAATCTAATGTACATTTTCAAGTCATACTCGTAGAGATACAACTTTATTTATAAAGTTCCCTTTAATAATTACATGGCTTAAAGTAACCCGGTTGAACTAACGACCACACGTAGGTCACGCAAGCATTTTCCAACATTATTTTCTATGCAAGTCACGCCATAATTGGAGGTTAAAAGCCAAGCCTGCAGTTCATAAATAAAAACTAGACAAGTGCGAGTCTGACTCGCGCATTGAGGGTTCTGTACAAACCATAGAATGGGACTGGAGTGGAGACATTTGATATTAATTCAAACTAGAAACTCATACCTTCACGCGTTCTCGGGAAAAGTTTTTTCTTCCGAGAAACATTAAAAATGCTAAAGTAAGTATTCTACATAATTACGGACCTACGACCAACTTATACAATGAGATGCTTTTGACAATAGAAGAATGCTCACACCGATGTGTACCTACAGGGTTACACTATTACACACCTATCCTATTACAAAATAAGAGTGCACATAAGAATACAAAGTGCTATGTGATAATGTGATAGGCACAGGCTATCGACGTAATTTAAAACATTGTTCATACGTCCATGCCCGTAGCTCCACTAGTCCACTTCGAACCTCAACAGGGTCAAACCATTTTATGACGTCGGTGTCGTGCTATAGCAACGCGCATATACGAAGAGTTAAGGCTAGCTTTGTATGGAATTTATTTCACAAACCCGAAATCTGTATTCGAAAATTCGAAGACTTTTGTTGTGACCAAGAAAAACCAGTAACACAACAAAGGAATGTAAAATCGCCGTAAAATGCAGAAACATCAACTTAAACCGTAAACAAACACAAACAGACGGGTAAGTGATAATAACATTGCAAAACATTATCGAGCCGTCCTTGGTAGAATCTGTTGGGTATTTTGCATGAGCAATGCAATGATGTACGGAGCTTCCTACACTTACATCACATTACAGTGCACATCGCGGCGACTTTGAGAGAAAGGGGGGCGATCCAACCAGTTAGCTGCTAGCAGCCTGTTTGCGTCAATGCCGCGGACTGGACGAGACACACTGATCTAAACACTGTCATGCCAACTTATCTATACCCTTTAGGTATGAACTACTTAATCCCACAAGTCTATAAATCTAACATATGAGGAAGTTTTAACTAAGGGATTGCTAAGTCGAAACAAATGTATGGCAACATGCTGCATTTTTGCTTAGTTATGCATAATACGTGGACATGTTTTCCGTATATTAGATTGCTAAACGCAAACCTTTATTTCTAGCGAAAACTAAACTACTACTAAACAGCAGCCGGGTATGGAATCTCAACTAAATCGCAATCGGAAACACCCTAATTTATTGAATAATGCATGTTCATACAAGCTACCGATCGAGCTAATTATTAACACGTATACATCGGAACGTCACGTCGGAATTTACTTTCTATCTATTGTCACGTTCCCAGAACGAACACCTTCCATCTTTTAGCTAGCATGTCGATTGTTTGTTGAACGTTTACGAGAAACAGATTAGTTATAATAAGGCGCTCAAGTTCGCCAACGTCGCTATTCTTATTAAAGGAAACAATCAAGGGAAATGAGACGCACGAGACGCCAATGACATTGTATAGTAATTATCGTGGCGTGTGATGTATTGGAGCGGTTATTGCAAGGTTGAGTGCTGATGCTGACCATCACAGATCCCGGTAGAATGGATAAATTGGGACGGTTCATTGGTCTCGGCTGAATGCAAGCTGGTGGGTAAGCGGTGGCGCTACGGGTGTCAGGTTCTTTCGCTATTTTAGGTGAAAGTTTATCTTGCAGTTTTCAAAAGCGTCCCAGATTTATATTTATTTTAATTTTAGAATCATATTGCAGGCAAAATATATCGTCTGTTGAGGTATCAAACATCCCTTTTGGCACCAGTGGGCCGACAGTTGAAACGAAAGATGACGCGACAGCGCGGCAGACTTGCAGTTTGGACATCTGTTGCACAATCCATTGTGGACGGCCTTGACCTGCTCTTTACGGTGAAATTTGCTTACACTCACACTTGAATTAAACTACCGGTGAGTTTTCAGAGCGATAGAACAAGACATCCCGCATAATAACTTTGCCAATTTAGTCAATGCGATTTTGTTTTTGCTTTAGATTCCGTTTATGAATTATATTTATATCACATATTTATATTTAATTATTTAAGTATCCTAGGATTCACAGTTTTTTAAAGTTCCGTTTTTTATAGTTATTTATTATATTTATTATTTAGGGACCCTATTACTAAGACTTCGCTGTCCGTCTGTCTGTCACAGGGCTGTATCTCATGAAGTGTGATAGCTAGACAGTTGAATTTTTTACAGATGATGTAAGTATTTCTGTTGCCGCTATAACAAAAAATACTAAAAACAGAATAAAATAAATATTTAAGGGGGGCTCACATACAACAAACGTGTTTTTTTGCCGTTTTTTATAGATAATAATAATAATAAATATTGGCGGACTTTACACACAGCGCCATCTAGCCCCAAACTAAGCAAAGCTTGTACTATGGGAACTAGATAACTGATAGAATACTTACATACTTTTTTTTTACGAAACGAAACGGTACGGAACCCTTCGTGTGCGAGTCCGACTAGCACTTTGGCCGGATTTTTTTATTGTTACATATAAATATGTTAAATATAAAGTTGCACTTAAACCAAATTAAAACCACATTATGTATAACACTCGTTTTAATTTTTTTTAAAAGAGCGCGATCTGTATGTTTTTTATAAGGGTATCTGTGGGTAAAATACGTTAATACTTACTCTATATTGTTTGATGATCCACCAGAAACTATTACAGAAATATTCACAAACTATTAATATTATAAATTAATTTTTAAAAATTCAAAATGATTTATGCATTCAATTAATTCAAGTCATTTTTGGTTTCAAATACTTCCTTGATATATAATTACAGTTATATTGCAAACAGGTACAACATACAGATACAGAAAAAAAAACAAAAATACCTAATTATCTTTGCACATTCTATATTTTTTACTCGCGAAACAAACTGAATGGGTATAAAGAAGGTTGCGCTAAAAGCTATTTAAAACTGCAGACTAAAAATAAAAAATACTATCAATCAATGCACTACTACTTCACAAGATTGCAACTACCTACTTACAGAGAGATTGTTGATTTTGGAATCAAAAAATTCGAAATGTTTCATACCGAACTTACGAGTAGGGCTTGCAATTATGTCCTGCATTTTTGGAAGAACTTTATATAAATCTATATATATAAAAATCAATTGCTGTTCGTTAGTCTCGCTAAAACTCAAGAACGGCTGAACGGATTTATCTTATCTTGGTCTTGAAATGTTCGTGGAGGTCTAGGGAAGGTTTAAAAGGTGAGAAAAATTCGAATAATTGCCGGGAAAACCCTAAAAGCAGCTCTTTTTCTTTTTCCCATACAAAAGTTTTCTAACTAAAACGTAGAGTCAATTTGAGCTTTATTGCTATTGCTATTTGACTGGCCTCACAGCTCAGTTGGTAGTAACTCTGCCTTCTGCGCTGTAGGTTGTGGGTTCGATCCCCACCCAGGGCAAATATTTGTGTGATGAACATAGATGTTTGTTCTGTGTCTGGGTGTTAATATGTTTGTATATTAAGTATGTATTTACAAAAAAGTAAATACATACTTAAAGTATATAAAGTATATAAGTTAAAGTATATAAGTATTCTATCAGTTATCTGGTTCCCATAGTACAAGCTTTGCTTAGTTTGGGGCTAGATGGCGCTGTGTGTAAAGTTCGCCAATATTTATTATTATTATTATAAAGTTCACTGTTGTCTAACCAATGTAGGTGTGTTCCTAACGTCATTTAAAATGCATCAGTGAACGGGAACGGGAACGGGACAGGAACTTATTCTAAAGCGATACGAAGTTCGCCGGGTCAGCTTGTAAAAGATAATTACATATCTTCTTGTCCTTAATTATAATTATTCGTAGTATGTATGAGTGGAATTATCTTTTAACCCGGAAGAACTTTACTGCGTAACGTCTTGAAGGTGTATCAATGGTAAAACACAACAGTCCAGGGATCATAATATAATTACATAAGTACTTAGTTATAAGTTACATCTATTTTGGTTTTGTCAAGGTTACCTGCTGTATATTATGAGTTTTTTTTAATTAACGCCTTAATTATAATGAATACAGTCACGTAATTATAATCCTGTCCGCACACTAGGATTCTCTGTGTCGTGGTTACCAGAAACTAGTAGGGTACCACAACACCCAAACCCAGAATAAATATTTTCAGATCATGCAAACATTTGTCATGCGCCTCAGGAATCCAACTTGCATCTTTTGCGTCTGAGTCGAGCACTCCACCGAGTCCTTACCAGATTGAGAAAACATATTACTATTTAATTTATAGCAAAAAGCCTCGGGACAAAAAAAGGATTTGTTTCAATTAGTCTCGAGTGTTCTATGAGTAACTTTCACTGAGGCGATCCGTGGTGCGCAGGCTTTACGTAAGGGTGTTGCGCCAGACTTGCGCCCTGCGGAACCACTGACCCACTGCCACAGCCAAGAAGGCACACTCAGAAGCAGGCACTTGTTGATCAGCAACAGGTACGCATAACGCAGATTTGACCTGCTGTTGTCAGTTGCTATGAGAGGCTTTCATCCCTATTTATGTCTACATCGGGCCTGGATGTTGTAGTATCGTGGTCCTCGTTGAATCATGACCCCATAACCTGACCGTGAACCCTAAAGTGGGGTCAGGACTATGTATATTAATAAGCGCCTTTGTGACTATTATAAATAAAAAGTCGTGATAAGAAACTCCAACGAGTCAAAGTGATTAAAGTGTCGTTGCTTTGTGTTTGATAACATTTAAATAATGGTCTACAATCTACATGTCACTTGAGTTACATATCATATAGTTCGTATGAGCGAGCGTCGTATATGAGTAACGTCGTTGAGAAAGACCCGATTACACCAGTAGGCCTTGATTTGCGAATTACTAGCTTTGACAACATCTCTCATCTATCGTCATAATTTGACAATTAAAAGCGTAACACCGAACTATCGCGTTGTCGACATCGTTGTTTAATGTTTATACGACCTATGTCGTTTATCAACTTATCGAGCAGGCATAAATTTCTTCACAACTCGATATTGGTGGCTAGGTATCTCGTTTTGCATAATAATTGACTTGCTCAAGTTGCTTTCGCTAGTAGGGTATCCTTATAATGTTGTACCTATGTAAATCGGTTTCATTTGAACTTGATATACCAAGCAGCTTGATATCTTGGCCGACGGTACCAACCACGTGGAATCCAATTACGATATCAGTGGTTGCAGAACGTTCTCTGGTTTTAGCATTACGTTATTATAACTTAAGATTACAATAATTATAAAACGGCTTTAGGTTATGCGCTTACGCCTGGTTTTTTAGGGTTCCGTACCCAAAGGGTAAAAACGGGACCCTATTACTAAGACTTCGCTGTCCGTCTGTCTGTCACAGGGCTGTATCTCATAAACCATGATAGCTAGACACTTGAAATTTTCACAGATTACGTTTTCTGTTGCTGCTCTAACAACAAATACTAAAAACAGAATAAAATAAATATTTATGGGGGGCTCCCATACAACAAACATATTTTTTTTTGCCGTTTTTATAGATAATGGTACGGAACCTTTCGTGCGCGAGTCAAACTCGCACTTGGCCGGTTTTTTTATATAATTTATTACCTAAATCAATAATCTTTAGGTAGACACACATTTTTATAGGGTGTCTTGAGAGCACGTGCATGTTATAGCCAGGTAAATCCTAAAGACAAGGTTTACACGCTAATAAGTTACTAACTATGATGTAAATATGATATGTATAAATTAAATATAAATAAAAATAAGGCTGGTTTTTATTTAAAAAAAAAAGCACACCTATCGTATTATTATGAGGTCATTATCGATTAGATTACTTATGTAATGATTACAATACTATGTAAATAGTAATAAATAATTATATTTAAACAAATTAAACTTGGTATTCTATTATAACTTACATGAAGTGTTTACTATGTTATAGGTATTTATTTTCCTTAGGAAGTCATAGATGTGTGCTATAAGTATTGTAATTGTAAGTAATTTGTTCTTCATATTATTTACATTTCTCGGTATGCAAGCTGCGTAGGATCGCACAATAGATTGAACGATGATACGCAAAATTATAGCTATATAATCTACGCGTAACATATCAAGATAGCCTAGATTATTAATAAGCTGAAGTAGCAGGGGTTACTGAGAATTGAAAAGGTTTGCGAGTGGAAACCATGCACCGGAAAGCGCAGCGTAGGACGACCCCCCGCTGGATTGAAAGGCGACCTGATAAAAGTTCCTACGAGTTTTTGAGTGCAGGCTGCACAAGATAGCTTGCTCTGGAAATTGGGGAAGTCTATGTTTAGCTGTAGACACTAGATACCCTAAGGCTGAAATTATGCTGGTGATACATCAAGAATGCGAAAACGAGAAGGTCCCTCCTGTCTACATTTTATTCCATCTAATATAAGTAGTGAATAGTGTTTATACATAACGATAGCATGTGTTAAAATTATTAAATAAATCTTTTTAAAAAACTGGTTCATCGTTTGTCGGCGTTATTCGGATGGACATAGGTATAATTTAGTTTTCAAGAAAATCTGATAGGATGTTGTATGTTCTTCACTCAAACGAATAAAGCAGCATGTTATGCTAGAAACTAATAGATTCCACAGTGACAAGTCAACGTCTTGTAACAAAAAAGTGTGGCTGGCGCGGAGGAGTGGCGCGGCGAAATTGCGCAAAATCATCGATCGATATGCAGCGATGATGAGTGGATATCAATGCCCGATTATACAACAAAACGTGGAGAAATCATTCTGCTGCTCGAACCAGCTTTAATATAACACTGCGTTTACAGTACCATTTATAGGTAAATGAGCAAATGCCACGGGTATATGAATCATAGAATGGACTTATTCTATCCCACAATATCTCTCTACTGTCGAATCTATTAACAATTCTGCTCGTTTATCGTTATGGTGATTTAAGTACATTATCATTTTATCGGATACTAGCTATTCCGCGGTTTTAAACGTAAAAACTACGTTTTGTCTGAATAAAGTACAGCCTAGGATAGTGTAGTTTTCCATTAAAAGAAATAATTTTCAGAATCGGATCAGAAGTTTCGGAAATTACCTCCTACACTCACAAACAAACTTTACCTCTTTATAACAATAGATACAGAGTCCAACCGTCCAGGGTATTCTGTTATCTGTTTCCGTTTCGCAAGGATTCCCGAAAGAGTATACTTCTGCTTACATTGTTTAATTTTAACAAATATTTGGGCAGTGGAAGTTTTTGCGTTTGCGTAATCAAGGTTGCAATTACAAGCAGAGCAGATCCAAGATCGGCAATATGAAATAATCAAGGACCGAATTTCGGTATCATAACGAAATCTTATGTTGCATCAGGTTTCCAATATGAACTTGTAGTCTTCTGACCGCGACTTTGCGCCCTTTGTACCCGGATAAAACGCCTATATGCTATTTCACATACTACAAATATATCAAGTTTTTAAATCGGTTCTGTAGTAACTGCGTTATTGTAAAACAAACATCGAGGTATGCCACTTAGCGCAATTGACATCACCTACACATCCTCACAAACATTCGAGTATATAATAATAATATTAGTAGGAAGTACCTACCTATCAGTAAACTTTGTCAGGTGTGAGTCAAACTTGCGCCTGGAATATGATGAGGTAAGAATTATGCGAAAAGAGAGATGAGAAAGAAGATCTTTACTCTGCAATGTGATAGGACACCACAACGGACCCAAAAAATACAATAAGACTGACTGACTGATCTATTAACGAACAGCCTAAACCACTAGTCCTAGAAACTTGATATTTGGAGGGTGTATTTTAATGTGTAAGGGTGCACTAAAAAAGGAATTCCCGAAATTCAACCCCTTAAGAAGGTGCAGCGGGAGTTTATTTATTTATTTAGAACAAAGTACAAAGGAAACAGGTTACCGATGGAACGTTGAGAGCCGCAAAAGTTAGAAAATGTGAAGCAGCCTCAACGCCCGCCTCCTGTACACAGAAATGTTCTTTAAGATAAGATATAAATATAGATAAAAGTAAAATCTAAGACCAAATGTGTGTGTGTGTGTGGTTGAGTGTGTGTGTGTGAATGTGTATGTTTAATCTGTGTGCAATTGGAGAAGATCTGTTTGTTTATTCGGGTTTTTTCAGTATGTTCTCTGTTTCGTCATAAGAGAGGGATAAAAGTAATTTTAGACATTTGACAGTTAAAGCCTGTTTGAAAATAACACAATAATAACGAAGTCGTGAGAGTTTCCACTAGTAAGCAATAAACAGAAAAGTTGTCCAGTGAGGAATGCAACAATGCCGCGATCTATGATATTGTAATTAAAGTACATACCTGCAGTAGCATAGCAGATACGTTTGTATTATATACGAGTAATATCAGTGTCCGTGCGGTATTTAAACCAAAGTACTTACTCATTACAATGATTGTTGCCATTAAAACCAATAGCATCTTTGGTTTAAAATTAAACAGTTTACATTGTCTTTGAGGTATATTTTCAGTAAAACATTACTAAAGACCAAACAATGTAGTTTTAAACCATGCAGTTAGTAGTAAATATTGGTGTAAAATTATAGCTGTCCTTGGTTTTTTGAGCTTTAAGATAGTAATAGCTTCATTTTTAATGCAGTAACATTTTGATAGTTCATCAAAATGCAACAACGGAATCGAAACCAATGTAGAATAACTAAATAAACGATATCTACGATATCTAGTCAAAAATAATAAAAATAACTTTTACCAAACATGGTAGTAGACATTGCTTTTAGATCTCCTGGCGCTCAGATTCTTGAATTTGTCTAAAGGACACGCCAATGGTACATGCCAAATTTTGCTAACGTTTATTCTACCATAATATATTCTTTCATATTCACACTGTGTTACTAAATAAACACTAAACAGTCTAGTAAACATTTTTATGCACTATAATAGTGCTAAATAGACGAGAGCAGCCTAACTAAAACTTACACTTAGCACATACATAGAATCCTTAGAAACCATAATATCCTTAAAGGTAATCATATTTTTGTGTTTCTTTCACATCAATACGCCAAAACATAGAAAAACTACTTCTCAAAAATCGTTTAGCATAAAAGTGTATAAATATTGATATATAGTACCTAGTCTGTTTATCTTCATTTTTAGTTCAACGGAAATCGAATATGGCCACTATATAAACCGTTAGGTACATAGATTTTTTGGCAAGTAAGTATCCACTAACACTTCTATACTAATATTATAAAGAGGAAATATTATTATATGTGTGTGTGTATGTTTGTAACGAATTGGTTCAAAAACTAATCAACCTATTTTAAAAATTCTTTCACCATTTGAATGCTACATTATCACTGATTAATACAGGCTATATTCATTACAGGAAAAAATAAGGATCCTTACTAAAACTAATATAGTGTAACCTTAGGTGTAAAAAAAATTGCCATAAAATCATTAGAAACCCGTGCGACGCCGAGGAGGACTGCTAGTCATTTATATAATTCTACTAGCTGCTCGCCCCGGCTTCGCACGGGTGGTACCTGGATAAAAAGTAGCCTGTGTTGTCCTGATGTATAAGCTATAATTACTGTAAAGTTTCATTTTAATCCGTAGTTAATCCGTGAAAGAGTAACAAACACACGCACCCACTCACTCACAAACTTTCGCATTTATAATATTAGTAGGATTCAGCCTACAGGTGACCCAAAAGAACTGAAATACATACATAAGATGTGTACCTTAAATTCTAGACAGCCAGTAAAAACAAAGGCAGTCGACGGCGAACATATTAAGTAGTAATACAAATCAGACTGTAACTGTTGCTCTTGGACAAATTGTTACAGAAACGTTTCGGTGTCACGGCCACGCGGCGCGTCGTTACATAATGCGAAAACAATATTATGCATATTGTGCATTTACGACATAATTTCTAATTATACAAACGTGTAGTAACTCGTAGTCTTATATGCCGAAAAGGGATTATCCTAATATAATATTATAAATGTCAAAGTTTGTAAGCCACAATCAGGACTAACGACAAAACGAATTAATTTTAAATTTGCCTTAGATGTAGATATAATGCCTGAATAAAACATAGACTACTTTAAGATATGAAAAACATCCCCAAAATGATAAAAAACGCAGAAGGGATGATTTTGGTATAGATGGCGCTGGTGTGCAACAAATATGACATCACAGACTAAAAACATAGTCTTTTTTAATCGATTATTGAAATTTGACAGGAAAACGTCTGTCACGGGTTGGCTAGTCAATAATATAAAAAAAAGAGATAACGCATTGTAGAACCACCACTTGACCTTGAAATTTAGGACATGTTCGCTTTGGTGTAATAGGAAAGGAATCTTTGAAACTTGAGCCGGTTTAAGCGGGGATTGAATATAGTTTCAAATTCACGAAAATGAATCGTGGAGTTTTCCATTAGTTTTATATCGGGTGTAGATTCAGTTATCTATAGTAAGTACACTTACCCCTAACAATGTCCCTAATGAAAACAAAATTCCATGCTCATGAAAGATGTTTACTGTTTTAGTATCGATGCAAAAAAGCAAAATCTTTTTACAACTTGTGGCGATCCCAAATGAAGTGGAATAAGGGCAAAAAGGAACAATTTTTTTCCGAGATCTGATAGTAATGCTACTGGCAATAGAGTAGGCAATGATGGTCGCTAATTAACTAAATCCATAGTGAATAAATATTTATATTTTGATTTTGTCTTCATTCACGCATCGATATTCTAGAACAGAGACGACCACTGAAGTAACAACATTATACATTTGTTTAGCATGCAATACAAACCTATCGCTCTTTATCACGTGGTTATTAGCGCTATGTAACAAGCTCGAGCTCTACCTTTAGAAGGAAAGTCTTACGTTATGTGCTATTTCACGGCCGGCTGGCACTGCCCTTCAAATAAAAAAACCTTGAAATTATACCGATTACTACTTTTGGCGACATAGGTCTTGTAAATTTACGCGAACTATCCAAAAACTTATTCATATTGATAGAACTACACACTTATTGAACTTGGTGCTTCCTTATTTTCAAAAGTAAAGGTTACAATTGCTTTTTGGGAAGCTCATTAAGACGAGTAAGTAATAAATGTTTTTGATAAATGCAGAATCGTTTTTTCTCAATAATCGCAAAACATACAGTTTTGTTTTTTTATGACGGATATAATCTAGATAAATTATAGAGAGAAACACGATTGGTGAAACTTTTCTCGATAGACTTATTTTCTAAAGTTGGCTCTTCAAAAACACTAGTTTCGTTTTTAACCAAACTATGAATAGCTAAACAGTTAATTTTTATATAATTCGTTACATAATCATTCTAGATAAGTAAACTATAGACAGTTTATTCAAGATAATGCAGTTTTATAACTTTTTCCGTCTTATCCGGATAGACTCAGCCCATACAAAAAACCACCAAACCATTTCACATATCACCTAAGACTGTTGATTGGTAGATTTTCTGGCTCAAATACGTTTTAAATATCGATCGCGCATACATTGAAATACTCATTGATAATTAGGTTGATTGTAGATGGATGTAGACGTAGAGGTAGGCCAAAGAAAAGATGGATGAACTGTGTGAAAGATGCCATGGGTTAAGTTAGTAATGAGAATGGCTGATAGAGGGAACTCGAAGAAGTACACATGTTGTGCCGACCCCACTTAAGTGGGATAAGGGCAGGATGATATTGAAATGATAAATTAGGTTTTTTTAAAAACAACGTATAATAAAAAAATTTTGATTAGGTAAAAAAAAATATTTTATTTATTATGAATTACTAAAAACCTCTGCGACTTTATTTACGTGAAGTTATTAACAGATTTTAACCTTAGGGGTTGAATTTCGAAAATCTCTTTTTAGTGCACACAAATTAAACTGGATCTCAAAGGGTATCAAAGTGTCCAGTAAAACAAAAAGATTTCTTATTTCGATGGACAAAACGACATGCCACGAATCTATTCTTGAGTACAAAAATAAATATTTGAAACTATATAAAAAAGTTGTAGTTTCATCAAAACGGTTAGCTTTAAAAAAGGACATAGTTAGAGCAAACAATAAAACAAAATATATTTGGAAAATAATAAATAAACATAGAAATAAGACGGAAACAAAATCTTGTTGTAATCTTGTTCTAAAAATGAATAACAAAATTATTGATGATGCACAGGAAATTGCTGACATCTTTTCTGACCAATATGACATAGAACTTGATGATTTTGACAACCATGAATATAATAATCTTGCTTTGACATTTTTGACTAACTATACAGATAGGGTTACTAATGACATGGAATTTATGACTACTAACAGAAATGAAATTAGAATAATTGTAAAAAGGATGGAATCAAAAAAATCATATGGCTATGACGAAATCCCAATATCTATAATAAAGGACAATATTGATTTACTAGCTGAACCATTAGCAATCTTTTTTAACAACTGTATTGAATTGAATATATTTCCTGAGCAACTTAAAATAGCCAGAGTTATTCCTATTTATAAGAAAGGGAAAAAGAATGACCCCAAAAATTATAGACCTATATCATTATTGCCTACAATTTCTAAAATATTTGAAATACTAATCAGAGATAGATTGGTATTGCATTTAAATTCAAACAATATCCTAAATAGACGACAGTTTGGCTATCAAATGAATGTGGGCACAGTTGATGCTATTGACTCATTGGTAAGCGATGTTTTAATTAATTTAAATAAGAAGATGAAGGTGGCTGGTTTATTCTTGGATCTCTCTGCCGCTTTTGACACAATAGATCACAAAATACTCATTGATAAACTGGAGAATTACGGCATAAGAGGTAACGTGCTGGCCCTTATTGAATCCTACCTCAGCAATAGAAAGCAATTCATAGAAATTAAGAGCGTCATAAACGGAAATGAATTAATTTCAAAATCAAAGACTAAGACAATTAGACGAGGTGTACCCCAGGGCTCGATTTTGGGACCTATATTTTTTGTATTGTTCGTAAATGACCTCATAAATTTCGTTACCAGTACTCTTCCTGATATTGGGTTAGTGGTCTACGCTGACGATACGAATGCGGTAATTCCAGCAAATAATCTACAGGAACTTCAAATCAAGATTGACATTGCACTTGTGGCTTTTAGTAGATGGTTTGAAGCTAATAAATTAAATCTTAATATTAAAAAGACAAATGCTATATTATTTAAAACAACTACTCACAACAATGCTGTAGTTGAAATTCTATACAAAGATGCAAAGGTTGCTTTTTCGAACAGCGTAAAGTTCTTGGGTGTCCAAATAGATGAACACTTAAACTGGAAAAAAGAGCTGGAAGCAATTGTTAACTCAATAAGTTCCGCGTGTTATGCCTTAAGAAGTCTTCGAGAGGAGGTTAAGGTAGAACAACTTAAAATTGTATATTATGCTCTTATCGAGTCGAAGCTAAGATACAGTATAAAATTCTGGGGCGGAAGCTACATATATAACATGAATAAGGCCTTCGTAATACAAAAACGTGTCATTCGTACTATAGTAAGAATACCACAGTGGGAGTCATGCAAAGAACATTTTGAGACCCTTAATATATTAACAGTTCCAAGTCTGTACATTCTTGTAGCACTGGTTGATGTTGTCAAGCACCCGTACAGATTCGAATCCGCGGAGCAAAGAATAGCAAGACTCGCTACAAGACGAAAAGATATTGAGATACCTATTTGTCCGGGGCTTAATATTGTCAAACACAGTTGCAGATACCAGGCTGTCAAGTTATTTAACTCATTACCAATTGAATTTAAGGTCATAGATAATCCTAATTTATTTAAATCTAAACTTAAAAAGCTTTTGTTGAAAGGGTGTTTTTACTCAGTGGACGATTTTATAAGACATGACAAAACTAATATTATGTAGGTAATCAGGTATTGAAATGAAATTGTAATTTTAATTTGTGTTTATTTAATTCTTAATTTTTTAATTTTTAATTTTTTCCTTTTTAATTTTATTTATTATTATTGTTATTTCTTTTTCATTATTATTATTTTCATGATTGTATTTGTTATTGAGATTTATCTTTTTTTTTATTATGTGCCTAAATATTTCAGACACGATTGTATGATTGTTTATGAATAAATAACTGAAACTGAAACACACTAAAAGAAATACACCCTTCAAATTTTAAGTTATATTTTTATTCTGAAATTTCGTAGCTGGTTACGAATGAAAGGAAAGAACGCGCTTACTTAAATGTATAGATTATTATCTAACTCGTAAGTTTGTTTGCAATTATTATTGGTATGTTAAACACTGTCCGTTTAAAAACTAGTTTGATATGTCCGCTGCAATAATATTTTACGTATATTACAAAATCTTCCATTCGTCGGAGCCGTCATATCATTTTTATGGTTCCGTACCCAAAGGGTAAAAACGGGACCCTATTAGTAAGACTTCGTTGCCCGTCTGTCTGTCAGAGGGTTGTATCTCATGAACCGTGATAGCTAGACAGTAGAAATTTTTAAAAACAGAATTAATAAAAACAGAATAAAATAAATATTTAAGTGGGGCTCCCATACAACAAACCGTTTTTTTTATAGATAACGTACGGAACCCTTCGTTCGCGACTCCGACTCGCACTTGGCCGGTTTTTTAAATTTCTATAGCACACTTTTCCAAAGAAATCATTAAAAAGTGTCTAAATATATGATGGTGAAAATGGGTTTAAAGAGGTCTGGGTTTTCGTAATCGTTACCTACGAGATAGTGCTTTGCCATAGACAATGGCTGAAGCTTAGCAGAATGGCCATCTCCTTGTTCTATCTCTAAGTAAAAATACGTTGGTAAAATATTATATCAACACGTAATATAGAGTAACCCAAAAAAAACAGCCAAGCGCAACTAAAATCCCACAAAGAAACAAATCTTTCCCTTGAGAGGTCTGTTCGCTATTTGGCCCTTTATGATTCTGTCTACAATTTGTAAATTTGTATCGTACATTTTTAGCGCGTAGTTTAAATGATTTTAAATTTGGCGACAAGAAATAACAAACACGTGTCTGACCCTCGTATTCAAGAACGACACTATGAGAACACGCACCGCAGTGGACGAAATCTTTTTTCATAAAAATCACTTTATGTGTTGAGCGGCACTATGGCGCACACTACCGTGTGCCTTTAGAGCTCAACTTTAGCTAGAGGCACACGACAATGTGCCTCTAGTCACACTATGCAGTGTCGCACAACACAACACATAAAGTGATTTTTATGAAATAAGATTTCGGCCACTGTGGGTGCGTGTTCTCATTGTGTCGTTCTTGAATACGAGGGTTAGAATTTTACAAATGTACCCCTAAAAGGGCTGCAGCGGTATTTCAAGCGCGAATTACTCAAAACTTGTGGATGAGCCGAGTATTTATCCCTAAACTACTGCTCGTTTTATTAATAGCCTACGCACATGAATGTGCGAAGCTAATAGGTTCTATCACGATGCTTTCCTTAACCAAACCTCAAATAGAACTAATAGGACAAAATACCCCAATGACTCAACTGGTTCTTATGTATTTTATAAATATTCCCCAATGATTGTATTCTTCTACTTAGCGTACTTGAGAACAGTCGTGTTCTTTTTTAGGGTTCCGTACCAAAGGGTAAAAACGAGACCCTATTACTTTCTAAGAATTCTCTGTCTGTCTGTCACAGGGCTGTATCTCATGAACCGCGATAGCTAAACAGTTGAAATTTTCAAAGATTATGTATTTCTGTTGCCGCTACGAGTATAACAATAATAAAATATAATAATATACAATAATATAACAAATACTAAAAACAGAATAAAAAATATTTAAGTGGGGCTCCCATACAACAAACGTTTTTTTTCTTTCGTTTTATATAGATAATGGTACCGAACTCTTCGTGCGCGAGTCCGAATCGCAATGACCCGTTTTTTTTTCATCTAAAATATCACACCAATGTTACTAGTAGGACAAGTTATTCCAGTTAGTTCTATTAATAGAACAAACAATATTATTATTCAATTAATCATCGCCAAACATAACGCTACAAATTTTTATTATGATAAAAAAAATTATAGCCCTTTTTCAATGAAATTTCATATACGTTTATCGATTACACTGTTATGATAAGAGAATACGGCTTAATTTGTGAGTCAGTTTAATCATGTAATAAAATAAATGTAGTTTTTAGAAATATATTTATGAAACGTAATAAAAAAAGGGCTTTGCGACCACACCGCCCAATCGGTACAACTTAACTTTCGTGAGTTGTACTACACATTATTACAACAACGGGAATTACTCACGTAAATAATAAATTGTCAATGAGGACACCGACAATGTTTTGATTCATCTAGAGAATCTTCTTCAGGGTGAGTGGACCATTAATATAAAAAACATACTTGAAATTTCAGGATTTTTTTTCTTTGAATCTTATTCTTTTAAGTTCGATGTAAAAACTTCTAAACCCTCATACGTTAAATTTATTATGGACCACCACGGAGTCATTCTCGATAAAATAGCGTAAAACCCATTGACATCGGACCAGCAGTAGGTACCTAACGGGGTAATCGGTGTACAAATAATACTAAAAAAGTAATTTTAATGTCGGTTACAAATACTTTTAACTTCCTAGTTAAGAGTAGTTGTCTGTTAGTTATAATTGTAATAAATCACGTTGAATTACTAATAATTGAAAACTCATGTCAAACTTAGTTCCTACTCAGTTCTTCCTTGTTTTATCTCTATGTTTTACCTCTTCAAGGTATCTTATTATATTATCTACTAGCTGCTCGCCTCGGTACCTAGATAGACTTTTGTGCAAACTTCACATAAACCATCTACTAAATAGTCCGAAAACCTAAACATGGTTTGAATAGGTGAGCCCGTTCTTGAGTTATAAAATTACAACGAAAAATGGCATTGATTTTGATATATTATCTATTAATATATATCTATAAATCTTAATTTATGCTCGTATATGCATAAGTTTTTGCGGAAGTTTTTGTTTTTTGGATCTAAAATCCAGTTTGTGACCTAGAAAAGTATGTTACAAACAGCGTTGCCAAATTTTCAGACAAAGCGTGATTTTGAAATCTTATGAATTAAAAAAGCGGGATTCTTTCGTCAAAAGCGTTCATAATAAAAAAACATAAATAATTAATTACATAGGTACCTAGTAGGTTTTTATTACGAGAACTAGCCTTTTTTATAAATGCCGCTTCGCACCAGGGCGCGTCGAGGGAGAGTAAACCCTGAAAAGCTGGACTGAGCCTGTCCCGTCGGGACCAAAATCGGGACGTTTGGAAACGCTGGCGCTGGTTATAGATAGGTTACTTTTTAACAGGAGCAAAACCGTGGTCGCAAACTAGTAATATAATATATTTAACGGAAACTTTCAGCCGAATTCTACGCTGTTAGTTTGATCACACTGATTTAGCAATAAATAATTTAACAGCCATAATCTAATAAACAGTAAAATAATAAATGAATAGGTATAGGTACCATAAATAATGGCATTTAATTAACCAGTAATAACTAAAACTTACTTGTACGCCGTCGTAACCAGGGAAAGGACTGGCCGTATATGATATAAGGAATGCGCCGGCGCAGGACACCGCTTGAATATAAAAGAAACAAGCGGGTCGGGTCGACTTTCGCGCGCACCGTGCGTTACACTGATCGCGGTGCGGTGTAGGTGTCCGGCCGACAGTAGAGGTGTGACTAACATGCAGTCGCTGTTGGAGGCGACGACGAGCCAGCGGCCGTCTGCGTCACTAGCTAACGTCATCGAAAACATCAAGATCGACAAATACAATTAGCATCTGCACCTTGCTGGAGAGCAAACACTACAGTTTGCTAGTGGATTTTGACCGTCTCATGGGAGTATACAAACCCATTGGCCTCACAGCTCAGTTGGTAGTAACTCTGCCTTCTGCGCTGTAGGTTGTGTGTTCGATCCCCACCCAGGGCAAATATTTGTGTGATGAACATAGATGTTTGTTCTGTGTCTGGGTATATGTATGTATTTACAAAAAAAAAAAGCATATAAGTATTATATCAGTTATCTGGTTCCCATAGTACAAGCTTTGCTTAGTGTGGGGCTAGATGGCGCTGTGTGTAAAGTCCGCCAATATTTATTATTATTTATTTATTTAACACTAAGCCTACTTGTCACTTGGTGTGGGGATAGAAATAGGATCACGACTAATCTCCAAGTGCAAGATCTCCAGGCGTTTAGATCCTTGAAGATAACTAATGGGGGTAGGCAGGAGCACGTCCAAACATTACATTTGGCACATGCCCATATTTTAAAGTAGTAAGCATTCTATACAAAAAGCGTAATAGTATATGAAACTAAAATGAATAAAAAATAAATTATGAAACCTGGTACAAAAGTATCAAGATCTTCAAAAATTACAGTCGGACAACTAATTAGAAACAAAGTGTGACCATATACATACGTTCTAAAATTTATTTTTAAAACTATAATACACCTTTCTTATCTTCAAAATATTAAGCAGTTTGCTGCATTTTCTTATTCATATACTTAGTTAAGTTAAATTTTTACCAATTAATTTATAAAAAAATAGTCGGTAAAAACGAGAGCTGTGATTCAGCAACAAGGAAAAATACACTGAATTTTCATAACAAAAGTAAATAAACTTACAGAAAAATAGGCATTATTTATCTAAGGCTAGCCGCGGTTTCATTAAAAATAAACATAGGTATTAGTGAATCCTCATCAACTTCCTGCCCTTACCCCACTTAAGTGAGGTCGGCACAACATGTGTACTTCTTCCATTTCCCTCTATCAGCCGTCATCTCATCGCTCACTCCTTTCTTATACCATATCATCTTTCACATAGTCCATCCATCATTTCTTTGGCCTACATCCGTCTACTACATTAATTCCTAACATTCTTCTCGTTACATTACTTCTTCCATCCTCATAACATGCCTATACCACGCTAACCTGTTAGTGTATTTAGTACATCCTATTAGTAAAATATTTTTGAGAATTGGATAGGTAGATCCGGAAATTACCTCCTACATCCTAACTTACAAAAGGCCAAACTTTACCTCTTTATAATATTAGTATAGACAAGGTTAGGTGAAGCAAACATTGTTGATCCGGAAGGTGTTTGTATATTTAGGTGGTTAAGTAAATTTTCCTAAGCATCCGCATTGTTTTGTCATCAATATAAACTTTGTGGTTTAGAATCAATTATAAATCGATTATGGTCATTTTACGTAGATAAATAAAATTTATTATATTCATTAAAAACTTTCCAAGATTTTGATAAGAAATAGCAGTTGTTAAATTTAAAAAACCGCCGTCTCTGATGTCACAAAATACTTACTAATAACTACTTTTATAATCGATGTGACAAGTAGAAGTTACATTCACATCCCTTCAACAATTAATAGCTAAGAATCTCGATCACGTCAGCTTTCAAACAAAAAAACTGTGTAAAACAAAACCTTGTCAAAATAGGTTTTATTCGTTTAGTAGCTACGATGCCACAGATACACAGAGACACAGACAGACACGTCAAACACCCATTTTTTTTAGTCGTGGGTTATTTTTTTTTTTTTTCAGTAAAGCTGATTGTTTTCAAGAAAAATAAATAAGCAAACTCACTACATATCAGCATAATTTAACCACTGCCGCACCCTCTTAGGTTTAATTTCGGGAATTTCATTCTTTCTGCACATGAGATACCCTGACCCTCCTTTCATACTTCTAGGACTTGGTTTAAGACGAGTAATAAATGTTTTTGATGAATGCAGAATCGTTTTTTCTTAATAACCGCAAAACATAGTTTTGTTTTTTAAGACAAAGATAACTTAAGGATTTAGGTAAATTATAGACAGAAACACGATTGGTATAACTTTTAACGATAAATTTATTTTCCAAAGTTGGCTCCTTAAAAACACTAGTTTTGTTTTTAATCAAAACTATAAATATCTAAACAGTTGTTATTATAATTAGTTAAATAAACATACTAGCTAAGTAAATTATCGACAGTTTCTTTTAAAGTTTGATGGTTTTCAAGATTGCAGTTTTATCACTTTTTCCGTCTGGGTAGACTCAATTGCTATATATAGACTTAAGGCGCTCCCAGTCGACGATTGTTTTTGTTCGAAACGAACTAAAATAAATACTTGTGAACAAGCCACATCTCCTATTTTATAATGTATAGTATATGTGAATAAAGATGTACCCATCTTTAATCACTTCGATAAATAATCCTACCGACCGCTGCAATGACGACAAACACACGTCGGAGCGTGGTCCGCCTTAGCTTTTCGAATAAATTAATGATATAAATTATGTATAATTACTTATCAAAAATCTATTCTAATAGAAATCTAGATCTACATATTACCTATCTTTAAGACGCTGCCAGTCGACGATTATTTTTATTCGAAACGAAAAAAGAAATACTTGTGAACAAGCCACATCTCCTATTTTATAATGTATAGTATATGTGAATAAAGATGTACCCATCTTTAATCACTTCGATAAATAATCCTACAGACCGCTGCAATGATGACAAACACACGTCCGCGCGTGGTCCGCCTTAGCTTTTCGAATAAATTAATGGTATAAATTATGTATAATTACTTATCAAAAATCTATCCTAATAGAAATCTAGATCTACATATTACCTATCTTTAACAATAAATCACAAGTTGATTTTAATAGTAGGTATATAAAATATTTCGATCATAAATTCTAAAACGTATCATTTTGAAATAATATTTTTATCGTAAAAGTTTCTGCTATTATGTTTTCAATAGAAATCTAGGTAGGATAGGAACCTGAAGTAATATACTTATAAAAATAGGAGATGTGGCTTGTTCAGAAGTATTTCTTTTTTCGTTTCGAAAAAGAGCAATCAGCGACTGGCAGCCTCTTAACAATAAATCACAAGTTGATTTTAATAGTAGGTATATAAAATATTTCGATCATAAATTCTAAAACGAATCATTTTGAAATAATATCTTTATCGTGAAAAGTTTCTGCTATTATGTTTTCAGCTTAATAGAAATCTAGGTAGGAACCTGAAGTAATCTTAATATATAAAAGAAAGTCGGGTTTGTTACAACACTTATAACTCGAGATCTGCTGGATCAATTTTCATGGTTTTTGATTCGTTGGATTTGTCTCCGCCCTGAATAGCAGAATACATCTTAAAAACAATTAAAACTCGACGAATACATAATTATGAATCATTTTCAATAAACGTTCATTGGTTTAGTACATGTCAAACATTTGTTGTCCATCCTGTCAAATACCGTAAGTAATGATTGACATTTATGCGTTCAGAAATGTATTTTGTGTAAACTATTTAAAAAGGGTGAATTTGGTTATTGTCTGTATTTTTTTTATTTTTTAACGAATAAATAATTTTAAATAAAGAGGGAACTTAAAATCCGAAAAACAACCTAAATGATAAAAAAACGCAAAAAGGATGATTTTGGTATAAATGGCGTTGGTGTGCAACAAATCTGACATCACAGACTAAAAACATTTAGTCGTCATAGCTTCGCAGTTTTAACTTATGAATGATACGCATTCTACCAAAATACGGGTTTGTAGGGAAAAAATTGGAGGCTGCCTGAAATTGATTTTTCCTATGTGAATATTACAAATTGACAATATACTTGGGAACGGGAACGGGAACGGGAACTTAACACAGCATTTGTTAATTCTAAAGCGATACGAAGTTCGCCGGGTCAGCTTGTATACTTATAAAAATAGAAGATGTGGCTTGTTCAGAAGTATTTCTTTTTTCGTTTCGAAAAAGAGCAATCAGCTACTGGGAGCCTCTTAAGGCTTAAACCATAGGTCCTAGATACAATGAATGTACAGCCTAAACTGTAGGCTGTGCATTGTGCAATGATTGTCAGTTAGTCAATAACGTAAGAGCTTGTATTAAATAGACTTATAATAAACAAGCTGACCCGGCGAACTTCGTATCGCTTTAGAATAAGTTCCTGTCCCGTTCCCGTTCTACGACTCTACGTTTTAGTTAGAAAATTTTTGTGTGGGAAAAAGAAAAGGGCTGTTTTTAGGGTTTTCCCGGCAATTATTCGAATTTTTCTCATCTTTTAAACCTTCCCTAGACCTCCACGAACATTTCAAGACAAAGATAAGATAAATCCGTTCAGCCGTTCTCAAGTTTTACCGAGACTAACGAACAGCAATTGATTTTTATATATATAGATACACTGTTTAACCGAAGGCCTCTACAAGTATACCGAGGTAAACGCGATATTTCAAAGTACACGTTTTAAAATTCCGTGGACTCTTGAAATACGTAGAAATGGTTTTCATGACAATCATCTTCTTCGAAACCCTACACTTAAACCGTGTTAAGGGCCTCTTATTCGTAACATTAACATACGTCCTTAAATCGAGCTGTACAGTCGATAAGTCGAACCTGATGAATGTAAATTTTCGAGAAAAGAGAGTGAAAACAACTTTTGCCAAAATTTGCTGAATTTTTGAATGACAAGGATTTCAAGGAACCTTCCAGAGGGTTTTTGAGTAATATTTTGTGTAAATTAGTCGAGGATTCTACAACACAATTCGTCATTAAAGTTCCATTGTAATTCCACCTAGGTCGTGTCGTGGCCTAATAAGCTATTATTGCAATGCGTCCGACTTGGACTTGCGATGTTTCGCGATGAGTAACATACGAAACTAGATCTGCCCTAAGGGGAAAAACTGCCTAAAAAGTTTTTAAAAACATTAAAAAAAACCCGACGAAAGTCTAGAGATGATATTAGTTTTTCAAGGCAATATAGGCAATTAGTGCCTTCAGAAAACTAGGAAAATACAATGGTTCATACATACACAAATACATAAATCAAACACAATACAAAAGTCATGCATAAATTAAATACAATTGAAATGGAAAAATTACAACAAAGAAATATACGCATGGAATTGAAATTCTCTTTTACCCGTCAGTTGAAAATCATTTTTAGGGTTCCTTACTCAAAGGGTAAAAAGGGGACCCTATTACTAAGACGTCGCTGTCCGTCTGTCACAGGGCTGTATCTCATGAACCGTGATAGCTAGACAGTTGAAATTTTCACAGATGATGTATTTCTGTTGCCGCTATAACAACAAATACTAAAAACAGAATACAATAAATATTTAAGTGGGGCTCTCTCTCATCAACGTGTTTTTTCGCTGTTTTTTATAGACAATGGCGCGAGTCCGACGCGCACTTGGCCGGTTTTTTTTTAAACAAATTTTCAAATTAATTAAATCACTAATGATACTACTGATATTGGATTCAGGAGCCTTATTGCATAAGCTGACTATTAAGCAAGGCAATGGTATTTAGGTCAAAATAAAATAGGGCTGCAGATTCTGTGATCCCGCAGTGATAGAAGGCGGGATTAGAATTACCTAAATATCAACACAGTTACGTAAAAAAATGTTGGTAATATCTCTTGTGCAAGCTAATGCAGTTATTAGCTAAGAATTGTAATAAGAACCTTGGACTTCGGTAGAGAAAATAGAGAGGTCTCTCGAAACAGATGTAGGAAAATCACCTGATAACCTGAGCAACATAAATCTATATATAAAAATCTTGCGTTACTGACTGACTGACTTATCTATCAACGCACATGCTGAGCCACTGGTCTTAGAAATTGGGGGGTGTATTTTATTTGGTGTGTAAGGATGCATAAATTTCTAAATTTCTAAATTTATCTCCTAAAAGGTGTTGGGATGCATAAAGAAAGGAATTACTAAAATTCAACCCCTATAAGGGTGCAGCGGGGTTGAAGTCTGCTTTAAGAACTTCACGTGAACGAAGTTGTAAGGCTTTCAACTAGTGTCTCAGAAACTCGTTTAATTATGAGATTTGTTATGACATTTTAGATATGTCCACATATATTTAGATTTATAGGCGTTTCGTCAACTACAAATAGGTACTCTTAATATAGGTGTCAAGATCCTGGTCAAAACGACTTTTCGATTATTATTACAATAATTATGGTTCGTGACGTGGTATAACATAATGGGCTAATTTTTATCCGGGTAAGTACCTACCACTACAAAAAAGTCCGCGGGCAGACGCTATACAACGTGTTACAAAATACCCCGTAAAAAGTATAATTGATTTATAATTTTCCTATTTAGTAAAGTCAATCCTAGTAAGCTGTCATGTCAGGGAACCAGATTATTTAACAGAAAGCCTACGTACCTATTTTACCTAATAATTGTTTACTTTAAAGTTTTCCTATTTTTCATTCATAAATATATTTTTTTGCGTTACTTCGTTTCTTAAATATTGTTAATGGACTTGTTATAAGGCCCCATTTGACCTCCTTTCGGCTTTACGGGAAGTTTTGTAACACTCTGTATAGTACATACGTACTTTACTGTATATACATATACAATTTCTATTCTTCAAACTATCGTGATTAGTTGACATGATTAGAGATTTGTTTAGTCTACCCCTGCGACCATGGCTATTGTAAAGTCAAAACGTCGGGAAAATAAATTAAAGATAATTTATAAGCAACTAGCATACTTTTTGAAGACCTATCTAACGAAACCCCACAATGGGGTACGCGAGAAAAAAAAACATCCCCATTTAGGTGAAGGGGAAGTACCCTAAAAAAAAATGTTTTGCAAGATTTTATTCTACGACTTTGTTGACATTACTAATATGTATAGACATGCCTAATTACAGCTATCTAGCACTAAGCGTCTTTGAGCTAAGCTGCGGACGGACGGACGGACGGACATGGCGAAACTATAATAAAGGTTTCTTGTAGACTCGAAACCCTAAAAACAGGTAAAAAAAACTCACCACAAATTTAGCTCTTTATCACAGAGAGACGCTGGTTTGGACCAGCCGGAACAGCTTTTAACCAATTTCTGCAAACAAACGAAACATGTTAAGGCCCTGTATGTCAACGATTGCTTTTTTGCGAAACGAAAAAATAAATACTTCTGAACAAGCCACATCTCCTATTTTATAATGTACTAGCGACCCGCCCCGGCTTCGCACGGGTAGCATGTTATTATACATATAAACCTTCCTCCTGAATCACTCTATCTATTAAAAAAAACCGCATCAAAATCCGTTGTGTAGTTTTAAAGATATAAGCAAACATACATACATACGCGGGAAGCGAAAAGCGACTTTGCTTTATACTATGTAGTGATAGTGATAGTATATGTGAATAAAGATGTACCCATCTTTAATCACATTATTTATCGAAAATAATCCTACCGACCGCTGCAATGACAAACACACGGGGCACCATGGGCAGCGCGTAGTCCGCCTTTGCTTTTCGAATAAATTAATGATATAAATTATGTATAATTACTTATCAAAAACCTATTCTAGTAGAAATCTAGATCTACATATACCTATCTACATATACCTATCTACATATATCTACATATATCTTTAACAATAAATCACAAGTTGATCTTAATAGTAGGTATCAAAGTATTTCGATCATAAATTCTAAAACGTATCATTTTGAAATAATATCTTTATCTTGAAAAGTTTCTGCTATTATGTTTTCAGCTTAATAGAAATCTAGATAGGAACCTGAAGTAATATATTTATAAAATAGGAGATGTGGCTTGTTCAGAAGTATTTCTTTATTCGTTTCGAAAAAGAGCAATCGTCGACATAAAGGGCCTTAAAGCGATTAGTAAAGCGAAAAATTAACTATTTGACTAGGTAGGTGCGTCAGTATCTATTGCAGTGATTGATTTATAATCGATTAACCTCGCCATTCACTTAAAGGATAAGGCTACCTGTCCATCAAAGTGGAATTCAATATCTATACTATCTAATATTTAAATTCTCGTGTCACAGTGTTTGTAACTATTGTAACCAAACTCTTGAAACTAGTTTACTTAATTAGGTATGAGAATAGGTCTTAAAATACTTATTTCCTACCATTTTCTGAAAAATCCAGCTGTCCCGACAGACGTTGTCCTGTCAAATTTCAATAATACCACAGAAAAAAGCACTTTCAGCTTTTACCGAACATTCCAAAAAGCGGTACAAAAACTTTACGTCCTATTTTCATACCTAGACACGAGAATTTTATATATTAAATAGATATTATCATATCACATTTTTTTGAGTCTTGTCATTCTTGGACCTAACACATGATAAACATTATTAACATCCAAACATAACCTAATTAAACTAGGTCAAACATTAACTAGGGAATTCTAACAATGCACGTAATTCAGTAAATTAAGAACTGGCAAGTTAGGTAGACTGTTTTGACAGCTGCCTTACTATAAAGTTGAAGTGTAGCGCGACCGTGAAAACTGAACGATCACCGCCGATATACTAATATTATAAAGAGGAAATATTTGATTGTTTGTTTGTTTGCATCGAATAGGCTCCGAAATCAGTCCAGTAGGGACTGATTTGGAAAATTCTTTCACCATTACAATCCTACATTATCCCTGATGAACATAGGCTATAGAATATTTTCAAAAATGTTAGGGATCTGTATGAAAACTTCGATAATGAAACCCAAGGTGTAAAAAATTTGCCATAAAATCATTATTACACCCGTGCGACTCCGGGGCGGACTGCTAGTTATTAATATGGCTGATAAAAACCAGTGATGGTCAACATTTTATTTAGGTACTTATATAAAATTTAATATAACGATAATCGTTAACATGATCGAAAAATGTAAATAATTCTTTAAATTAATTAAAAATGATTAATGTTGGACAGTACACTGACTGTCCAACATTAATCAGTACCTTGACTTTCATTCCGAAGGTCGTGGGGTTCGATCTCGGTCGTGCACCAATGGATTTTAATTTTTAATATTCGGAAATTTTGCCTTTAACCTTTGTAACATGCTTGGTGACATTTCCATGCTGATTTTTTTTTTTTCAGCCATCAAAAATTTTACTTAATTGTTTTTTTATCTTGTTTTTTTACAATTACGGTGAAATAGTAATTACTCAATATTTAATGGAATCTAGGTAAGTACCTATTATTATTATTATTATTAAATGTGAAAGTCTGTGAGTTTTATCAGATATAGGCTTTTTTTAAGATTGAACAAGAGTTGTCATAAAATGCTTTATAACATGCCAATTGTACCATAGCCGTCACTTAAAATACCTATGTTTTAACTAATTATTTTTGGTAGTATGTATGTAATGGTACCATTACATACATACTTAATTAATAATAATAAAAAAGACATTGTTGTTTCATCAGAAACTATGAGCTAGATCCAGAAAATATTTATAGATCATGCAAACATTTGTCTCGCTAGGGGGATAAAACAACCCCTATCATGTACAACTCTATTTAAATATATACAGTTCACACATACATCTTTGTATATTCATTTTTCAGGGTGGAAAGTGGTGATGGGGCACTTTGAAGTTTATAACTTATTATTCCAAATTTAGAAACAAAATGCAAAGATATCATTGAGAAGTGTTGCAAAAAAATTGTCTCGCTAAATTATACTCTTTTCAACTAAGGCAAACTCTCAAGAAGTCACAAATTTTACATAATTCTATACATAATAGATATGTTCCTTCAAAATTTAGGGCTGTTTTCTACAAGGTATGTACCTGCTCTTACTTCCCTCAACTTAATAACCTACGGTAGGTATACATCCTACGGTAAACTGATGTCATTAGGTTGGATTCAATGATGAATTCAACCTAATTTTCAGCCAGCTTGCATACAATCAAATTATACTAAAATAAAAATAAATAGGATCACAAATGTAATCCCCAAGTACTGTTAGACATCCACTCAGATCTCCAGGCGCTCAGATCCTTTGAAGATGTCTAGCAGGGGTAGTCAGAGACATGCAAACATTATATTTGGGACATGCCCACATTTTGCAGTAGTTAGCATTCCATACATGACAGGTTGCAAGCCTATCGCTGCTTATAAGGATACTAACTGGTTTACCGTTTTGAGCATGTATTTGGATGTGTAAATACATTTTTTAAACAGAGAAATCCATTAATGCACCCTGGATTCAAAACCACAACCTTCGAAATGAAAGCCGAGGTAACTCCCACTCGGACAACACAGCTTTTTTTAAATCAAATTATACTATATGGTTATTTCAAGTAAAAAATACTATCTTTCATAGTAAGTTATGTTTGAAAGATAACTAGTGATTCATCATCGGATGAGGTTCTTATCTAAAACCTTATCATTTATAGTTGCATTTAATGCTTTTATCTACGGCTGCATTTGTACATTAAATCAAAGATTTAATTCTTTACATAGCAACTTCTTTTATGAAGTTACACACGGACAGATGATTAATAAAGTAGGTACCTAGGTATGCTTATAGATTTAAATTTTTAAAGAAATTTACATTTTCTATTAAGTTATGTGCTAGTAGGGTACATCATAAACTATCTGCTCCAAAGAGGTGATATCATTCTTGTAAAAATATGTGCCTAAGCCTAATAGTGCCTGTGTTGTTTCGGTTGTTACCTACAAAGGTACATGTAGGTAATTAGTAAATAATAAGAACTATGTAAATACCCTGATCCGGAATGATAATGATCATTTATGATATCCTAAACATTATTATATTCAGATAAATTACAAGGGCAATGAGAATGAAATAAGCATAGAATGAAAATGAATAGATATGGTTATAACTTTCAAGTAGTTAAATTTACATTACCTACATGATTGCTTCAGAAGCATATGTTTGATTAGAACGTAGACATCCTTGTATAAACAGAATCGCATCTCAAATCAAGTATATAAGATTGTAATATATAAGTATTGTAGAAAAAAAATGGTTAGCAGTGCTAATTTTAAACTTTACTCACCAATGTTTCATTGAGTTCGTGTGTCACCGAACGTAGCACGGCGATCAGTAAGAGTAATGCAAAATTACTGCATGTGAATCTCACTACTTGCGAGTTAGAGGTAAGCAACTGAAATTCCAGGTACTGTCTGCTTTTTATAGGCAAGTATCTAATATCTTTGATGACTAATTTAGGTTATGAAATTAATTGGTTGTTTTACTTGATTATTCCAGTAGCAGGTCCATCTCTTACTGAATATAAATTAATTGAATAATTATGAAAATTTATTTCGTAAACAAAATAATATTAAAAAATACAAGGCATTACGCTAATCGGCACTTGCTCGCTCGGCACAGTCGGCCAGTCGGCACCAGGCACCACCACAACCAAACCAAACCAACCAATCTCGGCCGGCACGCACGGCACCACCCACCTAGTGATGTATTAAAATAGAAAATCAATCAATCAAACAAACAATTGAACGAATGAGATGAAGAAATCAATTCGACCGATTAAACATCGATTCTATTCGATTTAAGGAGGGATGCAGTCATCCCTATTTTACGTTGGCGTCATCTATTGCCGAGTAGCAACATTTTTAAAGGTTAGAGGTATGTATAGTTGTGTACCAATAGGTGGCGCTATCATAAAGTTGCATATTATTTATTCAATTAGCGATCACGAGGTATGTAGGTAGGTACCTACCATACCTTGTCGTTTGAGAACGACTAACTAACATTTTGTATTGCATACATTTTCAGAATAGAAAATCCAAGAGTTCGTGACAAAAAACAAAACCATTGCCTAATGGATTAGAAGGCGACGTCATATTTACATATAGCTTACCTACTAGTTTAATAGAGTAAACTTTAAACATTAAACTTTACACTAGCCACTTTACACGTTTACATGCTTTGATTGATAGGTAGGTCCTGTCCTACTCCTGCAGGGTTATTTTCTAAAAAAACATGAATATCATGTTATGATGTTGAATGCAATACCTAATGTTAGAGAATACCTAATCTGTACACTTTTCATAGTAACTATTCACAGTTTATGCACCTATACCTACGCTTCAGCGTAGGTATTGTATTGGAAGCGTAGGTAAAGGTGCCTAAACAGCATAAAAAGCGTAGGTATTATGGCATTCAGTACCATAACATGATAATCATGTTTTTACAAAATAACCCTGCAGGTCCTAAGTAGCTGGGTACAAATAGATGAGAAAGGCTGATGATTCTTTTATTCAAAATGCGATCCGTACTTGCTAAGGATAAGCTAGCGTACCTAAGTAGGTAGGTAGATATTAAGTAGGTAACTAACTAAACAAATAATTAATCAAATAGGTAAGTAAGATAGGTAAGTACCTAGTTCGGTACTTATTCGGTAAAAACCGGCCAAGTACAAGTTGGACTTGCGCACGTAGGGTTCCGTACCATTAATCTATAAAAAACGGCAAAAAAAAACACCTTTGTTGTATGGAAGCCCCACTTAAATATTTATTTTATTCTGTTTTAGTAACTATTTGTTGTCATAGTGACAACAGATATAGGTAGGTACATAATCTGTGAAAATTTCAATTGTCTATCACGGTTCATGAGGTACAGCCTTGTGACAGACAGGCGAAGTCTTAGTACCTAATAGGGTCCCGTTTTTACCTTTGGGTACGGAACCCTAACAAGGAATCGGTCATTGTAACTTCCTTCAATAAAAAAAATCTCAATAACATACAACATTTTGTGTTTAAATTAAAGGTAGGTAAGTAATTTATTTTTACATTTATGTAACTGGGTACTTTATACATATGTATATAAGTTCTTATTATAATATTTATAGTTTTATGTAACGAACTATTTTATTGTAGGTATAAACAGTAGGTACCTCTCCTCATTTGATGGAATGCAATTCTTCATTATTATTACGAATGTATCTTTCGCGCCATGCCGCCCGATTCGACTTTAGCATAAAAAAGAAGCAGCTCAATATTATCATCTGTATCGATGGCATTGTATATATGAAGAGCATTCGATTATTGAGTTGATTTTCCGGCAATGAGATCACAGTCGCTAGCAACACAAGTCCTCCGCTCACAACGAACGTGAACGTCGCCACTTGTACTTTCAGCCATATCCGCGCTGTATCAGATGTCTTCCACAAACTATATAATACTCTCACATACAAACAAAAACTTATCACCAACAGTAAAACCATGAAAATCGAACAGTCCTTTTGAATCAACGCAAGCAGCAACGATAAACCCCATACAATAATGTTACATTTCAAAAATTTCCTCGTCATTTCTTTATTGAAGACTATAACAATATCCATGTAGATAATCACAGAGGCGATGAATAACCAACAGGAGTAGGCGTTTACGAAATAGTTAATCACATAGATCACTATATAATTTTTTACAAAAACATTTGTGAACGCTAAACAGTTTGCTGCGGTGTAGCATAACATAATATTTACGTAAACGTAGTTCTTCAAGGTATGCCATTTAGAGATCATTATCCACGTTATCACACCAAATATAAAAGTAAATAAAGTCAGTATAGATGCAGCTATACGGACTACAACACAAAATATCAAAAATGTATAATTCAGATTATATTCCACTGGGTCCGTTGAGGTTGAGTTATTAATTTGTACGTTTGTGAGTGCAATGCTGTTGTTAGTAGGTATCATTTCTACACTCAAATCCCGCATTTAATAGCGCACTTGTAGTATTCATTAGCACGATCTTATTAGATAAAGTCTTCACAAGCTGTTGTATTCTTTAGCACGGTCGTTGTATTGATCAGCACGGTATTCATTTGCACAGTTGTTCTTAGTTGTTGTTGTCTTCTTGGTTTGTTGGTTATAAACGAATCGTTACTCGATTTGATACTAAAATAGCAAATGAATATGGTATGTCATACCATACCTCCATCACATACATCTCTACTACGACTAATATTTATGTCTGACTAATTTAATATTATAATCAGAGTAGGTATTATTAACTAGGCACACGAGCTTTCCGATAAGAGATTTTTTGCATCAACTAATAATTTTAAATTCTTATCACAAATACTTTTTGTACCTTCGTCGAATTCATTATTTTGGCACCTACTTAGTCATAATATTGTGAATGCTTTATCGGGTAAGAGTAGGTAGATTTTAAATATTATTAGTGGGTGTGTGTTCAAACACACACGCACGCGTTAGCAATAGATTCTTGGTATAGGCGGTGAGTTGGCAGTTATTTTTGAGTTTTAATACGAGGCAAAATGTATTAAAAATATTTATATAAATTATTTTTTTTGTGATTTGTTTTGCATTTAATCAATGACACTGTTTGAATCGCTCGGCAAATTATGGCAATTTCACAGTATGATATGAGCTCGAAATTTAGCCAATAGAAATGCCTGTTTTATTGTATCTGCTAGCTTATCAGGGCTACCACTTCACTCACCTTTAGTGCAAATAAGGATTACAATTATCAATTGTATTACAGGCAGGAATTATTTTAAAAGGTCCAATACCGCCGATAGTCGAAATTCAAACAATTGTGCAAATATCGTGCTATTTTATTATTACATTTATTTATTTTAGATATTGTTACCTATATTATTTGGTTTTGAAGGGTTTGCACGTGTATTTGTTTCGTATAATATGCGCATATGCACGCAATATCGTGACGTCACACATGTGCGGGCGCGTAGGTCTACGCCGTAGAGCTGATTCCGGACCGATTAATTTGTAAAGCTATGGTACAGTTTTTTTCGGGTAAGCTATGATGATACAATATTTATGTCAAAAACCTAATAATTGGTATTCCTTTTTATTTGAGCCCGTTACTAAACTATGGCTATAAAGGAGTAAGTACTAAACCATAAATTATTATTATGAAATAGGAAATTACGTGTGATTCGAAATCAAACAACGAAAAATTCATTTTTGGATCAGTGTAAAAATGATTTTTCGCTACAATAAGTTTATGTATAGCCCTGCGATTGGCCTCGTTTCCACATGATCAGCGAACAAACAAACATACAAAGCAACGTTTTAACACCAAATGTTCCGTCACGGCTCAATGGTGATTCTCGTAAAATATTGACTAACTGCGTCACACCATGTAAACTACGGAAAGGGTTGAAATATGTTTTGCGAAACAATAGTTTTTTACTTGGTACTTAGTGCTGTTATAAACTTGTAAGAAAGGTTAGTGTAATTTTTCTTCAGTCCATCTCCATCCAAAATTTGTCTGGTAAAGATCGCTATCGATTTTAGTTACTTATAATTGTTTTTGTTTTTACACAAAAATCACGTAGACTTTTGTTGCCGAGCGAAGCGAACTAGATTGAAATTAACACCGCCTTTTTGTTTTTGAAAGTCTCCTGTACGCCATCCCGGACTTACCCTAAATATTTATTTGTTCTGTTTGTGGTGTGCAAAAGGTATTTTATAGTAGTTTTAGTAAAGTGTTTTTCAAATTAGAGCAACACGTTTCCTACCGACTGTAAACGAATAAGTATTTACTATTTTTTTGTAATAATAAAAAAAATACACGGAAATACAATACATAGAAAGGTCTTCATCATGAGCAACGCCCGCGACCGCGATCAACGGCAGTAGTAGTAAAAACGTGGTAATTAGCCGTATTTCTATTTAAAATGATTAACAACCACGATAGTTTTAATTCTACATAGAAAGGTTTTTAATTTTTTTTTATCAATTGCCTCCACTCATGGTTTTAACATTATTCAACTAACATATTTCCCCTCAAAAACAAATCTAAGAATATTATATATCACTGTTTTGTTTTATTCTGTGTCTTGACACAGAATAAAACAAAACAGTGATTTCTATATTTTTATAAACTACAGTTATCTTGATAACTGTAGTTTATAACAATATAGAAATACTGGCACTGGGCCATAGGGGCAACAAGGCAACATTAATTACGAGTACATTGCAGTCAGTACGGCTGAGAGACCATGAATGCATTAAAATGTATCCCGGTTGTTGAAGGGTTGTTGTAGTTTTAGTGATGTTTTCATGTCAATATTTTGAGTATCGATAACATAACTGAAGATATCTGACAGCTACCTGCAAGGCTTGTATGCACCCGAGAAAACGATATCTATGGAGTAGTAGACAAATTGGATGTATAACATATTTATGTTGTTTTCCTGATAAATAAATGAACAGTTTGCGTTAGGTATGTGGCTTAGATAATACATAGTATCAGAAACTACGAGTTACTACGAGTACCTTATTAACACAATACGTAGCGGAACGAATATTTGCAGTCTAAACATTTTGTCCAGCCTCGCATCCGCTCGCCTCGCGTCTGAGTCTCCGGCTTACCTCGATAAGTATAACAAAAAAACACATCACTAGCAAGGCCAGTCTCCCTGCCCCTCGGGTCTGAACCCGCTCGCCACCGAGCATAATTCTGCGGACTTACCCGTCGCTACAATTACTTGCTCGTTTTCGGCTTAAAATAATCCATTCTGATTGAGTTTTAAAGTAAAAAAAACAATACTTTCGATTAAATTCACGTTTCAAAAACATACTTATCTATTTATCTAAACGCGAAATTATTAGGTATGTTAGTATGCTTGGAATAGTACCTATGTCTATAGGTACTATACATATTTAGAAAAAAAAACAAATTTACTTGCCAGGTAGATATGTATCTACTTCGCATTGACGTACAGTTTAAAATTTGATAGAAACATATGCACCTACATACCAACTTAAGTGCAGACGTCGTATGGTCACCGCTTTATTACCTATCTGGCTGCCGTAATATAACCCTTAGTGCCCTTTACGAAGTAGAAGACCAACTTTGTAAGTAAAAACAAACACCAGTGACACCGCAACATTAATAAGTATGTAAAAATCTTTCTACAAATAAAAACATAATAAATTCAACAAAATATTTACCTACACTCGGGCCAAGTAACATGACGTTAATCTTTTAAATATTAAAACATTTATTGAAGTTTCTGTAATCCGGCTGGTAAAAAAAGTTCAATGCATCATCCATTGTGGGTCGCAGTTTTAAAATGTTAAAAAGCTTTGTTGTTAAGGGCTTATCGAGAAGGGTTGTAAATAATGACGGTGCAAGTCTTTATAGAAAACTAAACGGTCGCCTTAAAAGGGTTGGCTCCAACGAGTGTTTTTTAAAATGTTACGTATAGTTTGGTCGAATGGAGTGTAAAAAACAGTTGCAAGTTATTATTTAAAAAAAAAACAAATCCACGCTCTACCAAACATCCAGATGATCAAGTGCATTTCAAAATGATTGTATAGAGTTTGAGACAAGAAAATACTGCGGAAATATACCTACCAGAAAATATATTGTGAAAATGTGACCAAGCTCATTTAAAATAAAAATTAAAGAAAAAATATGTATCATCCATATAAGAACAATAGTATGATATGACACGTTCACCCTAAAGATGCATTGTATTAGGTACTAGTAGATAGATAGATAGATAGTTCGTACGTTCTACCTGTTGATGCACACGCTACTATCAAATGCAGTTGAAGTTATCTTGACATGATATTGACATTCTGTCAAAATTGACAGGTTTATTACTGATTTAATAATACTAAAACAATGTTCACACGTAAAATCAACAACATAGAGCGTGGCATCGATGTAACCATCCGAACTTGGTAGAAATTAATATATTTTACAAATGTGTATCAGAAGTACCGTGAGAAATTATTCCTTCGTAGCAGGTGATAGGTAGATAGCATTTTCATTAATTTTTGCAATGACATATTGTTGAAAAATATATTAGTTGCGGCTCGCAAATATTATGATTTGTCCTACTGTGCGATTGGCTTTGTAGAGCTTTGTAAATAGAAGAAATAATATTTTATTTTGTAATATCATTTTATAAAAAAGTATTTTATTATTTTAGTCTCTTGGTGCGCCACAAGTGGAAATCATATGAGGGAGCTGCAAGTGGTAAGGGTACTGCGATAATTTCGATTGGTGATGGAAACCTCTAGAGTACTACCACAATCGTAAGTTAAACAAACTCCATAAATTTCATACCATTATTAATTTAAACTTTAAATTCCATATTACCTCTATCGATATTCAATTCTATCGATAAATACACCACTTGACTACACCTGCGAAGTAAAGCAGGGTAGAGCCGGACCGTTCCCATTAATTGAAACTCTAGAAAAAAAAAAATTGGTGTAAGTATGTACGAGTATTTACAGGCAGAATAATGAATTTTATTATATTTTAACAATCTCACAGTGTCGGTAATAAAATATGGATAACCTAATTATTGTTTAGTTACTAGTATTTACTTATGTACCTACTTATCTGCGTTATAAAATATTGTTATTTAAGCCTATGTAACTTAGGAACCGAAGGTAACCTTATAATTCAAAGCTTTTATACATTTTAATAAGCCAAAATCCAAAATAACATGCCCCATTGGCGTCTCTGATCAAATATTGATGTAATTTATGGCAAGTCGATACTGTCAAAGGGGTTGACATAAAAAAGGTACGGATTGCATGCGCTATTAAACCATTAAATACAATTATACCATGCCCTGTGCAATACACAGCGTTTACTATAGCGAATCATCTGATATATTAACAAGGAACCTTACCTTGCTTAAAACCAATAATAATAGTCGTTAGCCGTATTCTTTGGTAGTTTACTTGCGTATATATAACATATTTAAATCTATATATAAAATTGAATAGATGTTGGCCCAGCCGCTACGACGTGTTTAAGTAACAAACAAATATTATGCAAACTTTCGCTTTTGGTTCTAAAATTGCTTGTTTGAAGTACAAGAATATTAGAATGAAATATTGAGGCTCTACGAAGCGGTATAAAAGCTTTTTCTTTTGAATTAAAATAATAAAAACTAGCGTTACATTGTAGGTAAGATACCTACAATCCATTATGTTTAAATGAATTTCAATAAGTTTATTTTGATACACACAGACAGAAGACCAAAAAGACAGAAATACAAAATAATGTTAATGTAAACTGACCCAGTTTTAGCTTAAATGCCGCTACATAATAAGAAATGCAACAGCGCTGGTATGAAATTTATGGAGTTTGTTTAACTTACGATTGTGGTAGTACTCTAGAGGTTTCCATCACCAGTCGAAATTATCGCAGTACCCTTACCACTTGCAGCTCCCTCATATGATTTCCACTTGTGTCGCACCAAGAGCCTAAATGTAGGCGTGGCTTGCATCGACCATCCCATAGAAACAGATTGGTAAGGGGGCCATGCATCGTAGCATAGTATTGTCCAAGCGCTCACACGCAGTGCACACTAGCCTTCTAGTCATAAGAAATATATTTTTAATATGAAATTCAGTGTTTTTAAGTCAGTGTTGTGAAAAAGAAGGTGGCTGATAATAGTGAATACAACAGAAATTTAAAAAAGTGCAAGTAGCATTAGCTATCTTCTATTTATATACAGAAGAAAATCACGAAAATTTGAGAATTTTCAACCCTTTTAAATTTGAACAATAAACTTATAATCAAAACTGTTTTAATAACTCTTAGAATCACATACACGACTGTAATAACCCAAGTACGTTTGACATCTTCTTAGATCTCCAGGCGATTAGATCCTTGAAGACTTTTAATCATCAGATGCATGTCCAAACTTTACATATAGCAAATTCCCAAATTTTGCAGTAGTTAACATTCCATACGTGACAGGTTGCAAGCCAGCTTTTAAGAATACTAGGTAACTGGTTTCCTTACGATGTTTTCATTCACCGATCTAGAAACTTTGAACTTACGACAACTGAATAGCAAATATAGCAATTGAAAGTTAGTTAACGAAATCAAATGAGTGAACGATTAACTTCAGCTAACGGTCTCGCGTCGATGGCCACCACCCCACAACACCCTTCCACACGCAAGTCGCGTGCATGACGCGTGGCGATGGTGTAGGTACATACAGGTGGTCAATTATACAAACAACCATATTCTACTAACCAAATACTTATTTATATTTTGCATGTAAATCAATTATTTGTAATAGTATTACAGTACTTCAGTGGCTCTCTAAAGTCTACAGTCACTGCGTCATATTCTCTGGCGTTTTAAAGTCGGTTAAAGCCACCCTAGATATAAAAATCTGGCACCGGAAATCGGAAGTGATAAAGTTCAACTGACTTTCCGTAACACATTGGTCACGCGAGCTTACGGGGTGGGGTCACCTGTCTTTTAAAATGGTTGCTAAATAAATAAGAGTCCACTTGTAAAGTTTAACAGGTTTTTTAAATCTAATATTATAGATTCTGAATTGTTTTTTTTTTGGTCACAGGTTCAAGATGTTTGCCACTGACTTCGATGAGTACTGCGACTTCAACGAAAGCATCTGCAGCAATGACTCCGGCATCGACAAATCTTGCGCCGATCTAGGTACACCTGTCTCCACAACACCTCTAAAACATGACACCTCAGATCATGGTATATGTCTCACACCGAAAAAAGAAAACGCTAAACGAAAACTTTTCAGCGACGAATTTGCCACATTCCAAACCCCAGTCGAAAACATTCAGAGTTTTGAAGAGGATTTACTCATAACTGGTAAAACATCCACACCAGTGAAAGACAAGAGGAACAAAGATCCAAATAAACCCAAAAAGAAGTACGCCAATGGAAAGAATAGAGTCACGAGATGCAAGAGTCCATCACAAATTATGAGGATAAAGAGAAACAGGAGGATGAAAGCGAACGACAGAGAGAGAAATAGAATGCACATGCTGAACGAAGCTTTAGATAGACTTAGATGCGTGCTACCGACATTTCCAGAAGACACGAAGCTCACTAAAATCGAAACGCTCAGATTTGCACACAACTACATTTACGCACTGAGCCAAACCTTAGATTCTTTAGACAATATTGACTCTGAAGAAACCCCAACGAACGGTTTTTCTTCCAACTACGACAAAATACAGAACTATGCAAATGTTGGAGACAAAGCACCTAAAGACGCATTTAGAGATATATTTCTACCAAATAAGACTGAACACAACGAGGACGGCAGCTATCGTAGTTTCGAAGGGTTCAGCAAGCCGTTCCCGAATGGTACGAACTTCATGCAGACATCGGAAGGAGTGCTTATCAACGTTGGTAATGTTACAGTCTCAGTGAACAATAAAGGTGGGAACTGCATCGCTTCAACTACAGGCACTGGATTCTTCACGCATCCTTCCAGTTTCGGAGAAGATATGAACCAGCAGAGTCAGTTTTATCAGCCTCCCTACGAAATCAACAATTTTGGAAATAATGGTTCAATGTTGGAACCAAAAATGCAAACGGAAGGGTATTTCAATCAGAAGAACTATGAAATATTCAAGAATGCTTTTGAAAACGCGCAGAAACCCAAAAAGTTCCCGAAAACTGAGGCTTACGCTAACAATGGAAAGTTTACCAGCTCTGTGTATGGATACAATGAGATGCAGTATTACAATAACTGCGACACCAGTAGTTATTTTCCAAATAACTATTACTATGAGGACCAAAGGAACTATAGACAATTTTATAACAGGTCTACGGTTGTGAACGCTCAAATATAAAGTTTAAAGTGTATTTTTCTAGTCATTTACTTGTACAAAGATATATTTTTACAAATAAAACAAAATTAATGAGTTGTGTAATTGAATTGTATAAAACCAAAGACAATAAGCTAGTTTTTTGAAGATATTTTTGAAATTAGTGTAGTAGCTAGTCACTTAGTCAATTATAATAAATATTTTTTATATTTTTATCTGTATTACTTTATTTTTTCTTCAAACGTTTTGGCTGTGAACAGTAGAGTTTATATCGTCAATTAAAACAAAAAAATAGGATTGTACGCATGATTTACCAGTAGGTAATAATAATAAGGACCATGAATATAAATCAAATGAGAACAATGCCGGCTAAAGAGCGAAAAGTTGTGAATGCTTCTGCGCACCCCAAGCCGACTACAATTGTTCAGATCTTTTGAAACATTACCAGTCAAACCCTATCACCACGCGATTCTCAACCTTATAGCTATGCAAAAAGACTCAAATTCGGAGGACAAAGCTAAGAGTACTGTAATAGGGGCACCCGTTTATATCGAGTTACGAAAACGTCGAATATTAAATGTTTGCTTTGGAAATTCGTTACGGCAATTGTTAGAGACGTCTATTTTTGCCCCAATTATTTGGGTGTCATAAATTCGCTATTGATTTGTACACAGCTTGACCCAACGGATGAATTTAACTATATATCATCAACAACCATTAAAATCCACCAGTTTTGTTGAGGTTTTGTAAATTAAGTATTTATCTGAATAAAGAATATTTTATATATTCTTATACTAAAAAATCTATTAAACTAATATTTTTTAAACAGAAAACTTGAGTCAACATAATTAAGGCAGTCTGTCTCTATTTCAAGGCTGAGAATATCTATCTGAGTATCCCCCAATCAATTTAAAATTATTACACATATAACACAGCATAATTAAAACTCTTATGTTTTGAAATTGAAATAGGAATATTGAGGATGTAAAAAATTCGGCAATATCACAGCAACCACTATGACAATCTAAGATTTTCATTTTCTTTTTCATTTTCTTCTCAGGTTTCTTTTGTTGTTCATCTCTTAGATTCTAGTAAGTATAATAAAGCCATATATTTAGTAAAAAAATTAAAAATTTAGATAGTGTCAACAATTTCTAAAACATGAATCAAGAGAGTTGTGGACGAAGTGGAGCTCTCCATTCATATAATGCCTAAGGATTTATTATGTGCCTAGGGTAAAGTGAGAGTAAAATACACTTTACTGAACATAGGAGGGTAAATTAAAACAACGGTATTGCTCACAGGAAGCCGGCGGCACCTGGCGTTGCCAACTGCCAACTGTCGCAGTCAAATTATTGTTATTGTCAAATCTGCGTCTGGTCATGGTTTATTGATCTGCCATGATTGCAGGAAATTAACTTTACAAAATCAGGGCGGTGGGTAATATTTTTTACTTATGAGTAATTAGTTTCTGTAGCTGGTACCAGTATCAGAGTTCTATGGTAATGGAAAATTCTATAGTAGGTTTTGTACCACCTTCTTTTATATGTTTCAAACATGTTAGGTAAATCAATACATTTTTATTGATTGGATGTGGAATTGTGGGATAAATACATCAACGGATTTTAGTGGAACTTTTAATCTATTTTTTTATTCTGTACAAAAAGACAATTTTGATCAAATATATTGAGCGGTATATATTCAGCATACAGTTGGTACATGCTTTGTTTTTATTTATTTATTTATTAAGGCAGCGCCAACAGCACACATAATACACATTAAATACGTAAACATTTATGAAAAAGTATTATAGAATGTGAGCCAATTACAGGCATGCACAGCATTACTAATAAAAAGACAGACAACAGACACAAGATAAAATTGAACAAAAATAATATAATTCAAGGTACTTACCTAAGAATAAAAAAATAAAAATATTCTGACAATAAAAATAATAAAAATTAGAAAAGAAAATGAAAATACACTATAATCTCACGTTAGAAGGATGCCTAAAAATTTCTTCATTGTTAAATCGACAAAATCAACAATAAAACTATTAAAATAAAGTTTGAAACTTAAAATATCAATTCGTCTTTTTACGATAACCAACCGCAATTACACACAACGGCCAAGTGTGAGTCGTAACAAGCGTGAACGCCGACAATGTCACCGAAACTAATGGATTACCGCGGGTTGGCGTGAGGACAACACCGTTAAAATATTGTGAAACTAGTTGTATAATTAAAATAAGGGGTTTTTTACTCGCCGCTCAAATATATATGTAACTTTTGAAAAATACTACATAATATTGTTTATTTAAGACAAGAAAGCAAGCATAAAGTTTCAATGTTAGTACATTTATTGAATAGTAAAATCCATTGATGCACGGCTGGGATTTGAACAACCGACCTTATGTTTGAAAGTCGAGGAGAGCCAAAAAAGTTTCATATAAACAAATGATTGCATGAGTTCGTACTTTGTAAAAATAACTATATAATATTTGCAATAGCTTGTGTGCGGAATTTAATATGGCGTGCAGTTCTATAATAAAGCCACAGTTAGTAAATATCGAAATGTAATCAAATCACTCAAATTAATAGTTGAATCTATAAATGTCATAGTTAGTGGTATCTCCCCACAATCTGCAGTAATTCCATGCACCGACTGTAATCCTTCGCATTTTGGGGGATATCGGATTCCCCTCAATCCCAATACCAGCGGTGGCGGTAATAATAATTTACAAGAAACTTTTGCCATTATTATCGGGTATCAAGCAAAAGTAAAAATAAGTCCTCCATATTTATTTTATTTAAAAACTTATAATAGTTATTTGTTATACAAGAGTGCAAAGTTGCTTTTTAACCGCGTGTTCAATTTAGATGACCGAGCAAGCGAAAATTAGAATCCTGAGCGCTAGCGAGGGAATCAAAAGAGCACGAGGTGAAAAATCTTTGCACTCGAGTGCAACACATAACTTTTCATTCCACCTCAGCGAGGAAATGACTAAATGCAAAAAAATAACGTTTACAATCACAAGATAGGTACTTTTATTTCAGTTTAGGTATTAACTACTACATTATGACAGGTAAGTATTACAGAATAATCTTAATAATGACGTGAAAAAATGCCGCGTAAAGAACCGCGTACAAAGCTAATTGAAAAAAGAACACCAAGAAGGTTCCGAGTCTGAGTTTTTAACACATTAAAAAAAAGTTTTATGATATATTCGGCACCATAGAGGTAGCAGTAAATAGGTTTAATGATTTTTTTAATTCACAAACTTAGTGCACACGATGTTCTAAATTCAATTTACTTTATCCTCTAGAGAATAAAAACGGCTTTTGCACTCAGATATTGAAGAGCAAAAATACTCTTTCCGAGATGGTGGGATGAAAAAGCATATTAAACCGCAAAGTTTCCTCAATTAGATAAACAAAGTAACGGGTAAACAGAACTAAAAATTCTTAGAACGGATCACGACTGTTATTTCCAAGTACAGCAGACATTTACTCGATCAGATAGATCCTTGTAGATGACTTAAGGTAGGTAAGCATTACATCTGGATTACCAAATTATTGTCATTATGAAAAATCATATTTTTATCAAATACTGAATGAAATGTTTATTATAGTAACATACTTGCTGAATACTGCAGTTTCTCCCTCGAAAATTAGTTTAAATCAGCTATTGCTGATACGAGTAGTATTCGAGGATCACTAGTTACTCTTAGAATAGCGCGTTGAAATCTTTCGTATGTAAAATCGCTACGCCGGCGCCGTAGCAGCGTAGATACGAGTACAATTAAGTTTTTTCTATTCTATTATATTCAATAGATAATTATTTTGTTCTAAAATACATACTATTTTAACATCAAACACAAGTATACAACACATATATACAAGTATTCGATTTAGATTTAGATTAGGTTCTCATTACACTTCCTAGTTTTCTCTCTATTAAAAACGAACTTCGTACTGCTAATAGGGATCGAGACAATAACAACAAATCAAAAATCATGAAAATCGGTCCAGGGTTCCCGAGTTAACAAACCCGACTTTGTTTTAAATAAGTAGTAAGAAGATATTTTATTATCAAATTATTTCACAAAACAACACTAAATTTTAACTGTAGGTAAAAATGGTATTAGGCAAAATTATCAAATCAAAAATTTCTAGTATATAAAATTGTTCTCCTAAAACACATGTTGGATGTAGTTTCAATTTGATTATTACAAACACATGCGCAAGTATCGTATGTCCGAATGGTGGCCGCGGGCTAATTGCTTTGTCTGTCTGTCTGTTTGCACTAGCCTGTTTAAAATTCATCAGCGAGGCACGCCGGGGGCAGTGTGTTTACTTACTGCTAAGCTAATACCGCTTTGTTTGCATACTTTTTTAAAGAGATTGAGTTGTCGGGTTTTATCAAATGTTTTTTTTATTTAGTTTTACAATTTATTTATTTGATTTGTTTTCTGAATGGAGGTCCATAGTTTATGTTTTCATCTTCGGCTTCGTTAATTTTGTGAATTTAAAAAGCTTAAAGTGCTCATAATAGGCTATTTGGCAGTATAAAAAAAATGTGTTATTGATAGTAATCTATGTAAATTATACCTTCATAAAGCGTTATGGAGTAAAATAACTTGAAAATAAACAATGATTTATTAACAAACCCATAATTAAAATTTTCTTTTTTTAAACGCCAGTCACGTGACACAAAACGGTCAGAATTGGTCGAACCGACGATGACGTAACATGCTTGTCAATATGTCATCATCGCCTGCCTTGAAAAACTTGACGTTTGTTTATTTGTTGACAAGCATGTAACGTCACGTATTTAATTTACATTTTTAGGGCCAATACTTAACAGAATTGAAAATAATATTTTTTATGGGTTCTACAGTCACTACTGAATAATCTAGAATAGTTTTCAAAATCTTGTCAAATAGCCCATTCATCATCATCATCATCTTCCTGCCCTTATCCCACTTAAGTGGGGTCGGCACAACATGTGTACTTCTTCCATTTCCCTCTATTATCCGTCATCTCATCAAATAGCCCATTTATGTATGAAAACATATGTAACGTTTTTATTCTTATTTCTATTAAATACAGGTTCGATTCCAATCCAAAACATACATTTTAAATAAAATAAATAAATATTGGCGGACTTTACACACAGCGCCATCTAGCCCCAAACTAAGCAAAGCTTGTACTATGGGAACCAGATAACTGATAGAATACTTATATACTTTTTTTTATTTTTTTTCTAAATACATACTTATTATACATAGTAACACCCAGACACAGAACCAACATCTATGTTCATCACACAAATATTTGTCCTGGGTGGGGATCGAACCCACAACCTACAGCGTAGAAGGCAGAGCTACTACCAACTGAGCTGTGAGGCCAGCCAATTGTGTGATGGATGAACATAGTTATTTTGTTATATATGCTATTAATATCTACTTACTAAACAAAAGTAGGTATATATATGTTCTATCAGTTATCTATTCTATGCTTTGCTTAGTTTGGTGCTAGATGGCTGTGTGAAATGTCCATCAATATTTAATTATTTCATGTTTAATTGTTTAGTTTGAATGTATATTTTAAATTATTGAATTTAAAATAGGTCATTTTTACAGTGGTTTCCAACAGATAACATACGTATGTATCGTTGGTAGTATTAACCAAAATGTAAAAGCTACGATCTAGTAGCCAGTAACCAAATATTTGTTCCCCATCGATACAAGCCGTAATACTTAAGCTAATAGAATTAATTCCCTGTCATTTTTCGCATTCAATACCAAAAGATGAATTGGTATCACCGCAAATTAGCTATCCAGCTGACATTATTTTACTCAAAAATTCTTCAAGCTAAAACAGTCTTTATCACTCTAAAATAAGGCGTAATACCCAAAGTTTTCGGCATTTAAGGGTCCACTTTAGAAAGACCTTTCACCATCACACAAGTAATGTGAAATTATTGCTGTGAATAAAGCTCTATTAAAATTGGTTATTTCAAAATATAGGGAGCCAGAAATTGCTGTTTCCGTTAGAGTGCAAATATTCCTAAATACCTGTCAAATATTATATTTAACCATCTGTTTTTGAAAAAAAATCAGACTCATATTTTATTTAACTTGACGAAGGGTAACCGAGAAATATGCCAGCAAAGTGTCGAATTTATTTAGGGTTAGTTTCTTACGCCTAATTAATAAATATGTACCTTCTTAATAAAAAATAGTTTGGTAGTGGTGGCAGATAATAAGTCGTGATTATTTTGTCAGACAATCTAAAACCTTTTACCGAAATTGGTTCAGCCGTTACGTATCAAACAAACAACTAAACTTTCGCATATAATGTTAGTTTGATTTGACTTACGACAGGTTTTGCTACTCATCATCATCATCTCCTTGCTCGTATAACACTTTATGAGGGTACGCACAACATGTAGAAATAACCAGGAGAAAAATTTGTCTTGTTGTGTTTTACAACCGGCCGTCTGCCTGACATCAACCCTCTTTGGGAATACTACTGGTTCACTTTTGCTACTATCCTTTGAAAAAATGGTTTAAGTTTGATGAAGAAACAGAAAATATGTTTCAGCAAAGCATATGCAACTGTTGTAGAGATAAACTAGAAAATACTTTAGTTTCTTGATCAGTTGTTTAGTTTAAACCAACCATAAACACTTTATCATCTGAAATATTACACAGTTCAAAGCAAAACCACCCTTGTTCCATAGTTGTAAGGACTGAATTGGTTTATTTTGATGCCATAGCCAAGAATATATTATAGGTTGAAATACCGACCTTATTTGTATGACTGTAAGAGTTATGTTATAAATACTCCGTCATCATGTTAGTATAACATTTGGTACACTTTCGTTCGGGCGTCCACTTCAAAGTTGATTGAAAAATAGCCGAATCTTTGTATGTTTGTTTGTAAAGATAATAGTGGTTGCGTTATCGAAGTCGAGTGCGCATCTGCGGTCCAATCCTAATAATATTATAAATGCGAAAGTTTGTGAAAAGAAATGTATGTTTGTTCCTCAATCAGGCCTAAACGACAAAACGGATTAAGTTGATATTTGCTGTTGATGTAGATATAATGCCCGAATAAATAATAGACTACTTTAAAATATGAAAAACAACCCCTAAATGATAAAAAAACGCAAAAAAGATGATTTTGGTATAGATGGCGCTGGTGTGCAACAAATATGACATCACAGACTAAAAACAATCAGTCCATAATCGAGTACTGTATTCGATTATTGAAATTTGACAGGACAAAGTCTGACACGGGTCGGCTAGTAATGTTATAACAATTGGTCAAACTATGAAATTAATTATTAGTTTCTTTATGTCAAATAAATAAATAAATAAGTACATACCCACAATTTTAGTTAGCATTCCATACGTGACAGGTTGCAAGCACTTAGCCGATAAAATAATACTAACTGGTTTCCTTCACCGTTTTGAGCACGTGTTTTTGATGCGCATATAAATTTTTCGATCAGAAAAATCCATTGATACACGCCGGGAATCGAACGCACGATCTTCGAAATTAAAGTCGAGGTACCTCCTACTCGGCCAACACGGCTACTGCAAAATTGAGGATGTCTACCGTAATTGGGGATTACAGTCGTGATCCTATACATATATACATATATATATTATTTTTCTATTCTCATATTAGCAGAGAAAAGTGAAACGCTCTGTTTATCAAGAAATCTAGCCTAATTGCACTGCACTGTGTTGGTATGTAACATCTTTGCAAGTGGTGTTTTAACTAACGACACGTGACCACGCGCCGCCTGGACGAGGACACGTGTTAGTCACGAGCACGAAGTTAAGACACCTAAATGATTATATGGAATCAAGCGAAAGTTTGCGAGTTTGTTTTATGTTTGTACCTCAATCAAGCCTAAACGACAAAACGGATTAAGATTAAATTTGCTGTAGTTATAGATATAATGCCCGTATAAAACATATACTACTTTTAAATACGAAAAACATCCCCAAAATGATAAAAATATATAGTGATGATAAGGGATGATTATGGTATAGATGGCGTTGATGTGCAAAAATCTGACATCCGTGTGGTCATCAGTCGTCATAACAACATTCGTTACTCTATGCGATTATCAAAATTTGGACAGGACAGCGTCTGTCGCGGGTCTGACAGTAATAAATATAAATATAAGAACAGAATAATCATCTATTAGATGGAATATAAATAAATATTTTTTTTTATTTTTTTCTGCCAATTACCTATTATAAAACTGATTAAGTACACACTTTTTAACAAAAATTTAGGAATTAGCAAAAATGAAGATACAAAACTTACTTTACTATACAAATTCTTACCTAATTCCTTTTCTTTATATAATAATATTTATACTTTTAAATAGACTTTTAGTATATACCTAAAAAATCGACCCTCAGGTAGCAATTTTGTTGTCACCACAAATCTAACCAAAATTTACTAAAAGCGGTCTGATTCTATTCACGTTGAAGTCTAAATTAAATAAGCATAAACCTAAAAGTAGCAGTTATGATAACATTTACGATTTTCGTGATAAGTAACTACTTTCGCGATCAAAACATATTAATAATTAATATTTCAAACGGGTAATTATCGCGTTATTACTTATTTCTTTATACCTACGTTTCGACTATGTTATAATAATCGTGACCGCGATAAATATATATAATTAAGTAGGTAGGTAATATGATTTGGAAACGTCCAAAAAGATTTAGTCAACATGTAAATTGACTTGATTTATACCACTTAGATATGAAATATATGTGAAATAAAATTAGTAAAATTACTTAAGGCGCTCCCAGTCGACGATTGTTTTTGTTCGAAACGAAAAAATAAATACTTGTGAACAAGCCACATCTCCTATTTTATAATGTATAGTATATGTGAATAAAGATGTACCCATCTTTAATCACTTCAATAAATAATCCTACCGACCGCTGCAATGACGACAAACACACGTCGGCGCGTGGTCCGCCTTAGCTTTTCGAATAAATTAATGATATAAATTATATATAATTACTTATCAAAAATCTATTCTAATAGAATTGTAGATCTACATATTACCTATCTTTAACAATAAATCACAAGTTGATTTTAATAGTAGGTATATACAATATTTCGATCATAAATTCTAAAACGTATCATTTTGAAATAATATCTTCATCGTGAAAAGTTTCTGCTATTATGTTTTCAGCTTAATAGAAATCTAGGTAGGAACCTGAAGTAATATACTTATAAAAATAGGAGATGTGGCTTGTTCAGAAGTATTTCTTTTTTCGTTTCGAAAAAGAGCAATCAGCGACTGGGAGCCTCTTAACTATCTTAATTTTAGGTTTACGCTATAAGAATGTCTGTATTTTACTAAATTTTAGTAAGTTTGTCGAGGCGTTAAAATTGCTACCCGAGTCTATTTTATTGATATTTTTATTTTCTTTTAGACTTGCATGATTTAATAGCAATTGTTGCAATTATGCACAATTTTTTATACTATTTATTAACTATTAATGTTTTCCTATATTATAAATGTCACACGGTCCTTCCAACTGAATGCACATTCGACGACACACTAAAAAAATAAATATTAAAGTACTTACCTAAATCACTATTGTAATGATCTCTCAAAAATCCACTAAAATAATTTTCACACAGTCACGCGCATCAGCCAAAAATTAACCCTATAATGCTAAATGCTTTTTGACCATTGTATGCATTGTCACATTGATCCCACTTGAGGCCGAGCGTGTCACTTTGGTGGCAAAACGAACCACAGTCGCGCTTTTTTGGTAACTTCAAGTGTCGTTTTAGGCACAGATTAAAAACATTTATCTATCTTGTTTGGTACTTTTGCACCACTCAATATTAAGCTAGAGAAGATTCACACGGGTACCAAAATAAACGCAAAAAATAATACGCAAAATAGCGTACGAGTAAACATACCTACTGATTAGAATAAATAATAAATATTGGTGGACATTATCACACAGCGCCATCTAGCCCCAAACTAAGCAAAGCTTGTACTATGGGAACTAGATAACTGATAGAATACTTATTTACTTTTTTTTGTAAATACATACATTATGATACATAATAACACCCAGACACAGAACAAACATCTATGTTCATCACACAAATATTTGTCCTGGGTGGGGATCGAACCAACAACCTACTAATAACTAGTCATGTTTTAAAATGAGACTCCTTGAAGAAGATAAATAAAATGAAGCAATTCAAATTTACCCATCTTCTAGATAACTAATGATAATATTAAATCATAATCTAAACTGTACCTTACAAAAAGAAGCAGGCCGAGTCTATAATCTCTGAGCATAGCTCAGATTTCCAAAGATAAAGTAAAAGGCAGGTATTTATTTCAATAAAATCACAAGGCAAAGTCTTAGGAGCTAAGTGAAGCTACGCCGATTACTCGCCTCCAGACGCTGATCCTTTTGCCGGCCACATACGTAGCGGTATACCTGAACGGTATACCGGAGCTTAAGGCTTGTGCAAGTATACCGAAGCGTGTGTGTGACAAAACTTGCACAAGTTTCCTGACTTGCACATGTCTGGTAGGCAGATCAAAACTACGAACTGCATACCGGCGCAAACAAGTTTGTGCATGTATGCATGAGCGTGTGTGTCGGAACGCTTCAGTCGCACGCGCGCCAGTGCTTCGGTCGGTTGTGTTGTGTGACTTGTGTATGTTTATTTATTATTATTTTTTTTTTTTTTTTTTTATTTGTTTATTTATTTAGGTTGGTGTGGGAATACTTATTTCTTTTCAGTAACCATTCTTTACACCATACAGAACGTTTCTTCTTACACTTCTCTTTTTTCTTAATAGCTAGCACCAAACCAACAATAGCCAAAACGTCATCATTTGTGGGTGTCACTTTAGATAGAACCGGTGGCATATTTCACAAAATACTTAGTGCACAACACGACTTCTTCGGTTTGTCACAGGCGCAGAACTGAGACCGCACAGGCATACTTGAATCGTGTGTGGTCACTATGGACGTTAGGTATACTTGCACAAGTTTTAAACTCCGGTATACCGTTCAGGTATACCGCTACGTATGTGATATCAGGTCAGAGGTAGGTACATTACGATTGAACATTATATTTATCAGTACATAGACGACAGGTTGCAAACAGCTTTTTTTATATACTAACTAATTTCTATACAATTTTTTTATCGGTTCCATTTTTCGATTAGAATACAACTCATGGTATTATATAAAAAAAATGTAGTAATAGGTGGCATAGGTAATGAATGACCTACAATTTCTCAATTAACTAATACGTTTTTCTGAGTAATGAATATGGAATAACATGGGTGTGTTTAAATACCGTGTAAATAGCAGCATGTTCAGTTCAGCACGTGTTTGCGAGTGTCAAAGTGTGTGTCGCACGTGCCACGCGGTGTTAAAGCGTACGCGTGCAAGTACTTATGCAATATTGGGTTATGATACTAAGATTGGTGACAAATTAGCAGTTGGTACAACAACACAGCCACATGGTTAAGTAGGAGTGGCCTTATGGCTTAAAATGACTATTTAATTAATTACAATTATTCTTCCCTTCTGTTACTTAAAACTGCTACTTTTCTCAAAATAAGGTGAGTTAGCGTAATGCTAGCAAGCATATAACCTTCCTCATGAATGTAGCTATCATATACGAATATAATTTTTATGAAAGGAGAAATGACTGAACCGACTGGTCGTTCCAGAGATTATCTAAACTCTTTATTATTATAGCTATAGCTTATTTATATTAGTATAGATTATATTCGTACTAATAAATACTTTATAATAATTATCCCAAATTAACAAAAAATCCACACCCACACACGTGTGACCAATTTACCAATACCATGCTAGTTTCACGGTTTTCAAACGTAATTGGTAATCCCATCACAATAAATAAACAGGCAGGCAATAAGTTAATTTCGTGTTTGGTTTAAAAGAAAATAAAAAAACCGGCCAAGTGCGAGTCAGACTCACGCACGAAGGGTTCCGTACCATTATCTATAAAAACGGCAAAAAAACACGTTTGTTGTATGGGAGCCCCACTTAAATATTTATTTTATTGTGTTTTTAGTATTTGTTGTTATAGCGGCAACAGAAATACATCATCTGTGAAAATTTCAACTGTCTAGGGCTGTATCTCATGAACCGTAATCGGTTCATGAGATACAGCCCTGTGACAGACAGACGGACAGACGGACAGCGAAGTCTTAGTAATAGGGTCCCGTTTTTACCCTTTGGGTACGGAACCCTAAAAATAGCAAGAGTTTGATCTGGGGTCTACTCTAGAAACCGATAACAATATGCGAGGATCGATTACTCTAAATAACATCGTTTCCGACTATTTTTTAATCGATGGAATGATGGACACTTTACTTTTGACAATAAAATTCACGTCGTAAATTTGAGTTTGATAACAATGAAATGTCAACTTGACGAACGATCCTCGACGCAATGGTTCGGAGCTCATAACTGTCGAATCGTTCCGATAATGACGAAATCGTTTCGTAAGGGCCCAGATCTTTCGATATATCTTTTTGTTCTCAACGTACGAGAACGAGAAAGCGAGCCAGTATCCACGCTCGCGCTTCTCGGATGTTTTCGGGGGTTTTCGCCGTGAGTGTGGATGGCCTATTACATTTTTAATTTACTAGGTGCCAGTGATTCTTCACCAAAATCCTCCAAAATTACTATTTACAAGTTTGACCGATTGGCATGGTGTCAAACCGTTTACCCTTATCGTGGGGTAGCCCATCTGCCGAAATGCGCCGATGCACCAGCACAATGCGTTCCATTCATAAGAGTTTTATCAAAAAAATGGATTTCGTCCTAAAACACGGTTTGAGGGAAACGGTGTTAGTTTTAAGTGGGGTAGGTATAGAAACTTTTTTGTTATCAATAAAAAATATTGGGTTGGTAGTGTGGTACTGAACGTATATTCCACTGATTTTTTTATATATTTATTCTCCATTTACAGTACCAGCAACAAAATTATTTTTGAAAATGATGTCGATATAGCTCGTTCCGTTTTCATGATAGGTATTTTACAGTATGAGTAGCACCACCATTTTTAACAATAGTCTGTCAATGGCAAACATTGATTCACGATTTTATAGGCCAGTTTTATAAATACTCGCATTATTTATTTTCCCATTTAAGTCCACAACACGCACAGTAGAATCACAAATAAAATAAAGTCAACTAAACCTTTTATGCGCAAGCGCAGAATACAGGCACCTGGGTGGAACGCGTGCTTTGTTGTGCACCCTCCTTTATGTTTAGGGTTCTTTGAGACAACAACAAAATCGGCCAATAATGTTTTCAACTCTGTAAGTTCAAAATCTTAGTTACCATAAATAAATCATGAAATAGGATCACGTTTGTAATCCCCAAGAATGGTAGACGTCCTCATAGATCTTCATCTTTTAAGATGACTAAAGGGGGTAGTCAAAGGCAAGTCCAAATACAATACGGATACCAGTTATTGTTCTTATAATTGCCATTGTCGCTTACATTACTCATGCTAGAATTATTTACACAAAACAATAAGTTAAATGTATAAAAGTTTAATTAAGTTAGTAGGTAACTCGGTTTGTTGGTACCAAAAAATCATTTTTTACTTATAACTACTAAGCAAAGAGGAAAATTATGCTTGCTGTAAATAGATAACAACTTCTAAAAATCAGAAGCGAAATGAGAACATTGACAATGTGCAAAGCTCTACATTTTCTACGGAACCACCGACCCCATCTCGCTCAATTCTCCCAATAACGAGGTACTGCATCATATACCCTCATTTCTCTCAAGATTTAATTACCGGCCTTCATGTAACCGCCGGTTAGCGCTACTGTTTGCTTTTATTATTCCTACGATAGTTGTGGGTTGATCGATAACACCAATTTTACCATATTATATTAGAAAGAGATTTCTAATATACATGAGTTACTCTGTGCTTTTCACTAAGGAGTATTTTTATATTTAGGATACTAGCAGTCCGCCCCGGCGGCGTCACACGGGGTGTACGTAATGATGTTATGGCATTTTTTTTAAACCTTGGGTTACATTACATTATTGAAGTTTGAGTAGGGATCCCTAATTTTTACTAGTAATAAAAATATAGCCTTTTTTACACAGAGATAATGTAGCATTCTAATGGTGAAATGATTTTTTAAGTCCGGTAGTTTTTGAGTTTATTCGTTACAAACCATCGACCACATATCCCAATAGACGCCTAATGGCTTCATTTCTTCAAACAAATAATTCAGTCAAATCGTTGAGGTGTGCGGGTCACGGGGGACGGTAAAAAATGCATTTTGATTGGCCGGTTCAACGTCACAGCCCGCCGCGGGGCGCGTTGTGAGTCGCTTTCTGTGCCTTATATCAGCCGTATAAGCCTAATGTGTTGTTTGAAAGTGTTTGCCTTGCATGAGGAGTCTATAGGCTGTGTGGTCGATGTTACAAACATACAAAAATAAGTACCTTTACTGACAGTTACTGGGCTGGTTATTACAAGCTCTAAAAGTAGTAGGTACTGCGAAAAAGACAACTCTATACGAGTTCGTAAAGTGGCTTGGTGTGTATAGATCTCAGCTTGGGTCAGCCACTATGATACTACACGCATATTGTGTTTGAAACAGAACTAAAATATACCAAACAGAATGTAAAATATACCAAAATATAGGTAACTAAATATCCTATTATTAGCTCTTTGATCCTCGAAATGTCCGCGGAAATCCTTCGGGAATGGTCATGAATATCAAACGCGCATCGCATTAGGGCGCAGAGAACAGAAGACACAATAGTAACTACTACCTAGGATCAGAAGTTTCACTCCGATGCCGATGATGAATACAAGTACATACTCATGATGGTAAAGTAGACTTCGGCAGACTTCAGAAATACATATAACTCACTACCTACAGACAGACGAACCTTTAGAGACTTTTACTTTTTCCGATTTTCTTTACCTCATCCAAGCTATGTTAAACCTAAAACATGTAGTTATAGGGCTTGTTTTACATTGAAAGATGATTCTTAGTGACAGGGTATACCTATCCATAGGGTCCCGTTGGTTATCTGATCCGGATTAAACCGGTAAAAAGCGGTTATTATTCCGCCTCCGTGCGCAAAATGGGATTTTTTATTTGGCCCACACCTCGGGCTATTGTTAATTGTTGGTTGTCACTGGCCTGGATGATTATTTATTCTTTGTGTTTATTAAATAGCTATTTTTTGACCCAAAATGAAACAGTTGTAAGCTTTATTGGCTTTATTGGCAAACTCTCGGCACTCGTAAAAAGAGATACATACTGAAAGGATACTTATAGGATACATATAAAAAAAAAACATAATTAGGTTTGAATATTGAATTTGGATTTAAAACAAAACAGTTTTCTTAATTCTACGCTATCGAAAATAAATGCATTTTGTTATCTGTAGCTAATAATAATATCTTTGGATTATTGTAATTTGGACAGGACAACGCCTATCGGGTCAGTGAGTACTAGTTGGTAGGTACCTATATAAAATAATTTAGCATTCCATTATTATAGGTATTGGTAGATGAGTAGGAGAGGAGCCATGTGCAAAAGTTGTTAAGTAATTTACAAATCCACAAATCCCCTTTGAGATGCGTACATTAGTGCTATCTCTGATATGTATCTCGGATCAGTTGCTATCGAGTGATGCGATCTACCCTTCGTGACAGTTATTTGTCAAGGTTTAGTAAGTATAATAATACTTACTGAATAGCCGAACTGGTAAGTAAATTTATTTGTCCTTGCCTAGTCAGCATATGAAAAATATAAAAAAATGAGATAGGATCACGACTGTGGGTAATCCCCAAGTAAGGTAGACAACCTTCTCAGATCTCCAGGCGCTCAGATCTTTGAAGATGTCTAAAAGGGGGTATTCAACTCACGTCCAAACACTACATTTAATGGTATTGTGAGCATGTACCACGGTACATGGGTATGTATTTGTATGTATTTGTAGTTGCGAGTACTTTTTATTTCTTTTATTACAATATCTACTCGAACCTACCTCTTCGCATTATGCCATAACTCAGTTTACCCTGTCCCAAAACCGTAACAGATCGATTATCACCGAACCTATTTGCCTACACCATACAATGATACACAATTAAATATTCAAAACAATGTACATAAAGGGAAGACTTTTGCATTTGAATAGATGTTTACAAGGTTAGGGAGTACCGTGAATTATATGTGAAGGACTTGATTTGATCTATCATGTCTGGTTTGGTCATGGTGGTTTTAATACTTTCAATAAGTTTTAGAAGAAAAAAAACCATTTTATGTTTGTTGTAATTGGTCTATAGATGATCAAATGCTTGTTTATTATCTTCGTGATATTTTAAGCTGACAAGCAATTTTTTTTTATAAACTGCTTCATACAAAATGTAAGTTTCATATCCGTGCCCCGTCTGGGCATCGTACACGGCACGCTCCGGACACAGCCCGGTCTAATAATATACCCTATAAATATACCCTTATGTATAGAAAGCTAGTTTAGTTTATCTGTTGTCCAACCGCAGTTTTATTGACCACAGTTCCATTGACCAAAAATAGCCAATGGTGTTGACCAAAGCAAACTAGGAACTGTTGAAATTTCTAAGATTACAGCCGTCTCTTTTACTTTATACGAAACCGAAAGAGATGGATGCCGTTAAGTCTAATTTTAGTTTAGTCTGGACAGCAATAGGATCGGCTATAATATCAGTCAAATTGTAGTAGAGTGGGATTAGAAGAAATAATCACAAGCAAAGGAACTGCATCTTTTCCAACGCAGCTTATTTTACCAAATCAAATATTCCTAAACTAACGAGCGTCAAAAATGCAAATTAACTTACACCGACTGCACACATCCAAGGAGGGTGCTGTCAACTGAACGCCCAGCAGTGGGCCGCGTTGCCCCATCGATCTACCGTTGTGCCCTAATAGTTTCTACTATGGGGTCCTCCCCCATAACTTGTCCACTTGCCACCCTCGTAAGTTTAGGACTTTTTTTTTTCAAAAGTCATTACGAGGTTTATCTTTCTCATAAGTTTCATTTAAATACTTACTTACCCAAGTTTAAAATTGAACTGTAACAGTCATTGGTAACCTATACGCTTATTACCATAACGTACCTACTAATAAAATTTATTTCTTGATATAAAATACTACATACATTAGGAACAATAAATCTTACTTAGAAACTTTTTTGCCCACATATGCAAACTTTTTGATAATTGTGTTGTAAAAACTTTTTTGAGCCACACACTGGCAGTCAAGTTTTCAAATAGCCATGTAGATATAATTTGAAAACGGAACCAATTTCAAAATTGATCGGGATGCCCATCGGAAGGGCTTGATTCGCACTTTTTTATCAAAATTTTCCGTCGACTCAAAATTTCTGTAGCAAATCTATTTTAGTTTTTACTTTTATTTATTTTTAACACAGCATTTATCAAAATTAACAGTTTACACTATGGTAAGTGTTTTAATGGTTTTATGTAAGTATTCGTGCTTTGTGTTCTTGTACGAGCTTACTTGTAGTAGAAGTGTAGCAGGTTCGTAGTCATTTCTAGTCCTATTTTAATCCACCAATGATTAAATATCTAAGCATTTTTCTACGCGCACTGATTAGTACGAGTAGGTACCTACTATTTTCGTACTAAATCGCACCTGGTCTCTTATCTATTACACTACCTGTATTGTAGGTAGCGGAGTAGGTAAATCATCAAATAATAATGTACCTTTCTTTCCAGAAGTTATTCTCTAGTTGTTATTTTGACAGCCTGTCAACTTAAGCTTTGTAGCTTGGAAAATGTTGAAAATGTTGTAGCTTAAAATAACGTGTAATCTGTTTAAACGCGAGCAGAGGGAGTGCATATCCATCCACGTGGGTCAGGCGGGAGTACAGATGGGCGCGGCATGCTGGCAGCTATACTGCCTTGAGCACGGCATCCGGCCTGATGGGACTCTGCCGGACGCGCCAACGCAGTCTGACTCCTGCTTCAATACATTTTTCTCTGAAGCGGACCGGGGCAAGATGGTGCCGCGAGTCGTGATGGTGGATCTTGAAGCCACTGTCATTGGTAAGCAATCTATTTTATGTATTCAGTAGCAATATGGCTAAAGACTGACGGAATCGATGATGCTCAGTCGTGACAGTAATATTGGTTAGTAATGAAGAGACCTTATCTGCGACTTTTCAATATTTTTCTTGTAACTTGATTATGATGGTGCAATGAGATCTTAGTCACTGTCATAGCATAGCACTTTCTTTTTGTAGCAACAAGCACATTGCACCTGACAGCTTGCGCAGACAGATGAGAATGGTAGGTACCTAGGGTGTAAAAGCGATTCTGAACAGCTTTCCATCAAACAGGTGGATGGGAGTGCTTTTGAACTTATACACGTATGAAGTAGATTATGGTTGATTCTAAGATTGAGACAAAAAGCTACCCAGCGGTTATTATATATCTCATTTTTTTATCGTTAGTTTTTATCTCTACAAATTTTTTATATCAGCCATAAAAAGATTATTGAAGGAGCCTGAGCTAGCCAACTGACAATTGCAGACGAAGTTCGCTCCGGGGAGTACCGCCAACTGTATCACCCTGAGCAACTGATCACCGGCAAAGAAGACGCGGCGAACAACTACGCGCGCGGGCATTACTCGACTGGCCGCGAGGTGCTGGGGCCGGTGATGGAGCGAGTGAGGAAGCTGTCTGACCAATGCACGGGACTACAAGTAAGTCGTGCTGGTTTCTTTAGGCTCGACAAACCTAAATAACAACCGGCCAAGTGCGAGTTGGACTCTAGCACGAAGGGTTCCGTACCATTATCTATAAAAAAACAGCAAACAAATTGTTTGTTATATGGGAGCCCACTTACATATTTTATTCTGTTTTTAGTATTTTTTGTTATAGCGGCAGAAATACATCTGTGAAAATCAGTAGTCTTGTGACAGACAGACAGACAGACAGACGGACAGCGGAGACTTGTATTAGGGTCTCGTTTTTACCCTTTGGGTACGGAACCCTAAAAATTAAACAAAACAAAGGTCGTTTAACTTAACACCTTGTTGCTTGCTCCTACTAACTGACCTATTTAATACCTGTCCATCTTGTCGAGTGGGACATGCCTTGACATCCAATACAAGGTCGTAGGATCGAACCATTTGATGACACTTGTCAACCAGATTCTGTCTAGGCTCCATGGTTTAATAAATAAAAATACGATTTGTTATCACGTTTCAACTTTTATTGCTAATTAGCTATAAATTAGTGTGGTACCTAATCAGCCTGTTTTTAGTTAAAATGATAATAATCACGATAGTTTTCATTTAGATACGACTGGAATGTTGTGTTATTTTATTTTTACGATAGTAATTCTAAGCTCATTTGGAAACCAGCGATGCGGACTCCAGCTGCATCGCTGGTTTCCAAATGCAGCAGGGCTATTTTGTAAAAACATGATTATCATGTTATGATGTTGAATACAATAACCTAGTGTTAGAGAATACCTAATCTGTACACTTTAGTAACTATTCACTGTTTATGCACCTATACCTACGCTTCTGCGTAGGTATTGTATTGGCAAAAAAGTGTCCTATGTCCGTCTCCTGGTTCTAACCAATTTTCAGTCAAATCGGTTCAGCCGTTCTTGAATTATAAATTATAGTGACACGACTTTCTTTTATATATTATAGATAACTAAAACAACAGGTGAAAATCCGATTTTTTGATTACGTTGAAAAGTTTACAAATGATTTATTTCTAGGGTTTCTTCGTATTCCACTCTTTCGGCGGTGGCACGGGTTCTGGATTCACGTCGCTGCTCATGGAGAAGTTATCAGACGAGTTCGGGAAAAAAAGTAAACTGGAATTTGCCATCTATCCTGCGCCACAAGTGAGTTTTGTTGCGCAATAGCATTAGCATCTAAGTACATTTTTGATTATTACACCAACCATTTTCTCTATTGTCCTGATTGTATCTGGCCGGGACAAAACCCTGATTTAAATATCTCAACTCTCAAACGGCCTCCTCGCGACCAAGCCTTTAAAATCAGGAATGTCTTCACCTAGCTCCTAAGACATTTCAAAATGATCCGTGTGGTTTTATTGAAATAAATAAATTTGGATTTCGACTTTCTCCTAGTAGCAAAACATAGTACCTACAGCAGGTCAATAAGTCAGGTTATGTACGAACAGGTGTCGACCGCGGTGGTGGAACCTTACAACGCTGTTCTCACCACACATGCTACCATCTCGCACTCTGATTGTGCATTCATGGTGGACAACGAAGCCATCTACGATATCTGCCGGCGGAGGCTCTCCATTGAGAGGCCGTCGTATGCCAATCTGAACAGGCTTATTTCACAGGTTTCCAAACTTTCCTTATCTATCAGTAACTATTAACTTCTAGACCAAGGCTGCGACCATTGTCAATGTAATTATTTTCATACTTCGAAAGTTTTGAATCATAATCACCTAAAAATATCGTATATTTATCAGAATATTTAGCTAATTTCAAGTTTTATAGCAAAATTTACGTTACTTTGTCCCATCCCAGGACAATGTTACCTGAACCTCCTTTTTCTTTAGTCTAAAATATTTTTTGTCACAGGTGGTGTCATCAATAACAGCATCACTAAGGTTCGACGGCGCGCTGAATGTAGACCTGACTGAGTTTCAGACAAACCTAGTACCATATCCCAGGATACACTTCCCGCTAGCTGCGTATGCGCCAGTCGTCTCTGCAGATAAGGTAACTAGAATAACCGATTAAATAATCTTCTAGAATTTTATTTCACATCACAACTTGATAATGCTGTTATGCATAATTTCTAAAAGATTGTTTTTCCAGGCATACCATGAAGGCATGTCAGTGTCTGAGATCACAGCCGAACTCTTCGAGCCACAAAATCAAATGGTAAAATGCGATCCTCGGGATGGCAAGTACATGGCGTGCTGTCTCTTATATCGAGGCGATGTGGTGCCAAAAGATGTGAATGCAGCCATTGCGGCAATGAAGGGCAGGGCGGGGATCCGGTTCGTGGACTGGTGTCCTACGGGGTTCAAGGTGAGGACGGCGAGACGTGCTAAATGGATGCTAGCATTTAATTAAAATCCTTGTAACATAATCGACTAGACCTGCCCACGCGCTGTATTTTGCAGTATGTGATTAGCAGCCATGGTTTTTTTAAAGGTACTTTACTTAACCTACCTCTTGAAGGTAGGTAAGGGAGAGGCACTTTAATGTAGAACTGCATATATACCTAGCCTAAAACTGAAAGCAATGTCATGCCGATTTGCTATCAGTTCTCAGAATCATTTTGGTTTATGTAGGACAAAAATATTATGACGTGATTAATTGTGACTTAATATAATGAGCTGGTCTCTTTATATTAAACGTAACTTCTACTTCTAAAGACTACACGACTGTTATCTTTTTTATAATATCGTTTCCTTTTCCATTTAGAATGAGTTATTTTATACTCAACAATAAACTATTTAGATATCTCTATCTCCAGAATCTGAGCGTCTAGAGATCTGAGAGGATGTTTATCATACTTAAGATTAGTCGTGATCCTATTTAATTTTCTTTATTGTCTCCAGGTGGGAATAAATTACCAGCCTCCGTCAGTAGTGACTGGTGGCGATTTGGCGCAGGTGAAACGCGCCGCGTCTATGCTCAGCAACACCACAGCGATCGCCGAGGCGTGGGGCAAGCTTGACCACAAGTTCGACCTGATGTACTCCAAGCGGGCGTTTGTGCACTGGTAAGCTTATAGCATTTATCAGTATAGTTAGTTGTTCTAATCTCACGAAGACAAGTAGGTACGTGTCTATAGGCGCATACACTAAAACTGAGAGTAGATACTGCTCACACGCCTTCGTAAGATAGAACAACTGCTGTACCATGAACTGCCAGTACCCTCCATCTGTGGCTTCCATAATCAGAACCAATCTCGCCATAGCTGAAGCTTGGTCTGACTTGGTCTGAGTGAGCTACGTGTCTATAGGCGCATACACCAAAACTGAGAGTAGATACTGCTCACACGCCTTCGTAAGATAGAACAACTGCTGTACCATGAACTGCCAGTACCCTCCATCTGTGGCTTCCATAATCAGAACCAATCTCGCCATAGCTGAAGCTTGGTCTGACTTGGTCTGAGTGAGCTCTAACATAATCTCCCATTCGTCTGATATCAATAGTTCGATTCATTAGTTTGACCGTCGAACTACCGAGGTTTTTTTCTCATTTGTTCGACCGTCGTCGTACTTAACGCCGTAACCTTCCATGATACATAACGAATACTCGTATCTACTTTCCTGAGCCATGTTTTTTACCCAGGTATGTCGGCGAAGGAATGGAAGAGGGAGAGTTTTCTGAAGCACGTGAAGACCTCGCAGCTCTCGAGAGGGACTACGAGGAGGTCGCTGTAGAGACCTGTGACATGCAACCCGGTGACGACGAGTCATGACTTTCACCGCACGGCGTCACTGGCAATTGTGAAGTTCACAAAAACATTGTTAAAGTTGGTGACGTTTTGTGATGCTTGTGCCTTTCTACCATCGACTACATAGCCTAATAGACGCCTAATGGCTTCATTTCTTCAAACAAACAACTCTGTCAAGTCAGTGAGGTATGAGGTACGGGGGGAGCCGGAAAAAGCATTCTAATTTCAAAATGACGTGATTCACTAGGGATGGGAAGTGTTGACATGAGTTGTCGATAGCAGTCAGAGGCACGTCCAAATATTATATTTGGCACATACCCACATTTTGCAGTAGTTAGCAGTCCATACGTGACAGGTTGCAAGCCCATCGCCGCTTATAAAAATACTTACTAGGTACTGGTTTCCTCACGATGCGATGTTTTCCTTCACCATTTTAAACACGTGTTTAAAATGGTGAATGTATAAATATCAATTGCTGTTCGTTAGTCTCGCTAAAACTCGAGAACGGCTGAACGGATTTATTTTATCTTGGTCTTTAAATATTCGTGGAGGTCTATGAAGGTTTAAAAGGTGAAAAAAAAATCGAATAATTGCCGGGAAAACCTAAAAACAGCCCTTTCCTTTTTCCCATACAAAAGTTTAAAGAACGTAGAGTCCATTTGAGCTTTATTAGGTTTGATAGTACGGGAACGGGAACGGGATCGGGATCGGGATCGGGAACGGGAACGGGAACGCGAACGCGAACGCGAACGCGAACGCGAACGCGAACTAATTCTAAAGCGATAATATGATAAATGCGAATAGCAAATAGGTTACTTTACTTCATATCCATGTAGGTACAACGCGAGCGAAGCCGCGGACGGAAGCTAGTTGGCAATAAGTAGTTTTACTAGTTAGGTCCAACTTGTTACTACGTTGTTACTACTATGTAGGTTTATCGATCATCAATTATTGAGTAGTGCTAGTGATACAACACTATTGACTTTATTGACACTATCGACAAGGAAAGAACCAGTCTAACTTGAGCTTGTGGTAATGGTTTTTTAGCATAAACAGACGAGATGTGCACGGGTCAAGGAAGTGGTCGGTACTACTGCAGGTTTGACGCGCGGTATTTTTTATCGGCCGTATAAGACTGACCTTTTGGATGTCAATGTTCGCCTTGCATGCGGTGTCTTTTTGGGCTGTGTAGTCGATGCTTTCTACGCATTTCGGACAAGTGACGTGTCATATTCCGTAAACAGTTCTAAATATGGTGAAGTGCTGATGCCTGAACCTCGATTGAGTCGAGCCAAGGAAAAGTTACTATACACATTCATCTCGAAAGAAAATACACAGAAGCAACTTCCGCGTTACAAATTAACTTGGATGAGAATCTGTTCCCGACTTGAATGAGAATTTGTTCGACTTGAATGAGAATCTGTTCCCTACTTGAATGAGAATCTGTTCCCTACTTGGATGAGAATCTGTTCCCTACTTGGATGAGAATCTGTTCCCTACTTGGATGAGAATCTGTTCCCTACTTGGATGAGAATCTGTTCCCTACTTGGATGAGAATCTGTTCCCTACTTGGATGAGAATCTGTTCCCTACTTGGATGAGAATCTGTTCCCTAATTGGATGAGAATCTGTTCCCTACTTGGATGAGAATCTGTTCCCTACTTGGATGAGAATCTGCATTATGGTAGTAAGCGGCTTGTGCATCTTAACCGAGGCGGATGCCCTAAATCGCGGCCGCACGTTAATAATGTTGAATATGGCAGAACATGCGAAATTTAATTAAAGGTTCGAAAATGTCCGCTGAGGTCGTGTGATGTTTGAGTTTGTTCAAACTGGAGTGATGTTTATTTAACTTCAGATCTTAAGTACACTAGACTGACTTACCTACATCATCTTTTAACAATTGTTTTGTGTGCATTCCCTCTACACAACACAATACGTTGATTCTTCGTCCAATAATCTTGCGAATTCTATTTTTCTTTAGGTATTTTTTTTTTACTAAATTTTTTAAGCAAATCTTGGACTAAGAATCTGCTTGTTTTTTAAATTTTTTATAGATTTTATACATCTTTTGGAACATTTTGATAAGTTTGTGTACGTAGTGCGCAGAGAGGCGCTTATAAGTGTAATTGTCTAGTTTTGTGGCCGTCTTGTGTTGTAAAACTTTCGAAAAAGTTTACATTGTTACGTCTCATGTTTTGTTCAATAAAATAGCCGATTTATTTCATTTTGGTCTTTATTTTCCGACTGCAGTCATAGTAGACATGCTGTGCATACATACTGTGTAGGATCTTTAACGTTTCCGGTCTAATGGATAGGACTGCTTTTTATACGCCTTTCCCAAAATAACGGATTTTTCTAAATGCCTTTGTTTCGAGGTTTGATTGACCAAACACAGCGCGGCAATTGGATGACGGTCGCGCGTACACTTACTTCTCCCGCGGTAAACTTGTGTCCTGCGAATGCCGCGTGTAGCTGCCGCGCACTGCAGCTCTTGCGCACTGTGTTTGGACTTTGGACACGCCTTTAGAATATCGTAAATTCGTAGTGTCTGCTAGAAAAGGTACATTCAGATTCAGGCACACAATACACTACCTATTCTAGGTAGATACCATCTGGGATAGTTCGATCTATTCTATCTTTCCCAACTGGCTATCCCAATCAGTTGGGGATTCATGGATTTAATTTTGAATGCGAGATAGTATTTTTTGTTCCAGATTTCCAGATTTTTGTCAGGCGCATGCATTTGTTGATCTGGTATATCTGGTTCTGTAATAGGTATTATGTTATAGGCACACTGTTGTGGAAGGTACCTTTGTATTGTTTACTTAGATAGTACCTACCAACTCATTTGGCCAGACTGAGAATACACCATTCATTCTGATAGGCTGACGTCTCACTTGCTTTTCGTAACATCTAACTCCCTACCTACATTGATTGTTTTTAGATTCAATCAGTATGTAGGTATAGATTGCCTAATATACATTGCATACTGGTATTTGAGGGCTAGACCTGATACGAAAATGCCCGTAAGAAACAAGCTAGGAATAGTTGGTACTTAAATGAATATGGCTTTTATAAGCTTAAAATATGTAGCGCTATTTATTTAAAAATTCAACCTTATTTTTATAAAATAAAAAATCAACAAAGTACATATTATATAACAATATAGGATCAAACTAATCAAAATGCTGTACATACAAATACATTTTGTAGTAAATACTTACATAACATTTATCGTCTGCTTATAGTAGGTGCTCTTATTATAACATGCTCTGGTATTATGCATACCTACTTTAAAGATAAGAACATCAAATGATTACAAATCCTACAAATCGAATAAAACTATCTGCTAACAAGCTTCTAACAATAGCTAGCAACATTATGGCTTGCGAGATTTTATCTTGCAATGGACAAACAGAGTCCGTAGCTAAAGTTGTACTTATATACGAGGGGATTGGTTAATCTTTCTTGACATAATAAACTATCCTGCCCCTTTTACCAACCTACCACTTCTTACAATCAACCATCCTATGATTGTAATCTTGCGAAGATAAAACATAGCTTCTGCTGTATCATTTTCTAAAGATATGTTTACAACAACGATTACAAATAGGTACGAGATATTACAATATATTACTACAATGCCCTCTCTCAATTTATACCGTCTCCTCTTCAAGCAAGGAGTCGGTGAGCGTCATCTACAGTTTCCTCAAGGGGGGAGAGTCGGCCACGCTGGGTGTGAGAGAGAGACGGCGGATATTGGGCTTGTCGTACTCTTCCATTGACATGGCGCGGGACATGCGTCGCTCCACGCCCGGGGGTGGAAGAGAAGTCAGCAGACCCTGGCCTTGGGAAAACAGCAGTAGGGACTGCGCCACTTTGGCTGGCTGGAATTAAAAAAATAAAATAATACGACTGTAATTCCCAAGTACGGTAAACATAACCTCAGACTTCCAGGCAGTCAGTTCCTTGAAGATGTCTAATAGGGCAGCAAAAAGGCACGTCCATACACATTACATTTGGTACATGACCGTTTTTTGCAGTAGTCAGCAGACGTCACGTGGCAGGTTGCAAGCCATTGCCGCTAATAATTTATGAATACTATCTGGTTTCTTCACGACGTTTTCCCTTTCTATACAGGGTTTTGAAACAGATGCAATTGAAAGACGAAATACCTTCGGCAAAGTCAACTAGGTAGACGCCTTTAGATTTTGTGTCGATTTTTTGGTATCTTACATGATTTGATCAGTACACACTAAACACTAACAGGGACGTTTAAAAATATAAGAATCTTTCTGATTCATTAGTAACCGAAGTGGAACAAAGTAATTGAGTAACGCATCGTTTAACAAATTATTTAAACAAAACCACTCATCCGGCAATTTATTACCAAGAACATCGACACTGACAGTAAATAGTAAAAACCTGGCAAAAGGAAAACACAAGGCTGTATATAAAATATATTACTAATTTAGCAATTTATTCTAAACTTATGGTCCTAATTATAGGCCGTCTGCATTATGAACTCGGTGAACTTTTCAAAGCGGCTGGAAACAGCTTTGTAGTTCTTCCTCATTCAGACCCACAAGTCTGACAGATTCCTCCCAAACTCTTAAGGCAACTTTATTGTCTAAAGCTTTATCAGAAGCTCGTGAGAGCTCACAATTCTTCAAATATTCTCCACTCATTTTGGCCACTTTGTTGCTAGTTGCTGCGTAGAGTGCGGTTTGAGCACCTTCCCAAGGATGTTTGAACAAAATCATAAATATGAATGAAACAAAGTTGCCGAGCGAACGTCCTGTGCTAGCAAAGATTTTTGTCCCAACTGCTCCCGGATCAACCACGTTTATGATCACATTCGACTTGGAGCTCTTTAATCTGTCCGCGAGTTCCCTTGCAAACAAAATCAGGCACAACTTGCTGTTTCCATAAAGTTGCCACTTTTTCCAGTGACCAGTTTTGTTCATGTTCTCGATGTCAATCCTTCCAATCTTGTGCATGATAGACGATGTGTTTACTATCCTACTCGGTTCCGTCTGCTCGCCGGTTTTCTTTAAAAGCGGTAGGAGCAGCATCGTCAGTAGAAACGTGCCAAAATAATTCACTTGCATTATAAAGTTCATTTGGTCTGCTGTTTGGAAATCTCCAGGGATTCCGACACCTGCGTTATTTATCAAAATATCTAGTCTGTCTTCTGTTGCTAAGATATCAGCAGCGAATTGGCGGATGGATTTTAATGAAGCTAGATCTAGAAGCTTGAAGATCACTTTATCGTTTCCCGAGCTTCTTACAATAAGTTTTCTTCCGTGTTGGCCCTCCTCTTCGAAGGGACATGCTATAATAACTTTTGCTCCTCGATGTGAGAAGTCTGCTGCTATTTCCAGCCCCATGCCCGTCGTGCCTCCGGTCACTAGAACTGTTTTTCCGTCAAACCTCTTCTTAGACTTGCACACTTGATTTGTGTTTTTCTGGTACAGCCCCACTATCATCCCGCCGATGATGATTATTTCAATAACTAGCAAAATCACCGACATCTTGATCTATATTTTTGGATCGCCAAAACACGGCACTTTAGTTTATCGTAACATAAACACTTTAAAGATGACTAAAAACTTTCCAAAACACGTTGCGCGTGGTCTCAAATAGCGACGGAAAGTCAATGAACGCAGCTTGCTTCACGTCTATCATACATTACTTGCGAATGCGCAAGAGCGGACGGTTAGATTGCAAGCGACCTTAGACCGCGGTGGGGCTACTGGGTCTATACAGAATATACAGTTCCATACTAACTATGCACACGCAGACAAAGAGTAGGTAATAGATGAGTCTTGTATGTGATTATTAGTTATTACGTAATGGATGCGGTTGGGAGAACCGTTTTATAGCAGCTATTTGAGTTGAGCGGGTCAGTAGACCATTACGTGAAGCAACATTAGGTATAAAAATACATTGTAGATATTAAACAAGGTAGATTGCCACTGAAAAGCAATGAACGGGTTTTGCTACGTTTTTTACTGATGAGTAGATTTATTATCAGTTCGTGTATCTATATAAATTTCCCGTTCACAACAGGTTAATTAGTTTCCAACTAAAAAGAAGTATCAATAATAGAATTAAAACTATCGTGGTTGTTAATCATTTTTAAATAGAAATACGGCTAATTACCACGTTTTTCCTTGTATTGCTGACGTTTCGAGACAATTCAGATGCTCTTTATCATGAGCATCGCCCGCGACCGCGATCAACGGCAGATCGGCGAATACACATGCGGGCGATGCTCATGATGAAGAGCATCTGAATTGTCTCGAAACGTCAGCCATACAAGGAAAAACGTGGTAATTAGCCGTATTTCTATTTAAAAAGTATCAATAACTCACCGCTTCAGCTAAAACATCACCAACGCGATCTATCTTCAGGATGGTGACCTTATCCTTGTCCAGTTCCTTATACATCTTTTCAACGACGGTGGAGTACGGACTTAGCATGCCCGTGATGAGCAGGATATCTGGCTGGCAGCCACGGAGCACCAGGTCTCTGCGACTGGAACGAGAAGAGATTACATTTGACACATACAATCGCATACATAGTTTCAAAACCGTAATTGTGTCTTCATGCATATTCAAAAAAAAATCCGTAGCGGAAAATAAATCCACACTTTTCCGAGTTTCAGTTGACGCACGAAATGCAATCCTATGGTCGCAGACTTAAAATAAAGAGAAAGATTATGAGGTAATTATATAGCAATATTGAATTGAATGCCTCTGAATGAGTCTGAATTTTGAGTTAACGGATCAAATATACTACGTTATCACTACATAGTATAAAGCAAAGTCGCTTTCCGCTTCCCGCGTCTGTATGTAATATGTATGTATGTATGTATGTTTGCTCATATCTTTAAAACTACACAACGGAGTTTGATGCGGTTTTATTTAATAAATAGAATGATTCAAGAGGAAGGTTTATATGTATAATACATGCATAATATAGTAGAGAAACACTGATAATTTTAGAGGTTTCTAATGTGATGTCGTAAATAAACACATTTTTTGCGCTTACATTGCAAATGCTGGCTGAACCCCACGAGATATATCAAAATAATGTACTACACTATTGTACACCTTAAAAACGTCTACAAAAAAGTCAACGATGGTATTAGAAATGTCTTACGCACAGCGAAGCGGGCACGGGTCAGCTAGTTTGTATTATAATATGATTGCCTAACTATAGTGATTTTCATTAAATGCAAGAGCTAAACTCTTAACAAGTTTCTTACTTATACTTTATAAGTATTTATTGATCACTCACTTGATGAAAGCCCTGACATACTGCTTGATGTTGTGTGTGTTGAGGTTTCCACGGAGACGGGAACGGTAATCCTTCAGCATGCGTTCACGTTCCGCCAACTCGCAAGAGTCTGACGACATTTGCTGAAACATGAAAACAACGGATTGAAATAAATATTGTATACTAAAGTGTTTTAGAAAATCAGAATGATCGTTGAAGAAACAAAAAAAAATAGTTTTTTAATAAACAAAGAATTACACACACTAAAGCTACTGTGAATAAGTTATAGCACACGGTGAAAAAGTTACAAGAGTGAAAATATTAGGCTGCATAATAGTTTGCTTCATTCATCAAGCATAGTATTATTTGCATAAAGTACTACTAAATACAAAGTATTACAATCAAAAAGCACTAAAAGCCAAAGAACTAAAACTACGAACGTTAGTTTGTTAATTATAGAAGAGTAAATAGCTGTTCAATGAAGCCATGCTTTTGAAAAACAGCATTAATATTTTACGTATAAAAAAATATTTTTTTCCTAAACTCTAGGTCATCCATACTCACGGCGAGGACCACCAAGAACACCCGAGAAGCGTGAGTATGGATAATGACTCGTATTCACGTTCTCGTACAATTAGTGTTCTCGCGAGAAGTCTCGCCAAGATTTTTTGCGTGATTGGACACGCTATTATATTTTCAATCTTTACCTTATTGTATTCCCAAGTTAGTATGTTAGCAAAAACAAAAAGAAGAAAATACCTGGTAGTTGTAATCAACCTGTTCTGGCAGAGAACTCACGTGTCCGAACTTGTGGAAAATGAGGAAGTCCTCTTCTGATTGGGAGATATCAGCTCCCTTCCACCTGGAGAACCGAGTGCGGAAGGCATCAGCGACCGAGGAGGTGGAAGCTGTGCAATTGAAGAGGATTAGACCCAGGAGACGACGCGGATGGGCCAGGCCGCAGCGAGCTAAGACGTTGGCGCCAGCGCCTTCGCCCAGGCCAACTGCGTAGCGTACGTGGAGGAAGTCCAGCACGGTGATAAGATCTTCTCCCAGGGTCTGGAGCGAGGGGAACTGGTAGCTGTGGAAGGTTTGTTTGTTTAGATCTTTTACGAGTAGATCTGCTTTAGAGAAGTTGTGTATTCTATGGATTGTTTTTCAAGTTGGAGAAAGATTTTTTGATTAAAGTATTCTTTTTGATGTATTTTTCAGGGTTTCCTTTCGTCGTTCAAGCTGTTCAAGCTGAAAAAACAATTGAACAAATAACAATAACTTAGAATTACTGCAGGTACTCACGAGTCCGGTAAATCTGGAGAGTTCTCCTCATGTCCTGGCACGTCCACGTGGATGAAGCAGGAGCGCTCCTTGATCTCAGACATAGCGGGGCAGTTCACAAAGTCAACCAGTGACGAGTCTGAAATCATCAAAAAGATATGTGGCTACTAGAAACAAGTCTTAGAAATCGCCTATTCGATGCAAACAAACAAACAAAAAATCAAATCTTTCCTCTTTATAATATTAGTATAGATATAGATATAGACTAGCTGATCCGTGCCCGCTACGCTGAACGTCAGACACGAAATTTTTGGCAATTTTTTACACCTTGCTTCAAACTATCATCATTTATCTAAGGAATCTATTACTTTTTCAAAATAAAAGATAGCCTATGTTACTCAGGGATAATGTAGCTTGGTAAAGGTGAACGATTTAAAATCAGTTCAGTAGTTTTTGAGTTTATTCATTACAAACAAACAAACAAACAAACAAAAAATCTAATCTTTACTCTTTATAATATTATATTAGTAATTTAGTATATAGAAAACTAAAAGTAACGAAGTGAAGAACGAGTAACATAAGTTTGGGTTTCATACTTCAATGCTCTTATGAGTAAGTAAGTAATATCTTGTCTGAAGCTCAACATAGAAACTACTTATATGTTAAACTATTTGGCGATTGAAATTATACTTACGATTGGTCCCAAGATCGTGTACTGTGACGAAAACGCATCTTTTATCCTGTTGGCTTAGATCTCCCTGAAAATATTTAATAGTCCAATTAGACCCAATCCTAGTACCGACGTAGTATGTTTATTACAATGCATGATATCTTGATGCCGCTTCCTCCTAGTGGTCTGGATCAGATGAACTATAGATAATTTGCAAAGGTATTTAGATAACTCAAATGTTTTGCCTACACAGGCAGGTATCAGTTTTGATCATATTTTTGAATTCTTTTTGAGTTTATTGTAAATTGCTTTCTTTAAAAAAAAGATAGCACAACAAAAGCAACAAAACGAAATCCCGAAAAAAAGAGATGCGATTGAATATCTACTGGATACGATGAACATAATCCTCAACCCACATCCAATATGCACATTGCTAAGGGATTACCTAGTTTGTCGAATGCCAATTGTTCTGAGATTTCTACAAGATTAATACAAGACCGCAATATCACAGAGCCCACCTAGATATTTAGATAAATAAAGAAAATTAACAAAGACTTGCTTCGGCATTCTCTGCAACATTATGTCAAACAAGAATGAACGAGTAGAATGTAAACCTAAGCGGTATGAGACAGTGTCAGTAGACGAGAACAAAAGCACACAATAGTCACTCCAGTTCTTCAGGAAACTTTAATGAGATGTCAGAGGAAACGTCGTACGTCTTCTCTTGACCGACTTACAGCTATTTATATCGTATTCTTGTATCACATATCTTAGAAGAAACTGTTGAATGTCCAAACGAACCAGTATTTATAACTATAGCTTTTGTTCTTTTAAACAAATGAAGTCTTAAGATGTACCTAGTTGATACTTACCTGTCCATATTTTGGCACTATTCCCTGTGTTACGGCAGCGTAAAAATTTAAAAAAGACACAAGTTATATTGCTCTTATTTAGTTAACAGGAGTAAGATGTACCAGTACTGCAATACCGACGACTTAAAGAATGTTAACTGTGTTGTGAAACTTGAAATTGCTACCTACGCAACTCTCAACTATTTCCATTCCGAAAGAGGTTAGTAAACTACATAGTAGGTAGGTACATAACCTTCCAGAAAGCGTTTTCCCTGGAATGGGCAATTTGTCCCACTTATTACCGCGACAGCTAATTTTCGCTGGCGAAACGAGCCGTTCCCCATCGCTGGCTATATTACCATTTTGCCGCAAATTGACTTGACAGATTGAAATGCCAGGCGTTTTCCTTCGTTGATCGTTCTGAAGATGTCAAAACTCAAGGAATTAGGACATTGGTTTCGCAAACCAGAACAGAATTGGTACCTACATTCATTTATATGTGCTCAAAGCTAAGGGCTTGTTCTTCTTCTTGAATATTCAATGTATCTTTGTAAGTCCCATTTAAATTGACTTGATAATAAAGGTAAAATAAACATTTGTTTGTTTTGGAATAAGTAAATAATATAGATCGACACTCACTTGAACGTGGACGTGAATGTCTCCACTCCTGTCGGTACTGACAACATATTTCTGAAACAATAGATAACGCATTTTATAATAATTCATAACTTGTATTGAAATCAGAGGAGCACTACGAGTATTATGAAGGTACCTACTCGGATAAAATTATGTAGGTGATATCTAGTTTTTTTTATGTGCCTATAGAAACTTTTAAGGAAATCATTCATCGTCATTTCTATAACATTTTAACACACGTAAAAATAATTATATTTAAAAATATAAGTGTATATAATTTAACAGGAATTGAAAAATAAAGAAACGCTTTACTGCAGCGAATGTAGTTAGTGAAGCAGTCAAAAAGCAGTTTAAACTTTATAACTGGATACAGTAAACACCTAATAAGTACATAATATAAAAAAACAGATAGTATTCTTATAAGCGGCCACGGGCTTGTCACGTATGGAATGCAACTTTTGCAAAATGTGTGCATGTCCAAATGTAACTTTTGAACGTGCTTCTTCTACTACCCCCTTTAGACATCTTTATGGATCTAAGAACCTGAACTCCTGAGAGAATGTCTACCGTACCTGGTAATTTCAGTCGTGATCCTATTACTGTACTTTCTTTATTACAAACTAGCTGTCCCGACAGACATTCTCCTGTCAAATTACAATAATCCCATAGAAAAGAGCACGTTTAGTATTGACCAAATGCGGATTTTCCAAAATTTTCTTTCGTAAGAACCTTCTACTGGCAGTAACAAACACAGCAAAAAAATAATTACCAAAATCAGTCCATCCGTTTACGCGTGATTAGCAAATTCTTTGAAAATATGAAGAATGCGCTCAATATATGCACCAATTCGATGCAGTCAAAACGCCATCAACTTACGGTCGGCAACCGTTCAGTAAACAACGCGAACAATAACTCTATTTACAACGGAACGGATATAGACGGCATCTATGTTGTAGCCACAATGCATTGGAATAGTAGCTACAGCGGGTAATGACTGAGAAACGTCCAAGCAAACTGTTCGATTAGTAATCGATTAGCGTTGGCTCATCACACCAACTTTTGCATTTACGTTGTTTACACTGTAATTATTAGTAAAGTTATTTACCTATCCTATTTCATTTTCTATTCTTATCAGACATTCTCTCAGATCTTCAAAGACAATCAGAACCTTGAAATTTTCGAACCCGAATGACAGCTTCCATTCGATTTTACACGGATCCCGAGGGATCTTTAAGAGGGCTTGTGTTGTGGCCAGTTTCTGTCTGTTAACTGGTCTGTGTGCAGTCAGACCTTCTCGAAGTGGTCTTCTTACTTTCCACCGACTGATTTTGACTTCACTAGCTTCTAGCTTCTTTTAGCCGCTTGTCCCAGTAGAACTGCATTCAAACGGCAGTTTGATACCAAAGTCGTTACATGAAAGCGACCATCACACTGTGCTTTAGCACGACGCGACGTCCAGATCCTTGTCGTCGTTTGTAGCCACCAATCTCTTGGTATCTCTGGTACACTCGACTAAAGGAGTATCAGCTCAAGTTCAGTTAAATTGAAGTACTTGACTTTGGTTCTGCCCCGCTTCAATTAAACCACTTGAGCGGATATTTCTGGTGTGGAGTCCATTTTCTTGTTCTAGTTCAAAATAAAAAAATGTGCGATTTTATTGCTCATAACTGTATAATAATAATAATAAGTAGGTGCCCAGCTGTTTCCTTAATATGTTACCCTACTTCATGGAAATCAATTGAAAACGTGCCATGTCTGATGTCCTGCATCGGACATCACACGCAAACCGATAATTGAGACCCTTATCCTAACTGTTTCGACAGGTCAGCTAATTAAGGTACATATAAGCGATAAAATCTGGAATTAATCAGCACAATAACTGGCGGTTACAGAAGTTATATAGGTATAATAACCTTACCTTATTTATAATATTAAGGTTATAGGTTCGTTGCCGGTCAAGTCTTGGCTCGCTACGATAAATAAAGCGGTATGGTGATCATAGTCTCATAGTACGAGAATATTAAACAAAAAAAACCTTCTTTACTGACTTACTTATATAATATTAACGAAATGAGTGATTGATAACGTTTAAATATTTACTGAGATAAAGAAAAAAACCGGCCAAGTGCGAGTCGGACTCGCGCACGAAGGGTTCCGTACCATTATCTATAAAAACGGCAAAAAAATCATGTTTGTTGTATGGGAGCCCCCTTAAATATTTATTTTATTCCGTTTTTAGTATTTGTTGTTAGAGCAGCCACAGAAATACATAATCTGTGAAAATTTCAACTGTCTAGCTATCACGGTTCATGAGATACAGCCCTGTGACAGACAGACGGACAGCGAAGTCTTAGTAATAGGGTTCCGTTTTTACCCTTTGGGTACGGAACCCTAAAAAAGACGTGTGGCACTCGGAGACTGCCGCGGTAAAGCTATTGCATAACATTTTTTATCAATTTATGTAATTATAATTATTTATTTATTTATTTTATTTATGCAGTATTTTTTTTTTTCCTTTTTTCCTTTGTTTTTCTTTGATATTCAACTTTTTGAGCGTGGTGACCGATAATAAAAGAAAACAATTTTTTTCTTTTATTAAATAAATGAGAAGTTAATATTGTCGATATTTACCTAACTACATGAATTCAATAATTCAATTACAAACTTTTTAGTCGATCATGTCTGTGAAGTACCACTTATTTACCGATAGTGGTAAAATAGCGCCACCTGCCAGCGGAATTGCGAACCTCTCACACCCCGTCATCTTACCTCTCAAACCCCGAGCGTTCGCATGAGACCGCGAAAAGCACCTATAATAACGTAGTATCATCAAATGAAACTAGATGGCGCTAAAATGCGAAAATCACGTTTGTTGTATGATGTATATGTAAAATAATATATTTATTTTATTCTGATTTTAGTATTTGTTGTTAGAGCAGCAATATAAATACATAATCTGGCTAGCATTTGTGATAATAATAATAATAAAATGTATGTATATAGAGTAGGTACTCACTCATTTTCTTTCACCATTTTTTCGTGACTTTCTTCATTAATAAATGCACGCACAAGTCATCAGATTGCGGTAGGCTTGTCAATTAAATATCGATACATTGATATATCGATATTTTCAGTTCGATATATCGATATATCGATGTCAAATATCCAATATCGAAATTGTATCAAAAACGATATTTCCTTTTGTTTTTATTTGGTCGACTCATCTTTTTAATTTGGTACTTAGGTTGGCTTTTAAATGGGCAACTCTGTATTTAGACATACTGAACTGAACTGACACATGACACATGTCTTGTGTATTTGTATAGGTAATAAATAATTATTATTTTGTATCGTTGTTCTTGATTTATTAAAAATGATGTCTATTTATTATTATTATTATTTATCTAGTAATGTACCTAAGATGACTGAAGTAGATTAGATATGATAGGTCATATTGTACCGATATATCGATATTTTAAAATAATACAAATATTGATATCGATATTGATATTTTTAAAAATATCGATATCTATATATATCGATACTGTATTGCATTTCCGACATCCCTAGATTGCGGGGGAAGAGGGGGATTAGGCATGCGCAGTAACGCCGATACAACCAATGCCACCTATTGGCGAGTTGCTAAACTAAAGAGACAAGCGTGATATTTCAAAAAGTCATTAAAAGTTCTGCTATTCATCGATAGATGTCAAAATCTTTAACCTACCTATTTACCTAACTACGTAGTTAGCATTCCACACGTAACAGGTTGCAAGCCCGTCGCCGCTTTCAAGAATACTAACAGGTTTCCTCACGATGTTTTCCTTCACCGTTATAAACACGTGTAACGCGCATATACATTTTTCGAACAGAAATATCCATTGATGCACGGCCAGGATTTGAACAAGAAATTAATTTGAAATTAAGTACCTATTTACCTAACTACATGAATTCAATAATTCAATTTCAAACTTTTTAGTCGATCATGTGAAGTACCACCTATTAACCGACTTACTTTACCGATAGTGGTAAAATAGCGCCACCTGCCAGCGGAATTGCAAACATCTTTCATCTTACCTCTCAAACTCCGAGCGGTCGCATGAGACCGCGAAAAGTAGGTACTTATACTTATAATAACGTAATAACATCAAATTAAACTAGATGGCGCTGGAATGCGAAAATCACTCTAAGCAGGCATGACATGAGTCACCAGATTGCGGGGCGATTACGCATGCGTAATCGCGATGCGCAAATCGTCGTAAAATTATTTCGTTACGAAATTTCTGGATTCGGTCTCCACGCTCAAGGCCCGCGATAGAAGCTATGCAATAGCTTAAAAAATATTCACTTCTAGTCGCTGACTTCGCATGTTTTTTTTTATTTTAAAGAATCTTTGACGAAAGTAACTTTAAGCTTAGGTAAAAAAGAAAATGCACGTTATTTCATACGACAAAGCTCCAACAGTTGCCTTGTTTGAGGTAGCCATTTTCCCCTGTAAGTATAATACTTACTGAGGTCACCGAGCTTCTCCCAGTTTCTAAAGATTTTAATCAAACAATCTTGCTTTAGATTGCAAGCTTAGTAATAATCTACCTAGAAATACGAGCACGAAATAGCAAACACTGCTGGGAAGTGCAGTAGGTTATCCGATTTAGGTATTTCGTTTCATTATTTAATTTTCTACGACTAAACTTCTAGTATTTACCTACCCTTAGTTTATTTGTCAAAACAAGCTTTTGTAAAAACATAGGGGAGAAAAAGAAAATCCAACTAGACTAAACACGACGGAGCTATGTCATGTATTTGCGGAGTTTCTATTATTCCATCATCAGATCCAGCAGTTCGCTGTCACCATAATATTACATTGTCGCCAAAGTTACATAAATATGATAAATCGGTTAGGGGAACGGGTCAAAAGTTCAGTTGCAAGATCTGACTCAAACGGCATACTTACAAAATAACTTACGAGTATATAATGTTAAAAAAGGTCAATTCAAATTCCAAAATCATTTATTTCAATAAAATCACAAGGATCACTTTGATACATCTTAGGAACTAGGTGTAGCTACGCCGAATCCTCGCGACCACGCCTAGAAGAATCAAGCAACAAACACAGCTTGGGGTCTACCTTTTTTTTTCAATGATTCTTTCCTTAATGCTATGTAGAGCTCCAGTGTGGTGCCAATCGAACAAGGTGAAGGCTCAAACAAGAATAATAATTAAAAGTACTACTCAAGTACGTACAACAATAAATAATAAATAAATATTGGTGGACATTATCACACAGTGCCATCTAGCCCCAAACTAAGCAAAGCTTGTAATATGAGAACTAGATAACTGATAGAATACTTATATACTTTTTTTTGTAAATACATACATAATGATACATAATAACACCCAGACACAGAACAAACATCTATGTTCATCACACAAATATTTGTCCTGGGTGGGGATCGAACCCACAACCTACAGCGCAGAAGGCAAAGCTACTACCAACTGAGTTGTGAGGCCAGTCAATAAAAAAAAAAAAAAAATAGCTTGTAAAATGAGTCGCACACTCAAAGTTTACCTACTGTTTTTCGTAACATAAAATACACACAAAATTAGAGATTGATGCGAATGTAACTAAAATAAAGAAGTCCTACGAATCTTCAATGGATTAAGAACCGTGTCACCAACTTAATTTGTTTTTGTTTTAATAATAAGGTCGCATGGAAGAGGTACAACTACAAACACGGAAAATAAGTAGTTAATCGCCAAGAAGCCCCTGGCGAGGCGTCAGGGCCCTTAAGAGGATGTGATTTGGACACCTTGGATTACCACTGAAGGTCAAAGTTAATGAAATAAGACGTTGTACGTGTCTTATTACGTTTATTTTTGTAGTGGTACTGACTGATTAAATAATTGAATCTTTGTTTCTGGGTGTTATTAGTATCTTAAGTAGTACTTAAGATACTAATAAGTCAGTACCACTACAAAAATAAACGTAATAAGACACGTACAACACGTACTTTTTTTTTTGTATATACATAGGTATGTATATACAAAAAAAAAGTATAAATCAGTTATCATAGTACAAGCTTTGCTTAGTTTGGGTCAAGATGGCGCTGTGTGAAACGTCCACAAATGTTTATTTTATTTATCTCTCTGTTGTGATAGGCGAGAGTAACCATGAAGGTTTGCAAAAATGTGACAAATATTTTTTCCGCATCTGAGTGTACTATTACATAGAACTAGTACTATCACTACATAGTACAAGGTGTCTCAAAATAAAGTTCACATTTAAATCTTTTTTTAAAAGAAAAGTCTTAGCTTTATTGAAAAAATGTTTATTATTTATTGAAGTACACTGTTTGGGAATTTATTTTTTAAAAATAACATCGTCCAAATGTAAACCGTTGCGCTCTCGGCATTCATTTAGTCGGGCACTAAAATTGCCTATGACAGCTCGGCAGGTAGTCTCCGTGAAGGCTGCCATTTCATGACGGATATTTTCTTTTAATTGTGCCAGGGAAGTCGGCTTATTAGCGTAAACTTTTGATTTGACATAACCCCACAGGAAAAAATCCATAGGTGTTAAATCAGGACTCCGTGGAGGCCAATTTATGTCACCTCGCCTGGAGATTAATTTGTTCGGAAAAATTTCTCGAACTCGAGGCAGAGATCTGTTGGACGTGTGTGAAGTTGCTCCATCCTGCTGGAACCATGTTCTTTGGTCGTAACCAGGAAAGTTTTGCAGTTGGGGCACGAAAAACTCGTCTAACATCTCCACATAACGCTCTGAATTCACTGTGAGCGTGCGTCCCCTTCCATCTTCAAAAAAGTAAGGGCCGATAATTCCTCGCGCCGACATCGCTGCCCATACGGTGACTTTGGGTGAATGTAGCGGTTTCTGATGTTTTTGTTTTGGATTGGTTGTACTCCAGTAACGACAATTTTGCTTGTTTACATGCCCATTCAGGTGAAAATGGGCTTCATCGGAAAACAAGATGTTGGTGAACGTTGGAAAGCGCTCAATCATCTGATTTACAAAGTCAAGCCTCTGACCAGCATCTTGAGGCTTCAGTTCTTGCACCAACTGGATTTTGTACGGGTGCAGCTTTAAATCTTTGTATAAAATGCGGCATAATGAAGATCTGTGCACATTTAAATCAACAGCACGCTTCCGAATCGAGAGGTTTGGATCATCTCGAATAGACTGAGTAACACTGTCCACGTTTTCGGCTGTTCTTGATGTTCTTGGCCGCCCAGATTTTGGTTTCTCCAGAGTTGACCGAGTCTCTTCAAACTTCTCAACCCATTTTGCAATGAGTCGAGTGCTAGGCGCATCATTTAAGTGACGAATATGTCGAATACTGCAGAATTTTCTACGCGCTACAGTCGCCGAATTACCGTTTTTGTAAAACTCACGTACGCACAACGCACGGTCCGCACCAGAGAAACGCTCCATAGCGACTAAATTCCCAAGAGCCAGACTACCGACTGACATACCCCCCGCGCCCCTCAGAATAGTTGCTTTCGCGTAATAAGATAAGCAAATGTGAACTTACTTTTGAGACACCTTGTATAAAGCAAAGTCGCTTCCCGCTTCCCGCGTCTGTATGTATGATTATATCTTTAAAACTACACAACGGATTTTGATGCGGTTTTTTTTAATAGATAGAGTGATTCAGGAGGTAGGTTTATATGTATTAAACACGTGCGAAGCCGGGGTGGGTCGCTAGTTTTTTAATAAATCCGCTCAGATCATTGAAGATATCTAACAAACTATCGTCGCTTAAAAATACTGACTAGGTTGAGCATATGTGTTAGTTTTTTTTTCTAAAAATGCATAAATGCACCACTGCTGAAATATAATCGAAGTTGCAGCCAACAAGGTGGCGCAAATAAGTACTATGGAAATTCATTCCTTAAATTGATATTAATCGCATTGCTACATTTGATGTTTCGACCTAATACCGGAATATGATTATATAATATTCGAATTAGTAGAACAGATTAAAGACAACACTCTTTTTCTTGTAATTTTAAGACATTTTATTGTTAATTTGCAATAAGTGTGAGTGCTTCATTGCCTTAAAACAGATTTCAGCTAAGGTTTTGAGTTGTTACCGATTGATTTTGGCACAATGTAGGTACGAGCAAAGTTAAACTCGATTTTGTCTTTTTTTAGAACTCTCCGAGGTGAGATTTCACCGCGATACAAAAATATTTATGTTGAAATTCTTCTTCGGTCATCGGCATCATTAATCAGAATATTTTTAAATGTTTAGCAATATGTAACTTTTGATTTCGTAGAACACATTTGTGCATTGTTTATAGGTAAATTTATATCTGCAATAGTTGTCCGAGATAAATGATTTATTATATTATTAATTAGGTATAAAAATATGCCAATCTTATGATTTTATTTACCTAAACAATTATATTAATGAATTATGAAGCACCTACTTCAAGCCGAATTAATTCCCAATGCGCCAAAGTAGCATGCACTTTCTTCATAAATAATCTTAACTTATTTCACTTGGAGATCTCGTTCGTAGTAAAATCTTTTTCGATCACCGACCATTAATCCGAGGACTAGCAAAATACTCTTACCAAAATCATAAAGATGTATGTAAATATAAAAAATAAACAAGTCTAGACTCTAAAGAGTTGAAGATGGTAAAATTGATGTAGCACTACAGTGTTATCTCTGTCCAAGGTCGATTCGAATTGGAGGACGTGACGCAGCGACGATCCCTTGACGTACCAACGTCCCCGGTAATTAGTTTATGTGAGTCTCTTATCTACTTAAGCATTTTCTTGTTGATACTTTTTGGGCCAATTGGATTTTGTATAGGGTTTTTGTACAATATAGTGTCACATTTCGTGCAAATAATCATAGTAGAGGTATATGTAAGAAGTAGGTATGTTTTCAGATCGAGTAACAAATTTTGACTGTTGTAAACCAATAGCGCACTTATTGAAATGATATATTATTCTTCTTCTTGCCCTTTTTTTCATGTGGAGACGACGTGGCACAACGTGTAGAAAAAAAACCCGGCCAAGTGCGAGTTAGGACTCGCGCGCGAAGGGTTCCGTACCATTATTTATAAAAAACGCCAAAAAAAAAACGTTTGTTGTATGAGACCCCACTTAAATATTTGTTTTATTCTGTTTTTAGTATTCGTTATTATAACGGCAACAGAAATACATTATCTGTGAAAATTTCAACTGTCTAGCTACCACGGTTCATGAGATACATCCCTGTGACAGACAGTCGGACAGCGAAGTCGTAGTAATAGGGTAACGTTTTTACCCTTTGGGTACGGAACCCTAAAAACATGTTGTAAAAGATAGCTTGCAGTGTTTTAAAACCAGCCGCCTGCGTCAGAATCAATGATATCTAGAATCTATTTATCAAAGAAGGAACTAGACGGAATTATAAAGATTCTAGAAACCGCAAAACAGGTGCTACGAAGGTGAACATACATATTGCACAAAAGCCAGCTATAGGTCCTATCATTGTATATTTCTGCACTGTGTTGTAGTCATCTTTGTTATCGAAGACTAGAGAATTATTTATTTTAAGCCACTTAGGAAAATGTAATATTTTTTCCTTTGAGACACCGGAGCTATTCTAGGCTTATAAACGATGTCTAAATAGTAAGTGGTTACTGTGGTTACATAATAGTCTGAGTGGACAATGATTGGCTGCCCACTATCAATCTTTGGCACACAAGGGACGTTTGCAATTATCTATGCGGTCATTCATCACAATATTATTGTTCACAAATAGCCACTCATACCTACTTGTGGTATTAAAAATGCGAAAGTTTGTGAGTTCGAAGCCGTATCATCAGAACCGATATGATAAAATCTATTATTAAGGTGTTATTATGTATCAAATGTATGTATTTACAAAAAAAAAGTTATTTTTGGGGCTAGATGGCGCTGTGTGATAATGTCCACCAATATTTATTATTATTATAATAGAGGCACGTCCAAAGTTTTGTTTTTCCGACCATAAAACACAGACAATAACTTATTATAGGATAATAGTAGTTTATGCAACTGTCATATAAGGAACTCGTTACTATTATGAAACTCACTGCGCTCGTTTCATAAACTCACACTCGTGTTTTAATACCCGTGTTATATGCAGTTGCATACACTACTTTATCTTCACTATTAATTTGTATTTTAAAAACAAAACACATTGCGAAACATTAAATTCACGCGTACGTGTATTGTCACAGTGAACTTGCCGCCATTAAAACCTAACCAATAAGAAGAGCGCAGCTGCGCGCGCAGGGCTTTCTTTTTTTATTTAATTGCCACAAGATCTTACCAAAGAGTTTTGTGTATGTAAGTTTAGTAGTTTCACGTATAACCCAACTGTTTTCAAAAGCCAGCCTAATATCAAAATTTTATACAACTTGTATGAGGATTTTGACATAAGGCTCGCCAGGTTAATTGGTCGCGTTTTATTGATGTTATAATGAGATTTTACGATATCGATGTGGATATTATACCATCATGTGAAATTGCTTAAATTGAGTGTTTTGTTGTCTGCGCTATAACAGTAGTAATTATAAGTCAAGTATTGGAAACATAAGTAGAATGTTACAACATTAGTGTAGATAAAAAGTTTTACAAGCATTGTGTTAGAAATAAGGTTACCCCTCAGCATTTGCTACAGCTAGCAGCGCAAGGTTGCTGGAGTGCTGGTTGTCAGTGACGCCACATTGAGCGCAACAGCAGCTGCTACACGTCAAAATTATTTAACACAAAAGTGATAAAGTTATATAAAAATAAGACAAGAACCCGTATTGTTCATGGAATAGTCACTACTCTGTATGTGTTTATCTCCCAAGGTGAATCCGCGGGTGGCAGCTATCATTATATAGTTAGTAGGTGCTCGTATATTATTGTAGTAGGAATATTTTGGGACCAATGGACTTAGTAGTAAACAAATGCGACTTTTGCGCAGTGCTTTAAAAAAAATAGGATCACTACTGTAATTCCCAAGTACGGTAGCATCCTCGGTAGCATCCTCTCAGATCACCATAGGAGCTTAGATCCTTTGAAGATTTCTAGTTGGGGTAGTTAGCGCACTTCCAAACATTACATTTGGCACATGCTCACATTTTGCAGTAGTCAGCATTCTATACGTGACAGGTTGCAAGCCCATCGCCGCTTATAAGAATACTAACTGGTTTCTTCACGATGTTTTCCTTCACCGTTTTGAGCACGTGTTTTTGATGCGCAAATTAAACTTTTCGAACAGAAAAATCCATTGATGCACGCCACGAATTCGAACCCACGACCTTCAAAATGAAAGTCAAGGTACCTCCCACTCGGCCAACACGGCTATTTAAAACTGTGACGAAAAATATCGCGTTGAAACCTATCCTGAAATTAATAAGACTTGTAAAATATTATTACTAGGCACATTCGGTCGAAATTGAGATGTTGTAAAACTCGTATAACGTCTAGTTTGTACGAGTACCTATTTAAATATCTGCAGTCTTTAAGAAAACAAATTAAATTATTTTTATGAAACTTTAATACTAATAACATGTCTGGAGAAGCATGACGCGAGATGTTGAAGGTCAGGAACAAATATGTGCTTTAAGGCGCTCCCAGTCGACGATTGTTTTTGTTCGAAACGAAAAAATAAATACTTGTGAACAAGCCACATCTCCTATTTTATAATGTATAGTATATGTGAATAAAGATGTACCCATCTTTAATCACTTCAATAAATAATCATACCGACCGCTGCAATGACGACAAAAACACGTCGGCACGTGGTTTAGCTCTTCGAATAAATTAATGATATAAATTATGTATAATTACTTATCAAAAATCTATTCTAATAGAATTCTAGATCTACATATTACCTATCTTTAACAATAAATCACAAGTTGATTTTAATAGTAGGTATATAAAATATTTCGATCATAAATTCTAAAACGTATCATTTTGAAATAATATCTTTATCGTGAAAAGTATCTGCTATTATGTTTTCAGCTTAATAGAAATCTAGGTAGGAACCTGAAGTAATATACTTATAAAAATAGGAGATGTGGTTTGTTCAGAAGTATTTCTTTTTTCGTTTCGAAAAAGAGCAATCAGCGACTGGGAGCCTCTTAATGTATTTTGTAGCTTGCTACGGCGGTTTTGTATTCAAGAAAATACAAATACAGAAATGTTTATTTCAGTAAACTACAACAACAAAAGGTATATGGGTTTTTCTTTGTAATTGTATGCATAGTAGGTAAAATAAATAGGATCACGACTGTAATCCACAAGTACGGTAGACATCCTCTCAGATCTCCAGACGCTTAGATCCTTTGAAAATGTCTAGTGGGGATAGTCAGAGGCACGTCCAAACATTATATTTGGCACATGCCCACATTTTGCAGTAGTTAGCATTCCATAATTGACAGGTTGCAAACCGATCGTGGCTTATAAGAATACTAACTGGTTTCTTCACGATGTTTTCCTTCACCGTTTAGAGCACGTGTTTTTGATGCGCATATAAATTTTTCGAACAGAAAAATCCATTGATGCACGCCGGGATTCGAACTCACGACCTTCAGATTGAAAGTCGAGGTACCTCCCACTCGGCCAACATAGTACGTATCTGGAGAAATAGTAACCTGTCGTGTAGTAGATAGTGTAGTACTACTCGAGTAGTACCCGGATAAGATACCTACTACCTGTATATGTACACACCTATAAAAATGACAAGTTTCATCCAAAACATTTTCTTTTTAACCGACTTTGAAAACAGAAGATAGTTCTCAATTCAGCGGCTGTTTTTAATATCTGTTCGCCGTGTAACGGCTGGTCTGATATATCTAAATGTTATTTTTTGTACCTCGTAGAAGATTGTGATGGTGTTGGTCTCATATAATTTGGACTCTGACTTTCTAAATTACTTGTCGTAATCATTTTAGTTAAAAGTTGTAAATATATTATTTTTCAAACTATCGTGATTAGTAGACATAACTACGTCGGCAAAAAAAATAGAGGTAATTACGTGATAAAGACTGTGTAAAAATCTATACTAAAAATATATCTGCAGGGCACTGATTAAAATTCTCCGAGATTCTAAAGAATGATAGAATATGATAAGGTTTGTTTTCTTTAAAAAAAGTGCTATTATTATGCGATGCTTTGTTATTCGTGATGAAGCGTAAATATTATTATCATTGCTAGATAATTCGTACGCAGTCAGAATGTATAACGACCTTCGCACACCATATCAACTCAATACCGATTTGACTGAAAGCATTGAGCATTTGAGCCATAAATCGTGTCACGTACTACTAGGTATATACGAGTTGGTATAGGTATGTTCGGTTGTTGTCGATCGACCAACCCAAAAAATGTTTAGCTTTCCAAGAAAATAGCGCATTTTTTGAAAAATGTTGTTTGAATCAAACGCTATGTTATTTAGGAGTAGATAGCATAGTCGGCATATTCGCTCACTGCTAGTATTATTATTATGATTGAGACCTCTCCAGCCTAAACGCTAAACCACCAGAAATTTGTGCTTTTTTAGGCGAGTCCCAAATAAAAACAAGCAAATAGTTCGCAGTATCCTATTTGTTTAGGGCCTTGTCAAACATACCGAAAGGCATGGCTTGTGGGGCGGAAAGGTCACACAGGTCATCAATAAACAGGTAACCCCAGAAGAGGGTCCAATTGCCTTGTTGTGATAGCCCTATATAATATGATAAGTGATTTCCTAGTCCGTTCATAGACTTTGGCGAACCATAAGAGACGTACAACTTTCATTGACCTATTAAATTTTTCAGAAATAATACTTTTTATAACCCAATACTCTTCGACTGCTGAAGTAAGAACATCTGCTTACGTGATTTACTATTTGGTTACAACACAACTCCCACTCAACAAAACTTTAAACGTGCTATTGAAAGTTTTGTTGTTTGGTTAGGGCGGGCCGGCTTATAAAATCTGGGGCGGCCGATTCGTTTTTCTCACTATACTCGGCTTTAGGTAGATACTATTAAGAATGTTGATGTATTTTTCTTAGTTTTAAACTTTTACATCTTATTATCTTTGAAAATCTGTCGTAATACAGACTTTCGCATAATAAAACATTCACACAGAATTTTATTAGGAAACAAACAAAATGGTTAGAACCATAAAAAACCGCCTAGCCGAGCCATAAACTCCATCAACAATAAAACTCATCGATAAAAATGCCACTCACCTGAACGCCTTTTTCGTCAGTTTCGGCCATTGCACACAACTGTACCTGAGTACTGATTGTAAAGTCAATGATAAGAAAAGTACAGACGCGACCACCGATCTAGAGGAACGGGAGTGCAATGAGGAATCTCGCAATGGCCGAGGGAAGCCAACGAACGGCGCACATTAGGGTGGATTACCGCTGGGATATTCTCGATCAACAACGTAGAAAAGCAAATACCTACCTCAATATTCGCCTAAAGTAAACACAAGGTTCTTGTTAAGTCTTGATAAAGTAAACCCAATAAACTTTTCACATGCAAAAAAGTTATAGACAAATGGTAGGTAGCTGTAAAATATTACTATAACATCCAAAAATTCAGTAAATTCAAATTCAAAAATCATTTATTTTAATAAAATCACAAGGATCACTTTGAAACGCCTTAGGAATTAGGTGAAGCTACGCCGATTCCTCGCAACCAAGCTTTGACGAATCAGGCAACAAACACGGCTTAGGGTCTACCTTTTTTTTTTAATTATCCTTTTCTTGATGCTATGTAGAGCTCCAGGGTGGTGCCGATTGAACAAGGTGAAGGCTCAAACAAGAATAATAAAAGTACACTACTCATTCAAGTACGAACAACAATAAAAAAAATAACTAAAGAGCACCTACTATATTCTGTAACAGAATGCCCTGAAGAATGTGAAATGCGACATCAGGGATTAACTAAACTAAATCCTTACCTAAAAATTACGTAGATAGAGCTGTAACGTTTTCACTATTTCGTGTGCGTCGACTGACCAAAATATTTTCATGAACGGTGAAAATTTTATGGTTCGCATTCGCAGTCGCTGTTATAATAAAAACAGAATAACCTATGCTGTCTATTGGTGCACGAAGCATTTAGCATTTGTCTAGAAAGTAAATTGGTTAATAAGCACTAACAGATTTTCCGTTAGTGCTTATTTTGAAGGTAGTTTTGATTCCTATTAGTATAATGGTTTGTTGATGGAAATAATGGTATTTGAACCGTAATCCATTTTCTGTGGTTTTTAAAATTATTTTTTTCATTGATAAAAAATAAATTAAGTTAAATCATTAATGTTTGGACGTGTCTCTGACTACCCCCACTAGACATCTTCAAAGGATCTAAACGGGAGATCTGAGAGGATGTCTACTGTACTTGGGGATTACATTCGTGATCCTATTATTTATTTTAAAAATCATTGGTGGTGTCGTTTTGTTTAAACCAGGGATGTTACGGAGCTTCGACTCCAACTCCGATAAGTCGGAACTTCCGATTGTTATTACACCTCCGACTCCGACTTTTAAACCGGAGGTTTTAATCGGAGGATGTGTTATATATGATACATATATATATATGTGATACACATGTCATTAAAATTATTACTACAAGTTTTTTTTTTTACATTTAAATTTAATAAAACAAAATAAAAATCAACACAAAAACAACCTTGGATTGATTTTGATTTATTTTGTTAACTGTTAAAGGGTAAACTGGTAAATGTTAATAGGAAACATGGCAATTTTTATTTTTATTGTCTGTAAATTGTTTAAGTTAAAATTAAAATTAAATTAAAATTAAAAATTTTCCCTGAATAATGTTTTTATTTTTCTCTGCCGCCACTTCTGATTCCTGATACTGCCCCCGACTCCGACTCCGACTCCGATAAATCAAATTTAAAAACTCCGACTCCGACTTCGGTTCCGATAAAAGTACCTCTGTTTAAACATTATTTACCTCAAGTGTGCCTATATGCACATAAGTGCATTTTATTCGTAAGTAGAGAATCGCTTGAGTAAGAGCACTCTATGGCACATACAAGATATGTACGGGCAAATATTTATTTGGCTCTATTTGTGGAAATTTCTGGCATAATGCTTGTTTCTCAGAGATGTAGATGCATTTTATGTACCTAAGTAGCCATCAGTAGGTACATAAGGTACTTTAGTATACGGGACATCACAGTATCGGAGCAATAAGCGGTGAACTCAATTGTAACTAATTGGGTCGTCACTAATTGCCACTTCCTAAGGTGCCTTGGGACAGTACTACTTAGGTAAGTAAATACCTTTCACGTTGTATTGGATGGATAAAGTTAAAAAACTGACGAAGTGCATGTCCGACCACACGCAATGTAGGGTTTCGTAGTTTACACAACTAACAACGTTATAATTTTCAATATTTGTGCATAATTTATATTTTCTTAGTTGGTCGACGATTACTCGTAAATTTGTAAAGCCTACTTAGCCGTGATAGTAATACATTTTAAGTACTACTGGGAACAGATACTTATTTTTATCTAGCTCGTGGCATGGCATATACCTGGGAGCGAAGCCGCAGAAGGTCGTTAGTTAGAGTAAACCAAAAACCGTGCCATCAGTGAGACCATAAAAATATCAGTGAAAAGCACAACAAACTAGGGAGTTTAATAAAAACGAAAGCTAGCTAAAGTCAACAACCTAAACTCGTAATAATGCCAAAAGAAATAACTCATCAAACATACATACTGAAGCGCCATCTTATTATCTGAACGGAAACCGCATGTAGGTAAACATAGAAGCTGAAACCATAGCGGCTGCCAATATTTGTGCGTGTGTGTTCTGAAATTTCGGGGGAATAGTTCACGCAGAGACCGCTTGGCGCCGCTGTTTTCAGTCGCAGTCATTTTGTCGACTCATTTTCAATCCGAAAATTGCAACATGACGTACCTACGTACGTGGTAACATTGGTAGGCGCAAATGCGTTCACTCAGTACCTACCTACTTATATATAATTACATACGTTAAAGAACGCTAAATGTTTTTAACAATCGAAAAGTCAAAAGACTATAATATTAGTTTTTTTGGAGGAACTATTAATCGGTTAAAAGTACGATCATCACCGGACTTTGACATTACCGTCACGAACACTAATCAATGTAGGTATCTATTCTGTCTAATTCTTCGAAAGTTTTTAAATAAGAAGGTAAATACAAGTTACTACTCGAAACTGTCTTCAGAGTCTGCTAATAGTCATCAATTACTTGCTGTCTGACTAGTCAATAGCACCATTTTGTTTATTTCCCGAACAAATAGAATGTTTAGATTAGCATTGTATATTATTTGCCATTGGGAGATCTCATTGGCCAGACGTTGATGCCGATTGAAGACTGATGCCTCGAAATCTAAACAGGCAAGAAAGATTAAAGGCGATTTGAATCGCGTAGGCGAGCGCTGATAGCTAATTGTGAGTGCATGAATGCGTGATGTCAAGATGTTTCCTATTTAACTCACAATAGGACCATCTAGAAGGCGACATAGATAAAAGACTTTTCAATTACATATATTTTTTGCTCATTCTTTCATTTTAAAATGTTCATATTAACAAGTGGAGTCCTGCCTGACTCCACACTAGGATTCCCTGTGTCATGTGTATCAAAAACTACCAGGGTACCATGGTACTGCAATATTTGCAGATCATGAATCATGCTAACATTTTGTCCCACCGCGCCAAAGAAATATGGGCTCCATACATTTTTGCACCATCTCCATTGACGTAGAGGCCTAATACCTTCATATAAAAATTATGAATTGTCTTAGTCTTTTACAAGCCTCTACCTTTTTATTGGAGCCTATTATATGGTGGTTATAGGGTGAATAATTATGATGATAAACTATCAGCAAACATAGAAATGAACACAAATGGTCAAGAGTACGTAATACCTGCCTATCTTTCAGTTTATTCTTTGACAAACAAATTACGCCTGTATATGATTGGGGGGCTCGGCTGTCCTCCTCGTGCTATTTTTAGCCAGGAGACATATTTATAACGTAATTGTTATTGTGCTAGCTGGTATATTTCCAGCCGGGATTGTTGTGTGAGGTGATGTGATCACACAATGGCCGTTTTTCATTCATTCTTCTTTATCTCTTTTTATAGTTTGCTGTTTACTCTTTGACTGGCCTCACAGCTCAGTTGGTAGTAGCTCTGACTTCTGCGCTGTAGGTTGTGGGTTCGATCCCCACCCAGGACAAATATTTGTGTGATAAACATAGATGTTTGTTCTGTGTCTGGGTGTTATTATGTATCATATATATGTATTTACAAAAAAAAAGTATATAAGTATTCTATTAGTTATCTAGTTCTCATAGTACAAGCTTTGCTTAGTTTGGGGCTGGATGGCGCTGTGTGATAATGTCCACCAATATTTATTTAATTTATTTATTTATAATGTCTTTTTTTAATAAATAAAGTTACTGAATAAAAACTGCGATAAATTGTAAAATCATTTTGTTTTGTTGTGCTTGGTAAGGAAGCCTGATATCCTAACCCAAGCCTGTTTTTATATTATGCGGTTCTATTTATATTTTGTTTAGAATTCTCAAATAGTTTTTCCATAATAGTTTAAAAATTAAACCGGTTTTTTTACTTTTCATTGACTTTCCTTTGGCCTCTTGTCTAATCAAACACTCTTGATACATGATTTTTATCCCTCTACATAATATTATTCTTCGTTACTTCTTACTCTCAATATCAGCAAATCTTCTAGACCTTCTCCTCAATTGTATACTAATTTTTTATTTTCAAATCACTGAAGTAACATACTCGTTTGTATGCCTTATTTCAATCTAGTCAATTTATTAATTTCATAAAATGCTTTTTATTTACATATGGTAATCTGACATGTTCGGTAACTATACTGAAAAAGTATTGAGTGTAATGTCAAATTAAATAAATCTTTTTTATACATGAAATCTTCGTGCTCTCAAGTTTACATATAGTTGGTGTATTGTCTGGTGGCGTAAACAACACATCAGGCCCAATATTCCATTAAACTCTATCGCATATATTTCACTACCTCCAATCTAGCATATATCTCTCTAGTATGCAATACAACATTAACTTAATGCTCTTATTATTGCTAAAGAATAAGGTAAAAGTATAAGAAATTAGGTTTGCCATAAACCATTACTAAACGAAATAAACATAGTGCTTAATCATATTTACCTTCGGGGATGTGTCACATCAACATTGATTTATGGGGCTTTGTCTAATAATTACAAGGTATAAATAGTATATTTAGGTACATTAACGCTATGTAATAACTTTTACAACCACAATTAGGTTTTAATGTTTTTTTTTTATATTTTGATGTTCCTCTGATCGTAAAATGATATATTAACGTCATAAAACTATCGTTAGAATCGTCAAATAGACTGCACTCTGCAAATATTTTTTTATGTCATGCATGACACAAAAAAAGGAGATTCTCAAATAAGTACAGTCAGTTACGATTGTCGTTTAATTTGAATAATTAATTTGAATAACACCAGCACTGCTCAGTTGGTAGTAACTCTGTCTTTTAGGTTTTTGGTTCGATTCCCACACAAAACAAAATATGTTTGTGAAAACATAGATGTTTGTTCAGTTATCTAGTTAGCATAGTATAAACTTTGCTAATGTCGCTTCGTGAACCAATTATAATATAATAATGTAGGTAAAACATTTATTATCTAATATGAAGTCGTAAATAAACAATTTTTTTTGCTTTTTTTTTAATTTTAAATGCTGTTAACGAGTATACAAAGACATTCTGTAATATATTTTGGTATCAGCTTTGCACTCGTGCGAAGCCGGGGCGGGTCGCTAGTTAATAATAATTATAACCACCAAAAGTGAAGTATAAAATAATCCTAATATATTTGAGTTACAAAAGTCTGTTACTTTGGTTATAGTTCGGCCGTTCTGAGAATGCGTTCCTGACACGTCGCGATTGTATGACGACGTAACTTTGTAATGGCGTTGCAGTTACGATAAAAATATGATTGCTGGTTGTTTACCGTTTTAACAATTGATGAGCATTAAAACAACATTATTACAACATTATTACAACATTATAGTCACTATAACGTGACTAACTGATAGGTGTCAGGAACGCATTCTCTGAACGGCCGAACTATAGTTATAGGTACATAGATATGGAAAAAATATGGAAAATAATGTTCAGATGGTAATATAATGACTTGTGTTTAGTAACTTTCGTTGCTGACCTAGCTACATTTTAGTGATGATTCCGGATGTACTTATTAAAAAAATAGTTCAAATAATATTTTATGACATCTATCAATAAAAAACTTATTAACTGTTCATGCTTCAGCACAATAAAATAAAACGGACCTAATTCATTAAACTCGTTCTTGTAAACATAGACAGGGTGATAAAACGAAATCGTTTCCCTAATAATAATTATATTCAACAGATTTTCCAATAACTTCTAACATTTTAGCACAAGAGGAAATCCTTACGAACGGAAAGCGTAACTCACACTCGTTTTTGAAACAAATATTTTGACATATTATTGCGAGATTCTCTGAAAATAAAGAAATGTCACAATTCCTACCTATAGCAGACGACATCAGTCATCGACGACATACTCGTTATGTGTGTAGGCGTTTTTAAACGGTTTGTTATTTTGTTTTGTTGGTGTATCACTACATAGTATAAAGCAAAGTCGCTTTCCGCTTCCCGCGTCTGTATGTATGTATGTATGTTTGCTTATATCCTTAAAACTACACAACGGATTTTGATGCGGTTTTAGTAGATAGAGTGATTCAGGAGGAAGGTTTATATGTATAATAACATGCTACCCGTGCGAAGCCGGGGCGGGTCGCTAGTCAGTGATAAGACTTTCTTAGCATTTAAAGGCGCATACCTGTAAGTAGCTAGTGGCTTCACCCGGATTTATTACCCGGGATATTTTTCTCACCATAAAAACCAACCCCATACTACAACAAACATTTAAAAAAATATCCAAGTCGTTTCAGTCGTTTAAGAGCCTACATGGGACATGGATAGTTTTTTTTTAAGCTTTTTCTAAGCAATCATACTTACTAAGAAATTGTATGACACGCACGTATAAGTAACTATATTTAATAACTACCCTAGTGAAATATTTTACCTGTAAAGACACGCGCTCCTAAATATTATTTTAAGTAACATTTTGATGGCATTAAGATCAAAATATTGTTTACTTACAATCTGAAATGTTTCAGGTGAGTACGAATCTCTTTGAAAGCAAAAATCCCCGCGTTTATTTTCACAATTGCGATAATAAACCAAAAATTTACGAGAAAGGTCATAACCGACGTCACGTCAGACCCTGACTAGTCGGAGTCGGCGCTAAATGTGTCGCGACTTCGCCCTCATTGTTCCACGGCTAGGTACGTTTTCCGATTTAAACAACCATAAATTACGTTACAAAATGTTTCCATCATAAATAGGACAAATAAACCAGCGTTTATTACTTTGGCATAGAGCTGGAAATTGATAGTAATAGCGTCATACGCAAGGGATAAGATTGATGGCTGTAAAATAGTAATTTTCGTTTTAATGTACGATTATTCCAAACATTTCAGATAGCAGATCGTAAAAATCCATGAAATTATTTGTTTTGTGTGGGGCCACGGAACGAAACGCCTTTTCAGCGAGTTCGTTCGGTGCAAAAGAGTAACGAAATACTGAAAACAAGTGAATTTATCATTGCAGCGATATTTTTCGTGGCATCAAATCTGCTAGCGGTAGATAAATTCTAATGTAAAATGTAACAGTATTATTTATTGACCGTGATTTACCTACCTCCGTGTTTCTAATGTACGTAAATGCATTATTCTAGTCTAGACTGTCCACTTTAAATTATTATAGGGTATAAACTACCTACCGCACGTAAGCTACGTAGCAAGCACTTGTTTACAGTGTTTAAAACCTTTTTTTATCTATCAAATAAATAAGTGAATAGGTATCTACCCACTTTTCTAAATCTAGTTTACGATAATAATTTAGTTACCTTTCGATTTTATTATTAGCCACTAAAACACTAACATCAAAATTGTATGGTTTGTATTTTTCTAATTCATGGTTTGCATTGGCTTCATATTTTTTTCCTAAGAGTTCATTATTTTCGAATATTTTTACCATTTAACTGGAACCACTACCACATAGTACAAGACAAGTGTAAGTGTACACATGTGTATTCAAAATAAAAAAAATAAAAAATGTATTTTTTGGTTTGGTATAAAAATATGCGAAACAAAATGATAACAATTAATTGTAGGTATATATATATAACAAGCATAAAAAGCTGTATAATTGAAAACAAACGCATAAAACAAAAGGGTTCGATGGCAAATTGCCACGACACTCTCAACCTTTATAGACAGACTCTTAATATAGTTCTGCTTAACCACCCGATGGATTGTTTAGTCTGCGATAATAATTGGGTTAAACAAAGCATCGATACTGCGACTTGACAGCTGGCAAACTTTGCTATTATCTATTTTACGCACCAGACGATTGCAAATCGATCTATTTAGATTATAAACTACTCGAAAACTGAAATTGAAGGTTTAGAATGCATCTGGATCATCAAAAAAAATTAAAACATAATTAGTAAAATTTTACAAATTATTTCAGTCGTTTATCAAAATGCTGACTGCTGAATGAAAATTTTAATTTTTCATTGTCTATACTAATATTATAAAGAGGAAAGATTTGATTGTTTGTTTGTTTGTTTGTATCGAATAGGCTCCGAAACTACTGAACCGAGTTGAAAAATTCTTTTACCATTAGAATCCTACATTATCCCTGGTGAACATAGGCTATAGAATATTTTCAAAAATATTAGGGATCCGTATGAAAACTTCGATATTAATCCAAAGTGTGAAAAAAATAAAAAAAAACTTTACTAAAAAAAAATATCATTACTACACCCGTGCGACGCCGGGGCGGACTGCTAGTTTTTAATAAATTTGGAGCCATTATTGCCTACATTACATTATAGGAGCCATATTACATCTGGTTACGCTGGTTAGTAGCTATTGATACCTATGAATAAACGTCGAGTCAGATGTTTTTTATTTTTTTTTATTTAAAGCAAAAGTGTGGTTGAGTAAACTTGAATAATATTAATAAAAAAAATTGATTTTATTTTACTTTGAGTAAGTGATAATGTAATTACCTTTAATTTATTTTCCCGACGTTTCGGCTATGTTACAAGGTAATGACGTGATAAATACCCGTGTTAAAATTTATAGCTAAGTCTACTAATCACGATAGTTTGAAAAATAATAAGTGATATTTTATTTGTAGAACATTGCTTATCCATTTCGATAACATATTACCACCATAGAATATGAGTACATTTTAAGTAAATAATAATTCTGATTGTTTGTACGTGGCGATAGAACTTAGTTTGCATTTGTAGTGTCTACATTGTTTATTTTCTTACATCATCTTTTACGTATTGTTTGTGCCTAGATCTACCGAATATTACCTTGTACAACGTAGTAGGTATGTTGTTTAGCATGAAACAGATTTTACATTGAACTTGATTCAGGGAAATACTCGTGTTTTAAGATACCTATTAGTAAATTACGATTATCATTATGATTATGACTACATAGTCCAACCATCTTTTCTTTGGCCTACCTCTACTTCTAGGTATTTATATAAGGATAGGTAATGGAATAAACTTAGGTATTAGCAAAAGGCGGCGGTAATTATTTACTTTGTGCGTTTTATTTTGACTTCAAACATTTTAACTTAAAATATGAAAGTTATTTATTTTCTAAATACTTTTCCGATCTTTCAACGTCAAGATCAAATGCACAAGACTTATAAAGCAGACAACATTGCAGACGCTCACAGTACATTTTTAGTTTAGTAATTTATTTACATACAACATAATTACAACGATACGCCGATTCAACACGTTGTTAGTGTTATTTACTCGGAAGTAACACGAAACCGGGATTGAGCCGCATACAATATGCGTGCTAGGTTATGTTTGAAGATTCATCTTATTTGATGATATGGACCAAACTTTGAAATCTCTAAAGCACCTAATATGAAAGATGTTGTGAATGTGAAAAATATGTGATGTACCTGGAGGTGGCAATATGTACCTATAGTCCTATATCAAAGATTTCCGGACATCTTTTACTGTAAACGACTAGTAGTTATGTTACCATACAAAATACTCAGCAGTAGAATTTGTTAACAAACATGAGAACTATAACGGCGTTCTCGTCCGGAACACCTAGTCCATCTTCTGTTACATGTATCTAATCGAATGATATAGCAAAAATAAAGGTTTACAGACGGTAACATTTTATGAGTGAGATGGATTTGATAATCGCCCCAAAGCACGCAAATTGCACGCAGCTCGTGGCCCATCACGTCTAATACCTGAGTGCAGCAGTTTGTCGGGCAGGGTACCAAATGGTAAATGTGGCTCACCGGTGTCAACGGGGTCGGTATGCTGGCAGTGCGCAGCATAGACAACTTGCGCCGCTGCTCAGCCGACAGCGAGGCGCGTCGGCTCCTGTCAAGTCCATAGCTGGCTTCAGACGAGTCCAGGCTCAGTTTGCGAAACAGAGTCGGCCGAAACATTCTACTTTTTAGTCAAGCTTTGTGGCACTTGTGAAGCTAATATGGCTATGACACTGAATTAGTCTACAGTCTGTGAAATTATTCTTTGACAGTCAGCTATCTATGCACATTCGGTATTTAGTCAAGCTTTTTACAATGACACGATTTGTTGGTGACAATGGCTGAAAAGTTCTTCATTGATATAGCTTTCACGTTTAGTTATATTTAGATGATGATGATTGTATTGTTGTTTACATCATAAAAAACATAAAATAAAAATAATAGATAATTTTTACAAGATCATTGTTTGAAATTAGTTTGCTTTAAATACAAATTTTATACTTACCTCATTTTAATTTGAATGATATGCGTTACCTACTGTAATAATATACAAATAAACTAGCTTTAGTCGTAAATAAAACATTGCTGCAAATGTTTAAAACTACGAAGTAAATGGTATGATATAATGACATCGTTTTGCTTGGCACTTTACGTGAGAGTACCTATTTAGTGTTTTTTTTATAGAAAACTAGCCAAATTCCTTAACAATGGGTTCCAGCCAAAGATACGGTTGAATTGAGTCATTACAAAATGGCACTGATTTTACTAAATACAGAATTTATTTACTTGTAAAATTTCAACGATACGGATCTTATCATTTCTAAGAACAATAGTTCAGCAGTAGTCTCAATTAATTTAACAAGTTCGTGACGCAGATATTGAATGAAGACTAGTATTTCTACAAAGTACGTGTTCACTTCAGTCAGAATAGGCTTGCTTTGTTGCTAATTCTATTAGACCCTGTAATCAAATTAAAGCTTCCACTCCCGCTGAAAGATACCGCGTAGTAGGTACCTACAACGGCTCGTAGGGGTGCTACGACCGCATCTTTGTTGGCATTGATTTTATGTGCTGAGATTATCTGAATTATGATTTTGATGAATCTTAAATTACAATTTTATAAAACTGTTGTGGCATTTTATGAAAATAACTTAACATAATTTATTTATCAGTATTATTTTAGGTTTTGTTTGTTTAAACATGTTATTTTGGACACAGTAATTGGGTGCTTGTTTGTCTGCCAACTACGAGTAAAGCTATTTATTTGTGATCAAAAGCTTGTATCTATTATTTTTAAGCTTGTGTTATTATTTTATTATCTACCGTGAGTTTTATGGGTGATGCCTGATTGCTATTAAATCCCAGCGCAAAAACAAAAATATTTTTCATGACCAATACGAAATTGATTTCTAATCACCTTCGCCTTTCCATTTTTTGTGATGAATCCATTTAAACCACTAAACTGTACAAAACACAAAGAAGACTACATAAAATCAACATAAATATCACTGAAAACACGGGTTATTTTTGGCGCAAAAGCAGGACAATAAAACTTTTTTTCTTTTCGAAGTTGGCACTCGCGGTTTTGGTGATCGGCCGCGCGCGTCTTGCTTGTTACAAGCAGAAGTAAGAGAGAACTACTAAAGTATTTTAGTTTTGAACTCGGGAGACAGGTCTACCAACGAAGCGGCGTTGATCGGTCGCCAAAACGTTGCACAATTATCTATCTGACATTTAAAATTGGATCAGACGATGCGTAGGTTAGTGCTGGAGATGGAGGCGTGAAACTCACGCATCATAATTTTACAGCTCTTCTCAGTATTATCACCAATGATGAATCGAAAAAACTGTAAAATGATGTGAAAATTTATTTTGTGTGGGCTGTTCTGAAATTTTGGTTGAATATTATTATTTATATTGAAGAGCTAGTCAACCCAGATTATAGTAAACATTTTGGAATTTAATAAAAATCACCATGTTGCAACACTCCGTCATTTTAATATATGCCAATGCCAATCGATACCATAGCTATAATTTGATTACCTTCATTATAACTTGTTGTGCAAGTCCATAGTAGTTTTCTGTGCAATAACTGGATTGTATCAGCTACTTATAAACACCTCGACACCTGGCATGGTGGGCGTGGTGCTTGCCGAGATCCAAGATCTTCAAATATTTTTTGTCCGTGCTTGGGTGTTGTAATGCCATGGTAGGTTACCTACCTAAAGTTTCTGATACACACGACAAAGGAAACTATAGTGTGGGGACAGGACTATAATATTTTATGACTGTATTGACCGACTGTAATTATTACTAAATAATACTGTCAACTCGACTCTAATAGCTTATAAAACCCGTTTCTGCTTTGTATATAAACAAACTTACGTGACTTTTAATCGTGTAGACGTTTCAATAATTGAAACAATTCAGAGCGCAATTACTACCAATTACACAATACTTAGGTACATGTACTCCTTCAAGATATAGGATCCGTACTTCAATGATATATTCTATAGTAGGTACCTATATTACGAGTAGTAGAAACGATGAACGTAGGTATCTATTAAGAGCATAAGTTCAATAATAATTGAACTTATCGCTCAATAAATTGTAGCTGAAGCTAGTAGCCATGCCTTCTCTTATTTATTCTGTGGCTGAGGTTAGGTATATACATTAGTATTTAAAAAAGTTATATACATAAGTATTTAAAAAAGTATTTATTGGTATACTCTATCCCATATTTGGTCCCCATAGAATAATAGTAGCTTTGCTTAGTTTGGATCTAGATGAAATGTCCCCCAACATTTATGTATTTATAAGATTTATCTACGAACATTTTGTTCCTTGGTTTTACTCTTGATTACGATACTCGTATTATTGTATATTTAACCGTATTGATATGCTTTCAAACCATGTTTCAAACTCCTTCTTTGAAGTACTCTATATAAATAAAAACACCGAAGAACTATTTTTACTCCTTTGAAGTCAATTTAAAATTTTGTGATGTGAGCTCCTGCTCTATAAATTAGTTTGTTGACATTGTTTTAAACACGATGTTCATATTTTTTATTTTAAATCGACGATCATTTATTTTAACGATAGCCTCTTCTGTTTGAACGCGTTGCGTGTTTATTTTGTCTTTATATACATTGAGATAAATAAGTACTAGATAGGTACTGCTTGGTATAACTAATTTATAAATATTATTTTCGCACTAGTGTATTAGTATGTTTTTAATATTATTTTCATCAGTGATCATACCCACGTAGCAGTCATAAAATCCAACTGTATGATGTAAGTTCCTTTTTACTTTTATTTATGAAAAAGATTGGCGTTTAGTCAAAAAAACCCACAATCCGTTTCCCTAGGGTACCTGGCTTACGTGTAAAATGTACATTAAAGTTTGTTTAGAAATTGAATAAGGTTTTCCTAACTAAACCATTTAAGAACAACGACTATAATTATTTTTTTTAGCTTTCGGTTGCCTTTCCCTGCCTTGTTATATTTTTTATTACTAGTTATAAATTATAAAATACCTACCATAATCTTTCAACGCCCAAAATCACAGATTGCATTGCATAGAAAAAACGTAAAAGTGTACGTACCTACCAAAAATGCTGACAAAGTTGAGACTAAAAGTTTTTTAGTTTTTTACAAAGTTGTAAATATAACTTACCCTCTCAATGCTTGGCCTCCGCCTCTGAAAGAACTCTGATATGCCGCACATAGACATTTTCAGTTCACTGTTAACTTTCAACTGATTACAAATGCACTTCAAATTTTAAAAACAATTTGTATGACCGATTAAAATAAATAAAAACAAAACACCGGAGGGTATCGCAAGAAACACAGTGACATTATTGAACGTCTCTTCATTAGGTATAGCCGCAGAATAGCCAATAATTACTACAGTGTTGTGGAGAACATTGTTAATACAGGCTGATGAAAAACAATAGAGGCGACAGCAGCGTAACAAACGTATTTTCCATGTTGTGACAAGTTAATGGTCAATTTTAAACTCGTTAGTCTGTATGTGTGCATCTGCAATCATAAATTATAGAGGACCGGTAATAATGCTTACAAGTCTTACAACTAATAGGTTACCGACTATAGAATCGGATGAACGTTTAGATTACAATTTTATTTATGCTATAATTTTGATATAAGCGTAGCAAGAATGTGCTACGCCGTAGTAAGGATATGCTACGCCGTAATCCTATTGAGGTAAAAAAGATCAAAGTGATTGAGACGATATTCCTGGCCTCAGAGTTCAGTTGGTAGTAACTCTGCCTTCTGCGCTGATGGTTGTGGATTCGTTTCCCTTCCCACCTAGGATAAACATTTGTGTGATGAACATTGATGTTTTATTTGTGGCTGGGTGTTATAAAGTATTATAAGTACTTAACATATTTATGATGTATTAAAAATAAAGTATTTTATCGGAAATCTGGTACCCATCGTACAAGCTTCGCTTAGTTTGGGCTAGATGGCGCTGTGAAATATTCACCAATATTCATTCATAGGTGCAGAGTCCTTCATGTAGTTGGAACACCCCGTAACTAGCTAGTTGGTCAGAACCGCCTCGTTCCTGCGGGAACCGCCGCGTTTAATTGTTTACGATACGTTCCACTTCGACAATCGAACCGCGTGTGGGTGTGCCGAGGGTATTCTGATTTATATCTTCTAAATAAGAGTAATTTAAAAACGATATCTAACGTTATCGATCTACTCATATCTTTGATTCCTCTACACGTGCTTTAACACGTTATTTGTTTGACTTTTACTTTAGATTCTAAAATTATAAATATTATAAAAGTTCATGTAGGTAAATTTCAATTGATGTAGGTAGCCGTTTTAAACATAAGAAAAATACAATATTTGATTTGAGTAAAACTGAATGTATAGACGACTATAACCATTTTTTCTATAGTTATTAGTTCCACCTTGGACATTTTATAGTGTCACTGTGATGATCCGATTGTCAATGTTTTCGTGATAGACATTTAGAGACTGATTGTTTAATGATGTCTAATTGATGAGATTTTCAATTGGTCCATACGTCATAAAGAATTACAATCGGCGGTCTACATGAGTTTGTGTATGTATACTAATAAATCCTACTCATCCTACTAATCCTACTAATATTATGAATGCGAAAGTTTGTGAGTGGGTGTGTGTGTGTTTGTTACTCTTTCACGCAAAAACTACATAACGGATTTAGATGAAACTTTACAGTAGGTATTGTAGCTTACACATCAGAATAACACATATCTACTTTTTCCAGGTAGGTACCATGCGGGCGAAGCCGCGAGCGGAAGATAGTTAGTACAATCTTAATAATAACGATTGGTAATATAGGTAGGTAGGTAGGTATGTACAGATGTTACTACCCCAATCGTTATTTCGCCGGGTGATGTGATGTTTGCCGATAGCTAGGTAGTTGGTAACACAATCTGCGTGTATCGGGCAAGGCCTTGATTTTAAATCCCGGTCAGTCGGTAACTTATAAAAATGCGGAACCATTGGAAGTAACTACTAATAGGCAGGTACATAGATAAGTATTAAACTACGCCTACTCTCTGACGTAGAATGCTTTTCCACATGGCTGTGGTGTGTGCATTGCATTGACGGGAAGTTAAGTGCCTGGTATTTCGCTATAATCATTCAAAATCCCGGTTTACCTACCGTCTGGTCCGAGTACGTTGATTCTCGGTTCAAGGATTTTGAGGTAAAAATGGAGAAACCATGATTATGAAGCTGAAAATGTATTTAAAAATATGATATGCTAGCAAAGTTAAGTAGATATGATATATAGGTAGGGATGAACTTCTCAGTTATCCAAAGGGAAGATTTTTGATCCCGCTTTATTCTATTATCGGTAATTATTAAATTCTGACATATTATTACTGGGACAACGAATAGGTAATAGGCAAGGCAACAGATAATAGAAATATATAAGTTAGGTCACCTGCAAATATTATGATGATTACAGTTCATTACCAGCTAATGTTTGTAAACATAATCGAGCAGTAGATATATTTTAATGTACCTAATTAGGTAGGTCTGATCATTGCAAATAGATTAAAACGTAGGTTATGTGTGATGTAGGTAATCAAACTTCAACAATTCACTTTTTAGAGTCATGTTTTCATTGTCATATTTTGTCCTCCTTCACCCTGCGACAATAGGCTCTGATGTTTCCTTCTAGTGGCTCCCAAGGTTTGGCTCTCACCACAACAGTGAAATGTCGGTAGCCTGCTCCACCACGAAGGATTATTGGGATACTTTTCTCCGTTTCTATTGACATGAAGGTTATCTGGAAGGGACGATGAGATTAGTCGATATCTTTACCAATTGCCTATACCGTAGTTTAGTATTTACCAACATGCTACTTTAAACCAGAGCCTAGAAAAATAAATAGAGCAATACTACTTAGCTACTTCGGCGAGATTTGTATTTAGGTAGGTAGGTAGGTACTGACTTTTTGTCAGTAAAGTAAAGCTAGAGAATTTTATTGATTACTCCTTCTTATTTCTTACTTCGTATTACTATTTTAATACAAATTTATATATTTTTTCAATTATTTTAAAATAATATTTATCGGAGTTAATGTAGGTTCCTCACTCAGAAAAACTTTGACCTAAAGGGAATCTCTACCTACCGTGCAGTCCAAAAGATCTTCGCAAATCACTCTGTGACCTACAGGCGTAGCAGGATAGCTGAACACCTTTCTGAAAACCCTCACATCATCTCTAGTTTTAGTGCCCTGGTATAAACTGGGGTATGGCTGGCGAAGCAATAACTTGGATGGCTCCTTCGTCGAAGGTGATGGCAACGGCTGAGGGTATTCGTACGCTTTCCGGTTTATGAGATGAAAATTCGGACTGAAAAGTTATGATGATGCAATAACGCATTTCTATATTTGGGTACTTAGGTAATTTACGAGTTTAGGTAGGAAGGTAGATACTCACATGCGCTTACCTAAACCAAACAAATGTTTCTTCTCATACTGAAAATTCTGATTAGAATTAGCAAGACCTGAAAAATAACAAACCAGAATAATTTCTAAAAATAGTTTCATAGCAAACGATCCTTCATAACGATTTATGAAAAATCCAGATTATTTATGGCAAAAACATGAATCCATTGTGAGTTATTGGCCGTGAGTGGTGATTATATGACTGATATGCTGTGGTTTATGTGTTTTTTACAGCGATACGCCTACAACTTTTCACCAAACGGTGGCAGTAGGTAATTTCAAGGTGATGAAAGTAATTTTACGCACATACTAACCTACGTAAGATATTTAGGTAGGTACCTACGGTATGTAGTTAGGTATTTCACCTACCCCTTTACTGTAACGTAGTTAATACCTACCTGTTTGGATGGAGGATATTTATTTACTGACTTATCATTTTCAAAGATCACAGAATCTCCAAATGTAAATGTAGGTAATATACCAAATCAAATTCTGTGTAAATGGAATGTAATGCCGAATACGAAATTACTGACATAGCCAACACTGACAGTTCTTTATAAAAATGTCAACGATTATCTAATGTCAAAAATACAATCTACTACGCTACGGTTCCCTAGCCCTACTACCTTCCCCCTTCCCTTCCCCACCTATCAAAAAAAAACCCCATCAAATCGATCCGATTTGGTTTGTTGCTGCGCTGCGATACTGTTTTTAATTTTTATTTCTAAATTTTAGGCCGGTAATCATTTTGTTTTTAATAAACAAATGCTGCTGAATCCGTACAAGAACAAACCATAACATACAACATTATAAATAAAACCACCAAATACAATGGAAGGTGAGTAACAACCAATGTTCACTATTTCTTGTAATAAATTGAAAGCTCTAACAATTTGTAACTTCCAGGTTCTTCAGCAAAGAAATCTACCTCTCTGGAAACTCTTGTGATACAGAATATAAGCAATGTGAACGATTTGAAAGCGAAACTTAACGACATCATAAAAACCGGGAAAGATTACGAGTACGAGGTTTCGTCTTGTATTCAATCATTATTACACAGCAGTGACCAAGAAATAACACTACTAGCCGTACAAGCAGTATCAGAGCTCGTAAAATCTGAAGAGAAACGTGAAATATACGCCAAAAAAGACGTAATAGAGCCCATCCTGAAGATATTAGATGAAGAATATACAGCTGATAAATTTGAGCTCGTAAAACAATGTTGTCGGGCCCTAGGCAACCTGTGCTGTGACTGTGATACAGCCAGAAACTTAATACTTGAATACAGTGGTGTGAAAATACTCAAAAAACTGTTGGATAACTGTACAGATAAGTCTCAACATGCAATAAAGATTCTGGTTTGTAAAACGTTGTTGAACTTTGGTATCGGTGGGCAGGAATTTTGTGAGGCTATAGTGAATGACAATGTCATAGATTCCTTACATAGAATATTATCTTTAGAGCTTCTAAAACATGATATGGATGATGAGGCAGTATCAACTGTACTACAGCTGTTGAGTATAGTGAATGATAATGTACAAGAATTATTCTTGAGTGATGATATAAATAGAGATGTGTTGAATGTGCTGGGGGAAACAGCAAACTTGGAGTTGTCAGAACTGTGCCTGGAGCATTTCAATGCACAAGCAGAACATGGTAATTATTAAAATAGGTAGAACATGTTTGACAATAAACATAATGTGTTATTATACCTACATTTATAACATTAATGTGGATTTTATAATTTCTGTATTTTGTATTGACTAAGTGGGAGCACCTTAACTGTCAATCCAAAGGTTGTAGTTTCGAATCCTGGTCGTGCATCAACAGATTTTTTGTTTAGAAACTTTTATACCCTTTAAAATATCCTTATAACTTATAACACAGATGGAAAACAGTAAAAAAAACAGATCATATTCTTGAAAGCGGCGACAGGCTTGCAACTACTGTAAATGTTGGCTTTGTGCCAAACATAATGTTTGGAGGCGCCTCTGAATACCCCCTTATGATCCTACTTCTATTTTAGTAATGATTCTTTTGAGAAATTACTAGATGACTGAATACAATGTTGACCCTATGTCTGCTTGTAGATAACCGGTTCTAAGCTATCTATTTTACATTTCCAGATCCAGTGAAAACCCTAATAGCCAAGGAAGGTGGTGGCCAACTACTCTGCACTCGGCTGCAGCAGCTGATGGCAAGACACGAAGCAGGGCTGTTGAGTGTTGGTGATGCAGAGGTAGAGAGCATCGTAAAACAGACTTGCGAACTGCTTATTATTGTGCTGACCGGTGGTAAGAATTTATTAATTATACTTACTTTACTTATGAGGGATGGCCATCCATAAATTACATCACACGTTATAGGGAGGGGATTGATAAAGAGTCACATTATGTGACAAGGGGTGGGAGGGATCCTAAATTTTGTGACATTTGAAAACCTATCCATTTGAAAAGTCACCTAAAAATTTCAGCTCAATTGGTTGAAGATAACTGTTTAAAAATTGAGTTGCAAGATACCACCTTAACAAACATAGTTACATACATTGCAAGTTAAATAAAAGCTTTTAATAATATTTATCTCAACATCCACAGATGAAGCAATGCACATTCTCTACAACAAGGCCTCGGGAGAAGTCTACTTAACTGTTGTGAAATGGCTGGACTCCACCGACTACAATCTATTGACAACAGCTGTTCTAGCTATCGGAAATTTCGCGAGGCAGGACGATTACTGCGTGCAGATGATGCAAGATGGCATTTATGATAAGTTACTAGGTTGGTACTATCTAAACTGCGGCGCTGTAGCTTAAGTAATGGTAATGGAGCAATATCTAAAATGTTAGAACTTGACAAGGAAAAACTTGCCAAACTCAACTTTTAACTTATCGTGATTGAACCCTATTTTTTAAATAAAATTAATAGTGGTCCTATACTCGGTCCTATACTCTGTTATCTCCAAGTATGGTAGACATACTCTCAGATCTCAAAGCTCTATAGGGGATAGTCAGAGATACGTTCAAATTCATACGTTAGCATTCCATACGTAAGAAGTTGCAAACCCATCGCCGCCTATAACAATACTAACTGGTTTCCTCACGATGTTTTCCTTCATCGTTTTGAACACGTATTTTAATGCGCATATAATTTTTTCTAGGAGAAATAAGGTTCTTGCTTCAAACCAACTAATCCCAATATTTTATTTCCAGACATATTTGAAAACCACCAGAACTTAGAATCAGCTGAAGAGGGTGCTCCAACGAATACCCTCACTCGAATACAGCACGCGGCGCTTTCTGCGCTCCGCAACCTCGCAGTACCCGCCGCTAACAAACGCACTGCGGCTGAGAACGGACGCGCTGGCAACTTACTTCTGAACGCACTTCCGAAGCAGACGGATCACCATGTCGCTTATAAACTCCTGGCGGCGATAAGAATGCTGTTGGATGGACAAGGTAAGATAAACTTTTGACCTTGACGTGACAATGGTGTCACATCATGGTGGACAATGGTCACCAATTTAAAAGCCGCATCTACCAGATTGTTTCATTTGCTGTATTACCCCAGAATTACACAAACACATGTTTTACTCTATTTTAGTCAGTTTGTCGAGACAATAGAATTGCTACTATTATTATACAAGCTTCCGCCAGCAGCTTCGCCCGCGTATTACTTGGATAAAAAGTATGTGTTATTCTGATATATAAGCTATTACTGTAAAGTTTCATCTAAATCCGTCCAGTAGTTTTTGTGTGAAGGAGTAACAAATACACACACACACACATGTGTGGGTACACAACCACTCACTCACAAACTTTCGCATTTATAATATTAGTAGGATTCTGTATACAGCATTTCTTAAAGCTACCACAGTAGACAGAGCACTACCTATATTTTGTACCTACTACCTACCTACTTCAAGAAATAAATGTATTGGTTTGTATTTAGTTTTGTAAATTGTATAATTGCTTTTCCAGAATGCATAGCAAAGAAACTAGCTAATGACCCCGAAGCCCTAGCTGCGGTTTGTGAATGGGCGCGCGCGGGGGCCGGAGCGGGCGCGGGGGGCGAAGCGCCACGTCTGCTCGCCTGGACTATCAAGCAGCTCAGCGAGCCGAGCGAAAGGATGAAACTGGTCCAAGTAAGCTTTCAAAACTTTATATAGTGGAAATAGAATAGTGGACATGTAAGCTTTTCTGTAGGGTATAGAAATCATTGCTATAGATATAAATGATAAACACGTAAGGTAAGAACTACAGAACACATAAAAAAAACAGAAAATTGCATAAATTAACAGAATAATCATATCATTATTATCATCCAAGGAGAATGTGAGATGAGATCAACTATGTGAGTTCAAAATGTTTGTTATAGTTATGTGTGTCTTTGACATTTGTTCATTGTTTGTGTGTGCGTAAGCTTGGGAGCGCCCAGTATCAGTCACGTACACAAAAGCGCACGTCTATACACATCCCGCGTGTGTCTAACACATCGCAACTACAAGTACTGTTCACCCGCCTTCGTGATATAGAACAACTATATCCAGCAAGCTCAGAGGACACGACATATTATATACTAGTACTATCAGATTGAAACTTACTCAACATAAGATTAGGGAGCAATATTTTAATAATTTAATTATTTCAGGTCGATGGCTGCATTTCCTGTCTAGTTAACATGCTGCTGGTGTCTCACTCACTCATGCAGAACGAAGCCATCCTCGCTCTCACTCTACTCGCAATAGAAACACTCAAAAAACCGAACACACCCGACTTTGACCTACCGGAGTACGATTACGAAAAGAGCTTTAGCGCTCAGCTAATAAAGTCGGAAATCGGCAAGCATGTTTCGGTACTAGTTGACACAAATTGCGCGAAAATGCCTATACAAGTAGCGGAAAATCTAATAGCATTTCTTGACATAACCTCGAAGAACAACGAAATTGTGTCAGATTACAGGGAAGCTATCGTACACGATGTTTTGAAGAAATTCTACGAGTCCAGAACGGATTTGAGCAGCAATCTTAAAGTGTGTATTGTGGGAATTCTTGATGCCATCTCTTTGGATAATGGCGATTAAAAAACGGCGAATGTTGATCTAATTTGGCCTAATGTGCAATTATTATTCATCTTAACATTTACATAATCAAAGAGGAACTTTCTTCAATCGCCAACTAGATTTGGTCGTACTTTATGATTCTAAAATCCATAGAAAAAAATATAAGTTAATCATTAAACTTACTATACTATACAGTATTGAAATGTAGTCTGTGGTCGCGGGTTTTTCCGTTACTGGTTTCTAGATACGCCATCTAGAAAACCTTACGGAACTAATATTTAAAGAAATGTTCATCTACTTAGGTTACCCTGCAACTTTTAAAGATGCTGGATGTCTGTCTTGGAATACACAATTGGTATCATGATGTGCAGAATTTTTAATGCACACTGCGATATATAAAATGCCTTAATTAGTCAGGCCACACACGCTATTGATGATACAATATCCGGTTACCTAATGATTAGGTCCTAATCATACTAATATAATAAATCCAAAAGTTTGTGAGATGTTTGTGGCTCAATCACGCCTTAACGACCAAACGGATTTGGATGATACTTGGAATATATATACTACTAGCTGTCCCGACAGACGTTGTCCTGTCTAATGTCAATAATCCCACAGAAAAAAGTTTCCCATCCACCTTTATCACTTAGGGGTATGAAAAATAGATAGTAGCCGATTCTCAGACCTACTGAATAAACATATAAAATTTGGTAAAAATCGGTAAAGCCGTTTCGGAGGAGTAAGGTAACTAACATTGTGACACGAGAATTTTATATATAAGATTACTTTATCTAGGTATCACGCAAGCGAAGCCGCGAGCGAGTCTAGTATCTAATAAACCAAAAGCTGCCATACTGCCTGTTTTGCTGTTTGTTATCGGACGCGGTTTTTTTTCGTGTGTGGTCGGCATTAAGGCTATCCTACCTAGGTGCGATATTAAGCCGTAAACCGCATTTAGAAGGGTCTTTAGTTTCACGTTGTTTTGCCAATTTCTATTCGAAATGGCTAACTCATTTTGAATCCTATAATGTAAGCTTTCAAAGTTCAATTTCGAACGGCTGTCGCTTTCGCTTTAGTTATGCTAAGCTAAAATCTAATGACCTTTCCCGACTTATAGCTTTTCTATATTGTCTTTAGTCATAATTTAACTCTTTATCTACTCTTTCGATTTTTCTAATATATTTCCCAAGAGTTTAAGGTGAAATATGTAAGTAGTTTTTTGATTATGTAACATTTTACATTCCAAAATTTTTATCTTTACATTTTAGGAATTTACTACTTTCTCTCTATTGTATCTTGCTTCTTAGTTTTCCAGTATAACTGATGGAAATAATGTTATTAAAGTTAATAAACTTGGATATCAGAAATATTTAAAATAAAATAGATTATGCTATCAGTTATTCTGGATAAACTCCCCACTAAATGGTTGTATTCGTATAGTGACACACCACATACAAAAATAATAGCAATATTGAAATACTCAAAGTACAAGTTAGTAAGTATCACAGGTACTGTGATTTAAATATTATACTGTGTGAGTATATTTTATATTTCGCTAACGTTAGTCGGCCTGTTTATAGTGTAAGGATTGTAAGGTTTGTTGAATTAGTCAAAGAAATACTAAAGTATGAGATTTACTTATTTGTTTATATGGTAAAACTGAAAATACTATCATAATAAAAAAAAAATATGGTCCCAAATACAGTAGATATTCTCTCAGATCCCCAGATGCTCAGATCATCGAAGATGGTTGAAGGGGGTTGATCAGAGGCACATCCAAACAATAAATTTAGCACATGCCCACATTTTGCATCTGCCTTGTTAGTTATACCTACTATTGGACGGTAATATCGCCAAGTACACATAAAACATTGGTTTTAAACGGCTTTTGGTCAATTGTAACTTGAAAATACATGAAGGCTTTCAATATACACAAATTATTTAATATACTCAACTTTTCCGTAATTTCCTTGAATAATTTATCAAACCTATAGAGTAATTTTGAAGTGAATTTTCTTGTCACACTTTAAAGTAAGTTTTGAATCCGATAGTGCACTTATTAAATAGTTATAATGCTTTAAAAGTGTTGGATTATGTCCTATGCTGATAAGGAGGCTGTGTTATACCTGAACATTTTGAGATTCTGTTTGTGATGAAGAAATATTTATATTCTTTTGGAAAACTACTTTTGTAATGTTTGCTGTCTCCCAAAAAATTAGTACTTTCCCGTTTCTTAATAGTTTTTTTTATATCACAATTATGTAAAATGTTAATATTTATAATCTTTATAGCTTATTTTATATCTAAATATCTACCAATTGATTATTCTACTTAATTTTAGTTCTAGTTACTTAAAAGTATTAATAATAATAATAATGGTATCTCAACCATAGTTATTGTAGGTACAAACAAGTGAGCATTTTTAATAGGTACTTACCAGAAAAAGTCTATCTATCTACCTAAGGTTTTTTGTAAAAGGTAGTTCCTTTTAAGATCTAGTAGTAATTGGACTATTAGTAGATAGCTAGCGTTCCCATCCAGCTACGAGAAAAGTATAAATTTCAACCAAATAAAATAAGATATCTGCCTGTCTGCACTGAACTTAAGTTCAGACACACTTAGCAATGACATTTCTATACTAGTTGATATAGGGCTCTGTCCTATAGAAAAATACTAACACAAGTTTAGTCTTATATGCATTTTAATCTGAATACTAAATACTATTATTGGTAGTACAAAAATATGTGAGGCTGGTCTGGCACAAAAAAAGAACATGATGAATTTGGTCGAAATTCATATTTGTTCTCACAAACATTGACACTAGGTAAATTTTTAATAGTTAGATAAATTGTTATATTTGCAATGTGCT